>CM046874.1:647206568-649859935 GCA_025667525.1 Glebionis coronaria
TATATATATATATATATATATATATATATATATATATATATATATATATATATATATATATATATATATATATATATATATATATATATATATATATATATATATATATATATATATATATATATATATATATATATATATATATATATATATATATATATATATATATATATATATATATATATATATATATATATATATATATATATATATATATATATATATATATATATATATATATATATATATATATATATATATATATATATATATATATATATATATATATATATATATATATATATATATATATATATATATATATACGTATATATATATATATATATATATATATATATATATATATATACGTATATATATATATATATATATATACGTATATATATATACGTATATATATACGTATATATATATATACGTATATATATATACGTATATATATATATACGTATATATATATATATATATATATATATATATATATATATATATATATATATATATATATATATATATATATATATATATATATATATATATATATATATATATATATATATATATATATATTATATATAGGTATAATTATGATTTGAAATCACAGTTTTGATCCCAGTCATATCCCAGTCACATCTTTTAGCCAATAGTATTTGAGTATTCCCTAGAAAATCTCCAAATTCCACGAATTTTTCGTTTGAAATCGCAGTTCTCTGAAAATCGCGTTTTGGAAACGCATTTTTGAAATTTGCTTTTTGAAAATCGCGTTTTGTAGGTCTGGACCGGTCCAATTCATTAATTTCGGTTTTGATTTAATTTTTTTATTTTCCGAAAACTATTAAAAAGTGTTTTGCTAAACAGGGGGACGCATGATTTGAACTCATGACCTCTTGGTTATTTGTTTTGGTGTTTTCCAATTGAGCCATTGGATTGTTTTTGTTTAATGATGGTAAACCCCTATATTTATTATCCGGTTTTTTTTATTGAGTATGGTAAGTTTTAAATTATTTTTATAAAAAATTAATGATAATTGTTTAATAACCATGATACGTAGTATCTTTTTATTTTTTTGAAAATATGAAGATATACTTCTTAGTATATATATTTATCCCAATCTATACTTTTGTTAATCACATATCCTTTTTTTATATTCATCAATATCCATACTCTTTATTAATCACACGTATCATTCTTTTTTATAAAACCCTAAATCTGTGAATCAGCATCCACCGTAATATTCTTTGTTTTTTGTAGGTTTTTTTTTTTCCGGTATCATCTTTTTTGTTTTTTTGAAAGTTTATATGTTTATTATATCACCCAGTCACTCTAATTTATATGATATTGTGAATTTATTCGCTTTTCAAGAAGTTGATCTTGCTGAGTTTTGGATATTGATCTGATTAGAAAACCTGCAGGGGGGTCTCTGAATATTTAAGAATACGTGATTTAAGAACGATCATTGTTTAGGTTTTTGGTATTTTAGTTTTGAACTTCTAAAAGTGGTTTATGCATTCTTTTCCAAACAAAACAAAGACTGGCTCTTTACGAATCCAGTGCCCCAGTAAACACTCTAAATCAAATCACCACCACCACTATCAAATCACCACCACCACTATCAGATCACAAACAGTTGGATCTTTGTATATTATCGAGATGAACTTACTAAGCTTCATATAATATGCCGTCCGCATCTCTAACCAGTTCCATCAAATCCCTGTCGAAGCTCATTTCCAGCAGATCCCTGTCTCATTTCCAACAGATGTTGCATTAGAATGGATATTTTTAAATCTTTCATTTACATTTTGTACAGGTCCACTGACAATTCTGAATGGAAATTATATACTGTAGATGATGTCCCAACGTTACAAAAGGACCCTAATTCTTGGACAAAGGTTTGTGTTAAACTGTTAATCCTTTTTTTATAAACTCTGTTGTGAAAGTGATTCTTAAGGTTAATATCATATCAGAAATGTATGCTAAAATGACCCATACTAATCTTGTCTATTGAATAACCCGATAGTAATCTTCTACCATTAATCAGATCAAGTGGTCGTTTATGCTCTTGTGTATTTCTATGCCTCTCAATGGTCGTAGAAGATGGTTTGTTTGATCAGATGTAGTAGCAACTGAGAAGAAGAATCTTGGTGAAGAAACAGGTGATGATGATTCACTAAGGAAAGCATTGCTACACGATGACACTCACGTGGTATGTTTTATTCCTTAGTTATATCAAGTTAGTTACTGATTGATGAATACTACTCTTGTGAGCAGACGAAACAACAACCTCTACAATATGTATAAACACAAAAGTTACAAAAATAGTAAAGAACACATACAATCGAATTCTATTTATGGTTTTGCAGAATTCTAAATTTAAAATAGTATGTAACTTGATGGCCCACCATTGCAAGTTCGTCTTAAGTTTTCTACTTTTAGCTAGAATTTCAGTATCCGAAAAGTTTGTAGGCAAGCTTAATATCACAGGCTTCCCTTCAAGTATCAAGCTACTTAAAGTTGCCATGAGATGTAAAAGCATAATGTTTACAAAGTCATACCATCCCAAAATAAAAGGCTAATAATACTAACAGTTAAAGGTGTTTGGATGTGTGTCTTGGAAGTGATCATATATTATATAATAATAATCGGAATCAGGTACTAAGGTGTAGTTAATGCAGAGGTAGAAAATAGTGTTAAGTTGTGTTTCTGCTGCTTGAAGCAGTAGTAATCATACATAGACAGGAATGTCTGGCAAAATTCTTATGAAGAAACTTGTCGATAGAGGATCAAAAGACTTCTGTAACAAATGTAGTTTGTGTTCTTCCTAGAGAGCATTACTCTGCATTTTAGTAAAATTGGCAATTTTAACCAGTTTATGTAAAGATCGGTTGAATTTGGATTTATCGGTTGAATAAGTTTTTATTTAATCATATTAGTATATTATAGTAGTTCTCTAAGAAAAGAGACTGATAATCACCCAACAGGGCTGGTTGAAAAACTTTTACTTCTTTTGTCACATTAGTATTTTTCAAAACTATAAATCAAATTAAACTATAAGATAGTCCTAAACACCTCTTAGTTCAAATACAAAAGCATTCCCAAACGCCCATTGATTCACAAGACAGTCCCAAACATTCTGGACCGAGCATAGACTTAATATCTCTCAACCTAAGCTACCCAGGGTGGCAATAGAATGGAATAGTAAGAGAAGATTAATTCTTGCTAATATATACGCAGAGGATGAAAAATGGGAGGAAGTGAAGACGTTAATAGGTAGAATGAGAAAAAAATACAGAATGTAGTTGGATAGAGATTATGGGTACACATATTTGTTGCAAGTGATAATCGCGAAGCTAAAAGGATTGAAGCTCTATTAAAAAAAGAGTATGGTAATCTAGAAACAACTACTAATATTTTGGTATTTGTACCATCTGTTTCGTTTTGCTATCAAATAGATGCTTTCTTGCATCAACAAGGTATCTACTGCGCTCATTCTTATTGTATCAGGTTTAAAAAGGTTTATTGTACTATGATCTGACCCCGCTTTTCATATTATATTATTTTTTTTGTCGATTCCCTTTTGGATCCTGTACAGATGCTGACTTGTTCAGACTTCAGATCATATACTCTCAAAACAATTGGTTCACTTGGATCTGCAAAGGTCATTCCAGCCTAAAAAGTCTTGAGATATTGCAGGCATCCAATCTTTATCACCAATAAGAGGTATATATTGCTTATATGAATCGGTAAAAAACATTGGGCCAATTCTGTAGACACTTTTCAGTTTTGTTCCATATTATATGCTAATTTATGTTTTAAATATGATTTAAATCTACATCAACACAAATAGATACAATTCTGATGATGATATATTCAGGAGGAAAAGAGCGAACAGAAGATGAGTATCTTGCTTTGTTCAAAGGTGACGGATTCACTCGACTTGAGAAGAAATGTTTAATTGGCTACTTGGTAGGTTATGGAAATCTAAAAGTAGAATCGTCCGTAATGAATCTATGTTTGTCATCAACCTCGTCACTTCAACCAATAATTTTCCGAAAACTATTAAAAAGTGTTTTGCTAAACAGGGGGACGCATGATTTGAACTCATGATGTAACACCCCCACAATTGCTATGCGCAGCGGAACTACAACAATGGGTGCTACACAGTATTCATTGCACACAAGATATATCAAACGACGCTAAAAAGACGTCAACTTAAAACTTGAATTTAAAAATTGTTAGATGATACATGTCCACGGTTTTTCCAACCCACTTGGTACAACAGAGTTTAGCGTTTTCGGTCCCCATGAATCTCAACCCAAGAATTTCAGTTTTACAACAACATAACATTAAACCTTAAAATGTTTAAGTAGAAAAGGAGGAAAAACAAGCGGACTCCAAGCCATACACACAACATCCATCCCATGCATGCTCCATTCTACACTTCAGCGGTTACCTGAAACACATGCCAAAATTTTGGTCAACGAAAACGTTGAGTGGAATTCATAGGTTTTACAATCAATTTGAACGTATATAAAATAAAAACCATTCGTGATCATTTATAGACTTGTCGATCAAACAATCTATATTCAGGATACTGACAATTGTGTTTAAGCTCATGACACTAATCCGTTAACTCAATCACCCGCGTAATAAATACCGGCGTGATTTAGATGAAACCAGTGCCCCTTCTAAAGGCATCAGTTGCAATTATACCTTATCTCTCATACAAAATAATCTACCGCAGAACTTACTCAATGTACAGCTTCTCGGCTAGCATTGGGTCGTTAGCCCCGTAGTACTACAAATTGCATAAGCGGCTATTTCCCCCTACTCGAGGGCAGGACAATAGTTAATAGTTCATTATTTTAGGGACTTTTGCAACTTTGGTACTCAACACAATTTCTAAGGCAACTTTCGGGTCTAACAATCATTCATGATATACGTTCCTTTTAAAAACTAGCATGCATTTCCCTCGCGGGTAAAACAATTTGAAATAAACATAAGCGAGGCTATAAATTCACACCTTATATTTTAAGTAGTCGGTAGTTCGAGGGATGATCACTGACGACGAAACGGATGCCCGGATAATTCAACACCTATCACAAATAACGCGTAATGAGTAATCTCATTTTAAATACCTTACGGTACTGTATAAAATACATATATACTAGTCACTTAGGACAATTATAACTCACGCCAAAAACATGACAACAAGCATCACTCATTTTATACCATTCGTTCTCATTATTTACGCTATCCATTTTTACTCATTCTCGCCGGTACTTACCGAAAGTACGGGCTGTTTTACCATATTTAACCATACTTATAAAATTTGACAAAATTCTAAAAAATCCTATAAGACCTGTAGATAACATGTTTTTAAGCCCAATAAAAGTTTTTACTTTTACGACTCGTTACTCGACGCTTTTCCAAAAACTACATTTTACGGGCTGAAATTGTACTTCGACCAACCTTGACTTCTTTGACCTATATGAAATGTACCTTTGACTTCTTTGACTCCTAAGTCAACTTATAGACTCATTTATACAGGTTTGTGACCAAATTTTGACCCTTGACCATTTACCAATCCATACTTGTGGTCCTCGGGATTTGACTAAAACTTTACATAAATTCGGATTATGAAAGTCCTCGTCTCCCGGTACTCGATCTTTAAAACCTCATAACTTTTAGCTCGTTTTGAGTCACGGGCTCTACCTTATACCAAATTAAAGACAAAAAGACCCTCTACAACTACATTTAGTTTTCAAGACCTGTAGACAAAGTAATTTTTATGAAATGACCTCAAAGTTTCTGCCTAAATTTGACCATACCAAAAACATGCTTACACTCGATTTCAAACCTTCTAACCACCACTAGGCAACATCCTAAGCTTCCCTAAACATATCCAAACACAAGTTTTCAGTCCTACCCCTATTGTTCAACCAATCTCATAATCTAAAATTGAAGAAATCAAACATGCAATCACTTAAACCTACTTAAATCATCACTAAACACATAACCAAACACAAGAATAACACTCAAAATCATCAACCACCATGGCTCCCCAAACACCCCTTGTGCCGTGGGGTTTGGGTGACCCATTCACCACAACCAAATTGATTTTGGTGGGTTTTCTTGGTGATTATGCTTCCATTACACATGAATTTAACATGCATTACAACAATTAGCCTCAAAAACGAATTTGGATCATCTTGAAAATTTTTGGAAAAATTTTTGTTAGTGCATGTGTAATCAAACCACGGATTAACACTCACCAAAGGATTCTAAGATGTGGTCTTAAGTTAGTTTTTGTGAAAACTCAAGAAAAATGGTGGATTTGTGGTGGTGTTTGTGTTTGGCCGTCGGCCTAAGGACAAAGAGAGAGAGAGTTTGATTTTTGTTTTGTGAAATGTGTTTGTGTGTTTGTGTTTATGGCTTTTTGGTGTATTGGGAGGGACCAATTTGGCAATTTTTGATTTCTTTTGGCCCTAAGTAAAAACGCCATTAAAACTTTGCGGTTTCGACTCATTAGTCAATTTTGAAAATTTTACGGGAGTCGGAAATCTTCCCGAACACTCCAAAATATTTTTGGGATACTTTAAATGTACTCGGAAGGCTATAAAACTCACCCGACTCAACTTAACACGAACCGTAAATAAAATTCTCAAAAAATCACATTATCGATAAATCGTCAATAATTATATAAAATTGGGCAACCCTCGGGATCGTAATCGTCATCGTCCTTCTTGAATCGTCAATCGTAAAAATTATAACCTCGAACATCGGCTTTAACCAAAATACTTATAAATATAGAAATTAAATTTTATAAAAAAAAAATTTCAAAAATTAGCGTAAATTTAGGGTAACGTTAATGACCTCGGTTCTAGGGTGTCACATCCACCCCTCCTTAAAGAGAGCGACGTCCCGGCGCTCGCCTCTTCTTGTACTCACATTTCGTTCTACTGGAACAGATGAGGATACCTTTCCTTGAAAAAGTCCTCACGTTCCCAAGTGTATTCCGGTCCACGCTTAGAATTCCATCGGACTTTCACAATAGGAATCCTACTACGCTTCAGCCGCTTGACCTCTCGGTCCATAATTTCCACAGGTTCTTCCACAAAGTGCATTTTGTCGTCCAGTCGAATCTCGTCCAAAGGAATCACCAATTCCTTATCCGCCAAACTCTTCTTCAGGTTCGATACGTGAAACGTGTCGTGAATAGCACTAAGCTCGCTCGGCAATTCTAATTTATACGCTACTGGCCCAATTCGTTCGACGATCTTAAACGGTCCAATATACCTCGGACTCAACTTTCCTTTCTTCCCAAAACGAATTACACCCTTCCACGGCGATACCTTGAGCATAACCATATCTCCAACTTCAAACTCCAACGGTTTCCTTCGGTTATCGGCATAACTCTTCTGTCGGCTTCTCGCAGCAAGTAGTCGGTTCTTGATTTGCACAATCTTCTCCGTCATTTCTAAAACCATTTCGGGTCCAGTCAATTGACTTTCCCCTACTTCACTCCAACACACAGGCGATCTACACTTCCTTCCATACAATGCTTCGAACGGTGCTGCCTTGATACTCGCATGATAACTGTTATTATACGAAAACTCCACTAGAGGCAAGTGGCGTTCCCAACTTCCTCCAAAATCAATCACGCATGCTCGGAGCATGTCCTCCATCGTCTGAATAGTTCGTTCACTCTGGCCGTCAGTTTCCGGGTGATAAGCCGTGCTTAAACTCAATTCAGTGCCCATCGCACGTTGAAGCGATTTCCAAAATTCCGACGTAAATCTACTGTCGCGATCCGAAATGATCGATAACGGCACTCCATGTCTACAGACGATCTCTTTCACGTACACACTGGCTAGCTTTTCCATGCTGTCCGTCTTCTTCATAGGTAAGAAATGAGCAGATTTCGTTAACCTATCCACAATTACCCATATCATATCACATCCACTAGGAGTTCTAGGTAAACCCGTCACGAAATCCATAGCGATTTTCTCCCATTTCCATTCTGGGATCTCTGGTTGTACCAACAATCCAGATGGTTTCTTATGTTCTGCCTGAACCTTCGCGCAAGTCAAACACTTACTAACGTAACGAGCAATATCCGCCTTCATATTCGGCCACCAATAAACTTTCTTCAGGTCGTGATACATTTTATCCGATCCAGGATGTATCGAATACTTCGACTTATGCGACTCATTCATAACCAATTCTCGAACTCCAGGCTTTCCTTCCTCAGATGAACACAGTGGTAACCAAATCCGATTCTCAAAATATCTCAGTCCGTCAGACCTAATCACGAAAAGAGGTTTCAACATTCGTCCCAAATTTTCGGCTTCAACATTCCCTTTCATTAGTCCTCTCTCCTGAGCCTTCAGTATAGTTTCGGTTAAGTCAACGCTCTCAGTCATCACTAAAGCTCTAACCCTCAAAGGTTTCTCCCGTTCCTTCCTACTCAGTGCATCCGCTACAACATTCGCCTTCCCGGGGTGGTAGCGAATTTCGCAGTCATAATCACTCAGTAGTTCAACCCATCGTCTCTGTCGCATATTCAACTCCTTTTGATCTAAAATGTGCTGCAAACTCTTGTGGTCAGTGAATACAACACACCTCGTCCCATACAGATAGTGTCTCCACAACTTCAACGCAAAAACTACAGCTCCTAATTCCAAATCGTGCGTCGTGTAGTTCTCCTCATTCTTCCTTAGTTGCCTCGACGCGTAAGCTATCACCTTTTCACGTTGCATTAATACCGCTCCATAACCCTTACGAGACGCATCACAATACACTACGAAGTCTTCGGTTCCTTCAGGCAATGACAATATCGGCGCGGAACATAACTTATCCTTGAGCGTTTTGAAAGCAAGTTCTTCCTCATTTCCCCATTCATATACCCTATTCTTTTCGGTAAGCCTTGTCAATGGTTTTGCAATCAACGAAAATCCTTCAATAAACCTTCGATAATACCCCGCTAAACCAAGGAATTGTCGAACTTCAGTCGGCGTCGTCGGTGCTGACCATTCCTTGATCGCTTCGACCTTGGCAGGATCCACACGAACTCCCTTACTATCAATCACGTGACCTAAGAACTGCACTGATTCCAACCAAAATTCACACTTCGAGAATTTCGCATACAGCTTCTCCCTCCTTAACAACTCCAAAATCTTCCTCAGGTGCTTCTCGTGCTCCTCCTTGCTCTTAGAGTAAATCAGTATATCGTCGATGAAAACAATAACAAACTTATCTAGATACGGCTTGCACACGCGATTCATGAGATCCATGAATACAGCAGGCGCGTTCGTCAACCCAAACGGCATCACTCGAAATTCAAAGTGTCCATACCGCGTACGAAAGGCGGTTACAGGAATGTCCTCCTCTCTTACACGCAGTTGATGATACCCTGATCTTAAATCGATCTTTGAGTATACACTGGAACCTTGCAATTGATCGAACAAATCGTCAATCCTCGGCAATGGGTACCGATTCTTAACCGTCAGCTTATTGAGTTCCCTATAGTCAATACACATCCGAAACGAACCATCTTTCTTCTTTACGAACAACACTGGCGCTCCCCAAGGTGATGAGCTCGGCCTAATAAATCCTTTGTCCATCAATTCCTTCAATTGATCCGATAACTCCTTTAACTCAGATGGTGCTAAGCGATAAGGTGCACGTGCAACCGGCGCAGCTCCTGGCACTAAATCAATTCGAAACTCGACCTCACGGGTAGGCGGTAAACCCGGCAACTCGTCTGGAAAAACTTCCGGATACTCGCAAATAACTGGTACCTCTTCAATCCTCGCCTCTAAATCACCATCACTCGAAACTTGTGCCAAAAACACATCGCATCCGCTCTCTACGTACTTCATCATTTTCAAACAGGAAATCACTTTCAAACGAGAAGTGCATTCGTCACCCTTCACCGTCAAAACCTTATATTTCGCAACGGAATCTGAACCAATCTCTCGCCACAGACGATCATAGCACTGTGCGCCATTAGCCAATCCATTCCCACAATCACGTCAAACGATCCTAGCTCTATAGGCATCAAGTCGATTTTAAAAGCGTAATTTCCTAACTTCAAGGTACACCCTTTCAGTATAGAATTCGTACTAACAATTTTTCCATCGGCTAACTCAACGTTATAACTAGTCGCTAATAACACCGGTTTTCTATCGATATGACGACTAAATTTAACATCTACAAAACTCTTGTCGGAGCCAGAATCAAACAAAATACTAGCATAACAAGCGTCTAACAAAAACGTACCGGTAACCACATTAGGACCCTGTGGTTTATCAGCCGTTCCCACTTGATACACAGCAGCCGCATTATTACCTCCCCGCTTGTTTCCTGCCTTCGGGCAATTCACTTGCACATGACCCCTCTCTCCACAACCATAACATCCTCTCATCCTGATAGCATTCGCCCCTGTGGCTACTCCTCCCGTTCGGCAACCAGAAGTCCTATGACCTGCTTTCCCACACTTGCCGCATGCAGGCGGGCAATTTCCAACATGATACAAATTGCACCTACCACAATGGGGATTCACTTTTACACCTCTAGGGTTCGTCACTGCCCTCATCCCTTCATTCCTTCTCTGGTTAAACTGCTGATTTCGGTTCGGCCCATGGTTGTTTCGATTTCCACCTCGGTTCTGGCCTTGGGATTGGTTGCTTTGTGCCGCT
Organism: Glebionis coronaria; assembly: GCA_025667525.1. Taxonomy (NCBI): domain Eukaryota; kingdom Viridiplantae; phylum Streptophyta; class Magnoliopsida; order Asterales; family Asteraceae; genus Glebionis; species Glebionis coronaria. Next base: position 647,217,290 of record CM046874.1, read on the forward strand.
TCCCATTTCCTCTTGTTGCCTTCAGCAATGGAGTTCTGCTTGTCCTGGAGCTTGAAGTCCATCAAAGCGTGAGCCATCTGGACCGCTTCATCAAACGATCCAGGTTTTGACGAAGTTGTTTCACCTTTGATATTGCTGGATAAACCCTTAATGTACTGTTTCATTTTCTTGGCATCATTGGCAAAAACATCCGGACACAACAGGCTTAATTCGTTAAACCTCCTGGTGTAAGCAGCTATATCGTTGTTCTTCAAGGTCAAATGCCTCAACTCATCCTCCAATTGCCCCAATTCCTCTTCTGGGCAAAACTTCTTAGTCAACAGAGCTTTTGTCGCATTCCACGTCCTTGCATTTGCTACGGCCAATCCAACCGTGGCTACCTGAGTATTCCACCAACTTAACGCATCATCAAGAAACGTAGCAGCTGCAAACTTCACTTTATCCGCTTCTGCACAACCACTGATTTCGAACGTACTTTCAACCTTTTCCAACCATCGTCTAAGTTATAAAGCTCCACCCGCTCCACGAAGCTGCGTGGGACCGCATTTCATAAAACTATAATAGGTACACACTCTCGGGGCTTGCTGTCTCCCCGCGTTCCTTCCCTGATCCTGATTTCTCCCGGCTCGGTCAGCTTCCAACGCATTTGCTATAGCTTCCTGAATCATGGTGTTAACACGATCGGCGGTCAACTTTGGAGGCATGGTGTTATCGAATATCTCTTTCTGCAAGACAAGGAAAATAGAAAAACAATGTAAGTATACATATCATGTTTCCCAGACATAATATACATACAACGACACATCACTACGGAGTTACTAATATTCATCAATTCACATCACAAAAGATCAAATTTAAGACATATCACAGATCATGAAAGGTAACATAGATTGTATTGATAATTAACCAAAATCGTGACAAGTATTGCCACTACAATCGTTCACCACAAAACTTCAAGTACTTGAGTTTCTCGTCATAATACCATCATACAAAGGTCTAAAACAGTTCTATTACAATGATCAAAGAAAATACAAAATAAGTAACTAGGCATGTGGTGATCCACACGGCCTTTTGGATGGCGGCTCGTCGTCGTCTTCCTCGGTTTCCTCATCACTATCGTCCTCATCCACATCATCCATTTTTCTCTTTCCTTTATCATCCGACCCACATTCCATCTCCTTTTTCGTCCCTGATGTGGATCCACACTCAATCGCTACCTGACTTCCCACCGTAATACAAGCACCTCTAGTAGGCGGCTGAATCATAAAGTCATTCGCCTCCATCTCCAAATCGTCCACGAATCTCCAATCCGGGGGCAATGATGCTCTAACCCGATGCTCCCAACTCTGCATCCTTGACAACCTCACTTGATTCTCCCTAACACGGTCAAGACTAACGCTTAAATTTGCAACCATCGATCTTAAACTGTTGATGTCACTTTTGTTCACATTTCCATCATACTCAATTCTTGCAGTCCTTTCCAACAGTCTTTGGTGTTCCCTTTCATTCCTATCAAACCTCTTAATTACCCGGGTCTCAACTACAAACCGCTCATACATCAACCTTTCCATCCTCCCCAAACGACCTGCGGGATCCCAGTAGTGTCTTGGTCTCGGAAAGTAGACCCTTGCAATATTCTCATGAATCGATGGCGACTTGGATGATTTGCTGGACTCTCCACTGCTCTCGTTACTCACTCGAACAAATCCTGGCACTGTTCTCAAATAGTCCTTACAATTGTCCATCGGGCGATCAAAGGGTTGCTGCTCATATCGACCGGTCGGTGGTACTTCATAACCCTTCGGCGAATTCGGAGATTGAAACAAATCAGGTTCGGTCTGGCCTACGGCATTCTCGGGAATGCCATCATCCATTAGCTCCTCGGGCTCTTCCTCAGAATCCTCACTCTCGTCACTACTAATGCTAAAATTATCCACCTCACTTTCATCATTGTCATTTTCCGGTCCTATTTCCTCTTCTGGAGCGATCCATCCATTATCATTATCCGGCGGGTTCGGAGGAAACGGTCCCCCTTCGTGACCTACGACGTAATCGTTTCCATTATCATTAGGCGGTACCTCGGCCATTCCTGCAATAACAGCGAATTTCGGAGGGTACATAAGTAATTATACAATAGTTATAAATACATGCATGCAAATGCAATGCAAAGGTGGTACATATGCCCGAAATGTAATAATATGATGCTCATGCATGATTAATACAAAAATTACGATGTCGGATATTCCACGTAAAATTCAACGTCTACATATAGTAATCTCCATACTTACGTAATAATTACCCACATATATACTTCACTCAAAAGTATACGTCAAATGCCATAAATACAACAATAAATCTTACCGGAGCCATGTAGGATAGTTGTGTGTGCTTGGACCATTTCTTACGACACCAAAAGTTATAGTTTAGGATTTTCAAAAACGACCTAGTTCTCTATAACTCGTGGCTCTGATTACCAATCTGTAACACCCCCACAATTGCTATGCGCAGCGGAACTACAACAATGGGTGCTACACAGTATTCATTGCACACAAGATATATCAAACGACGCTAAAAAGACGTCAACTTAAAACTTGAATTTAAAAATTGTTAGATGATACATGTCCACGGTTTTTCCAACCCACTTGGTACAACAGAGTTTAGCGTTTTCGGTCCCCATGAATCTCAACCCAAGAATTTCAGTTTTACAACAACATAACATTAAACCTTAAAATGTTTAAGTAGAAAAGGAGGAAAAACAAGCGGACTCCAAGCCATACACACAACATCCATCCCATGCATGCTCCATTCTACACTTCAGCGGTTACCTGAAACACATGCCAAAATTTTGGTCAACGAAAACGTTGAGTGGAATTCATAGGTTTTACAATCAATTTGAACGTATATAAAATAAAAACCATTCGTGATCATTTATAGACTTGTCGATCAAACAATCTATATTCAGGATATTGACAATTGTGTTTAAGCTCATGACACTAATCCGTTAACTCAATCACCCGCGTAATAAATACCGGCGTGATTTAGATGAAACCAGTGCCCCTTCTAAAGGCATCAGTTGCAATTATACCTTATCTCTCATACAAAATAATCTACCGCAGAACTTACTCAACGTACAACTTCTCGGCTAGCATTGGGTCGTTAGCCCCGTAGTACTACAAATTGCATTAGCGGCTATTTCCCCCTACTCGAGGGCAGGACAATAGTTAATAGTTCATGATTTTAGGGACTTTTGCAACTTTGGTACTCAACACAATTTCTAAGGCAACTTTCGGGTCTAACAATCATTTATGATATACGTTCCTTTTAAAAACTAGCATGCATTTCCCTCGCGGGTAAAACAATTTGAAATAAACATAAGCGAGGCTATAAATTCACACCTTATATTTTAAGTAGTCGGTAGTTCGAGGGATGATCACTGACGACGAAACGGATGCCCGGATAATTCAACACCTATCACAAATAACGCGTAATGAGTAATCTCATTTTAAATACCTTACGGTACTGTATAAAATACATATATACTAGTCACTTAGGACAATTATAACTCACGCCAAAAACATGACAACAAGCATCACTCATTTTATACCATTCGTTCTCATTATTTACGCTATCCATTTTTACTCATTCTCGCCGGTACTTACCGAAAGTACGGGCTGTTTTACCATATTTAACCATACTTATAAAATTTGACAAAATTCTCAAAAATCCTATAAGACCTGTAGATAACATGTTTTTAAGCCCAATAAAAGTTTTTACTTTTACGACTCGTTACTCGACGCTTTTCCAAAAACTACATTTTACGGGCTGAAATTGTACTTCGACCAACCTTGACTTCTTTGACCTATATGAAATGTACCTTTGACTTCTTTGACTCCTAAGTCAACTTATAGACTCATTTATACAGGTTTGTGACCAAATTTTTACCCTTGACCATTTACCAATCCATACTTGTGGTCCTCGGGATTTGACTAAAACTTTACATAAATTCGGATTATGAAAGTCCTCGTCTCCCGGTACTCGATCTTTAAAACCTCATAACTTTTAGCTCGTTTTGAGTCACGGGCTCTACCTTATACCAAATTAAAGACAAAAAGACCCTCTACAACTACATTTAGTTTTCAAGACCTGTAGACAAAATAATTTTTATGAAATGACCTCAAAGTTTCTGCCTAAATTTGACCATACCAAAAACATGCTTACACTCGATTTCAAACCTTCTAACCACCACTAGGCAACATCCTAAGCTTCCCTAAACATATCCAAACACAAGTTTTCAGTTCTACCCCTATTGTTCAACCAATCTCATAATCTAAAATTAAAGAAATCAAACATGCAATCACTTAAACCTACTTAAATCATCACTAAACACATAACCAAACACAAGAATAACACTCAAAATCATCAACCACCATGGCTCCCCAAACACCCCTTGTGCCGTGGGGTTTGGGTGACCCATTCACCACAACCAAATTGATTTTGGTGGGTTTTCTTGGTGATTATGCTTCCATTACACATGAATTTAACATGCATTACAACAATTAGCCTCAAAAACGAATTTGGATCATCTTGAAAATTTTTGGAAAAATTTTTGTTAGTGCATGTGTAATCAAACCACGGATTAACACTCACCAAAGGATTCTAAGATGTGGTCTTAAGTTAGTTTTTGTGAAAACTCAAGAAAAATGGTGGATTTGTGGTGGTGTTTGTGTTTGGCCGTCGGCCTAAGGACAAAGAGAGAGAGAGTTTGATTTTTGTTTTGTGAAATGTGTTTGTGTGTTTGTGTTTATGGCTTTTTGGTGTATTGGGAGGGACCAATTTGGCAATTTTTGATTTCTTTTGGCCCTAAGTAAAAACGCCATTAAAACTTTGCGGTTTCGACTCATTAGTCAATTTTGAAAATTTTACAGGAGTCGGAAATCTTCCCGAACACTCCAAAATATTTTTGGGATACTTTAAATGTACTCGGAAGGCTATAAAACTCACCCGACTCAACTTAACACGAACCGTAAATAAAATTCTCGAAAAATCACATTATCGATAAATCGTCAATAATTATATAAAATTGGGCATCCCTCGGGATCGTAATCGTCATCGTCCTTCTTGAATCGTCAATCGTAAAAATTATAACCTCGAACATCGGCTTTAACCAAAATACTTATAAATATAGAAATTAAATTTTATAAAAAAAAATTTCAAAAATTAGCGTAAATTTAGGGTAACGTTAATGACCTCGGTTCTAGGGTGTCACACATGACCTCTTGGTTATTTGTTTTGGTGTTTTCCAATTGAGCCATTGGATTGTTTTTGTTTAATGATGGTAAACCCCTATATTTATTATCCGGTTTTTTTATTGAGTATGGTAAGTTTTAAATTATTTTTATAAAAAATTAATGATAATTGTTTAATAACCATGATACGTAGTATCTTTTTATTTTTTTGAAAATATGAAGATATACTTCTTAGTATATATATTTATCCCAATCTATACTTTTGTTAATCACGTATCCTTTTTTTATATTCATCAATATCCATACTCTTTATTAATCACGCGTATCATTCTTTTTTATAAAACCCTAAATCTGTGAATCAGCATCCACCGTAATGTTCTTTGTTTTTTGTAGGGTTTTTTTTTTCGGTATCATCTTTTTTGTTTTTTTGAAAGTTTATATGTTTATTATATCACCCAGTCACTCTAATTTATATGATATTGTGAATTTATTCGCTTTTCAAGAAGTTGATCTTGCTGAGTTTTGGATATTGATCTGATTAGAAAACCTGCAGGGGGGTCTCTGAATATTTAAGAATACATGATTTAAGAACGATCATTGTTTAGGTTTTTGGTATTTTAGTTTTGAACTTCTAAAAGTGGTTTATGCATTCTTTTCCAAACAAAACAAAGACTGGCTCTTTACAAATCCAGTGCCCCAGTAAACACTCTAAATCAAATCACCACCACCACTATCAAATCACCACCACCACTATCAGATCACAAACAGTTGGATCTTTGTATATTATCGAGATGAACTTACTAAGCTTCATATAATATGTCGTCCGCATCTGTTACCAGTTCCATCAAATCCCTGTCGAAGCTCATTTCCAGCAGATCCCTGTCTCATTTCCAACAGATGTTGCATTAGAATGGATATTTTTAAATCTTTCATTTACATTTTGTACAGGTCCACTGACAATTCTGAATGGAAATTATATACTGTAGATGATGTCCCAACGTTACAAAAGGACCCTAATTCTTGGACAAAGGTTTGTGTTAAACTGTTAATCCTTTTTTTATAAACTCTGTTGTGAAAGTGATTCTTAAGGTTAATATCATATCAGAAATGTATGCTAAAATGACCCATACTAATCTTGTCTATTGAATAACCCGATAGTAATCTTCTACCATTAATCAGATCAAGTGGTCGTTTATGCTCTTGTGTATTTCTATGCCTCTCAATGGTCGTAGAAGATGGTTTGTTTGATCAGATGTAGTAGCAACTGAGAAGAAGAATCTTGGTGAAGAAACAGGTGATGATGATTCACTAAGGAAAGCATTTCTACACGATGACACTCACGTGGTATGTTTTATTCCTTAGTTATATCAAGTTAGTTACTGATTGATGAATACTACTCTTGTGAGCAGACGAAACAACAACCTCTACAATATGTATAAACACAAAAGTTACAAAAATAGTAAAGAACACATACAATCGAATTCTATTTATGGTTTTGCAGAATTCTAAATTTAAAATAGTATGTAACTTGATGGCCCACCATTACAAGTTCGTCTTAAGTTTTCTACTTTTAGCTAGAATTTCAGTATCCGAAAAGTTTGTAGGCAAGCTTAATATCACAGGCTTCCCTTCAAGTATCAAGCTACTTAAAGTTGCCATGAGATGTAAAAGCATAATGTTTACAAAGTCATACCATCCCAAAATAAAAGGCTAATAATACTAACAGTTAAAGGTGTTTGGATGTGTGTCTTGGAAGTGATCATATATTATATAATAATAATCGGAATCAGGTACTAAGGTGTAGTTAATGCAGAGGTAGAAAATAGTGTTAAGTTGTGTTTCTGCTGCTTGAAGCAGTAGTAATCATACATAGACAGGAATGTCTGGCAAAATTCTTATGAAGAAACTTGTCGATAGAGGATCAAAAGACTTCTGTAACAAATGTAGTTTGTGTTCTTCCTAGAGAGCATTACTCTGCATTTTAGTAAAATTGGCAATTTTAACCAGTTTATGTAAAGATCGGTTGAATTTGGATTTATCGGTTGAATAAGTTTTTATTTAATCATATTAGTATATTATAGTAGTTCTCTAAGAAAAGAGACTGATAATCACCCAACAGGGCTGGTTGAAAAACTTTTACTTCTTTTGTCACATTAGTATTTTTCAAAACTATAAATCAAATTAAACTATAAGATAGTCCTAAACACCTCTTAGTTCAAATACAAAAGCATTCCCAAACGCCCATTGATTCACAAGACAGTCCCAAACATTCTGGACCGAGCATAGACTTAATATCTCTCAACCTAAGCTACCCAGGGTGGCAATAGAATGGAATAGTAAGAGAAGATTAATTCTTGCTAATATATACGCAGAGGATGAAAAATGGGAGGAAGTGAAGACGTTAATAGGTAGAATGAGAAAAAAATACAGAATGTAGTTGGATAGAGATTATGGGTACACATATTTGTTGCAAGTGATAATCGCGAAGCTAAAAGGATTGAAGCTCTATTAAAAAAAAAGAGTATGGTAATCTAGAAACAACTACTAATATTTTGGTATTTGTACCATCTGTTTCGTTTTGCTATCAAATAGATGCTTTCTTGCATCAACAAGGTATCTACTGCGCTCATTCTTATTGTATCAGGTTTAAAAAGGTTTATTGTACTATGATCTGACCCCGCTTTTCATATTATATTATTTTTTTTGTCGATTCCCTTTTGGATCCTGTACAGATGCTGACTTGTTCAGACTTCAGATCATATACTCTCAAAACAATTGGTTCACTTGGATCTGCAAAGGTCATTCCAGCCTAAAAAGTCTTGAGATATTGCAGGCATCCAATCTTTATCACCAATAAGAGGTATATATTGCTTATATGAATCGGTAAAAAACATTGGGCCAATTCTGTAGACACTTTTCAGTTTTGTTCCATATTATATGCTAATTCATGTTTTAAATATGATTTAAATCTACATCAACACAAATAGATACAATTCTGATGATGATATATTCAGGAGGAAAAGAGCGAACAGAAGATGAGTATCTTGCTTTGTTCAAAGGTGACAGATTCACTCGACTTGAGAAGAAATGTTTAATTGGCTACTTGGTAGGTTATGGAAATCTAAAAGTAGAATCGTCCGTAATGAATCTATGTTTGTCATCAACCTCGTCACTTCAACCAATAATTTTGCTTCTCGTACGTTTTTTTATGCAAGGGTAAAGTGACGTTGTGGATTATATAATTTTTCTTCTCGTCATTTCAACCAATATTTTTTGCAAGGGTCAAGTGACGTTTTTCCTACAAGGATCATTTTTTATGCAAGGGGTGCAGAACTATAATCAGGACCAACATCAAAACATTGAGCTTCTTTCCAATACAATCAATCGTCAGCCACCTTCAAGAACCGGCCTAGACAGCCTGACAATCGAGTCCTACCCAAGAACCGTACTCGGAGAAAATTATGAACTACCCACAGATCACGGCACCTGCGCGGTATGCCTTTCAGACTACAAGCCTAAAGATGCATTGATGACTATACCAGAGTGTAACAACTATTTTCATGCAGATTGTATAGACGAGTGGCTCAAGCGAAATGTTACTTGTCCTATATGCTGGAAATCAGCTCAAAGTTCATCTGATAAAGTTATGGTGTTAGTATGAATTCGGGCTTGTGCAGTAAAGTTAGGGTATTAGCATAGCTTGGGTATATATGAAACGAATTAGACTGCCTACAAGGCTACAATACAGAGCTCAACAGATCAATCATCAATATCATCTCATCTTTTTTCCTACAAGGTTATTTCGTAACCAACTTAATGTAACAAGCAGACTGACACTACAAAACACATACCTAGAATCTGTATGCAGTTCTTTTTCCCATTTACTTACTAGATTTAGCAACTAATTATAGCCTGTAAACATTGTCTAAATCTGTTTTTCTACTTTATTGCAGTATGTGAACGCTTATACGCTGCCTCAAATCTTGATCCTAATAGTGAAGGTAAATTTTAACAATACTAAAGAAGTGTGCTTAGGGGCAAGAATTGTTCTTTTGGTTATTTTTTCTTTATCAGTTAATCGACAATCAGATTAATAGAAATCCTCTGTAGCAAGTTCACCCTATTTCGTGTTTTGTTATCAGTAGGATTTCCTTTTCGTATTGCACAATATCTTGATAGGGATGGAGGAAATTACTAAACTGCATTCTAGATGCTCATTTTCCGATTATGAAGTTCAACTTGAAAGGATATAAATTGATCTTCTTTATGCCAACATATCATCCTAAAACATATTCCAAATGTTGAGGTGATTATCTCACCTGTTAATTTTCCTGAATAGTCTACAGCGTTTGACCTGTATCTGTCATTTTTCTTTCTTTGGCAGGGTACATCGACTTATAATCCAAAATACCATCACTTTGACATAGAAAGCTGTGAATGACATCCACAAACGTGATGGTACACATAAATTTCAAGTCTGTGCCACGTGTTTTAACATTTAAATGTATATTTTGTAGACGAGCACTAAAAAAGAAGTGATTCCCAAACACCCTGTTAGTAGGTTGTATTGCGTGTTTTAACAGATTTCTTATTGAGCAGACAAGCACTAAAAAAGTGAATCCCAGACACACTTTTAGAAGGTTTGTAAAGTCTATTCATGATTTTGTTTGATGTGTTACAGGTTCGGTTGAGATGATGGAGATTGGTTGATAACGCACTTCTTTCACAATTTTATAAAGACCCGCCTTTAATTTACTCTCTTTCAAGTCTGAGAAATGCTTCAAGATAGGTTTGCCTAAAAGTCAGTAACTACACTTTGTTATCCCACTTGGCTTTCACATCAGACACAAATTCATCCCCTTTCTCCCATCAATAATATAGTTGCTGATATCTTTGCGTTGCGACTTGAATGTATGAGAGTCCTTCAAAATCACTTCCCCCGAGTCATAGGTAATGGCAGTGCGTAGTTTGTTGGTGCTGCTGAGATGATTGGTCCGGTTGATTATGAGAAGAACACGGACTTTTGGCAGCTTGATACCTCATTTGTGAAGGGTATGGCCGAACGCTTCTGTTTACGAAGATACCAAAAACAAGGAGCTGGGAAGAACTGAGGAAATAAGTAGTTAAGACGAGTTGAAACTCTGGCACGTGAGTGTAAAATTAGAATCTCAATGTTCTTCCTGTTAAAGTATCAAGGAAATTTTTTTGTTATAGTTTTATTCTCGGTTGTTTAGTAATGCCTTTTAAAGCTTACTATACATCAAGATAGAAAAAAATTCAAAAAGAACACTGACTTCATGTTTTTATTTAGTGATCTAATAATTAGATACTATTGTTGCATCAGTTTTAGTTGGCTATCAAATAGGTCAACTCATCCCGTTACGAACCCAACTCGAACCCTATAAAGCCTTATATGGTCGGGTTCATTCGAGTTCCCTCCATCCTAATATTATTGTTCATATTTCATTTTTAGGATATCAAAATTTAATTGTCTACTATTAATAATGAAAAAAATCAAGTTAACTATATTCTTCTTGCTTGAAATTATAATTATAAAATTTTAAAAAGACTTATATTAATTAGATAAGGGTAAAATTGTTTTTTTTGTCAAAAATAAGAGATAAAATATTATAATAAATGTATTTTTTTAAACTGTGTATTTTTTGTCAAGGCCAATAATTTTGGGACGAAAGCATAAAATAATTATCGACGAAATTAGATGCTTATGTATTTCTTCATAAATTATTTTTATGTAAAATCTGATTTAAATTAAGAATCTAATCAATTACAAGAAAATAATTAAGCCTTTAATAGTCATTTCTTAGTTGGAGATGGAAATGATTTGTGTTTGATTTTATAAGTACTTTGCAATGGAAGCCAATACTAAAGAAACATCTTCAACGTTTCATTCAAATGAAGAAAAAAAACCCGCCCGTTGATCAAAAATAAAAGTTACTTACGCGTAAAGTATAACTAAAATATACTCAAGGTTAAATTACCAATTTAAGAAATTAGAACCGCACGAACCATAAACCCTTTGAAACAAGAAAAAAAACGACCCCGCCCGTTGGGCGGGTTACGACGCTAGTATATATATATATATATATATATATATATATATATATATATATATATATATATATATATATATATATATATATATATATATATATATATATATATATATATATATATATATATATATATATATATATATATATATATATATATATATATATATATATATATATATATATATATATATATATATATATATATATATATATATACGTATATATATATATATATACGTATATATATATATATATATATATATATATATATATATATATATATATATATATATATATATATATATATATATATATATATATATATATATATATATATATATATATATATATATATATATATATATATATATATATATATATATATATATATATATATATATATATATATATATATATACTAGTGGCAAAACGCGTCCGATGGACGGGTATGACTTTCGATTGTCGTTTAACTTTTTTTAATCGTTAAATATTTGTTTGTAATGTCCAATTAACGGGTAGAACTTCTGATTGTTGTTTAACTTTATTTGGGCGTGTATGATTTGTGATTGTCGCGGGCATGACTTGTAATTATTGTTTATATTTTTTGTTGATCCCAAAGTCAGATCTTAAACCTTAATAGCTTGTTTAAGGGTTGTGATAGAGAGAAAGAATTCAGTCTAACACTAGAGAAACTTTGCAAAGCAAAGTAACTAAACAAGATGCGGAATGTAATGTTTAGCACAAGAACAAATGAGATTCAAACGTTGAACTTTAATATATCAAAGATATACGAATACCCAAAGTGGTATTAGGGTTTACAAAACCTTAAAGTAATAATAATGAAAAACGAAAAATGAGAAAGACACCCTTTGCATGCTAACCTAGTGAGTCCTTTTATAGATACAAGGACCCACGTACAAGATCACTACTAACAAACTATGGAAATTATTAAGGAATAATAACTGAAACGCGTAAATATCTATTCCATGTTTATCTTTGACGGCAGGGCCTTTGACTCCAGCAGGGGAACGGATCCCCCTGCCTTTGTTATTTAGCAGGGGGAACTTACTCTAGCAGGGGTATGAATAATCAACTAGCAGGGGAAACAAATAAGCATAGATTTATTCCCAACAATCCTCCCCTAAACTTGTGCTTTCCCCTAAAGACAAGTTTCTGAATAAATGCTAGTTGATGAGGATGCTTACAAACTCTCTGGCCAAATCTGACTATGAACCATTCTTACCAGATCATAAGCAACAGGCTTTTTGGCATCAACAATTAACTTAGCCTGTGCTAACTTCTTCAAGGTTTCCTGAGAGAAGGGATAATACCTATGATTGAGTAAATAAACACTCACACCTTCCATTACTACCTCATAGACCCCAGAATTTGTAAATAGCTTCCAATACACCAAATCTCCTTTATTCACTGCATCAAATAGAGGATCAAATAATTCATGTTCATACATTCTATGCATGCACTCCCAGATTACCCAATCCTTCTCCACACCATCCATGGTAGGAGGTTTTGCAGCAACCGTTTTCTTCAATATTTTCCACAGATCTTCTAAGTCTTCACTATCCAAAATTTGAAACATGACATCTAGACTTAGAAATGTCTGTGCAGTATTGTCAGCCCTTGTAAGCTTCCACCAAGTTCTCCCTTTGTGTTCATAAACAGCATACTCTATAATAGCAAACTTCTTTCCAAGTTCACTAGGTGAGATTTCATCATTTTCCTGCAAAATCAGCTGTTTATCAATTTCATCATTTGATGGCCCTTGAGACTCTTTAGTAATTATGCCCACTTGCTCCATTCTCTTGAGTCTCTTTGCTGCTCTTTGTACATTAAGTACAGACTTCTCAAGTACTTCTGGAAAACTTTCACCTGCTTGGTGCGATGCCCCTGCTTGGGATGATGCACCTGCTTGTGTAGTCTCTCCAGCTTTTCTTTTCTTTGTTGCTCTAGCTTTCTGTAGCACTTCACTTTGTCTCATAAGATACTCAGCTTCCTCAGGAGTGTTGATGGTCATCCAATCCTCCACATCATACAACTTTAGAACTGGTCTGACTGCTCTCTTTATGGCTTCAAAGCTCATATCTCTGAAGTCACCATCCTTCCACTTTCTATGCCTTTTAAGCAGAACTTTGTAGTGATCAAGTTGCCCTTTCTCTGACGTTCGATACTTCTCACTCTGAATTTGCATTGCCCTTCTTTCCAGATATTCAGTTTGATATTTGTAAACAAGGCAAGTCAACTCATACCTGTCTTCCAAAGGAGCATTTTTCAACTCCTTCTCCCATTGATCAAGAAACTCTCCAACATGAGGTACCCTGTCATCTAGTTCCCTATGCATAATCTCAACCTGTTTTAGCATATCTTTGGGCCTCATCTTCTCCATCCTTTGATCCTGCATATCCATTTCCTCTTGTTGTAGCCTGAGAGCTACTTGTGCATCATGTGCTTCTTGGACCTTCTGCTGTTCAGGAGTCAGATGCTTGTATTTTCTCTTGGGCTGTTGCACCATGATTCCTTTTCCTTTGTCTTTTGGATCCACTGCTGGTGCTGGTTTTGCTTTAGATGCAGGTTCTTTGATTGTTATCCCCTTCTGAGCTGGTTGCTTTCTGTTCTTCCTAACAAATGTTTGAGTAATGTTCTTAGCAGAGGATAAACTTACAGCAGGGGCTTCGTCTTGATTGCCCATGGTGAGCAATGTTTGAGCAATATCTTTGGTTGCACTCCCCTTGTCACTTCCCTTATCAGCACTTTCTCTCTCCATCCCTTTCTTAGCACTTGTTATCTTTCCATGCTCCCCTCCAGGATATGAATAATACTCAGTAGATCCTTCTGTGTGTGGAATTTCCTCCCCTTTGGAAGCATCCTCATCTGTGGAAAGAATCAGTCTGGGCTTTCTCCTCCCCTCAAGAGTAGCAAGTCTGGTTTCCAGTTGAGAGATAACTAGACCTTGCTTTTTGACATCTTGTACTAGTTGTGCATTCTGCCTTTTCAGACTCATGCACATTTTCGTCAATTCTAGATTTGTCAAAGGTTTCATACTGCTCTCAATCCTAGAAGGGAATTTCTCCCCTTGTTGGATATCATGGAGTGGGGGAGAGGACTTATTGATGGTGTCACTATCCTGCTCACCCCTTGAGGATGAGACAGTAGTGGCAGCCAAACCCCCAGGTTGCTCCAAACTCTTGGAGACTCTCCTTTCTACTGCTTGTGAAGATTCACCAGGCAAGGGAGACCTGGCAAACCTGGATTTTGAGTGCCTTTCTTGTTGTGGATCAGCAGGTGGTAGGTTCCTGGCAGGGGATTCAGCAGGTTGATTTATGGCTGTTTGATTTTTGGCTTCTTCCCGTCTGATTTGGTCTAGCATAATTGAAGTGAATGGAATGTTTCTGCCAGAAAACAAAGGTGATGGTGCAAGTAATGTGGTGAAAAGTTTGGTTGTGTGTTTGGTTGCTGAAAAATAGTTTCTGTGTGTAATGGGACCATGATCACTCATATTCAGCAAAATTTCTAGAAACCTTGGATACATACAAAACTTTGAGGTGCTTGAAACATTTTTAACCATGCCTTTAAAAATCATTTGAGAAAAACAATACTTCCTTCCTGTTGCAAAGCAGATCAGGGCAGAAGCTATCTCACTACCAACCTCATTAAAAGCAGTGGTTTTGGGTGACAAACATTGCATAATAGTATGAATCAAAAATTTCCAATGAGGGGCAAACTGACCTTTAGCAAACTTTAATTTTTGATTTTCAGAAAGTTTATACCCCAATTTATCAAGACCTTCAAAAATTTCAGCCTCAGAAAAGTTGGTTATTCCATCCTCATCATCAAGGAGGAGATTCTCCCTGATGGAGGCAAGTGTGATTACCTTGGAATGACCATCAACTGTGCTTTGAATTATGACCTCTCCATTCACTGTTTTGGTCATGGCTTTAGACCAGAACTGTTGAATGTGTGAGGTATAAATGCGAGGATTGATGAGAAGGGCCACTCTAAAGTACGAAGACTTGAGAAAGGCCACAGCCTCAGCAAACTCGGCTGGTTCATCATGAAGCAAAGCAATTTGGTTATGATTAGGAGCAATTTTAAGGGTCATGATGAATTTGGAAAATAGTTTAGAGGTTTATAGAGATGGGAGGTAAGTAGGATTAGGTCGAGAGAGATTTATGGACCTGCTGGTAAAGGGAATTAAGTTTATATAGACAAATTGAAGGGCTGTGATTGGACCAAAATTTTCAAATTGCAAAAATATCAAGGATAAATCTTGATAAAAAATTAATATATTTGAAATAGAAGGAAAAGATTACCAATCAACGAAGAAAGCGCCTTAAATATCTTTTAACAAGAATAAAATATTCCCTAACCAAAATTTAAGCAAGCAGGCCCAACGGCTATGAACAGGGTAACGGTATTGTCGGTCAATGGTCAAACAGGGGAATGTTGTGAAGGCAGGGGAATAAAAGATAAAAGCAGGGGAAACTTTCCTAGGGGTATTAAACTAGTCATGGAAGGACTAATGCTAACTAGCTCTGCTCTAATGCACACACTTGTATACACAAGATAGATACATAGAATCTCAAGAGTCCTCTATTCAGCAATGGTCCCAATACAAAAAGTTAATACATAAGTCCCCCTACACCAGGTAATCCCAAGAAATCATGCATACCACAGTCACCATCCCAACCTTGTCCCTTACTTATGGTGAGTTAGTCTTGGCAGTGTGTGCCACAGGTCTATATTTGAACAGCAAGCTGTTTATAATAAAGAAATGTAAGTACACACTACAGTGCCTCAAGGTTTCAGAGTTCTGACAAGCTTTGCAGCAAGTCATCATTAACCTGAACCCTCACTCACCAGTGGATATGATGTAAGATCATATATGAGCATCCTAAGGATACCCTGAGTCCTAAAGGTGTGACCTAACCTCCCCTGAAACATAGAGTATATACCTGATTCACCAACAAGAATAG
This sequence comes from Glebionis coronaria, assembly GCA_025667525.1. NCBI lineage: Eukaryota > Viridiplantae > Streptophyta > Magnoliopsida > Asterales > Asteraceae > Glebionis > Glebionis coronaria. Next base: position 647,233,598 of record CM046874.1, read on the forward strand.
TATGCACCATATGAACCTCTGCATTGTTAGTCTAAAACCACATAAAACCACTTTTGTAAAAAGAACACACCCAGCTTAAGAGAAAAATTCTCTTGGCAGGGGAATGAACCCCAGGCAGGGGAATCAGTGTTAAAAAGCAGTGGAATGAAAGAAATGGTAAAATTGACTAACAATTATACAACAACAGCAGTGAAGTAACCCTGATTATACATGACAAAATAGACATCAGATTTTTAAGGAGTAACCATTCCAATACCTGCAACCAGATACTGAAACCTCCCTACATCAAAAGCTTTTGTTAAAAAATCAGAAACATTAAGTTCTGTATCAATTTTCTCAGGGACAATCAGTCCTTTTTCAGTTATAGTTCCATGCCCATCTCCAAAAGAAACACCATCATTGTCATGCAGGGGTACAAAGTTAGACAAGTAAGCTTTGTGTCCAGTCATACTTCTTGAGCATCCACTATCCCAATATGCTCTATCATCCCTTGTCTTCTTTGTCACCTGCAAAAGGAAAAACAAATTAGTTTTTCTTGGGGACCCAAGCCATTACAGACTTGGATCTACCTCGTGTATCAATGTAGGATAGCTTATCGAAAACTAGAGATACACCATTAGATTGAGTACCCCTTTTGGGTGCCCAAACCCAACGAGCTGAGGCTTTCACAGCTTTTCCCCATCTTCCCATGTTCCTAGAATGTACAACTTTTCTAGCAGGGGATACCTCAGTTTTAGCAGGGGAATCCTTATGCTTAGCAGAGGGAACCCACCTTTTGTTTTGGCCTCTGATCATGTGTTGGTAAGGTCTAGGGCCAGATCTATATGCAGTATAAGGTGTTGGGGTGGTCACATAAGTGTTGGGCTTTGGGTGAACATCATTTTCCTTTCTAAGGGCTGGAACAACATATTTCTCAGTTACTCTATTTCTCAAGGCAGGGGCAACATACTTGGCAGGGGAAAAGGATTTTGCCCCTGCATTTAGAAGAATGGCTTTAGGTTGCATATCCTTTAAGGGATTTGCAGCCACCATCTCCATTGGTGCCTTACACTCTTGATAAGTGTGTTCAAAACTGCCACATGTGAAGCAGGGCTTGGTATTGATCACAAAGTCTTTTCCTAATTGATGAGACTTTTGGTCATTCCAATTTCTTTGATTACCTCTGACATTCCTGTACATACCAGCATATTTAATGGTAGGTTTAGGAGACTGTGGCCTAGCCTTAGATTTGGGAGAGATGCTCTTAGAGTTTGGATTGCTGCTAGAAATTCCTTCTTTTGAAAATCTAACAGGGTTGTCAATTTGCTTTAAGCCAACCTGTTCCTGTTTAACATCCCTAATGACACTAGTTTTAACTAGAGACTCTTCTGTATCAAGGTTATTAGGTATATAAGCACTCAAGTCAAACTCAATGTCATCCTGTTTTTCAAAACAAGGGAGACCAGTCCATGACAAGTCTTTTCTAGGATAGGCAGCATGGATGTTAGCAGGGGGTGGTGGTATAGTAGCATTCATATTCTTAATTCCAAACCCTGTTTTGTCCTTAGGAGATTGACCAATTTCAAATGCCTTGGTTAAATCTTTTGAAGCTTTTCCAAATTTTTCAACAGTTTCCTCATCTATCTTTTGGTTAGCTTTGAAAATTTCAAGTTCAGCAGTTAAAACATTTATAGATTGGTTATTCTCCTTGGCATCTCTTTCTAGAATCACAATGTGATCCCTATACTCACTTTCTCTTTGCCTATACTCTCTTATGGTGGACTCTAGTTGTTCTAAAGCACGTTTGTAATTATCAAGATCATTATCACAATTGATATAGTCAGCTTTTACCTTTCTGATTTGATCATTTAAAGATTCAGTATTTTTCCTACAAGCTTTAGTACAGTATGAGTCATCATATACCTCATTGTCAGAGCTGGAACTTGACATGGCCATAAGTGCAAAGTCTTCTTCCTTTTCCTCAGCCATCAAAGCTTGATTTCTTTCCACACTTTCTGTCATAGCACTCCAGTCCCATCCATTTGCTCCATCTATCCCCTGCATTGCTACCATGGCTTTAGCACCAGAATCCTCATCTCTTGTTTCCTTTCTATGGCTATTTCCAGACTTAGGTCCTCTGCATTCCCTGGCAAAATGACCCTTCTTGCCACAATTGTAGCATTCAACTTTTGCTTTATCAAACCCAGCCACATCAGATGGATTAATTGTGATCTTCTTCCCATACTTCTTATGGAACCTGTTGGCCCTCATGCTGAGCAAAGCCATATTCCACTTGATATCCAATTCTTCTAGTGCTTGCTTACTGATTTGACTCAGATCTTCATGTAACACTGTAGATCCTTGTGGCCCTTGAGATGCTATAAAGGCACATGCAGTATCAAGGCTGGATGTAGCTGGTCTTTCTTCATCATAGGAAGGTCCAGACCTGGTAGCAGGGGAATAAGTAGCAGGGGCTACTTCTATTCCACTGTTCTTGGAGATTCCACTGCTTTGTGATATGAATGCCATGTTAGCAGGGGAATCAATGACTCCACTTGAGTTGGTGGGAATTGTCCCTTTTGACTTCATTTCATTGACAATAGGTTCAAAAACTTTTAAGTTATTGTATATATCATCAATATCTTTTTCATCCAAATCATCCTTATTCTGCCAAATTGCCTTATAGACAAACCACTCTTTCTGAAGGCTGTTAAGAAACCTGGTGTTCACCTGCTCTTTTGATACCTCAATATCAAAGAATTCCAAGTGGGCCACCATGTCTTGAAGCCTATTGTAAATAGCTCCAATTGATTCATCACCAATTGCTTTGAAAGAAGCAAAATCATCCAACATTTGGTTCTTCTTCTTCCTCTTTGTGGCTTCATTTCCTCCAAAGGTTGTGCCTATGGCTTCCAATAGTTCCTTAGCTGTTTTGTATTTCCTGAATCTGAGTTGATGTCTATCTGGTAGGGCCAACAGCAATGAGCTGTGAGCCCTGACATCATGCCTTCTAGCCAGTATTTCCTTATCACATAGAGCAGCAGATTTCTTCTTGTCCTTACCTTTGGAACTTTCACCTTCATCCTTGCCTTCTTCAACTGCCACCATTTTGTTGAATTGATCACCAAACTCTATGATCTCCCAGAGAACATAGTGTTCCATTTTCAGGTATTATTGGATTCTGAATTCCCATAATTCAAAGTTTTCAGGATCCAACATGGGTAACTTGAGGTTATTGTGGTTGTTGCTGTTTGTGGATGAATCTGAAGACATGTTTGCTATGAGGATTTTGTTCTTGATTTAGACAAAGTTTCTCAACTAGCTCTGATACCACTTGTTGATCCCAAAGTCAGATCTTAAACCTTAATAGCTTGTTTAAGGGTTGTGATAGAGAGAAAGAATTCAGTCTAACACTAGAGAAACTTTGCAAAGCAAAGTAACTAAACAAGATGCGGAATGTAATGTTTAGCACAAGAACAAATGAGATTCAAACGTTAAACTTTAATATATCAAAGATATACGAATACCCAAAGTGGTATTAGGGTTTACAAAACCTTAAAGTAATAATAATGAAAAACGAAAAATGAGAAAGACACCCTTTGCATGCTAACCTAGTGAGTCCTTTTATAGATACAAGGACCCACGTACAAGATCACTACTAACAAACTATGGAAAGTATTAAGGAATAATAACTGAAACGCGTAAATATCTATTCCATGTTTATCTTTGACGGCAGGGCCTTTGACTCCAGCAGGGGAACGGATCCCCCTGCCTTTGTTATTTAGCAGGGGGAACTTACTCTAGCAGGGGTATGAATAATCAACTAGCAGGGGAAACAAATAAGCATAGATTTATTCCCAACATTTTTCTGTTTAACTAAATATTGTTGTTATAAAGTTGTATATTATAGAAAGATATTTTTAAGCATAGTAGCAATGTTAATCAACTTATTTGCGTTTATCATGTTATAAAATATATTTTATAGTTTTTGAATTAACAATGTAAAATTTATATTAACTTTAATAAAAATCGTACACAATAACTTTAAAAGATTTGGACATTTAGTATAAAAAATTAAAGGTTGTCATTTATTTATTTAAACTTTTTATATTATAATCTTTTTCTAAAAAAAGTTCTTTAAGAATAACTTGAAAAAATTCAATATGCTGACTAATTTTACAACCAAGAATTTTTCGTCCATTTTATAAATAAATTACGAAATCTCCTATAGTAATGGTACAAATATTTTAATTCAGTACCGTTAAATGGTGCGGATAATAAATGGTACAAATAATTTAATTCATTTATTTAGTTTGGTTAATTTACTGAGGTCGTTGAGTGTAATCACTAATGATATGTCAAGTGACTTGATTCTACATATTTGAAATAAAGGTACGTTGTCATATGCATCATCAAGTATTAGCCATTTTGAGTAGAACCTTTCCGGTGTACACAAACTTCATAACCAAGTTGTATATAAAAAAAAATAAACTCTAGGCGTAATCTTTTTAAGACAGTTTACACAGATAAGTGTTACTCATATATACTACGTACATATAATGAGGGTATATATCCACATCTTAGCTCAAAATCGAAAATTAAAATAAACAGAATAAATCTCAACGATTAAATACTTTTTAATTAAAGTAATCTTGACGATTCATATATTTTGTAACAATCTATTAAAAAACTACTTTTATTTTTAATTTAAAATTTTTTTGAATCTATTTGTTTTTTTATCATTTAATTTCGCCATATATTCTTAAAGTTTGTACTTTTTAATTTAACATTTATTTTGATATATTTTTACGAATTTGTTTATTTGTATTTTATATTTAGTGGATTTATTTTTTTATTGATTCAATTTTTTTATATTTTCACATCCTTTTAATTTTATTGCAAAAAATAGTCGTCGAATATTTTATTGTCGCATTACACAAATACAATGCCTGTACTATTTAAAAAAGAAAAGACCCATGCTTATCCATTATGCCTTTTTGGTGGACGTCACTATCTATTTGTTAATTTGATGGTTTTTGCTCAAGTTACGATAGGTCATTACAATTTTCATGTACGTAATAAAACTAAAACAATTGTGTAAGAAAAGAAGAAATGTTCATGTAATACACATAGCATTGGGTGTGGTGGGTAAAGAGGGCTCACCGTGTCCTATGTGGCAGCCATTTGGTGCCGCCAAAACCTCGCCATATACGGCTTTGGTTTGTCGAGTTTGCGTCAAAAGAAATTCCGCGTCAATTGTCACTTTTCATAACTTGTTTGTATGCACGAATTAATCCAAATTCTATGATTTGATTGTGTTGATATGAAATGTAGGTGACAGATGATCTGTGTGAATTACCAATAGTTTGAGTGGCAAAATCAGATCAAACTGCGAGGGAAAGTAAACAATTAGAATTATGACAATGGTGTTAAGTGCTATGATTTTCTTTAACAAATAATAGAAACTTTCAACATGTTAAGTTCTTCCACTAAAGCTTTGTATCTATGTGTGTCAGGTTCTTTTGTTGAAGCTGTTGATATGTGTTACAAGGTCTTGAAAAAAAACCGTAGCAACTTGATTGCAACAACTACAATTTAGAACAGCTAGAAAAATATATAATAAGTAATTAATGAGATTAACAGAAAGGTGGGAGTGTACCTTCGACTTCATGGAGCGAGAGTAGTGACTTGGGCATTGATGTTTGCTGCCATGGTGACCACCGCCATGTTTGAACTACTTATGTTTTTTATCTGATGTTTAGGTGTTTTTTGGGATTACTTAAATGCGGTTTTATGACCTAGCTTATTTGGAGAATTTTTATGCAGTTTATGAGCTGAAAAAGTAAGCTAAGACGTAAAGTGACTCATTTGGGAAAGCCCTATGTCAATGATTTTGATTCATATAGGACACATAAGTGAGTGTCATTCTATGAAATTTTTATGGTTATGGGTAACTCCTGTGAAAAGTAGAATTGCTACTTAAAAAAATGCTTATTCATTAAAAAGATAACCCGTCAAAACGATCACCAAACTATGACATTATGCTATAACACATATTAAATAAATAAAAGTTACCTGTAAAGTAACGCGTCTTTTTGATCAACTTCTTTTCGAGCTCAAAGTTCAATCTTAATTTGGCCCTTTTTAGCATTTTATTCAAAATATAAGTCAAACACTAAGAACAAAATTAACAGTGCCAAAAACGCTAATAACTTTATAGTGATGTTTTCAGTAGATGTCGAGATTCAAGTTGTATTTCTATGTATGATTGCTCAAATCCTCAAACATGTAAAAACTAATATATTAGCTTTAAGGTCATTTGTTGGTTAGTTGCATAATTCTTAATATTACAGACATGATAACTCATACAGCTTTTTGGGCTATATATGTTCATGGAGATGGGACCAACTTCATGGGACCCCTCTTAACCCATGAAGAAAGTTAGTATAAATACCAATAACTTGTGAACCAGGAACGTATATGACCATCTTATAAGATCACATTATTGTAAAATTAACAAATTACATGAAAGAAATGGAAGACTTGAAGAAATCTTATATTGATCGAAATTGTAACACAAATCTACTTGCAACATGACATACGCTGTAACGTATGCACATGGAAATATAAATTAAGAGTCATGGGAAAAAATGTGTTAAAACTAAAAACTTTGTTTCTATAAATATTATAGAGTTATTTTCATCTTTGTGAGTAGCGCTATTTGTGAGTTTGTTCAGACCAAAAGGTTTTAGCAGAAGACTAAAGATTCATGGTTGCCAGTTTTACTTGGCTTCTATTTCCTTGTTTAAATTTGAGGTCCTTCCATAGTGGTGGCTTCACCACTTTCCCTTTTTTGTTTCTGTTTCTGTATACAAAAAATGTAAAAAACGTCACATCTGTTAAATCTATAAATCCATTATAAACTTCTCATCTTAGTATTATTCATTTCATTTGGTAGGTCTTATCCACTATAACTAATGACACATCTTTCAATCTTATTCTTCTACTCACTCCTAATTTCGATCTTTGTATGCTAGTACTACAGAAAGGATTACAGATCACATAATAAATTTTTAGCAAAGTCAATGAGATGAACTTTCTATACTGGAGAAAGTTTTAGTCAACCAAAATGTACGTGCTAAGTTCTTAAGTGACTTTTTCGACCCTTGTTGCATTATATAGTACCGATTTAATTGGATAAAAAAAATCAAAATTAACAAACTATATTCTGTGACAGGGAACTATATTGTAGAGCCATACTGCTCAAGGATACGCTGGTTACGAATGGATTGATTAGTCTCAGTGGGTCAAAATAAAGATAAACATTAAAAAGCTACTGAGTTAAATGGGTTGAAAGTCCCTGCTAGTCCTAAGTTATTTTACTAAAACATTCGCATTGTGACTTTAGAATTCGAATATCTAAAACATAGTATTTAATTATAAAATGGATAACAATTCTTGTGTTTCATCCCAACCTGACTTATTCAAAAACTACCCATATTTAACATCTAACCCGAAATAAGGAGTGTAGGAATGACTCACCATGCCTCTAGGGAAGGAAGAATATCATCCTCAATCTTGGTTTTGATGAAGTTCCCATTCATTGAGGCTCAAACTTGTGATTTAAATCCTTGAAGAGCCATAAAAAAAGATATGTTCTGGAACTAAAGTGTTTCCACACATTATGCAGGATAATATCCACCTAAACAGATTCTTCAATAATAAGTCTTATGATAGTTGCAGAACCTTACCTCCTTATTTGCATGCTTTAAAACGCTATAGTTTCAGCAAGATTTTCTCCTTTTGTTTCTTTACTCAACTAAAATCAGACGAAAAAGTATAAAGTTCGTGTCTGCAAAACTTGGCTACCTTCTTCTTAGAAACATTTTTATATCTTTTCTTCTTAACAGTATTTTTAACCCTTTCGCCAACCACATCTGCGTTCTTTGTCTTATACCTAGAACACTCGGATTCCTTGACTATATCTTCTTTTTTGATGGTTTTCACCAAAATAGTCTCTTGACTTAGCACTTGCGTTTGGATTGCTTTGTTTCAGGTTCATCAAATCCCGTAACCATCAAAGCATACATATATATCTCTTGGCTGCACAAGACCTTCACGAAATTAGCCACAAACGGATCCAACTTGCAGTGAGTTATAGCTGTCCCAACCATCTTGAGGATAAGCAAAATCAACGGAAGGATTAAACACACCAGCCACTCTAGCAGCTGCTGCAAAGTTTCATAGTGAAATAATTGATTTGTACTATCCTTTTGTGATCGTTAACAACATCCACCCAGACACTATCATTCCAAATATCTTTTTAGTCTCACCCGCATCAGCAATGAATGGCTTTATAGTTACATTAAACTTCACCAACTTCCTGCAGTCAAGAATTTGTCACGTCAAAATCTTAGCTATCAATGGAAAATGTATCAGGGATCGAACAACAGGTGGAAAAAAAGTTGGTCAGGTGGTTTGACTATAGGGTGAATACAGGTTCTGCTCAGAAGGGATCAACCCAACGTGTTAAACCTTTTTACTGGTTATAAATACGATTGAAACGATGAAAAAAATTAGTTACAATTTCTCTTAGATAACACTATTTGGGATATTGTACACTTTTGAATACACATTCCTTAGCGCAATATATAGAAGGCACAAGCTGTCGAAGAATATGGCATGACTACTGACAATTGACTATATCAATATACAACGCAATCACGCCAGCAAAGATAGGTCATTAAAAAGGTGAAATTAGAAAAAGAAAAAAACAAAAGGTCACACAAAACAGGAAAAAGCATGAAAATATTAAAAAAAATTAAGTATTAGGTTCACCTTCGGACATAGCATTGCTGAATTGTAGAGTATAGGGTTGCATCGTATGAGCCGTTTAACAGCGACATACTAACGCCTACCCTTTCACATTGGTGAAAGCCCTCTAAACACTTCACTTCTATCCAGCAGAAGAAAAACACATACCACCTTAGCCAGCTTAGACATGACACAGTACAATCCCAAATTTCAAATCACCTTTGTGAGGCATACTTGAGACCCCAATATCTTGCTACATGGGAATTCAATGTCCGTACATCCAATATCTTGATTCAAGGAGGGACCGATAACAAAATTCCTCATGTTAACCTCGAAAACATCACATTTAATATGGTTTCTCTTTCGCCCAACAGAATCAAAACAAATTTTATTTGCAACGTGGAGAACAGAAAAAATAAGCCCTATCTAAGATAAGCACTCATTGCGAGCAAAGAATGAGTAAGAAGACATGACATAGCACAGTCAAAATTTTAAACCACCTTCAGGAGGTATACATGAGACCCCAACATTTTGGTTTCCAACATCTTCACCAAATGAGAAACCAACATGTGTTCTTTTTTTTATCATTCTAGAGTTGGTAGAGGGGCCTTCACCTATATTATCGAAATTATTAGGGAAAAGAAAATTAACAAAGCAAAGGCTATCCCAAACGAACTGAACAAAAATCCGTTTTCCATACGTTGAGTCACAATGCTTCCAAATTGCCCAAGAACACAATCATGAGGATCATCACTAAAATGTAGGGTCACAACATCAGATACAAACCCACCCCCATCATTAAGCATAGACAATCCACCTAACTTTTTTTAGCAGATGGTAAGCGGAGTGCAGAACCCTCAAAATCCAACACAACCTGTTATATGCCATAATCATGTACAAAAGAACCCGCACCACTCATCTCTTCAGTAGGTAGTCTGCAAACATACAATGGGGTCGAAAAGGATTCTCAATCGTATCGTATTTGTTTTTCCCTCTACCTAAACAAATAATTTCGTGCACATGTGGTCGAAAAGGATTTCACACGATCTTCAAAATCCTCCTACAAAATAAATGGCATAGATTAATTATCACTTTAAAAAGAGATGATATATAGTGTATGTGTATGTAGCATATCAGCTACCATGTAACATTTTATGTGCATAACCTAATGCAGAAAAGGAGATCTTCAGAAAGTAAAGATCACATTCGATCTGGACGAATCCAAACAAAATGAAAGAATCTCAATATCAACTCTAGCTTCCTTATATGAGCCTTGTGCCAAGTGATTAATGATTCTAAATGTGTAAGGTGTGTTTGGAGATGCATGTAAGGGGGTCAAATAATAAGTATCAAATAATCAGATTAGTTCATGAGTAGCAGCACCAAACACTATCCGCGTTTATCATATTATTCTAGGGTCATTTTAACATGAGAGGTGTTTGCAGTTCTGATCGTCAGTTACTAATATATCATATTCCAAACTTATTTTCTATTTTTAACAGACTGTTGAGCGTCTAAAAAAGTACTTTTGTCCAACAACCTTTATATACTTGTACAAACCAACACCTGAAACTATAATAGTCCACTAAATGAAAATACAATAAGGTACTTTAAAGAGCATGTAGCATGTCGACAGCTTAACTCAATGCATGTTTAGTTTCTTGTCGGATAAACTATCAAAGATAAATTTATATAAAATATAATGAGAACCGCGGTGAATGATAATTACTTCAATATTTCTTTTTTGCAAAGAGTTCACCAGAGATATATCTTTGCCATTCAATCTTGCATGATGTAATTCAACATCGAACTATAGAGTGTGCCTCAGATTTTGATCAGTAACAAAGAAAGAACCTTTAGTGCTTCCTCTGGCATTCCTAGAACTGTATTGGATGTTCATCATCTTCAGTTGCAACTAATCCTATCTTGGACGACTAATCCTATCTCGAAGTGGGTTGAACACTTTAGAAGAACTCTGATAACTTCTTTCAGCCATAATCCAATCAGTGAACACATTAATCCGAAAGCTGAATAATTACTGTAAAGCTAGACAATTGATAAATAACAAGGAAATATCCCAATAGAGTCCACCACTAAGTGACTATGATTTGAACAAAATACATTGAAACCAAAAGACTATTCCTAAAAACTGAATCCTTTATACAAATAAACCTTTTATGCCAGCAACATTAATAACCTCTAACAGATATCCATAATGTAACACAACCAAACCACACAGATAAATCACACAGATAAAACACAAAGATAAATCACAAAGATAAATCACAACCAAACCACACAGATAAATCACATAACCTCTTTCTTTTTACCAGAATGACAGCGGAGAACGACATAAGATAAATCACAAAGAACAACCAAATTCACTAATTTATATTCATCTTTCGATACAATATGTTTCTTTTTTAGCCGGTATCACTAAGTTCGGCATTACTGATTATACTAACAAAACAGTAACACAAGTTTTATAATTTCTGAATAAAACAATAACAAAACGGTAACTTTAGCAAAAGGTTGCACATATATTACTAAAATAAGGAAAAGTAATTATTACCGAATAGCGTGAGATCGCCATGCTCATATGCAGGACCTTGACCAAATGCTTGCATTATATTAGTTAGATTATCGTGTATGTCTTCCCCTAGCCAATCTGGCCATTTGAATATATAGAAACATCATAACCATCAAGCATAGATTTTAGCAATGGTTAGGTATCGACATATGTTAGCTCTGCAAATACTGGAACTATATTACTTTTCTTGACTATATAATTACTTTCGTTAAGATCAAATTACCTTGAGTAGTGGTTTCTCCTCACACCTAGTTGAGAGTGAACATCTTCAATCACTATGATATAAGGGCCATTCAAAGCTATGATTCTAACAAACATTAATCGATCAAACTATATAGCTTTCTAATACATTTATGTGAAAAAGTGAGAAGAAAAAAAAATACCTCTGCAAATAAGAGTAGGATGATACTTCTTGCATAAATGTATGATCTTAAGGATATAATTAATAATAACATGAATAAGGATAATGATGAACATTAAGATGAACCTTCGGATATGCGTATCCATAGTCAATGGTTTAGGGTTTTGAGAAAAAAAATTATCCTGCAAAACCAAACAAAGAACACGACTAATTAGTTTCATTAGGGTTTAAGAAGGAGGATACCAAAATTAACCTGCAAACCCAAACAAAGAAGACGACAAATTAGTTTCATCAGGGTTTGAGAATACATGGTACATGGTAACTTTTCAAGCCCTGACCATTGATATTCATTAGTTTGATCAGGGTTTGAGAATACATGGTACATGGTATCTTTTCAAGCCCTGACCATTGATATTCGACAAATAGCCAGTATATAGAGAGAGGGAGTCGTCTTTTTTTTTCTTTTTGTGAAGATGCGAGTTAGGCTTTGTAGAAAAAAAGATATGCTGTTTTATTTTTACTAAAAAAAGATATGCCGTGTTTTTTTTACGAAAAAGGTTGTTAATTTTGTAAAATATTTATTTCCTTTTCAAATAATGATGAGGTGGATTAACCACATGCTTATGTGGCATATCCCTCCTCTTATATATAATGTAAAGATATATATATATATATATATATATATATATATATATATATATATATATATATATATATATATATATCTATATATATATATATACGTATATATATATATATATATATATATATATATATATATATATATATATATATATATATATATATATATATATATAATATATATATATATATATATATATATATATATATATATATATATATATATATATATATATATATATATATATATATATATATATATATATACGTATATATATATATATATATATATATATATATATATATATATATATATATATATATATATATATATATATATATATATATATATATATATATATATATATATATATATATATATATATATATATATATATATATATATATATATATATATATATATATATATATATATATATATATATATATATATATATATATATACGTATATATATATAGGGGCGAGTTATTTACAGAACTCATGTAAGGTGTAGAACTCTGCAGAACTATTTTAGACCAATGAGAATTTAGTATTATTATATCTTTTTATTTAATTCAAAAGGGCATAATTGGTAAAACACATTTTTTATTTTATTTTTAATTTTTTTAATTAAAAAAACGTTTTTTAGATTTCTTAATTTTTAGAATCTCAAAATTTTGAATTTTTTTTATTTTCTTTCAACATTGATGTTCCAAAGAAATACACTGCATATATTTTGTCTTATATCATTAATTTGTTGTTAGAAAATACGGTGCATATGTGTTTTTTAATTTTGTATTTTTACATAAATGTTATGCATATGACTTAACAGATTTTCAAAAACATAAATGTCTTGATCTGTAACAAAACGAATAAACATAAATGTTATATACTTTTATATTAACTTTTCAAATTTGTAATAAAACAAAAAAACCATAAGTATTGTACATATAACTTAAAAGTTTACAATAGACAAAGAACAAAAATCTCTATCGACAACAAAAACATCTATGCACGGCTTCAAGAACATTTATGCGGCTTCAAGAACATTTATGCATGGCTCCATGAACATTTATGCACGGCTTAAAAAACACCATTGATCATCTTCATCACATCATGACATTTATACGAACGAACAATTTTCTTGAAACAAATATATGAAAACAAAAAAAGAATAGTCATTAAATTATGCCACTCTAAATACAAATGTACATGAATAGAGAAAACTTGAAAAGGACATTAATGTTTTATATGCAATCTTCTTTGCTAGTCAATCACAAGAACAAGTTCAAAAAAAAATCACACGAACATTCTCAAAAAGGAAATTGATACTAGTACACAAATTTTGACCAAATTATTTAGTCCATCACACACACATCACAGCTACTAGCGCAACAAACATAATAAAAAACATATGCAAAGACTTGCTGATGTACAAAATTGACGTTGATGAAAAAAATATATCCGTTTAACATATGCACCATCCAACAGCCCGCTGTCTTCATCCTCCTTCAACTTGTCGTCGACATAAAACCCATCAGCCCGCTGGCCTCCAACTCCTCCGATCGTAGTCGTTGCCATCCCAGTTTGCACCGTCCCCCTCTTCTTCCACTCAGATCACTTTCGTCACAAACCATCATCCAAACGTCCTCGTCGTCCTCGTCTACCATTTTTGGATCTTTATTTGATTTGAGAATTTGAATGTAGATCCAAACCATCATCCAAACCATCATATCACTTTGTCATGAAATCGATACTCATCTTATCGGACTCTATAGCCCGAGATACCGTCCGAAAGAACCAACCATAAACCTTACCGATGACGAGAAGTCGGCGAGTCAACACTACCTACACGAACCTGGATAATTAGATTTCAATAAGTAAAACCGATTTCAATAACAAATAATCAAATATGGATTGCGATATGCTTAATAAAAAAACCGTAACTCAGATCTGTGATGACGATTCTATGTTATTTGTGATGATCGGTTTTTATTGAGGTTAGGGGAAAACACAAACAAAATAATCAATAAAAAACATGAACATTAAATCTAGAAAGGTTGTTGTATTTTTTATCATTAGATGTGAAAAAAAACACATCAACGAATAAAGAAAAAGGTTGTTCTTGTTGGTTACCAAGATATTTGTGCATCAATGGATAGGATATATTGTCGTGGTGATTGTTGGTGTTTAGATTTGGAAATGATATATAGCGGCGGTGAGTGGTGGGAGAGTAGATCTGAGGGAATTTTTTAGGGTTAAGTGGGGGAGAGAAGGGATATAACTTGATGGATGTAGTACTACTAATTAATCGCTTTGTAAAACATATGGACGAATTTAAAAATGTGTATAATTAGTAAATAGTATTTACTAAATACCATTGATGCCCTTTCAGACTTTTATTTAATTAAAAAAAATACTTTATCTTTTGTATAATTACACTTTTAGCACATTTAATCTTAACCTCTCATCAAGTTTATCCAAAGGCTAAGATTCATTTTAAGAGTTCTACAGAGTTCTACACTTAAAATGAGTTCTGCATATAACTCTTACCTATATATATATATATATATATATATATATATATATATATATATATATATATATATATATATATATATATATATATATATATATATATATATATATATATATATATATATATATATATATATATATATATATATATATATATATATATATATATATATATATATATATATATATATATATAATGTACATGTATAAACCCTTTCTTAGTTGGTGCTTTAGGTTGGAATAATAACGACTAAAGTTTTTATAAAATGTTTTCGGCTATTAATTAATTTAATTATTTAGAGTCGGGTTTTATCTTTTTTTTTAAACTAGGGTTTCATCAATTATTATCATTTTAGATTTTCATGTTTATGCATTATAAAATAATTAATAGGTTCATATTAATTCATGTAAAATTAATTTAAATTTATTATATTATTCTAATAAATTAACAATTAAATTTTACGTGGGTTTTAAAAAGTAAAAATTCAAGTTTTATGGTTTCAGCTTTCATATTTATTTCTTAATCATTTTAATTATTATAAAGACATGTCATTATTTAAAAAAATAATATGAAATGTAAAATTTACCAGTTTAACATGAGATTTCATCTAACAATTTCATGAGTTATATAATATAATCAGATTTTCTTAAGACTGTCATTTTTACGTGTAGTAATCGTTTATTAATTGTGAACTCGTTTTTAATCCTTCTACTATGATTATTTTTGCATAGATTGATTCATATTATGATCTTACCATTTCATTAAGAAATTCATATTAGTGACATTCTAATTATTCTAAAGTTTACTATTTTACATGCATACAATTTCATTAATTTCACATAAAATCATAAAATTCAAAGTGTGAAAACTAATTCATTTTTAGTTCTTTTTAATTGGTTCAAAGAGCATTAGAAAACTTATGACGAATTCAATATGAATATTTAGAGTAAAAAATTCGTGACCAACATTGGATCGTCGGTTTTTAACAAAAGTTTAGGCGTTTTTAAGCTAGTTTAGCAACGAGAGTTTTAGTTACTTTTACCACTTGATCAAATAAAATTACCTACTGAGTTTAACTTACATAAACTAATTACTAACATCATTTATAAGTAGGAAACACTAAAGTTCAGTTCATATTCAAGTAAAGCAAAATTATGGCACGGTTTTTCCTCGTACGTCCCGTTAGGGCTCGTTTTTAACCATTTAGCCAATTACGTGTTACTTTTCAACTTTAGGCATTACTAGGTCAGGGTTTAACATTTAATAAGAGTTACTTGTACTAGGTAAATTAGATCTTACGAAGTGATTGGTGGTTTGAGCAAAACCGAACCTAGAAAACCCTAAAAAGAGCTCGGCTAGGATTTTGCTTGCACAATCCGTACACGAACACTTAGAGGACTTAGGAACTTGTACTAGGACTACTTGGGAAACCAGAGAAGACACCCAAGATTTCTTTAAAGGATTCGAACACGAGTAACATGAACACGACAACATCTGAATCTAGGGTTTTGAAGAAAACCCTAATTTGATTTAGCTAGGGTTTCGTTTTTGGGGCACTTCAAGGTACGAACTTTGAGGGCTGTTTAGACGGTGTTTAGGGGTGATTTTTAAGAGTTCTTAGACGTTCCAACACAGACCGATAGGGTCGTGTATGATTTTGTGATGTCTTGGCTGCAATTCAAGAAACAAGAACAAAAATCCAAAACCTATGGTTTCGAATTAAAGGTTGTGATGGTTTGGGCTATAGGGGCTATTTACAAGGGTTGTAGGGCTGATGTTTGTGAGTTATTAGGAGTGGCAATGGTGGTGGCAAAGGTGGTGGTAGTGGTGGTTTATGGCAGAAAATAAAAGAGGAAGAAGGGTTCCCGGTTTGGTTTTATGCTTGTGTTTTGATATGAACAATCACAAGCCTTAAACTCCTTGTTTATAATATGAATATAGATTACCTTTAAGACCTTAATCATGCAAGGAAATCAAAAGGAATGGCTGGAGTTGAAGAGCAGTGGATGAAAAAGATAGAACAGTAGCCATAAGATAAGAAAACAATAAAAAGAAATAGAAGTCGACTGGTTTGGAGAGTTTTATGGGATTTTATGATAAATTTCGTGGCAAAGGTGTATGGGAAGGATATGGGCTGATTATTTACTTACCAGGAATGTCTATGGTTGATTTTTGGTAACTAGATAAAGTGTATTTGATTTACAAAAGGTTTCCTAATGTATATATTAAAAAAAAAATTGTTCTAAGGTTTTTCTAAAGGCCAAAACCACGAAATATATGTGAAGTAGTGTTAATCTAGGGCTAATATGAGTTTAGGAATAATTAGTTGGGTTTATTTAGGGTTTACGGGCCTTTAAAATTAAGTACGGGCTTTTAAAATTATATACGAGTTTATTTCTAGTCATTTAATAATTTAATTAAGCTCATATGATTGAATATGAAGTTTACAAATAGATTTTAATAGTTTGAAGTTGATAAAATTAATTTAAACATTTTCGTGATCGTTTAGACGTAAAAAACTGTATTTTAGAATTAAATAATAAATAAAATACGATTACCTCAGTAAATTATCTGAAACATTGAAAATATATTAAAAGTGATAAATATGTGATTTATAGACTTTATATAGTCCATCATATATTGTTTTAATGAAATCGTGAGTTGAAAATGTTTATATAACTTTCTATTAATAATTAACGGTGATTTCGATAATTTACGTTAACTATTAAATTAAACTATTATTAACGTTTATATGACCTATAAACTTAAAATAATTAATTTAACCTAAAACATATAAAACACATAAGCTTTTAGTTGGATGGCCTCCAGTTAGAGTAAATCACGGTTTTTAGAGAAAATAGTAATTATTTTCCACTTTGCAGTAATTAAACATATAACATATAAATTTCTATATAACCAAAATAATCATATAGGACGTCATATGTATTATTAGGGATAATATCATTTGTTCGTTTTTAGATGTCTTCCTGTTTATGATTTATCGTGTTTTATTGAAAAAAATTGTAGCGATAATTATCTTATTCTTTCGATCAATAATGAGGTCAAATTTACGGGTTGTCACAATTAGTATGTGCAATTATATTTAAAAATGAAATGGTTTGCATTTTTACGGCTTATTAATAAAAAACAGTTTACATTGGTCGTAACGGAAGTTAGTTTTATGATACCCACCGCCGCATTCCGCGGGTACCCTACTAGTGATGTTTTAAGTATTTAAGTGGATAATAAAAGTTATAAATTTATTACACATACTTATGTATATGAAATCAATCAGGTCCTGTTATCTTCGTTTGATTAAATTTATACTATGTTACATGTTTGTATAAATCTTTGAAATATCTATAGCTTTAAAATAGTGTAACTGAAAATCAAGAATGTAACAATCTTCCTGATTTCCTAGTCAATCTCTATGAATGCTAAAATTATTTCCTTACTTATCCATCTAAAACTTTGAATTTTTCTGTAATTTAAATAAACCATTTAACCTAATTCAATCACTATAAATAACATCGTGACATACAGAGTTAAAAGTCACATTTTTTCAATCTCTTTTTTCTTTTGTAACAGATTCAACAAAAAGTAATGTTGTTTATATAATTTTTTTATCTTTTTTGTATATAGGGTACATATAGGTAGTATATATATGAGAAGATTGATGATGTGTTTTCTTTTACTTTGTAGGCAATAAGATATGTGATGTCGATCCAATGTTGGACGATATCAAGGTATTAGCCAGATGCCTCAGCATTTAAGTCTCATCCGGTTGGAAACCCTGGTTTAGAGCTTAGACTTTGTGATGCAGGACCCGAGGTAGTTTTATTAAGATTCGTTTCTATCTAACTAATTAGATATAGTTAATATAAGTAGATAAAAAATGAATTTTTTAATTGGTTTTCAGGGTAATCATATGCAAGCATACCACCCATTTAGCGTTGTATCAGAAGCATACCTTGAAAGCCTCTGATGGAAAAAATTTGTTCATGACATAACTTTCTATTTAATATTGACTACGTGCATAGCTACATTTAAAATTTTTTGTATTGTAATTGCAGTAATGGATGAGGAAAAATACTGCAAAATGTTATCGAGGATTTGGTGTTGATATCATAATTACTGCAAAATTGTGGAGAAATGGTATAAAATCTACTTTTGAATTATATTTTTAATCACACGTAGAGGTGGCAAAATGGGCGGGCGGGCGGGCACGGGCGCGGGCTAAACGGGCAACGGGCTAAACGGGCGGCGGGCTAAACGGGCGCGGGCTAAATGGGCACGGGCGAAACGGGCGGGCAAAATGGACGGGCTAAACGGGCGCAAGCTAAAAAAAGGGAAAAAACATATAAAAACGTACAATTAAAAAATAAAAATACTTGTTTGAAAGCTGGGGATAAAAAATGTAACAAAAAATATTAGTCGAGTATACTAATTTGTATTTTACAAGTGCGCCCGTTTAGCCCATTTAGTTTCTTACATATGCGCCCGTTTAGCCCATCCATTATAAAGAATGGGCAAAAAGTGCCCCATCCTTTTTTAAAAATGGGCAAAAAGTGCCCATATGTATCCAAATGGGCAAGATTTGCCACCTCTAATCACACGTATGTCTGTTGACTTATGGTATTATCAGATGTGTAAGCACTAAAAGGTATAGTGAAACATTTCAAAAGATCGCGAAAAAGAGATATTGTTGTCTATATTCAAGGAGACGAGTCTCTTAATAAATCTGCAACTCATTTATAGGATTGTCAAAACTCTTAGGTTCGCTAATCTCAGAAAATCACATGTTTGACCAAAAATAATTCATTTTTTCAAACTTTGTGATGATAATTTATATATTCAATGTTCATGGTAATCTGGTATGATTGTACCCTAAAACCACGTACATGAGCTTAAACCCAAACACCCACTAAGTCATTTGTACAACAACGTACTAAGCCATTTTTAAAATACTTAAAACATAGAGTTATAACATATATTGCATTAAACTCTATTATTAAAATACCTCATCAACCCATTTTATAATTAAAATAACATATGGTACACATATTAATACTCAAAAATTTCAAATTACAATACCTAATGTTATTTGTACAAGTAAAATAAGCATACATATACAAAGTAGAAAACTTAAGACATGTTATTCTATTATTAAAACAACATATCACATTAAATTCTATAATTAAAACACCCCATAACCCTATTTTACAACTAAAACAACACACAATACAAGTATTAATACATAATTAAAAATCAATTAAAATATAAAAACATAATTTAATGCTCATATTAAAACTCATTAATACATGATAACTAATACACTCTTAAAAAAAAATTAATTAATACTAATTAATTAATATAACTAATACATATCATCACTTGAAAATATAATTATATATACACATTACATATCAATGAAAAACATATATCTATAAAAATCACACGTATCTTGTCTACCTAAAATAATGGTGTACATTTTGAAACCGAACCAGATCAACGAGTCACAATCAGTTCACCTAGTGAAAACGTCGTCAGAATAAGAACCGAAGAGCCCCCATCGAAACCGATAAAAACATTTCCATTACATAAATATGTACTATTTTAACGACCCATAAATCTGTACTACTTATAACAGAGATTGTACTCTGTCTCCGAAATTTATAGTAGTATACCCTTACAAGCTTTTGTGGTACAAACTTGTACAACACAAAAAATTCATAAATTTATCTCTCCATTAGTTGGGGAGCAATACTCATTAAATGACAAAGTTAATACAAATTATTATGCAACATGTACAAATAATTATTGCTATAAACTATAATTTTTTACATAAAATTATTTAAATTATTCACAAATGTAAGTTTAATATTAAACGTGTGTTTGATTTTGAATCATACAATTTTTATAAATTTAAATATTAGAAAACCCATATCGTCTATGTATGTATTTTAATACAAGTTCAGTGAAATACAAATCATTTTGCTATATAATTAGATTAAATCGTACATATCTAAATAAGAAGACTTTAAGGTTATTATAATATATGAAAGTTGTACACATATAAATTATAAAATTTTTCTATATTTACACGTTCTATAATATTACAACGAATATTTTAGATAGATTAGCAAATTCCTTTAAGAATCAATCATAACAATTTCGTAGTACTATTTTTATATGAAGTAATTAATTATTGCTCAGAATTATCCAATTTAAATTATCATCGTTATTTGTAAAGTTATTATTAAAAAATATGTATACTCATAAAATATTACGCTCGCGGAATTTCAATTTCACGGTACCCGCAGCCGCAACACGTGAGTACACTGCTAGTCATTTTATTATATATTTTGGAGTGGATGAAGGATTATAAGTAGGTTACTTAAGATGTTGTGTTCGGGAGTGTGTTTTCGTATTGATTATCTAATTATTACGTATTTACGTGTGAAAAAGGCAATGCAGCAATCAAAACGTAGTTTTCTCGTGGCGTGTTTGTTTTAACTTATATTAAGTATATGTAAGTGGGGTTTAGTAAACTAAAAATTTGTGGCTTATATAAATATAAGTGAACTTATATAAGAATATTATATTAAATTATTTTTATATGTTTCATTTAATAACTATATATTTTTTATTTTTATGTAATTTTTTGTCAATTTATCTCATTAGTTATATAAGTTAACCTAGACACTTAACAAATACTTACATGTTTATTATATATATATATAGAATTTGGATCAAGTAAGAACTTTTAATAATTGTAAAAGTAAGAACGCAATAGTTGGTTGACAAGTGGAATTAAATAATTAAAAACAGTGAAAACTGAAATTATAAACGGAAGGGCATTTTAGAAATTTTACAGTCTTTTTTTGCAATAACCCTAGTTACTAATCTCACATCTCTTCTCTCTCATAATCAAACACCGGCCTCCATCTTCATCCTCTATCATTTCTCTCATACCAATAGAAAACCTATAAATCCATTAAACTCTCTCTACAGATCAATAAAAAAACAACCAATGATCCATGGTTATTAATAACTTCTCCACCACCAATCTATAACAAAAATCCAAAACATTAAACCCAGTTTCACCCATCGAAAAAACAATAAAAACCAAAAAGGTTTCACCGATCCGTAATTGAAACAATGGTTCTTATTAGGAATCGTGTTTACACAAATGATGATATTTGCTAGGCCGCCGCTTGTCCTTGTTGTCGCCGGTACATCGGAGACATAACAAAAAAATGTCACCACGACGCTTGCCGCTGCTGTCCGTGGTACACAACATTGCCACACCGCCGCTTTCCCGTTGTGCCAGTTGTCACCGGTACACCAGGTACATCGTGGTATGTGATGCATAAAACCATGATGTATCAGAATCTGCTGCAGGTATGTGAGTATGGGGCTGGTGTGAATGGTGTAGCTATATCTGATGCACGACACCACAATGTATCAGGTGTACCGGAGTTTAATCACACGACACCATGGTGTATCTGGCGTACGAGTGTATGTTGCGGTTTGGTTTTAGTATGTGTATCAAGAACTGGTCGGGCATATACAAGATTTGTTAGGATCTGTTTTATTTTCTATAACTTTCTAATGTATCAACGGTTTTAGGTAAGATTGAATGAGTTTATTTGGAGAAGTCTTAGGTTGTAATGGTGTTGAAACAGAAAGAATACATGTATTTAGATTGTATCATGTTTGAAATGGGATATGTGTATCGTCTACAAGTGTGTATCATCAATAAAGTTGTTCATTGTGGCCCATATCAACTTCGTGTACTTTATTCTTTCTAGCACCAATTATTTTATATATTTATTGAGTACTGATATGTTTAAAAAAATCATAGATCAGTGTGTACCAGAAATAACAATACAATAAATATTAAAAGGAAAAAGCACAAAAAATGATTGACTGGGTTCTAATTTAATATACCTTTGAAACTATATATATTTACTATATTGCCATTGATCATTTATCTATCTCATCAAAGATTAACTAGCTCATCCAACGGTTATTATTAGTTCTTAGTTTTAAAACTTTAAATTTTATCTTACATTAACCTCCCTCTATATATACATACATATATATATATATATATATATATATATATATATATATATATATATATATATATATATATATATATATATATATATATATATATATATATATATATATATATATATATATATATATATATATATATATATATATATATATATATATATATATATATATATATATATATATATATATATATATATATATATATATATATATACTAGTGGCAAAACCCGCCCGATAGGCGGGTATGACGTGTAATTATCGTTTACATTTTTATGCTTACAAAATATTGATGCTAAAAAATTCAAATTTCTACTAAGATGTTTTTAAGCATAGTTGAATGTTTACCAAATTGTTTATTTTTGATATTTTACCAAGTATATTTATGTTTTTTGGTAATAAGTAATAATCGTATAGAACTTGTAACAAAAACTAACTTGTGCGTGTGGATATTTATAATTGGACGTACATAGATATTAAAAAGTGCCAAAAATGATATTCACAAAACTGCCACATTCTAACGGGCCGTTTGGTTCAAGATTTTAAAAGTTTGAAATTCCAAAATTCTAATATATTAAAATTTCTTAGAATTTAAAATTCTAGATACTAAAATGTCTACGCCTATTTGGTTGACAGAAATTTATAATTTTTAGAAATCTTGATTTTTGGTTGAACCAATTAACGAATAAACATTTATATATATATTTTCTATTTAAAAGAGTAAAAATCGAATTTGCACATTTTATATAAAATTTATAAAAAATATAAAAAATTTATTTAAATTTTATAAAAAATATATAAATTTTTTATTTAAATTTATAAAAATATATATATTTAATAAAAAATTTATATAAATTTTGTAAATTTGTATAAAAAATTTATATAAATTTTATAAAAATTTTTATATAAATTTTATAAAAATATTTATATAAACCTTATAAAAAGTTTATATATTATAAAACATCATAAAATTTATAAAAAATATATAAATATTATAAAAAAATCACTAAACTTTATAAAAATTGTATATAAATTATTATAAAAATTTATATAAATTTTATTTAAAATATTTATAGAAAATCTTGTAAAAAATTTATGTAAATTTTATATAAGTTTCATAAATAAATTCATTGATATTTTATAAAAACTCATTAAATTTTATAAAAAAATTTACATAAATTTTTATAAAAAAATCTTTAAGTTTTATAAAAAAATTATTTAAATTTTATAAGAAATTTCAATAAATTTTATAAAAATTATATATATATATATATATATATATATATATATATTATGAAAAAAATTTATAAAATTTATATAAAAATTTATTTAAATTTATATAAATTTTATAGAAAATAATTTAATATAAATTTTTAAATTTTAATTATTTTTTGTATAAGTATAAAACCCCAGATAATAACGACAAGAAAAAAAGTTTATGAAAATAATTTGCAAGTAAATTAACATTCCTCACTTTTTGAAAGAATTCTAATTTCATTTATTTTGGGAATTTAAGGAATTTTAATTCTTTCGTTGGTTATACCAAACACAATATTTACGGATATTAAGACGTAAATATTTTTAATATCTTCCAATATCCTCGAATATCCTCGAACCAAACGGAACCTAAATGTATAAAACCGATCTTGAAATAACGTAAAAACAAATTTAAAGTAAAAAAAAGTTAACATAAAGTTAGTTTTTAGTGTAATATATCTAAAAAGACAAAGTAGCTGTTAAATAGTAGTACATGTCTATTGTGCTTATTCAAATAATAACTAAAACTTGTTTATAAACAACGTCTATTGTTGCATTGGTGTAATAATCGTCTTTGTCGCAACTTTTAAATCTCTCATGATTTTCACTATTGAAATAATTACATATAGTCTCGTGCGAGAAACTAACATTTGTGGAACTAAATAAACCCGTGACAATGTTTGTCTTTGACTTTTGTTGATTGTTATAGCCACACAAATCGAAACATAAAATGTCTTTTGTTAAATTTAAATGAAATAAAATATCTTTAATAACCATGAAGACAAATTGAAGACAAAGTAACGCTTTCATTCAGTTCACTATAGTCTCGACATTAGTTCCATTGACCTGCAACCTTAAGAAATACATGAGACATGGCCATCCTAAAAATCATAGAAATACTTCTTAGAACCACGAAAACTAATTAGAGCATAGCTTATAGTTAAAGATAAAAACGTTTCCTTTATCCTATTATCAACTTTCACCTCCTTTCATCTTGAATACGTAATCCACTTCTTTGAAAAGTACTCCGTTGTTCTTGTATTTTGTGATTTTCGACAGTGAGTGAAGATGACGGATCACATTAGGATGTTTAATGTCTTGATAATTTTTAATAAGGTTTCTAAGGCAAATAGATTTAAAATAAAAGGTAACAAAATTAGTCGATCTCATATGAGACTACGCATATACGGTAGTTTAATTATGGATGATAAGGTAAATTAATTAAAACAATCATAAGACTCACCACAACTACTTTCCAATGTTTTATTAGCTCAACATTATTCTATATATATATATATATATATATATATATATATATATATATATATATATATATATATATATATATATATATATATATATATATATATATATATATACTTCTAAACTATTTTATAAAGCATTTGGGACCTTCTTAAAATAGCAAGGTTGAAAATTCAGATTTCTTTTTTCTACTAAATAAAGCAAGTTGTTGATATCTTCATCAACATTATATACTATAACCTTTTGTACCAAACTTTTGTAACAACCTATTTAAATAACATTTTTTTTAAATTAAAAAAACTTTTTATTTATTTATTATTTTTATAATCTAATTTCACTATTTTTAAAATTTTATGCTATTTAATTCAATACCCATTTTTCTATTTTTTATTAACTATTAATTTTTTTAAAATTTAGAAGTTTTTTCCGATTTTTTTATAATTTTAACAATACAAATTTAATGGATAAGAGATTAATATTTGTTAGCCTCAAAAATAATTATGAGTATTCGCCGCCGTATTGCATCCATGTTAGTAAATTTAAACATTCAAATAACAATCTCTAATCAATCAATGCTATAAGTAATTAATAGACAATATATGTTCTAGTTAATCCAAATTTCATCCTATGAAAAACTAAGAAAACTACACATCAAGTCTACTAAGATATTTGATAAATCAAGTAAAAATTGGTGGTCTACAACAAATAAATAACATACTAATAATCATAATTATGAATGAATACACATTAAACTGATTGAATTGTATGGAAATTTTTGTATATCGAAATGGGAATAACTAACTGATAATAAATGCCAATGTTGCGACAAAGGACTATCAATAGCAGCTTCTCATATCGACCCCGGTAAACATAACACAACTACAACTTCGAAAGCATATACATCACTCTTTAACGTGACATTTCCTGTTGTGATATACTCGTGAGCCATGTAACATATCACGTCACTAACTTTGAGTGCAAAGTAATTCCAGTAGGCCTGCATAAATCTGAACACCCTCATAGTCATTAAGACACATGGTCTTTTCAAATTGATTGACCCCAAACTGAAAAAAAAATCATAATAATTACTGTAACTTATTCTGGCGTTTAAGATCGCCTTAATCCATCCAGTGTTTAAGATCGCCTTAATCCATCCAGTGTTTAAGATCGCCTTAATCCATTCAATGTTTAAGATATCAGGGTGTTTTCCAAAGAAATTTTGTAAACATTTTTATAAACCGAAATAGTCGTACAGTTAAGTAAAGTGTATTATATGTCATGAAAATACTGAATCAAAATAGGAACTAAAATATCAAAGCGTGGCTATAACATTAACGATGACAACCAATATGGGCCACTGAAGTGCATGTCTTTTTCTTCCATCATCCGAAATTAAGATACAGTAATAAATTCCTTCCTGATGCAAACTCGTAAACCAAAAAAACATTCACCTTTTCCTTTTGAACAACAAAATCCTAAAAGTCGGGACATAATTTCATTTTTTAAAGACGATAATATGCTTAACCATTTGTTAACTCAGCTTCATCAGTTTTACAACTTGTGACACCCACGCTTCTGATCGCAACTGATCTGTCACAGAGAATACCATTGCAGAAGAAATAAAACTTGGTTCTTCAGACCGAAGTAGGTTTTAAAAAGTATCAGGTGGCGGACTCGATTTCCTCCAAGTTGAAACTTTGGCGCGATCCTGATTTTAGTTGGATACGATACCAAAAATCTCTTGGAGAGTTTTATGATGTGTCTCAGGGGAAACGCAAATAAGTGCTCTACCCGGATGATTCTTGCATGATGAATCTATTATCGGATGTCTCTAATTTGCTTTAGATATTTTCTGGACTGTGTTTCATATATTGTTTAAGAAAAGGTTCAGCTTCATTTAAGTATGTAGATTATGACGGTTTTTCATCCCCACATATCCTTGATATGGACACAGCCCTGAACAAAAATATAATTTTGTATATTTTGTATTCGGTTAACAATGGAAAATTCAAATTGATAGCTTTATATACAAATACAGTAAAAATATTCTTACAACTCATCCAACATATTGTTTAGTTGTATCTACTAATCTACTTTCCTGGCAATGTATTCCAAATTTCCATTTGCACATGCAGTGCATTTATCATTATTCTCATCGCCTATTGACCCTTACAAAATGGCAAAAATAAAAGATATCACCGCAAAATGACACACACGTAGAGACATATGTGTGTGTGTGTGCGCACTCATTCAGATGCATAGTTTGATGGCTGCTGGACCATTTTCTTGCGAACAGTACATAAATATCAACACATATTTAAATTATGAAAACAACACAATACAATTTTTGGTAAAACGTACCAGATTCGAGGCAGCTTGGTATTTTTCTATGGTAAGTTTCTTGGCAATATCTTCAATAAAAGAATCAATTCATATAATTATAAAAATAAAAATAGTTACAATCAACCAAAAAGTCCTAATACTGCATGAAACAAAGAAGGAATCAAATTTCGGTACTTGAGAACGCCGCTTGTAGTCTACATCTAAGATTCGCTAAAAATCTTGTGTGTACCTGTACAACAACTTTCATGTTCCAACCACCACTATATAATTATAACCATTCTCCTTCCATATAACTTGAGAGGATTGAGCTGGTGTGTGATGATATTGGACTCAAAGGCACATCGTTGTTGCACATCTGGACAGAAAACAATGCAACTGTTACTCCAGTTCATAAGTAGAAGATAAACTCAAAACATGAATTTTTCTCCAATTCCTAAATATATCTACTAACCATAGAAGTGTCCTAGCTCCCTAGCGTTTACTGACGAATAGTCTAGATTATCCGAATTTTGGATGTAAATGATAAAAACGTAGGTAAAAAATTAGATGCTATTGCAGGTAATTTAAGTCGTGAATTGGTAAAGAAAGGCTCGGGTTAGTGATGTAACCCATTCCAACCATAGCCCGTTTTGACCCTTAAAATAGTTGTGAAGCAAAGGGTGCTAGAAAACAACTTCTATTTTTACAGTCTTACCGCAAGGCTCGGGTTGGTGGTGAAGGTAATCACACCCGTAAAATCAAAATATTATGACGCCGTTAATATTACAAAAAGGGAGATTGTTCAACAGATGTTATTGAATTATCTCTAGGATTTCGGGTCTCCTGAGGATGTGCATGGTTATTTTTTGCGTTCGCATGAAAACAATCATAATACAAAATTTAAGATATACGAAAACACATTGTCTAAAATAACTGTCATCTTCGACCAACTATATATATACACTTAGGCAGGTACGGGTATGATCTCATTTTTTAAGAGTTTTATTTTTAAGTTAGCCTTGAGGTTTATGTATTGAAGCAGGTATGTTTAAAACTGACACACTAATTCAGCCTTTAAAGTTACGCTGTGTTTTTTCTTCTTGCATTTTTGAAGAAGGGTTTTTTCTATCTTGTGCCTAAAGGGCACATGATAAGAATACCTAAAGTACATAAAAAGTACACAGGGTCCTACAGAAAAGTACACAGAAATCTGTAAAATGTGAATTTCTGTGTACTTTTATTTGGGACTCTATGTACTTTTTAAAGTGAGACAAATCCTAGAAAAAAAATCAGCTTTTAGAGTTGTGTTTTGAAGAATTTTTCCTTGCGGTTTTAAGTTAGTCATAAGGTTTGTCTTTTGAAGCAAATTAATTAGCTTAGTTTTAAAAGTGAAGACAACTCAAAGATTTAATCAGCTTTTAAAGTTGTGTTTTAAGGATTTTGTTATGAAGCAAACCAATAAGCGTAGTTCTAATAGCAAGACAATTCATAGTTTTAAGTCTGCTTTCAATGTTGAGCAAACTGATTGGTGAATTATTTTGTGAGAAAATTATGTCGTCTATAGTCATGAGGTTTAGCTTTAAATAGTGAAATTTAATTCCCAATAGTTGCATTAAGTTACTTGTTCATGGGTGTTGGCTAAATGTTTAGTTTTACGCTTTTGTTATTATGAGTTTACTTGTAAAACGACAGCTTTAAAGTTGTATTTTTATTCTGTATTCAGCATCCAGTGGTCGCAGAAGATGCTGCTCTCACTCGAAGGCCTAAAGTTTTACCTGCTGCTTCATTCACCAAGAACATTTCTGATGTTGGACGAAAAAACTTCGAAAGAGACCTACAGTATATTGTTCTCGAAAGTAGGGTGTATACTACAGCTTGTGTTGAAGGAAAGGTGTCCCAACAACAAGCAATATGGGGATGACTACTTGGTTAATTTTGTCAGCTATTTGAGTTGAATGTATAAAGATACGCTAAATGAAACTAACTACATCATGTGGATTATTAGAAGTTCAGTTGGATTCTTAAAAGTGTGACGACATTTCATATATGCGTGTACCATTTTAAATGACAAAACAGAGGAATATAAAATAACCAAAATAGAAATGGCGATTTACCCTTTTGACAAAAGACAGACAAAGATGACGCTTTATGTCCCTGCTGAGATCATTAGGTAAGGTCTGAACCAAACTCTCTTTGTCCACTATGCGAGTTTCTGACCACTTATGCTGGAAGTAGCGTCAGACAATTCACGGAAGTTCCTGTGGAAGCAACCGGTGACACATCCACTATTCTTATTCACGCGTCTAGAATATCTTTTTTTTTCAAGAGGAATAGTAAGAGGTTGTATGTATGTAGGTTGCAGTTATATTAAAGCAAAGCAAGCATATCTATATCAGTTTAAAATACAAATACAGGGAACTACTTTTGGGTCTATTTGATCCGAAGAAATGGAAAAAAAATGAGCTCATCCAACAAAATGTTAAATGTTACTATTAGTAAAAAAATCCAGATGGACACTCCTTGCTTACGTGAGAAGGTTATGTCCAGATAGTAATCCGCCCATGAATATTATCAATTAACAAAACACGAGGGCAAGATGAAGGCCACTGGTATCAAGAACTCATATGTGAATGTCGTATCGAGAACTCTTCTGCCGCCACTGGTATCAAGAACTCTTGATATTGTATTCGCATACCACCTAAAAAAGCTTCAAAAATTTAATATATTCGAAAATACATACCAGTGATGCTAAGAAAATCCGACATTCGCATTCACCCGATAGTCAACAGTTTTACCCGGCAACACCCTATTAGCATCTGCATAAATTTTTGACATTCTGTCATGCACACATACTATGGACACGTTGAGAAAACATAAGAGTTTTGGAATTCTCGACGGTTGCTGCATCAAAATATCCAAAATGATTAAAACAACCAAGACTACGTTTTCTGTACAACAACAATCCATTTGAGGGTACATACCAGATACAACTATTCTTAGACGATCCGACATTGACCCTAGTAACTGAAGGAATGATGTCCATGGGTGTCACTGCAGATGTACCAAGATCAGTTGGGGGTATTCGAAGTTACAATCATAGGATGGTAATACCAACATGAGTAAGTACATACATAATGCAAGAATAGCTCATTCGTACAAGCAATTGTTAGTCTGTCCAACATGAGTAGTACATACATAATCCATGAACAACTCATTCACACAAACAATTGGTAGTCTATCAACAACATTCAGGCTAAGTGCATGCACTACAACAAAAGATACGATAGTAAGAATCACAACTAAAGAAGAGACATAAAAAATAGATTCCACATAGTAGGTGGTATTAAAGTACAAAATAA
Source organism: Glebionis coronaria (assembly GCA_025667525.1). Lineage (NCBI taxonomy): Eukaryota > Viridiplantae > Streptophyta > Magnoliopsida > Asterales > Asteraceae > Glebionis > Glebionis coronaria. Next base: position 647,264,810 of record CM046874.1, read on the forward strand.
AAGTCTGTTAGGAGTAGGACCTTTTAAAGATCCCGATAAGAAGGATCTAAGTTTTCCAAATGAGTAGACTTGTAATCTGAAAGAATCCATGGGAAAATAGGATATTGCGGTGATGTGAAGTTAAATTATCTTAAATCAGCCATTATTTATACCACAATCAGATTTTCTCTAAAAATATATCCACCAGGGTGATGTCATTATAACTACACCCAACCAGCGTGTTGAGCTGCATTAAAATATTTAAAGTCGTTGATCTGCAAGGAAGTTAATTTACCAATTTATAGCTATAGGTAAATTATAAAAATGGACACATCAAAATCAATATTTCATTTTCATTGGTACCTCTCAACGTGACAAGTGTTACAGAAGTTATCTTTTATTTGCGAATGAGCTTGGGCAAAAGAAAGACATCTTATATCAAATTAAATATGCCAATTTAAAAATTATCAAACAATTTGAAAGATTAGGCATACCTCATAATGAATGTTATCAGGGGTTTGAGAAAAATAAAACAGTACAACCTATTTATTATCTTCCAGATTATGCTTACAGATATACATCAATCCTTAGCTTCCAAAACTATTTAACAAAGAAGGTCAACTATCAGTAGTTCTTCCAGGTGCCGTAATTTCATTGTTCTTCATTGTCAATACGTGAAGTTCCTACAACTAAGAAACAATAGATGTAAGTTAGATAACCTGATGATATTGCTCAAAGACTAAAATAATAGGTCGAAGTAATACTTTTTACATGTATCATCTGGCTTATCCATTGCACTTTGTGCCGAATCGTTTAATTAATATAAAAAGGAAATAAAGGCGGGCTAATTAAGAAGACCGGAAGCATACAAATTTTATGATAGGAATGACATGCCTGTTTGATGGATTCCCTTTTACCTGGCCTTCTCAACTGCATTCCTGTATACATCGGGTGATGATATGTAAAAAGACTAAACAATTTAGATAGCTTAGAAATAAAATGAGTTTTCTCAAACTACAATTGATTCGCAAACTACCAATGAAGAGTGACAAAAATAGTATACGAATAAGCATGTATTGGAGGCCACGATCTTTATGCAACAGATGTCGTCTGTGAATTATACTTAATGGTATCAGTTTCTTGAAAGAATTGATAAAAGTTTCACCTACAAAGGTACGGTCGTCAAACATGTTTAAAGTTCTCTTAGTTGTCTTGGCCATTCAGGTTTAATATCTAATCAAAAATCATATGATACACCTCCATAATACCTATATCATATGATGTAGATGTGAAAGATCTAGATGTTGTGCCACTTGTGTAACATCTCTTTACCGGAAGGATAAGTTCATAAACACATGAAACATTAGAAAAATCTCATAGATGATTTTTTTTAATTTAACAATATAATAAAATCAACAATCTTAGCATCTAGTGGTGTCATGTCACAAGGCATATATGGATATTCAAGCATCAGTTTTTCACTGGAAGAGCCTTAGCAACAACACTTCTTTTATGTAGAAAGATACACATGCATAAATCTTAAAAAGATTGCAGTTTCATAATAAAGGTTTTCATTAGGGTTCGAGAAGAAAGGATACGTAACTTTTTTTGTTCAATCATATAAAAAAATATGTTAAATCATAGTGAATAAGTTACCTGATGTATGTTCAACCATAACTTCAACACCCTAGATCTTATGACTACATACGATCTCTCGTGACAAAACAAACATACATATACAAAAATCTTAAAGATATAGCAGCTTCATAATTAGGGTTTTGGTTAGGGTTCGAGAAGACGGATGCGTGCCTTTTTTACCATGCGTGTTTTCTTCTTTTAATCTTTATATTCTGCGGTGAGTTTTGTGTTTATAATTTTGCAGGTGTATTTATTTAGTTTGTTTTGTAAAATATATACCAAAAACTCAACTGGCCTAGCGGTTGTGTTGAATCTATACTGTGGGGACACCCCATGTTCGAACCATGCTTCGGTAATTTTTTAATTAAACATTCAAACTTTTAATGAAAAAATATTTAAAAACCGGGAATTTAAAAAATAAAATTAAAAACAAAATAACATGGCTAAAGTGATGATTTGGATTAATGGGTGATTATGTGGCATTTCCCTCCTGTTATATATAACGTAAAGATATATATATATATATATATATATATATATATATATATATATATATATATATATATATATATATATATATATATATATATATATATATATATAGGGGCGAGACATATGTAGAACTCATTTTAAGTGTAGAAAGAACTCTTTTCAGCCAATCAAAATTTAGTATATATTTAATGTTTTCTTTTAATTAAAAAGGGTATATTAGTCAACATCGATTTTTATTTTCCTTTTCAATTCTTGAAATAAAACTGCTTTTTATTCGTTATTTTTAGAAATAATTTTTTTTCACAGCATTTATGTTTTGTTTTAATCGAAAAGCAATCCACGTCCTTTTTGAAAACATAAATGTTTCTACTTTTCAAATTTTAATGTAGTTTGTTTAGTGTTTTAATCGAACATTTTGGTGCATGCTTTTAAAATTAAAATTTTATAATTTATAATATACTGTATGTAATTTGTTTAGTGTGAACATTTTGGTCTAACTTTTATACACGTAACAAACAAATAACATAAATACTCTATATTGATATTGAATAAAACTAAATCCTTAACAAAAATATTATCAAACTGATAATATTATACGTGTAAGGCTGAAAACATATATTTATGTCTTAAAAAACTTACATGTCCGACTAAAACATCAATACACGCTTTCTAAAAACATCAATGCACGTTTTCTAAAAAAACATCAATGCACGCTTTCCAAAAACATCAATGCACGGCTAAAAATCAATGTACACCTTTCAAAAAAACATATATGCACGGCAAAAAAGATGTATATGGCTTTCATCACACGCTGTCTTTCGTAAGATTAAGGCATCCAACTGTAAAACAAAAAAGGTACATACCATGTTAGATAAATGAAAAAAATATGACTTATGATGCAAAGAAAATCATACTATAAACATGATGCAAAACTATTAACTTGCACAAAATCATACGTAATATAAACATGATGAACAACTAGTATTAAATTGCACCATGCCAAAGTCAAATATATTAGAAAATCACCTAAACATCAATGTTAAAAAAAAGGTCATATTCATTAAGGACTGACGGTTTGAACAGACATTGTTTCATCCAACTTTTAGGTAACAATAAAAATAAATGTGTTACTATGATTACTATTAACTATTAGTAATAGCACTAAAAAATTGGTCAAAATTCGCTAAAATAAAGAAGTTCTTACTAACCAGGCCGACCCCATCATCATCATCGAAATCACCAGGATTAAAACCCATTTGTTGCAACATATTAACCTCAACCATACTTGCCTCGTGATACTTTACTGTGACTTCATTCATTTCCAATATATGGCCAAATATAAAATACCAAAAAGTCCTTGTTTACAATTCTTTTTCGTAGAAACAATCACATGGGTTAAGATTAACATTGTAAATAAATTGTAAAAAAAAATTCCAAATTAGAAGACATGATTCAATATCAAATAAAAAATCAAACCCTAAATAAGTGAATAAGAAAAATTACTATTTTATTTCATCAAATCTTTATTTTAAGTGTCACTTTGATTCGTACCTTTTCGTCCCTTTCGACGCATGCATATTCATCCTCATCGAATCGTCGCAGCCGATGTCCTCTACTTCGGCAAAAAACTTTCGAGACAAAAATCATCCATGCATCGCCGCCTTCCCTTTAATATTTATGCGCCGACGTCTTTTTGATGGATGTTTTTTTTGTGTTAACAGATCTGGGTTTTGGGGGTGAGGTTGATTTTTTGAGTGTGTGATAATAGATGTGGAAAAATAAGACGGCTTTTGTATGATAGAGTGTGTTCTTAACATATTTTTAGGGATGAGAAAATACCTGAATTGCCCTTTTAATTATAAAGTTAATGTCCTCATCTTTTTATTAATTACATAAATGGAACAGATTATAACCATTGATCAAACTAATCCAATGATCTAAATTGATTTTAATAGTTCTACATAGTTCTACATTATAAATGGGTTCTGCATATAACTCTTACATATATATATATATATATATATATATATATATATATATATATATATATATATATATATATATATATATATATATATATATATATATATATATATATATATATATATATATATATATATGTAATGTACATGTATAAACCCTTTCTTAGTTGGTGCTTTAGGTTGGAATAATAACGACTAAAGTTTTTATAAAATGTTTTCGGCTATTAATTAATTTAATTATTTAGAGTCGGGTTTTATCTTTTTTTTAAACTAGGGTTTCATCAATTATTATCATTTTAGATTTTCATGTTTATGCATTATAAAATAATTGATAGGTTCATATTAATTCATGTAAAAGTAATTTAAATTTATTATATTATTCTAATAAATTAACAATTAAAATTTGCGTGGGTTTTAATAAGTAAAAATTCAAGTTTTACGGTTCCAGCTTTCATAATTAAAATAAATAATATGAAATGTAAAATTTACCAGTTTAACATGAGATTTCATCTAACAATTTCGTGAGTTATATAATATAATCAGATTTTCTTAAAAACGTCATTTTTACGTGTAGTAATTGTTTATTAATTGTGAACTCGTTTTTACTCCTTCTACTATGATTCTTTTTGCATAGATTGATTCATATTATGATCTTAACATTTCATTAAGAAATTCATATTAGTGACATTCTAATTATTCTAAAGTTTACTATTTTACATGCATACAATTTCATTAATTTCACATAACATCATAAAATTCAAAGTGTGATAACTAATTCATTTTTAGGTCTTTTTAATTGGTTCAAAGAGAATTAGAAAACTTATGACAAATTCAATATGAATATTTAGAGTAAAAGTTTCGTGACCAATATTGGATGGTCGGTTTTTAACAAAAGTTTAGGCGTTTTTAAGCTAGTTTAGCAACAAGAGTTTCAGTTACTTTTACCACTTGATCAAATAAAATTACCTACTGAGTTTAACTTACATAAACTAATTACTAACATCATTTATAAGTAGGAAACACAAAAATTCAGTTCATATTCAAGTTAAGCAAAATTATGGCACGGTTTTTCCCTCTACGTCCCGTTAGGGCTCGTTTTTAACCATTTAGCCAATTATGTGTTACTTTTCAACTTTAGGCATTACTAGGTCAGGGTTTAACATTTAATAAGAGTTACTTGTACTAGGTAAATCAGATCTTACGAAGTGATTGGTGGTTTGAGCAAAACCGAACCTAGAAAACCCTAAAAAGAGCTCGGCTAGGATTTTGCTTGCACAACCCGTACACGAACACTTAGAGGACTTAGGAAATTTTACTAGGACTACTTGGAAGACCAGAGAAGACATCAAAGATTTCTTTAAAGGATTCGAACACGAGTAACATGAACACGACAACATCTGAATCTAGGGTTTTGAAGAAAACCCTAATTTGATTTAGCTAGGGTTTAGTGTTTGGGGCACTTCAAGGTACAAAATTTGAGGGCTGTTTATAGGGGGTTTAGGGGTGATGTTTCAGAGTTCTTAGACGTTACAACACAGACCTATAGGGTCGTGTATGATTGTGTGATGTCTTGGCTGCAATTCAAGAAACAAGAATAAAAATTCGAAACCTATGGTTTCGAATTAAAGGTTGTGATGGTTTAGGCTATAAGGGCTGTTTACAAGGGTTATAGGACTGATGTTTGTGAGTTATTAGGAGTGGTAATGGTGGTGGCAACGGTGGTGGCAGTGGTGGTTTATGGCAGAAAATAAAAGAGGAAAAAGGGTTCCCGGTTTGGTTTTCTGCTTGTGTTTTGATATGAACAATCACAAGCCTTAAACTCCTTATTTATAAAATGAATATAAATTACCTTTAAGACCTTAATCATGCAAGGAAATTAAAAGGAATGGCTGGAGTTGAAGAGCAGTGGATGAAAAAGATAGAACAATAGCCATAAGATAAGAAAACAATAAACAGAAATAGAATCGACTGGTTTGGAGAGTTTTAAGGGATTTTATGATAAACTTTCGTGGCAAAGGTGTATGGAAAGGATATGGGCTGATTATTTACTTGCCAGGAATGTCTATGGTTGATTTTTGGTAACTAGATAAAGTGTATTTGGTTTACAAAAGGTTTCCTAATGTATATATTTAAAAAGAATCGGTCTAAGGTTTTTCTAAAGGCCAAAACCACGAAATATATGTGAAGTAGTGTTAATCTTGGGCTAATATGGGTTTAGGAATAATTAGTTGGGTTTATTTAGGGTTTACGGGCCTTTAAAATTACGTATGGGCTTTTAAAATTATATACGGGTTTATTTCTAGTCATTTAATAATTTAATTAAGCTCATATAATTGAATATGAAGTTTACAAATAGATTTTAATAGTTTGAAGTTGATAAAATTAATTTTAACGTTTTCGTGATCGTTTAGACGTAAAAAACTGTATTTTATAATTAAATAATAAATAAAATACGATTACCTTAGTAAATTATCTGAAACATTGAAAATATATTAAAAGTGATAAATATGTGATTTATAGATTTTTTATAATCCATCATATATTGTTTTAAAGAAATCGCGAGTTGAAAATGTTTATATAACTTTCTATTAATAATTAACGGTGATTTCGATAATTTACGTTAACTATTAAAATAAACTATTATTGACGTATATATGACCTATAAACTTAAAATAATTCATTTAACCTAAAATATATAAAACACATAAAGTTTTAGTTGGATGGCCTCCAGTTAGAGTAAATCACGGTTTTTAGAGAACATAGTAATTATTTTCTACTTTGCAGTAATTAAAAATATAACATATAAATTTCTATATAACCAAAATAATCAAATAGTCCGTCGTATGTATTATTAGGGATAATATTATTTGTTAGTTTTTAGATGTCTTCCTGTTTATGATTTACTGTGTTTTATTGAAAAAAATTGTAGCGATAATTATCTTATTCTTTGGATCAATAATGAGTTCAAATTTACGGGTTGTCACAATTAGTATGTGCAATTATATTTAAAAATGAAATGGTTTGCATTTTTACGGCTTATTAATAAAAAACCAATTTACATTGGTCGTAACGAAAGTTAGTTTTATGATACCCGCCGCCGCATTGCGCGGGTACCCTACTAGTAATGTTTTAAGTATTTAAGTTAGGATAATAAAAGTTATAAATTTATTACACATACTTATGTATATGAAATCAATCAGGTCCTGTTATCTTCGTTTGATAAAATTTATAATATGTTACATGTTTGTAATTTATTCATAAATCTTTGAAATATCTTTAGCTTTAAAATAGTGTAACTGGAAATCAAGAATGTAACAATCTTCCTGATTTCCTAGTCAATCTCTATGAATGCTAAAATTATTTCCTTACTTATCCATCTAAAATTTTGAATTTTGCTGTAATTGAAATAAACCATTTAACCTAATTCAATCACTATAAATAACATCGTGACATACAGAGTTAAAAGTCACATTTTTCAATCTCTTTTTTCTTTTTAACAGATTCAACCAAAAAGTAATGTTGTTTATATGTTTTTTTTTATCTTTTTTGTATATAGGGTACATATAGGTAGTATATATATGAGAAGATTGATGATGTGTTTTCTTTTACTTTGTAGGCAATAAGATATGTGATGTGGATCCAATGTTGGACGATATCAAGGTATTCGCCAGATGTCTCAGCATTTAAGTCTCATCCGGTTGGAAACCCTGGTTTAGAGCTTAGACTTTGTGATGCAGGACCCTGAGTTAGTTTTATTAAGATTTATTTCTATCTAATTAATTAGATATAGCTAATATAAGTAGATAAAAGTTGAATTTTATAATTGGTTTGCAGGGTAATCGTATGCAAGCATACCACCCATTTAGCGTTGTATCAGAAGCATACCTTAAAAGCCTCCGATGGAAAAAATTTGTTCATGACATAACTTTCTATTTAATATTGACTACGTTCATAGCTACATTTAAAATTTTTTGTATTTTAATTGCAGTAATGGATGAGGAAAAATACTGCAAAATGTTATCGAGGATTTGGTGTTGATATCATAATTACTGCAAAATTATGGAGAAATGGTATAAAATCTACTTTTGAATTAAATTTTTAATCACACGTATGTCTGTTGACTTATGGTATTATCAGATGTGTAAGCACTAAAAGGTATAGTGAAACATTTCAAAAGCTCGAGAAAAAGAGATATTGTTGTCTATATTCAAGGAGACGAGTCTCTTAATAAATCTGCAACTCATTTATAGGAGTTTCAAAACTCTTTAGGTTCACTAATCTCAGAAAATCACATGTTTGACCAAAAATAATTCATTTTTTTCAAACTTTGTGATGATAATTTATTATATTCAATGTTCATGGTAATCTGGTATGATTGTACCCCAAAACCACGTACATGAGCTTAAAAGTTAATGACACAACCTTTGATCGATATTAAGATCAAAATGAACTATTCTTGCATAGCGCCACATGATACGCTAAGCTGTTATGTTGAATTTTCTCAACCTGTATATAGGTATTTGGTATAATAACTTATGTGCATGTCTGCAACCGGAGTTGACCCACAATAACTCAAGCAAAATTGTATTTCATTGTAATTTACTAAATCAACATGGTACGTTTGTAATGAAAACAAAGTATGTGAGCTCAAAAAGTCAATCACACATCTTATAACTGAAATCAAGGTTAAAAATGAACTCTTTTTTGCAAATCACAACAGAGCGAGGACCCAGTAAAATCTTGTGTGCACTTTAAACAACACATGTATAGGTGGGTTTGAATATAGTAACTTATTTTAAAGTCTACAGCCACATTGTTTAGAGACTTGTGCAACATGTAAAAGACCATTTGTGATTTAACTTGATTGTGCAGACCTACACGACACTAGAGTCCAATAATGTATAATGCTGATAAATGCATCCAGTCAATGCAACCAAGTGAGAATCATATAGGTAGGCAAATCGCAAATACCCCAGAAGCTACACATAGTCTGGATGTTCAAGGAAAGCTCTAAGTCATTTTTCCAATTTTTACTGCTCATGGATTGTTTCTCTATAACTGAACAAGGTGCATTCATATATATTGCTCTTTACTTGAAAGTATATTGCTCTTTTACTTGACTAAATTTAGTTAAGGAATTCTAAAAATTTTGTTTGGTATAAATATTTATTGATTATAGTTTGTGTAGGATTTAAAACGCAATCTTGATTGTATTTTGTCCCAAATGCTTTGATGCAAACTAAACTGAACATATACTTGTCTAACCATTGTCAAGATTGCTAAATAAAATGATTTTCATGTTTTTCACAAGGTAACTCCACCACCTTTTAATCTACTTTTTTTATAGAAAAGATAATAAATATTCAAGTATGATAGCTTATACCACCTAAATTAAATCAGTAAGAATTAGCTACACAGATAAACCAAGTTTTATATCCATCCATATACGCCCTTAAGGGGATGAAAAGATAATACTTGAATTATAATCATAGCTATTTGGTGCTTGAAGTTATTTTATGTTTCATATACGTAATTACTTTCTATTATCCAAAAGTAAATAACATTACAGCTTCCTCGCAAACTTTTAGGTGGTATAAAGACATGGTCTTAAGATTAACTATCCATTTGCATGTTTGATTACCTTATGTGCATTATGAGTGATTGTTGAAATAATAGTATAGTTGGTTACTTTATACACATTGTTTAATAGTGTTTTAGACGCCCTCAATGGTGTATGGCACAACTTACAGTAAGGATCTTTAGCTATTAATTGCATACCTAAAATGCCTACTGCCAAAAGAAAGATCACCAACATCTTTTAATGATTGGTTGATTGCTAATGAGCTAACAAGTAAATATTAGTTTCAGTTATAGTAAAAGAAATGTAGAAATATTTGGAGGTGATATCACCACTAAGGACGAGGATGGATATATTGCATCAAATACCTAAAGATTCATGGACCCGGATGACACAATCCTTGTCAAGGCAACAAGGCATAAAGGTAAAAAATTTAATTTAGCTACCGTTTATAAAAGTCTAATGATAAAAACACAATCTTATTAGAAACTTTGTGCTGCTTGAAGCTTTCTTATATATGTGATAAATAGCCGGACACACTTCTGAATATTGGGTAGTTGCAGAAATTTATGTTTGCAGTTTGTTAGGATTATAATCAAAAAGTTGATCTTGTCAAAACAGTGTAGCAAACTAAACTACTATTGTGAAGACAAAAACAAAGGAGATCGTTGGTTTAACCTTCACCTATTTATTATAGTCCTTAGTTATTAAAAAAAATTGCAGGAAATTTAGTAAAGAGTACCATGATCAGTAATGAAGTAAAAAATGTGAGAATGAATTGGCTTCCGAAATGAAAGAAGTTTGGTTATTATTTACTAATAATTATTATTTGACTTATCTGGACGATTTATTGTAAGATTCTTATGACACATATTTCATTATTTTGTTTGAATCTGAAATTCAAATGTATGTATCTTTCAGGTGTATCGAACTGTTCGTGTTACAACTTCTCAACATGATCAAGTTTGGGTAGAGTTGGTTCGTAAAGTGATAAATTACGTGTAACATATAATGAATTCCGATAAAGATTTCACACAAAATGATTCATAGTTGTGAAAGCTCTTGTCAAACATATGCAAGCTTTTGACATACCATAAAAATAATCATTGTACTGTTTCATTTATTTGTTTAGTAAGACATGACGAGTGTGTTTTTATATCCTCCATTACATTAAATAAATTTTTTAAGCTCGCCGCCCAACGGGCGGGTCTTTTTGCTAGTATATATATATATATATTGGTTTGGTTTTCGGTTCAATTTGGTTTACGTTTTGCCAAAACTATATTCAAATGGAAACCGAATGTCTAATTTGATTTAGTTCAATTTTGAAAATTTTGATTTGATTCTAAAAAAATATGATTGGTTTTACCGGTTCGATTATAAATAAATGCAAGTGAAAATTTTTGAAATGCCCCAAGATGTTACTCTTTTTCTCTTTTTGCACCCACCTAATGAGAGTTTCTCAAAATACCTTATGCATCTTATTACACTTGTCCAAAAATCTAAAAGTTGCACTTTATTCTTTATGACACATGTTAAAGAATAGTACCTTTGTGTAAGAACTTGTTTATATGCAACTTCGTTGTATTTTTTGTGCGACTTGTATTAAAAATACTTTTTGTTAAAAGATAAGTAGATAAAATCTTATTTATTTATTTCTTTTTATTATTGTGTTATATTCCGTTTGACAAAATCTAGCTGTACTTTTATGCGACTTGTACAAATATAAATATAACAAAAGGTACAATTAATAAATGTGCAAAAGTATGTATGTGTAAAAGATTGTTTTATGCAACTTTTGTTTAATATTAATGCGACTTGTACTTTTAATATTTATAATTAATTTTGTATATAAAATTTATTTTTTATAAAAAGTTTATTTTTCTAAATAATATTTTATATAAAAATAACTATTTTTATAAAAATATTATATTTTATAAAAATTATTTTTTATCAAAATTATTTTTTATAAAAACTTATTCTTTATAAAAAAGAAATTTTTTTATATAAGATTTATTTAAAAAAAATATTTTTCTAAAAATAAGTTTTTATAAAAAATATTTTTTTATAAAAAGTTTATTTTTATAAAAAGTTTATTTTTATAAAAATTATTTTTATTAAAAAATAGTTACACGTATAAAAAGTTAATTTTTATAAAAATAATTATTTTATTAAAATATAAATAATTTTTGTAAGTATTTAAAATAAAATTACTATATAAAATTTTATTTTTGCATTAAAATTATTTTTACATTTTATAAATAAAAGTTTTTTTAATCTTATTAAAAGTATTAAAAAAATTTATAAAAAAATATTATTCTTTTTAAAATTATAAAAAGTACAAGTCGTATGAAAATTAAATAAAAGTTGTATAAATAAACTCTTACACACACCTAATTTTGCACATTTATTTATACTACTTTTTATTATATTTATATTTGTACAAGTCGTATAAAAGTGCGCCTAGATTTTGTCAAAATGAATCATACACAAATGTCAAATCATTGTATAAAAAAGGTACAAGTTGCATAAAAATAAAAATAAAATTAAATAAACCAAAAGAGTTTTTTTATTTATTTAAAAATATATACATAATATTTTTTAATACAAGTCGCATAAAAAATACAACAAATTTGCATAAAGACAACTTTTACACACTCTTACACAAATGTAATATTCGCTGACATTTGTCATAGAGAATAAAGTATAATTTTCAGACTTTTGGACAAGTCGTATAAGTTGAATAAGTTGCATAATAGCACATATTTCATATGACATTTTAAAATAAATTAAAAGAATTTTTTAATTATTTTTTTTAAAAAGTATTTTTTAATACAAGTCGCATAAAAAATACAACGAAATTACATAAAGACAACTTTTTACGCGTTCTTACACAAATGTACTATTCTCTGACATTTGTCATAGAGAATAAAATACAATTTTCAGATTTTTGGACAAGTCGTATAAGTTGCATAATAGCATAGGTTGCATAAGACATTTTAAGAAATTCTCATTTATGGTGTGTTTGAGATTGCCTTTGTAACTAGAATATCTATTCATTTCATTTTCAAAATGGAGATAAGCTCAAATTGGTGTCGGGGGATAATAGAAGGAAAAAAGTGATTATTTACGTGTAGAAGGTTTCAAAATGGATTTTAAAAAAGTAAGTGGGGAGGTAATTATTTTATTTTCAAAATGGAGAAAAGTTAAAATAAGTTTATTTTAATTATTTTACTTATCAGATAATTAAATACCCAAATTTGCCAAACACTTAAAAAAATGATTACCAGATTATTACGATTTCAAACAATATAATGAAATCCAAACACTATTTTCAAAGATTACGTTTCCAAATAATGATTATCTGATTATTTATTTTCAAAATAATGATTATATGATTATTTTTTTTCAAAATAATAAATCTTTTTTAATAAGTAATCTCAAACATTAGTGTCTTAAATTTTTACCAAATCATGGGCCTAATAGGCCTGTCGATTTGCAAACCGCCTCTCCAATTTTACCATATCATGGGCCTAAAAACACTCGTAATGATTCTAAGGAATTGTGTTTTGGTTACGACGAGTGAAACCCTTGGGCCAAATAGGCCAGTCAAATAGGCCAGTCGGTGCTAGATTATTAATAATAGCCCATTTGCAAACCGCCTTACATTTTCGTAACAAGTCATGAGCCTAACAAGCAGTCGGTGCCCGCGCGTTGCGGCGGGGTTTCTTTTGACTTAGCTCTTGTATTTTTGTTTATCGGAAACTTGTTTATACAATGGGAGGTGATTGGCACACTCCATAAATTGATTGGCACACTCCAAATGTTGTGTGTTAGACATTTTTACCCTTAATATGGAGTGTGTAAATTTGCCTACTCCACTCATGTAAGGATATAAATGTCAACACACAAACATTTGGAGTGTGCCAATCAATCCATAGAGTGTGCAAATCACCTCCCTTATACAATATGATTTAGATAAATACAGATTCCATAATGCAAATATATACTGTAGTTAACATGCCACACGCTTTATAATACTTAAAAAACACACTGTATTTATCCATTAAGGATATGAATGTGGTAAGAATGTATTAGATTTTACATTATGATAGGATTAGTTAATAAAAAGTGAACGGAACATACAGTTTGGTCCATTGATTTGGCCATTTCAATAGGTACAAACTTCTGAATCTATCGAGTGAAGGTTTTTGACAAAACTTCCTTAAAAATAAGAGGCTTTGGTACTATATATCTCGACATCTTACCTTGACAATACTCCATAACCTCATTCTCAGTCGCCTTTCCCTTCATTTCTGCATTCAAACTCAAAACCGCACACAATATTTCTCTTTTCACCTCTTACTCAGTCCCTTTTCTAATCATTCCTGCTTTCAAACTCACAAACGCAAACATATTGTGACCTGCGCATAATAAAAGGTATGTGTATAACGAAATATACCCCATAATGATGGCGTGAATGCACGACAACACGCAGTAACACCACACGTGTCATCGTCATCCAAGCTTTTCATCCATGGCATGTTCAATAGTCCGCATATTTGTAGAAAAATATAATCTAAATTAAAAGTATATATTATAGTATCATATTTTCAGCTAAATACAGTCTAGTTGAAGATATAAAAAAGTTCATATATAACAATTTCACATACCTGCCTCCGCCGCCTTTTTGTTTCATCTCAAAATGTGTAAAGGCATGCCGTCAAATCCAAAAACGTGCATAACCTGAAAACCCGTAACTCATAAAAAAACTCTTCAAAAAGATAACCTGCACATTTTAAACTACTTAAACAAAAAGAATAACTCACGTCATGTATGAGTGTGGCCGAAAGTAACATTTCTTGTTCTGATGTGAGGTGATGTATGGCCACATTCACATGCCCTGCAAATACAAAAAATGGCATAAGACGACTACACTTTCATCAATCAAACCATTCAGAAGGAGAGCAATATGACAATTAAAATATACCAGCAATTGTACGACCCCATTGATCACGTTCATATCCTAATGTTCATGCTAGTGTATTGTCTATGGTGGGCCTTGTGGTCACTAAAAGAACCAAATCGACATCAACAACACCCTGCCTAGCGATAAAAAGATAGGTTCTTTATTAGAACCATAAAAACATAAAAGGGTTATGAATCTGCCGTTGTTAGCTTAGGCTTTCGTGGAGTGGTTGTATCTCTGGCAAATACACCACCAGCTAATCATAAATTAATCCCTTTTTTTAAAAGTAGTTAATATGAGGCTTCAAGAAGTACCTCACGACTTACCGATCTATGTATCTGATTAGCACGATCGGTCAATCAACAATGCAAGTTAATGACATTAAGACCCTAAAAAAGGACCTCTTAAAAACGTTTTATTTGTTCGTATTCATAGTGAAGTCTGCAAAGAGTGATTGCACATTCCTTGCCAGCCACGAAAGGCTTGCGCAAACCTCAATTAACACACATCATGAATGATGGTTTGCAACACTTTTGGCAAAACAAAAATAAGAAAAAAATCACATATTTCACATAAGCATAAACATATAAAGTACCAACATGTGAATCCGCTAAAAGAAACTATTCCCAAATTTTGTACCATTCAAATCCCCATTAATTATATTGAATGAAAATGAAGAATTAGTCAATCTATAGTTTCTAACCGTGCTAAGACGAACGAATTAACAATTAAATCATAGAATGATTTGTGAAAATTTCTAAGTATGAATTAATTACCTTATCAAGTATGGATATTTGTTCATGGAGAGTTGGCTTGAAAGTGGTAAAAATATCTTAGGACGGCCCAAAGAATATCTTATACTGATTGTATAATATAACAAATGTTGTTACTGATTCCCTATCTTCTGAATTTTCCTCGTTATGGTTGATAGCTTGATGATTCGTAAGTGTTCCTGAATGTTCTGTTCTTGGTTTGTAGAGCGCAGCAGATATAGGGTGTTTGGACCTAATCCGATTAACAGGCCAAGATAGTCAGTCCTAAAAAAAGTTGGAGCCCAAGGTAGAAACGACGTCGTTTCTTTCGCGAATTGAGTAATATTATAATAGGCCAGTCGGTGGTTGATTATTGACACCGTTGGGCCACACGTAACTATTTCCTTATATATTACCGCATAACTTACCATAACAACATAAAAAAACAAACCCTTCAATCGATCGACTTCGTGTTTTCTCTGTCCCTTTCTTGATTTCTTAACTTCAGTCGCAGGTTTCATCAACTTTTTAGCTTGTTGAATCGTAGAACACATTACAATTATGGACGAGTGTGTAAAGAATACTAACCAGGATGTATTCGAGATGATCAAAAATATGATCAAGGTTGCTGCTATCGACCATCCAGACCAATTTCGAGAAAAAAGAGACAAACTTGCTGAGGCTCTTTACCCAATTAGTGCAAGTCAAGATAATAATGGAGTTGTTGACGAGGTTTTGAGGATTAAAGAGTTTCTTGAGAAAATTTTCATGCATGCCGCATCTGGAGCGTTGGTCTGTGACCTGTTGAACAAGCTTCGCGATATGAGGCTATCTATAAATATTCTGGAGGTAACAGGGATTGGGAAAACTGTTGCTTCTTTGAAGAAACATGAGTCGAAAGACGTCAAGCAGACTGCTAATCTGATGATAACAGATTGGAAGCGTATGGTGAACGAATATTGGGATGGAAAGAATTCGGCTGTGGTTCATGAGCAGGAAGAATGTGGTGATCAGTTAAATAAGAACTATGTCAAGCCAGTGATCAGAAATAATGACTTTAAAATAGTACTACTTAGTGCCGAGCAAACAAGAATTAGAGTGCGACAAATGTTAAAGACGACCCAAGTTAATGTGGAGAGTAAGGGTCGTCCAGTTCCAGATAATAACGGTGTTGCTGAGGCTTCAAGGACTATAGGTCTTGTGAATGAGCGTAAGGGTGAAGATGAATCAAAATCAGATTCTAGATCCGTGTTTCTTCAGTCTATAAAGACACCAAGGGAACTGAATAGGAATATGAAGTTGCAAACTGATTCAGAAAAGGCAACGGATCAAAAGGGTCTTAATCGAAAGGATTCAAGCAGTAATTACAACAAGAAACTTGATGCGACGAAGCGAAAACTGAAAGAGAATTATACACAAGAAGAGTTTAGGAAGAAAAAGAGAAGAGTACAAGTATTGGAGGTTCGTGAACTCAGCAAACATGGTATTCTACCCCCAAAGGATCCAGTCGGAAAACGCTCTTATGCACGTCGTCGCTGATTGATTCTTTTTTTTGTAAAACTTTATAAATATCAATCTAAGAGTTAATTTTGTTCATCCTTTTGTACAAATCTTGTTAGTGGTAAATTGTGTTTTTGTCAAAAGTGTTCAATTGCACTTTGTAGTTCTGCTGCCAAGTAATTAGTTTCATGTGTTAATTTGCTAGCATGTAAAATTTACAATGGTTTCATGCGTTAATCAAAAGGCTAAACCCACTTAACCAAACAAAAAATAAATTACAACGGTTTCGTATGGAACTGCAACAAGCAGCTAAGCTCAGTATGATTTTAGTCCGTCTGTCTTCCCATGGTCAAACAATTACCTTCATACAATTGTATGTTCTTGAGTATCGGTGTTACATAATCATAATCACACTAACGAAACAATCAATCACTACAACAAAATAAGTATTTAGGGTCGTCTTGTTTGAGGGTCGACTTAGTCGTCCATAGGTTAAGTTGGGGCCCACCAGTTTTACAAGAAAAATCAAGTCAAGGAGGCTGTGGGGACAAAGTGGGGGCCATGTAACTAGAGACGACTAAGTCGTCACCAGGGCCGGATTTTAGCACGTGCGACAGGTGCAACCGCACAGGGCCTCCATATTTTAGGGGCCTCCGATTTTCAAGCTTCAGTAAAAGTATAAAATTATTTCTGGTAGATTTAATTTTGCTAACCGATAATCTATCTTGTAGCAGATGAAATTTTTTATAAGACAAAGTAAAAAAGCTTGAACTTTCCTTTTAATGGAAGAAAGCGGCATATGGTTTTGAGTGGGAAAGATGAACTTTGAAGCTATAACCGTTATCATTACTTTTTCAATTTGTCAGTTAGCTATTTTATTCTTTAGATGACTCATTTGGCCCTTAATGTTTTTATAATATATCAGTTTAACCCTTATCGCTATTTTTAACTTGTGGTTGCAACATTTAAGTATTTTAGCCACGAAAATAAAAAAAACTATTGTTTTACTTGTACTTGAAGTGTGTTATAAAAAAACATATTAGTTCTATTATATTTTTGAAAAATATGTAGCATGTGAGAAGAAACGCTTTAAAAGATTAGTCATCTTGCCATAAAAAAATAGGATATACTGTTTAATGACAGCTATTGTTATAGTAACAAACATTCATAGTAGAATACCGATTTACAAACCCGATGAACACTATAATTTTCTTCATGATAAAAAGGCCTACTTTTTAAATTTGGCACAGGGCCTCCATATTTCACGAGACGGCCCTGGTCGTCACTAGGTGAAGAAAACTTATTTTCCCCTTTTATAATCACATTTACATATTTAAAATTAATATAAATATTTTTCTGTAAAAAGTTTAAAATTAAAGTGGGACTCATGAATCCTAGGGACGACTAAGTCGTCCCTAGGTGAAGCAAATTTTTTTCCTATTTTTTATCACATTTAATTATTTAAAATTAATATAATTATTTTTCTATAAATGTTTTAGATAAAAGTGGGAAAATATATTAAAAAAATTTAGGGACGACTTTTTCGACCCTAAATAACATAGGGAAGTCGTCCCTATATTTCCCCCCATATTTTCTGAAAATTTTCCAAAAAATTTAAATACCCCGCTAATAAATTAAATGACCCGGTAAAAGTGGATATATTTAGGGACGAATTTTTCGACCCTAAATTACATAGGGAAGTCGTCCCTAAGTGAAAATTTTATATATATTTCAAATTAACTTTTATATTTATTTAAAAAAACATTATACGTATTTAAAAAAACTTTATACATATTTAATAAAAAATTAATACATATTTAAAAATAACTTTATACATATTAAAAAAACTTTATACATATTAAAAAAAACTTTATACATATTTAAAAAAAACTTTATACATGTTTCAAAAAGTCTCTATACATATTTAAAAAAAATTATGTATATTTTTAAAAAACTTTATATTTATTTAAAAAAACTTTATACATATTTAAAAAAACTTTATACATATTTAAAAAAACTTTATGTATATTTTAAAAAAACTTTATATATATTTTAAAAAAACTTTATATTTATTTAAAAAAACTTATACGTATTTAAGAAAACTTTAGATATATATTTAACACTTAAACACGCGCTTAATTAAATATAGATATTACAACGATAATAGATTCATAAATAAGAAAAAAAACACATCACAAACTAGTTCAAACTAAACATACAGATTAACACGTAATAATAAAATACAAATTAACACATTAAAATAACAAACAGATTATTACTCAAAGCTAAGATTTTCTGTTTCATTTAAAAGCACATGAAGTATTGCAGCCGATTGACATGCGTGTTCTTCAGGATGCCTTTTCATTTCTAGTCTTGCCTCTAGCATCTTTATCTTTAGATCTTTGATCTTGCAATTTGGAGCACTCAGTGGGTGCAGATTGAGAAGGACCTGTAGAAGAACTTGGATGTGAACCTTGAGATGTTGAAGATCCAGGGGAAGATCTTATACGGAGTTCGAGATCAAAATCATCCTTCCATTTAAAATATTTACATCCATAATCTTTTTTTTTTGCTGTTACAAAGTAAACAAATAACATGACATGTCATTTTAATAATCACACGTATTACATAAATAAAACATTAGATTGTTTACCTTCGAAAGAGGACATGCATAGTAAAGCTTACCAAAGCTATGAGGTTGATGTGACTGTCTCAACACTATATATCCCTTTCCACATGTACACTTATAAGCTTCAAGCGGATCCATCTTATGCAAAATCGGGTGGTGGTGGTGGTGAGTTTGGTATGAGAGGATAAGAGTTTGTGAGGATAAGAGATACCATAAATAAAGATAAAAATTTAGGGTCGACACATTTAGGGACGACTTAGTCGACCCTTGCTTTCCCGCCAACATTTTCCCGCCAGCATTTACCGCCAACATTTCCCGCCAAATTTAGGCTTTCTCGTAAAACCGTAACATATCAACTCATCAGTTGAACCTCTAACGTATAACCTTTGTATAATAACATGTGTTTCCCTGGTTAAGCTTGGTATTTTTAGTTTAATGGTCACCTCAGAGCAATAATAACATCTAACATATAACCCTAGCATATCGACTCATCGGTTGAACCTATAACGTATTGTGACAACCCTAGATTTTGGATTTTTCACTTTTGACTGTTTGATGTTGATCATGTGCTTGGTGTGCGTTTATGTGTTATGTGCTCATATTTGAGACTTTATCATGATGTTAGACATTGTTTACGTAGTACATGGTACGTTATATGATGATGTGATGGGGTTGGTTCATGCTCATGAGTTCACATGAATGTATAAATCATGGTATAAGTTGGAAATGAAACGAAATGAAATGAAATGAGTTCAGAAATGAACTACAGAAAAGTTCGGATATCGTTTTGATAAGGTTTCGTGTATGTATCGTATGTTGTATGTATGTATTAAGTATATATAATATTGTTAGGATAAGTTTTACAGTTACTTTCTATATTTAGAAACTTTAGAAACGAAGGCTAGTTCAAAAATCGCGTAAAAAGTCGAAAAATTAGCAAAAGGGTACCCGGTTTGGTCCCGAAAGTGTATAGGAGTATAAGTAAAAATAAAATAGAAGGGGGAGAGTGTAAATATGATAAAACACAGAGAGGAGTCGAATTTGTGGGTCCTATAGCCTTAATTTTAATAATTAAATTAATAAAAATAGGATAATTACCATTTAAAAGTCCTAATTGGGCCTAAACTTGTCCAGAAGGTTACCAAGGCCTATATAAACACCCCTAGACCCCTAAAAACGACTAATAACCCTAAATAAACCTAAAATCAGTCTAAATCTTCCATGGATATCAAGAGAAGTCGGAATTATGATTAGGGTTCATTAATTTTTCTTGTTTCAAGGTAAGTGATCAATTAAACCTTAATATAACTTATGTTTTTATTCATTAATCATAATTGTATTGTTAATTAACCATCATTGAGATGATTAGGGTTTTATTAATTTTCTGGAAAAATATATTAATTAAGATCCATGAATGATTTTAGGGTTTGTGTTATAAATTTAGGGATAATTAATGATGTTTAGAGGGTTAGTGCATAAAGGCGTAAAACAATCTGATTTTTAAGGCTGTCTTGTGTCGACTGTTCCGGGCAGTAGGTAGCACCTTTGGTCGAGTTTCTTTTTTTTAAATTAAGTTCAGGGAGTCTATTTTTCAAAAATGTAAGGTTGGTCGAAAATGGAGTTCGGGAAGGTCGTCAAATAATTTTTACAAAAATAGTGCGCTGTTCAGGAATAAATTTTGATTTCGGGGATTTGAGTCAAAACCTAACCAAACGGATGAGATAGCCAAATATTTTTGATTTGGGAACTCTTTATAATGTATATAAAAGGACTGGAGGTTTTTAATAAAATTTATGGTGCTTAGGTCGGGGTTTTGGTGTCAAACATTTAGCATGTACGGAAAATCAGTTTTGGTGAAAACGACTTTTGGCGTAGAGACTAAACGAAAGGGTTAAACGTGTAATTAGAAAGTAAAATTGGTTTTTGAAGTTCTTAGATCATATAACAACATAACTCCAGTAGGGTAGGAGTCAAGTGTGGTGTTAAGTTCACTTCATGTGATTGTTTAATGACTAGTAAACCGTACCGGGGAAAAACTGGAATTTTACGTATAGAATAGCTTGTAGTGGGAGAACTAGATAGTGGGGATGGGGGATTAGATTCATCTCCTTGATTGTTACTTAACTTGGGTGTTAAGACCTGAGCTAAGGGTGTCGTGTATGATTTTATAGGTTTGCAAGAGTGCTAGCTTGCTGTGCTATCAGGTGAGTTCATAGTCCCATTTTGCTACGTTTTTAAATGTTTTTCCAGTATGGGATGGAGATGACACTTCTAATGTTCTTAAAATGATTTAGTACTATGTTTCAAAATGTGTGGACATAAATGTGCTATTGTGTGACTTGCGTGCTTATGTGTTCTCATATGTGCTTTGATACATGTTCTGATATGTGAATCTTGATTGTGTTATGATTGGGATTGGTACATAGATGTATGGGCGTCTATGGGACCAGTTGTGATGTGTGTGGAGCGTGGGGCACGATCCGTCCTGAGTTTTTGGTTCTGAGTTCTTGGTTCGTGGGGCACGATCCGTCCTGAGTTCTTGGTTCGTGGGGCACGATCCGTCCTGAGTACTTGTGCATCGTCTCTTCGGAGGCAAGATATCTCGACGGGGATATAGTTCATCTTCCATAGGTGGTGCGGGAAAGATCCGGATAGTGTGGTGTGTGCTCTTGTGTGTGACGGGATACTTCTTGATTGTTATAGTGTGCTTTGTGAATTGTAGATGTGATCGATACTTGGTTTAAGTTTTGTTGTGGATGCATGTACATGATTATCACATTATGGTCCATTACTATAAATTGTTTTCCTTCAACTTATTTGCAGCGGATGTAAAGGTATGATGTTCTAGATAACTTAAACCTATGTTCTCACCAACTTTATGTTGATAGATTTTAGTGTCATTTTCAGGTGAGGTAGTTGTGCAAGATGATGTTAGAAGTGGCTAGAGTATAGAGGCTGCTAGAATTGCATTAAGAGGATTCCCTTTCCTCTTAGATTTTATTTTGTGTCTTGATTAAGTGAACTTTATGGTACCTATATGTTTGATGTTTGTTCATTTGTATGTCTTTGGTAAGAGGTAGGCCTGTTACCTACTTACCTAGGCACCTGCATTGTTTAAGATATTGTCATGGCATTGTGTCACCTTTTTATGACATTTCTATTTCATTTAGTTAACTCTATAGACACGCTATTGTTGTGATGATATCCATACGTCGCACCCCATATATTCCGCCATGGTGGGGTGTGACAGAATGGTATCAGAGACAATGGTTATAGAGAATTAGGTTGTCTAGTCGCGTAGCCTAGTCTATAGCTTAAGGGTCCCTGCATATAGGCGTCATAGGAGTATTTGTGCATTTTATATTAATTGATGTGTTTGGATGTTATTTATTGCGATGTTTTGACTAGTATGAATTGAACCATAGTAAGTTCATACTTAGCTACATTTTATTTTCTTTACGAGTTTTGACTAGTGCGGGTAGAACTATAGTCGTATACGCTAGTCATTGTTGGATTTCGTTTAATTATGTTTTCATGTTCTTTATACATTTTGAATTTAGTCTACGCTGGTTCAGCTGGACTACGAGTTTATTTGTTTCATGCATTGGCTATGTTATTTTAATACATGTGATTTTGGACCTTATGTTATGTTGTGGATTATGTGCTTATATGAGTTGTAGGATCTATGTGCTTATAGGAGTTGGTAGACTGATGTGTTATGTGTAGTATTAATTCTTATAAGTGTCATCATAGGAGGGAGTGCATTAGTGAAAGGGGACTGGTATAAGTATGGTGGCCAACATAGTTATACAAGTACCACGACATCAATGGATTCCTAATTATGGTTGCATGAAAGAGGGTTAATACATGCTTGTATTGTATATGTTGTATGGATTTGAGTGTATGTACGCCTATGCCTATATATGTGTATATCCCTTCTACTTATCGGTTGTATTCTTAGGATGGTTTTATAGCTCTTCATTCTTTGGGATGTTCAACTTCTGTAGTAGCACATTTATCGAGTCCTCATTTCACGTATTTGTTTGTACGGTACTTTTGGTGTAGAGGCTATTGAGAGGGTGGAGAATTTTTTTTGGGATCACAGTATATTTTAGTTTGTATCTTATGTGGTAAAAGAAATGAAATTTGTAGATAGTTAAAATATTTGTTGGTAGTCGGTGAAATAAGGGTTAATTGTCGTAAGCGTGTTTGAAATAAGATGGGATATATATATTTTTTTAACATATAAGTATGGCTTGTTTATTATTATTATTATTATTATTATTTTTATTATTATTTTTTTTTAAAAGAAAAAAAACTAAAATTGGTTTTGATCACCTAAAGCTAATGATCTTTAGTTAAGTTCTTGTTCTTATTTAATTAAATATGTTAAAATCATGTAATTACTCATATGATGGGTAAGGGTTTCTAATTTTATGGAATTAAAATAAATTAGGTCTTGAATTTGGTAATTAATGAGGGGTTTTAGGGTTTCAAATCGTTTTTTTTGTTATAAATCGGAGTAGGCAGAAACTGTCGCTAAATTGTCAGAATTCATCGCTAAACTGTCAGAATCTGTCGCTAATGTTTGGGCAGATTCTAGGTAAAAATCGTTTTGGTTATAACTTATTCGTTTTTAAAGATTTTTGGGTGATTCAAAAGCCTAAAGTTATGTACTCGGAGCGTACTTTTCAAATATTTAGAAGATATTGTCAATGGAAGTCAGTAGCTTGGTCGAATTAATTGTACAACTGTCGATTTCAAGATTAATTTTCGGACAACATGGTTTAAACTCGTGTTTTGGGTATTTTGGGATAATGGACACTTAGAAGGCTAACATAGGGCTGCTTTGGGATAGGATTTTAGATGTATCCATCATAGAGGTTGTTACATTAATAAAGAATGTGGGTTCCGGAGTCAATGTTGACGCGTGATATTGTGTTGTGTGCTTTAGACAATTGATCGTTCGTGAAGAGACTATAGATTTTTTTCGTCAAATGATTACATAAATTACTAATGTGATGGTTTTATAACAACTAATATACATTAAGGTACAAAATCCATTCTGGGGTAAAATTTGGTTTTGCACAAGGTTTTAATAGTATGTCACCGGTCGTAATACGTTTCGGTTGTCGCTGGGTGCTTCTTGTGTCATTGGTCCGTTTTCATGGTTCGTTGGGAGTCGATACATGTTTTATGTTGAGTATATTTTGGAGTCTCAGGTTTTGGTTCATATTTTTAAATTCTTTCACGTAAACGTCCGTTAGTTGTCCATGGGCTTGATCGTTTATCCGAAGTTGGGGGTACTAAAATTTGTCTTGAGCTTATATTCATTGAGGGCGTTGTTGTAGTCATACGGATGATCCGGTTACGTTCTTATGAGAGAGATAGCGAGTTGGTTGTGAAATGAAGTTTTTTGAGCTTATGGAGTAAATCTCGGGACGAGATTTCTATTAGGAGGGAGTGATGTGACAACCCTAGATTTTGGATTTTTCACTTTTGACTGTTTGATGTTGATCATGTGCTTGGTGTGCGTTTATGTGTTATGTGCTCATATTTGAGACTTTATCATGATGTTAGACATTGTTTACGTAGTACATGGTACGTTATATGATGATGTGATGGGGTTGGTTCGTGCTTATGAGTTCACATGAATGTATAAATCATGGTATAAGTTGGAAATGAAACGAAATGAAATGAAATGAAATGAAATGAGTTTAGAAATGAACTACAGAAAAGTTCGGATATCGT
This sequence comes from Glebionis coronaria, assembly GCA_025667525.1. Classification (NCBI taxonomy): domain Eukaryota; kingdom Viridiplantae; phylum Streptophyta; class Magnoliopsida; order Asterales; family Asteraceae; genus Glebionis; species Glebionis coronaria. The sequence continues at coordinate 647,290,080 of CM046874.1, forward strand.
TTCGATAAGGTTTCGTGTACGCATCGTATGTTGTATGTATGTATTAAGTATATATAATATTGTTAGGATAAGTTTTACAGTTACTTTCTATATTTAGAAACTTTAGAAACGAAGGCTAGTTCAAAAATCGCGTAAAAAGTCGAAAAATTAGCAAAAGGGTACCCGGTTTGGTCCCGAAAGTGTATAGGAGTATAAGTAAAAATAAAATAGAAGGGGGAGAGTGTAAATATGATAAAACACAGAGAGGAGTCGAATTTGTGGGTCCCATAGCCTTAATTTTAATAATTAAATTAATAAAAATAGGATAATTACCATTTAAAAGTCCTAATTGGGCCTAAACTTGTCCAGAAGGTTACCAAGGCCTATATAAACACCCCTAGACCCCTAAAAACGACTAATAACCCTAAATAAACCTAAAATCAGTCTAAATCTTCCATGGATATCAAGAGAAGTCGAAATTATGATTAGGGTTCATTAATTTTTCTTGTTTCAAGGTAAGTGATCAATTAAACCTTAATATAATTTATGTTTTTATTAATTAATCATAATTGTATTGTTAATTAACCATCATTGAGATGATTAGGGTTTTATTAATTTTCTGGAAAAATATATTAATTAAGATCCATTAATGATTTTAGGGTTTGTGTTATAAATTTAGGGATAATTAATGATGTTTAGAGGGTTAGTGCATAAAGGCGTAAAACAATCTGATTTTTAAGGCTGTCTTGTGTCGACTGTTCCGGGCAGTAGGTAGCACCTTTGGTCGAGTTTCTTTTTTTTTAAATTAAGTTCAGGGAGTCTAATTTTCAAAAATGTAAGGTTGGTCGAAAATGGAGTTGGGAAGGTCGTCAAATAATTTTTACAAAAACAGTGCGCTGTTCAGGAATAAATTTTGATTTCGGGGATTTGAGTCAAAACCTAACCAAACGGATGAGATAGCCAAATATTTTTGATTTGGGAACTCTTTATATTGTATATAAAAGGACTGGAGGTTTTTAATAAAATTTATGGTGCTTAGGTCGGGGTTTTGGTGTCAAACATTTAGCATGTACGGAAAATCAGTTTTGGTGAAAACGACTTTTGGCGTAGAGACTAAACGAAAGGGTTAAACGTGTAATTAGAAAGTAAAATTGGTTTTTGAAGTTCTTAGATCATATAAAAACATAACTCCAGTAGGGTAGGAGTCAAGTGTGGTGTAAAGTTCACTTCATGTGATCGATTAGTGACTAGTAAACCGTACCGGGGGAAAAACTAGAATTTTACGTATAGAATAGCTTGTAGTGGGAGAACTAGATAGTAGGGATTGGGGGATTAGATTCATCTCCTTGATTGTTACTTAACTTGGGTGTTAAGACCTGAGCTAAGGGTGTCGTGTAGATTTTATAGGTTTACAAGAGTGCTAGCTTGCTGTGCTATCAGGTGAGTTCATAGTCCCATTTTTGCTACGTTTTTAAATGTTTTCCAGTATGGGATGGAGATGACACTTCTAATGTTCTTAAAATGATTTAGTACTATGTTTCAAAATGTGTGGACATAAATGTGCTATTGTGTGACTTGCGTGCTTATGTGTTCTCATATGTGCTTTGATACATGTTCTGATATGTGAATCTTGATTGTGTTATGATTGGGATTGGTACATAGATGTATGGGCGTCTATGGGACCAGTTGTGATGTGTGTGGAGCGTGGGGCACGATCCGTCCTGAGTTCTTGGTTCGTGGGGCACGATCCGTCCTGAGTTCTTGGTTCGTGGGGCACGATCCGTCCTGAGTACTTGTGCATCGTCTCTTCGGAGGCAAGATATCTCGACGGGGATATAGTTCATCTTCCACAGGTGGTGTGGGAAAGATCCGGATAGTGTGGTGTGTGCTCTTGTGTGTGTGACGGGATACTTCTTGATTGTTATAGTGTGCTTTGTGAATTGTAGATGTGATCGGTACTTGGTTTAAGTTTTGTTGTGGATGCATGTACATGATTATCACATTATGGTCCATTACTATAAATTGTTTTCCTTCAACTTATTTGCAGCGGATGTAAAGGTTTCTTATGATGTTCTAGATAACTTAAACCTATGTTCTCACCAACTTTATGTTGACAGATTTTAGTGTCATTTTCAGGTGAGGTAGTTGTGCAAGATGATGTTAGAAGTGGCTAGAGTATAGAGGCTGCTAGGATTGCATTAAGAGGATTCCCTTTCCTCTTAGATTTTATTTTGTGTCTTGATTAAGTGAACTTTATGGTACCTATATGTTTGATGTTTGTTCATTTGTATGTCTTTGGTAAGAGGTAGGCCTGTTACCTACTTACCTAGGCGCCTGCATTGTTTGAGATATTGTCATGGCATTGTGTCACCTTTTTATGACATTTCTATTTCATTTAGTTAACTCTATAGACACGCTATTGTTGTGATGATATCCATACGTCGCACCCCATATATTCCGCCATGGTGGGGTGTGACACGTATAACCCTAGCATATCGACTCATCGATTGAACCTATAACGTATAATTGTAAGATATCGACTCATCGGTTGAACCTATAACGTATAACCCTAACATATCGACTCATCAGTTGAACCTCTAACGTATAACCGTAACATATCAACTCATCAGTTGAACCTATAACGTATAACGTATTGTCTTACACTCGGTTGAACCTATAACGTATAACCGTAACATATCGACTCATCTGTTGAACCTATAACGTATAACCCTAGCATATCGACTCATCGGTTGAACCTCTAACGTATAACCGTAACATATCGACTCATCGGTGGAACCTCTAACGTATAACCGTAACATATCGAATCATCGGTTGAACCTATAACATATAACATATTGTCTTACACTCGGTTGAACCTCTAACGTATAACCGTAACATATCGACTCATCGGTTGAACCTCTAATGTATAACCCTAGCATATCGACTCATCGGTTGAACCTATAACGTATAACCCTAACATATCGACTCATCGGTTGAACCTATAACGTCATCGGTTGAACCTGTAACGTATAACCCTAACACATTGACTCATCAATTAAACCTCTAACGTATAACCGTAACATATCGACTGATCAGTTGAACCTCTAACGTATAACCCTAACATATCGACTCATCAGTTAAACCTCTAACGTATAACCCTAGCATATCGACTCATCAGTTGAACCTATAACGTATAACCCTAGCATATCGACTAATCGGTTGAACCTCTAACGTATAATCGTAACATATCGACTCATCGGTTGACCCTCTAACATATAACCCTAGCATATCGACTAATCGGTTCAACCTATAACGTATAACTGTAACATATCGACTCATCGGTTGAACCTATAACGTATCGACTCATCAGTTGAACCTCTAACGTATAACCGTAACATATCGACTCATCAGTTGAACCTATAACGTATAACATATTGTCTTACACTCGGTTGAACCTATAACGTATAACTGTAACATATCGATTCATCGGTTGAACCTATAACATATAACCCTAGCACATCGACTCATCGGTTGAACCTCTAACTTATAACCGTAACATATCAACTCATCGGTTGAACCTCTAACGTATAACCGAAACATATCGACTCATCGGTTGAACCTATAGCGTATAACATATTGTCTTACACTCGGTTGAACCTCTAACGTATAACCGTAACATATCGACTCATCGGTTGAACCTCTAACGTATAACCCTAGCATATCGACTCATCAATTGAACCTATAACGTATAACCCAAACATATCGACTCATCGGTTGAACCTATAACGTATAACCCTAACATATCGACTCATCAGTTGAACCTCTAACGTATAAACATAACATATCAACTCATCAGTTGAACCTCTAACGTATAACCCTAACATATCGACTCATCAGTTGAACCTCTAATGTATAACCCTAGCATATCGACTCATCAGTTGAACCTATAACATATAACCCTAGCATATCGACTCATCGGTTGAACCTCTAACGTATAACCGTAACATATTGACTCATCGGTTGAACCTCTAACGTATAACCCTAGTATATCGACTCATCGGTTCAACCTATAACGAATAACTGTAACATATCGACTCATCGGTTGGACCTATAACGTATAACCCTAACATATCGACTCATCCGTTGAACCTCTAACGTATAACCGTAACCTATCGACTCATCAGTTGAACCTATAACATATAACCCTAGCATATCGACTCATCGGTTGAACCTCCAACGTATAACGGTAACATATCGACTCATCGGTTGAACCTCTAACGTATAACCGTAACATATCGACTCATCGGTTGAACCTATAACGTATAACATATTGTCTTACACTCGGTTGAACCTCTACGTATAACTATAACATATCGACTCATCGGATGAACCTCTAATGTATAACCCTAACATATTGACTCATCAGTTGAACCTCTAACGTATAACCGTAACATATCGACTCATCGGTTGAACCTCTAACGTATAACCCTAGCATATCGACTCATCGGTTGAACCTATAACGTATAACCGTAACATATTGACTCATTAGTTGAATGTATAACGTATAACATATTGTCTTACACTCGGTTGAACCTATAACGTATAACCGTAACATATCGACTCATCGGTTGAACCTATAAGGTATAACCCTAGCATATCGACTTATCGGCTGAACCTCTAACGTATAACCCTAGCATATCGACTCATCAGTTGAACCTATAACGTATAACTGTAACATATCGACTCATCGGTTGAACCTATAACGTATAACCGTAACATATCGACTCATCGATTGAATCTCTAACGTATAACCGTAACATATCGACTCATCGGCTATCAATTATTACAAACTAAGTATAACGTATATTTTAATATTAATTATAATAATTTATTTTGATTTTTATTACTAATTTATATTATTAATTTTATTAAATAGAAGGTATAATGTAAAAATGTATGAAAAACACCTAGGGACGAATTTTTCGTCCTTAAATATTAAGGTAAAGTCGTCCCTAAAAAACCCTCCAAACACTTAGCAAAATTTTGGAAAACTTGAAAAATTTGGTGAAAATTTAAATAACCCGCTTGGGTTTGAGTTTTCCTAGTATACACCTAGGGACGACTTAGTCGTCCCTAAGTTATCCAAAAATGTAAGGACGATTTAGTCGTCCCTAAGTTTCAAACTATATGTCGTCCCTTTGATTTAATATGCGGAAAAAAAATTCATTTATAATTAACCTAGGGACGACATAGTCGTCCCTAGGTTACAAATACATGTCGTCCCTAAATACAATATAGATCAGCTACCTTATCTCTTCTTTCTCTCATTCACTGTGAAAAAAAAACAGGGACGACATCTTCATCTTCATCAATTCGACCACATCATCAACCAACCCACCACCAATTTGACCACCACCACCATCTTCATCTTCACCAATCCACCACCACCACCATCTTCATCTTCATCAACCCACCACCAATTCGACCCACCACCACTTGCACACGAGCACATTTTAATTTGATTTCGGATTATATATTGTTTAATCACCATGAATTTATATATATTTCCCAGTCAAGGTATTTGATTTGGAATTATATATTTTTTAATTTTGATTCATTTTTGTAGTTTATTTGTTAGTATGATTAATTGATTAATTGTTATAGTGTTTAATTAAAAATGATATTGTGTTTGTTTTTTCTTGTTTAACTCGACCAGTGAACCACTAGTCAACCACCGGACCACCACCAGTCACGGCAACAGTCACGGCAGCAGCAACCACCGCACCACCACATTTTGTTTAGTTTTGTTTTTTTAAATAAATATAAAGGTAAATGATTTTTTTAATCTATTAATTTTTTTATTTTTTTAATGTTAAATTATTATTAATGTTTTTTTTATTGCTTAGCACTATCGTTACCACCACCACCGCTGCCGTCGCGGCAGCAGTAGCAACCACCACCGCCGGCAGTAGTAGCAGTAGCCACCACAACCGGCAGCAACAGTAGCCACCACCACCACCAAAGGTGATTTTGGCTTAATATTTCGGCTTATGAATTCGGATTATATTTAAGCTTAATTGATTTAGGCTTAGTTGATTCCGGATTATATTTAGGCATAACTGATTTAAGCTTAGTTGATTTCGGCTTAATATATATAGTTGATTTCGTCTTAATTGATTTAGCATTAGTTGATTTTCGTTATATATAGTGCTTAATATATATATAATTTATTTCGGCTTAACTGATTTAGGCTTAATGGAATTCGGGTTATATATGGCTTTATATTTATATAGGGATTTCGGGTTAATATTTTGGCTTAATATGAAATAGGCATGAGTTTAATTTTTTTTATATGTTTGTCGTAGCCGAGACCCGAGTCACAGTCGCAAGGAACCGAGTCACAGCCGAGAACCGAGACCCATGTCACAACCGCAAAAAAGGTAATGTTTTTTTTAAATTGTTGTGGTGGTGTTTGTTTCAAATTAGATAAAATTTCGGAAAGCAACTAATTTATGTTTTTTTATTTTATGTTTGTGTTTGGTTAGCACTAGGACAGCGGGACAACTTCCTCATCCGGACCTCTTTTTCTATCTTTCTATCTTTGCTTATTTCAGCTGTGACCGAGGTGTGTAATTAATATTATGCATATGTTTATTATATTATATATATGATATATGACTGTTAGTCTTTTGTAGTAAATAATTTTAGAAATATTTTAGGATTTTATCGATTAATTAGGAAAATTCCCGTCCAAAGTTAATCAACCTATAGAAAACCCGTCCGAAATTAATTTATTAGGATTTAATTTCGAAAAGTCCCCTGTTTGGGACTGCTTTTTGATGTTTTGTCTCATTTAGGATATGAATGCGTATAACTGATTTATTATTTGAGATGATTTCGACAGTGTTTCTCCTTTACTCCTACGAATATGTCTTTAAACACATATTTGGGGAGTAGAGGGGAAATGCTGCCGAAATTTTCTCAAATAGTAAACCGGTTATAGGCATTCATATATGGGACGAAACATTTAAAAGGTGGGTTAGGATTGGCTTCCATAGTTGCACTAGGAAGAATAAAAAGAGTTCATATTCATTTGGTTAGTATGACATTTTACGTATAAAAAAAATAATTTATCTGAGTATGTTTATTTGCAACGCAGTTATGACAATTGATAAGAGTTGGACCACTATAAACAATCGTAATTCCAATGAGTTTTTAGATGGTCTTTTTGGATTCATCCAGGATTGTGAGAAATTTTTGCACCCCATCTCACAAAAGCTCCGTTGCCCATGTAGTCGTTGTTGTAACCGTGAAACGTTGGTTACCCTCGGCCAACTTGAGGCACACATATCCCAATACGGGTTTGACAAACGTTACACCACTCTGATATATCACGGTGAACCAATTCTTCCGTTACCTCCACTATTACCACATTCACCTGATCGAATTCACATGGATGCGTTCTTCGTAGATATTTCTGCAAATAATATTCCAAATCCACCATCTGAAACTCCACCCTCTCAAACTCCACCAACTCAAACAACCGGTCCTCAACCAACCCAAACATCGGGTCCTAGTAACGAGTTTGAAGACTTACTTGCTAGGTCTACCCAAAAGTTGTAGCCGGGTTGTGATATGAGCACATTGGAATTTACACCAGAGATTTCGCACATCAATGTTTTACACAAAATAACTGATGTCGGGTTTAACAAAATTCTAGCTCTTCTCCAAAAGGCATGTTCCCCTAATAAAGGATACAATTTCCCATCTTCATACTATGAAATAAAAAAGACATACAAAAAGATCAGGTTAGGATACGAATCGATCCATGCTTGTATAAATGCTTGTTTTTTATATTGGGGATCACCAGAAAACAAGGCGACGGGTACTTGTCCAATATGTAATGCAAGTAGATGGAAAAACCCAAAGAAGAAAAAGGGGACGCAATTAGATACCAACAAGGTGTTGTGTTACTTTCCGATAAAACCTAGACTACAACGTATGTTCAACACAAAAGACATAGCAAAGTGGATAACTTGGCATGCGACCGGACAGTCTAAGGAAGACGATAAAATGAATCACCCCTGTGGCGGCAAAGCATGGAAATATTTTGACATGATGAAACCTGAGTTCTCTTGTGACCCTAGAAACGTTCGATTAGGGTTGGATGTTGATGGTTTTAATCCTTATGACATGATGAGCCAAAATTACAACATGTGGCCGGTTATATTGACAACATACAACACACCACCGTGGATGTGTTTGAAAGAAACTTCTTTAATGTTGACGATGTTAATTCCTGGCCCTAAATCAGCTGCAAAGGACATTGATGTTTTCTTGCAGCCTCTAATTAAAGAACTCAAAGATTTATGGGAGGGAGTCTGGATGAAAGACGCTGCTACGGGTACTCATTTCAAAATTGAAGCGGTGGTTTTATGGACCATCAATGATTTTCCAGCTCGAAGTAGTTTGTCTGGGTGGACTGGGAAAGGGTACCACGCATGCCCTACTTGTAATGTGGACACTCCATCGATGCGTATCAATAGCAAAATCGTTTATGTTGGTTTCTGAAGATGGTTAAGAACAAATCATCCAGAAAGGAAAAAATCTAAGGAATTCTACGGTTCTCCCGAAAATAAGCCTAAACCAAGAAATTTTTCAGAACTTGATATCCAATTGCAGATTAGTAAAGTCTTTAAACATAAACCGGGAAAACATAAAACAATTCTCAAAGAGAACCGCCCCAAAAACCGAGATGTTGAATTGAACTAGAGTAAGCATTCTATCTTTTGGGATGTTGAGTGTTGGCCCTTTTTCTACTAAAACACTGTTACGATGTCATACACATCAAAAAGAATTTCCTTGAGGCTTTACTGAATACCTTGTTACAGAACGACAAATCGAAAGACACTCCAAAGGCAAGGCTAGACTTGGAAAAAATGCGAGTTCGAAAGGATTTGTGGTTAGTTAAAAAAGATAACGGGAAGTTCGATAAGCCTCATCCAAAGTTCTCTTTCACTCCAGAAAAAAGAAAACTTTTTTGTAAATTCATCAAAGGAGTCAGACTACCTGATGCCTTTGGATCCAACTTCAAGAAAAAAGTGACCGCTGATGATGACAATATAACGAACCTGAAATATCATGACTGTCATATACTGATGCATCGGTTACTTCCTTATGGAGTGTAACAATACTTGCCCAAAGACGTTGCAAAACCTATAATCGAGATTTGCTTATTCTTTAAGCAGCTTTATACTCGAAGTTTGACTGTGCAGGACATGAAAGAAGCTAAAAACAAATTGATCATTATGATGATTAATTTAGAGCAGATCTTTCCTCCTGCGTTTTTCGACAGAATGACTCATTTGGTTATACATCTACCCGATGAGGCTATTCTAGGTTCCGTTACTCGCGGCAGGTGGATGTATCGATTTGAAAGATACATGAAAAAGCTAAAGAATTATGTAAGAAATAAAGCAAAGCCTGAAGGTTCTATTGCTGAGGGTTATGTTGCAGAAGAGGCATTAACTTTTTGTTCGCGTTACCTTAAGGATGTCGAGACGAGATTTAACCACCTGGACAACCAGATAAATTCGAGGTGTTCCGGACCGTATGCACACCGACGGGTGGAATCAAACCAACTCGTATGACTACTGACGACATGCAGGAAGTTACGTGGTTTATACTTAACAACAGTCCTGAAGTCGAAGCAGACATCTCGGCTTACAGCGAGTATGTTTCTTCCTTTTTTTTTATTTTATAATTTTGAAAATTCTTCTTTCTCGATGACTTCTGCTAATATCATGAACCTTTGCAGAGAAGCGCCCAAAAATGTGGAAACGAGTTTTCCTATGTGGTTTAATAACAAGGTAAATACATTAGATATATTACCTTGGAGTTATTCCTCATCTAATAAACCTTTTTGTATCTGTTTTTTGTAGACTCGTGAAAAAAAGTGAGTGTGGGCTGTTGTGATGAGTTATTCTCTTTGGCATGTGGACCTATTAGTTCATGTACATACCCTCTTGCATAGTGAACGGTGTGAAGTTTGTGGTACGTGAACGCGATATACTTCGTACCACTCGATGCAGCGGAGTTTCAACACCCGGGGTTGATGGAGAGATATATTATGGTCAACTCGAAGAAATTCTGGAGCTCACTTATATCGGCAACCGCAAGGTTTTGTTGTTTCGATGTAAATGGTTTGACACAATTAACCGTACCAATCGCACCAAACGTAACAGACGTTCTTACACTGAGCAAGGCATACATCATATTTTGACCGATAGGCTATTTCACCAAAATAACACATACATTTCCCTGACATAAGGAACACAAGTATTCTACCTTGAAGACCTTGCTAGACGACCGCTTCATTGGAAGGTCGTCGAACAGGTTTATCATCGAGAAGTGGCAGAGTCCGATGAAGATGTTATACATGGTATTAGTTCATTAGATGTTACACTGTTTGTTGCTTTGCCTAATTTGGGTCTTACGGATTTGAGTGTAAATACTCAACCAACGGAAGTGGACGCCCCACCGGTTGATGATGATATTATTAATATTGAAGATGAGGTAGTTTCACACGTCATTGATGATGTTGATGATGATGTTGATGATGGTGATGATGATTTAGTGTCGGATAATGATGAAGTGAACCCTAATAATGATGTGCAAGAAGTTTTATCTAGCGATGATTCTGAAGATGACAATTGATATTAAGTTGTATTTTGAATGAAACAATTGTTATATGCTTTAATGTGTAATTTTTTATTTGTAAACGATTGTTATATGCTTAAGTTGTAGTTTGAATGAAACAATTGTTATACGCTTAAATGATGATGAGTTGTTTTTATTTGTTTAAATGTGTAATTTTGTATTTTAATGAAAATGTTTTTATATGTTAAAATGTGTATATTGATATGAATTTGTGTATTAGTAATAATTGGTTAATTAAATTGTGTGTAATTTTGTTTTTTAAAGAAAATATTTTTATATGTTAAAATGTGTATATCGATAAAATGTGTATAATGATATGAACTTGTTATTTTACAGATGGCGTGTGTAGCTCCTAGATTACATGGTGGGGATGCTGGTGGTAGTCCACCCAGACCGCCCACACGTCCTGTACCGGCCCAGTGTCAACGTAAGAAATCGTTATATTTTTTTATAACACTGATATTTATAATTTATGTCACTTGAATTTTTACGAGTAAATAACATATCTTTTGTAGGTTCAAATCAACGTTTTGAGACCAACCTAGCAAAATTAAGGAAGGCGTACAGAGCAAATCACGAAAAACCTTTGGCAATTGGCTTTGAATTTAAGGATCTGCAAACCTTCCATCCTCTGGGCGATTATGCACCCCTGTTGTCTCATCTTATGGGGGAATTAATCCGGACACTTTCCCTGATCTGCGAATGGGACCAAATTCCAGACTCTGATAAAGCTCATATTTATCCTACACTTGAGGTCAAAATTGTTTATTTTACTTATATTGTTATTGTTATCGACATTTAGATATGCGTGTTATGTTTAATTTGTTTGTTTATTTAAATTCATATGTTTTTATGTAGACATATTTCGACATCCAGCCATGGTACAATGATCGTACTCAGGTGGTGTATGGCAGTGGTGTGTATGAGGTGTCGACTCGGGTTAAGCTTGCGTTGGAACTCCAACTGAGGTTGCTGTATAGAAAACACAAGAACAGGATCAAGAAAAATTATTATTCGAAATATGAGACGCCCGCACAGGCAGAAGAACATGCACCACCCGGAGAGTGCGTGGGACCGTAGAACCGAAGCTGACTGGGCTGACTTGGTTGAGTGGTGGTCACATCCAAGTAGGGTGGCAAGAAGTGAGATTAATACTGTTAATCGTTCCAAAAACACGGTACCGAACACTCAAGGCAAAAAACCATTCGCCCGAGGAAGGAATGAATACGTAAGACTCTTTATAATTTTTGTGATTTTATTAAAAGCGTTTATAATGTTTATTTATTATAGCTCGTTATTAATTTATTTGATATTTTACAGAAAGTCAAGGAAGGGAAATACGAGGAACTGGTTGAAACATGGAGGAAGGGGCACTCAAGTAATTGCACGTTTAAAAGTAAAGAAAACGAGAAAAGATATGTAAGTTATATATCTCTTTACATGCCTTAGTAACTGATTTTATTTGTTTTAAACCTTTTTTTTTCTTTCCCAGCGGAATATGAAAGCCCTCCAATACCAATTCAAAGCCAAGATCATCCCGCCCATGTCTGATAAAGGAATAGTGGATGAAATCATGCCTAGTCAAAATAAGCAAAATGTGTCGGGACAAGGCAGGAAGTTACCGGGTGGTGCCAATAACACTTCTCGCAGGTTATATATCCTCAATAAAACAGAATGTAAATCATTTGTTCATATTTATGTCTTGTTGTATATAATGAAAAATTGTTGTTGTAACTTATCGCAGGCGCGGTGCTCCAGCTCGACCGAATTTTCCCACTCGTGATTAATTTCAGCAAATGATGGAATGACATGAGCAACAGATGGAGCTGATGAGGAAAGAGAATCAGGAGGCGAAGCAACGGGCTTACTTGGCAGCGTTAAAGGCAGATGCGGCGCAACAATATAGTCAGACGTCATACCAGCATATGACGCAATATCAGAGTCAATTGGGTGAGTTTTTCCAGAACTACAAATCATCAAATACTGATCACCCAATTAACCCTCCTACTTTAGTACCCCCGCCCCGACCCTTTGTTATGCCCCCTAGCTCCTGATTAGGCTCACTTAGTCCAACACCCCTATCCTTAGGCACAACCATTTCAACCTCTTTCCATCGACCCATACCGACCATTTTTTCCCGACCATCTCCAACCACTCCAACCTCCCTATACCGGCACTTATCCTGTTACTCCCGTCACCCACAACACCTTTAACCATTGTTATCCTCCCACCACAAACTCAACTCATGAGATCGGCTCTACTTCACAATCCCTACCCGGAGGTTCTCGTGTAATCATAAATCCTCGTCAGCACGATTATCGGTCCGTTGACGAGCTGGGTCGAGATAGGGATCTACAAAACAGTAGTGACGACTTATCAGGCGATGACGAGGGGGGTGACGAGGGGTATGACGAGGGGGATGACGAGGAGCAAGGTGACTTTTCACCTGACGAGGATGGGGAGGAGGATTAGAGGTTGTGGTAGTATTATTTCTTATTTCTTATTATGCATGTTTAATAAAGTTTGAGACTTGTAGCGTTTGAAACATTTGATTTAGGATGCATAAGTGTATTTGATGAATATTGTATCGTGACGTTCGATAATTTATCTTAATATGGTATTGTAACGTTTATTGATTTGTTATTATTCTGTATTTGTCGAATTATGCCATTTTGAATTGTAGATTTTAGCCGGAAAAAGTTCCGGAAAAATCTGGAAACTGCAAAAAAGCCCAGATTTTTTTTACCCCCAGGTACATATAGGGACGACTTACTTGTCCCTAAACTTGCCAATATTCGCCTAGGTATTAATCCTAGGGACGACTTAGTCGTCCCTAGGTGTCAAAGGTCCCCAGGTATTAAACCTAGGGACGACTAAGTCGTCCCTAGGTTTAATACCTGGGTAACTTTGAAAAACCTAGGGACGACTAAGTCGTCCCTAGGTTCATATTTACCTTATTTTTCCTGAAAATGATTTTATTAATTTGTATAAAAATTTTTTTATTAAAAATAAATAAAAAAGAATTTTTATTAAAAATTTTAAAAAGGTTATTTTTATTAAAAACCTAGGGACGACTTTTTCGACCCTAAGTTTCAAAGGGGAGTTGTCCCTAGGGTAGTCAATATTTTCAACGTAGTGGGTTATGGGACCCACATAGTCGTCCCTAGGTTTCAAAAGAACAGTCGACCCTAGAAATCTAGAGACAATTTTTTGGGAACAACCCCCTTGGGTCGACTTAGTCGTACCTAGGGTTTAGGGTCAAAAAAGTGACTCCCTAGGGACGAATAAGTCGTCCCTAGGGTGCAAGTGAAAAGTTTGAAATTTTTGATTTGATTCTAAAAAAATATGATTGGCTTTACCGGTTCGATTCTAAATAAATGCAAGTGAAAATTTTTGAAATGCCCCAAGATGTTACTCTTTTTCTCTTTTTGCATCCACCTAATGAGAATTTCTCAAAATGCCTTATGCAACTTATTAGGCTTGTCCAAAAATCTAAAAGTTACACTTTATTATCTATGACACATGTTAAAGAATAGTACATTTGTGTAAGAACTTGTTTTTATGCAACTTCGTTGTATTTTTTGTGCAACTTGTATTAAAAATACTTTTTGTTAAAAGATAAATAGATAAAATCTTATTTATTTATTTATTTATTTTTATTTTTGTGTTATATTCCGTTTGACAAAATCTAGGTGTACTTTTATGCGACTTGTACAAATATAAATGTAACAAAAGGTACTATTAATAAATGTGCAATAGTATGTATGTGTAAAAGATTGTTTTATGCAACTTTTGTTTAATATTAATGCGACTTGTACTTTTAATATTTATAAATAATTTTGTACATAAAAATTATTTTTTATAAAAAATTTAGTTTATATAAGAAATATTTTTTTTATAAAAAGTTTATTTTTCTAAATAATATTTTATATAAAAATAATTATTTTTACAAAAATAGTTTTTATAAAAAAATTATATTTTATAAAAGTTACTTTTTATCAAAATTATTTTTTATAAAAACTTATTCTTTATAAAAAATAAATTTTTTATATAAGATTTATTTAAAAAAATATTTTTCTAAAAATAAGTTTTTATAAAAAATAATTTTTTTATAAAATTTTAGTTTTCTAAAAATTATTTTTTATTAAAAGATAGTTACATGTATAAAAAGTTAATTTTTATAAAAATAATTTTTTTTCAGAATATAAATATTTTTTTAAGTATTTAGAATAAAAATACTATATAAAAATTTATTTTTGCTATAAAATTATTTTTACATTTTATAAATAAAAGCTTTTTAATCTTATTAAAAGTATTAAAACTTTTTTTATAAAATAATACTATTCTTTTTAAAATTATTAAAAGTACAAGTCGTATGAAAATTAAATAAAAGTTGTATAAATAAGCTCTTACACACACCTAATTTTGCACATTTATTTATACTACTTTTTATTATATTTATATTTGTACAAGTCGCATAAAAGTGCGCCTAGATTTTGTCAAAATAAATCATACACAAATGTCAAATCATTGTATAAAAAAGGTACAAGTTGCATAAAAATGAAAATAAAATAAAATAAATCAAAAGAGTTTTTTTGTTTATTTAAAAAAATATATATAATATTTTTTTAATACAAGTCGCATAAAAAATACAAAAAATTTGTATAAAGACAACTTTTACACACTCTTACACAAATGTAATATTTGCTCACTGTTGTCATAGAGAATAAAGTACAATTTTCAGATTTTTGGACAAGTCGTATAAGTTGAATAAGTTGCATAATAGCACATATAACATAGGACATTTTTAAATAAATTAAAAGAATTTTTTAATTATTTTTTTTAAAAAGTATTTTTTAATACAAGTCGCATAGAAAATACAACGAAATTGCATAAAGAAAACTTTTTACACATTTTTACACAAATGTACTATTCTCTGACATTTGTCATAGAGAATGAAATACAATTTTCAGATTTTTGGACAAGTCGTATAAGTTGCATAATAGCATAGGTTGCATAAGACATTTTAAGAAATTCTCATTTAGGGTGTGTTTGGGATTGCCTTTGGAACTAGAATATCTATTCATTTCATTTTCAAAATGGAGATAAGCTTAAATTAGTGTCGGGGGATAATAAAAGGAAAAAAGTGATTATTTGCGTGTAGAAGGTATCAAAATGGATTTTAAAAAAGTAAGTGGGGAGGTAATTATTTCATTTTCAAAATGGAGAAAAGTTAAGATGAGTTCATTTTAATTATTTTACTTATCAAATAGTTAAATACCCAAATTTGCCAAACACTTAAAAAACTGATTATCGGATTATTGCGATTTCAAATAATATAATGAAATCCAAACACTATTTTCTAGAATTACGTATTCAAAATAATGATTATCTGATTATTTATTTTCAATAAAATGATTATTTGATTATTTATTTTTAAAATAATAAATCTTTTTTTAATAAGTAATCTCAAACATTAGTGTCGTACATTTTTACCAAATCATGGGCCTAATAGGCCAGTCGATTTGCAAACCGCCTCTCCATTTTTACCAAATCACGGGCCTAAAAATACTCGTGATGATTCTAAGGAATTGTGTTTCGGTTACGACGGACGAGTGAAACCCTTGGGCCTAATAGGCCAGTCGGTGTTAGATTAATAATAATAGCCCATTTGCAAACCGCCTTACATTTTCGTAACAAGTCATGAGCCTAATAGGCCAGTCGGTGGTTGATTATTGACACCACACGTAAATATTTCCTTATATATTACCGCATAACTTACCATAACAACATAAAAAAACAAACCCTTCAATCGATCGACTTCGTGTTTTCTCTGTCCCTTTCTTGATTTCTTAACTTCAGTCGCAGGTTTCATCAACTTTTTAGCTTGTTGAATCGTAGAACACATTACAATTATGGACGAGTGTGTAAAGAATACTAACCAGGATGTATTCGAGATGATCAAAAATATGATCAAGGTTGCTGCTATCGACCATCCAGACCAATTTCGAGAAAAAAGAGACAAACTTGCTGAGGCTCTTTACCCAATTAGTGCAAGTCAAGATAATAATGGAGTTGTTGACGAGGTTTTGAGGATTAAAGAGTTTCTTGAGAAAATTTTCATGCATGCCGCATCTGGAGCGTTGGTCTGTGACCTGTTGAACAAGCTTCGCGATATGAGGCTATCTATAAATATTCTGGAGGTAACAGGGATTGGGAAAACTGTTGCTTCTTTGAAGAAACATGAGTCGAAAGACGTCAAGCAGACTGCTAATCTGATGATAACAGATTGGAAGCGTATGGTGAACGAATATTGGGATGGAAAGAATTCGGCTGTGGTTCATGAGCAGGAAGAATGTGGTGATCAGTTAAATAAGAACCATGTCAAGCCAGTGATCAGAAATAATGACTTTAAAATAGTACTACTGAGTGCCGAGCAAACAAGAATTAGAGTGCGACAAATGTTAAAGACGACCCAAATTACTAAAAAGGATAATGTGGAGAGTAAGGGTCGTCCAGTTCCAGATAATAACGGTGTTGCCGAGGCTTCAAGGACTACAGGTCTTGTAAATGAGCGTAAGGGTGAAGATGAATCAAAATCAGATTCTAGATCCGTGTTGCTTCAGTCTATAAAGACACCAAGGGAACTGAATAGGAATATGAAGTTGCAAACTGATTCAGAAAAGGCAACGGATCAAAAGGGTCTTAATCGAAAGGATTCAAGCAGTAATTACAACAAGAAACTTGATGCGACGAAGCGAAAACTGCAAGAGAATTATACACAAGAAGAGTTTAGGAAGAATAAGAGAAGAGTACAAGTATTGGAGTTTCGTGAACTCAGCAAACATGGTATTCTACCCCCAAAGGATCCAGTCGGAAAACGCTCTTATGCACGTCGTCACTGATTGATTCTTTTTTTGTAAAACTTTATAAATATCAATCTAAGAGTTAATTTTGTTCATCCTTTTGTACAAATCTTGTTAGTGGTAAATTGTGTTTTTGTCAAAAGTGTTCAATTGCACTTTGTAGTTCTGCTGCCAAGTAATTAGTTTCATGTGTTAATTTGCTAGCATGTAAAATTTACAATGGTTTCATGTGTTAATCAAAAGGCTAAACCCACTTAACCAAACAAAAAATAAATTACAATGGTCTCGTATGGAACCGCAGCAAGCAGCTAACGAAACAAACAACTTAGCTTCATACAATTCAAAGTTCTTGATTATCGGTGTTACATAATCATAATCACACTAAGGAAACAATCAAGTTGAATATATTGTACTGATAGATAATTGGCGAGAGTTGATCGATCAGATTGTTATGTCATGTGAGGAAAAAAAAATTAGTTAACAAGGTTCTTAGGATCAAAGCTTTTCTTGACGAAAAAGTCGGAGATGGCGAATGTGCATCATCGGTAGCGGAGTCGTTGAGAAAGCTAGAACGAATGGTTTTATTGGTTAAAGTTCTCAAGGAAACGATGATTGGAGAATCTGTTGGTGTTTTTCTATAACATGCTTCTAAAGATGTTTCTAGGGTTTCAAGGTTTGTTATTGACGAGTGGAGACGAGTGGAGACGTGTGGTTGACGAATGGGTAGAAAGTAACGCAAGGAAAGCTGACTATTGAGACGAGGTGATGAAAGATGTGATGATAACTGAACCACAACAACGAAGGCCGGTAGTTAAAATAAAGGTGAAAAAGAAAAGTGATTGGGGTAAAGATAATGTTGAAAATAGTAATGGAATTGATGAGGTTTTGAGGATCTAAGGGGTTCTTGAAAACAGTACAGGAGAAGAATCGACACCGGGATAGGACAAACAGTTAATTCGTTTAAAAAACATGCGTCTAAAGATATTAGCCAGCTTGCAAGAACGCTCATCAAACCATGGAAAGATATGGCAGACGAATGGAGAATTTCAGAACAAGCGAAGAATCATAAGGGTTTAGTCACTCGTGACCAGCATTGTCAACCGACTGATTCTGATTCAACAACAAGTGATCAGAAGACTTTAGTCACTCATGGTCAGCGTAGTAGGCCGATTGATTCTGATGCAGCAACAAGTGATCCAAGGGTTTAAGCAACACCAGTAAAGAAAAAATGGAGTCAACAAAGAAGAGGCTTCAAGAAAGGTATAAAGAATTGGAAAACATGAAGCAGAAGCGAAAGATACAAGTAATCGAGCATTATGAACTCCCCAAACACGGTCGTCTTCCCCCAAAAGCATAACATGTTAAACCAGTCAACGAACGAGTCAAAAGATGAAGTACTGCAAATTTTGTTACAGTTTGTTTGATCATGTCGTACATTGCAATGACCTGTTCGATTGTAATTTTCGTGTTAGCTGAATCCATGATTACGTAATTTCTCTGCAATTTTGTTCTACACCATTCATCTCGTTGACAAGGATCAGTAATGACTGAATTGCTTTATATTCAAATTTGTTTATCTGCATTTGTAAGTTGGGACAGATTTATTAATAGGCCACTTAGATTGCGGGCAAGTAAGTTTCGTCTACGTCAAAAGTCTCATCTATGTATAACTGAGAAAGACTAGACTTTAACATACATTTACATCATAGAATCTGACATTCGGACTGATACTACTAACTCGCCAAGTAATAATAATTGTAAACGATAAGGAATTGGACAAACATTTTGTCTGGTATTCTCCATTTCTGCATCGCAATTAATAGATCCCATGAGCTGTGACTATTGCCAAACTTATAATCCAAATAATACTGATTCAGTGATCCCAAATCAAATGCATTCTTATCTTTGAGTTTGGGACTCTGCTTGTTCTGTTTTTCCTTTCTAATGTAAGAAATATGGAGCGCTGTAGACACACAAGGTGCCCATGTTATTAAGTCCACTTTCATCGCATGAATATGATCAGTTGGATGTAACCCTGCAGTGTTCTTAATACACCCGCAAATGTAAAATAAACATGTAACTGATTTATACAAGTCCAGAGATTCAAACCGCATTGTAATTACCTCTATCAAAGAATTTCATTTTCCTCCATTTCACAGAACACTCATCGCTGCAGACGTGAAGCAATCCATAATTGATTACAAGTTAATTAGACTATTGGAAACGTTAACCTTGAATTCCAAACCTGATTTTGAAGCGATAGCAAAAATCAGTTCCCCAAATTTCTTATTGCGAAGTGCCACCACTGTAACACGTGCCAGAATGAAAACAATTACAATTATTGCGATATTTTAAACTACATTGACTATCTTCATTGTCTATTAAAGATAGCTTTATAGCTTATGCTTGCACTTGTTCACTAAGAATAGATCCTAAGCAAATACAGTAAGAACATACTGCTGCAAACTATCAATATCCGATGTACAACCTCAATCCTATGTAAACCTGACAGTAAACAGAATGCTTTCCTTTTGAAACATCGTTTTTACACACGTTCGTAACTTCTAAGCATGACCAAGTGCTGATCATATTCTGCTATTTCATCAAACATAAGTCTTGTAAATTTAAATGGAGAATTGTTGAAGCCAGGGTTTGCTTGAGGTAACTGTTACACAATAAACGAAATACATAAATCAGAGATAACTCTAAGTAACCTGCTAACTAATTTATGAATCACTTCAATTATCTGTCAAAATCACCTCCTCCTCACCCCCGTTATGTTCATCCAATGCTCTCTTAATATCTTCTTTGGTCACACGTACGTCCTCAAATTTAAACCTACAAAGAACTTCATATGGCGATTCATATCAGTGCAGTTACACATTCTCCTTGTCTCTTGTCTCTGCTACCTGCAAAATCCCAAGTGTAAGCAATCATCAACAATAAGAAAATGCAGCATAAGCAAAATGCAGTACAAAAGACGTTGCTCAATAGGTCCCATCACATGATTCTTAAATATCATTATGAAATAACTCCACAAGATACTAATCTTTATCTTTATCTTTACTACCTTATAAAGAGTTTATAAATGTTGAAATGTTTAAACATTTAATGTAACTAGACGAATACCCGCGCATAGCGGCGGAAGTTTTTAGCGGTAGATAATTAAAGATATATGATATTGGCGGAATGTTTTTCGTATCATGTACGAATGTGATATACATGTCCATGTAGAGATGATCATATAGACGAGTACACGTGCATGATAATGAACATTCATAACGGCAGATGATTATGATAATTTTAAAAGTTTGATTTGTATATTATATTTATGACGAGTAATTCGATCTTCATTGTTTAAAAAATGTTATTATTTTGAAGTATATCGCTTGCTTCCTAAAATCTTGATATGTTTTTGTTATTAATTCAATTTAATGCATATTATTGTTGTTTTCATGTAGAAATACAGACTTAAAATCTTCCATATTCATACTACTTTTTAAGATTCACTCGTATTGAATGGAGGACATATTGTTTCCGTCTAATTAGAAACTTTCGAAAAACATAAAAAAGCAAAACCATTGAGTTGATATTTAGCATTAAAAGCAATTGAATACATGATCTTTTCGATCAAAGTCAACTTACATTGAAAGCAATTTCCAACTCTTTTTTTAACTTTTGTTTTCACATTCAAATCTTTCTTAATAATTATGTTTTCGTAAACAATGTTTTAAAACCCGGGTCTTAGATCGACTCAGTCGAGTCACCGGGTCCGGGTCAACCCGAGTCGACCCAGGTCAATCCGGTTTTCTAAAAAAAATATTTGTTTTCATATTTTTAATAATTAACAAAATTATACTTATAAAAACCATAAAAACTTACGTATATTGAAAATATAAATTGTTTACCAACCAATATAATATGTAAAAATAAAATTTCGTCGCAAATACATAAAATTAAAAAAGAATTTCAAAAAAACCCCAAAAAATATGAAAACCGTCCGGGTCTTAAGAACCGGGTTGACCCGGGTCACCCCAAACCCGCCGGGTCAAGCCGGGTTTCGAAAAAATGAAACCCGGGTCAATATGACCCGTTTTTTCGGCCGGAACCGGTTCAACCGATTGACCCGGCCGGGTCGACCCTGCCGGGTCGACCCTGCCGGGTCGACCCTGGTCTGAAAAGATTGCTTTCGTCTATCTCAGTGTAAAATTTGGTCACTTCAACTCTAAAATTAATCAGATACCATCCAAACACATGTTATTCATGTTTTATTTTGACTTTATATAAAAAGATGATCCAAAAAGGTCATATCAAATTCCCAATAGTTTACAAATTACATATAATCATCTGACTCATTTCACTAATAAAATTAGTCGAAGAAAACTTTGTGACCATACAAAAGATATATAGAAAAATCAATAATCTTATACAATGATACAAATACCGAAAAACAACTTTGAAAATAAAACTCATGACGAGGGGTGGACTTAGGATTTTAAAAGGGGTGTTGCAAGAAAAAAATTTAGGTCGACTAAACTTTCGTCGTAAGAAACTAAGGTAGCACAAAAGATTTTGGGTGTTGCACATACAAAAAAAAATGACAGTTTTAAAATTTTTTTGCACTTCGTGGCCTCAAAATGGGTGTAGCCCGTGCTACACCCGGCTCCTATGTGGGTCCGTCCCTGCTCATGACATAGATCGCTAATTGCTACAATCTAATTTTTAATAATATATTTTTCCATTTTTCCGACGAACCATCACTTGCTTAAATCGGAACTAAACATATTCAAGCCGATTTAGGCAACACTATTATTCAAAATCTTTTTACATTGTGCCACACGATCAAGCCGATTCACTCCACTATAAAACATCAAAACCACATCAATCACATATTAACAATAAACTAACAAAATAAATTTTAAAAACAAACCAAAAGAATAAAACCAGTTATGCACAAAAAAGGCGTTGAAGAAAGGGTTAAGGTGACCATTTAAGCATCCACATTTGAAATAATTCAAAATAACTACATAAAATGATAAACAAACAAACTTCTTAAGCATTTAATTATGAAACCTATGCATCCTTTTAAAACTGGACAATCACATTGGCATAAACATTGAATCATAAAAAGAGGACATGAAAACGTGCATGGCAAAGTGGAGTGTGCTTTGTTTCATTTTAATATAAAATACAACATTACACATTTTATGGAGTTCCTACTTTAGTCTTTGAATCTCAACAACTTTATCTTTTATCTTCTCTTCCATGGTTAATACCTGAAACAAGGCAGCAAATAAATTAGTGTCGTTTAATCCTACATCATTAAATATGATACTTAACAAATGCGTTATCAATATTGGACAAAATAAAAGCATCATAAACACAATCAGATTAAGCAAGAATGAGTTAAAATAATATATTCTCTGGCCTATAAGTCAATCATCAACAAAACTACCTAAATGTAAACACAATCAGATTAAGCAAGATCCGGTAGCGTTGATGGTGACATCAGTTGGTGGTGGCGGCGGAGGCTCTAGTCGAAAACAACCTTTGGGGGTGTGTGTATACAAGAAAGTAAGGAAAAGAATGAGGGTTTGTGTGTGTTTCATCCTTTCGGATTTTATATGATGTAAGCTAGGCTTGGTTGTTTCAACTTCGTCTGAAATCCTTTCCTATTTTAAAATTATTGTTTTCTCAAATCAAATGTTAATTACAAAACGGTGCACACAAATTATATCCTGTCTTATTCAACTTTCCAAGATCATTGGTTTTCCCAACCATGCGTTCAATATGCCAGCTATACCCAACCATGCATGCGTTTCTAGTTTTCACAAATTCAACCATGCGTTTCATAATTGAAGTACTCCATCTTGCATGAATTGTCAAACTTTCATATTTCATATTATTATTGTTGCCAATTTTAAAATGATGCGTATAGTAATTTAAAGACTTACCATAAGCATGCATCCATGCATATTTGAGAGGTACTAATCACACGCGTTGTATACCACTCCTATAGATGTATAAGTGTAATAATTTTTTCAAACAATTCTACAAATAGAGAGTTTTTCAAATGCTTTATAGGTAGTAGAGATAGAGATATCTATACTCCCTTATCTATACTCTCTTATAAATCATGTATATCCCCAACCAAAATCCAACCCTCCATTTTTACACACATCAAACCAACAATTCCTCGTAAAAAGATTTTTAAGAAAACAACATAAACCTACCTACCATACAATAAACACCTCACAAAAACACACACTCAAACCATTTACTTCCACCACACAACCATACACTACACATACAACTTATCAGCCTTATCCATCTCTCTACCAAACCCCTTTCCCCCTTTCTATAATAATATCACGGCTAAATGACCCTATTTGACCAGCATCACAACCGCCGTTTGCCAAATAGCCACTATCTTTCGATGGTTTAGGTTGTTTTGGCGGACTAGGTGGCTTTGGTTATTGGCTTAGATGATTTAACTAAAACTAAATAAACACGATACATAACCTCGCTGTTGCCGTCCTCTTCGATTTGTCTGGTTGGTTTCGGTTTCTTTGCTTTGAGATCTTTAAAGATCCATATCAGATTTTGTGGTTTGGTGTAATTTAAGAGGAAAACAAATATTTTTTGTATGGTTTTGTTCTTAAATGTGTTTTTCATTTATCGGATCTATAGCCAGATTTGTTGCGGGTGTGATGGTGTACTTGTGAAGTTTTGATGGTTTTGTGATTTTTTTCAAGAATAAAATGGTGTTTGTGTGTTCATAATAATGCTTACCCTCAAGGTTGACATGTTGCATTGAATTTTCAAAAAGGTTAGCAGGGTGGTTCTCGGTTTCTTGAGTTTAGTCAACCATGATTTTCCAGTCGTGTTTTTATCTTTAGTTTTCGTTAGGTGTATCTTTGTTTTTTCTGGATATTTGGTTTCAGTGGATGTTTGTGTTTCTATTATAAATTTGTCGATATTATTTTTAGATCTTGCTTTTGAAATATTTTTGGGCATTTCGTCTTTCAGTTGTCCACGTCCGCCGATGGCCGACGCTGACTGCCTTTTTATGGTACCGTGGTTGCTGTTGTTTCGCCGGATTTATTTGCGGCCACCACCTGAACTGCCTTTTTATAAAAAATGCATGCTTAATTTTGTTACAAAAGTTTGTTGATTGTTATACCCACTTCGTTACAGAATTTTTGAAATGGTTGACTTGATATATTATCAAGTATGAGTTTTTATTTTTTAACAAATCGAGTTTGAGTTTTGTAAAGGAGATTTCTTACGAGTATGAATTTGTGATTGTAAATATTTCAAAAAGTAAGTAAAAAATATAAAAATATTAAAGTTGAGAAAGACATGTAATAGTAAGCATTTTCAAAAAAGTTGGCATGTTTCGTTTCATTGACATTTCAAAAAGGTTGGCATGTTGGATTTACTACTTAATTTTGGGAGTCGCAACTCGCAACCTCGAATACTGTGAATTTAAATTTGAAACTTTGACTACTTTTGGGAGTCGCAACGCAACTCGCAACCTCGAGTAGTGTGAATTTAATTTTGAAACATTGAAATAATTAAACGATAATGAATTTTCACTTTTTTAAAAACTGAATACGTATATAAGAATAGCAGACAAAGTAATAGTGTGTGGTGACAAGGTGTTCAATCATATTTGCTTTTTTTACTCTGTCATATGACAAGTAAAAAGTTCCACTAAAAATGTCAAAAATATAAAAAGTGGAACAATATATGAATGTTAGCCGGTTTCAACATTTTGTTTGATATACCAGCTTTATTATTTGACTTTGTGTTAAAAACTTGTGTAAAAGTGAAGCTAACAAAGATGGCAATACTAGCATGTGACAACAGTCCAACACTAAGATGATATGTACTATTGTAAGATTCTTATCTAAAACTATTAAATGGGGTGTTCTCTACAAAGGTGGATGTTATAGAATTCTAGATGTGTAGAAATCAATAAAACAACAACTTTAATTTGAAAAAAACTAGCTTCCTATGCTT
The DNA here is from genome assembly GCA_025667525.1 of Glebionis coronaria. Lineage (NCBI taxonomy): Eukaryota > Viridiplantae > Streptophyta > Magnoliopsida > Asterales > Asteraceae > Glebionis > Glebionis coronaria. The sequence continues at coordinate 647,315,669 of CM046874.1, forward strand.
TTTAGACTACATAAACTAAAAAGTGAAATTTGACTTAAAAAACAAGTGGTAACTAGATGGGTATAGCCAAACTAAATGACTAATTTGGAATCTCGAGATTTAGCATGAACTATGAATTTTCATTGGATAAAGTTACTAAAAGTTTTTATTGTCGCAACATATCACTTAAACTTTTCAAAGTTTGGTGAAAAAAGAAAAAAAAGTAATTCGAGCGGGACTTAATTTGTTTATCGACTCAACATATCTGAATTTTGTTAATATACGTTGATACTTAAGGATGTATTATATTATGAGTAGTTTAGATAATTGATCATGTATTAGTGAAATTCAAGATTATTATTAATATTCAAATTATGTCGTTATCATTTATTTCACCATTCCATTGGTTGTTCGACGACAATGTTATACAATATATATTGTGTGTCACCTAACGTGTTGGTAGAGCATGCATGATCGTCATGCACCTATTGGATTATACAACCCATGTCTAAAATTTTCATTTTTCTATTTTGTGCGGAAAAATTTTATGACCAATGATTACAAGAAGGTGAATTAATTTAAAGCTATTGGAAAATAAACCTTATTTGTATGATGGATGGGCTTTAATTTAAAACTTCAACATTCTATTTCATTTTAGTGGCATGTTGATATATCAACAGTTACCTACATCATCATTTCTCATTTAGAATTCAGTTAGCATTTAAATGGGGTCGTAGTTTAGAATACGTGGGGTGGCCAACATAACGAAAATTTTCAAGTTTATGGGACGAGCTGAAGAGATTATATATGTTGTTCATTTTTGCAAATATTAGTTTATAGTTGTGGAGGCTATCACTATCATTTTTTTTGGTGTACATACGTTCCAAGCTATGTAGATGTAGTTGGAATTTATAAAAACCCTTTTATCATATTAACACATTAATAATCACGAGTACGCAACGGAATATAGAATCACGTATAAACGAAAACCCCAAAGATCAAACCACCAATATAAACGAAAACCCCAAAGATCAAACAATGATCTCTCTAAGAATACGCACACAATACGTTATAGCAAACAATTAAGAATGCTAGTACCGATAGTGATAAAGCTAGTTTATACTTGATTAATTTGACACCAAGTAAAACTAAAACATATAATATGTGATATCACTTTTGATCGCACCACACTCGAACAGAACAAATAACAAAAAGAATCGTTCTTTTCTTTTTGTTCTTTTTCTATATCACATAATTTAATAATGACAATCATTAAATATACATGCCTTAGATGTCGGTTACTACTACTAAACCAAATAGGAAATTAGTAGCTTACGTCAAAAGCAAAAATCAGAATATCAAATTTGCTTTTTATTCAATTTACATATAGGCCCTTTAACTACTACCTTTGTAAAATCATGTTAACTAACCAATTAATTAACATTCATTATAGATTATCACTAATTAATATATTACGCATAATATATTAACGTATAATTGTTTTACGTATTAACGCGTGCGTCTCCTTAGGCTCGGGACGACTTCCGGACATATATTATTTACGTGTACATATTCTTTCAGCTCCCACTTGGACATGTACAATAATATAATATAATAACATTGGTTAGCGTCTAGCAACATGCCAATGCTCCCGGAAACTCTCGAGTGTAGTTTTCCATAAAGTAGAATTAAATGACTTAAACATTTACAATCCCTTTGTTTCTCAAATGCCATGTTAATAATGGATATGGATCAAAGTCATTCCATTTTAACTATTCTGTTTCTCGCATTACATAATTAATATAGATTACCAATCTAATCGAGACAAATCTAGATTACCATTGGGTATGGCCATACAAACATCTAATTAATAACGAGGGGCCCAGTAGCATTATTCTTCAATCCTAGTTAAATGAACAAATTCTATCTTGACTACACGTGCCTCTTACATGCTTCAAGATACAAATGATTATAGTCTTTATTACTACCTTATTCAGGATAGCGTTAGAATTATAGCAAAAAGTACCGTCCACATATATAAGACCTGCTTGCATCTCAAGTCAAAGGATTTAGTAATGTAAATCATTTACAAGTTTCACTTAAAGACGCCGATCCATAAAGCGATTGACTTGTTAGTAGGAGATGTCCAATATACAACTTTTGGATATTGTATGAGTTGGTGAACCGTTCTTGCATATTCTACGAATATTACCATCTCTCATATATGTCTTAATTTAATTATATTCCCATATAATTAATCGACATAGGCAATTTAGAATAACATATTATTCAAGGATTTAAACATGCAAAAATAGGACCAATAAATATTAAAGAAAACGAATATATCCAATACTTCAATTCATAAAATAAATATTGTTTAACAATATCCTTTATCCAAATACTAAAACAGATTACATGAAACTACTAGCAGGACGAAGTCCCATGCTCCTAGCATGTTGAGTAAGCTTTTTACCAGGTAAAGCCTTCGTAAAAGGATCTGCTAGATTATTATCTGTATGAACTTTAACTAGATCTATCTCACCTAATTTGATACATTCTCGAACATAGTGATATCTCCTTTGATAGTGTCTGGCGCCTCTCTAAACTCCCGGTTCGTTAGCTATGATGATTGCACTTGAATTGTCACAATACATCTTAATAGGTTCTTCATTGGTAGGAACTACACCAAGTTCTCCAATAAACTTCCTCATCCAAACAGCTTCCTTTGCAGCTTTAGAAGCAACAATGTATTCAGCTTCTGTGGTAGATTGTGCAGTAGTACTTTGTTTGGAGCTCTTCCATACTACCGCGCCTCCGTTCAAAACGAAAACATACCCAGTTTGAGATTTAGTGTCATCTCTATCGGTTTCAAATCCAGCATCACAATAACAACTAACTTGCAGCTCAGTAGCTTCAGGATTTCCACCATAAACCAAAAATGTATCCTTAGTATGTCTTAAATACTTAAGAATATTTTTCACAGCAGTCCAGTGACTTTCACCTGGATTTTGCTTAAATCGGCTTGTAATATTTTGCGCAAACGCAACATCAGGTCTAGTGCACCTCACAACATACATAATAGATCCTACAGGTGAAGCATAAGGAACATTCTGCATACGCTTCATCTCTGTAGATGTTGTAGCACCTTGTGTTTTATTTAAATCACAATGCACTTGCATAGGAATGAGACCACGCTTGGAATTATCCATTCTATACTTTTTCAAGATCTTATCAAGATATGCATTTTGACTTAGTCCTATTAACCGCTTCGATCTATCTCTATAGATTTTGATTCCAAGAATAAATGCCACTTCCCCTAAATCTTTCATAGAAAAACACTTCCCAAGATAGGTCTTTACCTCTTGTAAACTTGGAATATGATTTCCCATAATGATTATGTCATCAACATACAAGATTAGAAAAACAACATTACTCCCACTAGCTTTTTGTTATACACATGGCTCATCTAGATTTTGATCAAAACCAAACTTTTTTATTTCTTCATCAAATCTTTTATTCCAGCTTCTTGATGCTTGCTTAAGTCCATAAATGGATCTTTGAAGCCTACATACTTTTCTAGGATGCTTAGGATCAACAAAACCTTCCGGTTGTTCCATATAAGTTTCTTCTTCTAAGTAACTATTCAAGAACGCAGTTTTTACATCCATTTGCCATATCTCATAGTCATAGTACGCTGCTATAGCTATGAGAATCCTAATAGCTCTCAAATCTGCAATAGGAGAAAAGGTTTCCTCATAGTCAACACCATAAGTTTGTGTAAACCCTTTTGCTACAAATCGAGCTTTATAGGTGTGTACAATGCCATCCATGTCCGTCTTGTTCTTGTAAATCCATTTACCCTTTACGACCTTCGCATTGGGTGGTAAATCTACAAGTCTCCAGACTTGATTATCATACATAGATTGCATTTCCGCATTCATAGCAACAATCCACTTATCAGATTCAGAATCTAATATTGCATCTCTATAGTTAGTGGGTTCATTAAGATCCCCTAAACTATGTTCCTCGACTTCTACATTTAGACATAGTCGTTTAGGTGCTTTGATTGTTCTTTTTGATTTACGAATGGGGACAACATCCTCCTCTTGAGTTACATCAGGTGCAAGACTTTCTTCCTCAATTAGATGTTCGCTAGTAGTTTCAGAAGGTAAAATATCTTCATCCTCTAGTTCTACAATCCTCCACTCTCTTTTTGAACTATGAGATTCTTTTCAAAGAAATCTGCATACCGCTCAACAACTATTTTGTTTTCAGGTGGGTAGTAGAAATAGTAACCCATAGTTTCCTTAGGGTAACCTATGAAGACACACTTAACCGATCTTGATTGAAGTTTGTCAGGCGTGTGACGTTTCACATGAGCCTCACAACCCCAGACCTTTAAGTAAGACAAGTCAGGAACTTTTCCATGCCATAGTTCATATGAAGTCTTGTCAACCTTCTTGGTTGGAACCATATTGAGAATGCGTACAGCAGTCTCCAGAGCATAATCCCAAAAGGATAGTGGCAAAGTAGAAAGACTCATCATTGATCGAACCATGTTTAGCAAAGTTCGATTTCTCCTCTCAGAAACACCATTGTGTTGTGGCGTGTAAGGAGGAGTCAGCTGTTGGACAATTCCACTAGCCTTTAGATAATCTTTAAATTCTTGACTAATATATTCACCACCACGATCCGATCGAATGGCTTTAATAGTCTTCCCGAGTTGATTTTCTACTTCATTCTTGAATACCTTGAATGTTTCAAAGACTTCATGTTTATGTTTAAGCAAATAAACATAACCATAACGACTATAATCATCAATAAAGGTAATGAAGTATGTAGCACCTTGCTTTGACACATGTCTAAGTGGACCACATACATCGGTATGGATTAATCCAAGTAGATCTTTCACCTTTTCTGTTTTATGCGAAAAATATTTCCTTGTCATCTTGCCCGATATACAAGAAACGCATTGATCAAACGGTTCACTATCCGTTGAGTTTAAAAGTCCATCATGTTGCAACTTTTCAATTCGCTTCTTGCTAATATGAGCAAGTCGACAATGCCAAAGATAAGTAGAATCTAAACTTGCTTTAGATTTCTTATTGCTAATTGAATACATTGAAGTTTGCAAAGTAGGATCATGCATATCAATTTCATAAATACCATTAACACGGATACAATTAAAATAAATCATATCATTAAAAGAAACGGTCATACCAGAATCCGTAAATTTATGAATAAATCCATTATCATGCAAACAAGAAACTGAAACAACACCTCTAGTTATAGTAGGTGCATAATGACAATCATCCAAAACAAGAATTAAACCATTAGGTAAAACTAAGTCAAAACTTCCAATAGCTTCTACTTCAGCACGTACGCCGTTTCCAACATACAAGTAGACAGCACCTTGCTTCAGTTTCTTTTCTCCTCTAAGTCCCTGTTTTGTGCTACAAATGTTAGTACCACAACCAGTGTCATACACCCATGAATTTTTAGAACAATCAAATAATTCAATAGTATAAATACCTGAAGAAGTGGACGATCCAACTTGCTTCTTCTTTTTCATCAACTCAGCTAGATAAACAGGACAATTCCTCTTCTAATGTCCAATCTCTTTGCAGTGGTGACATATGGAATCTTTTGTCGGATGCTCTTTCTTATAAGGTTGAGGCTTTTTAGGTTTAGGAGGATAAGAATTTTTAGGACCCTTATCCTTAACTTTACCTTTAGCCTTACCTCCTTGCGGTTTGTACTTCTGGATCCTACCACCTTGGATCGCCATCACTTGTGGTGTAGAATAAGATGCAACATTTGACTTCTTGTTCTTCTTAACTCCTTTCTCAAATTCAATAAGCAAAGAATGAACTTCACTAATTGTCTTCCCCATGCTTTGCATATTGTAATTTTGCACAAAGCCCTCAAAATCACTTGAAAGTGAATTGAGAATCAAGCTGACAGAGACAACTTCTGGAAGAACATAGTTGAGAGTTGCCAAATGATCCAAATATCTTTTCATCAATAGAACATAATCGCTAACGGATTGACCCTCTTCCTGCTTGCATGAATGGAAAGTGTGTACTAACTCTTGTAGTTCGACACCAGGAGGCTTTCCATACATCTTTTGGAGCTCAGTTATCATGTCCTTAGGACTTTTGTGTTCAAATTGCTGATAAAGCGATGGAGACATAGTCCAAGCATTAAACAAGCAACTTCATTATGACGATCATAAAGAGCATTCCATTATACTAATTGTTCATTAGTAGCAGTAGCACCAGGATGGTCCGGTAAATGATTGTCATACACATCCTGTAGTTTCTCCACACGCACAACTAGTTTGAGCGCGCGTAACCACTCATTGAAGTTAGGACCAGTAAGATGTTGCTTCTCAAGCATCAACCTGAAAGTCGAACTGTTTTGTTTGGTTTGGGCATTGTTCGTTGCCATCTACAAATAAACAAAGTTCAATAATTTAGTATTTTCGATAATACTTCCTTTATAGAAAATTAAATACCCATGTTTATAAATAAACAATTAATTTTCTAAAAGTTAGAATCCACCAAGACATACCAACACCGCATCAGTTGATCTGCTAGTGATGATGATATTCAAGGGGTAATTGACGTTCAATAATTGCATCCAATACAACTTCTAGAATTATGGGACTCAACTTTATATCCATCACTTGTGACAATTCAAAAGTGAAAAAGTGAGCATGTTTATCCCATTTATTGCCACGAGTTAAGGTCTCACCTATCTTAACTTGCTTAAGTCGTCCAACTAAAAACTGTGATTATATAGCACCGACGTCTCACAATCGAGTGTATTATATCACCTTGGGTTACAAAATCACCACAGTCTCACGTATGGTGAAAGAGTAAGTGCAAGTGCTTTTACACGTTGGATGGAAAATAAATTTATTTCAAAGGGTATAAATTTTGACAATTCAAAACATGTACAAAGAAGCATGCAACATCTTTGTATCATGATAATTTATAAAGTTTACTCAGTTCGTTAATTATAAACATCACTTATTTAACTTACAATTCAATTGTATAAATAGTGATATCATAAAAAGTGACGATTCAACATGTATTCTATTTAAAGAAGTTTAATTTTATCACGGGAAAAGATTAAAGAATGATTAAAATCATTCAAACCCTAGACCATTCGCGGCTTCCTAAATAATATGCAAGATAAGAAGACTACAAGTAGTCAGGCATTATAGGGCAATGGTATCTACAAGACCGAAGTCTTGATGAGTCTTCCCGAACCTTAGCCTTGCAACTAGATAGTACTTTCGCAAATTACGTCATTAATAAAATTGTACAACTTTAAAATAGAAAACAAATTATAAACTTGATTCTTGCTAATCACGGCGTGAGTTAGATTTAAAACCATGTAAGGGCGACTCGTTTGTTGCCACATATGATCGTGTAAGAACAAGATTATAATAAATCAAATTTCATATAGTTTTAGTCCGTTTATTTTTATTTTTCGAAAAACCCTTTGCTTGAACCATGATACATAACAATTATAATCAAAAGCAAAACAAATAAACATTAACCTAAAACCATATATCCAATTAACAATTCATCACATACTTCATGCATACCACATCTATCATGACTTCAATTAAATCAATTAATTAAGAACACATGATCCATGGTAAACTTGCATGATTCCCATGGATCGAACCAAAAATTTAACAATTAACAACGTGATAAATAACGACTAATTAACAATTAACAACGACTAATTAACAATTAACAACATATTTATCAACAAAAATTGCATACAACTTAGGGTTTGTCTAATTAATTTTATTAACCCTCATTAGGGTTTATGAAAAACTAATCTTCAAATAAAATAATTCAAACGCCATCATAGTAAGTTTACACAATTTTATCTCTTTCGTTATTTTTAATGTAATTAAAAGCTATACGAACGGCTCGTGATGCCACTGTTGGAATTTATAAAAACCCTTTTATCATATTAACACATTAATAATCACGAGTACGCATCGGAATATAGAATCACGTATAAACAAGTAATTAACATAAACGATAAAGAATTGCGTACCTTTTAGCAATGGATTGAGCACCTTTATCGAACCACCAATATAAACGAAAACCCAAAAGATCAAACAATGATCTCTCTAATAATACGCACACAATACGTTATAGCAAACAATTAAGTATGCTAGTACCGATAGTGATAAAGCTAGTTTATACTTGATTACTTTGACACCAAGTAAAACTAAAACATATAATATGTGATATCACTTTTGATCGCACCACACTCGAACAAAACAAATAACAAAAAGAATCGTTCTTTTCTTTTTGTTCTTTTTCTATATCTGATGTGTCCAGATATGTATAGTGATAATTAGATACGTTATAGGGTAAATTAGAAAATTACCTTTAGGAAAAAGTAATAGACTAATATTACCAAAGACGAATTCAATTAAACACGTTGGTGAACCAAGTTCGTTGTACACGAAGATCGAGTGAATTTGAGACGTTTTGCTTTGATTTGGACAATTGATTTGATCTGATTTTCGGTTTTTAAACTAAAAATTAAATCTACCAATTTAAAACTTATTTTAATCCTAAAGTGCATGAATCGTAAACTCGATATTTATTCTAAAAGACAAATATCTAAAATTAAAACTATTTAAATATTTTATTTAATAAAAACTTATATAAGTAAAGTTACTATTACCCTATTTTAAAAATATTTTAAAAACTATTTAGCTTCTAAAAATTTAATTAAATGTAGTTTAATTAAAAACTAACTTTTACAACTAATTAAATTTATAAAATTGACAAAACATTTTTTTTATTTATTTATTAAACTATATTATGAGCTTAATTAATAAAAACTTTAATTTTCTTAAAAGTAAATAATATTTTTAATTAATAAAAACTCTAAACTTGACAAATTTAAGAAAAGCGTATGTTATTAAACTGACAGTATAAGAATTACAAAATGTATATTAAACATTCAGTTCATTTGTAAACCAAATAGAGAGCCTGGTCCAGTTGGATAACACATTGTACATATAACATGCAGGTCTCGAGTTCGAGACCTGCTGGAGGCAATTTTTTGTTATTATTTTTTTTATTAAACTCGAATTTAATCAATAATAACAGCCTAACAAAATTAGTTAAATAAACAGATGAAAATAAAAATGCAATGACAAAATCTCGACTAAATAGCAGTTTCAAATTAAAATTCAAATACTCATGAACAGATAGGATACATCTAATCCTAATAAGCTTCCACAATTTAATCCAAAAATATGCAGCTACAAAAAATCTAAGCAGAGAATTAACTCAGTTAAACCATGCCAAATAACACAGACTAATCGAGAGTTTAATAGGACAATAGCTATAGGCATTACGTAACTTCAAACACCAAAAGCAGTTAAAAAATTACTATCAGATAAATCACTGAGTAGAATCAGTTTACTCAAACGTTACTAACCTAAATCCATTCTAAAACAAATCACCAATTACAAATCAGTTAAAATACATCAAGATCATACAGGCATTTCAACAAATAAAACAACCAAAGCAGATTCAAAAATCGTTCAACAGATTCAAAAATAGAAAACAAAAAAGATTTCAAACTTCTATATCAGTTTAACAGTCATTTCAATAGTTGATACAAAATCAATTTCATCAGACTTTTAACAAACCAAAATCAGCAGTTAACAAGCAGTTTCATAAAATGCAGCAGATAAGAATGATGCATAAAGCAAATAGGAATGCAGACAAATCATACATTCATGGCAGCTTTAAACAACTAGCAAAATAAACTAACAAACATCCTAAGACACTTAAATGGAACTGATTCAAACTTCATGACGAATCCATAAACAACCATCAACAAATCCTATCATCATACTCTTAAAATCATAAAAACGCATCAATCACAAATCTGAGACATAGATCTCGAGCTAACATTTAAGTATAACAATTCAGAATCAACAGCAAACTAACACTGATTCAGCAGACGATTAGTTAACTGATGTAACAACTATAACCTCACAGCTATGACGACTAATTCATACAAAAATCTATATCAGCAGGCTTATCAATTCAGCTAACATCACAGATCTAAATCACCAAATCAAATCATCACTACATAATCTCAAACCTTATAACATATAATTAATTAAAGCAGATTAAACTAAACATTAAGAAAAATAAAAATAAAAAGAGCTTAACCATTTTGAAGTATCCGTTGGCACGAAGGTTAGCGTTGCGCTACCTTAGATCGCAAACGACACCATCATCATACAAACCACCATTGAAATCATCAAACATTCACGAACATATTGACTCGTCATGAACCAACAGCTTATATTTCACATTCATTCAGTGGGAATGAATATTTATCCATTCTCAGTCTTATCAATCACAAAAACTATTAATTAGGCTTAAATGACTGATAATCAATTATAACATAAATTTAGATTCAGAAAACCAACTGAGTAAAATTAAACGAACGATTTGCGGGATAAAACAAGATTATGCTAAAATTAACTTTAATTAATTCAAGAAGATCATTACAATACTTTTTGTAAAGAAAATAAAATTACAAGATTCCTAAACCGAAATTAACATTATAACTATCTAAGAAAGAGAAGGATAATTTTTACTGATTTCCTCTTGGGGATTTTATATGCGAACCCGAGGGTAGGGGTTATTGGTGATGCGTTGATCTTGACCCTTCAATCATATCTATCTTCGTCTCTCTCTTGGTTGTTTTGATCGGATGGTTGATATGAGCTCATAGTCACACGGATTGCCAACGTGGCAATCCGTTGTGCTTCTTGTGCTACTTCCTTGCTGAGGTGGAGGCAACTTATTGGTGGAATGCTATTTGTGAGGTGTTCAAACCAATCACAACAAAGTAAAGAGCCACGTCACCACAATACCCATCTTCTTACTTCCGAAATGGGAGGGGATTTAATTTCCAACTCGTGTGAATCACACGAGTGGAATAAATCACAAAGCCCCAATTTATTTGTGAAATTTATTTGATTAGGGTTTTTGATGAATAGTGAAGGTTACAGGTATTTTGTTGTGGGAGAGAAGCACATAGGAGTTATCGAAGGTTTTTTATTTATTGTGTGTGAGTGGAAACGTAACACGTGAGTGGGTAATAAATAAAATATGTGAAGCTTTGACTGACCAAGGATCACCAACCGTTTATTTAACCAACCCTAAGGCCCAAAATTCTTCCCAATCGTTTCTTTTATTCCACTATGGGATATTGTTGGGCTTGGACCCAATTTTATTCAAATCCGTCTAATAAATGTTGCTTTGGGCCTATTTGACTTTTGACCCAATAAAACAAACAACACTTCCTTAATCAGCCCAATAATTAAGCCCATTTAGCTAATGTGGGACCCACTTGGTAAATAATCTTCAATAAATTCATATCCGCTTAAACCGAGCTCGTTTTTGGCTTCATCGATCTTTTCTTCAAACATCGTGTCGGTTTTTGTCGGTTTTCAGCGAACTTTGGTACCTACACACATGAAACGAAAAACAAACATATACAAGCCATTTTCCATTGATTTTATGCAATTATTGTTCATTATTAGATACAATTGATATGAGTAAAATCACTCATATCAAACTCCCCCTTGCTAAGCAATTGCCGTGTCCTCACGCAATGATAAAATAAAACACTAACTATACCATTATTCAACTTTTGACAACTTTATTTTGCAAAGACATAATGTATTGCTTTCATTATTGAAAAATAACTCTAAGGATCATAAAACTCAAATAGATTCATCGTCCCCGACTTTTCACTTTTCCATGCCAAGTGCAAAAACAAGATCATTGTCAATCATAACCCCCAAAATTAAACCAACTCATACAAGTAATTTGTGTTAAACTCAATCTCCTATTATTCCTAATTGTATCTCTAGATTTTATTTGTCATTCACCCAAAGGCTCATTTGACTTATTTTTTGATATTTATTAGTCCAAAAATGAAGGAAAGAACGGTGTAAACTCAACACTCAAAACCTAACCTCGACTTCAAAAACCGTTGTCACTAAAGAAAGCCCACATCAAAGATAACTTAACACGATTTGAGGGATAAATCCTGGACCCGAAATTTGGCTAATATGGCTACTTAAAGTAACAATAAAAACCTCCAAAGTCAATTATGACCTTATTAGTGGAGTTAGCAACAATCACATCATAACACCTTGCGGCTCTTTAAGATGTAATTGTGCTCCTTATTTAAAATTCACACCCGAAGGCTCCTTGGACAAAAATAAGGGAATTGACATCACCATCCCACCTTACGGCTCATGATGATGAAGCAATTTTTATTCAACACGTCCCCTCGCCATACATCCTAAGGCTCTAATGACAAGGTTAGTGCTACATGACTCCCACCCGAAGGCTCCTAGAGAATATGTTTTTATTTATTCTTCTTTATTAATATGATATTTATAGTAAGCCAAATTTCCGCAATCCCATGATCAAAATTCCATGACGCTGACACCCTTAATGTGTTCTCACTTTAATTACAAGGGAAGAAAAAGAAGGAGTTACGAGTTAAGATATCAAGCCTAAACCGCTAAAAACTTCATTTATTAAGCAATTATTATTCAAGCGTGGAAAGTAAATACGAGGAGATTAAATCAAACACAAAAATACTTGCACAAAGAAAAATTTAACCTTAGAAACTTATGATTGAACTCTATCATCTCTTGTTCTCCATATTGTAAAATTTCAAAAATGTGAAATCAATGGATACTTAGCCTATTAAATCAAAGTTTTGGGTTTTCAAGTCATCTATAGGATCTTGCATCTTCTTATACCCTTTTAAGTTTTAGAATTAGCGTTTTAAAGTTCCCTTGATAGACGACTTTCTAGGATCAATTACAGGAACTTGCGAAAAGTTCTTGTTCTTAACTCGTATAAATTAAGACTTTCGCGTTTTAAAGCTCCCTAAATAAAAGCCTAGCAAAACATAATTCAAATACGTTAAGGAAAAGCTAAGGTTAAAAACCGAGTCGAGTCAAAAACTATTTTTATTTTCACCAACGGAAAGCCTACATTTGTGTCAAAAGCACTTATTTTCTTCATTAAAACTTAAAAACAACACTAAAAATTTAAAATTTTATTGAAAAATGAGAAGAATAATTACGTTTAGACACGACAAAAGCAATTGCAAGCGATTATATCGATTGACTCCCCCATGCTAAAACCAAACATTGTCCTCAATGTTTCTTAGCTCAAGAGTAACACCCCCTTGCTAAAACACGAAGACTCTAATGCAAAATCCTAGCATGGAAAGAGCACGCAAATCTATAAGCCGTTTATTAATTATGCCTTAAGATAAAACGTTAGTCGATAAAAATCAAGGGATAAAGAGTGTGCCCATTTTTGGCATTCAAAGAATGGAAGATCAAGTGGACCGGTAAAAACCGAACACGAGAGTCTTCAAATATTAGGGTCATACCTAAGATCACAACACAACAAAACACGAGCACGAGCTTGAAAGATCAAGCCTTATTAGTGTTAGAAAGTAGATAGAAGATAGAATGTATGGGACTCCCCCACAAGGCACCTCGTTTTTGTTAACCGAGTCATGAGCTCGACTCGATCCCTACATTCATTGGTCCTTAGGGAAAGTGGTAAAAACCGGCATAATGGAATAAAATCCATGATAAAGCACGATGCCGTGGTCAAAGATTACATCCTCGTTTTCGGATGACAAACGAAAGGATGAAACTCCAACACAAATATCTAAAAAGAGATGGTAGTCACAAATCACGATATGGATGTAGCATGCTCCCCGAGATAAAGTCACACCAAGATGATCGAAAAGTCTTTCAATTATTACATCGGTGAAAGGCCGAGATTTCCCTAAATCAAAGATTCCGGGATCGAATACCTCGTCCTCAGTGGAGAAAGGAATAGACAACACGGTGTCGTCCCCCTATGCTAATCCAAAATCATATAAAGCACATGGTAATGGTGTGGTAAAAGTCTCAACCATAGTGGAATCAACATTCTTTGCTTTAACGACCATTTCACCCTTAAAAATGTGATCAATCGGATCATGGTACTCAATATGAGACACATGAAAAACTCGCACATTAAGGTCAAAGTGGGTGGGAGGAGGACTTGGGACGAAATCATCATCAAGTAAATTCTCTAAAAAGAGAGCGTCCCCCTCCGGGTCGATATCATCAACACCCGGTGGTATCGAATCATTAGAAGCAAGAAAAGTGTCAATCTCCTACATAAGCGGATCACTATCCTCAACGGGAATAGGAGATGGAGAGAAAGACTTGGGATTAGGCTTAAAATTTAAAGCCTCGATCCTAGAAATGAGAAGATAGACGTTTGATAACTTCTCACGAAGAATCACGTCTTCCACATCTAAATGAGTAAGTTCATCGGTGAACTTCTCAAGGATCGGAATAGTCAAATCAACCTCATTTCCCGATGGAAATGGGTCTAAAGGAGCAAGTTCAACAGTGAACCTCTCTAAAACCGGATCACTATCATCCTTATTTCCCGGTGGAAATGGGTGAAGAAGAGTAGGTTCATCGGTAAACCCCTCAAAATTCGAGTCGTGAATGTCATCTTTATAAGAAAGTTCATCGGAGAACTCCTCATTAGAAAATTCACTAGAAGTAGAATCATTCTCAAAATCTTCATTTCCATCACAATTTTCATCATTAGAATTGGAGAAAATATCAAAGTGAATAGAAGAAGTAGAGTCATCACAATGTGGCAAATCACACATCTCATTGGAAATACCGTCAAACTCTCTCGGGTTTTGGACAAGAATCTTAACACTAGACTTTATTACTTCGTCCGATTCCGTGTCCGGAATAGTGCTAAAATGCTCGTCCCCCTTGCTTAGAGAATTTTCGGGTTCCACGGTGGAAGAATCATGAATATGAGTAATGATGTCATGAGAGATTTCCTCATCATCTAGGATGGGTGAATCCTCGGGCTCCTTAGCCGACAAGACATGAAAAGGAAGCACGATAGCAGTAGACGAAGGATGGAGAGCAATAAGATCTCACAAAGAAATAGCACTATCCTCGTCATCATCCAAAAGAAGTGAACGCTCGAGCTCACGATTAGCAAGATATTTTGCTTCCGCTTGAGTTCGTTCTTTCTCTCGAATTTCAATGCTTAATCCATTATAATCTTGCGTAAGTTGTCTAATCTTAAGTTCACAATCTCTTTTAAATCCCTCATCAATTATTTCTCCATGAAATCGTCGACTTCCCAATTCATTAGTTATATCATTAATCTCTTGACTAATTTGTTTCTTTTCAAGCAACATATCTTCAATGCTTTTTTCAACAATTTCGACATTTCTTTGATTCGTTATTTGTTGGAACATTGTTTCAAGTCGTTCAAAATTTTCATTCACGCGAGAAAAGGGCTCATAAAAATTATTATCCCTCGGTTGACAATCAAAGCTCTCATAGGACCTCCACAATACTCACAACAAGGATGTTGTTGTGATAAACTCGGTAAATCTTGTGGATAACAACTATCATTAAAGTTTTGATTGTAGCTCGGTTCTTGCTCGTAATTAAGCGAGAATCGATGCGAACAATCATCACTAAAATGAGAATCGTTTCCACAAAACTCACACGAGGGTGTCTCGTACGTAGGGTGTGGATGTGGGTAAAAATCGAGAGAATTATTCGAAACATTCGGATTTCCACATGAAGTAATATCATCACAAAAAGGACAAAATCCAACTCGTATATCGTGACGTAAGTCATTTCCACAACGTTCACACGTGCACCACCGACATGGTAAAAACCCATATAACGGTTCTCCACACCCAACACAATCGACGAATGAATTCATGGAAGAATTAAAATTTAGAGGGTGAGGAGAAAAAAGAATTAAACATGATAGAGGATTAAGAAGATTATTTTTGGTACTTTTCAAATAAACGAGAAAAACGATACATAATAAGAAAATGACAAAACTTTCCGAGGACGGAAAGGGTCTTCAAATCAACGATCAACAAATCTCCACAAAGCGAATCGTACACAAGATCCCCGGCAGCGGCCCCAAAATTTTTGATGTGTCGAGATATGTATAGTGATAATTAGATACGTTATAGGGTAAATTAGAAAATTACCTTTAGGAAAAAGTAATAGACTAATATTACCAAAGACGAATTCAATTAAACACGTTGGTGAACCAAGTTCGTTGTACACGAAGATCGAGTGAATTTGAGACGTTTTGCTTTGATTTGGACAATTGATTTGAATTGGTTTTCGGTTTTTAAACTAAAAATTAAATCTACCAATTTAAAACTTATTTTAATCCTAAAGTGCATGAATCGTAAACCTGATATTTATTCTAAAAGACAAATATCTAAATTTAAAACTATTTAAATATTTTATTTAATAAAACTTATATAAGTAAAGTTACTATTACCCTATTTTAAAAATATTTTAAAAACTATTTAGCTTCTAAAAATTTAATTAAATCTAATTTGTTTAAAAACTAACTTTTACAACTAATTAAATTTATAAAATTGACAAAACATTTTATTTATTTATTTATTTATTAAACTATATTATGAGCTTAGTTAATAAAAACTTTAATTTTCTTAAAAGTAAATAATAATTTTAATTAATAAAAACTCTAAACTTGACAAATTTAAGAAACGAGTATTTTATTAAACTGACAGTATAAGAATTACAAAACGTATATTAAACATTCAGTTCATTTATAAACCAAATAGAGAGCCTGGTCCAGTTGGATAACACGTTGTACATATAACATGCAGGTCTCGAGAGTTTAATAGGACAATTGCTATAGGAATTTCGCAACTTCAAACACCAAAAGCAGTTAAAAAATTACTATCAGATAAATCACTAAGTAGAATCAGTTTACTCAAACGTTACTAACCTAAATCCATTCTAAAACAAATAAGCAATTACAAATCAATTAAAATACAACAAGATCATACAGGCATTTCAACAAATAAAACAACCAAAGCATATTCAAAAATCGTTCAACAGATTCGAAAATAGAAAACAAAAAAGATTTCAAACTTCTATATCAGTTTAACAATCATTTCAATAGTTGATACAAAATCAATTTCATCAGACTTTTAACAAACCAAAATCAGCAGTTAACAAGCAGTTTCATAAAATGCAACAGATAAGAATGATGCATAAAGCAAATAGGAATGCAGCCAAATCATACATTCATGGCAGCTTTAAACATCTAGCAAAATGAACTAACAAACATCCTAAGACACTTAAATGGAACTGATTCAAACTTCATGACGAATCCATAAACAACCATCAACAAATCCTATCATCATACTCTTAAAATCATAAAAACGCATCAATCACAAATCTGAGACACAGATCTCGAGCTAACATTTAAGTATAACAATTCAGAATCAACAGCAAACTAACACTGATTCAGCAGACGACTTGTTAACTGATGTAACAACTATAACCTCACAGCTATGACGACTAATTCATACAAAAACCTATATCAGTAGGCTTATCAATTCAGCTAACATCACAAATCTAAATCACCAAATCAAATCATCACTACACAATCTCAAACCTTATAACATATAATTACTTAAAGTAGATTAAACTAAACATTAAGAAAAATAAAAATAAAAAGAGCTTAACCATTTTGAAGTATCCGTTGGGACGAAGGTTAGCGCTGCGCTACCTTAGATCGCAAACGACACCATCACCATACAAACCACCATTGAAATCATCAAACATTCACGAACATATTGACTCGTCATGAACCAACAGCTTATATTTCACATTTATTCAGTGGGAATGAATATTTATCCGTACTCAATCTTATCAATCACAAAAACTATTAATTAAGCTTAAATGACTGATAATCAATTATAACATAAATTTAGATTCAGAAAATCAACTGAGTAAAATTAAACGAACGATTTGCGGGATAAAACAAGATTATGCTAAAATTAACTTTTATTAGTTCAAGAAGATCATTACAATACTTTTGTAAAGAAAATAAAATTACAAGATTCCTAAACCTAAATTAACATTATAACTATCTAAGAAAGAGAAGGATAATTTTTACTAATTTCTTCTTGGGGATTTTATATGCGAACCCGAGGGTAGGAGTTATTGGTGATGCGTTGATCTTGACCCTTCGATCATCTCTATCTTCTTCTCTCTCTTGGTTGTTTTGATCGGACGGTTGATATGAGCTCATAGTCACACGGATTGCCAACGTGGCAATCCGTTGTGCTTCTTGTGCTACTTCCTTGCTGAGGTGGAGGCAAATCATTGGTGGAATGGTATTTGTGAGGTGTTCAAACCAATCACAACAAAGTAAAGAGCCACGTCACCACAATACCCATCTTCTTGCTTCCGAAATGGGAAGGGATTTAATTTCCAACTCGTGTGAATCACACGAGTGGAATAAATCATAAAGCCCCAATTTATTTGTGAAATTTATTTGATTAGGGTTTTTGATGAATAGTGAAGGTTACAAGTATTTTGTTGTGGGAGAGAAGCACATAGGAGTTATCGAAGGTTTTTTATTTATTGTGTGTGAGTGGAAACGTAACAGGTGAGTGGGTAATAAATAAAATATGTGAAGCTTTGACTGACCAAGGATCACCAACCGTTTATTTAACAAACCCTAAGGCCCAAAATTCTTCCCAATCGTTTCTTTTATTCCACTATGGGCTATTGTTTGGCTTGGACCCAATTTTATTCAAATCCGTCTAATAAATGTTGCTTTGGGCCAATTGGGCTTTTGACCCAATAAAACAAACAACACTTCCTTAATCAGCCCAATAATTAAGCCCATTTAGCTAATGTGGGACCCACTTGGTAAATAATCTTCAATAAATTCAAATCCGCTTAAACCGAGCTCGTTTTTGGCTTCATCGATCTTTTCTTCAAACTTCGTGTCGGTTTTTGTCGGTTTTCCGAGAACTTTGGTACCTACACACATGAAACGAAAAACAAACATATACAAGGCATTTCCATTGATTTTATGCAATTATTGTTCGTTATTAGATACAATTGATATGAGTAAAATCACTCATATCAATATCACATAATTTAATAATGACAATCATTATATATACATGCCTTAGATGTCGGTTACTACTACTAAACCAAATAGGAAATTAGTATCTTACGTCAAAAGCAAAAATCAGAATATCAAATTTGCTTTTTATTTAATTTACATATAGGCCCTTTAACTTTTAACTACCTTTGTAAAATCATGTTAACTAACCAATTAATTAACATTCATTATAGCTTATCACTAATTAATATATTACGCATAATATATTAACGTATAATTGTTTTACGTATTAACGCGTGCGTCTCCTTAGGCTCGGGACGACTTCCGGACATATATTATTTACGTGTACATATTCCTTCAGATGTCAGATTTGTCTTTGAGCTTGGTTAGTATATTTCTCTTTTGTGCTATTGTATGTATCCTACAAACTGTACTATACTTTTACTGGTGTTATTCATTTTATGTTTGTCCATTTACGGACTTTTTGAAAACAATTACCGGTCATAATTTTTAGGTGAAATGACTTCTTTACGCTTAATTATTTAAATATCAGTATAATTATATGCCGTTCTAAAATCTTGTTGCTATACGCGGGTACTCAACTATTTTGATATATTTATGTTCTATTTTAACAGCTACAAGAAACACCTACCACTATAGCGCATATAGTTAATTATATGCCGCTAGACATTTTTCATATCTTTAATCATTTGCCGTTAGGCATTCCACCCTCCCCCCCCTATGCGCGGGTACTTGTCCAGTAACGTATAAGTAATGGATAATAATGAATTCAACAAAGGTGCCGACTAGTGTGCTTGTCGACTAAATACCAAAAAGAAAGAAATACTATAAAATTACTATCGATTCATGAATGAAAAGTTGTATTCCAAACAAAGTCCTAAATTTTTTATTGCAAGATATCAAGGAGATGCACTGTAAGTTTGGAAAACCTGTATAATAATTGCAGGCCTAAAAATAAATATACCAATTAACCTGAATAATCCCTATATGCATTCCAGTCTCCCAAACTATAGTCTACATGAACCTTAAACAGACAATAAACATGCAATGGAATATCGGGTGCAAAAGAGAACCAGGTTCCGAGAAAACATGTAGAAAATGTAGCTTTCCAATATTCATTCAATAAATAAAAAACAATGTTGCAGCACCATAGAACTAGATCAAGTGATACCGAAAGAGCAATTCTCTAACAAAATAACATTACTTCACTCAATAGAACAGGTGATACCTTTTCGAGTGAGAACATATCACTGGATAATTATTAATTACTGTTTTTCCTCTTGGACCTTTTCTTCTACCTGCCAACCCTTGAATCTTCAGAGCCACTGGCATCTTGTTCTTGCTTTTGGTTTTTCTCTTTCCTACTCTTCCTCCTTTGCGATCGTCCCTTTACCATATTTCTTAGCAATAGGCATTTCAATCTCAGAATTTGAACTCTCACTCTCTTCTGCATCACTCTCATCTGAGCTCTCGTTTTGAAAGTCCCTAATCAATGCAAGAAACCCTAATCTTAGCTTAATCAACACAAGGTATTACTTTTCAAACGTAATCTTATTATTGTATAATAAAGAATTACATGTGTTATGGATAACACAGTTTGATGACAATGTGTTGTGCACACTTTGAACAACAATAAACCCTAACTTATGAATACAGTCGTAGCTGTTTGATTCACTAAGTTGTATGCAATAATGTTCTTAATATCTCAAAGTGTTAAACATTAATGCATGGATACACATCCTATTTATAGTGTTATGAGTTTGACCTAAACAGTACTTGATGGCGACTACACAAGCTTTTACAAGTTCCCACATCAGTCACATGATGTCCTTCTATTCTTGGTAGTCTTCCATTATGCTTTAAGGAAACAGTTGTCAAAACAGTTTCCTTTTTCTTCATAGTCTCGAACACACAAATGGCATGTCCAAAGTGTGCTGAGAGTTATCAGGGTATTGCCACCCCTGTTAACTCTCAACCCCTCAGAGTCCCTGATACATCTTGGCTGTTATCCATCACAGCCAATGAGTATGTCTTCAGGTAATTCTTCGACTTCCCTAACAATGTCTCTGACATGGACTCCTCTGAGGTTGCTCACAGAGACTTGGATCTCTGTGAGTCCTGCGAAACTTGCCTGCCTCCTAGGCACAGGCAAGGGACTATCTAACAGCCTAATTATGTTTAAATCAATGATCAGGGAATCTAACAAGTTTAGATTCCCAACAATCTCCCCCTATTTAAACATAAATAATGCTAGATCTAACTAAGTTAAGGTAAGTGAGTTTAACAGCTTCTTCTTACACATAACAGATCTAAACAAACATACCTCATGATTTTATTAAAACTTAAAGAAAAATTACAAGTGCATTACATAAGCAAAATAAAAGATGAAGATAAAAAGGGTTGTGAACATCTTCAATAGTCATCATTTTTATCCTTGCTTCAGCTTCAGCCAAGTCCAATATGTTATCTAGTTCATCCTGCAAAGTCTTGGCAAACTTCTTGGAATACTCTGTGTTGATCTTGAGAGACTTCTTGTGACAGAGTAGCTGAATAGTTGAAGCTAAGCACAGCTCATCTTCCCTTTGAAAGGCATACTGGCAAGCCCTGTTCATGAATGCCATCCCTCTTTCAGGCTCTGTGTATGTCTGACCATCAACAGGGCCAACAATACCATTGGGGAGGATCAAATCCCTATGCATGCCATCCACATGAACATCTTCAGTAACAAAAGTTTCATTAACAATTTGTGAAATTATTCTCCTTTTGTTGCCAGTCTTTGGGGGTTCTTGTTCAAAAAGATGTGGTGGGTGATCAATCTTAAGTTTGGCAGCTGTTTCCTTGATCCAGTTAAACTTGGCCTTAAGAGTCTTAAGCAAAAGAAAATCAGCCTGTCCAGTCTTTTTGGCAGCTAAGGCTTCAAGTTCGAACCATTCTGATAACCCTAGTGTCTTTAACCTGAAGTTGTCAAACACATCCACATTCCCTGGTTGGTTATCCCTCTATAAGATCATCCTTGGGGTGTTAGTGGATTTATGAATGGTGTATTTGAACTTGGTTATCTTGCCAGAAGCATATCTGTTGTTCACGCAGGCATCATAGACAGCTTTGACTTTCCTTAACGCCTCAGCGCGTTTTGCTTCCATTTCCCTCAACCTTTGTTTTTGTTTTTCCCTTTCAGGTGGTGTCATCTTCCTCAGAGTAGCTTCATTCAATTCTTTGGCTGTCTTGAGTTCATTTAATCTTTTGAATTCTACAGCCTGTTGCTCTATTTCTTCAGGGGTCAAAGGAATCTCATCGGGGAAGGTGTAAAGGTTGAGAATTGGGAAAGGTCTGTGGTGGATCCACCTGTCTCTAGCATCGCAGCTATCTTCTTAAGTTTGGTATCTGTGTCAACCAAAACTATCTCCTTTCCTTTCTTCGAGACAGAGGACTCCACACTTATGTTTTTCAAAACATCAGCTCTTTTGATAAACGCTGTCTGAGCCTGAGTTTGAATAGCTTTGGGGAGAGAGCTAACAGTGAATTTTAATTTCTTGGCAGCTGGTTCATCATCATCCTCAGGCTTGCTGGTGTTAACCAAAACCAAAGACTTTGATGAGTCAGCTCCATCTTGAGTTTGTTGCTCCCCCTGAGTATTATCCTCATCATTAGGTATTACAATAGGTGTGATGACTTGGAGAGGAACAGGTGTGATGGTGGGGTTAGCTGAGGATGAGCCTTGTTCAGCAGATGCAAGGCTGAGTGTTGTATTTTTCTCCCCCTCACGTTTATCCTGACTTCGCAGATGTTTAGATGAACGTGCTTGAAAACGTCTTGAAATATGATCCACAGAGGCAGCCATAGCACGTTGTCTTTTTCTTGAAGCCATGGCAATCTTCAGCAGGAGGTTGCCATTTGCATTGGTATTGGCCTGAACACGCCTGACAATAAAGTTAGCATGGCGGTATTGCCTGGTGCGAACAGCATTAAATTGCCTGTGCATGGTGAGTTCATGTTCATGGAACATGGCAGGGACTGCTGAGTCAATGGCATCTTTTATTCTTGTTGAAAGATGACCGAGTCCCTGGGCAACACCTCTTCTTGCACCATCTTGAATTGGCTCAGTGACCGCCTCAGTCACAGCCTTTTTGATGATGCCTGGTGTCACACCCCACCATGGCGGAATATGGGGCTCGACGTATGGATATCATCACAACAACAGCGTGTCTATAGAGAGAACTAAATGAAATTGAAATATCATAGATGGCGACACAAATGTCGTGACAATATCTCAACAATGCAGGCGTCTAGGTAAGTAGGTAACAGGCCTACCTCTTACCAAAGACATACAAATAAACAAACATCAAACATATAGGTACCACAAAGTTCACTTAATCAAAACACAAAATAAAATCTAAGAGGAAAGGAGCTTCCTCCGAATGCAATCCTAGCAGCCTCTATACTCTAGCCACTTCTAACATCATCTTGCACAACTACCTCACCTGAAAATGACACTAAAATCTGTCAACATAAAGTTGGTGAGAACATAGGTTTAAGTTACCTAGAACATCATAAGAAACCTTGACATCCGTTGTAAATAAGTTGAAGAAAAACAATTTATAGTAATGGACCATAATGTGATAATCATGCTACATGCATCCACAACAAAACTCAAGCCAAGTACCAATCACATCTACAATTCACAAAGCACATTATAACAATCAAGAAGTATCCCGTCACACGCACAAGAACACACACCACACTATCCGGATCTTTCCCACACCACCTGTGGAAGATGAACTATATCCCCGTCGAGATATCTTGCCTCCGAAGAGACGATGCACAAGTACTCAGGACGGATCATGCCCCACGCTCCACACACATCACAACTGGTCCCATAGACGCCCATACATCTATGTACCAAAGCCAATCACAATCCAAACAAGATTCACATAGCAGAACACGTACCAAAGCACATATGAGAACACATAAGCACGCAAGTCACACAATAACACATTTATGTCCACACATTTTATAACATAGTACTAAATCATGTTAAAGAACATTACAAGTGTCATCTCCATCCCATACTGGAAAAAAAACATTTAAAAACGTAGTAAAATGGGACTATGAACTCACCTGATTGCTTCTCCAAAGTCCTTGCTCTAGCCCCAAGCTAATAATCCAAAAACACATAAATCAATACATGAACCAACCTCTAAAATGGTTCATCAACCTATGATGGACATCTAACCTCCTCTCATATAAATACCCCATTTATAACTCTAAACACCCCATTACCCTTTCCTAACAAGTCCTTAACTTGGTTAAGTTTAATAGCTATCCCGTTCACAATTTTACACAAAACAGTCCCAGTTTTAGGTCTCAAAACTTTAAGTCAAACGTCCACTTAAACATACCCATGGTTTCTGTAAAAGGAATATTCATACCCTTACATATGTTGGCTAACACCTACCACTTGCCCTAACCTTAAAGATACTGTTAAGGCCCTGATATATATATATATACTTTTGTCATTCCAGTTTTCCTGATTTTAAACGTATGAAAAGTTCATTACCATTAGAGGGTCTTACCCTAAACCACAATCTTAGCCCAAGTGCAGATCCTTATTAAAATATATAAACCATCTCTCATGTTCGTGAGAAGATCCCAATGCAACCCTAAGTACCCCAAACAACCCAAAACTTAAAAAGAAAACAGGCTGAATTCAAAACTGTTTTGACCTCCGACTGTTGTAACCTGTTTTTGACCCACTTCCCGACCTCCAATTTAGTTCTAGTTTCTTGTATTGGAAAGCCACTTCAAATAACTTTTCAGGGGTATGTGGATCGTAAGATAAAAGTTTGTAGAGCTCCCTATATGATCAAAACAATGACCCAAAATTCTGCCCAGTTTTTAAAAACGGGTTTAACAAAATCAACCTCATTAATTAACCCTAATCCCTCTAATTACAAGCCCTAATTTATGTGATCATCATATTATGATTAATACAACATTAATTTACTGTTTTTATATTAAACCCTAACCCTAATCCATCAATAGATGATTAAATAAACATAAAAACAATTTAATTAAAAAGGGATTTGAAGGTTTTACCTTTAAATTAATGGAAGAAGAAAAAAACTATGAAACCCTAAAAACTCTCCCAAAAACCGTCGACCATTAATCTCCAGGTATTTAATTATGTTCTTTTGGTAGTAAATAATATAATATATAGGGTGTGGGTGAATCCTTGTCCAACCCAAACCCAACTTTCCTTTTTCCTCCTTTTTTCTTTTTTTTTCCTTCTTTTTTTTTTTTCCAAACCGACTAACACCCCCTTAATTTTAGTTTTTTTTCTCTTTTTATTATTAATATATGTATTAATAATATTACCTTAATTTTCCTTAATTTATTTCAGCTCTTAAAGCCTCCAAAACCCCAAAACCGTAAAACTAGTCAGTTTTTACGCGTTTTACCGTAAAAGACGTAAAATATACACTTTTATAAAAAATCTCAAATTTTGAAATAAACTTTATAACTAAGTCCTAAATGACTTAAAACCATCCCGAAAAATATTCATATGGATAATTACCTCACCCGAGACCTCTAAACGCTAAACCGTAAATCCAAAAAAAAATGCTATTACTATAATACTTATACGTATACGTAAACACCACAATATCACCATTTTCATTTCATAGTCACCACTTGTGAGCTCATGAACATGAAATAACCGTTCCTCGATTTACTTATGAGTACTCTATACTCATAAACGATAACCACACCAACCTCGTTCACACAAAATAAACACGTAAACACACAATTCAAGTAAGCACACATAAAATAACCTAAAAGTAAGACCAAGTGACAAACCCAAAACCTAGGGTTGTCACATCACTCCCTCCTAATAGAAATCTCGTCCCGAGATTTACTCCCAAACTCAAACTTATTCTCAGCAAACAAACGAGGATACATATCCTTGATAAAACCTTCACGTTCAAACGTGAACTCAGTTTACACGAAAATAATCTCAACCAACAACACATGAGCCTTAACCGTCCGCGAGGAAACTTATCAAAACCATAAATCAAAACTCATCAAAATATAACCACGTATAATAAGGTCTAAAGAACTCTCAAATTCCTTCCCAACTCATTTCTATGTTAACCCTCCAAGTGTTCATTACCGAAATATACCCAAAACACGAGTTTAAACCATGTTGCCCGAAAATTAACCTTGAACTCAACACTTGTACAATTAATTCGACCAAGCTACTGACTTCCAATTACGAAACTTTCTGAATATTTGAAAAGTATGTTCCGAGTACATAATTTGAAAAGTATGTTCCGAGTACATAATTTTAGGCTTTTGAATCACCCAAAAACCTTTAAAAACGAATAAGTTATGACCAAAACGATTTTTCTCAAAATCTGCCTAGGCATTAGCGACAGTTTCTGACAGTTAGCGACATATTTTGACAGTTTAGCGACAGTTTCTGCCTACTCCGATTTATACCAAAAAAAAAAAACGATTTTTAAACCCTTAAAAAACCCGTTATTAATTACAAAATTCAAGGTCTAATTTATTTTAATTCTAGAAAATTTAAACTCTCACCCATCATATGATTAATACATGATTTAACATATTTAAGTTAATAAGAACAAGAATTCTAACTAAAGAACAATAACTTTAGGTGATCAAAACCAAAATATTTTAGAATAAAAAGGCCATGCTTATATGAAAAAAAAATTATATTCCACCTTATTTCAAACACGTTTTCGACACTTCCTTATTTCATCGACTACCAACAACTATTTTTTTTTTCAATTTGCAAGTTCTATATTTTTTTACCATGTATAACTCGAAACAAAAGACATCGTTACCCCAAAAAGAAATCTCCACCATCTCAAAATCCTTCACGCAAAAAGTACCGTACAAACAAACATGTGAAATGAGGACCCGAGAAATGCGCTACTACAGAAGTTGAACATCTCAAAGAGAAACGAGCTAGCAACCATCCCAAGAATACAACCGGTAAGTAGAACATAATTTTACATACATAGGCATAAGCGTACATACACTCAAATCCATCCAACATATACTATACAAACATGTATTAACTCTCTTTCATGCAATCATACTTGAAAGTCCAGTGGTGTTGTGGCACATATATAATTATGTAGGCCTCCATAATTATACATGTTCCCTTTCACTAATGTACTCCCTCCTATGTTGACACTTATAAGAAATTAATACTACACATAACACATAATCCAACAACTCACAAGCACATAACCACACAAGATAAGATCCAAAACCCCATGTATTAAAATAACATAGCCAATGCACGAAACACATAAACTCGTAGTCCAGCTGAACCAGCATAGACAAAATTCAAAATGTATAAAGAACATGAAAACATAATTAAGCGAAATCCAACAATGACTAGCGTATACGACCATGGTTCCACCCGCACTAATCAAAACTCGTAAAGAAAATAACATGTAGTTAAGTATGAACCATAGTAGTTCATAACCAAACAAATTCTGTGAAAATAATATTCAAACACATCAACTACTATAAAATGCACACATACTCCTATGATGCCAATATGCAGGGACCCTTAAGCTATAGACTAGGCTACACGACTAGGAAACCTAATTCTCTATAACCATTGTCTCTGATACCATTCTGTCACACCCCACCATGGCGGAATATGGGGCGCGACGTATGGATATCATCACAACAACAGCGTGTCTATAGAGAGAACTAAATGAAATTGAAATATCATAGATGGCGACACAAATGTCGTGACAATATCTCAACAATGCAGGCGTCTAGGTAAGTAGGTAACAGGCCTACCTCTTACCAAAGATATACAAATAAACAAACATCAAACATATAGGTACCACAAAGTTCACTTAATCAAAACACAAAATAAAATCTAAGAGGAAAGGAGATTCCTCCGAATGCAATCCTAGCAGCCTCTATACTCTAGCCACTTCTAACATCATCTTGCACAACTACCTCACCTGAAAATGACACTAAAATCTGTCAACATAAAGTTGGTGAGAACAAAGGTTTAAGTTATCTAGAACATCATAAGAAACCTTGACATCCGTTGTAAATAAGTTGAAGAAAAACAATTTATAGTAATGGACCATAATGTGATAATCATGCTACATGCATCCACAACAAAACTCAAGCCAAGTACCAATCACATCTACAATTCACAAAGCACATTATAACAATCAAGAAGTATCCCGTCACACGCACAAGAACACACACCACACTATCCGGATCTTTCCTCATTCTGTCACACCCCACCATGGCGGAATATGGGGCGCGACGTATGGATATCATCACAACAACAGCGTGTCTATAGAGAGAACTAAATGAAATTGAAATATCATAGATGGCGACACAAATGTCGTGACAATATCTCAACAATGCAGGCGTCTAGGTAAGTAGGTAACAGGCCTACCTCTTACCAAAGACATACAAATAAACAAACATCAAACATATAGGTACCACAACGTTCACTTAATCAAAACACAAAATAAAATCTAAGAGGAAAGGGATTCCTCCGAATGCAATCCTAGCAGCCTCTATACTCTAGCCACTTCTAACATCATCTTGCACAACTACCTCACCTGAAAATGACACTAAAATCTGTCAACATAAAGTTGGTGAGAACATAGGTTTAAGTTATCTAGAACATCATAAGAAACCTTGACATTCGCTGTAAATAAGTTGAAGAAAAACAATTTATAGTAATGGACCATTATGTGATAATCATGCTACATGCATCCACAACAAAACTCAAGCCAAGTACCAATCAAATCTACAATTCACAAAGCACATTATAACAATCAAGAAGTATCCCGTCACACCCACAAGAACACACACCACACTATCCGGATCTTTCCCACACCACCTGTGGAAGATGAACTATATCCCCGTCGAGATATCTTGCCTCCGAAGAGACGATGCACAAGTACTCAGGACGGATCGTGCCCCACGCTCCACACACATCACAACTGGTCCCATAGACGCCCATACATCTATGTACCAAAGCCAATCACAATCCAAACAAGATTCACATAGCAGAACACGTACCAAAGCACATATGAGAACACATAAGCACGCAAGTCACACAATAACACATTTATGTCCACACATTTTATAACATAGTACTAAATCATGTTAAAGAACATTACAAGTGTCATCTCCATCCCATACTGGAAAAAAAACATTTAAAAACGTAGTAAAATGGGACTATGAACTCACCTGATTGCTTCTCCAAAGTCCTTGCTCTAGCCCCAAGCTAATAATCCAAAAAAAAAAATACTATTACTATAATACTTATACGTATACGTAAACACTACAATATCACCATTTTCATTTCATAGTCACCACTTGTGAGCTCATGAACATGAAATAACCGTTCCTCGATTTACTTATGAGTACTCTATACTCATAAACGATAACCACACCAACCTCGTTCACACAAAATAAACACGTAAACACACAATTCAAGTAAGCACACATAAAATAACCTAAAAGTAAGACCAAGTGACAAACCCAAAACCACGGTTGTCACATCACTCCCTCCTAATAGAAATCTCGTCCCGAGATTCACTCCCAAACTCAAACTTACTCTCAGCAAACAAACGAGGATACATATCCTTGATAAAACCTTCACGTTCAAACCTGAACTCAGTTTACACGAAAATAATCTCAACCAACAACACATGAGCCTTAACCGTCCGCGAGGAAACTTATCAAAACCATAAATCAAAACTCATCAAAATATAACCACGTATAATAAGGTCTAAAGAACTCTCAAATTCCTTCCCAACTCATTTCTATGTTAACCCTCCAAGTGTTCATTACCAAAATATACCCAAAACACGAGTTTAAACCATGTTGTCCGAAAATTAACCTTGAACTCAACACTTGTACAATTAATTCGACCAAGCTACTGACTTCAAATTACGAAACTTTCTGAATATTTGAAAAGTATGTTCCGAGTACATAATTTGAAAAGTATGTTCCGAGTACATAATTTTAGGCTTTTGAATCACCCAAAAACCTTTAAAAACGAATAAGTTATGACCAAAATGATTTTTCTCAGAATATGCCTAGGCATTAGCGACAGTTTCTGACAGTTAGCGACATATTTTGACAGTTTAGCGACAGTTTCTGCCTACTCCGATTTATACCAAATAAAAAAAAAACGATTTTTAAACCCTAAAAAAAACCCGTTATTAATTACAAAATTCAAGGTCTAATTTATTTTAATTCTAGAAAATTTAAACTCTCACATTAATACATGATTTAACATATTTAAGTTAATAAGAACAAGAATTCTAACTAAAGAACAATAACTTTAGGTGATCAAAACCAAAATATTTTAAAATAATCGAGTCATGCTTATATGTTAAAGAATTTATATTCCACCTTATTTGAAACATGATCCCGACACTTCCTTATTTCATCGACTACCAACAACTATTTTTTTTTCAATTTGCAAGTTCTATATTTTTTTTACCATGTATAACTCGAAACAAAAGACATCGTTACCCCAAAAAGAAATCTCCACCATCTCAAAATCCTTCACGCCAAAAGTACCGTACAAACAAACACGTGAAATGAGGACCCGAGAAATGCGCTACTACAGAAGTTGAACATCTCAAAGAGAAACGAGCTAGCAACCATCCCAAGAATACAACCGGTAAGTAGAAAATAATTTTACATACATAGGCATAAGCGTACATACACTCAAATCCATCCAACATATACTATACAAACATGTATTAACTCTCTTTCATGCAATCATACTTGAAAGTCCAGTGGTGTTGTGGCACATATATAATTATGTAGGCCTCCATAATTATACATGTTCCCTTTCACTAATGTACTCCCTCCTATGTTGACACTTATAAGAAATTAATACTACACATAACACATAATCCAACAATGACTAGCGTATACGACCATGGTTCCACCCGCACTAATCAAAACTCGTAAAGAAAATAACATGTAGTTAAGTATGAACCATAGTAGTTCATAACCTAACAAATACTGCAAAAATAATATTCTAACACATCAATTACTATAAAATGCACACATACTCCTATGACGCCTATATGCAGGGACCCTTAAGCTATAGACTAGGCTACACGACTAGGAAACCTAATTCTCTATAACCATTGGCTCTGATACCATTCTGTCACACCCCACCATGGCGGAATATGAGGCGCGACGTATGGATATCATCACAACAACAGCGTGTCTATAGAGAGAACTAAATGAAATTGAAATATCATAGATGGCGACACAAATGTCGTGACAATATCTCAACAATGCAGGCGTCTAGGTAAGTAGGTAACAGGCCTACCTCTTACCAAAGACATACAAATAAACAAACATCAAACATATAGGTACCACAACGTTCACTTAATCAAAACACAAAATAAAATCTAAGAGGAAAGGGATTCCTCCGAATGCAATCCTAGCAGCCTCTATACTCTAGCCACTTCTAACATCATCTTGCACAACTACCTCACCTGAAAATGACACTAAAATCTGTCAACATAAAGTTGGTGAGAACATAGGTTTAAGTTATCTAGAACATCATAAGAAACCTTGACATTCGCTGTAAATAAGTTGAAGAAAAACAATTTATAGTAATGGACCATTATGTGATAATCATGCTACATGCATCCACAACAAAACTCAAGCCAAGTACCAATCAAATCTACAATTCACAAAGCACATTATAACAATCAAGAAGTATCCCGTCACACGCACAAGAACACACACCACACTATCTGGATCTTTCCCACACCACCTGTGGAAGATGAACTATATCCCCGTCGAGATATCTTGCCTCCGAAGAGACGATGCACAAGTACTCAGGACGGATCGTGCCCAACGCTCCACACACATCACAACTGGTCCCATAGACGCCCATACATCTATGTACCAAAGCCAATCACAATCCAAACAAGATTCACATAGCAGAACACGTACCAAAGCACATATGAGAACACATAAGCACACAAGTCACACAATAACACATTTATGTCCACACATTTTATAACATAGTACTAAATCATGTTAAAGAACATTACAAGTGTCATCTCCATCCCATACTGGAAAAAAAACATTTAAAAACGTAGTAAAATGGGACTATGAACTCACCTGATTGCTTCTCCAAAGTCCTTGCTCTAGCCCCAAGCTAATAATCCAAAAACACATAAATCAATACATGCACCAACCTCTAAAATGGTTCATCAACCTATGATGGACATCTAACCTCCTCTCATATAAATACCCCATTTATAACTCTAAACACCCCATTACCCTTCCCTAACAAGTCCTTAACTTGGTTAAGTTTAATAGTTATCCCGTTCATAATTTTACACAAAACAGTCCCAGTTTTAGGTCTCAAAACTTTAAGTCAAACGTCCACTTAAACATACCCATGGTTTCTGTAAAAGGAATATTCATACCCTTACATATGTTGGCTAACACCTACCACTTGCCCTAACCTTAAAGCTACTGTTAAGGCCCTGATATATATATATATATACTTTTGTCATTCCAGTTTTCCTGATTTTAAACGTATGAAAAGTTCATTACCATTAGAGGGTCTTACCCTAAACCACAATCTTAGCCCAAGTGCAGATCCTTATTACAATATATAAACCATCTCTCATGTTCGTAAGAAGATCCCAATGCAACCCTAAGTACCCCAAACAACCCAAAACTTAAAAAGAAAACAGGCTGAATTTAAAACTGTTTTGACCTCCGACTGTTGTAACCTATTTTTGACCCCCTTCCCTACCTCCAATTTAGTTCTAGTTTCTTGCATTGGAAAGCCACTTCAAATACCTTTTCAGGGGTATGTGGATCGTAAGATAAGAGTTTGTAGAACTCCCAATATGATCAAAACAATTGACTCAAAAATCTGCCCAGTTTTTAAAAACGGGTTTAACAAAATCAACCACATTAATTAACCCTAATCCCTCTAATTACAAGCCCTAATTTATGTAATCATTATGAACTCATTATTATAACATTAATTTAGTGTTCTTAAATTAAACCCTAACCTAAATCCATCATAAGATGATTAAAGAAAACATAAAAACAATTTAATTAAAAAGGGATTTGAAGATTTACCTTGGATTTATGAAAACCCCCAAATTTTATGAAGAACCCTAATTTTTTTTATAAGACTCACGAATTTCCTTCATCTCCAGGAGAAAAATAATGAATTTGGTTTAGTATATACATTATATAGGGTATGGGTGAATCTTAGTCCAACCCAAAGCCCACTTTCCTTAAATATTTTCCTTTTTTTCCTTTTTTTTCTCTTCTAAACCGACCCAAACACCCCTAATTTCGTTTTTTTCTTTATTTTTTTTTCTTTTTATTGTTAATTAATATCTTATTAATATTACCTTAATTTCCCTTAATTTATTTCAGCTCCTAAAACTCCCAAAACCTCAAAACCGTAAAACTAGTCAAATTTACGCGTTTTACCGTAAAAGACGTAAAATATACACTTTTAAAAAAAATATCAAATTCTTAAATAAACTTTATAACTAAGTCCTAAATGACTTAAAACCATCCCGAAAAATATTCTTTTGGATAATTACCTCACCCGAGACCTCTAAACGCTAAACCGTAAATCCAAAAAAAAAAATACTATTACTATAATACTTATACGTATACGTAAACACTACAATATCACCATTTTCATTTCATAGTCACCACTTGTGAGCTCATGAACATGAAATAACCGTTCCTCGATTGAACTCACCTGATTGCTTCTCCAAAGTCCTTGCTCTAGCCCCAAGCTAATAATCCAAAAACACATAAATCAATACATGAACCAACCTCTAAAATGGTTCATCAACCTATGATGGACATCTAACCTCCTCTCATATAAATACCCCATTTATAACTCTAAACACCCCATTACCCTTCCCTAACAAGTCCTTAACTTGGTTAAGTTTAATAGCTATCCCGTTCACAATTTTACACAAAACAGTCCCAGTTTTAGGTCTCAAAACTTTAAGTCAAACATCCACTTAAACATACCCATGGTTTCTGTAAAAGGAATATTCATACCCTTACATATGTTGGCTAACACCTCCCACTTGCCCTAACCTTAAAGATACTGTTAAGGCCCTGATATATATATATATATACTTTTGTCATTCCAGTTTTCCTGATTTTAAACGTATGAAAAGTTCATTACCATTAGAGGGTCTTACCCTAAACCACAATCTTAGCCCAAGTGCAGATCCTTATTACAATATATAAACCATCTCTCATGTTCGTGAGAAGATCCCAATGCAACCCTAAGTACCCCAAACAACCCAAAACTTAAAAAGAAAACAGGCTGAATTCAAAACTGTTTTGACCTCCAACTGTTGTAACCTGTTTTTGACCCACTTCCCGACCTCCAATTTAGTTCTAGTTTCTTGTATTGGAAAGCCACTTCAAATACCTTTTCAGGGGTATGTGGATCGTAAGATAAAAGTTTGTAGAGCTCCCTATATGATCAAAACAATGACCCAAAATTCTGCCCAGTTTTTAAAAACGGGTTTAACAAAATCAACCTCATTAATTAACCCTAATCCCTCTAATTACAAGCCCTAATTTATGTGATCATCATATTATGATTAATACAACATTAATTTACTGTTTTTATATTAAACCCTAACCCTAATCCATCAATAGATGATTAAATAAACATAAAAACAATTTAATTAAAAAGGGATTTGAAGGTTTTACCTTTAAATTAATGGAAGAAGAAAAAAACTATGAAACCCTAAAAACTCTCCCAAAAACCGTCGACCATTAATCTCCAGGGATTTAATTATGTTCTTTTAGTAGTAAATAATATAATATATAGGGTGTGGGTGAATCCTTGTCCAACCCAAACCCAACTTTCCTTTTTCCTCCTTTTTTCTTTTTTTTTTCCTTCTTTTCTTTTTTTTCCAAACCGACTAACACCCCCTTAATTTTCGTTTTTTTTCTCTTTTTATTATTAATATATGTATTAATAATATTACCTTAATTTTCCTTAATTTATTTCAGCTCTTAAAGCCTCCAAAACCCCAAAACCGTAAAACTAGTCAGTTTTTACGCGTTTTACCGTAAAAGACGTAAAATATACACTTTTATAAAAAATCTCAAATTTTGAAATAAACTTTATAACTAAGTCCTAAATGACTTAAAACCATCCCGAAAAATATTCATATGGATAATTACCTCACCCGAGACCTCTAAACGCTAAACCGTAAATCCAAAAAAAAATGCTATTACTATAATACTTATACGTATACGTAAACACCACAATATCACCATTTTCATTTCATAGTCACCACTTGTGAGCTCATGAACATGAAATAACCGTTCCTCGATTTACTTATGAGTACTCTATACTCATAAACGATAACCACACCAACCTCGTTCACACAAAATAAACACGTAAACACACAATTCAAGTAAGCACACATAAAATAACCTAAAAGTAAGACCAAGTGACAAAACCAAAACCTAGGGTTGTCACACCTGGAAATGTCACAGTGAAGTTGTGCATTTTTGACTTGATCACATCCAGCTTCCTTGATAAACGCTCAATATTTGATTGATGATGAACAGGCTGAAGATTCTTGATATTGAGGCTTTGCTGAGCATAGTCATCCCCCCTTGGTAGAATATCAAAGTTCGTCTGGGCAGGATGATCAAACAAGAGAAACTCCGCTGTTGGATCATAGGCTGGAGATTGAAAAACTGTTGTTGTGGATGTAGCAGAGTTGGGAGTATCAACAGCATCCTTGGGAGGAGAAGTCTTATCACCAGCTGGTGTAGACACAGCTATTTCTTTTGGAGGAGAGACAGACTGCTGGTCTTCCTCATCTTCTTCATCCTCTTCATCGAACATCCCTTTAGGGAATTCATCCTCAGGCATGGACTCAATATCAGATACATAATCTTCCAATGATAGCATATCTTCATCAGCATTTAACAAAGGCTCTTCATCATTGGATTTGTCTTGAGTCATTGTATCAGCCTCCTTTTCTTGGTGTACCTGATACTCGATGACTGGCTGTACAATTTCAGCCTGCAAATTTGTTGTAATTAGTAACAGGGAAAAATATAAGGGGAATGGTCGCCATTTCGCTGTCCCAGAGAGGCTGAGGGTGATTACTCAGCCACTCCAAAGGATAAATCCTTGGGATTCTTTTAAGTGTGAAAAAATAAGGTTAATGATCGCCATTCGCTGCCCCTAGGAAAGCTGAGTGTGATTATTCAGCCCCCCCAAAAGGTGAAAACCTTTGGGACTCTTTTAAGAGTGAAACATATGTGGTTAAAGGTCGCCTGTTACGCTGCCCCTAGGAAAGCTGAGGGTGATGATTCAGCTCCCCCTGAAAGGATAAATCCTTTGGGACTCTTTTAAGGAGGGAACCAAGAGGCTGTGTGAAGTACATCTGATCAAGGTTGAGACATTAGTGTATTCAGGTTGTTGTTAGCCTGAGTACTGTCTAGAGGGTGTAGGGTCATCGGGGTGCTTTATAAACACAAATGAATCATTCCCTGGTGCAAATACAGGGTGTATAGAAGTCTTAAAGGATTCTAAGTGTATTGACAGACTTCTAAGGGTCGAGGATTACCCTAACTTCACCACTCTCTCCTACAGACAAATGAGAGTGGCTGCTTGTGAACCTCTAAAAATGTACACTAATTACCTGTGAGATATCAGCTTGATCAGGCTGGTTTCCGGTCGTCTCAGCTGACTTTGAGACACTAGACTCCTGTTGTTTGTCAGCCAAAGAATCTGAATCCACATGAGTATCTGGACCAGAGGAGGTGTCAGTCTTCTTTCCCTTGGCCTTTGAAACAGCTTTGGAGTTGGAAGAAGAGGGGATTTTCTTCTTCTTAGGCTGTTGGCCAGATGAAGCCTTGGACTTAGTAGTGTGCTGCCCAGAGGTCAAAGACGTAGACTTGCCAGCAACACTAGAAGTAATCACCTTCTCATAGGAAGGGAGCAAGGGCTTCTCAGCGTTTGGTACTTGGTTGGCCACATTCATCATATGGGCGGTGACAGAGACGTCTTCAGCTCCTATGTCTTTGTAGATGGCACATGTGATGCGGTAGGGCTTAAGAGCAGTCAAGGCCTTGTTGTGGTAGTTATCTCCCAGCAAGCTTTCGAAGATCAGAGACAGGAAGCGCACATAGCAGATATTCTTTTCCCTGACCTGATTCCTTCCCTTCAGCTGTTCTACCAGGTTTGAGAAGAGAATGCTTCCAACGTCAACATCAGCTCCCCAGATTAATCCATAAGCAATAGCCTGATGGTTGAAAGACATCTGATCCTGTGATCCCTGCATTCCTCCCAGGGATTTAACGATGTGGGTGAAGAGGACACGCCACATGGGAGTGAAATACTTAATCTTCAGAGGAGATTTGGCAAGGACCTCAACTGGTGTAAGGGCAGGGTTAACGTCATGGCAAGGGTTGAGTGTGGCCAGGGCTTCTTTGACAGCCTTTTTGTCAACTACCTTCAGGCATTCATCTCCATGCTTCAATCCGGCCACACTTGAAAAGTCTTTAAGGGAGAAGGCAAAAGGGTGTTCATTGCATGAAAGGCTAAATGTTATGGTGTCTTCTACCACTTCAGCAGAATACCAGAATTCCCTAAGGTATTCTTGGTAAAAGGTGGATGGGGATTTGGTGAAGGCTTCACTTAGGTCACAATTCTGCATGAAATTTACCAGATCTGAATAGGTGCTGTTTGGTGCCTTAATCCACCCAATGGCGTTGTTGGAGGCGAGGATGCTCTCGTTGATCTCGAAGTTAACATTTGAAGCTTTGGGAACTGAAAACGCCATGGATTTGAGGTTGAAGGTGAAAGAAAATGGCGGATGGTTAAGAGAGATAAGAACTTAGAGAGAGAAGTAGATTTTAGAATGGTGGTGGGTGAGAAGAGAAAGGAGACAATATATATTCAAACTAAGTGAACAGTTATTCAACCGTATTAAATGCAAGGTGCGAAAATGACTGCTCAAGTGGGTCCCCTTGACCTTTCAAAAAGTTTGTCTCCTCGTTATCCGAAAAATAAATGATTAAATATTTGAGAATGTTTTTTGCATTTACTTGGAAAGTAACTACCTAGTTTCATGTGAAAAAAATTTAATATAGAATCAATCATTTAATGAACACATTTAATATCAAGCCACAGGCTTTGAGATATTGAGCATCCCTAGCTCAGCAACTAGCCTGTTGAACGAAGGTTCAGCTAAAGGCTTTGTAAAGATATCAGCTAGTTGCAGCTCTGTGGGAACAAAATGCAGCTCAATATCTCCCTTCATTATATGATCCCTGATAAAATGATACCTGATATCAATGTGTTTGGTACGAGAGTGAAGAACAGGGTTGTTGGATATGGCAATGGCGCTGGTGTTGTCACAAAAGATTGGCACTTTGTCATACAAGATTTCATAGTCAGCCAATTGACTTCTCATCCAGAGCACCTGAGCACAACAGCTGGCTGCAGCGACATATTCTGCTTCAGCTGAAGACATAGCCACAGAGTTTTGCTTCTTAGCACTCCATCCAACCAATTTTCCTCCTAG
The DNA here is from genome assembly GCA_025667525.1 of Glebionis coronaria. Taxonomy (NCBI): domain Eukaryota; kingdom Viridiplantae; phylum Streptophyta; class Magnoliopsida; order Asterales; family Asteraceae; genus Glebionis; species Glebionis coronaria. Next base: position 647,354,406 of record CM046874.1, read on the forward strand.
GATTTGACAGCTGCCTGAAGTGCTTTTCCTGTCAATACAACATCCAGCATAATCTGAATCTGAATAGGCCTTGAGATCAAAGCCTGATTCCTTTGGATACCATAGACCTAGGGATGGTGTTCCTTTGAGATACCTGAAAATTCTCTTAACAGCCACTAGATGGGATTCTTTTGGGTTAGCTTGGTACCTTGCACAGAGACATGTGGAGAATTGGATATCTGGACGACTAGCTGTTAGATACATGAGTGACCTAATCATGCCTCTATATAAAGTCTCATTGACAGAGACCCCTGACTCATCAGGGCCCAAGTTGTTGGGTGGAAGCATGGGGCATTTCACTGATGCACAATCAGCTAAGTCATATTTTTTAAGTAAATCCTTAACATACTTTTCTTGACAAATTGAAATTCCCTTAGGACATTGTTTAATTTGAAAGCCCAAAAAGTAAGTTAATTCACCCATCATACTCATCTCATATTTCTTGGTCATTAATTTAGCAAAACGTTTACTAAGATTGACATTTGTTGACCCAAAGATGATATCATCCACATAAATCTGCACAATGATGAAATCACTCTTGTCCTTGAAGGTAAAGAGTGTTTTATCAATAGAACCACTGACAAATTTATTTTCAGTTAAGAAATTTGAAAGAGTTTCATACCATGCTCTTGGAGCTTGTTTCAGACCATACATTGCCTTGTGAAGTCTGTACACATGGTTGGGAAACTCGCTGTTCTCAAATCCTTCAGGTTGTGCAACATACACTTCCTCAGCCAAATCACCATTGAGGAAAGCACTCTTAACATCCATCTGATACACAGTAATGTTCATATAGGCAGCATAATCAAGGAAGATTCTGATGGCTTCAAGTCTAGCAACAGGTGCAAAAGTTTCATCATAATCAATTCCTTCAGTCTGAGAGAACCCCTGTGCCACCGGTCTAGCCTTGTTCCTGATGATGTTCCCAATTTCATCCATCTTATTTCTATAGATCCATCTAGTGCTTGTGATATTCTTTCCAGGTGGGGCTGGCACTAGTGTCCATACTTTGTTTGTAACACCCCATTTTGGAAATGGAATATTACGCATAATCATGGCGTGTCATCAAAGCATACAAGGATAAATGTCTAAGCATTATTCAACCATAAAAGGGAAATACCGGAATCAAACATCGGTAACCCCAAAGTAAAGCTCATCACACACAAACATAAATACTGTAAAAGGAAAGGACGAAACAAAGTCCAAAGCAACTGTATCAAAGTAAAGGAAATGCATAAAGTAAAGAAAGACAGTAAAGCTTCCAATCCATATGCACGTACGTTTGAGATCTACGAGCGTCCCTGAGTACCTGCCGTTTAGGGAACATGAAAAGGAAAACGGCTGAGCAAGACGCTCAGTGCACGGATGTACAATATAGCATGAAATAGGATAAACATGTAACATATAACAGCGGAAGACTAAGTTCTGAGAAAACTGGTTAAGTATCAAGAAAACCGGTTTTATAGTTTGAAAAGCCTTATGTTTATCTTGTGAAAACTGTTTTAACATATATATACCATAGCCCATATAGGTCATGAAAAGGTCACGTGCATGAATACTTGGAGGGGTGACCTCATCATGCTGATTAGAGGGGATGCCTCTAATCAATATACTGGTTTGGGTAGGAGGGATCAACTCCTTGTGAAGGGTGCAAGGCACACACCACATTCACCATGATAAACTGAATAAAACATGTAACTAGGATGCACCCATACGCCCCACCTGATATAATAATATGGCCAAAACTGAAAAGGGACGCCACGAGCAATCACTCCGACGTGGGGAAGTCATAACATTGGTGCCTCCAATGTTATGGTTATGGTACCTCCATAACTAGGTGAAACTGGTCATGCTTGTATATGGCTATAGATTATGCTAATTAAACATAACCAGTTCAAAACAATAAAACAAATACTGGGGAAAACAGTTGGCTGCATACGGGGAAATCCTAATAAGGAAAGAATGTCCATACTGAAAGGACGGGAATCCGTACCTCAAGTCCAGTGAATGAACGGAAGAAGACTCCTACTTCTGGATCACTAACGCTACATGAATACACACGTGTATAAGTATCGATTTACTGATTACGTACTGGGTTTTATGTCTCATTTTAGCTGACTTGGTATGTTTTAGGTCATGGTTCACTGTTTAAAGCCTTAAACTGTGTTTATCTTGTATTCTGATTAATCCGTTTAAGTATTACTGGTATTTCATGTATTATTATACTTACTGTGTAATAATAAGTAACTTTCCAAAAATAGCAGGCTTCCAAAAATAGAAAGTTTCCAAAAATAGAAAGTTTCTAAAAATAGAAAGTTACCAAAAATAGAAAGTTTCCAAAAATAGAAAGTTTCCAAAAATAGAAAGTTTCCAAAAATAGAAAGTTTCCAAAAATAGAATTTACTGCTTAAAATAGATTAGTTTCTAAAAATAGAAAGTTTCCAAAAATAGATCAGCTGCCTTAATTAAATAAGTTTCCATATATAGAAGGTTTCCATGATTAGATTAGCTTCCTGAAATAGATAGATTTCCATATATAGAAGGTTTCCGTTAATAGATTAGTTGCCTTATTTAATTAAGTTTCTATATTTAGAATTAAGCTGGTTACATAAGCTAACATATAAGTCTAAGTGTTTATAAGCTTGTTTCTTAAGTCAATAAGATATAGTATTTAGTTTAATTATTATTTCATGTATTTTAATTAAACTATAGGTTAAGCATTTTAATTAAAGTATAACATGTTTTAATTAAAATGAAATGAAGTACTTAGGTTAAAATATGTATTATTATTATTAATAATATAACCTAAGTCATGTCTAAATTAATTAATTATAGGCATGTTTTAAATAATTAATTAATTATAACTTATAACATAAAATACTTAGGTTAAATTAATATCATGCTAAATTAATAATTAGAATAACCTAAGTCATGGTTTAATTAATATCTCATGTTATTAATTAATTTATATCCTAAGTTCATGATTCATAAAAATTAACATGTAACCTAGATCATGATTTAACCAACGAACCATGAATCGGGCATAAATTCGACACCGTACCCCCAGCCAAACTCGGGGCACGTGTGCCCCCTTGCTGTCGTGGGTCCCACATGAGCCAACCAAGACCTAAAATGGTCTTGGTGGTGGCGGCAATAAGCAAACCAAACCCCCCTCGGGTTTGTTTTGCTAGGCGGCTAAAAACAAACACCCTTTTAAATCATTCTTTGATTTTAATTAATACCAAAACATGTTAGATCAATGTTTAATTATCATGTTTAAATAAGAAAAACAATAACATATTCATGAACATAAACAAAGATTCAAAAGAATTAAAAAGAAGGGTTTAAAAAGGTATACCACTATGTAGCTTAGAAAAGGATGAACAAACACTGATTATAGCAATAGTTTTTAAGATCAAAATCAACCAATCACCCTCCTATGGTGATGTTAAGGTGGTGGCACAAAGAGAGAACAAGGAGGAGGAGAGAAAACTCTTTTAGGGTTTTGTGTTTATTTCTTGAAAGTGAAAAATGAAAACTAGTTTTACTCTTTACCCCCCTTTACTTGTAAAAGTCCATGGGCTAAGCCCACCTTGGTATATGTGTCGTGGGTATGGGGGCCCCACATGGGGTACCCGTACCTTTCTCGTGTCCCGATGTTTCGTGTTCGTTCGTGGTTAAACGTGCTCGTGTTTAAAGTGTTTCTGTTTATTCTATCGTGTCATTTATCGTAAACTTAACGCTCGTAATTATATTATATGTATTTACGTAATTATTCTAGTTCGTATTTTAAATGGTGATCATGATTTAATTATGTTCACGTGACATATTTATTAACTGTTTATCATGAGTTCGTACGTAATCGATACTTGTCATGTCACACACGTATGCACTTGCTTGATTATTAGCACATGAATGTGATCAATACTAAATGAGGTAAGTTTTAATCTAGGACGTACGATCTTAAGGGCACTATTCATGGTAAAAGCATGCGGGTTTTACAATTCTTCCCCCCTAAAAAGAATAATTCGTCCCCGAATTATAGATAAAGTAAGCTGAAAAAAAGTAACATACCCGAACTCAAAATATGAAGTGAGGGTAAGAAGCCCGGATAGACTCCTCTGTTTCCCAAGTGGCTTCCCGCTCGGTATGGTCCCTCCAAAGAATTTTGACGAATGGAATCGTCTTCCTTCTCATGACTCGTTCTTGCCTGTCGAGTACTCGTTCGGGTTCTTCTATAAAAGTGAGATCTTCACGTATCTGTTCCAGTGGATACTGAACCATGTGAAGGGGATGATAATTGTACCCTTTGAGTAAGGACACATGGAACACGTTATGCACGTGCGAAAGCTGAGGAGGTAACGCCAATCGGTAAGATACTTCACCGATTCGTTCAACGATATCAAAAGGTCCGATGAAACGAGGACTGAGTTTTCCTTTGATCCCGAAGCGTTTAACACCACGTGCCGGCGAAACCTTGAGGAAGACGTGATCTCCCACATTAAAATGTATGTCCCTACGATGTTTATCAGCGTAACTCTTCTGACGTGACCGTGCTTCCTGCAGCTTCTGCTTAGCTACTTCGATCTTCTCATTGGTCATTTCTATAATCTCTGGTCCTTCGAGTGTTCGCTCTCCCACTTGATCCCAGCAAGTTGGAGCGCGACACTTTCTGCCATACAACATCTCGAATGGAGCACATTTGATACTTGCGTGCCAGCTGTTGTTGTATGCAAACTCGACTAAACAGATGTAATCGTCCCAATCACCTGTCCATTCCAACGCACACGACCTTAACATATCTTCCAATGTCTGAATTGTTCGCTCCGACTGTCTGTCCGTTTGAGGATGAAAGGCCGTACTCAGCTTAAGTTGTGTACCCCAAGCTTTTTGCAGACCTTTCCAGAATCGCGACGTGAAACGAGGATCTCTGTTTGAGACGATGCTGGAGGGAGTGCCGTGAAGTCTCATGATCTCCCTTCTGTAAGTATCTGCGAGTTTACTTACCGGATCTTCCTTGCGTATCGGTAAGAAATGAGCTGATTTGGTGAGTCGATCAACAATGACCCAAATAGCATCGTGCTTCTTCTTGGTAGGCGGAAGACCGGTAACAAAATCCATGGTGATTTTGTCCCACTTCCACTCTGGAATATCCAACGGTTGAAGGAGACCGCCTGATCGCTGATGTTCAATCTTAACCTGCTGGCAGGTAAGACATTTGGAGACATAAGTGGCTACATCCTGTTTCATACCACTCCACCAAAAGTGTTGTCTGATGTCATGGTACATTTTTGTCGACCCAGGATGTATAGAAAATGGGGAGATGTGAGCTTCAGCTAGCAATGCTTCCCGGAGTTCTTGATTGTCAGGAACACAAAGTCTCGTGCCCTGCCAAACGATACCGTCTGCGTCCATTCTGAATTCTGTCTGCTTCTCCAAATTCTGAATTATCACCCAAATCTCTCCATCATCCTTCTGCGCTTCCTTGATCCTAGTCAGTAACTCAGGTTCTACTCTAAGATTCGCCCAGTATCCGTGCTGCCCACGTACCATGATTTTGATGTCTAGCCGCTCCAAGTCTCTTATGTTTTGTTCCTTGATCTCAATGCCGTTGATCATTCCGGACTTTCTGCTGAGTGCATCTGCTACTACATTATCTTTCCCGGGATGATATTGTAGGTTAATATCGTAATCCTTCAACAGTTCCAACCATCTCCTTTGTCTCATTTCAATTCTCGCTGTGTGAAGATATACTTCAAGCTCTTGTGATCCGTGAAAATGTCGCATGATTCTCCGTATAAGTAATGCCTCCATATCTTCAATGCGAACACCACTGCAGCAAGTTCCAAGTCATGCGTAGGGTAGTTTTCTTCATAGGGCTTAAGCTGCCGTGAAGCATACGCGATCACTTTCCCATGTTGCATGAGAACACAGCCCAGTCCTTTCCCCGATGCATCGCTATAGATCTGAAATCCACCTGTACCAGATGGGAGAGTAAGAATAGGTGCAGATACTAACTTCTGCTTTAGGTCTTCGAAGCTCTTCTCTCGATCTTCCGTCCAGACGAATTTCTCTCCTTTTCGCATCAGTTTGGTGAGAGGTAGTGCCAAGCGGGAAAAGTTCTCCACGAATCTGCGATAATATCCAGCTAAGCCTAAGAAACTGCGGACTTCTGTCGCCGACGTTGGTCTTGGCCATTTAGTGATAGCCTCAACCTTCGCTGGGTCCATAGTGATCCCTTCTGCTGATACAATGTGACCCAAGAATGCCACCTTGTTTAACCAGAACTCACACTTGGAGAATTTCGCATACAGCTGCTTCTGACGAAGAATCTGTAGTACCGTACGAAGATGGTCTTCGTGTTCCTCCGTGGACTTTGAGAAAATCAGGATGTCATCGATGAATACAATGACAAACTTATCAAGGAATTCATGGAAGATTCTGTTCATCAGATCCATGAATACTGCTGGAGCATTAGTCAGGCCGAATGGCATGACTACAAACTCATAATGGCCATAGCGGGTACGAAAAGCAGTCTTGGCAATATCCTGCTCTTTAACCCTTAGCTGATGGTAGCCTGACCTTAGATCGATCTTTGAGAAGTGTTTGGCTCCTTGAAGTTGGTCAAACAGATCGTCTATACGTGGCAGTGGATATCTATTGCGGATGGTAATCTTATTAAGTTCACGGTAGTCAATGCAAAGTCGCATGCTGTCGTCCTTCTTCTTAACGAACAAGACCGGTGCGCCCCATGGAGATGCGCTTGGTCTAATGAACCCTCGTTCAAGAAGTTCCTGCAGTTGGTCCTTTAGTTCTTTTAGCTCTATGGGAGCCATACGATACGGAGCCTTAGAGATTGGCTCAGCTCCTGGAACAAGGTTGATGTTGAACTCCACTTCTCTTGCAGGTGGTATGCCTGGAAGTTCATCTGGGAAGACGTCTTGAAATTCCGAAACTACTGGTTGATCCTGAATCGATGGGGATTCAGCATCCATGTCATGAACCGTAGCTAGATAACCTTCGCAGCCATGTGACAGTAATGCACGTGCTTGCAAGGTAGATATCACTTGTACAGACCGTCCGGGTATGAACCCGTTATGAATGTACTCTGGTGCATTAATGTCGCCGAAGATCACCCGATATGAGTGGCAGTCTATGGTAGCATGGTGCTTGGATAGCCAGTCCATGCCGAGAATCATATCAAACTCAATCATGTCTAAGGGAAGTGCATCTACTGCACGAACTTTATCGTCAAACTCTAGAGGAAGACTCTTGTATACATGAGTTATTAATACAGAGTCCCTCAAAGGCGTGGAAATGGTAAGCCTATTTTCTAATGGCAAGGGAAGTGTCCTGATGTCCTTAGCATAAGTAGTGGAAATAACTGAATGAGTGGCACCCGTGTCGAAAAGAACACATGTAGCTTGGCCGTACATATACAAAATTCCAGTAATGGTACCTGTAGATTTGTTTGCCTGATCGCGCGATGTCGTGTAGACACGCCCAGTGGTAGGAGGCGGTTTAGTATCATCATGACCCGAAGTACCCTCCATTTCACCCTTACGGCAATCTCTCATACGATGGCCAGGGAGGTCGCACTTGTAGCACGCGTCGGAATCACGACGACATGGGCCAGGGTGTCTGCGATGGCAAGTACTGCAAAGAGGATGAGTGAATCCTCCAGCAGGAGTCCTTGCTTGCTGAGGGCCTGCTGATGACAAAACGTGTTAAGAATAAAGTATATGCACGAGTATAGGACGTAAGCGTCATAAGATGTTTACCAGTATTAGCTGAACGGTTAGGCTGAGAACCCCTGTGGTTCTGGTCCTTCCCGTTACCGTGGTTCCTGGTAGAGGTTAATATAGTGTCAGCATGAGAGATATAACATGAAATCATAATAAGATGCGTAAATAGTAGGACCTGCTGTTGTTGGAGTGTCCCGCATTGTTACGGTAATTATCATTACCGTTGCGCCTTTCCACAACAGAACGGTCGTTATTGTGACCGTTTCCTTTGGGCTGATGAGGCTGCTGCTGGGTAGCCGGCTGAGACCGGTCCCCAGTTTTCTGCCTGGAAGATACAGTTTAAGAAATGATTATAGAACATATAATGATAGGATGCGGTCTGGTTAACGCTAGAACACGAAATGTTTTACCTCTTGTCGGGTCTTTCAGCTTCCCCGAACTCATCGCGTTCCTGCAACATCTCAAGCTTCCTTGCTGCGTCGGCCACTTGTGCTACTGTATTGAACGTAGCACATACCAAATTGTTCGCGACCGAGGTACGAAGTGCCCACCTAAAATGGTGTGCCTGCTCCTCAGGAGTACCAGCTGCTGCTCCCAGAAAACCAGCCAAGCGAAGAAAGCGCTGCATGAATTCGTTGCTATTCTCGCCCGCTCTCTGACGTATCCCATGGTATTCTCGCTTGAGTTTGTCCTGCTCTGCCTTAGGAAAGAACTGCTCCATCACTCTCTCCTTGAATTGGGCCCATGTCAAACCAGCGACCCATTCATCACCTCCTTCTGACTGCGTCAAAGCTAGCCACCAGTTGATTACATCGCCTTCAAACCGGTAGCATGCCAATCTCGCCTTGAAGGCGGGGTCACATCCCATAGCATTGAAGATTTTCTCAATGTGAGTCAACCAGCTTTCAGCATCGCTGGGGCTATCAGTCTTTTCAAAAGCTCTAGGACGGAGCTTGTTAAATCTTTCCAACCATACCGCTAGTGTCACTGGGGGAGGAGGAGGAGGTGGTGCCTGATTCTGTTGCTGCTGATTGTTGGCAGCTTGGACTTCAGCACGAATGTCATTCCTCAGTTGAGGAAGTAAGGCTTGCATGGCAGCCTGAATTGCAGCATTGAGCTGCTCTTGCTCGCGTGTGAGAACCATCTGACAGTATAACATAAACATATGATTAACAGTTCAAACATAAAATATAACTTATATATATACATTAAAAAAAATTTTATGCTAAAAAAATTTCATGAGAAAAATTTATGCAAGAAACTCTTTGTATGAATGCATGATGCGGTTTTATGAAAACTTTTGATGCTCGAGAGTGAACGCCTCTGGTCAGTTCACTCAAAATAAAAGACATATCGAGGGGACGCCTATGGGTCGGTCCTAAATCTAAAAGTTTCGATAAAACACATGCGACTAAATAGGGCCAGTCCTGTACCAACCATTACTTAGTCAAAAACCTGTAACAATGACATGTATATGTATGCTTAAAAATGATGAATGCATGAAAACAACTGTCAGTTCTAGGAAGACCGTAGTGACTACCCACTAATCACAGGTCATTTTTGAGAGCCTACAGGTCGAAACCTTGGCTCTGATACCATAATTGTAACACCCCATTTTGGAAATGGAATATTACGCATAATCATGGCGTGTCATCAAAGCATACAAGGATAAATGTCTAAGCATTATTCAACCATAAAAGGGAAATACCGGAATCAAACATCGGTAACCACAAAGTAAAGCTCATCACACACAAACATAAATACTGTAAAAGGAAAGGACGAAACAAAGTCCAAAGCAACTGTATCAAAGTAAAGGAAATGCATAAAGTAAAGAAAGACAGTAAAGCTTCCAATCCATATGCACGTACGTTTGAGATCTACGAGCGTCCCTGAGTACCTGCCGTTTAGGGAACATGAAAAGGAAAACGGCTGAGCAAGACGCTCAGTGCACGGATGTACAATATAGCATGAAATAGGATAAACATGTAACATATAACAACGGAAGACTAAGTTCTGAGAAAACTGGTTAAGTATCAAGAAAACTGGTTTTATAGTTTGAAAAGCCTTATGTTTATCTTGTGAAAACTGTTTTAACATATATATACCATAGCCCATATAGGTCATGAAAAGGTCACGTGCATGAATACTTGGAGGGGTGACCTCATCATGCTGATTAGAGGGGATGCCTCTAATCAATATACTGGTTTGGGTAGGAGGGATCAACTCCTTGTGAAGGGTGCAAGGCACACACCACATTCACCATGATAAACTGAATAAAACATGTAACTAGGATGCACCCATACGCCTCACCTGATATAATAATATGGCCAAAACTGAAAAGGGACGCCACGAGCAATCACTCCGCCGTGGGGAAGTCATAACATTGGTGCCTCCAATGTTATGGTTATGGTACCTCCATAACTAGGTGAAACTGGTCATGCTTGTATATGGCTATAGATTATGCTAATTAAACATAAGCAGTTCAAAACAATAAAACAAATACTGGGGAAAACAAATGGCTGCATACGGGGAAATCCTAATAAGGAAAGAATGTCCATACTGAAAGGACGGGAATCCGTACCTCAAGTCCAGTGAATGAACGGAAGAAGACTCCTACTTCTGGATCACTAACGCTACATGAATACACACGTGTATAAGTATCGATTTACTGATTACGTACTGGGTTTTATGTCTCATTTTAGCTGACTTGGTATGTTTTAGGTCATGGTTCACTATTTAAAGCCTTAAACTGTGTTTATCTTGTATTCTGATTAATTCGTTTAAGTATTACTGGTATTTCATGTATTATTATACTTACTGTGTAATAATAAGTAACTTTCCAAAAATAGCAGGTTTCCAAAAATAGAAAGTTTCCAAAAATAGAAAGTTTCCAAAAATAGAAAGTTACCAAAAATAGAAAGTTTCCAAAAATAGAAAGTTTCCAAAAATAGAAAGTTTCCAAAAATAGAAACTTTCCAAAAATAGAAAGTTTCCAAAAATAGAATTTACTGCTTAAAATAGATTAGTTTCTAAAAATAGAAAGTTTCCAAAAATAGATCAGCTGCCTTAATTAAATAAGTTTCCATATATAGAAGGTTTCCATGATTAGATTAGCTGCCTGAAATAGATAGATTTCCATATATAGAAGGTTTCCATTAATAGATTAGTTGCCTTATTTAATTAAGTTTCTATATTTAGAATTAAGCTGGTTACATAAGCTAACATATAAGTCTAAGTGTTTATAAGCTTGTTTCTTAAGTCAATAAGATATAGTATATAGTTTAATTATTATTTCATGTATTTTAATTAAACTATAGGTTAAGCATTTTAATTAAAGTATAACATGTTTTAATTAAAATGAAATGAAGTACTTAGGTTAAAATATGTATTATTATTATTAATACTATAACCTAAGTCATGTCTAAATTAATTAATTATATGCATGTTTTAAATAATTAATTAATTATAACTTATAACATAAAATACTTAGGTTAAATTAATATCATGCTAAATTAATAATTAGAATAACCTAAGTCATGGTTTAATTAATATCTCATGTTATTAATTAATTTATATCCTAAGTTCATGATTCATAAAAATTAACATGTAACCTAGATCATGATTTAACCAACGAACCATGAATCGGGCATGAATTCGACACCGTACCCCGAGCCAAACTCGGGGCACGTGTGCCCCCTTGCTGCCGTGGGTCCCACATGAGCCAACCAAGACCTAAAATGGTCTTGGTGGTGGCGGCAATAAGCAAACCAAACCCCCCTCGGGTTTGTTTTGCTAGGCGGCTAAAAACAAACACCCTTTTAAATCATTCTTTGATTTTAATTAATACCAAAACATGTTAGATCAATGTTTAATTATCATGTTTAAATAAGAAAAACAATAACATATTCATGAACATAAACAAAGATTCAAAAGAATTAAAAAGAAGGGTTTAAAAAGGTATACCACTATGTAGCTTAGAAAAGGATGAACAAACACTGATTATAGCAATAGTTTTTAAGATCAAAATCAACCAATCACCCTCCTATGGTGATGTTAAGGTGGCGGCACAAAGAGAGAACAAGGAGGAGGAGAGAAAACTCTTTTAGGGTTTTTGTGTTTATTTCTTGAAAGTGAAAAATGAAAACTAGTTTTACTCTTTACCCCCCTTTACTTGTAAAAGTCCATGGGCTAAGCCCACCTTGGTATATGTGCCGTGGGTATGGGGGCCCCACATGGGGTACCCGTACCTTTCTTGTGTCCCGATGTTTCGTGTTCGTTCGTGGTTAAACGTGCTCGTGTTTAAAGTGTTTCTGTTTATTCTATCGTGTCGTTTATCGTAAACTTAACGCTCGTAATTATATTATACTAGACGATTACCCGCGCATAGCGGCGGAAATCCATAGCGACAAATAATTAACGATATACTATATATTATTGTAAATGTTTCGTGTACCTTTCAAAATAAAACGTGAAAATATCAATATATGATTGCAAATAGTAGTCACATACGATATATTCTTAACATGTATGAAATAACATATAAAAATATTTAGTGAACATAAAAGTAAAACGTTACATCAGTTATGAGATAAGCAATACACTTTACTCGTCAAGTATAAATGTTCACATCAATTTTTAAGTGAAAAGTACAAAGGTTCTTGTAAATCAATATTTGAATTTTCATATTTTCTTGCACAATTTCTATAAATTTGAAAGAATGTGTAATTCGTACCCGTCGTTTAATGGCAGCTATGTTAAGTTTTTGACAAAATCATACTGGCGAATGATTTTTTTATGTGTTTTTCTAGGCATGGCTGAATAGTGGAGTCTAGTTTTGACCAAACTTTGACGGCAAATTGTTTTTCGATAACATGATTCAGTTGTTTTTTCAATGTCAAGATGGCATTGTTTTCTTGGGGCGTAGTTTTTAGTTGTAATAGTCATCTAAAATGGTAATAATAATACTTATCAAAATACTTTTTTCTAATGATGGTGATGTCTATCTCTTTTATTATTTTGAACAATTTGTTGTAAATGTGTGTCAACACTAAAAAACGATCATGATAAGGTTATTGTCATCGCTCATCACTATTGATTACTAACGCCGTCTTAAAATTATAGTTTAACATTTATTTTCGGATTTTCTCGAATTAATTATTTATTTTTAAGGATAAGTAAACCTTATCATACATACGGTGTTTGAGATTATTTATTGAAAACAAATTATTTTTTGAAAATAGATAATCAGATAATTATTATTTTGAAAACGCCATTTTAGAAAATAACGTTTGATTTGATTATACAGTTTGAAATCGCAATAATCAAATAATCAATTTTTAGAGTGTTTGCCAAATTTGATTATTTGATAAGTAAAATGAATAAAATAAACTCATTTTAACTTTTCTCTATTTTCAAAATGAAATAAATAGTTCTCCACTAACTTTTTCAAAACTCTATTTTCAAAGCTTTTAAACGCAAATAATCACTTTTCTTAATTTTTTTATCCAAACACTAATTTTAATTTATCTTCATTTTCAAAATAAAACAATTAAATAATATAATTACAAACGTAATCCTAAACACCCACTTAAAACATAACACAACTTTTAAAACTGTAATTCTTAAGTATATGCGAATAAACGTAATATACTAATTTAGATAGATATAATTTCAACTGAAAATCCATTTGAAGCCTACATGACATTTTTAAAACGTCATTTTTCTAAATTGATAACATTAATATAAGGATTAAATATTTTAAGTTGTTAATAATACAACTGTCATCAAATTTTGATGATCAAATTAAATATGAGTTCAAACGTACTTGAGGGCTGTTTCCAATTGTATCATTGAACTTTGCCATTTTTTTATGTTATTTTATTGGCGAAGTTGTGTCTTGCACTTCCTGGCGTGGCATATAGTCCTTTGTTTTTAGTCCTTTAAATGTTGTATTTTATTTTACGTGAAGTCAATCTATGTCCGTCGATCATACTATTGAACTCACGAGGTCACTCAAGAGTCATGTTTTAGTCTAGTTGGTAGATGTTATTTCATGTTTTTACTAATGTACCTTTTAAACTTCTGGATTTCTTTTAAAGACTTTAAATGTGAAAGTGGACGTTTTTTAGTTTCAAAATTTTATTTCTAAAACTTTCAAAATTCAATTAAAAAATAAATATATGTCAAAGCTTCAAATTTCGTTTAACAATATATTTTTAAAATTTTCAAAAACCTTTATATATAAAAATAATCTATATTACAACACGAATTTGTCTAGTTTTTAGATTGACGTCTGTAAAAGTCAAATAAAAAAAGCAAATGTGTATCATAGCCTCATAGGTTGTCTAAGCCATGTGAAGAGATAGTAAAAAAATACAGTAGGATGTTTTTAATTTTTTATGGCTCTTTATGTCTAGTCTATGTATCTATTATTCTAGGTTTGAAAAAGATGACACCTTTCTTGAAACTGGTAATATGTTACACTGTTCAATGTTTGACCTCTTTATTTATGAATATATTTCAAAAGTATACGCATTTCAAAACCTTATGTTTGGTTGGGTGATATTTAATCGCTTTTTCCGGTTTTGAAATTAAATGTCTTTAAAAATCGTGTTTGGTAAGTAAAAAGCAGGTTATTTATTTATGCATAGGCCCATAAATTGGTGTTTTTTAAACACATTGATTGAGAAGAACATTATAATACGCCAACCCTAATATTTCCTTTTACTCACATCAGATAAAAATGCCCCAACTACATACACCATCTTTCTTCTTCCAATCTTTCTTTAATTGCGAGAAAATATTTCTCTATCATCAATTGTTCTTCCTTATTTTGTTCATACAATTACGATCAAATGTGTTCTTTCTTTATTTCTAACTTTGATATTGTAGAGTAAGTTTTAATTTTTCTTTTGCAGCCGATTTTTGGATTGAAAAATCAGCTTTGGGTTTTCATACAAACGAATGCGAACATAGTGAGATTTTACAAGAATGCAATTTTATTGCTTCAAATTATTTGTTGGATTGATTCCAATTATTGAACACTTTTTGTTCTGAAATAAAAAATATAGATTATTTATTATGACAGGATGCTAAGATTTAAAAATATATATAATCGATCTTTGATAAAGAAATCAGATTATAATGTTTTGTTTCCAATTCCTCTCATCAAATGGCAACAAGATGATAAGAGGGTAATTTTGTCATATTTGCAAATGAGAAATTAATCTCCATCTACAATTGTTGCCCAAAAACCATGATTTTAAACTCATGAACCAAACTCATATTTGAACAGTATGTCTTTCAAATTTTGAAAAACTTTAACAAAACTGAAAAAGAGTTTGTACGAAAAACAGGGCTTTTTAACGACCCAACATTTTTTGATGAAAATCAAATAAATGAGATAAGGGTCGACCTTTTTCACGAAAGACAAAGACGGAGAGAGCAACTTGTCCTCAGACATTCTGTCTTTTGACAACCTCTGAATGGTACCCCACATGGGGCCTCTTTAAAACAACGTTTTAAAGCTCTTATTTACTCTTTTCGGTTATACATACCGAAAATAATGTAGTCATAACTACCTAGCTACTGAACACAAACACAATCGCTAAGGGCGAGGGCCTTCACTCCCTCCGAGCTCCTCCCCCCTTAGTTATAAGAGGCGGAAGATGTTCTTAATACTGGATTTCCGTTTTATACTGGATTTAAGAAAAAAAAAATACGAATAACTTTCATGGTGATGGGCGAACGGTGGTTGAGACGAAAAAAGGTGGTGTGATAATCGAAGCGATGAGGGTGTGTTTTGTTGTAGATGTGAGTGTCTTTTAGGTGTTTGTGTATGGTTTTTTAATTTAATGAAGTGAGAAAAGTGGTATTGAAGATGAGTCAACGACTGAAAAAAATAAAAAATCTTATAAAAACTCATATCTATAAATACAACTTATAGATATATAAAAGAAACTTACCAAACATGATTAATATACATAGATCTATTAAAAAAATTCAAAATGGCTAAAAAACTTTTTGGTGGCGGCGGGTTTGATGATGGTTTGGTTTATATGGTCGTGTGGTTTGATGGTGTCGCTGATGATTTGACTGTGGTGGCGGCGGCTAGTGGTAATTGATGAAGTTTTAGGTTTATGGTTTTATGTTTAGAGAGAGAGAGAGAGAGAGATAAAAAGAAGGCAATGTAGTGTGTGTTTTTTTTAATATTTTTTATTAGTAGACAAACTTTTATAAGAGTAAAGATATTTTAGTAGGACCCACAATTTTTTCAACCATTCTAATTTTCAATTTTCAACCATTTTGGTTTTTCCTTTATAAGATAGTATAGATGTATTTACGTAATTATTCTAGTTCGTATTTTAAATGGTGATCATGATTTAATTATGTTCACGTGACATATTTATTAACTGTTTATCATGAGTTCGTACGTAATCGATACTTGTCATGTCACACACGTATGCACTTGCTTGATTATTAGCACATGAATGTTATCAATACTAAATGAGGTAAGTTTTAATCTAGGACGTACGATCTTAAGGGCACTATTCATGGTAAAAGCATGCGGGTTTTACAATTCTTCCCCCCTAAAAAGAATAATTCGTCCCCGAATTATAGATAAAGTAAGCTGAAAAGAAGTAACATACCCGAACTCAAAATATGAAGTGAGGGTAAGAAGCCCGGATAGACTCCTCTGTTTCCCAAGTGGCTTCCCGCTCGGTATGGTCCCTCCAAAGAATTTTGATGAATGGAATCGTCTTCCTTCTCATGACTCGTTCTTGCCTGTCGAGTACTCGTTCGGGTTCTTCTATAAAAGTGAGATCTTCACGTATCTGTTCCAGTGGATACTGAACCATGTGAAGGGGATGATAATTGTACCCTCTGAGTAAGGACACATGGAACACGTTATGCACGTGCGAAAGCTGAGGAGGTAACGCCAATCGGTAAGATACTTCACCGATTCGTTCAACGATATCAAAAGGTCTGATGAAACGAGGACTGAGTTTTCCTTTGATCCCCAAGCGTTTAACACCACGTGCCGGCGAAACCTTGAGGAAGACGTGATCTCCCACATTAAAATGTATGTCCCTACGATGTTTATCGGCGTAACTCTTCTGACGTGACCGTGCTTCCTGCAGCTTCTGCTTAGCTACTTCGATCTTCTCATTGGTCATTTCTATAATCTCTGGTCCTTCGAGTGTTCGCTCTCCCACTTGATCCCAGCAAGTTGGAGCGCGACACTTTCTGCCATACAACATCTCGAATGGAGCACATTTGATACTTGCGTGCCAGCTGTTGTTGTATGCAAACTCGACTAAACAGATGTAATCGTCCCAATCACCTGTCCATTCCAACGCACACGACCTTAACATATCTTCCAATGTCTGAATTGTTCGCTCCGACTGTCTGTCCGTTTGAGGATGAAAGGCCGTACTCAGCTTAAGTTGTGTACCCCAAGCTTTTTGCAGACCTTTCCAGAATCGCGACGTGAAACGAGGATCTCTGTTTGAGACGATGCTGGAGGGAGTGCCGTGAAGTCTCATGATCTCCCTTCTGTAAGTATCTGCGAGTTTACTTACCGGATCTTCCTTGCGTATCGGTAAGAAATGAGCTGATTTGGTGAGTCGATCAACAATGACCCAAATAGCATCGTGCTTCTTCTTGGTAGGCGGAAGACCGGTAACAAAATCCATGGTGATTTTGTCCCACTTCCACTCTGGAATATCCAACGGTTGAAGGAGACCGCCTGATCGCTGATGTTCAATCTTAACCTGCTGGCAGGTAAGACATTTGGAGACATAAGTGGCTACATCCTGTTTCATACCACTCCACCAAAAGTGCTGTCTGATGTCATGTTACATTTTTGTCGACCCAGGATGTATAGAAAATGGGGAGCTGTGAGCTTCAGCTAGCAATGCTTCCCGGAGTTCTTGATTGTCAGGAACACAAAGTCTCGTGCCCTGCCAAACGATACCGTCTGCGTCCATTCTGAATTCTGTCTGCTTCTCCAAATTCTGAATTATCGCCCAAATCTCTCCATCATCCTTCTGCGCTTCCTTGATCCTAGTCAGTAACTCAGGTTCTAATCTAAGATTCGCCCAGTATCCATGCTGCCCACGTACCATGATTTTGATGTCTAGCCGCTCCAAGTCTCTTATGTTTTGTTCCTTGATCTCAATGCCGTTGATCATTCCGGACTTTCTGCTGAGTGCATCTGCTACTACATTAGCTTTCCCGGGATGATATTGTAGGTTAATATCGTAATCCTTCAACAGTTCCAACCATCTCCTTTGTCTCATTTCAATTCTCGCTGTGTGAAGATATACTTCAAGCTCTTGTGATCCGTGAAAATGTCGCATGATTCTCCGTATAAGTAATGCCTCCATATCTTCAATGCGAACACCACTGCAGCAAGTTCCAAGTCATGCGTAGGGTAGTTTTCTTCATAGGGCTTAAGCTGCCGTGAAGCATACGCGATCACTTTCCCATGTTGCATGAGAACACAGCCCAGTCCCTTCCCCGATGCATCGCTATAGATCTGAAATCCACCTGTACAAGATGGGAGAGTAAGAATAGGTGCAGATACTAACTTCTGCTTTAGGTCTTCGAAGCTCTTCTCTCGATCTTCCGTCCAGACGAATTTCTCTCCTTTTCGCATCAGTTTGGTGAGAGGTAGTGCCAAGCGGGAAAAGTTCTCCACGAATCTGCGATAATATCCAGCTAAGCCTAAGAAACTGCGGACTTCTGTCGCCGACGTTGGTCTTGGCCATTTAGTGATAGCCTCAACCTTCGCTGGGTCCATAGTGATCCCTTCTGCTGATACAATGTGACCCAAGAATGCCACCTTGTTTAACCAGAACTCACACTTGGAGAATTTCGCATACAGCTGCTTCTGACGAAGAATCTGTAGTACCGTACGAAGATGGTCTTCGTGTTCCTCCGTGGACTTTGAGAAAATCAGGATGTCATCGATGAATACAATGACAAACTTATCAAGGAATTCATGGAAGATTCTGTTCATCAGATCCATGAATACTGCTGGAGCATTAGTCAGGCCGAATGGCATGACTACAAACTCATAATGGCCATAGCGGGTACGAAAAGCAGTCTTGGCAATATCCTGCTCTTTAACCCTTAGCTGATGGTAGCCTGACCTTAGATCGATCTTTGAGAAGTGTTTGGCTCCTTGAAGTTGGTCAAACAGATCGTCTATACGTGGCAGTGGATATCTATTGCGGATGGTAATCTTATTAAGTTCACGGTAGTCAATGCAAAGTCGCATGCTGCCGTCCTTCTTCTTAACGAACAAGACCGGTGCGCCCCATGGAGATGCGCTTGGTCTAATGAACCCTCGTTCAAGAAGTTCCTGCAGTTGGTCCTTTAGTTCTTTTAGCTCTATGGGAGCCATACGATACGGAGCCTTAGAGATTGGCTCAGCTCCTGGAACAAGGTCGATGTTGAACTCCACTTCTCTTGCAGGTGGTATGCCTGGAAGTTCATCTGGGAAGACGTCTTGAAATTCCGAAACTACTGGTTGATCCTGAATCGATGGGGATTCAGCATCCATGTCATGAACCGTAGCTAGATAACCTTCGCAGCCATGTGACAGTAATGCACGTGCTTGCAAGGTAGATATCACTTGTACAGACCGTCCGGGTATGAACCCGTTATGAATGTACTCTGGTGCATTAATGTCGCCGAAGATCACCCGATATGAGTGGCAGTCTATGGTAGCATGGTGCTTGGATAGCCAGTCCATGCCGAGAATCATATCGAACTCAATCATGTCTAAGGGAAGTGCATCTACTGCACGAACTTTATCGTCAAACTCTAGAGGAAGACTCTTGTATACATGAGTTATTAATACAGAGTCCCTCAAAGGCGTGGAAATGGTAAGCCTATTTTCTAATGGCAAGGGAAGTGTCCTGATGTCCTTAGCATAAGTAGTGGAAATAACTGAATGAGTGGCACCCGTGTCGAAAAGAACACATGTAGCTTGGCCGTACATATACAAAATTCCAGTAATGGTACCTGTAGATTTGTTTGCCTGATCGCGCGATGTCGTGTAGACACGCCCAGTGGTAGGAGGCGGTTTAGTATCAGCATGACCCGAAGTACCCTCCATTTCACCCTTACGGCAATCTCTCATACGATGGCCAGGGAGGCCGCACTTGTAGCACGCGTCGGAATCACGACGACATGGGCCAGGGTGTCTGCGATGGCAAGTACTGCAAAGAGGATGAGTGAATCCTCCAGCAGGAGTCCTTGCTTGCTGAGGGCCTGCTGATGACAAAACGTGTTAAGAATAAAGTATATGCACGAGTATAGGACGTAAGCGTCATAAGATGTTTACCAGTATTAGCTGAACGGTTAGGCTGAGAACCCCTGTGGTTCTGGTCCTTCCCGTTACCGTGGTTCCTGGTAGAGGTTAATATAGTGTCAGCATGAGAGATATAACATGAAATCATAATAAGATGCGTAAATAGTAGGACCTGCTGTTGTTGGAGTGTCCCGCATTGTTACGGTAATTATCATTACCGTTGCGCCTTTCCACAACAGAACGGTCGTTATTGTGACCGTTTCCTTTGGGCTGATGAGGCTGCTGCTGGGTAGCCGGCTGAGACCGGTCCCCAGTTTTCTGCCTGGAAGATACAGTTTAAGAAATGATTATAGAACATATAATGATAGGATGCAGTCTGGTTAACGCTAGAACACGAAATGTTTTACCTCTTGTCGGGTCTTTCAGCTTCCCCGAACTCATCGCGTTCCTGCAACATCTCAAGCTTCCTTGCTGCGTCGGCCACTTGTGCTACTGTATTGAACGTAGCACATACCAAATTGTTCGCGACCGAGGTGCGAAGTGCCCACCTAAAATGGTGTGCCTGCTCCTCAGGAGTACCAGCTGCTGCTCCCAGAAAACCAGCCAAGCGAAGAAAGCGCTGCATGAATTCGTTGCTATTCTCGCCCGCTCTCTGACGTATCCCATGGTATTCTCGCTTGAGTTTGTCCTGCTCTGCCTTAGGAAAGAACTGCTCCATCACTCTCTCCTTGAATTGGGCCCATGTCAAACCAGCGACCCATTCATCACCTCCTTCTGACTGCGTCAAAGCTAGCCACCAGTTGATTACATCGCCTTCAAACCGGTAGCATGCCAATCTCGCCTTGAAGGCGGGGTCACATCCCATAGCATTGAAGATTTTCTCAATGTGAGTCAACCAGCTTTCAGCATCGCTGGGGCTATCAGTCTTTTCAAAAGCTCTAGGACGGAGCTTGTTAAATCTTTCCAACCATACCGCTAGTGTCACTGGGGGAGGAGGAGGAGGTGGTGCCTGATTCTGTTGCTGCTGATTGTTGGCAGCTTGGACTTCAGCACGAATGTCATTCCTCAGTTGAGGAAGTAAGGCTTGCATGGCAGCCTGAATTGCAGCATTGAGCTGCTCTTGCTCGCGTGTGAGAACCATCTGACAGTATAACATAAACATATGATTAACAGTTCAAACATAAAATATAACTTGTATATATACATTAAAAAAAATTTTATGCTAAAAAAATTTCATGAGAAAAATTTATGCAAGAAAATCTTTGTATGAATGCATGATGCGGTTTTATGAAAACTTTTGATGCTCGAGAGTGAACGCCTCTGGTCAGTTCACTCAAAATAAAAGACATATCGAGGGGACGCCTATGGGTCGGTCCCAAATCTAAAAGTTTCGATAAAACACATGCGACTAAATAGGGCCAGTCCTGTACCAACCATTACTTAGTCAAAAACCTGTAACAATGACATGTATATGTATGCTTAAAAATGATGAATGCATGAAAACAACTGTCAGTTCTAGGAAGACCGTAGTGACTACCCACTAATCACAGGTCATTTTTGAGAGCCTACAGGTCGAAACCTTGGCTCTGATACCATAATTGTAACACCCCATTTTGGAAATGGAATATTACGCATAATCATGGCGTGTCATCAAAGCATACAAGGATAAATGTCTAAGCATTATTCAACCATAAAAGGGAAATACCGGAATCAAACATCGGTAACCCCAAAGTAAAGCTCATCACACACAAACATAAATACTGTAAAAGGAAAGGACGAAACAAAGTCCAAAGCAACTGTATCAAAGTAAAGGAAATGCATAAAGTAAAGAAAGACAGTAAAGCTTCCAATCCATATGCACGTACGTTTGAGATCTACGAGCGTCCCTGAGTACCTGCCGTTTAGGGAACATGAAAAGGAAAACGGCTGAGCAAGACGCTCAGTGCACGGATGTACAATATAGCATGAAATAGGATAAACATGTAACATATAACAGCGGAAGACTAAGTTCTGAGAAAACTGGTTAAGTATCAAGAAAACTGGTTTTATAGTTTGAAAAGCCTTATGTTTATCTTGTGAAAACTGTTTTAACATATATATACCATAGCCCATATAGGTCATGAAAAGGTCACGTGTATGAATACTTGGAGGGGTGACCTCATCATGCTGATTAGAGGGGATGCCTCTAATCAATATACTGGTTTGGGTAGGAGGGATCAACTCCTTGTGAAGGGTGCAAGGCACACACCACATTCACCATGATAAACTGAATAAAACATGTAACTAGGATGCACCCATACGCCCCACCTGATATAATAATATGGCCAAAACTGAAAAGGGACGCCACGAGCAATCACTCCGCCGTGGGGAAGTCATAACATTGGTGCCTCCAATGTTATGGTTATGGTACCTCCATAACTAGGTGAAACTGGTCATGCTTGTATATGGCTATAGATTATGCTAATTAAACATAAGCAGTTCAAAACAATAAAACAAATACTGGGGAAAACAGTTGGCTGCATACGGGGAAATCCTAATAAGGAAAGAATGTCCATACTGAAAGGACGGGAATCCGTACCTCAAGTCCAGTGAATGAACGGAAGAAGACTCCTACTTCTGGATCACTAACGCTACATGAATACACACGTGTATAAGTATCGATTTACTGATTACGTACTGGGTTTTATGTCTCATTTTAGCTGACTTGGTATGTTTTAGGTCATGGTTCACTGTTTAAAGCCTTAAACTGTGTTTATCTTGTATTCTGATTAATCCGTTTAAGTATTACTGGTATTTCATGTATTATTATACTTACTGTGTAATAATAAGTAACTTTCCAAAAATAGCAGGTTTCCAAAAATAGAAAGTTTCCAAAAATAGAAAGTTTCCAAAAATAGAAAGTTACCAAAAATAGAAAGTTTCCAAAAATAGAAAGTTTCCAAAAATAGAAAGTTTCCAAAAATAGAAAGTTTCCAAAAATAGAAAGTTTCCAAAAATAGAATTTACTGCTTAAAATAGATTAGTTTCTAAAAATAGAAAGTTTCCAAAAATAGATCAGCTGCCTTATTTAAATAAGTTTCCATATATAGAAGGTTTCCATGATTAGATTAGCTGCCTGAAATAGATAGATTTCCATATATAGAAGGTTTCCATTAATAGATTAGTTGCCTTATTTAATTAAGTTTCTATATTTAGAATTAAGCTGGTTACATAAGCTAACATATAAGTCTAAGTGTTTATAAGCTTGTTTCTTAAGTCAATAAGATATAGTATATAGTTTAATTATTATTTCATGTATTTTAATTAAACTATAGGTTAAGCATTTTAATTAAAGTATAACATGTTTTAATTAAAATGAAATGAATTACTTAGTAAAATATGTATTATTATTATTAATAATATAACCTAAGTCATGTCTAAATTAATTAATTATAGGCATGTTTTAAATAATTAATTAATTATAACTTATAACATAAAATACTTAGGTTAAATTAATATCATGCTAAATTAATAATTAGAATAACCTAAGTCATGGTTTAATTAATATCTCATGTTATTAATTAATTTATATCCTAAGTTCATGATTCATAAAAATTAACATGTAACCTAGATCATGATTTAACCAACGAACCATGAATCGGGCATGAATTCGACACCGTACCCCGAGCCAAACTCGGGGCACGTGTGCCCCCTTGCTGCCGTGGGTCCCACATGAGCCAACCAAGACCTAAAATGGTCTTGGTGGTGGCGGCAATAAGCAAACCAAACCCCCCTCGGGTTTGTTTTGCTAGGCGGCTAAAAACAAACACCCTTTTAAATCATTCTTTGATTTTAATTAATACCAAAACATGTTAGATCAATGTTTAATTATCATGTTTAAATAAGAAAAACAATAACATATTCATGAACATAAACAAAGATTCAAAAGAATTAAAAAGAAGGGTTTAAAAAGGTATACCACTATGTAGCTTGGAAAAGGATGAACAAACACTGATTATAGCAATAGTTTTTAAGATCAAAATCAACCAATCACCCTCCTATGGTGATGTTAAGGTGGCGGCACAAAGAGAGAACAAGGAGGAGGAGAGAAAACTCTTTTAGGGTTTTTGTGTTTATTTCTTGAAAGTGAAAAATGAAAACTAGTTTTACTCTTTACCCCCCTTTACTTGTAAAAGTCCATGGGCTAAGCCCACCTTGGTATATGTGCCGTGGGTATGGGGGCCCCACATGGGGTACCCGTACCTTTCTCGTGTCCCGATGTTTCGTGTTCGTTCGTGGTTAAACATGCTCGTGTTTAAAGTGTTTCTGTTTATTCTATCGTGTCGTTTATCGTAAACTTAACGCTCGTAATTATATTATATGTATTTACGTAATTATTCTAGTTCGTATTTTAAATGGTGATCATGATTTAATTATGTTCACGTGACATATTTATTAACTGTTTATCATGAGTTCGTACGTAATCGATACTTGTCATGTCACACACGTATGCACTTGCTTGATTATTAGCACATGAATGTGATCAATACTAAATGAGGTAAGTTTTAATCTAGGACGTACGATCTTAAGGGCACTATTCATGGTAAAAGCATGCGGGTTTTACATTGTTCCTTTTGAACTGATTGATTTCTTCTTGCATAGCAGCTACCCATCCTTCTTCTACCAGAGCCTCAGCTACTCTTTTAGGTTCAATTTGTGAGAGAAATTCAGCAAAGAGACATTCATTGGCTGAGGCTAACTCTGAGTCTTGAATTCGCTGTCTAGTTGTGACCCCTGCATTTGGTTCCCCTATAATGCTGACAAGAAGAATGTGTTGATCTCTTGACCACTTATTTTGAGGAGCTGGGGACTCAAGGACAGGAGTACTTGTGGGCACATCTGGTACAATTTGAGTTTCATTCTGCTGACTAGGAGGGCTTTCTTCAAAGACTACTTCAGTGTCAGAGTCTTCTTCAGCCATATTAAGGGGTGCTATTTCATTGTCAGCAGGAGAATCTTCAGGGATTTGAAGAATTGGTGAGTCATCAGTATCATGAGAAGGACCATCAGAAATTTGAGGTTCTTCTTCATCAAGTTCCTGAGAGGTAGGAACTTCTATGTTGTGAGTAGACAGAGGGTCAAAGGCAGGGACATAAGGGGTGAGAGTGATGGAGTGATGATGACTGGTAGGTCTGGGTTCTGTGAACTCATCACTTGGAAAAGATACATTTTCATTAAAATCAATTTCATCACCCCCTGTTCCTGTTCTCTGTATGACCTCATCATCTTCATTGAATCTGACATGGAATGTTTCTTCTACTTCTTGTCTTCTGATGTTGAATACTCTGAAGGCTTTGGCTGTTGGAGAGTATCGCAAAAAGAAACCATCATCAGCTTTTTCATCAAACTTTCCAAGTTTATCCCTGTAGTTATAAATAAACACAGGGCACCCAAACACATGAAAATAGCTGACGTCTGGAGATCTTTTCCTGAAAACTTCATAGGAGGTTTTACCATGTCTTTTGACAATGATTGATCTGTTTTGTGTGTAGCAGACAGTGTGAACAGCTTCTCCCCAAAATTATTTTGGTAAGGCTGCACCATTTAACATAGTTCTTGCTGCTTCAATCAAAGTCCTGTTTCTTCTTTCAGCCACACCATTTTGTTCAGGGGTGCCAGCTGAAGAGAAGTTCTGAGAAATCCCTTTTTCATCACAAAAAGATTCAAGTTGATGATTCTTGAATTCAGTACCATTATCACTTCTTAGAGCTTTGACTCTAACATCATTCATATTTTCAACCTGTCTGATGAAGGACATGATGGTTTCAGCTGCATCACTTTTCCTTCTGAGGAAGAACACCCATGTGTATCTTGAAAATTCATCGACTATGACCAAGGTGTATTTGTTATGATTAATGGTCTGAGGTTTGACAGGCCCAAACAAATCCATGTGAAGGAGATGTAAGCACTTGTCAATAGAGAATGATTGTCTAGTCTTGAATGAAGACCTGTGATGCTTTCCTTTGACACAGGCAGAACAAGTCTTGTCTTTGGAAAACATTACTGAAGGTAGACCAGCAACCAAGTTTTGAGTGGCTATTTTGTTGATGTTCTTGAAGTTGAGATGAGACAGTCTTTTGTGCCACAGCCAATTGACACTTTCAGAGGCTTTAGCAAGAAAACAATTTGCACTGTCTTCAGAGCACACAACCATGTTGATGACATAAACATCTCTCCTTCTAGGTGCAATCAGCACAACATCATTGTTTTTGTTGAATATGGTTCCCTGAGTCTTAGTAAACAAGACCTTATAGTCAGCATCACACAATTGGCTGATGCTAATAAGATTGTGTTTAAGACCATTCACATATGCAACCCTGGTGAATGTAATCCCATTGCAATTCACTGAGCCATATCCTTCTGTGTCACCTGAAGAGTTATCTCCAAACACCACTTTAGGACCTGGCTCCTTTGAGTATCTGTGCAGGTATTGTTGAATCCCTGTCATGTGTCTAGAACAGCCACTATCTAGATACCATACCGATTCCTTGAGATATTTCTGCACAGATACATAGAAACAGATTAGTTCCTATGGTGAACCCACTTTCCAGTGGGTTCCCTGAATTGCTTATTAGCTACTCTTGTGTTCCTGAAAAACTTTTGGCGTTGGGATGGACAGTTCATTGTTTCATGGTTATAACTCCCACAGATATCACACCCAAGGAAGTCACCACACTCGTCTGAGTGATGGTCTGTGAACCCACAGAATTTACAGGGAGGATAAGGTTTGTAATTTCCCTGTTGTCTTTTGGAACTCTGTGGTCTGTCCCTAGAGGGTGTCTGAGCTCTTTTAGCAGCCATGTGTCTGTCATGATCTAAGGTCGAATGGTGAGAATTTTTACATACATTGCAATAAGGTTTGATTAACCTTTCCCCTTTGGGTTCACCTAGGACTGACTTAGGTTCATGAGAAGTAGAGCATTCAGCGGAAGGCTTAATGTGTTGTTTCAAGAGTTCTACTTCTTTCATGAGAGACAACAGGCGATATTCAGTGGTAGGTTCAACCTTATTCACAGCTTTAGAATTAACAGGCTTAAAAGCTACTTGTTTGCCAGTTTGTTTAGCAGGAACATGAAAAACTTTAGCTGGAGGATTCTCAATATCTGTCCTAAGTTCATCCTTAGCAGATCTAGAAGAACTACTGGGTTCAACTCCAGAGAGTTTGGGCAAGGGTGGTAGCTCAGCCACATCTTCAGAGACAGGGTCATTTATCAAAGTGGTATCTGACATATGAATGGTCTCTGTAGATTTAAAGACAATGTCTTTGGGTTTGGTGAGAATTCTCAGCTTATTTTTCTTAGCAGATATATCCCTTTTAATGTCAGCAGGCAGGTCATCATTAAGCAATTGATCTATAGTGAACCTAGCACACAGCCATTTTTCAATAACCTTGTTCAATTCAGAGACTTGATCATTTAAAGCAATGTTTTTCAAGGTTAATCTATCTACTTCATTTTGCAGGGATATTTTCTCTAAATTAACCCGCCTAAGAGTTTCACATTCAGCCTTAGCATTTAGCATTTCAGATTTAACAGAGTGAAACTTATCAAGTAGGTTCTTTCTTTGTTCCTCAACAAAGTGTAAATCAACAATGGTGTAATCAAGGACATGCTTACGTTCATCACTATCAGACATGGATAAAAGCCTGTGTACCTTTTTCATTGTGATGTCAACCCATTGTCCTGATCTTGCATCACCTTTTCCAACAGCTGGTTCATCCTCAGCTATCGCCATAAAAGCCCTGACTCTGGTGGTGTCTTCTTCATCTGAAGTCAGTGGCTCATCATTCCAATCATAAGTTTCAGCAACCAACCCTTTCTCTGTCTTTTTCTCACCACCTTTCTTTTTGGACAGAGCTTCAATCTTCAAGTTCATTTGTTCTAACTCAGCTTTAAGTGCCTTGTACTTATTTTTGTAATCTTTCTTCTCAGTGTCTGAAGAATTTGATGGTGATGAGTTGTTATGTTGTTTGAACTTGTAGGGTTTGGCTGAAGATGATGGATAAGAGGGTGAGGATGTCTTGGTGGAAGGACAGTCTTTTTGATAATGTCCAAGCTTTCCACAGGCAAAACACGTTTCTTTTGACCTGTTAGTTGGTTTACTAGCTGATCCTACTCTTCCTGATCTTTTGAAGTATCTTCTTTGGTTGGCTAGCAAGGCTCTTTCATGGAACTCTGCATTGAGGTCTGTCAAGAACTCTTGGCTGCTACGGGTATCTTCTTCAACATCAGAATCGCTGTAATGAGGATGTGTTGCAGAGATTAATGCTTTGGAAGATGCTCCTTGGACCACAAATCTTTCAGTCTCTGACTTGTAAATAGTATCGATCAGCCCTTCTTCATAATTGTACTTACCATAGAGCTGAGCAAGGGTATCATTTTTGATTGAGTTGTTAGCTCTCTGAGTCTGATTCATGCTCAGCCACTTTCTTGGAAGTCTGTTGACAAAAGTAGCATTGATCTCAGCTTGACCAATAGTGACATCATTCATAGCTAGGTCATTTAGAAGAATCTTCAGCCTAGTATAGGTTTTCTGAACCTTTTCACCTTCAAGTGACTTGAAGGCATTAAACTGAAGTCTGAGTGCCTGAATCTTTGTCTCTCTTGTTTCAGAGGGTCCTTCATGGCCAAGAATGAGGTCTGTCCACATTTGTTTAGCTGTGGGACACTGAATGACAGACTTCATGATATGCTTGGGAAGGCAGGATATTATGATGCTTTTGAGACGTTTATCTTGGTTTGCCAATTTCCTATCAGCTGGAGTCCATTGTTTGAGAGGTTTGGGAAGAGGGTTTTCTTCAGTGGATGTAAGCGCCATGGGAATATATGTACCATTTTCTAAAATTTCTAAAAGAAAAGGTTCAAGCCCATCAAGATATACAAGAAATTGACTCTTCCAACTGGCAAAATCTTCTTCATCAAAGACTGGTACACTTGTAACGTGTGATCCACCTCTTGAGTCAAGAAGTTGGGGTAGATCATCATCATTGGCAGGAGGGTTAAGTCTTGGTGAAGATGGGTTTGTGGAAGGTGATTGTGGTGGGTTAGAAGTTTCTGGCATGGTGGATCTTGATTATAAAACTAAGAACGATGTTTCTTGAAGGTTTTAATATCAAACACCGCTCTGATACCAATTGAAAGTCCCTAATCAATGCAAGAAACCCTAATCTTAGCTTAATCAACACAAGGTATTACTTTTCAAACGTAATCTTATTATTGTATAATAAAGAATTACATGTGTTATGGATAACATAGTTTGATGACAATGTGTTGTGCACACTTTGAACAACAATAAACCCTAACTTATGAATACAGTCGTAGCTGTTTGATTCACTAAGTTGTATGCAATAATGTTCTTAATATCTCAAAGTGTTAAACATTAATGCATGGATACACATCCTATTTATAGTGTTACGAGTTTGACCTAAATAGTACTTGATGGCGACTACACAAGCTTTTACAAGTTCCCACATCAGTCACATGATGTCCTTCTATTCTTGGTAGTCTTCCATTATACTTTAAGGAAACAGTTGTCAAAACAGTTTCCTTTTTCTTCATAGTCTCGAACACACAAATGGCATGTCCAAAGTGTGCTGAGAGTTATCAGGGTATTGCCACCCCTGTTAACTCTCAACCCCTCAGAGTCCCTGATACATCTTGGCTGTTATCCATCACAGCCAATGAGTATGTCTTCAGGTAATTCTTCGACTTCCCTGACAATGTCTCTGACATGGACTCCTCTGAGGTTGCTCACAGAGACTTGGATCTCTGTGAGTCTTGCGAAACTTGCCTGCCTCCTAGGCACAGGCAAGGGACTATCTAACAGCCTAATTATGTTTAAATCAATGATCAGGGAATCTAACAAGTTTAGATTCCTAACACGTTTGCACCTCTCTTCCTATGCCCTTTAGTTTTCTCTAAACCTGACATGACAGCAGCCTTCTGGATCCTTGTCCTTGTCATCTTTAATGCAGCGCATTCAAAGATGTAGGCTGGTATTCTCCATTTCGGCAGCGCATTCAAAGATCCCATGAGAGAATAATACTGAATTCAGTGATCCCAAATCAAATACATTCTGTTTTTCCATTCTAATGTAAGTTATATGGAGCGTTGTGGTTTGTTCCCACCTTCTCTATTTCTATGTTTGATGACGCCCGTATTTAGTCTCTATTATGCTTTGGCGTGAGGATGTAGCTTCATCAAAGGAATTTTTAAATGAAGGCTTTAGTCTCTACATGGGAAATGTATATAAATATAGAGATTTTGCCTTGTGGGGGAGTGGTTCTTGCAACCAGGGACGAAGCCAGAACGAAAACTTACCGGGGGAACAAATTTTTTTTTGAACCATACGTTATGGTTAGTGATTTTACGATTTTCCGTAACCAAAAAACACTTACATAAAGTTATTATTTTTATAACACAAGTTGAAGCGTCATTAAAATAATCATCACCCATCTATCACCCATCTGATTACGCAAATCAGTTTTAATGAGTTTCATTTTAGAAAAAAAAAACATCTTTCAACCGTGGTGGTAGCAACATGCAAGACTAAAGCCAACTACAACAACCGATATACCAAAATATCATATTGTGCTTTTTTCTTATCCACTAGCAAAATCTTTATCACTAAACATAAAATGATAATAGACTCCTAGTTCCGTAGAAAGACTTAACATTTCCTCAGAGTAAACTAACGCGAATACATCTAACTAAGTTTAGGAACTTTGATACACTAAATTATGAAATTGAAGCATGTGAACTCAACGTCGTCGTACAATTAAGTAAATCAGTGCTTCCCTCATTAAACGATCTCCAAACTCTTTAATGTTCATATACATAAAAATGTTTAATATATCAACCTCGAAATAATGTCGATTTGTTATTATGTCTCTTTAATGTTTTGATTGAAAGTTATCCATATTCACCATCTCAATACCGTGTTTATCACAAAATGAATTTAAATTCTTTAAAAGTGAAGTAAAACATGTTGCTATATACTCTTGCAATGATCTTTTAGTTTCTTTTACCAATCAAACGACTTATAAGATAGTTTGATTTTCCTTCTGAATATGTTGTGACAATGTATTAGTGAGCTCCAACAAGTAAAATAAAAACACAAAATCAAGTGTTTTAAAATACTTTATAAAGCCAAAGGCTATTCTACGGCTAGATATATTATCATCTTCTTCCTCAACATAGTGAAAACTTTTGAAAATATTTTTATCAAACTAGTAATGGTTTTATGATAAAACCCCATCTTTCTATCAAATAAGACTAGAATATATTTCGATGGACCGGGTGCATTTAAGATGTATATGAGAAAAATCGACATTTTTTTTCAAAAATTAACATAACGTAAAAAAATCCATAGGTGTCACGGGCACCCACGGGACACCCCTGGCTCCGTCCCTGCTTGCAACTGAAGATTATGCCTATTTTGCACGCGTTTAATTCAGTTGGAATATTTATTAGCTGGAAGTATGGAAAGTGTAGTTTACATTGCCTATAAAAGCATGATGGTTTGGATGGATTATGCCTTTTAGTCTTATGCAGTTTTCGGCTGAGTGAATATTGAATTTAGTGAAAATTTTGTAGAATACGGTATATAATTTTATTAAATAGCAGTAATAAAATAAACAGAAAACAAAGAACAAAATTAAATAACAAATAATAATTGAAAGTAGTAAATATAATAGATTATTAATAATAGCCCATTTGCAAACCGCCTTACATTTTCGTAACAAATCATGAGGTGATGAAAGATGTGATGAAAGATGTGATGATAACTGAACCACAACAACGAAGGCCGGTAGTTAAAATAAAGGTGAAAAAGAAAAGTGATTGGGGTAAAGATAATGTTGAAAATAGTAATGGAATTGATGAGGTTTTGAGGATCTAAGGGGTTCTTGAAAACAGTACAGGAGAAGAATCGACACCGGGATAGGACAAACAGTTAATTCTTTTGAAAAACATGCTTCGAAAGATATTAGCCAGCTTGCAAGAACGCTCATCAAAGCATGGAAAGATATGGCAGACGAATGGAGAATTTCAGAACAAGCGAAGAATCATAAGGGTTTAGTCACTCGTGACCAGCATTGTCAACCGACTGATTCTGATTCAACAACAAGTGATCAGAAGACTTTAGTCACTCATGGTCAGCGTAGTAGGCCGATTGATTCTGATGCAGCAACAAGTGATCCAAGGGTTTAAGCAACACCAGTAAAGAAAAAATGGAGTCAACAAAGAAGAGGCTTCAAGAAAGGTATAAAGAATTGGAAAACATGAAGCAGAAGCGAAAGATACAAGTAATCGAGCATTATGAACTCCCCAAACACGGTCGTCTTCCCCCAAAAGCATAACATGTTAAACCAGTCAACGAACGAGTCAAAAGATGAAGTACTGCAAATTTTGTTACAGTTTGTTTGATCATGTCGTACATTGCAATGACCTGTTCGATTGTAATTTTCGTGTTAGCTGAATCCATGATTACGTAATATCTCTGCAATTTTGTTCTACACCATTCATCTCGTTGACAAGGATCAGTAATGACTGAATTGCTTTATATTCAAATTTGTTTATCTGCATTTGTAAGTTGGGACAGATTTATTAATAGGCCACTTAGATTGCGGGCAAGTAAGTTTCGTCTACGTCAAAAGTCTCATCTATGTATAACTGAGAAAGACTAGACTTTAACATACATTTACATCATAGAATTTGACATTCGGACTGATACTACTAACTCGCCAAGTAATAATAATTGTAAACGATAAGGAATTGGACAAAGATTTTGTCTGGTATTCTCCATTTCTGCATCGCAATTAATAGATCCCATGAGCTGTGACTATTGCCAAACTTATAATCCAAATAATACTGATTCAGTGATCCCAAATCAAATGCGTTCTTATCTTTGAGTTTGGGACTCTGCTTGTTCTGTTTTTCCTTTCTAATGTAAGAAATATGGAGCGCTGTAGACACACAAGGTGCCCATGTTATTAAGTCCACTTTCATCGCATGAATATGATCAGTTGGATGTAACCCTGCAGTGTTCTTAATACACCCGCAAATGTAAAATAAACATGTAACTGATTTATACAAGTCCAGAGATTCAAACCGCATTGTAATTACCTCTATCAAAGAATTTCATTTTCCTCCATTTCACAGAACACTCATCGCTGCAGACGTGAAGCAATCCATAATTGATTACAAGTTAATTAGACTATTGGAAACGTTAACCTTGAATTCCAAACCTGATTTTGAAGCGATAGCAAAAATCAGTTCCCCAAATTTCTTATTGCGAAGTGCCACCACTGTAACACGTGCCAGAATGAAAACAATTACAATTATTGCGATATTTTAAACTACATTGACTATCTTCATTGTCTATTAAAGATAGCTTTATAGCTTATGCTTGCACTTGTTCACTAAGAATAGATCCTAAGCAAATACAGTAAGAACATACTGCTGCAAACTATCAATATCCGATGTACAACCTCAATCCTATGTAAACCTGACAGTAAACAGAATGCTTTCCTTTTGAAACATCGTTTTTACACACGTTCGTAACTTCTAAGCATGACCAAGTGCTGATCATATTCTGCTATTTCATCAAACATAAGTCTTGTAAATTTAAATGGAGAATTGTTGAAGCCAGGGTTTGCTTGAGGTAACTGTTACACAATAAACGAAATACATAAATCAGAGATAACTCTAAGTAACCTGCTAACTAATTTATGAATCACTTCAATTATCTGTCAAAATCACCTCCTCCTCACCCCCGTTATGTTCATCCAATGCTCTCTTAATATCTTCTTTGGTCACACGTACGTCGTCAAATTTAAACCTACAAAGAACTTCATATGGCGATTCATATCAGTGCAGTTACACATTCTCCTTGTCTCTTGTCTCTGCTACCTGCAAAATCCCAAGTGTAAGCAATCATCAACAATAAGAAAATGCAGCATAAGCAAAATGCAGTACAAAAGACGTTGCTCAATAGGTCCCATCACATGATTCTTAAATATCATTATGAAATAACTCCACAAGATACTAATCTTTATCTTTATCTTTACTACCTTATAAAGAGTTTATAAATGTTGAAATGTTGAAATGTTTAAACATTTAATGTAACTAGACGAATACCCGCGCATAGCGGCGGAAGTTTTTAGCGGTAGATAATTAAAGATATATGATATTGGCGGAATGTTTTTCGTATCGTGTACGAATGTGATATACATGTCCATGTAGAGATGATCATATAGACGAGTACACGTGCATGATAATGAACATTCATAACGGCAGATGATTATGATAATTTTAAAAGTTTGATTTGTATATTATATTTATGACGAGTAATTCGATCTTCATTGTTTAAAAAATGTTATTATTTTGAAGTATATCGCTTGCTTCCTAAAATCTTGATATGTTTCTGTTATTAATTCAATTTAATGCATATTATTGTTGTTTTCATGTAGAAATACAGACTTAAAATCTTCCATATTCATACTACTTTTTAAGATTCACTCGTATTGAATGGAGGACATATTGTTTCCGTCTAATTAGAAACTTTCGAAAAACATAAAAAAGCAAAACCCATTGAGTTGATATTTAGAATTAAAAGCAATTGAATACATGATCTTTTCGATCAAAGTCAACTTACATTGAAAGCAATTTCCAACTCTTTTTTTAACTTTTGTTTTCACATTCAAATCTTTCTTAATAATTATGTTTTCGTAAACAATGTTTTAAAACCCGGGTCTTAGATCGACCCAGTCGAGTCACCGGGTCCGGGTCAACCCGAGTCGACCCAGGTCAATCCGGTTTTCTAAAAAAAATATTTGTTTTCATATTTTTAATAATTAACAAAATTATACTTATAAAAACCATAAAAACTTACGTATATTGAAAATATAAATTGTTTACCAACCAATATAATATGTAAAAATAAAATTTTGTCGCAAATACGTAAAATTAAAAAAGAATTTCAAAAAAACCCCGAAAAATATGAAAACCGGTCGGGTCTTAAGAACCGGGTTGACGCGGGTCACCCCAAACCCGCCGGGTCAAGCCGGGTTTCGAAAAAATGAAACCGGGTCAATATGACCCGTTTTTTCGGCCGGAACCGGTTCAACCGATTGACCCGGCCGGATCGACCCTGGTCTGAAAACATTGCTTTCGTCTATCTCAGTGTAAAATTTGGTCACTTCAACTCTAGAATTAATCAGATACCATCCAAACACACATTATTCATGTTTTATTTTGACTTTATATAAAAAGATGATCAAAAAAGGTCATATCAAATTCCCAATAGTTTACAAATTACATATAATCATCTGACTCATTTCACTAATAAAATTAGTCGAAGAAAACTTTGTGACCATGCAAAAGATATATAGAAAAATCGATAATCTTATACAATGATATAAATACCAAAAAACAACTTTGAAAATAAAACTCATGACGAGGGGTGGACTTAGTATTTTAAAAGGGGTGTTGCAAGAAAAAAATTTAGGTCAACTAAACTTTCGTCGTAAGAAACTAAGGTAGCACAAAAGATTTTGGGTGTTGCACATACAAAAAAATGCCAGTTTTAAAATTTTTTTGCACTTCGTGGCCTCAAAATGGGTGTAGCCCGTGCTACACCCGGCTCCTATGTGGGTCCGTCCCTGCTCATGACATAGATAGCTAATTGCTACAATCTAATTTTTAATAATATATTTTTCCATTTTTCCGACGAACCATCACTTGCTTAAATCGAAACTAAACATGATTCAAGCCGATTTAGGCAACACTATTATTCAAAATCTTGAAACATTGTGCCACACGATCAAGCCGATTCACTCCACTATAAAATATCAAAACCACATCAATCACATATTAACAATAAACTAACAAAATAAGTTTTAAAAACAAACCAAAAGAATAAAACCAGTTATGCACAAAAAAGGCGTTGAAGAAAGGGTTAAGGTGACCATTTAAGCATCCACATTTGAAATAATTCAAAATAACTACATAAAATGATAAACGAACAAACTTCTTAAGCATTCAATTATGAAACCTATGCATCCTTTTAAAACTGGACAATCACATTGGCATAAACATTGAATCATAAAAAGGGGACATGAAAACGTGCATGGCAAAGTGGAGTGTGCTTTGTTTCATTTTAATATAAAATACAACATTACACATTTTATGGAGTTCCTACTTTAGTCTTTGAATCTCAACAACTTTATCTTTTATCTTCTCTTCCAGGGTTAATACCTGAAACAAGGCAACAAATAAATTAGTGTCGTTTAATCCTACATCATTAAATATGATACTTAACAAATGCGTTATCAATATTAGACAAAATAAAAGCATCATAAACACAATCAGATTAAGCAAGAATGAGTTAAAATAATATATTCTCTGGCCTATAAGTCAATCACCAACAAAACAACCTAAATGTAAACACAATCAGATTAAGCAAGATCCGGTAGCGTTGATGGTGACATCAGTTGGTGGTGGCGGCGGAGGCTCTGGTCGAAAACAACCTTTAGGGATGTGTGTATACAAGAAAGTAAGGAAAAGAATGAGGGTTTGTGTGTGTTTCATCCTTTCGGATTTTATATGATGTAAGCTAGGCTTGGTTGTTTCAACTTCGTCTGAAATCCTTTCCTATTTTAAAATTATTGCTTTCTCAAATCAAATGTTAATTACAAAATGGTGCACACAAATTATATCCTGTCTTATTCAACTTTCCAAGATCATTGGTTTTCCCAACCATGCGTTCAATATGCCAGCTATACCCAACCATGCATGCATTTCTAGTTTTCACAAATTCAACCATGCGTTTCATAATTGAAGTACTCCATCTTGCATGAATTGTCAAACTTTCATATTTCATATTATTATTGTTGCCAATTTAAAAATGATGCGTATAGTAATCTAAAGACTTACCATAAGCATGCATCCATGCATATTTGAGAGGTACTGATCACACGCGTTGTATACCACTCCTATAGATGTATAAGTGTAATAATTTTTTCAAACAATTCTATAAATAGAGAGTTTTTCAAATGCTTTATAGGTAGTAGAGATAGAGATATCTATACTCCCTTATCTATACTCTCTTATAAATCATGTATATCCCCAACGAAAATCCAACCCTCCATTTTTACACACATCAAACCAACAATTCCTCGTAAAAATATTTTTAAAAAAACAACATAAACCTACGTACCATATAATAAACACCTCACAAAAACACACACTCAAACCATTTACTTCCACCACACAACCATACACTACACATACAACTTATCAGCCTTATCCATCTCTCTACCAAACCCCTTTCCCCTTTTCTATAATAATATCACGGGTAAATGACCCCATTTGACCAGCATCACAACCGCTGTTTGCCAAATAGCCACTATCTTTCGATGGTTTAGGTTGTTTTGGCGGACAAGGTGGCTTTGGTTATTGGCTTAGATGATTTAACTAAAAATAAATAAACACGATACATAACCTCGCTGTTGCCGTCCTCTTCGATTTGTCTGGTTGGTTTCGGTTTCTTTGCTTGAGATCTTTAAAGATCCATATCAGATTTTGTGGTTTGGTGGAATTTAAGAAGAAAACAAATATTTTTTGTATGGTTTTGTTCTTAAATGTGTTTTTTATTTATCGGATCTATAGCCAGATTTGTTGCGGGTGTGATGGTGTACTTGTGAAGTTTTGATGGTTTTGTGATTTTTTTCAAGAATAAAATGGTGTTTGTGTGTTCATAATAATGCTTACCCTCAAGGTTGACATGTTGCATTGAATTTTCAAAAAGGTTAGCAGGGTGGTTCTCGGTTTCTTGAGTTTAGTCAACCATGATTTTCCAGTCGTGTTTTTATCTTTAGTTTTCGTTAGGTGTATCTTTGTTTTTTCTGGATATTTGGTTTCAGTGGATGTTTGTGTTTCTATTATAAATTTGTCGATATTATTTTTAGATCTTGCTTTTGAAATATTTTTGGGCATTCCGTCTTTCAGTTGTCCACGTCCGCCGATGGCCGACGCTGACTGCCTTTTTATGGTACCGTGGTTGCTGTTGTTTCGCCGGATTTATTTGCGGCCACCACCTGAACTGCCTTTTTATAAAAAATGCATGCTTAATTTTGTTACAAAAGTTTGTTGATTGGTATACCCACTTCGTTACAGAATTTTTGAAATGGTTGACTTGATATATTATCAAGTATGAGTTTTTATTTTTTAATAAATCGAGTTTGAGTTTTGTAAAGGAGATTTCTTACGAGTATGAATTTGTGATTGTAAATATTTCAAAAAGCAAGTAAAAAATATAAAAATATTAAAGTTGAGAAAGACAGGTAATAGTACGCATTTTCAAAAAAGTTGGCATGTTTCGTTTCATTGACTTTTCAAAAAGGTTGGCATGTTGCATTTACTACTTAAATTTTAGGAGTCGCAACTCGCAACCTCGAATACTGTGAATTTAAGTTTGAAACTTTGACTACTTTTGGGAGTCGCAACGCAACTCGCAACCTCGAGTAGTGTGAATTTAATTTTGAAACATTGAAATAATTAAACGATAATGAATTTTCACTTTTTTAAAAACTGAATACGTATATAAGAATTACAGACAAAGTAATAGTGTGTGGTGACAAGGTGTTCAATCATATATGCTTTTTTTACTCTGTCATATGACAAGTAAAAAGTTCCACTAAAAATGTCAAAAATAAAAAAGTGGAACAATATATGAATGTTAGCCGGTTTCAACATCTTGTTTGATATACCAGCTTTATTATTTGACTTTGTGTTAAAAACTTGTGTAAAAGTGAAGCTAACAAAGATGGCAATACTAGCATGTGACAACAGTCCAACACTAAGATGATATGTACTATTGTAAGATTCTTATCTAAAACTATTAAATGGGGTGTTCTCTACAAAGGTGGATGTTATAGACTTCTAGATGTGTAGAAATCAGTAAAACAACAACTTTAATTTGAAAAAAAACTAGCTTCCTATGCTTTTTAGACTACATAAACTAAAAAGTGAAATTTGACTTAAAAAGCAAGTGGTAACTAGATGGGTATAGCCAAACTAAATGACTAATTTGGAATCTCGAGATTTAGCATGAACTATGAATTTTCATTGGATAAAGTTACTAAAAGTTTTTATTGTCGCTACATATCACTTAAACTTTTCAAAGTTTGGTGAAAAAAGAAAAAAAAAGTAATTCGAGCGGGACTTAATTTGTTTATCGACTCAACATATCTAAATTTGGTTAAAATACGTTGATACTTAAGGATGTATTATATTATGAGTAGTTTAGATAATTGATCATGTATTAGTAAAATTCAAGATTATTATTAATATTCAAATTATGTCGTTATCATTTATTTCACCATTCCATTGGTTGTTCGACGACAATGTTATATAATATATATTGTGTGTCACCTAACGTGTTGGTAGAGCATGCATGATCGTCATGCACCTATTGGATTATACAACCCATGTCTAAAATTTTCATTTTTCTATTTTGTGTGGAAAAATTTCATGACCCATGATTACAAGAAGGTGAATTAATTTAAAGCTATTGGAAAATAAACCTTATTTGTATGATGGATGGGCTTTAATTTAAAACTTCAACATTCTATTTCATTTTAGTAGCGTGTCGATATATCAACAGTTACCTACATCATCATTTCTCATTTAGAATTCAGTTAGCATTTAAATGGGGCCGTAGTTTACAATACGTGGGGTGGCCAACATAACCAAAAATTTCAAGTTTATGGGACGAGCTGAAGAGATTATATATGTTGTTCATTTTTGAAAATATTAGTTTATAGCTGTGGAGGCTATCGCTATCATTTTTTTAGGTGTACATACGTTCCAAGCTATGTAGATGTTGTTGGAATTTATAAAAACCCTTTTATCATATTAACACATTAATAATCACGAGTACGCAGCAGAATATAGAATCACGTATAGACAAGTAATTAACATAAACGATAAAGAATCGCGTACCTTTTAGCAATGGATTGAACACCTTTATCGAACCACCAATATAAACGAAAACCCAAAAGATCAAACAATGATCTCTCTAAGAATACGCACACAATACGTTATAGCAAACAATTAAGTATGCTAGTACCGATAGTGATAAATCTAGTTTATACTTGATTACTTTGACACCAAGTAAAACTAAAACATATAATATGTGATATCACTTTTGATCACACC
The DNA here is from genome assembly GCA_025667525.1 of Glebionis coronaria. NCBI lineage: Eukaryota > Viridiplantae > Streptophyta > Magnoliopsida > Asterales > Asteraceae > Glebionis > Glebionis coronaria. The sequence goes on from CM046874.1 coordinate 647,394,770, forward strand.
ACACTCGAACAGAACAAATAACAAAAAGAATCATTATTTTCTTTTTGTTCTTTTTCTATATCACATAATTTAATAATGACAATCATTATATATACATGCCTTAGATGTCGGTTACTACTACTAAAACAAATAGGAAATTAGTAGCTTACGTCAAAAGCAAAAATCAGAATATCAAATTTGCTTTTTATTCAATTTACATATAGGCCCTTTAACTACTACCTTTGTAAAATCATGTTAAGTAACCAATTAATTAACATTCATTATAGCTTATCACTAATTAACATATTACGCATAATATATTAACGTATAATTGCTTTACGTATTAAAGTGTGCGTCTCCTTAGGCTCGGGACGACTTCCGGACATATATTATCTACGTGTACATATTCCTTCAGCTCCCACTTGGACATGTACAATAATATAATATAATAACATTGGTTAGCGTCTAGCAACACGCCAATGCTCCCGGAAACTCTCGAGTGTAGTTTTCCATAAAGTACAATTAAATGAATTAAACATTTACAATCCCTTTGTTTCTCAAATGCCATGTTAATAATGGATATGGATCAAAGTCATTCTATTTTAACTATTCTGTTTCTCGCATTACATAATTAATATAGATTACCAATCTAATCGAGACAAATCTAGATTACCATTGGGTATGGCCATACAAACATCTAATTAATTAACGAGGGGCCCAGTAGCATTATTCTTCAATCCTAGTTGAATGAACAAATTCTATCTTAACTACACGTGCCTCTTACATGCTTCAAGATACAAATGATTTTAGTCTTTATTACTACCTTATTCAGGATAGCGTTAGAACTATAGCAAAAAGTACCGTCCACATATATAAGACCTGCTTGCATCTCAAGTCAAAGGATTTAGTAATGTAAATCATTTACAAGTTTCACTTAAAGACGCCGATCCATAAAGCGATTGACTTGTTAGTAGGAGATGTCCAATATACAACTTTTGGATATTGTATTAGTTGGTGAACCGTTCTTGCATATTCTACGAATATTACCATCTCTCATATATGTCTTAATTTAATTATATTCCCATATAATTAATCGACATAGGCAATTTAGAATAACATATTATTCAAGGATTTAAACATGCAAAAATAGGACCAATAAATATTAAAGAAAAAGAATATATCCAATACTTCAATTCATAAAATAAATATTGTTTAACAATATCCTTTCTCCAAATACTAAAACAGATTACATGAAACTACTAGCAGGACGAAGTCCCATGCTCCTAGCATGTTGAGTAAGCTTTTTACCAGGTAAAGCCTTCGTAAAAGGATCTGCTAGATTATTATCTGTATGAACTTTAACTAGATCTATCTCACCTAATTTGATACATTCTCGAACATAGTGATATCTCCTTTGATAGTGTCTGGCGCCTCTCTAAACTCCCGGTTCGTTAGCTATGATGATTGCACTTGAATTGTTACAATACATCTTAATAGGTTCTTCATTGGTAGGAACTACACCAAGTTCTCCAATAAACTTCCTCATCCAAACAGCTTCCTTTGCAGCTTTAGAAGCAACAATGTATTCTACCTGTGGCAGATTGTGCAGTAGTACTTTGTTTGGAGCTCTTCCATACTACCGCGCCTCCGTTCCAAACGAAAACATACCCAGTTTGAGATTTAGTGTCATCTCTATCGGTTTCAAATCCAGCATCACAATAACAATTAACTTGCAGCTCAGTAGCTTCAGGATTTCCACCATAAACCAAAAATGTATCCTTAGTATGTCTTAAATACTTAAGAATATTTTTCACAGCAGTCCAGTGACTTTCACCAGGATTTTGCTGAAATCGGCTTGTAATATTTTGCGCAAACGCAACATCAGGCCTAGTGCACCTCACAACATACATAATAGATCCTACAGCTGAAGCATAAGGAACATTCTACATACGCTTCATCTCTGTAAATGTAGTAGCACCTTGTGTTTTATTTAAATCACAATGCACTTGCATAGGAATGAGACCACGCTTGGAATTATCCATTCTATACTTTTTCAAGATCTTATCAAGATATGCATTTTGACTTAGTCCAATTAACCGCTTCGATCTATCTCTATAGATTTTGATTCCAAGAATAAATGCCGCTTCCCCTAAATCTTTCATAGAAAAACACTTCCCAAGATAGGTCTTTACCTCTTGTAAACTTGGAATATGATTTCCCATAATGATTATGTCATCAACATACAAGATTAGAAAAACAACATTACTCCTACTAGCTTTTTGATATACACATGGCTCATCTAGATTTTGATCAAAACCAAACTTTTTTATTTCTTCATCAAATCTTTTATTCGGCTTCTTGATGCTTGCTTAAGTCCATAAATGGATCTTTGAAGCCTACATACTTTTCTGGGATGCTTAGGATCAACAAAACCTTCTAGTTGTTCCATATAGATTTCTTCTTCTAAGTAACCATTCAAGAACGCAGTTTTTACATCCATTTGCCATATCTCATAGTCATAGTACGCTGCTATAGCTATGAGAATCCTAATAGCTCTCAAATCTGCAACAGGAGAAAGGTTTCCTCATAGTCAACACCATAAGTTTGTGTAAACCCTTTTGCTACAAATCGAGCTTTATAGGTGTGTACAATGCCATCCATGTCCGTCTTCTTCTTGTAAATCCATTTACCCTTTACGACATTCGCATTGGGTGGTAAATCTACAAGTCTCCAGACTTGATTATCATACATAGATTGCATTTCTGATTCATAGCAACAATCCACTTATCGGATTCAGAATCTAATATTGCATCTCTATAGATAGTGGGTTCATTAAGATCCCCTAAACTATGTTCCTCGACTTCTACATTTAGACATAGTCGTTCAGGTGCTTTGATTGTTCTTTTTGATTTACGAATGGGGACAACATCCTCTTCTTGAGTTACATCAGGTGCAAGACTTTCTTCCTCAATTGGATGTTCGCTAGTAGTTTTAGAAGGTAAAATATCTTCATCCTCTAGTTCTACAATCCTCCCACTCTCTTTTTGAACTATGAGATTATTTTCAAAGAAATATGCATACCTCTCAACAACTATTTTGTTTTCAGGTGGGTAGTAGAAATAGTAACCCATAGTTTCCTTAGGGTAACCCATGAAGACACACTTAACCGATCTTGATTGAAGTTTGTCAGGCGTGTGACGTTTCACATGAGCCTCACAACCCCAGACCTTTAAGTAAGACAAGTTAGGAACTTTTCCATGCCATAGTTCATATGGAGTCTTGTCAACCTTCTTGGTTGGAACCATATTGAGAATGCGTACAGCAGTCTCCAGAGTCCCAAAAGGATAGTGGCAAAGTAGAAAGACTCATCATTGATCGAACCATGTTTAGCAAAGTTTGATTTCTCCTCTCAGAAACACCATTGTGTTATGGCGTGTAAGGAGGAGTCAGCTGTTGGACAATTCCACTAGCCTTTAGATAATCTTTAAATTCTTGACTAATATGTTCACCACCACGATCCGATCGAATGGCTTTAATAGTCTTCCCGAGTTGATTTTCTACTTCATTCTTGAACACCTTGAATGTTTCAAAGACTTCATGTTTATGTTTAAGCAAATAAACATAACCATAACGACTATAATCATCAGTAATGGTAATGAAGTATGTAGCACCTTGCTCTGACACATGTCTAAGTGGACCACATACATCGGTATGGATTAATCCAAGTAGATCTTTCACCTTTTCTGGTTTATGCAAAAAAGATTTCCTTGTCATCTTGCCCGATATACAAGAAACGCATTGATCAAACGGTTCACTATCCATTGAGTTTAAAAGTCCATCATGTTGCAACTTTTCAATTCGCTTCTTGCTAATATGAGCAATTCGACAATGCCAAAGATAAGTAGAATCTAAACTTGCTTTAGATTTCTTATTGCTAATTGAATACATTGAATTCACAATTTGCAAAGTAGGATCATGCATATCAATTTCATAAATACCATTAACACGGATACAATTAAAATAAATCATATCATTAAAAGAAATGGTCATACCAGAATCCGTAAACTTATGAATAAATCCATTATCATGCAAACAAGAATTTTTAGAACAATCAAATAATTCAATAGTATAAATACCTGAAGAAGTGGACGATCCAACTTGCTTCTTCTTTTTCATCAACTCAGCTAGATAAACAGGACAATTCCTCTTCTAATGTCCAATCTCTTTGCAGTGGTGACATATGGAATCTTTTGTCGGATGCTCTTTCTTATAAGGTTGAGGCTTTTTAGGTTTAGGAGGATAAAAATTTTTAGGACCCTTATCCTTAACTTTACCTTTAGCCTTACCTCCTTGCGGTTTGTACTTCTGGATCCTACCACCTTGGATCGCCATCACTTGTGGTGTAGAAGAAGATGCAACATTTGACTTCTTGTTCTTCTTAACTCCTTTATCAAATTCAATAAGCAAAGAATGAACTTCACTAATTGTCTTCCCCATGCTTTGCATATTGTAATTTTGCACAAAGCCCTCAAAATCACTTGAAAGTGAATTGAGAATCAAGCTGACAGAGACAGCTTCTGGAAGAACATAGTTGAGAGTTGCCAAATGATCCAAATAGCTTTTCATCAATAGAACATAATCGCTAACGGATTGACCCTCTTCCTGCTTGCATGAATGGAAAGTGTGTACTAACTCTTGTAGTTCGACACCAGGAGGCTTTCCATACATCTTTTGGAGCTCAGTTATCATGTCCTTAGGACTTTTGTGTTCAAATTGCTGATAAAGCGATGGAGACATTGTTCCAAGTATTAAACAAGCAACTTCATTATGACGATCATAAAGATCATTCCATTCTACTAATTGTTCATTAGTAGCAGTAGCACCAGGATGGTCAGGCAAAGGATTGTCATACACATCCTATAGTTTCTCCACACGTACAACTAGTTTGAGCGCGCGTAACCACTCATTGAAGTTAGGACCAGTAAGATGTTGCTTCTCAAGCATCGACCTGAAAGTCGAACTGTTTTGTTTGGTTTGGGCATTGTTCGTTGCCATCTACAAATAAAAAAAGTTCAATAATTTAGTATTTTCGATAATACTTCCTTTATAGAAAATTAAATACCCATGTCTATAAATAAACAATTCATTTTCTAAAAGCTAGAATCCACCAAGACATACCACCACCGCATCAGTTGATCTGCTAGTGATGATGATATTCAAGGGGTAATTGACGTTCAATAATTGCATCCAATACAACTTCGAGAATTATGAATCTCAAATTTATATCCATCACTTGTGACAATTCAAAAGTGAAAAAGTGAGCATGTTTATCCCATCTATTGCCACGAGTTAAGGTCTCACCTATCTTAACTTGCTTAAGTCGTCCAACTAAAAACTGTGATTATATAGCACCGACGTCTCACAATCGAGTGTATTATATCACCTTGGGTTACAAAATCACCACAGTCTCACGTATGGTGAAAGAGTAAGTGCAAGTGCTTTTACACGTTGGATGGCAAATAAACTTATTTCAAAGGGTATAAATTTTGACAATTCAAAACATGTACAAAGAAGCATGCAACATCTTTGTATCATGATAATTTATAAAATTTACTCAGTTCGTTAACTATAAACATCACTTATTTAACTTACGATTCAATTTTATAAATAGTGATATCATAAAAAGTGACGATTCAACATGTATTCTATTTAAAGAAGTTTAATTTTATCACGGGAAAAGATTAAAGAATGATTAAAATCATTCAAACCCTAGACCATTCACGGCTTCCTAAATAGTATGCAAGATAAGGAGACTACAAGTAGTCATGCATTATAGGGCAATGGTATCTACAAGACCGAAGTCTTGATGAGTCTTCCCGAACCTTAGCCTTGCAACTAGATAGTACTTTCGCAAATTACGTCATTAATAAAATTTTACAACTTTAAAATAGAAAACAAATTATAAACTTGATTCTTGCTAATCACGGCGTGAGTTAGATTTAAAACCATGTAAGGGCGACTCGTTTGTTGCCACATATGATCGTGCAAGAACAAGATTATAATAAATCAAATTTCATATAGTTTTAGTCCGGTTTATTTTTATTTTTCGAAAAACCCTTTGCTTGAACCATGATACATAACAATTATAATCAAAATCAAAACAAATAAACATTAACCTAAAACCATATATCCAATTTACAATTAATCACATACTTCATGCATACCACATCTATCATGACTTCAATTAAATCAATTAATTAAGAACACATGATCCATGGTAAACTTGCATGATTCCCATGGATCGAACAAAAATATAACAATTAACAACGTGATAAATAACGACTAATTAACAATTAACAACGACTAATTAACAATTAACAACATATTTATCAACAAAAATTGCATACAACTTAGGGTTTGTCTAATTAATTTTATTAACCCTAATTAGGGTTTATGAAAAACTAATCTTCAAATAAAATAATTCAAACACCATCATAGTAAGTTTACACAAGTTTATCTCTTTCGTTATTTTTAATGTAATTAAAAGCTATACGAACGGCTCGTGATGCCACTGTTGGAATTTATAAAAACCCTTTTATCATATTAACACATTAATAATCACGAGTACGTATCGGAATATAGAATCACGTATAGACAAGTAATTAACATAAACGATAAAGAATTGCGTACCTTTTAGCAATGGATTGAACACCTTTATCGAACCACCAATATAAACGAAAACCCAAAAGATCAAACAATGATCTCTCTAAGAATACGCACACAATACGTTATAGCAAACAATTAAGTATGCTAGTACCGATAGTGATAAAGCTAGTTTATACTGATTACTTTGACACCAAGTAAAACTAAAACATATAATATGTGATATCACTTTTGATCGCACCACACTCGAACATAACAAATAACAAAAAGAATCGTTCTTTTCTTTTTGTTCTTTTTCTATATCTGATGTGTCGAGATAGTGATAATTAGATACGTTATAGGGTAAATTAGAAAATTACCTTTAGGAAAAAGTAATAGACTAATATTACCAAAGACGAATTCAATTAAACACGTTGGTGAACCAAGTTCGTTGTACACGAAGATCGAGTGAATTTGAGACGTTTTTCTTTGATTTGGACAATTGATTTGAATTGGTTTTCGGTTTTTAAACTAAAAATTAAATCTACCAATTTAAAACTTATTTTAATCCTCAAGTGCATGAATCGTAAACCCGATATTTATTCTAAAAGACAAATATCTAAAAATTATTTAAATTTAAGAAGCTCTAATACCATTTGTAGGATATGTAAATCTTGCTTATGTTTTAGAGAGAGAAAGAGATAGAAAGATGGTGGATTTCACACTTCTAGAGAGAGAAAGTTTAAGAGAACTATGTGTTATTCAAAATGAAATCACCATCCTCTCCATCAATGGAGAGGGTTTATATACCAAGCCCATAAGATGCGCTTGGGCTTACATTTGGGCCGGCCATACAAGCATGGACCGGGCTTTTCCTTGTTTAGTTAATTAAAAGATACCTAGACTACGAGCTACAACTTAATATATTGTCGGAGTGACCGAATCTTCCTAAATACATAAAAACGTATTTCCAACAATCTCCCCCTAAGGGAGGTCACTCCAAACAAGGGCGTCACCCGAGTTACAATAATAAAATAAACCTAGCATACTATGCTTGTCTTGAGCTCGTAATCTTCGTCTTTTTTTTTTTCTGGTGAACATGCTGATGTGATCTTTGATATCAATCTTTAGCATTAATCTCTTGCCTTGATCTTGTGCATCCATCACTTGTGATCTTCGCCTCCTCGTAACACCATGTCCCACATACTTATACCTTCGTAATTCTTGAAAGCTTCAGAGTTCGATACAGTGGAAGACTTAACTTTTAGGCTTTCTTGAATTAGATGAGGCATTAAGTGCATAAAGTATAAGCATGCGGGGACGATTTCTTCTTGGATCCCGCAACGCCACCATCTTCAAATGTCGCAACATAAGTAGACACGAACGAAATGGCTTTGAACATTTCATTCTAATTTGGTAGCATTTTACCTCCGGCCGGTGAAGACCGTTGGACGATATAAAATATCGTACTTGTGGCAGGTAGATTTAATTAAAAATCTCTTTGATAAGATTTCGCGGGTAAACCCGTTCTCTTTACTCGACCGTCCAAAGCTGATTGTGAACGTAAAGAGTGAATCTTTTGGATAAAATTATCCGCATGATTGAAGCCGTCAATTCTGATTCCTGGAAAAAGTTTGATTCATTAAAGAATCGCACCATCGTTGCTTTCCAGTTGTCACGAGCTTGATTCATATTGAATCTTGCAAGTTACCTACCAAGTGCTGTTTGAGGTTAACACTAGAAGGATTTCCACTCATCACTGTGAACACTAAGGTATCACTCTGAGTGTTCTGGCAAGATCACTAAGATATTGCGTAGAGGCCTGGAACGTGTTTAGATTTAGTTAAGAATTAAACCACTGTTGCTTTCCTATTATCACAAGCTTGATTCATAAAGAATCGCACAAGTCACCTACCATGAGCTTTTTGATGTTCGCTCAAGAAGGATTTCCATCTTCATTGTAAATACTTTCGTATTACTCAGATTTTCAGGCAAGATCATGAAGATTTTGCGTAGGAATCTTAAGATCTTTCTTACTTTTCACAGTGTGTGAAGAAGCAAGGAAATATGAAAGTGTGTCCTAATGAGATATTTGATGATCTCAAATGGCTCTAGACTCGATCGTGCATTTTGGATTTTTAGTGATCGGAAGCTAGAGAGGAGTGCCACCATTTTGATACCAATTTATTCGGAGTGAATAAATCAATAGATAACGTGTTGTCTCCGTGTGATTAAAACAAATATCTTTTAAGATATATCTGAGTTAGCCGGGATGGGTTGTGCATTGCATCACTGGGTCCATGATGTCTATCAATATCAAGCATCATTAAAAATGATCTCAATAGCTAATGAGTTGACCCGGTTTCTGCCTAAGTTGTAAGGAGGGCTTCTTTCTTTACACCCTTTATCTTTACAATTCTTTTTCATTCTTCAACCCCTTCAATGCTTACCAATACGTCATAACTAGCACCTTGTTGTGACTGTTCCAGTGCTAACATAAGTACTTGGTCGGCATTCAGCTACGTTCACAATCTTTCTCCATCTTTCTTAAGAATTACTATTTCTAGCTATGGAATGTCCTTGGGAAGATTCCTCCGGTTCTAGGAATCATTGGACTTAACCTATCCTACCATCCTTATGTCACCACAATCTTCATCATCGTGAAATAAATGGGTTGTGGGTAAGTATATGTCACCATGAAAATCCAAATCCGTTTTGCTCCCCCTTAACATATGCCACGATATTCGAAAACATTTCGCATATGTCGGGATGAGCCATCACATTAAGTCAAACCATTTGTGATAATACCCCATATTAAATCACATTTTCTCCCCTATATTAAAAATATTAACCTAATCAATGTTTTTAATATCAATTGATTTAATGAAGTTTTAACAAAGGTTTTGGAAAGAAAAATGCAAGTCCATTTTATCTTCATGATATCAAACGTATGAGATATGATACCGATTTGTAACATGATCACATATTGTTAACCATAAGATTCAAGCTAACAAGAGGATGATCCGGAGGTCGGGGAGGATAAAAGTAATGTTTAGACATTTTTAGAGAGAGAAAGTAAAGTTTGAAATGTAGTGTGTGTATTTAGAGAGAGAAAGGGAAATACACAAGTGAAAAGTATCCTCACCCCTCCATGGAAGTATGGAGGGGTATATATAGCCTTGACACGCACGAACTATTCTAACTTAACAAAACTATTCCCTGCGTGTTTGGCTATATCAAACTAATGTAATTCCGTAAATGGCGCTCACATTTTAGGGCTAACAATCTTCCCCCAATGTGGAGACATACGGAATTACTTACAATGTTCCTAACAAGTAAAAATACAACAAAATAAAGTATTCCAAGGCGCTTCCAATGCTGAGGATGTCTTTTAATTCTTCTTGTCTTCATAACTTGTACGTCGGCTTGAATCCTCTTTGTCTTTGCTTGTTGTGGAACAATTGTAATATGCATGATTTGGATTAACTTCCCCCCAATTCATGCATCATGTATTAAAAAACTTTCTTCATAGACTTCTTTTTGACGAAGTTTCTGAATCAGCTTCCCCCCAAACCAATATCTGTATCTTAAGCAGATTCTGACACTTTGATGTAGTTTGAACAATCTTCTAGCTCATCGGTTCAAGTGCACAACGGAAATTTGTAGAAGAACCACACCAAATAATACTGCTCCTATACTGTTTCATGTCGTTTAGGTTTTGGTGATAATCCGTTTGGGGTAACATGCAGGAAATCAGCAACAATTCTTCTCACGCCTGCAGAATACTTCATAAAAATCATATAAGGTAAAGTAGATACCATTCCATGTACACTACTTCCCCCTGGAAGTTGATCCGATTACTTCAAAGTACACGATCTTCCCCCATGATGATTTCGAACTCTCGGAAGCATCATTATCGTGGACGTCCATATACTCGAGAAGTTCTTAGTCTTAAGCAAATGTCTTGAAAAGTTTTGAAAGTCATTGAGAAACTTTGAAATATTTTTGCTTAGACTATGAAGTACCATTGTCGTTATGAGGCTCATAAATGTCCCGTGAGAATTGATTGCTGATTCCATCTCTCTCTGTCTAACTAACCAACCTCGAATTCATTCGGCTATTTGTTGTGACCACATGTGAAGTAAATCTGATATACCAAACTTGAAACTGAAGTACAATCCCCCAAATTTGTTACTTAAGCTTGCACTTATGTCGATTGAAGAACGGTGCAGAAAACAAGTCTCTTATACCTCTTGAAGTTATCCACACGAGCAACTGCGTGTGACACCCACAAATGATAGTAATCCATGTCGTCGACCATCCACCCCTTGACAGTGGAAACTAGATAATTCAAGTCTCAATCATAAGTTTTATCGTCCAAGCAAGTCATCAATCGATAGACTGGGTTTGAAGAAAAGGGGTAGAAAAATAGAAGGAAGGCTCGATGATGAAATAAGTAGACGCCTTCATGAAATCCCACTTCAACTTCAAATATAGAATACCAAATCCACTTCGTGATCACTTGTATTTTTAGAATCAAAACTAGCCTTGTCGTTAAAGTGAATCTTATATCGGATCGTTTTAGCGTTAAGTGTTTTGTTTGCTTTGGTGTTGTGTGTTGAGAATGTCGTTAACTAGAACAAATGATTAAAATGTCGTTGAAGGACAATTTGTTTAGATAACTTGTCATTTAAGCCCAATGTCAGTCACATGCCCACCTGATGCGCGGATCGACCTCACCCCCACAATTGCTATGCGCAGCGGAACTACAACAATTTTCTTTGTCAATTAAGCACTTTCGATCGAGACATACCGAATACCCGACATTAAAAATAATGTCATCATAGCCCGATTTTCAACATAAACTTATGAGTAGTGATTTGCACACTCTAATTTTTTATTTGCACACTCAAATTGTGTGTTTCTTGACATTTATACCCATACATCATTTGGTAGTGTATGTATACATTATGTAACACCCCCACAAATGCTATGCGCAGCGGAACTACAACAATGGGTGCTACACAGTATTCATTGCACACAAGATATATCAAACGACGCTAAAAAGACGTCAACTTAAAACTTGAAATTTAAAATTGTTAGATGAACATGTCCACTGTTTTTCCAACCCCAAATAGTACACAGAGTTTAGCGTTTTCGGTCCCCATGAATCTCAACCCAAAAACTTCAGTTTTACAACAACATGACATTAAACTTAAAAATTGTTTAAGTAGAAAAGGAGGGAAAAACAAGCGGACTCCAAGCCGTACACACAACATCCATCCCATGCATGCTCCATCCTACACCTCAGCGGTTACCTGAAACACATGCCAAAATTTTGGTCAACGAAAACGTTGAGTGGAATTCATAGGTTTTACAATCCATTTGAACGTATATATAATAAAAACCATTCGTGATCATTTATAGTCTTGTCGATCAAACAAACTATAATCAGGATACTGACAATTGTGTTTAAGCTCATGACACTAATCCGTTAACTCAATCACCCGCGTAATAAATACCGGCGTGATTCAGATGAAACCAGTGCCCCTTCTAAAGGCATCAGTTGCAATTATACCTTATTTCTCATACAAAATAATCTACCGCAGAACTTACTATAAGTACAGCTTCTCGGCTAGCATTGGGTCGTTAACCCCGTAGTACTACAGATTGCATAAGCGGCTATTTCCCCCTACTCGAGGGCAGGACAATAGTTAATAGTTCATGATTTTAGGGACTTTTGCAACTTTGGTACTCAACACAATTTCTAAGGCAACTTTCGGGTCTAACAATCATTCATGATATACGTTCCTTTTAAAAACTAGCATGCATTTCCCTCGCGGGTAAAACAATTTGAAATAAGTATAAGCGAGGCTATAAATTCACACCTTATATCTTAAGTAGTCGGTAGTTCGAGGGATGATCACTGACGACGAAACGGATGCCCGGGTAAATCAACACCTATCACAAATAACGCGTAATGAGTAATTTCATTTTAAATACTTACGGTACTGTATAAAATACATATATACTAGTCACTTAGGACAAGTATAACTCACGCCAAAAACAAAAACAACAAGTATCACTCATTTTATACCATTCGTTCTCATTACTTATGTTGTTCATTTTTACTCATTCTCGCCGGTACTCGACTAAAGTACGGGCTGTTTTACCTTATTTAACCACACTTATAAAATTTGACAAAATTTCCAAAAATCCTATAAGACCTGTAGATAACATGTTTTTAAGCCCAATAAAAGTTTTTACTTTTACGACCCGTTACGCAACTCTTTTCCACGACTACATTTTACGGGCTGAAATTGCGCTTCGACCAATTTTGACCTCTTTGACCTATATGAAAAATACCTTTGACTTCTTTGACACCTAAGTCAACATATAGACCCATTTACACAGGTTAGGGACCAAATTTTGACCCTTGACCATTTACCAATTTATACTTGTGACCCTCGGGATTTGACTAAAACTTTACACAAATTCGGATTATGAAAGTCCTCGTCTCCCGGTACCCGATCTTTAAAATGTCATAACTTTTAGCTCGTTTTGAGTCACGGGCTCTACCTTATACCAAATTAAAGCTAGGAAGACCCTCTATCACTACATTTAGTTTTCAAGACCTGGAAAAAAAATAATTTTTATGAAATGGACCTAATGTTTCTGCCTAAAAATGACCATACCAAAAACGCACTTAGACTCCGATTCCAAGCCTTCTAACCACCACTAAACATCATCCTAAGCCTTCCCAAACATATCCTAACACAAAAATTCAGTCCTACCCCTATTGATCAACCAATCTCAAAATCAAAAATTCAAAGAAATGTACATGCAACTAATTAAACCTATGTAAAACATCCTAAAACAATGAACCAAACACAATAATAACATTCAAAATCAACAACCACCATGGCTCCCCAAACACCCCCATTGCCGTGGGGTTTGGGTGCCCCAATCACCACAACCAAATTGATTTTGGTGGGTTTTCTTGGTGTTCTTGCATCCATTACTCATAAAATTAACATGCATTAGCACATTTAGCCACAAAAACGAATTTGGATAATCTTGAAAAATCTTGGAAACTTTTTGTTAGTGCATGTGGGATTTGAGCACATGAAAATGTGGGGAATGACCAAACTAGATGTGGTCTAACCTTAGTTTTTAGGAAAATCAAGTGGAAAAAGATTTTTGGTGAATTTTCTTGGTGTTCTTGGGGTGTCCGTCGGCTAGAGAGACAAGAGAGGGAGAGAGAGTTTAAATTTTGGTGAAAGTTTTGTATGTGTTTGTGTTTGTGTGATTTTTGCCCTTTTTGGTGGGTTGGGAGGGGCCTTTTGGCAATTTTTAACTTCTTTTGGCCTCAAAGGGAAAACGTCCTCAAAACTTTGCGGGTTCGACCCATTTGTCAATTTTGAAAATTTTACGGGAGTCGGAAATCTTCCCGAACGCTCCAAAATATTTTTGGGATACTTTAAATGTACTCGGAAGGCTATAAAACTCACCCGACTCAACTTAACACGAACCGTAAGTAAAATTCTCGAAAAATTACATTATCGATAAATCGTCAAAAATTATATAAAATTGGGCATCCCTCGGGATCGTAATCGTCATCGTCCTTCTTAAAACGTCTATCGTAAAAATTATAACCTCGAACATCGGCTTTAACCAAAATACTTATAAATATAGAAATTATAATTTATTAAAAATTTCAAAAATTAGCGTAATTCAGGGTATCGTTAATGACCTCGATTCTAGGGTGTCACATCCACCCCTCCTTAAAGAGAGCGACGTCCCGGCGCTCGCCTCTTCTTGTACTCACATTTCGTCTTACTGGAACAGATGAGGATACCTTTCCTTGAAAAAGTCCTCACGTTCCCAGGTGTATTCCGGTCCACGCTTAGAATTCCATCAGACCTTCACAATAGGAATCCTACTACGCTTCAACCGCTTGACCTCCCGGTCCATAATTTCCACAGGTTCTTCCACAAAGTGCATTTTGTCGTCTAGTCGAATCTCGTCCAAAGGAATCACCAATTCCTTATCCGCCAAACTCTTCTTCAGGTTCGATACGTGAAACGTGTCATGAATAGCACTAAGCTCGGTCGGCAATTCTAACTTGTACGCTACCGGTCCAATTCGTTCAACGATCTTAAACGGTCCAATATACCTCGGACTCAACTTTCCTTTCTTTCCAAAACGATTACACCCTTCCACGGCGATACCTTGAGCATAACCATATCTCCAACTTCAAACTCCAACGGTTTCCTTCGGTTATCGGCATAACTCTTCTGTCGGCTTCTCGCAGCAAGTAGTCGGTTCTTGATCTGCACGATCTTCTCTGTCGTTTCTAAAACCATTTTGGGTCCAGTCAATTGACTTTCCCCTACTTCACTCCAACACACAGGCGATCTACACTTCCTTCCATACAATGCTTCGAACGGTGCCGCTTTGATACTCGCACGATAACTATTATTGTACGAAAATTCCACCAGAGGCAAGTGGCGTTCCCAACTTCCTCCAAAATCAATCACGCATGCTCGGAGCATGTCCTCCATCGTTTGAATCGTTCGTTCACTCTGGCCGTCAGTTTCCGGGTGATAAGCCGTGCTTAAACTCAGTTCAGTGCCCATCGCACGTTGAAGCGATTTCCAAAATTCCGACGTAAATCTACTATCGCGATCCGAAATGATCGATAACGGCACTCCATGTCTACAGACGATCTCCTTCACGTACACGCTGGCGAGTTTTTCCATGCTGTCCGTCTTCTTCATAGGTAAGAAATGAGCAGATTTCGTCAACCTATCCACAATTACCCATATCATATCGCTTCCACTAGGAGTCCTAGGTAAACCCGTCACGAAATCCATTGCGATTTTCTCCCATTTCCATTCTGGGATCTCCGGTTGTACCAACAATCCAGATGGTTTCTTATGTTCTGCCTGAACCTTTGCGCAAGTCAAACACTTACTAACGTAACGAGCAATATCTGCCTTCATATTCGGCCACCAATAGACTTTCTTCAGGTCGTGGTACATCTTATCCGATCCAGGATGTATTGAATACTTCGACTTATGCGACTCATTCATAACCAATTCTCGAACTCCGGGCTTTCCTTCCTCAGATGAACACAATGGTAACCAAATCCGATTCTCAAAATATCTTAGTCCGTCAGACCTAATTACGAAAAGAGGTTTCAACATTCGTCCCAAGTTTTCGGCTTCAACATTCCCTTTCATTAATCCTCTCTCCTGAGCCTTCAGTATAGTTTCGGTTAAGTCAACGCTCTCACTCATCACTAAAGCTCTAACCCTCAAAGGTTTCTCCCGTTCCTTCCTACTTAGTGCATCCGCTACAACATTCGCCTTTCCAGGGTGGTAGCGAATTTCGCAGTCATAATCACTCAACAGTTCAACCCATCGTCTTTGTCGCATATTCAACTCCTTTTGATCTAAAATGTGCTGCAAACTCTTGTGATCCGTGAATACAACACACTTTGTCCCATACAGATAGTGTCTCCACAGCTTTAACGCAAAAACTACCGCTCCTAATTCCAAATCGTGCGTCGTGTAGTTCTCCTCGTTCTTCCTTAGTTGCCTCGACGCGTAAGCTATCACCTTCTCACATTGCATTAATACCGCTCCATAGCCTTTACGAGACGCATCACAATATACTACGAAGTCTTCGGTTCCTTCAGGCAATGATAAAATCGGTGCGGAACATAACTTATCCTTGAGCGTTTCGAAAGCAAGCTCTTCCTCAATTCCCCATTCATACACCCTATTCTTTTCGGTAAGCCGCGTTAATGGTTTTGCAATCAACGAAAATCCTTCGATAAACCTTCTATAATACCCCGCTAAACCCAAAAATTGTCGAACTTCCGTCGGCGTCGTCGGTGCTGACCATTCCCTGATCGCTTCGATCTTAGCAGGATCTACACGAACTCCCTCACTATCAATCACATGACCTAGAAACTGCACTGATTCCAACCAAAACTCACACTTAGAGAATTTTGCATACAACTTCTCCTTTCTTAACAACTCCAAAATCTTTCTTAGGTGCTTCTCGTGCTCCTCCCTACTCTTAGAGTAAATAAGTATATCATCGATGAAAACAATAACAAACTTATCTAGATACGGCTTGCACACGCGATTCATAAGATCCATGAATACAGCAGGCGCGTTCGTCAACCCAAACGGCATCACTCGAAATTCAAAGTGTCCATACCGCGTACGAAAGGCAGTTACAGGAATATCCTCCTTTCTTACACGCAGTTGATGATACCCTGATCTTAAATCGATCTTTGAGTATACACTGGAACCTTGCAATTGATCGAACAAATCATCAATCCTCGGCAATGGGTACCGATTCTTAACCGTCAGCTTATTGAGTTCCCTATAGTCGATACACATCCTAAACGAACCATCCTTCTTCTTTACGAACAACACTGGCGCTCCCCAAGGTGATGAGCTCGGCCTAATAAATCCTTTGTCCATCATATCCTTCAATTGGTCCGCTAACTCCTTTAACTCAGATGGTGCTAAGCGATAAGGTGCACGTGCAACCGGCGCAGCTCCTGGCACTAAATCAATTCGAAACTCGACCTCACGGGTAGGCGGTAAACCTGGCAACTCGTCTGGAAAAACGTCCGGATATTCGCAAATAACTGGTACCTCTTCGATCCTCGCCTCTACATCACCAACGCTCGAAACTTGTGCCAAAAACACATCGCATCCGCTCTCTACGTACTTCATCATTTTCAAACACGAAATCACCTTCAAACGAGAAGTGCATTCGTATCCCTTTACCGTCAAAACCCTATTCCTCAGCGGAATCTGAACCAATCTCTCACCACAGACGATCGTAGCACTATGCGCCATTAGCCAATCCATTCCCACAATCACGTCAAACGATCCTAGCTCTATAGGCATCAAGTCGATTTTAAAAGCGTAATTTCCTAACTTCAAGGTACACCCTTTCAGTATAGAATTCGTACTAACAATTTTTCCATCGGCTAATTCAACATTATAACTAGTCGTTAACAACACCGGTTCTCTATCAATATGACGACTAAATCTAACGTCTACAAAACTCTTGTCGGAGCCAGAATCAAATAAAATACTAGCATAACAAGCGTCTAGCAAAAACGTACCGGTAACCACATTGGGACCCTGTGGTTTATCAGAAGTTCCCACTTGATACACAGCTGCCGCATTATTACCTCCCCGCCTGTTTCCTGCCTTTGGGCAATTCGCTTGCACATGACCCCTTTCTCCACAACTATAACATCCCCTCATCCTAATAGCATTAGCCCCAGTGGCTACTCCTCCCGTTCGACAACCAGAAGTCCTATGACCTGCCTTTCCACACTTGCCGCATGCCGGCGGGCAATTTCCAACATGATACAAATTGCACTTACCACAATGGGGATTCACTTTCACACCTCTAGGGTTCGTCACTGCCCTCATCCCTTCGTTCCTTCTCTGATTAAACTGTTGATTACGGTTCGGCCCATGGTTGTTTCGATTTCCACCTCGGTTCTGGCCTTGGGATTGATTACTTTGTGCCGCTTCCCATTTCCTTTTGTTGCCTTCGGCAATGTAGTTCTGCTTGTCCTGAAGCTTAACGTCCATCAAAGCGTGAGCCATTTGAACCGCTTCATCAAACGTTCCAGGTTTTGACGAAGTTGTTTCACCTTTGATATTGCTAGATAAACCCTTAATATACTGCTTCATTTTCTTGGCATCATTGGCAAATATGTCCGGACACAAAAGACTTAACTCATTGAATCTCCTGGTGTAAGCAGCTATATCGTTATTCTTCAAGGTCAAGTGCCTCAATTCGTCCTCCAATTGCCCCAATTCCTCCTCTGGGCAAAACTTCTTAGTCAACAAAGCTTTGGTCGCATTCCACGTCCTTGCATTCGCTACAACCAATCCAACCGTAGCTACCTGGGTATTCCACCAACTTAACGCATCATCAAGAAACGTAGCTGCTGCAAACTTTACTTTATCCGCTTCTGCACAACCACTGATTTCAAACGTACTTTCAACCTTTTCCAACCATCGTCTAAGTTCTAAAGCTCCACCCGTTCCACGGAACTGCGTGGGACCGCACTTCATAAAGCTAGAATAGGTACACACTCTCGGGGCTTGCTGTCTCCCCGCGTTCCTTCCCTGGTCCTGATTTCTCCCAGCTCGGTCCGCTTCCAACGCATTTGCTATAGCTTCCTGAATCATGGTGTTAACACGATCGGCAGTCAACTTTGGAGGCATGGTGTTATCGAATATCTCTTTCTGCAAGACAAAGAAAATGGAAAAACAATGTAAGTATTCATATCAAGTTTCCCAGACATAAAATACATACAACGACACATCACTACGGAGTTACTAATATTCATCAATTCACACCACAAAAGATCAAATTTAAGACATATCACAGATCATGAAAGGTAACATAGATTGTATTGATATTTAACCAAAATCGTGACAAGTATTTCCACTACAATCGTTCACCATAAAACATCAAGTACTTGAGTTTCTCGTCATAATACCATCATACAAAGGTCTAAAATAGTTCTATTACAATGATCAAAGAAAATACAAAACAAGTAACTAGGCATGTGGTGATCCACACTGCCTCTTGGATGGCGGCTCGTCGTCGTCTTCCTCGGTTTCCTCATCACTAACGTCCTCATCCACATCAT
Organism: Glebionis coronaria; assembly: GCA_025667525.1. Taxonomy (NCBI): domain Eukaryota; kingdom Viridiplantae; phylum Streptophyta; class Magnoliopsida; order Asterales; family Asteraceae; genus Glebionis; species Glebionis coronaria. Next base: position 647,414,103 of record CM046874.1, read on the forward strand.
CCACTTTTCTCTTTCCTTTTTCATCCGGCTCACATTCCATTTCCTTTTTCGTCCCTGATGTGGATCCACACTCAATCGCTACCTGACTTCCCACCGTAATACAAGCACCTCTAGTAGGCGGCTGAATCATGAAGTCATTCGCCTCCATCTCCAAATCGTCCACGAACCTCCAATCCGGGGGCAATGAATCCCTCACACGATGCTCCCAACTCTGCATCCTCGACAACCTCATCTGATCCTCCCTAACACGGTCAAGACTAGCACTTAAATTTGCAACCATTGATTTTAAACTATTGATGTCACTTTTGTTCACTATCCCATCATACTCAACTCTTGCAGTCCTTTCCAACAGTCTTTGATCCGCCTTTTCATTCTCGTCGAATCTACTGACCACCCTTGATTCCACTACATACCTCATGCACATCGATCCTTCCAAACCTCTCACAGTCCGTCGTACGTCATGATAAATCCTCGGTCCGGGACAGCAAATTCTTGGGATGCCTTGATGAAGAGAATTTGCGCTCATTGCACCTTCGGCTCTTCTGGGGATATCTGGTACACCAACCAGATGGGAAGTACGCATAGGCGTGGGGCAAGTAGTTCTCCTTGGGTCGGGGTCCTGGGCTTGTACATCGTTCGTCTCAGCTTGTCCTTCAGCTGCTGTTCCAACACTTCCCCCTTCGCGACCTACGACGTAATCGTTTCCGTTATCGTTGGGCGGTACCTCGGCCATTCCTGCAATAAGAGCGAATTTCGGAGGGTACATAAGTAATTATACAATAATTATAAATATATGCATGCAAATGCAATGCAAAGGTGGTACATATGCCCGAAATGTAATAATATGATGCTCATGCATGATTAATACAAAAATTACGATGTCGGATATTTCACGTAAAATTCAACGTCTACATATAGTAATTCCATACTTACGTAATAATTACCCACATATATACTTTACTCAAAAGTATACGTCAAATGCCATAAATACAACAATAAATCTTACCGGAGCCATGCAGGATAGTTGTGTGTGCTTGGACCCTTTCTTACGACACCAAAAGTTATAGTTTAGGACTTTCAAAAACCACCTAGTTCTCTATAACTCGTGGCTCTGATTACCAATCTGTAACACCCCCACAATTGCTATGCGCAGCGGAACTACAACAATGGGTGCTACACAGTATTCATTGCACACAAGATATATCAAACGACGCTAAAAAGACGTCAACTTAAAACTTGAAATTTAAAATTGTTAGATGATACATGTCCACTGTTTTTCCAACCCCAAATAGTACACAGAGTTTAGCGTTTTCGGTCCCCATGAATCTCAACCCAAAAACTTCAGTTTTACAACAACATGACATTAAACTTAAAAATTGTTTAAGTAGAAAAGGAGGGAAAAACAAGCGGACTCCAAGCCGTACACACAACATCCATCCCATGCATGCTCCATCCTACACCTCAGCGGTTACCTGAAACACATGCCAAAATTTTGGTCAACGAAAACGTTGAGTGGAATTCATAGGTTTTACAATCCATTTGAACGTATATATAATAAAAACCATTCGTGATCATTTATAGTCTTGTCGATCAAACAAACTATAATCAGGATACTGACAATTGTGTTTAAGCTCATGACACTAATCCGTTAACTCAATCACCCGCGTAATAAATACTGGCTTGATTCAGATGAAACCAGTGCCCCTTCTAAAGGTATCAGTTGCAATTATACCTTATTTCTCATACAAAATAATCTACCGCAGAACTTACTATAAGTACAGCTTCTCGGCTAGCATTGGGTCGTTAACCCCGTAGTACTACAGATTGCATAAGCGGCTATTTCCCCCTACTCGAGGGCAGGACAATAGTTAATAGTTCATGATTTTAGGGACTTTTGCAACTTTGGTACTCAACACAATTTCTAAGGCAACTTTCGGGTCTAACAATCATTCATGATATACGTTCCTTTTAAAAACTAGCATGCATTTCCCTCGCGGGTAAAACAATTTGAAATAAGTATAAGCGAGGCTATAAATTCACACCTTAGATCTTAAGTAGTCGGTAGTTCGAGGGATGATCACTGACGACGAAACGGATGCCCGGGTAAATCAACACCTATCACAAATAACGCGTAATGAGTAATCTCATTTTAAATACTTACGGTACTGTATAAAATACATATATACTAGTCACTTAGGACAAGTATAACTCACGCCAAAAACAAAAACAACAAGTATCACTCATTTTATACCATTCGTTCTCATTACTTATGTTGTTCATTTTTACTCATTCTCGCCGGTACTCGACTAAAGTACGGGCTGTTTTACCTTATTTAACCACACTTATAAAATTTGACAAAATTTCCAAAAATCCTATAAGACCTGTAGATAACATGTTTTTAAGCCCAATAAAAGTTTTTACTTTTACGACCCGTTACGCAACTCTTTTCCACGACTACATTTTACGGGCTGAAATTGCGCTTCGACCAATTTTGACCTCTTTGACCTATATGAAAAATACCTTTGACTTCTTTGACACCTAAGTCAACATATAGACCCATTTACACAGGTTAGGGACCAAATTTTGACCCTTGACCATTTACCAATTTATACTTGTGACCCTCGGGATTTGACTAAAACTTTACACAAATTCGGATTATGAAAGTCCTCGTCTCCCGGTACCCGATCTTTAAAATGTCATAACTTTTAGCTCGTTTTGAGTCACGGGCTCTACCTTATACCAAATTAAAGCTAGGAAGACCCTCTATCACTACATTTAGTTTTCAAGACCTGGAAAAAAAATAATTTTTATGAAATGGACCTAATGTTTCTGCCTAAAAATGACCATACCAAAAACGCACTTAGACTCGATTCCAAGCCTTCTAACCACCACTAAACATCATCCTAAGCCTTCCCAAACATATCCTAACACAAAAATTCAGTCCTACCCCTATTGATCAACCAATCTCAAAATCAAAAATTCAAAGAAATGTACATGCAACTAATTAAACCTATGTAAAACATCCTAAAACAATGAACCAAACACAATAATAACATTCAAAATCAACAACCACCATGGCTCCCCAAACACCCCCATTGCCGTGGGGTTTGGGTGCCCCAATCACCACAACCAAATTGATTTTGGTGGGTTTTCTTGGTGTTCTTGCATCCATTACTCATAAAATCAACATGCATTAGCACATTTAGCCACAAAAACGAATTTGGATAATCTTGAAAAATCTTGGAAAATTTTTGTTAGTGCATGTGGGATTTGAGCACATGAAAATGTGGGGAATGACCAAACTAGATGTGGTCTAACCTTAGTTTTTAGGAAAATCAAGTGGAAAAAGATTTTTGGTGAATTTTCTTGGTGTTCTTGGGGTGTCCGTCGGCTAGAGAGACAAGAGAGGGAGAGAGAGTTTAAATTTTGGTGAAAGTTTTGTATGTGTTTGTGTTTGTGTGATTTTTGCCCTTTTTGGTGGGTTGGGAGGGGCCTTTTGGCAATTTTTAACTTCTTTTGGCCTCAAAGGGAAAACGTCCTCAAAACTTTGCGGGTTCGACCCATTTGTCAATTTTGAAAATTTTACGGGAGTCGGAAATCTTCCCGAACGCTCCAAAATATTTTTGGGATACTTTAAATGTACTCGGAAGGCTATAAAACTCACCCGACTCAACTTAACACGAACCGTAAGTAAAATTCTCGAAAAATTACATTATCGATAAATCGTCAAAAATTATATAAAACTGGGCATCCCTCGGGATCGTAATCGTCATCGTCCTTCTTAAAACGTCTATCGTAAAAATTATAACCTCGAACATCGGCTTTAACCAAAATACTTATAAATATAGAAATTATAATTTATTAAAAATTTCAAAAATTAGCGTAATTTAGGGTATCGTTAATGACCTCGATTCTAGGGTGTCACACATTAAGGGTATAATAGTCATCACATACATATTTTGGAGTGTATGAATAAATTTGTGGAGTGTGCAAATCATCACCCTAAACTTATACATTCGGCCAATACCATTTAAGAATGTGACACCCATCATTTGATAGACATTCGGCCTGTTGTATATCAATAACAAATCCATTACCCGTATTAACTTATATCCTTCGCATATAGCCCACAAATATTTGACTTTCACATTCAGCCCAATATCAGCAGAGATAAAACTGGTCCATGATTATTAGGGTTAGGGATATATATAACTTTCTTTAACCTAATAATTCTCATAGTTAACACCATCCTCATCTTGACACCGCCTCTTTTTCCTTATCTTTCCTACCAAACACTTCCAACCATACAAATCAACATCTCAATCAAATCCAATCTCAATTTGCCTCACATCTCATCATCCCCTGAATATAACACAAATGATTACACTTCTAAATCGTTCATAAACCACTCAGATACCTGACTTACTAAACCAATACCGACTCACACCAACAATCAAACCGACTCCATCTAGTACTCATTGTCACATCTAATACTCAACATATCCATGACCCATCGACACCTAAAAACTTCATCTAAAATGTTGTCCCGTGTATTTGTGATGATTAAGTAATGAAGAGAGAAAGAAAAAAGATGAAGAAGAGATGAATTCCTAGAGAGAGAAAGTAGTGAGAGAAAGTAGAGAGGAGATGATTAACTTGGTGAGATTAGATTAAGAAAAGAAGTTGTTACAAATGACCATCCACCCTCCTAACATGCTAGGAGGGTAGTATATATAGTCCACCCACATGCGGGCTTTAATGGACTATATATTGGGCCGGGCTTGTCTTTTGGACTTTAATTAGTTTAAATCCAAGCCCGTGAACCACGACTAAATAACTACTTATTACAACGTTCTAATAAATATTACAATAGAAACCTATGACCGAACATTCTTGTTTGACTCAATATTTTGAGGCTAACAATCTCCCCCAATGTGAGGTCATTCCTCTTTGATATTTTGGATTCCAATGGAGTTTTATGAATTTCGTCATAAATGAGTCTTGAACGTGTAACAGTAGTTTTGTTCCTTCATGCTGTGATCTTTGAGCCTTTGTCGTTGTCCTTCGACTTTGTGTTTAAGTCTTGAGACCTTCAAATCATCCTTGACTTGTCATTGCCATCTTGCGATCTTGTGTCTTTATCCACATGCTCACACTATCAATTGTTGGATAAGTCTTTGGGCATGAATATGTGGTTGTGAATCTTTGACTTTGCTGAGTACACCGTGACGCCACCTTCTCGAGAGAAAACATAGACACTGACTGAATGGCTTTGACATTCGTCCTAAATCGGTAGTGTTTTACCTCCGGTCGGTGAAGACCGTTATACGATATTAAATATCGTACCTGTGATCAGGTAGATTCAATTAAGAATCTCCTTGACAGGGTTTCGCGGCTGTACTAGCCGTTCTTTTTACTCGACCGTCTCAAAGCAAGACTGCGAACATAAAGAGTGAATCAATTGGATAAATATCCGCTTGATTAAAGTCGTCAATTCAAATTCCTGGAACAAGTTTGATTCATTAAGAATCTTACCATTGTTGCTTTCCAGTTGACACAAGTTTGATTCATAAGAATCTCACAAGTCACCTACCGTAGCGCTGTTTGATGTTGATGCTAGAAGGATTTCCATTCGTCACTGTGAATATTAATAAATATCACTCTGAATGTTCTGGCAAGACCATAAAGATATTGCGTAGAAACCTGAAACGAGTTTGAATCAATTCAGAATCAAACCACTGTTGCTTTTCAGTTTTACATATGTTCAATTCATAAAGAATCTTGCATATGACCTACCGCAGTGCTGTTTGATGTTAACACTGGAAGGATTTCCACTCATCATTGTGAATACTAAGTAGTATCACTCTGAGTGTTCTAGCAATATCGCAAGGATATAGCGTAGGACTCTCTTGATCTTCATCCATGTGTCCTAACGAGATTTGATTAATCTCTTGGCTCTAGACTCTATTTGTGCACTTTTAGTGGTTGGAGGCTGGAGCAGATGCCACCTATTCAATATCAACTATCTTGGAGTGAGAAAGTCAATAGAAGTCGTGTTGATCTCCGTGAAAATAAAACAAACTTCTTTTGAGAGAAGTCTGAGTAGCTAGGAAAGGGTTGTGCTTCACATCACTGGGTCCATGATGAGTTTGTCTTCATGATGAGTTGACCCGGTTTCTGCCTAAGTTGTATGGAGGGCTTCTTTCTTTAGACCCTTTATCCTTACATTTCTTTTTCATTCTTCAACCCCTTCAATGCTTACCAAGACATCATTAATAGCACCTTGTTGTGATTGTTCCAGTGCTATCATCAGTACTTAGTCGGCATTCAGCTACGTTCACATTCTACTCCATCTTTCCTAAGGACTTCTAATAATCTATTGGATTGTCCCTGGGAAGATCCCTCCGGTTCTGGTTGGATCATAGGACTTAAACCTAACCACCCTTTTGACACCAATAACGTCGTGAATTAAAGATGTTGTGGGTATTTGATCTTAACCATGAAAACCACTTTAAATTCTAACAAAGTGTTTGAAAAGCATTTAACACCTTGCTAGTTTTGTCGTTTCAGAAAAGCTCCCCCGTCACATGTGCATCGATAATCGAAAGTGTTTCGCACATGTGGGTAAGAGTTAAAGTGCTTGAGTCTTATATATGATCACATTTTAATCACATTTTCTCCCCTATCTCTAATATATAAAATCTTTTGATATTAGAGATACCAAATTTGATTAAAATATATTTTGAAAAATAGTCTTGAAAATCTTCGGGAGAAAAATGTGTTAATCTTTTGCATGAAGTTGAATTGCTCCCCCTCAAAAATTGATCCAATGGAATTGTCATTACGAGGATTTGATCCACATTAAACTTTTGAGGATAGGAGTTGTTGAACACACAATTTTTGAAAGATTTTGAATATCAATGAGAAATACTTGAAAAAAATTGTGTTCAACGCTTTTTGAAAAATCAATTCTTTTTGACGAAAAGGTTTTTCTAAAAGCATAAACTTGAGTTCATAGACTTTGAATGTCTTGACGAATCCACTCAAGTGTAAGAAGATTTAACTTCTTTTGCTAAGGGTAAGAGTACAAAAGCGTACACTCCCCCGTGAATTTAGATCCGGGTTGCAATCTGAAAGTGATTACAAGCCATTGTGTTGAGCTCAAAACGTTGAATGTTTTGTGACAAGCTCAACCCAAGATAGATTGCTCTACCCGTTGTTGGAAATATTGTCCAAAATAGACAATTTCCTTTATAAAAGATAGAAATGACATGTTTTGAAAAATATTTACAACTTTCATTCGAGCTTTATGTACACACCCGTGTCGTTATTGAGCGACATTTCTAGGTACGTCCATATTATCGATACTGAAAGACATGTCGAGAAGAATATTTTTGGATTATCAAAGATTTTTTAATTTTGTATTTTGCTTTTTGATTAATATTTACAGGTAGATGTTTGATAAATGAATCAAGCAGGCTTCTTTGCCAGAACCTCCAGTTCTGCTGGAGTCAAACATCTCATACCAATTTGCCTAACTAGATACGCAAACCTCTCTTTCGAAAGAGCTTTTGTAAACAAGTCAGCTAATTGGTAATCCGTTCCGACAAAGTATAGTTCAACGATACCTCTTTCAACTTGTTTCTTTATGAAGTGGTATCTGACATCAATGTGCTTCGTGCGGGAATGCTGTACCGGATTGCAGGAGATGGCTATGGCTGACTTTGAGTCACAGTACATAGGTACTTTATCAAAATGGAAGCCATAATCCGTGAGTTGTGTTCTCATCCAAAGAACTTGAGCACAACACGCAGATAGAGACACATACTCCGCTTCGGCTGATGAAAGTGACGTGCAATCCTGCTTCTTGGAAGACCATCCCACAAGCTTGTCTTGACCTAGAAATTGTGCACCACCAGAAGTACTTTTACGTGTATCAAGACACCCTGCATGATCAGAATCTGAATAGGCCGTTAGAAAGAAACCGGTTTCCCTCGGATACCAGAGTCCCATGTGAATGGTATTCTTAAGGTACCGAAAGATCCGTTTAACCTCCTTGAGGTGCTTTTCAGTGGGTCGTGCTTGATATCGTGCACAATAACACGTAGCATGATGAATATCAGGTCTGCTTGCTGTCAAGTACATGAGGGACCCGATCATGGAACGATATCTCGTTTGATCTATGGGTAATCCCTCCAAATCAGCATCTAGGGATGTGGTTGATAACGGTGTCCCAACGGGGTCACATGATGTCATACCATGCTTTTTTATTATCTCTTGACAATACTTAGCTTGGTTAATGAAGATACCACTTAGGGATTGGTGAACTTGAATTCCTAGAAAGAATTTTAGTTCGCCCATCATAGACATTTCAAATCTGCTGTGCATTACTTTTTCAAACCATTTTGAAAGTTTTGGGTTTGTAGACCCGAAAATAATGTCATCAACATAAATTTGCACAAGCAGAATGTCATCCCCATATTTATAAGTGAACAAAGTTAAATCAATGGAACCTTTTGAGAAACCTTTGGAGACCAGAAATTTCGAGAGCTCGTCGTACCACACCCTTGGAGCTTGCTTGAGTCCATATAGTGCTTTGTGGAGACGATACACCTTGTCAGGATAATGAGGATTGACGAATCCTTCCGGCTGCGTGACATAAACTTCTTCCTTCAAAGGACCGTTAAGAAACGCCGTCTTTACGTCCATTTGATAAACGATGAATCCCTTATGTGCAGCATAAGCAAGAAAAATCCTGACCGCTTCCATTCGAGCTACTGGTGCAAATGATTCTTCGAAATCAATACCCTCTTTCTGTCCATACCCTTTAGCCACTAGCCTAGATTTATTCTTGATGATCGTGTTCTCTTCATCCATCTTGTTTTTCCAGATCTATCGAAGATTTAATGGTGTTACATCGTATGGTCTGTCAACCAGTTCCCAGACTTTAAGTCTTTCAAACTGTTGAAGTTCATCCGTCATCGATTCAATCCAAGCATGATCAGCCATGGCTTCTTTGATGTTTTTCGGTTCAGCAGTACTCACGGCGAGTGCGAACATACAAACATCGCCATCGGTTTCAAGCTGTCGTCTTGTACGAACGGGCTGTGAAGGGTTTCCAATGACATGAACCAAAGGATGATCTCGGGTCCAATGATGTGTTGAAGGATGTCGTTGATAGAAAGTATGCATATTTGACGGATCAACATGGCGAGTAGAAGACTCTCCAGTTTCGTGTACCGGTGTACCGAATGGGTTGATGAATTCGTCTTCGTCAGATAATGCATTGTCTGCTTGATTTGTGTTCTCTGGAGCAATGACAGTAGTTGTGGATGTTGTAGGATCGATTGTTGAAGTAATATTCTGAGGAGGTAAATCTGCAGCAACCCGTGTTGAAGTAGATGAAGTTGTATCTTGTTGTTGACGATGATCGGTTTCATCATTCTTATCATGAGTGACAGCGGAAGACTTTGATACAACTTGTTTCTCCCCCGTGAAATATTCATCATACATTGGTCCATATAACATTTCCAACTCTTCAATTGTCGTGTCGACTGTCATATCAGCTCTAGGAACATTTTCTGGAACCAACGTTGAACTTAACGGTTCATTGCTGTGGTCTTGAGCTTCGAGTTCCGTGCGGTTGTGAACGGAAGTCATTTGTCGTTGTGGGTCGGGACTTAAACTGTTTTGTTCAAGTGCCATCTCTTGAGATTCATCAAATCGGATGTGAATTGTCTCGACAATCAATTTTGTTCTTTTGTTGAACACTCTATATCCCTTAGACTGAGTTGCATATCCCACAAGAATACATGCATCACCTTTTTCTTTCATCTTATCCAAATTTTCACCATCTCGTATAATGTAACAAGTACATCCAAAAACATGAAGGTGTTTGAGTGAAGGTTTTCGATCATGAATTATGTGATATGGTGTCTTTTCGTGTCTTGGGATAATTAAGGAGCGGTTTTGTGTGTAGCATGCGGTTGACACGGCTTCGGCCCAAAAGTACAGTGGAAGTTTTGAAGCGGATAGTAATGTTCGAGCAGCCTCAACTAAAGTACGGTTTCGTCTTACAACAACGCCGTTTTGTTCGGGTGTTCGAGCAATAGATGTTTCATGTTCAATCCCTTCGGCTTCAAAATACTTTCTCAGATTTGAATTCAAAAATTCTGTACCTCTGTCAGTACGAACCACTTTAACTTGAGCTTGAAGACCACGTTGTATCAATTTAAGGAAGCTAATGAGAACATCGGGTGTTTCATCCTTGGACCTCAAGAAGTGAGTCCATGTGTACCTTGAGTAATCATCAACGATGACCAGAATATATTTCTTTCCATTGATACTCTGAACACGCATGGGACCACACAGATCCATGTGAAGAAGATCTAACCGTCCTTTAGAGCTTGGTGTGGTCTTTGTTTTGAAGCAACTTCGTTTAGCTTTACAAAGTTCACAAGAAGAACAAAGATGATCTTTGATGAATTTCAAGCTTGGAAGGCCTCTCACAATATCTTTCTTGGAAAGCAAGTTAATGGTATCAAAGTTGAGATGAGAAAGACGTTGATGCCATAACCATGCCTGAGTCGTTGAAGCTTTAGCCATGAAGCAAATTGGAGTTGATGAAGTTGTGTCTTGAAGTGAAATTGTGTAAAGATCAGTACCCCGTGTACCGGTAAGTAAGTCATTCCCATCATAATCACGAACAAAACATGTCTTCTTTCTGAAAGCAACTTCCAAATCCGCATCACAGAATTGACCAACCGAGAAAAGATTGTGATTGAGCCCTTCGACGTAGTATACCCTTTTAATCGTGATATTCCCCTGAACCAAATCTCCATATCCTAGGATCGGTGCAAATTGATCATTTCCGAATCGGACCGTACCCAGGAACTTCTCCACGAAGTTAATTAGAAGCTTGAGATTCCCCGTTATGTGCTTCGTGCATCCGGAGTCCATTATGAAGAGAATTATTTGTATCACCTGCAGAAGAGTTAGAACACGATGGAGCATTTGCTAAATTGGATACCACAGTAGTTGTGATAGTAGAATCATTAGTGTCCTTATCAACATTTAAAGGCAAACTAACACTCGTTTTCACATTTTCTGTCCTAACTTTAGGCATCCATTTATATCCGGGAGGACATTGATTAGCAAACCACCATTTCCAAGACTTGCTAGCAGACTCATATAATTCCTTAATTTTGCTTCTAGGATTCTTAGTGGTGGAGTCTGATGCATTACTTTTCTTAGTGGGGGTTGCACCAGAATGGTTCACTTTGCGTTTGGGTTTACTAGCTCTAATAGGCATTGCAACTTGCTTCTTAGTTCTAGTATCTACGCCTTTGACTTTATTTATAGCACACATAGAATGATTAGCATTAGCACACTTGCCACATTTAACACAAACAAATTTCACATTCATAGCATTCAAATCATTCACAGCATTCAGATCGTCATTACATGCGATAACAGACTTTTTATTCTTAAAAACATTCAAATTCCTAGGGTGTTCTTCTACTTGCTTCATCTTCCCTTGATTCTTGTGTTTCCAGACCTTATCATTCTCTTGAGTGCTCTTAAGCTGAGGCCGGCTAACACTAGTAGTGGAGACTATTCCTGTAGTAGAAGACACACGAATATTAGTGTTTCTAGAAGTCTGAGGCGAGTGAGTATCTTTGTTTGTGGGCTTAGTGGGCATTCTATACATCCCTGGTTTAATCACATTATTGTGCTTAACGCTTGGTGCTACAGGATTCCTTATGGGTTGAGCTTGTGGTAACCTTTCCTTTCCATCCATCTTGGGGGCAAACACAGGTTTTGCAAACGAGGAATTAGATAAAGCAGATGGTTTTCCCAAGATAGAGGATCTATTCTCTTTAGAGGCATTGGGTTGTCTAACAACATTTTTCTTAATGCTAGGTTCCACAATTTTTCCACCCATTTTAGCAATGAGTTTCTGCAACTCTGCTATCGCTCTGTCCCTGTCTTGTAATTGAGCTTTCAACTCTTTAATTTCCAAATTCTGTTCATTCATTTCTCGAAATGTTTGGGAAAGTTTTTCTTGCAATTTATTATCATGTGAAAAACGACCAACGTCTTTTTGCAAAGCAAGTTCAAGTGAATGACAATGTTTTTGAAGGAAATCAGTTTTGTGTTGAAGTAACTCAAAAGCCTTTTTGTCAACATTTTCTTTCCGTTTCGAAAGCTCAATTTCAAGACGTTCACATTCTTTGATCTTATCAAGATATTGGCATGCAACTTCAGAATATTCATCAATATCAGCACAAGATGTAAAATAAGCACACATAATATCTTTAGAAACGCATTCTTGCAAGAGTAAATCATATTCATCAGAAAAAACGGACTTGTCCATTTGAAGATCATCAATTGCTTTCTCAAGAGACTCAACATATTGTAAATCATCAAACATTTCAGACCGAATTAAGCTTTCGAATTTAAGAACATTTTCTTTTAGTGTGGCCGCGTTCGGTATTAAGATTTGTTTGACAAGCACAGTTATGTCTTGAGGAATAGGTTTCTTCCACTCGTCATTTTGTCGTTGTTTCCAATCATTATCAATAATGGACTTAATATTATCTATGTAATGAGTAAGAAACCCAAATATCTGCCTACTCTTGCTTTTAGAAGCATCTAGGGGCAAGTAGTTGATGAACTTAGAAACGTTTGTTTTCTTAGTGGCAAACACTTTCTTCCATTGAATTCTCTTTTGCCTGCATTCTAAAAATACTTCCTCACGAGATTTCTGAGTTTGTTTGTGGAACAGACCATAAAGACTATTCTCATAAGCATAATTATATGGTTTCACAAACTCCTTATTAACTGATGGTTGACTATCACCATCCCAAAGGGCAGTCTCTTCACTATTGGCACTTAGAGGCATGCAATCAAGATCTGTCCTTTCAGTCTCATCAAGATAAAGATGCGGGTTCGCAGCTTGAGCTTTGGCAAGGTACTCAGGACTTGCAAAGCTAGCTTGACCCTTAAACATCGATGGAGGTGCTAGCATTCTTACGGATTGAATAGAATCATGCGTTTTATAAACAACGTTCTTCAAAAAGTCGACTTGTGCTTCTAGTTTCGTAACTTTTTCGGTTTCTTTATCATATCTACTTTTGAAGTCTTGTTTTAACGCATCTACCTCTTGTTTCTTATCCTCTAGAATTTTAGCAGAATCAGTAGTGGTCATAGAGAGCTTTTGTTCAAGTTCATTAACTTTGGTATTGGCAAGGTACGTTTTTTGACGTTCATCCATTAAGAAAACATTATATTGACGCTTCTCTTTAGCTAATAACTCAAGAGTGGTATTATATTTGTTTTCAAAATCATCCTTTTGACTTTTTAACGCACTTCCCTTGTACCCCTCAAGCTCTTTGGTTTTCTGAAGGAGCTCATCTCTATAGCTTTCAGTCATCTCAGTAGATTTGATAAGAGTAGCTTTGCATTCTTCAAAACTTTGAGTGAGCGTAGCGTTTGCCTTCTTTAATTGCTTTTGACTCTTTTTATTTTCAGTGACATCTTTTTGTAAAGTAGCAAGTAAATTAGCAAGCACAATACGTTCCTCTTCATCATATTCATTTGCATGTTGATCATCCTCAGACTCATTATTGCACATGTCTGATGAATCGGGTGTGGTATTACTATCAACCGTTTCCATCATACACGTGTCATTAATGGCATTGGGTAGATCACTATGCTCAGGGATATCACCAAACACATTATATTCATCAGTAGTGTGTACCTTATCGATTGGCTCAGTGTCAAAGATAGGACCATTGTCATCTTTAGTGACTTTGAGAACTTCTTCAACATGTGCCATGTACGAGTAATGTGCTTCTAATTCCTGGTCGGAGGCTTCATCATCAGTGTCATCAAGCATAGCTCCTTCCTCAGCTGACAGTTTGACCCCTGCTTCCATCTTTTTGCATAGCAACATCTTTTCCTTGTGATAGCTGGAGTCTCTAACCCTTTTCGGCTTCCTGCATTCCTTTGCCATATGCCCAAAACCTTGGCAATTAAAACATTGAATCCCGCTTTGCTGAACTACTTGACTTCCAACCGTTTCCCTATTCCCAGTAGCAGCAGCAATCCTCTGAGTATCATACTTTGCAGTTTGTCGATCATATCTTGCAGAACCCTCAACATGCGTTGGATTATGTCGATCATACCTAGAAGGACTTTCACCACGTCGACGTGTGTCATACCTTGGAGGACTCGCAACATATCGGTTCTTTGTGTTAGATGATGTTCGAAGATTGTTGTTGGTGGGTTTGTAGATCTTCTGGTAAGTGTTCATAATGAAAGCAATTTGTTGTTTCATCTCACGATTCTTCTGAGCTTGATCTTCATCACTATCTTCTTCAGATGATGACTCAGATGGTGGTGAAGTTGCTCTTGGTGCTTTGCCGCGTGATCTTGTGGATGATGAAGACTTGGATGATGTGGAATATCGTGGTGAGGATGATGGGCTAGAGTATGTATTAGGAGCACGAGATCGATGATCTTGAACATTTTGAGTGGTAGTTAATAAAGCAAGTGGATTAGCCGTCTTTGCAACTCGTTCAGCTCGAATCTCATTTGCTTCATGCTGAAATTGTTTCAAGATATCAAAGAGAGTGTGATAGTTTACCTTGTCTAACTGCTTCTGTTGTTTCACCAAAGTGACAAAACGTGTCCACTCTGGTTGGAGTTGTTGTAGAAATTGCACATTGACTTGCATGGTGGATACTTCCAAGTTGTTTCTTGTCATATCATTCATCATCTTGTAAAATCTTGAATAATAGGACTCAATTGATTCTCCATCCAATGCAGTAAACTTACGAAAGTTCCAAAACAAGTTTGTTTTGACATCTTGCTTGTTGAGAGACTCTCCTTGTTGCAAGCGTTTAATGGCCGTCCACATTTCTTGTGCTGTAGGACATGCATCGATTATGGAATAAATATCATCTCCAATTCCACTTAGGATCATATAGATCGCTTCTTTTTCTGCATCATGCCAAGCACGTTTCTCGGGTGTAAGGTCAGATAAAGTTTCCTTTTTCTTTGTTGCAGGTATTTCTGGACATGTGTCTGTGGCTGGTGTATAAGGAACATCAATTTCAGAAAAGACATATGGGCCATTGTTAATACATTGTCTCAAGGCATCACCATTAGGTCTTGTATCAAGATAGCGAAGAAAGCGTGATTGCCATTGAGCATATCGACCAGCCACAAGCATTGGTGGTCTCTCTTTATTACCCGCGACCATGATGTTGTTGTTCGTCACACGATATTCTACAGTAGAATCCATCCCAAAATTCTCTGAAATGATGAAGTGAATATGGATCTTAAGTAGATTTGTTGTGATTGTTGTTGTGGTTTAAATTCCGAAAATTGCAATTTTTCTCCAGTCCGACAATAAATTCTCCAGTCCGACAAAAACGGTAGTCCAAAAATTTTGTAATCGCCAAAATTTGAAATCGAGCTAGAAATTTCCTAAAACTAGTATGGAAAAAATTTGAATTTACTTGACGAAAAAATTTTAACTCTTTTTTTTTTATTTTTTTTTTTTGATCTTCGTGGAAACGATATTCCGAAACTAGTATAGATGGTGGCTAAGTCTAAAAAATACTCAAACAAAATTTAGCAAAACACATCATCGAAATGTCCCCTAATTGGAATGCACCAATCGGAATGTTATCGGAATGTACCAATCGGAATGTCCCCTAATCGGAATAACCAATCGGAATGTTATCGGAATGCACCAATCGGAATCTTATCGGAATGTACACCAATCGGAATCTTATCGGAAAACACCAATCGGAATATGCTATCGGAAAACACCAATCGGAATGTGCTATCGGAAAACACCAATCGGAATGTGCTATCGGAAAACACCAATCGGAATGTGCTATCGGAAAACACCAATCGGAATGTGCTATCGGAAAACACCAATCGGAATGCAAATCGGAATGCCAATCGGAATAATGTTGTCCAGTGGTCGGAATGTTGAAACCCTTTTCCGATTGCACAGATCGGAATACTGATCGGAATATATCCCCCTTTTCTCGGACAAAACTCAACCAATACGTGATTTTAAGCCAAAAAATGATCAAAAAACACAAAAATTTTGTGTTTTTAGCCAAAGTAAATACACCAAATCACTACTAAAACTATGTAGAAGATGTAGATGAAGAAGTAGAGCACGGAAAACACAAAAAAAATTTGAATCCGAGATGATTTATTGATTAAATCATTCGAATCAAATATAATACCAACAAACAATCACGAATCTACCCCGTGGCGATTGATACCAAATGTTGTCCCGTGTATTTGTGATGATTAAGTAATGAAGAGAGAAAGAAAAAAGATGAAGAAGAGATGAATTCCTAGAGAGAGAAAGTAGTGAGAGAAAGTAGAGAGGAGATGATTAACTTGGTGAGATTAGATTAAGAAAAGAAGTTGTTACAAATGACCATCCACCCTCCTAACATGCTAGGAGGGTAGTATATATAGTCCACCCACATGCGGGCTTTAATGGACTATATATTGGGCCGGGCTTGTCTTTTGGACTTTAATTAGTTTAAATCCAAGCCCGTGAACCACAACTAAATAACTACTTATTACAACGTTCTAATAAATATTACAATAGAAACCTATGACCGAACATTCTTGTTTGACTCAATATTTTGAGGCTAACACATATTCACCATATTAGAAAAGAATTGGCAAGGTTGGACCTGATAGATGAGAACATCATATGATAAGATCAAATGGTTCTTGTCAGCATATGTTGGTCGCCTCGTCATATCTGAAGTCATCTCTTGACACCACGTGTACGATTGGTATTGTTGTCTTGACACCAATTAGTGAGCTTGGCACTTTCGGCATCAAAGATTCTGAATGCTTGACAATTGCTCCCCCTAAATTGGTGACCCGTGTTCTATTGAAAGAGCTGTAGTCGTCGGTTGAGTAGTCGCATCGTCGAGTATGTAGATAACAATTGTAGATTGCTATGGTTGTAGAGATGATAACTTCATAAAAACAAGACTTCTCTTGTTTTAACAAATAAATGAACTGAAACGTACATCTATTTGTGTGAGACCAAGTTATAAAGTAAACTTGATCCCTTACAAGGTTTTAAAGTAAACCTTGCCCGAGAAAATTAATTCCCGTTGAGAGCCAAAGCTTTCATAAGAAATACTTGACTTTAATGTGAAAACCGGTTGCAGTCAGAAATAACTACAAGCCATATAGGCATGTTTTATGAAATATTTACAACTTTTGTACGAACTCTATTTATGGCGCCGTGTCGATATTAATCAACATTTCTAAGGCCGTAAATATTATCGTACCAAAAGACATGCCTTTGAAAAATAAAGTAAAAATATTTTTGGATTTTTCTAGATTTTTCAATTTTTATGGTTTTTATATGGTTTTATATTTTTGTATTTGCTTTTGTGGATAAAAATATAAACAATATATACAAATGATCACCAAGGAAACGGAGAATAGTTTACCATCACTATTCTTTCGCTTCATCTGCCAATTCCTTTAGAGTCTCAGGCGAGAAGGTTCTCATTCCTAGCTTGTCGGCCAAAAATTCAATTCGAGCGCGATCTAAAGCCTTCGTGAAAATATCCGCCAATTGATACTCAGATCGGACAAAGTAAAGCTTGATTACTCCATTTTCCACTTGCTCCTTGATGAAATGGTAGCGAATGTCAATATGCTTCGACCGGGAGAATTGAACATTGTTGCAGCATAAGGTAATTGCACTCTTGTTGTCACAGTACATCGGAATTTTGTTGAAGCCTAGACCATAGTCGGTTAATTGCGATCTCATCCAAAGAATTTGAGCACAGTAACCGGACATAAGCTATGTATTCTGCTTCCGTACTTGAAATTGCAGCACTTTTCTGCCTTTTCGATGCCCAACTGATTAGTCGATCTCCTAGTAGTTGCAAAGTTTCACTCGTGTTACGCCTTGTGTCTTGACAACCCGCGTGACCCGCATTTGCATATGTCGTAAGTGCAATAGAAGATTCCTTCGAATACCAAAGTCCCCGATTAATGGTTCCTTTAAGATATCGAAAGATCCGTTTCACAGTGGCCAAGTGTAACTCAGTAGGTCGAGTTTGATACCGAGCACACATACATATAGCAAACTGAAGATCAGGTCGACTAGCTGTGATATACAGAAGAGTACCGATCATTCCACGATAAAGTGTCGGATCAACGGCAATTCCATGTGGATCTGCATCAAGCTTAGTTTTTTCCACCATTGGAGTATCCACGGGGTCGCAAGATTCAATCTTATACTTCTTTAGCGATTCAAGGGCATACTTGGATTGATTGATAAAGATGCCTCTGGGACTTTGAGATATCTGAAGACCTAAGAAGAACGATACCCTTCCCATCATTGACATCTTAAACTTGGAAGACATGAGTTTCCCAAATCCATCCGGCTGTTGTACATAGACCTCTTCCTTGATTTCACCATTAAGAAATGCCGTCTTCACATCCATCTGATAGACGATCATATTCATGTGGGCTGCATAAGCGAGGAATAGTCTAATAGCTTCCAAACGGGCAACAGGCGCAAAGGATTCCATAAAGTCGATGCCCAATAATTGATTGTATCCACGAGCTACTAGTCTAGCTTTGTTCTTCAATATTCCGCCTAACTCGTCGAGTTTCACCTTGTAAACCCATTTCAAAGTGAGTAACTGCACTTGATCCAGGCATGGGACAAGTTCCCAAACTTCAAGACGTATGAATTCGTTAAGTTCTTCTTGCATAGCTTCTATCCAACAAGATTGAGTAAAATCTTGTTGCCATGTCTTAGGTTTAACTTCAGTGAGAAAAGCATCAAAATGACAAAACCCTGCATTTTCTTGTAGCTGACTTCTTGTGGATACCGGACGATTAGGGTCACCAATAATAGAATCTATAGGATGATCCTTTGTCCACTTGCTGTCATGTTCACGAATCCGTGGATTGGAGTAAACTGTAGTAGGAGCTTCCTCTGAGGTGGACGACCCGGCTTGATTAGGGTCGGGAATTACAAAAGAATGGAAGTTCACGCATTTGAGCGAATTCCAAATCTTGATCATCATCGTCCTCTTCATCATCAATAGGCATGACATGGGTAGTTGGTTCGGGTGTTGGTTGAGAATTACTCGTTGATGGTATATCTTTACCAATTGTAGGTGCAGACGTATCTGATTGTGCTTCGGTTGATGGAGCGACAACTTCGGTTACCGGAGCTATTACCTCAGGTTCTGGAGCAACAATAGTTGGAGGAGTAAAGAATTCATCAAAGAACGGTTGAAACAACGTATCCCATTCAGTCCTAGAAGGTGGTGTAAATGATGATGAGGTAGGGTTGTTTGGGACAAGACCAGAACTAATGTTACTGTGTCCCATTTCATGAAGTGCGGGTTCAAAGCTGCTTTGGTCAGAAGCCATTGCTGTCAGCTCATCAAAATCAACATTCATAGTTTCGAGGATCTTGCGAGAGTTACGGTTGTAGATTCGGTATGCCTTCTTTGCGGGTGCGTAACCAATGAAAATACCAATATCAGCCTTTGGTTGAAGTTTTCTCAAATTGTTACCATCATTATTTGGATAGCAAAGAGAACCAAATACATGAAGATATGATAAATCTGGTACTTTTCCATGGAGAAGCTCATAAGGTGTTTTACCATGGCGTTTACGAATTAGTGACCGGTTTTGGGTGTACACTGCTGTAGATACTGCTTCTGCCCATAAAAACAATGGAGCCTTTGCGTAAATTAACATCGTTCGAGCAGCTTCCATAAGTGTGCGATTTCGCCTTTCAACGACACCGTTTTGTTGTGGAGTGCGTGCAACGGATGTTTCATGAGATATGCCAACTTCTTCATAATAATCACGCAAGATTTGATTCACAAATTCGGTTCCATTATTTGTACGAATGCGTCGAACAGTAGTGTTGAGACGCACTTGAATCATCTTGAGAAATCCGATGATGAATTTAGGTGCCTCATTTTTTGTTGTAAGAAATTTCACCCATGTAAACCGAGAGTAATCATCGACAATTACGAGGATTTACTTTTTGCCACTAAGACTTTCAACACGCATTGGCCCACAAAGATCCATATGCAACAGATAAAGTTTCTCTTGGTTGGTGTCTTCCGTCTTGGGTTTGTATGATTTCTTAGTGCTTTTCCCCATTGTACACGTGGAACACAATTGATCCTTGTGAAATGAAAGTTTAGGAAGACCACGAACAAGTTCGTTTTTCGCCAAATGATTAATAGCGTCAAAGTTAAGATGAGATAACCGTCGATGCCATAACCATGACTTAGTCTTCGATGCTTTGGATAGAAGACATACGGGAGTAGCGGCCATCATGTCTTGTAGAGACAAAGTATACAAATTATTCCATCGGGTACCTTTCAATAAATCAACCCCTTCCAAATTACGAATGAAGCAGGTATGCTCTCGAAAAGCAACTTCTAGGTTTGCATCACAAAATTGTCCCACAGAAAATAAGTTGTGACCAAGACCTTCCACGTAATACACTCTTGAAATTATAACATTCCCAATATGATATTCACCGCAACCCATTATCTTTGCAATATGATCATTCCCAAATCGAACCGTACCAAGAAACTTGCAGACGAAATTTCTGAGCTGAGAGCGATCTCCGGTCATATGCTTGGAAAAACTAGAGTCCAGATACCAGAGAACAATTTGGACCACTTGTTTTCAACAACAACAGTAGACAATGCATTGGAAACTATTGGTTTCAGAGTGTTAGCAGATACAGATAAAATATTATCAGAATTGCTAACATTTTTGTGACCCTTAGATTTCCTGCGTTTTCTAATGTGAGTTCTAGCACTAACAGGTTTTACTGTTCCAACTTTCTTAGGTTTTGGATTATTCGTGAGCACTATAGTGGGAGTAGACCTATTTAAAGGGCACTTAGTTCCTACGGTAGTGTTGGTGTTCCTAGTTAAAGGACACGCTTGTGTTTTGGTAGCCTTGGTACTCCTAGTTAAAGGGCACGCTTTCTTCGCTGTAGTGGGAGTGATCCTAGTTAAAGGGCACACATTTCCTACTATAGTGAAAGTTGTACCAGTGGGGCGCCACATCCAACCAACTTGGGTTAACACTTTCCCAGTCGGTTTCCATTCTAATCCATTTTCTGGGCATACATCTCATTCACATGGTCAATAAGGCAAGAATCATGACGACTAGAAAACATACATTCATTGCAATTCCAACATTTCAAATTAGAATTCACACTAGGCTTAGAACGCTGCATAACCGCAGAGCCGTTAGGTTTAGCAACATGATTCTTTTTATTCAAAACAGAAATAAAATTCCTAGGATGGGCTTCTACTTTCTTCTTCACTTGACTACTAGATGGGGGCAAGATCCTATCATTCTTCTTGTTTCTCTTAAGCTTAGATCTTTGAGCCTTAGTAGTGGTGCTTACTCCTGTAGAAGGCAACACGGGAATATTAGAAGCTTGTTTTGATTCCGCCTTATCTTTAGTGACCAAAGTTGGAGATGGTTTAGTCCTAGGGCCCTTGCTAAGTGGTGTGACGGCTATTAGATTCCTTTTGATTGCACTAGAGGACGATGTTGAGACAGTGGCTGCGTTATCCACAACATTCTTACCTTTTAGAGTACGAAGTGTTTCCTTTAACTCAGCCAAGACCAGATTTTTATCACAAATTTGTTCCCTCAAATCAGATATTTCCACTGACTTTCGATTCAATTGTTCAATCAATGATTGATTCTGTGCAGTGGTATCAACACATGCGGGCTTTACTGAATCGAAGAGTCGTGTATTTTTCTGTTTTAAGTTATCAACTTTGGACAAAATCTTGGAAACTCGATTATCTAGATCAAGTTTAAAATTCTTAGTGGCCTCAAGTACGTTCACACAGTTAAGCTCCTTATATTTCTCTATGTCTATCGGCAAAGATTGAGCAACCTTGTCACTTGGCTGACGCTGTTTTGATTGTAAATTCAATCGAAAATTCTTTTCAAAGTTTGCATCATCGATATTAACACCTTCGAATGACGTTTCAAAGATTTCTTGAATAAATTGTTGCTTGCATTCAAGCAAAATACAATGTGTTTGAATCTCATCAAAATGTTTTGAAAGCGAAGAATATGAATCTTGAAGCTTTAAAAATTCAGCGTCAGATTCGTGACAAGTACTATCTGCCACATTATCCACAGATTCAACATTATGCACAATAGAATCATTATCAACACTTGTATTCACACAGACAAAAACTATATCATGAGACATCACTTGCTTCAGAAGCTGATCATTTTGGCGTGAAACCCGTTCTATTTCAAGTAAATTGTTTTCATAAGCATCTTCCATTTCATTGAAAACACGTCTAACTTCTTCTATTTCCAAAAACAAATCTTGATCAAGATTACTAAGACAAGCCTTAACATTGTCGACAAATGGAACAATTTCATTTCGGAACGCAGCTCTAGTGTGCTCAAAGTTCCATTCACCTTCCGTTATGGCTGAAGCCGTCGTACGTTCCAAAATGACCTTGTCAAAATCGGCTAAGTGTTGGTGTACCGCATTTAAGTTAACGGACGCTTTACTTACCGGTGGAATTAACTTTGTTAAATCCGTTCTGACAAGTGTAGGAGACGTACTAGAAAGGTTTTCATTTGAAAAACTTGGGGGCACAAGAACTGTTAGTTCAGCTATTTCCTTTTGTAAGCGAATGGGGGTCTTTTTAGACAATTGATCTTTGTTATACGTATCATAATCAATTGTATGGAATTTTGAAAACATTTTAGAATGAGTTTCTTCAGCAAGTGAGATTGTCTCCTCAGTACTACGAACAAAAGGTGCTTCTTTCGATTTGCCAACTATGGTCATATCATAAAGACTGGGAATATATTCCCGAGCTTATTTTGCATAACCGGGATTAGGTGGTAAATCTTGAAGACGCTCAAGTTCGAGTTCTTTAAATGATTTAGTTAAAAGATGAACCTTTTCTGTGGAAGCGTATTGTTTTAAAAGCTGTTGTTCTTTAAATTTAAGAAGTTTGGTAGCATTAATTTCCAATTCAAGAAAATTTACATTAATTGAAGAATTATTCAAGCGTGAGAAGAAAAGTTGTGATCTACTTGGTGTACCCCTTACTTTCAATCCCTCTTAGCAACGTTATCATGTTATATATGTTGATCCCAAACTTAGATCGATTTAGCTTTGTGTTAACGAGATTAAATCAAGTTTAACACGTAGAGAAACTTTGTTGTATTGAACAAACTAAGTGTTATGCGGAATTTAACACTTAGAACAAAGAACAAAACAAAGTAAACAAAACTTTCACTTTGATTAATAATAAAAATGAAAGATTACAATGAAAGTGTTATGAGATATGTGGAAGAGATGTGTGAAAAAGATGTGTTTTATGTCTAACCCTAAGGCCTCCTTTTATAGGTTTAAGGAGCCTTGTACAAAAAGATAAGATCAACTATTTTAGGAAAAGACATAAGATAAACATAACTTATTGACTAAATCTTTTTAAACATTAAGAATATATTCTGAATTCTTATCTTCATATTTTGTCCACCAGCTTGAAGAATTCATCATTGGCATATTTAGTCCTTGTCTTTGTCTTAAAATTCTTCTTGTCAACGCCTTGATAATTCTTATCAGCGTCTCACCTGTCAGCGCCCCGTTTACTCTTGTCAGCGTCCAATTTCCTATTGTGAGCGTTCCAGTGACTTAGCTAATTTTATTCCCAACAATCCTCCCCTAAACTTGATATCTACTCTAGTAATCAAGTTTCTGAATAAAATAAAACATACAGAGAGGATTCTTACAAACATACTTATCCCTGAATTTGAGTAATAATAAATCTCGAAAAGTCAGCCACTCAAATCCCTTGTATAGTCAGCCTTCACTTGGTCTTAATCATCTTCAGTACCTTTTGAGTCTTTGGAGATTTCTTTATTACTTTTGTCACTCAAATTTGATCGCTCCTCTCCTTTTTAAGACTCCTCTCCAAGATCAATATACAAGGACGGGACCAAGAACATCCTCCTTGCATCAGCTTCCAAAACAACAAGTCTATCAGTTCAAAACAGTGATCCTTGACAATTTGTACCATTTATGTATTATGCTTTTACAAGCTAATACAGATTTTTGTCAATTCCATTAATGTCAAAGGTTTCATACTGTCCTCATCCACATTCGGGAAATGAATCCTCAATGTTGATTCATAGGACATGGGGATGGACTTACTGATGATAAGACTGACTTGACCTGCATTAAAGCTAGTGCCAATAGTCTCAGCCATCTCTATAACTCTATACACCCTTGTGAAAGTGATCTCTGCTGCTACTAGATGTCAATCACTAGGAAAAACATCTCAATGATCATTAGGCTTCCAGATATCCAAAAACTTTAAAAAAAATAAGGGTGATGAAACGTTTTGGGTCTATAAAGAAGTTTAAAAATGACATCAGCTAAGATGGCATAGCATAAAATGTACTTGAAAATGCATAAAACCTTAGTTAAAACACAAACAAAGGTAATAATCCTAAGGAAATTAACTAGTCTCTAATAAGCAAGAATGACAAACACTGTTCATGCATACACTCATGCAAAAGCATGATAGACACACATTAACTCTAGAGTCCTTTGTTCACAAATGCCCCAAAGAGAAAGTTAACTCATATAAAACCTTTGCAACTCCCCAAGTAACCCAAAAATAATAACTACCCCAAGTCACCCATACGACCACACCTAATTCTAGGTCAAAAGTCTTGGCAACATGCATGCAAAATAAACTACGTGCATGCTACAATGCCTCGAGGTTTAGAAATTCCAACAATTTCATAAGGAAAGAGCCTTCATTATTTCTAACCCCCACTCACCAGTGGACACAATCTAGAATTGTGCAAGAGTGCTCTAAGAGTACCCATAAACCTAGAGGTTTACCTCCCCTTAACAGAAGCATAAAAATTATTATATGTGAAGAAGCAAAATTTTATCTCAAGATAGAAATGTAAACACTCTAACCATCATAAATAAAAGTTTGCAATTCTGTATCCATCCAAATGTAGCTCCACATTCCTTCATAGTTAGACAAAAACCACAAAAACACACCAATAGAGGCTACCCTTTCCCACAACAATGGGTAGAGATAACATGTTAGTGGATACAAATAATATTAGTGGAAAGACCAACAATGCATGTTCCTTGAGCATCCACTATCCTGATATCCTTGATCATTAACCTGCTTTTAGATAGGCTGCTCAAAAAGAAAACAAATTAGTTTTCTTTGGAGATTTAAGCCTTGTTAGACTTGGATTCATCTAGTTGTTTAACTAGAGTGGTCTTATTCTTTGCCACAAATCCCTGTTCATCCCTTTGTGACCTAAACACCCAATTTGTTCCAATGAGTCTAGTAATGACCTTCTCAAGATATTTAAGTCTATTGCAACTCATTGAAATACCATTAAAATTAGAGTTTTGCTCTTGTTTAGGTTTCCAAGTTAAGTAGGATGATGCTTCGGACCCTTGACCCTTATTAACCAAGTATCTTTGTTTATATGGTCTAAAATAAGGTCTCATACCAAACTTGGAGCTGTCAGCGCTGCATTTGTGCCTGTCAGCGTTGAATTTGTTCCTGTCAGCGCTTAATTTGTTCCTGTCAGCGCTGAATTTGTTCCTGTCAGCGCTGAATTTGTTCCTGTCAGCGCTGAATTTGTTCTTGTCAGCGCCCAAATTAGGGTTTGCTACAGGAACATACTGTCTGTTTGACCAAGTGTTGGTCTTTTGAAAGGGCCTTTGTCCATAGGTATTAGCTGCCTTAGAGAAGAAAGGAGCTGGTCTAGTAGCATGTGGTCTAGTGTGGACAAAAGGTCTATGGTTGACATTGGATGACCTATTGTCAGCGAATGAATTGTATTCACTCACACAATTATTTGCCAAATGTGAGAAGCTCCCACATGAGTAACAAGCCTTTCTGGACACAAACTTAGGCTTAGACTGATAAAACCATGTCCCATTAACACTTTCTTTGCTTCTGAATGACCTAGGTTTCCTATACATTTCCGCGTATTTAACACTAGGCTGTTTCTTAATTGGGGAGCCAAGATTAACAGCTTTTCCAGTGATGGGATTTGTCACAGTTATAGGTGTAGATACAACTGGACTCTCAATGGGTGTAGGCACAAATGGACTCTCACTAAGTATCCCACGTTTAACAAATAAAGTGGGGTTGGCCTTTTCCACTCTTCTAGGTCAATAACCTTTTGTCGGTATTCCTCAACTGGGGAAAGAACTCTAGGTGGAGGAATAAATTCCTCTTCTTGGAGTTCTAGAATACCAGTCCAAGAGAGATCCTTTCTATGGACACCATAGAAGTCCCCAGCAGGTGGTGGAACAGCCACATATTCTTTCAACCCAATCCCAGACATATCCCTAGAATCCCTTTGTTTATTAACACATTCACCTAGGGTTTGTGTGGCCTTATCAAATCTCTGAATTTTAAGGCCAACATTATCCTTATTCTTAATGGCCTCATCTAACTTAGCCTGTAACTCACCATTGACTCTCTCCATGATGTTTCTAATATCCATACTAGCATTTAACTCATGTTTTAAGATATTTATTTTATCTTTTAAGTCAAATTCCATTTTCTTGTACTCAGAAACTGTCTTGTCAGTTTGAGTGAGAGAAATTTGATAGTTAGACAACTTGCATCTCTCAGTACTCACATCATCTAACAATCTTAACACCTCTTTGTTAAGATTTTCAGTATTTAACCTACAAGAAGAGTTATCACATACCTCACTATCGGAACATGAAGATGAATTGGAACTTGTGGAATTGAAGTAGACGTGGCCTTAACTGAAAACATCATTAGATTCTTCTTCACCTTCTTCCTTAGCCTGGTTCACCTCACTATATTGGATTTCGTTCTTCAAATCAAAGTTTCTCAACAAGCTCTGATACCACTTGTTGATCCCAAACTTAGATCGATTTAGCTTTGTGTTAACGAGATTAAATCAAGTTTAACACGTAGAGAAACTTTGTTGTATTGAACAAACTAAGTGTTATGCGGAATTTAACAGTTAGAACAAAGAACAAAACAAAGTAAACAAAACTTTCACTTTGATTAATAATAACAATGAAAGATTACAATGAAAGTGTTATGAGATATGTGGAAGAGATGTGTGAAAAAGATGTGTTTTATGTCTAACCCTAAGGCCTCCTTTTATAGGTTTAAGGAGCCTTGTACAAAATGATAAGATCAACTATTTTAGGAAAAGACATAAGATAAACATAACTTATTGACTAAATATTTTTAAACATTAAGAATATATTCTGAATTCTTATCTTCATATTTTGTCCACCAGCTTGAAGAATTCATCATTGGCATATTTAGTCCTTGTCTTTGTCTTAAAATTCTTCTTGTCAACGCCTTGATAATTCTTATCAGCGTCTCACCTGTCAGCGCCCCGTTTACTCTTGTCAGCGTCCAATTTCCTCTTGTCAGCGTTCTAGTGACTTAGCTAATTTTATTCCCAACAATATAATGGGATTTGCTTGTTAGATTCTGCTGTGCGCTTAATCATTCTAAGCTTTATTCAAAGCTTTGAAGTTGCTTACGAGGATTGTCGGTTTAGGGGGAAGCTATTTAAAAGCTTCTACATCAAGTTTATGTGGCATGAATTAGGGGGAAGTTAATTCAGAAGCTTCTCCTTAACCAGAAGTGTATGGGTTACTTAGCTCGTGCCGTTACAGTATTTCTTCTACAAGTTACTTTAAAGATGAGTCGTTTTGAAGACGAAGGCCTCAGAAGACATCATCAGCATTGGACGCTTCATGAAAGCTCTTGTTCTTATCATTATGTAATTGTTAGGAAAATCATTGTAAGGAATTCTACACGTCGTCCCATGGGGGAAGATTGTTGGAAATTCACTTTATGTGACGACATTTAAGAATTCCCATTAGTTATCATAGTCACACACGCTTAGACTAGATTAGGTACAATGTATAGTTTAAGGTTCGTGTGTGACTATATATACCCCTCCTTAGCTTCCAAGGAGGGGTGTTGCTTGTGTTCATTTTCTTGTTTAATACATCTTTTATTCATTTCACACACAACCTCTCTTCTCTCTCTATCAACAATGGCTACCACCATTTACCACCATGTTAGACCACCGGATTAGAAAATAGCAAATCCACAATTGGTATCAGAGCCTCTGTTCCATCCTTGGATCGTTCTTATTTTCGATTTAGGTGGTCTAAAAAAATTTTTTGGGTCTCGTTCTATAATTTTTTTGGTCCGAATCTATCATTCTCTTATCACTGGTTGTGGTTATATCCAATATTCATAATTTTTTTGTCCTTGTCATCAGTCAAAGATGGTTCGTTTGTCTCACTGGTTTCATCCAAAGTTGTTATCATGGTCAAGTTGTTACATTTATCCTGGTCAAAGGGTTTTGTCACAGTCCTCAGCTGGTTTTCATAACCCACTGGTCCAATCTATCAAACTCTTCCTGGTCAAAAGAAGTCAAACCTGCCATATTTTCTTAAATCTGGTATTTTGGTGACTGGGTTTTGATAAAGTTTCATTCTTTCTGGTAATTTTTTTATTCACATGATGAAGATGACCCAGAAAAGTAAGATCCTGAAAAATGGAAAAAAGTACAGATTTGGATAAGATTCTGCTTCATGCTACATCGCATTGAGTGCGATGGTACCACTGCGATGGGTCCATCTTGACTGCGATGGACTCAAAGTTTTGGGCTTCGATGGTATGTTGCTTAAACAGTCTTCGATGGCTCCATTGCGATGGGTACCATCGCAATGGGACATCTTGATACGACGGACTCTTCTTTTGACTGTGATGGGTCTAAAGTTTTAGACTGCGATGGCCATTTTGTTGTTTGACTATGATGGCAATTTTTTTAGACTCCGATGGGTTTAAAAAGACTGACTTCGATGGACTTTTGTTTAGACTGCGATGGGTCCAAACTTAGACTACGATGGGTCCAAAGTTTGAGACTGCGATGGACATAATATTTTTTGACTGCGATGGGTTATAAGGTTTGACTACGATGCAAAACTGAACACATTTAAAAACCATTAAAAGATCTCAGTTTCGTTTCTTATATATCTTTTGAAGATATATTAGATCATTAAGATCTATTAGAAACGACATCATCATAGATCTATACTTAATTTTCGAGATTAAAGATAGATTAATAACAGATGTTAATAATCAACTCTTATTTCGATTGACACAAAAAAATCGACATGCATCAGTTCACCTACCTGAGACCTCGGTTGTATAACAAGATCTTGAAGATTTATATTTTCTTTGCTATTTTCGATCAATAATTTGATCAGATCAGAAATGGTAATGATGTTTTCGAGTTCCATTATAAGATGAAGGGTAATTGGGTGTGATTTGTGTTCTATTGATTTAGTATTATATGAGATGATGATGATTCGTTTTATCGAATGATTGATGTGACTGATCTTGGTTCGTATAGTTATCAGATTGGGTGATTATTTAGGGAAATAGATGGAGATGTAGTTTGGCTGTTTGTTTGATAAGAGATGGGGGTGGAGAAAACTGAGATTAGGTTTAGGGTTGGTTAAATGTGAGTGAAATTAGGGGTTGTGGGTGTTATAACCCTTGTGTGATGGATCGGGTATATTATTTAAGATATGGGCCATGGACTCTCAAATGGGCCGGGTATATACACAATTTTTAAACACAAAATTTGTATTCTTGTATAAATTTTGTGTATATTATGTTATACTTCGGTCATCATCGGGACGAGACAACAAGTGACGTGACAACGAGACGTGACAAATGTGACGAGAATTTATTTGACGAGACCAAGAAAAATTTGGGTATATTTTAAGTGACTACAGATTTCGTTTGATCGGGTATTAATTACGTGAAGTTGAAGACGGATTTTTTGAAGGCGTGTATTTATTTTATCTTTCAAAGATAACTTGCTCGTGCTTAATCTTAGAATGAAGACTTGTTTATCTGGTTTCCGGGTTCGGGGTGGTTGGTTGATGACTCGGATAACTATCACTTAAAGGGGTTACATTGTTGTACTCAGTGTCACGCGCTTAGTCGACGTGGATAATTTCAAGAGGTGTTGTGCTTATAGACTTCTTCAGTGATGCATTGAGTACTTAGAGATTTCTCCAACGTTCTTCATTCAACAATTGTGCAAGCTTAAGTCACAAGATCGAAGGATTTTTATTCAGCTTCATGTTTGATGTATTTGGTTCATTCTTTCAGTGGTCACTTCAAATTGCTTTCAAGTGGGTTGGTAAAGATAGCCGTGGAGAGTTTATGAGAAGAGATTTTCGATCAACAGCTGATTCTCTCAAAATATATAATTCAGCTTATTTATTATACTCACGAGTTTTCAGGTACATGTGCGTACGATTTATTGATGGTTCCGAATTTCGAAACCATCAAGGGGGAAGAAGAAGACATATTGAACGCACAACGAGTACACGTGATGAACTTCATACCTTCTTTTGATTTGAAGATATTCCGGGAAGACATTTGTCATAGCCGCAGAGAAAATCAGTGTTTTAACCCGTGGCGTTATCCATCTCTAAACGGTACACTACTGATTCGATGTTTAATTGTTTGGTTGTTGCAATTATTCATCATCATTATCCTATATGCATTCTCGGGACTTAATTGACTCTGGTGCATCTCCGGAAGAAGATATGTGCATTTCTGGGACTTAATTGACTCTGGTGTTACGATGTTAACTTCATGAATGGGATAAATTGTCCACTTCAGTATTTGAGCTTCATAATTGGGATTGATTTACTTTCTTCAACTATATGGGGGAAGAAATGTCTTGATTCCTTCTGGTATGCATAACTTGAACTCTCAGGGGGAAGAAAAATTCAGAAGAATTATTCAAGCGTGAGAAGAAAAGTTGTTGATCTCTTGGTGTACCCCTTACTTTCAATCCCTCTTAGCAAAGTTATCATGTTATATGATGGGATTTGCTTGTTAGATTCCGCTGTGCGCTTAATCATTCTATGATTTATTGAAAGCTTTGAAGTTGCTTACGAAGATTGTCGATTTAGGGGGAAGCTATTTAAAAGCTTCTACATCAAGTTTATGTGGCATGAATTAGGGGGAAGTTAATTCAGAAGTTTCTCCTTAACCAGAAGTGTATGGGTTACTTATCTCGTGCCGTTACAGTATTTCTACTACAAGTTAAAGATGAGTCGTTTTGAAGTCAAAGGCCTCAGAATACATCATCAGCATTGGACGCTTCATGGAAGCTCTTTTTCTTTATCCTTATGTACTTGTTAGGAAAAATATTGTAAGGAATTCTACACGTCGTCCCATGGGGGAAGATTGTTGGAAACTCACTTTATGTGACGCTCATAGTCACATACGCTTATACTAGATTAGGTACAATGTATAGTTTAAGGTTCGTGTGTGACTATATATACCCCTCCTTAGCTTCCAAGGAGGGGTGTTGCTTGTGTTCATTTTCTTGTTTAATACATCTTTTATTCATTTCACACACAACCTCTCTTCTCTCTCTATCAATAATGGCTATCACCATTTACCACCACCGGATTAGCAAATAGCAAATCCACAAAAACTATTTAAATATTTTATTTAATAAAAACTTATATAAGTAAAGTTACTATTACCCTATTTTAAAAATATTTTAAAAACTATTTAGCTTCTAAAAATTTAATTAAATCTAATTTATTTAGAAACTAACTTTTACAACTAATTAAATTTATAAAATTGACAAAACATTTTATTTTTGATTTATTTGTTTATTAAACTATATTATGAGCTTAATTAATAAAAAAATTAATTTTCTTAAAAGTAAATAATATTTTAATTAATAAAAACTCTAAACTTGACAAATTTAAGAAAAGCGTATGTTATTAAACTGACAGTATAAGAATTACAAAACGTATATTAAACAGTCAGTTTATTTGTAAACCAAATAGAGAGCCTGGTCCAGTTGGATAACACGTTGTACATATAACATGCAGGTCTCGAGTTCGAGACCTGCTGGAGGCAAATTTTTCTTATTATTTTTTTTATTAAACTCGAATTTAATCAATAATAACAGCCTAAAAAAATTAGTTAAATAAACAGATGAAAATAAAAATGCAATGACAAAATCTCGACTAAATAGCAGTTTCAGATTAACATTCAAATACTCATGAACAGACAGGATACATCCAATCCTAAT
Organism: Glebionis coronaria; assembly: GCA_025667525.1. Lineage (NCBI taxonomy): Eukaryota > Viridiplantae > Streptophyta > Magnoliopsida > Asterales > Asteraceae > Glebionis > Glebionis coronaria. The sequence goes on from CM046874.1 coordinate 647,446,389, forward strand.
AAGCTTCCACAATTTAATCCAAAAATATGCAGCTACCAAAAATCTAAGCAGAGAATTAACTCAGTTAAACCATGCCAAATAACGCAGACTAATCGAGAGTTTAATAGGACAATAGCAATAGGCATTACGCAACTTCAAACACCAAAAGCAGTTAAAAAATTACTATCAGATAAATCACTGAGTAGAATCAGTTTACTCAAATGTTACTAACCTAAATCCATTCTAAAACAAATCAGCAATTATAAATCAATTAAAATACAGCAAGATCATACAAGCATTTCAACAAATAAAACAACCAAAGCAGATTCAAAAATCGTTCAACAGATTTGAAAATAGAAAACAAAAAAGATTTCAAACTTCTATATCAGTTTAACAGTCATTTCAATAGTTGATACAAAATCAATTTCATCAGACTTTTAACAAACCAAAATCAGCAGTTAACAAGCAGTTTCATAAAATGCAGCAGATAAGAATGATGCATAAAGCAAATAGGAATGCAGACAAATCATACATTCATGGCAGCTTTAAAGAACTAGCAAAATAAACTAACAAACATCCTAAGACACTTAAATGGAACTGATTCAAACTTCATGACGAATCCATAAACAACCATCAACAAATCCTATCATCATACTCTTAAAATCATAAAAACGCATCAATCACAAATCTGAGACACAGATCTCAAGCTAACATTTAAGTATAACAATTCAGAATCATTAGCAAACTAACACTGATTCAGCAGACGACTAGTTAACTGATGTAACAGCTATAACCTCACAGCTATGACGACTAATTCATACAAAAATCTATATCAGCATGCTTATCAATTCAGCTAACATCACAGATCTAAATCACCAAATCAAATCATCACTACACAATATCAAACCTTATAACGTATAATTACTTAAAGCAGATTAAACTAAACATTAAGAAAAATAAAAATAAAAAGAGCTTAACCATTTTGAAGTATCCGTTTGGACGAAGGTTAGCGATGCGCTACCTTAGATCGCAAACGACACCATCACCATACAAACCACCATTGAAATCATCAAACATTCACGAACATATTGACTCGTCATGAACCAACAGCTTATATTTCACATTCATTCAGTGGGAATGAATATTTATCCATTCTCAATCTATCAATCACAAAAACTATTAATTAAGCTAAAATGACTAATAATCAATTATAACATAAATTTAGATTCAGAAAATCAACTAAGTAAAATTAAACGAACGATTTGTGTAACACTCTCATTTTTCGTATCGGTACAGCGGAAGGGTCTTTCAGAGTGTTACGGGATAGCACAATAACTCCAATCATAGACAACACATAAAAATGGTTGTTCAAGGTTTAACATACATTCATTCGATAAAAAGTTTAAAAGCGTACAACAGGTCCCAAATTATACAGGTCATTAAGTTTACAAAACATAGATCGAATAAACATTTTTAATATTATGTGGGCCATCAGAGTCGATCTCCATCCGGATTACCTTCAAGCACCTGAGATAAAAACATGCAAAAATCATATCAGCGAATGCCGAGTGAATTCATAGAGTTTATTAAAAACCGTTATATAAAACAATCATTTAAAATCAAAACACAAGCATAATATCGGAAGTAAGTCCTCATATTGCTAGTCAGGCAATATATAAATCAAGCATACATCTTAAACCGTCCATGAGACCTTAGTCTCTATATTACCATGATAGGTAATATATTCATCGTTAATAGCGTCGTTATTATGTATAGGATACATTGTATCTGAATTATATAGGTTGTATAGGATACATTGTATCTGAATTATATAGGTTTTATAGGATACATTGTATCTGAATTAGGATTATTATTAGCCGCATGACATTGTTACCTTACTATGAAAACAGCGGGCCGCGAACCCGACAAACAATTTGCCCATCTAAGTTAGCGTGTCGTCACAAAAATCACGCTATGGAATCTTCTCATACATAAATTCGCTTACCAATCAATGTGGTACGACGGGGATCAACCGTCAAGGCGCGAACTGGGGTGATCGTCCCCAAATAGTACTATCAAATGCATAAGCGTCTACCAAATCCCGGTAGTTCACAATTCATGCTAATGGGACTTTAAGTGACATAACCTAACTACTAATAATCCTTTTAGTCTCGTTTATAGGGTCATAGCATCATTCGGGTCCATATCATTAAGCATACAATCGGGACTACTTATGTTATATTTTTATCAAAATCTAGCATTTTATCTCCCTCGCGGGTTTACAAATCATTTTATAAAACATTTAAAAGAGTGCGAGGCTATGAACTCACGTTGTTAATGAAAGGCGGATTATCGGCTACGGGCGTGCTTCGGTCACGGAAACCTATATAAATAATAATCGGTCTTAGACTCGGTCCAATGACTTTTATCAAAATAACAATATACATATGATGATTTTGTACATATGATGATGATCAAGTGGGTTTATACATCCTTGTTTACTCATTTTAGTGTTTACGTTTTGGTATCGTTTTACTAGTTTGCTAGTTTTACCTATTTACCTATTTTAAGTCCATTAAGCTTAGTATAAGTTCTTTAACTTGTTTTAATCCCTTTTATACCTATATTATCAGTATGTATACTTTCCATGTTGGGCCCAAATGGGTTAAGCCCAATAAGTTCTTTTTACAAGTTTTTATCTTATTTAGTCCAATTATTAGTCCAATATGTTTAGTTAGCTCGTAAATGTCCGTATTTCTTATAGTTCGGGTTTTATCGGTTTTTACTTGTATTAGTTACTTATATATCAGTATATGACTTTTATAAACTTTACATTAGACGGGTTTGGTCGTCTAAGTTTTATTTGGCGAAAAACGTTAATTTTACGGCAATAGCCTAAAAAGTCGTAAAAATCAAGTTTATAGTTTTTACTACTTATAAATATTATTTCACCACCATTTATATAATTTATCCATTTAATTAACCTTTTATATATTTATATAAATAAGTTTTATAAGTTAGTGGGTTTTTATTATACATTTTATAAAATAAAATGTGAGTGCTTATATAATAATAATAAACATTAATTCCAAAAATCTGATTTTTATCTTCATGTTCACCATTTTTACCATATCTAGAGTTATATAATGAATTAGAAGCTCATTTTTGGGTGACATGTTCTTCATAATATGTGCTACATTTAACTTAGCTATAGCTACTGCCCATTTTAAGTTTATCATGCCTTAACAGTCCTTACAAAACTGCTTATTCAGATTAGACCACCTAACTTGTTTTGATCATATCTCACTCATTATTTTGATTCCATTGCATGGCCAACTCTCACATGTGTATAACATCTTGTACTTACTGTAAATGGATCAAACCATGCAATTTTATCAGTTCATCTTTTAGTTATATACTGTTTTTATACAACCAACTATATAATCAAGATTTTAGCCTTATTTCTTATAGTTATCAACCTTTTTAATCATATCTATCAACACTTGATCCCCACACAACATTTTTATCATCATATATACATCATATACATATACAAAATGAAAGAAAATACATTTGTTCTTTACAAAATAACAAGAGAAAAATGGAGAGGATGATCTTCTTTACCAACCAAGTGTTTTCCTTGTTTTTGGAAGACAAGGACTTGATAAACACAACAAGTATCTCCAAGACCATCAAATATCAAGAACATATGTTGGAAAATCAGCCCTAGGACACAAGCAAATCACCTCCAATGATGTTAATATGGCCACCAAATGATCAAGGCTTCAAGAGAACTCCTTAATAGAGCTAGTAAACATGTGTTTCATGGCTAGAAGAGATCAAAATGGGTGTTTGTTGGTTTATTTTGGACGGCAAGGAAGGGGTGTTTGAGAGAGTTTTGAGAGGATTTTGCATGTAAGGGAAATGGTATAATGAGTTGCTAGTGGTTTTTGTGTTAAGTGGTAAAGTTGAAAGCTTAGAATGTAAGCTAGGCTTACACTTGGTGTAAGTTAGCTTAACTTGATGCCACCTTCATGGTGTGGTGTCAAGTGTGCCGTCCCATATAGCTAGTGGGATGGGACAATGTGTTTTGTCCCATCTCACTAGTTTACTGGTATTTCTCGATTCTAGTTTTCTCGATTTGCGTGCCCTCGGGTCGTTTTCTGAAAAACGTTTTTATAAATTATGAATCAACGTCACAAAACGAATCCAATAAAAATTGTCTCATCAAAAATGGAGTTCAAAAACGTAAATACGTAATCCTAAGGTTTCCGGTTTAGTCGTAAAAGACGCTAAATTATGCACGTAAGCCCAAATTTAAATCCGTAAATTGTGAGTTCGTCAACCAACACAAAAATAAGTTTCAAAATATTATACAAGAAAATATTTCACTACCTGAAAATGTTAGATTGTCGCAATTTGCGGGATAAAACAAGATTATGCTAAAATTAACTTTTATTAATTCAAGAAGATCATTACAATACTTTTGTAAAGAAAATAAAATTACAAGATTCCTAAACCTAAATTAACATTATAACTATCTAAGAAAGAGAAGGATAATTTTTACTGATTTCTTCTTGGGGATTTTATATGCGAACCCAAGGGTAGGGGTTATTGGTGATGCGTTGATCTTGACCCTTCGATCATCTCTATCTTCTTCTCTCTCTTGGTTGTTTTGATCTAATGGTTGATATGAGCTCATAGTCACACGGATTGCCAACGTGGCAATCCGTTGTGCTTCTTGTGCTACTTGCTTGCTGAAATGGAGGCAAATCATTGGTGGAATGGTATTTGTGAGGTGTTCAAACCAATCACAACAAAGTAAAGAGCCACGTCACCAGAATACCCATCTTCTTGCTTCCGAAATGGGAGGGGAATTAATTTCCAACTCGTGTGAATCACACGAGTGGAATAAATCACAAAGCCCTAATTTATTTGTGAAATTTATTTGATTAGGGTTTTTGATGAATAGTGAAGGTTACAGGTATTTTGTTGTGGGAGAGAAGCACATAGGAGTTATCGAAGGTTTTTTTATTTATTGTGTGTGAGTGGAAACGTAACACGTGAGTGGGTAATAAATAAAATATGTGAAGCTTTGACTGACCAAGGATCACCAACCGTTTATTTAACAAACGCTAAGGCCCAAAATTCTTCCCAATCGTTTCTTTTATTCCACTATGGGCTATTGTTGGGCTTGGACCCAATTTTATTCAAATCCGTCTAATAAATGTTGCTTTGGGCCTATTGGGCTTTTGAACCAATAAAACAAACAACACTTCCTTAATCAGCCCAATAATTAAGCCCATTTAGCTAATGTGGGACCCACTTGGTAAATAATCTTCAATAAATTCAAATCCCCTTAAACCGAGCTCGTTTTTGGCTTCATCGATCTTTTCTTCAAACTTCGTGTCGGTTTTTGTCGGTTTTCCGCGAACTTTGGTACCTACACACATGAAACGAAAAACAAACATATACAAGGCATTTTCCATTGATTTTATGTAATTATTGTTCGTTATTAGATACAATTGATATGAGTTAAATCACTCATATCAAACTCCCCCTTGCTAAGCAATTGTCGTGTCCTCACGCAATGATAAAATAAAACACTAACTATACCATTATTCAACTTTTGACAACTTTATTTTGCAAATACATAATGTATTGCTTTCATTATTGAAAAATAACTCTTAGGATCATAAAACTCAAATAGATTCATCGTCCCCGACTTTTCACTTTTCCATGCCAAGTGCAAAAACAAGATCATTGTCAATCATAAGCCCCAAAATTAAACCAACTCATACAAGTAATTTGTGTTAAACTCAATCTCCTATTATTCCTAATTGTATCTCTAGATTTTATTTGTCATTCACCCAAAGGCTCATTTGACTTATTTTTTGATATTTATTAGTCCAAAAATGAAGGCAAGAACGGTGTAAACTCAACACTCAAAACCTAACCTCGACTTCAAAAACCGTTGTCACTAAAGAAAGCCCACATCAAGGATAACTTAACACGATTTGAGGGATAAATCCCGGACCCGAAATTTGGCTAATATGGCTACTTAAAGCAACAATAAAAACCTCCAAAGTCAATTATGACCTTATTAGTGGAGTTAGCAACAATCACATCATAACACCTTGCGGCTCTTTAAGATGCAATTGTGCTCCTTATTTAAAATCCACAACTGAAGGCTCCTTGGACAAAAATAAGGGAATTGACATCACCATCCCACCTTACGGATCATGATGATGAAGCAATTTTTATTCAACATGTCCCCTCGCCATACACCCTAAGGCTCTAATGACAAGGTTAGTGCTACATGACTCCCACCCGAAGGCTCCTAGAGAACATGTTTTTATTTATTCTTCTTTATTAATATGATATTTATAGTAAGCCAAATTTCCACAATCCCATGATCAAGAGTCCATGACGCTGACATCCTTAATGTGTTCTCACTTTAATTACAAGGGAAGAAAAATAAGGAGTTACGAGTTAATATATCAAGCCTAAACCGCTAAAAACTTCATTTATTAAGCAATTATTATTCAAGCGTGGAAAGTAAATACGAGGAGATTAAATCAAACACAAAAATACTTGCACAAAGAAAAATTTAACCTTAGAAACATATGATTGAACTCTATCATCTCTTGTTCTCCATATTGTAAAATTTCAAAAATGTGAAATCAATGGATACTTAGCCTATTAAATCAAAGTTTTGGGTTTTCAAGTCATCTATAGGATCTTGCATCTTCTTATACTCTTTCAAGTTTTAGAATTAGCGTTTTAAAGTTCCCTTGATAGACGACTTTCTAGGATCAGTTATAGGAACTTGCGAAAAGTTCTTGTTCTTAACTCGTATGAATTAAGACTTTCGCGTTTTAAAGCTCCCTAAATAAAAGCCTAGCAAAACTTAATTCAAATACGTTAAGGAAAATCTAAGGTTAAAAACCGAGTCGAGTCAAAAACTATTTTTATTTTCACCAACAGAAAGCCTACATTTGTGTCAAAAGCACTTATTTTCTTTATTAAAACTTAAAAACAACACTAAAAATTTAAAATTTTATTGAAAAATGAGAAGAACAATTACGTTTAGACACGACAAAAGCAATTGCAAGCGATTATATCGACTGACTCCCCCATGCTAAAACCAAACATTGTCCTCAATGTTTCTTAGCTCAAGAGTAACACCCCCATGCTAAAACACGAAGAGTCTAATGCAAAATCCTAGCATGGAAAGAGCACGCAAATCTATAAGCCGTTTATTAATTATGCCTTCAGATAAAACGTTAGTAGATAAAAATCAAGGGATAAAGAGTGTGCCCCTTTTTGGCATTCAAAGAATGGAAGATCAAGTGGACCGGCAAAAACCGAACACGAGAGTCTTAAAATATTAGGGTCATACGTAAGATCACAACACAACAAAACACGAGCACGAGCTTGAAAGATCAAGCCTTATTAGTGTTAGAAAATAGATAGAAGATAGAATGTATGGGACTCCCCCACAAGGAACCTCGTTTTTGTTAATCGAGTCATGAGCTCGACTCGATCCCCGCATTCATTGGTCCTTAGGGAAAGTGGTAAAAACCGGCATAATGGAATAAAATCCATGATAAAGCACGATGTCGGGGTCAAAGATTACATCCTCGTTTTCGGATGACAAACGAAAGGATGAAACTCCAACACAAATCTCTAAAAAGAGATGGTAGTCACAAATCACGATATGGATGTAGCATGCTCCCCGAGATAAACTCGCACCAAGATGATCGAAAAGTATTTCAATTATTACATCGGTGAAAGGCCGAGATTTCCCTAAATCAACAATTTCAAGATCGAATACCTCGTCCTCAGTGGAGAAAGGAATAGACAACACGATGTCGTCCCCCCACGCTAATCCAAAATCATATAAAGCACAGGGTAATGGTGTGGTAAAAGTCTCAACCATAGTGGAATCAACATTCTTTGCTTTAACGACCATTTCACCCTTAGAAATGTGATCAATCGGATCATGGTACTCAATATGAGACACATGAAAAACCCGCACATTAAGGTCAAAGTGGGTGGGAGGAGGACTTGGGACGAAATCATCATCAAGTAAATTCTCTAAAAAGAGAGCGTCCCCCTCCGGGTCGATATCATCAACACCCGGTGCTATCGAATCATTAGAAGCAATAAAAGTGTCAATCTCCTCATAAGCGGATCACTATCCTCAACGGGAATAGGAGATGGAGAGAAAGACTTGGGATTAGGCTTAAAATTTAAAGCCTCGATCCTAGAAATGAGAAGATAGATGTTTGATAACTTCTCACGAAGAATCACGTCTTCCACATCTAAATGAGTAAGTTCATCGGTGAACTTCTCAAGGATTGGAATAGTCAAATCAACCTCATTTCCCGGTGGAAATGGGTCTAAAGGAGCAAGTTCAAAAGTGAACCTCTCAAAAACCGGATCACTATCATCCTCATTTCCCGATGGAAATGGGTGAAGAAGAGTAGGTTCATCGGTAAACCCCTCAAAATCGGAGTCGTGAATGTCATCTTTATAAGAAAGTTCATCGGAGAACTCCTCATTAGAAAATTCACTAGAAGTAGAATCATTCTCAAAATCTTCATTTCCATCACAATTTTCATCATTAGAATTGGAGAAAATATCAAAGTGAATAGAAGAAGTAGAGTCATCACAATGTGGCAAATCACACATCTCATTGGAAATACCGTCAAACTCTCTCGGGTTTTGGACAAGAATCTCAACACTAGACTTTATTACTTCGTCCGATTCCGTGTCCGGAATAGTGCTAAAATGCTCGTCCCCCTTGCTTAGAGAATTTTCGGGTTCCACGGTGGAAGAATCATGAATAGGAGTAATGATGTCATGAGATATTTCCTCATCATCTAGGATGGGTGAATCCTCGGGCTCCTTAGCCGACAAGACATGAAAAGGAAGCACGATAGCACTAGAGGAAGGATGAAGAGCAATAAGATCTCGCAAAGAAATAGCACTATCCTCGTCATCATCCAAAAGAAGTGAACGCTCGAGTTCACAATTAGCAAGAGATTTTTCTTCCGCTTGAGTTCGTTCTTTCTCTCGAATTTCAATGCTTAATCCATTATAATCTTGCGAAAGTTGTCTAATCTTAAGTTCACAATCTCTTTTAAATCCATCATCAATTATTTCTCCATGAAATCGTCGACTTCCCAATTCATTAGTTATATCATTAATCTCTTGATTAATTTGTTTCTTTTCAAGCAACATATCTTCAATGTTTTTTTCAACAATTTCGACATTTCTTTGATTCGTTATTTGTTGGAACATTGTTTCAAGTCGTTCAAAATTTTCATTCACGCGAGAAAAGGGCTCATAAAAATTATTATCCCTCGGTTGACAATCAAAGCTCTCGTGAGGACCTCCACAATACTCACAACAAGGATGTTGTTGTGATAAACTCGGTAAATCTTGTGGATAACAATTATCATTAAAGTTTTGATTGTAGCTCGGTTCTTGCTCGTAATTAAGCGAGAATCAATGCGAACAATCATCACCAAAATGAGAATCGTTTCCACAAAACACACACGAGGGTGTCTCATATGTAGGGTGTGGATGTGGGTAAAAATCGAGAGAATTATTTGAAACATTCGGATTTCCACATGAAGTAATATCATCACAAAAAGGACAAAATCCAACTCGTATATCGTGACGTAAGTCATTTCCACAACGTTCACAGGTCCACCACCGACATGGTAAAAAACCGTATAACGGTTCTCCACACCCAACACAATCGACGAATGAATTCGAAGAATTAAAATTTAGAGGGTGAGAAGAAAAAGAATTAAACATGATAGAGGATTAAGAAGATTATTTTTGGTATTTTTCAAATAAACGAGAAAAACGACACATAATAAGAAAATAACAAAACTTTCCGAGGACGGAAAGGGTCTTCAAATCAACGCTCAACAAATCTCCACAAAGCGAATCGTACACAAGATCCCTGGCAGCGGCACCAAAATTTTTGATGTGTCGAGATATGTATAGTGATAATTAGATATGTTATAGGGTAAATTAGAAAATTACCTTTAGGAAAAAGTAATAGACTAATATTACCAAAGACGAATTCAATTAAAACGTTGGTGAACCAAGTTCGTTGTACACGAAGATCGAGTGAATTTGAGACGTTTTGCTTTGATTTGGACAATTGATTTGAATTGGTTTTCGGTTTTTAAACTAAAATTAAATCTACCAATTTAAAACTTATTTTAATCCTAAAGTGCATGAATCGTAAACCCGATATTTATTCTAAAATACAAATATCTAAAATTAAAACTATTTAAATATTTTATTTAATAAAAACTTATATAAGTAAAGTTACTATTACCCTATTTTAAATATATTTTAAAAACTATTTAGCTTCAAAAAATTTAATTAAATCTAATTTATTTAAAAACTAACTTTTACAACTAATTAAATTTATAAAATTGACAAAACATTTTATTTATTTATTTATTAAACTATATTATGAGCTTAATTAATAAAAACTTTAATTTTCTTAAAAGTAAATAATATTTTTAATTAATAAAAACTCTAAACTTGACAAATTTAAGAAAAGCGTATGTTATTAAACTGGCAGTATAAGAATTACAAAACGTATATTAAACATTCAGTTCATTTATAAACCAAATAGAGAGCCTGGTCCAGTTGGATAACACGTTGTACATATAACATGCAGGTCTCGAGTTCGAGACCTGTTGGAGGCAAATTTTTGTTATTAATTTTTTTTATTAAACTCGAATTTAATCAATAATAACAGCCTAACAAAATTAGTTAAATAAACAGATGAAAATAAAAATGCAATGACAAAATCTCGACTAAATAGCAGTTTCAGATTAACATTCAAATACTCATGAACAGACAGGATACATCCAATCCTAATAAGCTTCCACAATTTAATCCAAAAATATGCAGCTACCAAAAATCTAAGCAAAGAATTAACTCAGTTAAACCATGCCAAATAACACAGACTAATCGAGAGTTTAATAGGACCATAGCTATAGGCATTACGCAACTTTAAACACCAAAAGCAGTTAAAAAATTACTATCAGATAAATCACTGAGTAGAATCAGTTTACTCAAACGTTACTAACCTAAGTCCATTCTAAAACAAATCAGCAATTACAAATCAATTAAAATACAACAAGATCATACATGCATTTCAACAAATAAAACAACCAAAGCAGATTCAAAAATCGTTCAACATATTTGAAAATAGAAAACAAAAAAGATTTCAAACTTCTATATCAGTTTAACAGACATTTCAATAGTTGATACAAAATCAATTTCATCAGACTTTTAACAAACCAAAATCAGCAGCTAACAAGCAGTTTCATAAAATGCAGCAGATAAGAATGATGCATAAAGCAAATAGGAATGCAGACAAATCATACATTCATGGCAGCTTTAAACAACTAGCAAAATAAACTAACAAACATCCTAAAACACTTAAATGGAACTGATTCAAACTTCATGACGAATCCATAAACAACCATCAACAAATCCTATCATCATACTCTTAAAATCATAAAAACGCATCAATCACAAATCTGAGACACAGATCTCGAGCTAACATTTAAGTATAACAATTCAGAATCAACAGCAAACTAACACTGATTAAGCAGACGACTAGTTAACTGATGTAACAGCTATAACCTCACAGCTATGAAGACTAATTCATAAAAAAATCTATATCAGCATGCTTATCAATTCAGCTAACATCACAGATTTAAATCACCAAATCAAATCATCACTACACAATCTCAAACCTTATAACATATAATTAATTAAAGCAGATTAAACTAAACATTAAGAAAAATAAAAATAAAAAGAGCTTAACCATTTTGAAGTATCCGTTGGGACGAAGGTTAGCGCTGCGCTACCTTAGATCGCAAACGACACCATCACCATACAAACCACCATTGAAATCATCAAACATTCACGAACATATTGACTCGTCATGAACCAACAGCTTATATTTCACATTCATTCAGTGGGAATGAATATTTATCCATACTCAATCTTATCAATCACAAAAACTATTAATTAAGCTTAAATGACTGATAATCAATTATAACATAAATTTAGATTCAGAAAATCAACTGAGTAAAATTAAACGAATGATTTACGGGATAAAACAAGATTATGCTAAAATTAACTTTTATTAATTCAAGAAGATCATTACAATACTTTTGTAAAGAAAATAAAATTACAAGATTCCTAAACCTAAATTAACATTATAACTATCTAAGAAAGAGAAGGATAATTTTTACTGATTTCTTCTTGGGGATTTTATATGCGAACCCGAGGGTAGGGGTTATTGGTGATGCGTTGATCTTGACCCTTCGATCATCTCTATCTTCTTCTCTCTCTTGGTTGTTTTGATCGGATGGTTGATATGAGCTCATAGTCACACGGATTGCCAACGTGGCAATCCGTTGTGCTTCTTGTGCTACTTCCTTGCTGAGGTGGAGGCAAATCATTGGTGGAATGGTATTTGTGAGGTGTTCAAACCAATCACAACAAAGTAAAGAGCTACGTCACCACAATACCCATCTTCTTGCTTCCGAAATGGGAGGGGATTTAATTTCCAACTCGAGTGGAATAAATCACAAAGCCCCAATTTATTTGTGAAATTTATTTGATTAGGGTTTTTGATGAATAGTGAAGGTTACAGGTATTTTGTTGTGGGAGAGAAGCACATAGGAGTTATCGAAGGTTTTTTATTTATTGTGTGTGAGTGGAAACGTAACATGTGAGTGGGTAATAAATAAAATATGTGAAGCTTTGACTGACCAAGGATCACCAACCGTTTATTTAACAAACCCTAAGGCCCAAAATTCTTCCCAATCGCTCCTTTTATTCCACTATGGGCTATTGTTGGGCTTGGACCCAAATTTATTCAAATCCGTCTAATAAATGTTGCTTTGGGCCTATTGGGCTTTTGACCCAATAAAATAAACAACACTTCCTTAATCAGCCCAATAATTAAGCCCATTTAGCTAATGTGGGACCCACTTGGTAAATAATCTTCAATAAATTCAAATCCGCTTAAACCGAGCTCGTTTTAGGCTTCATCGATCTTTTCTTCAAACTTCATGTCGGTTTTTGTCGGTTTTCCGCGAACTTTGGTACCTACACACATGAAACGAAAAACAAACATATACAAGGCATTTTCCATTGATTTTATGCAATTATTGTTCGTTATTAGATACAATTGATATGAGTAAAATCACTCATATCAATATGACATAATTTAATAATGACAATCATTATATATACATGCCTTAGATGTCGGTTACTACTACTAAACCAAATAGGAAATTAGTAGCTTACGTCAAAAGCAAAAATCAGAATATCAAATTTGCTTTTAATTTAATTTACATATAGGCCCTTTTACATTTAACTACCTTTGTAAAATCATGTTAACTAACCAATTAATTAACATTCATTATAGCTTATCACTAATTATATATTACGCATAATATATTAACGTATAATTGTTTTACGTATTAACGCGTGCGTCTTCTTAGGCTCGGGACGACTTCCGAACATATATTATTTACGTGTACATATTCCTTCAGATGTCAGATTTGTCTTTGAACTTGGTTAGTATATTTCTCTTTTGTGCTATTGTATGTATCCTACAAAATGTACTATACTTTTACTGGTGTTATTCATTTTATGTTTGTCCATTTACGGACTTTTTGAAAACAATTACCGGTCATAATTTTTAGGTGAAATGACTTCTTTACGCTTAATTATTTAAATATCAGTATAATTATATGACGTTCTAAAATCTTGTTGCTATACGCGGGTACTCAACTATTTTGATATAGTTATGTTCTATTTTAACGCTACAAGAAACACCTACCACTACAGCGCATATAGTTAATTATATGCCGCTAGACATTTTTCATATCTTTAATCATTTGCCGTTAGGCATTCCCCCCCCCCCCCCCTCCCCTATGCGCGGGTACTCGTCCAGTAACGTATAAGTAATGGATAATAATGAATTCAACAAAGGTGCCGACTAGTGTGCTTGTCGACTAAATACCAAAAAGAAAGAAATACTATAAAATTACTATCGATTCATGAATGAAAAGTTGTATCCCAAACAAAGTCCTAAATTTTTTATTGCAAGATATCAAGGAGATGCACTGTAAGTTTGGAAGCAATTAACCTGTATAATAATTGCAGGCCTAAAAATAAATATACCAATTAACATGAATAATCCCTATAGGCATTCCAGTCTCCCAAACTATAGTCTACATGAACCTTAAACAGACAATAAACATGCAATGGAATATCGGGTGCAAAAGAGAACCAGGTTCCGAGCAAACATGTAGAAAATGTAGCTTTCCAATATTCATTGTAGAAAATGTAGCTTTCCAATATTCATTCAATAAATAAAAAACAATGCTGCAACACCTTAGAACTAGATCAAGTGATACCGAAAGATCAATTCTCTAACAAAATAACATTACTTACACTCAAGAGAACAGGTGATACCTTTTCGAGTGAGAACATATCATTGGATAATTATTAATTCCTGTTTTTCCTCTTGGACCTTTTCTTCTACCTGCCAACCCTTGAATCTTCAGAGCCACTGGCATCTTGTTCTTGCTTTTGGTTTTTCTCTTTCATACTCTTCCTCCTTTGCGATCGTCCCTTTACTATATTTCTTAGCAATAGGCATTTCAATCTCAGAATTTGAACTCTCACTCTCTTCTGCATCACTCTCATCTGAGCTCTCGTTTGCACCTCTCTTCCTATGCCCTTTAGTTTTCTCTAAACCTGACATGACAGCAGCCTGAATAGCTTCTGGATCCTTGTCCTTGTCATCTTTAATGCAGCTCATTCAAAGATGTAGGCTGGTATTCTCCATTTCGGCAGCGCATTCAAAGATCCCATGAGAGAATAATACTGAATTTAGTGATCCCAAATCAAATACATTCTGTTTTTCCATTCTAATGTAAGTTATATGGAGCGTTGTGGTTTGTTCCCACCTTCTCTATTTCTAAGTTTGATGACGCCCGTATTTAGTCTCTATTATGCTTTGGCGTGAGGATGTAGCTTCATCAAAGGATTTTTAAATGAAAGCTATAGTCTCTACATGGGAAATGTATATAAATATAGAGATTTGGCCTTGTGGGGGAGTGGTTCTTGCAACCAAGGACGAAGCCAGAACCAAAACTTACCGGGGGAACAAAATTTTTTTTTAACCATACGTTATGGTTAGTGATTTTACGATTTTCCGTAACCAAAAAACACTTACATAAAGTTATTATTTTTATAACACAAGTTGAAGCGTCATTAATATAATCATCACCCATCTGATTACGCAAATCAGCTTTAATGAGTTTCATTTTAGAAAAAAAACATCTTTCAACCGTGGTGGTAGCAACATGCAAGACTAAAGCCAACTACAACAACCGATATACCAAAATATCATATTGTGCTTTTTTCTTATCCACTAGCAATATCTTTATCACTAAACATAAAATGATAATAGACTCCTAGTTCCGTAGAAAGACTTAACATTTCCTCAGAGTAAACTAACGCTAATACATCTAACTAAGTTTAGGAACTTTGATACACTAAGTTATGAAATTGAAGCATGTGAACTCAACGTCGTCGTACAATTAAGTAAATCAGTGCTTCCCTCATTAAACGATCTCCAAACTCTTTAATGTTCATATACATAAAAATGTTTAATATATCAACCTCGAAATGATGTCGATTTGTTATTATGTCTCTTTAATGTTTTGATTGAAAGTTATCCATATTCACCATCTCAATACCGTGTTTATCACAAAATGAATTTAAATTCTTTAAAAGTGAAGTAAAACATGTTACTATATACTCTTGCAATGATCTTTTAGTTTCTTTTACCAATCAAACGACTTATAAGATAGTTTGATTTTCCTTCTGAATATGTTGTGACAATGTATTAGTGAGCTCCAACAAGTAAAATAAAAACACAAAATCAAGTGTTTTGAAATACTTTATAAGGCCAAAAGCTATTCTACGGCTAGATATATTATCATCTTCCTCAACATAGTGAAAACTTTTGAAAATATTTTTATCTAACTAGTAATGGTTTTATGATAAAACCCCATCTTTCTATCAAACAAGACTAGAATATATTTCGATGGACTGGGTGCATTTAAGATGTATATGAGAAAATCGACATTTTTTTCAAAAATTAACATAACGTAAAAAAATCCATAGGTGTCACGGGCACCCACGGGACACCCCTGGCTCCGTCCCTGCTTGCAACTGAAGATTATGCCTATTTTGCACGCGTTTAATTCAGTTGGAATATTTATTAGCTGGAAGTATGGAAAGTGTAGTTTACATTGCCTACAAAAGCATGATGGTTTGGATGGATTATGCCTTTTAGTCTTATGCAGTTTTCGGGTATGTGAGTGAATATTGAATGTGGTAGTTTAGTGAAAATTTTGTAGAATACGGTATATAATTTTATTAAATAGCAGTAATAAAAAGAAAACAAAGAATAAAATTAAATAACAAATAATAATTAAAAGTAGTAAATATGCTAGATTAATAATAATAGCCCATTGCAAACCGCCTTACATTTTCGTAACAAGTCATGAGCCTAATAGGCCAGTCGGTGGTTGATTATTGACACCCTTGGGCCACACGTAAATATTTCCTTATATATTACCGCATAACTTACCATAACAACATAAAAAAACAAACCCTTCAATCGATCGACTTCGTGTTTTCTCTGTCCCTTTCTTGATTTCTTAACTTCAGTCGCAGGTTTCATCAACTTTTTAGCTTGTTGAATCGTAGAACACATTACAATTATGGACGAGTGTGTAAAGAATACTAACCAGGATGTATTCGAGATGATCAAAAATATGATCAAGGTTGCTGCTATCGACCATCCAGACCAATTTCGAGAAAAAAGAGACAAACTTGCTGAGGCTCTTTACCCAATTAGTGCAAGTCAAGATAATAATGGAGTTGTTGACGAGGTTTTGAGGATTAAAGAGTTTCTTGAGAAAATTTTCATGCATGCCGCATCTGGAGCGTTGGTCTGTGACCTGTTGAACAAGCTTCGCGATATGAGGCTATCTATAAATATTCTGGAGGTAACAGGGATTGGGAAAACTGTTGCTTCTTTGAAGAAACATGAGTCGAAAGACGTCAAGCAGACTGCTAATCTGATGATAACAGATTGGAAGCGTATGGTGAACGAATATTGGGATGGAAAGAATTCGGCTGTGGTTCATGAGCAGGAAGAATGTGGTGATCAGTTAAATAAGAACCATGTCAAGCCAGTGATCAGAAATAATGACTTTAAAATAGTACTACTGAGTGCCGAGCAAACAAGAATTAGAGTGCGACAAATGTTAAAGACGACCCAAGTTAATGTGGAGAGTAAGGGTCGTCCAGTTCCAGATAATAACGGTGTTGCCGAGGCTTCAAGGACAACAGGTCTTGTGAATGAGCGTAAGGGTGAAGATGAATCAAAATCAGATTCTAGATCCGTGTTGCTTCAGGCTATAAAGACACCAAGGGAACTGAATAGGAATATGAAGTTGCAAACTGATTCAGAAAAGGCAACGGATCAAAAGGGTCTCAATCGAAAGGATTCAAGCAGTAATTACAACAAGAAACTTGATGCGACGAAACGAAAACTGCAAGAGAATTATACACAAGAAGAGTTTAGGAAGAATAAGAGAAGAGTACAAGTATTGGAGGTTCGTGAACTCAGCAAACATGGTATTCTCCCCCCAAAGGATCCAGTCGGAAAACGCTCTTATGCACGTCGTCGCTGATTGATTCCTTTTTTGTAAAACTTTATAAATATCAATCTAAGAGTTAATTTTGTTCATCCTTTTGTACAAATCTTGTTAGTGGTAAATTGTGTTTTTGTCAAAAGTGTTCAATTGCACTTTGTAGTTCTGCTGCCAAGTAATTAGTTTCATGTGTTAATTTGCTAGCATGTAAAATTTACAATGGTTTCATGCGTTAATCAAAAGGCTAAACCCACTTAACCAAACAAAAAATAAATTACAATGGTCTCGTATGGAACCGCAGAAAGCAGCTAACGAAACAAACAACTTAGCTTCATACAATTCAAAGTTCTTGATTATCGGTGTTACATAATCATAATCACACTAAGGAAACAATCAAGTTGAATATATTGTACTGATAGATAATTGGCGAGAGTTGATCGATCAGATTGTTATGTCATGTGAGGAAAAAAAAATTAGTTAACAAGGTTCTTAGGATCAAAGCTTTTCTTGATGAAAAAGTCGGAGATGGCGAATGTGCATCATGGGTAGCGGAGTCGTTGAGAAAGCTAGAACGAATGGTTTTATTGGTTAAAGTTCTCAAGGAAACGATGATTGGAGAATCTGTTGGTGTTTTTCTATAACATGCTTCTAAAGATGTTTCTAGGGTTTCAAGGTTTGTTATTGACGAGTGGAGACGAGTGGAGACGTGTGGTTGACGAATGGGTAGAAAGTAACGCAAGGAAAGCTGACTATCGAGAAGAGGTGATGAAAGATGTGATGATAACTGAACCACAACAACGAAGGCCGGTAGTTAAAATAAAGGTGAAAAAGAAAAGTGATTGGGGTAAAGATAATGTTGAAAATAGTAATGGAATTGATGAGGTTTTGAGGATCTAAGGGGTTCTTGAAAACAGTACAGGAGAAGAATCGACACCGGGATAGGACAAACAGTTAATTCGTTTAAAAAACATGCTTCTAAAGATATTAGCCAGCTTGCAAGAACGCTCATCAAAGCATGGAAAGATATGGCAGACGAATGGAGAATTTCAGAACAAGCGAAGAATCATAAGGGTTTAGTCACTCGTGACCAGCATTGTCAACCGACTGATTCTGATTCAACAACAAGTGATCAGAAGACTTTAGTCACTCATGGTCAGCGTAGTAGGCCGATTGATTCTGATGCAGCAACAAGTGATCCAAGGGTTTAAGCAACACCAGTAAAGAAAAAATGGAGTTGATACGAACTCAGGGGTCTAAGAGATAAATATAAAAATATAAAATCTGCTGGAATATTTAGTTTTATTTATTTATTTACTTTTAGTTATTAAGTGCTTTCCTTGTTTAAGTTATCTTGTTGCACAAGATTACTGAGTCTTTATATAGGGTTAGGAGTCTTTATATAGGGTTAGGAGTCTATCAGTTTACGAGGGGGGAATATACAGGTCTGAGGACTTGGAAAACTATCTCTGTGTTCTTTGTTTTCGTGTTTTACTTTATTATTAATAAAAGTATCAGCGAGTTCGTATCAAATTGGTATCAGAGCAAGATCTGGGCCAAAACATTCTTTCACGGTTACTGTTCACGGATATGTTACTATTCATCGGCTACTGTTCATCGGTCAGAAAGTTACTGTTCACAAGACAGTAACCTTAAAATTCTCAAGATGATCTGTGAAGACCGGCTAATTGAAGTTGCAGAGATGCTGGAACAGTTTCACTCTGATTGGAAGGAAAGATTTTCTAAATTAGACGAAAGGTTAGCTCTGTTCCAGTCAAAGATGAAGGAGGAATTTAGACAGGCGCGCCAAGATATCTCAGTGGCAACTGAGAAGTTTTACGGATCATTAAAAGCAGCAGTAAAGGAAGAGATAATCCATGAAGGACAAGTTCATTCAATGAATTCAATGAAGGTCCAACTAAATCAACGAAGTCCAAACAGGAAGGTGAAGGCAAGGTTGTTTTGGAAAAAGTTTGTGGTTGCATGTGTCCAAACTAGAAAACCTAGAGAGCTATTTACCTCGCTTGGTAATGGATCTGAAAGATTGGATTCACATGAACAATTACAAGTTTGCGTAAGGGAGCTCAAAAGAATATATCAAGACTACTGCTTGCTCTTGAAGCATGCAACGGGGATACAACGAAGAACATGGGATCCCGGAATCACGTGAGGCAAGATTTTGGAGCAACACCTTGAGGACAAGGTGTTTTTGGGGGGCGGAGTAATGATACGAACTCAAGGGTCTAAGAGATAAATATAAAAATATAAAATCTGCTGGAATATTTAGTTTTATTTATTTATTTACTTTAGTTATTAAGTGCTTTCCTTGTTTAAGTTATCTTGTTGCACAAGATTACTGAGTCTTTATATACGGTTAGGAGTCTATCAGTTTACGAGGGGGGAATAAAAAGGTCTGAGGACTTGGAAAACTATCTCTGTGTTCTTTGTTTTCGTGTTTTTCTTTATTATTAATAAAAGTATCAGCGAGTTCGTATCAGGAGTCAACAAAGAAGAGGCTTCAAGAAAGGTATAATGATTTGGAAAACATGAAGCAGAAGCGAAAGATACAAGTAATCGAGCATTATGAACTCCCCAAACACGGTCGTCTTCCCCCAAAAGCATAACATGTTAAACCAGTCAACGAACGAGTCAAAAGATGAAGTACTGCAAATTTTGTTACAGTTTGTTTGATCATGTCGTACATTGCAATGACCTGTTCGATTGTAATTTTCGTGTTAGTTGAATCCATGATTACGTAATTTCTCTGCAATTTTGTTCTACACCATTCATCTCGTTGACAAGGATCAGTAATGACTGAATTGCTTTATATTCAAATTTGTTTATCTGCATTTGTAAGTTGGGACAGATTTATTAATAGGCCACTTAGATTGCGGGCAAGTAAGTTTCGTCTACGTCAAAAGTCTCATCTATGTATAACTGAGAAAGACTAGACTTTAACATACATTTACATCATAGAATCTGACATTCGGACTGATACTACTAACTCGCCAAGTAATAATAATTGTAAACGATAAGGAATTGGACAAACATTTTGTCTGGTATTCTCCATTTCTGCATCGCAATTAATAGATCCCATGAGCTGTGACTATTGCCAAACTTATAATCCAAATAATACTGATTCAGTGATCCCAAATCAAATGCATTCTTATCTTTGAGTTTGGGACTCTGCTTGTCTTGTTTTTCCTTTCTAATGTAAGAAATATGGAGCGCTGTAGACACACAAGGTGCCCATGTTATTAAGTCCACTTTCATCGCATGAATATGATCAGTTGGATGTAACCCTGCAGTGTTCTTAATACACCCGCAAATGTAAAATAAACATGTAACTGATTTATACAAGTCCAGAGATTCAAACCGCATTGTAATTACCTCTATCAAAGAATTTCATTTTCCTCCATTTCACATAACACTCATCGCTGCAGACGTGAAGCAATCCATAATTGATTACAAGTTAATTAGACTATTGGAAACGTTAACCTTAAATTCCAAACCTGATTTTGAAGCGATAGCAAAAATCAGTTCCCCAAATTTCTTATTGCGAAGTGCCACCACTGTAACACGTGCCAGAATGAAAACAATTACAATTATTGCGATATTTTAAACTACATTGACTATCTTCATTGTCTATTAAAGATAGCTTTATAGCTTATGCTTGCACTTGTTCACTAAGAATAGATCCTAAGCAAATACAGTAAGAACATACTGCTGCAAACTATCAATATCCGATGTACAACCTCAATCCTATGTAAACCTGACAGTAAACAGAATGCTTTCCTTTTGAAACATCGTTTTTACACACGTTCGTAACTTCTAAGCATGACCAAGTGCTGATCATATTCTGCTATTTCATCAAACATAAGTCTTGTAAATTTAAATGGAGAATTGTTGAAGCCAGGGTTTGCTTGAGGTAACTGTTACACAATAAACGAAATACATAAATCAGAGATAACTCTAAGTAACCTGCTAACTAATTTATGAATCACTTCAATTATCTGTCAAAATCACCTCCTCCTCACCCCCGTTATGTTCATCCAATGCTCTCTTAATATCTTCTTTGGTCACACGTACGTCGTCAAATTTAAACCTACAAAGAACTTCATACGGCGACTCATATCAGTGCAGTTACACATTCTCCTTGTCTCTTGTCTCTGCTACCTGCAAAATCCCAAGTGTAAGCAATCATCAACAATAAGAAAATGCAGCATAAGCAAAATGCAGTACAAAAGACGTTGCTCAATAGGTCCCATCACATGATTCTTAAATATCATTATGAAATAACTCCACAAGATACTAATCTTTATCTTTATCTTTACTACCTTATAAAGAGTTTATAAATGTTGAAATGTTGAAATGTTTAAACATTTAATGTAACTAGACGAATACCCGCGCATAGCGGCAAAGTTTTTAGCGGTAGATAATTAAAGATATATGATATTGGCGGAATGTTTTTCGTATCGTGTACGAATGTGATATACATGTCCATGTAGATATGATCATATAGACGAGTACACGTGCATGATAATGAACATTCATAACGGCATATGATTATGATAATTTTAAAAGTTTGATTTGTATATTATATTTATGACGTGTAATTCGATCTTCATTGTTTAAAAAAATGTTATTATTTTGAAGTATATCGCTTGCTTCCTAAAATCTTGATATGTTTTTGTTATTAATTCAATTTAATGCATATTATTGTTGTTTTCATGTAGAAATAGAGACTTAAAATCTTCCATATTCATACTACTTTTTAAGATTCTCTCGTATTGAATGGAGGACATATTGTTTCCGTCTAATTAGAAACTTTCGAAAAACATAAAAAAGCAAAACCCATTGAGTTGATATTTAGCATTAAAAGCAAATGAATACATGATCTTTTCGATCAAAGTCAACTTACATTGAAAGCAATTTCCAACTCTTTTTTTAACTTTTGTTTTCACATTCAAATCTTTCTTAATAATTATGTTTTCGTAAACAATGTTTTAAAACCCTGATTTTCGTTAGGTGTATCTTTGTTTTTTCTGGATATTTGGTTTCAGTGGATGTTTGTGTTTCTATTATAAATTTGTCGATATTATTTTTAGATCTTGCTTTTGAAATATTTTTGGGCATTTCGTCTTTCAGTTGTCCACGTCCGCCGATGGCCAACGCTGACTGCCTTTTTATGGTACCGTGGTTGCTGTTGTTTCGCCGGATTTATTTGCGGCCACCACCTGAACTGCCTTTTTATAAAAAATGCATGCTTAATTTTGTTACAAAAGTTTGTTGATTGTTATACCCACTTCGTTACAGAATTTTTGAAATGGTTGACTTGATATATTATCAAGTATGAGTTTTTATTTTTTAAGAAATCGAGTTTGAGTTTTGTAAAGGAGATTTCTTACGAGTATGAATTTGTGATTGTAAATATTTCAAAAAGTAAGTAAAAAATATAAAAATATTAAAGTTGAGAAAGACATGTAATAGTAAGCATTTTCAAAAAAGTTGGCATGTTTCGTTTCATTGACTTTTCAAAAAGGTTGGCATGTTGCATTTACTACTTAAATTTTAGGAGTCGCAACTCGCAACCTCGAATACTGTGAATTTAAATTTGAAACTTTGACTACTTCTGGGAGTCGCAACGCAACTCGCAACCTCGAGTAGTGTGAATTTAATTTTGAAACATTGAAACAATTAAACGATAATGAATTTTCACTTTTTTAAAAACTGAATACGTATATAAGAATAGCAGACAAAGTAATAGTGTGTGGTGACAAGGTGTTCAATCATATTTGCTTTTTTTACTCTGTCATATGACAAGTAAAAAGTTCCACTAAAAATGTCAAAAATAAAAAAGTGGAACAATATATGAATGTTAGCCGGTTTCAACATTTTGTTTGATATACCAGCTTTATTATTTGACTTTGTGTTAAAAACTTGTGTAAAAGTGAAGCTAACAAAGATGGCAATACTAGCATGTGACAAGAGTCCAACACTAAGATGATATGTACTATTGTAAGATTCTTATCTAAAACTATTAAATGGGGTGTTCTCTACAAAGGTGGATGTTATAGACTTCTAGATGTGTAGAAATCAATAAAACAACAACTTTAATTTGAAAAAAACTAGCTTCCTATGCTTTTTAGACTACATAAACTAAAAAGTGAAATTTGACTTAAAAAACAAGTGGTAACTAGATGGGTATAGCCAAACTAAATGACTAATTTGGAATCTCGAGATTTAGCATGAACTATGAATTTTCATTGGATAAAGTTACTAAAAGTTTTTATTGTCGCAACATAGCACTTAAACTTTTCAAAGTTTGGTGAAAAAAGAAAAAAAAGTAATTCGAGCGGGACTCAATTTGTTTATCCACTCAACATATCTAAATTTGGTTAATATACGTTGATACTTAAGGATGTATTATATTATGAGTAGTTTAGATAATTGATCATGTATTAGTGAAATTCAAGATTATTATTAATATTCAAATTATGTCGTTATCATTTATTTCACCATTCCATTGGTTGTTCGACGACAATGTTATACAATATATATTGTGTCTAGCTCAGTTGGATGGATGCATTTGGTTATAGTCTTCATGTGGGGGTGGTCAGGGGTTCGACTCCTGTCATTCCCCATATGGGGGATTTTCCCAGAATTGGCAGCCGGGTTTGAATCCCATCGCAATGCCTTGAAGCCCCTTAATGGGAAACTGGATGGCTAGCATGGGGGTTGATATTCTCTTCGTGAGATGATTCGAACTCGGGTTGAGAGACTTGGTGCCTCGGTGGCACGCAAGATACTCCGCTGCACCAAACTGCCGTTCAAAAAAATATATTGTGTGTCACCTAACGTGTTGGTAGAGCATGCATGATCGTCATGCACCTATTGGATTATACAACCCATGTCTAAAATTTTCATTTTTCTATTTTGTGCGGAAAAATTTCATGACCAATGATTACAAGAAGGTGAATTAATTTAAAGCTATTGGAAAATAAACCTTATTTGTATGATGGATGGGCTTTAATTTAAAACTTCAACATTCTATTTTATTTTAGTGGCGTGTCGATATATCAACAGTTACCTACATCATCATTTCTCATTTAGAATTCAGTTAGCATTTAAATGGGGCCGTAGTTTACAATACGTGGGGTGGCCAACATAACCAAAATTTTCAAGTTTATGGGACGAGCTGAAGAGATTATATATGTTGTTCATTTTTGCAAATATTAGTTTATAGTTGTGGAGGCTATCACTATCATTTTTTTTGGTGTACATACGTTCCAAGCTATGTAGATGTTGTTGGAATTTATAAAAACCCTTTTATCATATTAACACATTAATAATCACGAGTACGCAGCGGAATATAGAATCACGTATAGACAAGTAATTAACATAAACGATAAAGAATTGCGTACCTTTTAGCAATGGATTGAACACCTTTATCGAACCACCAATATAAACGAAAACCCAAAAGATCAAACAATGATCTCTCTAAGAATACGCACACAATACGTTATAGCAAACAATTAAGAATGCTAGTACCGATAGTGATAACGCTAGTTTATACTTGATTACTTTGACACCAAGTAAAACTAAAACATATAATATGTGATATCACTTTTGATCGCACCACACTCGAACAGAACAAATAACACAAAGAATCGTTCTTTTCTTTTTGTTCTTTTTCTATATCACATAATTTAATAATGACAATCATTAAATATACATGCCTTAGATGTCGGT
This sequence comes from Glebionis coronaria, assembly GCA_025667525.1. Lineage (NCBI taxonomy): Eukaryota > Viridiplantae > Streptophyta > Magnoliopsida > Asterales > Asteraceae > Glebionis > Glebionis coronaria. The sequence continues at coordinate 647,471,930 of CM046874.1, forward strand.
TACTACTACTAAACCAAATAGGAAATTAGTAGCATACGTCAAAAGCAAAAATCAGAATATCAAATTTGCTTTTTATTCAATTTACATATAGGCCCTTTAACTACTACCTTTGTAAAATCATGTTAACTAACCAATTAATTAACATTCATTATAGCTTATCACTAATTAATATATTACGCATAATATATTAACGTATAATTGTTTTACGTATTAACGCGTGCGTCTCCTTAGGCTCGGGACGACTTCCGGACATATATTATTTACGTGTACATATTCTTTCAGCTCCCACTTGGACATGTACAATAATATAATATAATAACATTGGTTAGCGTCTAGCAACACGCCAATGCTCCCGGAAACTCTCGAGTGTAGTTTTCCATAAAGTACAATTAAATGACTTAAACATTTACAATCCCTTTGTTTCTCAAATGCCATGTTAATAATGGATATGGATCAAAGTCATTCCATTTTAACTATTCTGTTTCTCGCATTACATAATGAATATAGATTACCAATCTAATCGAGACAAATTTAGATTACCATTGGGTATGGCCATACAAACATCTAATTAATAACGAGGGGCCCAGTAGCATTATTCTTCAATCCTAGTTGAATGAACAAATTCTATCTTGACTACACGTGCCTCTTACATGATTCAAGATACAAATGATTATAGTCTTTATTACTACCTTATTCAGGATAGCGTTAGAACTATAGCAAAAAGTACCGTCCACATATATAAGACCTGCTTTCATCTCAAGTCAAAGGATTTAGTAATGTAAATCATTTACAAGTTTTACTTAAAGACGCTGATCCATAAAGCGATTGACTTGTTAGTAGGAGATGTCCAATATACAACTTTTGGATATTGTATGAGTTGGTGAACCGTTCTTGCATATTCTACGAATATTACCATCTCTCATATATGTCTTAATTTAATTATATTCCCATATAATTAATCGACATAGGCAATTTATAATAACATATTATTCAAGGATTTAAACATGCAAAAATAGGACCAATAAATATTAAAGAAAACGAATATATCCAATACTTCAATTCATAAAATAAATATTGTTTAACAATATCCTTTATCCAAATACTAAAACAGATTACATGAAACTACTAGCAGGACGAAGTCCCATGCTCCTAGCATGTTGAGTAAGCTTTTTACCAGGTAAAGCCTTCGTAAAAGGATCTGCTAGATTATTATCTGTATGAACTTTAACTAGATCTATCTCACCTAATTCAATACATTCTCGAACATAGTGATATCTCCTTTGATAGTGTCTGGCGCCTCTCTAAACTCCCGGTTCGTTAGCTATGATGATTGCACTTGAATTGTCACAATACATCTTAATAGGTTCTTCATTGGTAGGAACTACACCAAGTTCTCCAATAAACTTCCTCATCCAAACAGCTTCCTTTGCAGCTTTAGAAGCAACAATGTATTCAGCTTCTGTGGCAGATTGTGCAGTAGTACTTTGTTTGGATCTCTTCCATACTACCGCGCCTCCGTTCAAAACGAAAACATACCCAGTTTGAGATTTAGTGTCATCTCTATCGGTTTCAAATCCAGCATCACAATAACAATTAACTTGCAGCTCAGTAGCTTCAGGATTTCCACCATAAACCAAAAATGTATCCTTAGTATGTCTAATATACTTAAGAATATTTTTCACAGCAGTCCAGTGACTTTCACCTGGATTTTGCTGAAATCGGCTTGTAATATTTTGCGCAAACGCAACATCAGGTCTAGTGCACCTCACAGCATACATAATAGATCCTACAGCTGAAGCATAAGGAACATTCTACATACGCTTCATCTCTGTAGATGTAGTAGCACCTTGTGTTTTATTTAAATCACAATGCACTTGCATAGGAATGAGACCACGCTTGGAATTATCCATTCTATACTTGTTCAAGATCTTATCAAGATATGCATTTTGACTTAGTCCAATTAACCGCTTCGATCTATCTCTATAGATTTTGATTCCAAGAATAAATGCCGCTTCCCCTTAATCGTTCATAGAAAAACACTTCCCAAGATAGGTCTTTACCTCTTGTAAACTTGGAATATGATTTCCCATAATGATTATGTCATCAACATACAAGATTAGAAAAACAACATTACTCCCACTAGCTTTTTGATATACACATGGCTCATCTAGATTTTGATCAAAACCAAACTTTTTTATTTCTTCATCAAATCTTTTATTCCAGCTTCTTGATGCTTGCTTAAGTCCATAAATGGATCTTTGAAGCCTACATACTTTTCTGGGATGCTTAGGATCAACAAAACCTTCCGGTTGTTCCATATAGATTTCTTCTTCTAAGTAACCATTCAAGAACGTAGTTTTTACATCCATTTGCCATATCTCATAGTCATAGTACGCTGCTATAGCTATGAGAATCCTAATAGCTCTCAAATCTGCAACAGGAGAAAAGGTTTCCTCATAGTCAACACCATAAGTTTGTGTAAACCCTTTTGCTACAAATCGAGCTTTATAGGTGTGTACAATGCCATCCATGTCCGTCTTGTTCTTGTAAATCCATTTACCCTTTACGACCTTCGCATTGGGTGGTAAATCTACAAGTCTCCAGACTTGATTATCATACATAGATTGCATTTCCGCATTCATATCAACAATCCACTTATCGGATTCAGAATCTAATATTGCATCTCTATAGTTAGTGGGTTCATTAAGTTCCCCTAAACTATGTTCCTCGACTTCTACATTTAGACATAGTCGTTCAGGTGCTTTGATTGTTCTTTTTGATTTACAAATGGGGACAACATCCTCTTCTTGAGTTACATCAGGTGCAAGACTTTCTTCCTCAATTGGATGTTCGCTAGTAGTTTCAGAAGGTAAAATATCTTCATCCTCTAGTTCTATAATCCTCCACTCTCTTTTTGAACTATGATATTTTTTTCAAAGAAATCTGCATACCTCTCAACAACTATTTTGTTTTCAGGTGGGTAGTAGAAATAGTAACCCATAGTTTCCTTAGGGTAACCTATGAAGACACACTTAACCAATCTTGATTGAAGTTTGTCAGGCGTGTGACGTTTCACATGAGCCTCACAACCCCAGACCTTTAAGTAAGACAAGTCAGGAACTTTTCCATGCCATAGTTCATATGGAGTCTTGTCAACCTTCTTGGTTGGAACCATATTGAGAATGCGTACAGCAGTCTCAAGAGCATAATCCCAAAAGGATAGTGGCAAAGTAGAAAGACTCATCATTGATCGAACCATGTTTAGCAAAGTTCGATTTCTCCTCTCAGAAACACCATTGTGTTGTGGCGTGTGATGTCTCGTGGATGTGTATAGTGATAATTTGGATACGTTATAGGGTAAATTAGAAATTACCTTTAGGAAAAAGTAATAGTCTAATAATACCAATGACGAATTCAATTAAACACGAGAGTGAGTCGAGTTCGTTGTACACGAAGATCTTATGAATTTGAGACGTTTTGCTTTGATTTGGATAATCGATTTGAATTGGTTCGTGGTTTTTTAAACTACAAATTAAATCTACAAATTTTGAACTATTTAAGATAAACCTAAAGTGCATGAATCGTAAACCCCGCCTATTTAAAAATCTATAAACACTTAATTATTTAAAAATAAAACACTATTTAAAAATTAATCTAATTAAAACTCTATAAAAAATAATTCTACTTAATGAGATAACTTTTAAACTAATTTACTTAATTATTAAAAATTACTTTAAACAAATTCATTAAAAACTATATTTATTTAAATCTAAAGTTATAAAAATTAAACTAATTAAAATATAAACTAATTAAACTATTTAAATAAAAACATTTTTATATATTTTTTTTAATTTTTTTTAAACTACTTTTTTTTTATAAACAATTTACTCTAATTAAAATTATAATTAAAAGTTATATAAAAATTGAAACGTGACTAAACATTAACTCAAACAAAATCAGCCAGATCGAAAACCACTATATTAATGAAATAAATGAGAATAAAATCAAAAGGGCCTCAAGCCCAGATGGTTAACACGTTGGTCCTCTATCCTGAAGGTCTCGAGTTCGAAACCCCATATGACATTATTTTTTTTGATTAATTTCTTTTTGGCAGATTACTAAAAAGAAGCCTTAGGAAAGGCTTTTGAAGCTTATTATGTGTATAAGCTGTTAGGAAAACAACTTATTAAGCTTAATCAGTTAATTGAACTGATAAGCTATTGTATGAACAATTAAACAGAAATTGCAAACATAAAAATCAACTAAAAATAACGAGATTCATCAGTCAAAAATCAATACTCCAGTTAAACAGATTATTAGCACACCAAAACAATGTCCTAAAATAACGAGATTCACAGCAAACCAATACCAAATCAAACTGATATTCATACAATCTATATTTAGCAAAAATAAGACACTACTGAACATTCAAACCAGTGAGAAGTTAAAACAGTTATCCTTCAAAATTAAAACATTAAACAAACGGCAAAAGCAAATTCAATAGCAGTCTTAATAACTAATAAATTCTATCAAATTTATCCTTTAAGCAGACTTAACTTTACCCTGATTCCATTAAAGCTACATATCTGTTAAATACTTTCAACAAATATTAAATCTTAGCAGCTTGTCAAATTCATAAACATAAAATCTTAAAACTAAACAGCTCTATTTAAACTAACTGAGAACTTAACAATAATCATCAGACACTACTTAACATTCAGCAGCCTTCTAAATGTTCACTTAAAATCAAGCAGTTAAATTATTCAATCACACACGCATACAAAATCAGATCTATCCAGATAAATTGATGCACTCATTCAACACAACAAACAGGCATATAAACCTCAAATAAACTCGACTATCAAACTTATCAAATTAAAAATAAACAATAAAATTAAAAGGGAGTTAGAACCTTTTTGAAGTAATCCTTTGAGTAGTAGGCTAGCGTTGAGCTACCTAAGAACCGGAATCAAACCACCAATAACCACCTTTCATCGAATCGCCATCACCAACATCATTAAAATCAGACATATAAACTTTCCAGTGGGGAAAGATTATTTAAATCCTTTTCACTTTTAATAATAAAAATAAAGCTATTAATTAGCTTATTTTTACCATCACAATGTTAATCTTATTAAACAGAAAATAGGTTTAATTTATAAATCACTTTAAAGCAGTAAAAGATTTTAAAGAAGAAAATATAAACGAGACCCGATATGCTGAAATAAGCTGATTTTTTATTAATATTCAAGAAACATTACAAAGCTTTAAAAAGAAATACAACAATTAAACTAAACCTATTTCTACAGAGTAACATTAAAGAAAAAGTAAAGGATGATTTTACACTAGAAATTAGGGGTATTTATAGCCCCCCAAGGGCTGTTGGTGAGCGAATATGCGCATCTTCTTGAGAATATTCTTCTCTTCTTTCAGCCTTTGGATCAATCTCTCTATTCTCTTTCTTGAATCGGATGGGTGATATGCCACAATCTAGCACACGGATTGTCAACGTGGCATCCGTGTGCTAGTTGTGCTTCTTTTGAAGCCTGTGATTGGTGGGAATGGACTAATGACGTGTTGAATCCAATGAAACGAAGCCACATAGCTCTCCCGTTCCTCTCATTCTCTTCCTTAAACCATGGGGGTTTTATTCCCCATGGTGTGAATTATTAAAATAAATAAAAAGCCCTTTCTAAAATGGACTAATTATTTACCTAGGATTTTATTGAACAGTAAGTTTTTTTTTTCGTCTAGTTTTGGGGTGTTGGAGAAGAAAGGTGTTACTTTGTTAGTATCGAAGTATTAAAAAAGTGTGTGTGGGGGGAACGGTTTGTGTTTATTATTATATGAAGTAACGTGTGGTTGAGAAAACGAATGGTTTTTTTTATTGACTGAGTGGGTAGGATTTTTATAAAGTGAAACGTAAATGTGAAGGATCACGTTCAAAATATAACTCGTTCAAACCCTAGGCCCAATATACCCTTTATTTGTCTCATTTTCATTTCTTTTCAATTTGGGCCTGGGCCAATTATCAATCCACCCTTTACTTATCAAATGGATATTATTTGGGCTATTTACTAAAAGTTATTCACTTTTTATCCACTATTGGGCTTTTCAGGCCCAATAAGCTCATGTGGGACCCACTTGGCCCATAAACTTGACAAATTATTAAATCCACTATTGTCGAGCTTGATTTTGGCTTCTTCAATCTTTTTCTTCAAACTCGTGCCGGTTTTGCCGATTTTCGCGAACTTGGTACCTACACACATTCAAACAAGAAACAAGCATTTCCAAGGCATATTTGATACATTAAATGCAATATTTCATTGTTTTAAGCTACAAGTGATATGAGTAAATTCACTCATATCAAATTCCCCCATGCTAAGTAATTGCCGTGTCCTCACGTAATGATAAAATAAAACTATAGCTACACCATTATTCAACTTTTGACATTTTATTTTGCAAAGACATAATATAACTTTAAGGATCATAAAAGCTCAAATAGATTCATCGTCCTCGACTTTTCACTTTTCCATGCCAAGTGCAAAAACAAGATCATTGTTATTATAAGTTGGTAGACTAACACGAACTCATGTGGGCCAATTATTCACTTAGACTCCCTTATTCCTAGGTGTATCTCTTATATTTTATTGTTGTCTTGAATGATCACGAGGATACATTGTTGACTTATTTTGATAATTTATTAGGCTAAAAATAAATTGAACGATTTAATCAATAGTTAGCTAAAGGACAAAATCTTTTAAAACTGCTTCTCGGGCTCTCATAAAGTTCATATCTTGGCATAACTTGTTTCGCGATTTGAGACCTTTCTCGGATCGATATTTGGCAGTGACTTAATACTTCCAACCTTGAGAGACGTTCACGAAATAATGGTCTTCTCTTCATAATATTTCTTCACTTGAAGTTTTGAGAGATTCATACTTGGACCACGACTTCTTCATTTTTCTCCAATCTTTACTTGGGATTTTGATTTACAACGATCCGCCTCCTTTTTGGACTTGGCTTCATTTATCCTCATCCCTTGTTTTGGTCTTTTTGGATAGACTTCTTGATGGAGGCCCGAGTATTGAAGAACGGGCTGACTTGTTTCTGGAGGCCCGAGATCGCGCGACGAAGAGGGGTTTAGTAAAATGGGCATAACTTTTGCATCCTACGTCCGTTTTCAGCCCGTGACCTGTCAAAACGTGCGTAAAAAGGAGACTGACGACGGTGTAACCATAGCTGGTTGCGGATTTTTCAAGGCCCGAAAAGCCTTTTTACTATCAGTTTTTTGCATTTTTATGTTTTTTTCACTTTCAGTTGGACTTTGTCATTGGGCTACGGTCCAGCCCGTTGGATTTTTAGGGTTTTTCTTTGTTTGCTCATTATTTAATGAATCTGCTGTAACCCTAGCAAGACAGTTATCAGTTTAATAAAAGTTAAACCATTGGCCGTTGAGTTGCCGTGTTTTACCCTAATTTTCGGGCATTCTTCATAATCAACGATTATTAGCAGAATTGTTTCTGGCATTCTTGTTGAATCAACATATCCAATTACTTATCTTTGTTACTTTGTTTTTTAATCTACATCAGTTGGTATCAAGAGCCAAAGTTCCTGATCAAGATGCCTCCAAGGAGAACTAGGCCTATTCACGATGTGAATGAACAGGAATTTGAGCAGCGTATGATGGAGAGAATGGAGGAGCGATTCGATCAAATGTTTGATCAATTGACCGACCAGATGAACACTTTGATGAGCAATAGGAGGCCTCGTAATCGCCGTCATGAGGAAGAAGATGCAGATCTGGAAGAAAATCCGTTTGGTGATGGTTTGTTTGATGATGAACAATCAGTAGGGCGACGGATGAGAGATCACAGTGGGAATAATGATAGGCGTTGGGAGACTGGAATGAGGGTTAATATTCCCGAGTTTAATGGGGACAGTTTAAAGCCTGATGAGTTTATTGATTGGCTTGTTGCTTTTGAAGAAGTATTTGAATTCAAAGAAGTTCCAGAAAACAAAAGGGTTTCGTTGATCGCTACCAAGTTACGTGGTCGGGCATCCGCGTGGTGGCAACAATTGAAACTGAAGAGGAACAGAGTTGGGAAGTCAAAGATCACGAGTTGGCAGAAGATGAAGAAAGTCATGAGGGATATATTTATTCCTCATAACTACCAGCGAATGATGTACCAGCGGTTACAGAATCTAAAACAAGGGGCCAAGTCTGTTGAAGATTACACGATCGAATTTTACCAACTAATTGCAAGGAATGACGTTCAAGAGACAGAAGATCAGCTTGTCTCTCGATACATTGGTGGTTTAAGAGTCCAGATCATGGATTCTGTTAACATGTTTGATCCGATGACACTTTCTGAAGCGTATCAACGAGCATTGACTTTTGAGAAGCAGAACTGACGAGTGGGGAGTTCTTCATCTCCTGCAATAACAGGTGCTTCTGGTTCGGGTAATGCGGCATCTCGTTTTGCCCCAACTCAGGCTAAAGCAGTTGGTGAGAATACTGGACCAGTTCCTAAAGCGACCGGCAGTGGTGGGTTCAAGTGCTTTAACTGTGGTGAACCTGGTCACCGACAATCAGAGTGTAAGAAGGCTGGGAAGAGGCAGTTATTTATTGAACCTGAGGAAGATGATGATGTGGCTTATGATGACTACGTGGGAGACGCAGTTTATGATGCAGAACCTGAGTATGAGGAGGAGTATGTGTCTGGAGATGTGGGGGTGAATTTGGTGGTAAGGTGCTCCTGCTTAACACCTAAAGCTGATGGTGATGATTGGCTCAAACACAACATCTTTCAGTTAACTTGTACCATTATGGTTAAGGTTTGCACTTTTGTATGCGATTCCGGTAGTTGTGATAATTTGATAGCTGAAGGAGCAGTCCAGAAATTAGGGCTGAAAACTGAAGATCGTCCCAAACCTTATAAGTTACAGTGGCTTAAAAAGGGTGGATAGATAACAGTTTCCAAGCGTGTCCAAGTTCCGTTTTCTGTAGGAACAACTTATAAGGATAATATTTGGTGTGATGTGATACCTATGGATGCTTGTCACTTATTGTTGGGTAGACCTTGGGAGTATGACCGTGATGTAACTCACCATGGGAGAACTAATACTTATAGTTTCCTGTTTGAGGGTGAAGATTACTTTGATGCCAAATAAACCTAAGGAAGTAGTTAATAAACCCATTGGTACTTTACTAACTCTTTCGCAGTTCGAAGACGAGCTGGAGGTGGGAGGTGATGTTTTTGTATTAATAGGGAAGGAGGTTTCTGAAGACGGTGAAGTTCCTGAAGCCATGATCCCTTTACTTGAGGAATTCTCTGATGTTTTCCCTGATGAATTACCTGATGGTTTGCCACCATTGCGTGACATACAACATCATATTGATCTAGAGCCTGGGTCACAGTTGCCTAACAGGCCACATTATAGGATGAGCCCGGGAGAACATGAGGAGTTGCACAGGCATGTTGAGGAGCTGGTTTCCAAGGGTCATGTTCGTGAGAGTATGAGCCCGTGTGCTGTTCCTGCCCTATTGACTCCAAAGAAGGATGGTACATGGCGTATGTGTGTTGATAGTCGAGCCATCAATAAGATTACTGTGAGGTACAGGTTTCCTATTTCTCGCCTTGATGATTTGCTTGACCAGATTAGTGGTGCTACCATTTTCACGAAGCTGGATTTGAAGAGTGGGTATTACCAGATTCGTCTTAGACCTGGTGACGAGTGGAAGACCGCTTTCAAGACCCGTGAAGGGTTGTATGAGTGGTTGGTCATGCCTTTTGGTTTATCAAACGCACCAAGCACATTTATGCGTGTGATGAATCAACTGCTCAGGCCTTTTATTGGCAAGTTTGTGGTTGTTTATTTTGATGACATTCTTATTTATAGTGCTTCTTATAATGAGCATGTCAATCATGTGAGGCAGGTCTTGACCTTGCTTCGGAAGGATAATTTTTATGCAGCCACGAAGAAGTGTGTGTTCATGACCCCTAAAGTTTTGTTTTTAGGGTATGTTGTTTCTGGTGATGGCATACAGGTGGATGAATCTAAGGTAGTAGCTGTTCAGGAGTGGACAACTCCAACTACCATTACTGAAGTTCGGAGTTTCCATGGTCTTGCTTCTTTCTATAGGCGGTTTATCCCTAATTTCAGTTCCATTATGTCCCCTTTGACAGACTGTATGAAGGGTAAGTCATTTGTGTGGGCGGAGGAAGGAGAGATGGCTTTTCAGGTTGTCAAGAAAAAGCTTACTACAACGCCAATCCTGGTATTGCCTGACTTTTCTAAAGTTTTTGAGCTTCATACTGATGCTTCTAAGGTTGCAATTGGTGGAGTTCTTAGTCAGGGTGGGCGGCCTGTTGCCTATTTTAGCGAGAAGTTGACAGGGCCGAAGTCGAGGTACTCTACTTATGACTTGGAGTTTTATGCAGTGGTCCAAGCTGTGAAGCATTGGCGCCATTATTTGTTTCATAAGGAGTTTGTTTTGTTCACTGACCATGATTCCTTAAGGCATATTCGTACTCAATATAAGGTTTCACATAAACATGGGAGTTGGTTGGCTTTTCTTGAGAAATTTACTTTTGTGGTGAAACACAAAACGGGTGCTTCCAATCGTGCTGCTGATGCCTTAAGCAGGAGAAGTAGTTTACTTGTAACCATGCAGGTTGATGTTCCTGGACTGGATGTCATTCGTGACATGGTGACTGTGGATCCATACTTTTCAATTGTTCTACAAGATTTGCAATCCGGAGAGAAAACAGATTTTGTTATGCATGATGGCTTCCTATTCAAAGGGAATCAACTTTGTATTCCTGATTCAAGTCTTCGCTTGCAAATTATTAAGGAGTTGCATGGTGAAAGACATGTTGGTCGTGATCGCACTTTACAGTTGGTTCAAGCATCTTATTTTTGGCCTACTATGAGGAAGGAAGTGGATCGTTACGTCAAGAGGTGTCGTATTTGTCAAGTTTCAAAGGGGACGACTACTAATGAAGGTCTTTATATGCCTTTGCCAGTTCCTTTGCAGCCATGGGTTGATATTAGCATGGATTTTGTGTTGGGACTACCTCGTACTCAAAGGGGTAATGATTCAATATTTGTTGTTGTTGATCGTTTTTCTAAGATGGTTCATTTTATTCCTTGCAAGAAGACAACAGATGCAGTTAATGTAGCCCAACTTTTCTTTAGGGATGTGTACCGTTTACATGGTTTACCTTCCTCCATTGTTTCTGATCGGGACACCAGGTTTTTGAGTCATTTTTGGCGTAGTTTGTGGAAGATGGTGAATACTCAACTCAATTTTAGTAGTGCTTATCATCCGCAAATTGATGGGCAAACCGAAGTTGTTAACAGGTCCCTTGGTAACCTGTTAAGGTGTTTGGTGGGTGATCATGTGAAGGCATGGGATCAGAAGTTGTATCAAGCTGAGTTTGCTCATAATCATGCTGTTAATCGGAGCACTGGGTTTAGTCCTTTCCAGGTGGTTTATTCTGCTCAGCCACGTGGTCCTCTTGATCTTATGACTCCTCAGATTTCTAGGTCTGTTCCGAAGAAAGTGCAGGATTTTGTTGAGGGGTTGCATGATGTTCATAAATCTGTTCGTGACAACTTGGTGCGCGCTAATTCGAAGTACAAGCAGGATGCAGATCAAAAGAGGAGACATGTTGACTTTGAAGTAGGATACTTTGTGTGGGCTGTTTTGACTAAGGATCGTTTTCCAGTTGGTGAATATAATAAATTGTCTGCTAAGAAGATTGGTCTAGTGGAAATTATGGATAAGATGAACTCAAATGCTTATCGTTTGAAGTTGCCAAGTCATATTCGTTGTTCTGATGTTTTTAATGTGAAGCACTTGTTGCCTTACCATGGTGATTCTTCCGATGATGATACAGCTGGGAATTCGAGGGCGAATTTTTCTTATCCAGGGGGGAATGATGGAGGCCCAAGTATTGAAGAACGGGCTGACTTGTTTCTGGAGGCCCGAGATCGCGCGACGAAGAGGGGTTTAGTAAAATGGGCATAACTTTTGCATCCTAAGTCCGTTTTCAGCCCGTGACCTGTCAAAACGTGCGTAAAAAGGAGACCAACGACGCTGTAACCACCTTTTAGCTGGTTGCGGATTTTTCAAGGCCCGAAAAGCCTTTTTACTATCAGTTTTTTGCATTTTTATGTTTTTTCACTTTCAGTTGGACTTTGTCATTAGGCTACGGTCCAGCCCGTTGGATTTTTAGGGTTTTTCTTTGTTTGCAGTCATTACTTAATGAATCTGTTGTAACCCTAGCAAGACAGTTATCAGTTTAATAAAAGTTAAACCATTGGCCGTTGAGTTGCCGTGTTTTACCCTAATTTTCGGGCATTCTTCAGAATCAACGATTATTAGCAGAATTGTTTCTGGCATTCTTTTTGAATCAACAAATCCAATTACTTATCTTTGTTACTTTGTTTTTTAGTCTACATCACTTCTCCATGACTTTTTGGGAGTATTTGCTTTTCGTCGTGTGTCTCGATCCTTCATATTGATTTTTGATAAATGAGTCTTCACATCACTTGAGATCTTTAGCAATAAAACATAGCCCTCATGTCTTGTTAGGACCTTTTTGGACTTGCCAATCTTCGCATCCCGCTTCAATAAGTTATGCCTTGGCTATGAACTCTAATCCATACCGAGCAACTTCTAAACGATCTTGGGCTAGAAGCTAAGTAACTTTTCAAATCGTTCAACATTATTTATTGCAATTAAATTTATTAACAAGTGATGGGAGAATAGGCTCATAATTAACTCACATAAATTCCCGAAAGAATACCAAACTTATAATTGGCTCTATCATCTCTTGTTCTCCATATTGTAAAATTCCAAGAATGAAATCAATGGATACTTAGCCTATCAAATCAAAGTTTTGGGTTTTCAAGTCATCTATAGGATCTTGCATCTTCTTAGACTTTTGCAAGTTTTAGAATTTGCGTTTTAAAGTTCCCTTGATAAACGACTTTCTAGGATCAATTATAGGAGCTTGCGAAAAGTTCTTGTTCTTAACTCGTATAAATTAAGACTTTCACGTTTTAAAGCTCCCTATATAATAGCCTAGCAAAACTTAATTCAAATACGTTAAGGAAAAGCTAAGGTTAAAAACCGAGTCGAGTCAAAAACTATTCTTATTGAAAGCCTACATTCGTGTCAAAAACACTTATTTTATTATTAAAACTTAAAAATAACATAAAAAAATTTATAAATTTTATGAAAAATGAGAAAACAATACGTTTGGACATGACAAAAGCAATTGCAAGCGATTATATCGATTGACTCCCCCATGCTAAAATCAAACATTGTCCTCAATGTTTCTTAGCTCAAGAGTAACATCCCGTTGCTAAAATACGAAGAGTCTAATGCAATCTCCTAGCATGGAAAGAGCACGCAAATCTATAAGCCGTTTATTAATTATGCCTCAAGATAAAACGTTAGTCGATAAAAATCAAGGGATAAAGAGTGTGCCCCTTTTTGGCATTCAAAGAATGGAAGATCAAGTGGACCGGCAAAAACCGAACACGAGAGTCTTCAAATATTAGGGTCATACCTAAGATCACAACACAACAAAACACGAGCACGAGCTTGAAAGATCAAACCTTATTAGGTGTTAGAAAATAGAAAGAAGATAGAATGAACTCGTTTTTGTTCACCGAGTCATGAGCTCGACTCGATCCCCGCATTCATTGGTCCTTAGGGAAAGTGGTAAAAACCGGCATTTTAGAATAAAATCCAACATAAAGCGCGATGCCGGGGTCAAAGATCTCATCCTCGTTGTCGGATGACAAACGAGAGGATAAAACTCCAACACAAATCTCTAATAAGAGATGGTAGTCACAACGAATGGTATGGATAAAGCATGCTCCACGAGATAAACTCGCACCAAGATGATCGAAAAATCTTTCAATTATTGCATCGGTGAAAGGCCGAGATTTCCCTAAATAAACGATTCCGGGATCGAATACCTCGTCCTCGGTGGAGAAAGGAATAGACAACAAGGTGTCGTCCCCCCATGCTAATCCTAAATCATATGAAGCACATAATAATGGTGGGATAAAAGTCTCAACCATGGTGGTTTCAACTTGCATGACTTTGTTGACCTTTTCACTCTTTTGAATGTGAATAAAGGGGTCATGGTACTCAAATCGAGTCGCATGAAAAATCCGCACATTAAGATCAAATCGAGTGGGAAGGATAATAGGAGCAAAAGTAATTTCTCCCTCCGGGTCAACATCGTCATCATCATAAATCGGGTGATTAAACCAAGAGTCTTCATCACCGTCATTAGACTCTTCCTCAAATTCCGAAGGAATGTCAATATATAGAAACTCATCAACCTCCTTCATAAGAAGATCATCATCACAAAGGTTGTGAGATGTAGGGGGTGTGATGCTCTCAAAATCCTCTTGAAACAACGGATTATTGTTCAATGACACTTCAAAGAGAGGATTTGAGTAAGTCACGAAAGTGTCGTCATCCTTGTCATCACAAGACATAACCGACAAAGTATCGAGGGAGTCACACTCGGATACAAGATCATCATTCTCATTAGAATGCAATTCATCGGCGAATTCCTCAAGAATGGTAGGTAAAACACAAGAATCACGTTCGATCTCGAGATCGGAAACGTCTTCACTTCCCCGTGGAAGTGGATCAAGAATAGCAAAAAGTTCATCGATGAACTTATCACATGAATAGTCACTAACCTCACTCGGTGTGAAGTTAGGAATCAAAGGCTCTTCAAATGAAGAATGTGCCTTAGGAACATCAACATGATCCATAGAAGAGAGTGAAAATGAGTCCATTTTCAAAGATTGTTCAATTAAAGCAATGTCACTCTCGGGATCAAAATTCTCATTCACAAACTCACTAGCATCGAATGGCTCACTCAAGTAATCATCTATTTGTTTTTCAATCTTAGCATCCTCGTGTGGAGTGAGTGTAGATGAGGAAAGGTTACAACATGTTTCAACAAAGCAAGCTTCTTCATTTGTTTTTAACTTTCCTTTATCACAATTAGAAGTTTCCAAAATCGGAAAAACACCTTTATCAAAAAGAGCTTTTTTATCATTTTCAATTGTTTCAACAAGTTTAACACTTTCAACTTTCTTAGGAGCAAATCTTGGAATCTTTTCCGGTTTAAAAACAATGCTTTTATCCCCATAAAACAATTTAATTTCCTCTTTCCTCATATCAACTTGAATTTGAGCCGTGCACAAAAATGGTCGTCCTAAAATAATTGGCACACGAGGATTGGTCTCATAATCGACTATAGCAAAATCGGCTAAGTACAAGAAGTTTCCCACTTTCATTATGACATTTTCCGCTATACCAACCGGTCGAGTGGTGGTTCCATTAGCAAGCTCAATGATCATACGAGTGGTACTAAGAGGCACATAATCAATGGTCTTCCAAAGGGCTAGAGGCATGATGTTAATGCTAGCTCCTAAATCGGCTAGGCCTTTGCAAACCCCAAGCTCATTGAAAACACAAGGAATCAAGAATTGACCCGGATCTTTATACTTCTCGGGGAAGAAATCAAAGAAAACCGAGGTACTAATCACATTCAAAGTAGCCTTAGTAACTTCTAGGAAAGTTTCCTTAGGTGGAGGCTTAAACTCAATCACCTCAACTTCATCTAAATTCTCACAATCGTCATAAACGGTTATAGCCTTAAGCTCTCCTTTCGGGTTTGGAATGGTATTACTAGGTAAGCAACCCGAAGAAGATGACGGTTTAGACATGAATCCCTGAAACATCGAAAGTAATTTATTTTGACCTTGTTCCAAATTTTGTTGCATACGACTTTGGGTTTGCTCTAGCCTTTGTTGATTAAGCTCAACCTTATTGTTTTGCCCTTTAACCGTATTTTGTAAATCGAGTCTCAAAGTATTAATTTGCCCTTGAATGTTATTTTGAAAAGCTTTCAAATTTGCCTCATTCGATTCATGTAGCTTGACAAATCATTTTGATTATTCCCTTGAAAACCTTGATTGTTTTGATTAGCATTAAACCCATTTCCTTGATTATAATTCCCACGGTTAAAATTATTCCCATTGTTTCCATTGTTGTACCTATTTTGAACCGGTGGAAAACCCGGTGGAGCAACATGATTTTGACGAGGAACTTGACCGTTGGAGCCATAAGTTCCCGTCGCGGCAAAAGCACTAGCTTGATCAAAACCCGTGTTTAAACAAGCATAATTAGGATGTGCTCCACCACACGATACACAAACATTCTCAATCATATTAATCGATCCATGAGGATTCTTCCTAATCTCACTCAACAAAGTCGCAAATCCACTATCAATCTTAGAGTCCAATCTAGAAATCTCGTGATTAGATGAATTCACATTGGAAACAACCGGTGTGTTTCGTGAATATTGTGCTCTAGACTTATCCTCAATTATTCTCCACGCGTCTCTCTGTGTTTTTCTTAAAAGATTACCACCCGCGGCGGCATTTAAAGAATCTTGTTCAATCATATTAAGCCCATTATAAAAAGTATTTATTTGATGCAATTCCGATAAACCGTGGTGTGGACATTGTCTCAACAAATCCTTAAATCTTTCCCAAGCAACCCCAAACGATTCATGCACTTTTTGTTCGAATCTAGTGATCTCATTCTTAAAGTGTGTTGTCTTGGACGGTGGAAAGAAATAATTCATAAACTTTGACACTAAATCATCCCACGTTAAGATCGAACCCGGTGGTTCTTTCTCATACCAAAGCTTAGCATTACCCTCGAGCGAGTACGGAAAAAGCATGAACTTAATCACGTCATTCGGCACATCTCTAAACTTGAGAGTCGAGGTAATTCGATTAAAATTCCGAATGTGAGAATGCGGGCTATCGGTCTCATTGCCACGAAATTGGTCGGCACGAATGAGCGATAAAAGACCCGTCTTAATCTCAAAATGATCCGCCAAAATAACCGGCACAACAATTGCTTCCCCATACCCTTCGGTGGGTGCACGAAGCAATTCCTCCATTGTTCGGTTATCAGCCATCTCTACAACAATAGGTGGAATCTCGGGTTCCACTATTCGTTGTTGACGATTTCTATTTCTACGAGGAATATTTTCAAGCCTATTAAAATCAATCACAAGACGAGAAGAACGTAATTGCATACACTACAAAGACGAGAATTTAGAGGATTGAAGAAAAGAAATTAGACAAGAAAGAAGATTATTTTTGGTATTTTATTTGGTATTGCTCAATCAAAAATGATCGATAAAAAACAAGGAATAAGGATAACTACTATGGAAGTAAATTACCCTCGGTCGACTTTGAAATGATAGGTGAAAACCTAAACGTCTCGAGGTTCAATAAGTAAACAACAAAAATAAGATTTATTACTACTTGAGTCGGTAAACCAATAATAGGTCGTCCCTCTCAATATACGCACAAGCAAGCGGGGAAACGAGGTGGCACAAAGCACTTAAAAACCTTTTTCCTTAGACGGCCTTTTATAGCACGTCGCCTTATACCCACCTTATAGTTTGTATAAATCGAGTTCAAACTTCTTATTAGTATTTATCTATTTTGCCTTTATTTTTGTTTTGGGTTCGAATACAATAGCTAGGTGATGAAATTCCAACTAATGCTTATTTGAAAAGTATTTAAAACTATTGTGCTACGTAATACAATATATTATTCACAAAAAACAAGAAAAACGATACATACTACGTATTAGAAAATAACAAAACTTTCCGAGGACGGAAAGGGTCTTCAAATCCACGATCAACAAATCTCCACAAAGACGAATCGTACACAAGATCCCCGGCAGCGGCGCCAAAATTTTTGATGTGTCGTGGATGTGTATAGTGATAATTTGGATACGTTATAGGGTAAATTAGAAAATTACCTTTAGGAAAAAGTAATAGTCTAATAATACCAATGACGAATTCAATTAAACACGAGAGTGAGTCGAGTTCGTTGTACACGAAGATCTTATGAATTTGAGACGTTTTGCTTTGATTTGGACAATCGATTTGAATTGGTTCGTGGTTTTTTAAACTACAAATTAAATCTACAAATTTTGAACTATTTAAGATAAACCTAAAGTGCATGAATCATAAACCCCGCCTATTTAAAAATCTATAAACACTTAATTATTTAAAAATAAAACACTATTTAAAAATTAATCTAATTAAAACTCTATAAAAAATAATTCTACTTAATGAGATAACTTTTAAACTAATTTACTTTATTATTAAAAATTACTTTAAACAAATTATTTAAAAACTATATTTATTTAAATCTAAAGTTATAAAAATTAAACTAATTAAACTATTTAAATAAAAACATTTTTTTATTTTTTTATTTTATTTTTTTTAAACTACTTTTTTTTATAAAGAATTTACTCTAATTAAAATTATAATTAAAAGTTATATAAAAATTGAAACGTGACTAAACATTAACTCAAACAAAATCAGCCAGATCGAAAACCACTATATTAATGAAATAAATGAGAATAAAATCAAAAGGGCCTCAAGCCCAGATGGTTAACACGTTGGTCCTCTATCCTGAAGGTCTCGAGTTTGAAACCCCATATGACATTATTTTTTTTTGATTAATTTCTTTTTGGCAGATTACTAAAAAGAAGCCTTAGGAAAGGCTTTTGAAGCTTATTATGTGTATAAGCTGTTAGGAAAACAGCTTATTAAGCTTAATCAGTTAATTGAACTGATAAGCTATTGTATGAACAATTAAACAGAAATTGCAAACATAAAAATCAACTAAAAATAACGAGATTCAGCAGTCAAAAATCAATACTCCAGTTAAACAGATTATTAGCAGACCAAAACAATGTCCTAAAATAACGAGATTCACAGCAAACCAATACCAAATCAAACTGATATTCATACAATCTATATTTAGCAAAAATAAGACACTACTGAACATTCAAACCAGTGAGAAGTTAAAACAATTATCCTTCAAAATTAAAACAGTAAACAAACGGCAAAAGCAAATTCAATAGCAGTCTTAATAACTAATAAATTCTATCAAATTTATCCTTTAAGCAGACTTAACTTTACCCTGATTCCATTAAAACTACATATCTGTTAAATACTTTCAACAAATATTAAATCTTAGCAGCTTGTCAAATTCATAAACATAAAATCTTAAAACTAAACAGCTCTATTTAAACTAACTGAGAACTTAACAATGATCATCAGACACTACTTAACATTCAGCAGCTTTCTAAATGTTCACTTAAAATCAAGCAGTTAAATTATTCAATCACACACGCATACAAAATCAGATCTATCCAGATAAATTGATGCACTCATTCAACACAACAAACAGGCATATAAACCTCAAATAAACTCGACTATCAAACTTATCAAATTAAAAATAAACAATAAAATTAAAAGGGAGTTAGAACCTTTTTGAAGTAATCCTTTGAGTAGTAGGCTAGCGCTGAGCTACCTAAGAACCGGAATCAAACCACCAATAACCACCTTTCATCGAATCGCCATCACCAACATCATTAAAATCAGACATATAAACTTTCCAGTGGGGAAAGATTATTTAAATCCTTTTCACTTTTAATAATAAAAATAAAGCTATTAATTAGCTTATTTTTACCATCACAATGTTAATCTTATTAAACAAAAAATACGTTTAATTTATAAATCACTTTTAAGCAGTAAAAGATTTTAAAGAAGAAAATATAAACGAGACCCGATATGCTGAAATAAGCTGATTTTTTTATTAATATTCAAGAAACATTACAAAGCTTTAAAAAGAAATACAACAATTAAACTAAACCTATTTCTACAGAGTAACATGAAAGAAAAAGTAAAGGATGATTTTACACTAGAAATTGGGGTATTTATAGCCCCCCCAAGGGCTGTTGGTGAGCGAATATGCGCATCTTCTTGAGAATATTCTTCTCTTCTTTCAGCCTTTGGATCAGTCTCTCTATTCTCTTTCTTGAATCGGATGGATGATATGCCACAATCTAGCACACGGATTGCCAACGTGGCATCCGTGTGCTAGTTGTGCTTCTTTTGAAGCCTGTGATTGGTGGGAATGGACTAATGACGTGTTGAATCCAATGAAACGAAGCCACGTAGCTCTCCCGTTCCTCTCATTCTCTTCCTTAAACCATGGGGGTTTTATTCCCCATGGTGTGAATTATTAAAATAAATAAAAAGCCCTTTCTAAAATGGACTAATTATTTACCTAGGGTTTTATTGAACAGTAAGTTTTTTTTTTCGTCTGGTTTTGGGGTGTTGGAGAAGAAAGGTGTTACTTTGTTAGTATCGAAGTATTAAAAAAGTGTGTGTGTGGGGAACGGTTTGTGTTTAATTATTATATGAAGTAACGTGTGGTTGAGAAAACGAATGGTTTTTTTTATTGACTGAGTGGGTAGGATTTTTATAAAGTGAAACGTAAATGTGAAGGATCACGTTTAAAATGTAACTCGTTCAAACCCTAGGCCCAATAAACCCTTTATTTGTCTCATTTTCATTTCTTTTCAATTTGGGCCTGGGCCAATTATCAATCCACCCTTTACTTATCAAATGGATATTATTTGGGCTATTTACTAAAAGTTATTCACTTTTTATCCACTATTGGGCTTTTCAGGCCCAATAAGCTCATGTGGGACCCACTTGGCCCATAAACTTGACAAATTATTAAATCCACTATTGTCGAGCTCGATTTGGGCTTCTTCAATCTTTTTCTTCAAACTCGTGCCGGTTTTACCGATTTTCGCGAACTTGGTACCTACACACATTCAAACAAGAAACAAGCATTTCCAAGGCATAGCTACAAGTGATATGAGTAAATTCACTCATATCAGCGTGTAAGGAGGAGTCAGTTGTTGGACAATTCCACTAGCCTTTA
This sequence comes from Glebionis coronaria, assembly GCA_025667525.1. NCBI lineage: Eukaryota > Viridiplantae > Streptophyta > Magnoliopsida > Asterales > Asteraceae > Glebionis > Glebionis coronaria. The sequence goes on from CM046874.1 coordinate 647,492,825, forward strand.
GATAACCTTTAAATTCTTGACCAATATATTCACCACCACGATCCGATCGAATGGCTTTAATAGTCTTCCCGAGTTGATTTTCTACTTCATTCTTGAATACCTTGAATGTTTCAAAGACTTCATGTTTATGTTTAAGCAAATAAACATAACCATAACGACTATAATCATCAGTAAAGGTAATGAAATATGTAGCACCTTGCTTTGACACATGTCTAAGTGGACCACATACATCGGTATGGATTAATCCAAGTAGATCTTTCACCTTTTCTGTTTTATGCGAAAAAGATTTCCTTGTCATCTTGCCCGATATACAAGAAACGCATTGATCAAACGGTTCACTATCCGTTGAGTTTAAAAGTCCATCATGTTGCAACTTTTCAATTCGCTTCTTGCTAATATGAGCAAGTCGACAATGCCAAAGATAAGTAGAATCTAAACTTGCTTTAGATTTCTTATTGCTAATTGAATACATTGAAGTTTGCAAAGTAGGATCATGCATATCAATTTCATAAATACCATTAACACGGATACAATTAAAATAAATCATATCATTAAAAGAAACGGTCATACCAGAATCCGTAAATTTATGAATAAATCCATTATCATGCAAACAAGAAACTGAAACAACACCTCTAGTTATAGTAGGTGCATAATGACAATCATCCAAAACAAGAATTAAACCATTAGGTAAAACTAAGTCAAAATGTAACACTCTCATTTTTCGTATCGGTACAGCGGAAGGGTCTTTCAGAGTGTTACGGGATAGCACAATAACTCCAATCATAGACAACACATAAAAATGGTTGTACAAGGTTTAACAAACATTCATTCGATAAAAAGTTTCAAAAGTGTACAACAGGTCCCAAATTATACAGGTCATTAAGTTTACAAACACAGATCGAATGAACATTTTTAATATTAAGTGTGGGCCATCAGAGTCGATCTCCATCCGGATTACCTTCAAGCACCTGAGATAGAAAACATGCAAAAATCATATCAGCGAATGCCGAGTGAATTCATAGAGTTTAATGAAAACCGTTATATAAAACAATCATTTAAAATCAGAACACAAGTATAATATCGGAAGTAAGTCCTCATATTGCTAGTCAGGCAATATATAAATCAAGCATACATCTGAAACCGTCCATGAGACCGTAGTCTCTATATTACCATGATAGGTAATATATTCATCGTAATAGCGTCGTTATCGTTTATTATTTATGTCTTATATTGTATTAGGTAGGATTATTATTAGCCGCATGACATTGTTACCTTACTGTGAAAACAGCGGGCCGCGAACCCGACAAACAATTTTCCCATCTAAGTTAGCGTGTCGTCACAAAAATCACGCTATGGAATCTTCTCATACATAAATTTGCTTACCAATCAATGTGGTACGACGGGGATCAACCGTCAAGGCGCGAACTGGGGTGATCGTCCCCAAATAGTACTATCAAGTGCATAAGCGTCTACCAAAACCCGGTAGTTCATAATTCATGCTAATGGGACTTTAAGTGACATAACCTAACTACTAATAATCCTTTTAGTCTCGAATATAGGGTCATAGCATCATTCGGGTCCATCTCATTTAGCATACAATCGGGACTACTTGTGTTCTATTTTTATAAAAATCTAGCATGTTATCTCCCTCGTGGGTTTACAAATCATTTTATAAAACATTTAAAAGAGTGCGAGTCCATGAACTCACGTTGTTAATGAAAGGCGGATTATCGGCTACGGGCGTGCTTCGGTCACGGAAACCTATATAAATAATAATCGGTCTTAGACTCGGTCCAATGACTTTTATCAAAATAACAATATACATATATATGATTTTTGTACATATGATGATGATCAAGTGGGTTTATAAATCCTCATTTACTCATTTTAGCGTTTACGTTTTGGTAACGTCTTACTAGTTCACTAGTTTTACCGATTTTACCTATTTTAAGTCCATTAAGTCTTTTATAAGTTCTTTTACTTGTTTTTACCCATTTTATACCTATATGATCAGTATATATATTTTTCATGTTGGGCCCAAATGGGTTAAGCCCAATAAGCTCTTTTTACAAGTATTTATCTTTTTAAGTCTAATTATTAGTCCAATAGGTTTAGTTAGCTCGTAAATGTCCGTAATTCTTATAGTTCGGGTTTTATCGGTTTTTACTTGTCTTAGTTACTTATACATCAGTATATGTCTTTTATAAACTTTACATTAGACGGGTTTGGTCGTCCAAGTTTTATTTGATGAAAAACGTTAATTTTACGGCGATAGCCGAAAAAGTCGTAAAAATCAAGTTTATAGTTTTTATTACTTATAAATATTATTTTTACCACCATTTATCTAATTTACCCATTTGATTAACCTTTTATACATTTATATAAATTAGTTCTTGATAGTTGTAAAATTACACTTGTTTAGGAAAACAAGGTAAAAGCGGTAAGCGTTAAGCGTCGGTTTAGGAAAACCAAGCACTTATGACCCAATGAGGTGAGTTCGTTCTCGAGGAGGCTAGTGCGTTGTGTAATGAATGATTGATTATGTTTTTGATTATTAATGAGAAGAAAAGAAGAGAAAATGACGAAGACGAAAAAATTAGAAAAATAAGGCAAAACACTACTAGAAAGTTACGACGTAAAACGTAAAAAGTGCAAAATTTAAAATTTTAATCTAAAAATTCCTAAAAATTACTAAAAATCCCAAATAATATTCTAAGAGTTTACAAAAAATCCAAACTTGCCAAAACCTTTTAATTAATTTAATAATGACTTTTTAATGCTAATTAAAGCCCTAAAAATCACTTTTAAATATTAAAAAGCCCTAAACAAGATTTAATAGTTTGTAAACCTCAAAAATGACCTAATTAAGCTAAAAACTATTTTTAAAAATTTTAAAACCAATTTAAACTATTTTTAAACTCCTAAAAACTATTAAAATCTATTAAATCTTAAATTAATTCTAAAAATTAATTGAAAAGCCTAAAAATTATATGGAAAGTGACAAAGGTCCTATTTTAATGTCTAGAATCTAGGAAAAATGAAAAAGAAATAAAAATAAAACTTTTTATTTTAATGAATAAAATAATATTAAAATATTCTCAAAAATTAAAAGTTCTTAAATAAATTCTAAAAAATTCACAAAAATCCTAAATATTCTAACTAAGAAGAAAATGAAAATTAAAGTTTCTAAAACCTCTTAATTAATTTTATATTAATTTTTAAAGTTGCCTAAAAACTCTAAAATCAAATAAAATCAAAAATTAAAGTTTTTGAAAACTTTTTTATATGAAAACCTCAAAAATAAGAATTAAAACCTAAAAACTATTTTTTTGTATTTTTTAACTACTGTTTAGTATTTTTTAATGACTTTCTAAAAATAAAAATAGAAATAATCCTAGAAATTAATTAAATAAAAGGAAAAATAATATTTTTAACCAGAAAAATCCTAAAACCTATTTAAAACCTAGGAAAAATGGAAAGAAGCTAAAAAGCTTAACCAATAAGCTATAATGAGTCAAATAAGCCACGGCTTATTTAAACAAGCCCAAATGAAAACGTACTTAAGTATAATTCAAAACCAAGTATATCAGTCAAAGTCCCCAGGGCGCAATGGTAACTTGTATGTGTTGTGAGAGGAGTGGCGCAGGTTCGAGTCCTGGCCACGTCCTTTTTGGAGTTTATATTTTTTTTTTTTTTTTTTAGCTTTTAAAAACTCAAACAGTGACACTAATTAACTTGTAAACACAATCCAACTCCAAAAATATCCAAGATTAAGCAAATTATGAATCAAAACGTATCCAGACCTTGTTCACTTTCTGATGAACAAGTGACTTTGGTCACTTGTTAAAAGTAAAACCAAGAGGGCTTGGCTGTGATTGTTTGGTGAGTATTTGTGGAACACAAGGCACCCTTGTGCTCTTTCTGAGCACAAGGAGTCAAATGATAGCAAAGACTAAGCAATTAGCACACAAACACTTCACAAATCAAGTACAAGGAGCAATTAACACCTAGCAAGCAAAATCAAAGCAAATCAAGCACATCAAAGCATATCAAGTTTCTGTGATAGAGCAGAAGGTCTGGTGGACTGTTTAAGCTTATATCTTGCAATCTAATGACTCTCAACTGCCAAAACTAAGCATACACACTCACCAAATGATGCACAAACAAATTACAACCTTAAATCACTCTCACACTTAGCAGATTTCAAGTTCTTGCACCAAAATCACATGAAAATTAAGCAAAACAGGCCTAAGCAGATTTTAAACATACTTTTCACCTTTTTAATGCACAAACTTGCTCTAAACTTGACCCAAACTTATCTTATACTAACAAGCAACTATCTCAATCCTTTTTGTATCACTCTAACACTTAATCAAAGCTCAAAACAAATCAAGTACCCTGCTAAAACTGATATCCAAACAGTCCTTTAAATCCTAGAAACTAAGATTTTCAAAACAAAACCTTTTAAAACTCAAGCAAACTGCTAGCAAAAGCTCATAACATGCATACCATACACAAGAGAACACAAATCAACAGCTTATAACAACAAAGATCAAACAATCATGCAAGATCACTTAAACCACCAATTTTCTGAAATTTAACAAAAGGTAAAAGAGTTTACCTTAGAACCGTTACATCCAAGGGTTCTAGTGGATGAATATCCACCTCCTTACCAACTAGGGTTGGTGCAGAACTTAATCAACAAACAATCTTTAAACCTGAAAAAGAAAAATCAAAAAGGAAAACACAATATATCCAATAATCTGTTTTCACTTTTTCTTACTTAAAAGCACTTCCACAAACCTTTAAACCTTCTTAAACACGTTTTAAAAACACTCAAACTTCAGAAAATCAAAGGGATCAGTCCACTTTCACTTTCCAATTCCTTTAAACTTTCTGAAAATTAAAGCACTTTTCAAAATCTTTTGAATTTTGAAAACTCAAACAACTCTTTAACAATTTAAATGGAACTCAGAACTTAGCATAAACACAACACACAAACTTTTTACAAACATAAAAGGAATTACTCTTGCATTTCACAAATACCAAACTTTATTTTTTTAAAAAAGGAATTACAAGTGAGTTGCTAAAATTCTGGAACAAGGGGTATGAACAGGTTTCATCCTCCTTAAATAGACAAAGTAGAACATACTAGAATGCTTAAAACCCTAGTTCTGAAATGCCTAAAAGGCCCTTGAGGGTTTGACTGAAAATGGGTCAAAAATCGTCCCATGTGACTTTGACAGCTTGGAATCTTGATCATGAGTCGTTGGATGAACCTTTGGGACCAAGGGGTTGATCTGAGGTGTTAATTTGGTCGGGTGTGGGGTTTTGGTGGAAAGAGACGTTGCAGGGGAAGCTTGGGGAGGGTCCCACAGAGCATGTGAATGTGTTGGGTGAGGTGGGAAAGGATGAGAGGGACGTTGATTAGTGTTCTGGAAGGTTTGGGGGAATAACCCCTTGATTTGGGCTAGATTGAAACTGGGGTGAGGCTAGGGTTTATCAGGATTAGGAGAGGGTTTTGATTCGTTTTGGTTAATTAACATTTTTAAATAAATGTTAAGGAGGGAAAGGGATTAAGTGGGTTTAGTTGACCGGTTTGACCAAGTTTATTTAATAAACTTGGGTTGTGGGTAATGGGTAATGGACGGGTAGGGTTAAGGGTTTGGGTAGGGTATGGGTTGGTGGGTGGGTAGGGTTGATGTGGCAACGTCTGGTTGGTTGGTTTGGTTTGGTGGTTAGGCAAGTTTGGTCCCCAAGGTATTAACTTTTCTTCACTTTGTATTTAATACCCAACAGCGCCCAAATTAGCTTTGTCAACTTTTGACAACTTGTCAAAAGTGGCACAAAGTATTCCAAAAACTTTTCCAAGGGTATTAAATTGTATATTCTTGATTCCCAAGGGCTGAACTTGTAATATCTTCAAACATTAAGGATTATACTTGTACATTTGATATTTTGAGGGTCAAATGTGACAAGTTCTTCAAAGATGAGGGGCCATTCTTGCCAATCTTCAATTCTTCAAGGGTCTTTTTGCAAATTTCCAAACTTGGGCCCGATTCATTGTGGGACTTCGTTTCCCGTGTTCGTTTTTGATTGATTCTTGTGTTCTTTTGCCAATTCCTCAATATCTGTACCTAAAAATACACAAGTAACAAACACGGGCATATATTTGGTCTTTTTATGATATTTTATGCAATTTAAGGCCGTTTTGGACGATGAGACCATGTATAAAAGCAGTCTCATCACTCCCCCATACTAAACCATTGCCGTGCCCTCACGCAATGCTAAGAATAAAGTATCAAAGCATCTCCAAAATTTAATTTTATTCACTTTTATTGAAATGATAGCTAGCTACACTACTCTATTGCTACTACTTGCGTTTTAGACATAATGTATGATTTTCATCGCAAAATGGGACGTTTAGGTTCATAGAATAAGAACACGTGAATGCTTCGTTAGAAATAATTTCGTCGTCCTCGATTTTCACCTTAATTCCATGCCAAGCGTGCAACGAGATCATTGTCATTATAAGTTAGTAATGCTAACACTACTCATATGCCCTAATCACGTACTTATTCTCCCATTATTCCTAAGTTGTATCTATTATATTTTATTATGTCTTGAATGTTTCACGAGGATACATTGTTTGACTTATGCGATAATAGAGAATTAGGTCTAAAAATAGAGTCCTAACGGTGTAACTAAGACCATTAAATCAATAACCCCTCCTAATAGACAACGATGTTAAAAAATTAAGTTGACAAGAAGAATCGATAAACACGGTTTTATAACGGTTTTGAACATGAGACTTATTACCAAGACTTTTATACGCCCCCTAACGGAAGGACCTTATTATCTTTGGTTTACCTCCATCTTTTATTCAACTTCGCCATGAAGCTTTTATTATGACTTCGGTCTTGCCTTGCCTTTTATTATCCGCCATCATCGGTGGTTTTATTAGCCAAAGACGTATATCCTCACGCTAAAGCGAATTTTGGATCTTTAAAGCTTCGAAGATTAAGGCTTGATTCACTTTCAATTTTGCATAGATTTTAGGCCTTGTGGGGCTTCAAATTGTTTGCTAGATTTAGGTGAGCACTTGAAATCTTATTATTAGGTGAAGCTTTCGATTATTTGGGTGCCAATACTTCAAAACCGTGACGCTGGCGATACCTTAATGTCTTCCCAATTTAATTACACGGAAGCTACTAGAAAAGACTAGAAACCCAACAATCAAAACTAAACCGTTAAGTCAATATTTATTAAGCAAAAAATATTTACAAGCGAAGGGAGAATAAGCAAACAATGAGAACGCATGAGTTTTTGAAAGAATACGAGTACTCTACGTTTAGCATAGTAACTTTATAATTAACTCTATCATTTCTCGTCCTCATTTAAGAGACTTAGCCTAATGTGAAGTTAAGGAATCAAAGCTAAGTGCTCAACACGCACGGTCGAGTCAAAAATTACTCTTATTCTCGCCATCGGAAAATCTACATTCGTGTCTTCAAACACTTATAAAACATGAGAAAAATTTTAAAATTTGGCCATTTTTAGCCTTATTTTGCAAGAAAACGATAACAAAATGATAAACTTTGGAAAGCGTGAAGGTTTGGCAAGGCAAGTATCTATTCACCCCCCCATACTAAAGTTAAACATTGTCCTCAATGTTTCGAGTCTAGGGGTGCAAACACCCCCATACTAGAGACGTAGTCGAATGCCTAATCTAGCATGGAAAGGGTGTAACCAATAAGTAATAGCCTTTTATGAAGTGTGCTATAAACCTAAGGTTAGAACATAAACGGATATATCATGATGGATATTGGGAAAGGCCTCCAAAGCAAACGATCGAGTGCTCCCATGAAACGAACACGAGAGGCTCCAATCGTGAAGATGATGATCTTAAAGACACAATTCACAAACAACCACGGAACAAAGGTTGGAAGGGCACAAATCCCCTCACATTACACTAATTAGAAAGCAATAATATATACATGGATAAGCATGGGTCTCCCCCACGAGGCACCTTGTTTTTGATAACCGAGTCAAAAGCTCGACTCGAATCCCCATAAATGTGATCATTTAGGGATAATCATGGTTTGGTCATTTTTTGGTGGGGCTTACATGATAAACAAGGCCCAAAAGCACGTGGAGTACTTTAAAAATCCGATAAACGTATACCGGGGTCAAAGATAGCGTCCTCGTTTTCGGATGAAAGACGAGATAACACAACTCCAACACTAATCCCAATGGGATAGAAGAAAATAGGAGAGAAGAAATAGAAGGGTGGGACAAATGGTAAGTCAAAACATTGAGCTACTCGAGGTAGACTCGCACCAATCAAATGAAAAGATTTTCCATTTATTGCATCGGTGGAAGACCGAGATTTCCCTATATAAGCAATTCCAGGATCAATTATCTCGTCCTCGGTGGAGAAAGGTAAGGGAACATAAGGGGCTTCCCCCACACTAGGTCCACACAAAGCATCGTCAAAAGGAGAAGACGAGCTTGTAGTACTCAATAAACGCGGTGATGACGGAGTTAGAATTGTAGAAAAATCTTTTAAATTAAATTCAAAATCTTTTCCTTTTTCATCTTTAAGACTCTCCTTGTGAAAACCCGATTTGATTATGTCAAAAATATTTGGTGTATCTAAAACAATGTTAGTCACACTAAAAATTCTCACATTTTGAAAGCGTTTTGGTTTAGGTGGTGGTAAGTTTTCAAATCTTTTGTCAACAAAGAAAACCTCCCCATCGGGATCAACGTATTCATCATCCGAAGAATCACTCGAGATTGGTATCGAAGGCTTAACACTCTTAACCTCCATCGGCGGAGGGGACGGAACTTCATTTTTCTCAACAACTCCTAAAACTCTATTTGAAATCTTTTGACAAATGTTTTTGGTGGAATTGACATTGTACAAAGATGTGATCGAATAAACATGAGAAAGAGTGGAGTTTTGGGTTGCATTAATGACGAGTTCTTCCTCATTGAAACGAAGAGTGATTTTTCTTGCATGCACATCGATAAGTGCTCTCAAGGTATCCAAAAAAGATCGACCTAAAATTAAAGGAACTTTAGGATCGATGGGAATATCAACAACAATGAAGTCCACGGGATAATAGAATTTCCCAACTTTCACGAAGACGTCCTCGGCAACTCCACAAGCTAGAATCGTAGAATGATCGGCCATTTCGATTGACATTCTTGAAGGAGTGAGATTTGGAAGATTGAGCGACTTAAAAATCTCGAGAGGCATCAAATTAATACTAGCACCAAGATCGGCCAAGGCGTAGCATTCTTCCATGTCTTGGATAGCACATGGGATTAAAAACTTTCCAGGATCACCGACTTTTTGGGGTATGCGGCTTAGAAAAACCGAAGAACAACTAGACGATTTTTGCAATTTTTCTTTGTTATTCAACATACTTTTGAAGTTCGCGGCAAATCGAGGCATCATGACTAAGGCGTCGGCAAAACTTATATTGAAATGCAAGTCACGAAACATTTTCATAAAGAGTTCAAATTGATAATTATTTCGTTCTTGTGCCTTTTCCTTGTCTCGTCTTGATGGGTAGGGTAAAGGTGGTGTGGGTTGGGGCAAATTAGGCATAGGCATCGGCCTTGGAATCTCGGGTTCCATTATGGGTATTGGTTCAACCGTAGGTGTAGTTTGAGCGGTACTTCGTGGGCTTGTAATGTGCTCCTTTTCAACCACGACCTCGGGTTCTTTCTCTTTTTCCTTCTCCATAGAAGTACTTGGACGAGAAATGGGTTCTTTGAAAGTTTTACCACTACGAGTGGCAATAACCTTCAATTCTCCTTTCGGGTTCACGATGGTATCACTAGGAAGACCACCCGAAGAAGAGGGCTTACACATGATAGCTTTAAACATTTTAGCCATTCGGTCTTCAAACTTAGATTGCCTAGCATCCGCTTTTAATAACTCTTGCTTAATCTCATGTTGTCCTTGCTCCATTTTTTGTTGATTTTGTTGGAGTCGTGTGACATTTCCTTCCATTTTATTAGCATGAGTTTTAAGTTCATTAGCAAGTTCGGTTTTAAGCTCGTTTTTCAACTCGGATCTTAAGCTAATCATCTCACGTTGCATGTTGTCAAACTTAGCATCATTAGCCTTAGCATAATCTAAAAATTCTCCTTGCAAATTTTTAGTGTGAGCATTTTGAAAACCTTGAGTAGGAGTTTGAAAATCACGGTTTTGGTTTTGATTAGAAATTTGCCCATTTCCACTTTGGTAATTACCCTTGTTATAATTTCTTTGATTTCCTTGGTAATTTCCACCTTGATTGTTGTTGTTGCGATAATTATTAGCATTTTGATTGGGTGGAGCTTGATTTGAACGTGAACCTTGACCGATTTGGTTATAAGTTCCCGTGGCTACAAAAGCATTCGAAGTGTTACCATCCGCGGTAATGCACTCGGAAAAATCATGAGCTCCACCACATGAAATACAACTCTTAGCAACCGCTTTAACCGAAGCGGTGTTTGAAGCTTCTTGAGCTTTCCAATGAGACATAAGAGTCGAAAACCTATCGAAAAACCGATTCTCCTCATTTGCTTCATCTTGCAAGGCATTAATGGAACGAGATGATGACGAGCCCAAATTGGCAACACTCGGTGTGTTACGAGGGCTATAGACCTTAGACCTATTTTCTATGATTTTCAAAGCCTCATTGGTCGTTTTGCACAAAAAATTACCACCCGCGGCGGCATTTAAATAATCTCGTTCATGTTCATTAAGCCCATTATAAAAAGTGTCAATTTGATGCAATTCGGAAAAATCATGGTGTGGACATTCATGTAGCATTTCTTTAAATCTTTCCCAAGCCATTGAAAAACTTTCATTTGGTCTTTGTGTAAAACGTGAAATCTCGTTTTTCAAATGTGTTGTCTTAGATGGTGGAAAAAATTGATTCACAAATTTAGACACGAGATCGGCCCATGTCAAAATCGAATTCGGCGGTTCTTTCTCAAGCCATATCTTGGCGGGTCCATCTAATGAGTAAGGAAACAACATCATCTTAATGGCATCGTGTGGTACATCCTTAAACTTGCTTGTCGCGGTGAGACGATTAAATTGCCTAATGTGATAATGTGGGTTGTCTTTTTCATGACCGCGAAACTTGTTTGCTTGCAACATAGACATTAAACCCGTTTTGATTTCAAAGTTCTCCGCAAGGATGGCGGGAACCACAATGGCCTCTCCAAAACCCTCGGTGGGTGCTTGAAGCAACTCCATCATAGTACGATTAGCCATGATAGCTTCTTGTTCTACAATAGGTTCCTCACTTGGAGACTCCTCACTAGATTGAGTGAGTGATTTGTTTCTTCGTTTACGAGCACGTCTAGCTTTAGAGCGAGTTTGCATAAACGTCACGTACAACGAGAAGGCGAGCAAAGAAGATTCTTTTTGGTATTTTGTGTTTTTTCAATTTTTTTTTTTTTGGTTTTTGATTGTATTAACCTTTTTGGAATTGGTGAATATATTAAGTAGACAATGAGTCCACAAATCTCCTCACTAATCAAATCTCTTGATTAAAAAGGCCTCAAGGAATGAAAACGATCACGTGGAGTGAACGCCTTCGATGACTTTAGAACGATGGTGGAACACCAAATCGTTCAAGAGGGTTTAATCAATATGAAACCAAGAAAATATATATGATATGTAGTAATACTTTGGGCGGCAAAACCCTCGATTCACTTTCAAAATCAAATACGCACAAGCAAGCGGAGGAAACGAGGCGGCGCGAAGCACTTAAGAGCCTTTTTCCTTTAGGTCGTGAAATACAACCGCCTTATACCCACCTTATAGTTTGTATTATCAAGATTAAGCTTCACGAAAGTATTTATCTATTTTTGCCTTTTTTCTTTGGTTTGAGATTCGAATACAATGATTGGGTAATGACCTCCCAAGTCAAGGTTGTGATTGCTCACGTATTTGGAGTACTTGTGTATTTATTGTTCTACGTATACAATATAGTAATAATATTCACAAAAACCGAAAAACGATAATACGTATTAATAGAGTGCTATTAATACAATTATATTTATGGCTAATATAGGAAAACAACAATGGTCAATCAAAACACAACACGCCTCCCCGGCAGCGGCGCCATTTTGATAGTTGTAAAATTACACTTGTTTAGGAAAACAAGTGTATATACTTTATTTTAGGAAAAACAAAGCAACACAAAAAGCGGTAAGTATTAAGTGTACGTTTAGGAAAACGTAAACACTTATGACCCTAAAGGTGAGTTCGTTCTCGAGGAGGCTAGTGCGTTGTGTAATGAATGATTGATTATGTTTTTGATTATTAATGAGAAGAAAAGAAGAGAAAATGACGAAGACGAAAAAATTAGAAAAATAAGGCAAAACACTACTAGAAAGTTACGACGTAAAACGTAAAAAGTGCAAAATTTAAAATTTTAATCTAAAAATTCCTAAAAATTACTAAAAATCCCAAATAATATTCTAAGAGTTTACAAAAAATCCAAACTTGCCAAAACCTTTTAATTAATTTAATAATGACTTTTTAATGCTAATTAAAGCCCTAAAAATCACTTTTAAATATTAAAAAGCCCTAAACAAGATTTAATAGTTTGTAAACCTCAAAAATGACCTAATTAAGCTAAAAACTATTTTTAAAAATTTTAAAACCAATTTAAACTATTTTTAAACTCCTAAAAATTATTAAAATCTATTAAATCTTAAATTAATTCTAAAAATTAATTGAAAAGCCTAAAAATTATATGGAAAGTGACAAAGGTCCTATTTTAATGTCTAGAATCTAGGAAAAATGAAAAAGAAATAAAAATAAAAATTTTATTTTAATGAATAAAATAATATTAAAATATTCTCAAACATTAAAAGTTCTTAAATAAATTCTAAAAAATTCACAAAAATCCTAAATATTCTAACTAAGAAGAAAATGAAAATTAAAGTTTCTAAAACCTCTTAATTAATTTTATATTAATTTTTAAAGTTGCCTAAAAACTCTAAAATCAAATAAAATCAAAAATTAAAGTTTTTGAAAACTTTTTTATATGAAAACCTCAAAAATAAGAATTAAAACCTAAAAACTATTTTTTTGTATTTTTTAACTACTGTTTAGTATTTTTTAATGACTTTCTAAAAATCAAAATAGAAATAATCCTAGAAATTAATTAAATAAAAGGAAAAATAATATTTTTAACCAGAAAAATCCTAAAACCTATTTAAAACCTAGGAAAAATGGAAAGAAGCTAAAAAGCTTAACCAATAAGCTATAATGAGTCAAATAAGCCACGGCTTATTTAAACAAGCCCAAATGAAAACGTACTTAAGTATAATTCAAAACCAAGTATATCAGTCAAAGTCCCCAGGGCGCAATGGTAACTTGTATGTGTTGTGAGAGGAGTGGCGCAGGTTCGAGTCCTGGCCACGTCCTTTTTGGAGTTTATATTTTTTTTTTTTTTTAGCTTTTAAAAACTCAAACAGTGACACTAATTAACTTGTAAACACAATCCAACTCCAAAAATATCCAAGATTAAGCAAATTATGAATCAAAACGTATCCAGACCTTGTTCACTTTCTGATGAACAAGTGACTTTGGTCACTTGTTAAAAGTAAAACCAAGAGGGCTTGGCTGTGATTGTTTGGTGAGTATTTGTGGAACACAAGGCACCCTTGTGCTCTTTCTGAGCACAAGGAGTCAAATGATAGCAAAGACTAAGCAATTAGCACACAAACACTTCACAAATCAAGTACAAGGAGCAATTAACACCTAGCAAGCAAAATCAAAGCAAATCAAGCACATCAAAGCATATCAAGTTTCTGTGATAGAGCAGAAGGTCTGGTGGACTGTTTAAGCTTATATCTTGCAATCTAATGACTCTCAACTGCCAAAACTAAGCATACACACTCACCAAATGATGCACAAACAAATTCCAACCTTAAATCACTCTCACACTTAGCAGATTTCAAGTTCTTGCACCAAAATCACATGAAAATTAAGCAAAACAGGCCTAAGCAGATTTTAAACATACTTTTCACCTTTTTAATGCACAAACTTGCTCTAAACTTGACCCAAACTTATCTTATACTAACAAGCAACTATCTCAATCCTTTTTGTATCACTCTAACACTTAATCAAAGCTCAAAACAAATCAAGTACCCTGCTAAAACTGATATCCAAACAGTCCTTTAAATCCTAGAAACTAAGATTTTCAAAACAAAACCTTTTAAAACTCAAGCAAACTGCTAGCAAAAGCTCATAACATGCATACCATACACAAGAGAACACAAATCAACAGCTTATAACAACAAAGATCAAACAATCATGCAAGATCACTTAAACCACCAATTTTCTGAAATTTAACAAAAGGTAAAAGAGTTTACCTTAGAACCCTTACATCCAAGGGTTCTAGTGGATGAATATCCACCTCCTTACCAACTGGGGTTGGTGCAGAACTTAATCAACAAACAATCTTTAAACCTGAAAAAGAAAAATCAAAAAGGAAAACACAATATATCCAATAATCTGTTTTCACTTTTTCTTACTTAAAAGCACTTCCACAAACCTTTAAACCTTCTTAAACACGTTTTAAAAACACTCAAACTTCAGAAAATCAAAGGGATCAGTCCACTTTCACTTTCCAATTCCTTTAAACTTTCTGAAAATTAAAGCACTTTTCAAAATCTTTTGAATTATGAAAACTCAAACAACTCTTTAACAATTTAAATGGAACTCAGAACTTAGCATAAACACAACACACAAACTTTTTAAAAACATAAAAGGAATTACTCTTGCATTTCACAAATACCAAACTTTATTTTTTTTAAAAAGGAATTACAAGTGAGTTGCTAAAATTCTGGAACAAGGGGTATGAACAGGTTTCATCCTCCTTAAATAGACAAAGTAGAACATACTAGAATGCTTAAAACCCTAGTTCTGAAATGCCTAAAAGGCCCTTGAGGGTTTGACTAAAAATGGGTCAAAAATCGTCCTATGTGACTTTGACAGCTTGGAATCTTGATCATGAGTCGTTGGATAAACCTTTGGGACCAAGGGGTTGATCTGAGGTGTTAATTTGGTCGGGTGTGGGGTTTTGGTGGAAAGAGACGTTGCAGGGGAAGCTTGGGGAGGGTCCCACAGAGCATGTGAATGTGTTGGGTGAGGTGGGAAAGGATGAGAGGGACGTTGATTAGTGTTCTGGAAGGTTTGGGGGAATAACCCCTTGATTTGGGCTAGATTGAAACTGGGGTGAGGCTAGGGTTTATCAGGATTAGGAGAGGGTTTTGATTCGTTTTGGTTAATTAACATTTTTAAATAAATGTTAAGGAGGGAAAGGGATTAAGTGGGTTTAGTTGACCGGTTTGACCAAGTTTATTTAATAAACTTGGGTTGTGGGTAATGGGTAATGGACGGGTAGGGTTAAGGGTTTGGGTAGGGTATGGGTTGGTGGGTGGGTAGGGTTGACGTGGCAACGTCTGGTTGGTTGGTTTGGTTTGGTGGTTAGGCAAGTTTGGTCCCCAAGGTATTAACTTTTCTTCACTTTGTATTTAATACCCAACAGCGCCCAAATTAGCTTTGTCAACTTTTGACAACTTGTCAAAAGTGCCACAAAGTATTCCAAAAACTTTTCCAAGGGTATTAAATTGTATATTCTTGATTCCCAAGGGCTGAACTTGTAATATCTTCAAACATTAAGGATTATACTTGTACATTTGATATTTTGAGGGTCAAATGTGACAAGTTCTTCAAAGATGAGGGGCCATTCTTGCCAATCTTCAATTCTTCAAGGGTCTTTTTGCAAATTTCCAAACTTGGGCCCGGTTCATTGTGCGACTTCGTTTCCCGTGTTCGTTTTTGATTGATTCTTGTGTTCTTTTGCCAATTCCTCAATATCCGTACCTAAAAATACACAAGTAACAAACACGGGCATATATTTGGTCTTTTTATGATATTTTATGCAATTTAAGGCCGTTTTGGACGATGAGACCATGTATAAAAGCAGTCTCATCAGTTCTATAAGTTAGTGGGTTTATATTTTACATTTTATAAATTATAATGTGAGTGCTTATATAATAATAATAAACATTATTTCCAAAATCTGATTTTTAACTTCATATTCACCATGTTTATCATATCTAGAGTTCTACAATGACTTAGAAGCTCATATTTGGATGACAACTTCTTCATAATATGTGCTACATATAACTTAGTTATAGCTACTGCTCATTTTGAGTCTAAGTTGCCTTAACAGTCCCTACAAAACTGCTTATTCAGATTACACCACCTAACTTGTTTTGATCATATCTCACTCATTATTTTGATTCCATTGCATGGCCAACTCTCACATGTGTATAACATCATCTACTTACTGTAAATAGATCAAACCATGCATTTTTATCAGTTCATCTTTTAGTTATCTACTGTTTTTATACAGCCAACTAATTAGTCAAGATTTTATCTTCATTTCTTATGGTTATCATCATTTTTAAGCATGTTTATCAACACTTGATCCCCACACAACATTTTTATCATCATATATACATCATATACATATACAAAATGAAAGAAAATACATTTGTTCTTTACAAAATAATAAGAGAAAAATGTAGAGGATGATCTTCTTTACCAATCCAAGTGGATTTCTTGTTTTAGGAAGGCAAGAACTTGATGAACACAACAAGTATCTCCAAGACCATCAAATATCAAGAACATAGGTTGGAAAATCAGCCCTAGGACACAAGCAAATCACCTCCAAAGTTGTTTATATGGCCACCAAATGATCAAGGCTTCAAGAGAACACCTTAATAGGACTAGTAAACATGTGGTTTGTGGCTAGAAAAAATCAATGATGGTGTTTGTTAGCTTATTTGGGACGGCACAAGGATGAGAGTTGAGAGGATTTTAGAGTGGTTTGCATGGAAGGAAATGGTAAGAATGAAACAAGTTGCTAGTTTTGTGGTAAGTGGGGAAAGTTTAGCTTAACAAGTAAGCACAAGCTTACACTTGTGTAAGTAGTAGTTAACTTGATGCCACCTATGTGTGGTGGTGTCAATATTGCCGTCCCATATTGCTAGTGGGGTGGGGCAAAGTGTTTTGTCCCATCTCACTAGTTTACGGGTATTTCTCGATTCTAGTTTTCTCGATTTGCGTGCCCTCGGGTCGTTTTAAGAAAAACGTTTTTATAAATTATGAATCACCGTCACAAAACGAATCCAATAAAAATTGTCTCATCAAAAACGGAGTTCAAAAACGTAAATACGTAATCCTAAGGTTTCCGGTTTAGTCGTAAAAGACGCCAAATTATGCACGTAAGCCCAAATTTAAATCCGTAAATTGTGAGTTCGTCAACCAACACAAAAATAAGTTTCAAAATATTATACGAGAAAATATTTCACTACCTGAAAATGTTAGATTTGTCACAGCTTTTCCTCCTAAAAGGGATCAACGTCCTCGTGATCCATTTCATTTGGATGTCCGTTTCTTATTGAAATCGAAGAGGTGCGGATATTTCTTCCACATTTCATCCTCTCGTTCCCAAGTATACTCCGGTCCATGCTTTGAATTCCATCGGATCTTGACAATAGGTATCCGACTTTGTTTCAGTTGCTTTACCTCACGGTCCATAATTTCTACGGGCTCTTCGATAAAATGCAACTTCCCATCTATTCGAACCTTACCTAACGGAATTTTCTCATCACTCACTGCTAGACATTTCTTCAGATTAGATACATGGAATGTGTTGTGAACACCATGAAGTTCTGGGGGTAACTCTAGTTTGTAAGCCACCGGACCTACTCTAGATAAAATCTTAAAGGGACCAATATAACGGGGATTCAATTTTCCTCGCTTTCCAAATCTTATAACGCCTTTCCATGGCGATACTTTCAACATTACTCGGTCACCCACTTCAAACTCCATTGGCTTCCGCCGCACATCCGCGTAACTTTTCTGTCTACTTCGGGCAGTCAACAACCTCTTCTTAATCTGAACTATCATCTCCGTAGTCTCCCGGATCAATTCGGGTCCCGTGAGCTGGGTATCCCCAACTTCACTCCAACATACAGGAGATCTACACTTCCTACCATACAAAGCTTCAAACGGTGCAGCCTTAATACTAGAATGGTAACTATTGTTATACGAAAACTCTGCTAACGGCAAATGTTTATCCCAATTCTTACCAAAGTCTAACACACAAGCTCTCAACATATCTTCCAGTGTTTGTATCGTCCTTTCACTCTGCCCATCAGTCTGGGGGTGATAAGCAGTGCTCATATCGAGATTCGTTCCCAAAGATCTTTGGAGAGATTTCCAAAAATTCAATGCGAATCTAGGATCTCGATCTGAAATGATCGATACAGGCACTCCATGCTTGCATACAACATTATCAAGGTATATTCGAGTCAGCTTCTCCAGTGAGAACTGCTCCTTAACCGGAATGAAGTGTGCTGATTTGGTCAGTCTATCGACTATAACCCAAATCGAATTGTTTCCAGATGATGTTCTAGGAAGCTTGGTGATAAAGTCCATTGTAATTCGCTCCCACTTCCATTCAGGAATCTTTGGTTGTTGAAGTAGTCCTGATGGCTTTTGATGTTCAGCTTTAACTCTAGCACAAGTCAAGCATTGAAGAACATACATAGCTATGTCAGCTTTCATATTCGGCCACCAGTACAACTTCTTCAAATCATGGTACATCTTATCAGATCCCGGATGAATGGAATACTTAGATTTATGGGATTCTGACATAACCAAATCTCTTAAGCCTCCAAACTTCGGTATCCACATACGACCTCTTAAACATTTCACTCCATCAGCTCTAACCTCTAAAGGATCTCCTTCTCCTCGGAACCCTTCATTAACAAAATTCTCCTTCTTACAAGCTTCTATTTGCGCATTTCTAATTTGCTCAGGCAAATTATTGTGCACGGTCAAGACTAGAGAACGCACCCTGATAGGCTCTCTATCTTTCCTACTCAACGCATCAGCAACAACATTGGCTTTTCCTGGGTGATATTTTATATCACAATCATAATCACTTAACAACTCTATCCATCTTCGTTGCCTCATGTTCAATTCCTTCTGGTCGAGAATATACTGTAGGCTTTTGTGATCGGTGAATACCGTACACTTGGTGCCATACAGATAATGTCTCCACAACCTAAGAGAAAAGACTACAGCTCCTAACTCAAGATCATGAGTAGTATAATTCTCCTCATTCTTCCTTAATTTCCTAGAAGCATAAGCTATCACTTTCTCCCTCTGCATCAAAACAGCTCCATAACCTCTAAGAGATGCATCACAATACACTACAAAATCTTCACTCCCTTCGGGTAATGATAAGATTAGCGCACTACATAATTTTTGCTTCAATGTCTGAAATGCTCCATCTTCATCACTTCCCCAAACGAAAGGTTTATTCTTCTGAGTAAGCTTAGTCAAGGGTTTAGCTATCAAAGAAAATTCTTTAATGAATCGCCTATAATAGCCAGCCAATCCTAAGAACTGCCGCACTTCCGTTGGCGTTGTCGGTGTAGACCAATTCTTAATAGCTTCAACCTTTGCAGGATCAACATGAATTCCATCTCTGTTAATCACATGACCAAGAAATTGCACAGAATCTAACCAGAAATCACACTTCAAAAACTTAGCATACAACCTTTCATCCTTCAACAAATTCAAAACAATCCTCAAATGTTCTCTATGCTCATCTTCATTCTTAGAATAGATCAGAATATCGTCAATAAAGACAATCACAAATTTATCCAAGTAGGGCTTGCACACTCGATTCATTAAATCCATGAAAACCGCTGGTGCGTTAGTTAACCCAAATGGCATTACTTGAAATTCATAGTGTCCATAACGAGTTCTAAATGCAGTTATAGGAATATCTTCTTCACGGACGCGAAGTTGGTGATATCCTGACCGCAAATCTATCTTAGAATACACACTAGATCCTTGCAGTTGATCAAACAAATCATCAATCCTAGGTAAAGGATATCGATTCTTAATTGTCAACTTATTCAGTTCCATATAATCAATGCACATACGAAAAGATCCATCCTTCTTCTTAAAGAACAAGACTGGAGCTCCCCAAGGCGACGAGCTCGGTCGAATAAAACCTTTATCAGACAACTCCTTAAGTTGCTTAGATAACTCCTTTAATTCAGAAGGGGCTAATCGGTAAGGCGCACGTGCCACCGGTGCAGCACCAGGAATTAAATCGATTCGAAACTCTACTTGCCTTATCGGTGGAAGTCCCGGTAAATCTTTAGGAAATACCTCAGGAAATTCACAAATAATAGGTACATCTTCCAATCGTTTCTCCCTAGACTCATTCCCGGTCACTTGAGCTAAAAATAACTCACAACCGTTCCTGATGTACTTTTGGACTTTAATACATGAAACGATTTTCAAACGGATTCGCCTCGACTACCATCAATTACTAACGTCCTATTCCTAAGAGGAATCTTAACTCTCTTCTCTCCACATAAAATAGTAGCATTGTTCAACGACAACCAATCCATACCAATAATAATATCGAAACTACCTAATTCTATCAACATCAAATCAATCGGAAAGGAATGGTTCAAGAGATTTAGAGAGCATCCTTCTAATAGCTTATTAGTTTTTACTAATTTACCATCAGCCAATTCCACCTCGTAACTGGTACTTATCTCAACAGGTTCAATATCAATAAGGGCACTAAATTTAGTGGATACAAAGCTCCTATCGGCACCCGAATCGAATAAAGCAACAGCATAATGATTGTTGAGTAAAAACGTACCGGTAACGACATTCGGATCCTCTTTCTTCACCTCAATTGTTCCAAGTTGGTAGATACCACCCTGGGGGTTTCTTCCAGGTACAATCGCTTTCAACTTGGGGCATTCCGATTTCCTATGACCTTCTTCATTACAGTTGAAGCAAATGGTTCCCTTCTTACACCTTTCAACCTTGTGTCCAAGCTTTCCGCAATTTCGGCACTTCCAGCAGTCGCCAGCATGCCTCTTGTTGCCACACTTAGGACATCTAT
Organism: Glebionis coronaria; assembly: GCA_025667525.1. Classification (NCBI taxonomy): domain Eukaryota; kingdom Viridiplantae; phylum Streptophyta; class Magnoliopsida; order Asterales; family Asteraceae; genus Glebionis; species Glebionis coronaria. Next base: position 647,513,878 of record CM046874.1, read on the forward strand.
CATCGTTGCGTGGTGCATTGTTGGTAAGAGCATTTGCATTCCCCTTTCTCTGGTTCTGACGGTGATTGAAATTCTTCCTATAATCACCTCTATCTACACGCTCACCGTCTCCCTTCCTTTTCTCACCAACACGGGCTTCATCTTCCTTATCCTGAATTATCTGTCCAATGAGTTGGTAAGCCATTCGAACAGCATCATCAATGGACAGTGGTTTTGATGATGTTACGTCCCCCCGGATATTCCTGGTCAACCCTTTCACATATTTCTCAATTCGGATCTCTTCGGGTTCAACCAATCGAGGAAATAGCAAGGCCAACTCATGGAATCGATTCGTGTAACTATCAATGTCCACGCCTTTCATTCTCAGATGAATCAACTCCTGTTCTAACCTAATGATCACACTACGAGGACAAAACTCCAAAGTCATCCACTTCTTGATTTCAGCCCAAGGAGTAGCATTAGCAGCATCAAGACCCATGAAAGCAATTCTCCCGTTCCACCAAGTCAACGCACGACCTTTAAGAGTAGCCATAGCAAAAGTCACCTTATCTTCCTCCTTACACTTACTAATCCTAAACACCGATTCAATCTTTTCAATCCACTGGCTTAGTCCTACAGCACCTTCAGTTTCATTAAAAGGTAGAGGTTCACACTTCATGAACGTCACATAAGTACAGCCACCAACTTCAGGTGCATTCGTTCCAAGTCCTCCTACATTTCCTCCAGCATTAGCATTCACATTATTAGCATTCACATTCACATTAGTACTGCCAATTCCACTACCGCCAGCTCCACTACCGCCAGCTCCACTACCGCCAGCTTCATTTCTAGCATTTGCCATAAATTCTGTCATAGATGCGGTAACTTGCTCCGTAATAATCCTACGTACATCATCCTCAGTCAAGCCTTCTTGGGCGGCATAGTTCTATAATTCCACAATTTCAAAGTATTAAGCATTCATCCAACAAAGGATTCATATAATATGGATCGAATTCATAATCAAGATACAAATAAGGCACAATATGGAATTCAAGACAAGATACATATTTCATTCGATCTGAAACAAAAGTATTGTCTTAGTACATCCATATCAAAGTTCTAGCACTATATACACTCAAAATTCGTGCCAAATCTACTACTAACAAGTCGGTTCAGTCAAAGCTACAAGCACAAAAGATATAAAGGTCACTACTAAACACAGACTGGTCTACTGAGAACCGCCAGATGGTCCATCATCCATCGTCTTCTGGATCTTCGCCGGACGATCACTAGACACATCTTCAGCTGGGCGCTTACGGATTACTCCTCTTTCAACCATGTCGGCATAAAATCTATTGTTCCAACCCACGGATATATTCAACTCCTTTTCAGCTTTCTCACGCATCGCACGAGCCACACTCAACTGAATCTCCATAGAATTCACCTTTCTCTTCATAGCAGCATACTCACCACTTTCCAACACCGATAACCTCCTAAAAGCCTCATTCAAACCACGCTCTACATCACTCAAATCCAAACTAAGAAAATCCCGCTCTTTCTCGCCAACCTTAGTCTTCGACTCCAAATAAGCAACCTGAGTCTGAACAACACCTAATCCAACCTCTGTCACACAACTCTTAACACGGGAAGCATCTAGATCACGTCTCAAGGCCCATGGTGCAAGACCATCAATATGAGTAGCCTCTCGAGTACTAGACGACTCTCCTATCTCACGTCTACGAGTAGCAATACCATCAGTACCGTCAGGTGCATCGTCATCCTCATCCTCCTCTGATTCAGAATCATATTCAGACGATTCCGACATTTCATCCCTAGGTAACTCATCCTCAGAATCAGACAAACAAACTGGTGGGGGCAAAGGCTCGCCCTCTAGAACATCATACGGATAAATAAGCTCAGCTTCCTCATCGTCATCAACCTCAACATCTATACCTACGTCCTCCTCGACATCCTCGTCGTCAATCTCATCATCTAACTCATCTAACCCAATCTCATCCTCATTCTCAATATCAGCATTCTCAATCTCCACATTCTCATTACCCACATTCTCAATCTCATTCTCTACTAAGTCAACCTGAGGGGCAATCTGATCTCCTAGTCCTAACTCGGGCTCGGGATCCTCAAATGGTTCCTCCTCATCATCAATATCAAAATCTACTAAATCTAAATAAGGATCATCTTCTATATTAGGTTCGGGAATAGCATGGTTTTCTACAGGAATATTAGGGTCAGCCATGACAATCTGCATTTATATATATTTATCTCGTATTAGGATAACATACTAGTTAAACAATTACATAATGAAATCACGATATATACATATATATAAATTAAATTATATATATCAAAATATATATCTTCTCAATAGGGCTTGTTGGTAACGTCGGAGATCTCTGGCACCGTTATAGTCAAAAGATTTTTCAAATATTTTCTCAAATGTTCATTGTCAAAAGATTTTGAAAAGTTTTGTTCAAAACCTTGGTTTTTAAAATCTTTTGTTCTCTACAACGAGAGCTCTGGTACCAAACTGTAACACTCTCATTTTTCGCATCGGTACAGCGGAAGGGTCTTTCAGAGTGTTACGGGATACCACAATAACTCCAATCATAGACAACACATAAAAATGGTTGTACAAGGTTTAACAAACATTCATTCGATAAAAAGTTTCAAAAGTGTACAACAGGTCCCAAATTATACAGGTCATTAAGTTTACAAACACAGATCAAATGAACATTTTTAATATTAAGTGTGGGCCATCAGAGTCGATCTCCATCCGGATTACCTTCAAGCACCTGAGATAGAAAACATGCAAAAATCATATCAGCGAATGCCGAGTGAATTCATAGAGTTTAATGAAAACCGTTATATAAAACAATCATTTAAAATTAGAACACAAGTATAATATCAGAAGTAAGTCCTCATATTGCTAGACAGGCAATATATAAATCAAGCATACATCTGAAACCGTCCATGAGACCGTAGTCTCTATATTACCATGATAGGTAATATATTCATCGTAATAGCGTCGTTATTGTTTATTATTTATGTCTTATATTGTATTAGGTAGGATTATTATTAGCCGCATGACATTGTTACCTTACTGTGAAAACAGCGGGTCGCGAACCCGACAAACAATTTGCCCATCTAAGTTAGCGTGTCGTCACAAAAATCACGCTATGGAATCTTCTCATACAAAAATTTGCTTACCAATCAATGTGGTACGACGGGGATCAAACGTCAAGGCACGAACTGGGGTGATCGTCCCCAAATAGTACTATCAAATGCATAAGCGTCTACCAAAACCCGGTAGTTCACAATTCATGCTAATGGGACTTTAAGTGACATAACCTAACTACTAATAATCCTTTTAGTCTCGAATATAGGGTCATAGCATCATTCGGGTCCATCTCATTTAGCATACAATCGGGACTACTTGTGTTCTATTTTTATAAAAATCTAGCATGTTATCTCCCTCGCGGGTTTAAAAATCATTTTATAAAACATTTAAAAGAGTGCGAGGCTATGAACTCACGTTGTTAATGAAAGGCGGATTATCGGCTACGGGCGTGCTTCGGTCACGGAAACCTATATAAATAATAATCGGTCTTAGACTCGGTCCAGTGACTTTTATCAAAATAACAATATACATATATATGATTTTTGTACGTATGATGATGATCAAGTGGGTTTTTAAATCCTCATTTACTCATTTTAGCATTTACGTTTTGGTAACGTCTTACTAGTTCACTAGTTTTACCGATTTTACCTATTTTAAGTCCATTAAGTCTTTTATAAGTTCTTTTACTTGTTTTTACCCATTTTATACCTATATGATCAGTATATATATTTTTCATGTTGGGCCCAAATGGGTTAAGCCCAATAAGCTCTTTTTACAAGTATTTATCTTTTTAAGTCTAATTATTAGTCCAATAGGTTTAGTTAGCTCGTAAATGTCCGTAATTCTTATAGTTCGGGTTTTATCGGTTTTTACTTGTCTTAGTTACTTATACATCAGTATATGTCTTTTATAAACTTTACATTAGATGGGTTTGGTCGTCCAAGTTTTATTTGATGAAAAACGTTAATTTTACGGCGATAGCCGAAAAAGTCGTAAAAATCAAGTTTATAGTTTTTATTACTTATAAATATTATTTTTACCACCATTTATCTAATTTACCAATTTGATTAACCTTTTATACATTTATATAAATAAGTTCTATAAGTTAGTGGGTTTATATTTTACATTTTATAAATTATAATGTGAGTGCTTATATAATAATAATAAACATTATTTCCAAAATCTGATTTTTAACTTCATATTCACCATTTTTATCATATCTAGAGTTTTACAATGACTTAGAAGCTCATTTTTGGATGACAACTTCTTCATAATATGTGCTACATATAACTTAGTTATAGCTACTGCCCATTTTGAGTCTAAGTTGCCTTAACAGTCCCTACAAAACTGCTTATTCAGATTACACCACCTAACTTGTTTTGATCATATCTCACTCATTATTTTGATTCCATTGCATGGCCAACTCTCACATGTGTATAACATCATCTACTTACTGTAAATAGATCAAACCATGCATTTTTATCAGTTCATCTTTTAGTTATCTACTGTTTTTATACAGCCAACTAATTAGTCAAGATTTTAGCTTCATTTCTTATGGTTATCATCATTTTTAAGCATGTTTATCAACACTTGATCCCCACACAACATTTTTATCATCATATATACATCATATACATATACAAAATGAAAGAAAATACATTTGTTCTTTACAAAATAATAAGAGAAAAATGTAGAGGATGATCTTCTTTACCAATCCAAGTGGATTTCTTGTTTTAGGAAGGCAAGAACTTGATGAACACAACAAGTATCTCCAAGACCATCAAATATCAAGAACATAGGTTGGAAAATCAGCCCTAGGACACAAGCAAATCACCTCCAAAGTTGTTTATATGGCCACCAAATGATCAAGGCTTCAAGAGAACACCTTAATAGGACTAGTAAACATGTGGTTTGTGGCTAGAAAAAATCAATGATGGTGTTTGTTAGCTTATTTGGGACGGCACAAGGATGAGAGTTGAGAGGATTTTAGAGTGGTTTGCATGGAAGGAAATGGTAAGAATGAAACAAGTTGCTAGTTTTGTGGTAAGTGGGGAAAGTTTAGCTTAACAAGTAAGCACAAGCTTACACTTGTGTAAGTAGTAGTTAACTTGATGCCACCTATGTGTGGTGGTGTCAATATTGCCGTCCCATATTGCTAGTGGGGTGGGGCAAAGTGTTTTGTCCCATCTCACTAGTTTACGGGTATTTCTCGATTCTAGTTTTCTCGATTTGCGTGCCCTCGGGTCGTTTTAAGAAAAACGTTTTTATAAATTATGAATCACCGTCACAAAATGAATCCAATAAAAATTGTCTCATCAAAAACGGAGTTCAAAAACGTAAATACGTAATCCTAAGGTTTCCGGTTTAGTCGTAAAAGACGCCAAATTATGCACGTAAGCCCAAATTTAAATCCGTAAATTGTGAGTTCGTCAACCAACACAAAAATAAGTTTCAAAATATTATACGAGAAAATATTTCACTACCTGAAAATGTTAGATTTGTCACACAAAACTTCCAATAGCTTCTACTTCAGCACGTACGCCGTTTCCAACATACAAGTAGACAGCACCTTGCTTCAGTTTCTTTGCTCCTCTAAGTCCCTGTTTTGTGTTACAAATGTTAGTACCACAACCAGTGTCATACACCCAGGAATTTTTAGAACAAGCAAATAATTTAATAGTATAAATACCTGAAGAAATGGACGATCCAACTTGCTTCTTCTTTTTCATCAACTCAGCTAGATAAACAAGACAATTCCTCTTCTAATGTCCAACCTCTTTGCAGTGGTGACATATGGAATCTTTTGTCGGATGCTCTTTCTTATAAGGTTGAGGCTTTTTAGGTTTAGGAGGATAAGAATTTTTAGGACCCTTATCCTTAACTTTACCTTTAGCCTTACCTCCTTGCGGTTTGTACTTCTGGATCCTACCACCTTAGATCGCCATCACTTGTGGTGTAGAATAAGATGCAACATTTGACTTCTTGTTCTTCTTAACTCCTTTCTCAAATTCAATAAGCAAAGAATGAACTTCACTAATTGTCTTCCCCATGCTTTGCATATTGTAATTTTGCACGAAGCCCTCAAAATCACTTGAAAGTGAATTGAGAATCAAGCTGAAAGAGACAGCTTCTGGAAGAACATAGTTGAGAGTTGCCAAATGATCCAAATAGCTTTTCATCAATAGAACATAATCGCTAACGGATTGACCCTCTTCCTGCTTACATGAATGGAAAGTGTGTACTAACTCTTGTAGTTCGACACCAGGAGGCTTCCCATACATCTTTTGGAGCTCAGTTATCATTTCCTTAGGAATTTTGTGTTCAAATTGCTGATAAAGCGATGGAGACATAGTTCCAAGCATTAAACAAGCAACTTCATTATGACGATCATAAAGAGCATTCCATTCTACTAATTGTTCATTAGTAGCAGTAGCACCAGGATGGTCAGGCAAAGGATTGTCATACACATCCTGTAGTTTCTCCACACGCACAACTAGTTTGAGCGCGCGTAACCACTCATTGAAGTTAGGACCAGTAAGATGTTGCTTCTCAAGCATCGACCTGAAAGTCGAACTGTTTTGTTTGGTTTGGGCATTGTTCGTTGCCATCTACAAATAAACAAAGTTCAATAATTTAGTATTTTTGATAATACTTCCTTTATAGAAAATTAAATACCCATGTTTATAAATAAAAAATTAATTTTCTAAAAGCTAGAATCCACCAAGACATACCACCACCGCATCAGTTGATCTGCTAGTGATGATGATATTCAAGGGGTAATTGACGTTCAATAATTGCATCCAATACAACTTCTAGAATTATGGGACTCAACTTTATATCCATCACTTGTGACAATTCAAAAGTGAAAAAGTGAGCATGTTTATCCCATCTATTGCCACGAGTTAAGGTCTCACCTATCTTAACTTGCTTAAGTCATCTAACTAAAAACTGTGATTATATAGCACCGACGTCTCACAATCGAGTGTATTATATCACCTTGGGTTACAAAATCACCACAGTCTCACGTATGGTGAAAGAGTAAGTGCAAGTGCTTTTACACATTGGATGGCAAATAAACTTATTTCAAAGGGTATAAATTTTGACAATTCAAAACATGTACAAAGAAGCATTCAACATCTTTGTATCATGATAATTTATAATATTTACTCAGTTCGTTAATTATAAACATCACTTATTTAACTTACAATTCAATTGTATAAATAGTGATATCATAAAAAGTGACGATTCAACATGTATTCTATTTAAAGAAGTTTAATTTTATCACGGGAAAAGATTAAAGAATGATTAAAATCATTCAAACCCTAGACCATTCGCGGCTTCCTAAATAGTATGCAAGATAAGAAGACTACAAGTAGTCAGGCATTATAGGGCAATGGTATCTACAAGACCGAAGTCTTGATGAGTCTTCCCGAACCTTAGCCTTGCAACTAGATAGTACTTTTGCAAATTACGTCATTAATAAAATTTTACAACTTTAAAATAGAAAACAAATTATAAACTTGATTCTTGCTAATCACGACGTGAGTTAGATTTAAAACCATGTAAGGGCGACTCGTTTGTTGCCACATATGATCGTGCAAGAACAAGATTATAATAAATCAAATTTCATATAGTTTTAGTCCGTTTATTTTTATTTTTCGAAAAACCCTTTGCTTGAACCATGATACATAACAATTATAATCAAAAGCAAAACAAATAAACATTAACCTAAAACCATATATCCAATTAACAATTAATCACATACTTCATGCATACCACATCTATCATGACTTCAATTAAATCAATTAATTAAGAACACATGATCCATGGTAAACTTGCATGATTCCCATGAATCGAACCAAAAAATTAACAATTAACAACGTGATAAATAACGACTAATTAACAATTAACAACGACTAATTAACAATTAACAACATATTTATCAACAAAAATTGCATACAACTTAGGGTTTGTCTAATTAATTTTATTAACCCTCATTAGGGTTTATGAAAAACTAATCTTCAAATAAAATAATTCAAACGCCATCATAGTAAGTTTACACAATTTTATCTCTTTCGTTATTTTTAATGTAATTAAAAGCTATACGAACGGCTCGTGATGCCACTGTTGGAATTTATAAAAACCCTTTTATCATATTAACACATTAATAATCACGAGTACGCATCGGAATATAGAATCACGTATAGACAAGTAATTAACATAACGATAAAGAATTGCGTACCTTTTAGCAATGGATTGAACACCTTTATCGAACCACCAATATAAACGAAAACCTAAAAGATCAAACAATGATCTCTCTAAGAATACGCACACAACACGTTATAGCAAACAATTAAGTATGCTAGTACCGATAGTGATAAAGCTAGTTTATACTTGATTACTTTGACACCAAGTAAAACTAAAACATATAATATGTGATATCACTTTTGATCGCACTACACTCGAACAGAACAAATAACAAAAAGAATCGTTCTTTTCTTTTTGTTCTTTTTCTATATCTGATGTGTCGAGATATGTATAGTGATAATTAGATACGTTATAGGGTAAATTAGAAAATTACCTTTAGGAAAAAGTAATAGACTAATATTACCAAAGACGAATTCAATTAAACACGTTGGTGAACCAAGTTCGTTGTACACGAAGATCGAGTGAATTTGAGATGTTTTGCTTTGATTTGGACAATTGATTTTAATTGGTTTTCGGTTTTTAAACTAAAAATTAAATCTACCAATTTAAAACTTATTTTAATCCTAAAGTGCATGAATCGTAAACTCGATATTTATTCTAAAAGACAAATATCTAAAATTAAAACTATTTAAATATTTTATTTAATAAAAACTTATATAAGTAAAGTTACTATTACCCTATTTTAAAAATATTTTAAAAACTATTTAGCTTCTAAATATTGAATTAAATCTAATTTATTTAAAAACTAACTTTTACAACTAATTAAATTTATAAAATTGACAAAACATTTTTTTTATTTATTTATTAAACTATATTATGAGCTTAATTAATAAAAACTTTAATTTTCTTAAAAGTAAATAATATTTTTAATTAATAAAAACTCTAAACTTGACAAATTTAAGAAAAGCGTATGTTATTAAACTGACAGTATAAGAATTACAAAACGTATATTAAACATTCAGTTCATTTGTAAACCATATAGAGAGCCTGGTCCAGTTGGATAACACGTTGTACATATAACATGCAGGTCTTGAGTTCGAGACCTGGTGGAGGCAAATTTTTGTTATTATTTTTTTATTAAACTCGAATTTAATCAATAATAACAGCCTAACAAAATTAGTTAAATAAACAGATGAAAATAAAAATGCAATGACAAAATCTCGACTAAATAGCAGTTTCAAATTAACATTCAAATACTCATGAACAGACAGGATACATCCAATCCTAATAAGCTTCCACAATTTAATCCAAAAATATGCAGCTACCAAAAATCTAAGTAGAGAATTAACTCAGTTAAACCATGCCAAATAACACAGACTAATCGAGAGTTTAATAGGACAATATCTATAGGCATTACGCAACTTCAAACACCAAAAGCAGTTAAAAAATTACTATCAGATAAATCACTGAGTAGAATCAGTTTACTCAAACGTTACTAACCTAAATCCATTCTAAAACAAATCAGCAATTACAAATCAATTAAAATACATCAAGATCATACATGCATTTCAACAAATAAAACAACCAAAGCAGATTCAAAAATCGTTCAACAGATTCGAAAATAGAAAACAAAAAAGATTTCAAACTTCTATATCAGTTTAACAGTCATTTCAATAGTTGATACAAAATCAATTTCATTAGACTTTTAACAAACCAAAATCAGCAGTTAACAAGCAGTTTCATAAAATGCAGCAGATAAGAATGATGCATAAAGCAAATAGGAATGCAGACAAATCATACATTCATGGCAGCTTTAAACAACTAGCAAAATAAACTAACAAACATCCTAAGACACTTAAATGGAACTGATTCAAACTTCATGACGAATCTATAAACAACCATCAACAAATCATATCATCATACTCTTAAAATCATAAAAACGCATCAATCACAAATCTGAGACACAGATCTCGAGCTAACATTTAAGTATAACAATTCAGAATCAACAGCAAACTAACACTGATTCAGCAGACGACTAGTTAACTGATGTAACAGCTATAACCTCACAGCTATGACGACTAATTCATACAAAAATCTATATCAGCAGGCTTATCAATTCAGCTAACATCACAGGTCTAAATCACCAAATCAAATCATCACTACACAATCTCAAACCTTATAACATATAATTAATTAAAGCAGAATAAACTAAACATTAAGAAAAATAAAAATAAAAAGAGCTTAACCATTTTGAAGTATCCGTTGGGACGAAGGTTAGCGTTGCGCTACCTTAGATCGCAAACGACACCATCACCATACAAACCACCATTGAAATCATCAAACATTCACGAACATATTGACTCGTCATGAACCAACAGCTTATATTTCACATTCATTCAGTGGGAATGAATATTTATCCATTCTCAATCTTATCAATCACAAAAACTATTAATTAAGCTTAAATGACTGATAATCAATTATAACATAAATTTAGATTCAGAAAATCAACTGAGTAAAATTAAACGAACGATTTGCGGGATAAAACAAGATTATGCTAAAATTAACTTTTATTAATTCAAGAAGATCATTACAATATTTTTGTAAAGAAAATAAAATTACAAGATTCCTAAACCTAAATTAACATTATAACTATCTAAGAAAGAGAAGGATAATTTTTACTGATTTCCTCTTGGGGATTTTATATGCGAACCCGAGGGTAGGGGTTATTGGTGATGCGTAGATCTTGACCCTTCAATCATCTCTATCTTCGTCTCTCTCTTGGTAGTTTTGATCAGATGGTTGATATGAGCTCATAGTCACACGGATTGCCAACGTGGCAATCCTTTGTGCTTCTTGTGCTACTTCCTTACTGAGGTGGAGGCAAATCTGTAGAATATTGATAACCTATGAATCTATGAAGTGGGTTGATGTTTTCTAGTGAGAGAAACTAGAGAGAGAAAGTGAGAGAAAATGTGTATAATTTTATTAAAATGAAAGTGCAAATGAAACAACAACCAACCCCTTTCCATGGTGGAAAGGGGTATTTATACTCCAAGCCTAACATTGGGCTTGGGCCGGTCCATGACAAGCCCATGGACCGGTTCTTACTTAAGTTAATAAGTAACTAATAACTATTTGCTAACTACGAGCTATTACAACATAAATCATATTGTGGAGTGACCGATACTTCTAATATACGTAAAAACGTATTTCTAACAATCTCCCCCTAAGGGAGGTCACTCCACGTTACAAAGTTCTAAACCTAGCATACTATACTAAGTCTTCGTTCTTTAGCTCGTAGTCTTTTCTTCTTTTCTTTCTTTTGTTGTGAATATGTTGATTTGATCTTTTTGGCTTTGACTTGAGAGCATTGTTCTTTGGCCTTTTACGTGTGATCTTTGCCTTTCTTGTGAACTTTGCCTCCTCGTGACTTCATGTTCCACACACTTACGTCTTTTTGTTGAATTCTCGAAAGCTTCAGAGTTTGGTACAGCGGAAGACTTCATCTTGTACTTTCTTGAATTTTTGCTGAACTTTGTTGCAAAAGACATAAGCATGTGGGAACGACTTTTACAGGTACACCGCAACACCACCGTCTTCACTGGTACACAGCAACGCCACCGTCTTCAACAGGTACACAGCAACGACACGAATAAAATGGCTTTGAACATTTTATTCTAATTCGGTAGCATTTTACCTCCGGTCGGTGAAGACCGTTGGACGATATTAGATATCGTACCCGTGACGGATAGTTTCAATTAAGTAACTTCCTGACAGGATTTCGCGGGTAAACCCGTTCTCTTTATTCGACCGTCCAAAGCTGACTGCGAACATAAAGAGTGAATCACTTGGATAAATTATCCTTGTGATTAAAAGCCGTCAATTCATGAAACCTGGAACAAGTGAATTTCAATTAAGATTTTCACCATCGTTGCTTTCCAGTTGTCACGAGCTCAATTCATAAAGAATCTTGCACGTCACCTACCAAGTGCTGTTTGATGTTGACACTAGAAGGATTTCCACTCGTCACTGTGGTCAATAAAGAGTCACTCTGAGTGTTCTGGCAAGATCATATGATAATGCGAAGAGGCCTGGAACGAGTTTAAGTTCAATTAAGAATTAAACCACTGTTACCTTCCAGTTTTTCACAAGATTGGTTCTAAAAGAACCGCACGTGTAACCTACCATGAGCTTGTTTGATGTTGGCTCAAGCAGGATTTCCATCTTCATTGTAATACTTGCGTATTACTCGGATGTTCTGGCAATATTACAGGAATATTGCGTAGGACTCATGAAAATCTCTTACTTTTCACAGTGTGTGAGAAAGCAAGGAATAAATGAAAAGTGTCCTAATGAGACTTTTGATGATCTCTTGGCTCTAGACTCGATTGTGCGTTTTGATTTAGTGAGCGATGGCTGGAGAGGAGTGCCACCTTTTCAATACCAGTCTATTCGGAGTGAATAAACCAATAGATAACGTGTTGATCTCCGTGTGATTAAAACAAATACCTTTTGAGAGATATTTGAGTTAGCTGGGAAGGGTTGTGCATTGCATCACTAGGTCCATGATGTCTTTCTTCAATACCGAGAATCATTAGCAAAAATGACCTCAATAGCATATGTATTGACCCGGTTTCTGCCTAAAGTTGTAAGGAGGGCTTCTTTCTTTACACCCTTTATCTTTACAATTCTTTTTCATTCTTCAACCCCTTCAATGCTTACCAATACGTCATCACTAGCACCTTGTTGTGATTGTTCCAGTGCTAGCTTAAGTACTTGGTCGGCATTCAGCTACGTTCACAATCTTTCTCCATCTTTCCTAGGACTTCTAATTCTATCTAGGGAATTGTCCTTGGGAAGATTCCATCGGCTCTGATGAATCATTGGACTAAACCTATTCCTACCACCCTTTTGTCACCACATTCGTCGTGAATTAAGTGTGTTTTGGGAAGGAATTGCCACCATGAAAAATCATTGAAAATCACTTAAGGTACTTGTGATATTGAAATCAAAAGTTTTGTACCTTAGGTGTTTTGTTCATCAAAAACGCTCCCCCTTAACTCGTGCTTTACACATATTAAGTTGGATAATCGTTAAGTCTTTTTCATCTTTTAGCCAAGTATCATTTAAATCTCCTTAATCCCATTTTCTCCCCTTATCCAAAATGTTAACCATTAATATTTGGGATATTGAATGGATTAACCGGTCTTTGGGTAAAAATGAAATCGATGTTTGGCCATAGCACAAGTTATTGCTCCCCCTTAAATTAATAAGGGATAGTTGTAGTGCTTTAGTATGATATATTTTGAAAGATTTAGAATCTCGTGAGAAATTCTTGAAAAGTTATCATACCTTAACACTACAACAAGCCATTAAAGCACATTATTCACAAATATACATATTCACAAATAATACCAATATAGAGTGACCTGAAATGTGCGACCCATTAGATGGATCGTTGCAGTGTCCTGTAGTGCACTCCATATGGTCTACCACCCACGAATCTTTCCAAGCTCCTCATCAATCTACGTTCACGGAGCTTTTGATCGATCTTCTTGATCACGTACTTCGCCATCTGCCGGTAACCCGGATGCCAATCCTCCGTCATTTCTGGCAAAGTCCCACCCGAGTTCAGATGCTCCAACTTTCCTCTGACTTGTAGAAGAGTCCCATCACTATACTTGTGGAGCTCACCCACCCTCATAAACTTCATTAAACCTCGACTGTTCAAGTAGAAGATGCCGTAATTCGGGACTGAAATGCCGGTATAGGGACATCTTTCTACATGTTGAGGTAGCACTTTATTCACTGGACGAGTTAGGTTGAGCTTCCTTTGATAGCTTTCGACTCCCAACTGAAGATCTTCAACTCGTGTCTTGATCACAACGCTTCGTGTGAACATACGAAGTGCTGTATTCAAAGCAATGAGGTCTTCACGAGGAATATGTGTGAGTTGATCTCTGGTCATCAGAAGCAGCATATCTTCGATATCCTCAAGGCGAATGATGGAAAAATCTCCCTGCTGGATTTTGTATTCCCTGTCATCCTCCCTTTTCAAACGAATCTCCGTCACATGATAATAGCCATTCTTGGCTACAGTTTTCATTCCTAAGATGCTGGAGATGCGGATGTCGGATCTAACATTGCTTCCAGAATTGACCAAGCAGCAACCCCTGTACGCCCTTCGGACTCGTTCGTCCCAATGAGATGCACCTATGACAGCATACATATCATAATTACGATTTATCTTAGGGACCCATAGTCGGTTTACCTTTTCCTCGATAAAGGGTATTGTCCCCCAGTTGGCAGCTTTCAGCAAGGTCAGGGAGGTTGCGTACTTTGATGACCCCTTCAGTAGATACACCAGATCATTGGTGACGAAGAAGTCAAGAGCAATCTGATTATCTTGAGTAGGATCCATTGGAGGTGGAGCTCTTTCTGATTCATGAAGACCTGGCCGTTGAACGGTATTCAGAGCCTTCAGGATCTCCTCGGCATAATATTCGAACTCCATTTGGGTCAACCGGGTTTTGGTGCGAAGTCTTTTATCCTTCAGTACTTTCTTCACCAAAGATGGAGTAACCGAAGTCTTATACTCATGAGCAAGAAATGCACATAAGTCAATCGGACTTCGGATACGAAGATACAAGACATCTTTGTCGGCGTCGGTGATCGGATCATACTGCGCCACTGCCGTGATCCAAGCCTGTGGTGGAGCAGTCTCGTCGATCTCCAACGTGTCCTCCCAGTTCCTTGTGCTTGGTTCAGGAATAGTAGATTGTGGGTTTTGTTGCTGAGGAGTGGAGACGTGAACATCTGCTTGTTCTGATTCAGGCATTTCAGCAGTGTCATGGACGGGTGAATGTTGTGCATCTTCAGGTTCGGTTACCGATTCTGCAATCACAGGAGCAACAACAATAGAACTAACAGGGTTAGTGGTAACAGGTATTGATGCATGGATAAATGTACCAGGAATAGATGACCCTGTAGTGGCATTCACATCATGGCGCCACTTCGATCGTCTGGATTCCGTGGATGTAGACTTTTCCTTTGGTGCTGCATCTTTCTTGGATTTGGTGCCAGACTTAACAGGTTTCTTTGAGCTGGCACCCTTATCCCCTTTCTCAGGCTGTTCACCTTTATCCGCATTGCTCCCCTTAACACTCTCCTGGTGACCATCACCACCATCATTACCATCATTATCATCATCATCCTCATCCTCATCATCATCATCCTCATCCTCATCATGATCATCATCTTCATCATCATTATCATCATCCTTATCATTATCATCCTCATCATCATCATTATTCTCATCCTCATCATCCTCATCATCATCCTCATTCTTATCTTCTTCTTCTTCTTCTTCCTCTTCTCCACCAGTACCATCTTCTTCGTCGCTCTCTTCCCTTTCTTCTTCAGGGAGAATGTGGTAGGGTACCACACTTCCAAACGTCTTGAACAACCTATCATCCTCCATGATAGCGTCATTCAGGGATTTGAAGAGAGCCCGTTGAATCCTTGATTTATCAAACGATCCAAGTTCCTTCATTCGAGCTTTGAGGATCTTCTTAAGTTCAAAATCCGTCAAGTCATAAGCAATCTTGTAGGCGGCTTCTGAAGGATTGGATGATTTGATCATTAAGTTGTCAGCAGCAAGCGTCTTCAAATCATCACGCAGTTTAGGCATTAGGGATTCAATGGAGTCTTTCACTCTCTGCTCAATAGAAGCTTCAAGAGCTGCTTTTTGCTCTTTGAGGTCATCCTTAATAGCTTTAAGTCTCGTAATTCGTGCTTGATGCCTATCAGCTTCAGCCTTTTTAACCCGAGCAAGTTCTTCTGCATGAGTTTTACGTGTAAATTCCATGTCTGTAGCGAACTTGGCAATCAACTCTTCTTGAGCTTTCCTTGATGCTTCTTCACTTTGAGCTCTTCTATTTAACTCTTGACGAAGTTCATCCATTTCTCTCTTGTTAGTATCCACATGTTTATCCAACATCTCGGCCATTACCAATGCGGCCATTGTAGACGTTGCAGAGCTGCTTTGGGTTGATGGAATAGGCTCGGTTGTAACTGCGGTACTGAGGATGGGCTTTATTGGTGATGGAGGAAAAGGTGTTGAAACCGGTTTGGTTGGTAAGGGTTGAGTTGGTTGAAGTTGAGTTGCTAAAGGTTGGGTTGACATCGTAATCGTAGGAGCAACAGACTCCTTTTCCATACTTGCTGAAATAGGGATTGATGGCTCCTTCGAAGTGGAATAATGTTCAGGTGACCCAAACTCATCAACATCATCGGGTTCCATGTACTCATCCTCAACGTCTACCCTTGCACCTGAACCACTACCGCCAGTATCTTTCCTACTCCTTTGAATAGCTATCTTCATCATTTGTTTCTCAGTTTTATCAAGAGCAGGATCAACAATGTTTTCTTCGTCACGTAGACGCATCTCATCAGCCTTACCCTTTCCTTTCTTACCCTCTGTCTTCTTCTTCTTGGTTTTGGGTTCAGGTAAATCTGTTTGCTTCCTTTTACCTTTGCTCTTAACCGTGGTAGATGAGTCTTCACCTGCTAGAATACTTGCTCGTTGATTCTCAATTTCTGTTAGCAAGTTCTTATAAGCTTCAGATGCTATAATCTCATCGGTTAGAAGATGACTGGGAATGGGACCAGGAATAACCGTATTTGAATGAGTCTCTTGCCTTATGTCTACCAAATCATCATCATCCATCGTGTGGTGACGACTACCTGCACGCTTGTTAATGGATGCATCGTTTTCCATAAAGTAATGTATGATCAACTTAATAAACCTAGGGTACTGGTAGCTTTTAACCTTACCCTTTGTGTTTGTGAAGAGTTGAAAAGTAAACTCCTCCCACAGCAGTGATGCATAATCAATACCCATACCTTTAAACATACCATAAAACATCTTGATGATTGGTGGACGAACAGCATCATACCCAGTTGTTTTGGGTGTTAAACATCAGCTTAGAATCCCAAAAATAGCTTTCCATGGTTGACCAACTTTGGCTGTAGTAAACTCAGACGGGGTTCGTATGTCAAGACATCCAATGGCGGTGAACATCTCCATGATCTGGTCCTTAGTTGGGTTGGGTGAGTATGATGGTAAACCTTTGAGTATCGGTCGAAAGCCAAAGATCTTCCTGAAGTCTGACACAGTAAGCGTCTGCTGCTTGTTGTCCAAGGAAAAAGTGATCTTGTTCGACGTCCTCTCTTTGGTAGCCCAGAACTCGTAAAGATATTCATAGGGCACTGAAGCACTTCTCCTTAGCGCATGCTTGAAATGAGATTTATCAAGCATGGCTGTACCTACCTTAAAGCCATTATGGGTGGAGTGAGATACCTCCTTCAAACGGAAGTTGTTTGGAATAAACTTTAGAGTCTTGGCTTCAGCAATGGCGGCGGCTCTGTTGTCTTGTAGTTGTTGTACGGTAGGGTTAGTCATCGTCTCTGCTTAAGATAAAACACAAAGGTTGATACATACAAGTATGAATATCATTATGACTTTAAACCTAAGCATTGTACATATGACATAAACCCTTAAGCTTGAAAACCATTCAAACATCTTCTATACGGAATAATCACTCAATCCGGAATAATAGGTCTATGCTGAATATTAATCCTATGCGGAACATAAGTCTATTCGGAACATATAGCCTATGCGGAAAAAATCCCTATTCGGAAACTTTGGGCCTATGCGGAATAAATCTCTATTCGGAACATTGGATCTATGCGGAATAAATCTCTATTCGGAACATTGGGCCTATGCGGAATATATTCCCTATTCGGAACATTTGACCTATGCGGAATAAAGTCCTTATTCGGAACATTTGGCCTATGCGGAATAAAGTCCTTATTCGGAACATTTGCCTATGCGGAATAAATTCCTTATTCGGAACATTTACCTATGCGGAATAAATTCCCTATTCGGAACATTTGCCTATGCGGAATGAAATCCTATTCGGAAAAAGTTTCTCTATGCGGAAAGATTTGGCCTATGCGGAAAACTTTTGTCTATGCGGAAAAACTTTTCTATTCGGAAAAAACAGCTTCTATGCGGAAAGTTCTTTCTATGCGGAATGAAACCGTTATTCGGAAAGTCCTTCTTACTCGGAAAGTTTTCAACACTTATATTTTTTCCAATTAGGCATGACATCGTGTGTTTCAAGTGTTCTAAAGGTCAAATCTGTGCAAATAGATCTATTCCGAATACAACCCAGGCAAAACCCCCAAATTAATTAACCCTAATTAATCAGAAATTGCAATCAATCGTTTTCAATTAAGAGAGTTAATTAACTTGATATGCTTGAATGATTAAACCGATTATATACCTTTTTGATGATCTTGATCTTAGAAGATTTATTGATTTTGATTCGTGTTGGATCGATTTCGTGAGTGTTTGTGTGGAAGGTTTGTTAATGGCGGCAACAGGTAATGTAAACAGTGAAGGAAGAAAATGGAACGAGGGTGGGTGATTTTGACTAAGTCAAAATTTTTTACAAGTTTGACCTATTGTCAACTTTACCCCCTCAATTTTTCTACTTTCAACAAACAAAGTTCTTTTGTTTTCCCAAGTTCTAATTTGTGTCATTTTGACCCTATCTTATATTAACTACCCGAGCCTTAGTGATTAACTTATCTTAACACAAGCACAAAACTATTCATGACAAGCTTATAAGCAACAACAAGACAAATGCCAAAGCAATCCAACCATTAACCATTAAGCTTTGTGAGTTTCCTTGAAAACTTTTGAAGATCTTTTTTGATGTGAAAGATGATGAAACATTTTCTCCCCCTTAAACGATGACCCGTTTTCTATTTAAAGAGCTGTAGTCATTGTTTAACGAGGCACATGATGATGAAAAACATTTCCCAATTGATATCTTGAAAAATTTTGATTCGTGGTGTTAATAAGATTTCTCTTATTTTAACAAATTAATGCACTGAGACGTACACTAATTTGTGTTAGATCAAGTTGTAAAGTAAACTTGATCCCTTTGCATGATTTGGCTTGTAAATCACGCCCGAGAAAATTAATTCCCGTCTTGAGCCAACGTTTTCCAAAGAAATACGTGACTTTAATATGAAAACCGGGTTGCAGTCAGAAATAACTACAAGCCATAATGGGCATGTTTTAAAAATGTACAACTTTTATACGGACTCTATTTATGGCACCGTGTCAATATTAATCGACATTTCTAAGGCCGTAAATATTACCGTACTAAAAGACATGCCCGTTTTAAATGAAAAATATTTTTGGTTTTTCTTGATTTTATAATTTTTATGGTTTTTCTTGGTTTTATATTTTTTATGGTTTTTCTTGGTTTTATATTTTTGTATTTTCTTTTTGTGGTTTATATATTTACTATAATATACATGATCACGAACAAAGGATACTCTGAATAGTTTACCACGACTATTCAGCTGATTCTTCTGCCAACTCTTTGAGAGTCGCTGGAGTGAATGATTTCATGCCAAGCTTGTCGATCAAAAACTCGATTCGTCCTCGATCT
The DNA here is from genome assembly GCA_025667525.1 of Glebionis coronaria. NCBI lineage: Eukaryota > Viridiplantae > Streptophyta > Magnoliopsida > Asterales > Asteraceae > Glebionis > Glebionis coronaria. The sequence continues at coordinate 647,533,675 of CM046874.1, forward strand.
AAGGCTTTGGTGAACATATCCGCCAGCTGGTACTCAGTAGTGACAAAATACAGCTCGATCACTCCGTTCTCCACCTGCTCCTTAATGAAATGGTAGCGAATGTCTATGTGCTTGGCCCGGGAGTGTTGAACATAGTTGCAGCAAAGGGCAATGGCACTCTTGTTGTCACAATACATCGGGATTTTGTTGAATCCCAAACCGTAGTCAGTTAATTGTGATCTCATCCAAAGGACTTGAGCACAACAACCGGACATGGCGATGTATTCAGCCTCCGTGCTTGATATTGCAGCGCTTTTCTGCCTTTTTGAAGACCAACTGATCAATCTATCTCCTAGGAGTTGCACAGATCCAGAAGTGCTACGCCTCGTGTCTTGACATCCAGCATGATCGGCATCTGCGTATGATATTAAAGCAATCGAGGAATCTTTCGGATACCATAGACCACGATGAAGTGTTCCTTTTAGATACCGAAAGATCCTTTTAACTACATGTAAGTGCTTTTCGGTAGGCCGAGCCTGATACCGGGCACACATGCATACAGCAAATTGCAAATCAGGCCTGCTAGCAGTCAGATATAGAAGGGTGCCGATCATCCCACGGTAAAGTTTTGGATCGACAATAGTCCCATTTCTATCTTCATCTAACTTGGATTTCTCCACCATTGGAGTGTCTACGGGGTCACAATTTTCAAAATTATATTTCTTAAGAGATTCTAGAGCATATTTGGATTGATTAATAAAGATGCCTCTGGGATTCTGAGAAATCTGTAATCCTAAGAAAAATGAAAATTTTCCCATCATCGACATCTGAAAGCGTGTGGACATTATCTTCTCAAATCGATTTGACAATTCTATGTTAGTGGCAGCAAATATTATATCATCAACATAAATTTGTACCAGAAGCATGTCGTTGCCTTCCTTGAGAGTGAATAGAGTGGGGTCCACTTTGCCTTTGGAGAAGCCTTCCGACATGAGATATGTTGACAGGAGATCATACCACGCGCGTGGAGCTTGTTTCAACCCATAGAGAGCCTTCTTAAGCTTGTACACATGATTAGGAGACTCCGTACTGACGAACCCATCCGGTTGACTAACATAAACTTCTTCCCTTAGTTCACCGTTCAAAAATGCCGTCTTCACATCCATTTGATAGACGATCATGTTCATATGAGCAGCAAATGCAAGGAATAGTCTAATCGCCTCCAATCTAGCCACAGGAGCAAAAGATTCATCAAAGTCTATACCCAAGGCTTGTTTATATCCTCTAGCGACCAATCTAGCTTTATTCTTCAATACCGCACCCATCTCATCAAGTTTAACCTTATAAACCCATAACAAAGTAAGGATGTTAACCTTGTCAGGGCGAGGAACCAATTCCCATACTTCAAGTCGTTGGAATTCGTTTAGTTCCTCCTGCATAGCTTCAATCCAAGATGATTGGGTCATAGCCTGCTGCCAATTTTTGGGTTCAACTTCAGAGAGAAATGCATCAAAGTAACAATAGAGTGCACTCTCTTGTAGTTGATGGCGTGTAGAGACTGGTCGATCTAGATCTCCAATAACATTCCTAATTGGGTGATCTTTTGTCCATTTAGTGCTATGGTTTTCAATCCTAGGTGGTCTGGAGTGAACAATAGAAGGAGCTTCTTCTGAGGTAGACGCGGCTGAAGGGTTTTCAGGGATCGCTACACCAAAGAAAGGGAGCTCTTGCAAGTGAGCATATTCCAAGTCGTGATCAGTAGAATCCTCTTCCACATCATTAGGCACAAGTAGGGGTGATGATTCAGGTGTAGTTTGAGAATCACTTGGTGAAGGTGCATCCGGTTCAATGTGAATTGTAGATGCATTAGATAAAGGTTCATTAACTTGAGCAACTACTTCAGGTATTGGAGCAATTACTACAGGTGCTGGAACTTCATCAGTCGGGGATCGAAGAATTCATCAAACAACGGTTGAAACAGTTTATCCCACTCGGGCCTTGATGGTGGTAAAAATGATGTAGAAGTAGGATTATTGGGAACTAATCCGGAACTGATAGCCCCGGTTCCCATCTCATGAAGCGCGGGTTCAGAGCTGTGTTGCTCAGAAGCCATCGCTGTCAGCTCGTCGAAATCTGCGTCCATAGTTTCTACAATCTTGCCAAGACGACGGTTATAGATTCGGTATGCTCTTTTGGACGGTGAGTAACCAATGAAAATACCTATATCGGCTTTCGGTTGAAGCTTACCCAAGTTCTCACTATTGATGTTTGGATAACACAAAGCACCAAACACATGGAAAAATGAAACATCGGGTTTACGGTCATGTAAAAGCTCATAAGGTGTTTTTCCATGGCGTTTCCGAAGGATAGAACGGTTTTGGGTGAAACATGCAGTAGAAATAGCCTCTGCCCACAAGAACAATGGAGCGTTCGCATAAATAAGCATGGTCCTAGCAGCTTCCATAAGTGTACGATTCCGTCTTTCAATGACACCGTTTTGTTGTGGAGTGCGTGCAGCGGATGTTTCATGTGATATACCAACTCCTTCATAATAATCACAAAGAGTCTGGTTGACGAACTCTGTACCATTGTCTGTACGAATACGGCGGACAGTGGTATTCAAACGTACCTGGATGAACTTCAGAAAAGTGATGATAGCCTTCGGTGCTTCATCCTTTGTACGTAGAAATCTAACCCATGTAAACCTGGAAAAATCATCCACAATTACCAGAATGAATTTCTTACCGCTCACACTTTCAGTTCTCATCGGCCCACAAAGATCCATATGCAAAAGATGAAGTTTTTCTTGATTAGTGTCTTCAGCTTTGGGCTTGTAAGATTTCTTGGTGCTTTTCCCCCTTGAACACGCGGAACATAAATGATCCTTGTGAAATTTAAGCTTTGGAAGACCACGAACTAATTCGTGTTTAGCCAGATGATTAATAGCATCAAAGTTAAGATGAGATAATCTGCGATGCCATAACCATGACTTGGTCTTAGATGCTTTAGAGAGAAGACATACTGGAGAGGCGGCCATCATGTCTTGTAAGGACAAAGTGTAAAGATTTGCACCACGAGATCCCTTCAACAAATCTTTTCCTTCCAAGTTGCAGATGAAACAAGTGTGTTGTCGAAAAGCAACCTCAAGGTTGGAATCACAAAACTGTCCTACTGAGAATAAGTTATGACCAAGACCTTCTACATAGTATACCCTAGAAATCGTCACGTTTCCAATCTGATATTCACCATACCCCATAATCTTTGCTATATGATCATTCCCGAATTTAACCGTACCAAGAAACTTGCTGACGAAATTTCGGAGCATCGAGCGATTTCCGGTCATATGTTTTGAACAACCGGAGTCCAAATACCACAGGATGATTTGGACCACCTGAAAATATCACCACACAAAGACAATGTAGAGGTATCGGAATCTGAGTGTTCCTTGTTATTAGCAGGTACAGATTTAATAATCTTAGATTTGCTAACTCTAGGTTTCTTAGATTTCCTAGCCTTCTTCTTATTAATTGGTGGTGTAGATTCTAGTTGGCTCAAATCCTGAGGTATTTCTTCACTGATAGGCACTATAGTGGAGGCTGACCTAATTAAAGGGCGCTGTTTCCATACTTGAGTGCGAGTGTTCCTAACTAAAGGACGCTCAGACCTAACCTCAATGGATGCATTCCTAGTTAAAGGGCACATTTTACCATCTAGTGTAAAGGTCCTACCAGTGGGACGCCATTGCCAGCCAACTTGGGCACGAGTTCTACCCGTTGGCTTCCATTCAAGACCATTCTTAATAGCATTCATTTCATTAACGTGATCAATCAGACACAAATCATGACGCTGGGAAAACATACATTCATTACAATTCCAACAATTTAAATCAGAATTCACGAATGGTTTAGGCTGCTGCACAGGCGCAGAGCTTTTAGTCTTAACATGATTCGTTTTATTTAAAACTGAACTAGCATTCCTATTGTGGACTTCTACTTTCTTCTTTGTGGCACTACTAGTGGAGGGCTTGATCTTAGCTTTCTTGAGTGGCGATCCTTTAGCCTTAGTAGTCTCTTTTAATCCTGTAGAAGGCAAAGTGGGAATATTAGCAGCAGATTTTAAAGGTGCCTTACTTGATTGAGCCAATGACGGTTTCGCTCCTGGAGTCTTATTAAATGGAGTGACAGCAATGGGCCTATTATTAAGTAGTGCAGAACCTGGTGTACCTATGTATTGCAAATAAGCCAAGCAATATTGAACTCGCTTAATATATTCATGAGCCGAATAATAGTCGCTACTTGAGGGATCTAAGGCATAAAGATCGTCTAAAATATCCCTAAGAAGATCGACATGCTTAATGGCATTCCTCATATAATCATCATAGGTAACCGGGTTTCTCTTATGAAGTGGATTCTTATAAAGCACTACTGACTTGGTTGTTGGAGCACTAGTGGACGGTGCAGAGTCGGTAGCTAAGTTATCAACAACTTCTTGTCGGGTGAGAAGAAGTGTCTCCTTTAACTCAGCCAAAACCATATTTTTGTCTATGAGCAGGATGTTCAAATCAGAGATTTCCTCGCACTTTTGGTTCAGTTGTTCAACAAAAGATTGTTGCTGTGCCGCATTAAAAGCGAAGCGTTCTTCTAGTGAACCATAAAGCGCGGATAATCCCTGTCTTGTCCGATCCATTTCCCCTAGAACAGACGAAAGTCTAATTTCTAAGACTTGGTTTTTAGACTCTGCGGCCTCTAGTTCCATTTTGAGTGTTGCATTTGATGACACATCTCTCTTCAATCTCATTATCTCTTCCTCTAATGTCTTAACAATTGCAATCATCTTGTCACTATTCTCAACACCGTTTTCACAAACATTTGATATCAAAAGATTCTCATTTTGAGTTTGTTGTTTTGATTCTAAAGATATACAATGTTGTTCTAGTTGATTAAAGCGTTTTGAAAGTAAATTGTAAGAATCTTGTAGCTTTAAAAACTCAGCGTTAGATTCGTGACAAGAATGATTATCTACCTCATTTACAGTATCAGCAACATTTACAGAGAGATCACAAACATCATCACAAATATCATTACAAATATTCACAGCATCACAATTAATCATAGCGGATGTAAGCTCATTCGAATAATTAACATTTACAGTAGTAAGCACATCACACGAGATTACTGCAGACAAGAATTGGTCATATTTGGTTAAAATCTTTTCTTTTTCAACTAGTTGCAGTTCGTAAGCGGTGTCCATTTCGTAAAACACTTTTTGAACTTCACCAATTTCAAAAACAAGATTTTCCTTAAGAGATGCAAAAATTCCTTTTAGACTTTCGACAAACGGATTGATCTCAGTTTTAAACACCTCGTTCATATGTTCGAAAGCCCATTCTCCGGCGTTTAAGCCATTTGAAGTCGTACGTTCCAAAATGACCTTGTCAAAATTAGTAAAGTATTGATTAATCTCTTGCAAGTTTAACCATACAGTGCTAACAGGTGGAAGATCCTTTGGAATTTCCTTAGGACCTTCCATATTGACAAGTGTAGGAAAAGTACTAGGGTTTTCTTCAGCTAATATGTAGGTTGGTGCTGTTATGAGATCTTTGTCCATATGGAATCGAATTCTAAAATCGGTTTTTGCAAGCTCCTTATTCAATTTAAAATAATCACACTCGGGATATTTTGCAGAATTGTATGACCGATCCTCATCAACTAGATCCTTACTTGTTTGATCATTGGGAAAAACAATCGGGTCTAAAGCCAATCCTAATTGAGTTGCATTATAAAGTCTAGGACTATGTCTTAAAGCTTGTTTTGCATACCATGGATTAGGGGGAAGGCCTTTTAGACGTGATAAGTTAAATTCTCTAAATGAAGCATCAAATAAGTGAACTAGTTGAGAAGCAGCGTATTGTCTTAACAACAAGTAATCTAGACTTCTAATCTTATTAGTGGCATTAATCTCCATTTCATTCTTCTTAGACTCTAGTGATTCAAAATCCGTTTGAAGTTTTTGAAAATTAGTGACCACTAACTCCTTTTCTTGAATTTCATTAGATAGATTTGCTCTTAAGTTTTCGATTTCTTGCAAGTGACCCATTTGTTTGTTTCTAAAGTGATCATATTCGAGATTAGTTAGAACACTAGACGAAGGCACTAGTTCCAAGGTTTGAACTTTCTCATTGCTTAAGGCAAGCTCATCAGACAAATTCTTATTCTTAGCTAAGGTTTCTAAGAGTGCAGCATTCATTTGGCTAAGTAATGTAGCAGGAACCATGACCAAATCTTGTTGAGCAGGAGTATGCGTATGCGAACTGGGTCCCGGTTGTGATTCACTCAAAGTCTGGGGACTCACATTGATATTGCTATCATTGTTTGTCTCCTTGTTTGAAGGACTCACCACCGAAGATTCATTCGAGTCAGCACTCTCTTGCACAACTTGATGTGGTTGAATACTAGCATCAGTGGTATTATCGGTGGTATTAATAAGTACCTCAGATCTCTTTTTTGGCCCTAAGCTGGAGATAGTTGCCATGAGAGCAGCCTTTGCAGATTGAAAGTCATCACAGTCAGAGTCATACGCATCAAGATCATCGGCTTGGTAAGCTGCATTCTGCGTAGTGACAACGTCTTGTTCAGCAATCCCTGGATCAGCAAGAAATGCAAGCTCCTCTTCATCAAGTTCCCTTCCTTGTGCTTGAGCATTAACCAGATAGATCTTTTCTGCAAACCATTGTCCATCCCTTCTCCTCTTGGGTTTCTTACAATCCCTGGACATGTGACCCTCTTCCTTGCAGTTGTAACATGTAATCATTCGCAACTTGCCCGTGGAATTAGCCCGTGGAGCAGGATTGGCCATTGGTGCCTGATTGACCGTGCGAGCATTGGTGGTTGATGTGGTAGGTCTCCCCTGATATGGTTGAATAGGCTGAACCATGACCCTGCCATTCTCAATAGTAGCTTGTTGACGAGAATTGGATGAATTCCTCAACTGATTGTTGGTAGGAGCTGATCCTCTGTATCCTCGTTTGCTTAAAGTTCGTGTGAGATAGGCAGACATAGTAGTTAGCACTTCAACTGGGTCAGCTCCTTGTTGGAATACAGGAACGGGGACTTCCTCATCATCACAATACAGTGCTTGATCTGGATGAGCTGCATAATCAGTAGAAGGAATACTCATTTGATCAGGGTAGCTTGTTGGATATGCTGCATTCTCTTGATAAGAAGAATATGAAGGCTGAGCATAAGGTGCAACATTTGCTGGATGAAGTTGTGAAGCATACTGTGGTGAAGGTGCATTGAACCGATATTGTTGCTGATGTGAGGTGGGTGGTTGTGGTAGAATCGAGTATTGTGGGAAGGTTGGTGTCATATAAGGTGATGGATGATAGGCTTGATGTCCCAAGATATAAGGTGTGTTGTTGTGTGACAAGCTTGGTTGATTCGCCATCAAAGCTAAGGAATCTGGGTACATACCGCGAGGAGAACGGTGCATAATCACATGCTTCTCATGCTGCTGAAGAAAAGCATAGATTTGATCTAAGTTGCACTTATGGAAATCCCGGGTTAACTTCACATCGGTAATATACTCACCCCATTCAGCTTGAGGTAAGGTATTCAAGAACTTGGTGTTAACCTGGAATGGAGCAATTACAAGATTGTATACATTCAGATCATTCATTAGAGTAGTAAATCTGAAGTAATAATCGTGTAGTGTTTCCCCTGGGCTGTACGTGAATCTATCAAACAGATCATACAGCTGACACTCCCTTTCCTGTTTGGTGAGAGATGTGCCTTGTAACAACACCTTTAGACGTTCCCACAAATCTTTGGCAACAGTATATTGACTAACCATACGATAAATATCATGCGGAAGAGCTTGGATAAGTGTCTGTAGAGCCTTTTCATCAGCATCAGCAATGAGTTGTTGTGCCGGTGTGAGTTCTTCATATTCTCTTGGTCGAGACACATTATTTGCCACAATGGTACCATAGTCGAGTGGACCATTCAAAATCGATTTGACCATAAGCCTTCCGTATGTTGGTTTGCCCTTCAAGTATTGCATCATACGGCCCTGCCATGCTTCAAACACCTCTTTAATAAGCATCGGTGGACGACTATCAGTCCCCGTTATGATCGAGATATCCGTAAGAGATGTCATCTGAGGCATTAATGAACTTGGATTCATTGTGAACACTTAACAGACTCAAAGATTATCGGTTGATCGAGCAGTGAAGAAAGGTTGAGAATTTGTGTTGTGTTGGTTGAACTCAAGATTAAATCCACTAAAGATCGTCGAAAAAACTCAAATACCCCTTGAACTTGCTTATACGGAATAACCCAAAATTAGAATAAACCCTATTCGGAATAACACCTATTCGGAATAATCCTATGCTGAAAATACCCTATTCGGAATAAACTCTATGCTGAATAACCCTTATGCGGAAAACCCTTATGGGAATATTTTCTTCAATTCGGAATATCTGGCAATTTGGCTTATTCGGAAAAAACCTCCTATTCGGAATGATGGGCAATTCGGAAAGATATTCGGAATATTTCTCCTATGCGGAAAAATTTTGGCTATTCGGAAAAATCTGGCTATTCGGAAAATTATAGGCTATTCGGAAAAAAAAATTTGCTATTCGGAAAGATTTCTGCTATTCGGAAAAATTGCTGCTATTCGGAAAAGTTCTTCTATTCGGAAATTCTATGCGGAAACTTCTTCTATTCTGAATATTTCTCCTATTCGGAATCCCTATTCGGAATAAACCTTCTATACTGAAAAATTTCCCTATTCGGAATCCCTATTCGGAAAGTTCTGGAAAAATTGTTTCCGAGACTTAAAAAGCAGCTTTTAACTCCGATTTTTGATCCAAAACCACAAAAAGTTTTATGATTTTTACCAAAATAAGCTAAACCCAATCCTTATCAATCAATCCCAATAACAAAAACACCAAAAACAACAAGATTCAAGATTGATTTTTTCTAAAGATCACTAATTGATTCAAAAACTAAAAAAAACAACACAATCCTTACCTTAAATCACCCCATAGCTCTTGATACCAAATGTAGAATATTGATAACCTATGAATCTATGAAGTGGGTTGATGTTTTCTAGTGAGAGAAACTAGAGAGAGAAAGTGAGAGAAAATGTGTATAATTTTATTAAAATGAAAGTGCAAATGAAACAACAACCAACCCCTTTCCATGGTGGAAAGGGGTATTTATACTCCAAGCCTAACATTGGGCTTGGGCCGGTCCATGACAAGCCCATGGACCGGTTCTTACTTAAGTTAATAAGTAACTAATAACTATTTGCTAACTACGAGCTATTACAACATAAATCATATTGTGGAGTGACCGATACTTCTAATATACGTAAAAACGTATTTCTAACAAAATCATTGGTGGAATGGTATTTGTGAGGTGTTCAAACCAATCACAACAAAGTAAAGAGCTACGTCACCACAATACCCATCTTCTTGCTTCCGAAATGGGAGGGGATTTAATTTCCAACTCGTGTGAATCACACGAGTGGAATAAATCACAAAGCCGCAATTTATTTGTGAAATTTATTTGATTAGGGTTTTTGATGAATAGTGAAGGTTACAGGTATTTTGTTGTGGGAGAGAAGCACATATGAGTTATCGAAGGTTTTTTATTTATTGTGTGTGAGTGGAAACGTAACACGTGAGTGGGTAATAAATAAAATATGTGAAGCTTTGACTGACCAAGGATCACCAACCGTTTATTTAACAAACCCTAAGGCCCAAAATTCTTCCCAATCGTTTTATTTATTCCACTATGGGCTATTGTTGGGCTTGGACCCAATTTTATTCAAATCCGTCTAATAAATGTTGCTTTGGGACTATTGGGCTTTTGACCCAATAAAACATTTAATCAACCCAATAATTAAGCCCATTTAGCTAATGTGGGACCCACTTGGTAAATAATCTTCAATAAATTCAAATCCGCTTAAACCGAGCTCGTTTTTGGCTTCATCGATCTTTTCTTCAAACTTCGTGTCGGTTTTTGTCGGTTTTCCGCGAACTTTGGTACCTACACACATGAAACGAAAAACAAACATATACAAGGCATTTTCCATTGATTTTATGCAATTATTGTTCGTTATTAGATACAATTGATATAAGTAAAATCACTCATATCAAACTCCCCCTTGCTAAGCAATTGCCGTGTCCACACGCAATGATAAAATAAAACACTAACTATACCATTATTCAACTTTTGACAACTTTATTTTGCAAAGACATAATGTATTGCTTTCATTATTGAAAAATAACTCTTAGGATCATAAAACTCAAATAGATTCATCGTCCCCGACTTTTCACTTTTCCATGCCAAGTGCAAAAACAAAATCATTGTCAATCATAAGCCCCAAAATTAAACCAACTCATACAAGTAATTTGTGTTAAACTCAATCTCCTATTATTCCTAATTGTATCTCTAGATTTTATTTGTCATTCACCCAAAGGCTCATTTGACTTATTTTTTGATATTTATTAGTCCAAAAATGAAGGAAAGAACGGTGTAAACTCAACACTCAAAACCTAACCTCGACTTTAAAAACCGTTGTCACTAAAGAAAGCCCACATCAAGGATAACTTAACACGATTTGAGGGATAAATCCTGGACCCAAAATTTGGCTAATATGGCTACTTAAAGCAAAAATAAAAACCTCCAAAGTCAATTATGACCTTATTAGTGGAGTTAGAAACAATCACATCATAACACCTTGCGGCTCTTTAAGATGCAATTGTGCTCCTTATTTAAAATCCACACCCGAAGGCTCCTTGGACATAAATAAGGGAACTGACATCACCATCCCACCTTACGGCTCATGATGATGAAGCAATTTTTATTCAACACCTCCCCTCGCCATACATCCTAAGGCTCTAATGACAAGGTTAGTGCTACATGACTTCCACCCGAAGGCTCCTAGAGAATATGTTTTTATTTATTCTTCTTTATTAATATGATATTTATAGTAAGCCAAATTTCCGCAATCCCATGATCAAAAGTCCATGACGCTGACACCCTTAATGTGTTCTCACTTTAATTACAAGGGAAGAAAAAGAAGGAGTTACGAGTTAAGATATCAAGCCTAAACCGCTAAAAACTTCATTTATTAAGCAAATATTTTTTAAGCGTGGAAAGTAAATACGAGGAGATTAAATCAAACACAAAAATACTTGCACAAAGAAAAATTTAACCTTAGAAACTTATGATTGAACTCTATCATCTCTTGTTCTCCATATTGTAAAATTTCAAAAATGTGAAATCAATGGATACTTAGCCTATTAAATCAAAGTTTTGGGTTTTCAAGTCATCTATAGGATCTTGCATCTTCTTATACTCTTTCAAGTTTTAGAATTAGCGTTTTAAAGTTCCCTTGATAGACGACTTTCCAGGATCAATTATAGGAACTTGCGAAAAGTTCTTGTTCTTAACTCGTATAAATTAAGACTTTCGCGTTTTAAAGCTCCCTAAATAAAAGCCTAGCAAACCTTAATTCAAATACGTTAAGGAAAAGCTAACGTTAAAAACCGAGTCGAGTCAAAAACTATTTTTATTTTCACCAACGGAAAGCCTACATTTGTGTCAAAAGCACTTATTTTCTTCATTAAAACTTAAAAACAACACTAAAAATTTAAAATTTTATTGAAAAATGAGAAGAATAATTACGTTTAGACACGACAAAAGCAATTGCAAGCGATTATATCGATTGACTCCCCCATACTAAAACCAAACATTGTCCTCAATGTTTCTTAGCTCAAGAGTAACACCCCCTTGCTAAAACACGAAGATTCTAATGCAAAATCCTATCATGGAAAGAGCACGCAAATCTATAAGCCGTTTATTAATTATGCCTTAAGATAAAACTTTAGTCGATAAAAATCAAGGGATAAAGAGTGTGCCCATTTTTGGCATTCAAAGAATGGAAGATCAAGTGGACCGGCAAAAACCGAAAACGAGAGTCTTCAAATATTAGGGTCATACCTAGGATCACAACACAACAAAACACGAGCACGAGCTTGAAAGATCAAGCCTTATTAGTGTTAGAAAATAGATAGAATATAGAATGTATGGGACTCCCCCACAAGGCACCTCGTTTTTGTTAACCGAGTCATGAGCTCGACTCGATCCCCGCATTCATTGGTCCTTAGGGAAAGTGGTAAAAACCGGCATAATGGAATAAAATCCATGATAAAGCACGATGCCGTGGTCAAAGATTACATCCTCGTTTTCGGATGACAAACGAAAGGATGAAACTCCAACACAAATATCTAAAAAGAGATGGTAGTCACAAATCACGATATGGATGTAGCAAGCTCCCCGAGATAAACTCACACCAAGATGATCGAAAAGTCTTTCAATTATTACATCGGTGAAAGGCCGAGATTTCCCTAAATCAACGATTCCGGGATCGAATACCTCGTCCTCGGTGGAGAAAGGAATAGACAACACGGTGTCGTCCCCCATGCTAATCCAAAATCATATAAAGCACATGGTAATGGTGTGGTAAAAGTCTCAACCATAGTGGAATCAACATTCTTTGGTTTAACGACCATTTCACCCTTAGAAATGTGATCAATCGGATCATGGTACTTAATATGAGACACATGAAAAACCCGCACATTAAGGTCAAAGTGGGTGGGAGGAGGACTTGGGACGAAATCATCATCAAGTAAATTCTCTAAAAAGAGAGCGTCCCCCTCCGGGTCGATATCATCAACACCCGGTGGTATCGAATCATTAGAAGCAAGAAAAGTGTCAATCTCCTCCATAAGCGGATCACTATCCTCAACGGGAATAGGAGATGGAGAGAAAGACTTGGGATTAGGCTTAAAATTTAAAGCCTTGATCCTAGAAATGAGAAGATAGACGTTTGATAACTTCTCACGAAGAATCACGTCTTCCACATCTAAATGAGTAAGTTCATCGGTGAACTTCTCAAGGATCGGAATAGTCAAATCAACCTCATTTCCCGGTGGAGATGGGTCTAAAGGAGCAAGTTCAAAAGTGAACCTCTCTAAAACTGGATCACTATCATCCTCATTTCCCGGTAGAAATGGGTGAAGAAGAGTAGGTTCATCGGTAAACCCCTCAAAATCCGAGTCGTGAATGTCATCTCTATAAGAAATTTCATCGGATAACTCCTCATTAGAAAATTCACTAGAAGTAGAATCATTCTCAAAATCTTCATTTCCATCACAATTTTCATCATTAGAATTGGAGAAAATATCAAAGTGAATAGAAGAAGTAGAGTCATCACAATGTGGCAAATCACACATCTCATTGGAAATACCGTCAAACTCTCTCAGGTTTTGGACAAGAATCTCAACACTAGACTTTATTACTTCGTCCGATTCCGTGTCTGGAATAGTGCTAAAATGCTCGTCCCCCTTGCTTAGAGAATTTTCGTGTTCCACGGTTGAAGAATCATGAATATGAGTAATGATGTCATGAGAGATTTCCTCATCATCTAGGATGGGTGAATCCTCGGGCTCCTTAGCCGACAAGACATGAAAAGGAAGCACGATAGCACTAGACGAAGGATGGAGAGCAATAAGATCTCGCAAAGAAATAGCACTATCCTCGTCATCATCCAAAAGAAGTGAACGCTCGAATTCACGATTAGCAAGAGATTTTGCTTCCGCTTGAGTTCGTTCTTTCTCTCGAATTTCAATGCTTAATCCATTATAATCTTGCGTAAGTTGTCTAATCTTAAGTTCACAATCTCTTTTAAATCCCTCATCAATTATTTCTCCATGAAATCGTCGACTTCCCAATTCATTAGTTATATCATTAATCACTTGATTAATTTTTTTCTTTTCAAGCAACATATCTTCAATGCTTTTTTTAACAATTTCGACATTTCTTTTATTCGTTATTTGTTGGAACATTGTTTCAAGTCGTTCAAAATTTTCATTCACGCGAGAAAAGGGCTCATAAAAATTATTATCCCTCGGTTGACTTGCTCGTAATTAAGCGAGAATCGATGCGAACAATCATCACCAAAATGAGAATCGTTTCCACAAAACTCACACGAGGGTGTATCGTATGTATGTGGATGTGGGTAAAAATCGAGAGAATTATTCGAAACATTTGGATTTCCACATGAAGTAATATTATCACAAAAAGGACAAAATCCAACTCGTATATCGAGACCAACGTCTTGGAGCTAATGTGGGATCCGCTCAAGGGCCGACGTAAGTCATTTCCACAACGTTCACACGTGCACCACCGACATGGTAAAAAACCATATAACGGTTCTCCACACCCAACACAATCGACGAATGAATTCATGGAAGAATTAAAATTTAGAGGGTGAGGAGAAAAAGAATTAAACATGATAGAGGATTAAGAAGATTATTTTTGGTACTTTTCAAATAAACGAGAAAAACGATACATAATAAGAAAATAACAAAACTTTCCGAGGACGGAAAGGGTCCTCAAATCAACGATCAACAAATCTCCACAAAGCGAATCGTACACAAGATCCCCGGCAGCGGCGCCAAAATTTTTTATGTGTCGAGATATGTATAGTGATAATTAGATACGTTATAGGGTAAATTAGAAAATTACCTTTAGGAAAAAGTAATAGACTAATATTACCAAAGACGAATTCAATTAAACACGTTGGTGAACCAAGTTCGTTGTACACGAAGATCGAGTGAATTTGAGACGTTTTGCTTTGATTTGGACAATTGATTTGAATTGGTTTTCGGTTTTTAAACTAAAAATTAAATCTACCAATTTAAAACTTATTTTAATCCTAAAGTGCATGAATCGTAAACCTGATATTTATTCTAAAAGACAAATATCTAAATTTAAAACTATTTAAATAATTTATTTAATAAAAACTTATATAAGTAAAGTTACTATTACCCTATTTTAAAAATATTTTAAAAACTATTTAGCTTCTATAAATTTAATTAAATCTAATTTGTTTAAAAACTAACTTTTACAACTAATTAAATTTATAAAATTGACAAAACATTTTTTTTATTTATTTATTTATTAAACTATATTATGAGCTTAATTAATAAAAACTTTAATTTTCTTAAAAGTAAATAATATTTTTAATTAATAAAAACTCTAAACTTGACAATTTTAGGAAACGCGTATTTTATTAAACTGACAGTATAAGAATTACAAAACGTATATTAAACATTCAGTTCATTTACAAACCAAATAGAGAGCCTGGTCCAGTTGGATAACACGTTCTACATATAACATGCAGGTCTCGAGAGTTTAATAGGACAATAGCTATAGGAATTTCGCAACTTCAAACACCAAAAGCAGTTAAAAAATTACTATCAGATAAATCACTGAGTAGAATCAGTTTACTCAAACGTTACTAACCTAAATCCATTCTAAAACAAATCTGCAATTACAAATCAATTAAAATACAGCAAGATCATACAGGCATTTCAACAAATAAAACAACCAAAGCATATTCAAAAATCGTTCAACAGATTCGAAAATAGAAAACAGAAAAGATTTCAAACTTCTATATCACTTTAACAGTCATTTCAATAGTTGATACAAAATCAATTTCATCAGACTTTTAACAAACCAAAATCAGCAGTTAACAAGCAGTTTCATAAAATGCAACAGATAAGAATGATGCATAAAGCAAATAGGAATGCAGACAAATCATACATTCATGGCAGCTTTAAACAACTAGCAAAATAAAATAACAAACATCATAAGACACTTAAATGGAACTGATTCAAACTTCATGACAAATCCATAAACAACTATCAACAAATCCTATCATCATACTCTTAAAATCATAAAAACGCATCAATCACAAATCTGAGACACAGATCTCGAGCTAACATTTAAGTATAACAATTCAGAATCAACAGCAAACTAACACTGATTCAGCAGACGACTAGTTAACTGATGTAACAGCTATAACCTCACAGCTATGACGACTAATTCATACAAAAACCTATATCAGCAGGCTTATCAATTCAGCTAACATCACAGATCTAAATCACCAAATCAAATCATCACTACACAATCTCAAACCTTATAACATATAACTTATTAAAGCAGATTAAACTAAACATTAAGAAAAATAAAAATAAAAAGAGCTTAACCATTTTGAAGTATCCGTTGGGACGAAGGTTAGCGCTGCGCTACCTTAGATCGCAAAAGACACCATCACCATACAAACCACCATTGAAATCATCAAACATTCACGAACATATTGACTCGTCATGAACCAACAGCTTATATTTCACATTCATTCAGTGGGAATGAATATTTATCCATTCTCAATCTTATCAATCACAAAAACTATTAATTAAGCTTAAATGACTGATAATCAATTATAACATAAATTTGGATTCAGAAAATCAACTGAGTAAAACTAAACGAACGATTTGCGGGATAAAACAAGATTAGGCTAAAATTAACTTTTATTAATTCAAGAAGATCATTACAATACTTTTGTAAAGAAAATAAAATTACAAGATTCCTAAACCTAAATTAACATTATAACTATCTAAGAAAGAGAAGGATACTTTTTACTGATTTCTTCTTGGGGATTTTATATGCGAACTCGAGGGTAGGAGTTATTGGTGATGCGTTGATCTTGACCCTTCGATCATCTCTATCTTCTTCTCTCTCTTGGTTGTTTTGATCGGATGGTTGATATGAGCTCATAGTCACACGGATTGCCAACGTGGCAATCCGTTGTGCTTCTTGTGCTACTTCCTTGCTGAGGTGGAGGCAAATCATTGGTGGAATGGTATTTGTGAGGTGTTCAAACCAATCACAACAAAGTAAAGAGCCACGTCACCACAATACCCATCTTCTTGCTTCCGAAATGGGAAGGGATTTAATTTCCAACTCGTGTGAATCACAAGATTGGAATAAATCACAAAGCCCCAATTTATTTGTGAAATTTATTTGATTAGGGTTTTTGATGAATAGTGAAGGTTACAGGTATTTTGTTGTGGGAGAGAAGCACATAGGAGTTATCGAAGGTTTTTATTTATTGTGTGTGAGTGGAAACGTAACACGTGAGTGGGAAATAAATAAAATATGTGAAGCTTTGACTGACCAAGGATCACCAACCGTTTATTTAACAAACCCTAAGGCCCAAAATTCTTCCCAATCGTTTCTTTTATTCCACTATGGGCTATTGTTGGGCTTGGACCCAATTTTATTCAAATCCGCTTAATAAATGTTGCTTTGGGCCAATTGGGCTTTTGACCCAATAAAACAAAAAACACTTCCTTAATCAGCCCAATAATTAAGCCCATTTAGCTAATGTGGGACCCACTTGGTAAATAATCTTCAATAAATTCAAATCCGCTTAAACCGAGCTCGTTTTTGGCTTCATCGATCTTTTCTTCAAACTTCGTGTCGGTTTTTGTCGGTTTCCGAGAACTTTGGTACCTACACACATGAAACGAAAAACAAACATATACAAGGCATTTCCATTGATTTTATGCAATTATTGTTCGTTATTAGATACAATTGATATGAGTAAAATCACTCATATCAATATCACATAATTTAATAATGACAATCATTATATATACATGCCTTAGATGTCGGTTACTACTACTGAACCAAATAGGAAATTAGTAGCTTACGTCAAAAGCAAAAATCAGAATATCAAAATTGCTTTTTATTTAATTTACATATAGGCCCTTTAACTTTTAACTACCTTTGTAAAATCATGTTAACTAACCAATTAATTAACATTCATTATAGCTTATCACTAATTAATATATTACGTATAATATATTAACGTATAATTGTTTTACGTATTAACGCGTGCGTCTCCTTAGGCTCGGGACGACTTCCGGACATATATTATTTACGTGTACATATTCCTTCAGATGTCAGATTTGTCTTTGAGATTGGTTAGTATATTTCTCTTTTGTGCTATTGTATGTATCCTACAAACTGTACTATACTTTTACTGGTGTTATTCATTTTATGTTTGTCCATTTACGGACTTTTTGAAAACAATTACCGGTCATAATTTTTAGGTGAAATGACTTCTTTACGCTTAATTATTTAAATATCAGTATAATTATATGCCGTTCTAAAATCTTGTTGCTATACGCGGGTACTCAACTATTTTGATATATTTATGTTCTATTTTAACGCTACAAGAAACACCTACCACTATAGCGCATATAGTTAATTATATGCCGCTAGACATTTTTCATATCTTTAATCATTTGCCGTTAGGCATTCCCCCCCCCCCCCCCCCCCCCCCCCCCCCCCCCTATGCGCGGGTACTCGTCCAGTAACGTATAAGTAATGGATAATAATGAATCAACAAAGGTGTCGACTAGTGTGCTTGTCGACTAAATACCAAAAAGAAAGAAATACTATAAAATTACTATCGATTCATGAATGAAAAGTTGTATTCCAAACAAAGTCCTAAATTTTTTATTGCAAGATATCAAGGAGATGCACTGTAAGTTTGGAAGCAATTAACCTGTATAATAATTGCAGGCCTAAAAATAAATATACCAATTAACCTGAATAATCCCTATAGGCATTCCAGTCTCCCAAACTATAGTCTACATGAACCTTAAACAGACAATAAACATGCAATGGAATATCGGGTGCAAAAGAGAACCAGGTTCCGAGAAAACATGTAGAAAATGTAGCTTTCCAATATTCATTCAATAAATAAAAAACAATGCTGCAGCACCATAGAACTAGATCAAGTGACACCGAAAGAGAAATTCTCTAACAAAATAACATTACTTACACTCAATAGAACAGGTGATACCTTTTCGAGTGAGAACATATCACTGGATAATTATTAATTCCTGTTTTTCCTCTTGGACCTTTTCTTCTACCTGCCAACCCTTGAATCTTCAGAACCACTGGCATCTTGTTCTTGCTTTTGGTTTTTCTCTTTCCTACTCTTCCTCCTTTGCGATCGTCCCTTTACCATATTTCTTAGCAATAGGCATTTCAATCTCAGAATTTGAACTCTCACTCTCTTCTGCATCACTCTCATCTGAGCTCTCGTTTGCACCTCTCTTCCTATGCCCTTTAGTTTTCTCTAAACCTGACATGACAGCAGCCTTCTGGATCCTTGTCCTTGTCATCTTTAATGCAGCGCATTCAAAGATGTAGGCTGGTATTCTCCATTTCGGCAGCGCATTCAAAGATCCCATGAGAAAATAATACTGAATTCAGTGATCCCAAATCAAATACATTCTGTTTTTCCATTCTAATGTAAAATATATGGAGCGTTGTGGTTTGTTCCCACCTTCTCTATTTCTATGTTTGATGACGCCCGTATTTAGTCTCTATTATGCTTTGGCGTGAGGATGTAGCTTCATCAAAGGATTTTTAAATGAAGGCTTTAGTCTCTACGTGGGAAATGTATATAAATATAGAGATTTTGCCTTGTGGGGGAGTGGTTCTTGCAACCAGGGACGAAGCCAGAACCAAAACTTACCGGGGGAACAAAATTTTTTTTGAACCATACGTTATGGTTAGTGATTTTACGATTTTCCGTAACCAAAAAACACTTACATAAAGTTATTATTTTTATAACACAAGTTGAAGCGTCATTAAAATAATCATCACTCATCTATCACCCATCTGATTACGCAAATCAGTTTTAATGAGTTTCATTTTAGAAAAAAAAAACATCTTTCAACCGTGGTGGTAGCAACATGCAAGACTAAAGCCAACTACAACAACCGATATACCAAAATATCATATTGTGCTTTTTTCTTATCCACTAGCAAAATCTTTATCACTAAACATAAAATGATAATAGACTCCTAGTTCCGTAGAAAGACTTAACATTTCCTCAGAGTAAACTAACGCTAATACATCTAACTAAGTTTAGGAACTTTGATACACTAAATTATGAAATTGAAGCATGTGAACTCAACGTCGTCGTACAAATAAGTAAATCAGTGCTTCCCTCATTAAACGATCTCCAAACTCTTTAATGTTCATATACATAAAAATGTTTAATATATCAACCTCGAAATGATGTCGATTTGTTATTATGTCTTTTTAATGTTTTGATTGAAAGTTATCCATATTCACCATCTCAATACCGTGTTTATCACAAAATGAATTTAAATTCTTTAAAAGTGAAGTAAAACATGTTGCTATATACTCTTGCAATGATCTTTTAGTTTCTTTTACCAATCAAACGACTTATAAGATAGTTTGATTTTCCTTCTGAATATGTTGTGACAATGTATTAGTGAGCTCCAACAAGTAAAATAAAAACACAAAATCAAGTGTTTTGAAATACTTTATAAGGCCAAAGGCTATTCTACGGCTAGATATATTATCATCTTCTTCCTCAACATAGTGAAAACTTTTGAAAATATTTTTATCAAACTAGTAATGGTTTTATGATAAAACCCCATCTTTCTATCAAATAAGACTAGATTATATTTCGATGGACCGGGTGCATTTAAGATGTATATGAGAAAAATCGACATTTTTTTCTAAAATTAACATAACGTAAAAAAATCCATAGGTGTCACGGGCACCCACGGGACACCCCTGGCTCCGTCCCTGCTTGCAACTGAAGATTATGCCTATTTTCCACGCGTTTAATTCAGTTGGAATATTTATTAGCTGGAAGTATGGAAAGCGTAGTTTACATTGCCTACAAAAGCATGATGGTTTGGATGGATTATGCCTTTTAGTCTTATGCAGTTTTCGGGTATGTGAGTGAATATTGAATGTGGTAGTTTAGTGAAAATTTTGTAGAATACGGTATATAAATTTATTAAATAGCAGTAATAAAATGAACAGAAAACAAAGAACAAAATTAAATAACAAATAATAATTGAAAGTAGTAAATATGCTTAGATTATTAATAATAGCCCATTTGCAAACCGCCTTACATTTTCGTAACAAGTCATGAGCCTAATAGGCCAGTCGGTGGTTGATTATTGACACCCTTGGGCCACACGTAAATATTTCCTTATATATTACCGCATAACTTACCATAACAACATAAAAAAACAAACCCTTCAATCGATCGACTTCGTGTTTTCTCTGTCCCTTTCTTGATTTCTTAACTTCAGTCGCAGGTTTCATCAACTTTTTAGCTTGTTGAATCGTAGAACACATTACAATTATGGACGAGTGTGTAAAGAATACTAACCAGGATGTATTCGAGATGATCAAAAATATGATCAAGGTTGCTGCTATCGACCATCCAGACCAATTTCGAGAAAAAAGAGACAAACTTGCTGAGGCTCTTTACCCAATTAGTGCAAGTCAAGATAATAATGGAGTTGTTGACGAGGTTTTGAGGATTAAAAAGTTTCTTGAGAAAATTTTCATGCATGCCGCATCTGGAGCGTTGGTCTGTGACCTGTTGAACAAGCTTCGCGATATGAGGCTATCTATAAATATTCTGGAGGTAACAGGGATTGGGAAAACTGTTGCTTCTTTGAAGAAACATGAGTCGAAAGACGTCAAGCAGACTGCTAATCTGATGATAACAGATTGGAAGCGTATGGTGAACGAATATTGTGATGGAAAGAATTCGGCTGTGGTTCATGAGCAGGAAGAATGTGGTGATCAGTTAAATAAGAACCATGTCAAGCCAGTGATCAGAAATAATGACTTTAAAATAGTACTACTGAGTGCCGAGCAAACAAGAATTAGAGTGCGACAAATGTTAAAGACGACCCAAGTTAATGTGGAGAGTAAGGGTCGTCCAGTTCCAGATAATAACGGTGTTGCCGAGGCTTCAAGGACTACAGGTCTTGTAAATGAGCGTAAGGGTGAAGATGAATCAAAATCAGATTCTAGATCCGTGTTGCTTCAGTCTATAAAGACACCAAGGGAACTGAATAGGAATATGAAGTTGCAAACTGATTCAGAAAAGGCAACGGATCAAAAGGGTCTTAATCGAAAGGATTCAAGCAGTAATTACAACAAGAAACTTGATGCGACGAAGCGAAAACTGCAAGAGAATTATACACAAGAAGAGTTTAGGAAGAATAAGAGAAGAGTACAAGTATTGGAGTTTCGTGAACTCAGCAAACATGGTATTCTCCCCCCAAAGGATCCAGTCGGAAAACGCTCTTATGCACGTCGTCACTGATTGATTCTTTTTTTGTAAAACTTTATAAATATCAATCTAAGAGTTAATTTTGTTCATCCTTTTGTACAAATCTTGTTAGTGGTAAATTGTGTTTTTGTCAAAAGTGTTCAATTGCACTTTGTAGTTCTGCTGCCAAGTAATTAGTTTCATGTGTTAATTTGCTAGCATGTAAAATTTACAATGGTTTCATGTGTTAATCAAAAGGCTAAACCCACTTAACCAAACAAAAAATAAATTACAATGGTCTCGTATGGAACCGCAGCAAGCAGCTAACGAAACAAACAACTTAGCTTCATACAATTCAAAGTTCTTGATTATCGGTGTTACATAATCATAATCACACTAAGGAAACAATCAAGTTGAATATATTGTACTGATAGATAATTGGCGAGAGTTGATCGATCAGATTGTTATGTCATGTGAGGAAAAAAAAATTAGTTAACAAGGTTCTTAGGATCAAAGCTTTTCTTGATGAAAAAGTCGGAGATGGCGAATGTGCATCATGGGTAGCGGAGTCGTTGAGAAAGCTAGAACGAATGGTTTTATTGGTTAAAGTTCTCAAGGAAACGATGATTGGAGAATCTGTTGGTGTTTTTCTATAACATGCTTCTAAAGATGTTTCTAGGGTTTCAAGGTTTGTTATTGACAAGTGGAGACGAGTGGAGACGTGTGGTTGACGAATGGGTAGAAAGTAACGCAAGGAAAGCTGACTATCGAGAAGAGGTGATGAAAGATGTGATGATAACTGAACCACAACAACGAAGGCCGGTAGTTAAAATAAAGGTGAAAAAGAAAAGTGATTGGGGTAAAGATAATGTTGAAAATAGTAATGGAATTGATGAGGTTTTGAGGATCTAAGGGGTTCTTGAAAACAGTACAGGAGAAGAATCGACACCGGGATAGGACATTCTTTTGAAAAACATGCTTCGAAAGATATTAGCCAGCTTGCAAGAACGCTCATCAAAGCATGGAAAGATATGGCAGACGAATGGAGAATTTCAGAACAAGCGAAGAATCATAAGGGTTTAGTCACTCGTGACCAGCATTGTCAACCGACTGATTCTGATTCAACAACAAGTGATCAGAAGACTTTAGTCACTCATGGTCAGCGTAGTAGGCCGATTGATTCTGATGCAGCAACAAGTGATCCAAGGGTTTAAGCAACACCAGTAAAGAAAAAATGGAGTCAACAAAGAAGAGGCTTCAAGAAAGGTATAAAGAATTGGAAAACATGAAGCAGAAGCGAAAGATACAAGTAATCGAGCATTATGAACTCCCCAAACACGGTCGTCTTCCCCCAAAAGCATAACATGTTAAACCAGTCAACGAACGAGTCAAAAGATGAAGTACTGCAAATTTTGTTACAGTTTGTTTGATCATGTCGTACATTGCAATGACCTGTTCGATTGTAATTTTCGTGTTAGCTGAATCCATGATTACGTAATTTCTCTGCAATTTTGTTCTACACCATTCATCTCGTTGACAAGGATCAGTAATGACTGAATTGCTTTATATTCAAATTTGTTTATCTGCATTTGTAAGTTGGGACAGATTTATTAATAGGCCACTTAGATTGCGGGCAAGTAAGTTTCGTCTACGTCAAAGGTCTCATCTATGTATAACTGAGAAAGACTAGACTTTAACATACATTTACATCATAGAATCTGACATTCGGACTGATACTACTAACTCGCCAAGTAATAATAATTGTAAACGATAAGGAATTGGACAAACATTTTGTCTGGTATTCTCCATTTCTGCATCGCAATTAATAGATCCCATGAGCTGTGACTATTGCCAAACTTATAATCCAAATAATACTGATTCAGTGATCCCAAATCAAATGCATTCTTATCTTTGAGTTTGGGACTCTGCTTGTTCTGTTTTTCCTTTCTAATGTAAGAAATATGGAGCGCTGTAGACACACAAGGTGCCCATGTTATTAAGTCCACTTTCATCGCATGAATATGATCAGTTGGATGTAACCCTGCAGTGTTCTTAATACACCCGCAAATGTAAAATAAACATGTAACTGATTTATACAAGTCCAGAGATTCAAACCGCATTGTAATTACCTCTATCAAAGAATTTCATTTTCCTCCATTTCACAGAACACTCATCGCTGCAGACGTGAAGCAATCCATAATTGATTACAAGTTAATTAGACTATTGGAAACGTTAACCTTGAATTCCAAACCTGATTTTGAAGCGATAGCAAAAATCAGTTCCCCAAATTTCTTATTGCGAAGTGCCACCACTGTAACACGTGCCAGAATGAAAACAATTACAATTATTGCGATATTTTAAACTACATTGACTATCTTCATTGTCTATTAAATATAGCTTTATAGCTTATGCTTGCACTTGTTCACTAAGAATAGATCCTAAGCAAATACAGTAAGAACATACTGCTGCAAACTATCAATATCCGATGTACAACCTCAATCCTATGTAAACCTGACAGTAAACAGAATGCTTTCCTTTTGAAACATCGTTTTTACACACGTTCGTAACTTCTAAGCATGACCAAGTGCTGATCATATTCTGCTATTTCATCAAACATAAGTCTTGTAAATTTAAATGGACATTTGTTGAAGCCAGGGTTTGCTTGAGGTAACTGTTACACAATAAACGAAATACATAAATCAGAGATAACTCTAAGTAACCTGCTAACTAATTTATGAATCACTTCAATTATCTGTCAAAATCACCTCCTCCTCACCTCCGTTATGTTCATCCAATGCTCTCTTAATATCTTCTTTGGTCACACGTACGTCCTCAAATTTAAACCTACAAAGAACTTCATATGGCCTCTTGTCTCTGCTACCTGCAAAATCCCAAGTGTAAGCAATCATCAACAATAAGAAAATGCAGCATAAGCAAAATGCAGTACAGAAGACGTTGCTCAATAGGTCCCATCACATGATTCTTAAATATCATTATGAAATAACTCCACAAGATACTAATCTTTATCTTTATCTTTACTACCTTATAAAGAGTTTATAAATGTTGAAATGTTGAAATGTTTAAGCATTTAATGTAACTAGACGAATATCCGCGCATAGCGGCGGAAGTTTTTAGCGGTAGATAATTAAAGATATATGATATTGGCGGAATGTTTTTCGTATCGTGTACGAATGTGATATACATGTCCATGTAGAGATGATCATATAGACGAGTACACATGCATGATAATGAACATTCATAACGGCAGATGATTATGATAATTTAAAAAGTTTGATTTGTATATTATATTTATGACGAGTAATTCGATCTTCATTGTTTAAAAAATGTTATTATTTTGAAGTATATCGCTTGCTTCCTAAAATCTTGATATGTTTTTGTTATTAATTCAATTTAATGCATATTATTGTTGTTTTCATGTAGAAATACAGACTTAAAATCTTCCATATTCATACTACTTTTTAAGATTCACTCGTATTGAATGGAGGACATATTGTTTCCGTCTAATTAGAAACTTTCGAAAAACATAAAAAAGCAAAAACCATTGAGTTGATATTTAGCATTAAAAGCAAATGAATACATGATCTTTTCGATCAAAGTCAACTTACATTGAAAGCAATTTCCAACTCCCTTTTTAACTTTTGTTTTCACATTCAAATCTTTCTTAATAATTATGTTTTC
Organism: Glebionis coronaria; assembly: GCA_025667525.1. NCBI lineage: Eukaryota > Viridiplantae > Streptophyta > Magnoliopsida > Asterales > Asteraceae > Glebionis > Glebionis coronaria. Next base: position 647,559,412 of record CM046874.1, read on the forward strand.
GTAAACAATGTTTTAAAACCCGGGTCTTAGATCGACCCAGTCGAGTCACCGGGTCCGGGTCAACCCGAGTCGACCCAGGTCAATCCGGTTTTCTAAAAAAAATATTTGTTTTCATATTTTTAATAATTAACAAAATTATACTTATAAAAACCATAAAAACTTACGTATATTGAAAATATAAATTGTTTACCAACCAATATAATATGTAAAAATAAAATTTCGTCGCAAATACGTAAAATTAAAAAAGAATTTCAAAAAAACCCCGAAAAATATGAAAACCGGTCGGGTCTTAAGAACCGGGTTGACCCGGGTCACCCCAAACCCGCCGGGTCAAGCCGGGTTTCGAAAAAATGAAACCCAGGTCAATATGACCCGTTTTTTCGGCCGGAACCGGTTCAACCGATTGACCCGGCCGGATCGACCCTGGTCTGAAAACATTGCGTTCGTCTATCTCAGTGTAAAATTTGGTCACTTCAACTCTAGAATTAATCAGATACCATCCAAACACACATTATTCGTGTTTTATTTTGACTTTATATAAAAAGATGATCAAAAAAGGTCATATCAAGTTCCCAATAGTTTACAAATTACATATAATCATCTGACTCATTTCACTAATAAAATTAGTCGAAGAAAACTTTGTGACCATACAAAAGATATATAGAAAAATCAATAATCTTATACAATGATATAAATACCGAAAAACAACTTTGAAAATAAAACTCATGACGAGGGGTGGACTTAGGATTTTAAAAGGGGTGTTGCAAGAAAAAAATTTAGGTCAACTAAACTTTCGTCGTAAGAAACTAAGGTAGCACAAAAGATTTTTGGTGTTGCACATACAAAAAAATGACAGTTTTAAAATTTTTTTGCACTTCGTGGCCTCAAAATGGGTGTAGCCCGTGCTACACCCGGCTCCTATGTGGGTCCGTCCCTGCTCATGACATAGATAGCTAATTGCTACAATCTAATTTTTAATAATATATTTTTCCATTTTTCCGACGAACCATCACTTGCTTAAATCGAAACTAAACATGATTCAAGCCGATTTAGGCAACACTATTACTCAAAATCTTTTTACATTGTGCCACACGATCAAGCCGATTCACTCCACTATAAAACATCAAAACCACATCAATCACATATTAACAATAAACTAACAAAATAAATTTTAAAAACAAACCAAAAGAATAAAACCAGTTATGCACAAAAAAGGCGTTTAAGAAAGGGTTAAGGTGACCATTTAAGCATCCACATTTGAAATAATTCAAAATAACTACATAAAATGATAAACGAACAAACTTCTTAAGCATTCAATTATGAAACCTATGCATCCTTTTAAAACTGGACAATCACATTGGCATAAACATTGAATCATAAAAAGGGGACAAGAAAACGTGCATGGCAAAGTGGAGTGTGCTTTGTTTCATTTTAATATAAAATACAACATTACACATTTTATGGAGTTCCTACTTTAGTCTTTGAATCTCAACAACTTTATCTTTTATCTTCTCTTCCAGGGTTAATACCTGAAACAAGGCAGCAAATAAATTAGTGTCATTTAATCATACATCATTAAATATGATACTTAACAAATGCGTTATCAATATTGGACAAAATAAAAGCATCATAAACACAATCAGATTAAGCAAGAATGAGTTAAAATAATATATTCTCTGGCCTATAAGTCAATCACCAACAAAACTACCTAAATGTAAACACAATCAGATTAAGCAAGATCCGGTAGCATTGATGGTGACATCAGTTGGTGGTGGCGGCGGAGGTTCTGGTCGAAAACAACCTTTAGGGGTGTGTGTATACGAGAAAGTAAGGAAAAGAATGAGGGTTTGTGTGTGTTTCATCTTTTCGGATTTTATATGATGTAAGCTAGGCTTGGTTGTTTCAACTTCGTCTGAAATCCTTTCCTATTTAAAAATTATTGCTTTCTCAAATCAAATGTTAATTACAAAACGGTGCACACAAATTATATCCTGTCTTATTCAACTTTCCAAGATCATTGGTTTTCCCAACCATGCGTTCAATATGCCAGCTATACCCAACCATGCATGCGTTTCTAGTTTTCACAAATTCAACCATGCGTTTCATAATTGAAGTACTCCATCTTGCATGAATTGTCAAACTTTCATATTTCATATTATTATTGTTGCCAATTTTAAAATGATGCGTATAGTAATTTAAAGACTTACCATAAGCATGCATCCATGCATATTTGAGAGGTACTGATCACACGCGTTGTATACCACTCCTATAGATGTATAAGTGTAATAATTTTTTCAAACACTTCTATAAATAGAGAGTTTTTCAAATGCTTTATAGGTAGTAGAGGTAGAGATTTCTATACTCCCTTATCTATACTCTCTTATAAATCATGTATATCCCCAACCAAAATCCAACCCTCCATTTTTACACACATCAAACCAACAATTCCTCGTAAAAATATTTTTTAAAAAACAACATAAACCTACCTACCATACAATAAACACCTCACAAAAACACACACTCAAACCATTTACTTCCACCACACAACCATACATTACACATACAACTTATCAGCCTTATCCATCTCTCTACCAAACCCCTTTCCCCCTTTCTATAATAATATCACGGCTAAATGACCCCATTTGACCAGCATCACAACCGCCGTTTGCCAAATAGCCACTATCTTTCGATGGTTTAGGTTGTTTTGGCGGACTAGGTGGCTTTGGTTATTGGCTTAGATGATTTAACTAAAAATAAATAAACACGATACATAACCTCGCTGTTGCCGTCCTCTTCGATTTGTCTGGTTGGTTTCGGTTTCTTTGCTTTGAGATCTTTAAAGATCCATATCAGATTTTGTGGTTTGGTGTAATTTAAGAAGAAGACAAATATTTTTTGTATGGTTTTGTTCTTAAATGTGTTTTTATTTATCAGATCTATAGCCAGATTTGTTGCGGGTGTGATGGTGTACTTGTGAAGTTTTGATGGTTTTGTGATTTTTTTCAAGAATAAAATGGTGTTTGTGTGTTCATAATAATGCTTACCCTCAAGGTTGACATGTTGCATTGAATTTTCAAAAAGGTTAGCAGGGTGGTTCTCGGTTTCTTGAGTTTAGTCAACCATGATTTTCCAGTCGTGTTTTTATCTTTAGTTTTCGTTAGGTGTATCTTTGTTTTTTCTGGATATTTGGTTTTAGTAGAAGTTTGTGTTTCTATTATAAATTTGTCGATATTATTTTTAGATCTTGCTTTTGAAATATTTTTAGGCATTCCGTCTTTCAGTTGTCCACGTCCGCCGATGGCCGACGCTGACTGCCTTTTTATGGTGCCGTGGTTGCTGTTGTTTCGCCGGATTTATTTGCGGCCACCACCTGAACTGCCTCTTATAAAAAATGCATGCTTAATTTTGTTACAAAAGTTTGTTGATTGTTATACCCACTTCGTTACACAATTTTTGAAATGGTTGACTTGATATATTATCAAGTATGAGTTTTTATTTTTTAACAAATCGAGTTTGAGTTTTGTAAAGGAGATTTCTTACGAGTATGAATTTGTGATTGTAAATATTTCAAAAAGTAAGTAAAAAATATAAAAATATTAAAGTTGAGAAAGACAGGTAATAGTAAGCATTTTCAAAAAAGTTGGCATGTTTCGTTTCATTGACTTTTCAAAAAGGTTGGCATGTTTCATTTACTACTTAAATTTTAGGAGTCGCAACTCGCAACCTCGAATACTGTGAATTTAAATTTGAAACTTTGACTACTTTTGGGAGTCGCAACGCAACTCGCAACCTCGAGTAGTGTGAATTTAATTTTGAAACATTGAAATAATTAAACGATAATGAATTTTCACTTTTTTAACAATTGAATACGTATATAAGAATAACAGACAAAGTAATAGTGTGTGGTGACAAGGTGTTCAATCATATTTGCTTTTTTTACTCTGTCATATGACAAGTAAAAAGTTCCACTAAAAATGTCAAAAATAAAAAAGTGGAACAATATATGAATGTTAGCCGGTTTCAACATTTTGTTTGATATACCAGCTTTATTATTTGACTTTGTGTTAAAAACTTGTGTAAAAGTGAAGCTAACAAAGATGGCAATACTAGCATGTGACAACAGTCCAACACTAAGATGATATGTACTATTGTAAGATTCTTATCTAAAACTATTAAATGGGGTGTTCTCTACAAAGGTGGATGTTATAGACTTCTAGATGTGTAGAAATCAGTAAAACAACAACTTTAATTTGAAAAAAACTAGCTTCCTATGCTTTTTAGACTACATAAACTAAAAAGTGAAATTTGACTTAAAAAGCAAGTGGTAACTAGATGGGTATAGCCAAACTAAATGACTAATTTGGAATCTCGAGATTTAGCATGAACTATGAATTTTCATTGGATAAAGTTACTAAAAGTTTTTATTGTCGCAACATATCACTTAAACTTTTCAAAGTTTGGTGAAAAAAGAAAAAAAAAGTAATTCGAGCGGGACTTAATTTGTTTATCGACTCAACATATCTAAATTTGGTTAAAATACGTTGATACTTAAGGATGTATTATATTATGAGTAGTTTAGATAATTGATCATGTATTAGTGAAATTCAAGATTATTATTAATATTCAAATTATGTCGTTATCATTTATTTCACCATTCCATTGGTTGTTCGATGACAATGTTATACAATATATATTGTGTGTCACCTAACGTGTTGGTAGAGCATGCATGATCGTCATGCACCTATTGGATTATACAACCCATGTCTAAAATTTTCATTTTTCTATTTTGTGCGGAAAAATTTCATGACCAATGATTACAAGAAGGTGAATTAATTTAAAGCTATTGGAAAATAAACCTTATTTGTATGATGGATGGGCTTTAATTTAAAACTTCAACATTCTATTTCATTTTAGTGGCGTGTCGATATGTCAACAGTTACCTACATCATCATTTCTCATTTAGAATTCAGTTAGCATTTAAATGGGGCCGTAGTTTACAATACGTGGGGTGGCCAACATAACCAAAAATTTCAAGTTTATGGGATGAGCTGAAGAGATTATATATGTTGTTCATTTTTGCAAATATTAGTTTATAGATGTGGAGGCTATCGCTATCATTTTTTTTTGGTGTACATACGTTCCAAGCTATGTAGATGTTGTTGGAATTTATAAAAACCCTTTTATCATATTAACACATTAATAATCACGAGTACGCAGCGGAATATAGAATCACGTATAGACAAGTAATTAACATAAACGATAAAGAATTGCGTACCTTTTAGAAATGGATTGAACACCTTTATCGAACCACCAACATAAACGAAAACCCAAAAGATCAAACAATGATCTCTCTAAGAATACGCACACAATACGTTATAGCAAACAATTAAGTATGCTAGTACCGATAGTGATAAAGCTAGTTTATACATGATTACTTTGACACCAAGTAAAACTAAAACATATAATATGTGATATCACTTTTGATCGCACCACACTCGAACAGAACAAATAACAAAAAGAATCGTTCTTTTCTTTTTGTTCTTTTTCTATATCACATAACTTAATAATGACAATCATTATATATACATGCCTTAGATGTCGGTTACTACTACTAAACCGAATAGGAAATTAGTAGCTTACGTCAAAAGTAAGAATCAGAATATCAAATTTGCTTTTTATTCAATTTACATATACGCCCTTTAACTACTACCTTTGTAAAATCATGTTAAGTAACCAATTAATTAACATTCATTATAGCTTATCACTAATTAATATATTACGCATAATATATTAACGTATAATTGCTTTATGTAAAAATATTATAAATCATGTATATCCCCTTTTTATGGTACCGTGGTTGCTGTTGTTTCGCCGGATTTATTTGCGGCCACCACCTGAACTGCCTTTTTATAAAAAATGCATGCTTAATTTTGTTACAAAAGTTTGTTGATTGTTATACCCACTTCGTTACAGAATTTTTGAAATGGTATATATTATCAAGTATGAGTTTTTATTTTTTAATAAATCGAGTTTGAGTTTTGTAAAGGAGATTTCTTACGAGTATGAATTTTTGATTGTAAATATTTTAAAAAGTAAGTAAAAAATATAAAAATATTAAAGTTGAGAAAGACAGGTAATAGTAAGCATTTTCAAAAAAGTTGGCATGTTTCGTTTCATTGACTTTTTAAAAAGGTTGGCATGTTGCATTTACTACTTAAATTTTAGGAGTCGCAACTCGCAACCTCGAATACTATGAATTTAAATTTGAAACTTTGACTACTTTTGGGAGTCGCAACGCAACTCGCAACCTCGAGTAGTGTGAATTTAATTTTGAAACATTGAAATAATTAAACGATAATGACTTTTCACTTTTTTAACAATTGAATACGTATATAAGAATAACAGACAAAGTAATAGTGTGTGGTGACAAGGTGTTCAATCATATTTGCTTTTTTTAGTCTGTCATATGACAAGTAAAAAGTTCCACTAAAAATGTCAAAAATAAAAAAGTGGAACAATATATGAATGTTAGCCGGTTTCAACATTTTATTTGATATACCAGCTTTATTATTTGACTTTGTGTTAAAAACTTGTGTAAAAGTGAAGCTAACAAAGATGGCAATACTAGCATGTGACAACAGTCCAACACTAAGATGATATGTACTATTGTAAGATTCTTATCTAAAACTATTAAATGGGGAGTTCTCTACAAAGGTGGATGTTATAGACTTCTAGATGTGTAGAAATCAGTAAAACAACAACTTTAATTTGAAAAAAACTTGCTTCCTATGCTTTTTAGACTACATAAACTAAAAAGTGAAATTTGACTTAAAAAGCAAGTGGTAACTAGATGGGTATAGCCAAACTAAATGACTAATTTGGAATCTCGAGATTTAGCATGAACTATGAATTTTCATTGGATAAAGTTACTAAAAGTTTTTATTGTCGCAACATATCACTTAAACTTTTTAAAGTTTGGTGAAAAAAGAAAAAAAAAGAAATTCGAGCGGGACTTAATTTGTTTATCGACTCAACATATCTAAATTTGGTTAAAATACGTTGATACTTAAGGATGTATTATAGTATGAGTAGTTTAGATAATTGATCATGTATTACTGAAATTCAAGATTATTATTAATATTCAAATTATGTCGTTAGCATTTATTTCACCATTCCATTGGTTGTTCGACGACAATGTTATACAATATATATTGTGTGTCACCTAACGTGTTGGTAGAGCATGCATGATCGTCATGCACCTATTGGATTATACAACCCATGTCTAAAATTTTCATTTTTCTATTTTGTGCGGAAAAATTTCATGACCAATGATTACAAGAAGGTGAATTAATTTAAAGCTATTGGAAAATAAACCTTATTTGTATGATGGATGGGCTTTAATTTAAAACTTCAACATTCTTTTTCATTTTAGTGGCGTGTCGATATATCAACAGTTACCTACATCATCATTTCTCATTTAGAATTCAGTTAGCATTTAAATGGGGTCGTAGTTTACAATACGTGGGGTGGCCAACATAACCAAAAATTTCAAGTTTATGGGACGAGCTGAAGAGATTATATATGTTGTTCATTTTTGAAAATATTAGTTTATAGCTGTGGAGGCTATCGCTATCATTTTTTTTTGGTGTACATACGTTCCAAGCTATGTAGATGTTGTTGGAATTTATAAAAACCCTTTTATCATATTAACACATTGATAATCACGAGTACGCATCGGAATATAGAATCACGTATAGACAAGTAATTAACATAAACGATAAATAATTGCGTACCTTTTAGCAATGGATTGAACACCTTTATCGAACCACCAATATAAACGAAAACCCAAAAGATCAAACAATGGTCTCTCTAAGAATACGCACACAATACGTTATAGCAAACAATTAAGTATGCTAGTACCGATAGTGATAAATCTATTTTATACTTGATTACTTTGACACCAAGTAAAACTAAAACATATAATATGTGATATCACTTTTGATCGCACCACACTCGAACAGAACAAATAACAAAAAGAATCGTTCTTTTCTTTTTGTTCTTTTTCTATATCACATAATTTAATAATGACAATCATTATATATACATGCCTTAGATGTCGGTTACTACTACTAAAACAAATAGGAAATTAGTAGCTTACGTCAAAAGCAAAAATCAGAATATCAAATTTGCTTTTTATTCAATTTACATATAGGCCCTTTAACTACTACCTTTGTAAAATTATGTTACGTAACCAATTAATTAACATTCATTATAGCTTATCACTAATTAATATATTACGCATAATATATTAACGTATAATTGCTTTACGTATTAACGCGTGCGTCTCCTTAGGATCGGGACGACTTCCGGACATATATTATTTACGTGTACATATTCCTTCAGCTCCCACTTGGACATGTACAATAATATAATATAATAACATTGGTTAGCGTCTAGCAACACGCTAATGCTCCCGGAAACTCTCGAGTGTAGTTTTCCATAAAGTACAATTAAATGAATTAAACATTTACAATCCCTTTGTTTCTCAAATGCCATGTTAATAATGGATATGGATCAAAGTCATTCTATTTTAACTATTCTGTTTCTCGCATTATATAATTAATATAGATTACCAATCTAATCGAGACAAATCTAGATTACCATTGGGTATGGCCATACAAACATCTAATTAATTAACGAGGGGCCCAGTAGCATTATTCTTCAATCCTAGTTGAATGAACAAATTCTATCTTGACTACACGTGCCTCTTACATGCTTCAAGATACAAATGATTTTAGTCTTTATTACTACCTTATTCAGGATAGCGTTAGAACTATAGCAAAAAGTACCGTCCACATATATAAGACCTGCTTGCATCTCAAGTCAAAGGATTTAGTAATGTAAATCATTTACAAGTTTCACTTAAAGACGCCGATCCATAAAGCGATTGACTTGTTAGTAGGAGATGTCCAGTATACAACTTTTGGATATTGTATGAGTTGGTGAACCGTTCTTGCATATTCTACGAATATTACCATCTCTCATATATGTCTTAATTTAATTATATTCCCATATAATTAATCGACATAGGCAATTCAGAATAGCATATTATTCAAGGATTTAAACATGCAAAAATAGGACCAATAAATATTAAAGAAAACGAATATATCCAATACTTCAATTCATAAAATAAATATTGTTTAACAATATCCTTTATCCAAATACTAAAACAGATTACATGAAACTACTAGCCGGACGAAGTCCCATGCTCCTAGCATGTTGAGTAAGCTTTTTACCAGGTAAAGCCTTCGTAAAAGGATCTGCTAGATTATTATATGTATGAACTTTAACTAGATCTATCTCACCTAATTCGATACATTCTCGAACATAGTGATATCTCCTTTGATAGTGTCTGGCGCCTCTCTAAACTCCCGGTTCGTTAGCTATGATTATTGCACTTGAATTGTCACAATACATCTTAATAGGTTCTTCATTGGTAGGAACTACACCAAGTTCTCCAATAAACTTCCTCATCCAAACAGCTTTCTTTGTAGCTTTAGAAGCAACAATGTATTCAGCTTCTATGGCAGATTGCGCAGTGGTACTTTGTTTGGAGCTCTTCCATACTACCGCGCCTCCGTTCAAAACGAAAACATACCCAGTTTGAGATTTAGCGTCATCTCTATCGGTTTCAAATCCAGCATCACAATAACAATTATCTTGCAGCTCAGTAGCTTCAGGATTTCCACCATAAACCAAAAATGTATCATTAGTATGTCTTAAATACTTAAGAATATTTTTCTCAGCAGTCCAGTGACTTTCACCAGGATTTTGCTGAAATCGGCTTGTAATATTTTACGCAAACGCAACATCAGGTCTAGTGCACCTCACAGCATACATAATAGATCCTACAGCTGAAGCATAAGGAACATTCTGCATACGCTTCATCTCTATAAATGTAGTAGCACCTTATGTTTTATTTAAATCACAATGCACTTGCATAGGAATGAGACCACGCTTGGAATTATCCATTCTATACTTTTTCAAGATCTTATCAAGATATGCATTTTGACTTAGTCCAATTAACCGCTTCGATCTATCTCTATAGATTTTGATTCCAAGAATAAATGCCGCTTCCCCTAAATCTTTCATAGAAAAACACTTCCCAAGATAGGTCTTTACCTCTTGTAAACTTGGAATATGATTTCCCATAATGATTATGTCATCAACATACAAGATTAGAAAAACAACATTACTCCCACTAGCTTTTTGATATACACATGGCTCATCTAGATTTTGATCAAAACCAAAATTTTTTATTTCTTCATCAAATCTTTTATTCCAGCTTCTTGATGCTTTCTTAAGTCCATAAATGGATCTTTGAAGTCTACATACTTTTCTGGGATGCTTAGGATCAACAAAACCTTCTGGTTGTTCCATATAGATTTCTTCTTCTAAGTAACCATTCAAGAACGCAGTTTTTACATCCATTTGCCATATCTCATAGTCATAGTACGCTGCTATAGCTATGAGAATCCTAATAGCTCTCAAATCTGCAACAGGAGAAAAGGTTTCCTCATAGTCAACACCATAAGTTTGTGTAAACCCTTTTGCTACAAATCAAGCTTTATAGGTGTGTACAATGCCATCCATGTCCGTCTTATTCTTGTAAATCCATTTACCCTTTACGACCTTCGCATTGGGTGGTAAATCTACAAGTCTCCAGACTTGATTATCATACATAGATTGCATTTCCGCATTCATAGCAACAATCCACTTATCAGATTCAGAATCTAATATTGCATCTCTATAGATAGTGGGTTCATTAAGATCCCCTAAACTATGTTCCTCGACTTCTACATTTAGACATAGTCGTTCAGGTGCTTTGATTGTTCTTTTTTATTTACGAATGAGGACAACATCCTCTTCTTGAGTTACATCAGGTGCAAGACTTTCTTCCTCAATTGGATGTTCGCTAGTAGTTTCAGAAGGTAAAATATCTTCATCCTCTAGTTCTACAATCCTCCCACTCTCTTTTTGAACTATGAGATTCTTTTCAAAGAAATCTGCATACCTCTCAACAACTATTTTGTTTTCAGGTGGGTAGTAGAAATAGTAACCCATAGTTTCCTTAGGGTAACCCATGAAGACACACTTAACCGATCATGATTGAAGTTTGTCAGGCGTGTGACGTTTCACATGAGCCTCACAACCCCAGACCTTTAAGTAAGACAAGTTAGGAACTTTTCCATGCCATAGTTCATATGGAGTCTTGTCAACCTTCTTAGTTGGAACCATATTGAGAATGCGTACAGTAGTCTCCAGAGCTTAATCCCAAAAGGATAGTGGCAAAGTAGAAAGACTCATCATTGATCGAACCATGTTTAGCAAAGTTTGATTTCTCCTCTCAGAAACACCATTGTGTTGTGGCGTGTAAGGAGGAGTCAGCTGTTGGACAATTCCACTAGCCTTTAGATAATCTTTAAATTCTTGACTAATATGTTCACCACCACGATCCGATCGAATGGCTTTAATAGACTTCCCGAGTTGATTTTCTACTTCATTCTTGAATACCTTGAATGTTTCAAAGACTTCATGTTTTTGTTTAAGCAAATAAACATAACCATAACGACTATAATCATCAGTAAAGGTAATGAAGTATGTAGCACCTTGCTCTGACACATGTCTAAGTGGACCACATACATCGGTATGGATTAATCCAAGTAGATCTTTCACCTTTTCTATTTTATGCGAAAAAGATTTCCATGTCATCTTGCCCGATATACAAGAAACGCATTGATCAAACGGTTCACTATCCGTTGAGTTTAAAAGTCCATCATGTTGCAACTTTTCAATTCGCTCTTTGCTAATATGAGCAAGTCGACAATGCCAAAGATAAGTAGAATTTAAACTTGCTTTAGATTTCTTATTGCTAATTGAATACATTGAATTCACAATTTGCAAAGTAGGATCATGCATATCAATTTCATAAATACCATTAACACGGATACAATTAAAATAAATCATATCATTAAAAGAAACGGTCATACCAGAATCCGTAAATTTATGAATATATCCATTATCATGCAAACAAGAAACTGAAACAACACCTCTAGTTATAGTAGGTGCATAATGACAATCATCCAAAACAAGAATTAAACCATTAGGTAAAACTAAGTCAAAACTTCCAATAGCTTCTACTTCAGCATGTACGCCGTTTCCAACATACAAGTAGACAGCACATTGCTTCAGTTTCTTTGCTCCTCTAAGTCCTTGTTTTGTGTTACAAATGTTAGTACCACAACTAGTGTCATACACCCAGGAATTTTTAGAACAAGCAAATAATTCAATAGTATAAATACCTGAAGAAGTGGACGATCCAACTTGCTTCTTCTTTTTCATCAACTTAGCTAGATAAACAGGACAATTCCTCTTCTAATGTCCAACCTCTTTGTAGTGGTGACATATGGAATCTTTTGTCAGATGCTCTTTCTTATAAGGTTGAGGCTTTTTAGGTTTAGGAGGATAAGAATTTTTAGGACCCTTATCCTTACCTTTACCTTTAGCCTTACCTCCTTGCGGTTTGTACTTCTGGATCCTACCACCTTGGATCGCCATCACTTGTGGTGTAGAAGAAGATGCAACATTTGACTTCTTGTTCTTCTTAACTCCTTTCTCAAATTCAATAAGCAAAGAATGAACTTCACTAATTGTCTTCCCCATGCTTTGCATATTGTAATTTTGCACAAAGCCCTCAAAATCACTTGAAAGTGAATTGAGAATCAAGCTGACAGAGACAGCTTCTGGAAGAACATAGTTGAGAGTTGCCAAATGATCCAGATAGCTTTTCATCAATAGAACATAATCGCTTACGGATTGACCCTCTTCCTGCTTGCATGAATGGAAAGTGTGTACTAACTCTTGTAGTTCGACACCAGGAGGCTTTCCATACATATTTTGGAGCTCAGTTATCATGTCCTTAGGACTTTTGTGTTCAAATTGCTGATAAAGCGATGGAGACATAGTTCCAAGCATTAAACAAGCAACTTCATTATGACGATCATAAAGAGCATTCCATTCTACTAATTGTTCATTAGTAGCAGTAGCACCAGGATGGTCAGGCAAAGGATTGTCATACACATTCTATAGTTTCTCCACACGTACAACTAGTTTGAGCGCGCGTAACCACTCATTGAAGTTAGGACCAGTAAGATGTTGCTTCTCAAGCATCGACCTGAAAGTCGAACTGTTTTGTTTGGTTTGGGCATTGTTCGTTGCCATCTACAAATAAACAAAGTTCAATAATTTAGTATTTTCGATAATACTTCCTTTATAGAAAATTAAATACCCATGTTTATAAATAAAAAATTAATTTTCTAAAAGCTAGAATCCACCAAGACATACCACCACCGCATCAGTTGATCTGCTAGTGATGATGATATTCAAGGGGTAATTGACGTTCAATAATTGCATCCAATACAACTTCTAGAATTATGGGACTCCACTTTATATCCATCACTTGTGACAATTCAAAAGTGAAAAAGTGAGCATGTTTATCCCATCTGTTGCCACGAGTTAAGGTCTCACTTATCTTAACTTGCTTAAGTTGTCCAACTAAAAACTGTGATTATATAGCACCGACGTCTCACAATCGAGTGTATTATATCACCTTGGGTTACAAAATCACCACAGTCTCACGTATGATGAAAGAGTAAGTGCAAGTGATTTTACACGTTGGATGGCAAATAAACTTATTTCAAAGGGTATAAATTTTGACAAGTCAAAACATGTACAAAGAAGCATGCAACATCTTTGTATCATGATAATTTATAAAATTTACTCAGTTCGTTAATTATAAACATCACTTATTTAACTTACGATTCAATTTTATAAATAGTAATATCATAAAAAGTGACGATTCAACATGTATTCTATTTAAAGAAGTTTAATTTTATCACGGGAAAAGATTAAAGAATGATTAAATCATTCAAACCCTAGACCATTCATGGCTTCCTAAATAGTATGCAAGATAAGGAGACTACAAGTAGTCAGGCATTATAGGGCAATGGTATCTACAAGACCGAAGTCTTGATGAGTCTTCCCGAACCTTAGCCTTGCAACTAGATAGTACTTTCGCAAATTACGTCATTATTAAAATTTTACAACTTTAAAATAGAAAACAAATTATAAACTTGATTCTTGCTAATCACGGTGTGAGTTAGATTTAAAACCATGTAAGGGCGACTCGTTTGTTGCCACATATGATTGTGCAAGAACAAGATTATAATAAATCAAATTTCATATAGTTTTAGTCCGGTTTATTTTTATTTTTCGAAAAACCCTTTGCTTGAACCATGATACATAACAATTATAATCAAAAGCAAAACAAATAAACATTAACCTAAAACCATATATCCAATTAACAATTAATCACATACTTCATGCATACCACATCTATCATGACTTCAATTAAATCAATTAATTAAGAACACATGATCCATGGTAAACTTGCATGATTTCCATGGATCGAACAAAAATTTAACAATTAACAACGTGATAAATAACGACTAATTAACAATTAACAACGACTAATTAACAATTAACAACATATTTATCAACAAAAATTGCATACAACTTAGGGTTTGTCTAATTAATTTTATTAACCCTAATTAGGGTTTATGAAAAACTAATCTTCAAATAAAATAATTCAAATGCCATCATAGTAAGTTTACACAATTTTATCTCTTTCGTTATTTTTAATGTAATTTAAAGCTATACGAACGGCTCGTGATGCCACTGTTGGAATTTATAAAAACCCTTTTATCATATTAACACATTAATAATCACGAGTACGTATCGGAATATAGAATCACGTATAGACAAGTAATTAACATAAACGATAAAGAATTGCGTACCTTTTAGCAATGGATTGAACACCTTTATCGAACCACCAATATAAACGAAAACCCAAAAGATAAAACAATGATCTCTCTAAGAATGGACCGGGCTTTTCCTTGTTTAGTTAATTAAAAGATACCTAGACTACGAGCTAAAACTTAATATATTGTCGGAGTGACCGAATCTTCCTAAATACATAAAAACGTATTTCCAACAATCTCCCCCTAAGGGAGTTCACTCCAAACAAGGGTGTCACCCGAGTTACAATAATAAAATAAACCTAGCATACTATGCTTGTCTTGAGCTCGTAGTCTTCGTCTTTTTTTTTTCTGGTGAACATGCTGATGTGATATTTGATATCAATCTTTAGCATTAATCTCTTGCATTGATCTTGTGCATCCATCACTTGTGATCTTCGCCTCCTCGTAACACCATGTCCCACATACTTATACCTTCGTAATTCTTGAAAGCTTCAGAGTTCGATACACCGGAAGACTTACTTTTAGGCTTTCTTGAATTAGATGAGGCATTAAGTGCATAAAGTATAAGCATGCGGGGACGATTTCTTATTGGATCCCGCATCACCACCGTCTTCAAATGCCGCAACATAAGTAGACACGAACGAAATGGCTTTGAACATTTCATTCTAATTCGGTAGCATTTTACCTCTGGTCGGTGAAGACCGTTGGACGATATAAAATATCGTACTTGTGGCAGGTAGATTTAATTAAAAATCTCCTTGACAAGATTTCGCGGGTAAACCCGTTCTCTTTACTCGACCGTCCAAAGCTGACTGCAAACGTAAAGAGTGAATCATTTGGATAAAATTATCCGCATGATTGAAGCCGTCAATTCTGATTCCTGGAACAAGTTTGATTCATTAAAGAATCGCACCATCGTTGCTTTCCAGTTGTCACGAGCTTGATTCATATTGAATCTTGCAAGTTACCTACCAAGTGCTGTTTGAGGTTAACACTAGAAGGATTTCCACTCATCACTGTGAACACTAAGGTATCACTCTGAGTGTTCTGGCAAGATCACTAAGATATTGCGTAGAGGCCTGGAACGTGTTTAGATTCAGTTAAGAATTAAACCACTGTTGCTTTCTAGTTATCACAAGCTTGATTCATAAAGAATCTCACAAGTCACCTACCATGAGCTTTTTGATGTTCGCTCAAGAAGGATTTCCATCTTCATTGTAAATACTTTCGTATTACTCAGATTTTCAGGCAAGATCATGAAGATTTTGCGTAGGACTCTTAAGGTCTTTCTTACTTTTCATAGTGTGTGAAGAAGCAAGGAAATATGAAGTGTGTCCTAATGAGATATTTGCTGATCTCAAATGGCTCTAGACTCGATCGTGCATTTTGGATTTTTAGTGATCGGAAGCTGGAGAGGAGTGCCACCATTTCAATACCAATTTATTCGGAGTGAATAAATCAATAGATAACGTGTTGTCTCCGTATGATTAAAACAAATATCTTTTAAGATATATCTGAGTTAGCTGGGATGGGTTGTGCATTGCATCACTGGGTCCATGATGTCTATCTTCAATATCAAGCATCATTAAAAATGATCTCAATAGCTAATGAGTTGACCCGGTTTCTGCCTAAGTTGTAAGGAGGGCTTCTTTCTTTACACCATTTATCTTTACAATTCTTTTTCATTCTTCAACCCCTTCAATGCTTACCAATACGTCATAACTAGCACCTTGTTGTGATTGTTCCAGTGCTAACTTAAGTACTTGGTCGGCATTCAGCTACGTTCACAATCTTTCTCCATCTTTCCTAAGAATTACTATTTCTAGCTATGGAATGTCCTTGGGAAGATTCCTCCGATTCTAGAAGAATCATTGGACTTAACCTATCCTACCATCCTTATGTCACCACAATCTTCATCGTCGTGAAATAAATGGGTTGTGGGTAAGTATATGTCACCATGAAAATCCAAATCCGTTTTGCTCCCCCTTAACATATGCCACGATATTCGAAAACATTTCGCATATGTCGGGATGAGCCATCACATTAAGTCAAACCATTTGTGATAATACCCCATATTAAATCACATTTTCTCCCCTATATTAAAAATATTAACCCAATCGATATTTTTAATATCAATTGATTTAATGAAGTTTTAACAAAGGTTTTGGGAAGAAAAATGCAAGTCCATTTTATCTTCATGATATCAAACGTGTGAGATATGATACCGATTTGTAACATGATCACATATTCATCATATTAGAAAAGAATTGGCAAGGTTGGACCTGATAGATGAGAACATCATATGATAAGATCAAATGGTTCTTGTCAGCATATGTTGGTCGCCTCGTCATATCTGAAGTCATCTCTTGACACCACGTGTACGATTGGTATTGTTGTCTTGACACCAATTAGTGAGCTTGGCACTTTCGGCATCGAAGATTCTGAATGCTTGACAATTGCTCCCCCTCAATTGTTGACCCATGTTCTATTGAAAGAGCTGTAGTCGTCGGTTGAGTAGTCGCATCGTCGAGTATGTAGATACCAATTGTAGATTGCTATGGTTGTAGAGATGATAACTTCATAAAAACAAGACTTCTCTTGTTTTAACAAATAAATGCACTGAAACGTACATCTATTTGTGTGAGACCAAGTTATAAAGTAAACTTGATCCCTTACAAGGTTTTAAAGTAAACCTTGCCCGAGAAAATTAATTCCCGTTGAGAGCCAAAGCTTTCATAAGAAATACTTGACTTTAATGTGAAAACCGGGTTGCAGTCAGAAATAACTACAAGCCATATAGGCATGTTTTATGAAATATTTACAACTTTTGTACTAACTCTATTTATGGCGCCGTGTCGATATTAATCAACATTTCTAAGGCCGTAAATATTATCGTACCAAAAGACATGCCTTTGAAAAATAAAGTAAAAATATTTTTGGATTTTTCTATATTTTTCAATTTTTATGGTTTTTATATGGTTTTATATTTTTGTATTTGCTTTTGTGGATAAAAATATGAACAATATATACAAATGATCACCAAGGATACGGAGAATAGTTTACCATCACTATTCTTTCGCTTCATCTGCCAATTCCTTTAGAGTCTCAGGCGAGAAGGTTCTCATTCCTAGCTTGTCGGCCAAAAATTCAATTCGAGCGCGATCTAAAGCCTTCGTGAAAATATCCGCCAATTGATACTCAGATCGGACAAAGTAAAGCTTGATTACTCCATTTTCCACTTGCTCCTTGATGAAATGGTAGCGAATGTCAATATGCTTCGACCGGGAGAATTGAACATTGTTGCAGCATAAGGCAATTGCACTCTTGTTGTCATAGTACATCGAAATTTTGTTGAAGCCTAGACCATAGTCGGTTAATTGCGATCTCATCCAAAGAATTTGAGCACAGCAACCGGACATAAGCTATGTATTCTGCTTCCGTACTTGAAATTGCAGCACTTTTCTGCCTTTTCGATGCCCAACTGATTAGTCGATCTCCTAGTAGTTTCAAAGTTCCACTCGTGCTACGCCTTGTGTCTTGACAACTCGCGTGATCCGCATTTGCATATGTCGTAAGTTCAATCGAAGATTCCTTCGAATACCAAAGTCCCCGATTAATGGTTCCTTTAGGATATCGAAAGATTCGTTTCATAGTGGCCAAGTGTAACTCAGTAGGTCGAGTTTGATACCGAGAACACATACATATAGCAAACTGAAGATCAGGTCGACTAGCTGTGATATACAGAAGAGTACCGATCATTCCACGATAAAGTGTCGGATCAACGGCAATTCCATGTGGATCTGCATCAAGCTTAGTTTTTTCCACCATTGGAGTATCCACGGGGTCGCAAGATTCCATCTTATACTTCTTTAGCGATTCAAGGGCATACTTGGATTGATTGATAAAGATGCCTCTGGGACTCTGAGATATCTGAAGACCTAAGAAGAACGATACCTTGCCCATCATTGACATCTTAAACTTGGAAGACATGAGTTTCCTAAATTTATCGGATAAAGTTTAGGTCGAGGCTGCAAATATAATATCATCAACATATATTTGTACCATAATCATATCTTTACCTCGTTTCTGAATGAACAGCGTGGGATCCACCTTGCCTTTAGTGAAGCCTTACGTAATGTGGAATTGTGATAATAGATCATACCATGCGCGTGGATCTTGCTTCAACCCATAGAGAGCCTTCTTAAGCTTGTATACATGATTAGGATAATTAGGATTCACAAAACCATCCGGCTGTTGTACATAGACCTCTTCCTTGATTTCACCATTAAGAAATGCCGTCTTCACATCCATTTGATAGAAGATCATATTCATGTGGGCTGCATAAGCGAGGAATAGTCTAATAGCTTCCAAACGGGCAACAGGCGCAAAGGATTCCATAAAGTCCATGCCCAATAATTGCTTGTATCCACGAGCTACTAGTCTATCTTTGTTCTTCAATATTCCGCCTAACTCGTCGAGTTTCACCTTGTAAAACCATTTCAAAGTGAGTAACTGCACTTGATCCGGGCATGGGACAAGTTCCAAACTTCAAGACGTATGAATTCGTTAAGTTCTTCTTGCATAGCTTCTATCCAACAAGATTGAGTAAAAGCTTGTTGCCATGTCTTAGGTTCAACTTCAGTGAGAAAAGCATCAAAATGACAAAACATTGCATTTTCTTGTAGCTGACTTCTTGTGGATACCGGACGATTAGGGTCACCAATAATAGAATCTATAGGATGATCCTTTGTCCACTTGCTGTCATGTTCACGAATCCGTGGATTTGAGTAAACTGTAGTAGGAGCTTCCTCTGAGGTGGACGACCCGGCTTGATTAGGGTCGGGAATTCACCAAAGAATGGAAGTTCACGCATTTGAGCGAATTCCAAATCGTGATCATCATCGTCCTCTTCATCATCAATAGGCATGACATGGGTAGTTGGTTCGGGTGTTGGGTGAGAATTACTCGTTGATGGTATATCTTTACCAATTGTAGGTGCAGACGTATCTGATTGTGCTTCGGTTGCTGGAGCGACAACTTCGGTTACCGGAGCTATTACCTCAGGTTCTGGAGCAACAATAGTTGGAGGACTTTCCCAGTCGGTTTCCATTCTAATCCATTTTCCGGGCATACATCTCATTCACATGGTCAATAAGGCAAGAATCATGACGACTAGAAAACATACATTCATTGCAATTCCAACATTCCAAATTAGAATTCACACTAGGCTTAGAACGCTGCACAACCGCAGAGCCGTTAGGTTTAGCAACATGATTCTTTTTATTAAAAACAGAAATAACATTCCTAGGATGGGCTTCTACTTTCTTCTTCACTTGACTACTAGATGGGGGCAAGATCCTATCATTCTTCTTGTTTCTCTTAAGCTTAGATCTTTGAGTCTTAGTAGTGGTGCTTACTCCTGTAGAAGGAAACACGAGAATATTAGAAGCTTGTTTTGATTCCGCCTTATCTTTAGTGACCAAAGTTGGAGATGGTTTAGTCCTAGGGCCCTTGCTAAGTGGTGTGACGGCTATTAGATTCCTTTTGATTGCACTAGAGGACGATGCTGAGACAGTGGCTGCGTTATCCACAACATTCTTACCTTTTAGAGTACGAAGTGTTTCCTTTAACTCAGCCAAGACCAGATTTTTATCACAAATTTGTTCCCTCAAATCAGATATTTCCACTGACTTTCAATTCAATTGTTCAATCAATGATTGATTCTGTGCAGTAGTATCAACACATGCGGGCTTTACTGAATCGAAGAGTCGTGTATTTTTCTATTTTAAGTTATCAACTTTGGACAAAATCTTGGAAACTCGATTATCTAGATCAAGTTTAAAATTCTCAGCGGCCTCAAGTACGTTCACACAGTTAAGCTCCTTAGATTTCTCTATGTCTATCGGCAAAGATTGAGCAACCTTGTCACTTGGCTGACGCTGTTTTGATTGTAAATTCAATCGAAAATTCTTTTCAAAGTTTGCATCATCGATATTAACACCTTCGAATGACGTTTCAAAGATTTCTTGAATAAATTGTTGCTTGCATTCAAGCGAAATACAATGTGTTTGAATCTCATCAAAACGTTTTGAAAGCGAAGAATATGAATCTTGAAGCTTTAAAAATTCAGCGTCAGATTCGTGACAAGTACTATCTACCACATTATCCACAGATTCAACATTATGCACAATAGAATCATTATCAACACTTGTATTCACACAGACAAAAACTATATCATGAGACATCACTTGCTTCAGAAGCTGATCATTTTGGCGTGAAACCCGTTCTATTTCAAGTAAACTATTTTCATAAGCATCTTCCATTTCATTGAAAACACGTCTAACTTCTTCTATTTCCAAAAACAAATCTTGATCAAGATTACTAAGACAAGCTTTAACATTGTCTACAAACGGAACAATTTCATTTCGGAACGCAGCTCTAGTGTGCTCAAAGTTCCATTCACCTTCCGTTATGGCTGAAGCCGTCGTACGTTCCAAAATGACCTTGTCAAAATCGGCTAAGTGTTGGTGCACCGCATTTAAGTTAACGGACGCCTTACTTACCGGTGGAATTAACTTTGTTAAATCCGTTCTGACAAGTGTAGGAGACGTACTAGAAAGGTTTTCATTTGACAAACTTGGGGGCACAAGAACTGTTAGTTCAGCTAATTCCTTTTGTAAGCGAATGCGGGTCTTTTTAGACAATTGATCTTTGTTATACGTATCATAATCAATCGTATGGAATTTTGAAAACATTTTAGAATGAGTTTCTTCAGCAAGTGAGATTGTCTCCTCAGTACTACGAACAAAAGGTGCTTCTTTCGATTTGCCAATTATGGTCATATCATAAAGACTGTGAATATATACCTGAGCTTGTTTTGCATAACCGGAATTAGGTGGTAAATCTTGAAGACGCTTAAGTTCGAGTTCTTTAAATGATTTAGTTAAAAGATGAACCTTTTCTGTGGAAGCGTATTGTTTTAAAAGTTGTTGTTCTTTAAATTTAAGAAGCTTGGTAGCATTAGTTTCCAATTCAAGAAAATTTACATTAATTGAAGAATTATTCAAGCATGAGAAGAAAAGTTGTTGATCTACTTGGTGTACCCCTTACTTTCAATCCCTCTTAGCAACGTTATCATGTTATATATGTTGATCCCAAACTTAGATCGATTTAGCTTTGTGTTAACGAGATTAAATCAAGTTTAACACGTAGAGAAACTTTGTTGTGTTGAACAAACTAAGTGTTATGCGGAATTTAACACTTAGAACAAAGAACAAAACAAAGTAAACAAAACTTTCACTTTGATTAATAATAAAAATGAAAGATTACAATGAAAGTGTTATGAGATATGTAGAAGAGATGTGTGAAAAAGATGTGTTTTATGTCTAACCCTAAGGCCTCCTTTTATAGGTTTAAGGATCCTTGTACAAAAAGATAAGATCAACTATTTTAGGAAAAGACATAAGATAAACATAACTTATTGACTAAATCTTTTTAAACATTAAGAATATATTCTGAATTCTTATCTTCATGTTTTATCCACCAGCTTGAAGAATTCATCATTGGCATATTTAGTCCTTGTCTTTGTCTTAAAATTCTTCTTGTCAACGCCTTGATAATTCTATCAGCGTCTCGCCTGTCAGCGCCCCGTTTACTCTTGTCAGCGTCCAATTTCCTCTTGTGAGCGTTCCAGTGACTTAGCTAATTTTATTCCCAACAATCCTCCCCTAAACTTGATATCTACTCTAGTAATCAAGTTTCTGAATAAAATAAAACATACAGAGAGGATTCTTACAAACATACTTATCCCTGAATTTGAGTAATAATAAATCTCGAAAAGTCAGTCACTCAAATCCCTTGTATAGTCAGCCTTCACTTGGTCTTAATCATCTTCAGTACCTTTTGAGTCTTTGGAGCTTTCTTTATTACTTTTGTCACTCAAATTTGATTGCTCCTCTCCTTTTTAAGACTCCTCTCCAAGATCAATATACAAGGACGGGACCAAGAACATCCTCCTTGCATCAGCTTCTAAAACAACAAGTCTATCAGTTCAAAACAGTGATCCTTGACAATTTGTACCATTTATGTATTATGCTTTTACAAGCTAATACAGATTTTTGTCAATTCTATTAATGTCAAAGGTTTCATACTGTCCTCATCCACGTTCGGGAAATGAATCCTCAATGTTGATTCATAGGACATGGGGATGGACTTACTGATGATAAGACTGACTTGACCTGCATTAAAGCTAGTGCCAATAGTCTCAGCCATCTCCATAACACTATACACCCTTGTGAAAGTGATCGCTGCTTCTACTAGATGTCAATCACTAGGAAAAACATCTCAATGATCATTAGGCTTCCAGATATCCAAAAATTTAAAAAAACAATAAGGGTGATGAAATGTTTTGGGTCTATAAAGAAGTTTAAGAATGACATCAGCTAAGATGGCATAGCATAAAATGTACTTGAGAATGCATAAAACCTTAGTTAAAACACAAACAAAGGTAATAATCCTAAGGAAATTAACTAGTCTCTAATAAGCAAGAATGACAAACACTATTCATGCATACACTCATGCAAAAGCATGATAGACACACATTAACTCTAGAGTCCTTTGTTCACAAATGCCCCAAAGAGAAAGTTAACTCATATAAAACCTTTGCAACTCCCCAAGTAACCCAAAAATAATAACTACCCCAAGTCACCCATATGACCACACCCAATTCTAGGTCAAAAGTCTTGGCAACATGCATGCAAAATAAACTACGTGCATGCTACAGTGCCTCGAGGTTTAGAAATTCCAACAATTTCATAAGGAAAGAGCCTTCATTATTTCTAACCCCCACTCACCAGTGGATACAATCTAGAATTGTGCAAGATTGCTCTAAGAGTACCCATAAACCTAGTGGTTTACCTCCCCTTAACAGAAGCATACAAATTATTATATGTGAAGAAGCAAAATTTTATCTCAAGATAGAAATGTAAACACTCCAACCATCATAAATAAAAGTTTGCAATTCTGTATCCATCCAAATGTAGCTCCACATTCCTGCATAGTTAGACAAAAACCACAAAAACACACCAATATAGGCTACCCTTTCCCACAACAATGGGTAGAGATAACATGTTAGTGGATACAAATAATATTAGTGGAAAGACCAACAATGCATGTTCCTTGAGCATCCACTATCCCAATATCCTTGATCATTAACCTGCTTTTGGATAGGCTGCTCAAAAAGAAAAAAAATTAGTTTTCTTTGGAGATCCAAGCCTTGTTAGACTTGGATTCATCTAGTTGTTTAACTAGAGTGGTCTTATTCTTTGCCACAAATCCCTGTTCATCCCTTTGTGGCCTAAACACCCAATTTTTTCCAATGAGTCTAGTAATGACCTTCTCAAGATATTTAAGTCTATTGCAACTCATTGAAATACCATTAAAATTGGAGTTTTGCTCTTGTTCAGGTTTCCAAGTTAAGTAGGATGATGCTTCAGACCCTTGACCCTTATTAACGAAGTATCTTTGTTTATATGGTCTAAAATAAGGTCTCATACCAAACTTGGAGCTGTCAGCGCTGCATTTGTGCCTGTCAGCGTTGAATTTGTTCCTGTCAGCGCTGAATTTGTTCCTGTCAGCGCTGAATTTGTTCCTGTCAGCGCTGAATTTGTTCCTGTTAGCGCTGAATTTGTTCTTGTCAGCGCCCAAATTAGGGTTTGCTACAGGAACATACTGTCTGTTTGACCAAGTGTTGGTCTTTTGAAAGGGCCTTTGTCCATGGGTATTAGCTGCCTTAGAGAAGAAAGGAGCTGGTCTAGCAGCCTGTGGTCTAGTGTGGACAAAAGGTCTATGGTTGACATTGGATGACCTATTGTCAGTGAATGAATTGTATTCACTCACACAATTATTTGCCAAATGTGAGAAGCTCCCACATGAGTAACAAGCCTTTTTGGACACAAACTTAGGCTTAGACTAATAAAACCTTGTCCCATTAACACTTTCTTGGCTTCTGAATGACCTAGGTTTCCTATACATTTCCGCGTATTTAACACTAGGCTGTATCTTAATTGGGGAGCCAAGATTAACATCTTTTCCAGTGATGGGATTTGTCACAGTTATAGGTGTAGATACAACTGGACTCTCAATAGGTGTAGGCACAAATGGACTCTCACTAAGTATCCCACCTTTAACAAATAAAGTGGGGTTGGCCTTTTTCCACTCTTCTAGGTCAATAACCTTTTGTCGGTATTCCTCAACTGGGGAAAGAACTCTAGGTGGAGGAATAAATTCCTCTTCTTGGAGTTCTGGAATACCAGTCCAAGAGAGATCCTTTCTATGGACACCATAGAAGTCCCCAACAGGTGGTGGAACAGCCACATATTCTTTCAACCCAATCCCAGACATATCCCTATAATCCCTTTGTTTATTAACACATTCACCTAGGGTTTGTGTGGCCTTATCAAATCTCTAAATTTTAAGTCCAACATTATCCTTATTCTTAATGGCCTCATCTAACTTAGCCTGTAACTCACCATTGACTCTCTCCATGATGTTTCTAATATCCATACTAGCATTTAACTCATGTTTTAAGATATTTATTTTATCTTTTAAGTCAAATTCCATTTTCTTGTACTCAGAAACTGTCTTCTCAGTTTGAGTGAGAGCAATTTGATAGTTAGACAACTTGCATCTCTCAGTACTCACATCATCTAACAATCTTAACACCTCTTTGTTAAGTTTTTCAGTATTTAACCTACAAGAAGAGTTATCACATACCTCACTATCAGAACATGAAGATGAATTGGAACTTGTGGAATTTGAAGTAGACGTAGCCTTAACTGAAAACATCATTAGATTCTTCTTCACCTTCTTCCCTAGCCTGGTTCACCTCACTATATTGGATTTCGTTCTTCAAATCAAAGTTTCTCAACAAGCTCTGATACCACTTGTTGATCCCAAACTTAGATCGATTTAGCTTTGTGTTAACGAGATTAAATCAAGTTTAACACGTAGAGAAACTTTGTGGTATTGAACAAACTAAGTGTTATGCGGAATTTAACACTTAGAACAAAGAACAAAACAAAGTAAACAAAACTTTCACTTTGATTAATAATAACAATGAAAGATTACAATGAAAGTGTTATGAGATATGTGGAAGAGATGTGTGAAAAAGATGTGTTTTATGTCTAACCCTAAGGCCTCCTTTTATAGGTTTAAGGAGCCTTGTACAAAAAGATAAGATCAACTATTTTAGGAAAAGACCTAAGATAAACATAACTTATTGACTAAATCTTTTTAAACATTAAGAATATATTCTGAATTCTTATCTTCATATTTTGTCCACCAGCTTGAAGAATTCATCATTGGCATATTTAGTCCTTGTCTTTGTCTTAAAATTCTTCTTGTCAACGCCTTGATAATTCTTATCAGCGTCTCACCTGTCAGCGCCCCGTTTACTCTTGTCAGCGTCCAATTTCCTCTTGTGAGCGTTCCAGTGACTTAGCTAATTTATTCCCAACAATATAATGGGATTTGCTTGTTAGATTCCGCTGTGCGCTTAATCATTCTAAGCTTTATTCAAAGCTTTGAAGTTGCTTACGAGGATTGTCGGTTTAGGGGGAAGCTATTTAAAAGCTTCTACATCAAGTTTATGTGGCATGAATTAGGGGGAAGTTAATTCAGAAGCTTCTCCTTAACCAGAAGTGTATAGGTTACTTAGCTCGTGCCGTTACAGTATTTCTTCTACAAGTTACTTTAAAGATGAGTCATTTTGAAGACGAAGGCCTCAGAAGACATCATCAGCATTGGACGCTTCATGAAAGCTCTTGTTCTTATCATTATGTAATTGTTAGGAAAAATATTGTAAGGAATTCTACACGTCGTCCCATGGGGGAAGATTGTTGGAAATTCACTTTATGTGACGACATTTAAGAATTCCCATTAGTTATCATAGTCACACACGCTTAGACTAGATTAGGTACAATGTATAGTTTAAGGTTCGTGTGTGACTATATATACCCCTCCTTAGCTTCCAAGGAGGGGTGTTGCTTGTGTTCATTTTCTTGTTTAATACATCTTTTATTCATTTCACACACAACCTCTCTTCTCTCTCTATCAACAATGGCTACCACCATTTACCACCATGTTAGACCACCGGATTAGAAAATAGCAAATCCACAATTGGCATCAGAGGCTCGGTTCCATCCTTGGATCGTTCTTATTTTCGATTTAGGTGGTCTAAAAATTTTTTTATGTCTCGTTCTATAATTTTTTTGGTCCGAATCTATCATTCTCTTGTCACTGGTTGTGGTTATATCTAATATTCATAACTTTTTTTGTCCTTGTCATCAGTCAAAGATGGTTCGTTTGTCTCACTGGTTTCATCCAAAGTTGTTATCATGGTCAAGTTGTTACATTTATCCTGGTCAAAGGGTTTTGTCACAGTCCTCAGCTGGTTTTCATAACCCACTGGTCCAATCTATCAAACTCTTCCTGGTCAAAAGAAGTCAAACCTGCCATATTTTCTTAAATCTGGTATTTTTGATGACTGGGTTTTGATAAAGTTTCATTCTTTCTGGTAGTTTTTTTTATTCACGTGATGAAGATGACCCAGAAAAGTAAGATCCTGAAAAATGGAAAAAAGTACAGATTTGGATAAGATTCTGCTTCATGGTACATCGCATTGAGTACGATGGTACCACTGCGATGGGTCCATCTTGACTGCGATGGACTCAAAGTTTTGGGCTTCGATGGTATGTTGCTTAAACAGACTGCGATGGCTCCATTGCGACGGGTACCATCGCAATGGGACATCTTGATACGATGGACTTTTCTTTTGACTGTGATGGGTCTAAAGTTTTAGACTACGATGGCCATTTTGTTGTTTGACTGCGATGGCAATTTTTTTAGACTCCGATGGGTTTAAAAAGACTGACTTCGATGGACTCTTGTTTAGACTGCGATGGGTCCAAACTTAGACTGCGATGGGTCCAAAGTTTGAGACTGCGATGGACATAATATTTTTTGACTGCGATGGGTTATAAGGTTTGACTACGATGCAGTTTAAAACTTACATAACCATGACCATGAAGTTTATTCTTAACACTTAACCAAAACCATCACAACCGAGTCAACTTAGTAATTACCGATTTGACTCAGTTAACTCACTGAGTCGACTCAACATCCAACCTTATTACTCCCAATCAACACCAAAACTAACCTAAGCCCATCGTCTCCTAATCCCATCTATACTCAATCCAAAACTTAACACATTTAAAAACCATTAAAAGATCTCAGTTTCGTTTCTTATATATCTTTTGAAGATATATTAGATCATTAAGATCTATTAGAAACGACATCATCATAGATCTATACTTAATTTTCGAGATTAAAGATAGATTAATAACAGATGTTAATAATCAACTCTTATTTCGATTGACACCAAAAAATCGACATGCATCAATACACCTACCTAAGACCTCGGTTGTATAACAAGATCTTGAAGATTTATATTTTCTTTGCTATTTTCGATGAATAATTTGATCATATCAGAAATGGTAATGATGTTTTCGAGTTCCATTATAAGATGAAGGGTAATTGGGTGTGATTTGTGTTCTATTGATTTAGTATTATATGAGATGATGATGATTCGTTTTATCGAATGATTGATGTGACTGATCTTGGTTCGTATAGTTATCAGATTGGGTGATTATTTAGGGAAATAGATGGAGATGTAGTTTGGCTGTTTGTTTGATAAGAGATGGGGGCGGAGAAAACCGAGATTAGGTTTAGGGTTGGTTAAATGTGAGTGAAATTAGGGGTTGTGGGTGTTATAACCCTTGTGTGATGGACCGGGTATATTATTTAAGATATGGGCCATGGACTCTCAAATGGGCCGGGTATATACACAATTTTTAAACACAAAATTTGTATTCTTGTATAAATTTTGTGTATATTATGTTATACTTCGGTCATCATCGGGACAAGACAACAAGTGACGTGACAACGTGACGTGACAAATGTGACGAGAATTTATTTGACGAGACCAAGAAAAATTTGGGTATATTTTAAGTGACTACAGATTTCGTTTGATCGGGTATTAATTACGTGAAGTTGAAGACGGATTTTTTGAAGGCGTGTATTTATTTTATCTTTCAAAGATAACATGCTCGTGCTTAATCTTAGAATGAAGACTTGTTTATCTGGTTTCCGGGTTCGGGGTGGTTGGTTGATGACTCGGATAACACTTAAAGGGGTTACATTGTTGTACTCAGTGTCACGCGCTTAGTCGACGTGGATAATTTCAAGAGGTGTTGTGCTTATAGACTTCTTCAGTGATGCATTGAGTACTTAGAGATTTCTCCACCGTTCTTCATTCAACAATTGTGCAAGCTTAAGTCACAAGATCGAAGGATTTTTATTCAGCTTCATGTTTGATGTATCTGGTTCATTCTTTCAGTGGTCACTTCAAATTGCTTTCAAGTGGGTTGGTAAAGATAGCCGTGGAGAGTTTATGAGAAGAGATTTTCGATCAACAGCTGATTCTCACAAAATATATAATTCAGCATATTTATTATACTCACGAGTTTTCAGGTACATGTGCGTACGATTTATTGATGGTTCCGAATTTCGAAACCATCAAAGGGGAAGAAGAAGACACATTGAACGCACAACGAGTACACGTGATGAACTTCATACCTTCTTTTGATTTGAAGATATTCCGGGATGACATTTGTCATAGCCGCAGAGAAAAACAGTGTTTTAACTCGTGGCGTTATCCATCTCTAAACGGTACACTACTGATTCGATGTTTAATTGTTTGGTTGTTGCAATTATTCATCATCATTATCCTATATGCATTCCCGGGACTTAATTGACTCTGGTGCATCTCCGGAAGAAGATATGTGCATTTTCGGGACTTAATTGACTCTGGTGTTACGATGTCAACTTCATGATTGGGATAAAGTGTCCAATTCAGTATTTGAGCTTCATAATTGGGATTGATTTACTTTCTTCAACAATATGGGGGAAGAAATGTCTTGATTCCTTCTGGTATGCATAACTTGAACTCTCAGGGGGAAGAAAAATTCAGAAGAATTATTCAAGCTTGAGAAGAAAAGTTGTTGATCTACTTGGTGTACCCCTTACTTTCAATCCCTCTTAGCAACGTTATCATGTTATATGATGGGATTTGCTTGTTAGATTCCGCTGTGCGCTTAATCATTCTATGCTTTATTGAAAGCTTTGAAGTTGCTTACGAGGATTGTCGATTTAGGGGGAAGCTATTTAAAAGCTTCTACATCAAGTTTATGTGGCATGAATTAGGGGGGAGTTAATTAAGAAGCTTCTCCTTAACCAGAAGTGTATGGGTTACTTAGCTCGTGCCGTTACAGTATTTCTACTACAAGTTAAAGATGAGTCGTTTTGAAGTCAAAGGCCTCAGAAGACATCATCAGCATTGGACGCTTCATGGAAGCTCTTGTTCTTTATCATTATGTACTTGTTAGGAAAAATATTGTAAGGAATTCTACACGTCGTCCCATGGGGGAAGATTGTTGGAAACTCACTTTATGTGACGACATTTAAGAATTCTCATTAGTTATCATAGTCACACACGCTTAGACTAGATTAGGTACAATGTATAGTTTAAGGTTCGTGTGTGACTATATATACCCCTCCTTAGCTTCCAAGGAGGGGTGTTGCGTGTGCTCATTTTCTTGTTTAATACATCTTTTATTCATTTCACACACAACCTCTCTTCTCTCTCTATCAACAATGGCTACCACCATTTACCACCATGTTAGACCACCGGATTAGCAAATAGCAAATCCACAAAAACTATTTAAATATTTTATTTAATAAAAACTTATATAAGTAAAGTTATTATTACCCTATTTTAAAAATATTTTAAAAACTATTTAGCTTCTAAAAATTTAATTAAATCTAATTTATTTAAAAACTAACTTTTACAACTAATTAAATTTATAAAATTGACAAAACATTTATTTATTTATTTATTTATTAAACTATATTATGAGCTTAATTAATAAAAACTTTAATTTTCTTAAAAGTAAATAATATTTTTAATTAATAAAAACTCTAAACTTGACAAATTTAAGAAAAGCGTATGTTATTAAACTGACAGTATAAGAATTACAAAACGTATATTAAACATTCAGTTCATTTGTAAACCAAATAGAGAGCCTGGTCCAGTTGGATAACACGTTGTACATATAACATGCAGGTCTCGAGTTCGAGACCTGCTGGAGGCAAATTTTTGTTATTATTTTTATTATTAAACTCGAATTTAATCAATAATAACAGCCTAACAAAATTAGTTAAATAAACAGATGAAAATAAAAATGCAATGACAAAATCTCGACTAAATAGCAGTTTCAGATTAACATTCAAATACTCATGAACAGACAGGATACATTCAATCCTAATAAGCTTCCACAATTTAATCCAAAAATATGCAGCTACCAAAAATCTAAGCAGAGAATTAACTCAGTTAAACCATGCCAAATAACACAGACTAATCGAGAGTTTAATAGGACAATAGCTATAGGCATTACGCAACTTCAAACACCAAAAGCAGTTAAAAAATTACTATCAGATAAATCACTGAGTAGAATCAGTTTACTCAAACGTTACTAACCTAAATCCATTCTAAAACAAATCAGCAATTACAAATCAATTAAAATACAGCAAGATCATACAGGCATTTCAACAAATAAAACAACCAAAGCAGATTCAAAAATCGTTCAACAGATTCTAAAATAGAAAACAACAAAGATTTCAAACTTCTATATCAGTTTAACAGTCATTTTAATAGTTGATACAAAATCAATTTCATCAGACTTTTAACAAACCAAAATCAGCAGTTAACAAGCAGTTTCATAAAATGCAGCAGATAAGAATGATGCATAAAGCAAATAGGAATGCAGACAAATCATACATTCATGGCATCTTTAAACAACTAGCAAAATAAACTAACAAACATCCTAAGACACTTAAATGGAACTGATTTAAACTTTATGACGAATCCATAAACAACCATCAACAAATCCTATCATCATACTCTTAAAATCATAAAAACGCATCAATCACAAATCTGAGACACAGATCTCGAGCTAACATTTAAGTATAACAATTCAGAATCAACAGCAAACTAACACTGATTCAGCAGATGACTAGTTAACTGATGTAACAGCTATAACCTCACAGCTATGACGACTAATTCATACAAAAATCTATATCAGCATGCTTATCAATTCAGCTAACATCACAGATCTAAATCACCAAATCAAATCATCACTACATAATATCAAACCTTATAACATATAATTACTTAAAGCAGATTAAACTAAACATTAAGAAAATTAAAAATAAAAAGAGCTTAACCATTTTGAAGTATCCGTTGGGACGAAGGTTAGCGTTGCGCTACCTTAGATCGCAAACGACACCATCACCATACAAACCACCATTGAAATCATCAAACATTCACAAACATATTGACTCGTCATGAACCAACAGCTTATATTTCACATTCATTCAGTGGGAATGAATATTTATCCATTCTCAATCTTATCAATCAAAAAAACTATTAATTAAGCTTAAATGACTGATAATCAATTATAACATAAATTTAGATTCAGAAAATCAACTGAGTAAAATTAAACGAACGATTTGCGGGATAAAACAAGATTATGCTAAAATTAACTTTTATTAATTCAATAAGATCATTACAATACTTTTGTAAAGAAAATAAAATTACAAGATTCCTAAACCTAAATTAACATTATAAGTATCTAAGAAAGAGAAGGATAATTTTTACTGATTTCTTCTTGGGGATTTTATATGAGAACCCGAGGGTAGGGGTTATTGGTGATGCGTTGATCTTGACCCTTCGATCATCTCTATCTTCTTCTCTCTCTCTTGGTTGTTTTGATCGGATGGTTGATATGAGCTCATAGTCACACGGATTGCCAACGTGGCAACCCGTTGTGCTTCTTGTGCTACTTCCTTGCTGAGGTGGAGGCAAATCATTGGTGGAATGGTATTTGTGAGGTGTTCAAACCAATCACAACAAAGTTAAGAGCCACGTCACCACAATACCCATCTTCTTGCTTCCGAAATGGGAGAGGAATTAATTTCCAACTCGTGTGAATCACACGAGTGGAATAAATCACAAAGCCCCAATTTATTTGTGAAATTTATTTGATTAGGGTTTTTGATGAATAGTGAAGGTTACAGGTATTTTTTTGTGGGAGAGAAGCTAATAGGAGTTATCGAAGGTTTTTTATTTATTGTGTGTGAGTGGAAACGTAACACGTGAGTGGGTAATAAATAAAATATGTGAAGCTTTGACTGACCAAGGATCACCAACCGTTTATTTAACAAACCCTAAGGCCCAAAATTCTTCCCAATCGTTTCTTTTATTCCACTATGGGCTATTGTTGGGCTTGGACCCAATTTTATTCAAATCCGTCTAATAAATGTTGCTTTGGGACTATTGGGCTTTTGACCCAATAAAACAAACAACACTTCCTTAATCAGCCCAATAATTAAGCCCATTTAGATAATGTGGGACCCACTTGGTAAATAATCTTCAATAAATTCAAATCCGCTTAAACCGAGCTCGTTTTTGGCTTCATCGATCTTTTCTTCAAACTTCGTGTCGGTTTTTGTCGGTTTTCCGCGAACTTTGGTACCTACAAACATGAAACAAAAAACAAACATATACAAGGCATTTTCCATTGATTTTATGCAATTATTGTTCGTTATTAGATACAATTGATATGAGTTAAATCACTCATATCAAACTCCCCCTTGCTAAGCAATTGTCGTGTCCTCACGCAATGATAAAATAAAACACTAACTATACCATTATTCAACTTTTGACAACTTTATTTTGCAAAGACATAATGTATTGCTTTCATTATTTAAAAATAACTCTTAGGATCATAAAACTCAAATAGATTCATCGTCCCCGACTTTTCACTTTTCCATGCCAAGTGCAAAAACAAGATCATTGTCAATCATAAGCCCCAAAATTAAACCAACTCATACAAGTAATTTGTGTTAAACTCAATCTCCTATTATTCCTAATTGTATCTCTAGATTTTATTTGTCATTCACCCAAAGGCTCATTTGACTTATTTTTTGATATGTATTAGTCCAAAAATGAAGGCAAGAACGGTGTAAACTCAACACTCAAAACCTAACCTCGACTTCAAAAACCGTTGTCACTAAAGAAAGCCCACATCAAGGATAACTTAACACGATTTGAGGGATAAATCCCAGACCCGAAATTTGGCTAATATGGATACTTAAAGCAACAATAAAAACCTCCAAAGTCAATTATGACCTTATTAGTGGAGTTAGCAACAATCACATCATAACACCTTGCGGCTCTTTAAGATGCAATTGTGCTCCTTATTTAAAATCAACACCCGAAGGCTCCTTGGACAAAAATAAGGGAATTGACATCACCATCCCACCATACGGCTCATGATGATGAAGTAATTTTTATTCAACACGTCCCCTCGCCATACACCCTAAGGCTATAATGACAAGGTTAGTGCTACATGACTCCCACCCGAAGGCTCCTAGAGAACATGTTTTTATTTATTCTTCTTTATTAATATGATATTTATAGTAAGCCAAATTTCCACAATCCCATGATCAAAAGTCCATGACGCTGACATCCTTAATGTGTTCTCACTTTAATTACAAGGGAAGAAAAATAAGGAGTTACGAGTTAAGATATCAAGCCTAAACCGCTAAAAACTTCATTTATTAAGCAATTATTATTCAAGCGTAGAAAGTAAATACGAGGAGATTAAATCAAACACAAAAATACTTGCACAAAGAAAAATTTAACCTTAGAAACTTATGATTGAACTCTATCATCTCTTGTTCTCCATATTGTAAAATTTCAAAAATGTGAAATCAACGGATACTTAGCCTATTAAATCAAAGTTTTGGGTTTTCAAGTCATCTATAGGATCTTGCATCTTCTTATACTCTTTCAAGTTTTAGAATTAGCGTTTTAAAGTTCCCTTGATAGACGACTTTCTAGGATCAATTATAGGAACTTGCGAAAAGTTCTTGTTCTTAACTCGTATGAATTAAGACTTTCGCGTTTTAAAGCTCCCTAAATAAAAGCCTAGAAAAACTTAATTCAAATACGTTAAGGAAAAGCTAAGGTTAAAAACCGAGTCGAGTCAAAAACTATTTTTATTTTCACCAACGGAAAGCCTACATTTGTGTCAAAAGCACTTATTTTCTTTATTAAAACTTAAAAACAACACTAAAAATTTAAAATTTTATTAAAAAATGAGAAGAACAATTACGTTTAGACACGACAAAAGCAATTGCAAGCGATTATATCGACTGACTCCCCCATGCTAAAACCAAACATTGTCCAAAATGTTTCTTTGCTCAAGAGTAACACCCCCATGCTAAAACACGAAGAGTATAATGTAAAATCCTAGCATGGAAAGAGCACGCAAATCTATAAGCCGTTTATTAATTATGCCTTCAGATAAAACGTTAGTAGATAAAAATCAAGGGATAAAGAGCGTGCCCCTTTTTGGCATTCAAAGAATGGAAGATCAAGTGGACCGGCAAAAACCGAACACGAGAGTCTTCAAATATTAGGGTCATACCTAAGATCACAACACAACAAAACACGAGCACGAGCTTGAAAGATCAAGCCTTATTAGTGTTAGAAAATAGATAGAAGATAGAATGTATGGGACTCCCCCACAAGGCACCTCGTTTTTGTTAACCGAGTCATGAGCTCGAATCGATCCCCGCATTCATTGGTCCTTAGGGAAAGTGGTAAAAACCGGCATAATGGAATAAAATCCATGATAAAGCATGATGCCGGGGTCAAAGATTACATCCTCGTTTTCGGATGACAAACGAAAGGATGAAACTCCAACACAAATCTCTAAAAAGAGATGGTAGTCACAAATCACGATATGGATGTAGCATGCTCCCCGAGATAAACTCGTACCAAGATGATCAAAAAGTCTTTCAATTATTACATCGGTGAAAGGCCGAGATTTCCCTAAATCAACGATTTCGGGATCGAATACCGCGTCCTCGGTGGAGAAAGGAATAGACAACACGGTGTCGTCCCCCCATGCTAATCCAAAATCATATAAAGCACATGGTAATGGTGTGGTAAAAGTCTCAACCATAGTGGAATCAACATTCTTTGCTTTAACGACCATTTCACCCTTAGAAATGTGATCAATCGGATCATGGTACTCAATATGAGACACATGAAAAACCCGCACATTAAGGTCAAAGTGGGTGGGAGGAGGACGTGGGACGAAATCATCATCAAGTAAATTCTCTAAAAAGAGAGCGTCCCCCTCCGGGTCGATATCATCAACACCCGGTGGTATCGAATCATTAGAAGCAAGAAAAGTGTCAATCTCCTCCATAAGCGGATCACTATCCTCAACGGGAATAGGAAATGGAGAGAAAGACTTGGGATTAGGCTTAAAATTTAAAGCCTCGATCCTAGAAATGAGAAGATAGACGTTTGATAACTTCTCACGAAGAATCACGTCTTCCACATCTAAATGAGTAAGTTCATCGGTGAACTTCTCAAGGATTGGAATAGTCAAATCAACCTCATTTCCCGGTGGAAATGGGTCTAAAGGAGCAAGTTCAAAAGTGAACCTCTCAAAAACCGGATCACTATCATCCTCATTTCCCGATGGAAATGGGTGAAGAAGAGTAGGTTCATCGGTAAACCCCTCAAAATCGGAGTCGTGAATGTCATCTTTATAAGAAAGTTCATCGGAGAACTCCTCATTAGAAAATTCACTAGAAGTAGAATCATTCTCAAAATCTTCATTTCCATCACAATTTTCATCATTAGAATTGGAGAAAATATCAAAGTGAATAGAAGAAGTAGAGTCATCACAATGTGGCAAATCACACATCTCATTGGAAATACCGTCAAACTCTCTCGGGTTTTGGACAAGAATCTCAACACTAGACTTCATTACTTCGTCCGATTCCGTGTCCGGAATAGTGCTAAAATGCTCGTCCCCCTTGCTTAGAGAATTTTCGGGTTCCACGGTGGAAGAATCATGAATAGGAGTAATGATGTCATGAGATTTACTCATCATCTAGGATGGGTGAATCCTCGGGCTCCTTAGCCGACAAGACATGAAAAGGAAGCACGATAGCACTAGACGAAGGATGAAGAGCAATAAGATCTTGCAAAGAAATAGCACTATCCTCGTCATCATCCAAAAGAAGTGAACGCTCGAGTTCACAATTAGCAAGAGATTTTGCTTCCGCTTGAGTTCGTTCTTTCTCTCGAATTTCAATGCTTAATCCGTTATAATCTTGCGAAAGTTGTCTAATCTTAAGTTCACAATCTCTTTTAAATCCCTCATCAATTATTTCTCCATGAAATCATCGACTTCCCAATTCATTAGTTATATCATTAATCTCTTGATTAATTTGTTTCTTTTCAAGCAACATATCTTCAATGCTTTTTTCAACAATTTCGACATTTCTTTGATTCGTTATTTGTTGGAACATTATTTCAAGTCGTTCAAAATTTTCACACGCGAGAAAAGGGCTCATAAAAATTATTATCCCTCGGTTGACAATCAAAGCTCTCGTGAGGACCTCCACAATAATCACAACAAGGATGTTGTTGTGATAAACTCGGTAAATCTTGTGGATAACAATTATCATTAAAGTTTTGATTGTAGCTCGGTTCTTGCTCGTAATTAAGCAAGAATCGATGCAAACAATAATCACCAAAATGAGAATCGTTTCCACAAAACTCACACGAGGGTGTCTCGTATGTAGGGTGTGGATGTGGGTAAAAATCGAGAGAATTATTTGAAACATTCGGATTTCCACATGAAGTAATATCATCACAAAAAGGACAAAATCCAACTCGTATATCGTGACGTAAGTCATTTCAACAACGTTCACACGTGCACCACCGACATGGTAAAAAACCATATAACGGTTCTCTACACCCAACACAATCGACGAATGAATTCATGGAAGAATTAAAATTTAGAGGGTGAGAAGAAAAAGAATTAAACATGATAGAGGATTAAGAAGATTATTTTTGGTATTTTTCAAATAAACGAGAAAAACGATACATAATAAGAAAATAACAAAACTTTCCGAGGACAGAAAGGGTCTTCAAATCAACGCTCAACAAATCTCCACAAAGCGAATCGTACACAAGATCCCTGGCAGCGGCGCCAAAATTTTTGATGTGTCGAGATATGTATAGTGATAATTAGATACGTTATAGGGTAAATTAGAAAATTACCTTTAGGAAAAAGTAATAGACTAATATTACCAATGACGGATTCAATTAAAACGTTGGTGAACCAAGTTCGTTGTACACGAAGATCGAGTGAATTTGAGACGTTTTGCTTTGATTTGGACAATTGATTTGAATTGGTTTTCGGTTTTTAAACTAAAAGATAAATCTACCAATTTAAAACTTATTTTAATCCTAAAGTGAATGAATAGTAAACCCGATATTTATTCTAAAAGACAAATATCTAAAATTAAAACTATTTAAATATTTTATTGAATAAAAACTTATATAAGTAAAGTTACTATTACCCTATTTTAAAAATATTTTAAAAACTATTTAGCTTCTAAAAATTTAATTAAATCTAATTTATTTAAAAACTAACTTTTACAACTAATTAAATTTATAAAATTGACAAAACATTTTATTTATTTATTTATTTATTTATTTATTTATTAAACTATATTATGAGCTTAATTAATAAAAACTTTAATTTTCTTAAAAGTAAATAATATTTTTAATTAATAAAAACTCTAAACTTGACAAATTTAAGAAAAGCGTATGTTATTAAACTGGCAGTATAAGAATTACAAAACGTATATTAAACATTCAGTTCATTTATAAACCAAATAGAGAGCCTGGTCGAGTTGGATAACACGTTGTACATATAACATGCAGGTCTCGAGTTCGAGACCTGCTGGAGGCAAATTTTTGTTATTTTTTTTATTAAACTCGAATTTAATCAATAATAACAGCCTAACAAAATTAGTTAAATAAACAGATGAAAATAAAAATGCAATGACAAAATCTCGACTAAATAGCAGTTTCAGATTAACATTCAAATACTCATGAACAGACAGGATACATCCAATCCTAATAAGCTTCCACAATTTAATCCAAAAATATGCAGCTACCAAAAATCTAAGCAGAGAATTAACTCAGTTAAACCATGCCAAATAACACAGACTAATCGAGAGTTTAATAGGACAATAGCTATAGGCATTACGCAACTTCAAACACCAAAAGCAGTTAAAAAATTACTATCAGATAAATCACTGAGTAGAATCAGTTTACTCAAACGTTACTAACCTAAATCCATTCTAAAACAAATCAGCAATTACAAATCAATTAAAATACAGCAAGATCATACATGCATTTCGACAAATAAAACAACCAAAGCAGATTCAAAAATCCTTCAACATATTCGAAAATAGAAAACAAAAAAGATTTCAAACTTCTATATCAGTTTAACAGTCATTTCAATAGTTGATACAAAATCAATTTCATCAGACTTTTAACAAACCAAAATCAGCAGTTAACAAGCAGTTTCATAAAATGCAGCAGATAAGAATGATGCATAAAGCAAATAGGAATGCAGACAAATCATACATTCATGGCAGCTTTAAACAACTAGCAAAATAAACTAACAAACATCCTAAGACACTTAAATGGAACTGATTCAAACTTCATGATGTATCCATAAACAACCATCAACAAATCCTATCATCATACTCTTAAAATCATAAAAACGCATCAATCACAAATCTGAGACACAGATCTCGAGCTAACATTTAAGTATAACAATTCAGAATCAACAGCAAACTAACACTGATTCAGCAGACGACTAGTTAACTGATGTAACAGCTATAACCTCACAGCTATGATGACTAATTCATACAAAAATCTATATCAGCATGCTTAACAATTCAGCTAACATCACAGATCTAAATCACCAAATCAAATCATCACTACACAATCTCAAACCTTATAACATATAACTAATTAAAGCAGATTAAACTAAACATTAAGAAAAATAAAAATAAAAAGAGCTTAACCATTTTGAAGTATCCGTTGGGACGAAGGTTAGCGCTGCGCTACCTTAGATCGCAAACGACACCATCACCATACAAACCACCATTGAAATCATCAAACATTCACGAACATATTGACTCGTCATGAACCAACAGCTTATATTTCACATTCATTCAGTGGGAATGAATATTTATCCATTCTCAATCTTATCAATCACAAAAACTATTAATTAAGCTTAAATGACTGATAATCAATTATAACATAAATTTAGATTCAGAAAATCAACTGAGTAAAATTAAACGAACGATTTGCGGGATAAAACAAGATTATGCTAAAATTAACTTTTATTAATTCAAGAAGATCATTACAATACTTTTGTAAAGAAAATAAAATTACAAGATTCCTAAACCTAAATTAACATTATAACTATCTAAGAAAGAGAAGGATAATTTTTACTGATTTCTTCTTGGGGATTTTATATGCGAACCCGAGGGTAGGGGTTATTGGTGATGCGTTGATCTTGACCCTTCGATCATCTCTATCTTCTTCTCTCTCTTGGTTGTTTTGATCGGATGGTTGATATGAGCTCATAGTCACACGGATTGCCAACGTGGCAATCCGTTGTGCTTCTTGTGCTACTTCCTTGCTGAGGTGGAGGCAAATCATTGGTGGAATGGTATTTGTGAGGTGTTCAAACCAATCACAACAAAGTAAAGAGCTACGTCACCACAATACCCATCTTCTTGCTTCCGAAATGGGAGGGGATTTAATTTCCAACTCGTGTGAATCACACGAGTGGAATAAATCACAAAGCCCCAATTTATTTGTGAAATTTATTTGATTAGGGTTTTTGATGAATAGTGAAGGTTACAGGTATTTTGTTGTGGGAGAGAAGCACATAGGAGTTA
This sequence comes from Glebionis coronaria, assembly GCA_025667525.1. Lineage (NCBI taxonomy): Eukaryota > Viridiplantae > Streptophyta > Magnoliopsida > Asterales > Asteraceae > Glebionis > Glebionis coronaria. The sequence goes on from CM046874.1 coordinate 647,600,334, forward strand.
TCGAAGGTTTTTTATTTATTGTGTGTGAGTGGAAACGTAACACGTGAGTGGGTAATAAATAAAATATGTGAAGCTTTGACTGACCAAGGATCACCAACCGTTTATTTAACAAACCCTAAGGCCCAAAATTCTTCCCAATCGCTCCTTTTATTCCACTATGGGCTATTGTTTGGCTTGGACCCAATTTTATTCAGATCCGTCTAATAAATGTTGCTTTGGGCCTATTGGGCTTTTGACCCAATAAAACAAACAACACTTCCTTAATCAGCCCAATAATTAAGCCCATTTAGCTAATGTGGGACCCACTTGGTAAATAATCTTCAATAAATTCAAATCCGCTTAAACCGAGCTCGTTTTTGGCTTCATCGATCTTTTCTTCAAACTTCGTGTCGGTTTTTGTCGGTTTTCCGTGAACTTTGGTACCTACACACATGAAACGAAAAACAAACATATACAAGGCATTTTCCATTGATTTTATGCAATTATTGTTCGTTATTAGATACAATTGATATGAGTAAAATCACTCATATCAATATCACATAATTTAATAATGACAATCATTATATATACATGCCTTAGATGTCGGTTACTACTACTAAACCAAATAGGAAATTAGTAGCTTACGTCAAAAGCAAAAATTAGAGTATCAAATTTGCTTTTAATTTAATTTACATATAGGCCCTTTAACTTTTAACTACCTTTGTAAAATCATGTTAACTAACCAATTAATTAACATTCATTATAGCTTATCACTAATTAATATATTACGCATAATATATAAACGTATAATTGTTTTACGTATTAACGCGTGCGTCTCCTTAGGCTCGGGACGACTTCCGGACATATATTATTTACGTGTACATATTCCTTCAGATGTCAGACTTGTCTTTGAACTTGGTTAATATATTTCTCTTTTGTGCTATTGTATGTATCCTACAAAATGTACTATACTTTTACTGGTGTTATTCATTTTATGTTTGTCCATTTACGGACTTTTTGAAAACAATTACCGGTCATAATTTTTAGGTGAAATGACTTCTTTACGCTTAATTATTTAAATATCAGTATAATTATATGACGTTCTAAAATCTTGTTGCTATACGCGGGTACTCAACTATTTTGATATATTTATGTTCTATTTTAACGCTACAAGAAACACCTACCACTATAGCGCATATGATTAATTATATGCCGCTAGACATTTTTCATATCTTTAATCATTTGCCGTTAGGCATCCCCCCCCCCCCTATGCGCGGGTACTCGTCCAGTAACGTATAAGTAATAGATAATAATGAATTCTACAAAGGTGCCGACTAGTGTGCTTGTCGACTAAATACCAAAAAGAAAGAAATACTATAAAATTACTATCGATTCATGAATGAAAAGTTGTATCCCAAACAAAGTCCTAAATTTTTTATTGCAAGATATCAAGGAGATGCACTGTAAGTTTGGAAGCAATTAACCTGTATAATAATTGCAGGCCTAAAAATAAATATACCAATTAACCTGAATAATCCCAATAGGCATTCCAGTCTCCCAAACTATAGTCTACATGAACCTTAAACAGACAATAAACATGCAATGGAATATAGGGTGCAAAAGAGAACCAGGTTCCGAGAAAACATGTAGAAAATGTAGCTTTCCAATATTCATTCAATAAATAAAAAACAATGCTGCAGCACCATAGAACTAGATCAAGTGATACCGAAAGAGCAATTCTCTAACAAAATAACATTACTTACACTCAAGAGAACAGGTGATACCTTTTCGAGTGAGAACATATCATTGGATAATTATTAATTCCTGTTTTTCCTCTTGGACCTTTTCTTCTACCTGCCAACCCTTGAATCTTCAGAGCCACTGGCATCTTGTTCTTGCTTTTGGTTTTTCTCTTTCCTACTCTTCCTCCTTTGCGATCGTCCCTTTACCATATTTCTTAGCAATAGGCATTTCAATCTCAGAATTTGAACTCTCACTCTCTTCTGCATCACTCTCATCTGAGCTCTCGTTTGCACCTCTCTTCCTATGCCCTTTAGTTTTCTCTAAACCTGACATGACAGCAGCCTGAATAGCTTCTGGATCCTTTTCCTTGTCATCTTTAATGCAGCGCATTCAAAGATGTAGGCTGGTATTCTCCATTTCGGCAGCGCATTCAAAGATCCCATGAGAGAATAATACTGAATTCAGTGATCCCAAATCAAATACATTCTGTTTTTCCATTCTAATGTAAGTTATATGGGGCGTTGTGGTTTGTTCCCACCTTCTCTATTTCTATGTTTGATGACGCCCGTATTTAGTCTCTATTATGCTTTGGCGTGAGGATGTAGCTTCATCAAAGGATTTTTAAATGAAGGCTTTAGTCTCTACATGGGAAATGTATATAAATATAGAGATTTGGCCTTGTGGGGGAGTGGTTCTTGCAACCAGGGACGAAGCCAGAACCAAAACTTACCGGGGGAACAAATTTTTTTTTGAACCATACGTTATGGATAGTGATTTTACGATTTTTCGTAACCAAAAAACACTTACATAAAGTTATTATTTTTATAACACAAGTTGAAGCGTCATTAAAATAATCATTACCCATCTATCACCCATCTGATTACGTAAATCAGTTTTAATGAGTTTCATTTTAGAAAAAAAAAACATCTTTCAACCGTGGTGGTAGCAACATGCAAGACTAAAGCCAACTACAACAACCGATATACCAAAATATCATATTGTGCTTTTTTCTATCCACTAGCAAAATCTTTATCACTAAACATAAAATGATAATAGACTCCTAGTTCTGTAGAAAGACTTAACATTTCCTCAGAGTAAACTAACGCTAATACATCTAACTATGTTTAGGAACTTTGATACACTAAATTATGAAATTGAAGCATGTGAACTCAACGTCGTCGTACAATTAAGTAAATCAGTGCTTCCCTCATTAAACGATCTCCAAACTCTTTAATGTTCATATACATAAAAATGTTTAATATATCAACCTCGAAATGATGTCGATTTGTTATTATGTCTCTTTAATGTTTTGATTGAAAGTTATCCATATTCACCATCTCAATACCGTGTTTATCACAAAATGAATTTAAATTCTTTAAAAGTGAAGTAAAACATGTTGCTATATACTCTTGCAATGATCTTTTAGTTTCTTTTACCAATCAAACGACTTATAAGATAGTTTGATTTTCCTTCTGAATATGTTGTGACAATGTATTAGTGAGCTCCAACAAGTAAAATAAAAACACAAAATCAAGTGTTTTGAAATACTTTATAAGGCCAAAAGCTATTCTACGGCTAGATATATTATCATCTTCTTCCTCAACATAGTGAAAACTTTTGAAAATATTTTTATCAAACTAGTAATGGTTTTATGATAAAACCCCATCTTTCTATCAAATAAGACTAGAATATATTTCGATGGACCGGGTGCATTTAAGATATATATGAGAAAATCGACATTTTTTTCAAAAATTAACATAACGTAAAAAAATCCATAGGTGTCACGGGCACCCACGGGACACCCCTGACTCCGTCCCTGCTTGCAACTGAAGATTATGCCTATTTTGCACGCGTTTAATTCAGTTGGAATATTTATTAGCTGGAAGTATGGAAAGTGTAGTTTACATTGCCTACAAAAGCATGATGGTTTGGATGGATTATGCCTTTTAGTCTTATGCAGTTTTCGGGTATGTGAGTGAATATTGAATGTGATAGTTTAGTGAAAATTTTGTAGAATACGGTATATAATTTTATTAAATAGGAGTAATAAAATGAACAGAAAACAAATAAGAAATTAAATAACAAATAATAATTGAAAGTAGTAAATATGCTAGATTAATAATAATAGCCCATTTGCAAACCGCCTTACATTTTCGTAACAAGTCATGAGCCTAATAGGCCAGTCGGTGGTTGATTATTGACACCACACGTAAATATTTCCTTATATATTACCGCATAACTTACCATAACAACATAAAAAAACAAACCCTTCAATCGATCGACTTCGTGTTTTCTCTGTCCCTTTCTTGATTTCTTAACTTCAGTCGCAGGTTTCATCAACTTTTTAGCTTGTTGAATCGTAGAACACATTACAATTATGGACGAGTGTGTAAAGAATACTAACCAGGATGTATTCGAGATGATCAAAAATATGATCAAGGTTGCTGCTATCGACCATCCAGACCAATTTCGAGAAAAAAGAGACAAACTTGCTGAGGCTCTTTACCCAATTAGTGCAAGTCAAGATAATAATGGAGTTGTTGACGAGGTTTTGAGGATTAAAGAGTTTCTTGAGAAAATTTTCATGCATGCCGCATCTGGAGCGTTGGTCTGTGACCTGTTGAACAAGCTTCGCGATATGAGGCTATCTATAAATATTCTGGAGGTAACAGGGATTGGGAAAACTGTTGCTTCTTTGAAGAAACATGAGTCGAAAGACGTCAAGCAGACTGCTAATCTGATGATAACAGATTGGAAGCGTATGGTGAACGAATATTGGGATGGAAAGAATTCGGCTGTGGTTCATGAGCAGGAAGAATGTGGTGATCAGTTAAATAAGAACCATGTCAAGCCAGTGATCAGAAATAATGACTTTAAAATAGTACTACTGAGTGCCGAGCAAACAAGAATTAGAGTGCGACAAATGTTAAAGACGACCCAAGTTAATGTGGAGAGTAAGGGTCGTCCAGTTCCAGATAATAACGGTGTTGCCGAGGCTTCAAGGACTACAGGTCTTGTAAATGAGCGTAAGGGTGAAGATGAATCAAAATCAGATTCTAGATCCGTGTTGCTTCAGTCTATAAAGACACCAAGGGAACTGAATAGGAATATGAAGTTGCAAACTGATTCAGAAAAGGCAACGGATCAAAAGGGTCTTAATCGAAAGGATTCAAGCAGTAATTACAACAAGAAACTTGATGCGACGAAGCGAAAACTGCAAGAGAATTATACACAAGAAGAGTTTAGGAAGAATAAGAGAAGAGTACAAGTATTGGAGGTTCGTGAACTCAGCAAACATGGTATTCTCCCCCCAAAGGATCCAGTCGGAAAACGCTCTTATGCACGTCGTCACTGATTGATTCTTTTTTTGTAAAACTTTATAAATATCAATCTAAGAGTTAATTTTGTTCATCCTTTTGTACAAATCTTGTTAGTGGTAAATTGTGTTTTTGTCAAAAGTGTTCAATTGCACTTTGTAGTTCTGCTGCCAAGTAATTAGTTTCATGTGTTAATTTGCTAGCATGTAAAATTTACAATGGTTTCATGTGTTAATCAAAAGGCTAAACCCACTTAACCAAACAAAAAATAAATTACAATGGTCTCGTATGGAACCGCAGCAAGCAGCTAACGAAACAAACAACTTAGCTTCATACAATTCAAAGTTCTTGATTATCGGTGTTACATAATCATAATCACACTAAGGAAACAATCAAGTTGAATATATTGTACTGATAGATAATTGGCGAGAGTTGATCGATCAGATTGTTATGTCATGTGAGGAAAAAAAAATTAGTTAACAAGGTTCTTAGGATCAAAGCTTTTCTTGATGAAAAAGTCGGAGATGGCGAATGTGCATCATGGGTAGCGGAGTCGTTGAGAAAGCTAGAACGAATGGTTTTATTGGTTAAAGTTCTCAAGGAAACGATGATTGGAGAATCTGTTGGTGTTTTTCTATAACATGCTTCTAAAGATGTTTCTAGGGTTTCAAGGTTTGTTATTGACAAGTGGAGACGAGTGGAGACGTGTGGTTGACGAATGGGTAGAAAGTAACGCAAGGAAAGCTGACTATCGAGAAGAGGTGATGAAAGATGTGATGATAACTGAACCACAACAACGAAGGCCGGTAGTTAAAATAAAGGTGAAAAAGAAAAGTGATTGGGGTAAAGATAATGTTGAAAATAGTAATGGAATTGATGAGGTTTTGAGGATCTAAGGGGTTCTTGAAAACAGTACAGGAGAAGAATCGACACCGGGATAGGACAAACAGTTAATTCTTTTGAAAAACATGCTTCGAAAGATATTAGCCAGCTTGCAAGAACGCTCATCAAAGCATGGAAAGATATGGCAGACGAATGGAGAATTTCAGAACAAGCGAAGAATCATAAGGGTTTAGTCACTCGTGACCAGCATTGTCAACCGACTGATTCTGATTCAACAACAAGTGATCAGAAGACTTTAGTCACTCATGGTCAGCGTAGTAGGCCGATTGATTCTGATGCAGCAACAAGTGATCCAAGGGTTTAAGCAACACCAGTAAAGAAAAAATGGAGTCAACAAAGAAGAGGCTTCAAGAAAGGTATAAAGAATTGGAAAACATGAAGCAGAAGCGAAAGATACAAGTAATCGAGCATTATGAACTCCCCAAACACGGTCGTCTTCCCCCAAAAGCATAACATGTTAAACCAGTCAACGAACGAGTCAAAAGATGAAGTACTGCAAATTTTGTTACAGTTTGTTTGATCATGTCGTACATTGCAATGACCTGTTCGATTGTAATTTTCGTGTTAGCTGAATCCATGATTACGTAATTTCTCTGCAATTTTGTTCTACACCATTCATCTCGTTGACAAGGATCAGTAATGACTGAATTGCTTTATATTCAAATTTGTTTATCTGCATTTGTAAGTTGGGACAGATTTATTAATAGGCCACTTAGATTGCGGGCAAGTAAGTTTCGTCTACGTCAAAAGTCTCATCTATGTATAACTGAGAAAGACTAGACTTTAACATACATTTACATCATAGAATCTGACATTCGGACTGATACTACTAACTCGCCAAGTAATAATAATTGTAAACGATAAGGAATTGGACAAACATTTTGTCTGGTATTCTCCATTTCTGCATCGCAATTAATAGATCCCATGAGCTGTGACTATTGCCAAACTTATAATCCAAATAATACTGATTCAGTGATCCCAAATCAAATGCATTCTTATCTTTGAGTTTGGGACTCTGCTTGTTCTGTTTTTCCTTTCTAATGTAAGAAATATGGAGCCCTGTAGACACACAAGGTGCCCATGTTATTAAGTCCACTTTCATCGCATGAATATGATCAGTTGGATGTAACCCTGCAGTGTTCTTAATACACCCGCAAATGTAAAATAAACATGTAACTGATTTATACAAGTCCAGAGATTCAAACCGCATTGTAATTACCTCTATCAAAGAATTTCATTTTCCTCCATTTCACAGAACACTCATCGCTGCAGACGTGAAGCAATCCATAATTGATTACAAGTTAATTAGACTATTGGAAACGTTAACCTTGAATTCCAAACCTGATTTTGAAGCGATAGCAAAAATCAGTTCCCCAAATTTCTTATTGCGAAGTGCCACCACTGTAACACGTGCCAGAATGAAAACAATTACAATTATTGCGATATTTTAAACTACATTGACTATCTTCATTGTCTATTAAAGATAGCTTTATAGCTTATGCTTGCACTTGTTCACTAAGAATAGATCCTAAGCAAATACAGTAAGAACATACTGCTGCAAACTATCAATATCCGATGTACAACCTCAATCCTATGTAAACCTGACAGTAAACAGAATGCTTTCCTTTTGAAACATCGTTTTTACACACGTTCGTAACTTCTAAGCATGACCAAGTGCTGATCATATTCTGCTATTTCATCAAACATAAGTCTTGTAAATTTAAATGGAGAATTGTTGAAGCCAGGGTTTGCTTGAGGTAACTGTTACACAATAAACGAAATACATAAATCAGAGATAACTCTAAGTAACCTGCTAACTAATTTATGAATCACTTCAATTATCTGTCAAAATCACCTCCTCCTCACCCCCGTTATGTTCATCCAATGCTCTCTTAATATCTTCTTTGGTCACACGTACGTCGTCAAATTTAAACCTACAAAGAACTTCATATGGCGATTCATATCAGTGCAGTTACACATTCTCCTTGTCTCTTGTCTCTGCTACCTGCAAAATCCCAAGTGTAAGCAATCATCAACAATAAGAAAATGCAGCATAAGCAAAATGCAGTACAGAAGACGTTGCTCAATAGGTCCCATCACATGATTCTTAAATATCATTATGAAATAACTCCACAAGATACTAATCTTTATCTTTATCTTTACTACCTTATAAAGAGTTTATAAATGTTGAAATGTTGAAATGTTTAAACATTTAATGTAACTAGACGAATACCCGCGCATAGCGGCAAAGTTTTTAGCGGTAGATAATTAAAGATATATGATATTGGCGGAATGTTTTTCGTATCGTGTACGAATGTGATATACATGTCCATGTAGAGATGATCATATAGACGAGTACACGTGCATGATAATGAACATTCATAACGGCAGATGATTATGATAATTTTAAAAGTTTGATTTGTATATTATATTTATGACGAGTAATTCGATCTTCATTGTTTAAAAAATGTTATTATTTTGAAGTATATCGCTTGCTTCCTAAAATCTTGATATGTTTTTGTTATTAATTCAATTTAATGCATATTATTGTTGTTTTCATGTAGAAATAGAGACTTAAAATCTTCCATATTCATACTACTTTTTAAGATTCACTCGTATTGAATGGAGGACATATTGTTTCCGTCTAATTAGAAACTTTCGAAAAACATAAAAAAGCAAAACCCATTGAGTTGATATTTAGCATTAAAAGCAATTGAATACATGATCTTTTCGATCAAAGTCAACTTACATTGAAAGCAATTTCCAACTCTTTTTTAACTTTTGTTTTCACATTCAAATCTTTCTTAATAATTATGTTTTCGTAAACAATGTTTTAAAACCCGGGTCTTAGATCGACCCAGTCGAGTCACCGGGTCCGGGTCAACCCGAGTCGACCCAGGTCAATCAGGTTTTCTAAAAAAAATATTTGTTTTCATATTTTTAATAATTAACAAAATTATACTTATAAAAACCATAAAAACTTACATATATTGAAAATATAAATTGTTTACCAACCAATATAATATGTAAAAATAAAATTTCGTCGCAAATACGTAAAATTAAAAAAGAATTTCAAAAAAACCCCAAAAAATATGAAAACCGGCCGGGTCTTAAGAACCCGGTTGACCCGGGTCACCCCAAACCCGCCGGGTCAAGCCGGGTTTCGAAAAAATGAAACCCGGGTCAATATGACCCGTTTTTTCGGCCGGAACCGGTTCAACCGATTGACCCGACCGGATCGACCCTGGTCTGAAAACATTGCTTTCGTCTATCTCAGTGTAAAATTTGGTCATTTCAACTCTAGAATTAATCAGATACCATCCAAACACACATTATTCATGTTTTATTTTGACTTTATATAAAAAGATGATCCAAAAAGGTCATATCAAATTCCTAATAGTTTACAAATTACATATAATCATCTGACTCATTTCACTAATAAAATTAGTCGAAGAAAACTTTGTGACCATACAAAAGATATATAGAAAAATCAATAATCTTATACAATGATATAAATACCGAAAAACAACTTTGAAAATAAAACTCATGACGAGGGGTGGACTTAAGATTTTAAAAGGGGTGTTGCAAGAAAAAAATTTAGGTCAACTAAACTTTCGTCGTAAGAAACAAAGGTAGCACAAAAGATTTTGGGTGTTGCACATACAAAAAAAATGACAGTTTTAAAATTTTTTTGCACTTCGTGGCCTCAAAATGGGTGTAGCCCGTGCTACACCCGGCTCCTATGTGGGTCCGTCCCTGCTCATGACATAGATAGCTAATTGCTACAATCTAATTTTTAATAATATATTTTTCCATTTTTCCGACGAACCATCACTTGCTTAAATCGAAACTAAACATGATTCAAGCCGATTTAGGCAACACTATTATTCAAAATCTTGAAACATTGTGCCACACGATCAAGCCGATTCACTCCACTATAAAATATCAAAACCACATCAATCACATATTAACAATAAACTAACAAAATAAGTTTTAAAAACAAACCAAAAGAATAAAACCAGTTATGCACAAAAAGGCGTTGAAGAAAGGCTTAGGTGACCATTTAAGCATCCACATTTGAATTAATTCAAAATAACTACATAAAATGATAAACGAACAAACTTCTTAAGCATTCAGTTATGAAACCTATGCATCCTTTTAAAACTGGACAATCACATTGGCATAAACATTGAATCATAAAAAGGGGACATGAAAACGTGCATGGCAAAGTGGAGTGTGCTTTGTTTCATTTTAATATAAAATACAACATTACACATTTTATGGAGTTCCTACTTTAGTCTTTGAATCTCAACAAGGCAGCAAATAAATTAGTGTCGTTTAATCCTACATTATTAAATATGATACTTAACAAATGCGTTATCAATATTGGACAAAATAAAAGCATCATAAACACAATCAGATTAAGCAAGAATGAGTTAAAATAATATATTCTCTGGCCTATAAGTCAATCACCAACAAAACTACCTAAATGTAAACACATTCAGATTAAGCAAGATCCGGTAGCGTTGATGGTGACATCAGTTGGTGGTGGCGGCGGAGGCTCTGGTCGAAAACAACCTTTAGGGGTGTGTGTATACAAGAAAGTAAGGAAAAGAATGAGGGTTTGTGTGTGTTTCATCCTTTCGGATTTTATATGATGTAAGCTAGGCTTGGTTGTTTCAACTTCGTCTGAAATCCTTTCCTATTTTAAAATTATTGTTTTCTCAAATCAAATGTTAATTACAAAACGGTGCACACAAATTATATCCTGTCTTATTCAACTTTCCAAGATCATTGGTTTTCCCAACCACGCGTTCAATATGCCAGCTATACCCAACCATGCATGCGTTTCTAGTTTTCACAAATTCAACCATGCGTTTCATAATTGAAGTACTCCATCTTGCATGAATTGTCAAACTTTCATATTTCATATTATTATTGTTGCCAATTTTAATATGATGCGTATAGTAATTTAAAGACTTACCATAAGCATGCATCCATGCATATTTGAGAGGTACTGATCACACACGTTGTATACCACTCCTATAGATGTATAAGTGTAATAATTTTTTCAAACAATTCTATAAATAGAGAGTTTTTCAAATGCTTTATAGGTAGTAGAGATAGAGATATCTATACTCCCTTATCTATACTCTCTTATACATCATGTATATCCCCAACCAAAATCCAACCCTCCATTTTTACACACATCAAACCAACAATTCCTCGTAAAAATATTTTTAAAAAAACAACATAAACTACCTACCATACATAAACACCTCACAAAAACACACACTCAAACCATTTACTTCCACCACACAACCATACACTACACATACAACTTATCAGCCTTATCCATCTCTCTACCAAACCCCTTTCCCCTTTCTATAATAATATCACGGCTAAATGACCCTATTTAACCAGCATCACAACCGCCGTTTGCCAAATAGCCACTATCTTTCGATGGTTTAGGTTGTTTTGGCGGACTAGGTGGCTTTGGTTATTGCTTAGATGATTTAACTAAAAATAAATAAACACGATACATAACCTCGTTGTTGCCGTCCTCTTCGATTTGTCTGGTTGGTTTCGGTTTCTTTGCTTTGAGATCTTTAAAGATCCATATCAGATTTGTGGTTTGGTGTAATTTAAGAAGAAAACAAATATTTTTTGTATGGTTTTGTTCTTAAATGTGTTTTTTATTTATCGGATCTATAACCAGATTTGTTGCGGGTGTGATGGTGTACTTGTGAAGTTTTGATGGTTTTGTGATTTTTTTCAAGAATAAAATGGTGTTTGTGTGTTCATAATAATGCTTACCCTCAAGGTTGACATGTTGCATTGAATTTTCAAAAAGGTTAGCAGGGTGGTTCTCGGTTTCTTGAGTTTAGTCAACCATGATTTTCAAAGTCGTGTTTTTATCTTTAGTTTTCGTTAGGTGCATCTTTGTTTTTTCTGGATATTTGGTTTCAGTGGATGTTTGTGTTTCTATTATAAATTTGTCGATATTATTTTTAGATCTTGCTTTTGAAATATTTTTGGGCATTCCGTCTTTCAGTTGTCCACGTCCGCCGATGGGCGACGCTGACTGCCTGTTTATGGTACCGTGGTTGCTGTTGTTTCGCCGGATTTATTTGTGGCCGCCACCTGAACTGCCTTTTTATAAAAAATGCATGCTTAATTTTGTTACAAAAGTTTGTTGATCGTTATACCCACTTCGTTACAGAATTTTTGAAATGGTTGACTTGATATATTATCAAGTATGAGTTTTTATTTTTTAACAAATCGAGTTTAAGTTTTGTAAAGGAGATTTCTTACGAGTATGAATTTGTGATTGTAAATATTTCAAAAAGTAAGTAAAAAATATTTAAATATTAAAGTGAGAAAGACAGGTAATACTAAGCATTTTCAAAAAAGTTGGCATGTTTCGTTTCATTGACTTTTCAAAAAGGTTGGCATGTTGCATTTACTACTTAAATTTTGGGAGTCGCATGTGACAACCCTGGTTTTGAGGTTCGTCACTTAGTTTTATTGTGTGCTAGTTACGTGTCTTTACGTGTTTATGTGCTAATTGGTGTGTATAAATTGTGGTTTGGATATCGTTTCCGGTACGGGGTACCTTGTGAGTGAAACGATGTGTGATGATTTCATGTTCATGAGTTCACATAGTAGTGACTATGAGGTGAGATGGTGTTATTTAGTGGTTTTACGTATATGTATTATAGAAAATCGTATTTTTTACGATTTACGGTTTAACATTTAGAGGTCTCGGATGAGGTAATTAGTCATATGGATATTTTTCGGGATGGTTTTAAGTCATTTAGGACTTAGTTATAAAGTTTATTTCAAAATTTGAGATTTTTTATAAAAGTGTATATTTTACGTCTTTTACGGTAAAACGCGCAAAAACTTACTAGTTTTACGATTTTGGGGTTTTGGAGGCTTTAGGAGCTGAAATAAATTAAGGAAAATTAAGGTAATATTATTAATACATATATTAATAATAAAAAGAAAAAAAACGAAATAAGGGGGTACTGGGTCGGTTTGGTAGACGCAAGAAAAGAAAGGGAAAAAAGGAAAAAAGAGAAAAAGTAAAGTGGGCTATGGGTTGGACTAGGATTCACCCATACCCTATATAATGTTTTATTCTAAACCAAAAGTCATTATTTTTTTTCTTCCTGGAGATCATAGTCGACGGTTACAAGAGAGTTTTTAGGGTTTTGATAGTTTTTTTCATCTTCCATTAAATTAAAGGTAAAACCTTCATAACCCTTTTCAATTAAATTATTTTTATGTTTTCTTTAATCATCTTATGATGGATTTAGGTTAGGGTTTAATTTAAAAACAGTAAATTAATGTTATATTAACCATAATATGATGATTACATAAACTAGGGCTTGTATTTAATGGGGTTATGGGTAATTAATTAAGTTAAATTGATTAAACCCGTTTTTAAAAACTGGGCAGAATTTTGAGTCAATTGTTTTGATCATATCAGGAGTTCTACAAACTCTTATTTTGCGATCCAAGTATCCCTGAAAAGGTAATTGAAGTGGATTTCCAATGCATGAAACGAGAACTAAATTGAAGGTCGGGAAGTGGTTCAAAAATAGGTTACAACAGTCGGAGGTCAAAACAGTTTTGAAGTCAGCCTGTTTTCTTTTTAATTTTGGGTTGTTTGGGGTACTTAGCGTTGCATTGGGATATTCTAACGAACATGAGAGATGGTTTATATATTTTAGTAAGTATATGCACTTGGGATAAGGTTGTGGATTAGGGTAAGACCCCCTAATCATAACAAACTTTTTGTATGTTTAAAATCAGTAAATCTGGAATGACAAAAGTATATATATATATATATATATATATATATATATATATATATATATATATATATATATATATATATATCGGGGCCTTAACAGTAGCTTTAAGGTTGGGTCAAATGGGAGGTGTTAGTTAACATATGTAAGGGCATAAATATTTCCTTTACAGAGATCATGGGTGTGTTTAGGTGGGTGTTTGGCTTATAGTTTGGAGACCTAAAACTGGGACTGTTTTTTGATAAAATGTTAACGGGATGTGTTATGAAGTAAAACGAGTTAAGGGCTTTATAGAGGGGTGTAATGAGATGTTTAGAGCATATATATGAGGTATATATATGGGAGAAGGTTAGATGTCCATCATAGGTTGATGAACCATTTTAGTGTTTGGTTCAATGTTTTGATTATGTGTTTTTGGTTGTTAGCTTTTTGCTAGTGTGCGGATGTTTGGGGAAGCTCAATCAGGTGAGTTTCATAGTCCCATGTTTACTGTTGTTTTTGACTTCCAGATGGGATGGAAGAGATACTGTGTTATGTTGTTTATAAATTTATGCTGTGAATATTTGGTGTTGGTAATGGACTTATGGGTTGATACTTATGTGATTAACTGCTAGATAATTCTTGATTGTTTATGTTTTGACTTGGTACCAATGGGTTGTTGACAAGGCGGGGCCTTGGGGAGGTACATAGATGTGTGAGCATCTATGGGACCATGGTGTTTGGTAAGGATGGGAGCCTTGGATTGGGATTTGGTTCATAGGTGTTTGGATGCCTATGGGAGTATGGTGTTTGGTATGGCTGGGAGCCTGAGTTTTGGTTTGATTAGTTAAATCTTGAATGTTAGTTTGTTAATGTATATTAGTATCACATTATCCATATGTTTTTAACTTTTGGTTGTTACTCGCAGCTTATGGTTTGTTTTGGCGTTGGAGTCTAAACCTATGACTCTCACCAACTTTATGTTGACGTGTGTTAGTGTCTCTTTCAGGTGAATTTGGTTAAGCTTGAGGATAGAAGTGGCTAGACTTGGATGCCTTAGGATTGCATATAGAAGGAGATCCCCGTTCCTTCTTAGTTTACCTATATGTTGGTTTGGTTTGTGTTTATTGTTTGTCTTGGGTAAGTGGTAGGACTGTTACCTACTTACCTAGACTCCTACATTGTTGAGATATTGTCATGACATTTGTGTCGCCATTTATGACATTATATTTGTATTATAGTTTTCTCTATAGAGACACCGTTTGTTGTGATGATATCCATACGTCGCGCCCCATGTTCCGCCACTGTGGGGTGTGACAGAATGGTATCAGAGACAATGGTTATAGAGAATTAGGTTGCCTAGTCGCGTAGACTAGTCTATAGCTTAAGGGTCCCTGCATATAGGCGTCATAGGAGTATATGTGCATTATATTATAATTGATGTGTTTGGATGTTATTCATTGTGATGTTTGACTAGTATGAATTAAACCATAGTAAGTTCATACTTAGCCACATGTTATTTTCTTTTCGGGTTGTGACTAGTGCGGGTTGAACCATAATCGTCCACGCTAGTCATTGTCGTATTTTGCTTAAATTGTACGTTATAGTACATAATTTGGTACATGGTAGTTTCTATCTTTTGTTGGGTTATTTTATGTACCTGAGGTATATTATTTTTTTTCTTTTGATGTTTAAGTCATGTTCCCTAAGAATCATGTGGTGGTTCGAGTTACTAGGAGTACATGGGTATGAAGGATTTTAAGCTGTTTCCACTCTTACGGGCGACATTACTTATAACTGATTATGTTTTCGTTTTGGATTTAGTATATGCTGTTTTAGCTAGACTATGGATTTCGGTATTCCTAGAGTTTTACTATGTTATTTTAGTAGATGGAGTTTTGGATCTATTTGGTTATGTGATTATGAGCTTATGTGAGTAGATGGATTTATGTGTTATATGTTGTATTGATTCTTATAAGTGTCGTCATAGGAGGGAGTGCATTGGGGAAAGGGTAATTGTATAAGTATGGTAGCCAACATAGTTATACAAGTACCACAACTTCAATGGGTTCTCAAGTATGATTGCATGAAAGAGGGTTAGTACATGCTTGGATATGATGAGATGTAGAATTTGGGTATATGTATATATATGGATTTATGTAATGGCTACCTATGATATGGCTATTGCTCTTTTGTGTTATATGTTTTGGGATTATAGTAGTGTTGTGTGATTATGGGGTCATACGATATGGTTTGGTTTTGGAGGTGGGCTTTATGCCTTGTTGTAGCACGGTGAGATGGTGATTACTCGTATGGAAAAACGAGCGTATAAAGTGATTGATTGACTTGACATGTATGATAACGAGTATGTTTGGGAGATTCAATAGGTATACATATGCGGATGTATATATACTAATAGATGTTATGTTATGATTTACGGTCGTTTAGTAGTTATTATAACTTGAACGTACCTAGTGCTCTCTTGTGTTTAAACAATTTATTAGTGCTCGAGTTTGGTGGAGTTTCAACGACGTTTTGAATTTTTTGAAGTGTGTCTTGTAGCGTATTCTTTAAGTTTCGTATTTCACGTGTACGTTTTAAAATGGTGTTCTTGGTTTTAAGTCTATGGAAATAACTTGGGATTTCTTTTGAGATAATGAAATCTTTTGTGTTGGGTCTTACATTTCTTTTGGTCGGTATATATTGAGGAAAAGGGGGACTTGGAAATCTATTATAGGGTTAGATAGTTGGTTGTATTCGGTAAAATAAGGGTAAGGTGTTGGAGTCGTGTTTGAAACAAGATGTAACATAAGATTTCTTTTTAATCAACACTTATTTATTTCAAATTCTAAAAGACTTTCTTTAAAATAAAGCGAAGTAAAATCTCTTTCTACTTACATAGTTTATATAATAGGGTTTAACCGATTCACGTCCTTTATAATTATTAATACAAGGTTAAATTGAGTTTATGAAGATTTCACATAAAATTTTATCTTTCATTAATATAAAACTGTTTTGGTCATAACTTGTTCGTTTTTAAAGCTTTTTGGAATTGATTCAAAAGCCTAAAATTATGTACTCGGAACGTACTTTTCAAATATTCAGAATGTATAGTCATGGGAGGTCAGTATCTTGGCCGAAATAATTGTACAAGTGTCGAGTTAAAGGTTGAGTTTGAATAGTAGTTTATTTTTATGATTTGGGATGCACGGGATACCTAGTTTTTGAGTTGAGTTTTGAGTTCGTCAAGAGGATTGTTTGTAGATTGTTTGAGTCACATAGATGTGGGAGGTAATAATAAATAAATAAATAAAAAGATATATATTCTTTTGGAAAAGTCGATCTTTTGCACGGTTTAAATAATATGTCGTGGGGCGTAATATGTTTTGGTTGCCATTGGGTGTTTCTTGGATTATTTTTCGTTGTCATGGGTCATTTTGAATTGATACATGTTCTGGGTTTGAGTTTTCTTCTGAGTCTCGTGGTTTTTGACTTGTTTTAATTGGTGCACGTGAAATGTCGTTAGTTATCCGTGGGTTTGATTCGTTGATCGTATCTGATGGATTCAGGATGTAGTTTCGGTTTCGTATTGTTCGGGAGCGTTGAGGTAGTCATATGAAAGACTTGGTCGCGCCTACACGCTTAAGTAGGTGACCATGAGAGAACGGTCTGAATACCCTTAGTGGGGAGGAAAGAGGTTCGTAGACGAACTAATGTGGTCATGATGTCTATTAGGAGTGCCAAGGGAGATGAATAGAGATTTGTGAAATGTATGGATATTGGCACAAGTAACGTGCCATAGAGAGTGTTGGAAGGGGATATTGTTCGTAAGGCATGTATGTTTTCTGAAAATTTCCTGAAATTTAGAAGGTTTGCTCATTACTGTGAGGTAGAACCATAAATAGAGCAAGTAGGGGAGGTGAGAGGAGTTGTAGTTAGTGCCTTTCCAAGGCAAATTGTTGATGGAATGAAAAAAAAACAAGAATTGTTAGAAATTGCAAGGAATGCAAGATAAAAGTTGAGTTGCTTAGTAGAGATTGGATGTGGAAAGTGGTTGAGTGGTCTGATGAGAGGAAGTATTGGGTTTTTTTTAATGCGTGTAGAATTTTGCAAGTAGAACGAGGTAGAAATTTATGTGTATTGCTTCTAGGAGAGGGTGCAAGGAGGACGTAGTTGAAATTTCTAAGGATGTTGTATGAACGCTTTGGGCTTACGGTTATGATTTTGGCATCGCCAACACACTAGCGGTTTTCATGGAGTCAACGAACCGATTGTGCATGAACATATATAAACGAGTTGTCATCGGGAGCATCGACGACGTCTTGATCTACTCATAGTCTAAGAAGGAGAGTGAGGCAAAGTATGTGTTGGTTTTGGAGTGGAATTATACGTGAGATTTTCAAGTGTGAGTTTTAGTATTAAGTCTACCATGATGAGTAGTTAGAGATGATGGCATATCATGGAACCAGCAAGGGGCGAAGTGAAGAAGGATGAGGAAGCATTTTGGAGGCTGAAGAAGTGGATTGGATAATGAGCCGATCTTGGCATTATCGGAAGGACTGGATGAATTCGCGAAGCATGACGATACGCAGAGCAAAGATTTGGACGCATACGAGGACGACAAAGAAAGGAGATCGCTTATACGTTGTAGGAACTGAAGATTTGGAAGAACTGGATAGACTTAGTTAGTTGAGCTGGACTGTTATATCTGCCTAGAATGCTAGAGGCATTTGGTGTACGAGATGTGGAGAATGATCTATAAGAATCATGAACGTCTCCAACACATATTCAATCATCTTGGTTGAACAGTTGGCAAAGGTGATGGGTGGAGTTAACTGATGAAAGAAAATTGCAAGGCCAAGTACCATCTGGGAAAGGCAAGCATGGTCGATGAGACATGGAATAAGAAGGATGAGGTGAAGTTGAGACTAACTTGAACTATAGGGATGACGTATTAGGGTGGTTTGGGTAAAGGACATAGGTTGCACGAGTTGAGTTGTCTAAAGCAGAGAACGCGTCAACGTGTATGTTGCGTGGCTTGGACAATCGTATGGAGAAAAGGGACGTAAACTATACTTTCTACGTAGATAGGAGTAACTTAGAAAGAGCGATGTAAGGACGCAATTGGTGAAAGGGATACATAATGGGGTGGAGGAATAAGTACGACGAGAGTTGGGTGATAGTCGATAAACTGACTAATTCATCTCATAATTCAAGAGGAATGGGAAGTCACATAGTTGAGAAGTTGGAAGGATTGCGTACAGATGCGATGGAATAGGATGTTTTGTGTAAAAGTTAACCTAATATGTATGGAATGCCTTATGAAGGATTATGGCAAGGGAAGAAACGATGGGAAGCATCACATCGTGATGTATGGTATGAGTTGAGGAGGAAGAAGGAAGTGTGTATAGAAGCGAAGCATGAATGAAATAAGTCGAGATAGGAACCGGTGGTAAAACTTTGGTAGAGCTTAATGAGTAGAATAAAGCACACCACAGGCTAATACTGTCGGAGTGTAGAAAGGGAAATGGCACTGACCTATACTGATTGTTTGGGAGGCTTAGTATCGATAATCGAATGGATGAGGAGTTATAGGTGTGATGTGTCATAGGGACGAAGGGCTTGGTCTAACTGAGTTAACCGTCCTTTTGAGGATGTGTATTGATCATAAGATGATTTGGATTGGAAGAACTAATGGATATGTGAAAGACCGTCATAGGTCACTTTGTAAGGAAATTGGAATTTTTAAGTAGCTTGGGGTACGGACTGAAGGGAGTTGATGAACATGATTGGATATGAGTATATCCAGCTAACTGGGAAAAGGATAGGCAGGTGAGATATTTATACAACCTTAGGAGTTACACTGAGGGCATGAGTGATTGATTTAGAGGGAGTTAGGAAACTCATTAGTGATGTCTGAGTTTTCATATAATGATGGTTATCATACTAGAAGTCGATAAATGCCATTTGAGGCACTATATGAAAGGATAGGTTGAGTTGTCCCCATTGTGGACTAGAATTGGTAAAAGAGGCTACTAATGTGGTAATGGTGTTTGTGGAAAGGATGAGAGCAACAAGGGATGCTATGTAGAAAAGGAGGAAACCACTAGAGTTAGTGACAAAGTTATGTAGGGAGTTTCACCCATAGTAACGGGTGGTATGTTTTGGTAAAATGGAAGAGTTGATGTAGAGTTTTGTAGGTCCATTTATGATCTTTGGAAAGATCGGACCAGTAGCTTTTGAGTATAGAATTACCTGGGGAAAATGAGTTGTATACATGATACATTTCATGTATTGAGATTGGTAAATGTTGTTTGAGAATGCATTTTGCATGTACGGTTATTCGGGACTTGTGTTAATAAGAGTCTTTGTTTTATCAAAGAGTCATTTGTGAGATTTATTGACTGTTAGGTCAAGAGTTTGGCAATGAGTTTAATTGTTTTTGGTTTGTATATGTGGTATTTTGAAACTTGAACTAAAGTTCACATGGAAATAAGAGGAGTTCGTTTGGAACAAGTATCCTCATGTGATTGTTGTTTGTGTGGTTGATCCTAAGGAGTAAATCACGGGACGAGATTTCTATTAGGAGGGAGTGATGTGACAACCCTGGTTTTGAGGTTCGTCACTTAGTTTTATTTTGTGCTAGTTACGTGTCTTTACGTGTTTATGTGCTAATTGGTGTGTATAGATTGTTGTTTAGATATCGTTTCCGGTACGGGGTACCTTGTGAGTGTAACAATGTGTGATGATTTCATGTTCATGAGTTCACATGGTAGTGACTATGAGGTGAGATGGTGTTATTTAGTGGTTTTACGTATACGTATATGTATTATAGAAAATCGTATTTTTTACGATTTACGGTTTAACATTTAGAGGTCTCGGATGAGGTAATTAGTCATATGGATATTTTTCGGGATGGTTTTAAGTCATTTAGGACTTAGTTATAAAGTTTATTTCAAAATTTGAGATTTTTTATAAAAGTGTATATTTTATGTCTTTTACGGTAAAACGCGTAAAATCTGACTAGTTTTACGGTTTTGGGGTTTTGGAGGCTTTAGGAGCTGAAATAAATTAAGGAAAATTAAGGTAATATTATTAATACATATATTAATAATAAAAAGAAAAAACATGAAATAAGGGGGTATTGGGTCGATTTAGTAGACGCAAGAAAAGAAAGGGAAAAAAGAAAAAAGAGAAAAAGGAAAGTGGGCTATGGGTTGGACTAGGATTCACCCATACCCTATATAATGTTTTATTCTAAACCAAAAGTCATTATTTTTTTCTTCCTGGAGATCATAGTCGACGGTTACAAGAGAGTTTTTAGGGTTTTCATAGTTTTTTTCGTCTTCCATTAAATTAAAGGTAAAACCTTCATAACCCTTTTCAATTAAATTGTTTTTATGTTTTCTTTAATCATCTTATGATGGATTTAGGTTAGGGTTTAATTTAAAAACAGTAAATTAATGTTATATTATCATAATATGATGATTACATAAACTAGGGCTTGTATTTAATGGGGTTGTGGGTAATTAATTAAGTTGATTTGATTAAACCCGTTTTTAAAAACTGGGCAGAATTTTGAGTCAATTGTTTTTATCATTTCGGGAGTTCTACAAACTCTTATTTTGCGATCCAAGTATCCCTGAAAAGGTAATTGAAGTGGCTTTCCAATGCATGAATCGAGAACTAAATTGGAGGTCGAGAAGTGGGTCAAAAACAGGTTACAACAGTCGGAGGTCAAAACAGTTTTGAAGTCAGCCTGTTTTCTTTTTAAGTTTTGTGTTGTTTGGGGTACTTAGGGTTGCATTGGGATCTTCTAACAAACATGAGAGATGGTTTATATATTGTAGTAAGTATCTGCACTTGGGCTAAAGTTGTGGATTAGGGTAAGACCCCTAATTATAACAAATGTTTTGTATGTTTAAAATCAGTAAATCTAGAATGACAAAAGTATATATATATATATATATATATATATATATATATATATATATATATATATATATATATATATATATATATATATATATATATATATATATATATATATATATATATATATATATATATATATATATATATATATATATATATATATATATATATATATATATATATATATATATATATATATATATATTTATATATATATATATCGGGGCCTTAACAGTAGCTTTAAGGTTGGGGCAAATGGGAGGTGTTAGTTAACATATTTAAGGGAATAAATATTCCATTTACATAGATCATGGGTGTGTTTAGGTGGGTGTTTGGCTTATAGTTTGGAGACCTAAAACTGGGATTGTTTTTGATAAAATGTTAACGGGATGTGTTATGAAGTAAAACGAGTTAAGGGCTTTATAGAGGGGTGTAATGAGATGATTAGAGCATATATATGAGGTATATATATGGGAGAAGGTTAGATGTCCATCATAGGTTGATGAACCATTTTTGTGTTTGGTTCAATGTTTTGATTATGTGTTTTTGGTTGTTAGCTTTTTGCTAGTGTGCGGATGTTTGAGGAAGCTCAATCAGGTGAGTTTCATAGTCCCATGTTTACTATTGTTTTTTACTTCCATATGGGATGGAAGAGACACTGTGTTATGTTGTTTATAAATTTATGCTATGAATGTTTGGTGTTAGTAATGGACTTATGTGTTGATACTTATGTGATTAACTGCTAGATAATTCTTGATTGTTTATGTTTTGACTTGCTACTAAGGGGTTGTTGACAAGGCGGGGCCTTGGGGAGGTACATAGATGTGTGAGCATCTATGGGACCATGGTGTTTGGTAAAGCTGGGAGCCTTGGATTGGGATTTGGTTCATAGGTGTTTGGATGCCTATGGGAGTATGGTGGTTGGTATGGCTGGGAGCCTGAGTTTTGGTTTGATTAGTTAAATCTTGAATGTTAGTTTGTTAATGCAT
The DNA here is from genome assembly GCA_025667525.1 of Glebionis coronaria. NCBI lineage: Eukaryota > Viridiplantae > Streptophyta > Magnoliopsida > Asterales > Asteraceae > Glebionis > Glebionis coronaria. The sequence continues at coordinate 647,622,999 of CM046874.1, forward strand.
ATTAGTATCACATTTTACATATGTTTTTAACTTTTAGTTGTTACTCACAGCTTATGGTTTGTTTTGGCGTTGGAGTCTAAACCTATGACTCTCACCAACTTTATGTTGACGTGTTTTAGTGTCTCTTTCAGGTGAGAATTTGGTTAAGCTTGAGGATAGAAGTGGCTAGACTTGGATGCCTTAGGATTGCATATAGAAGGATATCCCCGTTTCTTCTTAGTTTACCTATATGTTGGTTTGGTTTGTGTTTATTGTTTGTCTTAGGTAAGTGGTAGGACTGTTACCTACTTACCTAGACTCCTGCATTGTTGAGATATTGTCATGACATTTGTGTCGCCATTTATGACATTATATTTGCATTATAGTTTTCTCTATAGAGACACCGTTTGTTGTGATGATATCCATACATCGCGCCCCATATTCCGCCATGGTGGGGTGTGACATCGCAAATCGCAACCTCGAATACTGTGAATTTAAATTTGAAACTTTGACTACTTTTGGGAGTCGCAACGCAACTCGCAACCTCGAGTAATGTGAATTTAATTTCGAAACATTGAAATATTTAAACGATAATGAATTTTCACTTTTTTAAAAACTGAACGCGTATATAAGAATAGCAGACAAAGTAATAGTGTGTGGTGACAAGGTCTTCAATCATATTTGCTTTTTTTACTCTGTCATATGACAAGTAAAAAGTTCCACTAAAAATGTCAAAAATAAAAAAGTGGAACAATATATGAATGTTAGCCGGTTTCAATATTTTGTTTGATATACCAGCTTTATTATTTGACTTTGTGTTAAAAACTTGTGTAAAAGTGAAGCTAACAAAGATGGCAATACTAGCATGTGACAACAGTCCAACACTAAGATGATATGTACTATTGTAAGATTCTTATCTAAAACTATTAAATGGGGTCTTCTCTACAAAGGTGGATGTTATAGACTTCTAGATGTGTATAAATCAGTAAAACAACAACTTTAATTTGAAAGAAACTAGCTTCCTATGCTTTTTAGACTACATAAACTAAAAAGTGAAATTTGACTTAAAAAGCAAGTGGTAACTAGATGGGTATAGCCAAACTAAATGACTAATTTGGAATCTCGAGATTTAGCATGAACTATGAATTTTCATTGGATAAAGTTACTAAAAGTTTTTATTGTCGCAACATATCACTTAAACTTTTCAAAGTTTGGTGAAAAAAGAAAAAAAAGTAATTCGAGCGGGACTTAATTTGTTTATCGACTCAACATATCTAAATTTGGTTAAAGTATGTTGATACTTAAGGATGTATTATATTATGAGTAGTTTAGATAATTGATCATGTATTAGTGAAATTCAAGATTATTATTAATATTCAAATTATGTCGTTATCATTTATTTCACCATTCCATTGGTTGTTCGACGACAATGTTATACAATATATAGTGTGTGTCACCTAACGTGTTGGTAGAGCATGCATGATCGTCATGCACCTATTGGATCATACAACCCATGTCTAAAATTTTCATTTTTCTATTTTGTGCGAAAAAATTTCATGACCAATGATTACAAGAAGGTGAATTAATTTAAAGCTATTGGAAAATAAACCTTATTTGTATGATGGATGGGCTTTAATTTAAAACTTCAACATTCTATTTCATTTTAGTGGCGTGTCGATATATCAACAGTTACCTACATCATCATTTCTCATTTAGAATTCAGTTAGCATTTAAATGGGGCTGTAGTTTACAATACATGGGGTGGCCAACATAACCAAAATTTTCAAGTTTATGGGACGAGCTGAAGAGATTATATATGTTGTTCATTTTTGCAAATATTAGTTTATAGTTGTGGAGGTTATCGCTATCATTTTTTTTTTGGTGTACATACGTTCCAAGCTATGTAGATGTCAGATTTGTCTTTGAGCTTGGTTAGTATATTTCTCTTTTGTGCTATTGTATGTATCCTACAAACTGTACTATACTTTTACTGGTGTTATTCATTTTATGTTTGTCCATTTACGGACTTTTTGAAAACAATTACCGGTCATAATTTTTAGGTGAAATGACTTCTTTATGCTTAATTATTTAAATATCAGTATAATTATATGCCGTACTAAAATCTTGTTGCTATACGCGGGTACTCAACTATTTTGATATATTTATGTTCTATTTTAACGCTACAAGAAACATAATAACTAGGTTTTTCTAAGTATAAAAAGTTATCGTCCGATCTTTTCGAATTGATTATTGGTAGAAAGTGCGACTCAATTATTCTTGGTAGAAATGAAAATGGTTTGGTTATCTATTACTAAGTAAAATGAAAATGTATATTGCGATAAGTAAAAGGAATGCAAAAGGAATGCGAAAGGAATGTAAAAGGAATGCTGAAAGGAATGTAAAAGGAATGCTAAAAGGAATGCTAAAAGGAATGCTAAAAGGAATGCTAAAAGGAATGCTGAAAGGAATGTTAAAAGGAATGAATGCTAAAAGGAATGTAAAAGGAATGCTGAAAGGAATGCTGAAAGGGATGTAAAAGGAATGTTAAAGGAATGCTGAAAGGAATGCTAAAAGGAATGTCAAAAAGAATGCTGAAATGAATGCTAAAAGGAATGTAAAAGGAATGCTGAAAGGAATGCTAAAAGGAATGCTGAAAGGAATGCTAAAAGGAATGCTGAAAGGAATGCTAAAAGGAATGCTGAAAGGAATGCTAAAAGGAATACTAAAAGGAATGCTAAAAGGAATGCTGAAAGGAATGCTAAAAGGAATGTAAAAGGAATGCTGAAAGGAATGCTAAAAGGAATGCTAAAAGGAATGCTGAAAGGAATGTTAAAAGGAATGCTGAAAGGAATGCTAAAAGGAATGCTGAAAGGAATGTAAAACCCTTTTCCAATCAAGATGATTGGAATGTAAAAGGAATGTATAAAAGGAATGTAAAACCCTTTTCCAATCAAGATGACCGGGATGTAAAAGGAATGTATAAAATAAGCTAAATCTAATAAGCTATTAATCAAATAAGCACACGCCTAAAAATCTAATCAAAACACGTTTAAGAAAAGCTAATAAGCTAGAATTTAAAGACTTTTAAAAACACAAAATAAACAACTTTATAAAATAAACTTTAAAAAGATAAACTTTTAAGAAAAACTAGAAAAAACAAATAATCTAAACACAAAATAAGCCAATAAGCATGTCAAGCTCAAAACTCATTTGTATTAAAACTTATAGATGAATAAAAAGATAAACTTTTTAATCAATCAAACATCAAAACTAAACAAAGATCAAAGATTATATCGAATCAAAAGGTAAATAAAATCAAGAAAGGTAGAATGAGAATGATTGTAAAAAGCTTGAAATAAGATTAAGATTAAAGATTCAAAAGTACAAGATTAAAGATTAAGATTAAGAAAACTTGAAAGAAAAGCTTAAGAACATGAAAGTAATCTAGAGAGAGAAAGTAATCTACTCCTACTCCTAAAACTAATCTACTCCTAAATGACTAACCACCCTTTCATGTGGTGAAATGAAGGGTATTTATAGGAAAGGAGGGGATGCTTGTGTTGCTATATTCTTTCTTTCTTTCTTCACGTCTTTTCGTCTTTTAAGTTCTTCGACTTTTTCGACTTTGTCTCGGGATTAATTTAAACTCGTCTTATAATTTCTTCATTTATTAGACTTGAGTTCTTCGGCTTAATTAAGCTTCCGTCTTTAGACTTGTTCTTCGATAAATCTTCAGAATAGGCCTTGGACTTCCGTTCTTTTTGCACTCTTGATCTTTTGACTTCGTCTTTTGTCTTTTTCTTCGATAAAAGCCCGTGAAAGCCCTTGTTTTCCTCCCTTTTCATGTTTTGGTCCTAAATCACAACAAAAACACAAACCACGCATAATTCTGACTTTTACGACATAAAATACACGTTTTGGCTTGGTTATTATTGTAATTAAGTGGTAAAAGGATGGGTGTTTTCACACCTATCAAAACACCTACCACTATAGTGCATATAGTTTATTATATACCGCTAGACATTTTTCATATCTTTAATCATTTGCCGTTCGGCATCCCCCCCCCCCCCCCCCCCGATGCGCGGGTACTCGTCCAGTAACGTATAAGTAATGGATAATAATGAATTCAACAAAGGTGCCGAATAGTGTGCTTGTCGACTAAATACCAAAAAGAAATAAATACTATAAAATTACTATCGATTCATGAATAAAAAAGTTGTATTCCAAACAATGTCCTAAATTTTTTATTGCAAGATATCAAGGAGATGCACTGTAAGTTTGGAAGCAATTAACCTGTATAATAATTAATAAATATACCAATTAACCTGAATAATCCCTATAGGCATTCCAGTCTCCCAAACTATAGTCTGCATGAACCTTAAACAGACAATAAACATGCAATGAAATATCGGGTGCAAAAGAGAACCAGGTTCCGAGAAAACATGTAGAAAATGTAGCTTTCCAATATTCATTAAATAAATAAAAAACAATGCTGCAGCACCATAGAACTAGATCAAGTGATACCGAAAGAGCAATTCTCTAACAAAATAACATTACTTACACTCAAGAGAACAGGTGATACCTTTTCGAGTGAGAACATATCATTGGATAATTATTAATTCCTGTTTTTCCTCTTGGACCTTTTCTTCTACCTGCCAACCCTTGAATCTTCAGAGCCACTGGCATCTTGTTCTTGCTTTTGGTTTTTCTCTTTCCTACTCTTCCTCCTTTGCGATCGTCCCTTTACCATATTTCTTAGCAATAGGCATTTCAATCTCAGAATTTGAACTCTCACTCTCTTCTGCATCACTCTCTTCTGCATCACTCTCATCTGAGCTCTCGTTTTCACCTCTCTTCCTATGCCCTTTAGTTTTCTCTAAACCCGACATGACAGCAGCCTGAATAGCTTCTGGATCCTTGTCCTTGTCATCTTTAATGCAGCGCATTCAAAGATGTAGGCTGGCATTCTCCATTTCTGCAGCGCATTCAAAGATCCCATGAGAGAATAATACTGAATTCAGTGATCCCAAATCAAATACATTCTGTTTTGCCATTCTAATGTAAGTTATATGAAGCGTTGTGGTTTGTTCCCACCTTCTCTATTTCTATGTTTGATGACGCCCGTATTTAGTCTCTATTATGCTTTGGCGTGAGGATGTAGCTTCATCAAAGGATTTTTAAACGAAGGCTTTAGTCTCTACATGGGAAATGTATATAAATATAGAGATTTTGCCTTGTGGGGGAGTGGTTCTTGCAACGAGGGACGAAGCCAGAACCAAAACTTACCGGGGGCACAAATTTTTTTTTGAACCATACGTTATGGTTAGTGATTTTACGATCTTCCGTAACCAAAAAACACTTACTTAAAGTTATTATTTTTATAACACAAGGTGAAGCGTCATTAAAATAATCATCACCCATCTATCACCCATCTGATTACGCAAATCAGTTTTAATGAGTTTCATATTAGAAAAAAAAACTTCTTTCAACCGTGGTGGTAGCAACATGCAAGACTAAAGCCAACTACAACAACCGATATACCAAAATATCATATTGTGCTTTTCTCTTATCCACTAGCAAAATCTTTATCACTAAACATAAAATGATAATAGACTCCTAGTTCCGTAGAAAGACTTAACATTTCCTCAGAGTAAACTAGTGCTAATACATCTAACTAAGTTTAGGAACTTTGATACACTAAATTATGAAATTGAAGCATGTGAACTCAACGTCGTCGTACAATTAAGTAAATCAGTGCTTCCCTCATTAAACGATCTCCAAACTCTTTAATGTTCATATACATAAAAATGTTTAATATATCAACCTCGAAATAATGTCGATTTGTTATTATGTCTCTTTAATGTTTTGATTGAAAGTTATCCATATTCACCATCTCAATACCGTGTTTATCACATAATGAATTTAAATTCTTTAAAAGTGAAGTAAAACATGTTGCTATATACTCTTGCAATGATCTTTTAGTTTCTTTTACCAATCAAACGACTTATAAGATAGTTTGATTTTCCTTCTGAATATGTTGTGACAATGTATTAGTGAGCTCTAACAAGTAAAATAAAAACACAAAATAAAGTGTTTTGAAATACTTTATAAGGCCAAAAGCTATTCTACGGCTAGATATATTATCATCTTCTTCCTCAACATAGTGAAAACTTTTGAAAATATTTTTATCAAACTAGTAATGGTTTTATGATCAAACCCCATCTTTCTATCAAATAAGACTAGAATATATTTCGATGGACCGGGTGCATTTAAGATGTATATGAGAAAAATCGACATTTTTTTCAAAAATTAACACAACGTAAAAAAATCCATAGGCGTCACGGGCACCCACGGGACACCCCTGGCTCCGTCCCTGCTTGCAACTGAAGATTATGCCTATTTTGCACGCGTTTAATTCAGTTGGAATATTTATTAGCTGGAAGTATGGAAAGTGTAGTTTACATTGCCTACAAAAGGATGATGGTTTGGATGGATTATGCCTTTTAGTCTTATGCAGTTTTCGGATATGTGAGTGAATATTGAATGTGGTATTTTAGTGAAAATTTTGTAGAAAACGGTATATAATTTTATTAAATAGCAGTAATAAAATGAACAGAAAAAAAAGAACAAAATTAAATAACAAATAATAATTGAAAGTAGTAAATATCTAGAGGCGAGGCACGTGTTTCCCATGGTACAACGTCACGCTTCCCTTAAAACAGATTTGTCGTCTGTTTCCCAGGGTACAACGCCGAAAGCTGTTGTACAGCCAGACTAGACAAACTTGCCTGAAAGATCACGGAAGCATTCTGCGTTTCTGATCGAAAACTGCTGAAAAAACCGTCTAGTAATGGAGCTAGAAAATGGTTGCGTTTTTCTGTGTGTTAAAACTGAATGAGAAGAGTTTAATTTATAGCCAATTCATGTCTTGGTCACCAAGACAAAATATATACTCCTAAAATAATATGACATGCAAATCTGTTAAATATAAAACACGATCAGAACTCTTCCACCATAAACAAACTATTGAATACCAGCCACTTTCAGTATGTTACAGCTAACCCCACTTTCAGTGGAGGGCCGCTTGGATTGATTTGACTGAACAGCTTTGATCAGCTTATGATTGAAGGGGTGGAATGATTTGAAAGATTATGATTTAGCTAAAAGATTATTTTCAGTGATTGTCATTTAGCTAACCCCGCTTTCAGTATGTTTCAGCTAACTCAATGTAGATAGCTCATATTATGAACCATGTTTAAAATAATCCACCCCTTCAATCATAACCTACAAAGATAATCATTCAGTTAAAACAAACAATAGCCATCTAGCATACCTTGTTGATCATGGTTTTGTAATGAATATTACTTATTGAACTCTGATTTTGATTAAACTAAAAATTAAACATCATTAAACTAACAGGAATTCATTAATTAAATAACATAGTTAACACAAAAACAATCAAATACCAAAACCCTAATTAATTAATTGATCGAATTAGTGTACCAACCTGGATTTTTTTTTTGTTGAAGATTAGGGTTTTGAAAGAGGGGATGGATCAGTTATTTGTTTATCATGGATGTGGGATCGTTGATCATGGAATGGAGATCATTTGGGTGTGTGTGTTTTTACTGGCGGTTGTGTGTGTGTTTTCCCGTAGGTGGGTTGTTAGGAAAATAAAGAAAAAAAATGGAGAAAACCCATTATATATAGGTGCGGTATCAAAACGCAGTTTTTGGAAAATTGTGTCCCGCGTTTTGGAAATTACGTTTTCGTAGACTAATTTTGGTAGGTTTTTTAGATTTTTTAGCTAACAAACAAATTCTATTGGTTTAGAAGTGCCATAACACATATGACATGGATTAGAGGTGTGGTATCAAGTCATAGTTATACCTATATATAATATAGGGATATATATATATATATATATATATATATATATATATATATATATATATATATATATATATATATATATATATATATATATATATATATATATATATATATATATATATAGGTAAGAATTATATGCAGAACCCATTTATAATGTAGAACTATTAAAATCAATTTAGATCATTGGATCAGTTTGATCAATGGTTATAATCAACTTTTCCATTTATGTAATTAATAAAAAGATGTGGACATTAACTTTATAACTAAAAGGACAATTCAGGTATTTTCCCATCCCAAAAAATATGTTAAGAACACACTCTATCATACAAAAGCCGTCTTATTTTTCCACATCTATTATCACACACTCAAAAAATCAACCTCACACCCAAAACCCAGATCTGTTAACACAAAAAAACATCCATCAAAAAGACGTCGACGCATAAATATTAAAGGGAAGGCGGCGATGCATGGATGATTTTTTGTCTCGAAAGTTTTTGCCGAAGTTGAGGACATCGGCAGCGACGATTCGATGAGGATGAATATGCATGCGCCGAAAGGAACGAAAAGGTAAGAATCAAAGTGACACTTAAAATAAAGATTTGATGAAATAAAATAGTAATTTTTCTTATTCACTTATTTAGGGTTTGATTTTTTATTTGATATTGAATCATGTCTTCTAATTTGGAATTTTATTTCCAATTTATTTACAATGTTAATCTTAACCCATGTGATTGTTTCTACGAAAAAGAATTGTAAACAAGGACTTTTTGGTATTTTATATTTGGCCATATAATGGAAATGAATGAAGTCACAGTAAAGTATCACGAGGCAAGTATGGTTGAGGTTAATATGCTGCAACAAATGGGTTTTAATCTTGGTGATTTCGATGATGATGATGGGGGCGGCCTGGTTAGTAAGAACTTCTTTATTTTATCGAATTTTGACCAATTTTTTAGAGCTATTACTGATAGTTAATAGTAATCATAGTAACACATTTATTTTTATTATTACCTAAAAGTTGGATGAAACAATGTCTGTTCAAACCGTCAGTCCTTAATGAATATGACTTTTTTAACATTGATGTTTAGGTGATTTTCTAATATGTTTGACTTTGGCATGGTGCAATTTAATACTAGTTGTTCATCATGTTTATATTACGTATGATTTTGTTCAAGTTAATAAATTTGCATCATGTTTATAGTATGATTTTCTTGCATCATACGTCATATTTTTTCATTTATCTAACATGGTATGTACCTTTTTTGTTTTACAGTTGGATGCCTTAATCTCACGAAAGACAGCGTGTGATGAAAGCCACATACATCTTTTTTGACGTTCATATATGTTTTTTTGAAAGGCGTACATTGATTTTTAGCCGTGCATTGATGTTTTTGGAAAGCGTGCATGATGTTTTTTGGAAAACGTGCATTGATGTTTTTAGAAAGCGGTGTATTGATGTTTTAGTCGGACATGTATGTTTTTTAAGACATAAATATATGTTTTCGGCCTTACACGTATAATATTATCAGTTTGATAATATTTTTGTTAAAGATTTAATTTTATTCAATATCAATATAGAGTATTTATGTTATTTGTTTGTTATGTGTATAAAAGTTAGACCAAAATGTTCACACTAAACAAATTACATACAGTATATTATAAATTATAAAATTTTAATTTTAAAAGCATGCACCAAAATGTTCGATTGAAACACTAAACAAACTACATTAAGATTTGATAAGTAGAAACATTTATGTTTTCAAAAAGGACGTGGATTGCTTTTCGTTTAAAACATAAATGCTGTGAAAAAAAAAATTATTTCTAAAAATAACGAATAAAAAGCAGTTTTATTTCAAGAATTGAAAAGGAAAATAAAAATTGATGTTGACTAATATACCCTTTTGAATTAAAAGAAAACTTTAAATGTATACTAAATTTTGATTGGTTGAAAAGAGTCCTGCAGAGTTCTACACTTAAAATGAGTTCTGCATATATCTCGCCCACATATATATATATATATATATATATATATATATATATATATATATATATATATATATATATATATATATATATATATATATATATATATATATATATATATATATATATATATATATATATATATATATATATATATATATATCTAACTTTTATATATATATCTAACTTTTATATATATATATATATATATATATATATATATATATATATATATATATATATATATATATATATATATATATATATATATATATATATATATATATATATATATATATATATATATATATATATATATATATATATATATATATATATATATATATATCTTTACATTATATATAAGAGGAGGGATTTGCCACGTCATCTATCAGGGCACTAATCCTACGTGTCACGGGCTTATAAACTGGGCTTAATTCTCGGCTTAAACTTTTTCCCCAACTCATACTAAAAAAATATGCTAGCACCCTAATGGAAACCAATGGAGAAAAAACGAAACTTTGTGTCAAACCCTAATAACATTCATTCACACACGGTATGAAACGACTGATGTTATTATTCATTATATTGTGTATTAGTTATATGAATCGACTGACTTTGGAATTTGATTTTTAGGGTTTTCTTCACTCGAGGTTTTAACGAATATAACTCACTCAATTAGTATGAGTAATTCGTTCATCTTCACGGAACAAAGAAAAACCAAAGATCCTAGGGTAAGTGCGTTCTCTGCTTGATCAAATGTCTTCCAGCAATGCGTATTATATATAGCTTTTTTGGTTGATTCATTGCAAACTGTATGACATAGGCATGTTATGTTTAATTATCATCAACTATATTAAGTTGTTGTGATAATCAATTAGTTCAATGAGGCTTAGCTATCATCAATATTCATCAACTGCAATACCAATACCGTCACCCCTTCCCTGAATCTAAGGTTGGAATATTGTTGATATATGTGTGATTACTCATATTTAAGAGGTGATTTGATATTTTCATTATTGATGTAAAGATCAATTTGTTACACCTGTAGATGAATGATAGTAATTTAGTGTGATAAACTAATCTTTACACCATATTCTATTGAGTTAATGGAAGAAAATATGTTGACTCCGCACCACTGTTCTTTCCTTTGCTCACTCCTTATGGTAGGAAATCATCATCGTTTAAGCCATTAGCATGCGTAACAAAGAAGAGAGGAAAACAACGCCAGACAGAATCTGATTACTTAAATGTTGAAGCCATTGACCATAGAAGCATCACATGAAAAGAGGGTGAGAAAGATGAGGTCGTCATCATTCAAGAATGTAAATCTATCAATAATAGGGCTTCAGACATATTTTAATTCTAATCCTAATGTGAATTCGGTAAAGGATCATGCAATTATTATAAATAAGGATATCTATATAAAGTTTAATTCTTCACCTGGTATCGCTAATTGGAAGATTGCGTCTTGGCTACTATCTGTGATGAGATGGCATTTATACATGATCTCATCGTTCTTTTCGGGCTTTAAATGCATAAAAATGTCATAAAATACCATATATATGCTTGTGTTTGTTTACTTGTGTATTTTAGGTATGGATATCGTGAAAAAGACAAAAGATCACAAGTTACAAGGAAAAACGGACACGAGAAACGAAGCCGTACAATGAACCGGGCCCTAATCATGGAATTCTCAACAAAAACCCTTGAAGATTTGAAGACATACAAGATTGATCCTCCAAGAATGAAGAAATGACACTTAAAACCCTTGTATATTAATAATTACAAGTTTGGTCCCTTAAGTTTGTCAAAATTGCAAAAAGGTCCTTCAACTTTGAAGAAATGGCAAGAATAGTCCCTCAACAATTTCAAATTGCCAATAATGGTCCCTCATGAAGTGAAAGAAGCATTGAAGACCGTTGAAGATCAACATTGACCAAGATCAGCCCTTGAAATTACTCAAAATGGCAAAATCAATCCTTTGAAACCTATTCCTAAAGTTTTGTGCCAAAAATGTAAAGTGGTGAAAGTTATTTGCAAAGGAAATCGAGTTTTAGGGCTAAAAACCTTATATGCCAGAATTACCAAAAGATAAGGACCAAAGATGTACCAATGAAACATTTAAACAAAAAACGCGCCTAACACATTTTTTCCCCCAAATACGGATCAAACAAGTTACTGTTTATCCTTTTCACCCCCAGTTTTCACCTCACTTAAACTTGGGTAAAAAATCAATTGCTTTGGCACATGTGTGATTCACACATGCAGAAAGCTTTCCCACACCTAAAACCCTCAACCCACTCACTGTAGACCCCACCCCTAATTCCCCTTTCAACCAATCAGAACACGCCTTGATCCCCAAGTACTGTGACGTGTCCCAAATCAACAGTGGTGATCTTATGCTTACTCACAACGCAAAAACAAACGATGGAGATCAAATTTGGACAGCTAACCTCAAAAACGCGTCAAGGGCATTTTGGGATATTTCTACTGATTAGGGTTTTGTTTTTAGGATTCTAGATTATTCTATAGTTAGTATAAAAGGAGAATCCAACCTGTGGATATCCCTTGTTCCAGTTTTCAAGCTTTGCACTTGTAATTCCTTTTTTATGAAATAAAAGTTTGGTGTTTGAGAAAATCAAGTGTAATTCCTTTTTATTCTTTTAAAAAGTTGTGTGTTGTGTAAAAGCTAAGAAAACTGAGTTCCATATTTAATTTGGTTAAGTAACTTTGAGGTTCAAAGTTATTTAAAAGTTTCTGAAATTGAGATTATTTGGTATAATCTGTTTCAGGTTTTGGTGGTAAGAAGTTTAAGTTTAATTGGTGAAATAGTGTTTATAAAACGTGTTAAGAAGTCTCAAAAGTTTTTGGAAAATTTTTAGGAAGAAAGGTAAGAGAAATCAGAAAATAGTATATTGCATATTATCCTTGTGTTCTTTTTCTTTGATTTGTCTTAAACAGGTGGAAGACCTGTTGTTGATCTTTGTTCAGCACCAACCCGGGTTGGTAGGAGGTGGTTATGCAACCACAAGGACCTTGGATGTAAGGTCCTTAGGTAAATTTCTTTTTCCCTTTGAAAAGTTCAGAAAAAGTGATTTTAAGTGATCTTGTTGATTAAGTGTTGGATTGTTGATTTATCTGCATGATTTGAGTTCTTATGAGTTAATATGCATGTTTGATGATATTTGGATCAGTTTGAGTAGGTTTTGAATTGATTTGATTTGAAAAATCTTGGTTTCAGTTTTTAAAGTGGTGTTTGGAAACAGGTTTAAGCAGGGCATAAAATCATTGATTGTGTTTCAAAACGTGTTAGAACTATTGGATAGGTTTGAGATAAGTTGTCTGCTAGTTAGGATATCATTTGGTGCAAGATTGGAAGCAAGATTGTGTGTTTTAAAAGAAAAAGTAAAGCTCAAATCTGCATACTCACTTTCTGCTTGAATTTTATGACAAAATGGTGTTAGATCTTTGAACTTTGTTAAGTATAAGGGTGATTTAAGGTTGGATTTGGCTTGTATGTTGATTGATGAGTTTGTGTGCTAAGTTTGGGAGCTTGAATCTCTTTGGTGTGAATTTTGCTTAACAAAAAGTCCACCAGACTTGCTCTATTGTCACAGAAACTTGATGAGCTTTTGTATGCTTTGTTTTTGATCATCTTGGTTGCTAAGTGCTTGCTTTTGCTTTTTGCTTGACTCCTTGTGCTCCAAAGAGCACAAGGGTGCCCCCTCTTGACCAAAATCAACACCAAGTAAGCCCTGCCAAGCTCCTCTTGGCATTCAGAATGCACAAGTGAAAACTTTACTTGTGTTCTTCAAAAAAGTTTAAAACTGCATACATTTTGATCTTCATTTTGTTTAATCTTGCATAAAAAAAGAGGATTGGATTGAGTTTACAAGTCATACAAGGTGTTAGTTGGATTGGAAAAGAAAAAAATAAAAAAGGAAAAATATTGCAAAAAGGTAGCCCGCAACGGACTCGAACCCTAGACCTCTCGCTGGAGGGTTAAGGGAACTACCATTGATCTAGACTCCTTTTTACGTTAGGGTTTGCAATCAAACTTTATTTAACCTATTTTTGCTTTGTTAGCTTAATTAAAAGCCGTGAGCTTATAAGCTCTTTTCAGCTTATTTGTTCGTCTTATTTGGTTCTTCTTATTTTTCTTAGGACCTTTATAGGATTTAAGACTTTTCTAGCTAATTTTTATATTTTTCCCTTTATTAGATTATTTTCTAGAATTTATTTATTATACGTTTTTTATTAAATCATAAAAAAATAGAAAAAAGAGTTTTTATTTTTAGGAAAAATAATTTTTAGCTTTTATATCACTATTTTGAGGTTTACATCTAGTTTTGGTTTTATAAACTTTAATTTTTAATTTTATATTATTTTAAGGTTTTTTATAAACTTTAAACATTTCTATAAAATTATTAAAAAGGTTTTAGGAGCTCTAATTTGTGTTTTTCTCTTAGTTAGATTATTTTAAGATTTTAGAAATTTTTTAGAATTAATTTTATAAACTTTTTATTTTTAGTATTATTTTAATATTATTTTATTATTAAAATTTCAAAGTTTTATTTTTCTTTATTTTTCATTTTTCCTAGATTCTTTAGCATTAATTAAGACCTTTTCCATTTTTAGAATATTTTTATAGCTTTTAGATTTATTTTTATAATTATTTTAAGTTTAATTAGGTTTTAATCATTTTTAATCATTTTTAGAGTTTTAAAAATAGTTGTAATAGCTTTTAATTTTTAGAAAATTACTTTTTAGTCTTCTAATAATATAAGTTGAGTGATTATTCAATAAAATCATATTTTAGACATTTGAATTAGTTATATTTAATTTTAGGGCTTTAATTAGCATTTAAAATTAAATATTTAATTAATAAAAGGTTTTAAAATATCTTTGTTGGATTTTTAACTTTATTTATATTATTTTAGACTTGTTTTAGCCTTTTAATCTTTTATTGATTTTGTTTTTGGTTTTAGTTAAATTTTTAATTTGGGTAGTTTTTCACGGCTTTACGTCTTTTACGTCGTAGTTTAATTTTAAGATAACCGTCTTTTCATCTTTTTCATCCCCATTCTTCCAAATATTAATCTCAAATAACTACAAGTTAATTCACACACATATACCTCCTTGGGAAACGAACTTTCTCTCTTTTTAAGTGATTGGGTCATTAACACTTGATTTTTCTTAAAGTCATTTGTTCGATACTTACCGCTACTTTTAGTTGCTTGTTTTTCCTAAAGCAAGTATCTAAATTTACTACAATCATTTTGGCGCCGCTGCCGGGGAGGTGTGTTGTGCTTTAATTTGGAAGCTTTTGTTTTTGATATTATCCATAATAAGTATTTGTGTTAAGTGGAACTCCCTTAACACGTATTATCGGTTTTCTTGGTTTTTCTTGTACAAATATTATTAATATATTGTATTAAGTATCACAATCAATATACAATATCTCCAAAAGTGTGAAAACACAACCTTAATTGGGATTTGATCTCCTAATTATTGTATTCGAATCTCAAACAAAAAGAAAAGGCAAAAATAGATAAATACTTTCGTGAAGCTCGATTTTGAAAGATACAAACTATAAGGTGGGTATAAGGCGGGTATTATAAAATATACCCTAAGGAAAAAGGCTCTTAAGTGCTTCGCGCCGCCTCGTTTCCCCGCTTGCTTGTGAGTATTTTAAGATTGAAGGCTAATCGAGGGTTTTGCCGCCCAAAGTATTAATACGTATACTATATTTGCTTGGTTTTCTTTGTGATTAAACCCTCTTGAACAATTTGGTTTTCACCAAAGTTCTAAAGTCATTCGAAGGCGTTCACTCCACGTGATCGTTTTCATTCCTTTGAGGCTTCTTTAATCAAGAGTTTGATTCGAGGAGAGATTTTGTAGATTGTTGTCTACGAAGATACACCAAAATCCAAAAAAAAATTAAATATCATCAAAAACACAAAAAAATTGAAAATTCACAAAACAACCAAAAAGAATCTTCTTTGCTCACCTCCCATTCTTCGTGAAGTTTATGATCACTCGTAATCAAGCAAAACGAGCTCGTAAACGTCTTCAAAAGCAAGCAAGTCAAGGATCGTTGATTGTTGAAGAACCTCCAATTGTTGAACCTATTGTAGAACAAGAAGTCGTCATGGCTAATCGTACTATGATGGAGTTGCTACAAGCACCCACCGAGGGTTTTGGAGAGGCTATTGTGATTCCCGCCATCCTTGCGGAGAATTTCGAGATTAAGACGGGTTTAATGTCTATGTTGCAAGCAAATAAGTTTAGAGGTCACGAGAAAGACAACCCGCATTACCATATTAGGAATTTCAACCGTCTCACCGCCACTAGCAAATTTAAGGATGTTCCACATGACGCCATTAAGATGATGTTGTTTCCATACTCGTTGGATGGACCCGCAAAAATTTGGCTCGAAAAAGAACCGCCAAATTCGATTTTGACATGGGCCGATATCGTTTCTAAGTTTGTGAACAAGTTTTTTCCACCATCTAAAACAACACACTTAAAAAATGAGATTTCACGATTTGTGCAACGTAATAATGAAAGTTTTTCAATGGCATGGGAACGATTTAAAGAGATGTTACATGAATGTCCACACCATGATTTTTCGGAATTGCATCAAGTGGATACTTTTTATAATGGGCTTAATGATCATGAACGAGATTATTTGAATGCCGCCGCGGGTGGTAATTTTTTGTGCAAGACGACAAATGAGGCTTTACAAATCATTGAAAATCGATCTAAGGTTTATAGCCCTCGAAACACACCGAGTGTTGCCAATATGGGTTCGTCATCTTCGTCACAATCGTCTCGTAGCATTAACGCCTTACATGATGAAGCTAATGAGGAAAATCGGTTTTTTGATAGATTTGCTAATCTAATGTCCCATTGGAAGGCTCAAGAAGCTTCCAATTCCGCTTCGGTTAAAGCGGTTGCTAAGAGTTGTTTATCTTGTGGGGGAGCTCATGATCTTTCCGAGTGCATTACCGCGGATGGTAACACTTCGAGTGCTTATGTAGCAACGGGAACTTATAACCAAAACGGCCAAGGTTCTCGTCCAAATCAAGCTCCACCAAACCAAAATGTTAATAATTATCGAAACAACAACCAAGGTAATTACCAAGGCAACACACGCAATTACAACAAAGGGAATTATCAAAGTGGGAATGGACAAATCTCTAATCAAAACCAAAACCGTGATTTTCAAAACACTACACAAGGTTTTCAAAATGCTCACACGAAAAATTTGCAAGGAGAATTTTTGGATTATGCAAAAGCAAATGATGCTAAATTTGATAATATGCAACGTGAGATGATTAGCTTAAGATCCGAGTTGAAAAACGAGCTTAAAAATGAACTTGCTAATGAACTTAAAACTCATGCAAATAAAATGGAAGGAAATGTCCAACGTCTTCAACAAAACCAACAAAAGATGGAATTAGGACAACATGAGATTAAGCAAGAGTTATTGAAAGCGGATGCTAGGCAATCTAAATTTGAGGACCGAATGGCTAAGATGTTTGAAGCTATCATGTGTAAGCCCTCTTCTTCGGGTGGTCTTCCTAGTGATACCATTGCAAACCCGAAGGGAGAAATGAAGGTTATTACCACACGAAGTGGTAAAACTTTCAAGGAACCAATCTCTCGTCCAAGTACTTCTACGGAGAAGGAAATCGAGAAAGAACCCGAGGTGATGGTCGAAAAGGAGCATATTACAATCCCACGAAGTACCGCTCAAACCACGCCTACGGTTGAACCTATACCAATTGTGGAACCCGAGTTTCCAAGGCCGTTGCCTAATGACCAACCCACACCACCTTTACCCTACCCTTCAAGACGAAACAAAGAGAAGTTGCAAGAACGTAACAAACAACAAATCGAGCTTTTTATAAAAATGTTTCAACAAGTGCATTTTGATGTGAGTTTAGCCGACGCGTTGTTATATATGCCTCGTTTCGCTTCCACTTTTAAAAGTATGATGAGCGATAAGGAAAAGCTTTCAAAGCTTGCTAATTGTTCTTCGGTTTATCTTAACCGCATACCGAAAAAAGTTGGTGATCCCGGAAAATTTCTCATTCCTTGTGACATACAAGATATGAAAGAATGCCTCGCCTTGGCCGATCTTGGTGCGAGCATTAATTTGATGCCATTTTCCATTTGGAAATCGCTTTCGCTTCCGGCTCTAATTCCTTCGAACATGTCCATCGAGATGGCCGATCATTCTACGATTATGGCATGTGGAATAGCCGAAGATGTTTTCGTGAAAGTGGGGAAGTTCTACTATCCCGTTGATTTCATAGTAGTTGACATCCCCGCGGATCCTCAAGTTCCTCTAATCTTAGGTCGTCCATTTTTAGACACTTCGAGATCGCTTATCGATGTTCATGTGAGAACTATCACTTTGAGATTCAACGAAGAGGAACTTGTTATAAACGCTACTCAAAACTCGAAACCTTCTCATGTTTATGCAATCGCTACCATCAATCACATTGACATCGTTGATGTGGTTTGCGATGAGTTTTCACAAGAAGTGTTAGGTTTTTCCGATAGCTCGTCAAGTGGCAATCCCACTATTTTGGATCCGATTCTTGCTAATTCCACACCAAATCTCACTCCATTCCAAGGAGGCGATCTCACTTCAAATGAAATCGACAATGAAGATGAGGTGTTGATTAGTGATGATACTTCTATTCCACCATTTCTTTCGCCGATGGAAGTTATGAGTGTTGAACCAAAATCTTCAATCGAGGAACCACCTATCCTTGAATTGAAAGATCTTCCTTCTCACCTTGAATATGCATTCTTGGAAGGTGATGACAAGTTGCCGGTTATTATTGCAAAAGATCTTGCTAATGATGAAAAAACCGCGCTCTTGAAAGTTCTTAAGGCTCACAAAGGGGAAATTGCGTGGAAAATATCCGACATTAAGGGTATTGACCCAAAATTTTGTACTCACAAAATTTTAATGGAGGAGGACTACAAACCCGCAATTCAAAGTCAAAGAAGGGTGAATCCCAAAATTCACGATGTCATTAAAAAGGAGGTCCTTAAACTCCTTGACGCGGGAATGATTTATCCTATATCCGATAGCCCATGGGTGAGCCCAATCCATTGTGTCCCTAAAAAGGGAGGAATGACCGTTGTGCCTAATGAAAACAACGAGTTAATTCCCACTCGTGTTGTGACCGGTTGGAGGGTGTGTATTGACTACCGAAAGTTAAATGACGCCACTCGTAAAGACCACTTTCCTTTGCCCTTCATGGATCAAATGTTGGAGCGACTTGCGGGAAATGAATTCTATTGCTTTTTAAATGGTTTTTCCGGTTACTTTCAAATCCCTATCGACCCTCGTGATCAAGAGAAGACTACGTTTACGTGTCCTTATGGAACGTTCGCTTATCGTAGGATGCCTTTCGGACTTTGTAATGCACCCGGTACGTTTCAACGGTGTATGATGGCGATTTTTCACGATATGATCGAGAAGTCGATGGAAGTGTTTATGGATGACTTCTCGGTATTTGGTAATTCGTTCACGTCATGTTTATCTAATCTCGAACAAATGTTAAAACGTTGTGAAGAAACCAATCTTGTGCTTAATTGGGAGAAATGTCATTTCATGTGTAAACAAGGAATCGTCTTAGGACATAAGGTGTCGAAGGCGGGGATTGAGGTCGATAAAGCTAAGATAGACGTCATCGCCAAGTTACCTCATCCCAAAACCGTTAAGGGAGTTCGTAGTTTCCTAGGCCACGCGGGCTTTTATCGTCGTTTCATCAAGGATTTTTCGAAGATTTCTCGTCCTATGACACACCTTCTCGAGAAGGATGCTCCTTTTAACTTTAATGAGGATTGTGTTAAGGCTTTCGAGACTCTAAAAAGGAAACTTACCGAATCTCCCATTCTTGTTGCTCCTAATTGGGAATTACCCTTTGAAATCATGTGCGATGCAAGTGATTATGCTATAGGGGCCGTCTTAGGGCAACGTTATGACAAGCATTTCCGTCCTATCCACTATGCTAGTAAGACGATGACCGAGGCTCAATTAAAGTACACCACAACGGAAAAGGAATTCCTTGCCGTGGTCTATGCTTTTGAGAAATTCTGACCTTATCTCGTCTTGACTAAAAGCATCGTGTATACCGACCATTCGGCTATCAAGTATCTCTTAGCTAAGCAAGATGCTAAGCCGAGATTGCTTCGTTGGATGCTCCTCCTCCAAGAATTTGATGTCACCGTGCTTGACAAAAAAGGAGCCGAGAATCTAGCGGCCGATCATCTCTCTCGTCTAGAAGATCCTCACAAAGATGTTTTCGAGAACAAGGAAATTACCGAAACATTTCCTCTTGAGACTCTCGGTGTAGTGAATTCTAAAGACACCACCCCATGGTTTGCCGACATTGCAAATTACCATGCGGGCAATTTCATAATCAAGGGTATGACGACACAACAAAAACGAAAATTCTTTCGTGACGTCAAGTTCTATTTTTGGGACGACCCTTATCTTTTTCGGATTTGTGCGGATCAACTCGTTCGACGTTGTGTGTTTGGTGCCGAAGCTTCTAATATCCTTAGAGCTTGTCACGAGGGACCCACGGGTGGTCACCACGGTGCTAATCTCACGGCTAAGAAAGTGTTCGATGCCGGTTTCTTTTGGCCTTCTATCTATCGTGATGCACACGCACTTGTGAAGTCGTGTGATTCGTGCCAACGTCAAGGAAAATCGTCTCAACGTGATGAAATGCCGCAAAATATAATTCAAGTGTGTGAGATTTTTGACATATGGGGAATAGACTTTATGGGGCCGTTCCCATCGTCTCATGGCAACAAATATATCCTCGTCGCGGTGGACTACCTTTCTAAGTGGGTGGAAGCTAAGGCTTTGCCTACTAATGATGCTCGTGTGGTAGTGAAGTTTTTGAAGCAACTATTCTCTCGGGTCGGAACCCCTCGTGCTATTATAAGCGATCGTGGAACCCATTTTTGTAATGACCAATTCGAAAAGGTTCTAAAGAAATATGGGGTTACACATCGTCTTTCTACGGCTTATCACCCGCAAACGAGTGGGCAAGTCGAGGTTTCGAACCGAGCTTTGAAGAGGATTTTAGAGAGGTCAATTGGAGAAAACCGTGCTTCGTGGTCCGACAAACTTGATGACGCTTTATGGGCCTTTAGGACCGCTTATAAGACACCTATCGGTTGCACTCCTTATAAGTTAGTCTATGGGAAGAATTGTCATTTGCCCATTGAATTGGAGCATAAGGCATATTGGGCCCTTAAGCATGCTAATTTTGACTTGAAGACCGCGGGAGATCACCGGAAAATACAATTGAATGAATTGGATGAATTAAGGGATAATGCTTATGAAAATTCATTAATTTTTAAAGAAAAGACTAAAAAGTTTCATGATTCAAAGATTAAAAACCGGGTTTTTAACGTTGGTGATCAAGTGTTGCTTTTTCACTCTCGTCTTAAGATATTTTCCGGGAAATTGAAATCTCGTTGGTCGGGTCCGTTCACCATTATACAAGTGTTTCCATATGGGACCATTGAGCTAGCTCAAGATGATGGTCCCAATTTCAAGGTGAATGGACATAGGCTTAAGCACTACTTTGGTGGGGAAATTCCTTCAATGGTTGCCCCCGACCAAGACACCTTCCCCAATGATAATTAACATTGAGGGGATCGAGTCGAGCTCATGACTCGGTAATCAAAAACGAGGTGCCTCGTGGGGGAGATCCCATGCTTATCTTTTTTATTCACTAATAAGGGGACTTGTACCCTTTCAACTCGTTGTCTCGTGGTTGTTTGTGATTGTGTTATCTAGATCATCATCATCTACGATTGAAGACTCTCGTGTTCGTTTACGTGAGCCTCCATCGTTCGTTTGAAGAAGTTTTTCACGATTCCATGACATATCCTTTATTTTTCTAACAATTATCTTTTAGCATAATTAATAAACGGCTTTAGATATATTGTTGATCACCCTTTCCATGCTAGATCCTAAGCATTCGACTCTTCGTCTCTAGTATGGGGGTGCTCCACCTTTAGACTCGAAACATTGAGGACAATGTTTACTTTTAGTATGGGGGGGTGAATAGATACTTGCTTTGCTACGCCCTCACGTTTTCCAACTTTCAATGTTTTGTTTTGCTAATAAGGCTAAAAATGGCCAAATTTTAAAAATTTTCTTAGTTTTCATAAGTGTTTTTAAGGCACGAATGTATATTTTCCGATGGGTAGAATAAGAGTTAATTTTTGACTTGATGGGCATTTGGAGCCATTTACATTCCTTAACCCGCTCAATTCAAGTTTTGCTAGACTTTTATATAGGGAGCTTTAAAACGCGAAAGTCTTAATTCATTCGAGTTAAGAACAAGAACTTCTCGCAAGTTCCTATAATTGATTCTAGAAAGTCACTTATCAAGGGAACTTTAAAACGCATTCTCTAAACTTGAAAAAGTCCAAGAAAGTGCAAGATCTTATAGGTGACTTGAAAACCCAAAACTTTGATTTGATATAGTCTTAATGAAAGCTAATCCAAATTTGGCTTAATTTTGACTTGCATGGCTAAGTATTCACGAGTCTCTTTAATTAGAGGTCTTTATATAGTGAAGAACGAGAAATGATAGAGTTAGACAAGTGATCATGCTAAACGTAGAACATGAAAGTGTTCTTTCAAAAACTCATATGTTTTTAATTGTGGCTTTTTCTTCCCATAAGATCAATGCATTAGGAATAAATCATAATTGCAATAAGTAAGGTCGTACGATTTGAAAGGTTACTTAGCCTCTAGCGCAAGATCGTTTAAAAGTTGCTCGGGGTTGAATAGAGTTCATAGCCAAGGCATAACTTATTGAAGCGGGACGCGAAGATTGGCGATTATCCAAAAAGGCCCTAACAAGGCATGAGGAGCTCTATTTTTGCTAATGATCCAAAGATGATGTGAAGTATCATTATTCCTAAATCAATACGAAGGATCGAGACACACGACGAGAAGCAATTACTCCCCTAAAGAATGGAGAAAGTCTATCCAAAAAGACCCTAACAAGGTATGAGGATAAATATATCCAAGTCCGAAAAGGAGGCGGATCGTTGTATATCAAAATCCAAAGTAAAGATTGAAGAAAAATGATGAAGTCGTGGTCCTATATGAAGAATCTCTCAAAAACGTCAAGTGAAGAAATTCCAAAATATGAAGAGAAGACCATAATTTCAAGAACGTCTTCCCAAGATTTGAAGTATGAAGTACATGCCAAATATCGGTCCGAGAAAGGTCTCAAATCGTGAAACGAGTTATGCCAAGATATGAACTTAAGGAGATACACGAGAAGCCGTTTTAAAAGATTTTGTCCTTCGGCTAACTATCGATCAAATCGTGCTACTTTGCTTTCGGACTAATAACTACTCAAATAAGTCAATATGAATCACTTGTGATCCATGACAAATAGATAAAAAAATGCTAGTAACCCATTTCCTTTTATAATAACTAGGATTGCGGGGAGAAAAAGTATTACACAATTTGGACGTATGAGTAGTGTTAGCATTGTGACTTGTACCAACAATGATCTTGTTTTTGCACTTAGCATGGAATGTATGACAATCAAGTATGACGAAGTTTGCTCTAAGGAACATTAACTTGTTTCTATTCTTTGACCCTAAAAGTCACCTTTTAGTGATGAAAATCATACACTATGTCTTTACACATTCTCGTAGTATGTTGCAAGTCTTTTACTCTTCAATAAAGGTTTATAAAATTGAACTTTGGTGATGCTTAGATACTTTATTCTAGTATTGCGTGAGGGCACGGCAATGGCTTAGTATGGGGGAGTGATGAGATGGCATTTATACATGATCTCATCGTTCTTTTCGGGCTTTAAATGCATAAAAATGTCATAAAATACCATATATATGCTTGTGTTTGTTTACTTGTGTATTTTAGGTATGGATATCGTGAAAAAGACAAAAGATCACAAGTTACAAGGAAAAACGGACACGAGAAACGAAGCCGTACAATGAACCGGGCCCTAATCATGGAATTCTCAACAAAAACCCTTGAAGATTTGAAGACATACAAGATTGATCCTCCAAGAATGAAGAAATGACACTTAAAACCCTTGTATATTAATAATTACAAGTTTGGTCCCTTAAGTTTGTCAAAATTGCAAAAAGGTCCTTCAACTTTGAAGAAATGGCAAGAATAGTCCCTCAACAATTTCAAATTGCCAATAATGGTCCCTCATGAAGTGAAAGAAGCATTGAAGACCTTTGAAGATCAACATTGACCAAGATCAGCCCTTGAAATTACTCAAAATGGCAAAATCAATCCTTTGAAACCTATTCCTAAAGTTTTGTGCCAAAAATGTAAAGTGGTGAAAGTTATTTGCAAAGGAAATCGAGTTTTAGGGCTAAAAACCTTATATGCCAGAATTACCAAAAGATAAGGACCAAAGATGTACCAATGAAACATTTAAACAAAAAACGCGCCTAACACATTTTTTCCCCCAAATACGGATCAAACAAGTTACTGTTTATCCTTTTCACCCCCAGTTTTCACCTCACTTAAACTTGGGTAAAAAATCAATTGCTTTGGCACATGTGTGATTCACACATGCAGAAAGCTTTCCCACACCTAAAACCCTCAACCCACTCACTGTAGACCCCACCCCCAATTCCCCTTTCAACCAATCAGAACACGCCTTGATCCCCAAGTACTGTGACGTGTCCCAAATCAACAGTGGTGATCTTATGCTTACTCACAACGCAAAAACAAACGATGGAGATCAAATTTGGACAGCTAACCTCAAAAACGCGTCAAGGGCATTTTGGGATATTTCTACTGATTAGGGTTTTGTTTTTAGGATTCTAGATTATTCTATAGTTAGTATAAAAGGAGAATCCAACCTGTGGATATCCCTTGTTCCAGTTTTCAAGCTTTGCACTTGTAATTCCTTTTTTATGAAATAAAAGTTTGGTGTTTGAGAAAATCAAGTGTAATTCCTTTTTATTCTTTTAAAAAGTTGTGTGTTGTGTAAAAGCTAAGAAAACTGAGTTCCATATTTAATTTGGTTAAGTAACTTTGAGGTTCAAAGTTATTTAAAAGTTTCTGAAATTGAGATTATTTGGTATAATCTGTTTCAGGTTTTGGTGGTAAGAAGTTTAAGTTTAATTGGTGAAATAGTGTTTATAAAACGTGTTAAGAAGTCTCAAAAGTTTTTGGAAAATTTTTAGGAAGAAAGGTAAGAGAAATCAGAAAATAGTATATTGCATATTATCCTTGTGTTCTTTTTCTTTGATTTGTCTTAAACAGGTGGAAGACCTGTTGTTGATCTTTGTTCAGCACCAACCCGGGTTGGTAGGAGGTGGTTATGCAACCACAAGGACCTTGGATGTAAGGTCCTTAGGTAAATTTCTTTTTCCCTTTGAAAAGTTCAGAAAAAGTGATTTTAAGTGATCTTGTTGATTAAGTGTTGGATTGTTGATTTATCTGCATGATTTGAGTTCTTATGAGTTAATATGCATGTTTGATGATATTTGGATCAGTTTGAGTAGGTTTTGAATTGATTTGATTTGAAAAATCTTGGTTTCAGTTTTTAAAGTGGTGTTTGGAAACAGGTTTAAGCAGGGCATAAAATCATTGATTGTGTTTCAAAACGTGTTAGAACTATTGGATAGGTTTGAGATAAGTTGTCTGCTAGTTAGGATATCATTTGGTGCAAGATTGGAAGCAAGATTGTGTGTTTTAAAAGAAAAAGTAAAGCTCAAATCTGCATACTCACTTTCTGCTTGAATTTTATGACAAAATGGTGTTAGATCTTTGAACTTTGTTAAGTATAAGGGTGATTTAAGGTTGGATTTGGCTTGTATGTTGATTGATGAGTTTGTGTGCTAAGTTTGGGAGCTTGAATCTCTTTGGTGTGCATTTTGCTTAACAAAAAGTCCACCAGACTTGCTCTATTGTCACAGAAACTTGATGAGCTTTTGTATGCTTTGTTTTTTATCATCTTGGTTGCTAAGTGCTTGCTTTTGCTTTTTGCTTGACTCCTTGTGCTCCAAAGAGCACAAGGGTGCCCCCTCTTGACCAAAATCAACACCAAGTAAGCCCTGCCAAGCTCCTCTTGGCATTCAGAATGCACAAGTGAAAACTTCACTTGTGTTCTTCAAAAAAGTTTAAAACTGCATACATTTTGATCTTCATTTTGTTTAATCTTGCATAAAAAAAAGAGGATTGGATTGAGTTTACAAGTCATACAAGGTGTTAGTTGGATTGGAAAAGAAAAAAATAAAAAAGGAAAAATATTGCAAAAAGGTAGCCCGCAACGGACTCGAACCCTAGACCTCTCGCTGGAGGGTTAAGGGAACTACCATTGATCTAGACTCCTTTTTACGTTAGGGTTTGCAATCAAACTTTATTTAACCTATTTTTGCTTTGTTAGCTTAATTAAAAGCCGTGAGCTTATAAGCTCTTTTCAGCTTATTTGTTCGTCTTATTTGGTTCTTCTTATTTTTCTTAGGACCTTTATAGGATTTAAGACTTTTCTAGCTAATTTTTATATTTTTCCCTTTATTAGATTATTTTCTAGAATTTATTTATTATACGTTTTTTATTAAATCATAAAAAAATAGAAAAAAGAGTTTTTATTTTTAGGAAAAATAATTTTTAGCTTTTATATCACTATTTTGAGGTTTACATCTAGTTTTGGTTTTATAAACTTTAATTTTTAATTTTATATTATTTTAAGGTTTTTTATAAACTTTAAACATTTCTATAAAATTATTAAAAAGGTTTTAGGAGCTCTAATTTGTGTTTTTCTCTTAGTTAGATTATTTTAAGATTTTAGAAATTTTTTAGAATTAATTTTATAAACTTTTTATTTTTAGTATTATTTTAATATTATTTTATTATTAAAATTTCAAAGTTTTATTTTTCTTTATTTTTCATTTTTCCTAGATTCTTTAGCATTAATTAAGACCTTTTCCATTTTTAGAATATTTTTATAGCTTTTAGATTTATTTTTATAATTATTTTAAGTTTAATTAGGTTTTAATCATTTTTAATCATTTTTAGAGTTTTAAAAATAGTTGTAATAGCTTTTAATTTTTAGAAAATTACTTTCTAGTCTTCTAATAATATAAGTTGAGTGATTATTCAATAAAATCATATTTTAGACATTTGAATTAGTTATATTTAATTTTAGGGCTTTAATTAGCATTTAAAATTAAATATTTAATTAATAAAGGGTTTTAAAATATCTTTGTTGGATTTTTAACTTTATTTATATTATTTTAGACTTGTTTTAGCCTTTTAATCTTTTATTGATTTTGTTTTTGGTTTTAGTTAAATTTTTAATTTGGGTAGTTTTTCACGGCTTTACGTCTTTTACGTCGTAGTTTAATTTTAACATAACCGTCTTTTCATCTTTTTCATCCCCATTCTTCCAAATATTAATCTCAAATAACTACAAGTTAATTCACACACATATACCTCCTTGGGAAACGAACTTTCTCTCTTTTTAAGTGATTGGGTCATTAACACTTGATTTTTCTTAAAGTCATTTGTTCGATACTTACCGCTACTTTTAGTTGCTTGTTTTTCCTAAAGCAAGTATCTAAATTTACTACAATCAATCTGTTATCTTTATAAATGGCATCAAGACTCATATTCTATGGGTTTAGGCAACATAACCACATCTTTGCATTTTGGTTATGTGTGATCTTCGTTACATGTTTTTCAATGTTTTCTTTTAATATAGGAGAGGAAGAGAATTCAAAGTCGTGATCACATTAGCGCTATGTGCAGATTTGCATCACCTTGGACTGTTTTTAACATTCTGGTAAGTACAATTTTTTTCTGTTTCGGGCCTCTGATTTCTTTTTTTGTTTGTTTGTTTTGAATCTATTTATGTCTCGGTCAAGAAAATCCAAGTGGAGGTACAAATTTGTTTATGTTTCAGGCTTCTGATTTCTTTGTTTTTTTGTTTTTTTTTTTGGAATCTATTTGTCTCTT
The DNA here is from genome assembly GCA_025667525.1 of Glebionis coronaria. Taxonomy (NCBI): domain Eukaryota; kingdom Viridiplantae; phylum Streptophyta; class Magnoliopsida; order Asterales; family Asteraceae; genus Glebionis; species Glebionis coronaria. The sequence goes on from CM046874.1 coordinate 647,650,885, forward strand.
ATCTTTAGGAAAGGTGATTGTATGTTGCTTATGTTCGATTGCTTTTGATTTACGCAGGCGTAAACTACAAGGATGGGTCATGGTAGTCTAAAAATAGCAGTTGATGCGAGAGTAAAAATTAGCGTCCCCAAACACTGATGCATCTACGGGATCCTCCCGTGGATGTCGTAAAAGGGTGGCTACTGACATACCACTGAAGTCTCAATTATCGTAGGATTTCTATTAACGAAACGTACACGGTCGTGGTGGGAATGATCAGCAGCTTTGTAATAGTCCAGCTCTCGCCATTATTGTCAAACACAACATAATTCAAATCCCGAAACCGCAGTAACAACTGTCGAAATTTCTGCGAGTAACTGCTATTATATTTCCATCATGTCTTTTTGAAAGCCTTATGAATTGTTTTGGTTAAATTTTTGTTTTTCCCTTCTTTCTTTTTCAGCCACAGTTGCAGCTATTTGTGGATCTACTTAAGCCACTCCCAGCCGTTGTAAAAGAGTCGTTGTTCTAATCAGCAGATGCCAGTCTGAAGAGTTTACTTAAAGGAACGTTTTCAGGCGTGTTGCAAAACTTTTTTGTTCCACCCAGAAATCATATCAAATGTAAGCATACTTCCTTGTCTCTTAACATTTGCTTAATACAGTACTATTTATGTGGTTATTTGCTATGATTTGGGTAAATTGGCTAAAGCTGATCATGTTCTTTTGGTATATGCAATCAACTATCAACATCCTTAATCCAAGTGATCTAATGACTCTGACAGCTGTAGTTGCAACATGTAACTCTTCATTCAATAAAAACATAGTATTTTAAGAAATCAGAAGGCCGTGCCAAAGAATCCTAATGTTCTGTAAAATAATGTAACGCACAGTGAGAACTATCACTTTCAACCTATAGTTTTTGTGGAGGGTACATTGTCCCTTCTTTGTTGGTTACACACCCTATTTCCTAAAATACCCATCTATGAATTTAAAGTCAAAGATTATTACTTTGAATTTTGAGATATTTATGTATGAAAATCATTGATGCAGCAGATGCTATTGGTCAAAGCGGCAAGCTGAGGTTGCTCGGGAAGCTATTAAGAGGTTGCTGCTGGCGCGGTCAAGGTGCTTTACATGGCCAAGAGTTACGTGGTTTAGCTTTACGTGTTGCAAATCATGGAGAGTTTAATCTTGGTGTATGTTCAAAAATATATCCTTCTATTATATATTAACTTCCACCTCTACTCCGGATCTTACTAAGCTATGTGAGGTTGCATTAGCAACTGTCTTTTGGGTGACATTGCTCTTAACTTCTGGTTCGTTACCGCTACATTAATAATCGGGTAACAAGTTGTACAACACTGATAACTTTTATCTTATGTTTGTACAGATTCATGTCATTGAGCGAGTCTATTAATTTGTGTTTAAAATTTGTTTCTTTAAGTTAAAGCAAAGTCTGTTATGGAAGTCCTACCCCGTATTCTATGCTGTCTACCCCACATCCTCATCGCCACATATGTCATGTCTTGATGTGAAGTCACCATAAAAAAAGTGTATCAAATTATTAACAAACATCAGTGTACCACAAATTTAGATAGGTGCCATCGGCTGAAAGATTTCTACCACTTTAAAAGGATACAAATTTGTGGGCACAAGTTCCTTTAGTTTTACTGAACCACAAGTTTTTCCTGTATGATACTGAGTCTACCCACCAGATGCTAAAATAGTCGTCGAGTCGAGTATCACTCAGTTTGTTACATCACATCAGTTTGAAATATGCTCCTTTGGTTACTGATTCAGATTCTTTATTGTATGGGATATTCACAAAAAAGGTCAATTTTCCTGAATTTTGACCCAAAATATCTTTATTTGGATTAATTATATTTTCTTAAAGGTAATTGTAATGATTGAAGGACAATGCAACCTGAGTTATAGTATAGATATACCAAGTCGATGGACATAAACAAATGATAGCGATTGGGCTGATGAACATGGTTGGTTTTTGCTGCATTCTCACGACTTAAGCTTTACCAAATTAATATACAGATTTGTTTGTTTTCTCATAACTAATTTAAAATATATACATGTCTATTTATTTCACAGCATGTTTTAAACGCAACGCTTCTTGATGGCTCTCTCATTGTATTGCGTATAGATCAACTGAATAACGTGATTATTGTTAATTGTTATTCTCGCAAAAAATAAGTTTCATGGAAAACGATGTTCTTATGTGCAGAATTTGAAGTCTGTGCTCTGTACACGAAGACAATATACCAAGAATCAGATATTGACCATCTCAGGAAGCCGATTGCAGTTGATGTAGGGGTAAGTAGTTTCTATCTCATTATAGTTCGTTCGATAGGAATGCCATTTCTTTTCTTTCACTACAGAATGTGAAGAAGATTGTAGCAGTGGTCGATGGTTACCAGACACATTGATTGCTCTTGAAAAAGGTTATAGGCGCCTTATTAATGGATCCTTGAATTATTTCAAGAACCAACTAACGGTACATCCCTTAAAGAGTCAATTTTTTAAACAGAGGTTTTATCTTTGAGAAACATATTTGTTAGATAGGAGTTGATTTTTGAAATGTTTATGTTTTTTACTATTTCTATAGACCCATTTATCTTTTACTTATACCTGATAATCTATTTCATGCCAAACACGGTCGTTAATCTAACCAGGCTTCAATGCACAAAACATCAGATGTGAGGTTTCCTTTGAAACTTTGGGAAATGAATTCATACGTATGTATATATAGACCTGATGTTTGTCGTAAAATCGGTGAAACTTTGTAGCTAAATCATAGAGGTATTAACACAATGCATTTGGTGTTGGGACTTTTGAAAGCATCTTCGATAAGCTGAAAAACAAGATGCTTTGTGTAAACTAATTCTACATATAATATACCATTACTGCAAACACGTAACGTGATAAAACAACCTTTATCAAGAAGAGACTTTGTTAGGTAAATACAATTTGTGTATTAGATAAACCACAGTAAATCCACTGTGGTTATTTTGACAACAGATCAGGTTGACGAAAGATCAAGTTAACTTGTGGTTAATTGAATGTGATACTCACAAGTCACTTAATTGAATAAGATATCTTAAACGTTTGTGTGTTTTATAAGTATTTGTAGTCTTGTGTGAAAGATTTTATAAGTTCAGCTCATGGGAAATTTAAAATCCTTTAGAACCACTGTGTGCATCATCATCTGTTAGGATAACTACTTAAAAAATTTGCAAGGACATTTTTTCCTTTTTCATTAGTACTCATATTAATGTGGTTCCAACTTTATATGTCAACATTACTCTGAATATACGATTCCCCTCGCTTGCAGCAAGGATCATTAGTAAGTGTGGATTTGTTGTAAGTTATAAGTCTAATGTAGATGGCGCTCTTTCATTGTAACATTCGCTTATTACTACATGTGCTTATTACTACAATGGTGGTTGGCTAATTTGTGTCTGACGAGTCATGCTATACTTTTATACTTGGGTTTTGGGATTTCAGTCACCGCATTCAAGGGTTATATCTGACTTATTGTTTATATACGTTTTTTTAAATATCAACAAATTACCATATTATTATAATTTTGTTGCAGCTAAGGGTTTTCGGCTTTTGGCTTCACTTCGGGGAAATTTCTTGCATGTATCAAAATCCACTTTCGAGAATATTTTTGCAGAATTTACCTCTGTTATCAGCCTTAACTTAACACGTCCTTTTGGAGATCCATAGTTAGTGCATTAGCTGAAATCGGCTCATCCCACATGATATAAGATCAACGATAACTAAGAAACATGTATGTGGTGGTAAATATGGGGTATTTGTAACTTCTACTATAGTTACATAATCTAAGAAAAATAATGTAAAAAAATAAGAATAATGTTTGAAGTTAAACTTTACTTTTGCAGAAATGGAGCGAAAAGAAGAAAAAGGAGAAGCAAGGTCAACCAAGGAACTGGTAAACACTCCAACTCTCCATGTGTAAGCTGGAATTTGGTACAAAAACCTGTAAGTGTGGAAAAGTATTCTAAACTTACTGTCAATACTTTACGTACACAGCATCTTTTATCATTGTATTTTTTTTAACATTTGGAATCACATAGCAGGCAGTGTCGCCTTGAGACTCATATGTTGTACATCACTTCTGTTGCTGGTCTTGCTCTCTTTTTACACGCTTACAAAGAAAATCAATCATCACCTGGAAGCTTACTTTTAACTTACAAGTTTGTTGTTGTTTCACTTTTTAAGATGGTATGTGTGTTCATGTTTTTGTTTGTACTGTAAGACTGTACTCGAAATAATATAAGGTAATATAAGTTTGTCCTTCTCATATTTTTAAGAGATCGAATTGGGTTGGTTGAAACGGGTATTACAGGTCAAAATAGGTCACGTTGACCTTTTATACTGTCTTATGACTTTAGCTCATTTGGATAATTACTTTAGTTCAACAATTATTATTTGTTTACTATTTCGTCTTTAACTGTTGAGAGAAGAACACCAATTCTCCGACTTAAGTAGCCTAATTAACATTTCTCTGCCTACAAGTTGACATCTGCTTCACTAAGTAGAGAAAAATAAATGCCTGTTTACCGTATAAATCTCGAGATAATCCAAAACGAGCAAAAGATACCAACCAGGCTGTTTATAATAATGCCTGAAGAAATAATATACTTTGAAAATACATATCCAAACACACACATCAACTTATTTGAAATTTAACAGCAAATAAAACACACCAATGCTACACCCATTGCTACCCAGTTTAACAGCATGTAAAACACAAATACCATTTTAATATAACATAGCTCACCTTAATCATACAGTCTTCTCAACTTTATTTAGTATACTATTGCTTCAGTCGTAGTATACGTCCCTCTAACAATATGAAGTTCTATATCTTCACTGAAGTGTCATTTTAAATATAAGTACTGTGATTTACCAAGAACCACTTATGAATGAGTTGATCTCTGTCTTATTCTAAAACTAAAAAGACTTTGTGTATACATGCTTTTCCAGACTGAAAATCGGGTCACCGCAGTTATCATCGTCGTCAATACAAACAGGTCATTACTTATCAAACTGCCACATCACATAGTGCTTCTCAAGTTGTTGCTGGCGTGGAAATGGAAACCAAAACATCAAAACAAAACAAAACAAAAGATGATATAAATCAAAATCTTCATGATGCATGTAGTCATTTTGGAATTAGAATGTTTCGTAAGGATTAACTCTATATACCTAATTATACATATTTATTTAAAATACTTTGATTTATTCTATCTAATACATATGATCTCCAAGAGATTTTTTTAGGAGCAGGTGCTCAAAACAAATGCACCAGTCTCTTTATTTGTGCCAGTTTGGAGGGGAGCCTCTAGGAGGCCACTGTGCACTAACCTTTTATAACAAGATGATATTACTCTTACAAAGCTATATATGATCATTGATACAGTAAGAAAGTTTTCATCCATGCTAAAATTTGATTATTCATTTGTTTGCTTATTTGTTCAATAGTGATATATCACATGGGTATGTAAGTTCATATATTATCGTCATATAAAGTCTTAAGGAAGGAGTCAAGCTCTGTACAATTTAGTCTTATTTTTTAATTTTCATTACAGTTATTTTTATTTATTTTATATATTATTTGATAAAAATTATACCAATGAAAAACTATTTAAAACTCTATTTATACATATAGTTTGTATCAAATATTATATAACACAAATAGAATTTTTTACAATCAATGATATAAAGAAAAAACTGAAAAAATTTAAAATGAATATTTAATATGGATGGAGAAATTATTAGGTTGTTTTAGAAATACGCGCACATGAGGTGAAACATTAGAGTGAGTCATACCTTTTCAAATATTGGTAGCAGTGTTAAAGTGACTATATTTAAGAAAATTTTAAGTTATGATAAAGCACATGGTATAAATAAACTAAGATCTTATTAGACTAGACTTGGCTACAGTCCAAAAGAGGTAATATCAATGTTTTTTGAAACCCGGGATTCACATTTTCGAATCCTGGCTCGACCTGTCGGGTATGAGATGACTAGGGTTAATTCGGTTCTTGAGACCCGGCCGAGTTTCTAATTTTTTCGGGTTTTTTTTTTGAAAAAAAATGTAAATTTTACGTATTTGCGATGAAAATTTATTTTTACATATTATATTGGTTGGTAAACAATTTATATCTTCAATATACGGAAATTTTTATGGTTTTTATATATAATTTTTGTTAACTATTAAAAATATAAAAAAAAATATTTTTTTAGAAAACTGGGTGGACCCCGGTTGACCGGACCCGGTGCCTCGCGCGAGTCGATTTGAAACCCAGGTTTCAAAACATTGGGTAATACTATATATACGTATGAATATTGTAAACTATCAAAGGCCTCTTGGTCTAGCGGTATGTGAGTTGCCCTCTAACCTCAAGGTTGTGGGTTCAAGTCTCGGTGAATACATGTGAGATAGTTGGTGTGAGTTGTAAAAATTTCCGTTCTAATTTTTTTTTGAATTTTGTAAACCACATGATTTAGGGGTGTATATTAGTTCGGATTATTTGGTTAATCCTTTTTTTAAATCAACCTGAAAATCAAACCAAACTAGATTTCAACCGAACTGTAAACTGAATTTGAATACAGTTTGGTTCTCGGGTTGACCCAAATAATCTGAATTATTCGACTTTTTCTAAAAAAATGTATAACTATTTAAATATCTAGCCAAAAAATATTTCAAATATAAAAACTGTGTTTATATTAATATTAAATTCTAATAATTATTTTATATAATATATATATATATATATATATATATTTGTATAACTTTAGTTTTTGTTTCGATTTTTGGGTCTGATTGTCAAACCCATATTCAACACGAAAACTAAATGATTATTTTGGTTCGGTTCGGTTATGACCCACAACAAGAATTCTATTTTTGGTTCGGTTCTAATTCAGTTTGATTTTTAATTTTCGTTAGTCAAACCCAAGCAATGGACATCCTTAACATGATTGGTGGACTAAAAAAGTGTTACGAAATTATATATACTATATGAGGTAGGTTCAATCTCTTGAAGATGTAGTATCGGTCACACGACCAGGTAACCAAATAAGTTAGTGGCTTTCTTTACGAGTATCTAATGGACTTTTGAAGCAATATTACATGTAAATAAAGTGAATTGCATAAATCATTCCATCTCAATCTTTTTTTTTTGTTGCAAATTTATATTTAATAGGCCATAAATTAATTATTATGTACGTTGGTATGGTAAGGTTTGTTTAGGCAAACCGATCTGTATTTCTAGGTTCAAATAAAGATTTGCTATTTTATATTAATGTGGTTGTTGTTTATTAAATACAGGACGATCGTTTGATAATAGACACAATGTAGCCAGAACGGCTACAACACTGAGTCGCACGAAGCACAAGTTTCTTTTTTTAGATATTTTAATAACTTTTAGTATCTCATACCGAATAGATATTCGTTTTTTTGTTAATACATTCAATAAATAATTTTTTAGAACTATAACTGGTATACCTTTAGTTAAGATTTTTTAAACGGTATTCATAAACAAATATTTATCAATTAAAAAATGTTAAAACTACAATCAGAAGTCATACCCGTCCATCGGACGGGTTTTGCCACTAGTATATATATATATATATATATATATATATATATATATATATATATATATATATATATATATATATATATATATATATATATATATATATATATATATATATATATATATATATATATATATATATATATATATATATATATATATATATATATATATATATATATATATATATATATATATATATATATATATATATATATATATATATATATATATATATATATATATATATATATATATATATATATATATATATATATATATATATATATATATATATATGTATATGTATATATATATATATGTATATGTATATATATATATATATATATATATATATATATATATATATATATATATATATATATATATATATATACATATATATATATATATACATATATATACATATATATATATATATATATATACATATATATACATATATATATATATATATATATATATATATATATATATATATATATATATATATATATATATATATATATATATATATATATATATATATATATATATATATATATATATATATATTGTTGGGTCCACTAGATGTGGATCTTGCAGCCTGTTAGGGACGGTGAACGACTTCTGTAATCACAAGTCTATTCACAGAGAGACTATATATCACACAGTATAAGTGCGGAATACAAATACTAAGAACAAGAAGAACAGAATAACTATAATGACTTGATCCTTCACTAAGGATTTCTAATATTAATATGAACTAGAATAATGTTTGATGAAGGTGTATTGAACCCTTCTGCCTAAGGTTCCTTTTATTCTACAAGGAAACCCTAATACATCATTAAACCAAAACGTGTAAAACTGATATGCATATCCTTTCCTAGCATATCTCATGCATATCCTAACAGAATAATCTTTAAACAATAAAGTTTGACTTTCTATAAGACCAGGAGCACGTCTTACTCCTACTACTACTAGGACCAGGAGGAACTACATACCTCCTAGTCTACCTATTACAAAGAACTATTCCAAAGGTCCTAACAATCCTCCCCTAAACTTGAATTTGACCTGTTGAGTTCAAGTTTCTTGGTAAATCGTGCAACATAACCTGAGGATTGGAATAGCAAATGAAACAACAGCATCATAACCATCAGCATAAAGAAAAGAAATACTGCTGCAACAAAGAACACCTAGAAGCTTCTTGAAAGCTTGAAACAAATCTGCATCCTGTTGAATCTTCACAGCAACATGAGTAGATTTTATGAGCCTTTACCAAGTAGTTGCTCGCTCTTGGGCTAGCCAGTCTTTATGGTGGAATAAGCATCACCCTGGGAGACCAGAACCCAGCCCAACTCTTAGAACGTGAATCAATGGTGAGTGGGGGCACCCTGATGATTTTAGGCAAACCATCACAGCCGTCAACGGATTTGATATGTATTACCAGAAGTCGTACCCTTCTGGACTCGCCAACTCTTAGCAATGAAGCATCGGTGAGCTGAAAACCCTATAGCTTCGAGGAAGCTATTATAGCTATCAACGGATTTGATAAGATCTTTACCAAGAGCCGTACCCCCTTGGATTAGCCACTTTTCAGTCTAGGACCATGGCAAGTGAAAACCATCCAGTTTTGGGTAACCTGGCAACCATCAACGGATTTGACTATCACACCAGAGTCGTACCCTCATGGTGAATCAACTCTTTCTTGTCTGTGAGACATGGTGAGTTGAGCACCATTTGTTGTGTGGACCAGGTCCAACACCAGATGTAACTCCAAACCAGCACAAGTGTGAAACAGTCAAATGGAAACTAATTTATGATGGAAAGGTATAAGCAGATATTATATTATGTACAAGTGTGAAATCCATCATTTGTTTAAAGTATAAGCAGATATTATATAAAAAGTATATTTATTTTTTAACTAAGCTTTCTTTGGTTGTTTTTTTAATAATTATGATATTCACCAATCACTGTACAGATTGGTGAAAAGAATGTCAGTATACTCACAAAAACAGAAAAACATACCCATCACATACCAGACGCTGCAACCTTGTCAGCTTGCAACCAAGCTTGGATCCCTTCCAATAAAGTAGTAGCCATGGAAGTCTCATTCCCTGAAGGAGCATTGGAGATCTGCAAATGACATTCTAGCATGGCCTCCATAGTAGCAATCGTCAACGGATAGTCCATATCTGTAAGCATGAACACTATGGCACCAGACTCCAACTCCAAGATATGAACCCCACAACCAGCATAAAGCTTCCATCTCTTAATCACTTAGCGTGGCTGGTCTTTCCAAACACCAGAATGTGGAGCATTAGGAGGAGAGTCAAGCATCATCTTCAAGTCACCCCACATTGTCAGACCAGGCCAGTTGGCCACCTCACTAGGATATTTAGGAATACCAGCATCCACAAACCCATACAACGACATAAGATCCCGACGATCCGCCCAAGTCAAAACACCTTGCAGACCCGAGGCATAACGAACATAACCATCACTGATGGAAATCCTATGTGTGAATACACCAGCAACACTCGTGGAAGGCTTAACCGTCCAAGCACAAATATAACCCGTACCCATTGGCAACTCTGTGTCACTGTCCGAAGCTGCATCAATAAGGTTCTCAGGAGCACGCTTCTCAAAAGGAACAGACTTACCACATCTAGCCTTCTTCTTCCGAATGGAACGACGAGGCTAGAAGCTGAAGACTACCAACAGAAGTGACCAAAATCCTCCACTAGAAGAAGCACACACCGCAAATACCCATAAAATCTGTTGGTAGAAACTACCAATATGTTAGTCTGTGCAAGTAAATATGTACACTAAGCCTCCCCTTAGGCTTAGCCTCCCCTCAATCCTAGGTCTCAAGGATTGACCATTCCAATGTGAACCACCAAGTGGTTGAACCGAGGACCATCAAAGGCTTTAGTCAATAAATCAGCAACATTATCATCCATATAAACCTTAAGAACCTGTATCAAATTCTTCTCATTGGCATCCCTGATAAAGTGGTGCCTAATTTCAATATGTTTTGTACGTTGATGAAAAACAGGATTCTTCACAATGCAGATAGTGCTTTGATTGTCAATGAAAATTTTGGTGTTCATAAAGTTGAACCCATAATCAAGCATCTGATTTTATATCCACAAGACTTGTCCACAACAACTAGCAGCAGCTACGTATTCAGCTTCTGTTGAAGAAGTAGCTACTATCGTCCGTTTCTTACACTGCCATGAGATAAGTCTTTGACCCAAAAACTGACAACCACCAGTAGTAGACTTTCTGTCATTAGTAGCACCTGCATAGTCACTATCACTATAGGCTTCAAGAAAAAAGGTGATTCTCTAGGATACCACAAGCCTAGCTTGGGTTGAGCCTTGATGTACTTGAAAATTTTCTTGACTGCATTCAAGTTAGAAACAGTTGGAGCCACCTAATGTCTAGAACAAGCAATTACTGCAAACATAATATCCGGACGGGATGCAGTCAAATACATGAGTGAGCCAATCATTGACCTGTACATGTGAACAATTACCGGAGGATCTGGCTCATTCTTGAGTTTGACTTTAGTGATTTCATAAGGTGTTGCTGCTGGTCTAAGAAGATCCATATCAAACTTCTGAAGGATCTCATGAACATATCTGTCTTGACTTATGAAGATTCCATCCGACTGTTGCTTGACTTGAAGACCAAGGGAAAATGTAAGCTCTCCCATAGCACTCATCTGAAATTCGCCCTTCATCAGTTGTTCAAACTCATCACACCATTCCTTCTTAGTAGACCCAAAGATAATATCGTCCACATATACTTAAACTAGGATAATTTCCTTGGTATTCCTCTTAAGAAATAGTGTTTTGTCAATTGTGCCTCTTCTATAGCCATGTTTCAACAAGAAAGTGGAAAGACGCTCATACCAAGCTCTAGGAGCCTGATGAAGTCCATAGAGAGCTTTGACCACCTTGTAAACTTTCTTGGGATGAAGTGGATCCACAAAGCCCTTAGGTTGAGTGACATAAACTTCCTCATCAATCTTTCCATAGAGAAATGCACTCTTGACATCCATCTGAAAAACCGTAAAGCCCATATAAGAAGCAAAAGCCAAAAACAGACGAATGGCCTCAATCCTAGCAACAGGAGCAAAAACGTCGGTATAGTCAATGCCTTCAAGTTGTGTGTGACCTTGTGCTACCAACCTAGCCTTATTTCTCACCATAATACCCCTTTCATCTTTCTTGTTTTTGAGAATCCATTTGGTACCAATTGTTGTCTTTCCATCTGGCAAGTCAACTAGGATCCAAACATTCTGAAACAAGAACTGCTGCATTTCCTCCTGCATAGCCTCTACCCAACTTTGATCCTCAAGAGCATGAGAGACTGATCTAGGTTCCACCTGTGAAAGAAAACAAGCAAACAAACAGTGTTGAAAGTCCGTATGATTATTACGCTTTTGGTCCTCAATATAGCTCACAAGAGCATGATGATCAGATGTTGCTTTCTTATGCATTCTGCGAGTCTTGACAGTAGAACCAGGATCTCCAATGATTTGAGTAGTAGGATGGTCTTTGTGTGACTGCAGAACTTGATTAGAAGCTACATCCACTTCTGGTGCCAAGTTATTAAGATCCCCAACAAAGTCATCATCATATGAAGCAGAGTCGAAAATGCCATCTATTGGTTGCTTATGAATATCATCCAGCTTAGTAGAAGACTTCTTTTGATAGTTTCCCAGGTCAGAAGGACCAGAGAATCTAGTAGAAGAAGTGGGATCACTAGCCGGATTACCAATAGGTGTTAAACTAGCACTAGGAGTAACATTTAGAGTACTAGGAGTAGCTTTGTCAGTAGATGTGCTCAAAGGAAACTCAAAGCCACCTTGAGAAGCTGATGTAGTAGCATCTAGTTGTTGCTTAAGCAATGTGTCAAGAGCTCCTTGTGAGTCCAAAATGTCTGATGGAGTAGCATCACTAGGAGTAGTATTGGCATAAGGAGTGACTGTGGGGGAATAGGATGGAACAACAAAAATATCATCCTCCTCATCTGAGTCTGAAAAACTAGAATGAGCACCTGCACTAGAAGTTGCAAACACTTGTGGACCTGCATCATGGTTAGTTTTGAAACGAAAATATCCTAATGAATCACTAAGATAATCAAGATCAAAATACCATTCAGGACCCTTTCCTTGTATGTTTGACTTCTCCTCAAAATACCTGAGATTAATAGTTTCAATTACTCGCTTGGCTTGGAGATTGTAGACACGATAAGCCCGAGAGTGAGCAGAATATCCCACTATGTATCCTTCATCTGCCTTGCTATCAAATTTCCCCAAATAGTCACTAGTATTCAGAATGGTGACAGGACACCCAAATGGCCTCAAATGAGCAATGTTAGGTACTTTAGCTGTGAGTAGCTCATAGGGAGTCTTCTTATGAGGATTAGTAATAGAAACTCTATTCAAGACATAACTTGCAGTATTGACAAGTTCTGTCCAGAACATGGTTGGAAGCTTGGAATCGGCAAGCATAGTTCTCGCAGCTTCTATTAGAGTCCTGTTCTTTCTTTCTGCCACGCCATTCTGTTGAGGAGTTCTTGCTGCACTATAATCTCTTTTGATACCTTTAGAATTACAAAGTGCTATGAGGTCTGCATTTTTGAATTCTGTTCCATTATCACATCGGATACCTTTAACCTTCTTTGACAACTAATTCTCAATTAGTGTAATAAAGTCCTTGAGAATTGAGTAGGTCTCACTTTTGGCAGCCATGAAGAAAACCTACGTGAACCTGCTATACCCATCAGTTACCACAAGACAATATTGTTTATGGTCAATGCTCCTAATGGAGGTAGGACCAAATAAATCCATGTGTAGTAGCTGCAATGGTTCAGTTATAAGGCTGAGAGCAGTAACGGCTTTGAAGGATGCTTTATGTTGTTTGCCTTTGCTGCATGCAAGGCAATTGATGTCATTTCTGAAGGTTTTGGGAGGTAAACCAAAGACCAAGTTCATATTTGCTGATTTGTGAATGGTCTTGAAGTTCACATGTCCCATCCTTCTGTGCCATTTAGCGGCTTCATCTTCTGAGGCTTTAGCAACCAAACATGCTAGTGGACCAGTAGGATTGACTTCATTCAGCTTGATACTATAGAGGTTGTGTCTTCTAGGGATTCTGAGTAGAACTTGTGAGTCATCCGGGAATTTAAAATCTTTGGATAACACTAGTGCATCAGTATCCGTAAAGAGGACAAACTGCTTCTTGTCATAAATCTGAGAGACAGAGATCAAGTTGAAGTGTTGAAGTGCTTCCACATAGTAGACCTGCTCAAAGTTAAGATTAGGCGTATGAATTGTTCCTTTGCCAGTGATCCTTCCTTCACCACCTCCAAAGTAGACCTTTCCGCCTTGAAATGGTAAAAAGTTAGATAGAAGACTTTTATTTCCTGTCATGCTCCTAAAGCATCCACTATCAACAATCCTAAGAGTAGGATCTTGGTATGGAGTAACATACAACAACAAGAAAAGATATATGCAAAAGTTAGTGTCTTAAGGGGACCCAAACCTTTTCAGGTTTGAGCCTGCCTTGTGGATCTTTAGTAGATAGCCAAGAAGATTAATGAGAACCACTGTTGTTCTTAGGTTGCCTATTCATCATACGGGTGATATTGTTTGACCAAGAACAACCTGCTGAGGGCTTAACAGCAGTACCCAGATTTCCCAACCCAAAATACATTTGGTCTGAATTAAATGCATAATTCGGATTAAAGTTCTAAAAATAGTTGTTGGTTGGTCTATTTGGTAATAATCCAGTGTTTCTCCAATGATCAGAAGCTAATGGAAAGGTCCTTATAGAAGAAGAAAAAGATTGGGCACATGGGTTTAGTCTTCTAGAAGAATATGGAGCAACTCCTGGTGGACCAGGAGCAGGAAATGTTTAATAAACAGAAGGATGTTGGTCATAAAAATCACAATTTTAATCAAATTAAATTCACTCCCTCAAACAAAACATGTTTTAAACGACCTTTTATTAGAATGACATTATTTCATACTGCTAACTTTATTACACACAAATCTAGGAGAAACATTATTCCTAGGACTCAATAAACCAGAACTAGACACAACTGAAGTAGAAGCAACTCTCTTTTCACTCTTCCTAGCACTAGTAGCAGCATGGTCATTTGAGTTGGAGCTTGTAGGTCTCGACCCTTCACTTGAACCACATGATGCAGAGTCACTGGCTTTGTCACTGAAAGTACAAGAGACAAAGTCATTAGTATTAGTAGAACTTTTTGGGGACTCATGCATCTGTGATCCATCCAAGTCATTATGCCTAGTAATGGGCATGAAAGTTCCTATAAGAGGTGGAGGGACAACATGCATTGCTGCAGCTGGCTTAAACCTATTGTAGCTAGGTTTTCCCTCTTCCTCCTTGTCAGGATCAAAGACACTTGAAAAAGATAAATCAAACACATCTTCTGAATCAATATATTTATCAAATCCTAACCCTCTTTTAGTCCTACCAAACATACTACTATCAATTAATTTTGAAAGATTCTTAGGTGCCTTTTGCCATTTTTCAAATCTTAAAAGTGTAGCATCCAATTTTTCCTTCATGTCTTGTTTATCTTTGATAGTGTCATCTTTTACCTTTTCAGTGTATTTAAGCATATTTGTTGTGTTTTCTAAATCAATGTTCAGAATTCTAGTTTTATCCTCGTACTCTCGTTGAGTATCTTGAAGCCACCTCTTTTGTTGTTCCAATGTTTTTAAAGAATTCTTATATGCTTGAACCTCTAAAAAATACTTATCATTCTGTTCATTTAAGTCATTATATTGAGACAACAATTCTGAATATTTATCATGACAACTAAGAGGACAATGTTGTACCTGAGGTGAGATGCCCATAAGAGCAAACTCTTCTACTTCCTTGGCATCAGACAGATTCCCAGCAATCATTGCAAACACGTCAGTAGAAGGTGCATCTGTTTCCAAGGCAGCATTCTGATGTTCACTCCAGTTGACCATAGAGTCAACAGATACCAAAACCTTCTTGTCATCCTTCACCTCCTGAATCTTGAAAGCAGAATACATGCTCTTCTCCTGGTCATGCTTGTTAGAGCATTCCCTAGCAAAGTGACCTTGCTGCTGGCAGTTATACCATCTAACCTTGCTTCTGTCAAACCTTGTTGGCTCTCTTGGGTTGTAGTTAAACTTTCTACATATTTCTTCTCAAACTTGTGAACCCTAAGAGTGAGCATGGCCATCTGCCATTTGAGATCCATTTCATTCAGGTCAAGTTCAACCTATTTGAAGTCATCAAAAGCAAGTTGCTGTTGAGGATCAACGTCAGCAACAAAAGAGTGAAGAACAGCTTCTACCATGCTACCAGACTTGGCTTTCGGTTCAGGAGTAGAAGTATGCTGAGAAGTATGCTGAGAAGACACAGTATAGCTTGGGCTACTAGCATAAGACATGGGACTCGATCCCATGGAACTCACAAAGGCAGAGTTAGCAGGAGTAGGAAAAGAATCACTTGAGTATCCCCTCACATGAGGCTAAAAGGTTTTGAGCTTATGAAACAAATCATCAAAATTAAGATAGTCAAGCCCACCTTTTGCTTTGAGAGAGATTACCACCTGATTCCATGAGTAGGGTAAGGCTCTAAGAAACCTTGCATTGATATATCCATTGTCAGGTTTTGACCGGAGTTGATTCAACTGGCTCAGTATCTTTTGGAACCTGTCATACCCTTGATGGATACCTTTAGTTTCTGAGATCTTGAAGTCTGTGAATTCATCTCTCAGCATGGATCTTCGCATTTTCTTTGACTCCTCATTCCCACCAAACCTTGCTTTTATTCCATTCCAGATTTCTCTAGCATCGTCCAGATGATAAAAGTCACCCATGTGATCATCAGGAATAGACTGAAGCAATAGTTTTTGCTTTGATCTCCTTCTGAATAGCTGTGATTTCTTCATGAGTTTTAGGGTCAAGAAGAGTAATACTACCATTCTTGTCTCTTCCAGTAGACTTCTTGTTGTTTCCATTCAGAATAATCTTCCAAAGATCTTGATCAGTGTTGGTGATCCAGCATTCCATCTTCATTGCCAACCTATCATACTCATCCTTTTTCAGAAGAGGAAACTTACCATTTGTGTTGGAAACCGTAGCAATGATCTTCTGAGGTTGCTGTGTTTTAGGGGTGTTATCTTCTCCTGTTTGAGTAGAACTTGAGGCAGACATAATTAAACAAAGATGTTAGTGATAAGAAAAATTGATTCTTCTTGTACAGAGACTCTCCCAAGCTCTGATACCACTTGTTGGGTCCACTAGATGTGGATCTTGCAGCCTGTTAGGGACGGTGAACGACTTCTGTAATCACAAGTCTATTCACAGAGAGACTCTATATAAATCACACAGTATAAGTGCGGAATGCAAATACTATGTACAAGAAGCACATAATAACTATAACGACTTGATCCTTCACTAAGGATTTCTAATATTAATATGAACTAGAATAATGTTTGATGAAGGTGTATTGAACCCTTCTGCCTAAGGTTCCTTTTATACTACAAGGAAACCCTAATACATCATTAAACCAAAACGTGTAAAACTGATATGCATATTTTTTCCTAACATATCTCATGCATATCCTAACATAATAATCTTTAAACAATAAAGTTTGACTTTCTATAAGACCAGGAGCACGTCTTGCTCCTACTACTACTAGGACCAGGAGGAACTACATACCTCCTAGTCTACCTATTACAAAGAACTATTCCAAAGGTCCAAACATATATATATATATATATATATATATATATATATATATATATATATATATATATATATATATATATATATATATATATATATATATATATATATATATATATATATATATATATATATATATGTATATATATATATATATATATATATATATATATATATATATATATATATATATACATATATATATATATATATATATATATATATATATATATATATATATATATATATATATATATATATATATATATATATATATATATATATATATATATATATATATATACTAGTAGCAAAACCCGCCCGATGGGCGGGTATGACTTCTGATTGTCGTTTATATTTTTTTATTTAGTTAAATATTAGTGTTAAAAAATTCTACCCTTTTACTTATATTTTGAAGCATAGTAGAAATGTTTGTCGAAATGTTTACGTTTATTATATTAATAAGGATAATTAGGATTGTGTTTTGTGAATAGTTAAATATTGTAATCAAGCCAAGTTTTTATCTTTTATCAAGCAACTCGAGTTCGAGCTCGAGCTTAGCTCAATCAAGCCAAGATTTTATCAACCTCAAGCTCAAGCCCAAAAAATAGCTTGAAACATATATCAAGCTCAAGCTCAAGCTTTGGATAGCTCGGCTCGAACTCTTATCAAGATTTTTCAAGCTTTATTAAAATGTGTTTTTACGATGAATTCATATAAGTAACATATGGTTAATTTGAGTATTAACTTAATTATAAGGGCTTATTTCCTAAATAAATGATATATTCTAAAAGGATTTTTAACTTTGATTAAATTTATAATTTAGCTCATCATATTTTAAATATTTTTTTTTTATAAATTTATTACATTTACTTGGTATTTGGTGAAATATAATATGTAATTGCGTTAGGAATCACATCACGCAATGGCCTTTGGGATGTTAATCGCATTGGACCGCAAAACGCATTTTAAAACCAAGACTGTACGATTATGTTATTTTTGGTTTTATTAATGCTAAATGAATCGAATTTGGTTTTGAGTTCTGGTTTTTATTTGTTTTAACTTATACATATGTTTTTATTGAAGAGTTTTATTATAAAAAAATAATTTTATACACATTCAAGTTTTTCAAGCTAAGCGCAAGCTTTGATCAAGCCAAGCGCAAGCTTTGATAAAGCCAAGCTCAAGCATGCATTGATAAAGTTTGACAAGCTATCAAGTCAAGCTCAAGCTTACAATTGTTTTATCAAGCCAAACTCAAGCCAAATAAAGTTTGAGCTCAGCTTGACTCGATTGCACCCCTATAAGCGGGTATGCCTTAGGGATATTTACGGGAAAAGGTTAAATAACGGTTAACCAATGGTACATAATTATTGAATGCATCGAGAACAAAAAGAGAAAAATGTCTATATAATGAGAGATAATAAAAGTTAGTTAATTGTTTTTAAAATTATGTAGTCGAATAACTGTAATAATGAGCTTTAGTTTTGTAGTATATTGTATCTGATTGTAGATTAGTTGACAGATGGTCATATTTATCTTAGATGTTAATTAAGGGTTTTTTTGTCAGTGACCGAATATTTGCAGCAATTAGGTGGTAATATGGGCAAATGTAGTCATATTTTGTATGACTTCATAATTCTGATGACAAAATCATCCTTTACACTTACCATTATGTTGGTCAATGTATTTTACATCCGACAATTAACCCTTTAAAACATAAAGCAAACTGTTACTCCTTGTCATGTAACTATATAAAGCAAACTGGTAGTATTGAACTAATGACTCAATGTCATTTGGTCTAAAATAATAAAATTGAATGCTTTAGGTGTAAAAATAAATCCATTATTAGCGTTTACACGTAGTCTTGGAAAAGCAGACCTACTTATTACAAGATGGATTTAAAAACCCAACACCCTAATATTGGATTACTCGCCAACGTGCCAAGAGTTCCTTTAAAGTTGAATGAAGAATCTCTCTCTGTGGATAGCTGGAAAATCAATCACAAGAAAGGAAACACACAGAAATGTAAACAATGCCGAATCATAAGTAAACAAAAAAGATGATTGGGTGAAGTAAACGGAAACGCGCCCTATAACACCCGTGTCCAAACAACCCAATTTCTGCTATTCAAAGAAAATATTAAAGCTGTAAAAACTAAAAACAACATACAAACGTCTAAAACCTTGTGTCCAAACAATGCAATTTCTGTTACCAAGCCACAAACTAATTCCTGTAAGAACATACCCAATTTGGATTGCTTTGTTTTAGGGTGCGATGATGAGGTGCGTTTAGTTCCATCATCATCAAAGCATACCTATGTATCTCGTGACTGCACAAGACCCTCAAGAAATTAGCCACAAAAGGATACAACTTGTAGTGAGTTACAACAGCCCAAGCTGCTTAAATTTTATATTTTACCTTATAGGTGATTTATTGCTTTTCTCATTAGGAAGTAAATCCTCCCTATAAACCACTGTACCTATTTTTTCCACAAATAGGTGGAATGATGAAAATTGTAACTACCATCAAATAGGTGGAGCTTTAGATACTGGACCTTATTTTCCTTAAAGATATGTCTGAATAGACTTTATTTTTGAGATATTTATTTAAATTATGGACACCTATATTCAATATGAATATCAGTCGTCTAATAAAATTTAAGATTCTGTAGTGTCTAAAAGAACCTAAGATACAGTTCTACAGAGAAAAGAACTTACGGTCCAAATTTTCACCAACGCTAAGAAATATCAGTAGGTAAAAAAGTTCAAAATTGATTACCCTCAGAGAAACCATTTGATCCAGGGTACTATCCCCCTGCGATTACTATAACTCTTAAAACATATAGTTTTCCGTATTTAGCATCGAATGTACACGAACAAAAAAATTATCATTCTGAGAAGCACACATAACTGTCTAAAATAGTATGGCCCACTTTCAACTAAGATTGTAATGACTTATAATTTAACATTTTTATTATGTTAATGTTTTCTTAGAAGACTATATATGTGTGAGCCACCACCCCTTTTCCACCCAGCACAAGTAAGTGATGCCAAAAGATATTCGCTTAGTCTGAATACAGGGTGTTTAAGATTACTTATTTTAGGTGCTTATCTGCAGAAAAATAAGCAAACACCAACCTACCTGCATATTTTTCAGTAAACTAAGCACAAAAGCACTATACTCAAAACTGAATCTAGTGAAAGAATAAGCTGATAAGTGCTTAAATAAGCAATCCCGAATGGCAAAAAAAAGTGCAGCTATTTCTAATGTGAAAACGCAATAATCAATTCGAGTATGCACAATACCGCCATTTGATCCATCTTTTAATGTTTGTTTTGATGCAATGAATTGAACGATGTAATTAGTCACGGATAGAAGTCAACCAACTCCTTTTTCCAATTTTTTCCTATCATCCGTAGTTGGAGCAAGTCTGGTGATGTTCGAATCCAAAAGATGCATTTAATCGACGAAACATATAGAAATTTAATGTGCTCGATAGTGGGTCGTGGTGGGTCTTTATGTCGTTATAGAGTTCGATCTATGAAACGTGGGAGAGTGAGGTCAAGACCACGAGCTATTTCGGACCATGGGCTAAATGAAAGTAAACAAAAAGTCGATTTTCATATATACATACCTGTAGGACCAATAGAGACCGTTGGCATTAAGAAATTCAGTATCATAAAATGTAAATGAACGTGTCTTTAAATGACCCTCACTTCCTAGTACAGCTGCAACACCAACATTCTTCATGGTCACTCGGACAGTTGCTTTGTCTCGTATCACACAAATGTTGTCAGTCTGCAAAAAGATACATAACAAATCTAGATATACTACAACACTAAGCCGACAAACATAATTCATCACACTTCTTAACTTTTGGTCTTACAAAAATTGATTTTGTTTGTCAAATCCAAATCCCCTAAGTGATACGCAATGATACTATGGTCAGTTAGTATATAAATGCAATGGGGATCCAAGTCCTCATAAGGGTGGTTTGAGACATTTAAATGAAACCGGCTTAGATATATCATAGAAACATCCAAGTACTGGTTTACCTAAATTGGTTGATCAGCGGAACGATCTTTGGATCAGCGGGTCACTTATTTTTGGATCAATGGGGCAATTCAGGCAATGTTATTTCTCCTAATGGGTCAAACAAAAAAATAATCATACCATTTAGTTTTCTGTACATGACAAATAATCTTGTGAACTTTCAATAAATCTTTTTAATGCTATTTGTTATGTTGTATTGTGGAAACAAACGGAAAGGTTACCTTTTGTTCTACTTGATGTAGCTGATGGAGGATTTGGAAATGTATGGGGATAGTATCCAGACGTGGGTCCCAAAAGTTGACAGCAGCCGTCAACTTTGGCATAACAATAGAATCAAGAATATTCTAAAGTGCCGAGTGAGGCAGTAATTGTTCCTATGAATAAGAAACCACAACAGTGGTTCAGGCTGCTTCACTTACCAAGTATTGGTGCTCGCTCTTTTAACAGCTTGGAACATAACTTCCAAGAACAGCTGAGTGTAGGGAGAATCAAAGATCTTGTCTCCTTGCAAAAGGTCTTTCCGTACTGATATAACATCTAAGTGGTCTGTTGGCTTTACCAACAGCTCACATCCTTGGAAATTTCGATGATATTATCTATTATATGATAATCAAACAATTAAAAGACTCGTAACTCTAAAAATATAGTTATTGTTAAGATGCAATATATCACACGAATATGTATTGGTCTCGTTAAACCTCCACATGCGTTTTCTGTGGATCTTGATTTGTTATACCGATTTTTATTGTTTGAAAAGATTGAGATCAGCCACTAAAGTATTTTGTTAAATTTATGTATGTTACAAAAGATTTTCCACAACTTGACGCTGGCGTAAGAAAGAAACACGGCAAAGTATAATGGCACCATTGTCAACATGATAGTATTAAAGTCTTTCCCATTGATCATTTTTAATAAAAAAAAAGACCTGTAAAGATTTAAGTCGAGTTTAATTTTATTAAGTGACATAAGGAGTAGCAATCAATAAGTTACAAAAGTAAGCAAAACTTACCATCTCTAGTGGAGAACCAATGACCACCAAGAGGCAACTCCAAGTTGCCAACACGTCGATTTCCATAGATTAAGTCAGGCCTTAGAATCACATCTGAAAATAAGATTGAGAAAGATCATACATTTTAAGGGGATATATCCCAAGATAAGATACATTATTAAACAACAGAAGATTAATCATATCTAATTTTGATAAATCAAAGAAATATATTTGTAATGCATATTGCAAGAGAATGTAATAGAACACTCGCGTCCATATGGATACACCAGCAACTCTATTTCCGCAGCTTTCTGCATAAATTTCACGCAACCATTATTAAAATAGTAAACCAAGTTATATTGATCAGAAATATTAATTATCAATATATTGAAGTTTATAAGTGGGGATTCATGAACATGTTGTGCTTTAAATCTTTATTACCATTTTGACCAGAGTCCATTCAGATATAAGTAATAAAAGTGCTTATTAATCACTTACTTGAAAAAAGATGATAAAGAATGACGCATTCTCCTACAACTGTCACTGATGTTATAAAAATTCTATAAATTACGTATCTTTCCTCTCTTGTGACCTGAACTGAAGGCTTATGCATGCGACAGTGGATGAATCTTCATACAAACTTGCTGGTGAACATGCACATGTTCGAGAAATAAAGTTATCTCGAGTATAGAACGTATTGTATCAATTTCCATTTTACTTTATTCCCATATGTGGGAGTATGTCTAGCCGGAACCATAACATCTTCTTGAGGTATGATCCAACATATCATCTTAGTTCCTTTTACCTTTAGCGCGAGACATGTTGAGCAACCGCCGCCCAAGTCAGGATGCAAGCTGTTAATTCCAAAACATGAAGCAGGTGCACCCTGTTGCTGTTAGAATATGCTTCAATATTTTCCACACTTTTTTTGAATGATATCCAGCTTCTTTCCTGTAGCAACTTCATCGCTCGTTTATAATAATTTTGACTTCTTTTCTTTAAGCACTACTTCACGACATCTTATCAAAGTTTTCAACTGGTCAATCACACTTTTTGCCTTTCCAACATCCACATTAGCATCGTGTAATTGATCTTAGAGCACTTATCTTCATTACCACTAATCTTATCAATAAATATATACACCTGCTCAAAGCCATTACAACATATCAGAACTTTAGCTCCTGATATTTTCAAACATTAACATCCTACAATCAAACATAAGACCAACATTTACCTTTAACTTTCTCTCATGATTTGTTAAACTATTTGAGACCTTCTCAACTCTCTTCTTGAGATCAAGAGTCCATTTTCTGCACTCTTTACTCCAGAAACTTAATCTTCCACAGAAAGCCTAACTTCTTCAATATTCTTTTCAATCTAGCAACATTAGAAAAGAGCGCCGCAACCCGACCTCCTAAGCTGGAGTGGTGATACTGTGCGAGTCCTTTTCTGGATTGCGATAAGAAAAACTCAACGTATGATGATCTTGCTTTGTATCCTTTATTCAACCCCTTCTAGTATGCTGATCTTTTGGTATGCTGATCTTGTGTCATTTGCTGATCTGTTAACTTTTGACATCGCTGCACAATCAACCAGATTGTTATTAACAAAGTAGTAAGAGTAACTAAATAATGAGGGATGAATGGGTACCATGGTAAGAATTTGTTAAGAGTAGAGACAATTGTTTGGTCCGGTTCGGTCAGTCAGATGTGCGGTAAGTACCTCTTCATAGACTCATTCTTAACTAAATGGGCCAAATAGAACATTAAGAAGATTATAAAAGATTAATAGAAGATTAATAGCCCGACTATTTGTGGGACCTTATCGCTTTGTTGATGATTTTTAATCTGATTCATGCCCTTGTAATTTTTATATACATTGAAAGTTGAGAAGTAGAAAAATTGTACAAAAGAATGTCTTTTCACGAAACAAATATGCAAAAAAAGGATCACTGAAAACAGATAAACGCATTCAGACACCCCATGGTCATGTAAGGAATAAGAAGCTAGCTTAGCGACTAATTATCTAAGACCTTGTATCTAATGTGCATTAGCTTCCCATTAGTGATATGCCTGATGTTTGTTCAATTAATCTTGCGACGCGTTTTATGTTGAACCATTAGACTAATCAAACCAGAGATGAAAGATAACTCAGTGGCAAGACGACAAGTTGAGGGATTGTTATTATAATCGATTATGGCTGAAACAGGTCATTTTTAGTATTAGGTTGAAATGATTCAGGCTTGAGCGTTTGGAGATGTATGCATAAATATAGGCTCGAGACTTTTTAACCTGTTGGCCAACCCATTCAATTTTCAAGATAAATTAAAGAATGATAACATATTTCATCATTATTTGATGATTTTTATCAAAAAGTAACATATTTTAATATCATTGTGTGCCAAAAGAAAGATTAACCAAAAATATATTTTAAATGTTGTATGGTTTAAAACTTTATTTTGTATGGTCTAAACCTTTACATATATACTTTGTACTGTAAGGATTAAACAATGATTTTTTCTTTTCTACTTAACAGATAAGACAAACTTGTATAAACTTTTTATCAAAATTAAACCATATAACCAATTCTTTCATAAAGACACTTAGCTTATATCACAATCTCAGTACCTAACCTACTAACTCATATAAAAAAGCACCAACCTGCAGTTTAAAACTCATCCACTAAAATGTAGGAATTATGTGGTGTCTGAATGGCTATAATCTGAATATATAACTTGATCGTCTAATCACTTTCTTATCAAAATATTTCGATTCTATGTGTCATGGTTTCACGAATTGGATAAAGTTTATCAATTGAACTCTAAGGCGAAAATTTGTCAATTAAAATTCTTATATATGCTATGCTTTTTGTTGTTAAGTCTTATGTGCACCTACCATTAACACATACACGGGCACAGATAACAGGTTTTTAAATTACCTTTTGGCTTTTTCTAGGATCATTTCCTGATCAACAATTTGTAGGTGGCTATTTCTTTAGTCTGTCAAACTCGAATCCTTAATTTTGCCCCATATGATTAAATATAGTCTGCTAACAGTGACAACCGCTCCAATAAACCAAATCCTGGAAAATCACTGACCGAAAAGTAAGCAACCTAGCATAACATAAACAATAAGTCTAAGTAGCAGAATACCCTGTATGACAGACAAACTTTACAGAAGTAAAGAACACCAGAGCAGATGTGTCTTACCTTATGTTTTGCTGGGAAACCAAGTTTCTGTGTGATTCACGCATACTGAGAACATAAATGAAGTCTTTAAGCACGATAATAATATAATTATGTGCTTGTTTTATATTATGGTGTTTGTGAGGGTTATTCATAAATATTTTTTTAACAATGTTTCTTGTAGCTATTGTTTGCTCTTGACACCCGTACAGACCTGAAACCAAAACACAATTAACAAAATGACATAATAGCCAAACAAAGAAGGCATAGAGAATGTGAAGGTTCAAGAAAGCGGCCTATACAAAAAAAGTACTAACCTTTATTGCACCTGGAACTGGATCGGTCAGTGTCAGTGACGCAGCTGCCCGGGTCGTTGTTTACACGCTTACTTTAAAGACTGAAACCACAGATTTTCTGAGTAGTTTTTATCTTTTTTTTGTCGATGAGGGTTACAAAACTAATTTTTGCTGGTTGTATATGTCGGCCAGGGTAGACTCATAAGTGGCCATTACTGTCAAGAATAGAAAGAGAGTTTACAATCTTTATCAATGACGATTTATTCAAGCTTTCTCACTAACAATCAAAGATCCAAGTAACAAACAACTTAAGATAGTAATTTACCTTGATTGCGTCCAGAGATTGATTCGGGAGCCTCATTGTTCACAGGTTGTTGATTTACACGGTGGCTGGACCCCGAGACAGTTGAGTCATCTATCGCGAACCATTAATTATGCAAAGGGTTGGGGTTCTTCATTGGGTTGCAGAGCCGTCTTCGTTGAAGGGGGAAGTTAGACTGTTCAACAAATTGTTTGAATCAGAGGTTAGAGACAAGTTCTAGTTTAAAAGGAATGGTAAGTTCTAATAAAATCTCACTTTCACATAAACGCTTCTTTATTGAATATACTTTTCTTAATCTTTTTTATTTTATTTTATGGCAGGCTATTTTGTGGCTGACAAGGATTTGAAAGGAACGGTAAGTTCTAACTAACTCTCACTTTCATATAAATGCTTCTTTAATGGATATACTTTTCTTAATCTTTTTTTATATTATTTTACGGCAGGCTATTTTGTTGCTGACAAAGATTGAACACCCCAAAAGATCGTATTTAACCGTATCGTGACAATGAAAGACACATATAATAAGGCTGTAAGACACATACATGATGAAGATAACGTGCCTGTGTATGAATGTTATTTAGGCATGCGCCAAGACTATCAACAACTCGAGCTACTACACCTTCACCCTTACAAAGAAAACCAAGAAAACAGTGCTATGATAATTCATAACCAAAAATTGAAATATCAAAATCCATAAAATCAAATTGAAATCATTACATTTAATCATAATTTGAGTTAAAACCTTATATGTCCTTGTTTTCTTGTGGTAATCAGAAAAACCAAGGATGAAGATGATTTTGAATCCCTAAATCAAGAAATAAAATCAATAATTGCAATTCATAACTAAACACTTCAATCTGGAAAGACAAAAGGATTTTATAATCAGGCAATAACAACAATATAATAATAACACATTGTACCCTAACTTTGCCAGTTCGTAATATGGATCAAGGGTGAGATAAGGATAATCAAAAGTACCATCATCGTTAACAATCATCGTTGATGGGCAAAAAAAACCCTAAAACTGAGTAAGCCAATATACCTCGATTAAGCAGGCTTAATCGAAACACATACCTGGTTGATCGGACCCTTGGAATGATTTAAAAGATCGTATGTTATGAGTTGGCTGAGATAAATTAAATTTAGGATTTGAATTAAGGGTTATGGTTCATTGATGTTGACTTTTTGAGGGTTTAATAGGACTAAATCGTAAGAATTGATTGTGTTTGTGATACTGATATAGGTTTGTGATTTTGTACTTTCTTTTTATTTCGCTGGTGTTTCAAGTTTAGTGAAGAATATCTTTCTATTATTAAAAAATAATAATAAAATCTGTGACTTGCTTCACTGGTTGTGTCATTCTTGTTTGAACGCTCAGACGCAAGTTCGAACCTGTTCGTTGTATTTTTTTTATAAAAAAATCGGAATTTCATGTGCTGACATGGATTAAAGGCGGGTGACGTGGCATTTCCCTCCTGTTATATATAATGTAAAGATATATATATATATATATATATATATATATAGATAGATATATATAGATATATATATATATATATATATATATATATATATATATATATATATATATATATATATATATATATATATATATATATATATATATATATATATATATATATATATATATATATATATATATATATAGTAAGGATCCAATGAGAAGAAACTTAAAAATAAGAAGTGGTGAGAAGAGATTAAAACCACACATTTAAGATGCAACGACTTGCATTAGATGCATTTCTATTCATGTAGATGCACGATCTTGAGTTTCGAAAGTTAATTTGATGTGTCGATGGTACAAATTGATTTTCATGATTTGGGTACGTGCAGAAGAACAAAAATATAGATAAATCATGAAATGCATCTAATATACGTATATGCATCTAATTAAAAGCTATAAAACATGTTATCATGCATTATAATGCATCTAAGATTACAAAGATGCATTTAAAAAAAAATGCATGCATCTCGAATATGCGGTTATAGTTTCTTCTTATCCTTCTTATTTTAAGGTTTCTTCTCATTTGATCCTAACTTTATATATATATATATATATATATATATATATATATAATAAACTTGTAAGTATTTGTTAAGTGTCTGGGTTAACTTATATAATTAATGAGATAAAATGACAAAAAATTACATAAAAATAAAAAATATATAGTTATTAAATGAAACATATAAAAATTTAATATAATATTCTTATATAAGTTCACTTACATTTATATAAGCCACAAATTTTTAGTTTACTAAACCCCACTTACATACACTTAATATAAGTTAAAACAAACACCCCACGAGAAAACTACGTTTTGATTTCTGCATTGCCTTTTTCACACGTAAATACGTAATAACTAGATAATCAATACGAAAACACACTCCCGAACACAACATCTTAAGTAACCTACTTATAATCCTTCATCCACTCCAAAATATATAATAAAATGACTAGCAGTGTACTCGCGTGTTGCGGCTGCAGGTACCGTGAAATTGAAATTCCGCGAGCGTAATATTTTATGAGTATACATATTTTTTAATAATAACTTTACAAATAACGATGATAGTTTAAATTGGATAATTCTAAGCAATAATAAATTACTCCATATAAAAATAGTATTACGAAATTGTTATGATTGATTCTGAAAGGTATTTGCTAATCTATCTGAAATATTCGTCGTAATATTATATAACGTGTAAATATAGAAAAAATTTATAATTTATATGTGTACAACTTTCATATATTATAATAACCTTAAAATCTTCTTATTTAGATATGTACGATTTTATCGAGTTAATTAGCAAAATAATTTGTATTTCACTGAACTTGTATTAAAATACATACATAGAGGATATGGGTTTTCTAATATTTAAATTTATAAAAATTATGATTCAAAATCAAACACACGTTTAATATTAAACTTACATTTGGGAATAACTTAAATAATTTTATGTAAAAAATTATAGTTTATAGCAATAATTATTTTTACATGTTGCATAATAATTTGTATTAACTTTGTCATTTAATGAGTATTGCTCCCTAACTAATAGAGAGATAAATTTATGAATTTTTTGTGTTGTACAAGTTTGTACCACAAAAGCTTGTAAGGGTATACTACTATAAATTTCGGAGACAGAGTACAATCTCTGTTATAAGTAGTACAGATTTATGGGTCGTTAAAAATAGTACATATTTATGTAATGGGAATGTTTTTATCGGTTTCGATGGGGCCTCTTCGGTTCTTATTCTGGCGACATTTTCGCTAGGTGAACTGATTGTGACTCGTTGATCCGGTTCGGTTCCAAAATGTACACCATTATTTTAGGTAGACAAGATACGTGCGATTTTTATAGATATATGTTTTTAATTGATGTATAATGTGTATATATAATTATATTTTTAAGTGATGATATGTATTAGTTATATAAATTAATTAGTAGTAATTAATTTTATTTTAAAAGTGTATTAATTATCATGTATTAGTGAGTTTTAATATGAGCATTGAATTATGTTTTTATATTTTAATTAATTTTTAATTATGTATTAATACTTGTACTGTGTGTTGTTTTAGTTGTAAAATAGGGTTATGGGGTGTTTTAATTATAGAATTTAGTGTGATATGTTGTTTTAATATTAGAATAACATGTTTTAAGTTTTTTACTTTTTATATGTATGCTTATTTTGCTTGTACAAATAACATTAGGTATTGTAATTTGAAATTTTTGAGTATTAATATGTGTACCATATGTTATTTTAATTATAAAATGGGTTGATGGGGTATTTTAATAACAGAGTTTAATGCAATATATGTTATAATTCTATGTTTTAAGTATTTTAAAAATGGCTTAGTACGTTGTTGTACAAATGACTTAGTGGGTGTTTGGGATTACGTTTAAAATTAGATTATCAACTTATTTCATTTTTAAAATGGAGATAAGTTAAAATTAGTGTTTGAATAATGAAAAAAAATGATTATCTGTGTTTAAAAGCTTCAAAATAGGGTTTTGAAAAAGTAAGTGATAAGCTATTTATTTCATTTTTAAAATGAAGAAAAGATAAGATAAGTATATTTTAGTCATTTTATTTATCAACTAAACAAATGATTTGATTTACCCAACACTATAAAAATTGATAATCTGATTATTCCGTTTTCAAACAACATAATGAAATCCAAAAACTATTTCTTAAAACCACGTTTTCTAATCGTTGATTATCTGATTATTTATTTTCAAAACGGATAATTTATTTTTAATAAGCAATTCCAAACACCCCCTTTAGTATGTTGTAACTTAAAATTTATGTATTCTAAAATAACATGTCAATATGTTTTATAAGGGAGTATGATAATTGAAGCGATAATAAAACTTGAAACATGCTATGCAAAGGCATTGACGTAGTATAGTCGAGCAAATGAAGTTTAAGGGGAGTATAATTTTGCACATTAGAAAGACATAATATCATCCCAAAATACTTTTTTTTAATACCAAGCATCGCCTAACAAGTAATAATTAATAAAGGTGGTTACCACAACGTTATAGCACAAAAGCAACGCAAAGTCAAGGCTTTGAGAATGTACAAAAGGACGGTGGTATTAAGATTCAGGTCATTAACAGATCTGGTGGATAGGAACATTGTGAACATTAACATTGAGTGGCTTCACGTCTCTGCTTCTCATGTAAGTCAAGAATTGCCCTGGTAACTCTTCCAAAAGAGACTGCACCATTGATATCTCTCCATCTACACAATATTTATAGACGTGTAAGAGAATTAGAAACAGGCCTAACTTGCTATAATTATATGGTTTATGAACACATTATTCACAGAAAACACATTTTGACCCAATCCTGCTTCAACCTGTTTACACCACCGACAATTTTGACACCTCTAGTAGGTGTGCAACAGAATTTAAAACTTTAATGCTGAATAGAGGAATTAGTTAACAGTGTCATACTTACTATGTACATCACGCACGGGAACAAACTGAACAATATCTCGAGTAGCTACTCTTCCGGTTGAGCTCTCCAATCTTTTTCCATTATCAGCATCAAGTATCTGTCAGGATGGTATTGTCAAAACAGCAAACACACACGCACACAATGAGAGTCCATGACATTTAAGTGGTTAAGCAATTTGTCTATAACCGTGGTCGATGCTAGGATTCTTGTGTTGCAGTTCATAACAAAGTATTACATCAGTAAACAAAAGAGTCTAGTTCTTTCTACGATTAGGATCTAGATAAACAAAACACTGAAGCTAACTTTAGTTGGTATGATTGCCGTGCATGAATAAATAGACATAGAAACCAAATCCCAAAACCCATTATCCGTCTAATTTGTATTTTTTTCCTAGTCGACACATAGCTCAAACTTATAGTATACCCAAACACCGAAGCTAACTTTAGTTGCTATGATTGTGGTGGATGAATAAATAGACAGAGAAACCAAATCCCAAAACCCATTATCCATCTAATTTGTAACTGTTCCTAGTCAACGCATAGCTCAAACTAATAATATAACCTAGAATCAACTATCCTAATTATTAAGAATGCAGGGTACTCAGCACACCGTTTTTTTTGGAAATAATCACCTCCTTTTATGGGTACAGTTAAGTTGGTTCTAATTAAAAAAAAAATTCTAAATTCATAATAATCAGGGAAGTGTATTTACCTCCATTTTTTTGAAATCAGCACTACCCACTCCAACAATAAGAATAGACAGGGGTAGATCAGAGGCCCTAACCAATGCATCTTTAGTCTCTTGGATATCTGTTATCTCTCCATCCTAAAATTATAAAATTAATATATAAGAATAAAGAAATAAAGAGTAATGTGACTAAAGAATTATTTAGCTAGTTGCTGCATGTGTACCGTTATGATTAGCAACACATAGTACTTGTTGGAATTGGTCGAGAGAGATTGACCAGCTATTTCTGCAGCTTGATTTATTATTTGACCAAACAAAGTGGGTCCATGAAGAGAGACGGTATGCAAGGCACTTTGATAAGCAGTCATTATGCCGTGTACTCCTTCAACCTGCAAAATGTCAAGGGAAAGAAACACCTTTACTTCCAGAGCCTGTGAATGTACTTGAACAATAATCAGAGATGGAAACTTCAACCCATTTTCTTATGAATGGACCATTAGTGTCCTGTCTTATCTCAAACGGGCCATATCAAAACATTTAGCTAGGAAGATGCAATAAGCATGTTTTTGCACACACCACAAATTTCATCAATGATATTATGTCGATAAGATGTTAGCACTCTAGGCTATGTGTCGATAAAAGCTAAGGCTCTAGAGGAACACGTTCATATCCATCTGTATAAGAAAGCTTGATAAGAGAGGAAGATGCAATAAGCATGGCTGCTTGATAAGAGATGAAGATGCAATAAGCATGGCTTTTCAAGTGGTTATGAGTAACATTTCATTATTTAAGATCAATGTTTCCCAGAACTGACAAATCCCGGTCAAATAGGCAAATTAGAAACTGTATTAGTAATCAATAATAACATACTTTTTGTTCATACAAATACATCGACTAATTTTAGGAAGGGTTGTACCTCAACATTTCCAGCTTGCCCATTCAGATTGAAACAATGGGAAACAGAGCCATCAAGCAGTCTTCCACCAAAGCCCCAAGCAGGAAAGCGTTTATCATAATCATAAACTTGTATGACTTCCCCAACCTCCATAATAGCCTGTAATGAGAAACCACATACAATTAACGTAAGAATACATATTAAGAGCAAGATGAACTTGTATAAAAAATGCTCAATACAACTATTATTCAACACAACACGCATTGTAAAAGATGCGTCCAGTTATATATATTAGAGGTGGCACGATAGGCAGGTCAGGAGGGTTTCGACAATAATTTCAATGTCCATGTTTATCAATGTTTTCTATACAACTAGTATAGACCATAACAAGGACACTATTATGGCAACAGTACTCCAAGTATCGACTAACATGAGGTTATATGCATTTAAAATTAGACTCTGGGAAACTTTCAACCCGATCGAATCATTTGACCCATTACCTTTTCAACTAATTTTATATTTAGTCTGTTTAGAATACACACACACACCAAAGAAGAAGAAGCCAGCTTGATCTATTTGTCTGTAAATGTGTTGAAATTGCCACCACTGTATCGTTCCAATTTTATCGGATGTCCACGAAGGGTTCAAACCACGTGGATTCATCGGCCAAATAGGTCGGAAACTATGGCTATACCCAATTAAATAAATAAATTGCCACCTCTAGCATTTATCAAAAGAAAAATTTTATGCAACTGGAATATACAAAAGTGACAACCACCTCACCTGCTGGTATGAGTTTAAGCGGCCACAAGGATCAATGTAATGCAGTGAATCAGACTTTCGAGGATCTCCGTTTGAAGCTGTGAAGAATTGAATCATGCAAGTATGAGCAAATATAGGAAACCAGAATATATTAGAGTTTCACTTAATTAATTTGAGCATACTTGCCTGTAAAATCAACAGCAACCATGAAGTTCAGCTCAAACCCACTAGAAATATAATCAAGAAAACTATGGAGTTCCTTTTCGACATATCCATCCACGAAAAGTGAACCCTTGAGAACCTATAACAATTCAACAGAAGAGTAACTCACATTATAACCTAAATGCTATTTTCAGTTAAAAATGCTTCATTAAGGTATTTTTATCTATTTATTTGAGAATAATGCAAGAGTGCTAAGTCAGTATTTGGAAAGAGTAGTATAACAGAGTAAAATCTACCTTCTCGCTTCGGTGTCGAGATGAGGGATAGACAAAATTTGCACCAGATTTTGTTTGGTAAAGCTTCTCCAAGCCCTCAATTGATGTCTGCATTTTACTATAAACAATTCAAGCTTTTTAGTTATTCCGTTTTGGTATATTTCACTTATTCAATAATGTTTTAACTATAATACAGATATAAATAATAATTACCCAATTAGCACATGGTCGCCATCGCTATTGAAGTCAAAACACTCTATAACCAGAGGGTTATCCTGTAAAAACAGAATAAAATATTTTAGGTTAGTACAAAAGAATATTGCTAATAACAAGAGAGATTAAACAACAGTCATCAAATATATGATTTTCAGGTAATTATTTGGATAATCAAAAATGAAGAAAAAACTTCACCTTGCTTCCATATTGCTGCATAGTTATACATAATGGTTTCCATACTGGATTCAAATTGTTATCCACTACTTCTGTTTTGCAAATAGGAATAGGATTTCCAGCTTCAACAATCCTAGAGACTCTTAAGAATGGATCCTAAAGAGATCAAATAAAATACAGATATAAATCCAACAGATCAAACTAACAAAGTTTAAATTATAATTTTTTAGTAGAAGTTCAATGAGTAATTACACTTTTAGAGAACCGATCCTTGTTATCCAAGTTTGTACATCTAAGTTTCATCTCAACAGCCATTTTGGAAGCAATAGTTTCCTCTGCCCTAACAGTTATTGAACCCAAAGTTCCAGTATGATGCCCATTAAGGCCATGAAGTTTTAAAGTCACACTTCGGCTTCGTTGAGTCATGATCTGTCAGTGTTTAAAAAATCAGGAACCAAAATTAATCAGTTAAGCATTTTTGAAACTTAACTTAAGAGAAAAAAAACTTTGATACTGAGCTATATCACATACCTATTTAGTAAAAGGTCAGGTTTAATTGACCCGCTATATCTTTATGAAATTCATGCTAACTTACCAAGATATTAAATGCTTGGTTCTATTTTCAAAAAGCTAGATTATTAGTTTAATAGTATATTTTCCCTTTTATTTTTATTTATTTTAGAAAATTAAAGTTAAAACACAAAAAGTGTTTGCTCGCCAACTTGACCGGTCTGAAACTTGGAAAACTTTTTGTAGGCTGAAAATTCAGGACGACTTTAGTAAATGTTTATGGAAAGTGAAAATTTCATGGTAAAACTGCCTCAATGGTTACGACTTACAAAGACTTGATATTTGTTTATTATAAAATGAAGGTAAGTCTGCTTGAATTAGTGAAACTATATTCACATAAATAAAACAAAGATTCTAACTTGACTCAGACTAGGAAGAACGATTGCCTTTATTTTTTAATGAAAAAATAGTTTTGAGACATCCTCATTCAGTAGCCAGTTAAATCTAATGACTACAAAAGCGTTAGCTGAAGTGATAAGAAATCACGAAATGCAAGTAAAATTACCTCTGATAAAGCACAGGTAGCTTCACCAACAAAATCTTGGCCTTTTAGGTCTAGCATCTGTGCAACATATAAAAAGTTAACTAATATATTCTCCACCTAAAACATAGAACAGATTGCAAAGAGCACATAACGTCTTCACTACAGAGACTAGGAGTGGTTATATGCACCTTTGTGGACATATTATGATACTTTGTGTCAACATCATACACCTTAAAGCTGAAAAAGAAAAAAAGGATATATTTAAGGAATTTACTAAACCGTCAATGGGGTCTACCAGAGTGTTGAACTATTAAACAATCTAACAGAATGCTTACACCAATGGCTGAACAATCTCGAACTGAAATGCCACACTGATTTTCTGAATCCACATAGGATCCAAGTTGTTCATGATCACTTCTGTGCGGCCGAGTTCCTCCAAAGTGCCATTTTTCTTCTTGCAGTATACAACTGCCATAGGGTCACTCTACCATTCAAGGACAGAATAATATCAACATATTAGTACATTTGTAGCATTGCAATGAAAACAGCAGGAAAATATGAGAATCGCTTTGACATGAAGCACAAGTTAAGGTGAGTGACAGGATACTAAGTCAAACATAAAGATACAGTGTTATTACAAACTTATTATTAGTGGGTATTATATATAATTAAAGTTACTAAAAGCAGTATTTGCAGAGATATCCCACAATGCGGACAAAGTATGGCGAGATACAAAAATTAGAAGAAATATGACACTGCAAGACAAAGATGTTTAACACCAATAGTTCAAAAAAATGCATAAATGCAATAACGATAATAAAAATTTGAGAGGTGGTTAAAGTACCTTTGACAAGATGTCACGATCACGTAGTTTTGAACCTGACAAAGATAACTGCAATTCATTGAAGAATAATCATTCACATATGAAACATAATTGCTTCCAAGACATAATATATAACAACTATTACTACCTAGCATGATTCTGGATAAAAAATCTCAGTGTTTGCTACCCAATATCACTACGAACAAAGTAGTGAGCAAGAACTAACTGACAGATAACATACAATTTGACATTTTTGTAGATTCATGCATTTATATGAAATTTGATTATGCAGATTCTGCATTAGAATTTTATTTAAGACTGTTTAAGCCCACTAATGGTTTGGTTTGTGAGAGTTGTCTGAAATTTTAATATAAGTCAACTGACAGTTTAATTTTATTCCGTTATAACTGCCATCTTCAAATTGATGTTGCTTCTTCTGATAAACCCATCTTTACTTTTTAATTTTCACAGGGCAGCTTATTTCATATGTGTGTGAGTGAACAGACTAGGAAAAAAATTAACATCACATTCTTGCCACCGAGTCCGACGATACTTATCACTTAGCAAGCTTAAATCATAAATTAAACAAAAAAACTAATATTTAAAACCTATTGTAGTACAAAAATCTGCAAAAGCGTTGGTTGAATATTGTGGTAAATTGAGTTCACATGCCAAACAACAAGAGAGAGCCAGGCATTGTTTAACAGTAAATGATTGATATCAGATAAAAAGTGCGTGAATACTGTAATTTAAGAATATGACAGCAAAAAAGGACCAAAGTCACCCGAGAAAGAGACCACACAAGACTAAGAACCACAAAAACTAGTGTATCATGTTGACTTGCATGTAACTAAAACTAAGGTCAGGTTGACCTTGACCTTATAAGTCTACTAATTACTGAATGAGTAATGTTGCAATTAAGATATTCTATATACTGTAGAACGTGACATGTTGTAAACTATGTCTAGCATCAAAACACAATAATGAGAAAACACAACGTAAACCTTACATAATAATGACATTCATTTAGATCAACTGTAGTTTAAAATCTAAAACCTAAAGTATAATCAGGATGTGGTATAAATCATTAGCAAAGCAAAAAACTAGATAAGAAAAAAAGAAGATAATGTGAAATAAGTGAGTGGTAGAGCCGCAGAATAAACATGATATCTAATAATCACTAGATATGTGTGGCCAGGAAGGCATAATTTGGCCTATTGTGCGAGAGCATGCAACTTGTTTGAAATTTGAAAGAAAAATAATTTCCCGCTCAACACTCTAAGGCAAAAGAGATTTGAGGACCAAGGTCAACTTAACTTATACTGACTAGAGAAAACACAGAATTGGAAAATTGTGGCATTTGGGGTGTTTGGATATACTTAATTAACTAAATAAGGAGTACTTGTTTATGATTATTTAGCTAGTATTATAAAACATTTAAAAAAGAAGCAATCACCTATCCGGAAGATTCTCAAGTTTGGGTCCCTTTTTCATCATGTGGTTCTATGAAACCTAAGGCTGGGGGAGTGGTGCAAAAATCCCACCCGTGAGGTTGACATGGCAAAAACCCACGCGTGGGTTGCCATAAACCTCACACAACCTCACCTGAAACTCACCAAAAACCCACGCGTGGGTTTGTGTTTTCGATAGAAAAAAAACTCGCTAAAGGTGACTTACTCACCGTTAGCTTCTCCCGAAACTGTGGGCCATGGTGGGTTCCAAGCTATTAAAAAAGAAAGAAACTAAAAAATATGAAACGAAAAAAAAAAAACTGCTACTATGTGTGTGTATTGAAGAAACCAGAGAAGCAGAGAAAGGAGAAGAAGGAGGGGTTAGTGGGTAAACTTTTGTTTTTTTTATTGGAGTGGGCCAAAGTAGGCTGTTCTTATTTTCGTATAGTGTATAAAAAAATTATTAAATGTATTAAGTTTTTATAAATATTTGATTTTTAATTTTAAATAATATATAAAAAGATAAAAATGATAATGGAAAGGTGAGGTGGAGGTCGGTTTTTTTTCCTTAAGAACTTGAAAGGTGAGTTTTGAGTGGGTTAGTGAGAGGAAAGAGAAAGCTGGACTGACGTGACGGTGTAGCCTAAGAAAATCGGTCTAACACTCTTTGTTTCCCAGAAAAACATTACATAGATAACTAGTCTGTGTATTAAAAAAAAGTAATTCATTTACGAAGGGAAGGGAAGGGAACATTGCACAGACTAATTTTACAAACAAGATTGAATTATGATAAACGTAAAGCATAAAGAGAATAATTAAAAAAAAAAAAAACAAGTGAAGTGAAGTGAAGTAGACCTCAATACGAGTATAAAGCGGTTGAAGACCTTTAGAGCGATAAAAAAAATCAACAGCTTCATCACGAGCACCACCAACGACGTTACTACTAGTCGTCGGACGGTTTTGGTTTTGCAAGTTATGACCGACTGCACCACCGCCAACCGCCGCTTGCCCACCGCGTACGTCGGAAAAGCATCCTCCCATCCCCTTGTTATTATTATTAGGTTTTATTTATGCAATTTGACTGATGACGGAGGAGGGGTAGGTAGGTATTATTATATAGAAATTTCAAAACGTGTTTTTTCTTTACCATCCAAACCGAGTTTTTTTTTTCCTTTTGCCTTTTGCATATTTATATATATATATCCTTCCTCCAAATATGCAAAATTACATATTATAATATATATATAATATAAAGTTATTTTTAAAACCAAAAAATGTATAAAATGCGAGAACCAGTTATAACTGTTAAATGAGATGATCAATGGTTGAAAGGACTAGTGGCATAAATGTAATAATATGAAAGATTAAGAATAAACTAATATGTGTTGGAGGGGTATTATCGGGATAGTCCATTAATTATATTTTTATAACCGTCCATTTAATAGATTTTGAAATACTAATTGGATTACAAAAGTTTTCATTCTTAGTCGCTTTCACCTCGACTCTTTCAAGTCTCAACCGCCGTCAGTCGGATCCAAATTAAATGTCTCAACAGTTTGAAATTCTACATTAATGAATCAAAATTTGTCAACGTAATACATGCATGAATTCATGATACATTGGCAAGTTATTATTTTATATTTATTTATTGTATTTATTTGTTAGTTTGTGCTCATCATCACAATATGACACCATTCTTCTTTTTCGATCTTGCGCTCGATGCCGCATAATGAATCGAGTTTAATTTCTCTCTACGTGATCTTGTTCCTCGTAAATTAGTTTAATTTTCATTTGGATGTTTTTATTTCAATTTATCAAAACAAAAAATTGGATCGAGGTTGTGATAGGTTTTGTTTTTTAATTTGTCCGATGTGATTTTAAGCTTTTGATCATTTTTTTAGTTTTTGTTTGTCGGTGATATCTATTTCAATTGTTTGATATATTGAAATCGTTTATAAAAAAATGTTTATTATTTTGCATTGGTGCATATCAAGATAGCGTGAGTAATGATCATATATATGTTCAGTGAAGATGAAGAAGACTAGGCGTTTAAATGGTACGAAGATATAAGCACTAAAACCAATTCATAGTAGTAGTAGTTTCTAACGTAGAATTATAAAAAAAATATACAAAATATATGCTTATAGCCCAGCCCATCATATATGACATATAGTCAAAAGTTTCTAAACGAATTTTCTTTTATGTTTGTCACTACACATATGCATAAGTGCAATTTGTGGCTCGAGTGATAAGTATTTAATCTATTTATGGGATCATTTGATAGTAAAATGTTGTTCGTATAATGTTTTTCGATTGTTTTGAAATTTCGTTGTAAATGATTAAATAATTTGTATATTATTATCTCTCATATGAGGAGTGCATGTTGGGTCAAAAAGTTGATGTGGCAGAAACTCAAAAACGAAGAAAACATGAAGAAATTGTCCAAGCGTTGTCAAGAGTTAATCAAGCGTTGATAAAGAGCAAATTAGGCGTTGATGGCTCAAGCATTGTCGTGTGCAATTCAAGCATTGACAAAACATAGACAAAGAAGCTTATGGAAGCTTCTATTTAGATAAACATGCAAAAGATATTCTGCATAAGTTTATTTAAATAGAAGATTTACTTGTTTATTCATCATTATCTCTTGTAAACCCTAATCCTTACACTATAAAAGGAACCAAGGGTCATAGGTTTTATTCATATAATTCATTCACAATGTAAACCTAAAAGTGTGTGTGCACTAGACGTATACACGTCTAGTAGATGTTTGTTATTAATATAATGAACATCCCTATTGTTTTAATTCATGTTTCGTGCCTAAACACCTTGTTAATGGTTGTTGTTCTAATTCCGCTTTGATTGTTTAATCATATGAACAATGAGCATTCCTAGTAGCTTAAAAGATCCGGAAACCAAGGTTTCCACAATTGGTATCAGAGCCTCGTGGCTCGTGATGCTAGGACCAACAAGGTGTTCGTATATCGAGAAGAAAAGAAAAATCCGTCTAGGGTTTTTCTGGACGTTTTTGTGTGCGCAGCAGTATTCAGAAGGTCATAACTTTTGATTGAACCGTTGGATCGTCACGAAATTTTATATGTGTGTTCTACATACATAGATCTAAACATCCACCGGAGGGATTGTCGAGTTTTATCCCCAGGAAAAAGTT
This sequence comes from Glebionis coronaria, assembly GCA_025667525.1. Classification (NCBI taxonomy): domain Eukaryota; kingdom Viridiplantae; phylum Streptophyta; class Magnoliopsida; order Asterales; family Asteraceae; genus Glebionis; species Glebionis coronaria. The sequence goes on from CM046874.1 coordinate 647,691,775, forward strand.
ATTAGGCGTCAAAGTCAGCAGCAGGGTATATGCAGTTTTTTGTGGACAGCCATGTTCAAAACACGATCTCTCCTTCGTTAACCGTTGGATCTTCGTGATTTTTGAACTGTAGATTCTTGGAACTTGTGTCTAGGATCTCACCGAAGGGATTTTCAATCTGAGCCCTAATGAAGAAGTTATTCAAGATCGAAGGCCACTGATTAAGGTATTAATGTTTTTGCTTTTTCACATGAAATCATGAAATCATGAACTAGGGTTTCTCAAACCCTAGATCGACATAAAAAGCTGAACGTTATGAGGTTTTTGGCTGTTTGTGGCTCAATGAGACAAGGTAAAAAGTTGTTTTGATTTGAGTCAATGAAAGAAGACATGCGGCGAGTACAAAGCAGAAAAAGAATGTGTAAAGAAGCTGTTTTAAGATGAGGGTTGTTCACGTGGGTGAACATATGATTAATTTTGCTGCAAAGAAAAGTGGCTCAGCAGGTCATGATCCAAAGGCTGCAACGTATATGTTCATGAGGTATGCTAAACATGGACTTATTATTCGTTTTATCTAAAACAGTAATAAGGAAGTTATACATGTGACGTCAGCTATAAACGATCACATAGGATACATATTTAAGTCATTCACATGAAGGTTAACGCAAAGGAGAAAACCCTAATATTCGTTATATAAATTTTGTATCCTCTACATGCTAGTCTATGGTATTCCCATGAGCCACTCGTTCTCATTGGTGGAGAGTTCATGTGTTCACACGGATTAAGAACTGTGATTGGCTATTGAACTTGTGTTCACATGATTGTTTAAAGTGTGTTCACATGATGATACTACAATGGTCCAATTCATTCAAACGATCAAAGATTAAATAGCAATTGAGTGTTCACACGGTTTGACGAATGAGATTGGTTTGACGCTGATAAGAGTGGACGCTGACAAAGTATGGAATTGACGCTGACAAGAAGAAACGTAACGTTGACAGAACAGGCATTGTTACGTGTTGTCCGAGATATGTAAATCCAAACACTGATAGGTGTTGTTCGATATCGGATAAAGCATCTGATAATGATACTGGATAAGAGAGGTTCTTGGACAACAAAGGTTTGCTGCTGTTTGAGAAAATGGATACGTTTTGAGCACACAAAAAGGAGGATTATACACACAAAGGTACATGGGATCTCCGTTTTAATTTAGAATATCATGATGATATTTATGGCTCGGATATTTTTTAAAGGAATTAATGATTTTAAGGCGAGTTAGCAACCATTCATGAAGTAATTTATTGGAGTATGTAATCGGGATAGCCTTGTGAAAGAGTTATTCGTTAACAGCTTTTACATATGAAGATATTGGCTTGTCATGAAGAGGTGTTAGCTTAAGGGGGAAGAATTATTATGGTAAGTTTGATGATTGAAGAAGATTTTCGCGAGTTTGTGTTCTATCATATCTTAAAGTCATGCACTGCCAGTCACTGACTTTAAAGATAACTTGTTCGTGCTTATATTGTTGGTGACGAAGACTTGTCATAACACTTGAAGGAGTTATATTATCGTGCTCAGTGTCTCACAAAGGATGAGAATATTGACAAGGGATCGAGGTCTACTTATATTTCCTCTATAAGTTCTTCATCACGGGGATAATACAAGACATGGAACACAAGGTTGGGTTATTCTACTTCTACATCAAAAATATTATATTAATTGTTCTTCAAGATCATTACACAGAGCCTACCTATGGAGAATCTTCAAAGATTGCATACATTGTTTACTTCCTTGTTGATGTGACAAAAAGGGGAAGAAATACGTGCTACACTTGAGGGGAAGCAATTTGAAGATCATGTATAACTTACAAGAGATACACATAGAGTTTTGCCACCATCAACTAGGGGAAGATTGTTGGGTCAAAAAGTTGATGTGGCAGAAACTCAAAATCGAAGAAAACATGAAGAAATTGTCCAAGCGTTGTCAAGAGTTAATCAAGCGTTGATAAAGAGCAAATTAGGCGTTGATGGCTCAAACATTGTCGTGTGCAATTCAAGCATTGACAAAACGTAGACAAAGAAGCTTATGGAAGCTTCTATTTAGATAAACATGCAAAAGATATTCTGCATAAGTTTATTTAAATAGAAGATTTACTTGTTTATTCATCATTATCTCTTGTAAACCCTAATCCTTACACTATAAAAGGAACCAAGGGTCATAGGTTTTATTCATATAATTCATTCACAATGTAAACCTAAAAGTGTGTGTGCACTAGACGTGGGATTCAATGTATACACGTCTAGTGGATGTTTGTTATTAATATAATGAACATCCCTATTATTTTAATTCATGTTTCGTGCCTAAACACTTTGTTAATGGTTGTTGTTCTAATTCCGCTTTGATTGTTTAATCATATGAACAATGATCATTCCTAGTAGCTTAAAAGATCCGGGACAGATAATATATACAAGTGCATGACGAAGATACAAGTGCATGACGAGGATACAAGTGCACGTGAGCTAACTTTTGACGCGTATATGTAAAGACATGTGAATGAACTCCATGCACATGTACATAAAAAGGTATCAAGTGTTCCGACGGGAGACAATACATATGCATATACGGAAAAACCAAATGTGGTTGTGTTACATATAGACTTTCATCTATTGTTAATTTTTATAATTTTTTATTTAAATTGTATATTGCATGATTTTAGATTTTTTGTAATGTTTTTGTTTAAAATTTGTTTCGTACATGTGAAATATTTTTTTGCCATTCCTTGCACTTGTATGAATATTTGTGATTGAAAAAAAATTAATGTTCATGTAGTTAAACATAAAAAAAGATATGTAAGACTATATTATTTAAAAAATACATATGCAACTTATATTTTAAAACTATAAAAAAAGTTTTACACAAAAGTATTAATTTTTAAAATTTAGAAGCTAAAAAAACGTTTTTTAATATAAAATATTCAAAAAGAAAATAAAATGCAATGTGACCATTGTACCCTTTTGAATTAAATAATAAAAATAAATATAAAAAATCTGATTGGTTGATGTTGGTTCACATTTATTTGGTTTTGAAAATAATCTCACCCTATATATATATATATATATATATATATATATATATATATATATATATATATATATATATATATATATATATATATATATATATATATATATATATATATATATATATATATATATATATATATATATATATATATATATATATATATATATATATATATATATATATATATATATATATATATTATATACAGAACCAAATATTTCTTACAGAACTTTCAGAACCAATGTAAGCCAATCACAATTTAGTTATTTTTTTAATTTATTATATTCCTGATTTAATATAAGGGTAATTATGGTATTTTCAGAATTTTCAAAATTTGACAGTTATTCATCTTTATCCCACGTACATACATGTAAACCAAAATTAAAACCAGAAATTTTAGATAATTTTATTTTCAATCATAAAAAAAATTCATACGCATTGAACGTTCAATTTCATTATATTGTAACGAAATTCCAAATTAAGAAAATGGTTTATATTGAACAACTCGAGACGATTTTTGAAATAGGGCAGTGTTCGTCCTCAAATGACATGAATCACGATACAGGCCAGTGTTCGACGTCACAGAATGTGCAAGTTAATAATGACTAAGTCATATTACCTCAAATTCAAGAAAATCAAGGTATTAAGTTTGTCGTATATGCGTAATAAAACTTTTTTTATTGAAAATTAAATTGGTTTAGGAGTTAGAACAATTGTAAGTGCATACATGTTGTTACATATTACGAAAAATAGGTTACATTTGATGTTGTTTAAGTTGGAACAGTTGTAAATGTTTAGAAGTTAGAACAATTGTAAGTGCATACATGTTGTAAGTTGTTATGGCTCGATTTGAATTATATGTACATTTACATTTTTGAAAAGATTATACGTACATGTTTATAGTGTTTACATTATGTTAATTTTATGTTAACAAATTTTTATATTCATTGTAGATGATTCCGATATCGAGGTGTATGAACTTGATCCCGAGTTTCAGCCTACTCCAAACGGGACACCATACTGGATCCCAAATGTTCCTCAAAATGAAAAACCTAATTATGTAGATGAGTTTGACAGCTTTGATGATGTTTATAACATATATTTGGTTTATTCTCAGAAAGCTAGGTTCAATATTCGTAAGTCTGGAATTAAACGTAAAAAGGGTGAGATCACACACAGGTCTGTTTACTGCAATAGAGCAGGTAAACCTAGGATAAAAGAAGTAAATACTTTAAAATAATGTGCAAAAGTTGATGGTGGTGATGTTTCTAAGAAAAAAAAGCAGGACTAAGTCCAAGGCCATTGATTGTCCTGCAAAGATTAGTATGAGAAAAATACCGGGGACAGAAAAATATATTGTGTATGATTTTGTTGAAAACCACAATCATCCGCTTATGAACCTAAATAATATGGACCTCTCACGGGCTCGACGTCAATTGGAATTTTCTGACTATGTTTTTATCCATCGTGCATCATTGACGAGCATAGGTCCAACTGTAGCTCATCGTCTAAAAGTAGCACTTGTTGGTGGATATGATAAAGTTCATGGCACACCAACAGATTGGAGGAATTTTAGGCGTAAGGTTAATTTGTTTATCATCGGCGACAGGGATGCACAGATGTTAGTAGATAAAATGCTAAAGAGACAAGATCATGTGCCTGAATTCTCTTTTGAGTACCACACACTTCCTTCAAATGAGCTTATCAGAATGTTTTGGGTTGATGAAACCATGAAATGCAATTATAATGCGTTTGGTAACATGGTTTCATTTGATGATACTTTCGACACTAACAGGTAATTGTCGTATACGTATGTGTTTCCATTATAAACACTATATAAATTAGCAAGTAATATAAAGTATGTTTGGTCGGGTATGGTTATAAATTTGTGCCATTTACGGGCATTGACCACCATCAGAAATGGGTCACGTTTGCTGCTGCGTTGTTGTCCGATGAAACTTATGAATCATTTTGTTGGATGTTGGAAGCGTTCTTGAAAGTTCATAAGAAGGCGCCACCTTTAGCGGTTACAGACCAAGACGGTGCTCTAAGAAAGGCTGTTGTTCAAATGTTTCCAGATTCGTATCACCGGTTGTGTATGTGGCATATCACACAGAAACTACCGGGGAAGGTAACTTTATCATGTATATTTTTATTTTATTTTTCTGCAAATGGGGGTGCACTACATGTAACCTTTTTTTCAGGTTTTAGGAGATTTACACATTGATTCTAAATTCAGGAAACATTTCCATAAATTGGTATGGAATGTATACATTGGCCCTGAAGTGTTTGAACAACGGTGGGACGGTTTGATAAATCGGTATAATTTGCACGACAACAAATGGTTATTTGACATGTACCAAATTAGAGAAAGGTGGGTACCCGGTTATTTCAAAGATGTGCCTATGTGTGGTTTGATGAAGACCACGTCTCGGTCAGAAAGTACCAACGCGTTCTTCCAGGTCTATTCACATCCTGGTAACACACTTGTTCAGTTCATGCTTTGTTTTGAATCTGCAATTGAGAAGCAAAGATATACACAGCGTGCGTTAGACAATGACTCAAATAGTACCATTCCAGCCATGGTTACTGATTTACCGATTGAGAAGCATGCATGTGATGTGTATACACCCTCTATATTCAAAGATGTACAACTTGAAATACACCAAGGTTTTAGTGCATGTATACAGATTAGTTCTCAGTCTGAAGGCGATGTTGAGACTTGCATCATACGACATAAGGACAAGATAGCTGATAGATTTATATATTCAACGGTATACCTTTTGCAGCAACTATCTATGTTAAATTATTAAATTTAGTATCCTTTTATGTTCTGATGTGCGTATATGTTGTTTTTCAGGTTTCGTTTAATACAAAGGATGCAACTGTCAAATGTTCTTGTGGCCATTACAACCTCCATGGGTTTCTGTGTCGACACATTTTTTGTGTATATCGTATTTACGGCATCGTCAAAATACCTGATCTATATATTAAACGTCGTTGGAAAATGAATGTTCTCTCTGCGCATTTGCTTGATAAACGCCATAGATATGGTCCTTGCATAGAAGAAACTGAACGTTTAGCCTCCGAGGTTCATTCAACAATTGAAGATTGTATCGGTCTTATCAGGAATGATAGTGACAAACTATCTGAGTTCCTTTCAACTGTCAAAGAATTGAAGAAAAAGCTAGAAGCTGATACGCCATCACCAACTGCTGAGCTAGATAAGGATTACTTAATTGCGAATTTGTTAGATGTTACTATCCCTGATAAAGTTGTTATTCAAACTCCTAAATCAATATTTAGAAGTAAAGGTAAGAGGAGAATTAAAAGTGCGGCTGAAATAGGGACATCCAAGTCAATAGCAAGAAGTAGCAGGAAAAGACCTTACAAACAGCGTGCGTGCAGAATCTGTCATAAAAAAGGTCATAACAAGAAAACATGTGATGACAGACCCAAAAAAATATTGATGATGAAGAGCAGGCCTGTGTTGAAAGTGATGGTGATGACGCAGACACAGTACAAGTTCAGGAAGAAGATGGAATCGACGAAGAATATGAAACTAACAATGAAGATGAAAGTCAAGAAGAAGACGAAATTGACGAAGAAAGTGAAAGTGACGCAGATGATGAAAGTGACGAATATGATGAAAGTGAACCTATATAAACAGGTTTTGAGTGTTGTCTTATTTGGTACAAGTAGATTGAAACTTGTTTATGTAGTCTTATTTTAGTCGTTATGGTATGAATATTTTATAGTTGTGCACTTCTGAATTAATACTTATGGTTATTATATTTTGATTTTTGTTTATGTTTGATCAGCAGAATGGGCCAAGTAGTAGCTACTTTTTATTCCTTTTTTTATTGTTATTTATGAGCTTTTTGTTTGTTTTTTATGTTTGGGATGCTGCATATGGTATGCACATATGCAATATGTGCATACCAAATGCACATATTGCATAGTGTTATAGCAAGTCAAACGAGTACCTGTACTAAAAACCAATGACCTGTACTAAAAACCAATGACTTGCTGCATATGGTATGCTGTGACAACCGTGGCTTTGAGGTTCGTCACTTGGTCTTACTTTTAGGTTATTTTATGTGTGACTACTTGATTTTTTGTGCTTACGTGTTTATGTTGTGTGAACGAGGTTGGTGTGATTATCGTTTATGACTATAGAGTACTCATAAGTAAATCGAGGTACGGTTAATTCATGTTCATGAGATCACAATTAGTGACTATGAAATGAAATGGTGGTATTTTGGTGGTTACGTATACGTATAAGTATTATAGTAATAGTGTTTTTTTTTAGGATTTACGGTTTAGCATTTAGAGGTCTCGGATAAGGTAATTAACCATATGAATATTTTTCGGGATGGTTTTAAGTCATTTAGGACATAGTTATAAAGTTTATTTAAAAATTTGAGATTTTTTTTAAAAGTGTATATTTTACGTCTTTTACGATAAAACGCGTAAAATTGACTAGTTTTACGGTTTTGAGGTTTTGGAGGCTTTAGGAGCTGAAAAAAATTAAGGAAAATTAAGGTAATATTATTATTACATATACTAATAATAAAAATAAATAAAAAACGAATTTTAGGGGTGTTAGGTCGGTTTGGGAAAAAAAAGAAAAAGAGGAAAAAAAAAAGGAAACAAGTGTTATAATTGGACTAGGATTCTTGTGTACACTATATAATGTTTTACTAAACAAAAAATAAAAACATAAATCCCTGGAGCTAATAAAATTCGTGGGTTTCACTAAAAAAAAGTTAGGGTTCTTCATAATTTTGGGGGTTTTTCATCTTTCATTAATCATAAGGTAAAACCTTCAAATCCTTTTTTAATTAAATTGTTTTTATGTTTATTTAATCATTCTTATGATGGATTAGGGTTAGGGTTTATATAAAATCTGTAATTAATGATGTTATAATCATATTATGATGATCATATAATCTAGGGCTTGTATTAGATGGGGTTTTGGGTAATTAATTAGTTCAATTTGTTTAAAACCCGTTTTTAAAAACTGGGCAGATTTTGAGTCAATTGTTTTGATCATATCGGGAGTTCTATAAACTCTTATTTTACGATCCAAGTACCCCTGGAAAGCTATTTGAAGTGGCTTTCCAATGCAAGAAACGAGAACTAAATTGGAGGTCGGGAAGTGGGTCAAAAACAGGTTACAACAGTCGGAGGTCAAAACAGTTTTGAATTCAGCCTGTTTTCTTTTTAAGTTTTGGGTTGTTTGGGGCACTTAGGGCTGCATTGGGATCTTCTCACGAACGTGAGAGATGGTTTATATATTGTAGTTAATATCTGCACTTGGGCTAAGGTGGTAGTTTAGGGTAAGACCCCTTAATGGTAACAAACTTTTAGTACGTTTAAAATCAGGAAATCTGGAATGACAAAAGTAGATATATATATATATATATATATCGGGGCCTTAACAGTATCTTTAAGGTTAGGTCAAGTGGGAGGTGTTAGCCAACATATGTAAGGGTATGAATATTCCTTTTACAGAAACCATGGGTAGGTTTAAGTGGGCGTTTGACCTAAAGTTTTGAGACCTAAAACTGGGACTGTTTTGGGTAAAATACGAACGGGTTAGTTATTAAACTTAACCAAGTTAAGGACTTGTTAAGGAAGGGTAATGGGGTAATTAGAGCTTATTAATGAGGTATATATGTGAGAATAGGCTAGATGTCCATCATAGGTTAATGAGCCATCTTAGTGATTGGTTCGTTTATTGATTTCATGTTTTTGGTTTGTTAGCTTGTTGCTAGTGCAAGGACGTGTGAAGGAGCTATCAGGTGAGTGTTCATAGTCCCATGTTTATTTTTGTTTTTGACTTCCAGATGGGATGGAAGAGACACTGTGTTGAGTTGTTTCTAAATTGTTGCTGTGAATGTTTTATGGTTGTGATGGACTTGTGTGTACACTTATGTGATTAACTGCTATGTGATTTTTGATATGTTATTGTGGTTTGACAAGGTAGTAGCCTTGTGGTTTGACAAGGTAGTAGCCTTGTGGTTTGCCAAGGTAGTGGCCTTGGGATAGGTACATAGGGTGATCATCTAAGGTACCATGATGTTGTTTGGCAAGGTAGGAGCCTTGGATTGGTTTGGTATGATTGGTCTTGATTGATAGTTGTTAATACATAATTGTAACACATTGTCCATATGTTCTTTTGTTGAGGATTGTTATTCACAGCTTGTAACTGATTTAGCGTTGGAGTCTAAACCTATGACTCTCACCAACTTTATGTTGACGTGTTTTAGTGTCTCTTTCAGGTGATACTATGGTTAAGCATGAGAAAATAAGTGGCTAGGATGGGAGAAGCATAGGATTGCATATAGAAGGAGAATCCCCGTTTCCTTCTTAGTTTTTATTTGATTGTTCTTTTAATAAGTGATACTGTGGCACACATATGTTTGTTGGTATGTTATTTGTTGTCTTGGGTAAGAAGTAGGACTGTTACTTACTTACCTAGACCCCTTGCATTTGTTGAGATATTGTCATGACCTTCGTGTCACCATTTTTATGACATTTCTTATTTCATATAGTTGTCTCTATAGACACACCATGTTGTGATGATATCCATATGTCGCGCCCCATGTTCCGCCATGGTAGGGTGTGACAGAATGGTATCAGAGACAATGGTTACAGAGAATTAGGTTGCCTAGTCGCGTAGCCTAGTCTATAGCTTAAGGGTCCCTGCATATAGGCGTCATAGGAGTATGTGTGCATTTTATAATAATTGATGTGTTTGGATGTTATTTTGCGATGTTGTTAAGTTAGGAACTAATATGGTTCATACTTGACCACATAATATTTTCCTTTCGGGTTTTGACTAGTGCGGGTTTAACTACCATCGTCCACGCTAGTCATCTTTGTACTTTGCTAGAAAATGTATAATTATTTGTTTTAAATTTTCCGACTCTTATGGACGGCATGCCTTAAAATCATTTATGTTTTCATTTGGATTATGTCTACGCTAGTTTAGCTAGACCATGGATTTGTGATGTTTCAAGTTTTGACTATGTTATTTTAATAAATGGAGTTTTGGATTTTATTTTGTGTGTTTATGTGCTTGTGAGTTGTTGGATTATGTGTTATGTGTAGTATTAATTTCTTATAAGTGTCATCATAGGAGGGAGTACATTGGTGAAAGGGAACATGTATAATTATGGAGGCCTACATAATTATATATGTGCCACAACACCACTAGACTTTCAAGTATGATTGCATGAAAGAGAATTGATACATGCTTGTATAGCATATGTTGGTAGTATGTATGATTATGATTAGGCGTATGTATGGTGGTAAGAATACTATATGGAGTATTCTGGTAGTTGTTAACGGGTGTCATGTTTTTACTATCAGCATGGTGAACACGCGAAATGGTGCTGGTGGAAGTGGTGGTGATGGAAATCCTGACTTGGCTACTTTGATTGCTGCTCAAATGGCCAACATAATACCAACCATTGTTCAGCAGGTGACTAACAACCTGAACAACAATAATAACACCAATGGTCAAGGAGGAGGTGGAAACAATGGTTGTAGCTATAAGGCATTCACTTCTTGTGGTGCAAGAGAGTATGATGGGAAGGGCGGCGCGGTAGTACTTACCCAATGGATTGAGAAGATGGAGAATGTAATTCAGATGAGTGGATGCTTACCAAATCAAATGGTCATGTATGTAACTGGTTCACTGGTAGGGAAGGCTTTAACTTGGTGGAACACCCAAGTTCAAGCAAGGGGAAGAGTTGCTGCAAATGCTATGGCTTGGGCCGATTTTAAAGCTCTTATGACTACGGAGTTTTGTCCAAGCAATGAGATGGAGAAGCTGGAAAATGAGTTTTGGGGACATGCTATGGTTGGAGCGGCTCATGCAGATTACACAGATCGCTTCCATGAATTGGCAAAGCTGGTTCCCCATTAGGTTACCCCTGAGGCGAACAAGATTAAGCGGTACATTGCTGGATTACCTCCTCAGATCAGGGGAATGATTAAGGCTACTCAGCCTAACACAATACAACAGGCCATACTAACGGCAAGAATACTTACTGAGGAGGCGGTATCTAGTGGAACTTTGGTCAAGGCGGGAGATAAAAGAAAGGAGCCAGAAGCCGCGAAGTCGCCTGACACCAACTGGAAGAATGCTAAGAAGGCAAAAGATGGAAGAAATTTTGCCATGAGGGTACCTCAAGGTTCTGGAAATCCGAACAACAACAATGCTGCCTGCCGAACCTGCTCTAGGTTCCATTCAAGAGGTACACCATGCCAGACGTGCTACAATTGCCAGAAACCGGGACACTTTGCTAGAAAATGTGACGCACCTAACAGAAACGCAACACCAATCCAGTCTGTAAGGACGAATGTCACCGGGGGAAATTGTTTTGAGTGTGGACAACCCGGGCATTTCTAGAGGGAGTGTCCTAGATTGGTTGGAGCAACCAACCAGGACAGAGGCCAGTTAGCTTTGGAGGGAAGTCGAGGAAACCAAGGCGGTGGAAACCGGAACAATGCTAACCGCAACAATGGGAACATTAGGAATCGGAACTGGAACAGGAACGAGGGAAATCAGAATAGGGGAAATCGGAATGGAGGCAGGGTTTACCTTGCAAATGCCGTAAAAGCGGTTCAGGACCCGAATGTAGTCACGGGTACGTTTTCTGTTAACAATCACCTCGCTACGATTCTTTTTGACTCTGGGGCAGATTTTAGTTTTGTGTTGTCTCAATTCGTGCCTTTGTTAGATATGAGCCCTAGTGTAGCGAAACCAGGATATGTGATTGAAATAGCTAGTGGTAAGCAAGAAGAAGTAGATGAGATATTTTTGAACTGCAAATTAGAGTTGGGAGAATTTAAGTTCACCATAGATTTAATCCCTCTAGGACATGGGAGCTTCGATGTAATCATTGGGATGGATTGGTTATCGAAGCATAGGGCTGAGCTAATGTGTCATGAAAAGATTGTTAAGATACCCATAGGCAATATGAAGGTGTTATACGTGTACGGAGAAAGGAATGAGAAGAAGACCAGGTCCCTTATGAATGCCAAGGATGATGAGCCACAAATCAATAAGATTCGAGTAGTAAGAGAGTTCGTCGATGTATTCCCGGATGACTTGATGGGGTTACCACCGGTGAGACAAGTAGAGTTTAAGATTGACTTAGTACCCGGGGCAACACCCGTAGCGAAGTCACCGTATCGTCTAGCACCGTCAGAGATGTAAGAATTAGCCGAGCAACTCAAGGAATTGCAGGATAAGGGTTTCATTCGACTAAGTTCTTCTCCATGGGGAGCGCCGGTGCTATATGTTAAGAAGAAGGATGGATCATTCCAGATGTGTATTGATTATCGGGAGTTGAACAAGCTGACCATTAAGAACCGTTATCCTCTCCCAAGGATTGACGATTTATTTGATCAGCTGCAAGGAGCAAGGTACTTCTCAAAAATTGACCTTAGGTCCGGTTATCACCAACTAAGGGTCTGTGAGGAGGACATACAAAAGACCGCATTCAGAACAAGGTATGGACACTTTGAATTCACCGTTATGCCATTTGGATTGACAAACGCGCCAGCAGTGTTCATGGATCTAATGAACCGAGTGTGCAAGCCATATCTAGACAAATTTGTTATAGTCTTCATTGATGACATACTTATCTACTCTAAGACGGAGGAGGAGCATAACCAACATTTGAGATCGGTATTGGAGCTGCTCAGGAAGGAGAAACTTTATGGGAAGTTCTCCAAGTGTGAACTTTGGCTGCAAGAAGTACAATTTCTGGGGCATGTAATCGATAATGATGGCATACATGTAGACCCAAAGAAGATTGAAGCAGTGAAAGATTGGAAGGCACCTACTACACCGTCAGAAATAAGGTCATTCTTAGGCTTGGCAGGATATTACAGGAGATTTATAGAGAATTTCTCTAGAGTATCAAAGCCTTTGACATTGTTGACCCAAAAGAATCAGAAGTATGAATGGGGCGAAGAGCAAGAACAGGCGTTTCAGACACTAAAGGATAGGTTGTGTAATGCACCTATCTTGTCTTTACCAGAAGGGGTGGAAGATTTTGTGGTTTACTGTGATGCGTCCAACCAGGGTTTAGGATGTGTTCTTATGCAGCGAGACAAGGTCATAGCTTATGCATCACGACAATTGAAAAACCATGAGAAGAATTACACCACACACGACTTGGAACTAGAAGCTGTAGTCTTTGCTCTCAAGATATGGAGACATTACTTGTATGGGACGAAAAGTGTGATCTTTACGGACCACAAAAGTTTGCAGCACATCTTTGATCAGAAAGATTTGAACATGAGGCAGAGACGATGGTTGGAGTTATTTTGTGATTATGACTGTGAGATTAAGTATCACCCTAGGAAGGCCAATGTGGTGGCGGATGCACTAAGTAGGAAGGAGAGGCTAAAACCAAAGAGAGTAAGGGCAATGAGCATAACAATTCAGACAACTCTTAAGGATAGAATTCGGGCAGCACAAGTAGAGGCCGTAAAGGAAGATATGCTGGTTGAAGAAAATCTACATACTACGGATCAATACATGGAAGAAAGAGGAGATGGTTGCAAGTATTACTTGGATAGAATCTGGGTTCCGTTGTTTGGCGATACAAGGAAGGTGATATTGGATGAAGCTCATACGTCGAGGTATTCGATACACCCAGGAGCTGATAAGATGTATCGGGACATGAGAGATATGTATTGGTGGCCAGGAATGAAGAAGGATGTAGCTTTGTACGTTAGTGAATGTTTGACTTGCTCCAAGGTGAAGGCTGAACATCAAAGACCGTCAGGGTTACTGCAACAACCAGAGGTTCCTAAATGGAAGTGGGAGAATATTGCCATGGACTTCATTACAAAACTGCCAAGGTCTAACAGTGGAAATGATATGATTTGGGTAATAGTAGACAGACTGACTAAGTCTTCCCATTTTGTGGCAATGAATGAGGATGATAAGATGGAAAGGTTTGCCAAGAAATACATGGAACATGTGGTGGCAAAACATGGAGTACCGGTGTCGATCATATCAGATAGAGATAGCAGGTTTACGTCTAGGTTTTGGGGGCTATTGCAGAAGGCCTTGGGTACGAGGCTGGATATGAGCATAGCTTATCATCCGCAGACGGATGGACTGAGTGAGAGGACTATACAAACACTAGAGGACATGTTAAGAGCGTGTGTGATAGACTTTGGAGGAAGTTGGGAGAATCATCTGGCGTTGGCAGAATTCTCGTACAATAATAGCTACCATGCTAGTATAGAGTGTGCACCATTTGAGGCACTTTATGGTAGGAAGTGTAGGTCACCGTTGTTATGGGCTGAAGTAGGAAGTAGTCAACTAATTGGACCGGAGATGGTACAGGAGACTACGGATGCGATTACCGTGCTTAAGGAAAAATTAAAGGCGGCTAGAGATCGACAAAAGAGCTATGCAGACAAGAGGCGTAAGTCGTTGGAATTTGGATTGGGGACAAGGTTATGCTAAAGGTTTCACCATGGAAAGGGGTGATGCGATTCGGGAAGAAAGGGAAGTTAGCGCCTAGATTTGTGGGTCCATTTGAAATCCTTGAAAGGATTGGGCTAGTGGCATACAGGTTGAGATTACCGGAAGAGTTAAGTAGTGTACATGATGTGTTTCATGTCTCAAACTTGAGGAAATGCTTAGCAAGAACTCACTTGCAAGTGTCGGTGGACGATATTAGTATAGATGCGAGCCTTCGTTTTATTGAAGAGCCGATAGAGATTATGGACCGTGAAGTTAAAACCTTGAAAAGAAGTAAGATACCTTTAGTTAAGGTTAGGTGGAATTCTAAACGTGGACCGGAGTTCACGTGGGAACGGGAAGAGTTTATGAGGAGTAAGTATCCTCAGCTGTTCGTTAATGACGATCCTAAGGAGTAAATCTCGGGACGAGATTTCCATTAGGAGGGAGTGATGTGACAACCGTGGTTTTGAGGTTCGTTACTTGGTCTTACTTTTAGGTTATTTTATGTGTGACTACTTGATTTTTTGTGCTTACGTGTTTATGT
Source organism: Glebionis coronaria (assembly GCA_025667525.1). Lineage (NCBI taxonomy): Eukaryota > Viridiplantae > Streptophyta > Magnoliopsida > Asterales > Asteraceae > Glebionis > Glebionis coronaria. Next base: position 647,706,891 of record CM046874.1, read on the forward strand.
TATGTGAACGAGGTTGGTGTGATTATCGTTTATGAGTATAGAGTACTCATAAGTAAATCGAGGTACGGTTAATTCATGTTCATGAGATCACAATTAGTGACTATGAAATGAAATGGTGGTATTTTGGTGGTTACGTATACGTATAAGTATTATAGTAATAGTGTTTTTTTTTTAGGATTTACGGTTTAGCATTTAGAGGTCTCGGATAAGGTAATTAACCATATGAATATTTTTCGGGATGGTTTTAAGTCATTTAGGACATAGTTATAAAGTTTATTTAAAAATTTGAGATTTTTTTTAAAAGTGTATATTTTACGTCTTTTACGATAAAACGCGTAAAATTGACTAGTTTTACGGTTTTGAGGTTTTGGAGGCTTTAGGAGCTGAAAAAAATTAAGGAAAATTAAGGTAATATTATTATTACATATACTAATAATAAAAATAAATAAAAAACGAATTTTAGGGGTGTTAGGTCGGTTTGGGAAAAAAAAAAGAAAAAGAGGAAAAAAAAAGGAAACAAGTGTTATAATTGGACTAGGATTCTTGTGTACACTATATAATGTTTTACTAAACAAAAAATAAAAACATAAATCCCTGGAGCTAATAAAATTCGTGGGTTTCACTAAAAAAAAGTTAGGGTTCTTCATAATTTTGGGGGTTTTTCATCTTTCATTAATCATAAGGTAAAACCTTCAAATCCTTTTTTAATTAAATTGTTTTTATGTTTATTTAATCATTCTTATGATGGATTAGGGTTAGGGTTTATATAAAATCTGTAATTAATGATGTTATAATCATATTATGATGATCATATAATCTAGGGCTTGTATTAGATGGGGTTTTGGGTAATTAATTAGTTCAATTTGTTTAAAACCCGTTTTTAAAAACTGGGCAGATTTTGAGTCAATTGTTTTGATCATATCGGGAGTTCTATAAACTCTTATTTTACGATCCAAGTACCCCTGGAAAGCTATTTGAAGTGGCTTTCCAATTCAAGAAACGAGAACTAAATTGGAGGTCGGGAAGTGGGTCAAAAACAGGTTACAACAGTCGGAGGTCAAAACAGTTTTGAATTCAGCCTGTTTTCTTTTTAAGTTTTGGGTTGTTTGGGGCACTTAGGGTTGCATTGGGATCTTCTCACGAACGTGAGAGATGGTTTATATATTGTATTTAATATCTGCACCTGGGCTAAGGTGGTAGTTTAGGGTAAGACCCCTTAATGGTAACAAACTTTTAGTACGTTTAAAATCAGGAAATCTGGAATGACAAAAGTAGATATATATATATATCGGGGCCTTAACAGTATCTTTAAGGTTAGGGAAAGTGGGAGGTGTTAGCCAACATATGTAAGGGTATGAATATTCCTTTTACAGAAACCATGGGTAGGTTTAAGTGGGCGTTTGACCTAAAGTTTTGAGACCTAAAACTGGGACTGTTTTGGGTAAAATACGAACGGGTTAGTTATTAAACTTAACCAAGTTAAGGACTTGTTAAGGAAGGGTAATGGGGTAATTAGATCTTATTAATGAGGTATATATGTGAGAATAGGCTAGATGTCCATCATAGGTTAATGAGCCATCTTAGTGATTGGTTCGTTTATTGATTTCGTGTTTTTGGTTTGTTAGCTTGTTGCTAGTGCAAGGACGTGTGAAGGAGCTATCAGGTGAGTGTTCATAGTCCCATGTTTATTTTTGTTTTTGACTTCCAGATGGGATGGAAGAGACACTGTGTTGAGTTGTTTCTAAATTGTTGCTGTGAATGTTTTATGGTTGTGATGGACTTGTGTGTACAATTATGTGATTAACTGCTATGTGATTTTTGATATGTTATTGTGGTTTGACAAGGTAGTAGCCTTGTGGTTTGACAAGGTAGTAGCCTTGTGGTTTGCCAAGGTAGTGGCCTTGGGATAGGTACATAGGGTGATCATCTAAGGTACCATGATGTTGTTTGGCATGATTGGTCTTGATTGATAGTTGTTAATACATAATTGTAACACATTGTCCATATGTTCTTTTGTTGAGGATTGTTATTCACAGCTTGTAACTGATTTAGCGTTGGAGTCTAAACCTATGACTCTCACCAACTTTATGTTGACGTGTTTTAGTGTCTCTTTCAGGTGATACTATGGTTAAGCATGAGAAAATAAGTGGCTAGGATGGGAGAAGCATAGGATTACATATAGAAGGAGAATCCCCGTTTCCTTCTTAGTTTTTATTTGATTGTTCTTTTAATAAGTGATACTGTGGCACACATATGTTTGTTGGTATGTTATTTGTTGTCTTGGGTAAGAAGTAGGACTGTTACTTACTTACCTAGACCCCTTGCATTTGTTGAGATATTGTCATGACCTTCGTGTCACCATTTTTATGACATTTCTTATTTCATATAGTTGTCTCTATAGACACACCATGTTGTGATGATATCCATACGTCGCGCCCCATGTTCCGCCATGGTGAGGTGTGACATATGCACATATGCAATATGTGTTTAGATTCATTTTTTTCATGGATCGTGTTCTTATAGTCAGATTTTGTTTTGGATGTTTTCACACAACCTGTATCAGTATCCAACTGAGTCATTGTATTTTGCCTTTTTTTAGGTTCTGTTTGTGTTTGCTGTAGGTTAAGTTTTTTGGCTTTTTTTTAGGTTGTGTTGGGGTTTGGGTTTGCTTTGAGGTTTCTGTTTGATTTTGCTGTGTTTGTTTTGGTGCAATTATCATTGGTGCAAGTTTTTGTTTTGGTGTGTTTGTTTTGAGGTTTCTGTTTGATTTTGTTGTATGTTACACATGATGTTTTGTCACATAATGAGTTGCCTTTATATACTGTATAAATATAAGGTAATGTGTATTTACAACAAGTTGGTGTGAATTTTTGTACCATAGATGCCATTCGGCACTATCCAACCACCATATATGCACTATCCTGTATAAGTTTATGAACCTTTTAGTATTTTATTGTATAGTTGCAGATATACAGTATAAAACATATATGCAGTTATGCACTATCCAACAGGCTTGGTGAATTTTTGTACCATAGATGCCATTCGGCATACACACATTACACTTGCACCATAACATTTCTACCCAAGCATGGAACTCTATCAATAGCTCGTTTGGTGAATAAGATTATACTTCATACCAGAAAATAATATACTGGTTTGAATTTTGATAAGAATAATATACACAATAACAAATACACATATGCAATAAAAAATAAACATAAACATAAACATTCTTAATGATTGTTGAATCATACATTGTTCAACATTGAAAAAAAAGACAAACAACAAAAAGTACCATCATAACATTAAAACTGAAACCAAAAAGTACCAACAAAACATAACAGATAACAAAAGTGCAATTATAACATCTAAGTAGAAACAGAAGATTTATGATTCAGCAATTTTCACTTTCCAGTAGTGCTTCCCTTTAGCCACCTAGCTTTACTTTGTTTGATTTCATTTGATCCAGTTCAGCACGAATATTATCCTTGTGAATATTGCAATCTGAAGGTAGTAAAGTTGATGCGTACTTGTTTCTTAAGCGTGCCAATTGGGTATTCTGCTTTCTACCCTCATCTGCCAAGATGTCTTTCCATTTATTCAGGTCATTGCCCATATACGCATCCATGTGACGCATCAAAAATATGCCACTATCTTTCAACCTTTTATCAGTCTGCCAACTAAACTCTCCGCGCACAAGCTCAGTACCCATAAGCGCAGCTGATTTTGTATGATTTTTTGCTATTATGTATTGGAGGAAACTGTGGTGCTGCAAACATTAAGGTGCAAATTATTAGTATACCATTTTCTTACGACTAACTAATAAACTTATATAGCATCATTACGTACCAATATCGATGCCACTCTAATCGGATCAATATGCTCAGCTTGATTCTTTTTTTCGATGTTTCTTTCTTTTCGTTTTTCTTGTTATCAATCAAGGCTACTGTTGGTTTCTTTAAGTTCACACAAACAAGGTATTTATGGTCTTCATTACTCACTAGGATAAAAACCTGCATTTGTTTTTATATTTTAAAAAATATGAATGACACACATGCATATTCGGGTTTAAAATACACGCTATTTGGATATGCACTTTATTCACCGACATATTCATAATACATTACTGTCGGTCATATATCAATTTTATATCATATACATAGAAAAATCTTATACATAGAAAAACCTTATCAATTTTATATCATATACATATTCCAAAATATGTTCGTCGTATATCAATTTATTAATAAACCTCTTATCTTTAAACCGGATAAATTCCTACAATTAGTCCAAAACAGAAAATCTTATACACGTATAAAAAGTCTTCCTACCCATATGCATATATGCACACTATGAATATACGCACATTTGCACAATCTGACCAATCACAAAAACAGTAAAGTTCATTCTAATAAACAATGTTCATAAAATGAAACTATGCACATATGCATGATTATGGAATATGAGGTTCAATCATGCACTTAACTATTTTTTATATATTAAATATAAAATACTTACAATATCGGCTTTATCCAGCACAAACTGACCCCCGTAAGTTGAAATGGCGTTCTCAAAATATATCATACACATTTTTACCCTGTGAGTATCATCGTAGTCATCCTTGAAAACATTATTGTCCTGTTTGACATTCGCTTTTGTTAGTTACATTTCTTATTACAATTATGCCACACATTTAGGAAACGGAACACTTACCACTTTAAATACATGTAAAAACAATCTTAACGGTGAATTTGCATCTTTTTTACACTCCATGAAATTCAGATACGCAGACCATGAGTTCAAAATGTTATTTTCTACCTGTTCCTGTGGACCAAGTGACAATATTTGTTCCCTTGTAGAACGGTGTCCGTTTTCTGTCTCGAACAGAACCTCACTATAATGAAACAATAAGAGATTAATAGTAATATTGCATTACATTTATCAATGCGTATACGCAATAATTTAATATTAACGTACCTATAATCGCCATCCATACGTCTAAACAGGTACTCTGCCACCCTCTTTTCTTCAGTGTTTTCAACTCGATTGGCATTAACCTCCCTTTCTAAGAAAGGTGACTTCAGATTATCAGGTAATTTAGTTTTCCGTTGTTCACGCCGGTTCCTTTCACCGCCCATTTCATCCTCTGGGCTAATAGAATTCAACGGCACTACATTCAACCCATCATCTTCATCATATCGACTCCTTTCCACAATTTCCATACTATATTGTCTGACAACATTGTCAACAGCCAATACAACGTTTTGTTGCATTTCTGGTCCCATATAGTATTCATCCGCATCCAATCCGATCCCAATCCCAAAATCCTAAGTCAGCCCAAGGCTAAAACTAGGTATTTCAAAATCATTACACCTTCTCTTACGTTCAATCTCAGCTTCAACCTTTTCAATACTCTACAATACTTCTAACTGCGTCTCTTCACCCATGTTGTATTCCGGAAAATCAAACCCTTGAAAGAAGTTATTTTCATATTCCATTCTGGAGTTATCACGTTCAACGCTTCCAGTTGCATTTTCTGTTTGCACACGTGATCCGCTTGCCCCATCATTTTTTCTTCTTTATGATCAAGTGATTCAATGTACCGCTTACACAAAGAATCAACCAATGCGTTTCCAAGAAACATCAACTTTGCAGCATCCATAATTTTTTCAAATCCAGCTCGTTCCTTAATTATAGAATCCACAGACTTGTTCATTTTCTAAAGTACATACTGCATAATTAAACTGATTACTGTTTCATATATATATATATATATATATATATATATATATATATATATATATATATATATATATATATATATATATATATATATATATATATATATATATATATATATATATATATATATATATATATATATATATATATATATATATATATATATATATGTGTATATATATATATATATATATATATATATATATATATATATATATATATATATATATATATATATATATATATATATATATATATATATATATATATATATATATATATATATATATATATATATATATATATATATATATATATATATATATATATACGATGTATACTAAAAAAATCAGTTGAAGTTCAAAATTGACCTCCAAATTTGTTGGAATTTGCTCGTCATAATCTTCAACATATGGTCCTACAAGCTCACCCTTCCCAAATCCGTCTGCTTTTAACTCTTCAAATTCGCGTTCTTTCAGCAATTCATGTGTCCACATTGTAGTCGGTGGCCTCTTCCTTACAACTCTAAGATTATTACACACTGTCCCATCAACATAGAGCATCTGTTTTATAAAAAAAACACTCACATTATGAATGATAACCATTTTATTAGAAAACAAGTATGCAAATTTAATTGAACTTTAAAAAATATAAAGGATTACTTACTATTAGCACTGTTATTGGACCTAAGAAATAGCTGTTTGTTTTCTTTCGATCCCACCCAGTCTTGCAAGTACGTAGACAACTCCAAATGTAACTACACCAATTGATACTTGATATATCAATAGTCAAGTATACCAAAATCACAGATCCCTGTTGGTTTAACACCTCCCATCACTGAAGTAAATAGAACAATAAATTTTAATTTAAAATTCAAATCAGCAACGTTGGACTGCCTAATCATATGTTTCACTGCATTCGGATTGATGTCTTTAAAACCTTTAAACTGGTCTTCCCAGTTTTTAAGCATATCTATGTCTCTAATGACATCACCAGCCAATATGTCAACACCTTCGTTGACAACTCCTATCATCTCAGATATCGACTGCATACTTATTTCAATATACTCCTTTTGCAACTTGATTACCATTTTTTTCCGTCAAAGTTGTCTACTACATAGAACTCTAGCTTCGATGGAGTGCCATCTACTTTAAAATCAATTAGTTTCCCAAAACCTATTTGTTCTAGGCAAAACTTCTGGGCTGGTGATAGTGTAGCTACGACATTTCATAATGCCTTAGGGCTCGTCCTGGTCTGGAATGTATATGAAGTACCCCGATTTCCCCTTTTCTTTTTTAAAGGAATCTTTTTTAAAGTTTCAGTTTTCGGCTTTTTCATATCCTCATTTCCTGTAATTGTTAAACATAATACAAATTAGCACACTCAGTAAAATATTTTACATGAACATGTTAATATTATAACTTGCATCTTACCAATTGGATTACCAGGATTCCTCTTTTTTGTTGTCTCTCTTATAGCTTCCTCAATTTTCACTTTGTTTGCTCTTGTTCATATAAATAAAACGCTTTCAATAAACACATACGTAATAACTATATTCTGTGGTAACATCTAACATATAACAACTTACCACTTCTATCTGTAGCCGATGTAGTTGTTGACCAATTATTTATCTGCGTTCCGATTACATCTTCATCACTTTCGTCGTCGTCAATATCTTCATCAACTACAATATTTTCAATTACTGGTTTTTTACCCTTTGTCCTTTTACTTCTACGCAGTCCTGGTCAAGTCACCATAATTTCAATATGATTAATGTATCCACACTAATATATGTACTATCAACTACAATTGGTCAAATTCAATTTATTTTTCAACTATATATCATATCAATACCAAGTAACTTTCTAACAACCATATTCAAAAAGACCGAAACACGTATGCAAATAATAACCTTTTAGTTTTTATAAACCTTAATATTTAATATTCAAAACGACTAATATAATTTATTGTGTTGAGCTTAAAAAAGAACGGACCTGCAAATGTATAAGATAAAGCTTTAACAAGATTTAAACATACAAACATATATGCACATATAACTTAATCATCTTTATTTTATAAACACATATTACTCGCACTATATAAAACACATTTGTAAATGGTAACACATTTAGTATCTATCACACCTGTAGATGATGACCCAATATCCAAGTTATCAAAATCAGGCCATATTAAATCATCTAAGTTAAGATCACCAGCTAAATATTCATCTATGTCGATATACTCATAGCCTGTGTGTTCTTCAATAACTGGCAGTTTATGTTTAGAACTTCTACCTCTCCGCGCACTTGAAACAAGTATGCATACTTTTAACGTTTTAACAAAAAGTCAATAACTTTTCAAAAGTGAATCTACACGGTGCACACTTACTACGTTTTTGACTAAAAAATTAGTCTGACACAGTATAACCCCCAAAACGAATAATATTGACTCCGAAAACATGTCTACACTATGTGGTGATTGTATATGATTATGAAACATAAACGTATTTCGGCTTATATTTCATAAGCCTAAATTTGTGGCTTATTTTGATACTCATGAGCTTATATTAGTTTATGGTATTATGATAAACTTATATAAGACCAAAATTCTCAAACCAGCCACAAACATTGAGGCTTATGAAATATAAGCCATTTTGTTTGCTTATTTTTTTGCATATATGCTATAAACCCCAAATAAACTTTAATAACACAATGACTCTCAAAATAAGCATCAAAATTGAGGCTTATTTAATCTTAGCCGAAATAGCTTATGATTCTTAAGCCTAAACAAACACCCCTTACATAAAAACTGAATACTAAACAACTATTAATAAACCCCTTTATTCAAATACATATCCGCATTTTGCATGATCGAGATCGAAATGACGCATTAAAGGTTGTAAATTTGATTGAAATCGAGATGAGATTAACCATAAGCAAACAAAAATTATATAATATAGTGTGCATTTACAGAAAAAATTAAACATAGAAGTTATCATCTTATAAACAATAATGCATGTTTTAATTGATCAATGAAATCAAATAATTGATGCACTAAGACTGCATATATGATCGGAATATAATTCATATTAAGTTAAAAAAACTAATCAAAGGATTTACCTTCCATCGAGGATGTTTTTGATACAGGATGATAGTTTGACTTTTTTGGAGGAAGTTTTATGATTAGTGTGTGTTTATTTAATGAGAACAATATTTCAAGCATGAATATTTTAATTCTGATATAATATGGTGTGAGTGATGGTTGTGGGTTGTGTGAGTAGCAGTTACTGGTGTATGAGTGATGGTCGTGTGTGTTGTTATATCCAAAACTCAAAAAAATGAAAAGTTAACTTCCTATTTTGCCCTTTTTATCTTTTTCCTGGCAATATTAGTTTTCCATTTTTTTACAATAATGCCATCATGCTATAAAGTCATGTACATAATGCATTTTTAGTGGTAAATATTTGGTTCTGTAAGTTCTGTAAAGAAAAACTGGTTCTGCATTGAACGCTCCCCTATATATATATATATATATATATATATATATAGAGATGGGATCAAGAGAAAACTTCATCTCAAAAGAAAACTTAGAAAACCTCCTCCCAACCGTTGGATTAAAACTCCTTCCCTTCCTTTTTTTAATTTTAAAAAGTCTAGGGGCGTTTTTGTCACTTCCTTTATTTTCTAAGGGCTATTTTGTATATCTTTATATTTCTTATGAGTTGGTTCAGTGAATTAGTTTTTAGGCTTTTAGGTGTTCACGTTGTTTTTAGTTTTTGACCGTTAAGATCTTTAGAAGTTCTTATTTTTATGTTTTGTACAACTAATCAACACAGGTTTGTTTACAAAACGAAAATTGGCATTTTTCTTCCAATCTAGTCGTTACAATAACTAGAAAAGGGAACATACATGTACACTATATTCCAAAAAAAATACAAGGCCAAATAAAATAATCACCAAGTGATACTAACAAACTTTTTTAACAAAAGTAAACAAGTATAAGCTGTAACTTGTACTAACAAACTTATTAACACAACGTAAACAAGCCTAAGCTAGTTGTAATAGGATCCTTGCTGATCGCTTGAACTTGGGACTTAGAACAATTGGTTTCGGATGGCTTGTTTTCATTTTCAGTCGTAATGTGCTCATCTACCTAATCAAAGTTCATCTCATCCGTGGTATCGACCTCATGGCTTTGCTCAGGACACTACAATCAAGTATCGGATATAGAGCTGCACAAAGAAGTCATGAAAATCAATATTTAAAGCATCATCTTAATCATTTTTTAAAAGAAACTATGCAGCATCGTAACCGTTTAGAATACTCCGATGACATACTAATAGAAGCCAAACCTCTAGGAAAACCTGCAAAAATAGTGGCAAAACTGGCAAAACCCGACACATATCCAATAAAGTCGAAATTGGAGCACAAGATGTCACACCAAACGTCGGCATCTTAATAACAGAAGCCAAACCGCTAGTCAAACCTGCAGCACTAGACGAAAACGCTGCACTAAAAGCAGTAAATAACAAAGCCTTCGGAAATGAAGCGCAATTCAATACACAAGCATCTCTCAACATTTTTAACAAAAAAAAATGCCAATTCACCATACTAAAAACCCGAAGATGCCTATGAAAACAGTGTGAAAAAAGTGTGAAAAAAGCGCACCTACATGTAAGTAAAAAGTTTATGCAAGGGCTTAATTTAATAAGGTTCTGAATATGTTCCGTAGTTGCACTAGTACTTAACAAAACTATAATTAACTGCTTACTTACTTTATCAAAGCACAGTAAGTGTTGTTTGGGATTAGTATTGCAAACAACTTACGCAGCTTGCAGATTACCCGCTAATCCATTTAAATTTATTTCACCCTGAATAGAAAATTGTAATATTAAATTCACGAATCCTAACAGTTAAAATAATTAATCTCAAAATGCCAAATATCAAGTTAATATAATTTATACGCTAGATATTATAACAAACGGATGCACTAAAGTTCCTCAAACAGATGCCTAAAGTGCCTAAAACGGATGCACTAAAATACCTCTATCGGATGCACGAAAATAACTATATATTTTTCTCACGCACACTCTCTTCCAACTGTCTATCTAACAAACTATTATTTAACAACAATACATTTTTTTTCTCTCGACACATTTTCTCTTAAATTCATACGCGCATTCCCCCTCCCATTTTAAAACCAAAAAGACCCAAACTGTTATCTCGAATCACACCTTAACCACGTCATTACGCATGCACAGTTATTAAATTATTAACTCTATTTTACACATTTTTTCTTACTTAAAAGCTAATGCAGGTGAATAGGTGTTGTAATGAGAACTGGATTAAGTAGACAAGATGCAACTTTAAAATGCCAAGAAGAAGATAATATGTGATTCATGCAAAGCAAGTGAATTAAGCTACTTGTTTAGTAAGAAATAGAATGATTGCCTGATTTAAATACAACGAGCTTCAACGGTTGTTATAATCAAGTCTAGTTACCTCCACATCTGCAACGCATAATCTCTTTCAACCATTGTGCATACCTGAACTTCAAATCTTTACGTCCTTTTGCAATCAACTATCTTACCAGTTCATCTAAGGCGGGTGTAACCTCCCAAGGACACTGTTATCACAAATCTGTATGTGTATACAAATTAGTGTAAGAGTGCATTATATGTGCAAAAATACATAAATTCATACTCCATACATACATACATACAACTTGCATACGTTAACTGATTGTCAGGATGATATTATGCAATACATTAGCAACAAAAGGAAGCCCCATGTCGAGCCACAGGCCCCGCCTCTTTTTCCTTATTCCCATATACCACAAGTACTATTTTTTCTCGTACCTCAAACGAATGCCCAAAAGTACCTCAAACATATGCACCAAAATACCTCAAACAGAGATATCTTTGGGTCTAATGGGATACCAATAATCTTAAGTTCTTATCATGCACTTAATTTGTTGGTATAACAACCATATTATAGAGACATTTTATATACTTTATTCTGAATGGAGACATTAAGAAATTGATTAAAATGGCGCATGAAAACCGTTAATATACTACTTATTAGATTATTTTGTAAATTCAGTTCCCATGTAAACTAATTGCCAGTCCTATAATAAAAAATAGATCAACAAACAAATTTACAATAAATAAACAATACCTTAAAGATCAAACTTTCCTACCAGCAGGATGATCAACATCCTCTATGAAAAAGGTACATAAGCACGGATTGTCATGGTTGTGACAAATTAACACATCGTAGCATACGATTTGAAACAACATATTTACCACTTACCTTCTTAACAAATGCCCTTTATATAACGAACATATACCCTTTATATAAAAAATAGATACGTTAATTATGTTCAAACAGATGCTACTTTTCACTTAACCTAGTTTTGTTACTTTTACTATCAGATACAAAAGTCGTACTTTGATTATCATATTGGTATGTTTCTTTTTGATCGGGCGATCAACAAACTGGAGGACCTTAACAAGGACATCATGGAGCGTAACTTACAAACAGATGCCTTAAATATGACCCATATATGCCTTAAATAAACAAGCAGACGCCTTAACTTTAATAAATAGGTAGCCTAATTTTTTAAATGTTTATTGATGTCCACAACATGTTTCATTTTCTTTGCAAGGTGGAAAATTAATTTATCGCGGTAAATAAAGTCAAATAAAAATCATGCACCAGAATAATAAAATAGCTGTTAATGGTTTAGTTAGTATTGTCACTAATTGAATCGTGTAACACTCAAAAATAGGTATATCCAGATTAAAATAGCAATGATCAATGAAAACTTGAGATATGAATATGAGAAACTATAAATTGTATTTCATAAATAACAAGCATCAAGTATCTATTGCCTTAATACATGCAACTAGGAGTGTCACCGGGTCGGTTTATCGGGTCTTGTCGGGTCGGTTGAGTCAGATTTTGATTTTTTTATTATCACTCGCAACCCGACCCGATAAGAAATCGGGTTCGGGTGGTATTCGGGTCGGGTTATGTCGGGTCGGGTGATACTACAAATGAGCTTCTTGTTTTTTACCATTAAATTATCTTCGCAACTTAATACAATAAATACTCATTGTCACAAAATAATTGGAAAAAAAATTACTATATGATACGAAAAAATTAGGACTACATAGTTGATGTTATAGCAGACTATATGCTAACCCTTTGTAGGAAATGAGTAGTGACTTCGTACTAATTTATGCTAAGCTTTATATTATCTAGCTTTCCTTAATGTTACAGTAGCTAGTTTTAGTTTTAGTAGGAGAAAAAAGTTCAGAATTACTACAAATGTTTTAGTAGCAAAACAAAAGTCACATATCTATTCCAATCTATGTTGCAAACTTTTAAAAATTATTGTTTCAAAAATAAAAAAATGATTTACGGGTCTTATCGGGTTGACCCGCTAACCCGATAACAAAATTATTTTAACCCGACCCGACCCGGCAACATTATTGGGGTCGGATGAAAAATAACCCGACAAGATTTTTAACCAAATTTAACCCGACCCGATAAGACTTATCGGGATGGTTCGGGTCGGGTCAATCCGACCCTACATACAACTATAGAATATCACTTACAAGTTTGAAAGCCAAAGATAATTGAAAGTATCATGACGTACATTAAGTGATTTTGATGTTATGTTGATTATCTGAAGTGAAGGAAAATTGGATATTCTTACCGAAGATAATACATTACTCCTTTAGCTTAAGTCCATAAATCTGCAACCAGATGAGTGTTAGACATTATTCACCCTAACAATAATTATTTTTTATACATTTCCCTAATAAATGATGTTAAGAAGCACCATACTTGCGACAATGTGCAAGTCAAATATTCCGCATCTGAGGAAGATCTAATAAAGACCAAACTGATGCCTATGTTTTAGCAAATGGACCAGACTCAAAATGAAAACACGTAATTGTTTGAAGCTAACATATTCAAGTTGCATTTAATTTGTAAGGATAGTAAAAAAGAAGACTAAACTTGAAATGAAATACAAATAAAGCAACATAGAAGCTAAACTGGTCTTTTTTTTTGTCATGGTTCGTTTTCTCATAGTCCATTTACTTGATTACTTTCTTATTACATTACATAAGCATAAAAAAGCACACTTTAACCCAATAAAGCGCGCACACACAAAACCAAAAATAAAATGGCCTATCCATGACTCGGTTGGTTAATTTCGCACGAGACCATGTGACGCAAGTCGAGGTGTCAAACGGCATTATAAAGCATCAGCCCTACGAAGAAGACGATCGTGTGCTCTAACAAAATGATTATTCACCACATCCACATATATTTTAAGGCCAAATATTCAAAACAAGAAGTCCAACAGTCAGATCCCAGAGTACATTCGGCTCAAGAAAATGTACTTTAGACATTGGACAATGACTTTGTTCTATGCCAAAAGTAGCGGCTGCACCAAAAAAATCTAGTTCCTACGAAAGTGTATGATGTAGAATTTGTACAAAGTTTTTTGAATAACGTTGTGCATCAAAATTATTAAATATAATTCAGGCATTTCATCAAACACATGGAACGCAACTTTATTAAACATGTTTTCATGCATCTTTTTTGTCAAATTTGTCAAATTTATTGTAGAATAGATGATGATATGATCATCAAACTTCAACAAAACATCAAAAATCCTATAAATCTTGATTTAAAATCTGAAAAAAAAAGTTTCATAAAAAGGTTAAACAATACCTTATGATGTGCGGAATAAGTGATTTGATATGACGTCGAACTAGGTGGGGCGACGTTTTTATGGTGGTGGTGTCTGCGGTGTGATGGTTGTCGGAATGGTTGTGATCGGAGAAGAAGGTAGGTATGATGTTTGCGATAAGTAAGAATATTGTATGAGTGATAATAGATACCGACACACACACGGTTCTTCCTTCTTTTTCTTGTTAGTTACATTTTCTACCCTGAAGTTTGGAATGTTCCTAAAACTTACCATATAATTTGTTTTCTAAGTTTTCTATAAATATGAGGTTTTCTCTAGAACCCATCCTATATATATATATATATATATATATATATATATATATATATATATATATATATATATATATATATATATATATATATATATATATATATATATATATATATATATATATATATATATATATATATATATATATATATATATATATATATATATATATATATATATATATATATATATATATATATATATATATATATATATATATACTCGTAGTAATTAGTAGCTTTGCATTCTACTCGAAGAGAGATTCACAACGAGCTAAAGTATGTCCAAAATAGAGTTAATATAAATGCGATATTGTATCTCAAAGTGAGGCACGTGAAGCACAATATTTGGAAAATAAATTATCCCACATCGCTCAAAACATGAAGTGAAATCATGTTTATAAAGAAATCTTGGTTTCTACCTTCAATATTCATTTGTAGGTTTTTACTCTCACGCCTACGCACCCACAGGGGATGACCTGCGGACACGAATGCAGCTCCGAAATTCGTCTGGGTGCGCGCAGATTTATGTATCTTTTTTCTGCGAATTCGAATTTTTTATTAGAAAATTATGTACATCTGTTTAAGGAATAGATTTAGACTTTCTTATTAAGTCATGGAAGAATATGTTTGTGTATGTAAAATATATGCAAATCATGTTTTATATTTAACAGATTTGCATGTCAGATTATTTTAGGAGCATATATTCTGTCTTGGTGACCAAGACATGAATTGGCTATAAATTAAACTCTCCTCATTCAGTTTTAACACACAGAAAAACGCAGCCTTTTTCTAGCTCCATTACTAGACGGTTTTTTCAGCAGTTTTCAATCAAAAACACAGAATGCTTCCGTGATCTTCAAGCAAGTTTGTCTAGTCCGGCTGTACAACAGCTTTCGACGTTGTACCCTGGGAAACAGACGACGAATCTGTTTTAAGGGAAGCGTGATAAACACGTGCCTCGCCTCTAGATATTTACTGCTTTCAATTATTATTTGTTATTTAATTCTGTTCTTTGTTTTCTGTTAATTTTATTAATGCTATTTAATAAAATTATACACCGTTTTCTACAAAATTTTCACTAAACTACCACATTCAATATTCACTCACATACCCAAAAGCTGCATAAGACTAAAAGGCATCATCCATCCAAACCATCATGCTTTTGTAGGAAATGTAAACTACACTTTCCATTCTTCCAGCTAATAAATATTCCAACTGAATTAAACACGGCAAAATAGGCATAATCTTCAGTTGCAAGCAGGGACGGAGCTAGGGGTGTCCCGCGGGTGCCCGTGACACCTATGTATTTTTTTTACGTAGTGTTAATTTTTGAAAAAAAAATGCCGATTTTTCTCATATACATCTTAAATGCACCCGGTCCATCGAAATGTATTCTAGTCTTATTTGATAGAAAGATGGGGTTTTATCATAAAACCATTACTAGTTTGATAAAAATATTTTTAAAAGTTCTTAAGGTACTTCACTATGTTGATGAAGAAGATGATAATATCTCTAGCCGTAGAATAGCTTTTGGCCTTATAAAGTATTTCCAAACACTTGATTTTGTGTTTTTATTTTACTTGTTGGAGCTCACTAATACATTGTCACAACATATTCAGAAGGAAAATCAAACTATCTTATAAGTCGTTTGATTGGTAAAAGAAACTAAAAGAGCATTGAAAGAGTATATAGCAACATGTTTTACTTCACTTTTAAAGAATTTAAATTCATTTTGTGATAAACACGGTATTGAGATGGTGAATATGGATAACTTTCAATCAAAACATTAAAGAGACATAATAACAAATCGACATCATTTCGAGGTTGATATATTAAACATTTTTATGTATATGAACATTAAAGAGTTTGGAGATCGTTTAATGAGGGAAGCACCGATTTACTTAATTGTACGACGACGTTGAGTTCACATACTTCAATTTTAAAATTTAGTGTATCAAAGTTACTAAAACTTAGTTAGATGTATTAGCGTTAGTTTACTCTGAGGAAATGTTAAGTCTTTCTACGGAACTAGGAGTCTATTATCATTTTATGTTTAGTGATAAAGATTTTTCTAGTAGATAAGAAAAAAGCACAATATGATATTTTGGTATATCGGTTGTTGTAGTTGGCTTTAGTCTTGCATGTTGCTACCACCACGGTCGAAAGATGTTTTTTTTAAATGAAACTCATTAAAACTGATTTCCGTAATCAGATGGGTTATGATTATTTAATGACGCTTCAACTTGTTTTATAATAAGAATAACTTTATGTAAGTGTTTTTTGTAAGTGTTTGTGTATATTGATATGTCGAGTACAGATTACAATGAGTATATAAATACATGGATGAATGGAGAGGAGAGTGCAGCTCGCGAAGAAGATTTCGCAACCATGAAGCCTCAGCCACAGCATTGACAACACCACGATATTCGGCCTCAGCACTAGAACGTGACAAAGTATACTGCCTCTTCGAGGACCAAGACAGGAGGTTGTTGCCAAGGAAAACAAAATAACCTGAAGTAGAACGTCGGGTGGTTGGAAAACCTGCCCAATCAGCATCAGAATAAGCCACTAAAGAAGAAGTCGAAGAAGAATACAATTGTAGACCATAATCCAAAGTGCCACACACATAATGTAGAATCCTCTTAAGAGTAGTGAGATGAGGCTCTCGAGGATCATGCATATAAAGACACACTTGCTGAACCGCATAAGACAAATCAGGTTTTGTAAATGTGAGATACTGTAGAGCCCCAACAAGACTGCGATAAAGAGTCGGATTATGAACTGGAGAACCATCAGCACCTTACTTGGACTCCGTATCAACAGGAGTCTTGCACGCATGACAGTTGCTCATGCCAGCGCGTTCAAGAATCTCCAATGCATATTGTTTCTGACAAAGAAACATCCCCTTGGTAGAACGTGTAACAGCGATGCCCAAAAAATGGTTTAGTGGACCAAGATCCGTCATAGAAAATTCCTGATGTAAAGAGGCTATGATCCTCTGTAAAACGACTGTAGAGGAAGCTGTCAACAATATATCATCCACATATAGTAATAAATAAGCAATATCGTGCCCTTGTTTATAAATGAACAATGATGAATCACATCTGCTATGAGAGAAACCAATACGAGTAGCCAATACGAGTAGCATAAGCTGCAAATCGTTGAAACCATGCACGAGGTGCCTGCTTAAGACCGTACAATGATCGTTGTAAGAGAAAAACATGATCGGGACGCTGAGGGTCTCGAAAGCCAGGAGGCTGATGCATGTATACTGTCTCGGATAAGGTACCATGGAGAAAAGCATTCTTGACATCAAGCTGATGAACAGGCCAATGTCGAGAAGTAGCAAGACTAAGAACCGTGCGGATAGTAGCTGGTTTCACGACCGGGCTAAATGTGTCATCATAATCAACACCTATTTGTTGACTATTCCCATTAGCAAAAAGACGAGCCTTGTACCTACTCAAAGATCCATCTGCAAAATACTTGTGCTTAAACAACCACATAGAACGAACGATGTTCGCGTCAGCCGGTCGTGGCACAAGAACCCAAGTATTACTTTTAATTAAAGCATTATATTCGTCTAGCTCATGTTGCCAGTTACGGTCAGTGATAGTGATATTATAGGATTTAGGAATAGGAGAAATAGTGGAGACATGACAATTATAACGCGGATTATTTTTAGTAATACCGTCGCGAGAACGAGTGACCATGGGGTGGGTAGAGGTCGGGTTAGATTGTTGGGAGGGTGCAGATGTACTGGGTTGAGTGTCCGAGATGTTTTGAGAAATTGGGGTGGGAAGCGATGGCAATGGTCCAGATGGACCCAAGTTGGATTGGGCTGGTGAATTGGCAGTGACAATTGGAGATGGGGGTGTAATGGTAGGTCCAGTGGTAGGTTCAGATAGTATGTGGCGTGCTATAAGGTTTGGTATAGATTCAAGGAAGGTGTATGTGGATGCATGATTTGGTGTTATGGACCCATATGGAAAAATGGTCTCATCAAAGGTGACGTTGCGCGAAATGATAATTTTGTTTGTGGAAAGGTTTAAGCAACGAAACCCACGGTGATTAGATGGATAACCAAGGAATATACAAGGAGTGGATCGTGGCCCAAGTTTATGGTTAGTGTCTAGGTGGGCATAACACAAACAACCGAAAACACGTAGAGACGTGTAATTAGGTTTTGTGTTATATAGTCGAAGTGAGGAGTGTCATTGTTTATTGTGGTGGGGGGTAAAAAATTTAATAGGTGAGTGGCCATGTGTAGGGCTTCTACCCAAAAATGAGTAGGTAGATGTGCTTGAAAAAGCAAGGTGCGAACAAGGTTGTTAATGGTTCAAATCATGCGTTCGGATTTGCCATTTTGTTGAGATGTACGGGGACAAGAAAAACGTGTGTGAATGCCATGTTTGTTAAATAACTGTTGGAATATGGTGTTATCAAACTCGCCACCATGGTCACATTGAAAAGCTTTAACTTCCGCATTGAATTGCGTTTTTACAAGGGAACGAAATTCAACAAACTTAGCGAAAGTATCAAATTTACTATGCAAAGGATATACCCACAAATAATGAGAATAATGGTTTAAAAAGAGAACATAATATTTAATACCACTTTGACTCGGAAGTGGAGAAGTCCACAAATCTGAATGCACAATATCAAAAGCAAAGTTAACCACAGTATTGGAAACAGAAAATGGAAGCCGCACGTGCTTGCCAAGTTGACAAGCATGACAAAGTTGGGGTGACTTCACTTTATTACACAAAATGGAATTATTAGAAAGCAAAGAACGTAGCACTTCATTTCCTAGATGCCCAAGTCATTGATGCCACGTGTGATGACTATCTAATAAAGCTTATGTGTGGGAGGAAGATGTTGTGACGGGATACAGGTCTCCAGTGCTATCACATCGGAGCAGAATTTTCCGAGTCAAATAATCCTTCACAGAAAAACCAAACTCGTCAAACTCAATAGAAACTTTATTGTCACGGGTAAATTGACGCACGGATATTAAATTTTTTACAATATGAGGAGTAGTTAAAACATTGTGAAGATGAGGAGGACGGTGAGGATTAGGCAGCATATTATGGCCCGTGTTGGTGACAGGTATTAAATTATCGTTACCAACAAAGACAGACGGATAAATGCTATGATTATAAATAGTACTAAGATTATTTGCATTTGAATTTAAATGAGAAGATGCACCTGTGTCCATGTTCCACCCGGCCTGTCCGAAGTCCTGTAGAGGTATTAAAGGCTTGCGGGAGAGTAGTTTCTTGACCATTGTAACCCGGAAAAGAACCTGAACCATTTTGTGGAACCGGATGCACCGGTTGTTGTGCTTGGTGAGAAGTAGCCGAGTAATGAGCCTGAGGAACAATTCCAAAACCGGGGGGAGGAGGCGCGGGGTTATTGGGCCGAGTGGTGTGAAACTGATGTTGTTGGGCTTGTAGCATTCGTTGGGCCTGGTTGATATTATTTGCGAGCCCATATTGTGCAAGCAACTTTTGTTGGGCCTGAACAAGCTGCATCAATTGGGCTTGGCCCATGCCATGCATAGTATTGTTGATATTACTATCCCCTGGTTGACGATTCATAGTGGTGGACCATAAAGAGTTATGGTTGGTCACAATATTATTCCTGGAAGATGTGTCATGAACGAACTTACAACCACTGCCCCATTTACACATTCTTGTACGACTAAAATGGCGGCAAATAATTGTCGAAGTAGTCCCACGAGATTCACGAGGTCTAGAGTCTCGATTGGGTTGGGTGTGTGTTTCGGCTAACAAAACAGTAGGAGACGATGTGTTGGTTGAGGAAATATCAGGGCTTCCCTTATGTTTGAGGCGTAAATCCTTCGTTGTAACCATAGACCTAATAGTGTCTAGGTTAGGAAAAGGGTCACAATGTGACATAATGTCGGCGACATGGGCAAACCGGTCACTCAAACCGTGGATAGCATGCGTGACGAGGTCGTCGTCATGCATAGGAGAACCAAGGTCAGAAAGCAAAGTGGCGATATATTCTATCTTAGCAAAGTACGCGTAGACTGTCATGTCACCCGTATCTAAGACCCGAATCTCACCCTTTAAAGCAATAGTTTTGGTTCTTTTGTTGTCAAGGAAAGTGCGTTCGAGGAATGACCACGGATCTAAGGCAGTTTTCGGGTTTGCCTTAACAAGACGACCAACAAGAACATCGTTACACGTTAAGAATATCCAAGACTTAACAACAGGGTCTAGCTCTGACCACTCGGCAGTAGAGGGATGACTTCACTTGATGAGGTCTCGGGTGCAGTGATGTGATCTAAAACTTTCAAACCAGCACAATGATTCTTGAAGAAGAAGGCCATGTGGAGAAGTTTGACTTCGCGAGATCTAGTTTTACCGGGACAAGAATTGTAATAGAGGGCAAGGCTTGAAGCTTATCACCTTTGGAGAGGGTAGTGATTGGAGGAGAGGTTTCTATGTTGACCATGGTGATAAAACAAACTTGTAGTGCTGCTTAGATAATGGGATACAGGAGAGTATGGAGTTGATAGGATAATAGGATGCTTGGTTTGTTTATAACTGCACAAACTGATGATGGAGGCGTGGAAAGCAGGAAGGAAGAAAATTAGGGTTTTATTAGGAGAGGATTGGAGGCTGTGATACCATGTAAGTGTTTGTGTATATTGATTGTAGGTTTATGAAGTTCATAACAATTATTAAAACCCCTAATATGGATCAAAGCACACATAGCGGAAGTGATTTAACAAGATCATAATAATAACACAATTATAATTAATCGAATTAGGGTTACATATCTTTATCCTAGCGAAGATCCACAAGATCACCAACGAATCACCAATTAGGGTTTATGACAAACACTACCAAGATGTAGTCTAAAGTAAGACTACATTACGTTCTTGTACACACGTAATACAACGAGCTAACCGTGATTCTAGCACGTGTAAACCGAGCTTCTACACTTGTGGAATATCTACCCAACAACCCTAGAGAGCGGCTAGGACTAGATTATTGTTGAACCAAAACCAAAGGATAAAAGGAACCCTAAAAAGGTGTTTTTCCTTTGGAGTTGATCAAACAAAGAAACCAAAACCAAAGGTTAAAAGGAACCCTAAAGAGGGTGTTTGCCTTTGGTTTTAGTCGCAGGAAGAGAGAAAGAAAAGATAGTGGGATAGAAAATAATGAAAGCCATGGGGTGTTTATATAGGCTTGGAAAATCTTATTCTCCAAGTAATAAACTAATTAGGAAACAAAATCCCCCCTTAGGCGTTGTATAACCGGCGGTGGAAGCCCACCCATGGGGTCTTCCGAAACTTTCCCGTTTCCTTCTTTTCTCTTCTATTTAATTCCATAACGGTCGTTTATACTTAACTTTTAATTATTAACGATCGTTAGTTAAGCTTCGGTCTAATTTAATAAATATATAAAACATATTTAATAAATAAATTAACCCTTTACGTAATGTGTGCAATCCCGTAATCCCGAGATCGATCCTAACACACGACTATTTAAATATAAGTCCATAAAACTTTCAGCTCCCACTTGGACATATTTTAAAATATCGTGATCACATTGGTTAGCGTCTAGTTACATGCCAATGCCCTAGTCTGATTTCGAGTAAGGTCTCTTGGATAAAACCTTGTAATGATTTACTATCATTATTATTATCCTTTCATTTCAAATACAACGTTAATAGGATATGGATCTCAGTCATTCCTTACATTAACCATTCTGTTTCTCGTTTACGGATATAGCAAGATCACCAAAACAAATTTGGGTGCGGCCGCACAAATATCTTACTACTCCCCCGAGGGGCCCAGCTGTATTATACTTCAAAATAATTTTGAAGGAAACAAATCTCATATTGACTACAAGCAAAACTTATGAATTTTGCAACACTTCTGAAAATAACCCTTATAGCCACCAGTTACGTTTAGCGTTAGATTATTTCACAGAAATGCACTAGATCCACGACAGTTTCCTAGTATCTCAGGTCTTAGGATAACTATTTATGATTTACTTGATGACAAAGATCCATAAAGTAAAATCATATAGTTGGGATAAGTCCAATATTTGATTCATCAAATATCATCCAAAATGACCAATATACTTTCAAGTATACTCTGTCACTATTTTGAATTGTCTTAGTTTAATAATATTCCCATATTATTAATCGACAACGGACATTAGAAATATCATAATATTCATGGATTAAAACATGTAAAATAGGATACAAAATTAGATAACAAGAATAAACGAAACCCAATCTTTATTTTGTTAAATAATAATGTCTTAACATCCTTTATCCAAATACTAAAAATAGATCAATGCATAAAACTGGTACATGCATCATGCCTCTAGTAATGACATTCATACTTGTTTGGTAAAGCATAAAATAAATAATCTTGAACTATTAGAATTTTGAGAATAATTTCTTCAAGAATTCAATTAATTGAAACTCTTGTACATGTGCATTCAAATAGTTTGATATTGCCACATAGTATCAAAATTGTGAAACATCCTGGATCACCAATTTCCTAAACTTCCAAAAACACATTTGAAGTTCAAAGTATTCTAATTCTTTAATGTATAATGCAACTTTAATCAACATGTCATTTCCAAAGATCCCATGACTAATATTGAGTGTTACCTCAATTATATCTTTTCAAGTTTTACAACTTGTCATAAAAGATATAAATACGTTACCTTTAATATCTATTATGTAATGTTTGATTCCAACCAAACCTCCAAGTTTGTTGGCTACGATAATTTGCACAACTATTGATAAATTACTCATCCATAGAATATGGAAGCTGATCCAAGATTTAGGATGTTATTCTATTTCCAAACATATTCCTTCAGAATATTCATTACACAAGTTATTTAATAACTTTTAAAATAGATCAATATATTCAAATCATCATGCATTTTAAGCATGATATAAATACAACACGACACACATGAAAATTTCTTAAACCAGATTTAGATTTCTTCATGTTCTAGATATCCATATAAATTTATGTTGTATTTCCACCGCATAAATAAATAAATTTATTTGTTCCAAGGTTATGTATATCTTATTTTTCTAAATCTCCAAAGCAAAGTTTCATCTCAAATGTAAACCAAATCAACATTTAATTTGAATGAAAACTTAATTTCTTACATGTCTATTTGACACATATAATTTAAGAAAATAACCATAATACTCCCACTAGCTTTTAGGAATACTAAAAAATCATCTTATTCAAAATTAAATCCAATCTTGGATTTCAAATTGAACATAAGAATAATCTCCTAGATGCATGATTTTATCCATTCATGGATAATTACATTTTTTACTTTTCCAAAGATTTATTTTGAAGTAATAAACTCATTTCGATTACTTAAGTCCTTGCTCAAGTAGTCATTCAAGAAATAGTTCATACATATCCAAATTTTTTAATTTAAAATATGACCATCAAAATCTTTATACATTTAATGTGTTTAGGAAAGAATACTCAATCACAATTAATTACTTAAATGTGATTAATAATCTATTCATAATACATACATTAAATATGTGTACAATTTTGTCCATATAATTTCGACACAAAGATTAAACCACCACAATTGGTGTTTTTCTTCCTTTGAAGAAACTCATCTCTAATTTCTATTCAAACTATTTAAGATAAACCAAATCTAAAATTGATTATCTTATTTGGACAACATTTATAACATTCATAGTATGAGTAATTTACCTAAAACAATATTTGGTAACAAATCACAACAATTATTTGTAACTCATAATTATCAGCATATTAATCGCATATCCAAGATATCCTTGTGGACCTATGACTTAAATTCCTTTATCTTGAGGGTTAGCATTTACACGCCTATCTCATGATAATTACTAGTGTATTTTAGAAGATTATGTATCTTGTAATTTTATCTTTCAAGATCAAAACTCCCACTTGCTTTTAGTAACTTAAAATTACTCTTTAAATACATAGCAAATAGATCAACACTTCAACGTTATCTTTATGGGACATTACAAAACATAATGACAGTTTCATACTCTTTATTTTCTAAACAATCCACTTCATAAGTAGTTTAGCAAAATCCGAAATCCATTTAAGATATAACGTGATTCATCACATTCCATATATAATGGTATCTTATTAATCTTCTTAGCTCAAGTCATACTCAACTTTCTAACCTTGATATCTTTTGGAAGAAAAGAAGATATAGTTATCTTGAATCAATCATCACCATCAAATTGAGAGCTTGATTCTCCTATTGAATATACCATCATAATGTTGTATTTCATTTAGGGAAATATTGTAAGTCAATCTTAACAATATTAAGATAAATATATATCTTTCGGTTTACCTATATACCAACTAAATCACTTTAATGGTATAATAGATTTTCTAACCATTTTGCATGCTTTATAACTCAAGTACTTGTAATACAAAGTCACTTCATTTCCATGTCTTTAAAACATAAACTTCTTACTTTATATTATACGTCTTTCAAGACTTTATGTTTGTGACTTTATTCAATAAATCATAAACATGTATAACTAAAGTAATCATGAACACCACTAGGTTTCAATAATCTTTTCAAGTTAATTCACTACTATGTCTATTTATGTAATTTCAAGAATACACAAATATTTAACTTTAGTAGAATAAGATTACTCTATATATTTATGTCATTCAAGGAATTGTCCATTTTAAGAAACCGCAAAATAATCCACGCCCGATCTTACGACATGTGGATATTTTACCCTCGTGTTTACAATTTAGTCCAAGCTTTCACATGACTAAATCAAAACAACAAGTGTTTCTTAACGTGAATGATATATATACTTTAAGTAGTCTTCTAATCATATTGACACATGATCTAACTTTCATCTAATATTAATTAGATTGTTAGTATCTTATCTTGAAGACAAGAGAATCATATCTTTATTAGTTGTTTCTTGCACACAATGTTCATTTCTCCCACTTGTGCATGGAACAACCTCATATATTAGATAAACATCACGTCTAACGTTCGTCTATACAAAATATGATTGTGCCACATATATTAGCTTTTTACAAGTAGATGTAGAATCACTTAATCAACAAGAATCAGTACATAACTATCTTTGAAGATATTAGTGTCAACAATTCGAAAGCAATTATCTTAGAACATACTAAAGATAATATGGGTTATTACCAAGACAACAAGGCTTGTAACTCCCACTGAATTAGAGAATGTTTTAATAAACTCAAAATCAGTAATACAACACAATTCTCCCACTGAACTTGACAACATTGAAATGTTTCATAATCGGTGAAAATAATTAGTGTTGTGTTTACTTTCTTACACTTTTGAAAAACACATTCGTAAAAATTACTTATAGTGTTTAAGAGTGTACTCTACTTCGTAAATGATGACTTATCCATCAAATGATTTTTAACTTGAAAGACTTGACATGCAATTTCTTCCTTAATAGGTATACCAACCCCACAATGGTATGTAGTGCCTATAAATGGTCAAAGCACAACTACTAGACAAATATGCTAGTTTTCCTTATAACTAATTAGCGATAACTTTTAATAACTCAAAATGCACTTTTCTTAACTATTAAAGTTTGCTATGAGTTATGGATTTGAATTTGACATTTCTAAAATCCTTATTACTCCTTCTTCACTCATGGAAAAAAGTTTAGGTTTATCTTTTAAATCGACTCTATCCTCAACCATACGGTTTTAGATCAATAAATGAATAAACCACGTTTACGGTGTAACGTTGCATTAATACATTTGTAAAAGAATTTATAAAATTCAATTTTAGTATTTTCGATAATACGATTCAAGAAAATAAATTACCCCGGTAATAAAAGCATAGTATTTTCCTTGAAAAACTAGAATCCAAAATGACATAATTTCATCACATCAGTTGATCTGCTAGCAATGAAAGTATTCAAGATGGTAACTTGTCGAACAATGATTGACAAACAAATTTGCCATTTCTAGATATTTAAGTGATTTACATTGCCAAAAGTCTTTTTGCATTGTAAACATGTTTCATCCCTTCTTTATGCCTTAAGTTTCCAGATCTCACTGAGTAACTCAATTAAGTCCACTAATCTAAAGAACGTAAAACCTTCATGTGCAATCTTATTCAGTCATGAAGTTTTCTCTCCATTACAACATCGTCCAGAATCTTATATGACGAAAATTGTATCTTCAAGTGTTCGTCAATTAGATGACATATGACTTTAAATTTAGGGTATAAATTTCGATGTCAAAATCATGCATGGAGAAGCATGCATACATCTCCATTGCATTAGTATAATAAAAACTTTAGTAAACTTTTGGTGAGACTAAATTTTTCGCCATATATATTGCAAGTTGATGACGTATAGTCCCCAGCCGGGTCATGAACCTGACCCACGGGTACTACCCGTATCCGGCCCATCACGAATGGGTGGGAGTAATGTCATTTGAGCTTATGGGCTTGGATTAATAGTAACCGCACACGTATGTGCGGCCCACGGCCCGGCATGACCGGTGCAGGGTTAGACAAAATCATATTCTATCTCTGAATGTGATTCACTCCAAAGAAGAGGATATTCACTCACCATGATTAGAAGATAACAATCAATCTAATTCTGGTGCTTATCTCTTCCTTGGGGCCGAAGTAAACAGTGGGCCCATTAGGGTTTCACTGCCTATATAAGGAACCCCCAAGGGTTCCACAAAGGTATTACGTTCTATACTCTCAACTCACATAAAACACTAACCGATTACTTACTCTCACGCCGGAGTCTAATCGTGGGAAACATTCCCACGGTAAGCCTAACGCGTGTTGTTTAGTGTGCAGGATCCCAACCAAACAGTTCACTTGGTGCAGGAGCCGGAGCCCAGCCAACCCGAATTAAGCCTAATTCGGGTCTAGCAAGGATCACCCAACTTTTGCATCAACAAGTTGGCGCCATCCGTGGGACCCATTACACTAAGCTAGAGCAAAACCTCATCTTAAATTTCCAATGACGAAGGGGCATCCACAAGCTAATCCCAGGAACACGAATCCTGGAAATCGGAAGTCCCAAGGGGAAGGGATACTCATCCCCAATCAATCCCCTAGCCGCCCTGCAGGCGGACCTGGTAACCGTGGTGGTTTTCAACCCTTGGGGGCGACAAGTACGATCTCCATAACACCCCCACCTACTTCAACCCTGGAAATCCCGATCCAGGGAGTGCGCCGAATCCTCCCAACAAGGAGCCGCGCAGACCATCAGTGGAGGAGGAAGTAGAAGTCCAACCCCTCAGCGAGGAGGATCTCACTAGAATTCTTACGCAGAAGTTTGAGAGGATCGTCCCAGGGATTGCATCAAGGTTGAATCTAGGGAGGAACCTCCAATCTAGACTCAACTTTGGCGACACCAGACCAATCACCTCTTCCCAAAATCAGAGGAAAAGGAAAGCCCGGCCTCAGGAGCGGGGCATCTTCGAGGAAACCCCTCAACCTAGGAATGTGTTCGAGCGCATAGGAGATCGCCTCATGCAGGAACTAACGCAGTCTCGAGAAAGGGGAGGTAGGTCCGACGGTTCGCCCGAACGACCAGATCGAGAGCTGGCCAAAATCACCCGCCGCACAAGTGTGTGGGATAGGATGGACGCTGGGAAAAAGGCTCTCGGCTCATCACGAGAAAGGGGAGGTAGGTCCGACGGTTCGCCCGAACGACCAGATCGAGAGCTGGCCAAAACCACCCGCCGCACAAGTGTGTGGGATAGGATGGACGCTGGGAAAAAGGCTCCCGGCTCATCTCAAAAAAGTGGTCCTCGCCCAAGGGATGGGGCACCACCCCCATCTCCAGACCCATCAGGGGAGGACTCAGATGACCATCCGCCCAAACGTCGCCGACCTAGGCGTACTCCTCCACCACCACCAAACAATGATGAGTATTATGGTGGCCCTTATTATCGAGATGCAGAAGCGGAGGATCTTTCCCGCCCGTGGTGTGAACCATGGGATGACCCCAGGCTCACCCGGCTATGGGCGGATCCCAGGTTAGTCCCATTCACCCTTCGCATACGGAACTACTCCGAGGACACCAAACGTCGCATGCCGGCGTGTGTCAAGACCTATGATGGAATTGGTGATCCGGATGCTCACCTCAAAATATTCGATACGCAGGCTAAAATTGAGCGATGGCCCATGCCTATATGGTGCCAAATGTTCAATTCAACTCTGATCGGCAATGCCCGTGACTGGTTTGAGGGACTCCCTCCACGAAGCATTGATAGTTTCACGGAACTACGAACTGCGTTCAAGAATAATTATACTCAGAGGAAGAAGTATAATAGGGATCCGATCTCATTGGCAACCGTCAAACAACGGCCGGGGGAGTCCACAGAAGCCTTCACTGAACACTTCAATGATGAGTGCACGCGCACAAAAACAATGCCGGAACTCTTGAAAATCTATGACTACATGCACGCCATAACAGACAGGGAATTGATCAGGCGCCTCAATGACAAGCGTCCAGAGAGATATGATGACCTCATGGAAAGGGTCAGAAATTTCATAGAGGGAGAAACAGTTGTTGCCGCGGCTTACCCATCCAGAGGAAATGGGTACCGGTCAAACGACCAGTCTCGGAGACAGTCGGGCGGTCAAGGCAATCAGAACCATAGCAAGGGCTCAGACTATAAGAGCCAGAACAAAGGAGGGCGGCCAGACGATAAGTTTACCTCCTAAAGATGTCCTATCAGGGGATCTTGCTGACGGAAGGGGCAAATTTTCCAAGGCCTCTAATAAGTGTGTAAACACTTATCCTTTTGCCACTAAAATCAAGTAAAAACAAGACCTAATCATGTGTTTTACATCTTAAATGTCGGAATTACGCGTGGTTTTGTGTTTTGTATGTTAAATAGGTACAAATGACCAAAAGAAGAGAAAACACGGGATTTCACGGTCAAATGTCGAAGAAAAGTCAAAGACAAGATCAAAAGACCTAAAGTGTGCCGAAGATCACGAAAACCGGCTTAACCGACACGAGATTTTGAAAATAATTTCAAGAAAGCTGAAATCAAGCTCGTTTTAGTGGATTAAATATTCTTCGAAGATTTCGAGCTTTGTGGGTCCTATATTCGGGAATTGGGCTTTTAAGCCCATGAAGATATCCAAGATGCTTTTAAAAGACCATTTTAGGCCCAAATGCAAACAAGTTAGTTTGAAATGGAGTGTTTAAAAGGATTTGAGATTATAACGGACCAAAAGCCCATGATGAAAAAAACAAACGGATACAAATCTGGGCCTTCAAAGCCCACATCACACACAAAAATAAAAGAAACGAATATGGGAATTCGTTTTGGGCAGTCAAACAAAGTAATTGTTATTTACTTGGATACAATGCTGGGTCAACCTTCCTATTTCCCAGTCAATGACCCCTCACTCACCCCACGTGTGAAATTCACTCCCACCCTACCTTAATAAAACAAACGACTTTTACCCACTCCTTATTTTCGTTACAATCCAAGTTTCACACACACAAGTTACTGTGCTTCCTTCTTCCTCTCCACAAAATACTCACCATCTCTCAAAACCCTAAATTTTTTACAGCAAAAAATTAATCACTCAAATTTGGGCATTTTACCCTAGAAGGGTAATTAACACGGATTGGGATTAAATCCCCCCAATTTTCGCTTCATCCACTCAAGGTGGTCCTCAAGTTCATCCAACGTGGCCCTTTTCTATCATTTTATTGGCTAGACCACATCACCATCCTTCATTACACCAATCATCTAAAGCCACCTCAGCAGAGAAGAAACACAAGAAGCACACATCCAATCCATGCTGGCAATCCGTGATGGAGGGGGTATTTTCCACCGTTGATTCAAGAAAAAGAAGAGAGATAAAGGATTAGTGGCCAAGATCCATTTACTTGGGCACCAAGGAGATCTAGAAGGTTCAGGGGTTCCTCTATAAAAACCCCATTCTTCATGTCATTTTTTATGCTTTTCTTTATTTTTATTTTCAGAAAAATTAGTTGATTAGGGTTTTAATATTGTAATTTTATTTTTCTCAGTATT
The DNA here is from genome assembly GCA_025667525.1 of Glebionis coronaria. NCBI lineage: Eukaryota > Viridiplantae > Streptophyta > Magnoliopsida > Asterales > Asteraceae > Glebionis > Glebionis coronaria. The sequence goes on from CM046874.1 coordinate 647,737,761, forward strand.
GTAATTTGGATTCAAATTAATGAAAGTTTATTTCGTTTTTAATTTTGTCTCAATTTAATTCTAGTACTGTTTTTTTTAAATAATCTGTTAAAAAATTATAGTTGTTGTTCTCGTTGAATTATGATATAAAAAAAAATAAAAAAAATAAAAAAAAAAGGATAAAGAAAAGGTGTGTAAATCTTCCCCTACTGGGAAGATTGAAAGATTCGGTTCACTTCTTCAAATTGGTTCGAGAAACTGTTGGTTTCGATTCAAGGTGGTGTTAGTTTTGTTTGGATCGAAGATGTTGATTTGTTGACGGTTTAAATCGAAGGCGGTGTTTGTTTTGTTCGTTTCGGTTTAAGCTCGCTCAGCGCGACGCTTCATCTCAAAGGGTTCTACAATAGGTTTGAGTTTCTTTTAAATTTTATGTTCAATTATTTTATTTAGAGTAATCTGCTTAGAGGTTGGATTTGCGTTAGGATTTGATAGTATTTGTTGCGTTTGGCTTATTGATATTCTGCTTATTTGGATCTACTAATTTAAGGTTGTGTTTATTTGTTTGCCCTTGTTTAATTCGTTTTTGAAGTTTGATTACTGATTAGTTATAGTAGACTTGCTTTTTAGGTTATCAGCTTATTTCATGTTCGGTTTATATATGCTTATTTGATTCCTGCCTTGTTTGTTTTCAGCTTTTCTAATTTTGCTTATTCAGTTTATTAGTTTTAGCTTATCAGTGTAGCTTATTTATGTTCGAGCTGCGTATTTGTGCTTAAGTGTTTCCTGCTTGTTTGGTTCCAGCTTATTGGTTTTAAAATAGTCGACTGTTTGGTTTTGAGCTTATGTTTGCTTATTCGATGCCTGCTTATTGTATCTCGTTTATCTTATCTGCCTATTGCTTAGCTTATTTGATTTCTTCAGCTTAATTGGTTTCTGCTTTTATTTGACTGCTTATTTGCTGCATACTCCTCAGACCCAATTGGTCTGAGGGTTTACTCTGTCCAAGTAAACAGTTCCAAAAAGTTTAAATAATATTGGCAAAAATTGTCCCTTACGGGACTCGAACCTGTGACCTCTCGTATACAAGCCAACGTCCCACCCAACTTTGCTAGTGATACTTTTGTTTATTAGTTTGCAATAGGAATTTAATATAGGATAATTAATTAGTTGCAGTTTAATTAAATAGAGTTTAAGTTTTATTAACTTTAATTAAAAAAAAAAGTTTTTTTTATTTATTTTATCAAATTCGTTTTATTCAGTTTTTCTTTTAATAAAAATAAAAAGAAAAAAAAATATATTTTATTACTTTTATAATTTTAAATTAGTTTTAATAAATTAGTCTTAAAAATTAGTTTTCAATTAATTTAGTTTTGTTTAAAAAATAGATTTTATTAAAAAAGTTTTAGTAAAAAAAGTTAAGTAGAGTAAAGTTTTATTTGAATTTAAAATAGTTTTAACATTCATTTAAGATAGTTTTAAAATAGATTAAATAGTTTTTCTTTTCAAAAATTAGTTTAAAAAATACCCAAAAAGAGATTTTTACCAAAAACAAGTTAAGTTGAAACGTAAAACCGGAAATCAAATTCGAGTCGAATCGAGGAGACAACGAACTTAATTTTAAAGGACTAAAAATCCTAGTTTCAAATTGGCGCCGCTGCCGCTTCGCTCGTACGATTGACGATTTTTTCGTGAAGACATTTGGATTTTGGGATCCGTTCATTCTTTGAACGTTACGTTTCTTGCACACAAAATCAAAAACACAAAAAAATCAAAAACTTTAAAATACAAAAAAATTAAAAAACCACAAAGCAATTTCTTTCCTAAGAATTGCACCAAAAAAATTAAAAAAATCCAAAAGTAATACGTTTTCCTAAACGTATTACACCAAAAATATTACGTATTAGTGTTAATTTTTCGATTCGATTTCTTTCGACTTTTCTTGTGAATATATATTTTTCTTAAAAAAATACAAAAAGATTTTTCATTTTACTATAATATATTACGTAGCACAATAAATTACCTACTTATCAAATAAGGCCTTAGTTGGGATTTAATAACCTAACTATTGTATTCGAATCCATAACGAGAGAAAAAAGGGCAAAATAGATAAATACTAGTAAGCGTTTGAACTCGACATATACAAACTATAAGGTGGGTATAAGGCGACGCGCTATAAAAGGCCGTCTAAGGAAAAAGGTTTTTAAGTGCTTTGTGCCACCTCGTTTCCCCGCTTGCTTGTGCGTATATTGAGAGGGACGACCGATTATTGGTTTGCCAACTCAAGTAGTATTTTACGTATATATTTTTGTAGATTTTTCTTATTGCTCCTCGAGAGGGAAAATCCTTTTCCTCTCAAAGTCGACCGAGGTCACCTACCTCATTCCAAAGTTTTAATTGTATGCGCACTCGCGCGCATACATACATACCGATTGGTGTACCAAATACTTCTAATTCTTCTAAAAAGAAGAAGAAGAAAAACAAAAAGACCGTCATTAAAGCCGATCCCGAGAATCGAGCTTTCAACAATACGATGGCAACGGATAATCGACCAATGATTGAGATTATACAATCTCACGTTGAAGGAAACGATGACGCGATTGTGGTGCCAAATATTGGAGCTAATCATTTCGAACTTAAATCGGGTTTCATTCAAATGGTTTCCGCTACACCATTTTTAGGCCGTACTAATGATGACCCACACGCTCATATCAAACGTTTCATCCAATTAGCTAATACCGTCAAATACAATGGGGTGCCCCAAGAGGCCGTTCGCCTCCAACTTTTTCCTTTTTCCCTCGAGGGACAAGCCCGGATTTTGGCTTGATAAGGAACCACCCCAAAGTATTACCACATGGATCGACTTAGAGACCAAGTTCATTAACTACTTTTTCCCACCATCACGGACCACTTCCTTAAGGAATGAAATAATCAATTTTGAGCAAAAATATGGGGAAACGTTTAGTGAGGCTTGGGATCGTTTTAAAGATATTTTGAGAAAATGTCCACAACACGGTTTTACTAAAGTGCATCAAATCAACACTTTTTATAATGGTTTAACTCTAAACGACCAAGACTCACTTAATAGTGCCGCGGGGGGCAATATTCTTGTGAAAACAATGAACGAGGCTTGGGCCATTATTGAGAACAAAGCAAAAGTGCAAACCAAAAGTGTTAGGGCTAATATGGCAAGTGCTAGTACGAGTAATATTGAGGTAGATGATCGAATTAATAAACTTACTTCGCTTGTTGAGACACTCGCTTTAAGAACCGACGCCCTCACTACACATGTGCATGCCGTGAAAGAAAAGAGTGAGACGTGTGAGACTTGTGGTGGACCACATTCATACTTTAATTGTGACAAGGTTTACAATGATCAACAAGAAGTTTATGCTTATAATAACAATGAACTTGATCGAGTTCAATTCAAACCAAATGTTGATGTTAACCATTTGTCTTACAAGTCTAATAACTACTTGGCTCCCCCGGGTTTTGTAGCACCACAAAGACCACCCCCACCCGCCCAAAATAGGAACCAAGCTCCTCAACGGGGTAATTTTCAAGGAAGTTCTAATCAACGGGGTTTTAATCAAAATCAAGGGAATTTTCAAGGGCAAAACCAAGGGTTGAATAATCAAGGATATAATAACCAAAGTTTTCAAAATCAAGGATTTAATCAAGGTTCTAATCAATATCAAAACCAAGGTTTTAATAATCAAGGTTACAATCAAATGAATATGCATAATCCTCAAATGGACTTGGTTCTTCAAAAATTATCCGACCATGAACGAATGATGAGAGAGATGCAAGAATCGACCGATAAGAAGTTTTTGACTATGATTCAAACCTTTCGTCCCCAAGGTACCCTTCCCTCGAACACCGTGACCAATCCTAGGGCTAATGTTAATGCTATCACTACTAGGAGCGGTAAGACCACCGTAGAACCTTCCCCACCTAACCAAGGACCCGAGATTCCTTCTTCTTCGACACAACCTCCTTCTTCTTCCACTTGTGACATACCTCCCATTATGCATTCGTCTACACCTTATGTTCCACCGATACCCAAATTTTATACCCCACCTTCGGTTCCAAAACCGGTTCCTTCACCTTCTATTTCTACTCCTCCTCCTCCTCCAAAGGATGTGAGTGAGCAATCCACTCCAAAGCCTTCATCTCAACCCAATATACCTTATCCCTCAAGGTTGCGGAAAGAGAAATTGAAGAATAAGGATGATATTCAAGTTTCAAACTTCCTAAAAATGTTCAAACAATTGAATTTTAATATCACCTTTGCCGAGGCGCTCGCTCACATGCCTAAGTACGCTAAGATGTTTAAGGATCTTTTAAGTGATAAGGAAAAGTTGCTTGATATCGCCAATACCCAATTGAATGAGAATTGTTCCGCGGTTCTTTTGAGAAAATTACCGGTTAAGTTAGGAGATCCCGGTCGATTCCTTATTCCTTGTAATTTTCCGGGTGTTGAGAATTGTATGGCCTTGGCGGATCTCGGAGCGATTATCAATCTTATGCCATTGTCCGTGTGGAAACAATTATCTTTACCCGAGCTAGTCCCCACTCGTATGACATTGGAATTAGCTAACCGTACGGTTGCTTATCCGGTGGGGATAGCCGATGATGTTTTCGTAGGAGTCGACAAATTCACTTTCCCCGCCGATTTCGTCGTCGTCGACTATGAAATGGATCCCCGTGTTCCCTTAATTGTGGGACGACCTTTCTTGAGAACCAGGCGTATATTAATCGTTGTAGCCGCGGGTGAACTTATCATGAGGGTCGGGGATGACAAAATCGTCTTTAACATGGGTAAACTTTCCAAACTTCCCAATGAGCCCGAATCCGTGAATTTCATCGATGTGCTTGACGAAGCATGCGAAGAACATTTTCATGAGGCTTGTAAGAGCGGGATTTCTCCTTTACCTCATGTTGAGACCGTAGCTTCTATTGCTCCTTCATTAACTCCATTTGGAGAAAGTGACTTAGATGAGTTTGAAGCTAGCTTAGGTCCTCTCGAGATTAACTATGATAATTCTCCCACCAATTGGGATGAAGACATTCGTACGATTGAGAGACTTCTCAATGAGGACAATATCTCTCCACCCACTCCAAAAGAAGTTACAAACAATGATCCTACTTTGACTAAGCCTTCCATTGATAATCCGCCGGATTTAGAGCTTAAAGATTTGCCGTCTCATCTAGAGTACGTTTTCTTAGAGGAGGATAATAAGTTGCCCGTCATTATTGCTAAGGACTTAAAAGAAGATGAAAAATCCCGACTTATAGATGTGCTTAAGAATCATAAGAAAGCAATTGCTTGGAAAATCTCCGACATTCGTGGAATTGATCCTAATTTTTGTACTCATAAAATTCTCATGGAAGATGACTTTAAACCCGCGATCCAAAATCAAAGAAGGGTTAATCCAAAAATTCATGAAGTCATTAAGAAAGAAGTTATCAAACTTCTCGATGCCGGAATGATTTACCCTATCTCGGATTCGCCATGGGTTAGTCCCGTCCATTGTGTGCCTAAGAAAGGCGGAATCACCGTTGTTCCCAACGAAAACAACGAGTTGATTCCTACTCGACTTGTAACGGGTTGGCGAGTTTGCATCGACTATCGTAAACTCAATGATGCCACTCGTAAGGATCATTTCCCTCTTCCTTTCATGGATCAAATGCTCGAGCGTTTAGCGGGTAATGATTTCTATTGTTTCTTAGATGGCTTTTCCGGATATTTTCAAATCCCTATCGATCCAAAAGACCAAGAGAAAACCACATTCACTTGTCCCTATGGAACATTTGCTTACAAAAGAATGCCTTTTAGGCTTATGCAATGCTCCCGGGACTTTCCAAAGGTGTATGATGGCGATATTTCATGACATGGTTGAAGAAACTATGGAAGTCTTTATGGACGATTTCTCGGTCTATGGTGATTCTTTCTCTTCTTGCCTTGCTAATTTAGAACGTATGCTCCAACGATGTGAAGACACTCGTCTCGTTCTTAATTGGGAAAAATGCCATTTCATGGTAAAAGAAGGCATCGTCCTTGGTCATAAAATTTCCAAAGCCGGTATCGAAGTCGACCGTGCTAAAGTTGACGTCATTGCTAAGTTACCTCCGCCTACCACCGTCAAAGGAGTTAGAAGTTTTTTAGGCCATGCGGGATTTTATCGACGTTTCATCCAAGATTTCTCGAAAATAGCTCGTCCAATGACTCATCTCTTAGAAAAGGATGCTCCTTTCATCTTCTCTCAAGAATGTCTCGACTCTTTCGAACTTCTTAAAGGTAAATTAACTAAGGCACCGGTCTTAGTCTCTCCAAATTGGGAGTTACCTTTCGAGCTCATGTGCGATGCTAGTGATTTCGCGGTAGGAGCGGTTTTAGGTCAACGAGTTAACAAACATTTCCAACCCATTCATTATGCTAGTAAGACAATGACGGGGGCTCAAGTGCATTATACCACTACCGAAAAAGAGCTTCTAGCTGTAGTGTATGCCTTTGAGAAATTCCGCCCCTATCTTGTGCTTTCCACCACCATCGTTTACACCGACCATTCCGCCTTGAAATACTTGTTGACCAAGCAAGATGCTAAACCGAGACTCCTTCGTTGGGTTTTGCTCCTACAAGAATTTAAAATTGAAATTCGTGATAAAAAAGGAGCGGAAAACCTAGCCGCGGATCACCTTAGTAGACTTGAGGATCCGTATCAAGGGGAATCTCCAAATCAAGAGATTAATGAATCCTTTCCCCTTGAGACCTTAATGTCTATTAATTCCAATCTTGATGATACCCCATGGTTTGCCGACATTGCAAACTATTTGGCGGGTGGTGTTCTTATCGAAGGGTTATCGTCCCAACAAAAGAAAAAATTCTTCAAGGACGTTACAACGTACTATTAGGACGACCCTTATCTTTTCAAGCAATGTGCGGACTTAATCATTCGTAGATGTGTTGATGGGCCGGCGGCTTTACAAATCCTTGAAGCTTGCCATAAAGGACCTACCGGTGGTCACTTTGGTCCTAATTACACCGCTAAAAAAGTGTTCGACTCCGGATTCTATTGGCCCTCCATTTATCATGATGCACATGAAATGGTTAAACATTGTGATGCTTGCCAAAGGCAAGGCAAGATCACACATAAAGATGAGATGCCTCAAAATTTCATCCAAGAATGTGAAATCTTTGACGTATGGGGCATCGACTTTATGGGGCCGTTTCCATCATCGAAGGGAAACAAGTACATCCTCGTAGCCGTTGACTACGTCTCAAAATGGGTTGAAGCAAAAGCTTTACCTACTAATGATGCGAGGGTGGTTGTTAACTTCTTGAAACAATTGTTTGCTCGATTCGGTGTGCCTCGTGCTATTATTAGTGATCGCGGGACTCATTTTTGCAATGATCAATTTGCACGAGTCATGGCTAAGTATGGTGTCAATCACCGACTTTCCACCGCGTATCATCCTCAAACTAATGGACAAGCCGAGGTTTCTAACCGTGGTCTTAAAAGAATCTTAGAGCGAACCGTGGGAGAGCATCGTGCTTCATGGGCCGATAAATTAGATGATGCTTTGTGGGCTTTCCGTACCGCTTATAAGACACCTATAGGTTGTACCCCTTATCGCCTTGTGTACGGAAAGGCATGCCACCTCCCCATTGAGTTGGAGCATAAGGCTTATTGGGCCTTGAAATGGGCTCATTTTGATCTTAACAAAGCCGGTGATCATAGGAAAATCCAACTCAATGAACTCAATGAACTTAGGAATGAGGCTTATGAGAATTCATTAATCTATAAGGAGAAAACTAAGCTCATTCATGATTCCAAGATTAAAAACCGAGAGTTCCATGTTGGTGATCAAGTTTTATTATTTAACTCTCGGTTGAAAATCTTTTCGGGTAAACTTAAGAGTCGTTGGTCCGGTCCATTCACCGTAGCCCAAGTCTTCCCTTATGGCACCATTGAGTTATCCCAACCAAATGGGCCCAACTTTAAGGTGAATGGCCAACGGGTTAAGTTGTGCTATGGAGAGGACATCTCTCACGAGATGATTCCATCCCTCTCCACATTTCCCTTGAATTAATTCGGGAAATCGAGTCGAGCTAGAGACTCGTGATAAATAAATCAAGCATCGTTTAACTAGGTTAGATTTTTACCTTTTCCATCCTTTCCACCCTTTTCCACCTTCATCCATTGTTCCACCATTAAGTGTAGGGGGGGAGCCAAGTAGGTTGTTTGTGTGTGGTGATTGTGTGCAGGGACATGTGCTTTGATGATCCACTTTTGGTACTTTTGATGAGACCCGTGATCCCGTGTTCCCGTGTACCCGGTTCTATCATAACTATTGTGATTCATACTTGTATATAAATAAAACAAATAAATGTAATCACTTTAGTTGTCCCTTCCTTAGCTCGATTTTAAACAACGTACTCAATGTCCTAAGTGTAGGGGAGTTTATTCGCCCACATGCTTAAACATTGAGGACAATGTTTATATCAAGTGTAGGGGGGCCTTCTATCGAATTTTAGTGGCCTTTTCCATGAATTTGACCCCATTTAACCGGAAAATTTAAAAAAAATTTTTCAACGTTTTTCAAATTTTTGATCTATTTTGGCCTAGTAGTATTTTTATTTAATTTCTTTCCTTTTATTATCGCATCGTAATAATTTCCATTTCAAGAATAAAGTTAAAAAAAAAATAATTAAATAAAATGGTTTTAATAAGTTTAGATATCTTTGATATATTAGGCCCATTGTGAATATTTTGACTCAACCCGAGTTTACTTATCCGAGTTTACTCTAGCTAGTATCCTTAACCATATGGACCTTAATTGGTTTATTAGGCTAAGCATCCACGAGTCTCATTCCTTGAGATTTTAAATTGTGGAGAACGAGAGATGATAGAGTTAATTATAAGTTCGGTATTCTTTCATTAACTTATGTGAGTTAGTTATGAGCTTTTTCTCCCATCACTTGTTAATAAATATATTTGCAATAAATAAGGTTGTATGATTTAAAAGGTTACTTAGCTTCTAGCACAAGATCGTTTAAAAGTTGCTCGGTATTAATTAGAGTTCATAGCCAAGGCATAACTTATTGAAACGGGACGCGAAGATTGGCTTATCCAAAAAGGCCCTAACAAGGCATGAGGATACCCGAGTCCAAAAAGGCCCTCACAAGGCACGAGGATTCACTTTTTGCTAAAGATCCTAAGATGACGTGAAGATCATTAATCCAAATCAATATGAAGGATCAAGACACACGACGAGAAGCAATTACTCCCCTAAAGATCATGGAGAAGTCTATCCAAAAAGACCCTAACAAGGTATGAGGATAAATAGATCCAAGTCCGAAAAGGAGGCGGATCGTTGTATATCAAAATCCTAAATAAAGAAGAGGATAAATGAAGAAGTCGTGGTCAACGTTTGAAGCATCTTTCACTCCTATTGAAGATGTATACCAAAATGAAGAGAAGACCATAATTTCAAGATCGTCTCTCAAGATTTGAAGTTTGAAGTACAAGCCAAATATCGTTCCGAGAAAGGTCTCAAATCGTGAAACGAGTTATGCCAAGATATGAACTTTTTGAGGTTTCGAGAAGCAGTTTTAAAAGATTTTGTCCTTTAGCTAACTATTGATTAAATCGTCCCACTTTGTTTTCGGCCTAAATAAATTATCGAAATAAGTCGAAAATGCATCCTCGCGATCATTCAAGACAAAAATAAAATATAAGAGATACACCGTAGGAATAAGGGGGTCTAAGTGATTAACTAAACCACATGAGTAAGTGTTAGTAGTGCTAACTTGTAATAACAATGATCTCGTTTTTGAGCTTGGTATGGGGAACGTGAAACTTGAGGGTGATTAATATTCATGACACCAAAGGCCTAATCCAAGTCTTAGACTTCTTAACGAGTTTCTTCCATCTAATAATTTCCAAGTTAAATAATCGTTATAGCTTTTGTTTCCTTTAAAAAGTTTTATCTTTTCGTCATAGTAGTAGTAGTAGTAATAAAGGCCGAAATGGATTGATTATGAGAAAAATGTAACTTATGCCTTAAAACTATGCATTGCGGGTGTAGGGGATTTAATAAGTGTGTAAACACTTATCCTTTTGCCACTAAAATCAAGTAAAAACAAGACCTAATCATGTGTTTTACATCTTAAATGTCAGAATTACGCGTGGTTTTGTGTTTTGTATGTTAAATAGGTACAAATGACCAAAAGAAAAGAAAACACGGGATTTCACGGTCAAATGTCGAAGAAAAGTCAAAGACAAGATCAAAAGACCTAAAGTGTGCCGAAGATCACGAAAACCGGCTTAACCGACACGAGATTTTGAAAATAATTTCAAGAAAGCTGAAATCAAGCTCGTTTTAGTGGATTAAATATTCTTCGAAGATTTCGAGCTTTGTGGGTCCTATATTCAGGAATTGGGCTTTTAAGCCCATGAAGATATCCAAGATGCTTTTAAAAGACCATTTTAGGCCCAAATGCAAACAAGTTAGTTTGAAATGGAGTGTTTAAAAGGATTTGAGATTATAACGGACCAAAAGCCCATGATGAAAAAAACAAACGGATACAAATCTGGGCCTTCAAAGCCCACATCACACACAAAAATAAAAGAAACGAATATGGGAATTCGTTTTGGGCAGTCAAACAAAGTAATTGTTATTTACTTGGATACAATGCTGGGTCAACCTTCCTATTTCCCAGTCAATGACCCCTCACTCACCCCACGTGTGAAATTCACTCCCACCCTACCTTAATAAAACAAACGACTTTTACCCACTCCTTATTTTCGTTACAATCCAAGTTTCACACACACAAGTTACTGTGCTTCCTTCTTCCTCTCCACAAAATACTCACCATCTCTCAAAACCCTAAATTTTTTACAGCAAAAAATTAATCACTCAAATTTGGGCATTTTACCCTAGAAGGGTAATTAACACGGATTGGGATTAAATCCCCCCAATTTTCGCTTCATCCACTCAAGGTGGTCCTCAAGTTCATCCAACGTGGCCCTTTTCTATCATTTTATTGGCTAGACCACATCACCATCCTTCATTACACCAATCATCTAAAGCCACCTCAGCAGAGAAGAAACACAAGAAGCACACATCCAATCCATGCTGGCAATCCGTGATGGAGGGGGTATTTTCCACCGTTGATTCAAGAAAAAGAAGAGAGATAAAGGATTAGTGGCCAAGATCCATTTACTTGGGCACCAAGGAGATCTAGAAGGTACATGGGTTCCTCTATAAAAACCCCATTCTTCATGTAATTTTTTATGCTTTTCTTTATTTTTATTTTCAGAAAAATTAGTTGATTAGGGTTTTAATATTGTAATTTTATTTTTCTCAGTATTGTAATTTGGATTCAAATTAATGAAAGTTTATTTCGTTTTTAATTTTGTCTCAATTTAATTCTAGTACTGTTTTTTTTAAATAATCTATTAAAAAATTATAGTTGTTGTTCTCGTTGAATTATGATATAAAAAAAAATATAAAAAATAAAAAAAAAGGATAAAGAAAAGGTGTGTAAATCTTCCCCTACTGGGAAGATTGAAAGATTCGGTTCACTTCTTCAAATTGGTTCGAGAAACTGTTGGTTTCGATTCAAGGTGCAGTTAGTTTTGTTTGGATCGAAGATGTTGATTTGTTGACGGTTTAAATCGAAGGCGGTGTTTGTTTTGTTCGTTTCGGTTTAAGCTCGCTCAGCGCGACGCTTCATCTCAAAGGGTTCTACAATAGGTTTGAGTTTCTTTTAAATTTTATGTTCAATTATTTTATTTAGAGTAATCTGCTTAGAGGTTGGATTTGCGTTAGGATTTGATAGTATTTGTTGCGTTTGGCTTATTGATATTCTGCTTATTTGGATCTGCTAATTTAAGGTTGTGTTTATTTGTTTGCCCTTGTTTAATTCGTTTTTGAAGTTTGATTACTGATTAGTTATAGTAGACTTGCTTTTTAGGTTATCAGCTTATTTCATGTTCGGTTTATATATGCTTATTTGATTCCTGCCTTGTTTGTTTTCAGCTTTTCTAATTTTGCTTATTCAGTTTATTAGTTTTAGCTTATCAGTGTAGCTTATTTATGTTCGAGCTGCGTATTTGTGCTTAAGTGTTTCCTGCTTGTTTGGTTCCAGCTTATTGGTTTTAAAATAGTCGACTGTTTGGTTTTGAGCTTATGTTTGCTTATTCGATGCCTGCTTATTGTATCTCGTTTATCTTATCTGCCTATTGCTTAGCTTATTTGATTTCTTCAGCTTAATTGGTTTCTGCTTTTATTTGACTGCTTATTTGCTGCATACTCCTCAGACCCAATTGGTCTGAGGGTTTACTCTGTCCAAGTAAACAGTTCCAAAAAGTTTAAATAATATTGGCAAAAATTGTCCCTTACGGGACTCGAACCTGTGACCTCTCGAATACAAGCCAACGTCCCACCCAACTTTGCTAGTGATACTTTTGTTTATTAGTTTGCAATAGGAATTTAATATAGGATAATTAATTAGTTGCAGTTTAATTAAATAGAGTTTAAGTTTTATTAACTTTAATTAAAAAAAAAAAGTTTTTTTTTATTTATTTTATCAAATTCGTTTTATTCAGTTTTTCTTTTAATAAAAATAAAAAGAAAAAAAAATATATTTTATTACTTTTATAATTTTAAATTAGTTTTAATAAATTAGTCTTAAAAATTAGTTTTCAATTAATTTAGTTTTGTTTAAAAAATAGATTTTATTAAAAAAGTTTTAGTAAAAAAAGTTAAGTAAAGTTTTATTTGAATTTAAAATAGTTTTAACATTCATTTAAGATAGTTTTAAAATAGATTAAATAGTTTTTCTTTTCAAAATTTAGTTTAAAAAATACCCAAAAAGAGATTTTTACCAAAAACAAGTTAAGTTGAAACGTAAAACTGGAAATCAAATTCGAGTCGAATCGAGGAGAAAACGAACTTAATTTTAAAGGACTAAAAATCCTAGTTTCAGCCTCCCCCAATGACAACTCCGCCGGACCGTCGGCAAGGAAATCGCTTCTGTGAGTTCCATAATGACAAGGGCCATGGTACGGAGGAGTGTATCCAGCTCAAGAAGCACATTGAGTCGCTGATCAAATCAGGTAAACTCAAACACTTAGTTAAGGATTGGAAGGATGGAAAAGACAACAAGAAGCATCATAAGAAGGATCCCCAAAAGGACAAACCTTCGACCATATACATGATCCAATCCAGACAACGCCGCACGAGGCAGAAATTTGGCCAAAGATTTTCACGCGGCAGGGAAATCTCATTCCCTCCCATCACAGCAAGCGATGTGATTGATGCGCCTCTCACTATTGAGATAAGCATTGGAACACACAATGTTCGTCGCATGTATATGGATGGAGGGTCTTCAGCAGAGGTACTGTATGAACACTGTTTTGTGCAGTTACGCCCAGAAATAAGAAGCCAATTAGTACCGGGTACGGCGTCGCTCACTGGCTTTAGTGGAGACACCATCTGGCCGATAGGGCAACTGCGTCTGCTTGTAACCATCGGGAATGAGGAACACTCCACTACGGCGTGGATGAACTTCATGGTGATACGCTCACATTCTCCGTACAATGGGATCATAGGCAGACCAGGTATTCTGGCTATACGGGCGGTACCCTCCACGGCACACGGAATGATCAAATTCCCTGTTGAGGAAGGAATCGTCACCATTTACAACACAATCGTACCAGCATCCGAGTGTCACACCGTGACAACACCGGCTCCACCAGTTCCACCCAAGGATGGATCACCACCTCCCAATTGGAAGGTGGCAATTCATCCTGACTACCCGGAACAGGAGATATCCATAGGGGGGCGCTCTCGGATAGCGACAAAAGGGCCATGTGCTCTCTTTTAAGTGCAAACCTAGACATATTCGCATGGGATCCAAAGCATATGACAGGCGTGCCACGTGCGATAACAGAACATAAGCTCCAGATCCGTCAGGGGTACCAACCCATCAAGCAAAAGAAGCGCGACCAGGCGCCTGAGCGCAGCCGAGTGATACTGGAGGAAGTACGGAAACTAGTGGACGCAGATATCATGCGCGAGGTATACTACCACGAGTGGTTATCCAATCCGGTCATGGTAAAAAAACATGACGAAAGTTGGCGCATGTGTGTGGATTTTACGGATCTGAACAAAGCCTGTCCACAGGATTGTTACCCGTTACCCGAGATCGACCAGAAGGTGGAATCCCTGTGTGGATATCCCTTTAAGTGCTTCTTAGACGCATATAAAGGATATCACCAGATCCAGATGGCGGAGGAGGACGCAGAAAAAACGGCGTTCCATACAAGCCAGGGCGTATATTGCTATACGAAAATGCCGTTCGGGCTAAAGAACGCCGGTGCTACATACCAGCGGCTTGTGGACAAGGCTTTTGAATCACAGATAGGCCGCAACTTGGAAGTCTATGTGGATGACTTAGTCATAAAAAGTCATACGGAGGATGCACTTCTCCGGGATGTCCAGGAGACATTCGACAAATTGAGAAGGATTAACATGAAGCTAAATCCAAAGAAATGCACATTTGGGGCAACGGAGAGAATGTTCCTTGGATATTTGATTGATCCAAACGGCATCAAACCTTGCCCCAGAGAAAACGGACGCAGTGATACAGCTGCCATCCCCCTAGACACGGAAGGAGGTGCAATCCTTAAATGGGAAACTGGTCGGGCTAAATAGGTTCCTATCCAAATCCGCAGAGAAGTCATTACCCCTATTTAAGACACTCAAGAAGTGCATTAGGAAGGGGGACTTCCGGTGGACAAAGGAAGCCGAGGAAGCTTTTGGCCAACTCAAGAAGCACCTTGCATCTCTCCCTATGCTAGTAGCTCCCCGGCCAAAGGAGGAACTCATTATGTATCTCTCAGCCACTCATGGCGCAATAAGCGCGGTACTCATGACAGATAGAGATATAGTTCAAACTCCGGTCTACTTCATAAGTAGAACATTACAAGGGCCGGAGCTGAATTACTCCTCTATGGAAAAATTGGTGTTGGCACTAGTGTTTGCTACAAAGCGGTTGCGTCGATACTTTCAGGCGCACCCAATTGTAGTCATTACGGACCAACCAATCAAGCAGGTCATCTCTAGACCGGATGTGGCAGGGAGGCTACAAAAATGGAGCATCTTATTGGGGGAGCACAATATATCTTATAGGCCAAGGACGGTTGTGAAAGGCCAGATCTTGGCAGATTTCCTGATTGAGAAGCCGGATGAGAAGGGCCAATCGTTAAACAAGACGAGACTCCAACAGAACCATGGGTGTTGTTTACGGACGGATCTTCGTGTACGGATGGGTCCGGAGCTGGTCTCATTCTCACGAATCCGGAAGGAATGGAGTTCACGTACGCCCTCCGTTTTGAGTTCACGGCCACCAACAACGAAGCGGAATATGAAGCATTAATTGCGGGTTTAAAAATCGCCGCTAGAATGGGAGTCCGCAACCTTGAGGCCTACGTGGACTCACGGCTTGTTGCGAACCATATTCTAGGTGGATATGTGGCTAAGGAGGACAACATGGTCAGATACTTGGAAAAAGTCAAGTCACTAATCACGGCTTTTAGCAAGTTTTCCATCAAGCAGGTGCCAAGAGGCGAGAACAAGAAGGCGGACGCTCTTAGCAAGATCGCATCCACAAGCTTCGCTCACTTGTCCAAACAAGTCTTGGTGGAAATACTCAAGGAGAAATCTATAACAGAAGGGGAGGTCGCTAATGTAGTTGAGGAGGATGGACCTACATGGATGACCCCGATCATCAACTATTTGACTAATGAGACCCTTCCGGACGAGGAAAAAGCAGCACGGCGCATCAGAAGGAAGTCGCAACACTTCGAACTCCGAGAAGGTATTCTTTATAAGCGCTCTTTCTTGCAGCCATGGCTGCGGTATGTTGGACCACGGCAGGCTACCCATGTAATCAGTGAAATACATGAAGGGTTGTGCGGCATGCACGCAGGCCCGCGATCCGTGGTAGCTAGAGCCTTACGGACAGGATATTACTGGCCCACCATGAACAGGGATGCGCGCGACATGATTCGCAAGTGTAGTGATTGCCAAGTGCATAGACCAGTACCGCGGCACCCGCAGCAGGAGCTTACACCTATCACGTCCCCATGGCCATTCTATAAATGGGGAATTGACATTGCAGGACCATTTCCTGTAGCTGTGGGGGGAGTTAAGTTCTTGATTGTGGCGATGGACTACTTCACACGATGGATAGAGGCCAAGGCAGTCAAATCCATCACAGACAAACAAGTTAAAAAGTTTGTGTGGGAGCATATTGTGTGCCGTTTTGGCCTACCAGGAGAAATCATCTCGGATAACGGTAAACAGTTCGCGGATAATCCATTCAAGGACTGGTGTGCATCGTTTAATATCAAGCGACGCTTCGCATCTGTTAAGCATCCGCAGACAAATGGCCTCGTGGAACGAGCAAATAGAAGCTTGGGAAATGGCATCAAGGCGCGTCTGGATGAACGAAGTGCCAAATGGGTCGATGAGTTACCACATGTGCTATGGGCGCATAGAACTATGATCAAAATAGCCAACGGAGATACTCCATTTGCATTGGCCTATGGCACTGAAGCTGTTATACCAGCAGAAATAGGAATGCCTACCATCCGCACGACGGAGGTTAATGTTGTCACGAACGACGAACAGCTGCGAATCAACCTGGACCTGTTGGAAGAAAAAAGGGAGATAGCAGCCATTAATGAGGCTAAGTCCAAGGCTAAAATGAAGGCTTATTACGATGCTAAGGTTAAAGGTGTTTCCTTCCGACCGGGGGATTATGTCTATCGTGCTAACGAAGCAAGTCGAGCGGAGAATACAGGAAAGCTGGGCCCTAAGTGGGAAGGACCGTATGAAGTCACGGAAGCCTTGGGACGAGGCGCGTAGAAGTTACGTGACATGGATGGCCGCGACCTGGAGCGCACATGGAATATCTCCAATCTCAAAAGGTGTTATCTTTGAAAGCTACGGCTTCCGCATGGGTGCTTCGCTATATGTGGCTTTAATGAAGAACCATGCGTTCTATCTGTTTTTTTCTTATGTTTTGTTTAGGTTCCTTTTTTGTTTTTTAGGACTTATCATTCTTGTTCAAACAAAAAAAATAAAAATGTAAACGTTCTAATAAAATATCGTGGTGCCTAGCTAGCTCCACGGCTTGTTTCGTGCAAATCATTTTTTAGATTTTTGTCAGTCATGAATTTTAGTTGTTGTTATAATATGTCATGTTTCATTCGTATGCATTCATTCAAATTACTGTACATGTACTATACGCCTCCAGGCGGGGTAAGATGATTAAGTGAACCTACTAATTCAACTTGCCGCGTAAGAGGGATGCAACCCCAACCGCACGGATCATGTATCCTTACTAGACACCTTACTCACAAGACGTTGTGGTAAGTTTCGTATGCCGTACTCATGCAGTGCTCCGCATAGTAAAGACGCACGTCACATGTCTAGTAAATTATAGGCTTGTATGTATTTTTCTTTTTTGTGTAAGACGTGACATGTCATGCAGTATTGGTATACAATATTCAACAAAATAAAAATACACAAGTTTCCAAATAAATAACAAAGGGGTCGTGGTCATCACGGACTTACATACAAAGGACACATGTCTTAGCCGTTGTACATGCACAGACGAATAAAAACTACAAATATTCAGTGATTACAAACCAGAATTGTCTAAAATGGATAATACGGTAGGAGCACCCTACATGGGGGGAGAAACTTGCCTATCTCCACTTGTTCCTCAGCCATGCATGACAACTTCTCACTACGTTCCTTCCGCTTCATAGCTTGAGCCGCATTCCTCTCCAGCACCCCGCTTAAGGGTTCTTCATCAAGCACGATCCTGGTTACGTCCTCATAGATAGGGAGCGTCAGGTGGCTGGGAGAGGGAGTGAAGGAAGCACGGGAATGACCCTCATCTTGGGAGAACGCACCGAGACTAAGCTTTTCCATGATTTCCATGTTCGATGCATCTTTTGTGGCCTCCAGCTCAGCCAAGAATGGATAATGAAGATCTCGCATCGCGGCCATGGAAGCAGTCATCTTGTTAGCCGCTTCAGGGTTAAAGAAAGCATGTCTGGTGAAGTTCTCCTTTTTCTTGATCAGCTCTACGGCCTGGACCATTCCCTCATGACGGCCGTGGTCAATACCATCGGACACAAGGCTTGCAAACTGTTGCACAAATTCGGGGGCCTCTAGATCCTTGGTGACGGCCAAACATGCCCCATGTCCTACCATCCACCTGCGGCCGACAATGGCTGCTAGAAGTTGGGGGCATAGCACGTCGTCGCGTTCGGCGGTGAGGGCATCAATCATCACATCTTTTTGGGTAAACGCCTCTTTCAGCTCCTTGGTAATAGCCCTCTCATCAGCAAGCTCCTCTTGTACCTTCTCCATGCTCTGGATTGTCATCTGAGCGTCTTCTAGTTTTTTGGTCAGCACGGATACCTGGCTGGAGGAGGACTTGGCAGACGCCTCCGCCGCGGTTACCTATATGAGATTAATTGTTAGATTATATTTCTTGTAGAATAAAGGGTGGTGCGTCACGGATATGTACCTTGGTTGTTGCGGCATCCAGTTTTGCCTCGAGATCGGCCACTTGTTGGTCGTAAGCATTCGCACGGGCTGATTGCTCCTTCGCTGTCACCTCGGCACTAGCAAGTTGGGACTGGAGGGTTGCAATTTGAGCTTCATTCTCCTCGATCATCCTCTCTCTCTGTCCAACTTTCCTCTTAAGGGACTCCACATGCCCAAGTGCGGCTTCAAATCTTACTCTCATGGAGGTGCCCATTGCCGTTTGATGCACCAAAGCACCGTTGTACTCATCCGCCAGGTCCGCATGGCTGAGCGCATTCACTTCTCGCACCAAGCCTGGTGGTATGCAGTTATTGAGGTACTCTCGGCATTCCTCGGCTTCGCTCATTCGTGATGCAGTGGTGATATTCCAAATAGGGTTGAACGATTGAGGGGGGCCGGACGTTGGGAGGTCTTGGGAGGCTGTGGTGGTACCTTCTTCAAATACGGGGCCGGATTTCATGGCGGCCGTGTGAAGCATGGGGTTTCTCTCCACTTCCTTTTCTTTTCCCTTCTCCATTTGGGCGTCGGGTGGAGGCACGACACCAGTTTGTTCATCCCTGTGAAACAAGCATTTGGATATATATTAAGTATTGCTTAAAGGGGAATTTGTCATTCTTACGTATCAAGATGGAGCCTTACATGTTATTCCTTGCTAATTCTGATGTGGTTGGGGGAATCTGAGTGACTGGATCGACATGTGCGGCCCGGATCGTCTCGGAAGCCTGGGTGGTGCTCCCAACAGATTGGTATAAGGGGTGGTCTTCTCGAAGTTTCTTGGCAGGGGCGTTGTGTTCGCCAACCTCGGCCGGAGCAGCTCTTCTTACACGTTTGTTTTTCCTGCGGGTACGCTTAGCGACGGGCTGAGCTGTTGCTTCTTCGACCTCCTCCTCAGCTTCTTTTTCAGCTTCCTCCTTTTCTTCTTCATTAATTTGTTGTACCTCTTCCTCGTCATCGCCCAACATCTGGCGAAGGCTGGAGGTGGTTAAGTCAATATTATCTCCCTGCTCTTCACCATGTGCGGGAGTGGCAGTCTTAGGCGGTGAGGAGGGCCCGACTCCTCCTTCGAGCATCCTGTTATCACCGTCCTCGTTGCTGAAGTCGACGGGAGTCCTCATTAGAGTTGTTTCTTCCTCGTCCGAGTGGGGATCCGGCACGGCCTCAAGAGCAACCGTTACGTTTCGGGTATGCTCAAGAAGGGGTAGTTCGTTCTCACGTAGGGGACGAGAGCCCTCTGGTACGAGCTTTGGGTCGCCCTGGCGTAGAAGTCCAAAGAAGTTCATTTCTGCCATACAATAGCAAAATATGTTAGCCATTACAAAGTAATTGAATGAGCTTTTTTGTGTACGGATGCTAGCCTACCTTCACCCTGTCTTCTCCAAAATACAGGATATTTGTTGGACGAGCCGAAATAATTGTGGCTAATCCCTAGCAAACATAGAAATGATTCAGGGAGGTTTCTATGGAACCCGGTCCTATTCAGATCTATTTCTTGGGAGTGTCGAGGGTTATATGTACTAGCGTACGGTAGGGGGTCGTGGGATACCCTATGTTTAAAGGCATAATCAGCCGGCCATACTATTGCGTCTATGAAAAAGTAGTGGTCATACCAGTTTTTCAACGAATCCATTGGCTTATTATGAGACTGGGGGCTGTTAGGGGATCGTTTCTTAAAGGATAACCAACCATTTACTATGCTGGGGGTGTAAAAAAGCCGGAACAGTTCTACGGTTGGGGGGATTCTTCTAGCACGACAAAGGATCTCGAATTGACTTATCTTACACGCGCCTATACAGTGGAGCTGACTAATATGTACATCATAATATCCTAATAGATCTATGAGGAAACGGGTGAATGGAATGCGGTAGTTGGCCGCATCGAAAAGGCGAGTATAAAGGCCAATTTTACCCTCCGGAGCCTCAGTTATGAGGTCTCCGGCGCCAGGCAGTGAGGGGTGTAGGTTGGTAGGGATAAAATAATTGGTGCAAAAGTGATCTAGTTGCTCCTGGGTCATTACATTAAGCACGGATCCAATGGTGGGGTTGTTTCTGTGAGCCATTACTGAATAAAAATATAAGGGCGTGGTGTTCTAACCTGCGGAGAAAGGGATCCGTGCGTGGTTGATTGAAGCTAAGAAGAAAGCTTTAATGGCAGAAATAGAGATAAGAACTGTGTGTTTCACACAGCCGTAGGGGTGGCTTATTTATAGGTTTGCCTCGTGGGTCATGGCCTGTTGGATGTGTGACACGTGTTTGCCACTATTCTTAATCGTGTGGTTAGGGTGCAAGTGGCAAGTGAAACGTCAGGTGGGACCCACGGGTCACTTCTGACTCAGACGTTTACGCTGCTCGAGGCTCTGACTGTTTGCACTTTTGTCAGTCAAGGTGGCAGGTGAACAGTTGTTAATGTCGGGATATGCGGCTCTTACGTAAGACTTGACATTTAATGCTATATTTAATTTGTCTCGGTCGCTACGAGCGGCTGAGATAATAATGGAATAAATTCCTAAGTCAGGTTGCCACGTGCGGCCAAAACAAATTCTTGGACAACTTATCATTCCCTACTTTTCTTGGTACGTCCAGGGAGCATCTTGGTAGTCTAGAGGTTACGCCTATGGTTGTAACAACTAGACTGGGGGGACATGATGACGTATAGTCCCCAGCCGGGTCATGAACCCGATCCACGGGTACTACCCGTATCCGGCCCATCACGAATGGGTGGGAGTAATGTCATTTGAGCTTATGGGCTTGGATGAATAGTAACCGCACACGTATGTGCGGCCCACGGCCCGGCATGACCGGTGCAGGGTTAGACAGAATCATATTCTATCTCTGAATGTGATTCACTCCAAAGAAGATGATATTCACTCACCATGATTAGAAGATAACAATCAATCTAATTCTGGTGCTTATCTCTTCCTTGGGCCGAAGTAAACAGTGGGCCCATTAGGGTTTCACTGCCTATATAAGGAACCCCCAAGGGTTCCACAAAGGTATTACGTTCTATACTCTCAACTCACATAAAACCCTAACCGATTACTTACTCTCACGCCGGAGTCTAATCGTGGGAAACATTCCCACGGTAAGCCTAACGCGTGTTGTTTAGTGTGCAGGATCCCAACCAAACAGTTCATTTGGTGCAGGAGCCGGAGCCCAGCCAACCCGAATTAAGCCTAATTCGGGTCTAGCAAGGATCACCCAACTTTTGCGTCAACACAAGTTGAGGTATTGGTTAAACCAATTAAAGATTTTACCCACAACTATTCACAACGTACGTCTCCTAGAACTCGGCTAGAGCACAAAGCAATAACCTTATTCATTGTGTTTCGGATGTGAATTTGCGGTTAAATTAACCTTAAGGAATTATGTAAATAATAACCGTAGGTAATTCCAACTTTGACGCACAGGCGAGCCGGGAATTCGGTCAGCGACTAATGGCATAACACCTCCTTCTTTAACCGGGTACATGACCAGCGGTGCGTTATACCCACTTTATAGTTTATCAAAGTTGAGTAGGCCGTTAAGTTATTATTGCAATTCCAATCAACGCAAATCATATGTCAATTAGATCTCAAAACAATTCATTAATTTTAGTCCATATTAATTTTTCTTAGAATAAATTACCCTTGTTTACAACATAAAAACGCATGAAAACAATAAGGTACAAAAAAACTAAATCATAAACACATAATAACAACTTATATGTGCAATAAATAAATCAAATAGCCACATGCATACGATTTATTCAATAAACATCAAATCTAGGTTTTTATATTCATATAAAAGTCTTCCATAATTTTAGATTTATTGAATCAAATAAAGTATGTAGCAAAACACGTAACAATTACCACATAAAACATATGATCCATGAAAAACATGAATGTTGATCACGGATCTCCCACATAACTTAACAATTAAATCACCAATTAGGGTTTATGACAAACACTACCAAGATGTAGTCTAAAGTAAGACTACATTACGTTCTTGTACACACGTAATGCAACGAGCTAACCGTGATTCTAGCACGTGTAAACCGAGCTTCTACACTTGTGGAATATCTACCCAACAACCCTAGAGAGGGGCTAGGACTAGATTATTATTGAACCAAAACCAAAGGATAAAAGGAACCCTAAAAAAGGTGTTTTTCCTTTGGAGTTGATCAAACAAAGAAACCAAAACCAAAGGTTAAAAGGAACCCTAAAGAGGGTGTTTGCCTTTGGTTTTAGTCGCGGGAAGAGAGAAAGAAAAAAGAGTGGGATAGAAAATAATAAAAGCCATGGGGTGTTTATATAGGCTTGGCAAATCTTATTCTCCAAGTAATAAACCAATTAGGAAACAAAATCCCCCCTTGGGCCTTGTATAACCGGCGGTGAAAGCCCACCCATGGGGTCTTCCGGAACTTTCCCGTTTCCTTCTTTTCTCTTCTATTTAATTTCATAACGGTCGTTTATACTTAACTTTTAATTATTAACGATCGTTAGTTAAGCCTCGGTCTAATTTAATAAATATATAAAATATATTTAATAAATAAATTAACTCTTTACGTAATGTGTGCAATCCCGTAATCCCGAGTTCGATCCTAACACACGACTATTTAAATATAAGTCCATAAAACTTTCAGATATGTCGAGTACAGATTACAATGAGTATATAAATACATGGATGCTAACTAGCCGGGCTTGGCCCAATACAATAACACATAATAATAGCCTACTAACATTTTTTTGGTTACGGAAGATCGTAGAATCACTAACCATAACGTATGGTTCAAAAAAAAATTGTGCCCCCGGTAAGTTTTGGTTCTGGCTTCGTCCCTGGTTGCAAGAACCACTCCCCCACAAGGCAAAATATCTATATTTATATACATTTCCCATCTACAGACTAAAGCCTTCGTTTAAAAATCCTTTGATTAAGCTACATCCTCACACCAAAGCATAATAGAGACTAAATACGGGCGTCATCAAACATAGAAATAGAGAAGGTGGGAACAAACCACAACGCTCCGTATAACTTACATTAGAATGGAAAAACAGAATGTATTTTGGGATCACCGAATTCAGTATTATTCTCTCATGGGATCTTTGAATGCGCTGCAGAAATGGAGAATACCAGCCTACATGTTTGTCCAATTCCTTATTGTTACATGGAAATAGACTTTTGACGTAGACGAAACTTACTCGCCCGCCATCTAAGTGGCTTACTAATAGATATGTCCCAACTTACAAATGCCGATAAACAAATTTGAATATAAAGCAATTCAGTCATTACTGATCCTAGTTCACCCAAACATCATGTTAACCAATCCAAACACCCCTGTTCCCAGTTAAATCAACACCCAAACACCCCTTAAAATTCAGCAAAACCAATTTTTTTTAACCAAATTAAACTGCAAGTTTCCAATGCTGATGAGGCTCGCGGCTCCTGCAATAAATGTGGTCGTGTGGGCCATCTCACATTCTAATGCAGAAACTTCTTATGCATTAAAGATGACAAGGACAAGGATCCAGAAGCTATTCAGGCTGCTGTCATGTCGGGTTTAGAGAAAACTAAAGGGCATAGGAAGAGAGGTGCAAACGAGAGCTCCGATGAGATTGATGCAGAAGAGAGTGAGAGTTCAGATTCTGAGATTGAAAGGCCTATTGCTAAGAAATATGGTCAAGGGCCGATCGCAAAGGAGGAAGAGTAGGAAAGAGAAAAACCAAAAGCAAGAACAAGATGCCAGTGGCTCTGAATATTCAAGGGCTAGCAGGGAGAAAAAAAGGTCCGAGAGGAAAAACAGGAATTAATAATTATCGAATGATATGTTCTCACTCGAAAAAGTATCACCTGTTGTCTCGAGTGTAAGTAATGTTATTTTGTTAGAGAATTGCTCTTTCGGTATCACTTGATCTAGTTCTATGGTGCTGCAGCATTGTTTTTTAGTTATTGAATGAATATTGGAAAGCTACATCTTCTACATGTTTTCTCGGAACCTGGTTCTCCTTGCACCCGATATTCCATTGCATGTTTATTGTCTGTTTAAGGTTCATGTAGACTATAGTTTGGGAGGCTGGAATGCCTATAGGGATTATTCAGGTTAATTGGTATATCTATTTTTAGGCCGGCAATTATTATTCAGGTTAATTGCTTCCAAACTTACCGTGCATCTCCTTGATATCTTGCAATAAAAAATTTAGTACTTTGTTTGGAATACAACTTTTCATTCATGAATCGAGAGTAATTTTATAGTATTTCTTTCTTTTTGGTATTTAGTCGACAAGCACAGTAGTCGGCACCTTTGTTGAATTCATTATTATCCATTACGTTATTAGTATCTTGTGGAGTTCCTTCATAATGATATTTAAGAATCATGTGATGGGACCTATTGAGCAACGTCTTTTTTACTGCATTTTGCTTATGCTGTATTTTCTTATTGTTGATGATTGCTGTAGCATCAGAATCAGTTGGTTGAAAATGCTTACACTTGGGATTTTGCAGGTAGCAGAGACAAGAGACAAGGAGAATGTGTAACTGCACTGATATGAATCGCCATATGAAGTTCTTTGTAGTTTAAATTTGACGACGTACGTGTGACCAAAGAAGATATTAAGAGAGCATTGGATGAACATAACGGGGGCGAGGAGGAGGTGATTTTGACAGATAACTGAAGTCATTCATAAATTAGTTAGCAGGTTACTTAGAGTTATCTCTAATTTATGTATTTCGTGTTATTGTGTATAACAGTTACCTCAAGCAAACCCTGGCTTCAACAATTCTCCATTTAAATTTACAAGACTTATGTTTGATGAAATAGCAGAAAATGATCAGCACTTGGTCATGCTTAGAAGTTACGAACGTGTGTAAAAACGATGTTTCAAAAGGAAAGCATTCTGTTTACTGTCAGGTTTACATAGGATTGAGGTTGTACATCGGATATTGATAGTTTGCAACAGTATGTTCTTACTGTATTTGCTTAGGATCTATTCTTAGTGAACAAGTGCAAGCATAAGCTATAAAGCTATCTTTGATAGACAATGTAGTTTAATTTCTTGCATAAAAGTTGACCATGTCCCGGTATCACTAGTTCGGGGGATCGTTGTTCTCCTATTAATTGTTTTCTTGACCTTGACATATCACATGACGACAGTGTGATTTTCATTCTGTCACGTGTTACAGTGGTGGTGACACTTCGCTATCTGAAATTTGGGGAACTGATTTTTACTATGTTTGCAAAAATGATCAGGTTTTGATTTCAAGGTTAACGTTCCCAATAGTCTAATTAACATGTAATGAAATATGGATTACTTCATGTCTGCAGCGACGTGTGTTCTGTGAAATGGAGGAAACATATGTTATGGTCAATGATATTCTTCAATTAGTAGTAATCAGAATGTGGATTAGAAGAAGAATATCTGGACTTGTGTAAATTGGTAACATGATTAATACATATTAGCGAGTGTTTTAAGAGGTTGCACTTCAGTTTCTGCAGAGTAACATCCAACTGATCATATTTCCTTTTTTTTTTTTTTTTTTTTTTTTGGTAACCGTGATTTCCGACTCATTGGCCGACTAATCCACGGGGTTTGAGTCCACCGCCACACAGACTCAAACCAGGTAAAGCCCTCCCTTTTCAGGAGGTTGGCGTGGCCACTTCAAGGTTGTTTGCACCTAGTGGGAACATGCGATGAAAAGTGGACACCTTATGTTTCCACAGCGCTCCATGTTTCTTACATTAGAATGGAAAAACAGGACAAGCAGAGTCCCAAACTCAAAGATAAGAACGCATTTGATTTGGGATCACTGAATTCAGTGTGATGCAGAAATGGAGAATACCAGACTAAATGTATGTCCAATTCCTTAGCATTTAGCCATATACTATTATTACTTGGTGACTGAGTATCAGTGGGGATGTCGAATTTTATGATATAAATGTATGTATGCTAAAGCCTAGTCTTTCTCATTTAAACCAGTGTGCATTTTGAGTACATGGATATCACTTTTGGCGTAGACGAAGTTTACTTGCCCACTACCTGATTGGCATACTAATAAATCTGTCCCAACTTACAAATGCAGATAAACAAATCTGAATATAAAGCATGATGTACAGTAGAACAAAATTGTAGAAAATTACCTAATCATGGATTCAACTAACAAGAAAATTACAATCGAACAGGTCACTGCAATGTACGATACGATCAAACAAACTGTAACAAAATTTGCATTACTTCATCTTTTGACTCGTTCGTTGACTGGTTTAACATGTTATGCTTTTGGGGGAAGACGACCGTTTTTGGGGAGTTCATAATGCTCGATTACTTGTATCTTTCGCTTCTGCTTCTTGTTTTCCAATTCTTTATACCTTTCTTGAAGCCTCTTCTTTGTTGACTCCATTTTTTCTTCACTAGTATTGCTTAAACTCTTCTGATCACTTGTTGCTGCATCAGAATCAATCGGCCTACTACGCTGACGATGAGTGACTAAACTCTTCTGATCACTTGTTGTAGCATCAGAATCAATCGGCCTACTACGCTGACGATGAGTGACTAAACTCTTCTGATCACTTGTTGCTGCATCAGAATCAATCGGCCTACTACGCTGACGATGAGTGACTAAACTCTTCTGATCACTTGTTGTTGCATCAGAATCAGTCGGTTGACAATGCTGGTCACGAGTGATTAAACCCTTATGATTCTTCGCTTGTTCTGAAATTCTCCATTCGTCTGCCATATCTTTCCATGCTTTGATGAGCGTTCTTGCAAGCTGGCTAATATCTTTAGAAGCATGTTTTTTAAACGCATTAACTGTTACTCCTATCCCGGTGTTCTTAAGAGTTTCCATAGAAATATCCATGTTCTGAAGCTTCTTTAACAAGTCCAACAATGTCGACTGAGATTGAGATTGAGATTGAGATTCGTCTCCTGTACTGTTTTCAAGAACCCCTTTGATCCTCAAAACCTCATCAATTCCATTACAATTTTCAACATTCTTCTCAGGAGTGATCGGACTCTTTCGAACAACATTATCTTTACCCCAATCACTTTTAGTTTTCACTTTTATTTTAACAACGGGCCTTTGTCGTTGTGGTTCAGTTGTCGTCACATCTTTCATCCCCTCTTCTCGGTCCAAACTAGTTTTCTTTTCGCTACTTTCGACCCATTCATCAACCATGCCTCTCCAATCATTAACAAGAGACCTTGAAGCCCTAGAAATATGCTTGGAAGCATGTTTTCGAAATACCTTTACAGATTCTCCAATCATCGTTTCATTGAGAACTTTAACTGATAATCCCATTTGTTGAAGCTGTCTCAAGGAATGGTACACAACCCATGATCGACATTCATCGTCTTCGACTTTTTCATCAAAAAAAGCTTTGATCCTCAAAACCTCATTAACTAATTCTTTTTCCTCACATGACATTACAATCTGATCGATCAACTCTCGCCAATTATCCATAAGTACAATATGTTCAAATCGATTGTTTCGTTAGTATGATTATGATTATGTAACACCGATAATCAAGAACTTACAATTGTATGAAAGGTTTTTTAAAACTTGGGAGCCAAGAAAATAGAGATAGACACTTTTTTAATGTGGGTGAGAGAATATGAATAGTTGTGGTAATTTAGGCCAGCCTTGGGCCGCTTTTCAAGTGGGCGTTTATTGGGCTTATATTTTTAGTGAGTTTCTTTTTATTGTTTCTGATCTGGTCATCTTCTTTAAAGGTATGTTTTTTTTTTCTGATTTTATGTCTTTCTTTTGGGTTGTGGTAAAATGAGATTTGTGTTAGTTTCAAATGAAAACTAACACAAAATTAGTCCCAAAGTTTGGAAATTTCTAATGAAAACTAATACAAAATTAGTCTCTAAGTGTGTGTCAACGCGGAGATAGTACACACGTGTATAGGAAAAACCAAATATAGTATACCGTTTCTAGAATGCAAGCAAGCTAGCGACTCTCCTAGTAGCGAAGAAAAGGGGCATTCGGGAAGCGACTTCGCTGCAACGTGCGAGTTTCTTTTCATCTCGAAAGTAAGCACGTTCGTTAAATAAAGATCTTTTTACCTGGTTTTTAAGTGGATTTAAGTCGATTGAAGTCGATGTAATTTAATGATTGATAATTTGATATTTAAAATTTTGGACATTATTATTTTTTATTTTATTCAAACAGTCTCGTATTTTTTGCGCTTACAAGTTATAATGTCCTACGAGTTTGGTTTGCCGTAATCTCTTGTAACTGAATATAATGGTAATATTACAATTACGTGTTTTTTATTCATATAATGGAGAGAATTGCAATTCAAATTACATTATGTGGACGGTTTAGTTTGTAATCAAACTCTAATTCAGATACCATAATTACATCAAAGAAAAGAATTCATATTACATTGAAAATTGGATGTAAAGTTTAGAATTACGTTGTAATACATCGTTTATACTTTCAATAATTGTTATTATTATTTATAATAAACATCACTTTATTATTATTATTATTATTATTACAATTATTAAAAAATATTTATAATTATAATCATCATTTCATTATAAGTTTTTACATAAGGTTGGATAGTAGTTTAGACACAAGTTGTGCTCTTATATTATGATTATAATAATTATTATAATAATAATTATTATTAGTATTATTTTATTATTATTATTATTATTATTATTATTATTTTTTTTTTCATTAAAATATTATTATTATTATTATTATTATAAACCATCACTTTTATTAGAAACAAAAAGGGATTTACAACAAATTGGATGGGAGTCGAGATACTATCTGCGCTCCCACCCCTTTAGCAATGGTAAAACTTATTCTATGAAAAATATGTACAGCAGCGCGCGCTCCAATGTCTTGAGCCTTTGAAAATCTCTGAATCCGCTTCAGCAACGCAACTGCATCTTCCTGTAACTCCCCTAAAGAAGAAAAGGAGAATAATAGGAATTACAAGTTAGTGGGAAGCCGAGATAATATCTCAGCCCCCACTCCTTTAGCAATAGTGAAATTTATCCTATTAAATATATGAGTAGCAGCACGTGCTCCAATGTCCTGAACCATGGAGAACTTTCGGATCCGCTTCAGCAAGGTAACCGCATCCTCCTCTAAATCCCCAAAGGAAGAGAAAGCAAATGGGAGAAACCCATAACCAATAGCCGCACAGTTAACCATATACTTAACACGTTTACGTTTTGCAGCATCAACCACCGCACGACCATGCATGAAATCAACCATACCGGTTTGTGTCAAAGGAGAAGATCCAGTCAGATCCACACAGACATCAAGCCCTCTATCCCGGTTTATTGTTATTATTTCTTATTATAAAACATCACTTTATCAGAATGATAGGATCTACAAAAAGTTAGTGGGAAGCCGAGATACAGTATTAGCCCCCACCCCTCTAGAGATAGCAAAACAAATCCTATTAAGAATATGAGCAGCACCATGTGCTCCAATATCTTGAGTCATGGAGAATTGTCGGATCCGCTTCAGCAAGGCAACTTCATCCTTCTCTAATACCCCAAACGGGGAAAATGAAAAGGGGAGAACACCATATCCAATGTCTGAACACTTAGTCTCATACTTGACTCGTTTACGATGTGCTGCATCGTTCACTTCACGACCAGGCACAAAATCAACCATCCTAGTTTGTGCTCCAATGTTGTGAGTCACCAAGAACTTCCGGATTCGATTCAGTAGGGTCACCGCGTCCTTCTCTAATTCCCCAAGAGAAGAAAACCAAAAGGGGAGAAAACCATAACCAATATCAAAACACTTATCCTCATACTTGACGCTCTTACGACGTGCTTCAACGGTCACTACACGACCAGGTACAATATCAATCATCTCAGTTTCGTCAAAGAAGAGGACCCTATAAAATGCACACACACACATCAAGCCCTCTGTCCCATGTGCAAAGCAACATATCAGCTGGACGTAAGGCTTTGTCATGCCCTCCACCAAGCCCGATGTCAACTTCTTTGCCAGCTAAAATCCCAGACCGAAATCAACAAGAGTATCATGCAGAACATTATGCTGATGTTTAATACCAATAATACCATCACGTGATACAACATAGTCCCTATAAATATCCCCCCGTAAAGACCTTGGAGCAAGCTGAACATGGTTTCGAAATAGAGAATAAAAGAACACCTCCGATAAAATAACACACACCATAAGTCCTGCCATTCATAGTCTGTCCCAACCTACATATCGGAACCACCCTAAGCCAAACATTTGTCGAGTAGATTGTTAGGAATAAAATTAGTAACGGTTTTGTATTGTACTACCAGCATTAATATTGTTTAATGATGGTAGTGATATTCTTAGTAATAATAGTGTATGAACAGAATTGCACAAAGTGGACATGAGAAGATTAATGTTGATGGTTATGTTAATTACAGATAAAGATTAACGCCGTTTGAAGTTATTTTTAGGAGATATTGTGCATATATCTCTTAAGTTTAAATTATCTTAGTACATCTTTATCTTGTAAAGGACTCCTTTTACTATAAAAGAAGGTCTTAGGTTAGCTATAAAAGAATCATATTTCATATGTGTTTTACTTCAAGCTTGTAACTCTTAATACTCTAGTTTGGAGTATTAATATAATCAGTAATAATATTGAAGTATCTGAGTTACATTTTTGTTCACACATTATACATAATCTTCATAATATCAAAGAGTAGATTCCGCATACTCTTTGATATCATTCAAAGTTCTCACTAAGTCTATATAGGATTTATCATGTGTAGTCTAAGTCTACAAGGTAGGCTAACAAGATCATAAGGGATCAACAAGTGGCATCAGATCTTGTTGAGAAGCTTTGATCTTGAAGGTTATCAAAGAACTCCTTCTAACAAAAGAGATGGATTCAGAAGTTGCACTACCTAGCACAATGAACAAGGTTCCAATCTTCAAACAAGGAGAGTTTGAAGAGTGGAAATTCAGATTCACTTAAATTATGCAGATTTACAATTGGGATCTGTAAAAAATAATTGATTATGGGAACTCTTACAAGGAGTCTGGTGCCTCTACATTAGAGGGCAAGTCAAAGGAAATTACTACCGATGAAAAGAAACAAAGGACTAATGATATGAAAGCAAGAAGTATAGTTATGATGGCTATACCAAATGAGCACATTCTTGCTTTCCAACAGCATGAAGATGCTAAGTTAATGTTTGATGCCTTTGTTCTTAGATTTGGTGGTAATGACTCCACCAAGAAAGCATTATTAAAATCAATGTTTGAAAATTTTAATGCTAATGGTTCATGATTTTTTAACTCTATCTACAATAGATTTCAAAGGGTTGTGAGCAGACTCATCACTCAATGAGGAAGGGTTGAGCAGGAAGACATAAATGCCAAGTTTCTTAGAAGTATGTATGCAAAGATGGAAACTACGGTATCCATTTGGGAAAACAAAAAGGACATTGATACAACCAATATTGATGATTTGTACAATCACTTTAAAGTGGTTGAACAAAAACTTAAGAAGAAGGATGGGTTAATCAACAATATATCTAACTTAACATTATTTTAAGTCTAAGTTCTAATAAGGAAGTAAGTATTGAAAGCAGCATTAATACTGACAATACATCTTTTAATTCTGGTAATGATGAGTCAGTTGTTGGAGCAGAATATGCACTCTTATCCAATCATAAGAATATGTCAGAAATAGTTGAAAGCGATATCCAACAAATAAATGATGATGATTTATAAGAGATTGAGATAAAGAATCAGCTTGCTTTCCTTAGCATGAAAGTTAAGAGATTTCTTAGAAGAACATGAAAGCAGATCAATTTAGATGCTAGAGATTAAATTGGCTTTGATAACTCAAAATAGAATGCTACAAGTGTCACCAAAAAAGGCATATTGCAAGGGAATGTAGTGGTACAAGGAGCATATCACAAGACTATAAAAATGGTGGATAAAGAAACCTCAAAAGCACTTGTTGGGAATTATTGTATTGCGTACCAAGTACCGTTAGTATGTAACCAAGTACTGTTAGTTATAGCAAGTACTGTTAGTGTATGCGCAATACATGTCAAGTACCGTTATGCTTAATGTTAAGTACTGCTAGATAGATAAGAACTATTATATATTTGGAAAAGATATGTTCTAGTTATATTGGGAGTATATGATGTGTAATATACGTATCCTAATAGAATATTATAGGAGTTCATTGTACTATAAAAGGAACATAGGTATGATGAGTTTTATGTACCTCAACAAAGCGATTAATAAGAATCGAATAGTTAGTAGAATTCTATGTTCTTCTTTGCTTATCTAGGTTAGATTCCGCATAACTTATATAGGTTGAGTAAGAGTATCTCACGTGCTCTAATTTGATTGTAAGCTATTGTACAATCCTTAACAGGATCTCGATCTATTCAAAGGGATCAAATAAGTGGTATCAGAGCTTGTTGAGAAACTCTGAATAAGAAGAACAAACCCTAAACCTAGAACCTCACTCAAATCACATCATGTCTCAGAATGACAATTATTATTATTATTATTATTATTGTATTATTATTATTATTATTATTATTATAATTATTATTATTATTATTATTATTATTATTATTATAAGAACATCACTTTATTAGAAAAATAAGATATTTACAAAAAGTTAGTGGGAATATGAGATATAATCTGGGCATCCACTTCTTTAGCTATAGCAAAACCAATCATATTAAAGATATTGATAGCAACACGAGACCCTATCATGAGTCATGGATAACTTTTGAATCCGCTTGAGCAAGGTAGTCGCGTCCTCCTTTAATTCCCCCCAACAAGGGAATGAAAAACGGAGAAACCCATATCCAATAGTTGCACATGTAGTCTCACATTGGCCACGTTTACGCTATGCGGCATCAATTACCACACGACCGGGCACAAAATCAGCCATCCCAGTTTGTGTCAAATGCGAAGACACAGTAAGATCCACACAGACATTAAGTCGTAAATCCTAAGAGTAAAGAAACATATATGCCATACATAAGGGTTTGTCACACCCCCATTTAACCCAATATCAACTTTAATTGACACTAGTTTGCATATATCTAAAAATAGAGGTGTAGGTGTTGCCCAATTAGAGTATTCAAGAATTGTTGGTATGTTGATGTATTTGATGACATGTATACGATCTGACTTAGCATATGTTGTTGGCAGGCTAATTAGGTATACTTGTAATCCAAGTGATGCACATTAGAAAGCTATAACTATGGTACTTTCATTATTTGAGATATAGTCGCGATTATGGACTAAAATATGCTAGATATCTAGCTGTTATCGATGGATATAGTGATGCGAATTGGATATCTGACATAAAGAATTCTAGACTAGTGGATATGTGTTTACACTAGGAGGAGCCGCTATATTAGGAAGTCTTCCAAGCAAACTGCAATAGCTAAGTCTACGAGGAAATCATAATTTATCGCCTTAGATTAGTGTGGAGAAGATGCGGAATGGCTACGTCAATTCGTAGAGGACATACCCAAGTGGCCTAAACTGGTAACGGACATTAGTATACATTGTGATAGTCAATCGGCAATTGGCAAATCTCATAACACAATTTATAATGGAAAGCCTAGACATTTCTATCATCGACATAATTCGGTACGACAACTACTCTAAATAGGAGTTATCTAAATTGACCATGTGAAGTCAAAGGATAACATCGCGGATCCGCTTTCTAAAGGCTTAAGCAGAGAGTTAGTTTGTAAGTAATATAAAGGAGTGAGTCCAAATCCCTTAAAGGATTGGATTTTTTTGAAAGAAAACCTAACCCATTTGATTGTAGATCCTAAGATCTATGTTCAATGGGATAGCCTAATCTTAGAAATGTGGGGGAATTCATGTCAATGTGGGAGAGTCACTGACTGTAGTAACTATCCTAGTCCATTCCTAAAATAATGTGACTTGTTAAGAGTTTAAACACATGGCTTAATAATTCAAGATGAAATCATTAAGCACAATGGTTCAACATGAAATACGAAAGTATATGTTTTTAATGATTCAAGATGAAATCAACTATGTGAGAGAGAAGTGAGGTGGCTTCGGAGAAAACTGTGGGGGCACAATTTTTAAAAGTTCTTCGAGAACTAGACTAGTGTTCATGACCATAACGAGCACGACTATGAGGACTTGACAAGATCAGGAAGAGTCTTGTGTGAGTGTGTATTGTCGTCTACGTAAACAGAGGTTGAGTTCAAGGACATCGCGTCTACTCAGATCTAGGAGATTAAGTGCATCTAACAAGGGATGTTCAAAGTGTCACACCTACCTATCATTTGTAGGACTTAACCATATATATTTCACCGCAACTTTTATGTGTTATTTGTGAGACCCCCAAAATCAGACAAGGAAACACATAGGCAGCAATGGGGTTCCACGTTATGGTACAAGAAACAATGAAATACTGTTGACACCAAGTTGACGTAATAAAAACATATACATTACATCATAATCATCAGCTTTTTTAAACAAAGGTCCTAGCGTTATATAAGCGGAAAAATCTATTATTTAATTATGGTTTCTAACTTATATTAACCAAGAAATACATGATAAACTTCTGACAGTTTTTAGATAAAACCAAAGTTTAAATATACACAGAAATCTCCACGCTGTGATAATATCCTGCGGGCTCCCATCCAAGCAAAGCTAAGTATTAAGTGATATAAACATTTAAAATTGTCAACACAAATTTAAGTGATATTCAAAGGTTTAGCAGTAAAGTTGTGGAACATAAGCATTCATTTGTAAACAAGAAATAGGGGAAATGGTTATGTACATTAACCATAGTCCGAAACATTATTATTGCTGATAGTTCATGAACCGAAGCTTAACACATGTATGTTCCTCTAGTGAGTATTCAGCCTAAATACTCAAGTAACAAATCAAATGTTAAATGCGTCAAGGTAATCGGGACGGGGATTGTCAATCCCGATGGATCCACCTACAACATTCGCGCTTAGCAACACAAGTAAATTAACGGTTCATGATCAAGAGAGGAAACTTAAGGCTGTTGACTAAAGCAATAATAGCAATGAGAACTGTTGGAAAGCATACAAGTCTGGATAGCATACAAGTTCTGGATAGCATACAGTTTTTAAATGAATGTGTTCCATGTAAAATCTCACCCCGCGTTTAGAAACAATGTGCAAGTAAAAAGGGGCTATGAACTCACCTTAGCCACAAGGTAAGTGAATCACTATACTCAGAAGCTGGGAAGAAACAGTAGTGGCAAGACGATCACCGACGATATAGATGCCCGATAAACACGAAAGTCGCAACCTACCAAATAAGGCGCGCACTTTATTAATATTTGACTCAAGTATAAACCATACTTAATAGCATAAAACTCAACATTACAAAACCATGACAAACCTGAAAGAACAACAATGCAAGTGATACTATAATACCCTTCTAGATGTTTACTTTATTAACTACTTCCTCGATAAAAATCTGCCGGTACATACCAAATGTACAAGATCGTTACCCTTACTTAGACAACTCGAATTTTTATGAAACCTGGTGAAAAAATCAATCATAACCTGAATATAACTCAGTTTAAATTTCATCTAATGAGTTACATTTTAAAACCACCTGCTCGACACATTTCTAGACTTGAAAAAACGGACAGATTTGAACACTCGACTCGTGAAACCATTTTGACCATCCTAACCTCTATCATTAGAAAAACCGACCATTGACTTTGAAAAGACTCAAATTGCTAAGTTTAGGGCCTGAGAATAGCCCTTGGCCATTTGAAAAACTCAATTTATAGTCCCCGAGATTCGATCCAAATATCGACAACAAATTCATATTGTGCCGATACTCGTCTCCCTGTACACGAATAATCAAACTAGCGTAACTTCTTCCTCGTTTAAAGTTAGAAGCTCTAATTTATATCATATCGAAGCTATAGAAAATCTCTACAACATGATCTCATCACCTAAACCTATATTCAGACTTAAGACATCCAAAAATAGCCTCAAACTCACTGCCCAAAACCATCACTCTAAAACTCATACCAAAACACTTTTTTAACACAAATTACCCATTTTCTATCAATCCTAACCTCCTAATATTACCCTTTATCAATCTTAACACTTGCATGTGACATAAACAAAATCAAATCCAAAAACTTAAACTTTTTATCATCAAAACATGGAGATCTTACTATGATTATCACATGCATAATGATCAAAACTCACATCAACCATAAAATCATAAGAAAACTTGGAAGTTATTGCATGTAAGGAATTTTTATACCAAAATGAACATCTTTGAATTTCTAGATAGGGTCTTGATTTAGTTTTTGTTAAAACAAGATGAAAATTGATGATCTTTGATGGTTTTGGTGTGGGAGGGTCGCGACATATAGAGAGAAGAATGAAAGGGAGAGAGTTTGTTAATATGTGTATGTTTTTCATGAAGGAAAATGAGAGTAGTTAGGTGAAAAAAATGTATATATAGTGGGGTTAAGGGCTTGTTTTGCCAAATGTATAATCTTTTGGACTTAAAAGCAATTTAATAGTTTAAAGGGTAGAAAATGACTATTAGTAAATTTTGAAAATATTTACGGAGCTTGGGTTTCGTAAAAATACTTTTCAAAAGTTAAAATGCATCATAAATATGATAATATGGTTTCCCGACACGACTTAACACGTAATTAAAACGAAATCGTCGAAAATATTAGTTATCGAAACAATCGATAATAAAATGTAAAATTTTGGGCATCTGTCGGCATCGCGATCATTAGTAGTTCTCGTTATTCATTGATTTTGAGTAAACTCGTTGTAAAATGCACGCGGGTGTTTTTAAATCAAAAACTTTGATTTAAGTAAATATAGAAAAATAAAATAAAAAATTTATAATTCCAAGTAAAGTATTATCAATGATCAGTAAATACTTAAAAAGTATAATTTATTAAAATCATCATGATCTCAGGATTTACATATAAAAATGCAAGAAAACGTAATACGTTGGAAAAATCAAGAAGAACGAATAAACTAATAAAATAATACCGAGAAAAGTAAAAGTTCTTACATTCTACCGCCTAAAGGAACTCTGGTCCCTCAGAGTTCAACTTGAGATAGAAGAAAATACGAACAAGTGGAGGTACATAGTTTAGAACAGATTCATTGCTTCCCATGTAACTTGTGCACCACGGCCTACCTTAACAATTAGAATTCACTATGCTTTAGTTTCTTAACTCCTTTTTGAATAAATTTTCAAACTTGGATTAGAATAATGACCTTTCAGTACTGAGATATATATAAGGGTAAAATGAACACAATGATGGCTTGCACGGACAAGGTGCGCTAGAACGAGTTAAGATTGATAATCGACAAGGAATCACAAATCGGGCAAATTGTAAAGCATGACAATTTACTTATTAGAAAGATAGACGGGAAATATGACTTACATGTATACATTTAAAATACAAGTTGTCACAATTACTTGTCTAGGATTTGGTATCGCTTTCAAATTTAGCTTAAGTATTTTCTTGATTAAAAGAAAAATTTACAAGGTTTTGTTGGGAATTATTTTAAAGTACCAAGTACTGTTAGTGTAAGTATAAGTACTGTTAGTGTTGGCAAGTACTGTTGGTGTTAACACGGTACATATCAAGTACTGTTAGTGTTAAGTACAAATACTGCTATATTGATTAGGACGAATATATCTTTGTAAAAGATATGTCATAGTTATAGTTAGAGTATATCTTATGTGATATACTTAATAGTTAGAATATTGATAAGATATCGTGTGTGATATACTTATCTTTATAGAATATTCTAAGGTTTCTAGGGTTCCTTACTCTATAAAAGGAACATAGGTATGATGACATTTATGTACCTCGTTCAAGTTGATTAATAAGAGAATTGAATAGTTAAAAGTAATTCTGTTCTTCTGTGCTTTATAAGTTAGATTCCGCATTACTAGAACCACATAGATCATACTTTGTGGCAGGTTATCAAGAATGGGAATACACCTAAGAAGTTGCATTGGTTACCTAATGGTACATGTTATGCTTTACCTGCTATGACTGCTGAACAGGTGCAAGAAGAGATCAGAGAAAGAAAGGACAGATCTACTTTGGCTATGGCACTTTCAGAAGACATCTTACCTAGCTTTCATCACTACAAGAATGCAAAGGCTATGTGGGATGCCATCAAACTTAGATTTGGAGTTAATGACAAATCTAAGAAGATGAAGAAGATTGTTTTGAAATAATAATTTGATAACTTCTCAATTTCCAGTACTGAAGGAATCCATAGCAGTTATGGAAGGTTCAGCAAATTGCTTATTCAATTGGCAGTTTATGGACTTATAATTCCTAATGAAGAAGCCAATCTAAAATTCTTAAGAGGTGTTCCACAAGAATGGAAAGCAATAGCTATGTACTTCATCACAAGAGATGATTTGGATACAACTCCTTTTGATCATCTTTATAACAATCTTAGAGTTTATGAGATGGATGTTAAAGGCATTGAAGTGACAAAAACAGCAGCAACAACAACAAAGTCTAACTTGGCTTTTGTGTCAGCAGGAAACAGCGGTCTTTACTCTCAAAATACCGCTGGTAGATCAAGCAGCGGTACTTACTTCCAAAATACCGCTAGTGGATCAAGTAGCGGTACTTACTTCCAAAATACCGCTAGAGGACTAACAAGCACTACTTACTCTCAAGGTAATGAAGGCAGTCCAATTACATCTCAGAATTCACAAGGAAGATCCTCACCATTCTTTAGTGACAATGATGCCTTCTCATTCTTTGATGGACAAGACAACAGACCAAGGCTGACTCTCAATGACTTGTTCCAAATGGATGATGCTGATGTTGAAGAGATGGACCTCAAATGGCAAGCTGCTATGATCTCTGTAAGATCAAATAGGTTCTACAAAAAGACTGGAAGGAAGATGACTGTTGATCCTAATGAACCACTAGGATATGACAAGTCTAAAGTTGAATGCTATAACTGTGGAAGGAATGGACATTTTGCAAGGGAGTGCACTAGAGATAAGGCTGATAGAAGCAGTCAAAAGTCCAAGAACAACTATAGAACCAGTCCAATAATCTCTGAAAGCTTTCCAAAAGGAGATAGCAGGAGTCCCAAAGGAACTAAAGCATTGGTAACTGTAGATGGAGTGGTGAATTGGGCTGAAGATGAGGAAGAAGAAGAGCTTGGTTTGATGGCTCTCTCTCATGAAGATACTGAGGTACATCCTTGTTCTAAAGACTATCTTCTTAAATTTAATAGTCTAAAAGTAGAAGTAGATGAACAATATCAAAAGGTTAACACATGTATTGTAGAAGCAAATGCTTTTAAACAGGGTGTTTCTAAGTTAGAAGAAAATACAGTTTTGTATAAAAAGGGTCAACAAAACTATAAAGAGAAAATTAGAATTTTGACTCTTCAAATAAGAGAAAAAGGTATGGAAACTAAAGCTTTTGAAAAACAACTTGTAAAAGTAATAACAGAAAATAAAGTTTTAAAAGCTAGTCTTTTAATGAAAGGAAAGTGATTAATCAATGGCAAAAATCCTCTAAAGGATCGGGTAAGCTGATTAATTCACAAATGGGGTATTATGATAAAACAGGCATATGATATATTGAGGACCAACCTGGGATAACCTTAACTGACAAGGACTTATCAAAGGGCATTTTTGATAGTTCTAATGAGTCAGATGTTACTCATGAAAATGATAGATATGTTGAAGGAATGAAGTCAGTTCCTTCACCATTATCAGGAATTTTCATGTCCCCCAATGATGATGTAGGTATAGGGTTAGATGAGTCAAAAGTTGTTATTGATATTAAGTCAAATGATTCAAACTCTAGTACCATGACCCAAGATAAATCTGTTGTGACAAAAAACATTGTTTATCCACCTTTAATGAGCAATTTTGTGTCTGAAGGACAAGTGTCTACAACCAGTTCTGCTCCCAAGCAGGTAAAACTCCTCGCAAGGTACTGGATAATAATGCAAAACATAATAATACCAAGAGGGGTGGGATAGGTTTTGAGAAAACTAAGTCAAAACAACCTTTTGGGTCTTCTTTGAGAAGAGAAGGATGTTATGTTTATGGTAGTCAATCATTTTATCAAAGATTGCACTTTACATGAAGATAAAATTGCAAAACAGAAGGCTGCACAAAAAGTCACAAAGAAAAGTAATGGGAAAAATACACAGGTTAATGGGCA
This sequence comes from Glebionis coronaria, assembly GCA_025667525.1. Lineage (NCBI taxonomy): Eukaryota > Viridiplantae > Streptophyta > Magnoliopsida > Asterales > Asteraceae > Glebionis > Glebionis coronaria. The sequence goes on from CM046874.1 coordinate 647,778,567, forward strand.
GATGGGATCTAAAGATAACAAACCTAAGTTTCATCATGCTAAAAGGGTAAATAAACCTCATAAGGTTAATGATAGGGTGTAAACACCCATCCTTTTTACCACTTAATTACAATATAACCGAGCCAAAACGTGTATTTTATGTCATTTATGTCGGAATTATGCGTGGTTTGTGTTTTTGTTGTGATTTAGGACGAAAAGGTGAAAAGTGGAGAAAACACGGGCATTCACGGGCTTTTATCGAAGAAAAAGACGAAAGACGAAGTCAAGAAGTCAAGAGTGCAAAAAGAACGGAAGTCCAAGACCAATTCTGAAGATTTATCAAAGAAAAAGTCAAAAGACGGAAGTTTACTAAAAGCCGAAGAACTCAAGTCTTATTTATGAAGAAATGTCAAGACGAGTTCAAAGAAATCCCGAGACAAAGTCATTAAAGTCCAAGTATCAAGAAGATTAACAAAGGATTAAGAAGATCAAGGACTAAAGCATGCAATTAAGGAAAAGAAGAAAGAGGGGAGGAAGCTTCCTAAGCACTCCCTAATCCTCCCCTATAAATAGTCATTAAGATTTACATTTCATTCTTGTTGGCTAGTTTGACAAACTATGCTCTTCCACCTTTCATTTTTGCATTTTGCTTAATTGTCATTTAATTTCTTGTCTTACACCTTTAATTTATTGCCTTTAATTCAAGTAAGTGTTCTTAATTTTGTTGTTTAATCTTATTTACTTTTGATCAAGCCTTCTATTATTCATCTCATTCTACCTTTCTTGATTTTATTTACCTTTGATTCGATATAATCTTTGATCTTGCTTAGTTTTGATGTTTGATTGAGTAAAAAGTTTATCTTTTTATTCATCTATAAGTTTTAATACAAATGAGCTTTGAGCTTGACATGCTTATTGGCTTATTTTATGTTTAGCTTATTTACTTTTTAAAAGTTTTCTTAAAAAGGTTTCGTCTTTTTAAAGTTTGATTTAAAAGTTTGCTTATTTAAGTTTTGATAAGTTCTTATTAGTGCTTATTAATCCTTTTATCTTAATTAGTAAAGTTTTGGATAGGGCTTATTGAATCTTTGCTTATTTGGATTAGCTTTTCTCGAATTTACAAGTCATCGGAAAAGGTTAAAACCCTTTTCCGATTGAACATTCCAATTTCCCCATCATTTGTATTCCGATAATTGGATCGGAATAGGGTTTATAGCTTTCCGATTTGGTTCCCTTTCATTCCGATCATTGGATCGGAATAGGTATTTAAACATTCCGACCTGGGGTGTTATTTTCAGTATTCCGATAGGGTTTGTTTCCTGTATTCCGATTTGGATTCCGACCAGTATTCCGATGGTGAGTTTTGTTGTTATTCCGATGAGTGTTGTTTTTAGCTTATTCCGATTACTTTCCGATAGGGGTACATTCCGATCGGATTCCGATTGGATTCCGATCAAGTGTATTCCGACAGGTTTGTTTTGTTTTGTTTTAATATTAAGCTTATTTTTTCACCATTTTAATTTAGTGTTATTTTAATCGTTTTTCTCTATTTTAAATTTTAAGTTTTTATCTTTATTACATTGTCAAATTAACTTTCGTCGAGTTTTAATTTTTGTCATTTAATTGATTTACTTTTAAAGTTTGCACAATTATCTTTTAATTAGTTTTATTTTTTTTAAGTTATCGTCATTTACTTTAACGTTGTGCAATTTATTTTATAACAACCAAAAATATTCTTTTTCACCAAAAACAATTGAGTCGCACTTTAAACCGGAAATCAATTCGATTAGACACCGAGAAACGAACTTTTTCAACTAGCAAAATCTCAATTTCAAATGGCGCCGTTGCCGGCTCTTTTCGTGAGGATTACCGGTTTTTTGTGAGAGACGCGTTGGCTTTTGGGATCCGTTCACTTGTGAACGTTATTTTTCGTGTCCAAAATTTTCAAAAATACCAAAAACATTTGAAAAATCATAAAAAGCATTTCTTTTTCAAAGTTTTGCACCAAAAATATTCTTCTTGCTTATCTATTTTTCTTTATGGATTCTTATGTCCATTGCGTTGGGTGTGGGAAACGATTATACGGGAACGACTCATGTCAATGGTTTACATGTGAGCGGTGCGGAAACGATATCGACAACACACAATTCGTATTTTGTCCCTTGTGTAACTTGACTAATTCGTCCTTTTTGAATCCACCTCCTGTTCCCCCGTGCATCTATTGTGGAAGCGATTCTCATTGGCATGTTTCGTGCCCGGTTCGATACCCGTATGGTCACGAGCAAGAACCGGGTTACAATTATGACAATGGTAATAGCTATCCACATGATGCACCCAGTTTCTCTCCATACCCGTGGTGCTATATTTGTGGGGGCCCTCACGGTGCTTCTTCTTGTGATCCGTCGATGGTTTTTGAGAAAGTTTCGTGCTATCATCCCAGTGTCTATAACTTTGAGCCCCCACATCACACCCTCAATCATCAATCCTCTCAGCAAATTAATCTTGACCAACAACTCACTTCTTTGAACCATATTTTAGAAAGTATAGCTCAATTCCGAGCTGACTTGCATCAGGAAAGGCAACCTTTGCTTGATGTGGACGAAACCTTGAAAACCACCGACACCTTTTTGAGCCAATTTAGTCGTTTTCCCTTCTTTTCTACACCAAAATGTTTAATTACAGCGTGGGATAGAATTGGTGAAATTGAACATACTCGGGGAGATGAACAACAAAAATTGCTTCATGAGCTTCTTAAAGATGTGGAGGTCATCAAGGAAGAGTTAGCCGACTACGTCACTCCTAACTGGACTCGTCCCATCTATTATGATGATGACGACGACGATGATGTCTACACTTTCAACGAATCTTCTGAAGTTGCTGCTCCTACTCTCGATGTTCCTACTGCATCTAAGGATCTAGATTCATTGAATGAGCTTAGTGATGTTGGTCTCGACAAATTATTGGATGATGAGGTTTGTGACTTACCTGCTATGGAGCTTCAGGACGACGTTGCTTTCACGCAAGCAGTCAATCCAAATGATGACGATTCTTCTCCCTGCTATGAGAATTTCACTTTTGAAATTTCTCAATCTCCACCGGGAGATGCGGGCGATGATGATTTATTCTCTCCGGCTTACGAGAAGTTCACCGATGAACTTGCTCTTGAAGATGAGGTGGAAGACGTGATTCTCTGCGACAGATTACGGAAAGTGCATCTTCTTATTGCTCAAATCGAAGAGTTGAGTCTTTGCCTCCATCTATTCCTCACGTTGAAGATAATGACCCATTGCTAAAAGAAATCGACATTCACTCCATACCTCCAGGTATTGTTGACGATGACATGAAGGGGGATATTATTCTTGATAATTTGTTGCAGGAAGGTATTGACCCAAGTCCCCCTCCCGAGCACCTTTCATCCTCTCCTTTAGCCACTATTACGGAGGATGAGTGCTTTGACCCGGGAGGTGACATTGATTATGCTATGATTGATACCATTACGGCTTTGCCGCTTGCTCAGCATCCATTGTCTTTGGGGGATGACAATGTGCTTACTTTACCCACCCCACCTCCCGTGGATCTTGAATTCACATACTTCTCGTATGTTGAAAGGACCTTTCTCCCATTCAAGACTTATCCCCCCGCCTCTCCTTTGTTGATGTCAACCGGGAACGAGGACAAGGTCTTTGATCCCGGTATTACATTCGAGGCTTCCTCATGGACCATTTAATTCGGGGACGAGTCAGGCTCGTGACTCGGTTAATATAAACAAGCGCTTTTTGGGAGGCAACCCAATTATCTATCTATTTTTCCCTGTTTTCACCATAAGTGTAGGGGGAGCCCCGTTGGTGTTTCTTGCTTTCTTTCTTATCATGTGCAGGGATTAGAGCTTCAAAGACACACTCTGGATGACTTTTGAGGAACCGTGATTCCGTGTTCCCTTCTTCCCGGTTTTATCCTAAACTCTTTTTGATTCTCTATTTTATATTTCTCAATATTAAAATAGAAATCTCGTTAGTTGTCTTTTCCTTAGCAAGATTTAAACAAAGTGCACAATGTCCTAAGTGTAGGGGAGTTTACTCCCACATGCTTAAACATTGAGGACAATGTTTATATTAAGTGTAGGGGGACTTATATCGAAGTTAAGTGGCCTTTTCCTTGTTTTTGTCCTCATTTTAACCGGAAAATCAATTTTTCGACATTTTTCAAAATTTTTGATCTATTTTGGCCTATTAGTTTTCCCCTTTGTATAGTTATTTTCTTCCTTTATTAGAATAAATTTTTAATAAAGTGGTTTTAATTTTCAAACGTTGTGAATCTTTTGACTCAACCCGAGTTTACTTATCTAAGTTTACTCTAGCTAGTATCCTTAACGTGTTTAAATCAAGTTTTGCTAGGCTTTTATATAGGGAGCTATAAAACGCGAAAGTCTTAACTCTCACGGGTTAAGAACAAGAACTTTTCGCAAGTTCCTATAATTGATCCTAGAGAGTCGTTTATCAAGGGAACTTTAAAATGCGATTTCTAAACTTGAAAAAGTCTAAGAATTTGCATGATCCTATAGGCGACTCGAAAACCCAAAACTTTGATTTAATTGGCTAAGCATCCATGAGTCTCATTCCTTGAGATTTTAAACTGTGGAGAACGTGAGATGATAGAGTCAATTATAAGTTTGGTATTCTTTCGGGTGAATTTATGTGAGTTAATTATAAGCCTATTCTCCCATCGCTTGCTAATAAATTTATCTGCAATAAATAAGGTTGTACGATTTGAAAAGTTACTTAGCTTCTAGCCCAAGATCGTTTAAAAGTTGCTCGGTATGGATTAGAGTTCATAGCCAAGGAATAACTTATTGAAGTGGGATGCGAAGATTGGCGAGTCCAAAAAGGTCCTAACAAGGCATGAGGGCTACATTTTGTTGCTAAAGATCCAAAAGTGATGTGAAGAATCATTTATCGAAAATCAATATGAAGGATCGAGACACACGACGAAAAGCAAAAACTCCCCAAAAGTCATGGAGAAGTCTATCCAAAAAGACCCTAACAAGGTATGAGGATAAATAGATCCAAGTCCAAAAAGGAGGCGGATCGTTGTATATCAAAGTCCAAAATAAAGATTGGCGAAAAATGAAGAAGTCGTGGTCCAAATATGAAGAATCTCTCAAAACTTCAAGTGAAGAAATTCCTATATGAAGAGAAGACCATTATTTCATGAACGTCTCTGAAGGTTTGAAGTATGAAGTCGCTGCCAAATATCGGTCCGAGAAAGGTCTCAAATCGCGAAGCGAGTTATGCCAAGATATGAACTTTATGAGGTCCTGAGAAGTAGTTTTAAAAGATTTTGTCCTTTAGCTAACTATTGATTAAATCTTTCACTTTATTTTCGGCCTAATAAACTATCGAAATAAGTCAAAAATGCATCCTCGTGATCATTCAAGCCAATAATAAAATATAAGAGATACACCTAGGAATAAGGGAGTCTAAGTGAGTAATTGGCACACATGAGTTCGTGTTAGTTTGCTAACTTATAATAACAATGATCTCGTTTTTAAGCTTGGTTTAGAGAAAGTGAAAACTTGAGGATGATGATCATTCATGACATTTCCAAAACCCAAGGTATGATTTTGATTTCTTTACTTTGAATGTTTATAGTTTTTTATCTCTTTAATAAAGGCCAAGATGGATTGATTTTGATGAAAAATGTAAACGTGCTTTGTAACTATGCATTGCATGAGGACATTGTAATGGTCAAGTGTAGGGGATTTGATAGGTGTGTAAACACCCATCCTTTTTACCACTTAATTACAATAATAACCGACCCAAAACGTGTATTTTATGTCATTTATGTCGGAATTATGCGTGGTTTGTGTTTTTGTTGTGATTTAGGACGAAAAGGTGAAAAGTGGAGAAAACACGGGCATTCACGGGCTTTTATCGAAGAAAAAGACGAAAGACGAAGTCAAGAAGTCAAGAATGCAAAAAGAACGGAATTCCAAGACCAATTCTGAAGATTTATCAAAGAAAAAGTCAAAAGACGGAAGTTTACTAAAAGCCGAAGAACTCAAGTCTTATTTATGAAGAAATGTCAAGACGAGTTCAAAGAAATCCCGAGACAAAGTCATTAAAGTCCAAGTATCAAGAAGATTAACAAAGGATTAAGAAGATCAAGGACTAAAGCATGCAATTAAGGAAAAGAAGAAAGAGGGGAGGAAGCTTCTTAAGCACTCCCTAATCCTCCCCTATAAATAGTCATTAGGATTTACATTTCATTCTTGTTGGCTAGTTTGACAAACTATGCTCTTCCACCTTTCATTTTTGTATTTTGCTTAATTGTCATTTAATTTCTTGTCTTACACCTTTAATTTCTTGCCTTTAATTCAAGTAAGTGTTCTTAATTTTGTTGTTTAATCTTATTTACTTTTGATCAAGCCTTCTATTATTCATCTCATTCTACCTTTCTTGATTTTATTTACCTTTGATTCGATATAATCTTTGATCTTGTTTAGTTTTGATGTTTGATTGAGTAAAAAGTTTATCTTTTTATTCATCTATAAGTTTTAATACAAATGAGCTTTGAGCTTGACATGCTTATTGGCTTATTTTGTGTTTAGCTTATTTACTTTTTAAAAGTTTTCTTAAAAAAGTTTCGTCTTTTTAAAGTTTGATTATTTAAGTTTTGAAAAGTTCTTATTAGTGCTTATTAATCCTTTTATCTTAATTAGTAAAGTTTTAGATAGGGCTTATTGAATCTTTGCTTATTTGGATTAGCTTTTCTCGAATTTGCAAGTCATCGGAAAAGGTTAAAACCCTTTTCCGATTGAACATTCCGATTTGCCCCATCATTTGTATTCTGATCATTGGATCGGAATAAGGTTTATAGCTTTCCGATTTGGTTCCCTTTCATTCCGATCATTGGATCGGAATAGGTATTTAAACATTCCGACCTGGGGTGTTATTTTCAGTATTCCGATAGGGTTTGTTTCCTCTATTCCGATTTGGATTCCGACCAGTATTCCGATGATGAGTTTTGTTGTTATTCCGATGAGTCTTGTTTTTAGCTTATTCCGATTACTTTCCGATAGGGGTACATTCCGATCGGATTCCGATTGGATTCCGATCAGGTGTATTCCGACAGGTTTGTTTTGTTTTGTTTTAATATTAAGCTTATTTTTTCACCATTTTAATTTAGTGTTATTTTAATCATTTTTCTATATTTTAAATTTTAAGTTCTTATCTTTATTACATTGTCAAATTAACTTTCGTCGAGCTTTAATTTTTGTCATTTACTTAATTTACTTTTAAAGTTTGCACAATTATCTTTTAATTAGTTTTATTTTTTTTAAGTTATCGTCATTTACTTTAACGTTGTGCAATTTATTTTATAACAACCAAAAATATTCTTTTTCACCAAAAACAATTGAGTCGCACTTTAAACCGGAAATCAATTCGATTAGACACCGAGAAACGAACTTTTTCAACTAGCAAAATCCCAATTTCAGTTAATATGGTTAATAATATCCCTACCAAGGACTTTGTCCCAAGGGCAGTACTTATGAAACAAGGTCTAACACCTTTGAAGTCTGATAAGCAAAGTACCGGCAAATCTAGAACTGCAAGTACTGCTAGACCAAATTCAAGTACCGCTGGTCAAAAGTCTGGTAAACCAAGATTCCACAAAACTTCTAAGAGTGTAGTTGAGAGAGCTAGAACACCTAGAAGTAAGTCTAATAACAAACCAGTGAAAATGTGGGTCCCTAAAGGAGAAAAACCATGTGTTCAAGCAAGTACTGATAAAGCAGTACTTAAGCCAAAAAGGTTCAAGGACAACAAACCCACTTATGTCTTTGATTATTTGACTGGAACCATAAAGTATAACAGTTTGTGTAGTCTTAATGGAAAGACTACCTATCAAACTCTTAGGTATGTAAGACCCACAAGATCTAAGCTAAATGTGGCTTAGGTCCGTATTAAAAACTAATAAGTTTTGTGTATGTGCAGGGGCATCTAATTGATGAATTGAAAGATAAAGGAATTGTAGATAGTGGATGCTCAAGACACATGACAGGGAACAAAGATTTCCTTGCTGAATTTGAAGAATTCAGAGGTGGACCAGTAGCCTTTGGTGGTAGCAAAGGTAGAATCACTGGAAAAGGAAAAATCAATATAGGGAAGCTGGAGTTTGAAGATCTGTTCTTTGTAAAAGAACTGAATGAATTCAATATCTTTTCTGTATCACAAATGTGTGATAAAAAGAACAAGGCGCTCTTTACAGATACAGACTGCTTGGTGCTTTCCAAAGACTTAGAGATGCCAAAAGAATCTCAAGTACTGCTTAAGATACCCAGACAAGAAAATATGTACACCTTTAATCTTCATACTATTACTCTAACAGGTGGTATTACATGTTTGCTGGCTAAGGCTTCTAATGATGAGTCTAATTTATGGCATAGGAGGTTAGGTCATGTGAATTTCAAGAATCTTAATAGATTGGTGAACAAAAATTTGGTTAGAGGGTTACCTAACAAATCTTTTCAAAATGATTTCACATGTACTACTTGTCAAAAAGGTAAACATCATAGATCCTCTTGTAAGAACCAAGACTGTCAATTCTGTGACTAAGCCTTTGCAACTTTTGCATATGGATTTGTTTGGTCTAGTTTTTGTTAGGAGTATTAGCCATAAGACCTTTTGCCTAGTTATAACTGATGATTATAGTAGATTCAGTTGGGTTTTATTTTTAGCTCTTAAGAGTGAAACCAATGAATTACTTAAAGGAATTTATCACTTTAGTTGAAAAGCGGTTCACTAAACAAGTCTTAATCATTAGGACATATAATGGGACAGAATTCAAGAATGCTGAATTTGATGAATTCTGTAGGTCTAAAAGAAACAAGAGACAATTTAGCAATCTTGGAATCCACAACAAAATGGAGTAGCTGAAAGGAAAAATATGACACTAATTGAGGCTGCTAGAACCATGCTAGCTGATTCTATTTTGCCAAATACCTTTTGGCAGAAGCAATCAATACTGCATGTTATGTGTTAAATAGATTCTTAGTGACCAAGGCTCTAAACAAGACACCTTATGAACTTTTGACTGGTGTTAAGACAACCATAAGCCATTTGAGACCTTTTGGATGTCATGTGTCTATTTTAAATTCTCTTGATCATTTGGGGAAGTTTGATGGAAAATCTGATTCAGGATATCTAGTAGGATATTCATTGCAAGTAAAGCATATAGGGTTTATAACTTGCCATCTAGAAAAGTTGAAGAAAATGCCCATGTTAATTTCTAAGAAAATAAGTCCAATGTCCCAGGAATAGGTTATGCTTGGATGTTTGATTTGGATTATCTAAATAACTCTATGGATTACTATTATGTGCAAAAGAATTGTCAAACTAACAATGCAGGTGAGGAGGTTGGTACAACAATGTTAGGTACTCAAGGAGGACCTTCTTCATCAAATTCTCAGGATGATGATGTTCACATTTATGTACCAAGTATACCTATTGTTTCTCCTATGGCTGCTAGCCCCCAAAAGCAAACAATGCCATCAACTGATGATCAAGCCTCCGAAGAGCTTCAGAGGCTTCAAGATCAAGAGAAAAATTCTACAACTTCTAATGAGCATTCAGGAGAAGAATATTTGGAATCACAACACTCAGCAGTACATATTACACCTAGCGGTGCCTCATCTACAAGTACTGCTAAGTCAAATTCTGCAAAGTCAGTTGATTTATTAGAAGATATTCTATAAGCTATTGACAGTGAAGATGCTTATACTAGTCCAAATGAAGGAATCTTCTCCAAAGCTTCCTATAATGAGCAGGGTGCAGTAACTGATTTCAATAATTTGGAAAGTGAAATTCTAGTCAATTCTATTCCCACTCATAAATTCAACAACAAACCATCCTACTGCTCAAATTATTGGAAACCCTAACTCTACTGTGTAAACCAGAAGACAACTTCAAGCCAATATTGAAACTTATGTACTTGTGAGTTATGTCAAACAACAGTAGAGAACAAATCATAAGGATACTCAGCATTGTTTGTTTGCCTGTTTCTTATCACAAGTAGAGCCTAAGAAAATTTCTCAAGCTCTTGATGAAGTAAGTTGGGTAGATGACATGCAAGAAGAATTAATGCAACTTGAACTACAAAAGGTTTGGATTCTTGTGGATCTTCCCTCAAGTAAAAGAGTTATTGGTACTAGATGGGTTTTCAGAAATAAGAAGGATGAAAGAGGTGTTGTTGTGAGGAACAAGGCAAGGCTTGTTGCTCAATGCTATAGACAGGAAGAAGGGATAGACTATGATGAGGTTTTTGCACCAGTGGAAAGAATAGAAGCCATTAGGTTATTTTTTGCCTTTGCATCATATATGGGTTTTATAGTCTATCAGATGGATGTGAAAAGTGCCTTTCTTTATGGTACTATTTCTGAGGAGGTATATGTTTCACAACCTCCAGGTTTTGTAGATTCTAAATTCCCCAACAGGTTCTACAAAGTTATCAAGGCACTTTATGGTTTATATCAAGGTCCAAAGGCTTGGTATGCAACCTTATCCACTTTTTTGTTGGAACATGGATATAGGAGAGGTACAATTGACAAAACTCTCTTCATCAAAAAGAATGCTAAGGATATTATCCTAGTTCAAGTCTATGTTGATGACATTATTTTTTGTTCAACCAAGAAATTATGGTGTGAAGAGTTTGAAGCTTTGATGAAAGGAAGTTTTAGATGAGTTCTATGGGAGAACTTACCTTCTTTTTAGGACTACAAGTCAAACAGAGGAAGGATAGAATATTTATCACCCAAGATAAATATGTTGCTAAAATCTTAAAGAAATTTTCATGTATGGATAAAAGGAGTACAAGCACACCTTTTGAAGCTAAGAAATCTTTGTCAAAAGATGAACATGGTGAAAATGTTGATATTCACATATATAGGTTAATGATTGGTTCATTGATGTATCTTACTACTTCAAGACCAAATATTATGTTTGTTGTGTGTGCCTGTTCAAGGTTCCAAGTCAATCCAAAGGTGTCACATCTAATGCTGTGAAAAGGATTTTTAAGTATCTTAAAAGTCAGCCTAATTTAGGATTATGGTATCCCAGAGACTCAACATTTGATTTGGAAGCTTACTCAGATAGTGATTATGCTGGAGCCAATCATGATAGGAAATCCACAAAAGGAGGTTGTCAATTCCTAGGCAAAAGACTCATATCATGGCAGTGTAAGAAGCAAACTATTGTTGCTACTTCTACAACTGAAGATGAATATGTAGCTGCTGCACATTGATGTGGACAAGTACTTTGGATTCAAAATCAGCTGTTAGACTATGGGTTCAACTTCATGAACACCAAGATCTACATTGATAATCAAAGTACTATTTGCATTGTCAAGAATCCAGTCTTTCACTCCAAGACCAAGCATATTGAGATCAGACATCACTTTATAAGGGATGCCTATGACAAAAATCTTATTCAAGTCTTGAAGATTCATACAAATAACAATGTAGCTGATTTATTAACCAAGGCATTTGATGCAAAGAGATTTGAATTCTTGGTAACACATATTGGTATGCTCAATCAATAAACTACTGCATATGTTAAGGTGTAACATCCCATTTTGATAATGGAATGTCACACGTAATTATGGCGTGTCATCAAAGCATACAAGGATAAATGTATAAAACATTACATGACCATAGGGATAACCGGAATCAAACATCGGTTCCCAAACATAAGCCCAAAACATAATAAAGCAAAAGAAATGAATGAAATACTAAACAAGCATAAGTATATGAAGGCAAAAAGGAAAATAAGTCTCTAGCAGCTTCCATCATATGCACGTCCTCCAAATGCTCGATTCTTTCCTAGGGTACCTGCCGTTTTGGGACATGGAAAGGAAAGTAACGGCTGAGCAAAACGCTCAGTGCACGGATATAGACATAGTATAAGTGACTAAAACATAATAGAGACTTAATAGCAGCGGAAAAGTATAAGTCCTGGAAAACCTGGAACATGTTCATAAAACTGGTTTTATAGTTTGAAAAGCCTTATGTTTGTCTTATGAAAACTGTTTAACATATTTTACCATTAGCCAATATAGGTCATGAAAATCCACCGTGCATGAATACTTGGAGGGGTGACCTCATCATGCAAATTAGAGGGGTTGCCTCTAATTTAATATACTGGTTTTTGGGTAGGAGGGATCAGCTCCTTGTGAAGGATGCAAGGCACACACCACATTCACCATGAAATCCTGACTGAAAACATGTAACTAGGATGCACCCATACGCCCCACATGATAAATATAAATAAATGGCCAAAAGCTGAAGGGACGCCACGAGCAATCACTCCGCCGTGGTGAAGTCATAACATCAGTGCCTCTAATGTTATGGTTATGGTACCTCCATAACTAGGTGAAACTGGTTATGCATGTATATGGCTATAGGTAATCTTAATTAAACATAAGCAATCAAACTCATAACTTATACTACAGGAAAACAGTTGGCTGCATACGGGGAATCTTAATAAGGAAAGAATGTCCATACTGAAAGGACGGGAATCCGTACCTTATGTCCAGTAAAAAGATGAACTGAGAGTAATCCTACTTCTGAATCACTAGTGCTACATAAATACATACATGAATAAGTATCTGCTTACTAAATACGTAGCTGGTTTTATGTCATGTCTTAGTTTATTTTATGTGTTCTTACCATGTTTTACTGTTTTTAAGCCTTAAACCGTGTTTATCTTATATTATGTTTAATCTGATTAAGTATTTCTGGTATTTCATGTGTTATTATACTTACTGTGTAATAATAAGTAACTTTCCAAAAATAGCAGGTTTCTTAAAATAGAAAGTTTCCAAAAATAGAAAGTTTCCAAAAATAGAAAGTTATCAAAAATAGAAAGTTTCCAAAAATAGAAAGTTTCCAAAAATAGAAAGTTTCCAAAAATAGATTTACTGCTTAAAATAGATAAGTTTCTAAAAATAGAAAGTTTCCATAAATAGATCAGCTGCCTTAATTAAATAAGTTTCCATAAATAGATTAGCTGCCTGAAATAAATAAGTTTCTAAAAATAGAAGGTTTCCATAAATAGATTAGATGCCTTATTTAATTAAGTTTCTAAAAATAGAAAGTTTCCATAATTAGAAATAAGCTGGTTAAATAAGCTAAGTATATAAGCCTAAGTGTTTCCATGATTATTTCCTAAGTCATATGATATAATGTATAGTTTAATAATTATTCCATGTAATTAAATTAAACTATAGGTTAAAATATTTAATTAAAGTATAACATGTCTTTAATTAAATAAAGTTAAATACTTAGGTTAAAACATGCATTATTATATATTAATAATATAACCTAAGTCATGTTAATTAATTAATTATAACCATGGTTTTTAAATAATTAATTAATTTATAAGTCTCAAATATGAAAAATACTTAGGTTAATAATTTCATGATTATCAATAATTAAAATAAACTAAGTCATGTTATTAAATTAATCATGTCATGTTATTAATTTAATTTTTAACATAAGATCATAAAAATAAAAAAAACTAAACATACACCATGAACCGGATCTTGACTAAGAACCATGAACCGGACATGAAATCGACACCATACCCCGAACCAAGTCGGGGTTACCCTTGTCTTGGGGCTGCCGTGGGACCCACACCAACCAATCGGGACCATATGGTCTCGGTGGTGGTCAAATGGCTAAACCGAAACCCTCTCGGGTTCGGTGTAGGTTGCGGCCAAAAACAAAACACCCCTAAACATCCCTTTTGATTTTAATCAAACCCTAATTCATGTTAGATCTATGATTTAATTAGGTTTTATAAAAAACATAACATGTTCTTAATTAATTAAGAGATTAAATCAAAAGAAAAAGGTTGAAAAGAATTACCAAGTGCGTAGATCTAAGTAACGATGAACAAACACGAACACCAACAAGAATTCCAAGATCAAAGATCAACAAACACCCCTTTTGGTGTGTTGAAGGTGGCGGCCAAAAAGAGAAAAAGAAGGAGGAGGAGGAGGATTTTAGGTTTCTATAAAATTCTTCTGTAGAAAAAAATGAGTAGTGTAATTTTCCTTAACCTCCTTTTTAGTAAAAATTGATGGGCTAAGCCCATCCTCCCTCCCTAATTTCGTGGTAATGGGGCCCACAAGGGGTAACCCGAATGTTTTCCGTGTCTAAAATATTGGTGTGTTCTCGTGTTCGTGTTTTACGTGTTCTCGTTAAATATTAACCGTGACTTAATATATTTATTCGTATTCGTAATAAACATATATACGTAATTAATATTAGCTCGTGATTAAATTACGTTCATGATTTCATGATCGCATGTTCGTGATTAATTATTGTCAAATAATTATTGCGTGTTCGTGCGTAGTAAATACTTATCGTGTACTAACACGTACGTAATACGTAAAATCCTAACACGTAATCGTAATCATGCTATAATAGGAACGTTTTAATCTAGTACGTATGATCTTAAGGGTACTATTCATGATAAAAGCATGCGGGTTTTACAACTCTTCCCCCCTAAAAATAATAATTCGTCCCCGGATTATAGATAACCTAACTGAAAGAGAAACATACCCGAATCAAACTGAGAGGGTATGTAAGATAAATGAACGTGCGGTTTTCCTGGCAGAAGGAACGCGGAACGTGACATGTCTTGAAAGGACATGGAACGTGATGTGACTGAAATGACATATATAGTTGATAAGAGAAAAACGGATAAAAGTCCGGATGAGCTTGTCCGTTTCCAAGTGGCCTCCCTCTTGGAACAATTCCTTTAGAAGATCCTGACACTAATGATAAATCTTGGTCCTCCTGACCTTGACTTGAAATACGAAGAAGTTCTTGGAAGGTAGATCCCCTAAATTCGATCGAGGAAAATAAGAGTTAACGTGCTACGGTAACTGAAACGTTACGATGCAAGACAATCTGACTTAACTGATAATTAGAAACGATGTGCAAGACATAAAGAAACGTAGTACGTGAAAAATTTTGAACGTGATACGTGAAAAATTTTGAACATGCTACGTGGAGATATGGCGAGTGTAGTATGAGTAAACATATCGTGATCCATGATACGTGTAACATATCTTGATCATGATATGAGGAATGTGGAATGAACATGACATGTGAAACATATCGTGATCATAGAGTATAATGGCGGTAACGCCAAACGCTACAAGGTGAGACGTGGAATATGACGTGAAACGTCTATCTGATGATGCAGAGTTATACTAAACTTGGGTCTGGTCTCTCAAGTTCTTGCAAAACTTCCCAGAACGAAATGAAGGTAAAATCGTAAGCCCATATACGATCATGAACGTGAATAGTGTCATGAACGCGAGCGCGAAAGCAAGTCGTGGAATCAGAATGAAGACGTGAAGTAATTTAGGAGTACAATAGTGAATCTTTGTCCGACCCGATAGCTGAGGGATTACCAAGTGGTCGGATGAGCCTTGGCTGGAACATGTCCGATCAATCTGTTGGTTCTGCAATCCTTGCGGATGTAAGGATTCTGCAGACTTGATCAAACTGTTTGCAATAACCCAGATAGCATCATGCTTCTTCTGAGTTTGCATTAATCTGGTAACCAAAATCCATGGAGATCTTGTCCCATTTTAGTTCACAAATTCAGATGATGAAACATCCCAGTTTGTTGGTGTCCTATCTTAGCCTGTTGGTATGTCAGGTACATAGATATGGACGTAGCTGTATCCTGCTTCGTAGAAACTTGATACATAGAAGGTTGCGAAACTCTGAATCTCTGAATCTAGACTTCTCCTAGCGTAGGATTTCCTAGAACACCTAATGTAGTGTAGGGTTCTCTCCTTTACGCATAAGCTGAGTCATGGTAAGATTAACCATAGAAACCCATGTAATTCAGTGTGTCACTATAATCAAACAAAATTGATATTGGAAAATTTTCCAGGGTAGAATTTCTCTTGTCATAGAATTTGCAACATAGTGCAGATATGGTCTTCCAGTTCTTCTCTAGGCTTAGAGGAAATCAGGTTATCCTCAATGAAACACTGATGAATTTGCTATGAATTCATGGAAACTCATTCTTGTGATGCCGTTGGAGCATTGATGAGACTAATTCAAAATCATAAATCATAATGACTGAGTCGTGTACGAATAGCAGTCATGGACATGTCCTACTCTTTCACTCGTCACTATTGGCAGCATGATCATGAATCCGATCTTGGAAAAATGATTAACACTATAAGATCAATTGGACATGTCGTCAATACGTGGAGGAGAATAACGGTCATGAATGGTGATTTGTTTAAATCGACGGTAGTCGACACATAATCTCATGGTACCGTCCTTCTCCTTGAAGGTTCTTCTGGAATATATGGGAAGATTTTGGAATAATCAACTGGCTATGCGTAAAAGGACTTAAGTAGTCGTGTCTTACTGACAGCTAGAAAATTTTAGCGACCATGGCTAACAACGCATATGCTTGTAAGCATAGATAATTTGTACAGATTTTCTCGATGGAAAATCAAGCTGAATGTATTCAGGAGCCTGAACATTACTGTACATAATTATGAATCGTAGCATGGTGTGCTGTTGATAGTACATAATTAGGATAAAATTCATCTAGTGTCTGTCCGAGGAAATGCGTTAGCAGCTTGGATCTCATCATTAAGCTGAAGGAAAACCTTCGTATACATGGGAATACGAAAGGCGTCCTTCATGGTCATGAATCAATGATTCCTGGTTACACAAATAAAGTGACATCGGCAACGTGACAGTTCTCACTGATGTGCCGGTAATGGTATTGAAATTCTTGTGGCCTGATTAATACATGGCACAACACAATGGATATACCCTTAGAGGGTACCCTGAATTTCTTAGAAATGTTCCATAGTTGGACGTGAGTCATGTGTCTTGACTCGTTTCTTGGAACTATAAGCATGACATATGTTTTGACTGGTGTCTTGACATGTGTCTTCAGAAAGTATACATGAGACATGTGTCTTGACTGATGTCTTGACATGTGCCTCGAGACGTAAAACAATAGAACTACAATATTAGGTCATTATGCCAGACTTGGCGGATCGGTTGGACTACTGATCCTTTGTATGTTTGATCACGTCCGCGGCCGGAGCCTCGGTTGTGATTTCTAGGATAGTTTTTGTCATAGTAGTGGTTACTATCGTCCTGTCTGTCAGTTCCATGACGGTCATTTTCATGACCGTGATTCATGTAACTATTCAGCTGAGTGGTCGGCTGGTACCGGTTTGCACTCATATGGCTGAAGTGACAGCCGAATGACGTGTGACATGTAACTAAGAATTGGGGACAATGATTGATGGGAATCGTCTGATGGTGAAGCATCTTCTCGTCCAATTCCTTTGCTCCGACGCCTTTGTCTTCGTCTTGTAGGATCTACAGGTTGTGAACAGCATCCGCATCTCGTAGCGTCTCCGAACGTCAGCAGCATCAACCTTTAGTAACATCTCCAAGTTATGAGCGGCATCAGAAATTTGTAGATTATCAGCAAGTGGAAGTACGCACGTGGGATAAGGTACATGGAGTACACATGGAATGTACATGAAATGATCGGTATGGGGTCGATCATCTGTCATGATTTAAGGAAAGTAAATTGGTTAAACGGTTAGGAAAACCATCATGATAACCTAGCAGTATTAGCATAGACATCATTCTGGTTATAACGGAAACGTTAAAGTGTGGTTACACAAAACTCAACGATGATTTTCCTGACAGCATGATCAATGAAAACCAACCATGACTATCATGAAAGCATGATTCAATGAAATCTAACAATGTCTTGCAGGACAACGTAAATAACAAAAGAGGCGTAAAACATAATCAACATGAAGACGGAATTATCATGAAGAAACATGAAACCATCTATCATGAAGAAGTGTATAACATAATCAGCATGAAACTGAAGTTAACCATGACAGTATGAAAACATACTTGACATAAAAACATAATAACTTATGAGGGGACATGAAAAAATTTATGCCAATTTAAATCATGAGAAAAATTTTATGCATGAAAAACAGTGCATGAATGCGTAATGTAGTTTATAAAACCTTTATATGTGCGAGGGAACGCCTATGGGTCGGTTCCAAAATAAAAGACATGGCGAGGGGACGCCTATGGGTCGGTTCCAAAGTTAAAAGTTTCGATAAAAGCACATGCGGCTAAATAGGGCCAGTCCTGTACCAACCATTACTTAGTCATAATCCCTGCAACAATGATACATGAAACATAAATAAATGAAACTCATCTGTCAAAACTTATCAAAAAAACATTTATGTGACTAATTATGAACTACTGGGGTTCAGTCCACATAGCCACAGTTCACGAGGAACATTATGCATGAAACAATGACACATAACTAACGGTTGTCCATCCATATTAGTAAAACAATATCAATGAGAACATCAAGGTTAAAACCTCAAGGTGCTGAAAACATCATGGTTAAAACAACAATGCACTGAAAACATCAATACGTAGAATTACAAACGTTGGCTTTGGAAGCTTTTGGTGACTACCCACTAGTCACAGGTCGAGTTTTAGAGCCTACACGTCGAAGCCTTGGCTCTGATACCATAATTGTAACACCCCATTTTGATAATGGAATGTCACACGTAATTATGGCGTGTCATCAAAGCATACAAGGATAAATGTATAAAACATTACATGACCATAGGGATAACCGGAATCAAACATCGGTTCCAAACATAAGCCCAAAACATAATAAAGCAAAAGAAATGAATGAAAGACTAAACAAGCAAAAGTATATGAAGGCAAAAAGGAAAAGAAGTCTCTAGCAGCTTCCATCCTATGCACGTCCTCCAAATGCTCGAGTCTTTCCTAGGGTACCTGCCATTTTGGGACATGGAAAGGAAAGTAACGGCTGAGCAAAACGCTCAGTGCACGGATATAGACATAGTACAAGTGACTAAAACATAATAGAGACTTAATAGCAGCGGAAAAGTATAAGTCCTGGAAAACCTGGAACATGTTCATAAAACTGGTTTTATAGTTTGAAAAGCCTTATGTTTATCTTATGAAAATTGTTTAACATATTTTACCATTAGCCAATATAGGTCATGAAAATCAACCGTGCATGAATACTTGGAGGGGTGACCTCATCATGCAAATTAGAGGGGCTGCCTCTAATTTAATATACTGGTTTTTGGGTAGGAGGGATCAGCTCCTTGTGAAGGATGCAAGGCACACACCACATTCACCATGAAATCCTGACTGAAAACATGTAACTAGGATGCACCCATACGCCCCACATGATAAATATAAATAAATGGCCAAAAGCTGAAGGGACGCCACGAGCAATCACTCCGCCGTGGTGAAGTCATAACATCAGTGCCTCTAATGTTATGGTTATGGTACCTCCATAACTAGGTGAAACTGGTCATGCATGTATATGCCTATAGGTAATTTTAATTAAACATTAGCGATCAAACTCATAACTTATACTACGGGAAAACAGTTGGCTGCATACGGGGAATCCTAATAAGGAAAGAAAGTCCATACTGAAAGGACGGGAATCCGTACCTTATGTCCAGTGAACGAAGAAGATGAACTGAGAGAAATCCTACTTCTGAATCACTAGTGCTACAGAAATACATACATGAATAAGTATCTGCTTACTAAATACGTAGCTGGTTTATGTCATGTCTTAGTTTATTTTATGTGTTCTTACCATGTTTTACTGTTTTTAAGCCTTAAACCGTGTTTATCTTATATTCTGTTTAATCTGATTAAGTATTTCTGGTATTTCATGTGTTATTATACTTACTGTGTAATAATAAGTAACTTTCCAAAAATAGCAGGTTTCCTAAAATAGAAAGTTTCCAAAAATAGAAAGTTTCCAAAAATAGATTTACTGCTTAAAATAGATAAGTTTTTAAAAATAGAAAGTTTCCATAAATAGATCAGCTGCCTTAATTAAATAAGTTTCCATAAATAGATTAGCTGCCTGAAATAAATAAGTTTCTAAAAATAGAAGGTTTCCATAAATAGATTAGCTGCCTTATTTAATTAAGTTTCTAAAAATAGAAAGTTTCCATAATTAGAAATAAGTTGGTTAAATAAGCTAAGTATATAAGCCTAAGTGTTTCCATGATTATTTCCTAAGTCATATGATATAATGTATAGTTTAATAATTATTCCATGTAATTAAATTAAACTATAGGTTAAAATATTTAATTAAAGTATAACATGTTTTTAATTAAATAAAGTTAAATACTTAGGTTAAAACATGCATTATTATATATTAATAATATAACCTAAGTCATGTTAATTAATTAATTATAACCATGGTTTTTAAATAATTAATTAATTTATAAGTCTCAAATATGAAAAATACTTAGGTTAATAATTTCATGATTATCAATAATTAAAATAACCTAAGTCATGTTATTAAATTTATCATGTCATGTTATTAATTTAATTTTTAACATAAGATCATAAAAATAAAAAAAAAACTAAACATACACCATGAACCGGATTTTGACTAAGAACCATGAACCGGACATGAAATCGACACCATACCCCGAACCAAGTCGGGGTTACCCTTGTCTTGGGGCTGCCGTGGGACCCACACCAACCAACCGGGACCATATGGTCTCGGTGGTGGTCAAATGGCTAAACCGAGACCCTCTCGGGTTCGGTGTAGGCTGCGGCCAAAAACAAAACACCCCTAAACATCCCTTTTGATTTTAATCTAACCCTAATTCATGTTAGATCTATGATTTAATTAGGTTTTATAAAAAACATAACATGTTCTTAATTAATTAAGAGATTAAATCAAAAGAAAAAGGTTGAAAAGAATTACCAAGTGCGTGGATCTAAGTAATGATGAACAAACACGAACACCAACAAGAATTCCAAGATCAAAGATCAACAAACACCCCTTTTGGTGTGTTGAAGGTGGCGGCCAAAAAGAGAAAAAGAAGGAGGAGGAGGATTTTAGGTTTCTGTAAAATTCTTCTGTAGAAAAAAATGAGTAGTGTAATTTTCCTTAACCTCCTTTTTAGTAAAAATTGATGGGCTAAGCCCATCCTCCCTCCCTAATTTCGTGGTAATGGGGCCCACAAGAGGTAACCCGAATGTTTTCCGTGTCTAAAATATTGGTGTGTTCTCGTGTGTGCTCGTGTGTTCTCGTGTTCGTGTTTTACGTGTTCTCGTTAAATATTAACTGTGACTTAATATATTTATTCGTGTTCGTAATAAATATATATACGTAATTAATATTAGCTCGTGATTAAATTACGTTCATGATTTCATGATCGCATGTTCGTGATTAATTATTGTCAAATAATTATTGCGTGTTCGTGCGTAGTAAATACTTATCGTGTACTAACACGTACGTAATACGTAAAATCCTAACACGTAATCGTAATCATGATATAATAGGAAAGTTTTAATCTATTACGTACGATCTTAAGGGTACTATTCATGATAAAAGCATGCGGGTTTTACATAAGGGGAGGTAATAGTTGTACACTTTTTATGCTATTTTTTATTGTATATTGTTTGTTTTGTCTTTTTGATGTGATTGCAGGTTGATAGAATAAGATAAAAGAGATTATAATGATAGTGGAATGCATGAACTGGTCAAATTTGTGAGGTATCGTTTTGGAACCAAGTACCGCTAGCACAAATCCAAGTACCGAGTATGTTCTATGTACCGCTACATATCCGTTGTACCGTTGAGGGTCTTTTTTGTAAATTTGGCAGTTTCTTCGCGTTAAGGTTTGTTATTTACATAAATACTTACTCCAATTATACAATTGATTCACATAATATTTTATTCTTATCTCTTAATTCTATAACCTTCTCTCTAATTTTTCGATCATCAAAAAATACTAATGGCTGCTTTACAAGTGATCTCTAAGCACAACCTAGTTGCGAACCTTGCTCAGAATGATGATTCTCTTGGTTTCCATGAGATACTTAGATTTTTATCTCGAAGTCATGTTCATGCGCTTACTGTAAGTCCCATTGTCTCTATTCCTATTGTTACACAATTTTGGAATACTGCTGTCTTAAATACTCGTCATAATCAACCTTGCATTAGGGCTAGGGTGAATAATAGAAATATTTATGTGACTGAGGTACTGTTAAGGGCTAGTTTAAGGCTTAATTATGCAAATGGACTTAGTATGTTGAATAACACATAGATACATGATGGCCTTGCAGCCATGGGTTATGAGGGTGGTAGGGAAAGTCTTACTTTCTTTAAAGGTTTATTTTCACCACAATGGAAATTGCTTTTTCATGTCATTATTCACTGTTTAAGCTCAAAAAGTACTTCTTTTGATCAAATCCCTGCTGCATTGGCATCAGCTGGTATTTGTCTAGCAAATAACAGAGTTTTTAACTTTTCAAAATTAATTTTTGAAGGCATGACTAAGAATTTGGAAGGAGTTAAAAAGTTTTTTATGTATCCTAGATTCATTCAAGCTTTAGTTAATGACCAAATCCCTAACCTACCAGAGTTGACAAATACATGGGTTGTTCCTACATTTACAAAATGAACTTTCTCTTTCTTGACCAAACAAGTAAATGCCTTTACAGGAACTGTTACATCCTTATTTGAACACATGTTAGCCCAACCAGCTAATAAAGAAGGTGAGGAACCTAGCTCAGCTAGTGCTTCTCAGCAAACTCCTCCTCACCAGAGTCCCCAATCTTCTCAAAATGTTGGTGGTCAACCACATTCTGACGAAATGATCCACACACCTGCTGCTTCAATTGCTGCAAGTGGTTCACCACAAGTAACAACAACAGCGGTGGTGGATGTTGCAAATTTAACTACTTTGTGCACTAGCTTGTCCAAACAGGTATAAGTATTGCAAAAGAAGAAACGCGCTCAAGACAAGAGAATTGCTGAATTAGAAGCCAAATTAATCAAGCTAAGGAATAAAGTAACTCCTTGGATGAGGCAAAACAGAGTAATTCAGAAAGATGCTCTTAAGAAGCAAAGATTCAGGAACCTCAAGAAAAGGCAACTGAATGCAACCATACAGGGGAGGAATGATGAAGAACAATGACCTTCTTCTGAAATTCATACAAGGGTCTCTGGCAATGACATCAATTTTGAAGCTGATGATGCCATTGGAAATTTGGAAGATGTTGACGGCATAGAAACTATTGTGGAAAAAGAGAGCTTGGAGCCTACAAATATGGAGCTTCAACAAGAGGAACCATAATCTGCTCATGAGGAACCACAAACTGAAGAACTGTTGGTGACAGCCAAAACCGCAACCTCAATCACCACAACTACAAGTCAATTGGAGTAGTTTCTATGAGAAGCTAGAGGAAATCAATGTTCAATTTCTTGTGTCTTCAACTCCACCTCAAAGACAATTTTGGTTTCATAAGAAATAGTATTTCTAAGTACTGTCAAGATCAAGAATGAGTTTTGGATCAGACAAGACTGAGGAGTTACAAATTGAGAAGACAACTTCAAAAAAGGAAAAGTATATGGAGATACTTTGGTGATTCAAGAAACAAGTGTGTCTTACACTAGTGAAGTAAATACTGTTGAAGAGCCAAGTACTACTAAGCCAACTGCAAGTACCGCTAGTGAAAAATCTTCACTACTATCTTCTGCAGAAAGTCAAACTCCATCTTTTGGAGAGGATGAGACTTTAGCACAAGTACTACTTGATCTTAGGGAGAAGAGCTCAAATGAAAAAGCAAGACAGACAGAAGTAGAAATGAAGACACAACAAGAAATTCTTGCCAAGAAGGAAAAAGCTAAAGGTAAGAAGATTCAAGCTTCACAGCCCACTAATGGTATTATCATCCAACAGCAATCAAATGAAGATGAAGAAAGAATTTCTTCAAAGCTATTGAAGAAACTACCTAAGATAAATCCAAAGGATAAGGGCAAAAAGGTGTTACAATCTGAATCTGAAGAAGAAAGTGATTCAGATGATGACATAAGCAAAGTCATGAATAGATTCAATAAACTAGAGCATGCTGAAGAAGTAGCTTTCAGACTAGAAGCACGAATGCATGAAGAAGAGCTACAAGAAGAACTTGCAGCAAAACAACAATTGCTTGAAGCCCAAAGAGTGCAGCAAGAATGGAACATTGAAAACTATGATAGATTCAGGCTGAACTTATAGCAAGAGAGCTTATTACAGAATCATTACTAGCTGAAGAAAGGGATGCTTATGATGAAGACGAAAAAGACAAGCTAATTGATGATTTAGTGAGGGAGCAACAAAGATTCTTTGCAGAAAAGAGAAGAAAAGAAAGGGTTAAGCCTCCAACCACTATGCAAATCAGAAATCAGATGATGTCATACCTCAAGAAAGTTAAGCATTTTACCCATGCTCAATTGGTCAGAAAGACTTCTGAAGAAATCAAGACTTTGTATGAACAACATAAGAGGAGCAAGTTGAATTTTGTTGAGATTGGATCTGAAAAGGACAAGAAGGATATTGAAGATATAAGGAAGCATCTTCAACAACAAAGACAATTTGAAAGTACCCCAGGCTTGATGCAGGTACTGCTGGACAAATGGAAGCATCTCCACCTATCAAGACTACCTATGTTAGGAAGAAGAAAAGGGTGACAGAAGTTTCAAAGGGAGCAGAGATTAATCAAGAAATGGATGAGGGGAAAATAACTCATGATGTTGAAAAAGAGACTGGAAATGTACAAGCAGTACATACACAGTCAACAGTACTTAAGGAAACAGTACATACTGACTTGGAGGAGGGATCAATAGAGTTTGAAGGAACCTCCAAGGGTATTAAAAGGAAAAGATGAACCAAGAAAAAGCAAGAAGCTAAGAAAAAGGTAAAGTCTACAGAACAAGATAGTGATGATGATTAAAGATGCAGAAAGCACTTAAAGATAGTGAACTTTGAAGATCAGTGTATTGACACAGAATTATTTGGATAGATGTCAGATATAATAAGATGGACAAGTGTTATGAAGGATGGATTAGAAATTCATGGAATCGCTAGATCAGATGGAACATTTAGGATGTTCAGACTACTAGAATAGATTCTACATATCCTTGACAGACAAGACATTCAAGACCTTAACAAATTTGTTGAAGGTGGAAGTGAAGATCAAGCAGAAGTCACACTATTGAGGAATGAATTGAAGTTTATGTATGCACCATACAACAATGATCAAAGAATATTGAAGGACTTAGAGAATCAGGTTCCTAGTTACTGGAGATATTATAGATCATGTGGAATACATACTTTGGATATAGATGATATAACCTACTACATGCTTCAATAAAAGAGATATTCTTTTGGAATAAATTTTTTGGAAAGAATGTTAGAACAACAATTAGAAGTTTCAGAAGAGTCTGCTAGTGCTTTAGAGTTGATCAGAATGGTTAAACAACAAATCAAGGATTTGGAGCAAGAGGAAGAAGCTGAGAAAGAGCCTTAAGTGTTTGACTTTCAGTAACACTTCACAAATGGTTCTCAGTTCACCATATGTAACACACATAAGAACTAGGTAGTCCATAAGCAAACGGTTTGTGGTAAAGACTTCTCAAATCCGTTGACAGCTGGTAGCTTGCTAAAAACTATATGGTTCTAGCTCACCATGTTTCTAGACAAAGAGTTGCCTAGACAAACGGTACTAAGTAAAGACATTATTAAATCCGTTGATGGTTGACAGTTTACCAAAAATTGTAGGGTTATTAGTACACCTTATTCTTTATGAATAAAGTATTGGCTATTCCAGAGTGTACGGCTAACTGGTAAAGAATAAATCAAATCCGTTGATAGCTGATGATTTGTTAAAAATCATGAAGCCAATACAGATTGGTTTTTGTTGTTAACTGTTTTATTTCTGGTATGAAGATGCAAGCAAAGGAGTATTAGTTTCAAAGAAAGAATACTCAGAATGTTTTGTCTCATCAAATTAAGAAAGAGGTTTTTGATCTAGACTTCACAGATTTAACTCAAGAATATAAATACTGTTGCTGCAGTACAAAATGAATGTTCACAAGACACAAGAAAATCATAATTTGAAGATGATATTCATGAGACTTGAAGGTTATCTTATCAGAAGAAGATCTACCTAAAAGTGTTTGGCTACATTCAGTTGGATACAAGTACAAATTACCAAGCTCAATCCAGGTTTGAAGAGAAGAAAGAAGACATGTATTTTAATACATTCAGTACAAAGAGAAACAAGAAGAAAACAAGTTGTCATTCTTGTTTAGGGGAGGATTGTTGGAAATTATTTGTAAAGTATCAAGTACTGTTAGTGTAAGTATAAGTACTGTTAGTGTTGGCAAGTACCGTTAGTGTTAACGCGGTACATAGCAAGTATTGTTAGTGTTAAGTACAAGTACTGCTATATTGATTAGGACGAATATATCTTTGTAAAAGATATGTCATAGTTATAGTAAGAGTATATCTTATGTGATATACTTAATAGTTAGAATATTGATAAGATATCATGTGTGATATACTTATCTTTATAAAATATTCTAAGGTTTATAGGGTTCCTTACTCTATAAAAGGAACATGGGTACGATGACATTTATGTAACTCATTCAAGTCGATTAAAAAGAGAATCGAATAGTTAAAAGTAATTCTGTTCTTCTGTGCTCTATAAGTTAGATTCTGCATAATTTATTTAGTTGAGTAAGAGTTCTCAAACTGTTTTAGTTTGATTACAAACTACTATACTAATTCTTAGCAAAATATAGATCTATTCAAAGTGATCAACAGGTTTAGTCATTTGAAATCAAACTATATATATTTAGTGAGTAAACAGTTGACAAATCCTTTTTCCTGATCAGGATTTCAAAGCAAGAAGTAGAACAGTTCAAAATAATTATTTCGATCAACTTAAGAGCTTTTTGATGACTGTATGAAATTATTGTTAAAAATTCAGGTTTATCGTTACCATTAGAGAAAATCAAGTTTCCCAAATTATTTAGAATCATTGTTAGAAATTATAAATTAAATTGATAATTCCATTAGGTTGAAAGTAAAGCATGATATGATCAAATAGTTTAAAAGATACCGTTTGATATTCTTTTTAAACACTAGTTATAAATCTAGCAAAGAGGATGTATAGATCCGACATTAAGCTTGAGACGGTTATTTTTTATAATTTAACCACTTGATAAAATGTGTAAAACGTTCTTAAAAATTTATAACAATTTCTTTTTAGAAATCCAAATAGGTGATTAAGGTATCAAATGATAAACATAGGACATGTTCGGATTTTCAAAAGGTGACAAGATAGCAAATAATAGTCAACAATTAGAATACAAGCAATAGCAAGAGGGGATAAAACTTAATTCGTACCAAATTCTCAACGAACATGATGGAATAGATGTATCGATGATAAGGACAATAAGAAACAAAGGATTTAACAAGATTAATTCACGAGTGTGGTTGGTATCACCAACAATGGTTTATTGAGTTCTCGATGGTCGATACACAATCGATAGAGAAAAGCCATATAACAAATTTTCGAATCAAAGAAAATTCTTAAGAAGTCACTTGAGAGTAATTCCAGTATAATGAACAACATTAGCAATGAGAGGCGAAATCAACATATGGTTCGCACGAATGAATTTCAAGACAATAGAGTCATATACACATCATGACAAATACACGAAATCATTGTTCACGTCCAGTCATAAATCATTATATGCGTCTAGAGACGTTTCGAAGGTCTACCAAAATAGATAGAGAATGTTGGTCGATATAGAGTGAAACTTTCAAGTCTGGTATCAATGGTAAGAAATTAGACAAGTGGTAACAAGAATTATATCACGAAGAAGAATGAGGTAACAAGTAAAACAAAGATCGTTAGGTAAGTAAATATGTGCTTGAGGCATGTACTTTTTTCAAGAAAAGACAAGGGTTCATATGTGTATGTCGCGAACTGGTGCTACTCGCATAAGATGTAAAAGTTTACAAAATTTTCATTTATCTAACTTTTTCGAATCACAAGAATAATTGGTTTTTTGACAAAATATTTAAGGTGACTACTATTCAGCCTCACATGGCTCCTTCTAAATTACGCATAGGTGATCAGGCCATGCATAATTTAGGACTAGCAATGCGATGCTCAGCTTCGTCAAACCAGTTGATGACGTATAGTCCCCGACCCACGGGTACTACCCGCATCCGGCCCATCACGAATGGGTTGGATTAATGTCGTTTGAGCTTATGGGCTTGAATGAACAGTGGCCGCATAAGATGTGTGCGGCCCACAGCCCGACACAGCCGGTACAGGGTTAGAAAGAATCACAGTCTTATTAGGATTGTGATTTACTTCAAAGTATAGGATATAAACTCACCATAATTAGAAGATAACAATCAAGCTAGTTATGATGATTATCTTGTGCTTGAGGCCAAAGTATCAGTGACAGCCCATTAGGGTTTCACTGCCTATATAAGGAACCCCCAAGGGTTCCACAAAGGTATCACATTCTCTCTACTCTCAACCTACAGCTAATTATCTAACCCTAAACCGATTACTTACTCTCACGCTGGAGTCTAATCGTGGGATACATTTCCACGGTAAGCTTAACGCGTGTTGTTTTAGTGTGCAGGATCTCAGCAAGACATCCACTTGGTGGAAGAGTCGGAGCCCAGCCTACCCGAATAACACTACAAGAAAAAGGGGTAGTTGGGAGGGTGAAAAACCGTTCCAAATACACAATAAACCGTTCCAATTGCTATTTGGCACGGCTTTGGGACGCTTTTTGCTCCGTCCTAAATATGAGGGTGCCAAATACATTTGGGTCGGGTTGAAAGCGTGCTAAATAGTATTTGGCACGGTCCTTAGGATGGTTTAACTTTGGGGTGCCACGAGTGAGGTATTTGGAACGATTGATAACTTTTTGTTCCAAATGAGAATTTGTCACACTTTTATATCCCGTGCTAAATACGTATTTGGTACCAAATTCATTTTCCGTGCCGAATCTGTATTTGGTTCAGATTTAATTACCGTGCCAAATTTAGATAAGACGGTTTTATCTACCGTGACAAACACATTTGGCATGGTGTCCATTTTTTGTTCCAATCGTATTTGGTACTTTTTATACGCCTTGCCAAAAAACATACGACACACTTTTTCTTTCGTTATAAATGTCATTTGTCACTATTTTACATTCTATTAGTCATCAAATCAAAATCTCAAATTTTCACAAATATATATTCCAATCGAAGCCAAAAATAAATAATCTCGTTCTTTAATAATCATCAATAGAATAAATTCTACACTATCACTTAAATAAAGTAAAAAACAACGAGTTTTGCTAACCACCACCTATAGGGTAGTTTTTTACCTTTCCGTAATTAAAAACATTTCCAAATATGAACTTACTTGATATTAATGCATACCTTATTAAAAATAACTTACCTTAATTGTATATGTTGAAATTATGTATTTAGAGAAATGATGAGTCTAACATCTTTGTAAACAATGGTATATAGAATCGCAAAGTTAAAAGTAGAACTCAATATAAATCTCTTTTATGGTTTATTACCAACGGAAATGAATAAAGCTCACCGGAACACGTCTTCATTGTAAACCCTGCATAATAAAATATTCTAACATTAGAAATATGTATGAAATCAGTAAAAAGTTAGATACGCATATATATCTGGTCAAAATATATATTAGCACATATTTGAACCTGAACAAACACCCCCATAAACTAATGAGAATATCCTACAACTTATGAGGTGTTATTTATTTAAAGTTCTTATGAGCTCATTAAAACTCTGATAAGCCTCCATAAAGATTCAGTGAAGACTCATATCCATGTTCACAAGAACTGGCTGGTGGGGAGGGTATGGTCCAGTGAGAGGTACTGCTAAATTTCAGGCGGATTCACAAGTTTTATTAAAGTTTAAACAACTATTAAGAAATTATTCTGGGCAGGGTCTGGCCAAGTGAGGAAATAACGATTTTGGTGATAAAGTCTGCATTATGCCCACTAAATACGCTAGATAATACAAATAGTCGCAGGAAGTTATCGTATTTTGCAAAGGTAGTATGCTAATCTAAACACCCTAGTTACAATATCCATTAAATATGATCAAATGCAATAATGGCCGGAATAGATTAACAATAACTAGTTATAGATATACCTGACTAGTGCTTGGTCCAGACCTATTTGCTTTACTCTGCTTTCCATTTTATCCAAAGACCACCAATCCACTGCAAACATGCATCTTTATAATCATCTGGAGCATCTGTCTTATGCTGCGTGCAACAAATTTTTTTGTGTTAGCCATACTATAAAAACAACTATTTATATAGTTCGTGTTAACAACAATACGGGCAAAGAGTATTCAGTATTTATATATACTAATATACCTTAATATCTCGCCACATTAAATCAAGATTGGTATCTGGCATTGACTTCCATGAAATAATATTAAGATGAGCACG
Source organism: Glebionis coronaria (assembly GCA_025667525.1). NCBI lineage: Eukaryota > Viridiplantae > Streptophyta > Magnoliopsida > Asterales > Asteraceae > Glebionis > Glebionis coronaria. The sequence goes on from CM046874.1 coordinate 647,809,015, forward strand.
AGCCCCGCATTTTGCAATTCCACCAAGTAAATTCGCGAGATCAGTACTACTATCCCCGATAGGCTGCATGGATTCATTAAAAATTCACGAGATCAGTATCTATATAAACATATCATGTCGTACAATACCAAAATAAATGCACAAATCAGCAGCCAAATGCTTATGTTGTTAATGTTTTTATAGTATTTTTTATAACAGATTAAAAATGAAAATCCTATTGCCGACATGTTTATTCTAACAGCTACAAACAAGCCATTGCTTAAATCGAAATCATAAAGTCGGCCTGCTTATTCTAACAACACATAATATATGATCGCTGTAAAAGCATATAACTGAAAGACGAAATTATCAAAATCAATTTGAAAAAATACACAGACAATATTGAATGACAAGTACAGATCCAAACAGAAAAACTAATGCAAACAACAATAGAAAGGTCATTCCCACTAAATTGCTACATGTGAGACCTGAAGGTGCAGATCCAAACATAACAGACAAAGTCTAAAAATGCAGACCAGCCTAAGAAGATCCAACCTATTTATTTACCAACCATTTGACCAACAAAACCATGATTAAAAAAGTACAATCATGTATAGTTACATTACCTACGCCAAATGGTATGCAATTTTTTTACGCTACTTTAAAGCTACAATTTTCTTGTTTTATACAACTTTTGCCATGTTTATTGATAGTGGTCAGTAGGGTCGGGTTAACCCGACCCGAACCCGAATTAAAATCTGGTATAGCTTATCGGGTCGGGTCTTGTCGGTTTATTTTCAGTCGAACCAGATAGTGTTATCGGGTCGGGGTCGAATTAAATAATTAGTTTAATCGGGTTATCGGGTCAACTCAATAAGGCCTGAAAATAAATTTTCTTTCTTTTAAGTAATATTTTGTAAAAGCACAATACTTGTACTAGTCTAGTGTCTGCATGTGCATGAGACATTTCTCTTGATATATAAGCACCTATTAATGTATGCAAACAAAGGTTACTAACAGTGGCATTTTACTAACATATGTTGTTGATTATGACTTACAAAATTTCACCTGCCAAGTACTAGTGCTACCGTCGCAAATACTGGAATGTGAGTTTTAAGCTTTAATAGTGGCCATAATACTGGCTACTGCTAAATATTGGATGTTTATGTTCTACTTTTAAAACTGTCCAATACATCAATTAAATGGAAATAGAAGTTTTCATTTATAGTATGACCCAATAACCCAAATCACCCGACTCGACATAACCCGACTTAAATATCATCTCAACTAGATAACCCGATTCCTTATCAGATTGGGTTTTGGGTGAGTTTCTATAAAAGAAAACCCTACTTAACTCGCCCCGATAGGACCCGATAACACCGCTAGTGGTTGGTCATAGTTTATATAATGCGTAGATATAAAACTACTTTAGAAATGTTTAAAAAACAAAATGACTCGTATATTTGCACTAATATTTTTTGAGGCATTTTTTACTAATAAAAGTTTGTAAAGGTAGATTGAACAATGAAATTTAAGACAATGAAATGATAAATAACATGGATACCTATTTACACATGATACCACCAAATCAGGGTAAGTTTACAGGCACTCAAAAACCCTATTACCTGACCCATAACACCCTTAATCACAAGTAACAACATCAGGCTAAAAATTGACAATCACTTCTAAGACACGAATTTGAAACATCTAATTGGCCATTTTTATGGTTTACTTCACACGCCAACTATCTTTTCATTCAACTTTGTTCTTTTAGACATCTCAAACAGGGATAAACATATAAAATATACATACGATTAAATAGCATATACCAAAGCAACTAGCCACAAAGAAGAGTATAACAAATAATCCTTAATAATTTCTACTAGCAATTAAACAAACATATCACCTAATTGATCAATTGTCAGACACAAAAGCCACACAAAAATCATGCAATCAACTAATTCAACATTGAAGATTACTAAATTCATACCTAAAACTTGTTAACCCTAGGTAGCAGTCGCACTTCTTTAGGATCTGGTGTTTGATAAATTTTGGGGAAATCATGGTATAAGGGAGAGTTTTAATTTCGAATCGCAGTTACGATTTGTGTGGAGAGAAAGTCGTGATTAACTCGGATTCGAAGGAAACTTTGGAGGGATTGAAGAAAATGAAAGGATTTATTTTCACAGGTATCTTATAGATTTGAGAAATTGGGCGAATAAACATAATGTAAAGTACTAGGCATAGGATAAGCATTAACATGTTATACGCAATGCTTTCAAACCCGGGTAGATCCGGCCGACTCAACCGGTTGACCCGTTTTTGCCGAAAAACAGGTTATATTGACTCGAGTTTCACATTTTCGAAACTCGGCTAGACCCATCGGGTTTAGGGTGACCCAGGTCAATCCGGTTCTCGAGCCCGGTCAGGTTTTGAGTTTTTTTAAAATATGTAAATTTTACGTATTTACGACAGGACTTTATTTCTACATATTATATATATATATATATTGGTATGTAAACTATTTATATCTTCTATACAGAGGTTTTCATATATAATTTTTGTTAAATTAAAAATATGAAAAAAAAAATATTTTTAAAAAACCGGGTTGACCCGGGTTGACATGTTTTAATATGTTTTTTACACACACGTTATATTCACGCGGCGCAAACTCAACCGAAAGCCAAAAAATCGAGCCGAACGTAGCCGATCGAAACCCAACCAATTATTTTCGGCTTGATTTTCGTCTGTGTATTTTTCTGTCAGTTTCGATCAGTAAATTTACGACTAAACTATATATTGTTCAGTTTCGGTTTTGCTCCATTAAATTTGGTTTGGTTTTTTATTAAGTTTTTCCTAAATTCATTTCCGGTTTGATTTTCCGGTTCTGTTCGATTTTGAACGAATGCTCAGCCCTAGGTTATATCATACAGACATACGAAAAAGATGTAGAAAATATAAAAATCTATGAAAATGACGAAAGCGTACTATAAACGAATAAAAAATGTAAAAAAATGCATGACAACCTATAAAAACGTATGATACATGTGAAAACGTATGAATGTATAAAAAAGTAATGAATCGCTTCGATTAATAAATATAGCCTTCTCGTTTTTTACCAACTTTTTTCAAATAAAATGTATCAAAACACTCATCGATCCATGTTTTAATATAAACATCTTGACTCAGACTCATCTAGACAAAAACACGTCTATACCTGTGACCCAAACTCGAAAAGTGAGGGTACGAGATACCTTAATTACGTGCCACGCATTTAAGTAAGACGCTTGTCATCCTTGTGAACATGTACGTGAATGACCTCATTTGTTTACATGTTTTCGAACATTTTATAAAAAATGTTCCGAATACATTACCATTTCAAGACTCTAAAAAAATTGTTCCAAATACGATAAATCGTCCTAAATACGTATACGCTTTTGGCACTTCAAGTATTATCCGTCACAAATACATAAGTATTTGGCACCAATAATCGAAATTGTTCCAAATACGCATGTACTTGGAACCATTATTACAAAGCATTCCAAATGCATGCGTATTTGGAACGATTTTATAGTAGTCGTCCCAAATAAGTAATTTTTTGGCACGGTTACCGAAACGGTACCAAATACGTGTATTTGGCCCTCTTTTTTTACTGTTCCAAAAAAGTTCGTCCTAAAAAACCCCTTTTTGTAGTGTAAAGCCTAATTCGGGTCAAGCAAGGATCATCCAACTTTTGTATCAACAAGTTGGCGCAATCCGTAGGACCCGAACACTAAACAAAACTCAATCTTAATCTCAATCTCTCCTAATGACGAAGGGACACCCTCAAGGAAACCAGAGGAACACGAATCCTGGGAATCAAGAGTCCGCGGGTGATGGGATATTCATCTCCACCCAGCCCTCTGGTGGCCAAGCGGGCAGACTGAATAATCGAAACATCTTTCAGTCTCTTGGTGGGGCAGGTACGTCCGATAATAACCCACCACCAACCATCACCATGGATAATCCTGATCCGGGTACTGCGCCAAAGGCCCCTACCAGGGATCCGCATAGGCCACAAATCGAGACAGAATTGGAAGTGGGTTCACTAGGCGACGAGGACCTCGAGCGTGTTCTCACGCAGAACTTTGACAGAATCGTATCGGGCATCTCGTCAAGGCTAAATCTGGGAAGGAACCTCCAATCTAGGCTTAACTTTGGCAGTTCCGCGCCTGGTACTTCCCCTCAAACTCGAAAGAGGAGAAGGAGGGCGCGCACCCAGGAAGAACCTCCCCTTGATGAAACCCCTCAACCTCGGAACGTGTTCGAGCGCATAGGGGATCGCATCATGCAGGAATTGCTACAAGCCCATGAGGATAGGGATAGGTCTGACGGCTCCACTGGATGCCCGGTTGTGACAACCTTGGTTTTGAGGTTCGTCATTTGGTCTTATTTTAAGGTTAATTTATGTGTGACTATGTGATTTGCGTGTTTACATGTTATTTTGTGTGAACGAGGTTGGTGTGAATATCGTTTATGGGTATAAATTACTCATATGTAAATCGAGGAATAGTTATTTCATGATCATGAGCTCACAAATTAGTGATTATGGAATGAAATGGTGCTATTTTGGTGTTTTACGTATACGTATAAGTATTATAGTAAATCGTATTTTTTTTACGATTTGGGGTTTAGCATTTAGAGGTCTCGGGTAAGTTGTTTAGTCATGTGAGTATTTTTCGGGATGGTTTTAAGTCATTTAGGACTTAGTTATAAAGTTTATTTCAAAATTTAAGATTTTTTTTAAAACTGTATATTTTACGTTTTTTTTTGTATACGCGTAAAATTGACTAGTTTTACGGTTTTAAGGTTTCGGAGGCTTTCGGAGCTGAAATAAATTAAGGTAAATTAAGGTATTATTAATAACATAATAATAAGTAATAAAAAGAAAAAAAATAAAAAACAAGGGTGTGGGTCGGTTTGGGCGACGAAACAAAAAGAAAAAGAAAGGGAAAAAGAAAGTGGGCTTTCTATTTGGATTTGGACTCTTGTGTACACTATAAAAGGTTTTTAACTATAAAAATCATATTATTTTTTCTACCTGGAGCTTATAGCCGACGGTTTCACAAGAGTTTTTTTAGGGTTTCATTGTTTTTTTTATCTTCCATTAATCTTAAGGTAAAACCTCAAATCCCTTTTCAATTTAATTGTTTTTAATGTTTTTATAATCATCTTATGATGGATTTAGGTTAGGGTTTAAATTAAAATATGTATATTAATGATATTATAATGATTAGGTGAATTAGGGCTTGTAATTAGTGGAGTTATGGGTAATTAATTAGACTAATTATGTTAAATCGTTTTTTAAAAACTGGGCAGATTTTTAGGTCAATTGTTTTGACCATATATAGAGTTCTACTAACTCTAATTTTACGATCCAAGTATCCCTGGAAAGGTAATTGAGTTGGATTTCAAATGCAAGAAACGAGAACTAAATTGGAGGTCGGGAAGTGGGTCAAAAACAGGTTAAAACAGTCGGAGGTCAAAACAGTTTTGAAATCAGTCGGGTTTAATTTAACGTTTTAAGGTGATTGGGGTACTTAGGAGTACATTTGAGCCCTCTAATGAGCATGGGTGTTGGTTTATATATTAAATAAGAGACCTGAAGGGTGGCTAAGCAAATGGGTTAGGGTAAGACCCCCTAATCATAACAAACTTTTTGTAAGTTCAAAATCGGTAAAATGCGGATAGGCAGAAGTATATATATATATATATATATATATATATATATATATATATATATATATATATATATATATATATATATATATATATATATATATATATATATATATATATATATATATATATATATATATATATATATATATATATATATATATATATATATATATATATATCGGGGCCTTAACAGTAGCTTTAAGGTTGGGGAAAAGGGGAGGAGTTAGCTAACATATGTAAGGGCATAGGGTTTCCTTTACAAAGGTCATGGGTATGGTTAGGTGGGTGTTTGGCTTATAGTTTGGAGACCTAAAAACCGAGACTGTTTTGGGTAAAATGTTAACGGGACGGGTTATGAAGTAAACTAAGTTAAGGGCTTTATAGAGGGGTGTAATGAGATGATTAGAGCATATAAATGAGGTATATATATGGGAGAAGGTTAGATGTCCATCATGGGTTGATGAGCCATATTAGTGTTTGGTTCATGTTTTTATTGTGTGCTTGTGTTTGTTAGCTTTTTGCTAGTGCGCGGATTTTTGGAGAAGCTCAATCAGGTGAGTTTCATAGTCCCATGTCTACTAATGATTTTGACTTCCAGATGGGATGGAAGAGACACTGTCTTGTTTTTATAAATTATGCTGTGAATGTTTTGTGTTTGGTGATGGACTTGTGCATACTTATGTGATTAACTGCTAGTTGATTCATGATTGTTTTATGTTTTGACTTGGTACCAAGGGGATGTTGACAAGGCGGGGCTTTGGGGAGGTACATAGATGTGTGAGCATCTATGGGACCAATGTATAATGACAAGGCGGGGCCTTGGGATTGGTACATAGGTGTATGGGCGTCTATGGTACCATGGTGTTTGGTAAGGCTGGGAGCCTTGGATTTGGTTTGGTTTGTTGAATCTTGAATATTAGTTGTTAATGCATGTTTGTATCACATTGTCCATATGTTCATTTGTTAGTGGTTGTTATTCACAGCTTATGGTTTGATTTTAGCGTTGGAGTCTAAACCTATGACTCTCACCAACTTTATGTTGACGTGTTTTAGTGTCTCTTTCAAGTGAGAATGTGGTTAAGCTTGAGAATAGAAGTGGCTAGCTTTGGTGGCATTAGGATTGAATTTAGAAGGAGATCCCCGTTCCTTCTTAGTTTCTTTTATTTGTTTAATAAGTGATACTGTTGACACCTATATGTTTGCTTTGTTTATGTTATTGTTTGTCTCGGGTAAGTGGTAGGACTGTTACCTACTTACCTAGACTCCTGCATTGTTGAGATATTGTCATGACATTTGTGTCACCATTTTATGACATTTCTTATTTCATTTAGTTATCTCTATAGACACGCCATGTTGTGATGATATCCATACGTCGCGCTCCATATTCCGCCATGGTGGGGTGTGAAAGAAGCCGTTAGGTATGGTGATAGGAATTGTAGTAGAAACTGCTGGAGTTAATTCATAGGAGATGAGGTGGATCACCGTTACAGTGGGATGAAGTTAGAAGCGGCCAACGTATTAGACCGGAGGTGGATCGGGAAACTATGGAGGTGGTGGCAGTGACTAAGTAGAGGTTGAAAATAGCAAAGAACCGACAAGAGAGCTATGCGGACAAGAGGCGTAAGCCGTTGAGATTTGAGATAAAGTTATGCTAAAGGTTTTACCATGGAAAGGGGTGATGCGGTTTGGAAAGAAAAGGGAAGTTAGCACCTAGATTTGTGGGTCCATTTGAAATCCTTGAAAGGATTGGGCTAGTGGCGTATAGGTTGAGATTACCGGAGGAATTGAGTAGTGTGCATGACGTATTTCATGTATCAAACTTGAGGAAATGCTTAGCAAGAACTGACTTGTAAGTACCGTTAGATGATATTAGTATGGATACGAGTCTTCGTTTTATCGAAGAGCCGGTATAGATTTTGGGCCGTGAAGCTAGGACGTTGGATAAAAAGGATAATATACCGTAGTTATGGGTAGATGGAATTTGGAACTTGGACTAGAGTTCACGTGGGAACGGGAAGGATTTATGAGGAGCTAGTATCCTCGGCTAATTGATAATGACGATCCTAAGGAGTAAATCTCGGGACGAGATTTCTATTAGGAGGGAGTGATGTGACAACCGTGGTTTTGAGGTTCGTCACTTGGTCTTATTTTAAGGTTAATTTATGTGTGACTATGTGATTTGCATGTTTACATGTTATTTTGCGTGAACGAGGTTGATGTGGATATCGTTTATGGGTATAAAGTATGTAATAACCCGAACTTTAAAATCAACATTTAGACCGAGTTCTAATACTATTTCTAATATTCTGACAAATATTTATTAATCGACTTTATTTGTCATGATTATTTTTTAGAATAATATTAAGTTCTCGGCTAATCGGCAAGATTAGGGTTTTAACGTATCGAATATATGTTATTTATTATTTATCGGCAAAGTCTATGTCCGTCTTCGACCGTAAATATCCTTGTTATGACATAGAAATATTTTCTATTGTCGTCATTTTAATTTCTCGTTTTACAAGCATTCTTCGTAATTTGAATTGAGCCTTTAGGCGTCATTCGTTTATACGACGCGTTAATGTTTATTAATTTATAAGGCCTTATTTATTTATGAAAATATTAATGCTCTCCGAATGTCGAAGTTTTTATTTTATATTGAGCGTTTATTTTTCGTGTTATACGCGTATCTTTCAAAATCGCGTAACTTTTAAAATACCGGATCTCGATAATACCCGCTTTAACAAATTGTGAGGCAAGATTTTTATACTCATCTCATATCATATGTCTTATATATAAAATAAAGAAAAATAATAACTTGATGACACGTATTTGCACTAATACGTGTCTTGCTAACCAAATATCATATCCATATCAAGTTACATCTATACTCTTTATCCTTCTTTTATTGCCGTGTGTTAAATAAGACATCAACACCACTCAATTGAACTTTCATTACTGTTTGGTACATGGGCTGATTAATAAGAGCCCTACCAATGTTTTCATGTGCAAAATTGGAGTTATCAACGTTGATTCGGGAGTCAAAGGCATTGATCAATTGTCTAGTAAAATATTCATCATATTCTTTGTAAGAACTATTATTTATGTTATTATTTTATGTATTTTATTCATATATACTTCCTACTGATATGATATGTATTTAAATCATGTATTTATCATTTTATATGTTTGAGACATTGTATAAAGAGGTTAGACATTTGTGAACACTAATAAACTTGTTTTATAACAAAGTGTTAGAGTTGTTTTAACACCTGTAGTAAAACGTGGGTGTTTTACAAAACTCAGCAGGTTTTGATATTAGAAAATAATTGAGAATGAGAGGCCGGTGTTTTGTGATGATTTGGCCGGGTGACTCGTCTCCTGGCGATACCCGATGAATTAGATATGGCCAAAACAATAAAAAGTGTAAAATCTGAATAAGCTCAATAAATGGACCGAAAACTCATAATAGAACCCAGAACCAATGAAAAAGGTAAAACTATGGGTTGTAGATAAAATTATAAACAACTAGAATCAGTTGGATAGTTTATCAATTCTTTACGGTTTGGAAATGGCGGACAAAACGGTGGAACTGAAGGTTGGCTGCCAAAAATAGCCAACTCTTCTAAGTAATAAAATGGGTCTATGAGACATGATAAGTATAAATTAAGGGCCATTGGACTTATAATAAGTAAACTACATAAATTAATAATGACTTTGGTAAAAATAACTCATCTATATTATTTAAGGTTTAGGAGAAGCGACGTAATCTACGAGGGATGTCGGGAAAATTTTAAGAATTAGACTATATTAAATGAACGTTTAACGTGACGATTTTTATAAAAACCGAAGTGGTATGACCCACTTGTCGGGAGTTGTAGACTCAGTTTTATACTGATATTTAAAGAACCCAAGACCCGACCAATGTGAGATATTAAGTCGTCAACGTTTAGAGGCGTTTTAGAACCCGTAATGCATATAAAGTGGTTTTGGGCCATAAAAGCTAAAGGCACACTTGTAATGGCTATTGGGCCATTATTGGACCTGAGATTAATAATATATATGGATATCAATACTGAGTTTGAAATGGATTTAGGTTATATAAATGATTAATGGGTCACTAATGGGCTAGAATGGGCTTAATTATCACGATGAGAAAATATATGATAAATTGTTATCAAAGGTTTTATAAAAAGTTTATAAAACTTATACAATGTCCAAACTTACTAAAATGAACTATTTACATACATATATGATTTATGTATTGTCTCGAGCCTAAGACGCGTCTCGTCATTATAGGTCTCGTTCGATCATATATCGCCCGTTGGGCATCTCGCTCTCGATCAACGATTGATTGTTATCTCGTGAAGCCTTGTATCTACTATTGGATGTTTGTTCCTTGATAAATGTTTGATAGCTATATCAGGTGAGTCTATAGCCTCGCTTTTATATTATCTTGTAAATGATTTTTAACCCATGAGGGGGAATACATGTTGTTTTATAAAATGAACACAAGTTGTTTTCGGTATGCTGGACCCGAATATGATGATAAATGCCAAAGTACCATTGTCTTATGAAGTCCTTGAGTTTCATGAACTGTTAATTACCTTGCGAGGTAAACGCTAATACATTTGATAGATCTATTTGGTTTGACAGCCTTATCCTAGGGTATGTATCCTTGTGATCACCTGAGAGGGATATAATGTATAAGAGGTCGTTGGTATATGACAATATTACCTGTTGTAGGGGCGTCGTAAGTGACTCGGTTTGACGTGTTGGTTAACGTTCAGTTGCATGAGCTTAAGGCATTTATCGATATATATATGACTTGTCTGTGTGACAAGCTTGAGATGATTAAAATTCTTGTGTTCAAATGATGATTTGTAAAACCTATAGACTTGCTCAACCTTTGTGTTGATGATTTTAAGCATGTATTTCAGGTAATCAAGATGGATAGTAGCGGAGCATGCAGGGAGGAAGTTGTTGCTTACTTATCTAAACTTTGTTTATTTTTCCATCCTTTTAAATAAATAGATGACTTTTTAAAGTCTTTGATGAATGTATTGTGATGTATCGGTAACGGTTTTTGGGACTAAACGCTACTCTGATTTTATATATTGGGATGGGAAACTTTTTAGACAAGGTTGTATATTATTTTAACGTCTCTTTTGAGGTCGTTGTCTATGATTGTGTGTGATGTGCTATGAGTAGCGCCCCAAAGTGGTATTCCGCTGCGTGGTAATTTGGGGGTGTTACAAATGGTATCAGAGCCACAAGTTATAGAGAACTATGTCGATTTTAAAAAACCTAAACTATAACTTTTGGTGTGTTTTAAAAAGTTTTAAGCACGCAACTACTCCACATGGCTCCGGTAAGGCTATTCTTGTATTACTTTATTATTTATTGTGATTATGTGAATCTATGTGTATGTAGGTATGTTAGTATGTATATTTATGAATACACTACGATATTTAAAGGCATTTCACGCGAAGCAATGTTCCTTGAATGATTGTCGTACATTCTATAATACGGTTTTGTATCAGAATTTGGTCTCACCGCCTATCACCGATCTTGATAATTATGTATTATCTGAATACGAGTGTGAAACTCGTTTGATACTTTGAGTATGTATATACTGGTTCGTAATCTATCGCATATCAACTTGTTTAAGTTCGATTGTTATTATTGTACCGCGATGTGCTATTTTAGGACATCTCCTTTCGAAACGTAATTGATTGATGTGATATTCATGTTCCAAGCACTTCTTATGATTTTGAAGAATCATTTATCCGATGTGACATCTTCTATGTAATGCGACGTGTGATTTGATTTTATATGACTACGTTTTATTGGCGAAAAGGAGGATGCCAATGCTGGACCTAAGATATATATATCCTTACCAAATATATATAGTTTGGGTACAACAAAGATATTCTCGTAGTAGTCATTCGGTTGAGTGACTTAATATCTTGTATCTAAATGGAATGGGACATTTAGATATAGAGATTTTAACTCGCCCAACTATGAGTCGTTTAAGGTTGTCTTATTGAAATGGGTTAGGACATTTGAATAAGAATATTTTAAACCACTAGACCTTAGATTGTTGTGTTTTCCTTATTCAAATGGAATGGGACGTTTGAATAAGGAAATCATGATGTAAGTTTATTGACACCTTGTATTTACTAAGGTATTTGGATATGATATCGTGTTGAGAGATAGTAATACTTGAGTAGGATGACTTATAATCGTCTCGTTAGAATGGATTGGGATGCCTTTTCATTTGAACAAGAAAGTTATAAGTTCCTGAACCGTAAATTCATAAATTGTTGTATACATGGAAAAGGACGCCTTTTGATGTAGATAAGGAGTTATAAATGAGTGGGCTCAAGTATGTCTGGCTCGATTTATGAGTGTTTGGTGTGCGTACGTCATTCTTTGAATCGTGTTTCGTTGATATAAATCGTTCAGTGTCGTCGTCATTATGTTGATCGTCGATTATCATCTATGCACGAGTAACCCGTTGGACTTAACCTTCGAGTTATGTATTATTCTGTCCTTATAAGAATTGAAGTTACATTCAAACTGTTCAATTGTGCCTGTTATGTATACTCATTGCTTTGACTTTTGTTCAGCCAACCTTCGTTAGAAACCTCGGTGATGACTTGTCTATTCCTCACATCTTCGCCATTAAACCAAAGACTATTGAGAGAAATTAAGCGCCGGGACGTCGCTTCCTAAAGGGTTAGACGATGTAATAACCCGAACTTTAAAATCAACATTTAGACCGAGTTCTAATACTATTTCTAATATTCTGACCAATATTTATTAATCGACTTTATTTGTCATGATTATTTTTGAGAATAATATTAAGTTCTCGGCTAATCGGCAAGATTAGGGTTTTAACGTATCGAATATGTGTTATTTATTATTTATCGGCAAAGTTTATGTCCGTCTTCGATCGTAAATATCCTTGTTATGACATAGAAATATTTTCTATTGTCGTCATTTTAATTTCTCGTTTTACAAGCATTCTTCGTATTTTGAATTGAGCCTTTAGGCGTCATTCGTTTATACGACGCGTTAACGTTTATTAATTTATAAGGCCTTATTTATTTATCAAAATATTAATGTTCTCCGAATGTCGAAGTTTTTATTTTATATTGAGCGTTTATTTTTCGTGTTATACGCGTATCTTTCAAAATCGCGTAACTTTTAAAATATCGGATCTCGATAATACCCGCTTTAACAAATTGTGAGGCAAGATTTTTATACTCATCTCATATCATATGTCTTATATATAAAATAAAGAAAAATAATAACTTGATGACACGTATTTGCACTAATACGTGTCTTGCTAACCAAATATCATATACATATCAAGTTACATCTATACTCTTTATCCTTCTTTTATTGTCGTGTGTTAAATAAGACATCAACACCACTCAATTGAACTTTCATTACTGTTTGGTACATGGGCTGATTAATAAGATCCCTACCAATGTTTTCATGTGCAAAATTGGAGTTATCAACGTTGATTCGGGAGTTAAAGGCATTGATCAATTGTCTAGTAAAATCTTCATCATATTCTTTGTAAGAACTATTATTTATGTTATTATTTTATGTATTTTATTCATATATACTTCCTACTGATATGATATGTATTTTAATCATGTATTTATCATTTTATATGTTTGAGACATTGTATAAAGAGGTTAGACATTTGTGAACACTAATAAACTTGTTTTATAACAAGGTGCTAGAGCTGTTTTAACACCTGTAGTAAAACGTGGGTGTTTTACAAAACTCAGCAGGTTTTGATATTAGAAAATAATTGAGAATGAGAGGCCGGTGTTTTGTGATGATTTGGCCGGGTGACCTGTCTCCTAACGATACCCGATGAATTAGATATGGCTAAAACAATAAAAAGTGTAAAATCTAAATAAGCTCAATAAATGGACCGAAAACTCATAATAGAACCCAGAACCAATGAAAAGGTAAAACTATGGGTTGTAGATAAAATTATAAACAACTAGAATCAGTTGGATAGTTTATCAATTCATTACGGTTTGGAAATGGCGGGCAAAACAGTGGAACTGAAGGTTGGCTGCCAAAAATAGCCAACTCTTCTAAGTAATAAAATGGGTCTATGAGATATGATAAGTATAAATTAAGGGCCATTGGACTTATAATAAGTAAACTACATAAATTAATAATGACTTTGGTAAAAATAACTCATCTATATTATTTAAGGTTTAGGAGAAACGACGTAATCTACGAGGGATGTCGGGAAAATTTTAAGAATTAGACTATATTAAATGAACGTTTAACGTGACGATTTTTATAAAAACCGAAGTGGTATGACCAACTTGTCGGGAGTTGTAGACTCAGTTTTATACTGATATTTAAAGAACCCAAGACCCGACCAATGTGAGATATTAAGTCGTCAACGTTTAGAGGCGTTTTAGAACCCGTAATGCATATAAAGTGGTTTTGGGCCATAAAAGCTAAAATCACACTTGTAATAGCTATTGGGCCATTATTGGACCTGAGATTAATAATATATATGGATATCAGTACTGAGTTTGAAATGGATTTAGGTTAATAAATGATTAATGGGTCACTAATGGGCTAGAATGGGCTTAATTATCACGATGAGAAAATATATGGTAAATTGTTATCAAAGGTTTTATAAAAAGTTTATAAAACTTATACAATGTCCAAACTTACTAAAATAAACTATTTATATACATATATGATTTATGTATTGTCTCGAGCCTAAGACGCGTCTCGTCATTATAGGTCTCGTTCGATCATATATTGACCGTTGGGCATCTCGCTCTTGATCAACGATTGATTGTTATCTCGTGAAGTCTTGTATCTACTATTGGATGTTTGTTCCTCGATAAATGTTTGATACCTATATCAGGTGAGTCTATAGCCTCGCTTTTATATTATCTTGTAAATGATTTTTAACCCACGAGGGGGAATACATGTTATTTTATAAAATGAACACAAGTTATTTTCGGTATGCTGGACCCGAATATGATGATAAATGCCTAAGTACCATTGTCTTATGAAGTCCCTGAATTTCATGAACTGTTAATTGCCTTGCGAGGTAAACGCTAATACATTTGATAGATCTATTTGGTTTGACAGCCTTATCCTAGGGTATGAATCCTTGTGATCACCTGAGAGGGATATAATGTATAAGAGGTCGTTGGTATATGACAATATTACCTGTTGTAGGGGCGCCGTAAGTGACTCGGTTTGACGTGTTGGTTAACGTTCAGTTGCATGAGCTTAAGGCATTTATCGATATATATATGACTTGTCTGTGTGACAAGCTTGAGATGATTAAAATTCTTGTGTTCAAATGATGATTTGTAAAACCTATAGACTTGCTAAACCTTTGTGTTGATGATTTTAAGCATTTATTTCAGGTAATCAAGATGGATAGTAGCGGAGCATGCAGGGAGGAAGTTGGTGCTTACTTGTCTAAACTTTGTTTATTTTTCCATCCTTTTAAATAAATAAATGACTTTTTAAAGTCTTTGATGAATGTATTGTGATGTATCGGTAACGGTCTTTTGGACTAAACGCTACTCTGATTTTATATATTGGGATGGGAAACTTTTTAGACAAGGTTGTATATTATTTTAACGTCTCTTTTGAGGTCGTTGTCTATGATTGTGTATGAGGTGCTATGAGTAGCGCCCCAAAGTGGTATTCCGCTGCGTGGTAATTTGGGGTTGTTACAAAGTACTCATAAGTAAATCGAGGAACGGTTATTTCATGATCATGAGCTCACAAATTAGTGACTATGAAATGAAATGGTGTTATTTTGGTGTTTTACGTATACGTATAAGTATTATAGTAAATCGTATTTTTTTTACGATTTGGGGTTTAGCATTTAGAGGTCTCGGGTAAGGTGTTTAGTCATGTGAGTATTTTTCGGGATGGTTTTAAGTCATTTAGGACTTAGTTATAAAGTTTATTTCAAAATTTAAGATTTTTTTTTAAAACTATATATTTTACGTTTTTTTTGTATACGCGTAAAATTGACTAGTTTTACGGTTTTAAGGTTTCGGAGGCTTTAGGAGCTGAAATAAATTAAGGTAAATTAAGGTATTATTAATAACATAATAATAAGTAATGAAAAGAAAATAAAATAAAAAACAAGGGTGTGGGTCGGTTTGGGCGACGAAACAAAAAAAAAGAAAGGGAAAAGGAAAGTGGGCTTTCTATTTGGATTAGGACTCTTGTGTACACTATATAAGGTTTTTAACTATAAAAATCATATTATTTTTTCTACCTGGAGCTTATAGCCGACGGTTTCACAAAAGTTTTTTTAGGGTTTCATTGTTTTTTTTATCTTCCATTAATCTTAAGGTAAAACCTCAAATCCCTTTTCAATTTAACTGTTTTTAATGTTTTCATAATCATCTTATGATGGATTTAGGTTAGGGTTTAAATTAAAATCTGTATATTAATGATATTATAATGATTAGGTGAATTAGGGCGTGTAATTAGTGGAGTTATGGGTAATTAATTAGACTAATTATGTTAAAATCGTTTTTTAAAAACTGGACAGAATTTTAGGTCAATTGTTTTGACCATAAATAGAGTTCTACAAACTCTTATTTTACGATCCAAGTATCCCTAGAAAGGTAATTGAGTTGCCTTTCAAATTCAAGAAACGAGAACTAAATTGGAGGTGGGAAGTGGGTCAAAAACAGGTTACAACAGTCGGAGGTCAAAACAGTTTTGAAATCAGTCGGGTTTAATTTAACGTTTTAAGGTGATTGGGGTACTTAGGAGTACACTTGAGCCCTCTAATGAGCATGGGTATTGGTTTATATATTAAATAAGAGACCTGAAGGGTGGCTAAGTAAATGGGTCAGGGTAATACCCCTTAATCATAACAAACTTTTTGTATGTTCAAAATCGGTAAAATGCGGATAGGCAGAAGTATATATATATATATATATATATATATATATATATATCGGGGCCTTAACAGTAGCTTTAAGGTTGGGGCAAAAGGGAGGAGTTAGCTAACATATGTAAGGGAATAGGGTGTCCTTTACGTAGGTCATGGGTATGGTTAGGTGGGCGTTTGGCTTATAGTTTGGAGATCTAAAAACCGGGACTGTTTTGGATAAAATGTTAACGGGACGGGTTATGAAGTAAACTAAGTTAAGGGCTTTATAGAGGGGTGTAATGAGATTCTTAGAGCATATAAATGAGGTATATATATGGGATAAGGTTAGATGTACATCATGGGTTGGTGGGCCATTTTAGTGTTTGGTTCATGTTTTGATTGTGTGCTTTTGTTTGTTAGCTTTTTGCTAGTGCGCGGATTTTTGGAGAAGCTCAATCAGGTGAGTTTCATAGTCCCATGTCTACTAATGATTTTGACTTCCAGATGGGATGGAAGAGACACTGTCTTATTTTTATAAATTATGCTGTGAATGTTTTGTGTTTGGTGATGGACTTGTGCATACTTATGTGATTAACTGCTAGTTGATTCATGATTGTTTTATGTTTTGACTTGGTACCAAGGGAATTTTGACAAGGCGGGGCCTTGGGGAAGTACATAGATGTGTGAGCATCTATGGGACCAATGGATAATGACAAGGCGAGGCCTTGGGATTGGTACATAGGTGTATGGGCGCCTATGGTACCATGGTGTTTGATAAGGCTGAGAGCCTTGGATTTGGTTTGGTTTGTTGAATCTTGAATATTAGTTGTTAATGCATGTTTGTATCACATTGTCCATATGTTCATTTGTTAGTGGTTGTGATTCACAGCTTATGGTTTGATTTTGGCGTTGGAGTCTAAACCTATGACTCTCACCAACTTTATGTTGACGTGTTTTAGTGTCTCTTTCATCTGAGAATGTGGTTAAGCTTGAGAATAGAAGTGGCTAGCTTTGGTGGCATTAGGATTGCATTTAGAAGGAGATCCCCGTTCCTTCTTAGTTTTTTTGTTTGTTTAATAAGTGATACTGTTGACACCTATATGTTTGCTTTGTTTATGTTATTGTTTGTCTTGGGTAAGTGGTAGGACTGTTACCTACTTACCTAGACTCCTGCATTGTTGAGATATTGTCATGACATTTGTGTCACCATTTTATGACATTTCTTATTTCATTTAGTTATCTCTATAGACACGCCATGTTGTGATGATATCCATACGTCGCGCTCCATATTCCGCCATGGTGGGGTGTGACAGAAGAAGAGACACTGTCTTATTTTTATAAATTATGCTGTGAATGTTTTGTGTTTGGTGATGGACTTGTGCATACTTATGTGATTAACTGCTAGTTGATTCATGATTGTTTTATGTTTTGAGTTGTTACCAAGGGGATGTTGACAAGGCGGGGCCTTGGGGAGGTACATAGATGTGTGAGCATCTATGGGACCAATGGATAATGACAAGTTGGGGCCTTGGGATTGGTACATAGGTGTATGGGCGCTTATGGTACCATGGTGTTTGGTAAGGCTGGGAGCCTTGGATTTGGTTTGGTTTATTGAATCTTGAATATTAGTTGTTAATGCATGTTTGTATCACATTGTCCATATGTTCATTTGTTAGTGGTTGTTATTCACAGCTTATGGTTTGATTTTAGCGTTCGAGTCTAAACCTATGACTCTCACCAACTTTATGTTGACGTGTTTTAGTGTCTCTTTCAGGTGAGAATGTGGCTAAGCTTGAGAATAGAAGTGGCTAGCTTTGGTGGCATTAGGATTGCATTTAGAAGGAGATCCCCGTTCCTTCTTAGTTTCTTTTGTTTGTTTAATAAGTGATACTGTTGACACCTATATGTTTGCTTTGTTTATGTTATTCTTTGTCTCTGGTAAGTGGTAGGACTGTTACCTACTTACCTAGACTCCTGCATTGTTGAGATATTGTCATGACATTTGTGTCACCATTTTATGACATTTCTTATTTCATTTAGTTATCTCTATAGACACGCCATATTGTGATGATATCCATACGTCACGCTCCATATTCCGCCATGGTGGGGTGTGACAGAATGGTATCAGAGGCAATGGTTATAGAGAATTAGGTTGCCTAGTCTAGTAACCTAGTCTTTAGCTTAAGGGTCCCTGCATATAGGCGTCATAGGAGTATGTGTGCATTTTATATTAATTAAAGTTTTCTGGATGTTATTGGTTTTTACTTGCGATGTTTGTTAAGTTTTGACTAGTATGGGTTGAACCATAGTAGTTCATACTTAGCCACATGTTATTTTCTTTTCGGGTTGTGACTAGTGCAGGTTGAACCATAATCATCCACGCTAGTCATTGTTGTATTTTGCTTAAATTGTACTACCTCCGTCTCATATTAATAGTCCATATTACTATTTTGGGACGTCCCAAATTAATAGTCCAGTCCAAAAATAGATAAGAAATATAGATTAAGTTTACCATATTACCCTCACTTAAGGGTATTATTACAAACAATAAAAAAGTTTTAAACTAAATGGTTAAGGACAAAATTGTCATTGTATAAAAAGTAAGGGAGAAAAAGTAGAAAAAGTGATGTTTTTATTAATATGCGTGTTTTTGGTCGGTGGACTATTAATATGGGACGGAGGGAGTACATTATAGTACACAATTTGGTACATGGTAGTTTATATCTTTTGTTGAGTTATTTTATGTACCTGAGGTATAGTATTTTTCTTTTGATGTTTGAGTCATGTTCCCTAAGAATTATGTGGTGGTTCGAGTTATTAGGAGTAGGTGGATATGAAGGATTTTAAGCTGTTTCCACTCTTATGGGCGACATGACTTATAACTGATTATGTTCTCGTTTTGGATTTAGTCTATGCTGTTTTAGCTAAACTATGGATTTATGTATTGCAAGAAGTTTGACTATGTTATTTTAATAGATGGAGTTTTGGACCTTATTGGTTATGTGGTTATGAACTTATGTGAGTAGATGGATTTATGTGTTATATGTTGTACTGATTCTTATAAGTGTCATCATAGGAGGGAGTGCATTGGGGAAAGGGTAATTGTATAAGTATGGTGTCCAACATAGTTATACAAGTACCATAACTCCAATGGATTCCTAAGTATGATTGCATGAAAGAGGGTTAATACATGCTTGTATAGTAGATGTTAGACGGATTTAAGTATCTGTATCCCGATATGCCTATATATGTATGATCCCCTATAATTATCGATTGTATCCTTAGGAGGGTGGCTAGCTCGCTTCTTTTTAGATATTCAACCTCCGTTGTGGCGTATTCTTCGAGTTTCCTATTTCACGTGTCCGTTTTAAAATGGTGTTCTTGGTTTTAAGTCTATTGAAATAACTTGGGATTTCTTTTGAGATAATGAAATCTTTTGTGTTGGGTCTTACATTTCTTTTGGTCGGTATATATTGAAAAAAAGGGACTTGGAAATCTACTATAGAGTTAGATAGTTGGTTGTATTCGGTAAAATAAGGGTAAGGTGTTGGAGTCGTGTTTGAAACAAGATGTAACATAAGATTTTTTTTTTAATCAACACTTATTTATTTCAAAAAGACTTTCTTTAAAATAAAGCGAAATAAAATTTCTTTCTACTTAAATAGTTTATATAAGTGAGCTTAATCAATATACGTCATTTATAATTATTTATGCAAGACTAAACAAAGTTCATGAAAATTTCACATACATTTATTTCTTTTCATTTAAAAAGGATTGCGTTAATTACTAAGAGGATTCTTTACCTTTTAAAAAAAAAACAACTAGTATAAAACTGTTTTGGTCATAACTTGTTCGTTTTTAAAGCTTTTTGGGTGATTCAAAAGCCTAAAATTATGTACTTAGAATGTACTTTTCAAATATTTGGTATGTATAGTCATGGGGTGTCAGTAGCTTGATCGAAATTTTGGTACAAGTGACGGGTTCAAGGTTGAGTTTTAAATAGTAGTTTTTTTTATGATTTGGGATGCACGGGATACCTAGTCTTTGAGTTGAGTTTTGAGATCGTCTAGAAGGTTTTTTGTAGATTGTTTGAGTCACATAGATGTGGTGAGGAAAAAAATAATATTCTTTTGGAAAAGTCGATCTTGTGCACGGTTTAAATAATATGTCGCGGGGCATAAGATGTTTTGGTTGCAATTAAGTGTTTCTTAGATCATTTTTCGTTGTCATGAGTCATTTGAATTGGTACATGTTTGAGTTTTCCTTTTGAGTTTTCGTGGTTTTGGTCTGTTTTAACTCGTGCACGTGAAATGTCGTTAGTTATCCGTGGGTTTGATTCGTTTATCGTATCTAGTGGATTCAGGATGTAGTTTTGGGTTCGTATTGATTGGGAGCGTTGAGGTAGACATATGTAAGACTTGGTCGCGCCTACACGATTAAGTAGGTAGCCCAGAGAGAATGGTTGGAATGCCCTTAGTGGGGATGAAAGAGTTAAAAGTTCGTAGACGAACTAATGTGGTCATGAGGTCTCTTAGGAGTGCCAAGGGAGATGAATAGAGATTTGTATAATGTATGGATATTGGCACAAGTAACGCGCCATAGAGAATGTTGGAAGGGGATATAATACCTCAAAGGTATTTATGATTGTTCGTAAGGCATGTACGTTTTCCGAAAATTTCCTGAGATTTAGTAGGTTTGCCTATTACTGTGAGGTAGAACCATAAATAGAGCAAGTAGGAGAAGTGAGAGGAGTTGTAGTTAGTGCCTTTCCAAGGCAATTGTTGATGGAATGATTTAAAAACAGGAGTTGTTAGAAATTGCAAGGAATGCAAGATAAAAGTTGGGTTGCTTAGTAGTAGATTGGATGTGGAAAGTGGTTGAATAGTTTGATAAGAGGAAGTATTGGTCTTTTAGAATATGTGTATATTTTCGCGAGTAGAACGAGGTAGAAATTTATTCATATTGCTTCCAAGAGAGGGTGCAAGGAGGACATAGTTGAAACTGCTAAGGATGTTGTATGAACGCTTTGGGTTTACGGTTATGATTTTGGCTTCGCCGAGGCGCTAGCAGTTTTCATGGAGTCAATGAACCGGGGGTGCATGACAATATATAAACGAGTTGTCATCGGGAGCATCGACGACATCTTGATCTACTCAAATCTAAGAAGAAGAATGAGGCGAATTATGAGTTGGTTTAGGAGTTGTTAGGAAAGGGAATTATACGTGAGATTTTCAAGTGTGAGTTTTAGGATTAAGTTCGCCAGGACGAGTAGTCAGAGATGATGGCATATCGTGGAACCAGCAAGGGGCAAAGTGAAGAAGGGTGAGGAAGCGTTTTGGAGGCTGAAGAGGTGGATTGGATAATGAGCAGATCTTGGAATTATCGGAAGGACTGGATGAATTCGCGAAGCATGATGATACGTGGAGCAAGGATTTGGATGTATACGAGAACGACAAAGAAAGGTGTTTGTTTATACGTTGTGGGAACTAAAGATTTGGAAGAACTAGATAGAATTAGTTAGTGGAGCTGGATTGTTATATCTGCCTAGAATGCTAGAGGCATTTGGGGTACGAGACGTAGAGAATGATCTATACAGTTCATGAACGTCTCCAACACATATTTAATCATCTTGATTGAACATTTGGAAAAGGTGATGGGTGGAGTTAAGTGATGAAAAAAAATTGCAAGGCCAAGTACCATCTGGGAAAGGCAAGCATGGTTTATGAGACATGGAATAAGAAGAATGAAGTGAAGCTGAGACGAACTTGAACTATATGGATGACGTATTAGGGTGGTTTGGATGAAGGATGTAGGTTGCACGAGTTGATTTGTCTAAAGCAAAGAACGCGTCAACATTTATGTTGCGTGGCTTGGACAATTATATGGAGAAAAGAGACGTAGACTATACTTCCTACATAGATAGGAGTAGCTTGGAAAGGGCGATGTAAGGACGAAGTTGGTAAAAGGGATACATAATGGGGTGGAGGAATAAGTACGACGAGAGTTGGGTGATAGTCGATAAACTGAGTAATTCATCTCATATTTCAAGAGGAATGAGAAGTCACGTAGTTGAGAAGTTGGAAGGATTGCGTACGGATGTGATGGAATAGAGGGTTTTGCGTAAAAGTTAGCCTAATATGTATGGAATGCCTTATGAAGGATTATGGCAAGGGAAGAAACGATGGGAAGCAAGCATAGTATACCGTTGATAGACTAATGTTTGGTATGAGCATACTATAGGGGTAATTGAGAAAGACGCCTAGAGCATTGGCGTGAGATTTGGAGATAGTTGGAGAACGTATTATATTAGGAAGAATTCTCCTACAAAGAGAGAGTCACCGGTGAGAGGGGCATATTCCCCATTGATGAGGATGTAAGGAATAAAGGAGGAAACACCTAAATTATAGGCTGGAGACGGAATATAAGATGGTATAGAAATTAAGATTGTGGAGAGACAACCGAAAAGTAGTATGGAGGAAGAATGATTCGAGGGAGCAAGAGGTTGTGAAGATAGTGGGGTGATATTGAAGAGAAACCGTTAGAGCAAGAGGTTAGTAGTCACGAACAATGGAACGTCCACCTAGAGAAAAGGTGTAACACATGTTAGTATGAAGGATGGTTAGTTAATTGGTGCCGAGCATGGGAAAGCAAGGATGAGGTGGTGGTTATGACATGTTTCTTGTGAATATTATGGGATTGTTTTAGGTAAAATGTTAACGGGACGGGTTATGAAGTAAACTAAGTTAAGGGCTTTATAGAGGGGTGTAATGAGATGCTTAGAGCATATAAATGAGGTATATATATGGGAGAAGGTTAGATGTCCATCATGGGTTGATGAGCCATTTTAGTGTTTGGTTCATGTTTTGATTGTGTGCTTTTGTTTGTTTGCTTTTTGCTAGTGCGCGGATTTTTAGAGAAGCTCAATCAGGTGAGTTTCATAGTCCCATGTCTACTAATGATTTTGACTTCCAGATGGGATGGAAGAGACACTGTCTTGTTTATATAAATTATGCTGTGAATTTTTTGTGTTTGGTGATGGACTTGTGCATACTTATGTGATTAACTGCTAGTTGATTTATGATTGTTTTATGTTTTGACTTGGTACCAAGGGGATTTTGACAAGGCGGGGCCTTGGGGAGGTACATAGACGTGTGAGCATCTATGGGACCAATGGATAATGACAAGGTGAGGCCTTGGGATTGGTACATAGGTGTATGGGCGCCTATGGTACCATGGTGTTTGGTAAGGCTGGGAGCCTTGGATTTGGTTTGGTTTGTTGAATCTTGAATATTTGTTGTTAATGCATGTTTGTATCACATTGTCCATATGTTCATTTGTTAGTGGTTGTGATTCACAGCTTATGGTACGATTTTGGCGTTGGAGTCTAAACCTATGACTCTCACCAACTTTATGTTGACGTGTTTTAGTGTCTCTTTCAGGTGAGAATGTGGTTAAGCTTGAGAATATAAGTGGCTAGCTTTGGTGGCATTAGGATTGCATTTAGAAGGAGATCCCCGTTCCTTCTTAGTTTCTTTTGTTTGTTTAAGAAGTGATACTGTTGACACCTATATGTTTGCTTTGTTTATGTTATTGTTTGTCTCGGGTAAGTGGTAGGACTGTTACCTACTTACCTAGACTCCTGCATTGTTGAGATATTGTCATGACATTTGTGTCACCATTTTATGACATTTCTTATTTCATTTAGTTATCTCTATAGACACGCCATGTTGTGATGATATCCATACGTCGCGCTCCATATTCCGCCATGGTGGGGTGTGACACCGGTGTTGGAAACTCCCGTGAACAATCGCCGCACTAGTGTGTGGGATATAGTGAACTCTGGTGAGAAGAAAGCTCCTAACTCTTCTCACAGAAGTGGTCATCATAGCCAACCGAGAAGTGGGGCACCGCCTCACCCTCATGACCCTTCGGGGTCGGATTTGGATGACCATCCTCCTAGACGTCGCCGACCTAGGTATTCCCCCTACCACCATCGGACGATGAGGGATACTACGATGATTCCTACTATCGCGATGAAGAGGAGGAGGACCTTTCCCGTCCATGGTGCGATGACAGAGAGGACGCCTTCACTCTCCGCATATAGAACTACTCTGAGGTAAAGAAGCGTCGTATGCCGGCATACGTTAAAACCTATGATGCGTCTGGTGATCCGGACGATCACCTAAAGATATTTGATACGCAGGCGAAAATTGAACGATGGCCAATGCCTATATGGTGCCAGATGTTCAATTCGACCTTGATTGGTGATGCCCGTGATTGGTTTGAAAAGATCCATCGCCGAAGTATTGATAGCTTCGGCGAGCTACGCACCGCGTTCAAAAACAATTATACTCATCGAAAGAAGTATAATAGGGATCTGGTCTCGTTAGCAACCGTCAAGCAAAGGCCCGGAGAGTCTACGGAGGACTTCACGGAACGTTTCAATGACGAGTGCACGCGCACAAAAACGTGCCCAGAGCTCCTAAAAATTTCTGATTACATGCATGTCATAATGGACAAGGAGTTAATTAGGCGTCTCAATGACAAACGACTGGAGAGGTACGACGACCTCATGGAAAGAGTCAGAAACTTTGTTGAAGGAGAGACCACGGTAGCTGCGGCGTACCCTACAAAGGGGAATCATAACTATCGATCGAACGACCAGCCCAAGAGGCAATCAGGTGGACAAAACACCCACAACAACGGGAGGAACTCAGATTACAAGAGCCTAAATAAAGGAGGGCGGCCGGATGATAAATTCACCCCTCTAAAGATGACTTACCGAGATATCTTGTTGACGGAAGGAGGAAACTTCCCAAGGCCTCCCCCAATGACAACTCCAGTTGACCGTCGTCAAGGAAATCGCTTATGCGAATTCCACAATGACAAGGGTCACGACACGGAAGAGTACATCCAGCTCAAGAAGCACATAGAGTCGCTGATTAAATCAGGAAAACTCAAACACCTGGTCAAGGATTGGAAGGATGGGAAGGATAACAAAAAGTATGACAAGAAGGACTCCCAAAAGGACAAGCCTTCAACCATATATATGATCCAATCGTGGCAGCGCCGCACAAAGCAGAAAGTTAGTCAAAAAAATTTATGCGGCAGAGAGATCTTGTTCCCTCCTATCACGGCGAGCAACGTGGCTGATGCACCTCTCACGATTGAGGTAAGCATTAGAACCCACAACGTTCGTCGTATGTATGTGGATGGAGGATCATTGGCGGAAGTACTCTACGAACATTGCTTCGTAAAGCTACGACCAGAGATCAAAAGCCAATTAGTACCAGCCACGTCGCCGCTCATTGGCTTTAGTGGAGACGCTATCTGGCCAATAGGACAACTGCGTTTACTGGTAACCATTAGAGATAAAGAGCATTCCACCACGGCGTAGATGAAATTCATGGTGATACGTTCACGCTCTCCGTATAATGGTATTATTGGAAGACCAGGCATCCTAGCCATACGGGCAGTCCCGTCCACGACTCACGGCATGATTAAATTCCTAGTTGAAGGGGGAATTGTTACTATTTACAATTCGATCGCACCGGAATCCGAGTGCCAAGCCGTGATAACACCAGTTCAGCCAGTTCCCATAAAGGAAGGATTACCATCCCCCAATTGGAAGGTGGTAATCCACCCCGACTACCCGGAACAAGAGGTAGCCATAGGGGGAACGCTATCAGAAAAAGGGAAGAAGGCCATGTGCTCTCTCCTAAAGGCAAACCTTGATATATTCACATGGGAGCCAAAGCATATGACGGGTGTGCCATGTTCGATAGCAGAACATAGGCTTCAAATCCGCCCGGGATATCCCCCTGTTAAGCAAAAGAAGCGTGGCCAAGCACCAGAATACAGCCAGGTAATACTGGACGAGGTACGGAAGATGGTGGGCGCAGGAATTATGCGCGAGGTATATTACCATGAATGGTTATCTAATCCGGTCATGGTCAAGAAGCATGACGGAAGCTGGCGCATGTGTGTGGACTTCACAGACTTGAACAAAGCTTGTCCGCAAGACTGCTATCCGTTACCAGAAATTGATTGGAAGGTGGAATCCTTATGCGGATACCCTTTCAAATGTTTTTTAGACGCGTACAAAGGATACCATCAGATCCAGATGGCGGAGGAAGACGAGGAGAAAACGGCGTTCCACACTAGTCAGGGCGCGTATTGTTACACAAAAATGTCGTTCGGACTAAAGAACGCATGTGCGACATATCAACGACTTGTTGATAAAGCCTTCAAATCGTAGATAGGCCGTAACCTTGAAGTCTACGTTGACGACTTGGTCATCAAAAGCCGTACGGAGGAAGCACTCCTCCGTGGTATCCAGGAAACGTTCGACACGTTGAGGAAAATCAACATGAAACTGAATCCAAAAAAGTGCATGTTTGGAGCACCGAAGGAATGTTCCTTGGTTATATGATTAATCCAAATGGCATCAAACCTTGTCTGGAGAAGACGGACGCTGTGATACAGCTACCATCCCCTCGGACACTCAAGGAGGTACAATCACTCAGTGGAAAGCTGGTCGGGCTCAATAGGTTCTTGTCAAAGTCCGCGGAGAAGTCACTGCCTTTATTTAAAACACTCAAGAAGTGCTTATAAAAAGGAGACTTTCGCTGGAAAAAAGAGGCAAAGGAAGCCTTTGACAGCTCATACAACATCTCGCGGCTCTTCCCATGCAAGTTGCACCCTAACCTAAGGAGAAGCTAATTATGTATCTGTCCGCTACGTACGGAGCAATAAGCGCAGTCCTTATGACTGATCGGGATTCAGTCCAGACTCCGGTTTACTTCATAAGTAGAGCATTGCAAGGGCCGGATTTGAATTATTCATCAATGGAGAAGTTGGTTTTGTCATTAGTTTACGCCGCGAAAAGGCTGCACCGGTACTTCCAAGCGCACCCAATTGTGGTTATCACTGACCAGCCAATAAAACAGATCATCTCTAAACCGGACGTAGCTAGGAGATTGCAGAAATGGAGCGTCCTACTAGGAGAACATAACATCTCTTATAGGCCAAGGATAGCCATCAAGGGCCAAATTTTGGCAGATTCCTAATTGAGAAACCTGAGGAGGGCGAGCCAATGGTGCAAAAAGAATAAATTCCAACGGAACCATGGGTTTTGTTTACTGACGGATCTTCTTGCACGGACGGATCAGGAGCCGGCCTAATTCTCACGAATCCGGAAGGAATGAAATTTACTTACGCCTTGCGCTTTGAGTTCACAGCCACGAATAATGAGGCATAATACGTAGCATTGATTGCGGGTTTAAAAATCGCCGCTAGGATGGGGGTCCGCAACCTTGAAGCCTACGTGGACTCACGGCTTGTCGCGAATCACATCCTACGAGGGTATGTAGCTAAGGAGGACAACATGATCCAATATTTGGAGAAAGTAAAGTCACTCATCGCCGGTTTTGGAAAGTTCTCCATCAAGAAGGTACCAAGAGGCGAGAAGAAGAAGGCGGATGCTCTTAGCAAGATCGCGTCTACAAGCTTTGCCCATATATCGAAACAGGTGTTGGTTGAAATACTCAAGGAAAAGTCCATCACAGGGGGAGAGATAGCGACCATAGTTGAAGAAGAGGGGCCTACATGGATGACCCTGATCATCAACTACCTAACTGATGAGACCCTTCCTGAGGACGAAAAGGCGGCGCGACGTGTTAAAAGGAAGTCGCAACATTTCAAACTCTGAGATGGTGTTCTATACAAGTGTTCCTTTCTACAGCCGTGGCTGCGATGCGTTGGGCCGCGACAAGCTAGCTATATGATTAGTGAGATACATGAAGGGTCGTGCGGCATGCACGCAGGCCCCAGATCAGTAGTGGCACGAGCTCTACGCACAGGGTACTATTGGCCGACTATGCATCGGGACACACGAGACATGATTCTTAAATGCAACGATTGCCAAGTACACAGGCCAGTACCACGACATCCACAGCAAGAACTGACACCCATCACATCCCCATGGCCATTCTACAAGTGGGGGATTGATATCGCAGGCCCTTTTCCTGTTGCCGCAGGGGGCGTTAAGTTCTTGATTGTAGTTGTGGACTATTTCACTCGCTGGATAGAAGCTAAGGCGGTCAAAACGATTACGGGCAAACAGGTAAAAAAGTTTGTTTGGGAAAATATTGTGTGCCGCTTTGGTTTGCCAGGCGAGATCATCTCGGATAATAGAAAACAGTTCGCGGATAATCCATTCAAGGATTGGTGCACGACGTTGAACATCACACGGCGTTTCGCATCAGTTAAACACCCATAGACTAATGGTCTCGTGGAGCGGGCAAATAGAAGCCTAGGTGAAGGTATAAAAGCACGCTTAGATGAAAGAAGCGCCAAGTGGGTAGATGAACTACCGTATGTCCTATGGGCACACAGGACAATGATCAAGAAAGCCAATGGGGACACTCCATTCGCGCTGGCCTACGGAACCGAGGCTGTTATCCCAGCTGAAATTGGGATGCCAACAATCCACACGGCGGAGGTTAACGTCATCACAAACGATGAGCAACTCCGGGTCAATCTAGACTTGTTAGAGGAGAAGCGAGAGATAGCAACCATCAATGAGGCTAAGTCTAAGGCACGTATAAAAGCTTATTATGATTCCAAAGTCAAGGGTGTTTCCTTCCGACCGGGGGATTTTGTCTATCGTGCTAACGAGGCAAGTCGCGCGAAGAACAGGGGGAAGCTTGGTCCAAAGTGGGAAGGGCCGTATGAGGTCACGGAAGCTTTAGGGCTAGGTGCGTACAAGTTGCGTGATATGGATGGCTGTGACTTGGATCGTACATGGAATATTTACAACCTTAAAATATGCTACCTCTGAAAGGGCTACGGCCTCCGCATGGACACTTCGTTGTGGTCAACTTCAATGAAGATCCATGTATTTTTTGTTTTCATGCTTTCTAGGTTCTATTTGTCTTAGGATTTTAATTCTGTCAAAAAATCATAACCGTTCTAATAAAATGTCGTGGTGCCTAGCTAGTTCCACGGTTTGTTCTTGTGCAAATTATTGTCTTACGTTTTTAGAATTATTTGTTATTTTCTGGTATGTTATTACTTGTTCATATGCATTCATTCAACCGTACATGTACTATTCGCCCCCAAGCGGGGTAAGAGGATTGAGTGAACCTAATATAATTCAACTTGTCGCATAAGAGGGATGCAACCCCAGTGACGCGGATCATGTATCCTTACTAGACACCTTATTCACAAGACGTTGTAATAAGTTTCCGCATGCCGTACTTACATAGTGCCGGACATGATAAAGACACACGGTGCACGTCTAGTAAATTATAGACTTGGTTTTATTCTTCATTAGCCGTGACACGTCATGCAAACAGATACACGATATCTAAGGAATATAAACAAGTTTCAATATAAACAAACAAAACTTGTCGTGGTCACCACGGACATATGTCTTAATGAAAATTCTAAAGTGTTTACACATAGAGTTATAAATTAAAGTCGTGTGCATCCACGGACGAATAAGCAATAAATAGTGCAAATTTTTACAACAGATTAAACTACAAAGGAGGCAGGAACTTCCCTACTTCTCTCTTGCCTTCGGCTATCAAGGCACGGAGGGCTTCACCACGCGCGTCCTTTCCACTCTGCGCCCTGGCTAGGTTAGCTTCCAACGCCTCAGCTAATAGCCTCTCACCCTTCACGACCTTCAGACTAGCATTATATATTGGCAGTGTAAGCTGGATTGGGTTCGGGGTAAGCTTCGCCATGATATCCTCGTTGGAGGCATCCTTTAGAGCTTCAAGGTCATCCAGGAAGGGGTATTCCATATCTCCAAGTGCGGCCATGGACGCAGACATCTTTGCTTCCGCTTCGGGGTTATGGTAGGCATGCCTAGTGATATCTTCCTTCTTGCTTATTAATTCCGCAACCATGGTCAACCCTTCATGCCTGCCACGATCAATACCATCTGATACGACATCAGCGAAGGCCTGCACAAACTGAGGTGCCTCCATCACTCTTGTCACGGCCAAGCGTGTCCCTTGGCCCACCATCTACTTACGACTAGCAATGGCCGTAAGCAGTGGGAGACACAGCACTTCAGCGCAATCTGTGGCCAGCACATTTAGCTCACACTCCACCTTGCCTAAATCCTCAGCCGTTCGCTCCTCCAAAGCTGCCCGCTCCTTGGTAAACTCTTCCTTTAGTGCCTCGCGCTCCTCTACAAGGGTGGACGGTTGGTCGGCGGCGAATTTGGTTGCAGCTTCGGTTGCGGCTACCTATGAAAATGTTTAGGGTTACTACATGGGTGAGAAAGACAAGGATGTTGCACAAACATTTGACATACATATATAAGGATACGCACCTTGCCATTAGCGGCCTCGAGAAGAGCTTCCAGCTCTGCGATGCGCTCATCACGGGCATTGGCGTGGCTTGTTTGTTCTTTTATGGTCGCCTCAGCCACGACCAAATCCGCCTGCAGGGAGGCGATTGTCTTCTTGTGCTTCTCCACCATCTCTTCCTTGTGGACAATCCTCCTATCAGCACGGCGAACATGGGCCAAGGCCTCCTCTAAACGGCGCCGTAAGGCTGCACCAAGAGTTATTTGGTGCGCTGTTGCTACATCATATTGTTCTAGAAGAAACCCATGGTTGAGTTCATCTAGGTCTTGCGCTAGCACGGGAGGAGTCAAGTGGTCCATGAACTCCTTACATTCAGACTCAGCCTCTAGCCTTGTCAGACTGGATAAGTTCCATGTCGGGCGAAGGCTGCTGCCCGAACCCTCGGTCCGAGGCTCCTCTACATGAGTGGGGGGAGGAGATGGGGGCACTGTGGATATCATGGGGGAAGGTTCTCTCTCAGCTTCCTTCTCCTGCATTACTGTCGACAGATCCACCCTTTAATTTGACAAACACTTATAAGTTTTTGTAGTGTCATAAGGGAAGCAATATAATAAAGTATAAAGGTACTTACGTCGCATCTATCATTGGCACCGCGATGGTAGGAGGTACGACGCTCACTGGTGTTGCCTTCCATACATGTGTGTCTGCTTGCGGTAGAGGGTTTTCTTGCGGTAGCGTGGTGCTACTCCCTTCTTGGAATTGGGGGTGGTCTTCCCTCAGCTTCTTGGGAGGCGCATTGAATTCCCCCGCCTCGACATCTATCTCTTTCACCACCTTCGTGGTGGACTTGCGCTTCCTGGAAGTAGGTTTTGGCAACTTAGAGACTCCGGCCCCCTGCGCCACTTCCTCCTCTCCTTCATCATCATCACCAACCATGCGGTTGATGGACGGATCTGTTGGTTGTACTTCACCTTGGATGGAGGTGGAATTCTCCAGTAGCAGCTCACCACCTTCTTCATTGGTGAAGTCCAGCGGCGACTTGTGGATCACTGGTTCCTGCTCATCAGACCGCGGCTCAATTGTTTCTTCCAGTGCGATGGTCATGTCGGCGGTAGCGACAAGTCATGGGGGCTCGCCCTCTTTTAGGGGTCGAGACCCCTCCGGAACCTTGCTTGGATCCCCCTGGCGTAGTAGCCCAAACAACTTCATCTCTGCGGACATAAGCAAACATATGTGTTAGTATGATGCCAAGCATTATTGTCACATTTATATGCATATACATGTATAAGGAATACCTACCCTGTCTACGCTCGGTCAGAAAGCATGGATATCTATCCTCCCTCCCAAAATAATTGCGGCTGATCCTTATTAAGCATAGGAAGTGCTCCGGCAGACCCTTATGCGGTGAGATGGGTATCTAATGTTTTCACGTCCTGGCTGCTATAATCCTTGGATGAGGGTGGATAGTCAAAACGTACTTTGGTTTTCAGAACAAAGGTGGTAGGGAACACCTTAGCATCTACGAAAAAATAATGATCGTACCACTTCTTAAGGGAATCTAGGGGTTTCCTATATCACATGGGGGCAGTTGTGGATCGTTTTTTAAACGACAACCACCCATTTACCATTTGGGGGACGTAGAAAACCCTAAATAAATTCACGGTGGGGCTACCTCACACGCGTGGCAGGTAACTTCGAATTGGTTAACCTTACACGCTCCTATACAGTGGAGTTGGGATATATGGAAGTCATAATATATAAGAACATCTACAAGGAACTTAGATAGGGGGATGCGGTAGTTTGTCGAGTCAAATAGGCGCGTGTACACGCCTATTTTCCCAGCAGGAGCGTCCGTGATAGCTTCGCCGTCACCTGGATAGGTGGGGTTTACGCTCTAAGGGATGTAATATTCAGACAAAAAGTCCATATATTTCTCCGCAGACATCACATTAAGAACGTCCGTGATCACAGGGTTATCTTTCACCATGATTTATAAGAATGAGTAGAGAGGCGCGGTGATCTAACCTGATACGGTGGATTTTCATGGAAAATAAGGAGAATGAAGGAAGGAAAAGTGCAGGTATAACAATGATGGAAATGGAGTTGTTAACTGTCTATTTATACAGTTACACGCACTAACTCTTTTATAGGGTTGCCTCGAGTTACGAGGTACTATGGATGTTTGCCACATGTAGACCACTACGCCCATCTAACGGATGGGAATTCTGACACTTCTGATATGTCAGAGGGACCCACGGGTCACTTCTTGACGGTTTTACGTGGCTCAAGAGTGGGCCTATCTGGTGCACTTTTGCAAACAAAACGTCCGACTAATGACTACCATTAATACATTCATTAATGTTGTCCCGACCGGCCTTTTTTGAAGTGCGGCTATGTTTGCGACAACGATGTATAAGGGACATTGATTAGTCTAGAGGTTACGCCTACGGCTGTAACAACTAGAATGGGGGGGGGGGACATGATGACATATAGTCCCCAACCGGGTCATGAACCCGGGCCACGGGTACTACCCGCATCCGGCCCATCAAGAATGGGTTGGATTAATTTCGTTTGAGCTTATGGGCTTGAATGAACAGTGGCCGCATAAGATGTGTGCGTCCCACGGCCCGGCACAGCCGGTACAAGGTTAGAAAGAATCACAATCTTATTAGGATTGGGACTTACCTCAAAGAATAGGATATACACTCACCATAAGTAGAAGATAACAATCAAGCTAATTATGGTGATTATCTGGTGCTTGAGGCCGAAGTATCAGTGACAGCCCATTAGGGTTTCACTGCCTATATAAGGAAATCCCAAGGGTTCCACAAAGGTATCACATTCTCTCTACTCTCAACCTCAGCCGATTATCTAACCCTAAACCGATTACTTACTCTCACGCTAGAGTCTAATCGTGGGATACATTCCCACGGTAAGCTTAACGCGTGTTGTTTTAGTGTGCAGGATCTCAGCAAGACATTCACTTGGTGCAAGAGCCGGAGCCCAACCTACCCAAATTAAGCCTAATTCGGGTCAAGCAAGGATCATCTAACTTTTGTATCAACACCAGTATTACATGTCATATGATTTAAAATATGTCTATAATGCCATTTGTAAAAACGGGTATCAAAATAATTTATGAAACTTTTCGCTAGTAACTAATTGGCTAGATGTTTAAATCAACCATTTTATTGTTACAAGAATTCTTTACAAGACCAATTGTTGAACAATTTGTGAAATTACATCGTAAAACAATGACCAATGTAAAACATTTTGTAAAACATTTCGCAAACGATAACAGTTTAATTTCATATGGTGACACGATGATAGCTTACAAAATAGCGAGTGGATTACATGAGGGTAATAAAGAGTAGTTCAAGACAATCAATGAAATGGTTACAAGTTGATAAGGTTTCAAAAGGTTTAGTTGGAGTGGTCATGAGACACGTGTCAAAATGATAACGAAAGGTATGAAAACAAGAACTTCAAACCTCGACCCAAATTAGTGGTACGATAGAAACAAAGAAAGAGAACACAGAATGACAAATAAGTCATATATAAAAAAAAATAACGGAGTCCATATGTGTTCACATCGTAATTTGTTTGACATGAATATGCTTTTTAAGAAAGTAGGGTATCAGTTCCTAAATAGTACTCTGAAAAGTTCCTATTTTAGGAAAGATTAGGAATTCAACACGTAAATAGTGACGCACAAAAATGTACACATTTTTCGAAACATATAGTTCATCATTGGTTTATCAAATCACTTGGTTCCAAAAGTTCAAGATATACGTATGTATGATCGAACTCAAAGTTATTATTTTAAACGTTTTCAAATGCAATCAATGTTTTTAGTTGTCAAAATATCATTAGTTAAAGTTTTACAAGCTCAAACGAACTCAAAAACGCTTCAAATCATATTTTTAAATTCTATCAAATTTGACTTTAAGTTTGACTTTTGGGGTATGACCGGACCAATTGACTTGCTAAATGATATTTTTAAGACTCGAAGTCTAAAGCAATTAGGTGTAAAACGATGTTTTGAACAACTTTCTAGTTTTGCTCGAGACTTAAAACTGTTAGGAATCCAAGTTTGTTAGATTCCCTGATCATAGATTTAAACACAAAGTAAGCTGTTAAATAGTCACTTGCCTGTGCCTAGGAGGCAGGCAAGCATCGCAAGACTCACAGAGATCCAAGTCTCTGTGAGCAACCTCAGAGGAGTCCATGTCAGAGACATTGTCAAGGAAGTCAAAGATTACTTGAAGACATACTCGTTGGCTGTTATGGATAACAGCCAAGATGTATCAGGGACTCTGAGGGGTTGAGGGTTAACAGGGGTGGTAATACCCTGTTAACACTCAGCACACTTTGGACATGCCATTTGTGTGTACGAGACAATGAAGAAAAAGGAAACTGTTTCAAGATCTGTTTCCTTAAAGCATTATGGCAGACTACCAAGAATAGAAGAGCATCTTGTGACAGATGTCTGAAAAGTGAATGTCTTGTGTAGTCACCATCAACTAGTACTTAGGTCAACCTCGTATCACTATAAATAGGATGTGTATCCCAGCATTAATGTTTAACACTTTGAGAATATTCACACCATTAATGCTTACAACTTATTGAATCAAACAGTTGTGACTGTATTCATAAGTTAGGGTTTATAGTTGTTCAAAGTGTGCACAACACATTGTCATCAAACGGTGTTATCCATAACACTTGTAATTCTTTATTATACAATAATAAGATTACGTTTGAAAAGTAATAACTTGTGTTGATTAGTTAAGTTTACTGTTTCTAGCATTGATTAGGGACTTTCAATTGGTATCAGAGCGGTGTTTGATATTAAAACCTTCAAGAAAAATCGTTCTCAGTTTTATAATCAAGATCCACTATGCCAGAAACTTCTAACCCACCACAATCACCTTCTGGAAACAACAACAATGCATCACCATCTTCACCAAGACTCACCCCTCCACCTCCTAATGATGATGATCTACCCCAACTTCTTGACTCAAGAGGCGGATCACATGTCACCAGTGTACCAGTCTTTGATGAAGAAGATTTTGCTAGTTGGAAGAGTTAATTCTTTGTGTATCTCGATGGACTTGAACCATTTCTTCTAGAAATTTTAGAAAATGGTCCTTATCTTCCCATGGCGCTTACCTCCACTGAAGAAAACCCTCTTCCCAAACCTCTCAAACAATGGACTCCAGCTGATAGAAAATTGGCAAACCAAGATAAACGTCTCAAAAGCATCATCATATCCTGTCTTCCCAAACACATCATGAAGTCTGTCATTCAGTGTCCCACAACCAAGCAAATGTGGACTGACCTCATCCTTGGCCACGAAGGACCCTCTGAAACCAGAGAAACCAAGATTCAGACACTCAGACTTCAGTTCAATTCTTTCAAGTCACTTGAAGGTGAAAAGGTTCAACAAACCTATACAAGGCTGAAGATTCTTCTCAATGACCTAGCTATGAATGATGTCACCATTGGTCAAGTTGAGATTAATGCCACATTTGTCAACAGCCTTCCAAGAAAGTGATTGAGTATGAATCAGACTCAGAGAGCCAATAACTCAATCAAGAATGACACCTTAGCTCGGCTTTATGGAAAGTATAATTATGAAGAAGGGCTGATTGATACTATATACAAGTCAGAGACTGAAATATTTGTAGTTCAAGGAGCAACTTCCAAAGCCTTGGTCTCTGCACCACATCCTCATGACAGCGACTCTGATATTGAAGAAGACACCCGCAACAGCCAAGAGTTATTGACAGACCTTAGTGCTGAGTTTCATGAAAGAGCCTTACTAGCCAATCAAAGAAGATTCTTAAAAAGATCAGGGAGAATAGGATCAGCTAGTAAACAAACTGACAGATCAAAAGAAACTTGTTTTGCCTGTGGAAAGCTTGGATACTTCCAAAAAGACTGTCCTTCCACCAAGACATCCTCACCTTCCTATCCATCATCTTCCATCAAACCTTACAAGTTCAAACCACAACATAACAACTCATCTCACCAATCCAAATCTTCAGAAAATGAGAAGAAGGATTACAAGAACAAGTACAAGGCACTTAAATCTGAGTTAGAACATATGAATTTGAAGATTGAAGCTTTGTCTAAGAAGAAAGGAGGTGATAAAAAGACAGAGAAAGGGTTGGTAGCTGAAGCATATGATTGGAATGATGAGCCACTGACTTCAGATGAGGAAGATACTACTAGAGTCAGGGCTTTCATGGCTATAGCTGAGGATGAACCAGCTGTTAGGAAAGGTGATGCAAGATCAGGACAATGGGTCGACATCACAATGAAAAAGGTACACAAGCTTTTATCTATGTCTGGTAGTGATGAACGCAAACATGTCCTTGATTACACCATTGTTGATTTGCACTTTGTTGAGGAACAAAGAAAGAACCTACTTGATAAGTTTCACTCTGTTAAAAATGAACTGTTGATTGCTAAATCTAAATGTGAAACTCTCAAACGGGTTAATTTAGAGAAAATGTCCCTTCAAAATGAAGTAAGTAGGTTAACCTTGAAAAATAGTGCCTTAAATGATCAAGTATCTGAATTAAACAAGGTTATTGAAAAATGGTTGTGTAGTAGGTTCACTATAGATCAATTGCTTAATGATGAACTGCTTGCTGACATTAAAAGGGATGTATCTGCTAAGAAAAATAAGCTGAAAATTCTCACCAAACCCAAAGAGATTGTTTTTAAATCTACAGAGACTATTCATATGTCAGATCCCATTTTGACTAATGACCCTGTCTCTGAAGATGTGGCTGAATTACCACCTTTCCCTAAACTCTATGGAGTTAAACCCAGCAGTTCCTCAAGAGGAGCTAAGGGTGAACTTAAAACAGATGTTGAGAAACCACCAGCTAAAATATTTTCTGTACCTGCTAAACAATCTGCTAAGCAAGTTGCATTTAAGCATGTCTCAACAAAAGCTGTGAACAAAGTTGACTCCTTAACTGAAGAACACCTGTTGTCACTAATGAAAGAAGTAGAACTCTTAAAACAACACATTAAGCCTTCCACTGAATGCTCTACTTCTCGTGAACCTAAGTCTGTCCTAGGTGAACCCAAAGGGGAAAGGTTAGTCAAACCTTATTGCAATATCTGTAAGAACTCTCATCACATGACCTTAGATCATGATAGACAAATGGCTGTTAAGAGAGCTCAGACACCTTCTAGGGAAAGACAACAGGGTTCTAAAAGACAACAAGGGAACTACAGACCTTATCCTCCCTGTAAATTCTGTGGATTCACAGACCATCACTCAGATGAGTGTGGTGACTTCCCAGGTTGTTATATCTGTGGAAGTTTTACCCATGAGACAGCTAATTGTCCTTCCCATCGCCAAAAGTTCTACAGGAACTCAAGAATTGCTAATCAGCAACTCAGGGAACCCACTGGAAAGTGGGTTCACCATAGGAACTAACTTGTTTCTATGTATCTGTGCAGAAACATCTTAAGGAATCGGTATGGTATCTAGACAGTTGTTGGTCTAGACACATGACAGGGATTCAACAATACCTGCACAGATACTCAAGGGAGTCAGGTCCTAAAGTGGTGTTTGGAGATAATTCTTCAGGCGACACATAGGGATATGGCTCAGTGAACTGCAATGGGATAACTTTTACAATAGTTGCATATGTGAATGGTCTTAAACACAATCTTATTAGCATCAGCCAATTGTGTGATGCTGACTACAAGGTTTTGTTTACTAAGACTCAGGGAACCATATTCAATAAGAACAATGATGTTGTGCTTATTGCACCAAGAAGGAGAGATGTTTATGTCATCAACATGGTTGTTTGCTCTGAAGACAGCTCAAATTGTTTTCTTGCTAAAGCCTCTGAAAGTGTCAATTGGTTGTGGCACAAAAGACTGTCTCATCTCAACTTCAAGAACATCAACAAGATAGCCACACAAAACCTGGTTGATGGTCTACCATCAGTGATGTTTTCTAAAGACAAGACTTGTTCTGCCTGTGTCAAGGGAAAGCATCACAGGTCTTCTTTCAAGACCAGACAATCATTTTCTATTGACAAGTGCTTACATCTCCTTCACATGGATTTGTTTGGGCCTGTCAAACCTCAGACCATTAATCACAACAAATACACCTTGTTCATATTTGATGAGTTTTCAAGGTATACATGGGTGTTCTTCCTCAGAAGAAAAAGTGATGCAACTGATACCATCATGTCCTTCATCATACAGGTTGAAAATATGAATGATGTTAGAGTCAAAGCTCTAAGAAGTGATAATGATACTGAATTCAAGAATCATCAGCTTGAATCTTTTTGTGATGAAAAGGGTATATCACAAAACTTCTCTTCAGCTGGCACCCCTGAAAAAAATGGTGTGGTTGAAAGAAGAAACATGACTTTGATTGAAGCAGCCAGAACTATGTTGAATGGTGCAGCCTTACCAAAGCAATTTTGGGGAGAAGCTGTTCATACTGCCTGCTACACACAAAATAGATCAATCATTGTCAAAAGACATGGTAAAACTTCCTATGAAGTTTTCAGAAACAGATCTCCAGATGTTAGCTATTTTCATGTTTTTGGATGCCCTGTGTTCATTTATAACTACAGGGATAAACTTGGAAAATTTGATGAAAAAACTGATGATGGTTTCTTCTTGGGATACTCTCCAACAGCCAAAGCCTTCAGAGTATTCAACATCAGAAGACAAGAAGTAGAAGAAACCTTTCATGTCAGATTCAATGAAGATGATGATGTCATACAAAGAACTGGAACAGAGGGTGATGAAATTGATTTTAATGAAAATGTGTCATTCCCAAGTGATGAATTCTCCGAACCTAGACCTGCCAGTCATCCCCATCATCACTCCAACACTCTCACTCCTTATGTTCCTGCTTTTGACCCTCTGTCTACACACAACATTAAAGTTCCTACCTCTCAGGAACTTGATGAAGAAGAACCACAAACTTCTTGTAGTCCTTCTTCCTCTACTGCTATTGATGACTCACCAATTCTTCAAATCCCTGAAGAATCTCCTGCTGATAATGAACTTGTATCCCTTGATATGGCTGAAGTAGACTCAGACACTGAAGTAGTCTTTGAAGAAAGCCTTCTTAGTCAGCAGGATGAAACTCAAATAGTACCATTTATTCCCACAAGTGTTCCTGTCCATGATTCCCCAGCTCCTCAAACCAAGTGGTCAAGAGATCAACACATTCTTCTTGTCAACATCATTGGGGAACCTAATGCAGGGGTTACTACTAGACAGCGAATTCATGACTCAGAGTCTGCCTCAGCCAATGAATGTCTCTTTGCTGAATTTCTCTCTCAAATTGAACCTAAGAGAGTAGCTGAGGCTCTTGTAGAAGATGGGTGGGTAGCTGCTATGCAGGAAGAAATCAATCAGTTCAAAAGAAACAAAGTATGGACACTAGTGCCAGCTCCACATGGAAAGAATATCACAGGCACTAGATGGATCTATAGAAATAAGATGGATGAAATTGGAAACATCATCAGAAAACAAGGCCAGGCTGGTGGCACAGGGGTATACTCAGACTGAAGGAATTGATTATGATGAAACATTTGCTCCTATAGCAAGACTTGAAGCCATCAGAATCTTCTTGGCTTATGCTGCTTATATGAACTTCACTGTGTATCAGATGGATGTTAAGAGTGCATTCCTGAATAGAGATTTGGCTGAGGAAGTATATGTTGAACAACCTGAAAGATTTGAGAACAGCGAGTTTCCCAATCATGTGTACAGATTACACAAAGCCATGTATGGGCTGAAACAAGCTCCAAGAGCATGGTATGAAGCCCTTTCTAATTTCTTAACTGAAAACAAATTTGTCAGAGGTTCTATTGATAAAACACTCTTTACCTTCAAGGATAAGAGTGATTTCATCATTGTTCAGATTTATGTGGATGATATCATCTTTGGGTCAACAAATGTTAATTTTAGTAAACGTTTTGCTAAATTAATGACCAAGAAATATGAGATGAGTATGATGGGTGAATTAACTTACTTTTTGGGTTTTCAAATTAAACAATGTCCAAAGGGGATTTCAATTTGTCAAGAAAAGTATGTTAAAGATCTACTTAAAAAATATGACTTAGTTGATTGTGCATCAGTCAAATGCCCCATGCTTCCACCCAACAACTTGGGTCCTGATGAATCAGGGGTCTCTGTTAGTGAGACTTTATACAGAGGCATGATTGGGTCACTCATGTATCTAATAGCTAGTCGTCCTGATATCCAATTCTCCACATGTCTCTGTGCAAGGTACCAAGCTAACCCAAAAGAATCCCATCTAGTGGCTGTTAAGAAAATTTTCAGGTATCTCAAAGGAACACCCTCCCTAGGTCTATGGTATTCTAAGGAATCAGGCTTTGATCTCAAGGCCTATTCAGATTCAGACTATGTAGGATGCTGTATTGACAGGAAAAGCACCTCAGGTAGCTGTCAAATCCTAGGAGGAAAATTGGTTGGATGGAGTGCTAAGAAGCAAAACTCTGTGGCCATGTCTTAAGCTGAAACAGAATATGTCGTTGCTGCCAGCTGTTGTGCTCAGGTGCTCTGGATGAAAAGTCAATTGGCTGACTATGAAATCTTGTATGACAAAGTGCCAATCTTTTGTGACAACACCAGTGCCATTGCCATCTCCAACAACCCTGTTCTTCACTCACATACCAAACACATTGATATCAGGTATCATTTTATCAGGGATCGCATAATGAAGGGAGATATTGAGCTGCACTTTGTTCCCACAGAGCTGCAACTAGCTGATATTTTCATAAAGCCTTTGGTGGAACCTTCGTTCAACAGGCTAGTTGCTGAGCTAGGGATGCTCAATATCTCAAAGCCTGTGGCTTGATAATAGATGTGTTCATTAAATGACTGATTCTATATTAAATGTTTTTCACATGAAACTAGGTAGTTACTTTCCAAGTAAATGCTAAAAAACATTCTCAATATTTAATCATTTATTTTCGAATAACGAGGAGACAAATAAGTTTTGAAAGGTCAAGGGACCCACATGAGCAGTCATTTTCCCACTTTGCATTAAATGCGGTTAAATAACTGTTTTCATATTTGAATATATATATATTGTCTCACGTCTCTCCTCACCTACCACTATTCTCATTTCACAAATCTCTCTCTCTCTCTAAGATTTCTCTCTCTAAACCCATCCTCCATTTTCGTTCTTCTTCGACCTTGAATCCATGGAATTCCCAGTTCCCAAGGCACCAAACGTCAACTTTGAACTCAACGAAAGCATTCTTGCATCAAACAACTCCATTGGATGGATCAAGGCTCCAAACGAATCCTACTCAGATTTGGTTAACTTCATGCAAAATTGTGAGGCAAGTGAAGCATTCACAAAATCCCCAACCACCTTCTACCAAGAATACCTTAGGGAATTCTGGTACTCTACTGAAGTCGTTGATGACACCATTACCTTTAGCCTCTCTTGCAATGAACACCCATTTGCCTTCTCACTCAAAGATTTTTCTAGTGTGGCTGGGTTAAAACATGGTGATGAATGCCTAAAGGTGGTTGACAAAAAGGCTGTTAAGGACGCCTTGGCCACACTTAAACCCTTTCATGATGTGAACCCTGCTCTTACACCCGCTGAGGTCCTCTCTAAGTCTCATATGAAGATCAAGTATTTTACCCCTATGTGGCGTGTCCTCTTCACCCACATAGTCAAATCCCTGGGAGGAATGCAGGGATCCCAAGATCAGATGTCCTTCAACCACCAATCTATTGCTTATGGGGTGATCTGGGGAGTTGATGTTGATGTAGGAAGTATTCTCTTCTCCAATCTAGTTGAACAGCTGAAAGGAAGGAACCAAGTCAGGGAAAAGAACATTTGCTACGTTCGCTTTCTATCGCTGATCTTCGAAAGCCTGTTGGGTGACAGCTATCATAACTCTACACTCACTTATCTGAAGCCCTATCGCATCACAGGTGCCATCTACAAGGAAATTAGAGCTGAAGATGTCCCTGTCACCTCCCACATGATGAACATTGCTAACAAACAACCCTCAGCTAAGAAGTCCTTGCTCCCTTCATCAGAGAAGGTGATTATCTCTGGTGTGTCTGGCAAGTCTAAGTCTTTGACCTTTGGGCAGCACAACACGACGTCCAAGGCTTCAATTGGCCAACAGCCTAAGAAGAAGAAAAACCCATCTTCTTCCCACACCAAATCTGTTGCAAATGCCAGGGGAAAGAAGACTGTGAACCTCGACACCTCCTCTGTTCCAGATACTCATGTGGAATCAGAGACTTCAGCTGACCAACAACAGGGGTCTAGTGTCTCGATGTCAGCCGAGACAAAAAGGAACCAGCCAAATTCTGCTGATATCACACAGGTAATTAGTGTAAGTTTTTAGAGGTCCACAAGCAGCCACTCTCAAATGTCTATAGGTGAGAGTGGTGAAGTTAGGGTAATCCTCGACCCATAGAAGTCTGCCTATACACTTAGAACTCTTTAAGACTTCTGTACACCCTGTCTATGCACCAGGGAATGATTCATTTGTGTTTATAAAGCACCCCGATGACCCTGCACCCTCTAGACAGTATTCAGGCAAACAACACCTTGAATACATATATGTCTCGACCTTGATCAGCTGTACCTCACACAGCCTCTTGGTTCCCTCAGAAAAAGAATCCCAAAAGTTTTACTTTTAGTGGAGCTAAATAATCATCCTCAGCTCTTCTAGGGACAGCGTAATAAGATGATCTTAACCCATATCTTTTGTTGATCCCAAACTTAGATCGATTAAGCTTTGTGTATACGAGATTAGATCAAGTACTACACGTAGAGAAACCTTTGCTTATGAATAAAGTAACTAAGTGTTATGCGGAATTAACACTTAATCTAAAACACAAAGATGTTAAACAAACTTTCACTTGTATTAGAATGATCGAACTTGATTACAATGAAAGAGGTTTAACTTGTGAAAACTTATGATAACTGATAATTAACTTTAACCTAAAAGATCTTCTTTTATAGATCAAGAAGTCTTGTACAATAAGCTACGAATCAACTATTCTAGGTAAAGATAATAATAGAAAATACAATGTCGAGCTTATCTTTACCATACACAAATAAAGAAACAAATAAACAAAAAGATTCGTATGAAGATATTCCATCAGTGTTAATCTTCAAGGCTGTCAGCGTTGACTTCTTCAAGTGTCAACGCTTGGCTGTCAGCGTCCAATGTCATCCTA
Organism: Glebionis coronaria; assembly: GCA_025667525.1. Classification (NCBI taxonomy): domain Eukaryota; kingdom Viridiplantae; phylum Streptophyta; class Magnoliopsida; order Asterales; family Asteraceae; genus Glebionis; species Glebionis coronaria. The sequence goes on from CM046874.1 coordinate 647,853,202, forward strand.
TCAGCGCTTGAATTCTTCTTATCAGCGTCTAGTGAACTGACCCATAATTTATTCCCAACAATCCTCCCCTAAACTTGATATCTATTCCAATGATCAAGTTTCTGAATAAAAACTTAAGGCTTAGGAGGAATCTTACAAAAACTTCTTATGTTGGTGATAAACATATCTAATCAAGTCTTTGGCCACGTCACTAGTATAATCAATCTCCAAGGGTGTCTCCTTCATCTTCTCCAATACTTCTTTGGACAAGAAATAGTTAGCATCCACAAGTAGATACTCTGAAAACTTTGTAGAGCTCAAATGAAATACACCACAAGTAGAATAAAGCCTCCAATGAAGATTACTCAGGTCATCTTCAAGATCCTTCCATATGGCAGGATCTGCTTCTCTTGGACCACACAAAGTCAAAAATGTGTGCCATAGTCTTATTCCATTTGCTGAAGTAGGTGCTTCAGCTGTATACTTGGCCTCTATTAATCTCCATAGATGCACCAAGTCTTCTCTGTCTATGCTTGCAAAGATAGAAATAATTGAAGTGAAAGTATGTACCTCCTTTCCAAACCTGCCAATCTTCCAAAATCCACACTCATCTTCATCAAAACTTATGATTGGATTTCTGTCATCTAGAGGTACTACATTAACCAAATCTGAAGCTTCCAATGGAGAAAGCTTGAGATGCTTCCTTATGACAGTTTCAGTTGGATAATACGGATCCATATCTTTGGGAAATTGGAGAGGATCTCCTTTCTTCACTGGTCTTTGAGCAATCCTCATCTCCTTTTGAATCTGCATTTCCTCAGCAAGCTCTTGTTTCCTTTCTTCTGAAAGAAACTGGTAGACATTTTGTTCTTGCACATTTCTCCAAATAGGATGTGCCCTATACTCTAACTCCTCAAAAGATAAAGACAGCAACTTCTTGTATGTCCATCTAGGTTGATGGCATCTAAGCAACTTGTAGTACAATTGCCTTCTATCTCTTTTAAGCCAGGTCTTGACCTCTTGTGCATTAAACCTCAAAATCACCTTTATGTCATCTTGTACCCTGAGAAGAATTTCCAACCCCCAAATTTGATCTGATAAGCTCATTCCTGGGTTGTCCATTACTTTGTCTTCCCAAGCATGGTACATTCTGGTGATTTCTGGAAGGTCCCAATCAATCTGATTCTTCAAATCACTCAATCTTTCCTTTGCTAACTCATCCCCATATTCAAGTCTTTCTGGATCTTCAATAATTTGAACACTTGAATCTGAGCTATCTCCTTCTTTTTCATCACCACTCTCTTCCTCACTCTCAGAAGTGGCAACAAATGGTGATCTACCACTTCTCTTCAAATCTCTTTCCAAAAGTTGTGCAGCCAACTGTTCATCAAATGCAATTTGTGCTGCATCTTTCTTTGGAACATCTTCTTCAACCATAATCCCCTTACCCTTGTCTTTTGGATCAATAACAGGTAAGGTAGAAGAAGAAACTTGTGTGGACACATCTTTGATGATTGTTGATGACTGGAATACATCAATACCACCTGCAACTTTGTCAGCGTTCAAGTTACCTTTATCAGCGCCCCGATTACCTTTGTCAGCGCTGGATGTGTCAGTGTTCAAACCTGTATCAGCGCCCATTGTTTCTGTGAAAGATCCTTCCAAGTTTAATGGTGTCACCTTGGATGTATCAATAACAGGATGCTGCTTCAGACTTGTAAGAGCTTCAGCAATACCTAAAGAATCACTAAATTGTGAACTCTTCTCACTGGCTGTATGAATCAGCTCATCCTCTTCATCCTCCCCTTTGGAAGATTCCTCCATTCTACTCCTGCTACTTGGATTCTCCAAAACAGTTACCCGCTCCCTCAATACTTGGAGTTCACGGCCCTGTTTGTTGGCAATTTGTACAAGGCTAACATTTTGCTTTTGCAAGCTAATGACAGCAGCCGTCAATTCAGTCAATGTCATAGGTTCCAATCTGCCCTCAGCTAGAATGGGTATTTGACCTCCCAAAATAAAATCATAGGGCGTGGATGAGGTCTTAATGATGTTGGGACTGTCTTGACCAGCATCTAAGCTTGTGTCAATAGCCCCAGCCTCATCCATGGCACCAGCCACACTTGTGGAGGTGGTTCTCTCTGCTACAAGGCTAGGACCACTAGAGGAGAACACTCCAGTAGTCCTTTGGCGTTTATTCAACCTAGATTGTAATGGGGTGGAAGATGAGGTAGATTGTGTGGGTGTTGGTTGGTTAAGGGGTGTTTGGGATTGTTCAGGGATGTCATCAGCGTTGGGATTGGCTGTGTCAGCGCCAACATTTTGAGTGTCAGCGTTGACATTGGGTTGGTCAACGTCCATGTGATCAGGTGAAGGTAATGGTTCATGGATAGGCTCAAGTTGGGGTGCAGGATCTGGTTGTGGTTGAGCAGCCTGAATTACTTCAAGCATAGCTTGGGTGAGAGGTATGGATCTGTTTGTGGAGCTCATCTTGTCAAAAATGGTTTTCTTTTGTTTAGGGATCTCATAAAAAGTGTCATGATCCCTAGTACAATATTCTTGTAAATCAAAGACCATTTGCAAAAATCTTAGGTAAGCCAAAGTCATTTTACTTCCCTTATTTGTACACATCCCTTCAAAAATCATTTTTGAAAAATTATACTTAAGCCCACGTGTTATACAAACCAAAGCACTTGCAATTGACCTGTTTATTTCATTAAAAGAAGTACATTTTGGACTTAAGCATTGGAGAAGGACATGTATCAAATATTTCCAGTCAGAGGGAAATTCCTGCTTATGATATTTATTTAAAGATTTACCAGCAGGAATAGGATAACCCAATTCCCTAAGACCTTGTTCTATTGTTTCAATGGCAAGGGTAGTCACACCATCAGCGTCATCAAGACGCAAAGCTTGGCGAACCAAGGCTTCAGTGACCACCCATGTTCTTCCATGAACAGTAGAGGTTAATGTGGTCACTCCATTAGCTGTTGTGGAACTAACATTGTTCCAAAACTGTCTAATGTGTGCGACAGGGACTAATGGTACATGAGAAAGTGCATACCTTAATGAGGATGCATTTAAAAATGCCACCATTTGTGAATACTGAGGGAACAAGTCATTATCAGCAGTCAAGTAAGCTACCATATTATGTTGGCTCTTGAACTCCAATGTCAGATTGGTTGAGTTGAACTTTGGTGCCATGTTTAAAGCTGTTTAGGTTGTGTGATATGGGAAAAATCTAGGAGAAAAATGTTAGACAAGAAAATATGAATACCCAGAATAAAAAAAGTTAGCCAAATTTATAGGAGAGATGCATGAGTTTGATTGGTCAAAAATGAGGCAGTTATATTCAAAGAGTAATGATGAAAATATTGAATCAAATATAACTTATCTCATGCATTAATTAAAAGTAACAACTCCCCAAACTTACGGCCAAAGATTAGTCAAAAAATAACAACTGGGTAGGACCCACTAGGTGTCAACGGTCAAAAATAGTCCATCAGCGCCCAACGGCTATATTTTCTGTCAGCGTTTGCCTAAAGCCTTGTCAGCGTCACGATTGGACGTAACAGCGTTTGGAGAAAAACTTGTCAGCGTCTAAAAATAAAAAAATATTTAAAAAGAAAAAGACCTTAACAAAGTAATTTATCCTAAGGGAAATATCTTACAAGTTGATAATAATTACTGGGCGGCAAGCACTGTCCATTTATGCACACTTGCTTAAGCAAGATAAACACAAATGTCCTCTAGTGTCCCTTGCTAACAGAAATACTTACCAACAAAGTTATTTCATAAAATTCTTTGTGACTCCCAGGTAAACCCATAACAAAACTATTCCCAAGACTCCCATCAGACCATAACCAATTCTAGGCCAAAAATGTCTTGGCAGCATGCATAGTTTATCAACTTTGCATGCTACAGTGCCTCATGGTTTAGTAAAACTAACCCATACTCACCTGTGGACACAATCTAGAATTGTGATGAGAGTATTATAAGAATACCCAAAAGTCTTAAAGGTTCCTTAAACCTCCCCTTAAACTATGATACATGAGTTTCTCAAAATATATATGAACATTAAAAATTTATGTCAAGATAGGAATATAAATATTCCAACCATCATCCATAAACAAAAACATGTCCAAATAGCTCTTCAAAGATCCATAAGCAACTCTGTATCCAATGGCATAAAGCTACCACCACCTACACATTTAGATTGAAAACCACAAAACTAACATTTGTTGCTGACAGCGCCCCGACAACACTTATCAGCGTTGAAGGAACGCTTGTCAGCGTTAGACAATAATATCTCTAACAACGGCAAAATAACACTTATCAGCGTTACATTTACCTTTGTCAGTGTTAGAAAAATAAAGTGGAAAAATCTAAATCATCACAAAGACCAATAACAATGCATTATCCTGTACATACTTTTACAAAAAGGTTCCAAAACACATATTAAGTGAGATTAACCATTCCAATATTTGTTACCAAATATTGAAATCTTCTAGTATCAAAAGGTTTAGTTAATAAATCAGCCACATTATCTTCTGTGGCTACCCTATCTGGTTGTATTAAACCTTTCTCAAAGCAATCTCTTATAAAATGATGCCTAATTTCTATGTGTTTGGTTTTAGAATGATGTACAGGATTTTTAATAATGCATAAAGTACTGTTATTGTCTACAAAAATCTTGGTATGCATAAAATTATACCCATAATCCAACAGCTGGTTCTGAATCCATAAGACTTGTCCACAACAAGCAGCTGCAGCCACATATTCTGCTTCAGTTGTAGAATTAGCCACCACTGTTTGTTTCTTGCATTGCCAAGATATTAATCTGCTCCCAAGAAATTGACATCCACCAGTTGTGGATTTCCTATCAAACTTGTCACCACCATAGTCACTGTCTGAATATGCAATAAGCTCCAATGGAGAATCTTTTGGGTACCATAAGCCAAGATCTGGATAGCATCTTAGGTACCTAAAAATTCTTTTCACAGCAAAAAGGTGACATTCTTTGGGAGTCACTTGATGGCGTGCACAAGCACACACAGCAAACATGATGTCAGGTCTTGAGGCTGTAAGATACATCAATGAGCCAATCATTGATCTATAGTGACTAACATCCACATCCTTTCCAGCTCCAATTTTTCCCCAAGGGTGTTCCCTATCCATAGGAGTGGAAGCATCCTTTTCATGTGGAGAAAAACCATATTTCTTCAAGATTTCAGCTACATACTTGTCTTGGGAGATGAAGATACCATCTTCTTTCTGCTGAACTTGTAAACCTAGAAAGAAGTTCATCTCACCCATTGCACTCATCTTGAATTTATCTGTCATAAGCTTGGAAAAGTCTTCACTCATCTTTGGATTTGTAGATCCAAAAATGATATCATCAACATAGACCTGGACAAGTAAGACATCCTTACCTTTCTTCTTTGTGAACAATGTCTGATCTATGGTGCCTCTTTTAAAACCATTTTCCACCAAGTAAGAGGACAATGTACCATACCATGCTCTTGGGGCCTGATGAAGTCCATACATTGCTTTCTTCACTCTATAAACCTTGTCTGGATTTTCAGGATCTTCAAAACCAGGAGGTTGCATAACGTATACCTCTTCAACAATTGTTCCATAGAGGAAAGCACTCTTCACATCCATTTGATAAACAGTGAAGTTCATACAAGAGGCATAAGCTAGAAAAATTCTTATAGCTTCAATTCGTGCAACTGGAGCAAAAACTTCTTCATAATCTATACCTTCCTCTTGTGTATATCCTTGAGCTACCAAACGTGCCTTGTTTCTGACCACAATACCCCTTTCATCTTTCTTGTTCCTTAGAACCCATCTTGTCCCAATTGGTCTCACATATCTAGGACAATCAACCAGCTCCCAAACATCCTGTATAGCAAATTGGTGAAGCTCATCCTGCATTGCTTCCACCCAACTAGGTTCTTTGAGAGCATCAAAAATCTTCTTGGGTTCTTCTTGTGACAGAAAACATGCAAACAAACATGCTTGTACAAGAGGGGTATCAACCTTCTTGTGTATATTGGCAATAAATCCACCAAGATTTTGATGGGATCTTCTTGTCTGAACTGGAGCGATAACATCACCAATGATCTGAGATGAGGGGTGATCCTTAGCTGTGGAAGTGAGAACTCCTCCTTCAAAAAGTCTGGTGTCCTCAACTTCACGCTCCATGTTGCCAATATCTTCTTCATCAGACTCTCTTTGATCAACAGAAATCTCTTCATGGACATTGGAAGGTCCACCTTGTTCAAAATGGGAAGAGAAAAGATGTGCAAAGGTGTCATCAAAGTCTGAACCTTGTTTGTCAGCGCTTGGGCTAACAACGCTTGAACTGTTGTTGTCAGCGTCTGAGCCATCAGCGTCTGAATTGCTCTTGTCAGCGCTTGATTTCCCTTTGTCAGCGCCTGAAGAACCATGCATGTTTGTATTTGGTGGTATTTGGAAACCACCATTATCTTTTCTAGCAGCAGCAGCAGCAGCATAATACTCATCTGTCCATATAGGAAGTGTAACATATTCTTGTGTGGGAGATGACTCAACTGCTGGTGGTCCATCCTTCTTAGCAACCTGTATACCTGAAACATTACCAATTCTCTTTTCCAAAACACTTGAAGTTACCTTTACAATGTCTGGATCAGTAACAGGCATATAATTTAAAGCTCTAGATAAAGGTTCCAAGTCAAACAACCAATTTGGACCACTTTCAGAATCACTAGGTTTACTCTCTAAAAACCTAACATGTACCTTTTCAAGTATACGTTTTTCCTTTTTAATGTAAACCCTATATCCTTTGCTCTGCACTGAATAACCCATGAAGTAGCCTTCATCACCTTTTGAATCAAATTTACCTAGGGCTTCACTAGTTTCTAAAACAACTACATGACAACCAAAAGGCTTGAGAAAGCCAATATTTGGCTTCCTTCCCCAAAGTAACTCATAAGGTGTCTTATTATGTATTTTGTTGACCAATGCCCTATTTTGAACATAACAAGCTGTGTTAACAGCTTCAGCCCAAAAGGCTATAGGAAAGTGGGCATCAGCCAACATGGTTCTGGCTGCTTCAATTAGGGTTCTATTCTTCCTTTCAGCAACCCCATTTTGCTGTGGGGTTCTAGCTATGCTAAACTGCCTAGTAATCCCTTTCTTGGCACAAAAATCATCTAACAACTGATTTCTAAACTCACCCCCATTGTCACTTCTAATAATTTTGACCTCATTACCATTCTTCTTCTCAATCTGGGTAATGAAATTAATCAGACTTTGGGCAGTTTCACTTTTCTTGGCTAAAAAGAAAGTCCATGTAAACCTGGAAAAATCATCAGTGATGACAAAACAATATGATTTACCCTTCAAACTTTCTATATTAGTTGGACCAAAGAGGTCCATATGCAATAAGTGAAGTGGTTTAGAACTAGAGTGCACCTGTTTAGACCTGAATGAGACCTTGTGCTGCTTGCCCTTAAGACATGCAACACAAGAGTGGTCATTGTGGAAAGCCTTTTCAGGCAAACCATCAACTAAACCAAGCCTCACAAGTCTATTGATATTCTTAAAGTTTATGTGCCCTAATCTCCTGTGCCAAAGATTACTTTCATCTACTGAGGCTTTAGCATAAAAACATGACATCATTTTATTATTCATCCTAATTCCATTAAGATTCACATTATATATGTCTTTATGCCTTGGTGTTCTAAATTCTATGTATTTCTCCTCAGGGAGCTTGTAATCTTTGCTTAACACCAAGCACTCAGTATCTGTGAAAAGAACCTTATTTTTGTTATCACACACTTGTGATACACTAAACAAATTATAATCCAGTTCTTTTACCAGGAAGACATTTTCAAAACGTAGATTATTGGTAATAAGGGTTCCTTTTCCTGTGATGGTGCCATAGCCCCCTCCAAAGTATACCTTATCACCATCTTGAATAGGAGTGAAGTTTGTCAGATAGTCTTCCTTTCCTGTCATGTGCCTTGAGCATCCACTATCCCAATATCCATAATCATTGATCTTCTTCTGAATGCCCTGCACATAAAGAAAACACATTAGTTTTCTTTGGGAACCCAAGCCTTGGAAGACTTGGATTCATCTAGTTGTTCAACAAGAACAGACTTGGTTCTCATAACAACCCCATTTTCATTCCTTTTTGAATGAAATTCCCAGTTAACCCCAATTGGTGTTGACATGGCCTTTGAAATATAATGAAACCTGTTGCATGTCATAGAAAGACCAGTAAAATTAGGGTTTTGGTCTTGTTTTGGTCTCCATGTTAAGCTAGTAGAAGCTTTAGACCTATTTCCCTATGGTTGCAAATACCTAGGTTTGGCAGTGTGTCTGTCAGCGCTAAAATTGTTCTTGTCAGCGCCCTGATTGCCTTTATCAGCGTTGAACCTAGGGTTTGCTACAGGAACCCATTGCCTATTGGACCAAGTGTTTGACTTTTGGAAAGGTCTTAGGCCTTGTGTGTTAGACCCTCTAGAAAAGAATGGGGCTGGTCTAACAACTTGTGAACTTTTGTTCACAAAGGTATTGGGTCTGACAGTGTTTGACCTATGTTGACTTTTGTCAGCGCTAAAATGGTTCCTATCAGCGTTGACATTGGAAGCGTTGACACATTTGTATGCCAAATGTGAAAAGCTACCACATGAGTAACAAGCTTTTCTAGACATAGTCTTAGGTCTAGAAGCAAAGAAGCCTGTTCCATGGTTACTAACTTGGATTTTTGGTGACCTAGTATTCCTATACATCTTTGCATACTTAACACTAGGTTTTCTAACAGTTTGTGGGCCAAGGTCAACAGCTTTGCCAGTGGTAGGGTGTGTGATTTTAATAGGTGTAGGATCATGGCTCTTGATTGGTGTGGGCTCATTTGGACTTTCACACAACAACCCTCCCTTAACAAACAAAGTGTGGTTAGCTTTCTTCCACTCATCTAGGTCAGTCAGTTTTTGTTTGTATTCTTCAACTGGGGAAGTCACTCTAGGTGGAGGAATGAATTCCTTCTCTTGGAGTTCTGGCAAGCCAGTCCAAGATAAGTCCTTTGATTGGACACCATAGAAATCCCCAGCTGGTGGTGGAACACCAGTATAATCTTTCATCCCAATCCCACTCATGTCCTTAGAGTCTCTTTGTTTACTAACACACTCTCCTAGGGATTGTGTGGCCTTATCAAATCTCTGGATTTTAAGACTCACATTATCTTTATTTTTGTTAGCCTCATCTAACTGAGCTATCAAATCAAGATTAACCCTGTTTGTGATATCTTGAATATCTTTACTTTGATGTAACTCATGTTTTAAGATATTTATTTGATCCTTTAAATCAAACTCCATTTTCTTATACTCAGCTACTGTCTTTTCTGTTTGGATAAGAGCAATTTGATAATTAGATACTTTGCATCTTTCAGTACTTGCCTCATCTAATAATTTTACTATCTCTTGATTTAGTTTTTCAGTATTTAAACGACAACCCTTAGAACAGAAAGCACATCATATACCTCATTATCTGATGAAGAGGAGGAGTGTGCCATGAGAGCATATTCAACATGCTCTTCTTTAACTTCAGCAACCAAGGCTCTGTCCTCTTCCTCATCCTTGGCCAAAATGTTCCAGCTCCAGTCCCATCCTCCAACGCCATCAATTTGTTGAACAACAACCATGGCCTTGGGATCTTGGCTCTTAACCATTTGGCTTGAAGGCTTACCAGCATCAGATCTTCTTGGAGATCTACATTCCCTCATAAAGTGCCCCATCCTATGACAATTGTAGCACTCAACTTTGGATTTGTCAAATCCAGCAACATCCTTAGCATTAAAGGTCATCTTCTTCTTGAACCTTTTATTAAACCTGTTTGCTCTTAAACTTACAAGAGCCATAGTCCACTTGATGTCCATCTCTTCCAATTGCTCATCACTTATCTGCTCAAGATCTTCATATGTAATCCTTGAATCACTGGGCAAAGAAGCAATGAATGCACACACAGTATCTAGATCTAAACCAGCAGGTTTAATTCTATCAGCGCCAAAGTTGTGTGTGTCAGCGCATGAGTATAAAGCGTTGACAGGATATGATCCAGCGCTGACAGACTGTGATCCAACGTTGACACATTGAGATCCAGTGACTGGATGTCCATAGGAGTTCATGGAATCAAATTGACCTTCACTTTGTGAGAAGAAGGCCATGTTGCTACTGGAAGATTTATTATCACTATCCAAAAGCCATTCATTCTCCAACAGTCTTAGTTTGTTGAAGATGTCATCAAACCTGGAGGTCTTGTGGGTATTATTGACAAGAATGGATCTTGTCTCAATCTTCCATACATCACCAAGGCTTTTGAGAAAAGTAGCATTCAAGTCAGGGTCATCAATCTGTGTTCCCATGAAGGAAAGTTGACTTGTGATGTCAAGTAGTCTACTTCTCACACTGCTGAGAATCTTCAACATTGCAACATTGTTTACTTCCTTGTTGATGTGACAAAAAGGGGAAGAAAATACGTGCTATACTTGAGGGGAAGCAATTTGAAGATCATGTACAACTTACAAGAGATACACATAGAGTTTTGCCACTATCAACTAGGGGAAGATTGTTGGGTCAAAAAGTTGATGTGGCAGAAACTCAAAATCGAAGAAAATATCAAGTAATATGTTCAAGCGTTGACAAGAACAAATTGGGCGTTGACAAGAGCAATTCAGGCGTTGACAGAAAGTCAACAAAAGTCAAACGCAGTCAAAAAGTCAAACGCTGATGAATATTGAAGATTTGATGGAGAATTCTATTTAGGGAATATATTGAGTATATTATGATATACACAATATATAGTTTATCTAAATAGAATATTTAGATGTTTATTTGATTTGATCTCTTGTAGATTCTGTTCCTTCCACTATAAAAGGAACAAGAGTCTTAGGTTTTATTCATACATCATTCATTCACAATGTAAACCTACAATTAAAGTTCGATCTCTAGGTGTGGGATTCAATGTATACACACCTAGAGTTGTTTGTGTTAATCTTTAATACAAGCACTTTGGGAGAATTCATCTTTGTTCTTATAACATCTTGTTACTAATCAATGTTCTATTCCGCTATGATTAACATCATATGAATGTTGATTATCCTAGATAGAATGGTTCTTAACCATTGAGTCGAACGATCATAGGACTCCACATCTTTTTCACCTTAAAAGAATCCCAAAGGATTTATCCTTTTCAGGGGGAGCTGAATCATCACCCTCAACTTTCCTAGGGACAACGTAACAGGAGACCTTCACCCACATATGTTTCATCCTTAAAAGAGTCCCAAAGGTTTCTTAACCTTTGGGGGGGGGGCTGAATAATCACCCTCAGCCTTCCTAGGGGCAGCGAATGGCGATCCTTAACAACATATGTTTCACAATCAAAAGAGTCCCAAAGGTTTTAACCTTTTGGGGGGGCTGAATACTCACACTCAGCTTTCCTAGGGGCAGCGAATGGCGATCATTAACCATATAACTTTCACCCCTAAAAGAATCCCAAGGATTTATCCTTTGGAGAGGCTGAGTAATCACCCTCAGCCTCTCTGGGACAGCAAAATGGCGACCATTCCCTTTACTTATTTCCCTGTTACTAATAAAAACAACTTGCAGGCTGAAATTGTATAGCCAGACACAGAATCCCTGGAGCAACAAGATAAAGAGGGTGATACAATCATTCAGGATCAACCAAATGACGAGGAGCCCCTGCTTGATATTGAAGAAGAAGTGCTGTCACTAGTTGATGATGTCTCTGATCCTGAATCGATGTCTGAGGATGAAATCCCTGTGGGGATGTTTGAGGAGGAGGACGAAGAAAAAGAAGATGTTCAACAATCTGTTTCTCCTCCCAAGGAAATCGTTGTATCCACTCCAGCTGATAATAATACTCCTCATCCCAAGGAAGTTGTTGTCACTCCCACTTCTGTTACCTCCACTACAACAGTCTTCCAAAGACCTGCTTATGATCCAACTGCTAAATTCCTTATGTTTGATCATCCTGCCCAAACCAACTTTGATCTTTTGCCAAGGGGGGATGATTATGCTCAACAAAGCCTGAACATCCATAATCTTCAGCCTGTTCATCATCAATCAAATATTGAACGCCTATCAAGAAAGCTGGATGTTATCAAGTCTGAGATGCATAACTTCACTGTCACATTTCCAGGGATCATCAAGAAGGAAGTCGCGGATGCAGTCTCTGAACCCATTAAGGATGGTGCAAGAAAAGGTGTATCACAAGGACTTAGTCATTTGTCCATAAGAATCAAGGATGTCATTGACACATAGGTCCCTGCTCTCTTTCATGAACATGAGTTAACAATGCACAGAGATTTTGAAGCTGTTCGAAGCAGGCAATATCGTCATACAAACTTCATCATTAATCGTGTTTAGAGCAATACAAATGGAAACTGCAACCTTCTGCTGAAGATTGCCAGAGCTTCAAGTACAAGGCAACGTGCTATGGCTGCCTCTGTTAACCAGATTGCAAGGCACTTTCAAACACGTTCATCCAAACGTCTGAAGAGACAGGCTGAACGTGAGGGGGAGAAGGAAAAGGTACTTAACCTTGAATCTGCCAAACAGGGCTCAACATCTGCTGACAACACCATTTCTTCACCTGTCCCCCTCCAAGTCATCACACCTGTTATCATACCTGATGATGAGGATAACACTAAGGGGGAGCAACAGAATAATGATGGAGTTGATTCATCAAAGTCCCTGACTTTGGTTAACACCAGCGAGTCTGGGGATGATGGTGAACCAGCTGCCAAGAAGCTAAAGTTCACTATTAGCTCCCTTCCCAAAGCAATACAAACTCAAGCTCAGTCAGCGTTTATCAAAAGAGCTGAGGAGTTGAAAAATATTAGTATGGAATCCTTTGTCTCGAAGAAAGGAAAGGAGATAGTTTTGGTTGACACAGACACAAAACTAAAGAAGATAGTTGCGATGCTAGAGACAGGAGGATCCACCACAAACCTTTCCCAATTTTCAACCTTTACACCTTCCAATGAGAATCCCTTAACACCTGATGAAATAGAGAAACAGGCTGAGGAATTCAAGAGACTAAATGAAATCAAGAAAGCAAAGGAGCTAAATGAGGCAACTCTAAGGAAGATGACTCCACCTGAAAGGGAGAAGCAAAGACAAAGGTTGAGGGAAATGGAAGCTAAACGCGCAGAGGCACTAAGAAAAGTAAAATCTGATTATGATGCCTGCGTTAACAACAGGTATGCACCTGGCAAGATAACCAAGTTCAAATATCCAATTCACAAGTCCACTAACACACCACAGATGATTTTGTGGAGAGACAACCAACAGGGTAATATGAATGTATTTGAGGACTTCAGGCTAAAGAAACTTGGGTTATCTGAATGGTTTGAACTTGAAGCCTTAGCTGCTAAAAGAACTGGTCAGGCAAATTTCCTTTTGCTTAAAACTCTTAAGGCTAAGTTCACCTGGATCAAAGAAACAACTGCCAAACTCAAAATAGATCCCCCACCACAACTGTTTGAACAAGAACCCCCAAAGTCTGGCAAGAAAAGAAGAAGGGTTTCTCAACTTGTTAAGGAAACCTTTGTCACAGATGATGTTCAAGTGGATGGAATGCACAGGGATTTGATCCTACCAAATGGAATTGTTGGCCCTGTTGATCGTCAGACCTACACAGAGCCTGAAAGAGGTATGGCATTCATGAACAGAGCTTGCCAGTATGCATTTCAAGGAGAAGATGAGCTTGGCTTAGCATCAACAATTTAGCTGCTTTGTCTCAAAAAGGGACTCAAGATTAACTCAGAGTATTCCAAAGTTTTTGCAAAAGCTTTGCAGGCAGAATTGGATACTAGAACAGACATAGTTGAAGCTGAAGAAAAGATCAAAAATGATGACTATTGAAGAAATTCACAGCTCAATTTTACCTTCACATTTTATTTCACTTTTTTAATGGACTTGTCATTTTCTATAAGTATGAATAAAATCATGAGGTATGTTTGTTTAGATCTGTTATGAGTAAGAAGAAGCTGTTATCTCACTTACCTTAACTTAGATAGATCTAGCTATATTTATGTTTAAATAAGGGGAGATTGTTGGGAATCTAAGTTTGTTAGATTCCCTGATCATAGATTTAAACACAAAGTAAGCTGTTAGATAGTCACTTTCCTGTGCCTAGGAGGCAGGCAAGCATCGCAAGACTCACAGAGATCCAAGTCTCTATGAGCAACCTCAGAGGAGTCCATGTCAGAGACATTGTCAAGGAAGTCAAAGATTACTTGAAGACATACTCATTGGCTGTGATGGATAACAGCCAAGATGTATCAGGGACTCTGAGGGGTTGAGGGTTAACAGGGGTGGCAATACCCTGTTAACACTCAGCACACTTTGGACATGCCATTTGTGTGTACGAAACAATGAAGAAAAAAGAAACCGTTTCAAGATCTGTTTCCTTAAAGCATTATGGCAGACTACCAAGAATAGAAGAGCATCTTGTGACAGATGTCTAAAAAGTGAATGTCTTGTGTAGTCACCATCAACTAGTACTTAGGTCAACCTCGTATCACTATAAATAGGATGTGTATCCCAGCATTAATGTTTAACACTTTGAGAATATTCACACCATTAATGCTTAGAACTTATTGAATCAAACAGCTGTGACTGTATTCATAAGTTAGGGTTTATAGTTGTTTAAAGTGTGCACAACACATTGTCATCAAACGGTGTTATCCATAACACTTGTAATTCTTTATTATACAATAATAAGATTACGTTTGAAAAGTAATAACTTGTGTTGATTAGTTAAGTTTAGTGTTTCTAGCATTGATTAGGGACTTTCAAAAACGGATAAAAAATGAACGAAAATGCCCTTGCATTAAATCTGTCAACAAAATGATATTTTAGAAATACGCAGAAATAAGTTCTTAAATTTTACAATTTCAAATGAGCGTAACTTGCTCGTTTTTAAGACTTTTGGGTCGAATTTTATGTCCTAAACCAAAGTCTTCAACAAGTAGAAATATATTTTTATGTCTAAAGTTTATAAAAATATTTTCTCGACATCGTTAAGTTACATGTAACTTTTCTGAAGAAAGTATATTTTTCGACACCTTGAAATTTAATCAAACTTCATAACGACCCGAATTTTATGTACACAAATGACTTGAGGATTCCATAAAGACAAAAGAGGATAGATTGTAAAATTAAGCATGTAAAGAAAAACATAGTATAAAAATGGTTCAAGAATATCAACGATAATCTAAGAATTCAAAAACGACGCATGACGTTCGTGTCTTCGATTTCAAGATGCTATGCAGGAAGGTCTCTTGGTGGCGTGATTTTGCAAAATCACAAGACATACGAGAAAGAAATGGAACATTAACAAGTCGCACTCTTAGAGCGAGGAGGGTTGATGAAATGGGAGGGTGCAAGTTTATAGAAGTAGAATTGTATTTCAAACAATCGCTACATAATAGAGGATGAATTACAAGATGACGATGATGTTTTCACGGTACAAACGGACGTTGAATTTCGAAATCGAAACGTAGAATGGTCAATGAAATAATATTTAATCGATATACATTTATCGTATATAATGGTGACGTAAAGGTCAATCAAGGTTACGAAAACCCACGACATTAATCAACACAGATTCAAGGAATGCTTCGAGATGTGTGACTCTCACGATGTCCATTAGTCTTTTTCAGAGACACGTTGAGCTACACAATGGTCTATAGACTATTTCCCAAGATATCCAATCACAAATGGTCGAAAAGCAAATTAGATATCTAAATAGATATCTTAAAGAGGTTTAACAATGAAGGTAACACACACGGTAGTAAAATGGAAACCAGAAGTTTCATTGAAAATAACACTTATTTAATCCCGAACAATGGTATCACGAGAATACGACAACATGTAACAGTGAGTCGAGAAAAACAGACGGTTCCAAACAAGCGAGTATATGAGGTCAGTCGTATCACGCCTAAACAAGATAGCAATAGTACTCAGAAAAGTGAGTATGAAAAGTCGGCAGCATACGCGCTCCGAATACAAGTATGTGAACGTCATAACAATATAATATCATTGCAACAAGATCAATTCACAAGAACAAGAATTCAAGAAATGCAGTAAGAGCATATGTAATCAAGTAATATTCAATGATAATTCATTGAGCACAAAGGCTTTGAAAAGAGATAGTAATTATCATCATTAGGGTAATGTAATATTCCAAAATGAAATCAAGAGATGAAATACTACAACGATAATTAAAAGTAAATAATAAGGATTAGAGAGTTACCCGCGTATATATCAAACAATAATGGCAGATTCTGTGTTTGACACTTAGAAACATGAAATATTTGAACTTTCGGTTATAGACTAAGTTTTGAAAAAGACTCAGTTCCCTATGACCATCGCTCTGATACCAATTTGTGAGACCCCCAAAATCAGACAAGGAAACACGTAGGCAGCAAGGGGGTTCCACGTCATGGTACAAGAAACAATGAAATACTATTGACACCAAGTTGACGTAACATAATCATCAGCATTTTGAAACAAAGGTCCCAGAGTTCTATAAGCGGAAAAATCTATTATTTAATTATGGTTTGTAACTTATAGTTACCAAGAAATACATGATAAACTTCTAACAGTTTTTAGATAAAACCAAAGTTAAAATATACACAGAAATCTCCAAGCTGCGATAATATCCTGCGGGCTCCCATCCTAGCAAAGCTAAGTATTAATACCTGAGATTAAACATGTAAAATCGTCAACACGAAGTTGAGTGATATTCATAAGTTTAGCAGTAAAGGTGTGGAACTCAAGCATTCATTTGTAAACAAGAAATAAAGGAAATGGTTATGTACATTAACCATAGTCTGAAACATTATTATTGTTGTTTAGTTCATGAACTGAAGCTTAACTCATGTAAGTTTCTCTAGTGAGTATTCAGCCTAAATACTCAAGTAACAAATCAAATGTTAAATGCGTCAAGGTAATAGGGACGGGGATTGTCAATCCCGATGGATCTACCCACAACATTCGCGCTTAGCAACACAAGTAAATTAACGGTTCATGATCAAGAGAGGAAACTTAAGGCTATTGACTAAAAGCAATAATATCAATGAAAACTTTTGGAAAGCATACAAGTCTGGATAGCATACAAGTTCTGGATAGCATACAGTTTTCAAATGAATGTGTTCCACCATGTAAAATCTCACCCCGCGTTTAGAAACAATGTGCAAGTAAAAAGGGGCTATGAACTCACCTTAGCCACAAGGTAAGTGAATCATTGTACTCAGAAGCTGAGTAGAAACAATAGTGGCAAGACATCACCGACGATATGGATGCTCGGTAATCACAAAAGCCGCAACCTAGCAAATAAGGCGTGCACTTTATTAATATTTGACTCAAGTATAAAACATACTTAATAACATAAAACTCAACATTACAAAACCAAGACAAACCCGAAAGAACAAGAATGCAAGTGATACTACAATACCCTTCTAGATGTTTACTTTATTAACTAATTCCTCGATAAAAATCTGCCGGTACATACCAAATGTACAAGCTCGTTACCCTTACTTAGAAAACTCGGATTTTTATGAAACTTGGTGGAAAACTCAATCATAACCTGAATAAAACTTAGTTTAAATTTCATCTAATGACTTACATTTTAAAACCACCTGCTCGATAATGTCTAGACTTGAAAAACCGGACAGATTTGAACACTCGACTTGTGAAACCATTTTGACCATCCTAACCTTTATCATTAGAAAAACCGACCATTGACTTTGAAAATAGACTCAAATTTCTAAGTTTAGGGCTTAAGAACAGCCCTTGACCATTTGTAAAACTCATTTTATAGTCCTCAAGATTCGATCCAAATATCGACAACAAATTCGGATTGTGCCGATACTCGTCTCCCGGTACACGAATAATCAAAATAGCGTAACTTCTTCCTCGTTTTGAGTTAGAAGCTCAATTTATATCAAATCGAAGCTAAAGAAAATCTCTACAACATGATCTCATTACCTAAACCTATATTCAAACTTAAGACATCTAAAAATAGCCTCAAACTCACTGCCCAAAACCATCACTCTAAAACTCATACCAAAACACTTTTTCAACACAAATTACCCATTTTTCTATCAATCCTAACCTCTTAATATTACCCTTTATCAATCTTAACACTTGCATGTAACATTAACAAAATCAAAATCCAAAAACTTTAACTTTTATCATCAAAACATGGAGATCTTACCATGATCATCACATGCATAATGATCAAAACTCACATCAACTATAAAATCATAAGAAAACTTGAAAGTTATTGCATGTAAGGAATTTCTATACCAAAATGAACATCTTTGAATTTCTAGATAGGGTCTTGATTTTCTTTTTGTTAAAACAAGATGAAAATTGATGATCTTTGATGGTTTTGGCGTGGGAGGGTGGCGGCATATAGAGAGAAGAATGAGAGGGAGAGAGTTTGCTAATATGTGTGTGTTTTTTATGAAGGAAAATGAGAGTAGTTAGGTGGAAAAAATGTATATATAATGGGGTTAAGGGCTTGTTTTTCTAAATGTATAATCTTTTGGACTTAAAAGCAATTTAATAGTTTAAAGGATAGAAAATGACTATTAGTAAATTTTGAAAATATTTACAGGGCTCGGGTTTCGTAAAAATACTTTTCAAAAGTTAAAATGCATCATAAATATGATAATATCGTTTCCCGACACGACTATTAAAACGAAATCGTCGAAAATATTAATTATCGAAACAATCGATAATAAAATGTAAAATTTTGGGTATCCTTCGGCATCGCGATCATTAGTAGTTCTCGTTATTTATTGATTTTAAGTAAACTCATTGTAAAATACACACGGGTGTTTTTAAATCAAAAACTTTGATTTTAGTAAATATGGAAAAATAAAATAAAAAATTTATAATTCCATGTAAAGTATTATCAATGATCAGTAAATACTTAAAAAGTATAATATATTAACATCATCATGATCCCAGGATTTACATATAAGAATACAAGAAAACTTAATACGTTGGAAAATTCAAGAAGAGCGAATAAAAGAATAAACAATACCGGGAAAAGTACGAGTTCTTACATTATTGACCGGTCTCCATTCATGTGGGGGATTATTTTTAAATGGTAATTGCAAAATGGTTTTTTGAATAGTTTGGACATAATTTAATATATGTATATGTAATATATATTCGTAGTAGTTAGTAGTTTTGCGTTCTCCTCGAAGAGAGCTTTGCAACGAGCTAAAGTATGTCCAGTATGAAGTTAATATGAAGGAGATATTGTGTCTCAAAGTGAGGCACGTGAAACACAATACTTGGAAAAGAGAAATGTCCCACATCGCCCAAAACATGAAGTGAAATCATGTTTATAAGGAAATCATGACTTCAACCTTCAAAATCTCTTTAGTTGGTTTTACACCAAATACCATGTGTACGCGCAGAAGGATGAAATTTTTTAGGATTTTTGTGCCAAAATTAGTCGAAACTTCTGAACTTGTGCGAGCCCGCGCTACCTGCGGACACGGATGCAGCTTCCAAAGTTCGCATGTGCACTATAATTTTTTTCCTGCCAAATTCGAGTCTGATTTCCAGAATATTCTGTAAATATATTTAAGGAATATATATAGACTTTCTTAATAAGTCATAACATAATATATTGTGTATATACAATATATGCAAATCGTGTGTTTATTTTTACTGATTTGCATGTCAGTTTATTTTAGAAGCAAATATTCTTTCTAGGTGACCAAGACATAAATTACTTATAGATAGAAAAACGTAGCTCCATTACCTTAATATTCTAACAGTCTTTTCGATAAAAAAGACATAAGTCTTTTGTGATTTTCCAGGCAAGTTTGTCTAATTTGGCTGTAGAACAGGACGTTGTACCCTGAAAAACAGACGACGAATCTGTTTTAAAGGAATCGTGTTAAATGGGAGCATCGTCTCTCTATCTTTACTGCTTTTTTTTATTTTATTTATTTATTATGTTGTTAATTAAATCATTGCAATTCTATTTATTTTAATTAAAATGTACATCGTTTTTTACAGTTGGTTGTTAAACTTAGTGTCATTTTTCAGCACCAGCTTATTGCGCAAGCAGGATACTAAGGTTGGAGCCCTGGTAACTAGCCCATGCTATGAGGATTATTTTATTTTATATATCTATGTTTTATTGGATTAAACTTGAACCATTAAACATTTGATTTTATATATAACTAAGTTATTTTGGGCTAAGTTATAAATTTTTGTGTAATAAAAATAAATTAATGTGACAACTATCATCATGGTTCTTTTGAAAATGATTTGCATATATTATGTTTTTAATTTGCATATTTTTGTGTACAATCGTTTAAAATGGTGTCTATACACACTACAATAATTTAAAGCGCGTGACTGAATATTCAAACTAAAAAAGTAAGAGTGTACAAATTATTTATCTCAATTTATATTCCAAAGCTAGTGGGAGGGGTGAAAAGAGTCCACCATCAACCTCAGCCCGTCATCTAAATTTTCTATCTCGTCTTACTCCCCTTACGCTCGCTCGCATTTCAAATGTTTTGTTCACTATTTCACACCTTTCATGCCTATTATTTTATTTAAATACTTTAGTTCATAAGCTAAAAACATAAATATCAACGTAAATGTAAACGTACGAGTATTGCCTAAAAGCATTTGTTTGTGAATACTGGCTATACGCGTATAGGTTTCAGTCTGGTTAAAATAATATGATTGTGGTCGTAAGTTCATTTGTTGGATCGGTAACGGGTTTTCTAGAGCAAACATACCTTCGGATGTCGAAGGAGTGCTTTAGGCTACCCACAACAGCAACCCTGTACGACCATGATTTTTTCTACCACGTCAGCTTTCTCTCTCGAGCAACCTAGTGTGACCTATTTGCCCCAACAAGGCGACCTAATGCGACCTAGTAGAAAAAAAATATTAAAAAAAATAACATTGCATTTAATTAAACTACATTACATTTAATTTAAAAAGTTACATTTAAATTAAACATTACATTAAAATTAAAAACATTAAACATTACATTAAAAAATTTAATTTATTGATTGCGATTGTTCCAAATGTGTTCCACTAGATCGGATTTTAGGTTTAGATGAGCTTGTTGGTCGGTTATCTACTGAGTAATTTCGAGCGATTCTTCATGCGTATTCATCAGATCGTTATTGGCATGTTGTTCTTCGGGATGATATATAAGTGATATCGCCGCCCCCTTGTGTTGAATGATCATATTGTGTAATATGATACATGTGTACATTACGTCTGCTAGTCTACATTTTTACATTCCTCGGGTCGGGTAATCAATCAGCCTCCATTTCATTTTTAATACACCGAATGCTCGTTCAACATCTTTCTTGCTGCTTCGTGCTTCGTTTTATACAATCTTCATTTATGATCATTACTAGGCGGATCTTTTATAAACTAAATAAGAACCGACCATTGCGGATATATCCCATCAGTAAGATAATACCCCCGCTGATAGTACACTTCGTTAGCCACGAATCCCAGTTCATGTGCTTTTTCTGATTTAAGATCATTGAAAATAGGGGATTGACGTAAAACATTTACGTTCTTATTCCTCCCGGCTATACCAAACAACGCATGCCAAATCCATAAGACTTGAGATGCAACTGCTTCCAATAAAATGAATGGAGTTGACTCCTGATCACGTCTATAAAATTGAGCTTTGTAGGCAAGGGGACAATTCTCCCACGGCCAATGTGTACAATCGATACTTCCTATCATCTCAGGAAAACCATGCTTTTCCTCGATGAGCATAGAGTTTCTCCATGTCAGTATACGTCGGCTTTCGCAAGTACTCTTTACCATATAATTCCATGATAGCGTTACAAAACTTTCAAGACGCACCCATTTGCAAATATTCGTCAAGAGCATCAGGTACGGATCCGTACGCCATTTGACGAATAGTGGCAGTGCACTTCAACAATGGCGAAAAACATTCTCGTCCGTACAATCCCTCGCGTTTCGAAAATAAGAATAGTTATTTTTCAAGTCGTCAACAATTTCGTAAGAATAAATTTCGATCCATTCGGAACCGTTCACGAAATGTCTCCGCCTCATACTGCAGCCCGTTAGTAAAATAAGCCTCGACTAGACGATTATGTGCACTCTCGTAATCTCTATGTATGTACCCTTGTTTTTTTATGGTTTGATGCTTCGTAAGCCGATTGACAAGCTTGCGTAAATACTACAAGCTCACTTGTAACTTCATCCTCATCGTCAAAAGAGTCGCCAAAAAATAATTCATAAGACATCGTAATTTGGAGAATTGTGGGTTTAATTTGTGTGAAAAATGGTTAAATAAATGGAGTATTTATATACATAAAAAGTTAAATTTAAAATTTAATTTTTTTTTTTTAATTCAAAGTACCTAACGGTACAGTTTTTGAAACGAAACATGCCCAAACTAGATCGCATATAAGACCGAATACCCTTGGATCGAATTGGACGACCCGGTTGCGACCAATTGGAAATACAGCCGTTGCGAGTAGCCTTAGGTAGTTTTTCGTTGGTGACATTTGGTGTTTTGAAGAGTGTTTTCTTGAAACATTTTTACAATTTAAAATAAGAAGTAAAAATGTCAAAGTACACGTATATAAACTCACACATGACGAATGGGTCACTTTTTTGTGCCCGTTTTTACTGAAACAGTTGGGCATGAAGTGAAGAGTTTTTTACCTTTTTAGTACAAAACAGAAGCCAAACAAGGAGTATAGTACAAGTACAAAGTAAAACACCCCATTTGGTACTACCCTACAGTTTCTCCTAGTTGTAGTACAACAGCATCCACACACCAATCACATCCATCCATATAATAAACCCATCTCATTCTGTCTACGCAACCTTTTATACTTTTTATTATCATCTCTCTTACACACAAAAAAAAAACACACAGAGTCAAACCAACTACCAACAACTAACCCACCCACCATTTTTCCCGATCAAGATGATGCACATGACCTTCTACTGGAGCCGCAACGTAACACTCTTATTCTCCTCATGGCAAACCGACACGTGGCTCACCTACTCCTTAACCTTACTCGCATGCTTACTATTCTCTGTTTTTTACCAATACTTGGAAGATCGTCGTATTCGTTTCAAGCTCCACTCCGTCTCACCACCCGTTGCTAACGGCGGCGTTGACGCAACTCCGTTGCTTTCGAAGAAAGCAACGTCCGGAATTGTTGGGAAAGTGGGTGGATCTGTGATGTTTGGGGTGAATTCTGCTTTGGGGTATCTGTTGATGCTTGCTGTTATGTCGTTTAACGGTGGTGTGTTTGTTGCGATTGTGGTTGGGCTTGGTGTTGGGTATTTTTTGTTTAGGTCTGGTGATGAGGAGCAGGTGGTGGTTGTTGATAATCCTTGTGCTTGTGCTTGATCTAATTCTAATTGTTTGTGGTGGTGATTATCAATTTGCTTGCTTTCGTATATGTATGTAAGTTTTTTTTATTTGTATAATTACAGTATTATAATTATGATTATAATTATAATTACTATTCCTTATGTGTTTATGTTTTGGGGTTCAAAGTGAATTAAATTGCTTATTGTTATTGTTATGATTAGATACCTTCTTATACGCTCTTTGACAAGATTGCTTTGGTTTAGCTTATATAACGTAAGGCTATTTCGGCTTATACAACGTAAGCCTATTTTGGCTTAGACAACGTAAGCCTATTTCGGCTTATATAACATAGCCTATATTTGGTGGCTTATTTGGAGACTTATGGGCTTATCTAAGTTTGTTATGATATGATAAACTAATATAAGCCCATAAGTCACCAATAAGCTAAAAAATTAGGGTTTATAAAACAGAAGCTGAAATATGGCTTATTTTCGGCTTATATAAATAAGCCCATAAACCTCCAAATGAGCCACAAAATTGAGGCTTATGTTAAATAAGCCGAAATAGGCTTACATTATATAAGCTAATCGTTGTTTTCGTAAATAGGGTTGATAACGGTCCAAAAACCAATTTGTGGCCGAAATGTTCGGCTTGGGTCTGTCGGTCTCGTCTGGTTCGGTCCAACAAAACATAATAGTCGTGCGTGAGACTGACCGGACGGGACCAAAGCCCAAAAATGAGAAAAAGGGTGGACATAACACGATCTATAATGCTCACTCTTAGTTGTAAATTAGTGATTTGGTGTATATATCTTGAATTTGGATGACATTTGTGTGTAATTATGCCCTTGGATTATATGAGTGAAATTGATGAGTAATACTGTATATAATTTTGAATAAATTGTGCTTCCTTTTGATTTTGTTGCATGTTGAATTAGATTCTTGTTGCAAGATTACAAGCAACCGTGGTTGTTTGTTTTATAAAAACGTCTAGTAGCATAGTCGTGGAAGAATTCTTTTATTAGAGTATACTATAGAAATGTTTAACCAAACCCCAAAAACTAGGATCGGAAGCTCGTTGATAGGACATAGCATTAGTAATTTGACTGATTATTACAGAGCAGTATTGTTATTGTTTTCATCAATGGACTTATTGGCATTTTGTTGAATAGACAGAAGAAGTTAAATTTGGGGATGATTTTTTATAAATGTTGCTTTCGTTTTTATTAAACAGCATTGTCTGAATTTATGTAAGATGTTGAATTTGAAAAGGATTTGTTTGGCAATTTATGTACACCAAGTTATGGGATATATCTATGGAATGAAAAGAAAGCAAATAGGGACAAGGAGTTTGTGAGAACATGACTGCACTGCACAAGTCTTATGTATAGCAGCAGATATGAGATAACACCAATTTAGTAGTAGGACCGCAAGTCCTTGATTTACATCTGGGACTCGA
Source organism: Glebionis coronaria (assembly GCA_025667525.1). NCBI lineage: Eukaryota > Viridiplantae > Streptophyta > Magnoliopsida > Asterales > Asteraceae > Glebionis > Glebionis coronaria. The sequence goes on from CM046874.1 coordinate 647,878,096, forward strand.
CCAAGGCAAGGTATTGGATCTTTGTGTTAAGTTTCTAAACTGATGGGTAACGAGTGGAGGCTGCAAACAAGCCTACTCGAGCCGATTTTGATAATTTGGACTTGAGCTCCATTGCAGAACTCAAATAGCTGACAATATATTCATGGGAATCTTGTTGCGCTATGTAAAACTTAAACCAAAACTACCATGTACTAACTACTCTGTACCTAAAACTCTGAAAGCATCTGAGCAATTCAGGTTTGTTTATCGTTAGAGAGGTAACATGCACACCACTTATTATGGTGTGCATATCACATATATAATGTTCGTGGTGTGTATATCACCTCTATTATCATTATAGTTTTAGTAGGTAGCATACCTCACAGTCTGGAAATGTTAACAATAACATCCATATATTAAACTATTCTTATTATATAAAACATTGACATGGTACTTTGTATTAGATAATTAGATATATTAAGTCTGTCTTTTTTAAAGCACTTTTTGTATTATATATTACCCATATTTAAGAATCGTTAGAATGTGGCTCAATGTACAAAAGATTATGCTAGTGTAGGACCTGAGTCATGGAACCCCATTACCTGATCATCCAAGTTGACAAATTGGATATTTTGGTTTATATACTGTGTTAGTGTAGGCCCGAGTCATGGAACCCCATTATGTGAACTCATGCTAGATTGGATCACTCACTATATGTATTCGTGATCCAATTCAACATGTGTTCGTGTCTTTATCCTTTTATTAAAAACAAGGAGGTTGGTGTCCGCGCGTTGCTGCGGAGGTTTTGGGAATTTTTATACACAACAAAAGTGCAGCTATGTTGAGATACAATTTTTGTAACCAAGATCCAACCAACTGTGAAAAAAACATCTATTGTTGAATTGGCCAGAAAACGCAATGCCATGATATCAAGAAATCTCACCTAAAAGAAACATAAGAAAAGTATATGTAAGCTAGAGGTGGACACTTCGCGTAAGAGAATAGCCCTAGAGGTGGACATTTCGCGTAAGAGAATAGAAGAGACTTGTGGTACAATTATGCGTCCGTGAAACTATTCTATGACGACCATCTATCTTCTCATTCACTACAACAAAAACAGCTTTTAGGGACGGCGGTTTTTTAGAGACTACAGATGTAGTGTCTAAAACTCCAGAAAACGACAAAAATACTACTTTCCTCACCCTCATGTTTGACCAAAATCTTTAGGGACTACTTCGTGATATATAGAGACTATTCGTAGTCTCTAAAGTGTTAGTACAAAGCAAAACTTGAGATTGTTGAATATTTGACTTTAACTATAACTTATAGGGACTACTTGTAGTGCCTATAACTTTGGAGACGAAATCTTTTTAGTCAAAGTTAAAAATATTAATTTCGTTAAAGCGGGAAAATTTTTCGCCCAATCTTTTGGGACTACATGTAGTGCCTATAACTTTGGAGACGAAATCTTTTTAGTCAAAGTCAAAATTAGTAATTTTGTTATAATGGAAAATTTTGTCGTCCAATCTTTAGGGACTACATGTAGTGCCTATAAATGTGGAGACGAAAACTTTTTAATTAAAGTCAAAAATAGTACTTTCGTGATAGGGGGAAAATTTCCCGCTCAATCTTTAGCCACTATACGTAGTCCCTAAAAGTATTACGTAGTCCCTAAAGTTAGTTTTATATTTTTAGTGATTAAGAATTATTAAAATTAACCATAAATATTGGACATTTTTATATTTAAAGATGATTAAAATTAGTGATAAAATAATAATAAATTTAACTAAATCGAAAGTATTAAACTACAATGAATAAGTAAAACATCACATTACAAAACAATAAAGCATTACACCAAAAACCCACAAAGTATCCATGGCGCCAAAGTATCCCCATAACCTATCCTCGACGAATAAGATGTCATTTTATTTTTGTGTTACTCTCCCAACGTTGATACTATACGTTCGTACAAAAAATCATTTATTTATTCAAAATATTATACATACCCCTTGTGAAAAGACATGGGAGACTTGCAAACAGACACGCCTAAACATTGTTATTTTTTGAAACGGACACTTAAACATACATAATACAACGATAATAGACATATACACACGAGAACAAACACATCACAAACTAGTTCAAACTAATGTTCCCCATGTCATCGTAAAGGTCGTGTAGTAGTGCAGCTGAATTCATTGTGTGCATCTCGGGATGGCTATAAAGTTCTATTATTTTCTCAAGTATCTTTATCTTTCCGATCAAGTGTACGCAGTAAATCAGGCTATAAGCAAGCTCTTTTATGGAGGCAAAATGGATATCCAAGGGCACAATCAAGCTCTAATCAATCTTCAAAGTTTTGGGCGAAATTGTGGAATATTCCTGTGCAAACAAAAGTCAAGCTCTTTTTATGGAAAGCCATGTCTAATTCTGTTGCCACAATGTTTAATCTTTTCAACAGGAACTGTTCACCTATCCCTACATGTCCTATATGTCAATCGGGTGTTGAAACGATCGAGCATTTACTTTTTGAGTGTTTTTGGACTCGACCAATCTGGTTCGGTTCTTCCTTGAGTTTGCGGGCTATGCCCTCAGGTACTAACACTTATCTTCGTATACAAAGCCTTCTCGAGCATTCTCATTCATATAAAGATGTATCTCGTATATTGTCTATTGTGGCGACTATTTGTTGGTCAATTTGGAAAGCTCGTAATTCCTTTTGTTTACGAATATGTCGTTATTTCACCTCATTGCACCTTGGCCTTAGCTAATGCTCAACTTCGTGAGGTTCAAAAGATGTGTGGCAACAAAACAAGCAGTTACTAATAAGCCAACCTCACAGTCTTCTCCGCAATGGATTCCCCCCATAGCCCCTTGCTGAAGATAAACTGTGATGATACCTTTAAAGATTCTATAGCTGCTATTGCTACACTTGGTGAAGATAAACTGTGATGCTACCTTTAAAGATAAACTGGAGAAGAAATCAGAGTCGTTGAAGGTCTCGAAGAATAGCTTGGAGAATAAACGATGAGTCGGTATGGTTGTATGTTAGATGTTTAAAAGATGAATATGCTATGGTTGTACATTAGATATTCAACGACTGAGTATGTATGTTATGGTTGTACGTTAGATGTTTAAACGATGAGCCGGTATGTTATGGTTGTACGTGGTTCAATGGATGAGTCGATATGTTATGGTTGTACGTTAGATGTTTAATGGATGAGTCGGTATGTTATGGTAGTATGTTAGATGTTCAATGGATGAGTCGGTATATTATGGTTGTACGTTAGATGTTTAAACGATGAATATGATGTGGTTGTGATGTTCATCGACTGATTCGGCATGTTATGGTTGTACGTTAGATGTTCAATAGATGAGTCGATATGTTATGGTTGTATGTTAGATGTTCAATGGATGAGTCGGTATGTTATGGTTGTACGTTAGATGTTTAAACGATGAATATGCTATGGTTGTGATGTTCAACGACTGATTTGGTATGTTTTGGTTGTACGTTAGATGTTCAATGAATGAGCCAATGGATGAGTCGGTTTGTTATGGTTGTACATTAGATGTTCAATGGATGAGTCTGTATGTTATGGTTGTACATTAGATGTTCAATGGATGAGTCTGTATGTTATGGTTGTACGTTAGATGTTCAATGGATGAGTCAGTATGTTATGGTTGTACATTATACACAATTAAATAATAGTTGGGCTTTACGTGCAAAAAGACACTTTATATCTTATTCCATTTTTATGGACAGAAGACTCACAACAATGGGGTTTTCGTCTTGGTGTATTCGAACGGAGGGTTGGAGTTTTTTTCGGCTGATCAAGGCTTGCTACTTGCTTCTTTAAATCTGCCCAGTAGGAAATACATGGGCAGTTTCGGCCCAACATGACACCTTATAAAGACTTGTTCCAGTGTGATAAAACTTAGTTAGCAAAACCAATTCGAGGTAGCACTATGAGAGCATCACCACTATTAAACGCAACGACATGACAAATGTGAAAATGGACATACGTATTCTCGGCTAATCAAAGTATACTCATCGTCGGCATAAACTGGTAGCCGAGCTTGAGCTTAAATAATAAGGCTCAAAAGAGTCGAGCTCAAGTTCAATCTTTGGTTAGCTGTAAAACAAAGTTTTAGAAATTTGTATTAAAGATAATATAAATCAAAGGATGGTTTTAGTTAAAAAAGAGATTTCACTTTACGATTAAAGGGTGTTTAGGACAGTCTATTGTAGTTAGTCATAGGTAAACAAAGATATAAACAATAGTGTTTTAATGATAGAAGTTAGTTTGGGAATAGTGTTTTGATGGTTGTGCTGATTTCGTGATTTATGGATTGACATAAATGGATTGATGCCTGTATTTTGTCGCTGCTTAAGTCTATGTGTCTATCTAAGTTGTGGTTTTGTGATGGATATTAGTTTCTTGCATTTTACTGGTAGTCAGTATGCTTTAGTTGTTTGTCTAGTACTTGCAAGATGTTGTATCCTTCCTACTGGAGTTTGTAAGACATTTGATAGAGTTTCTACAATATGGTTTTCATATGTGTTTTTATAGCTGCAATATGTCTTCATCTTTGACTATGGAGTTTCAGATTGCATTACAAGTTTACCACATGAGTATGTTTCATCATTACCACTAATTCTGGTAATTGAGAGTATTGTTTGCAACTGGTGCTTGGTTGGAGCGTTGTAGGTAATTGCTACTTATACATCTCGAGAGGGTAGCTCTAAACCTATAACTTTCACTATTTTTGTGAGATAGTCTAGTTTTGTGTTTGTTCATCTGTATACTACCTCTAAATTGTTAGATACAATTATACAATGCGCTCTTTGATAAAGAAACATTTGTTGATTTTTGTCTGTAATCTTTCTTGCATTTGTGTGCCCTCATTCCCACAGTTTTTCAACAATTTTAAATTAGAGTCTCAGACTTATGATGCTTCTTTATTGATAACAATAAATACAAAAGATTAAAGTATAGTATGTGAGAACACTATGCTTGTTATCAAAAATAAAATAGATCTTCGGGTATTTGGATTGTCTATGTCTTGTGTTTTCCTGGTACATACCAACTACTAACAGGTAGATACAAGTTATATGATATATGTTTTGGGCATATTTTTTGAAATGTTGATTAAACTGGTTTATATGAAAGTTTGCTCGTATGCTGAGTCCATTATTTTCAAATATGCTTTGTGTGGCTAGATGTGGTGCATGTGCACAATAAGGATGTATCATTATCTTATTTAAAAACCTATTTGGTTGCTAATAAAATGATATGTTTTCAGTGGGAGAAGAGCGGCACATATCCGGACCTTCTCGAGGAGTTCAAGAAAAGGCATATGAAGGAGGGAGAGTGGACCAACTCAGAAGCAGAAACACGATATGTAAGTAATTATTTGAAAGCAAAATTTGATGCATTACACTGTTAAAAAAATCATATGAAAGCTTCTAGGATAAAGTACACAAGGATCGATTGAACAAAGTGTTGCTTCTTGTACCATTTCTCGCTTTTGCATAAAACATTCATCATATAATATATAAGAAAATACTTTGCGAGTCTTCTTCATCATCTATGTAACTTTAACCCATATATAACTTCCTTGTTTATTTTGTGACTTTACAGAATAAGATGATCAGGATACAGGAGAGCCAAGAAGGACAAGAGATCAAACTGACAGATGAAGAGATTTTAGGTCAGGTGTTGGGAGAGAGCTGAGGGTTCTTTCCGGGTCGGGGAAGGAGGTTGTCTAGCGGTGCATCCTCGTCTAGACCCATAGGTTCACAACCACCTCCTCCGGTTTGGACTCAGGCGGCTATGGAGAGGTATGCTGCGGCAAGTCACCAACAGGTTACACAAATTTATCAGCATTTGCAAGTGCCACCCCCCTCCCCCCCATGCTTGACCCAAAAGACTTCCTTGATCCCGAGGAAGATGCTTCTGGCGACCCGGAAAATGCTACTGGTCATGGAGGTGAGTAGGTAGAAGATGTTTTCTTTGTTAGGCTGGCTTATGGAACGATTTATGCTATTGAACACTTTATGCGAATGTCGTCGAACAATTTAAGTTTATGTCGTTTTCGTTGAACAATATGTAGTCGTTGAACTTGAATCCAATGTGATTGTATGTTTAAGTTATTCTTTGCGTTGAATTGGTTTGTATTGACAATGTGAAATTCTGGAAAAATTGGTTCGCGAAATAGGTTGAAACGACCTGGGAAAATGCCATAAAAGCTGCCCAGGCGAAACCTGCTGAAACTTTTGGGGACTATATGTTGTTACCTTTAGGGACTAATTTTGGTGTCAAAAGGTGCCAATACATGTATGGTTAAAAACTTTAGCCACTACTTGTAGTCCCTAAATATAGTTTCTGAAGATTTTGGTCAACAAAGTCAAAAATTTTAGACACTGCTTGTAGTGGCAAACAATAGTCCCTAAAGATACTATTGGGACTAATTGTAGTCTTAAAAGGTTTGACGTTATAGTTTTTTTGGGTCAATGAAAGTCAAACGTCAAAAAGTAATGGTCAACGTTGTAGTCTCAAAAGGTTTGACGCTATTGGGACAAATTGTAGTCTCAAAAGGTTTGACGCTATAGTTCTTTTTAGGTCAATGAAAGTCAAACGTCAAAAAGTCATGGTCAACGTTGTAGTCCCTAAAAAAAAGATAGTCTCTATAAACCTCTAGCGTCTACGTAATAGGCACGCCATTTATTGAGACTATGTGTAGTCCCTAAAGAGTTCTAGACACTACAACGATTACTTTTAGAGACTACTGTTGTTGTCCCTAAAAGCTGTTTTTCTTGTAGTGATTGAGCCTTACCTATTGTTTGTACGCTTATGTCTTTGTTTTATAACCAAATCAAATGATGCAGTACTTTCTTTAGAACACATCTAGTAATCTATATGACATCTACCAAACACTGTTATAAAAGATTTAACTGCTGGTCACTTGTAGGCTTGTAGCCAAGCTAAAAGTACACATGGAAACATAAGAAAGCCGCTGAACTATTTTCACACTGAATAAAATAGGATAGATATTTACAATAACTTGGGTAATTTTAGCTATTTATGTACTCTTTGCCCATATCCTCAACATTCCATGAACTGGAAGCATAATAGCACTAACAAACTGCAATTAAAGAGTTTGTAAAAATTCCTTAGACTCTCCTTTTATGCCATGCATGGAGTATGTAACATGGTGTTGGTTAGTTTTACTATTTATCAATTAACGATATCGAAAGATAACAAAAACAAACTAACCTGCTAAAACTGAAAGAATCCTTTAACTACAAAATCATCGTTACACATAAACCATAAAGAAATCACACAAACGTCATACCATTGATTTCAACTGTGAATCCAACATTTGTCGTGGGTTATGAAGAGATGGTAATATTCATCTTTGTCGTGGGTTAAAATAGGCAGAGGTTTGTGTAAAAATTCCTTAGACTCTGTCTCTTTTAGAGTAAGCTTGGCCAGATTCATCTCCGCCTAACGCACCGGCATCATAAGTTTGGGTAATCCTTTTTTTTTTAAGTAGTGGATATGAAGAGATGGTAAGATTGTGTAGATGTCGTTCGATGCTTCCTGGAACTAGAGGTGCAAATGAAAACAGGGTTTTTGAAAATCCGGTTCAAAAATTCGAACCGGTTTTTTCAAAATCCGGTTTTCGATTTATCCGATCCGGATTTTTTTATCCGAACCGGTTAGACCGGTTTTCAGATTTTAAAAAAATCGGATAAAAACCGGATAAAATTCCGGATTTATCCGGTTTTTTAAAAAACCGGATTTAACCGGTTTTTTAAAATTTATTAAAAAATTTTTATTTATTTATTTTTTTTTTTTTGTAAAACCGGTTTTTTTTTTACCGGTTAAAACCGGATAAAACCGGTTTGCATGAAAAGTCAAACTAGCCGTTGGGTTTGACCTTTCAGGCTAACCGGTTTTATCCGGTTTTAACCGGATTTTGCAGAAAAAAAAATCCGATTTACAGAAACATTTGCTGGTTTAAGGGTAACGTCTATATAGCCGTTTGACATGTTTTTGGCCCGTTTTTTTTGTCTTTTTGAGCATAGAAATGGCTAGTAACTTAGTATATATATATGTTTTGAGTTGGGGTTGAAAACATATCAAAAAACACTCTCATTTCTCTAATCTTTTTCTAATCCCGATTCCCGAATGGAAAACATACCATCACAACAAGCTTCTACTAATGCTAGTACCGGTGCTACTAGTAATGCTAAAAAAAAAACACAAATGATGATGTTTTGCGAGTTGTTACGACGACGAGAAAAGGCGATGTTTGGTCACATTTCGATTATTGTCTTATGAAAGACGGGGTGGAAAAGGCGCGTTGCAAGAAGTGTAGTAAATTTTATGGCACGACGGGTAATTCTACACTACGTACTCATTGGAACGGTTGTACCGGGGCGGTTGATAGCGGAGCGGGTGGTTCGGAACATGGTACTATTGGTGCGGATGGTCACGTTTTTTTATTTGATAATGATGCGGTTCGACTTGATTTTACGAAGTTTGTCATTCAACAAGGGCTTCCATTCAACCACTTCGACAATGTCAAGCTTACGGACATTATAAAGAAAAGGCTACAACCGCGTTATCATCATGTAAGTCGTACTACTCTTAGAAGTGATGCATTTAAATTATGGGAAACGGCTAAAAAAAAAATTATTGATGGTTTTCGTAATTATAAACAAGGTGTTTCTATAACTACGGATGCTTGGACCGCACCACATGGTAGGGCAAATTCTTATTTAGCCGTTACGGCTCATTGGTTTGATCCCGATTCAAATTTATTAATGAAACGAACAATTGCTTTTAAACTATTTGGTTATCCACATACGGGATCAAATTTAAGAAAAATTTTACATGACACTTTAATTAAATATAATTTAGATGATAAAGTTTTTACCATTTCACTAGATAATGCATCTAATAATACTAAAGCTATGGATTTATTAAAATTACGTATAAAACCCGTATTAGATGGTGCATTTTTTCATTCTCGTTGTGTTGCTCATGTTATAAATTTATCCGTTCAAGCGGCGTTAATAATATGTGGTGATTTAAAGACAAAATTTAGGAGTTTATTAGTAACTATATATAGTTCGAGTAACGAACGACAAATGAACTATCATCGTTTTCGACAAATGTGTGGTCATACACCCCTAGGAGCTTGCTATGATAATAATACTAGGTGGAATTCTACTTGCATTATGTTTGAAAATATATTACGACAACGTGATACTTTAAACGCTTTTAATGAAAAACTTGTTCGTAAAGGTCAATCCACTTCGATAAGCGACGAAGATTGGGAACAACTAGATGAATTGACAAGATTTTTACAAATTTTTAAAGTGTCAACAACTTTATTATCCGGTGTTTATTACCCAACTAGCCCATTAGTTTTAAAGCAAATTTTTGCTATGACGGAAAAATTAGACGAATTAAAAATGTCACCTTGTAGAATGTTTAGAAAAATGGTTAAAGTTATAAAAAAGAAATTTGTAAAATATTTTGCTAATTTACCTTTGGTTTTTACTTGCTCCGCCGCACTTAATCCAATGATAAATTTTGGGGGGGTCGAAAATATAATTAGAAGAATATTGGGGAATTTAGGATTAGAATTTGGGCCAAACCCAAATGATCCCGATATAAACTATATAGAGTCTCAAATTTTTAAATTTAACGATAATTTTGAAAAATTATTTGCAATATATGTATCAAAACATGGTGGACAACAACCCACATTTTTTGACCAAATGGGGGTCGGATCATCGCAAACGGGGGGAAGGGCAACATATGACATTGATATAAATTTTTGGAATCTTATAACCGATGGCGCTACCAAGCGTCAACGAACATCGGAATCAAGCGAGTTGGGTCAATATAAGTCGCAAAATTTTGTAAAAACTATTAGACCCGAGGATTTAGGAACTTTTGACATTTTGGGATGGTGGAAAAAAATGGAGTTAACTTATCCAATATTAGCCATTATGGTTCGTGACTTATTTACGATTCAAGCTTCGACGGTAGCTTCCGAATCGGCTTTTTCGGTAAGCGGTAGAATTATATCCGAAAGAAGGTCAAGACTTACCCCTCAATCCGTGGAAGTATGTGTATGTTTGAAAGATTATTTGGACGGAGTAGAGAGGATACAACATGAAACATCGTTGGAAGGTCCAATATTAGACGGCGTTGAAGAAACAATAGAAAACGAAGAAGCGGAATTAGGGATATCACCTCCAACTACAGAATTAGACGAAGGTGAGTTTGAAGATATAGAAGTTGAAGCCGGAGATGTCGAAGAAGAATATGAGGATATACTTTGAGTAAAACGGGTGATGGCAATGCCGAAGCTCGAGATACTTGAAGTATACTAATATTTTTCGGGTGATGGCTATGCCGAAGCTCGAAATGTATTAGTGATTATTGTAGTTTTATTGTAGTGTTTAAATAAAAATTATGAAGTTGTATGATTGTCTTGTTGATATTTTTTTTTTTAATGTTATATAGTTGTATTTTTTTTTTAATGTTTGTAAATAAATTCCGAAAAAAAAGGACACCAACACTTTTAACCGAAAAACCCGAACCGAACATTTTTAACCGAAAAAAACCCGATCCGAACATTTTTTAACCGAAAAAACCGATCCGAAAAAAATCCGATAAAATCCGATAACGAAAATTTTAATCCGAAAAAAATCCGATACGAACTTTTTAATCCGAAAAAATCCGATTGAGAAAAATCCGATCCGATCCGAATCCGGATTTTCAAAAATCCGGTTTTATCAAATCCGGATTTTCAAAAATCCGAATCCGATTTTATCCGATTTATTCGCACCTCTACCTGGAACTGTCTCAGGGATTCACCGATGTGTATCTTAGCATATAAAACAATGCATTTGGGCCAAACATTAGCCCAGCTGAATGACAAAAAATGGGCCATCATAAAACGACGTCGTAACTTGCCACAATTGAGTAATATATTAATTATACAATCCTCTCCGATGCTCCAATGAGCAACAGAAAAAAAAAACAAAAACAAAAACCAAAAAAAACCTTTGAAACAACAAATTATTCTACGAAATGAAGAGCCAATAGTTTAGAGTTGAGATCTTCGAATGGCAAAATATACTTTACGACCATATTCTCATTAAAGATAAGTACTGTATGCGTATGTTATATTGTGAAATAGTAAAGTTGTAAGTTACCTGAACTTGAGGCACTTGCAGATGTAGAATGTGATGTCATATATGAAAAGCTTGATAAGCTACCTTGTTCTCCTTGACACACATGATTCTGACTATGAGAATTTGATCTTTTGATTTTAAGAAAATTGGTGATTTTTAAGGAACAACTTTCTTCATCTATTCATTTCAGTCGTCCAAAATTAGCATCGATTTAGTACATTAGTATAAAAATTAGTTCCAAAAAGTGCATTTTAAGGCTTCGTTCTACATATCTACCTAATTTAGGTACACCATACATGCCATGCCAGTTGAAAGGTGTTTTTGTTTACCAGCTTCATTGAACACAAACCAGTCTGATAACATGCAGATGATATGTTTTATAAAATTTTGTTGTGATTATGTTACCTGGAAGATGTTAATTATAACCACAATACAAAGGAAATAATGTGACTATACATTCATGGGACGCATGTCTTATTCGACACCACAAGTGGATCTAACGATTATTCTCGATTCACACCTAGTGTCAAAACCTGAGCCTTTGAATTTCTCATCAGTTATATGATCCATTCTTTCTCCCATCTCCTTTGTCAACTGATCCAACCGCTGAATGCCGGTTTTGTTTACCTCAAGTTTTTTCAAGCGCTCAAAACTACAAAGCTTCACAATACCATTCGCATGCTCTTCGGCCCATATTGGCACCCCTATGAATCAGCCAACTTCTTTACATGTTTTTCTTTATCTTCTCCTATTTCAAGAACATGCAATAACTTGTTCGGAGAGTCAACACACGCTCTCCAAAATCCTAACACATGATCCCAATACGGCCATACTTTTTTATAAAATGAAACTTGGAGGGATCCCTACACACAGGGCCGGCCCTGGCTATGGGCACCGCGGGCGACCGCCCAGGGCATCAAAAAGCGAGGGGGCATCAAGTTTTTAGTCTTATGATTCGGTTTAGGTAAAAAAAAAAAAGTTTTTGAAAGTATTTTTAGCTTGTCTTCTGTGCATTCCATATAGTTAAATAAAGTAAAAAGAAAAAGTCGCCGGACATGAATGCCGGTGGACGTTGGAGGAAGAAGAAACAATATTTTTGGGAGGAGGCCATTGGGTATTTTGTTTGTATTATTTCTTGGCCCACGTGCTTATATGTAGTTGTAATTAATTTAAAAGAAAACCATAAATTTCATTTATAACATTCTAGTTTCCTTACTTTCACTTATAATTTATCTGTTATTAAATATTTCCCCTCTCTATTGTATTGTACTAGTCTATTAGGTACTTTTTAAACAATTTTTGTAAAATGGCATCACAAAACATATAATGCATCCTTTAATAGCCATACACGTAGTATATCTGATTAATTTTAAAGTTTCATCGCATATAATATCATTTATTTAGGTACATATTAATAACAGTTATAACATCTTTTTTTACTTTTCACCATATATAAATCTAAAATATGACACTAACATGTTCTATTTTTTTAGTTATCCTTATGTGTTACGTTTGAGCAAACTTACAGAGTAAATTTAATTTGATACTTGTCTTGTGAAAATTTAAGTTAATATGTGAAGGCTGTTTATATGCCGAACCTTAGGTAAGGGCATTGTTTTAACAACTCGCCCAGGGCATCCGAAGACAATCGAAATCTCAGGACCGGCCCTGCCTACACACGTAAATAAACTTGCATAACTTGCATCTTGAGGAGGGATTCGTCATGGCTGAAGGATACAAAGTATGCGCACAATGAGTAACAAAGATGCGAGGGGAAGGAAGGACGTCTATATTGGTCATGGGATAGTCCTTAAATATGTACGTATCAAAGGGCAGAAACACCCCATGTAGTCCTTGATGGAGCAAAGGGTGGTTTGCAGAATCAAATTGAGAAAGATTAAGGATGCAAATTAAAACATGGGTAATCTTTGCCAAGTGGTGCCACTCTTCATGAGTCCGTCAAGAAGATATCACTAAAGCGATGTTTGAAGTGTTTTTGCATCAGTCTTACATAGAAAAATCAAAAACACTATTTTACAATTTTCAAAAAATAGTCCATATAAAACTGCGTGTTGAAGTTGAAAAGCCCATTATGGGAGTGACGCTGAAGTTGAAAAGCCCACTAACAATACATAGATGGATCACTCCATCTTATAACCCATCTATGTGTTATCTTCGATAAAAACACATTTTAGCCCAAATACCTAATAGTGATTTTAACATCTTTTTGTTAGAGCGCTAGCTACAATAACATTCAAAATATACGGTTATGTCGGTGCACATCAGTTTTATCAAAATAATACTCACACCTCAAAAAATTTATGTTATCATAACATCAAATAACACCATCTTTTTAAACCCGTTTTTTCCTCCTTTCTACTTATTTAACGCCAAAAATAAATACCATAAAAAAAACCCATTTAAATCGAAAAAAATAAATATAAAATAACAACCATTGATAGAGTAACGTGAGAGGCAACGGCAACGGCGTTGAGGCAATAATGTGACCGGTACCATAATGCCGCATAATGTGGTGACACATACACATAACGCCAGTGCCATGTTACGATACCTTAGCTCTTAGATTTTCATCAGTGTCCATTCTCTATTAGAGGCGTCGTCTACACCCACAAATGCATTGATAGCCATGACACTTTGCTTACTTTTGTACTTATAGTAACAACTTGTGCTTTGCTTAGTTGTACTCTAATTACATCTTTATAAATATGATACAAATTGATAATATAAAGTTATAAACTTGTAGGCATGAAAGAAAGTACTTTTGTGGCAAAATAACATGGAGTAATGGACCAGTAACCAATTGATAACAAATTTTCTAAGAATTCAGATATCAGGGCCCTATATGATATACGTTCTTTGCCCTATATGAGATATCAGGGCCCTATATGGTATACATTTCAGAAAATAGGACCAATCAATTTTGTCATCAAAATCCTTATTTGGATACAACAAAATCTAGAGTAGTAGTAACTCAAAAGATCAAAAAACATAGAGTAGAACAAGATTTTATTCCTTAAGTAATTGCTTAACAAAATTCCCAAGACATCAAGGCTTATATCATAAGTTTTAAAATATAAACTATAGAATCGTTCCAACAAAAAAAAAACCAAGTAATTAATCATCTAACCTAAAACAGCAGTCGTCTGATTGAGTTATATCAGACGACTCTCGACATTCAGCACCATCCAATCCTGGTTCTGTAGAACCGGAGGATGATCTGGGTGACTCCAAACTCTTAATCAAAAGCATTTTCACAGCGCAAATGAGATCCTCAGTCGTATTCACTGGTGGAGAACTAACTGAACTCCTAAACTTCATACAAAACCTCATATGTCGATCTAACGCATCTTCTTCGCTATCCGAACACGATCGCTCCATCTCGTCTTTAACAGCCGCCGTACACAGCCCACATATCCATTTCCCGTGGTTTGTTTCCTTCACCGCCGTAATGTATGACGGTGTACACTCTTCCGTTAGTTTACAGCATTCACATTTCACGCATTCCACCTCAGCGTAACCTTCGGCTTTTGTTGGCGTCGGCTGTTCCGTACGTGACGCCATCACTGTAATTGGACAATCCTTCATCATTCTCACAGATTAATACTTGAATCACTATATAAGACTAACTTACGATTGATTATGTAAAGTTTTAGGGTATATATAGGAATATAAATTTAACTTACGTAATTAAAACATTAATGACGATATTTTTGAAAATTGAGATTCAAACTTACGGGTAAATGTGTTTTGACTAACATAACGTTCAGTATTTCGTATGTTTTTTCACAAATTTACGGAAACTGTGGTAACAAAATTAACTACGTATTTAAAGCAACAAAAGAAAAAAAGTACTAATCTCGCTATTTAAAAAGTACAAATTAAAATCAACAATACCTAATTTCACAAGTATGTTGTATACTTGTATGCGCGTACGAGGAACTAAAATGTAGACGGTAGCAACTTTTTTTTTACGAGAGATTGCTTCAAGACAAAGTGAATAACTGCTAATTAAATTAACGTTTATTATTCCAATCGCTAGCTTGTTCAACAAGTTCACCACCGATAAGCAGCTTTTTAAACGACGATGATAGTGATAATGACGACGATTTCATATACATTTCAGAGCCTAATTTGGCTCGAAATTTAAAAGTTTCTTTGAGTTTAAGTAGGAAGAATGGGTAGTATATATGTGTTTCAAGGTGTTTAATTTGTGTGTTATATAAGGAAGAATGATGTGGGGAAAACGACAAAAAGAATGCCAGCTGTGATTTTGTAATGATTTGGAAATGTAGGTATCAGTACACGTCAGCGGTAAATGTGATTAAATGAATAGAAAATAAAAAGAAAGTTCACATGGGGTACGTTACTGATTTTGTACCGAGTGGTGTTATGTCTTATCATTCATTCCAAGCCGTTAATTTTTTTGTAACATTCCTCCAATAGATAAACATTGTTTTCTGTGTTTATCTTGTTTTCGTTATCTAGTTTTTTTAACAAAAATATCTGTACGAGTATTTATAAAGTCATGGGAGTACAAGAAGATGAATACATGAGTGTATGCCGGAGTGGTGTGTGACGAAGGCCGCGATAAAATGATTTTGGTAAAGAGTTTAGGCTCGGGGCACATGGAACGGATGATGGTGCTCAGGTGCAAGGAGGAACCCATGTCCGAGCGACTTTTTTTCTTACAAGTTTTTTCGACAAGAACCAAGTTAATCGATTAACCGGGTCGAACCTAAGTTTCAAAGCATTGTATTGAAACATAACTTTCTTGAAACGTAAAATATTTGGTCACAAAAGTAGTTATAGGCCTATCATTATTATTTATTTATGACCAAGTGCCAAAATCATTCATGCTGCAAACTGAGAGAAAAAGATACTTGCAAAGGTAAAGCATGCATGACGTGTTTATGTATTAGCCAGGCATTTAGTATATCAATATTATAACCACAATATTTCTTTTTTCGAGATCATCTTCTTATCTTCCTGCTCGAACTTTTTCTTAAAATCTTTTGATTTTTCTAACAAATAGTTGTAAAGTAAGGTCCAATAAAAGCTACTACTGAAAAACGAAGTCCAGATCATCACCCAGCAAATTAAAATGCACACTCAATGCTCTCCACCAGTATCAATAAATCATGAGATAAGTACATGAACGTTTCATAAAATATGCATTAATTAGACGTTGCCACAATGATTGATACGCGGACACGTTTGCATCTTTGATCGCCCGTATTTAGACTTCAAAGACAAAAGATATAGATGTTGCAAAATAATACTTAAGTGCTGTTTTACAGTAACAAACTCATAAATGTATATGATTTACATATATATATATATATATATATATATATATACGTGCATGTATGCAGGGGCGGATCCACTTGTTGGGTTGGGGTGGCAGCGCCTCCCATATCTCGACCAAAAATACGAGATTACAATGTATTTTTTACTCAATTTCGACAGTTTTTGTTAAATGCCTCCCACTAGAAACACAAATTGACCCCCACTCACACATTGAGTCTAACATTTAACACTCTAAAACCTAAAAATCTTCCGTTTTAAGTTAAAATACTCGATTTTCTATTCGGATTTTAGTTTTTTTCACTACGCTATTGTCAAAAAAAAAAATTTGCCCCCCACACTTCAATATCTTGCGTCCGCCACTGCATGTATGTAACTAGAGATCTTACAACAAAAAGGACAAGATGCGAAAGAATATGTACATGAAATAATATATGTTTAGAAATCGTTTCGAGCTTAAAAATACGTACGTGTAAATCGTTAAGCAATATAATTAATATTATATTAAATATTAATTATATTTAAACAAGTAAACCAAAAAAAGAAAGTCAAGAAAAAAGAAAGAAAAACTCATAGGCTTTTGAGCTTAGTTGATTGATAACCAAATTATTACAAGTATATAAGGAGGTCTTGGATTAAGGGTATAAACGAACCGGACAAACATGAACGGAGCGTTATTCATGTTTGTTTATTTTGTTTTAACCGGACAAATAAACGAACACGAATACTTAAACGAACGAGTTTTCTTGTTCGTGTTCGTTTATTAAGAAAACGAGGTATTCATGTCCGTTTATGTTCGTTTATTAAGAAATTAAACGAACATAAACAATCGATCATAACTGAACGATGAGAAAAAACATAAATTTATCAAATTATACATAATATTTGGTATTATAAGTGTTGTTTTGTTTAATGAGATCATTTTTAAAAGTACAAGTTAAAAGATTTGATAGACGAGCATAAAACTATATATAAAAAAACATAAACGAACGTTAATGAACGGATAATCGGACGTTCACGAACATAAATGAACGGATACGATTTTTGTTCATGTTCGTTCGTTTAACTAAATGAACATAAAGTGATGTTGATGTTCGTTCATTTAATAAACAAACAAACATAAACGAACTTTTAAACGAACGGTTCATGAAATGTTCACTGAACGTTTAGTTCATTTATAGCCCTACCTTGGATACCTCATTATTCACTTGTAATCCCTAAATCTTTCCTACTCTCTTCCTTTAGTTGATCGGCCGAACACCCAAATTAGGGTTTCGATTTGTTCGAGTGGTTCGACCAAGAAGAAAGAAACAACTGTTTCTTTACTTGTTTGATTCAAGTGGTTTGGTTTATTAGCGTTTAACACAAACGTACTAGCATACTTATTACTTGTATAAACGTATTATGTGCGTATACTTAGAGAGATCATTGTTTGATCTTTATTGGGTTTTTGGTTATTTGATTGTTTGATAAAGGTGAATTAATCCATTGCTAAAAGGTACGTTTTTCTTTATCGTTTATGTTAATTACTTGTCTATATGTGATCAAAATTATTCCGTTGCGTACTCGTGATTATTAACGTGTTAATATGGTTAAGGGTTTATATAAATTTCAATAGTGGCATCACGAGCCGTTCGTATAGCTTATAATTACATTTAAAACGAAAGATATAAAATTGTGTAAACTTAATATGATCTTGTATAATTATTTTATCTAATGATTAGGTTTTCATAAACCTTAATTAGGGTTAATAAAAGAATTTAGACAAGCCCTAAGTTATATGCAATTTGTATTGATAAATATGTTGTTAATTGTTAACTAGTAGTTATTTATCGCGTTATTAATTGTTAATAGATCGATCCATCAGAATCATGCAAATTTACCATGGATCATGGGGTCTTGATATTAGATATATAGAAGTTAATTAATCGTTAATGGTTTATATATGCTTAATTGATGGTTTATGATGAATCGTGACGTTATTACTGTGTAATTTTTAAGATGGTTTGTTTTGACACCCGTCACTAGAATATTCATAATAAATTTATATGATGTCGGAAAAATATGAAATTTTTATGGGAGGTCCACGACTCAAAGGTCTGAAACATTCTAGTTTTGAGCTAAGGCTGGGGAAGACCCGATCTATACTCTGACGTGACCTAAAGTCAGTTTAAATTGTAAGACAGCTTTACGTGCTATGTGATGTATACTTGAATTTGACTTATGCAATCAATTTTTTGATGCATGTGGCTCACTTCGATTAAGAAGTGAAAGTCTTATTCAAGTATATTGTTGTGAATTATTTGTTAAGTGTCAAGTACCGTTAGTATTGTTCAAGTACTGTTAGTTATCTTTCAAGTACCATTAGTGTTAACGCGGTACATAGTAAGTATTGCTACTTATAAAGTAAGTACTGCTATATTGATTAGGAAGAATGTATCTTTGTATAAGATATGCCATAGTTATAGTTAGAGTATATCTTATATGATATACTTAAATAGTTAGAATATTGGTAATATATCGTCTGTGATATAGTTATCTTTATAGAATATTCTAAGGTTTCTAGGGTTCCTTACTCTATAAAAGGAACATAGGTACAATGTCATTCATGTACCTCATTCAATTTGATTAATAAGAGAATCAAATAGTTAAAAGTAATTCTGTTCTTCTGTGCTTTATAAGTTAGATTCCGCATAACTTATTTAGCTTGAGTAAGAGTTCTCAAAGTGTTTTAGTTTGATTACAAACTACTATACTAGTTCTTAACAGAATATAGATCTAATCAAAGGGATCAACAAGTGGTATCAGAGCTTGTTGAGAAACTCTGAAAAAGAATAATACAACCCCATACACTCCACACACACCAAAACGCAATCTCTCAACATGGTGATGACGCTCACTTGGATGATGTTCAAAACCCTGATCCAATACCATAGGGACAACCACAAGTTGTGCATCCTGCACCAGCACAAGGTGTTCAAGGCGTGAATGCTGTAGCTACCTCTACAACTACAACACCTTCTCATACTCTTTCTGCTATCAAACTCCCAGTGCTCATAGGTGACAATTATGAGACATGGGTTATGTAGATGGAACATTACTTCAATCACACAGATCACACTGTGTGGCAAGTTATCAAGAATAGGAATACACCTAAGAAGCTACACTGGTTGCTTGATGGTACATGCTATGCTTTACCTGCTGTGACTGCTGAGGAGGTACAAGCAGAGATCAGAGAAAGAAAAGCCAGAACTGCTTTGGCTATGGCTCTTTCAGAAGACATCTTACCCATCTTTCATCATTATAAGGATGCTAAAGCTATGTGGGACGCCATAAAACTTAGATTTGGAGGTAATGACAAATCTAAGAAGATGAAGAAGATTGTTCTTAAGCAAGAATTTGATAACTTCTCAATTTTTAGTATAGAGGGAATACATGGAGGGTATGGAAGGTTCAGTAAGCTGCTTATTCAATTGGCAGTTTATGGACAAGTAATTCCTAATGAAGAAGCTAATCTAAAATTCTTAAGTAGTGTTCCACAAGAGTGGAAAGCAATGGCTATGCACTTCATCACAAGAGATAATCTGGAAACAATTCCTTTTGATCATCTCTACAACAATCTTAGAGCATATGAGTGGATGTGAAAGGCATTGAGGTGACCAAGGCATCGACTACTGTAACACCCCTAAATTACCACGCAACGGAATACCACTGTGGGGCGCTACTCATAGCACATCACACACAATCATAGACAACGACCTCAAAAGAGACGTTAAAATAATATACAACCTTGTCTAAAAAGTTTCCCATCCAAATATATAAAACCAGAGTAGCATTTGGTCCCAAACACCGTTACCAATACATCACATTTATCAAAGACTTAAAAGTCATTTATTCATTTCAAAGGATGGAAAATAATATAAACTCTAGACAAGTAAGCACCAACTCCCTCCCTGCATGCTCCGCTGCTATCCATCTTGGTTACCTGAAATACATGCTAAAAATCATCAACACAACGGTTGAGCAAGTCTATAGGTTTTTAAAATCATCATTTGAACATAAGAATTTTAATCATCTCAATCTTGTCTCACAGACAAGTCATATATATATATATATATATATATATATATATATATATATATATATATATATATATATATATATATATATATATATATATATATATATATATATATATATATATATATATATATCGATAAATGCCTTAAGCTCATGCAACTGAACGTTAACCAACACGTCAAACCGAGTCACTTACGGCTCCCCTACAACATGTAATATTGTCATATACCAGCGACCTCTTATACATAATACCCCTTTCAGGTGATCACAAGGATACATACCCTAGGATAAGGCTGTCAAACCAAATAGATCTATCATATGTATTAGCGTTTACCTCGCAAGGTAATTAACAGTTCATGAAATCCAGGGACTTCATAAGACAATGGTACTTAGGTATTTATCATCATATTTGGGTCCAGCATACCAAAAACAACTTGTGTTTATTTTATAAAACAGCATGTATACCCCCTCGCGGTTAAAAATCATCTACAAGATAATATAAACGTGAGGCTATAGACTCACCTGATATAGCTATTACACCTAGATCAAAGAACAAACGTCCAATAGTCGATACACGACTTCACAAGATAACAATCAATCATTGATCGAGAGCGAGATGCCCAACGGTCGATATATGATCGAACGAGACCTATAATGACGAGACGCGTCTTAGGCTCGAGACAAAACACAAATCATACATGTATGTAAATAGTTCATTTTAGTAAGTTTGGACATTGCATAAGTTTTATAAACCTTTTCGTGAGACTTTTGATAACAATTTACAATATATTTTCTCATTATGACCATTAAGCCCACTAAAGCCCATTAGTGGCCAATTACAATTTCATATCACTTGGTCCATTTCAATCTCAGGTCCAATAATGTCCCAATAGTCATTATAAGTGTAAGTTGGGCTTTTGTGACACAAAACCACTTTATATGCATTAGGGGTTCTAAAACGCCTTATAACGATGTCAACTTAATATCCACGATGGTCGGGTCTCGGGTATTCTAGTTATCAATAAATAAACGAGTCTATATTTACTAAAAAGCGGCTCATACCATTTCAGTGTTCATAAAAATCATCACGTTTTACATTAATTAAATATAACCCAATTCTTACAATTTACCTGACATGACTTGCTAAATAGATCATATCGCTCGAACCGTAATCATCTAGGCGAGCAATTTATATCAAATTTATTATTAACTTATATAATTTACTGATTATAAGTTTAATTATCCCTAAAATATACTTGTGATAGCTCAATTGCTCATTTTCTCACTTAGAAGAGTTGGCTGTTTTTCGCAGCCAACTTCAGTTTCACCGTTTTGGCCGGCATTTTCAAACCGTTTATCCGTAGAAAACTATCCGATTCGTGTATGTTCTACATAAGTTTAGCTACAACCCATAGTTTTACATTTTTCATTGGTTCGGAGTGCTTCTATGAGTTTTCTTCCGGTCTTGACAGTATGATCAGATTTTATACTTTTTATCATTTTTACCATATATAATTCATCGGGCGTCGTTACGAGGTGAGTCACCCGGCGAAATCGCCATAAAACAGAGACCTATCACTCTATGTTCTGTTACAGGGTCCAATACCTACTTATTTACCATAAAGGTCACCTTTTTGAAACTGATATGATTCTTCAAATCACAACCATTGCCCCGGGCTTATTTAAATTTATACTTTTATGTCACAAAATTATGTACAATGTCCAAAACCAACTCAACTGTTTCAATCTTATTATCATTAGATAAATGATACATATTTATACAAAATAGTAAAAGAAAATGATAAAAACATATAAAAATGGATAGGTGATCCTTACAAGATATGATGAAAAACAAGGAAAATGCACCAAGATCTTGACCAACTTCCAATAATACTAATAAACCACTTTATAAATCTCCAACAGAAAAATAATTGAAACTTCAGCCCAATAAAAATCTCAAATCAATAATGATGGAGCTTGGTTTGATGCATGAATAAAGCAAAATGAAAGCTAGGAACATAAGCCTTCCAAATTAAGTTATAAATTAATCAAATTGATGATAGTGTGATTTTTTATTTTCGGACGGCAGGAAAGCAAAGAAGAAATGAGATGGTAAGTGTTTAGTTAACTATTAAAAGTGATGGTTATTTGAGAAAGTTAGTCAGGTGTCTAAATGATGAGCCAAAATACATGTGAAATGGACACATTGATTCTTTGATTAGTACGCCACTCCTTGTTGCTTATGGGATGAGATTTAATAAATCTTGTCGCACAATTTATAAAGACGGGTATTGTCGAACTTCGATATTTTAAAAGTTACGTGATTTGAAATATATGCGTTGAACACAGAAAATAAACGCTCAATATAAAATAAAAACACCGATATTTAGAGAACGTTGATATTTCGATAAATAAATGTGCCTTATTATTTAAAATATGTTAATAAAATATATTAACACTTTATATAAACGAACGACGGCTAAAGGTTTAGCGTCAATTACAAAGATCGCTCGTAAAACGAGAAATAAAAACGACGACAATAGAAAATATTTCTATGTCATAGCGAGAATATTTACGGTCGATGACGGACATAAACTTTGCCGATAATTATAAATGACATGTATTCGATACGTGAAAGCCCTAACCTTGCCTGTTAGCCGAGAACTCAATATTATTCATAGAACGAACATGACAATTAATAGCCGGCTAATAAATATTGATCAGAATATTAGAAATAAGATTGGAGCTCGGTCTAAATGTTGGTTTTAAATTCCGGGTTATTATAGTGTCTACCCCTTTAGGAAGCGACGTCCCAACGCTTAATTCGTCTCAATAGTCTTCGGTTAAATGGCGAAGAGGTGAGAAATAAACAAGTTATCGCTGGGGTTTCTAACGAAGGTCAGGTGAACAAAATTCAAAGCAACGAGTATATGTAACGATCACAAGGGAACGACTTGAATGAAGCTTCAATCCTTATAAGGAAACTCAAAGAAAAGCCATTAGAAACGAAAAATTAACAAGTATTCAATTTTTGGAAGTGGTTCAAGGTAATCAAGCTTGCGATAATCAGGACATATTAGAAATTGTCCAAAAAGACAAATCATAACTCGAGAGAAGACTAACGGGTTACTCGTACATAGACGATAATAAATAATAACCATAATGACGACGGTAATTAACGATTGGTAACAACGAAAGACACGTCAAAGGAAATACGTCCGTATACAAAATAATAAACCAAGTGTGGCACACTTGAGCCCACTCATTTATAATTTGTTGTTTACATCAAAAGGCGTCCCAATTCATGTAAACAAGAATTATAAATTTATGGTTCAGGAACTTATAACTTTCTTGTTTAAATAAAAAGGCGTCCCAATTTATTTCAACAAGACGATTATAAATCATCCTACTCAAGTATTACTATCTCTCAACACGATATCATATCCAAATACCATAGTAAATACAAGGTGTCAATAAACTTACATCATGATTTCCGTATTCAAACTTCCCATTCCATTTGAATAAGGAAAATACAACAATCTAAGGTCCAGTGTTTAAAGTTTTCTTATTCAAATGTCCCAATCCATTTAAATAAGACAACCTTAAACGACTCTTAGTTGGGCGAGTTAAAATCTATATATCTAAATGTCCCATTCCATTTAGATACACAATATTAAGTCACTCAACCGAATGACTACTACGAGCATATCATTGTTGTACCCAAACTATATATATTTGATTAGGATATATATATATATATATATATATATATATATATATATATATATATATATATATATATATAT
This sequence comes from Glebionis coronaria, assembly GCA_025667525.1. NCBI lineage: Eukaryota > Viridiplantae > Streptophyta > Magnoliopsida > Asterales > Asteraceae > Glebionis > Glebionis coronaria. The sequence goes on from CM046874.1 coordinate 647,902,510, forward strand.
AGAATTTGGATCATATGAGAACTTTTTAAAGTTGTAAAAATGAGAACCAACCAAAATCTCACAAATGACACTCTATTTGATACAATTTTAAAACATGATTAAGTATAAATATAATTTTTATAAATTCGATGGGATTTCTTTTGCAAATTGGCGAAATCTAAGTGATACATTTTAATCCGAGGTGTGATATGTATCATGTTTTGGTATTGTGTATCAAGTTATTTAGTGGTGATTGTGTATCAAATGTACCAATTTATGCATAAGATATTAACTTTTTGAGATTTTGATGTATATGTATCACATTCTTAGTTGTGTATCAGTAATTTATTACACACTTATCCGTTGTTTATTAGTCGGTAAAGTGTTTAGTTGTATAAATAATGTATATTTTGGTGTAGTATTAGTAAAATGGTTATGTATCAATGTTTTAGTTGTGTTTTAGATTAGTTCTCATTTTTACATTTTAAAAAAGCTCTCACATTAACCTCTCTCTCTCTCTCTCTCTATATATATATATATATATATATATATATATACATATATATATATATATATATATATATATATATATATATATATATATATATATATATATATATATATATATATATATATATATATATATATATATCTTAAGTCCAATATTGGCATCCTCCTTTCGCCAAATAAAACATAGTCATATAAAATCAAATCAAACGTCACATTACGTAGGAGATATCGCCTCCGATAAATGATTCTTTAAAATCATATGAAGTATCGAAAACACGAACATCACATTTATCAATTACGTTTCGAAAGGAGATGTCCAAAAATGGCACATCACGATACGATGACAACAATCGAACTTAAACAAGTCGATATGCGATAGCTTATGAAACCATATATACATACTCAAAGTATCAAACGAGTTTCATACTCGTATTCAGATAACATAATCATCAAGATCGGTGATTGACAGTGGAACCAATTCCGATACAAAACCGTATTATAAGATGTACGACAATCATTCAAGTACCATTGCTTCGATCACAATGCCTTCAAATATCACAGTATATTCATACATATACATACTATCATTGCTACATACACATAGGTTAACATAATGACAATCAATCATAAAGTAATACAAGAATAGCCTTATGGGAGCCATGCCGAGTAGTTGCGTGCTTAAAAATTTTTAGAACACACCAAAAGTTATAGTTTAGGACATTTTAAAAATCGACCTAGTTCTCTATAACTTGTGGCTCTGATACCAATTTGTAACACTCCCAAATTACCACGCAGCGGAATACCACTTTGGGGCGCTACTCATAGCACATCACACACAATCATAGACAACGACCTCAAAAGAGACGTTAAAATAATATACAACCTTGTCTAAAAAGTTTCCCATCCAAATATAAAATCAGAGTAGCGTTTGGTCCCAAACACCGTTACCAATACATCACATTTATCAAAATCTTAAAAGTTATTTATTCATTTCAAAGGATGGAAAATAATATAAACTCTAGACAAGTAAGCACCAACTCCCTCCCTGCATGCTCCGCTACTATCCATCTTGGTTACCTAAAATACATGCTAAAAATCATCAACACAACGGTTGAGCAAGTCCTATAGGTTTTTAAAATCATCATTTGAACACAAGAATTTTAATCATCTCAATCTTGTCTCACAGACAAGTCATATATATATATATATATCGATAAATGCCTTAAGCTCATGCAAGTGAACGTTAACCAACACGTCAAATAGAGTCACTTACGGCGCCCCTACAACAGGTAATATTGTCATATACCAGCGACCTCTTATACATAATATCCCTTCCAGGTGATCACAAGGATACATACCCCAGGATAAGGCTGTCAAACCAAATAGATCTATCATATGTATTAGCGTTTACCTCGCAAGGTAATTAACAGTTCATGAAATTCAGGGACTTCATAAGACAATGGTACTTAGGCATTTATCATCATATTCGGGTCCAACATACCAAAAACAACTTATGTTCATTTTATAAAACAACATGTATTCCCCCTCGCAGGATAAAAATCATTTACAAGATAATATAAAAGCGAGGATATAGACTCACCTGATATAGCTATTACACATAGATCAAAGAAAAACGTCCAATAGTCGATACACGACTTCACAAGATAACAATCAATCGTTGATCGAGAGCGAGATGCCCAACGGTCGATATATGATCGAACGAGACCTATAATGACGAGACGGGTCTTAGGCTCAAGACAATACATAAATCATATATGTATGTAAATAGTTCATTTTAGTATGTTTGGACATTGCATAAGTTTTATAAAACTTTTCGTAAGACTTTTAATAACAATTTACAATATATTTTCTCATTATGACCATTAAGCCCACTAAAGCCCATTAGTGGCCAATTACACTTTCATATCACTTGATCCATTTTAATATCAGGTCCAATAATGTCCCAGTAGTCTTTATAAGTTTAAGTTGGGCTTTTGTGACCCAAATCCACTTTATATGCATTAGGGGTTCTAAAACGCCTCATAACAATGTCAATTTAATATCCACGATGGTCGGGTCTTGGGTATTCTAGTTATCAATAAATAAACGAGTCTATATTTACTAAAAAGCGGCTCATACCATTTCGGTGTTCATAAAAATCATCACGTTTTACGTTAATTAAATATAACCCAATTCTTACAATTTACCCGACATGTCTTGCTAAATAGATCATATCGCTTGAACCGTAAATCATCTAGGCAAGCAAGTTATATCAAAATTATTATAAAATTATATAATTTACTGATTATAAGTTTAGTTACCCCTAAAATATACTTATCATAGCTCAATTGCTCATTTTCTCACTTAGAAGAGTTGGCTGTTTTTCGCAACCAACTTTAGTTTCACCGTTTTGGCCGCCATTTTCAAACCGTTTATCCGTAGAAAACTATCCGATTCATGTATGTTCTAAATAAGTTTAGCTACAACCCATAGTCATACATTTTTCATTGGTTCGGAGTGCTTCTATGAGTTTTCTGCCCGTCTTGACAGTATGATCAGATTTTATACTTTTTATCATTTTGGCCATATATAATTCATCGGGTGTCATTACGAGGTGAGTCACCCGGCCAAATCGCCATAAAACATAGACCTATCACTCTATGTTCTGTTACAGGGTCCAATACCTACTTATTTACCATAAAGGTCACGTTTTTGAAACTGATATGATTCTTCAAATCACAACCATTGCCCCGGGCTTATTTAAACGTATACTTTTATGTCACAAAATTATGTACAAGGTCCAAAACCAACTCAACTATTTCAATCTTATTATCATTAGATAAATGATACATATTTATACAAAATAGTAAAAGCAAATGATAAAAACATATAAAAATGGATAGGTGATCCTTACAAGAAATGATGAAAAACAAGGAAAATGCACCAAGATCTTGACCAACTTCCAATAATACTAATAAACCACTTTATAAATCTCCAACAGAAAAATACTTGAAACTCCAGCCCAATAAAAATCTCAAATCAATAATGATAGAGCTTGGTTTTATGCATGAATAAAGCAAAATGAAAGCTAGGAACATAAGCCTTCCAAATTACGTTATAAATAAGAAATCAAATTGATGATAGTGTGATTTTTTTAGTTTTCGGACGGCAGGAAAGCAAAGAAGAAATGAGATGGTAAGTGGTTATTTAACTATTAAAAGTGATGGTTATTTGAGAAAGTTAGACATGTGTCTAAATGATGAGCCAAAATACATGTGAAATGGACACATTGATTCTTTGATTAGTACGCCACTCCTTGTTGCTTGTGGGATGAGATTTAATAAATCTTGTCCCACAATTTATAAAGACGGGTATTGTCGAACTTCGATATTTTAAAAGTTACGTGATTTAAAATATATGCGTTGAACACAGAAAATAAACGCTCAATATAAAATAATAACGTCGATATTTAGAGAACGTTGATATTTCGATAAATAAATGTGCCTTATTATTTAAAATATGTTAATAAAATATATTAACATTTTATGTAAACGAACGACGGCTAAAGGTTTAGCGTCAATTACGAAGATCGCTCGTAAAACGAGAAATTAAAACGACGACAATAGAAAATATTCCTATGTCATAACGAGAATATTTACGGCCGATGACGGACATAAACTTTGCCGATATTTAATAAATGACATGTACTCGATACGTGAAAGCCCTAACCTTGCCGGTTAGCCGAGAACTCAATATTATTTATAGAACGAACATGAAAATAAATATCCGGCTAATAAATATTGATCAGAATATTAGAAATAAGATTGAAGCTCGGTCTAAATGTTGGTTTTAAATTCCGGGTTATTATAACTACAACAAAGTCTAACTTGGCTTTTGTGTCAGAAGGAAACAGTGGTACTTATTTTCATAATACCGCTAGTGGATCAAGCAGCGGTACATACTTCATAAATACCGCTGGAGGACTTACAAGCGGTACTTACCCACAAAGTACTGAAGGCAGCCCCATAGTCTCTCAAAATACACATGGAAGATCTTCACCATTGTTTAGTGACAATGATGCCTTCTCATTCTTTGCTGGACAAGACAACAGGCCAAGATTAACACTCAATGACTTGTTCCAAATGGATGATGCTGATGTTGAAGAGATGGATCTTAAATGGCAAGCTGCTATGTTGTTAGTAAGATCTAAAAGGTTCTTCAAGAAGACTGGAAGAAAGATGACTGTTCATCCTAATGAGCCATTAGGATATGACAAGTCCAAAGTTGAATGCTATAACTGTGGAAGGAATGGACACTTTGTAAGAGAATGCACAAGAGACAAAGCTGAGAGTAGCAGTCAAAAGTACAAGAACAGCTATAGAACTAGTCCAAGAATAATTGAAAGCTTTCCAAAAGGAAACAGCAGGAGTCCTAAAGGAACCAAAGCATTGGTAACTGTAGATGGAGTAGTGAACTGGGCTGAAGATGAAGAAGAAGAAGAGCTTGGTCTAATTGTGGAAACCTTAGTTTCCTCGATCTTTTAGCTACTAGGAATGATCATTGTTCATATGATTAACATAATCAAAGCGGAATTAGAACAATAACCATTAACAAGGTGTTTGGGCACAATAACAAAAGAATTAAACAATTGGGTTTCTAATTATATTAATAATCAACAACCACAAGACGTGTATACATTAATCCCACGTCTAGTGCAACACACGCTTTAGGTTTACATTGTGAATGAAAGATATATGAAAAACCTAAGACCGTTGTTCCTTTTATAGACTAAGGATTAGGGTTTACAAGAGATAACTATGAATAAACATGTAAATCTTCTATTTAAATAACTAATACAAAATAATATTCTGAATACTTATCCTAAATAGATATTTCCAACAGCGTTTGACTTTTGTTGACTTTTGTCAACGCCTAATTTACTCTTGACAACGCCTAATTTACACTTGTCAACGCTTAGACACAATGTGTCAACATTTAACAAATGCCTTCATGTTTTCTTCGTTTTTGAGTTTCTGCCACATCAACTTTTTGACGCAAAAATCTTCCCCTAGTTGATGTCGGCAAAACTCTTTGTGTATCTCTTGTAAGTTGTAAATCATCTTTAAATTGCTTCCCCTCAATTGTAGCATGTGTGTCTTCCCCTTTTTGTCACATTAATAGGGAAGGAAACAAAGTATACAATCGAAGATTCTCCAAATATAGGCTCTGTGTAATGATCTTGAAGAAAAATAACTATAATATTCTTGATGTAGAAGTAGAATAACCTAACCTTGTGTTCCAATATGCCCTACTCTAGAATGGGAATTTGACCTCCCAAAGTAGAGTCATGGGGCATGGATGAGGTCTTAATGATGTTAGGACTGGCTTGGCCTACATCTAAGCTAGTACCAATAGTCCTAGCCCCACCCATGTCACCAACCACACTTGTGGTGGTGGTTCTCTCTACAACATGGCTAGGACCACTAGAGGAGAACACTCCAGTAATCCTTTGGCGTTTTTCCATCCTAAAGTCTGGGGGTGAAGAGGATGATGTGGATTGGGTTTCAGTTTGGAGGTTAAGGGGTGTTTGGGTTTTTTGTAAAAGTGTGTCAGCGTTTGGATTTGAAGTGTCAACGCTAACATTTAACGTGTCAGCGTTGAAGGGATCTTGGTCAATTTCCATATGTTGGGATGATGATGATGGTTCAGGTAATGGGTCTGGTTGTGGTTGTGGGTCTGGTTGAGGTTGTGTTGCTGCAATAACAACAAGCATGCCTTGGGTAAGGGGTAAGTCTCTGTATGGGGGTGAATTCATCTTTCCAAAAATTGCTTTCTTTTGCACAGGGATCGCATAAAAGTCATCATGTTCCCTGGTGCAATATCTTTGCGCATCAAAAACCATTTGCAAAAATCTTGGGTAAGCAAAAGTCATCTTGCTACCCTTGTTTTTACACATGCCATCAAAAATCATTTTAGAAAAATTATATTTTTTCCTAGTAGCAATACACACAATGGAACTACCAATTGACCTGTTAATTTCATTGTGTACAGTTCATTTGGGACTCAAGCATTAAAGAATGACATGTATTAAGTACTTCCAAGCTGGGGGAAATTCCTGTTTTGAATATTTGTTTAAAGATCCCTCTTTAGGGAAAGGATAACCCAAAGCTTGAAGTCCTTGTTCTAGCTCACCAATGGGTAGGGTGGTTATACCATCAACATCATTAAGATGCAAAGCCTGGCGAACCAAGGCTTCAGTAACCACCCATGGAAGCCCATGGACTGTAGCAGTCAATGTAGTCACATTATTAACCGTTGAGGAAGTGACAGTATTCCAAAACTGCTTAATATGAGTGACAGGGATAAGAGGAGCATGATAAAGTGCATACCTTAAAGGGGATAAGAGGAGCTTAATATGAGTGACAGGGATAAGAGGAGCATGGAAGCCCATGGACTGTAGCAGTCAATGTAGTCACATTATTATGCGTGATTTATGTTTTTGTTGTGATTTAGGATCAAAATGTGAAAAGGGAAGAAAACACGGGCTTTCACGGGCTTTTATCGAAGAAAAAGACAAAAGACGAAGTCAAAAGATCAAGAGTGCAAAAAGAACGGAAGTCCAAGGCCTATTCTGAACATTTATCGAAGAAAAGTCTAAAGACGGAAGTTTAATATAGCCAAAGAACTCAAGTCTAATTAATGAAGAAATTATAAGATGAGTTCAATTAATCCCGAGACAAAGTCGAAAAAGTGGAAGAATTTAGAAGACGAAAAGACGAGAAAGAAAGAAAGAAGGAAGCTTCCAACACATGCTTAACCTCCCTAATCACTATAAATACCCTCCTAATGACACATTAGGAGTTGTTGGCTAACTTGACAAACTATTCTTCCACCCTTTTTATTACTTTCACCTTTAATTACTTGCACTTTTTTATTGTCATTTACTTAATTGCACCTTTAATTTCTTGCCTTTAAGTTCAAGTAAGTTTAGTTTTGTTGTTGAATCTTTTCTTTTAATCAAGTTCTTATTTTTAATCTCTCATTCTACCTTTCTTGTCTTGCTTAATCTTTATGTTTATGTGCTTATTGTTATGCTTATTTGATTAAGTGTTATGTTTTTATGTTTATGATTGTCTTGGATTATTGATTTTTATAGCTTATTTGTGTTTATCTTAAATTTACTTAAGTTTTATAAAAGTTATTTTTGTTAAAAAATCGTTTTTAATTATTCTATCATTTAATGTTTTTAAAAGTTTTTGAATTTTAGCTTATTAGCTTTTTCTTATACGTGTTTTAGTTAAATTCTTAGTCTTGTGGTTATTTGGTTAATAGCTTATTAGATCTTGCTTATTACGTTTTCCTTTTATTGTATTCCGATCATACCAATCGGAAAAGGGCTTTACATTCCGATCAATAGATCGGAAAGGGGATTTGATATTCCGACCCACATTCCGATCAGTGGATCGAAAAAGGGTTTTGGTTATTCCGACTTAGATTCCTTTTTGGATTCCGACGAAGGTCCTCTTCGTGACATTCCGATTAGGGTTTGTGATTCCTTTGGGATTCCGATTTGACATTCCGATCAGGGGCGTGTGTTTGGTATTCCGATTAGGTCTTGTGGTGACAGCATTCCGATCAGGATTCTGATAGAAACTTTCTGATTGGGTATTCCGATTGGGGATTCCGACGGTGTGATTTTGGGTATTCCGATTGGGAACATTCCGACCTTATTGCGACTGATCATTCCGATTGGGAAGGTAAGCTTCATTCCGATAGGATTCCGATCCCATTCCGACGGTAGGATTTGTTTAATATTTTGTCTTGTTTAATTTTTAAGTTTACATTGTTTTAAGTTTTCAACTTTTTCACGTTTCCCGAAATCTCTATTTTTACCAAGTGTTTTTCTAGTAATTTTTAGTTTAATTTTTAAAGCTTATTTTTCCGCCATTATACTTTAGTGTTATTTTAATCGTTTTTCTTTATTTTAAATTTCAAGTTTTCTTTTTATTACATTGTCAAATTTAATTTTCGTCGAACTTTAATTTTTGTCATTTAATTTCTCGTCATTTACTTTTAAAGTTTTAAATATTGCACCATTTACGTTTTAATTAGTTTTAGTTTTAATTACCCGTCATTTACTTAAAAGTCTTGCAATTTAATTTACTACAACGACCAATCTATTGTTTTCCACCAAAAGACGACTGAGTCGCACATTTACCCTTTTTCAATTCGAAGAGACTTGGTTCAACGATATTTTTATATTTGGAAAAATTCAGTTATCAAATGGCGCCGCTGCCGGCTCTTTTCGTTAAGATTAACGGTTTTCTGTGAGAGACGCGTTGAATTTTGGGATCCGTTCACTCGTGAACGTTATTTTTCTTGCTCAAAAATTTTCAAAAAAATCCATAAAAATTAAAAATTGTTAAAAATCCATAAAAATTAAAAATTTTCAAAAATCCAAAAAGATTTTTATTTTTATTTTTACACGTACATATACATTCTCTATTTCTTTGGTATCTTTTTCTTTTGCTTTTGCAGGTGTATGCGTACTAGATCTTCAACTTATCCAGAGCCCGAGACTCGTGAAGATTTAGATATGACAGGTGTGAACAACAACAATAACCCACCGTACCTCAACAATAATAATAACAACAATGTTCCCCCACTAGATCTTAGAACGATGGAGGAACTTTGTCAACCTACGATGAATGGACGAGGAGGACCGCTTGCGCCGATGAAAATCACGGCTCAAGAGTTTTCGTCGAAGCATCACATGATCCAACAAGTGCAGAACACTTGTCCATTTCACGGATTGCCGGATGATGATTCCCACAAATACCTCGACAAATTCATTACTGTTACTCAAAGAATGAAGTTTCCCGGTGTTACTATGGGTTTTCTTCGCCTTCACCTATTTCCACACACCTTATCCCACCATGCCAAAAAATGGTTTGATCGTCTTCCGAAGAATTCAATTCATACTTGGGATGAGATGACTCAACGCTTTTTGTCGCGCTACTTTCCACCATCCATGGTCACGAGCTTTCGAAATCAAATTAGTGGATTTACACAAGAACCTGATGAATCACTTTTTGATGCTTGGGAACGATACAATGTTTTGATTGATCGATGTCCAAACCACAACATGCTCCCCGTCACCTTAATTGATACTTTCTACAATGGTTTAAATTTTCGTGATCGTGATACGATTAATGCAGCCGCCAGTGGCACATTTATGAAAAGAAGACCTGAGGAGTGTAGAGAGCTTATCGAGAACATGACTACTCATCACAAAAATTGGGATTCATCCACATCTTCAAGATCAAACCCGAGAGTCAATGTGTCTTCTACTTCTTCAAACCCTGATATCACCGAATTGACCCGCGTAATGGTCGAAATGAGCAAAAACATGCAACTTTTGGCTACAAATCAACAACAACAAGTTAAAACTGTAGCACTTTCTTGTGAGACTTGCGGCGGTCCTCATTCATACACTGATTGTCCTTCTACTCAAGACAATCCGGAAAACGTGTATGCTTCTTATGGTAACTACTCAACGGAAAACTACCAAGCCCGACCTCAAGGTGATCGTAACTTGCTAAGTTACCGTTCTAACAACTTTCTTTCACCCGGTTTTTCTCCTCAAAACCACAACCCCAACAACTACAATAGAAGCAACCCAAACCCACCTTGAGCTTCTATTCCTTATAACCCACCCGCTCAACAAGCCCCACCCATTAATCAAGATGTTGAAGCTTTTATGAGAACCCAAAGAGAGCAAATTAAGAATCGACAAAGCCAAATAATCAACTTGTAAGGAGATATCACTAAGCAAGGGAATGATATTAGATCCGAGCTTCGACATGATATACAAACCTCTTTTAGCACTCAAACAAATGATTTGAAGAATATGCTGGCTAGTTTCTTACCAACTACTCAATCCTCTACTTCGGGCTCTCTACCTTCAAATACCGTCACCAACCCGAGAGCGAATGTGAGTGCTATTACTACACGCAGTGGAGCAACCTTAGTAGGACCATCTATCCCACCCCCAGTTACTCCATCTACACCTCCTCCACCACCATTTATCCCTCCTACTCCCACGCCTAGTATTAGTTCTCCATTACCGTCTCCACCTATGCCTGAAGAACTACCCAAGAAACACCCTTCACCAACCCCACCTTCCACCTTTAAACCTTCAACATCTCAACCTTTACCTTCTACACCTTCCACCTATAAACCCAATATCCCTTATCCTTCTCGCTTAGACAAGGCCAAATTGCAAACCAAGGATGACATTCAAGTGTCGAACTATTTGAAGAAGATTTCAGGACTGACCATCACCTTTAGCCTTGTTTAAGCTCTAGCCCAAATGCCTAAATTTGTTAAGATGTTTAAGGAATTTCTTAATAAGAAGGAGAAGATGGCCGAGTTTGTTAATACTCGATTGAATGAAAACTGTTCTGCCGTCCTTCTTAAAGAACTTCCGGAGAAACTTGGAGATCCCGATCGTTTTGTGCTACCATGTACTTTTAACCAAACCGAAGAATTTACTGCCTTAGCCGATCTCGGGGAAAGTATAAATCTGATGCCTTTAAGTGTTTGGAAAAAGTTATCACTACCCGATCTTAAACCAACGAAGATGACTCTTGAGCTTGCAAATCGCACTCTCGCTTACCCTCTTGGTATTGCCGAAGATGTGTTCATTAAAGTTGGCACCTTCACTTTTCCGGTCGACTTTGTTGTTGTTGATTATGAAATGGACCCTCGTATTCCTTTAATACTTGGTCGGCCATTCTTGAGAACCGGAAAAGCATTAGTCGATGTTGTTGAAGGTGAGCTCATTTTAAGAGTCGGGAATGAGGCACAAGTTTTTTAAATGGGGAAGATCACAACAAAATCAAATGGAAGAGAATCAGCGAATATGTTTAATGTGCTTGATGATTTTGTCGTATACAACAATCCTCTATTCGATTCTTGCTATGATAATCCACTGTTCCAAGATGATGTGGATGATTCTCTCTCCAATTCTGATCCTCCACCAATTTATGAGTCTCCACCGATCTATGATGACTACGATGATGATTCGAGTTCTGATATGGATGATTATGATGATTTTACTTCTGAGTATCCAGACATGCCCACTTATGATGATTTTGATTAGGCTGATACTCTTTCGAGTGATTCTTCACATGATAACTTTGCACCTACTTTTGATGAAGATCCTCCACCAACAATGCTTAATCCTACTTTGGATGACTACTCATTTGAGAAATACTTTGCTACTTTTCTCAACACTTACTTCCCAAATGAGAGTGATGCTCCTCCTTTGGACTTTGATGATTATGGTCTTTATCCTCCTTCAGATATGAAGAAACCCATTTCAAAGGAGAAGAAGCCGGACGACACCGATATCCGCAGTACTTATGTCTTGACACCTCTCTATCCCCCTTCTGAGGATGAGATTGTGCGATTTATGAGCGGATCCTCTTCAAGGTCTACTGAGCCCGAGTGTTATTTTCCCCTAAGGAAAAGGTGTTCGATCCCGGTATCATAATTTTTAATCCATCTCAGTATCCATCTGATGAAATAAAAGGAAAGATTTTTGGAACTTTTGGAGATATGCTTGCACTTCATCCTACTTTCTACCATCGTGCTCAATCTTTGCTTAAGGGAACCTTGCCTACTCTTCTTTGGCTTGCCTTGTTCGCATTAAGCTTGTGCTATTTGATGGACAAAAACCATGTATTTGATCCCGGTGGATATGTTTCAAGCTTCTTTCTATGCTAATCAAGGTCGAGTCAGGCTCACGACTCGGTTAACAAAAACAAGCGCTTCTCGGGAGGCAACCCGCAGTATCTATCCTTTTTATCTGTTTTTTATAATAAGTGTAGGGGGAGACCCTAGTATTGTCACACCCCCAATTTATCAGAGTAAAGCAACACAATGGGGTGCGACGATCATGACTATCACAAGACATAGATACAAAGAACGACTATTTTAAAGTCGTTTTAATTTAATTAAAATCATAAAATTTGTTCGGAAGCGAATTACACAGGATCATAATAAAACATTGTTTCAAAATACTTCAATATTGTTCCAAATATCCAAACACTAGTCACGACCATTTTATTTAAAAATCTCCCAAGCATAACCACGTCACTCCTCCGTCTTGATACCTGAGAAAAAACATTGCTAAAGCGTCAACACAAAGGTTGGTGAGTTCATAGGTTTAAGTTTAAATAGTGTGATGAACCATAAGATTTTCAAGGCAACCAACATATAATCTTATAACAAATACAAGATTATAATCAAAAGTATACGTTTCAACAACCTACGCCTAAGCTCATGACACCGAAGCGTTAACCAACCAACAAGATATAATGAGAGCCCGAGCAAATGCCTATCCCAAAGCATTCGTAACGACTCAAATGTAAGTGTATCTAATTTGGTCACACAACCAACATTAGATAGGGAGGTCAATCCCAATAGATCTATCCATAACATTCGCGCTTACACAAAGTAATTAACGGTTCACGATAGTGGGCTAAAGCATCTAGGGATATCGCTACTTAGACATCATGTAGGCAAACGTATCAAGTTTTAGCACTTATGTTCATCCGTTTAAAACAAGCAATGTTCTCACCCCAAAATAGTTAAAACAATTAAAAGTGGGGCTATGAAACTCACCTCAATGAAGTAGTGAATATGATCAATAAAGATAGCACGGAATATCAAGGCACGCAAAATGATGCGCAAATGATCTACTCGTAACCTAAGTAAAATATTCGTACTTAGGCTAAACACAATAAATAATAACGTACAATGTACTTGGTTGATATTTTATACTTGCATTTAATTTATAAAATGTTTTTATACATTTTTCGTGTTCAACCATTTTAGTCACGGGGTCAACTTGGGCTTAAATAACTTGTTAAATATTAGTCTGAAAGATAAACGGGTTCTCGTTATAAAAACTAGACCGCAAGGTTTTCGATATTTGATAAATATCACATTTTAATGTAGTCTCTAAGTGCGGTAAATAATTAGACAAAGTGGTTCACTCGCAAACAAAAATAAACAAGTAAGGTTCAATTTTATACAACTGTCAAACAAGGAACTTTGGTATTTAATTGTGAGTTCATTACTTAATTTCAAGAATAACGGAAAAATGTTATGAAAACTAGGCCCTGTCGAGTTTAATAAAGTATTTTTAGATTTTCGGGGCACGGTCATTTGATGGGTTAAAAATAGGCGCAAAATAGGCCTTTTGGTCGAAGTTTAATTAGTAGACATACACTTTTAGCAATTGGAAATTAAATGAAAGAGATGAGTTTGTGTTCACACTACACTTTAGGAAATAGTTTTGTTGTTTGGTGCAATACCCATGAAAGGAATAAGGAAAATAAGCCATACATACATACACATACATGTATACATACTATAACTAGCAAATTGGAAAACTACTTTGTTTGTGTACTTGTTGTTTTACAGCTCAAAAGGAATAGAGGGGACCTATATGTTTTAACTTCTTATCATACATGTGTATACATCATGGCAAACTCTTTTCACATAGTCTATTTTTATATACAATAAGTCAAAAGAAAAATAAGGTTTGATTGCTGTTTTTGTTTCACTGCTCACGCAGGAGTGGTCCTTACTTGCTTTTAGAATTTTATCATACAAGGGTACATGCATCATGGCAACAGATACACCTAGCAATTGTTCTTTCTTTTTATTTACTTAACATATTGGACCACACATACACTATACAATTTGGTAAGTCAAAAGTGACAAGTTTATGCTATTGGTACTATGCCGTAAGGTACCCCAAAAGAGGGAGAGTGGTCACTTTTGTATTTGTTTTAATACACTCACTTGCACACACTTTTCATACAAGCTAGTATATTACCCCTTTTAGCTTCCTATTTTAGGTTGAAAGTACATAGTTGGTTTTTGTTTTTATTTGCAGCTTGCACACCCATACACACACACCACAAAGCACGTACGTTTAAACAGTGAGGAGGTGTTGTATATAGTATTCAATCATATATTTTAGTACTTTACATTTACTTGTTTTTGACAAAGTGAAATTGCCTACATACCTATTATAAAAACATGCAGGAACAATTTTTGAATAGAAGGTTGTATGCCCTATTTGGTTCTACCTAGTTTCTACAACAAACACACCAATGGTGCACCCACTCTATGCACTCAAGCGAGCAACTCAATATGTAAAAGATGGGGCAGCCGATTGGTTTTTCTTTCTTACATCTTGGTCGTCCACAAAACACACAACACACACATGCACGCCCTTTCTATGATAACAGGCTTATTGCAGTTGCTTCATGCATACATACTTACACACCATGCGTTGTATCCACAGAAGGGTTGGAACCCTTCTATCCTAAGCACAAACATACACCATCACATATTCTCTTATCCAAGTCAAATCATATTCCACACGCATATACACATACTGGATTGATTCGATATACATACGAATCATACACACCTGTTACACAGTGACTTGATTTTCTTATTGTTATTGGCTTATTGTACACCCACAACACCAGTTGACTTCGTCATGCTTTAGTCCTTGGTTTTAAACACATACACAAGCATCGTACCACCGTTTCGTTGTTCTTTGCTTGTATTAAAACCCTATGTGTCTAGGTGTACTTATTAGGGAAATATCATACAGTGTGCATGCATGGTAAATGGGTTCCTTATTACTTGGTTTTCTTGTTGTTCGTATATACACGTATAACACACTATAATCCAACCTATTTTTGTGTTCAAAAAGAGTTGCAAATACAATCTTACCCGTAGTCATATTCATGGCATCACACAAGCAAGTAAGACAATTGTATATATCATGCGAATTGCCTTAAGGCTTAGCGTACATACATGTTTTCATTCTTGTTGGAGGGATTGCACAATAATCATGCCTTTAGTTCTACCTAAGGTCTTATGTAATCATATAAACATTCATAGTTTTTGCATCTAATTTGCAACCTAAGACTCAAACCTAGCTGTGACTCTTGGTTCAACACTCAAGTTTGTTTGGTTTGTTTTCAAAGATCTAGGTCATTGAGTAACCTCCTAAGTCGTGGTCTCTTGATATCATGAAAGAAGGAGGGGACTTGGTTCATTTATAAAAACCCCCATCAACCCTAGCCCGTGACTTTGGTTGCTCAAGTTTTAGATTGTTTTATTTTATTGCAAGTAAAATATCAACCAATCAAAGTTTAAACGAAGGACAGTGTGACTTACAAAGGTCTTTAGTTAAATGTGAAGAAGATGGAAAGACGAGGAACCATTGTTTATATCCCTATACCCGTAGTACTTTACTAGTTTATTACTCGAATTATATTACCACCCAAATCTACAATCTTGGCTCTCTTCTCTGGTAATGGCAGCGCCTCCAACAGTGGGCGTTCCTTGTGTGTTGAAAGTTTTTAGTGTGTGTGTTTAGTGAGTAACTTGTTGGCTATTTATAGGCAAATGGTGTCATTGGGGTTAGGATTATCTAGTTAGGGTTTGGTTAGTGCCTTAGTTGTCTTGTAACTATCCTAGGAACTTGTATTTTGGTGGGATAGAGTGAGGCTCCATAGGGTTTCGTCTTTGGCAGAAAAAGAAGAAAAGGTGGAGTACTTTCCATGACTAAAATTATTAATGGTTGTTGTAAGTTTAATGTCTAAGCAAAACATGGGGAGTGATAAGGGTTTCCAATGGTTTGAGAGGGAAAGGAGGGGACCAAATGGTACAAGCTTTAATGGGAAGCAAAGTACTAGCAATTCGAATGGGGAGGAAAATGGAACGTGGGTTTGGTACAGTTGAGAGGGGGACCGGTTTTGAGGTACAAGCAAGGGAAAGATTGTTTTTTTTCTTTTAGTTTGCAAATGTCTAGTGTTTTGCTTCTAGTTTTAGTTTATGTATATGTAAAACAAATTTTAGAGGTTTATTGTGAAGTTTTTGTGTAAACATTGTAGAGGTTTTTATGTCGTTGACAATCTTTTTGTGGGTAAGGTTTAGATGAAGTTTGGTCTTTCAAATAAATGAAGTTTTTAAGTGGATTTAGGAATGGCGTAACTGTTTTCAATTTGTGAACATATGTGTGACGAAAAATGTAAATAGGTTGCATGAATTAAATATGAGTCGGTTTACATTGACGTGATTCCTAAATTATATTATTGTGTAATGTAGGTAAACTAATAAAAATAAATTCTAATAACGTCATTCAAAAACTTAAATTTTGTACACAAAATACGTTCAAATGATCGGGAACATCAATAGACACACAAGTCTAACCCGGACCATCGCGTTTTACGTAAATCAAATAGATTCAAAATTCACGTTTGTGACATCCGACATCCCTTAAATTGAGCTTCGACCCGAAGCTCATACTTCGATGAAACTTATCTAATTAAAGAGATGAGGGTATTTAAACTTAAATTGGTCTTCACGTTCCCAAGTAAACCCGGGTCCTCTTTATGCATTCTAACGTACTTTTACGATGGGTATACGACTTTGCCTAAGTTGTTTTATTTCACGGTCTACAATTTCAACGAGTTCTTCAAACCGTTAAATTGAGTTTTACTCAATATCGTTTCGTTCTTCTCATTATTATTTAAATTTTGTTTTAGATTTTTCCGGCTCTAACCTTTTTTTATTTTTATTTTCGTCAAAAACAATTGCCGCTTTTAGTATTTTTCGTTTTATACACGCTCTTGCATGTGATAGTGGGTAAGGAAATATTCATACTACGTTTACTCGTATCACGTAGACGTTCTTACTTAAGACAGTAGAAAAATGTTCGACGTTCATAGCACATAAATAAAAATTGACGAATATGGAAACTTAAATATATTATACTAATACTAATATATCTCATTTTTACGATGATTACTATGAGCATGCTCGCGTTCGACCACGATCATACGTAGTTGATCAGGCTACATACGTCTCGGGACAAACGGTTGCATCCTCCTTTTCATCATAATTTAACTCTTTGAGGCTGTAATTTATATATTGGTAGTCCATAGTTCATTTCGTTCGTTACCATTATTCACTTTCACAATCAACAAATTAGTCCATAGTTCATATTATTTGTTATCATTGCTCACTTTTAACAATGAACAAAATAATTTTCATACTTATTTGTACTAGTTCTCGTCAAGTTTATCAATAGTTTACGTCTTCCAAATCAAGTTTTTTTGTGAAAATAGATTTTTCCAAAACTTTACATGGTAGTCCTTACTAAATTAAAATCTTTCAACATTAGTCGCGGTGTTTTATACATTAAGTTGGTCGTCAAGCCAATATATTTTTTTTTCAAAACTTTTGCATGATAATCTTTACCAAAAAGTTCGTCATCAATTGTCGCGTTTCCATCAGCAATACCTTTACTGATTTTTACCAAAACGTTTTATCAAAATTTCTGACATTCATACTAATAAAGTGTTTTCGGTGATAGTTCCTTCAAGGTATTTTTTTTTTGTTTTCCAAAAATATTTTATGAAACTCCTTTTAAAAATATTTATTTGATGATTTTTTTTCTTCGACGTATATAAAAATAATGTAGGATAAAATAATTTCTTAAGTAAAAGCTTCGCAAGATATAAAAGATATCTTTTAAAAATAACTAAAAATAAAAATGTTTAAAGTACGTTACATAACCCAATTTTTGTTGGTGGTGACATCGACAGATGTCAAGTTACTTGATCTTCATAAACATAACTTATTTTATATTTCACATTAGTCACTCAATTTTATCACAGGATTTTCCAGAGCTTTGCTCATGCTTTATTACATCTCAGATACTTCGATCAACTTATTTTTATCCCAAAATTGTTCCAAAAAAAAAATTTATCCAGTCAACTAGTCAATTCCATCAAAAGAATTTCATCACAAAAATCGTTCATTTTGTTTTTATCTGTAGTTTGTTCATAATTATTATGATGTAGACTTTTTACGTTCGACACGTGCTATTTGAATTTCTAAGAAGTGAGCACAATTCACATCTAAGGTTCTCAAGCTTTGTGACATGCGATAACCCATTTAAATTTAAAATATGACATAATCCTCATATAACTGAGTTCTTTCCTTTAATATTAGTTGTTATATCATACTTTATAAATTTATAATAGCAACTTAGTTGCAAATCAATGGACTAGAACTTTTAGATTCGTCTTTGTACAATTTCTCCAACATAAATTTCTCCTTGACGTGCATTCGACTTACGCGTCTCCATATTTTCGAATAGTTTTTATATTTTCGTAATACTAATTTATGTTTGTTCCTCATGATATAGTACTTTGTGGAGTATTACAGGAGTAATACTTTGTATAGAGTGTTTATCATCGTATGTTGTATAAAAATAGAGACAACGATTTTCATTATTTCAGTGTTCGCACACCATGCAAACTAATGGTACTAATGTACCGTACTAGTCAAACGTCAATGAGGTAATCACCTTGTCAGATCATGTAAGTCTTATCCATCCCCGAGGAAATTCACTAAAAATCTTAAGCTGCGTTACAACTGGCACTTGACTAAGCCTCGCAATCCAATCAAACAAGAACAGCCTTGAGGTCCAGTCAAGTATTAGTCGTTAAACTTCTTAATATCTTTGGTGAATTTACTCGTCTTTAGATATTACTCACACAATTTAACATCGATTAATCCTAAACAAAACTCATCAATTATGTTATAACTTAACGATCAACTACTCACGCAACATATAAATTCATGAGCTTTACCCATCCTCAAGAAACTCACCAAAAACCCTAAGTTGTATAACGACTGGCACTTAACTTAGTCTCGCAACCCAATCAAACAAGAACAGCCTTGAGACCTTGCTAAGTATCGTTATACCTCTTTAACGTTTTTGATGCTTTGTCTTGGCTTTAGGTTTACTCACGACTTATCATCCACCATTACTAAATCTCACCGCGCCCAAGTACTGTTTTGGCGTATATTTTCAATTCGGCGTATATCGATATATGGTAACATAGAAACGCACGAGTGTTTAAATAGTTCATAGTAGTCCAGTGGATTGTTTTAACAAAAATACGTAATAACATAAGTATGTGTATGTTTTACTCCCAATAAACATGGCACAAACCATCTTAGTTTGATTTAAGCATGGCACAAACCATTTTAGTTCGATTAAACATGGCACAAACCATTTTAGTAGCACAACAATCCAAACAAAGATGCTAGGTATTTTACTTCAAAATATAAGAAAAATCGTTTTAGTACACATTCCTATAAGTACATCTTACATACGGATCATTCAAAAAAAAAAATTAAGGAGATACTTAATGCTAATAACACGTAGCAATCAAGTTTAAACTAACATAGCAAAGCACGTGGAATAATTCAAGTTACAACTTACTTTTATCGAAGACGCGGAGTGAAGTGGTTCTTGAAGATTATTGAGTTAGTTATAGTCTAGAATTATTTTTCCCAAAATTAGATTTTTGACTCAAGTTTATAAAAATCATTTTGTAAAAGAACCTAGTTCTCTATAACTACAGCTCTGATACCAATCTGTCACACCCCCAATTTATCAGAGTAAGGCAACACAATGGGGTGCGACGGTCATGACTATCACAAGATATAGATACAAAGAACGACTATTTTAAAGTCGTTTTAATTTAATTAAAATCATGAAATTTGTTCGGAAGCGAATTACACAGGATCATAATAAAACATTGTTTCAAAATACTTCAATATTGTTCCAAATATCCAAACACTAGTCACGACCATTTTATTTAAAAATCTCCCAAGCATAACCACGTCACTCCTCCGTCTTGATACCTGAGAAAAAACATTGCTAAAGCGTCAACACAAAGGTTGGTGAGTTCATAGGTTTAAGTTTAAATAGTGTGATGAACCATAAGATTTTCAAGGCAACCAACATATAATCTTATAACAAATACAAGATTATAATCAAAAGTATACGTTTCAACAACCTACGCCTAAGCTCATGACACCGAAGCGTTAACCAACCAACAAGATATAATGAGAGCCCGAGCAAATGCCTATCCCAAAGCATTCGTAACGACTCAAATGTAAGTGTATCTAATTTGGTCACACAACCAACATTAGATAGGGAGGTCAATCCCAATAGATCTATCCATAACATTCGCGCTTACACAAAGTAATTAACGGTTCACGA
Source organism: Glebionis coronaria (assembly GCA_025667525.1). Classification (NCBI taxonomy): domain Eukaryota; kingdom Viridiplantae; phylum Streptophyta; class Magnoliopsida; order Asterales; family Asteraceae; genus Glebionis; species Glebionis coronaria. The sequence goes on from CM046874.1 coordinate 647,923,187, forward strand.
TAGTGGGCTAAAGCATCTAGGGATATCGCTACTTAGACATCATGTAGGCAAACGTATCAAGTTTTAGCACTTATGTTCATCCGTTTAAAACAAGCAATGTTCTCACCCCAAAATAGTTAAAACAATTAAAAGTGGGGCTATGAAACTCACCTCGATGAAGTAGTGAATATGATCAATAAAGATAGCACGGAATATCAAGGCACGCAAAATGATGCGCAAATGATCTACTCGTAACCTAAGTAAAATATTCGTACTTAGGCTAAACACAATAAATAATAACGTACAATGTACTTGGTTGATATTTTATACTTGCATTTAATTTATAAAATGTTTTTATACATTTTTCGTGTTCAACCATTTTAGTCACGGGGTCAACTTGGGCTTAAATAACTTGTTAAATATTAGTCCGAAAGATAAACGGGTTCTCGTTATAAAAACTAGACCGCGAGGTTTTCGATATTGATAAATATCACATTTTAATGTAGTCTCTAAGTGCGGTAAATAATTAGACAAAGTGGTTCACTCGCAAACAAAAATAAACAAGTAAGGTTCAATTTTATACAACTGTCAAACAAGGAACTTTGGTATTTAATTGTGAGTTCATTACTTAATTTCAAGAATAACGGAAAAATGTTATGAAAACTAGGCCCTGTCGAGTTTAATAAAGTATTTTCAGATTTTCGGGGCACGGTCATGTGATGGGTTAAAAATAGGCGCAAAATAGGCCTTTTGGTCGAAGTTTAATTAGTAGACATACACTTTTAGCAATTGGAAATTAAATGAAAGAGATGAGTTTGTGTTCACACTACACTTTAGGAAATAGTTTTGTTGTTTGGTGCAATACCCACGAAAGGAATAAAGAAAATAAGCCATACATACATACACATACATGTATACATACTATAACTAGCAAATTGGAAAACTAATTTGTTTGTGTACTTGTTGTTTTGCAGCTCAAAAGGAATAGAGGGGACCTATATGTTTTAAATTCTTATCATACATGTGTATACATCATGGAAAACTCTTTTCACATAGTCTATTTTTATATACAATAAGTCAAAAGGAAAATAAGGTTTGATTGCTGTTTTTGTTTCAGTGCTCACGCAGGAGTGGTCCTTACTTGCTTTTAGAATTTTATCATACAAGGGTACATGCATCATGGCAACAGATACACCTAGCAATTGTTCTTTCTTTTTATTTACTTAACATATTGGACCACACAGACACTATACAATTTGGTAAGTCAAAAGTGACAAGTTTATGCTATTGGTACTATGCCGTAAGGTACCCCAAAAGAGGGAGAGTGGTCACTTTTGTATTTGTTTTAATACACTCACTTGCACACACTTTTCATACAAGCTAGTATATTACCCCTTTTAGCTTCCTATTTTGGGTTGAAAGTACACAGTTGGTTTTTGTTTTTATTTGCAGCTTGCACACCCATACACACACACCACAAAGCACGTACGTTTAAACAGTGAGGAGGTGTTGTATATAGTATTCAATCATATATTTTAGTACTTTACATTTACTTGTTTTTGACAAAGTTAAATTGCCTACATACCTATTATAAAAACATGCAGGAACAATTTTTGAATAGAAGGTTGTATGCCCTATTTGGTTCTACCTAGTTTCTACAACAAACACACCAATGGTGCACCCACCCTATGCACTCAAGCGAGCAACTCAATATGTAAAAGATGGGGCATCCGATTGGTTTTTCTTTCTTACATCTTGGTCGTCCACAAAACACACAACACACATATGCACGCCCTTTCTATGATAACAGGCTTATTGCAGTTGCTTCATGCATACATACTTACACACCATGCGTTGTATCCACAGAAGGGTTGGAACCCTTCTATCCTAAGCACAAACATACACCCATCACATATTCTCTTATCCAAGTCAAATCATATTCCACACGTATATACACATACTGGATTGATTCGATATACATACGAATCACACACACCTGTTACACAGTGACTTGATTTTCTTATTGTTATTGGCTTATTGTACACCCACAACACCAGTTGACTTCGTCATGCTTTAGTCCTTGGTTTTAAACACATACACAAGCATCGTACCACCGTTTCGTTGTTCTTTGCTTGTATTAAAACCCTATGTGTCTAGGTGTACTTATTAGGGAAATATCATACAGTGTGCATGCATGGTAAATGGGTTCCTTATTACTTGGTTTTCTTGTTGTTCGTATATACACGTATAACACACTATAATCCAACCTATTTTTGTGTTCAAAAAGAGTTGCAAATACAATCTTACCCGTAGTCATATTCATGGCATCACACAAGCAAGTAAGACAATTGTATACATCATGCGAATTGCCTTAAGGCTTAGCGCACATACATGTTTTCATTCTTGTTGGAGGGATTGCACAATAATCATACCTTTAGTTCTACCTAAGGTCTTATGTAATCCTATAAACATTCATAGTTTTTGCATCTCATTTGCAACCTAAGACTCAAACCTAGCTGTGACTCTTGGTTCATCACTCAAGTTTGTTTGGTTTGTTTTCAAAGATCTAGGTCATTGAGTAACCTCCTAAGTCGTGGTCTCTTGATATCATGAAAGAAGGAGGGGACTTGGTTCATTTATAAAAACCCCCATCAACCCTAGCCCGTGACTTTGGTTGCTCAAGTTTTAGATTGTTTTATTTTATTGCAAGTAAAATGTCAACCAATCAAAGTTTAAACGAAGGATAGTGTGACTTACAAAGGTCTTTAGTTAAATGTGAAGAAGATGGAAAGACGAGGAACCATTGTTTATATCCCTATACCTGTAGTACTTTACTAGTTTATTACTCGAATTATATCACCACCCAAATCTACTATCTTGGCTCTCTTCTCTGGTAATGGCAGCGCCTCCAACAGTGGGCGTTCCTTGTGTGTTGAAAGTTTTTAGTGTGTGTGTTTAGTGAGTAACTTGTTGGCTATTTATAGGCAAATGGTGTCATTGGGGTTAGGATTATCTAGTTAGGGTTTGGTTAGTGCCTTAGTTGTCTTGTAACTATCCTAGGAACTTGTATTTTGGTGGGATAGAGTGAGGCTCCATAGGGTTTCGTCTTTGGCAGAAAAAGAAGAAAAGGTGGAGTACTTTCCATGACTAAAATTATTAATGGTTGTTGTAAGTTCAATGTCTAAGCAAAACATGGGGAGTGATAAGGGTTTCCAATGGTTTGAGAGGGAAAGGAGGGGACCAAATGGTACAAGCTTTAATGGGAAGCAAAGTACTAGCAATTCGAATGGGGAGGAAAATGGAACGTGGGTTTGGTACAGTTGAGAGGGGGACCAGTTTTGAGGTACAAGCAAGGGAAAGATTGTTTTTTTTTCTTTTAGTTTGCAAATGTCTAGTGTTTTGCTTCTAGTTTTAGTTTATGTATATGTAAAACAAATTTTAGAGGTTTATTGTGAAGTTTTTGTGTAAACATTATAGAGGTTTTTATGTCGTTGACAATCTTTTGGTGGGTAAGGTTTAGATGAAGTTTGGTCTTTCAAATAAATGAAGTTTTTAAGTGGATTTAGGAATGGCGTAACTGTTTTCAATTTGTGAACATATGTGTGACGAAAAATGTAAATAGGTTGCATAAATTAAATATGAGTCGGTTTACATTGACGGGATTCCTAAATTATATTATTGTGTAATGTAGGTAAACTAATAAAAATAAATTCTAATAACGTCATTCAAAATGAGAGCGATGCTCCTCCTTTGGACTTTGATGATTATGGTCTTTATACTCCTTCAGATATGAAGAAACCCATTTCAAAGGAGAAGAAGCCGGACGACACCGATATCCGCAGTACTTATGTCTTGACACCTCTCTATCCCCCTTCTGAGGATGAGATTGTGCGATTTATGAGCGGATCCTCTTCAAGGTCTACTGAGCCCGAGTGTTATTTTCCCCTAAAGGAAAAGGTGTTCGATCCCGGTATCACAATTTTTAATCCATCTCAGTATCCATCTGATGAAATAAAAGGAAAGATTTTTGGAACTTTTGGAGATATGCTTGCACTTCATCCTACTTTCTACCATCGTGCTCAATCTTTGCTTAAGGGAACCTTGCCTACTCTTCTTTGGCTTGCCTTGTTCGCCTTAAGCTTGTGCTATTTGATGGACAAAAACCATGTATTTGATCCCGGTGGATATGTTTCAAGCTTCTTTCTATGCTAATCAAGGTCGAGTCAGGCTCACGACTCGGTTAACAAAAACAAGCGCTTCTCGGGAGGCAACCCGCAATATCTATCCTTTTTATCTGTTTTTTATAATAAGTGTAGGGGGAGACCCTAGTATTGTCACACCCCCAATTTATCAGAGTAAAGCAACACAATGGGGTGCGACGGTCATGACTATCACAAGACATAGATACAAAGAACGACTATTTTAAAGTCGTTTTAATTTAATTAAAATCATAAAATTTGTTCGGAAGCGAATTACACAGGATCATAATAAAACATTGTTTCAAAATACTTCAATATTGTTCCAAATATCCAAACACTAGTCACGACCATTTTATTTAAAAATCTCCCAAGCATAACCACGTCACTCCTCCGTCTTGATACCTGAGAAAAAACATTGCTAAAGCGTCAACACAAAGGTTGGTGAGTTCATAGGTTTAAGTTTAAATAGTGTGATGAACCATAAGATTTTCAAGGCAACCAACATATAATCTTATAACAAATACAAGATTATAATCAAAAGTATACGTTTCAACAACCTACGCCTAAGCTCATGACACCGAAGCGTTAACCAACCAACAAGATATAATGAGAGCCCGAGAAAATGCCTATCCCAAAGCATTCGTAACGACTCAAATGTAAGTGTATCTAATTTGGTCACACAACCAACATTAGATAGGGAGGTCAATCCCAATAGATCTATCCATAACATTCGCGCTTACACAAAGTAATTAACGGTTCACGATAGTGGGCTAAAGCATCTAGGGATATCGCTACTTAGACATCATGTAGGCAAACGTATCAAGTTTTAGCACTTATGTTCATCCGTTTAAAACAAGAAATGTTCTCACCCCAAAATAGTTAAAACAATTAAAAGTGGGGCTATGAAACTCACCTCAATGAAGTAGTGAATATGATCAATAAAGATAGCACGGAATATCAAGGCACGCAAAATGATGCGCAAATGATCTACTCGTAACCTAAGTAAAATATTCGTACTTAGGCTAAACACAATAAATAATAACGTACAATGTACTTGGTTGATATTTTATACTTGCATTTAATTTATAAAATGTTTTTATACATTTTTCGTGTTCAACCATTTTAGTCACGGGGTCAACTTGGGCTTAAATAACTTGTTAAATATTAGTCCGAAAGATAAACGGGTTCTCGTTATAAAAACTAGACCGCAAGGTTTTCGATATTTGATAAATATCACATTTTAATGTAGTCTCTAAGTGCGGTAAATAATTAGATAAAGTGGTTCACTCGCAAATAAAAATAAACAAGGTTCAATTTTATACAACTGTCAAACAAGGAACTTTGGTATTTAATTGTGAGTTCATTACTTAATTTCAAGAATAACGGAAACATGTTATGAAAACTAGGCCATGTCGAGTTTAATAAAGTATTTTCAGATTTTCGGGGCACGGTCATTTGATGGGTTAAAAATAGGCGCAAAATAGGCCTTTTGGTCGAAGTTTAATTAGTAGACATACACTTTTAGCAATTGGAAATTAAATGAAAGAGATGAGTTTGTGTTCACACTACACTTTAGGAAATAGTTTTGTTGTTTGGTGCAATACCCACGAAAGGAATAAGGAAAACAAGCCATACATACATACACATACATGTATACATACTATAACTAGCAAATTGGAAAACTACTTTGTTTGTGTACTTGTTGTTTTGCAGCTCGAAAGGAATAGAGGGGACCTATATGTTTTAACTTCTTATCATACATGTGTATACATCATGGCAAACTCTTTTCACATAGTCTATTTTTATATACAATAAGTCAAAAGAAAAATAAGGTTTGATTGCTGTTTTTGTTTCACTGCTCACGCAGGAGTGGTCCTTACTTGCTTTTAGAATTTTATCATACAAGGGTACATGCATCATGGCAACAGATACACCTAGCAATTGTTCTTTCTTTTTATTTACTTAACATATTGGACCACACATACACTATACAATTTGGTAAGTCAAAAGTGACAAGTTTATGCTATTGGTACTATGTCGTAAGGTACCCCAAAAGAGGGAGAGTGGTCACTTTTGTATTTGTTTTAATACACTCACTTGCACACACTTTTCATACAAGCTAGTATATTACCCCTTTTAGCTTCCTATTTTGGGTTGAAAGTACATAGTTGGTTTTTGTTTTTATTTGCAGCTTGCACACCCATACACACACACCACAAAGCACGTACGTTTAAACAGTGAGGAGGTGTTGTATATAGTATTCAATCATATATTTTAGTACTTTACATTTACTTGTTTTTGACAAAGTGAAATTGCCTACATACCTATTATAAAAACATGCAGGAACAATTTTTGAATAGAAGGTTGTATGCCCTATTTGGTTCTACCTAGTTTCTACAACAAACACACCAATGGTGCACCCACTCTATGCACTCAAGCGAGCAGCTCAATATGTAAAAGATGGGGCAGCCGATTGGTTTTTCTTTCTTACATCTTGGTCGTCCACAAAACACACAACACACACATGCACGCCCTTTCTATGATAACATGCTTATTGCAGTTGCTTCATGCATACATACTTACACACAATGCGTTGTATCCACAGAAGGGTTGGAACCCTTCTATCCTAAGCACAAACATACACCATCACATATTCTCTTATCCAAGTCAAATCATATTCCACACGCATATACACATACTGGATTGATTCGATATACATACGAATCATACACACCTGTTACACAGTGACTTGATTTTCTTATTGTTATTGGCTTATTGTACACCCACAACACCAGTTGACTTCGTCATGCTTTAGTCCTTGGTTTTAAACACATACACAAGCATCGTACCACCGTTTCGTTGTTCTTTGCTTGTATTAAAACCCTATGTGTCTAGGTGTACTTATTAGGGAAATATCATACAGTGTGCATGCATGGTAAATGGGTTCCTTATTACTTGGTTTTCTTGTTGTTCGTATATACACGTATAACACACTATAATCCAACCTATTTTTGTGTTCAAAAAGAGTTGCAAATACAATCTTACCCGTAGTCATATTCATGACATCACACAAGCAAGTAAGACAATTGTATACATCATGCGAATTGCCTTAAGGCTTAGCGTACATACATGTTTTCATTCTTGTTGGAGGGATTGCACAATAATCATGCCTTTAGTTCTACCTAAGGTCTTATGTAATCATATAAACATTCATAGTTTTTGCATCTCATTTGCAACCTAAGACTCAAACCTAGCTGTGACTCTTGGTTCAACACTCAAGTTTGTTTGGTTTGTTTTCAAAGATCTAGGTCATTGAGTAACCTCCTAAGTCGTGGTCTCTTGATATCATGAAAGAAGGAGGGGACTTGGTTCATTTATAAAAACCCCCATCAACCCTAGCCCGTGACTTTGGTTGCTCAAGTTTTAGATTGTTTTATTTTATTGCAAGTAAAATATCAACCAATCAAAGTTTAAACGAAGGACATTGTGACTTACAAAGGTCTTTAGTTAAATGTGAAGAAGATGGAAAGACGAGGAACCATTGTTTATATCCCTATACCCGTAGTACTTTACTAGTTTATTACTCGAATTATATCACCACCCAAATCTACAATCTTGGCTCTCTTCTCTGGTAATGGCAGCGCCTCCAACAGTGGGCGTTCCTTGTGTGTTGAAAGTTTTTAGTGTGTGTGTTTAGTGAGTAACTTGTTGGCTATTTATAGGCAAATGGTGTCATTGGGGTTAGGATTATCTAGTTAGGGTTTGGTTAGTGCCTTAGTTGTCTTGTAACTATCCTAGGAACTTGTATTTTGGTGGGATAGAGTGAGGCTCCATAGGGTTTCGTCTTTGGCAGAAAAAGAAGAAAAGGTGGAGTACTTTCCATGACTAAAATTATTAATGGTTGTTGTAAGTTCAATGTCTAAGCAAAACATGGGGAGTGATAAGGGTTTCCAATGGTTTGAGAGGGAAAGGAGGGGACCAAATGGTACAAGCTTTAATGGGAAGCAAAGTACTAGCAATTCGAATGGGGAGGAAAATGGAACGTGGGTTTGGTACAGTTGAGAGGGGGACCGGTTTTGAGGTACAAGCAAGGGAAAGATTGTTTTTTTTTCTTTTAGTTTGCAAATGTCTAGTGTTTTGCTTCTAGTTTTAGTTTATGTATATGTAAAACAAATTTTAGAGGTTTATTGTGAAGTTTTTGTGTAAACATTGTAGAGGTTTTTATGTCGTTGACAATCTTTTTGTGGGTAAGGTTTAGATGAAGTTTGGTCTTTCAAATAAATGAAGTTTTTAAGTGGATTTAGGAATGGCGTAACTGTTTTCAATTTGTGAACATATGTGTGACGGAAAATGTAAATAGGTTGCATGAATTAAATATGAGTCGGTTTACATTGACGTGATTCCTAAATTATATTATTGTGTAATGTAGGTAAACTAATAAAAATAAATTCTAATAACGTCATTCAAAAACTTAAATTTTGTACACAAAATACGTTCAAATGATCGGGAACATCAATAGACACACAAGTCTAACCCGGACCATCGCGTTTTACGTAAATCAAATAGATTCAAAATTCACGTTTGTGACATCCGACATCCCTTAAATTGAGCTTCGACCCGAAGCTCATACTTCGATGAAACTTAACTAATTAAAGAGATGAGGGTATTTAAACTTAAATTGGTCTTCACGTTCCCAAGTAAACCCGGGTCCTCTTTATGCATTCAAACGTACTTTCACGATGGGTATACGACTTTGCCTAAGTTGTTTTATTTCACGGTCTACAATTTCAACGAGTTCTTCAAACCGTTAAATTGAGTTTTACTCAATATCGTTTCGTTCTTCTCATTATTATTTAAATTTTGTTTTAGATTTTTCCGGCTCTAACCTTTTTTTATTTTTATTTTCGTCAAAAACAATTGCCGCTTTTAGTATTTTTCGTTTTATACACGCTCTTGCATGTGATAGTGGGTAAGGAAATATTCATACTACGTTTACTCGTATCACGTAGACGTTCTTACTTAAGACAGTAGAAAAATGTTCGACGTTCATAGCACATAAATAAAAATTGACGAATATGGAAACTTAAATATATTATACTAATACTAATATATCTCATTTTTACGATGATTACTATGAGCATGCTAACGTTCGACCACGATCATACGTAGTTGATCAGGCTACGTACGTCTCGGGACAAACGGTTGCATCCTCCTTTTCATCATAATTTAACTCTTTGAGGCTGTAATTTATATATTGGTAGTCCATAGTTCATTTCGTTCGTTACCATTATTCACTTTCACAATCAACAAATTAGTCCATAGTTCATATTATTTGTTATCATTGCTCACTTTTAACAATGAACAAAATAATTTTCATACTTATTTGTACTAGTTCTCGTCAAGTTTATCAATAGTTTACGTCTTCCAAATCAAGTTTTTTTGTGAAAATAGATTTTTCCAAAACTTTACATGGTAGTCCTTACTAAATTAAAATCTTTCAACATTAGTCGCTGTGTTTTATACATTAAGTTGGTCGTCAAGCCAATATATTTTTTTTTCAAAACTTTTGCATGATAATCTTTACCAAAAAGTTCGTCATCAATTGTCGCGTTTCCATCAGCAATACCTTTACTGATTTTTACCAAAACGTTTTATCAAAATTTCTGACATTCATACTAATAAAGTGTTTTCGGTGATAGTTCCTTCAAGGTATTTTTTTTTTGTTTTCCAAAAATATTTTATGAAACTCCTTTTAAAAATATTTATTTGATGATTTTTTTTCTTCGACGTATATAAAAATAATGTAGGATAAAATAATTTCTTAAGTAAAAGCTTCGCAAGATATAAAAGATATCTTTTAAAAATAACTGAAAATAAAAATGTTTAAAGTACGTTACATAACCCAATTTTTGTTGGTGGTGACATCGACAGATGTCAAGTTACTTGATCTTCATAAACATAACTTATTTTATATTTCACATTAGTCACTCAATTTTATCACAGGATTTTCCAGAGCTTTGCTCATGCTTTATTACATCTCAGATACTTCGATCAACTTGTTTTTATCCCAAAATTGTTCCAAAAAATTTTTTTATCCAGTCAACTAGTCAATTCCATCAAAAGAATTTCATCACAAAAATCGTTCATTTTGTTTTTATCTGTAGTTTGTTCATAATTATTATGATGTAGACTTTTTACGTTCGACACGTGCTATTTGAATTTCTAAGAAGTGAGCACAATTCACATCTAAGGTTCTCAAGCTTTGTGACATGCGATAACCCATTTAAATTTAAAATATGACATAATCCTCATATAACTGAGTTCTTTCCTTTAATATTAGTTGTTATATCATACTTTATAAATTTATAATAGCAACTTAGTTGCAAATCAATGGACTAGAACTTTTAGATTCGTCTTTGTACAATTTCTCCAACATAAATTTCTCCTTGACGTGCATTCGACTTACGCGTCTCCATATTTTCGAATAGTTTTTATATTTTCGTAATACTAATTTATGTTTGTTCCTCATGATATAGTACTTTGTGGAGTATTACAGGAGTAATACTTTGTATAGAGTGTTTATCATCGTATGTTGTATAAAAATAGAGACAACGATTTTCATTATTTCAGTGTTCGCACGCCATGCAAACTAATGGTACTAATGTACCGTACTAGTCAAACGTCAATGAGGTAATCACCTTGTCAGATCATGTAAGTCTTATCCATCCCCGAGGAAATTCACTAAAAATCTTAAGCTGCGTTACAACTGGCACTTGACTAAGCCTCGCAATCCAATCAAACAAGAACAGCCTTGAGGTCCAGTCAAGTATTAGTCGTTAAACTTCTTAATATCTTTGGTGAATTTACTCGTCTTTAGATATTACTCACACAATTTAACATCGATTAATCCTAAACAAAACTCATCAATTATGTTATAACTTAACGATCAACTACTCACGCAACATATAAATTCATGAGCTTTACCCATCCTCAAGAACTCACCAAAAACCCTAAGTTGTATAACGACTGGCACTTAACTTAGTCTCGCAACCCAATCAAACAAGAACAGCCTTGAGACCTTGCTAAGTATCGTTATACCTCTTTAACATTTTTGATGCTTTGTCTTGGCTTTAGGTTTACTCACGACTTATCATCCACCATTACTAAATCTCACCGCGCCCAAGTACTGTTTTGGCGTATATTTTCAATTCGGCGTATATCGATATATGGTAACATAGAAACGCACGAGTGTTTAAATAGTTCATAGTAGTCCAGTGGATTGTTTTAACAAAAATACGTAATAACATAAGTATGTGTATGTTTTACTCCCAATAAACATGGCACAAACCATCTTAGTTTGATTTAAGCATGGCACAAACCATTTTAGTTCGATTAAACATGGCACAAACCATTTTAGTAGCACAACAATCCAAACAAAGATGCTAGGTATTTTACTTCAAAATATAAGAAAAATCGTTTTAGTACACATTCCTATAAGTACATCTTACATAAGGATCATTCAAAAAAAAATTAAGGAGATACTTAATGCAAATAACACGTAGCAATCAAGTTTAAACTAACATAGCAAAGCACGTGGAATAATTCAAGTTACAACTTACATTTATCGAAGACGCGGAGTGAAGTGGTTCTTGAAGATTATTGAGTTAGTTATAGTCTAGAATTATTTTTCCCAAAATTAGATTTTTGACTCAAGTTTATAAAAATCATTTTGTAAAAGAACCTAGTTCTCTATAACTACAACTCTGATACCGATCTGTCACACCCCCAATTTATCAGAGTAAGGCAACACAATGGGGTGCGACGGTCATGACTATCACAAGATATAGATACAAAGAACGACTATTTTAAAGTCGTTTTAATTTAATTAAAATCATGAAATTTGTTCGGAAGCGAATTACACAGGATCATAATAAAACATTGTTTCAAAATACTTCAATATTGTTCCAAATATCCAAACACTAGTCACGACCATTTTATTTAAAAATCTCCCAAGCATAACCACGTCACTCCTCCGTCTTGATACCTGAGAAAAAACATTGCTAAAGCGTCAACACAAAGGTTGGTGAGTTCATAGGTTTAAGTTTAAATAGTGTGATGAACCATAAGATTTTCAAGGCAACCAATATATAATCTTATAAAAAATACAAGATTATAATCAAAATTATACGTTTCAACAACCTACGCCTAAGCTCATGACACCGAAGCGTTAACCAACCAACAAGATATAATGAGAGCCTGAGCAAATGCCTATCCCAAAGCATTCGTAACGACTCAAATGTAAGTGTATCGAAATTGGTCACACAACCAACATTAGATAGGGAGGTCAATCCCAATAGATCTATCCATAACATTCGCGCTTACACAAAGTAATTAACGGTTCACGATAGTGGGCTAAAGCATCTAGGGATATCGCTACTTAGACATCATGTAGGCAAACGTATCAAGTTTTAGCACTTATGTTCATCCGTTTAAAACAAGCAATGTTCTCACCCCAAAATAGTTAAAACAATTAAAAGTGGGGCTATGAAACTCACCTCGATGAAGTAGTGAATATGATCAATAAAGATAGAACGGAATATCAAGGCATGCAAAATGATGCGTAAATGATCTACTCGTAACCTAAGTAAAATATTCGTACTTAGGCTAAACACAATAAATAATAACGTACAATGTACTTGGTTGATATTTTATACTTGCATTTAATTTATAAAATGTTTTTATACATTTTTCGTGTTCAACCATTTTAGTCACGGGGTCAACTTGGGCTTAAATAACTTGTTAAATATTAGTCCGAAAGATAAACGGGTTCTCGTTATAAAAACTAGACCGCGAGGTTTTCGATATTTGATATATATCACATTTTAATGTAGTCTCTAAGTGCGGTAAATAATTAGACAAAGTGGTTCACTCGCAAACAAAAATAAACAAGTAAGGTTCAATTTTATACAACTGTCAAACAAGGAACTTTGGTATTTAATTGTGAGTTCATTACTTAATTTCAAGAATAACGGAAAAATGTTATGAAAACTAGGCCCTGTCGAGTTTAATAAAGTATTTTCAGATTTTCGGGGCACGGTCATGTGATGGGTTAAAAATAGGCGCAAAATAGGCCTTTTGGTCGAAGTTTAATTAGTAGACATACACTTTTAGCAATTGGAAATTAAATGAAAGAGATGAGTTTGTGTTCACACTACACTTTAGGAAATAGTTTTGTTGTTTGGTGCAATACCCACGAAAGGAATAAAGAAAATAAGCCATACATACATACACATACATGTATACATACTATAACTAGCAAATTGGAAAACTAATTTGTTTATGTACTTGTTGTTTTGCAGCTCAAAAGGAATAGAGGGGACCTATATGTTTTAAATTATTATCATACATGTGTATACATCATGGAAAACTCTTTTCACATAGTCTATTTTTATATACAATAAGTCAAAAGGAAAATAAGGTTTGATTGCTGTTTTTGTTTCACTGCTCACGCAGGAGAGGTCCTTACTTGCTTTTAGAATTTTATCATACAAGGGTACATGCATCATGGCAACAGATACACCTAGCAATTGTTCTTTCTTTTTATTTACTTAACATATTGGACCACACAGACACTATACAATTTGGTAAGTCAAAAGTGACAAGTTTATGCTATTGGTACTATGCCGTAAGGTACCCCAAAAGAGGGAGAGTGGTCACTTTTGTATTTGTTTTAATACACTCACTTGCACACACTTTTCATACAAGCTAGTATATTACCCCTTTTAGCTTCCTATTTTGGGTTGAAAGTACACAGTTGGTTTCTGTTTTTATTTGCAGCTTGCACACCCATACACACACACACCACAAAGCACGTACGTTTAAACAGTGAGGAGGTGTTGTATATAGTATTCAATCATATATTTTAGTACTTTACATTTACTTGTTTTTGACAAAGTGAAATTGCCTACATACCTATTATAAAAACATGCAGGAACAATTTTTGAATAGAAGGTTGTATGCCCTATTTGGTTCTACCTAGTTTCTACAACAAACACACCAATGGTGCACCCACCCTATGCACTCAAGCGAGCAGCTCAATATGTAAAAGATGGGGCAGCCGATTGGTTTTTCTTTCTTACATCTTGGTCGTCCACAAAACACACAACACACACATGCACGCCCTTTCTATGATAACAGGCTTATTGCAGTTGCTTCATGCATACATACTTACACACCATGCGTTGTATCCACAGAAGGGTTGGAACCCTTCTATCCTAAGCACAAACATACACCCATCACATATTCTCTTATCCAAGTCAAATCATATTCCACATGCATATACACATACTGGATTGATTCGATATACATACGAATCACACACACCTGTTACACAGTGACTTGATTTTCTTATTGTTATTGGCTTATTGTACACCCACAACACCAGTTGACTTCGTCATGCTTTAGTCCTTGGTTTTAAACACATACACAAGCATCGTACCACCGTTTCGTTGTTCTTTGCTTGTATTAAAACCCTATGTGTCTAGGTGTACTTATTAGGGAAATATCATACAGTGTGCATGCATGGTAAATGGGTTCCTTATTACTTGGTTTTCTTGTTGTTCGTATATACACGTATAACACACTATAATCCAACCTATTTTTGTGTTCAAAAAGAGTTGCAAATACAATCTTACCCGTAGTCATATTCATGGCATCACACAAGCAAGTAAGACAATTGTTTACATCATGCGAATTGCCTTAAGGCTTAGCGTACATACATGTTTTCATTCTTGTTGGAGGGATTGCACAATAATCATGCCTTTACTTCTACCTAAGGTCTTATGTAATCATATAAACATTCATAGTTTTTGCATCTCATTTGCAACCTAAGACTCAAACCTAGCTGTGACTCTTGGTTCAACACTCAAGTTTGTTTGGTTTGTTTTCAAAGATCTAGGTCATTGAGTAACCTCCTAAGTCGTGGTCTCTTGATATCATGAAAGAAGGAGGGGACTTGGTTCATTTATAAAAACCCCCATCAACCCTAGCCCGTGACTTTGGTTGCTCAAGTTTTAGATTGTTTTATTTTATTGCAAGTAAAATGTCAACCAATCAAAGTTTAAACGAAGGATAGTGTGACTTACAAAGGTCTTTAGTTAAATGTGAAGAAGATGGAAAGACGAGGAACCATTGTTTATATCCCTATACCTGTAGTACTTTACTAGTTTATTACTCGAATTATATCACCACCCAAATCTACTATCTTGGCTCTCTTCTCTGGTAATGGCAGCGCCTCCAACAGTGGGCGTTCCTTGTGTGTTGAAAGTTTTTAGTGTGTGTGTTTAGTGAGTAACTTGTTGGCTATTTATAGGCAAATGGTGTCATTGGGGTTAGGATTATCTAGTTAGGGTTTGGTTAGTGCCTTAGTTGTCTTGTAACTATCCTAGGAACTTGTATTTTGGTGGGATAGAGTGAGGCTCCATAGGGTTTCGTCTTTGGCAGAAAAAGAAGAAAAGGTGGAGTACTTTCCATGACTAAAATTATTAATGGTTGTTGTAAGTTCAATGTCTAAGCAAAACATGGGGAGTGATAAGGGTTTCCAATGGTTTGAGAGGGAAAGGAGGGGACCAAATGGTACAAGCTTTAATGGGAAGCAAAGTACTAGCAATTCGAATGGGGAGGAAAATGGAACGTGGGTTTGGTACAGTTGAGAGGGGGACCAGTTTTGAGGTACAAGCAAGGGAAAGATTGTTTTTTTTTCTTTTAGTTTGCAAATGTCTAGTGTTTTGCTTCTAGTTTTAGTTTATGTATATGTAAAACAAATTTTAGAGGTTTATTGTGAAGTTTTTGTGTAAACATTATAGAGGTTTTTATGTCGTTGACAATCTTTTTGTGGGTAAGGTTTAGATGAAGTTTGGTCTTTCAAATAAATGAAGTTTTTAAGTGGATTTAGGAATGGCGTAACTGTTTTCAATTTGTGAACATATGTGTGACGAAAAATGTAAATAGGTTGCATAAATTAAATATGAGTCGGTTTACATTGACGTGATTCCTAAATTATATTATTGTGTAATGTAGGTAAACTAATAACAATAAATTCTAATAACGTCATTCAAAAACTTAAATTTTGTACACAAAATACGTTCAAATGATCGGGAACATCAATAGACACACAAGTCTAACCCGGACCATCGCGTTTTACGTAAATCAAATAGATTCAAAATTCACGTTTGTGACAAGTATGTGTTTGTTGTTTTATTTCTTATCATGTGCAGGGATTCGAGCTATCAAAGATCTATTCTTGATGACTTTTGACGACCCGTGATTCCGTGTACCCGTATTCCCGGTTTTATCCTAAACTCTTTTGATTCTCTATTTTATGTTCTTCAATATTAAAATAGGAATCACTTTAGTTGTCTCTTCCTTAGCAAGATTTAAACAAAGTGCACAATGTCCTAAGTGTAGGGGAGTTTACTTCCATATGCTTAAACATTGAGGACAATGTTTATATTTATTTCCACATGCTTAAACATTGAGGACAATGTTTATATTAAGTGTAGGGGGGACTTCTTGGAAGTTAAGTGGGATTTTCCATGTATTTGTCCTCATTTTAACCGGAAAACTGATTTATCGACATTTTTCAAAATTTTTGATCTATTTTGGCCTTGTTGTTTTTACTTTTGTATTTATTTTCTTTCTTTGCAAGAATAAACTTCAATAAAGTGGTTTTAATTTTAAACGTTGTGAATCTTTTGACTCAACCCGAGTTTACTTATCTAAGTTTACTCTAGCTAGTATCCTTAACGTGTTTAAGTCAAGTTTTGCTAGGCTTTTATATAGGGGACTTTAAAACAAGTCTTAACTCTTACGGGTTAAGAACGAGAACTTTTCGCAAGTTCCTATAATTTATCCTAGAAAGTCGTTTATCAAGGGAACTTTAAAATGCGAATTCTAAACTTGAAAAAAGTCTAAGAAGTTGCAAATTCCTACAGATGACTTGAAAACCCAAAAATTTAATTTAATAGGCTAAGCATCCACGAGTCTCATTCCTTGAGATTTTAAATTGTAGAGAACGATAGATGATAGAGTCAATTATAAGTTTTGTATTCTTTCATGAATTTATGTGAGTTGATTATAAGCTCTTCTCCCATCGCTTGTTAATAAATTTAATTGCAATAAATAAGGTTGTACGATTTGAAAAGTTACTTAGCTTCTAGCCCAAGATCGTTTAAAAGTTGCTCGGTATTAATTAGATTTCATAGCCAAGGTATAACTTATTGAAGCGGGATGCGAAGATTGGCGAGTCCGAAAAGGACCTAACAAGGCATGAGGGCTACATTTTGTTGCTAAAGATCCAAAAGTGATGTGAAGAATCATTTATCAAAAATCAATATGAAGGATCGAGACACACGACGAAAAGCAAATACTCCCATAAAGATCATGGAGAAGTCTATCCAAAAAGGCCATAACAAGGTATGAGGATTAATAAATCCAAGTCCTAAAAGGAGGCGGATCGTTGTATATCAAAATCCCAAATAAAGATTGAAAAAAATGAAGAAGTCGTGGTCCAAGTATGAAGAATCTCTCAAAACTTCAAGTGAAGAAATTCCAATTATGAAGAGAAGACCATTATTTTATGAACGTCTCTCAAGATTTGAAGTATGAAGTCACCGCCAAATATCGGTCCGAGAAAGGTCTCAAATCGTGAAACGAGTTATGTCAAGATATGAACTTTATGAGGACCCGAGAAGCAGTTTTAAAAGATTTTTCCCTTTAGCTAACTATTGATTAAACCGTCCTACTTTATTTTCGGCCTAATAAACTATCGAAATAAGTCAACAATGCATCCTCGTGATCATTCAAGACAACAATAAAATATAAGAGATACACCTAGGAATAAGGGAGTCTAAGTAAATAATTGGCCCACGTGAGTTTGTGATAGTTTGCTAACTTATAATAACAATGATCTTGTTTTTAAGCTTGGTATGGGGAACGTAAAACTTGAGGATGATAATCATTCATGACATTCCAAAACCCTAAGGTAAGTTTTTGATCTTTTTACTTGCTTTCTTCTTTTAAATATTTTGTCTTTTTAACAAAGGCCAATGTGGATTGATTATGATGGAAAATTTAAACTTGCTTTGTAATTCATGCATTGCATGAGGAAATTGCAATGGTGAAGTGTAGGGGATTTAATAAGTGTGAAAACACTTATCCTTTTACCACCTAATTATAATAATAACCAAGCCAAATCGTGTATTTTATGTCGTAAATGTCGGAATTATGCGTTTGTGATTTAGGATCAAAATGTGAAAAGGGAAGAAAACATGGGCTTTCACGGGCTTTTATCGAAGAAAAAGACAAAAGACGAAGTCAAAAGATCAAGAGTGCACAAAGAACGGAAGTCCAAGGCCTATTCTGAAGATTTATCGAAGAAAAGTCTAAAGACGGAAGTTTAATATAGCCAAAGAACTCGAGTCTAATTAATGAAGAAATTATAAGACGAGTTCAATTAATCCCGAGACAAAGTCGAAAAAGTGGAAGAATTTAGAAGACGAAAAGACGAGAAAGAAAGAAAGAAGGAAGCTTCCAACACATGCTTAACCTCCCTAATCACTATAAATACCCTCCCAATGACACATTAGGAGGTGTTGGCTAACTTGACAAACTAGTCTTCCACCCTTTTCATTACTTTCACCTTTAATTACTTGCACTTTTTTATTGTCATTTACTTAATTCCACCTTTAATTTCTTGCCTTTAATTTCAAGTAAGTTTAATTTTGTTGTTGAATCTTTTCTTTTAATCAAGTTCTTATTTTTAATCTCTCATTCTACCTTTCTTGTCTTGCTTAATATTTATGTTTATGTGCTTATTGTTATGCTTATTTGATTAAGTGTTATGTTTTTATGTTTATGATTGTCTTGGATTATTGATTTTTATAGCTTATTTGTGTTTATCTTAAATTTACTTAAGTTTTATAAAATTTATTTTTGTTAAAAAATCGTTTTTAATTATTCTATCATTTAATGTTTTTAAAAGTTTTTGAATTTTAGCTTATTAGCTTTTTCTTATACGTGTTTTAGTTAAAATTTTAGTCGTGTGCTTATTTGGTTAATAGCTTATTAGATCTTGCTTAATACGTTTTCCTTTTATTGTATTCTGATCATACCAATCAGAAAAGGGCTTTACATTCCGATCAATAGATTGGAAAGGGGATTTGATATTCCGACCCACATTCCGATCAGTGGATCGGAAAAGGGTTTTGGTTATTCCGACTTGGATTCCTTTTTGGATTCCGACGAAGGTCCTCTTCGTGACATTCCGATTAGGGTTTGTGATTCCTTTGGGATTCCGATTTGACATTCCGATCAGGGGCGTGTGTTTGGTATTCCAATTAGGTCTTGTGGTGACAACATTCCGATCAGGATTTCGACAGAAACTTTCCGATTGGGTATTCCGATTGGGGATTCCGACGGTATGATTTTGGGTATTCCGATTGGGAACATTCCGACCTTATTTCGACTGATCATTCTGATTGGGAAGGTAAGCTTCATTCCGATGGGATTCCGATCCCATTTCGACGGTAGGATTTGTTTAATATTTTGTCTTGTTTAATTTTTATGTTTACATTGTTTTAAGTTTTCAACTTTTTCACGCTTCCTGAAATCTCTGTTTTTACCAAGTGTTTTTCTAGTAATTTTTAGTTTAATTTTTAAAGCTTATTTTCCGCCATTTTACTTTAGTGTTATTTTAATCGTTTTTCTTTATTTTAAATTTCAAGTTTTCATTTTTATTACATTGTCAAATTTATTTTCGTCGAACTTTAATTTTTGTCATTTAATTTCTCGTCATTTACTTTTAAAGTTTTAAATATTGCACCATTTACGTTTTAATTAGTTTTAGTTTTAATTATCCGTCATTTACTTAAATGTCTTGCAATTTAATTTACTACAACGACCAATCTATTATTTTCCACCAAAAGACAACTGAGTCGCACATGTACCCTTTTTCAGTTCGAAGAGACTTGGTTCAACGATATTTTAATATTTGGCAAAATTCAGTTATCAGTAAACTAATTCGTACTCACCAGTGGACACAATCTAGAATTATGATAAGAGTATTATATGAATACCCAAAAAGTCCTAAAGGTTTCCTAAACCTCCCCTTAAAATAAGATATACAAGTTGCTAAATAAAATGCATGTAATAAAAACATTTATGTCAAGATAGGAATATAAATATTCCAACCATCATCCATAAACTTTAACATGCTCCAATAATGCTCCAAGAATCCATAAGCAACTCTGTATCCATTTGTACAATGCTAACAACGCCTGCATAATTAGATAAAAAACAACAAAACTAACATGTTGCTGACAACGTAAATTTAACACTTGTCAGCGTTAAAATAACCTTTGTCAACGTTAGACAAATAAAGTGGAAAATCTAATTTTGTACATAGACCAATAACAATGCATATCCTGTACATACTTTTACAAAGAGTTCAAAAACACATATCAGGTAATATTGATCATTCCAATACTTGTTACCAAGTATTGAATTCTTCTAGTATCAAAAGGTTTAGTTAATAAATCAGCCACATTTGCCTCTGTGTCAATCCTGTCTGGTTGTATTAGACCTTTTTCAAACAATCTCTTATAAAATGATGTCTAATTTCTATGTGTTTTGTTTTAGAATGATGTACAGGATTTTTAATAATGCATAAAGTACTGTTATTGTCAACAAAAATCTTGGTATGCATGAAGTTATACCCATAATCCAACAGCTGGTTCTGAATTCATAAGACTTGTCCATAACAAGCAGCTGCAGCTACATACTCTGCTTCAGTTGTAGAATTGGCCACCACTGTTTGCTTCTTGCACTGCCAAGATATCAACCTACTCCCAAGAAATTGGCATCCACCAGTTGTGGATTTTCTATCAAACTTGTCACCCCCATAATCACTATCTGAATATGCAATAAGCTCCAATGGAGAATATTTTGGATACCATAATCCCAATGTGGGATAGCACATAAGATACCAAAAAATCCTCTTGACAACATGAAGATGGCACTCTTTGTGAGTCACTTGATTGCCTGCACATGCACACACAACAAACATAATGTCAGGTCTTGAAGCTGTGAGATACATCAATGATCCAATCATTGACCTATAATGCCTGACATCCACCTCTTTTGCATCTCCAACCTTTCCCCAAGGGTGTTCCCTATCCATGGGTGTACTAGCCAGTTTCTCATGTGGAGAAAAGCCAAACTTCTTCAAGATTTATGCTACATATTTGTCTTGAGAGATGAAGATACCATCTTCTTTCTACTGAACTTGTAACCCTAGAAAGAAGTTCATCTCTCCCATTGCACTCATCTTGAACTTGTCTGTCATGAGTTTGGAAAAGTCTTCACTCATCTTTGGACTAGAAGAGCCAAAGATGATATCATCCACATAAACCTGAACAAGTAAGAAATCCTTACCAATATTCTTTGTAAACAAAGTCTGATCTATGGTGCGCCTTTTGAATCCATTTTCCACCAGATAGGTGGACAATGTGCCATACCATGCTCTTGGGGCTTGATGAAGTCCATACATAGCTTTCTTCACTCTATACACCTTGTCTGGATGTTCTGAATCTTCAAAACCAGGAGGCTGCATTACATAAACCTCCTCTGCTATTGTGCCATAAAGAAAAACACTCTTCACATCCATTTGATAGACTGTAAATCCCATGGAGGAAGCATAGGCTAGAAAAATCCTTATTGCATCAATCCTTGCAATAGGTGCAAAGACCTCCTCATAGTCTATCCCTTCCTGTTGTGTATATCCTTGAGCAACTAAACGTGCCTTGTTTCTGACCACAATTCCTCTATCATCCTTTTTGTTTCTAAGAACCCATCTTGTCCCAATAGGTCTGACATGTCTGAGACAATCAACTAACCCCCAAGCATCTTGAATAACAAATTGGTGAAGCTCATCTTGCATTGCTTCCACCCAACTTGGTTCTTTGAGAGCATCAAAAATCTTCTTGGGTTCCTGTTGTGACAGAAAACAGGCAAACAAACATGCTTAAACAAGAGGGGTATCAACCTTCTTGTGAGTATTAGCAATAAATCCTCCATGATTCTGATGAGACCTTCTAGTTTGTACAGGAGTCATCACATAACCTATGATTAAAGAAGTAGGATGATTCTTCATAGTAGATGTAAGTACTCCTCCTTTAATTATTGTGTTATCATCAATTTCAGTCTCCAAGTTGCCAATATCTTCTTCAAATGCTCTTCCATCATCATCTGAATGAACCTCTCTTGAAGGTTCACCTTGTTCAAAAACATTGGAAGAGAATAAATGGTCAAAAGAGTTGTCAACGCCTGAAGTAGGGATGTCAACGTTTGAGCCATCAACGCCTGAGTTTGTCTTGTCAGCGCCAGATTTTCCTTTGTCAGCGTTTGAAGAATCATGCATGTTTTCAACTGGTGATACTTGTGGACCACCTTTTTCCTTTCCAGCAGCAGCAGCAAATGCATCTGTCCATATAGGAATGGTAACATACTCAAGTATGGGTGCTGATTTGTCTGCTTGTGATCCAACCTCCTTATCAACATGTATACCTGAAATTTCAACAACAGGTTCTTCCACAACATTTGAAGTTACCTTCATAATGTCTGGATTAGTAACAGGCATATAATTCAAAGTTCTAGATAGAGGTTCCAAATCAAATAACCAATTTGGTCCACTCTCAGGATCACTGGGTTTACTTACTAAAAACCTAACATGTACCTTCTCAAGTATACGTTTTTCTTTCTTAATGTAAACCCTATATCCTCTACTCTGCACTGAATAACCCATAAAGTAGCCTTCATCACCTTTAGCACTATACTTTCCTAAGACATCACTAGTGTCTAAAATAACTACATGACAGCCAAAGGGTTTAAGAAAACCAATATTAGGTTTCTTACTCCAAAATAGCTCATAAGGTGTCTTGTTGTGGATCTTGTTGATTAATGCCCTATTCTGAACATAACAAGTTGTATTCACAGCCTCATCCCAAAATGCAATGGGAAAGTGAGCATCATCCAACATAGTCCTAGCTGCTTCTATGAGTGTTCTATTCTTCCTCTCAGCTACCCCATTTTGTTGTGGGGTTCTAGCTATACTAAGCTGTCTAGTAATCCCTTTCTTGGCACAAAAGTCATCTAACAAATTATTTCTAAACTCACCACCATTATCACTTCTAAGTATTTTAACCTCATTCCCAGTCTTTTTCTCTAATTGGGTAATAAAGTTAATCAAAATATCAGTAGTTTCACTTTTCAAAGCCAAAAAGAAAGTCCAAGTAAATCTAGAAAAATCATCTGTGATGACAAAACAGTAGGATTTACCATTTAAGCTTTCTATATTAGTTGGACCCCAAACAAATCCATGTGGTTTAGAACTAGAATGCACAGGTTTAGACTTAAAGGAGACTTTGTGCTGTTTGCCTTTAAGGCATGCAACACAAGAATGGTCATTGTGGAAAGCCTTTTCAGGCAAACCATCAACTAAACCATGTCTCACAAGTCTATTTATGTTCTTAAAATTAATGTGCCCTAACCTTCTGTGCCAAAGATTACTCTCATCAAGTGAAGCCTTAGCATATAGACATGACAAATTATTATTCATCCTAATTCCATTAAGATTCACATTATAAATGTCCTTATGCCTAGGTGTTCTATAATCAATGAATTTCTCATCAGGTATTTTAAAATCTTTACTTAACACCAAGCATTCAGTATCAGTGAAAAGAACCTTATTTTTGTTATCACAAACTTGTGATACACTGAACAGATTATAGTCAAGTTCTATTACCAGAAACACGTTCTCAAAACACAAATTGTGGAAACCATTATTCATGGATCTTTAAGCTACTAAACGTTAAAACCAAGCATTCAACGTTTACTTCTCATTAAACGTTAACACTTAAACCAACTAACCTAGACATGTTTATAAGATCATACATGTCTAGAACACACGACTTTTGATTTATGACTATACTGTGAATAAATGAATTAATAAACCTATGCAGGGTGTGTGTTTATATACTACACATAACCCACTTTATAAGAAATCTAATTACACTAGGAGTCCCTCCATCTTTTGCTAATAAGTCCTTCTTGTTGTATGAAAGGGCTCCATATTCTTGTAAATCTTGATAATTGCATATAAGTCCTTCTTGTTTCAGTATTCTTGATTTGTATCATCAAATTAATTCCCAACAATCTTCCCCTATTTGATGATGACAAAACCAATCTTCAAATCTTGATCTTTCACGAATGAAACAAGCTTACCTTTAAAGTAAGATTTCTTGTAAAACATATCACCACATAAAATTAAGTTGTATACCTTGATCTTTGAATCTTCTTCCCCTTTTTGTCTCATCCAATAGGGGTTTTTTAAAAATAAACAACTAATAAACTCTTCCCCTTGAGTGGTTCATGTAAATGAATCACGAACTATGTAGTGTAACACCCCACTTTGATAAGTGGACCGTTACGCGTAATTATGGCGTGTCATCAAAGCATGCAAGGTAATATGTAGTAAAACATACATGACCATAGGGAAAACCAGAATCAAACATCGGTTCCCAAACATAAGCCCAAAACATAAATAATGTAAATGAAATGAACAAAGACTACACAAGCATAAATATATGAAGGCAAAAGGAAAAGAAGTGTATGGCAGCTTCCATCCTATGCACGTCCTCCAAATGCTCGAGTCAGTCCTTGGGTACCTGCCGTTTTAGGACATGGAAAGGAAAGTAACGGTTGAAAATAACGCTCAGTGCACGAATATACAAGCATGGAATGAATAATATAAGCATGTAAAACATATAGCAGCGGAAATGTATATGTCCTGGAAAACCTGGTATAACTTAATAAAACTAGTTTTATTGTTCGAAAATCCTTATGTTTATCTTATAAAAACTGTTTAACATGTTAACCATTAGACAATATAGGTCATGAAATATCAACGTGCATGAATACTTGGAGGGGTGACCTCGTCATGCAAATTAGAGGGGCTACCTTTAATTTAATATACTGGTTTGGGTAGGAGGGATCAGCTCCTTGTAAAGGATGCAAGGCACACACCACATTCACACTGAATAATCTACTGAAAACATGTAAACTAGGATGCACCCATACGCCCCACCTGATAATAATAATATGGCCAAAAGCTGAAAGGGACGCCACGAGCTATCACTCCGCCGTGGTGAAGTTATAACACTGGTGCCTCCAGTGTTATGGTTATGGTACCTCCATAACTAGGTGAAACTGGTCATGCATCTATATGGCTTTAGGTATTCTAATTAAACATAAGAAATTCAAAAATATATAAAACATATACTGGGGAAAACAGTTGGCTGCATACGGGAAATCCTAATAAGGAAGAATGTCCATACTGAAAGGACGGAGAATCCGTACCTTATGTCCAGTGAACGAAGAAGACGAACGGAAGAGAGTCCTACTTTTGTACCACTAATGCTACATAAATACATACGTGTATAAGTATCTGATTACTGAGTACATAAATGGTTTTATGTCATGTGTTAGCTTGTGTTATATGTCCATGTCATGTTTTACTGATTTAAGCATTATATTGTGTTTATCATGTATTCTGTCTATTTTGTTTAAGTATTTCTTGTATTTCATGTATTATTCTACTTGTTGTGTAATAATAAGTAACTTTCTAAAAAAAGCAGGTTTCCTAAAATAGAAAGTTTCCAAAAATAGAAAGTTTCCAAAAATAGATTTACTGTTTAAAATAGATAAGTTTCTAAAAATATAAATTTTCCATAAATAGATTAGCTGCCTTAATTAAATAAGTTTCTAAAAATATAAAATTTCCATAATTAGATATAAGTTGGATTATTAAGCTAATTATATAAGCTTAAGTGTTTACTGGTTAATATACTAAGTCATGTAATTAAATAGTATAGTTTATTAATTATTTCATGTGAATTAAATAAACTATAGGTTAAAGCATTTAATTAAATATAACATGATTTAATTAAATAAAGGTAAAAATACTTAGGTTAAAACATGTATTATTATATATTAATAGTATAACCTAAGTTATGTAAATTAATTAATTATAAGTCATCATTTTAATAATTAATTAACTATATAGTCTAAATATAATGATAATTTACTTAGGTTAAAATTCATGTATTAATAATAAAATTAATAACATAAGTCATGTAAATTAAATTAATCATGTTCATGTTTTAATTAATTTAATTTAAGTCTTGTAAAAAAAATATAAACTTGTAAATATAACTAATCTTGTAAAAAGTAAGCCATGAACCGAACCATGTTTTAATCTAAACATGTGTGAACCGGACCCGTTTAACCCGTGAACCGGACCCAAATGCACCCTTGGTCAAAACCCTAGCCGCCGGCTAGCATGGGTTCCCACCGGCTAGCCAGTGTTCCCTTTGCTGCCGTGGCCTTCGGTTCCCCCCTACTTTCTATATTTAGCCACCGGCAATAGCCGGTGGTGGTTTTTGGTTCTAGCCGAGACCCACCCGAGCCAAGGCATACCCCGAACGAGGTCAGGGTCTCCTTTCTTTCAGCTGCCGAGACACGAGACCACCACACCGAGACCTTGAGGTCTCAGTTGGTGCGAATTAAATCAAACCGAGACCCCCTTGGGGCTCGGTTCATGCGTCGGCCAACAAACAAACATCCCTTAAACCCTTAATTAATTTACCCCATGATTAATTAACATGTGTTTACTTGTTTTTAATTTGTTATTAAAAACATTCATGATTTGTGATTTATAAATCAAAACATAAAAAGAAAAGAGGTTTAGGGTTTATACCGATCACGTGAATCAAAGAGGGATGAACACATAACGATCCTTGCAATAAATCGAACACCAAAATCAATCAAACACACCCTTGGTGTGTGCTAAACCCGGCGGCCAAGGAGAAACAAGAGGAAGAAAAGATTTTAGGGTTTCTTGTTTTTTTTCTAAATTTTGTTATTATGAAAATAACTTTCTCCCAAATTCTTGTTTAGTAATAATAAATGGGCTAGGCCCTTGTTTCTTGTTGTGTCCACGGGTAAGGGGCCCACATGGGGGTAACCCAAACATTTTCCATGTCTAAATAATAAGTGTGTTCTCGTGTTCGTGTTTTACGTGATTTAAATAGCTATCGTTCGTGACTTAATATATTTATTTATTCATGATCATAAAAATATACATACATACGTAATAATAAGCTCGTGATTAATTTAAGTTCATGATTTCATGTTCGTATGTTCGTGATTATAATTATTATAGAAATAATTATCGTGTCTTAATACGTAATAAATACTTATCGTGTTATAACACGTACGTAATACTTGTAATTCTTGTTCGTGAAATGTAAACGTGCTATAAAAGGAAAGTTCTAATCATGTACGTACGATCGTAAGGGTATTATTCATGGTAAAAGCATGCGGGTTTTACAACTCTTCCCCCCTAAAAAGAATAATTCGTCCCCGAATTATAGATAACGTAACTGGAAGCGTAACATACCCGGCTCAAACTGGAAGGGTATGCAAGCTAAAAGGAAATGAAGGTGACGTGAAACATGACCTGGCTTAAAAGGACATGGAACGTGACGTGGCCGAAAGAGTCGTCCCAAATTATGGAATGATGAGAGGATAAAATCTGGATGGACTCCTGCGTTTCTAAGTGGCTTCCCTCTCGGAATGGTTCTTCCATAAGATCTTGACACAAATGATAAATCTTGGTCCTCCTGACCTTGACTTGAAAACACGATGAGTTCATGGTTATCAACGTAAGATAGATCCCCTGAATTTGATCGAGGGAATAAGAATTAGCATGCAAGGGTAACTAAAACGTTATGGTGCAAAACAAATACTTAACTGATGATAGTAATGTCTTAACAATGATGCACGAGACATACTGAAACATAGTACATGTAAAATTTTGAACGTGATACGTGAAAATTTTTGAACGTGGTACGTGGAGATATGGCGAGTATAATATGGAAACATATCGTGATCACTGATACGTGTAACATATCGTGATCGTGGAATGAACATGACATGTGAAACATATCATGAACATGGAATATAACTGCGGTTACATCGAACGCTACAAGACGAGACGTGGAATGTGACGTGAAATGTCTATCTGAGGATAGAGAGTTATACTAAACTTGAGCATGGTCTCTCCATTTCTTGCAAAACTTCCCAGAACGAAGATGAACGTAAAATCGTAAGCCAAGACACGATCATGAACGTGAATAGTACCATGAACGTGAGCGTGAAAGCAAGTCGTGAAACTGGAACGAGAACGTGAACGTACATAAGGAGCAAAATGCGAACCTTTGTCTGACCTGATAGTTGAGGGATTGCCAAGTGATCGGATGAGCGTTGGCTGGAACTTGTCTGGAAATCTGCTGACTTTGGAATCCTTGCAGATGTAAGAATTCAACTCACTTGGTCAATTGTGGACAATATCCCAGATAGCTTCATGCTTCTTCTGAGTTTGCGGTGATCTGGTAACCAAAATCCATGGAGATCTTGTCCCATTTCTATTCACAATTTCAGATGATGGAAGAACATCCTAGTCATTTGGTGTTCTATCTTAGCCTGTTGGTATGTCCGGTACTTAGATATGAACGTAACTGTATCTTGCTTCGTAGAAACTTGATACATAGAAATTTGCGGAACTATAAGTCTCCGATATTAGACTTCTCTTAGCGTAGAATTTTATTGGAACTCCTAACGTAGTGTAGGGTTCTCATCTTTATGCATAAGTTGAGTCATGGTAAGATTCATCGTGCGAATCCATGTGATTCAACGTGTCACTGTAATCAACCAAAATTTAGATTGGAAGATTTCAGGGTGAAATTTCTCTTGTCATAGAATTCGCAACATAGTGCAAATATGGTCTTACTGCTCTTCTCTAGACCTAGAAAAAAAATCAGGTTGTTCTCGATGAAAATACTGATGAATTTGTTTATGAGTTCATGGAAACTCAATTTATTAAGTCTAAAATGCTGCTGGAGCAATTATGAGACTAAAACAAAATCATGAATCTAACAAGACCGAGTCGTAAACGAATAGCAGTTATGGACATGTCCTGCTGTTTCACTCGCCACTGTTGGCAGCATGATCATGAATCCTATCTTGGAAAAGTGTTTAACACCTTAAAGTTGATTGGACATGTTGTCAATACGTGGAGGAGAATTACGGTTATGAATGGTGATTTGTTTACATCAACGGTGGTCAACACATAATCTCATGTTACCGTCCTTTTCCTTGAGTGTTCTGCTAGAATCAATGGGAAGATTTTGGTATAATCGGTTGGTTATGCGTAAAAGAAACTTTAGTGGTTGTGTCTTAACTGACAGCTAGAAAATTTTAGCGGTCGTGGCTAACAAAGCACGTGCTTGGAAGGCATAGATAATTTGTACAGATTTTCCTGATGGAAAACCATGCTGAATGTATTCAGGAGCCTGAAAATTACTGTACAAAATCATGAATCGTAGCAGGGTGTTTTATACGTTGTCCAATATTTAGGATTAAATTCACCTCGTGTCTGTCCGAGGTAATGCGTTAGTAGCTTGGATCTTATCATTAGGCTGAAGGAAAACCTTCATATACATGGGGAATACGAATGATGTCCTTTATGGTCATGAATATATAAAATATGGTGTAAGAAATGAAAGTGTCATCAAGCAATCGTGATTGTTCTCACTGATATGTCGGTACTGGTACTGAAATTCTTGTGGCCTGATTAATACATGGCACAACGAAATGGGTATACCCTTTGGAGGGTACCCTGAATTTCTTAGGGATGTTCCATAACTGGACGTGAGTCATGTGTCTTGACTCGTGTCTTGGGAAATGTAAGCATGACATGTGTCTCGACTGGTGTCTTGACATGTGTCTTCAGAAAATATACGTGAGACATGTGTCTTGACTGATGTCTTGACATGTGTCTAAAGATGTGAAACGAATAGAACTACAAATATTAGGTTAATATGCCAAAATTGGCGGATCGGTTGGTCTACTGCTCCTTTGTATTTCTGAACATGTCCGCGGCCGGAGCTTCGGTTGCGATTGCTAGGATAGTTGTTGTCATAGTAGCGGTTACTATCATCTTCTCTGTCAGTTCCATGACGGTCATTCTCATTACTGTGATTCATGTAACTATTCAGCTGAGTGACCGGCTGGTACCGGTTCGCACTCATATGACTGAATTGACAACTGAATGACGTGTGACATGTAACTAAGAATTAGGGACAATGATTGATGAAAATCGTCTGATGGTGAATCATCTTCTCGTCCAAATGCTTTGCTCTGACGCCTTTGTCTTCGTCTTGTAGGATCTCCAGGTTGTGCACATCATCAGCATCTCGTAGCGTCTCCAACTAATCAGCAACATCAACCTTTAGTAACAACTCCAAGTTATGAGCGACATCAGCATCTTGTAGAACATCAACAAGTGAAAACGCATGAGATGATTTAGAATCGCCTAGTGAATAATCATGGAGTATTGTAAGTGAAGTACACATGGATTATGGTACGTGTAATACACATGGAATGCACATGAATTGATCGATATGGGTCGATCATCTGACATGATTTTACAGGGAATAATTAGTTAAACGTTTTGTAGACCAAACTGTACTGATCATTATGATATCCTAGCAATAACATAGACATCATTCTGGTTACATAGGTAAAACACCCAGAAGGTCAGTGAAACGAAATTCAATAATGATAAGCATGAAAGCATGATTAATGAAAAGCAACCATGACTATCATAAAACAGGATTTACTGGAATCTAACAATGTCTTGCATGAAAGCATAAATAACCAAAGAGGCGTAAGATGTAATCAACATGAAGACGGAATTATCATGAAGAAACATGAAACAATTTAACATGAAGGAGTATACGACATCATCAGCATGAAAATGAAGTTAACCATGATTGTACGAAAGCATACTTGACATAAAAGACATCGTAACTTATGAGGGGACATGAAAAAAAAATTTATGCTTATAAATCATGAGAAAAATTTTATGCATGAAAACATTGCATGAATGCATGATGCAGTTTATAAAACCTTTATATGCGCGAGGAGACGCCTATGGGTCGGTCCCAAAACAAAAGACATGGCGAGGGGACGCCTATGGGTCGGTCCCAAAGTTAAAAGTTTGGATAAAAGAACATGCGACTAAATAGGGCCAGTCCTGTACCAACCATTACTTAGTCATAATTCCTGCAACAATGATACATGAAACATAAATAAGTGAAAATCATCTGTCAAAACTTATCAGAAAAATTTTATGTGACCAATTATGAACTACTGGGGTTCAGTCTACATAGTCACAGTTCACGAGGAACGTCATGCATGAAAAATGACCCATAACTAAATATGAATGACGATTGTCCATCCATATTAGTAAAACAATATCGATGAAAACATCAAGGTTAAAACATCAAGGTGCTGAAAACATCATGGTTAAAACAACAATGTGCTGAAACATCAATTCGTGGAATAATAAGCGTTGGCTTAGGAAGCTCCTGGTGACTACCCACTAGTCACATGTCAAGTTCTAGAGCCTACAGGTCGAACCCTTGGCTCTGATACCATAATTGTAACACCCCACTTTGATAAGTGGACCGTTACGCGTAATTATGGCGTGTCATCAAAGCATGCAAGGTAATATGTAGTAAAACATACATGACCATAGGGAAAACCGGAATCAAACATCGGTTCCCAAACATAAGCCCAAAACATAAATAAAGTAAATGAAATGAACAAAGAATACACAAGCATAAATATATGAAGGCAAAAGGAAAATAAGTGTATGGCAGCTTCCATCCTATGCACGTCCTCCAAATGCTCGAGTCAGTCCTTGGATACCTGCCTTTTTGGGACACGGAAAGGAAAGTAACGGCTGAGCATAACGCTCAGTGCACGGATATACAAGCATGGAATAAATAATATAAGCGTGTAAAACATATAGTAGCGGAAATGTATATGTCCTGGAAAACCTGGTATAACTTAATAAAACTAGTTTTCTAGTTTGAAAAGCCTTATGTTTATCTTATAAAAACTGTTTAACATGTTAACCATTAGCCAATATAGGTCATGAAATATCAACGTTCATGAATACTTGGAGGGGTGACCTCGTCATGCAAATTAGAGGGGCTGCCTCTAATTTAATATACTGGTTTGGGTAGGAGGGATCAACTTCTTGTGAAGGATGCAAGGCACACACCACATTCACACTGAATAATCTGCTGAAAACATGTAAACTAGGATGCACCCATACGCCCCACCTGATAATAATAATATGGCCAAAAGCTGAAAGGGACGCCACGAGCTATCACTCTGCCGTGGTGAAGTCATAACACTGGTGCCTCTAGTGTTATGGTTATGGTACCTCCATAACTAGGTGAAACTGGTCATGCATGTAAATGGCTTTAGGTATTCTAATTAAACATAAGCAATTCAAAAACATATAAAACATATACTGGGGAAAACAGTTGGCTGCATACGGGAAATCCTAATAAGGAAGAATGTCCATACTGAAAGGACGGAGAATCCGTACCTTATGTACAGTGAACGAAGAAGACGAACGGAAGAGAATCCTACTTCTGCACCACTAATGCTACATAAATACATACGTGTATAAGTATCTGATTACTGAGTACATAACTGGTTTTATGTCATGTTTTAGCTTGTTTTATATGTCCATGTCATGTTTTTACTGATTTAAGCATTATACTATGTTTATCATGTATTCTGTCTATTCTGTTTAAGTATTTCTTGTATTTCATGTATTATTATACTTGTTGTGTAATAATAAGTAACTTTCTAAAATCAGCAAGCTTCCTAAAATAGAAAGTTTCCAAAAATAGAAAGTTTCCAAAAATAGAAAGTTTCCAAAAATAGATTTACTGCTTAAAATAGATAAGTTTCTAAAAATAGAAAGTTTCCATAAATAGATTAGCTGCCTTAATTAAAGCATCTAATTAAATATAACATGATTTAATTAAATAAAGGTAAAAATACTTAGGTTAAAACATGTATTATTATTTATTAATAATATAACCTAAGTCATGTAAATTAATTAATTATAAGTCATGATTTTAATAATTAATTAATTATATAGTCTAAATATAATGATAATTTACTTAGGTTAAAATTCATGTAATAATAATAAAATTAATAACCTAAGTCATGTAAATTAAATTAATCATGTTCATGTTTTAAGTAATTTAATTTAAATCTTGTAAAAAAAATATAAACATGTAAATATAACTAATCTTGTAAAAAGTAACCCATGAACCGAACTGTGTTTTAATCTAAACATGTGTGAACCGGACCCGTTTAACCTGTGAACCGGACCCAAATGCACCCTTGGTCAAAACCCTAGCTGCCGGCTAGCATGGGTTCCCACCGGCTAGCCGGTGTTCCCCCTGCAGCCGTGGCCTTCGGTTCCCCCCCTGCTTTCTATATTTAGCCACCGACAATAGCCGGTGGTGGTTTTTGGTTCCAGCCGAGACCCACCCGAGCCAAGGCATACCCCGACCGAGGTCGGGGTCTCCTTTCTTTCAGCTACCGAGACACGAGACCACCACACCGAGACCTTGAGGTCTCGGTTGGTGCGAATTAAATCAAACCGAGACCCCCTTGGGGCTCGGTTCATGCGTCGGCCAACAAACAAACACCCGTAAACCCTTAATTAATTTACCCCATGATTAATTAACATGTGTTTACTTGTTTTTAATTTGTTATTAAAAACATTCATGATTTCATGTGATTTATAAATCAAAACATAAAAAGAAAAGAGGTTTAGGGTTTATACCGATCACGTGAATCAAAGAGGGATGAATACACAACGATCCTTGCAATAAATCGAACACCAAAATCAATCAAACACACCCTTGGTGTGTGCTAAACCCGGCGGCCAAGGAGAAACAAGAGGAATAAAAGATTTTAGGGTTTCTTGCTTTTTTTCTAAATTTTGTTATTATGAAAATAACTTTCTCCCAAATTCTTGTTTAGTAATAATAAATGGGCTAGGCCCTTGTTTCTTGTTGTGTCCGCGGGTAAGGGGCCCACATAGGGGTAATCCGAACATTTTCCGTGTCTAAATAATAAGTGTGTTCTCGTGTTCGTGTTTTACGTGATTTAAATAGTTATCGTTCGTGACTTAATATATTTATTTATTCGTGATTGTATAAAATATACATACATACGGAATAATAAGCTCGTGATTAATTTGCGTTCATGATTTCATGTTCGTATGTTCGTGATTATAATTATTATAGAAATAATTATCGTGTCTTAATACGTAATAAATACTTATTGTGTTATAACACGTACGTAATACTTGTAATTGTTGTTCGTGAAACGTAAACGTGCTATAAAAGGAAAGTTCTAATCATGTACGTACGATCGTAAGCGTACTATTCATGGTAAAAGCAGGCGGGTTTTACATGTAGACTCTAATTGTAGATTATGAATGAAAAAAACGAATATAACCTATTTGTTGAAGAAGTGGAATCTCCCAAGCTTGTACCTTATATCTTGCACTATCCATGTGGCGTCGAACTTATATGACACAGAAAATATAAGTAGACCTCGATCTCTTTGTCAAAATCCTCATCCTTTTGTGAGACACTGAGCACGATAATGTAACTCCTTCAAGTGATAGCAAGCTGACAATTTGCTAGATTTGACAAGTCTTCGTCACCAACATAAACGAACAAGCAAGTTATCTCAAAAGAGAGGCAATAATCTTTTGAGATATGATAAAATACAAACCTACGAAAAACAACTCCAACACCAAAGAAGCAATAATCAATCATCTTCATCGAAGCCTCCAATTTGCAATGACAATCATCTAAGTACAATATCATCCTCTTCTTTTATGCAACTGCTGCCACTGTCGGCGTTCTGCTTCTAATCCAAGTCGGTACGTAACCGCAAGGTTAGCCTTGTCACATAACAAATAAAAATTTATTGTATCAAACACAATCTTCAAAAACGAGCCATAAAATTTTAAACAGACAGTTCTGTCCGAGATCCTTAGGCATCCAATACATCTTCTGTATGTACTGTCCGATATCGAATGATACGTGTCAGCGCTTAAAAACCATATATCGGACAACACGCTGTCAACGTCTAAATTACAATGTGTCAGCGTCTTCTCCGTCAGCGTGTGTTTTATTCTTGTCAGCGGCTCGACTCAGCCACTAACACCATCTGTGGCTACGAATAACATGACAACGGCTAAAAATACTCCACTGTACCACTCTTCCTTTGTCTTCGTCCTCAATTACCACATCAATATACCGGATGCCATATAAATAGCAAATTATATATGTCCAAAAATATACCTGCATGTTGGCATGTCTCTCACCTTTTTGAAAGAATCCCCACGTGAATTCTTTTTCTTTTGTACCCACATACGTTTTCCTTTTGAGCACATTACCACTTTCTTACTTGTCTTCGACTAATCTCAAACAACAACTCATATTCTTGTTTTCTCGAATCCCACGTGATAATGTGATATTCAACAATATGTCCCTTTCTTGTGCCCAACCTCACGTGTGTATCAACATCACACAAATCACTTTCAAGTTGATACATTGTAATCATGGTCTACAACCTAAGATGCATGTCTCATTCAATTGCAAAACTCTCGTGAATCATAGTAGCCTAGGTTACTGTATGCACATGTCTTGCATAAAATAATAATATCATAGCCTTCAAAGAGAGAAACCCTTGCAATCTGTTCTTCACGTGATAACCAACAATTTTGACAGAGACCAATCGTTGATTACAATAATGTAGCAATATAAACTTGAAAGATCGTTTACTATTGTAACATATGGGGACTACAACAGCATATATACACATCGTATATATTACAAAAATAAATAACTGAATGTACCTTTTCCTCTTTTTGGAACAGTGAAGATAAAAAAACGTTTCTTAAAAACATCTTACATCAAGACATCTATCAAAAGCCCATACGCCTGCTGTTCATGATGAACATATCACGATGTGTATCCCAAACAACTTATAGTAGCGATAACAAACTCCTTAAAAGTACTGGGACTATATCTTTGCTTCTCTTATTCACAGACGCAACACTTCTTTGTACTCATCTAGATCTAGGGTTTAGAACAAACCCGAAAAATAAGTTTAGAAGATCGAAACCCTAACCTAGGGTTTGAGAATCGATCACCATAAAAACATAACAAATCTGGAATATCTTTTCTGTTTTAGAGTCGATATAGGGTTTAGGGGAAGAAACCCTAAATCTTTATTCAATAAAAACAAAAACAGAAAATTCATACCATAATCTGCAGCCAACTTCGACGATGTATATCTCCTTCATAGGACCTCAGATCGAAGATCCCTCCATTGAGATTCAAGACATATATGTCAAGAACCTACAGTTGGAATTTCACGACGATCCAACGGTTAATAAAGGAGTTATGGCTGTTTGAACATGGCTGCGCAGTGAGATCCGAACTTAAAAACAAAGACGAATTTTTAAGCTTCGATCTTCATTCTTCGACTCGAACACCTTGTTAGTTCCTAGTATCGAGAGCCACCCGCTCTGATACCAATTGTGGAAACCATTATTCATGGATCTTTAAGCTACTAGGAATGCATCATGTTCATATGATTAACATAGCGGAATAGAACACGATACATAGACAAGGTGTTTCTTTTCAACGTTTACTTCTCATTAAACGTTAACACTTAAACCAACTAACCTAGACGTGTTTACAAGATCATACACGTCTAGAACACACGACTTTTGCTTTATGACTACATTGTGAATAATTGAATTAATAAACCTATGCAGGGTGTGTGTTTATATACTACACATAACCCTCTTTACAAGAAATCTAATTACACTAGGAGTCCCTCCATCTTTTGCTAATAAGTCCTTCTTGTTGTTTGAAAGGGCTCCATATTCTTGTAAATCTTGATAATGTCATATAAGTCCTTCTTGTTTCATTATTCTTGATTTGTCTCATCAAATTAATTCCCAACACTAATGGCTCTCTCACATGAAGATACTGAGGTACATCCTTGTTCTAAAGACTGTGTTCTTAAATTTAATAGCTTAAAAGTAGAAATAGAGGAACAGTATCAAAAAGTCAACACATGCACTGTAGAACTAAATGCTTTTGAATAGGGTATTGCTAAGTTAGAAAAAATATAGTTTTGTATAAAAAGGCTCAACAAAACTATGAAGAGAAAATAAGTATTTAACTCTTCAAATGAGGGAAAAAGATGTGGAAATTAAAACATTTGAAAGACAAGTTTTGAAAGTGTCAGCAAAAAATGAAGCTTTAAAAGCAAGTCTTTATAATGAAAGGGAAGTGATTAATCATTGGCAAAAGTCCTCTAAAGGATTGGGAAAACTGATTAATTCACAAATGGGGTATTATGATAAGTCAGGCCTAGGATATATTGGGGACCAACCTGGGATAACTTTAACTGACAAGGACTTATCAAAGGGGATTTTTGATAGTTCTAGTGAGTCAGATAGTACACCTGAGAATGATAGATACGCTGAAGGAATGAAGGCAGTTCCTCCACCACTATTAGGAATTTTCATGCCCTTTAGTAATGATACAAGTATAGAGTTACAAGAACCAAAGGTTAAAAATACCTCAAGCTCTAGTACTTTATCCCAAGATAAGACTGTTGTGACCAAGAACATTGTTTATCCACCTTTAATGAACAATTTTGTTTCTGAAAAATTTAAGACTAGTTCTGCTCCCAATTAGGTAAAAACTCCTAGCAAGATGTTAGAAAATGATGTAAAACATAATAAAACCAAGAATGGTGGATTAGGGTTTGAGAAAGTTAAGTCAAAACAACCTTTTGGGTCTTCTTTAAGAAGAAAAGGATGTTATGTTTGTGGTAGTCTAAGTCATTTTATCAAAGATTGTACTTTACATGAAGATAAAATTTTGAAACAAAAGGCTGCACAAAAGGTCATGAAAAACAGTAATGGGAAAAATACACAGGTTAATAGGAATCAGAAATTTAAGAATGACAAACCTAAGTTTGATCACTCAAGGGTAGCTAAACAAGTTAAAAACAACTCTACCAAAAGTTTTGTTCCTAGAGCAGTACTTATGAAACAAGGTCTAGTACCTTTGAAGTCTGGTAAACCATATATCGGCAAGTCTAGACTTGCAAGTACTGCCAGACTAAACTTAAGTACTGTTGGTTCAAAGTTTGTCAAATCAAAGTTCTCTAAGACTTCTAAGAATGTTGTTGAAAAAGCCAAAACATCTAGAAGTAGGTTTAATAACAAACCAGTGCAAATGTGGGTTCCTAAAAGAGAAAAATCATGTGTTAAAGCAAGTACTACTTTAGCTCATATCAAGGGGGAGAATTTGCAAGAGTTCAAGTCATTACATTTGCGATCGTTGACTCACTCAAATTGCATTCATCGAACATCTTGCAAGTAATGCATTTTGGACACTCGTAGATAAGCATATTATTATGCTTGTTGTTGGTTAACCTATGGTGATTGAAGACTTCACTAGGATGACGCAAGCTCAATATCTTTGGATGATAGTCTCATACTCATTCTCTAAATTGAGCACCTCTAGTGATAGTCTCATACTCATTCTCTAAATTGGCTAAATGGCTCTTCCTATATATGACAAATGATAGTTTTCTTTGATGAACTTTGTATGTCATTAGGAGTCTTTTTCTTTTGTAGCCATTAGTTTTTTCTTAGCTTTCCTCTTACGTGCTAATTGAACCTATGTGTCTTTCCTTTGTGTGTGTTCTAGTTTTTATTGCTCTTAAGTATGACTTTATGATAAGTTAGACTAGAACATTAGGATTTGCTGAATTGGAAAATCCTCCTTCACCACCCCACTTTGATAAGTGGACCGTTACGCGTAATTATGGCGTGTCATCAAAGCATGCAAGGTAATATGTAGTAAAACATACATGACCATAGGGAAAACCGGAATCAAACATCGGTTCCCAAACATAAGCCCAAAACATAAATAAAGTAAATGAAATGAACAAAGAATACACAAGCATAAATATATGAAGGCAAAAGGAAAATAAGTTTATGGCAGCTTCCATCCTATGCACGTCCTCCAAATGCTCGAGTCAGTCCTTGGATACCTGCCTTTTTGGGACATGGAAAGGAAAGTAACGGCTGAGCATAACGCTCAGTGCACGGATATACAAGCATGGAATAAATAATATAAGCGTGTAAAACATATAGTAGCGGAAATGTATATGTCCTGGAAAACCTGGTATAACTTAATAAAACTAGTTTTATAGTTTGAAAAGCCTTATGTTTATCTTATAAAAACTGTTTAACATGTTAACCATTAGCCAATATAGGTCATGAAATATCAACGTTCATGAATACTTGGAGGGGTGACCTCGTCATGCAAATTAGAGGGGCTGCCGTTAATTTAATATACTGGTTTGGGTAGGAGGGATCAACTCCTTGTGAAGGATGCAAGGCACACACCACATTCACACTGAATAATCTGCTGAAAACATGTAAACTAGGATGCACCCATACGCCCCACCTGATAATAATAATATGGCCAAAAGCTGAAAGGGACGCCACGAGCTATCACTCTGCCGTGGTGAAGTCATAACACTAGTGCCTCCAGTGTTATGGTTATGGTACCTCCATAACTAGGTGAAACTGGTCATGCATGTAAATGGCTTTAGGTATTCTAATTAAACATAAGCAATTCAAAAACATATAAAACATATACTGGGGAAAACAGTTGGCTGCATACGGGAAATCCTAATAAGGAAGAATGCCCATACTGAAAGGACGGAGAATCCGTACCTTATGTACAGTGAACGAAGAAGACGAACGGAAGAGAATCCTACTTCTGCACCACTAATTCTACATAAATACATACGTGTATAAGTATCTGATTACTGAGTACATAACTGGTTTTATGTCATGTTTTAGCTTGTTTTATATGTCCATGTCATGTTTTTACTGATTTAAGCATTATACTATGTTTATCATGTATTCTGTCTATTCTATTTAAGTATTTCTTGTATTTCATGTATTATTATACTTGTTGTGTAATAATAAGTAACTTTCTAAAATCAGCAAGCTTCCTAAAATAGAAAGTTTCCAAAAATAGAAAGTTTCCAAAAATAGAAAGTTTCCAAAAATAGATTTACTTCTTAAAATAGATAAGTTTCTAAAAATAGAAGTTTCCATAAATAGATTAGCTGCCTTAATTAAATAAGTTTCTAAAAATAGAAAGTTTCCAAAATTAGATATAAGCTGGATTATTAAGCTAATTATATAAGCTTAAGTGTTTATTTGTTAATATACTAAGTCATGTAATTAAATAGTATAGTTTATTAATTATTTAATGTAAATTAAATAAACTATAGGTTAAAGCATCTAATTAAATATAACATGATTTAATTAAATAAAGGTAAAAATACTTAGGTTAAAACATGTATTATTATTTATTAATAATATAACCTAAGTCATGTAAATTAATTAATTATAAATCATGATTTTAATAATTAATTAATTATATAGTCTAAATATAATGATAATTTACTTAGGTTAAAATTCATGTAATAATAATAAAATTAATAACCTAAGTCATGTAAATTAAATTAATCATGTTCATGTTTTAATTAATTATTTTAAATCTTGTAAAAAAAATATAAACATGTAAATATAACTAATCTTGTAAAAAGTAACCCATGAACCGAACTGTGTTTTAATCTAAACATGTGTGAACCGGACCCGTTTAACCTGTGAACCGGACCCAAATGCACCCTTGGTCAAAACCCTAGATGCCAGCTAGCATGGGTTCCCACCGGCTAGCCGGTGTTCCCCCTGCAGCCGTGGTCTTCGGTTCCCCCCCTGCTTTCTATATTTAGCCACCGGCAATAGTCGGTGGTGGTTTTTGGTTCCAGCCGAGACCCACCCGAGCCAAGGCATACCCCGACCGAGGTCAGGGTCTCCTTTGTTTCAGCTGTCGAGACACGAGACCACCACACCGAGACCTTGAGGTCTCGGTTGGTGCGAATTAAATCAAACCGAGACCCCCTTGGGGTTCGGTTCATGCGTCGGCCAACAAACAAACACCCCTTAACCCTTAATTAATTTACCCCATGATTAATTAACATGTGTTTACTTGTTTTTAATTTGTTATTAAAAACATTCATGATTTCATGTGATTTATAAATCAAAACATAAAAAGAAAAGAGGTTTAGGGTTTATACCGATCACGTGAATCAAAGAGGGATGAATACACAACGATCCTTGCATAAATCGAACACCAAAATCAATCAAACACACCCTTGGTGTGTGCTAAACCCGTCGGCCAAGGAGAAACAAGAGGAATAAAAGATTTTAGGGTTTCTTGCTTTTTTTCTAAATTTTGTTATTATGAAAATAACTTTCTCCCAAATTCTTGTTTAGTAATAATAAATGGGCTAGGCCCTTGTTTCTTGTTGTGTCCGCGGGTAAGGGGCCCACATAGGGTTAATCCGAACATTTTCCGTGTCTAAATAATAAGTGTGTTCTCGTGTTCGTGTTTTACGTGATTTAAATAGTTATCGTTCGTGACTTAATATATTTATTTATTCGTGATTGTAAAAAATATACATACATACGGAATAATAAGCTCGTGATTAATTTACGTTCATGATTTCATGTTCGTATGTTCGTGATTATAATTATTATAGAAATAATTATCGTGTCTTAATACGTAATAAATACTTATTGTGTTATAACACGTACGTAATACTTGTAATTCTTGTTCGTGAAACGTAAACGTGCTATAAAAGGAAAGTTCTAATCATGTACGTACGATCGTAAGCGTACTATTCATGGTAAAAGCAGGCGGGTTTTACATGTAGACTCTAATTGTAGATTTTGAATGAAAAAAACGAATATAACCTATTTGTTGAAGAAGTGGAATCTCCCAAGCTTGTACCTTATATCTTGCACTATCCATGTGACGTCGAACTTATATGACACAGAAAATATAAGTAGACCTCGATCTCTTTGTCAAAATCCTCATTCTTTTGTGAGACACTGAGCACGATAATGTAACTCCTTCAAGTGATAGCAAGCTGACAATTTGCTAGATTTGACAAGTCTTCGTCACCAACATAAACGAACAAGCAAGTTATCTCAAAAGAGAGGCAATAATCTTTTGAGATATGATAAAATACAAACCTACGAAAAAAAACTCCAACACCAAAGAAGCAATAATCAATCATCTTCATCGAAGCCTCCAATTTGCAATGACAATCATCTAAGTACAATATCATCCTCTTCTTTTATGCAACTGCTGCCACTATCGGCGTTCTGCTTCTAATCCAAGTCGGTACGTAACCGCAAGGTTAGCCTTGTCACATAACAAATAAAACTTTATTGTATCAAACACAATCTTCAAAAACGAGCCATAAAATTTTAAACAGACAGTTCTGTCCGAGATCCTTAGTCATCCAATATATCTTCTGTATGTATTGTCCGATATCGAATGATACGTGTCAGCACTTAAAAACCATATATCGGACAACACGCTGTCAGCGTCTAAATTACAATGTGTCAGCGTCTTCTCCGTCAGCGTGTGTTTTATTCTTGTCAGCGGCTCGACTCAGCCACTAACACCATCTGTGGCTACGAATAACATGACAACGGCTAAAAATACTCCACTGTACCACTCTTCCTTTGTCTTCGTCCTCAATTACCACATCAATATACCGGATGCCATATAAATAGCAAATTATATATGTCCAAAAATATACCTGCATGTTGGCATGTCTCTCACCTTTTTGAAAGAATCCCCACGTGAATTCTTTTTCTTTTGTACCCACATACGTTTTCCTTTTGAGCACAGTACCACTTTCTTACTTGTCTTCGACTAATCTCAAACAACAACTCATATTCTTGTTTTCTCGAATCCCACGTGATAATGTGATATTAAACAATATGTCCCTTTCTTGTGCCCAACCTCACGTGTGTATCAACATCACACAAATCACTTTCAAGTTGATACATTGTAATCAGGTCTACAACCTAAGATGCATGTCTCATTCAATTGCAAAACTCTCGTGAATCATAGTAGCCTAGGTTACTGTATGCACATGTCTTGCATAAAATAATAATATCATAGCCTTCAAAGAGAGAAACCCTTGCAATCTGTTCTTCACGTGATAACCAACAATTTTGACAGAGACCAATCGTTGATTACAATAATGTAGCAATATAAACTTGAAAGATCGTTTACTATTGTAACATATGGGGACTACAACAGCATATATACACATCGTATATATTACAAAAATAAATAACCGAATGTACCTTTTCCTCTTTTTGGAACAGTGAAGATAAAAAAACGTTTCTTAAAAACATCTTACATCAAGACATGTATCAAAAGCCCATACGCCTGCTGTTCATGATGAACATATCACGATGTGTATCCCAAACAACTTATAGTAGCGATAACAAACTCCTTAAAAGTACTGGGACTATATCTTTGCTTCTCTTATTCACAGACGCAACACTTCTTTGTACTCATCTAGATCTAGGGTTTAGAACAAACCCGAAAAATAAGTTTAGAAGATCGAAACCCTAACCTAGGGTTTGAGAATCGATCACCATAAAAACATAACAAATTTGGAATATCTTTTCTGTTTTAGAGTCGATATAGGATTTAGGGGAAGAAACCCTAAATCTTTATTCAATAAAAACAAAAACAGAAAATTCATACCATAATTTGCAGCCAACTTCGACGATGTATATCTCCTTCATAGGACCTCAGATCGAAGATCCCTCCATTGAGATTCAAGACATATATGTCAAGAACCTACAGTTGGAATTTCACGATGATCCAACGGTTAACAAAGGAGTTATGGCTGTTTGAACATGGCTGCGCAGTGAGATCCGAACTTAAAAACAAAGACGAATTTTTAAGCTTCGATCTTCATTCTTCGACTCGAACACCTTGTTAGTTCCTAGTATCGAGAGCCACCCGCTCTGATACCAATTGTGGAAACCATTATTCATGGATCTTTAAGCTACTAGGAATGCATCATGTTCATATGATTAACATAGCGGAATAGAACACGATACATAGACAAGGTGTTTCTTTTCAACGTTTACTTCTCATTAAACGTTAACACTTAAACCAACTAACCTAGACGTGTTTACAAGATCATACACGTCTAGAACACACGACTTTTGCTTTATGACTACATTGTGAATAATTGAATTAATAAACCTATGCAGGGTGTGTGTTTATATACTACACATAACCCTCTTTACAAGAAATCTAATTACACTAGGAGTCCCTCCATCTTTTGCTAATAAGTCCTTCTTGTTGTTTGAAAGGGCTCCATATTCTTGTAAATCTTGATAATGTCATATAAGTCCTTCTTGTTTCATTATTCTTGATTTGTCTCATCAAATTAATTCCCAACACTAATGGCTCTCTCACATGAAGATACTGAGGTACATCCTTGTTCTAAAGACTGTGTTCTTAAATTTAATAGCTTAAAAGTAGAAATAGAGGAAAAATATCAAAAAGTCAACACATGCACTGTAGAACTAAATGCTTTTGAATATGGTATTGCTAAGTTAGAAAAAAATATAGTTTTGTATAAAAAGGCTCAACAAAACTATGAAGAGAAAATAAGTATTTAACTCTTCAAATGAGGGAAAAAGAT
Source organism: Glebionis coronaria (assembly GCA_025667525.1). NCBI lineage: Eukaryota > Viridiplantae > Streptophyta > Magnoliopsida > Asterales > Asteraceae > Glebionis > Glebionis coronaria. The sequence goes on from CM046874.1 coordinate 647,968,153, forward strand.
GTGGAAATTAAAGCAGTTGAAAGACAAGTTTTGAAAGTGTCAGCAAAAAATGAAGCTTTAAAAGAAAGTCTTTATAATGAAAGGGAAGTGATTAATCATTGGCAAAAGTCCTCTAAAGGATTGGGAAAACTGATTAATTCACAAATGGGGTATTATGATAAGTCAGGCCTAGGATATATTGAGGACCAACCTGGGATAACTTTAACTGACAAGGACTTATCAAAGGGGATTTTTGATAGTTCTAGTGAGTCAGATAGTACACATGAGAATGATAGATACGCTGAAGGAATGAAGACAGTTCCTCCACCACTATTAGGAATTTTCATGCCCCCTAGTAATGATACAAGTATAGAGTTACAAGAACCAAAGGTTAAAAATACCTCAAGCTCTAGTACTTTATCCCAAGATAAGACTGTTGTGACCAAGAACATTGTTTATCCACCTTTAATGAACAATTTTGTTTCTGAAAAATTTAAGACTAGTTCTGCTCCCAATTAGGTAAAAACTCCTAGCAAGATGTTAGAAAATGATGTAAAACATAATAAAACCAAGAGGGGTGGGTTAGGTTTTGAGAAAGTTAAGTCAAAACAACCTTTTGGGTCTTCTTTGAGAAGAAAAGGATGTTATGTTTGTGGTAGTCTAAGTCATTTTATCAAAGATTGTACTTTGCATGAAGATAAAATTGTGAAACAAAAGGCTGCACAAAAGGTCATGAAAAACAGCAATGGGAAAAATGCACAGGTTAATAGGAATCAGAAATTTAAGAATGACAAACCTAAGTTTGATCACTCAAGGGTAGCTAAACAGGTTAAAAACAACTCTACCAAAAGTTTTGTTCCTAGAGCAGTACTTATGAAACAAGGTCTAGTACCTTTGAAGTCTAGTAAACCATATATCGGCAAGTCTAGACTTGCAAGTACTGCCAGACTAAACTTAAGTACTGTTGGTTCAAAGTTTGTCAAATCAAAGTTCTCTAAGACTTCTAAGAATGTTGTTGAAAAAGCCAAAACATCTAGAAGTAGGTTTAATAACAAACCAGTGCAAATGTGGGTTCCTAAAAGAGAAAAATCATGTGTTAAAGCAAGTACTACTTTAGCAGTACTTATGGCAAAGAAGTCTGAGTACATAGAGTCACCCTATGTTTTTGACTATATAACTGAAACCATGAAGTATAAGAGTAAAAGCAGCATTATTGGGAATGCTTCTAAACAGACTCTTAAGTGTGTAGGTCCCACAAGATCCGAGCCAAATGTGGCTTGGGTCCCTGTTAAAAACTAATATGTTTTGTATATGTGCAGGGGCATCTAATTGATGAACTGAAAGATAAAGGTATAATAGATAGTGGATGCTCAAGACACATGACAGGAAACAAAGAATTTCTTGCTGAATTTGAAGAGATCAAAGGAGGACCAGTAGTCTTTAGAGATAACAAAGGTAGAATAACTGGCAAAGGGAAAATCAATACAGGGATGTTAGAATTTGAAGATGTGTTCTTTGTGAAAGAATTGAATGAGTTCAATCTCTTTTCTATATTACAAATGTGTGATAAGAAGAACAAGGTGATGTTCACAGACAAAGACTGCTTGGTACTGTCTAAAGACTTTGAGATGCCTAAAGAATCTCAAGTACTACTTAAAGTACCCATGCAAAAAAATGTGTACACCTTTAATCTTCATACTATTACTCCAACAGGTGGTATTACATGTTTTCTAGTGAAGGCTTCTTATGATGAGTCTAATTTATGGCATAGAAGGTTAGGTCATGTGAATTTCAAGAATCTTAACAGATTAGTGAATAGGAATTTGGTTAGAGGGTTACCTAACAAATCTTTTAAAAATGATTTCACATGTGCTGCTTGTCAAAAAGGTAAACAACATAGAGCCTCTTGTAAGACCAAGACAATCAATACTGTGACAAAACCTTTACAACTCTTGCATATGGATTTGTTTGGTCCAGTTTCTGTAAGAAGCATTAGTCATAAGACTTTTTGTCTAGTCATAACTGATGATTATAGCAGATTCAATTGGGTTTTCTTTTTAGCTCTTAAGAGTGAAACCAATGAATTACTTAAGGATTTTATCACTTTAGTTGAAAAGCAGCTCACTAAACAAGTTTAAATCATTAGGACGGATAATGGGACAGAATTCAAGAATGCTGAATTTGATGAATTCTGTAGGTCTAAAGGCATTAAGAGACAATTTAGTAATCCTAGGACTCCACAACAAAATGGAGTAGCTGAAAGGAATAAAAGGACACTAATTGAGGCTGCTAGAACTATGCTGGCTGATTCTCTTTTGCCAAATACCTTTTGGGCAGAAGCAATCAACACTACATGTTATGTGTTAAATAGAGTCTTAGTGACCAAGCCTCAAAACAAAACACCTTATGAACTTTTGATTGGTGTTAAGCCTACTATAAGTCATTTAAAACCTTTTGGATGTCATGTGTCTATACTAAATACTCTTGATCATTTGGGAAAGTTTGATGGAAACTCTGATACAGGATATCTTGTAGGATATTCATTGTAAAGTAAAGCATATAGGGTTTATAATTTGGCATCTAAAAAGGTTGAAGAAAATGCTCGTGTTAATTTCTTAGAAAATAATCCCAATATCCCTGGAATAGGTTATGATTGGATGTTTGATTTAGATTATCTAACTAACTCCATTGATTACTATCCTGTGCAAAAGGATTGCCAAACTAACAATGCAGGTAAGGAGTCTAGTGCAACTAATACAGGTACTCAAGAAGAAGCTTCTTCATCAGATGATGATGTTCATATCTATGTGTCCAATATGCCTACTGTTACTCCCATGTCTGATACTCCCAAGAAGCAAACCATGCCATCAAACGATGATCAAGCCTCCCAAGAGCTTCAGAGGCTTCAAGATCAAGAAATGAATGCTACACCTGCTAATAAGCATTCAGGAGAAGAATCTTTTGAGTCACAACACCCAGCAGTACATATTACGCCTAGCGGTACTTCATCTACAAGTACTGCTAAGTCAAAATCTGCTAAGTCTGTTGATTCATTAGAAGAGATTTTACAAGCTATGGACGATGAAGACGTGTATGCTAGTCCAGCTGAAGGAATCTTCTCCAAAGCTTCCTATGATGAGCAGGGTTCAGTAACTGATTTCAACAATTTGGAAACAGAAATTCTAGTCAGTTCTATTCCCACTCATAAAGTCAACAACAACCATCCTACTACACAATTGGAGATCCCAAGTCTGCTGTACAAACCAGAAGACAACTTCAAACCAATACTGAAACTCATACACTTGTGAGTTATGTCAAATAACAGCAGAGAACTAATCATAAAGATACTCAGCATTGTTTGTTTGCCTGTTTCTTATCACAAGCAGAGCCCAAAAACATTTCTCAGGCTCTTGATGAAGAAAGTTGGGTAGATGCCATGAAAGAAGAATTAACACAATTTGAGCTACAAAAGGTTTGGATTTTTGTGGATCTTCCCTAAGGTAAGAGAGTAATTGGTACTAGATGGGTTTTCGGGAACCAGAAGGATGAAAGAGGAGTTGTTGTGAGGAACAAGGCAAGACTTGTTGCTCAAGGCTATAGACAGGAAGAAGGGATAGACTATGATGAGGTTTTTGCACTAGTGGCAATCATAGAAGCTGTTAGTGCAAACATTATGATGCTTTGTCGATATAATCTCTTTGTATTTTGTTCATGACAAACGCATAATTCGCAATACATTATGTAAAATGTTAAGGTACTCGTAATCACTCAAGAATACATTTGTATAATTCTCTCGACACCTCCAAGACCGCATTAGGCATGAATCACTAAAGGTATGTACAAACATGTCATTAACCTAACTAAGTGATCAAGGATTAATATTTTCTTAAAACTCACATTTTAATCAAATGTGACAAAAGATTTTAATTAACTTTATTTTTAAGAAAATGTTTTATTAAAAAGAAAATGGAAATTTGAATTTGGCATATTCCATATGCCAAAGGAATATCCTTTGAGGGTATAAACTACCCCAGATGGCATATCCCCACTAAAGGATAAATTTGCACGGACTCCGACGCGGAGGTTCCTTAAAGGAACCCGCGGTTCCTTATTGATAAGGTACCGCCGGTAGAGATAAGGAACCGCAGGTGTTTTTGACCGTTGCAATGTTGTCCTATAAATAGTGGATCATTTCCAGGTTTTCTTTCAACCCTTTTTGCATAGTTTCTTTCAAAAACCATCTTAGATCCTTGATTAGTTAGTTTTGATTAATCTTGTTTAAGATGTGATTCAATCTTCAATCTCCTCATCCTCTCAAGTGAAAAGAGAAGAACACTATCATTACCATGATGTGTTGGGTTCACTACATGATGAAGATATTTCCTTCTATAGATCTAAGTTATGTTTTTAGTCTTCCTACTATGTATATGTAGAAGATCCAAGTGTTGGGTACACTTGGATGTGTTTGTAAGGGTAGAATATCCAAGTGATGGGTATCCTTGGATTAGGTGTTAGTTGTGTAGATCCAAGTCTTGTTAGTACTTGGATATAGTGTTAGAGTTATAGATCTAAGTGATGTGTGCTTAGATCTATACGGTTTATGTGTTTAGGCCATAAAACACAAGGTTTGTTATGTTAGACCATAAAACATAACTAGTGGGTAGATTAGGTTGTGTCTTGGTAGTTCTCACTAAACTCTAAAGTGATGTGGTTGTGTCTAGTTAGTTCTCACTAAACTATAAAGTGATGTGGTTGTGTCTTGTGAGTTCTCTCTTAGCTTTAAAGTGATTAGTAGTTGTGTTGTGTGAAGTTCTCACTTAGCTTCAAAGTGAAGAGTCGTGAAGATTGGTTCTAGCTTTCGATTAGAACTCGACATCTAGCCTTGTGTCGTTAAATGGTGAAGTGGACGACGTTGTGTAGATTGGTCCTACCTAAGATTAGGACTCGACTTTTAGCTTAGAGTCGGAAATTGGATAAGCGACGTTGTGTATGGTTTCTCCACCTTAAGGAGTTTGTTGACTAGTGAAGTAACTCTCGAGTAAGGTGTACTCGAGGAGTGGAGTAGGGCGAAGAGGAGCTTCGTGACCGAACCACTATAAATCATCGTGTCAGTACTTTCATTTACATTTATGTCTTTACCTTTGTAGATGTATTTATAATTGCATACTTGTGTTGTGTGTCTTTGTGTGCATCACATAATCTAAACATCTAAGTTGCGGAAAAGCTATGGCTAAGTACGTGTGTGCTTCATGTTTAGATTATGGTCAAGTGTACATCACTTAGTCTAAACATCCTAGTTGCAGAAAAGCTTGTGCTTAGTACGTGTGTGCTTAGTGTTTAGACTATTGCTTGATGTACTCTTGATTTGATGTGCTTGTGTGTTTTCTTACTTGTAGTATTTGTCTCTCAATCAAACACATCTCACATCTAGTCAAGATTGATAAGGAATTTGATACAAAGGATTGTTAAGGTTTCAAATTAACAATGTTGCTACGTCCACTGTCAGCGGTTCGTTATTGGACCGGCGGTTCCTTATCAATAAGGAACCGCGGGCAGAGATAAGGAACCGCAGGCAGTAGATTGAGCCGAAATGTTTTGAAAATGAACTAGAAACTATTCAACCCCCCTTCTAGTTTCTACAATTGGTATCAGAGCGACGTTACTCAAGATCTTTGAAGTATATTGTACTTTAAAGCTTGGATCGATCTTTGCTCACTTTTTCAAAACAAATGGTTTTTAAAAATGAAAACGGTTTTTAAAAATAGAGACGATCTTTGTATCAAATTGTTCATAAAGAGTGATTACTTATCAAATGTGTTTTGTTGTTTTATTCATACAAGTTTTGGTGTTAAATAAACTTTGTATAATAGCTTGAATTAAATATTTTCATGTTTGGAAGTATAAAAATCTTTTGTGTCATAATTAACTCTAAAATACGAGTTCTATGTGTCTAAAATGATTTTTTAGAGTCCTAAGTCCTTCCAAAAAGTTACCAAATGATTTTGGCCAAAAACTCATTTTTTTGTTCTCTGACCGCGGTTCTTTATTGTTCCCCGCGGATCCTTATCAATAAGGAACCGCAGTCAGTCTGACTCAGATTTTTGAAAACTTTGAAAAATCATATAAAATCAACCGTAAGTCCGTAGAAGTCGTGTCACCCGTCATTTCGAACGTAACTGAATTTTCTTTCAATTAAAAATGCTTCCAAACCTTTATTCAAACTTTAAAATTTGGATGGTTTCTAAGTTCCATACTTTGTCCAAAGTATTGAGCGTCGGTTTGTCGTTAAACTTGTGTTTTACTCTTTTCTATTAAGTTGAACATCTCTTGGTGATATATCTTTGAAAACTGATATATATACAAAGTGTTAAACTTAATTAAATCTTAAATGGGTCAAAGAATATTTTCAAATAAAATCAAGCTATGAATACTTTGTTGTATCTAACACTCAAAACATGGACGAATGCTTTTATGTGTTAAGCTAATTGTTTGTGTGTTTCCTTGTGTGTTATTATTATATGTAGACATTATTAAGTGTTCCTTGCTATTTGTTAGTATCTAGTTTTTCCTAATTAGGATGTATGCTAGATTTCTTGCATTTTAGTTGCAACATTATGTGTGCATTGCATATAGGATTAACATCTCTTGGTTTACAAATGTTACATAAACATCTTGTACACCTCGGCATGTTCTTTAACACTTTTAGGTTTGAAAGCTTTGGGAGCTTGTCAAATCTATTGATTTGGGTCGTCATACTCGATCATTGTGTTATTAGTTCAAGTAGATAAATGTCTCACTATATAACATGAAACACCCTTTGAAAATCTTAGCTATTTTCTCTTAAAAGAGTGTTTGTGGGAATCAAGAAAGATTTCGATTAAATATCATTGCATTATTCAAACTATGATTGGTATCATTATCGAATCTAACTGACATGTTTTTAGTGTAGAAATGAATGTGGTTTATTAATAATATACATCAGATCATAACTCACACTTGTGTTGATGGTGTTATATTGAATCTACTTGTTCAAATTGTTAGACATATTTTGTTTAATAATTACTTATAATGCACAATAGAGTCGGTTTGATAACTTGGATGTTTCATCCGAAATACTCAAGTAATTTACATTGCTATGCAATTTATAAATATGTCATTTCCGAAAGACCAATCAAGAGTGTTCCTTTGGTTTGTGTAAACTTTGTTTATACACTTCAAAGTTATTGGCCTCAAGTTCTATTAAGGTAAATAACCTTAACTAGACTTGTTTGACAAGATATGCAATGGTGTATTCTTAACCCTCATTAGGTCATGCATTGTGTCGCCATGCAAGTTTCATCCTTGCTAAACTTTATTAGGCAAATGTTGGAATTACATTTTGTCTAACATGAGAATGACTACTAGAGAATTTATGCACTAGGATCTTAATTTGACCTAACGGTTGAATTACTTCCATGTGGGAAGTTGAGTTGGTGTATAACTCGTAAAAATGGTCGTGTTTACCCTTAATTGAGCACCTCTAGTGATAGTCTCATACTCATTCTCTAAACTGGCTAAATGGCTCTTCCTATATATGACAAATGATAGTTTTCTTTGATGAACTTTGTATGTCATTAGGAGTCTTTTTCTTTTGTAGCCATTAGTTTTTTCTTAGATTTCCTCTTACGTGCTAATTGAACCTATGTGTCTTTCCTTTGTGTGTGTTCTAGTTTTTATTGCTCTTAAGTATGACTTTATGATAAGTTAGACTAGAACATTAGGATTTGCTGAATTGGAAAATCCTCCTTCACCACCTAAACCTAGCCTCTATAGGCGGTTCTTTAAATAGACCGCGGCTCCATATCAATATGGAACCGCCGGTGGAGATAAAGAACCGCGGGCAGAAGCTCTCAAATTCGGGTTTTCTGAAACTTCCCAATTTTTCCAACACCCTTTGGAATATTTGTTTCAAACCTTTGATCACTCCCAAAATATCTTGGGCTTTCCCTTTTTAACCCATTACGAGTTTGGATCATCCCCTCACCCTTTTAAACCCACCTTGTTAGCCATGGTCTTCACACCTTAAACCATTCATCCTTACCCCTTGAACCACCCATTACTACCATGGTTTTACAAGAACCTCCAATTCATCAAAAACCTCCTCTTCAAAGAGGCACCTCAAATTTAAGATTAAGTTACCAAAACTTAACTCTTCACCTTTTGCCACACCTAGAATGAGATTGTGCCCATTCTCATCTCTTCATCACCCTCACCACCTCTTGCTCCATGCAAGACTACCTCAACCCATGGTACCAACCATTCTCATGGTTCTACCTCCTCTTCATTCCAATCTAGAATGATTGAGCTAACCCTTCACTCCAAGTACTCTCTTGGATGTGACTACCCAACCTCAACCCATCCAAAGCATTCCCATTGTGAGTGACTTTGTTGAACCCTTGGTGACTTCACCTTTCACCCCACCAAATTCCGCCACCACCCTTGTCTTTCATTTACGCATGTGGATTGCTTATTGCTAAGACGTCTAATTTAAGCAAATCTTAGGATTCTAGTGTAACTAAGATTAGAATTATGCTTAAGTTTTAGGCTTGCTTTTTATTCCCTTGTATTTCCTTTCATGTTTTTCAACATGATTTTTCTTTGAGTTTTGAATGTTGTTGTTATTATGTTTCTTTATTTTCTCTTATTTTGAGTCCTTTTCTTAAACTAATAAGAATTAGGAATCTTCTTGGAGATTTACATTACATGTAGCTTGATTTGTGATATCTAGATAGATGACTTGCTTGTATGCTACTTGCTTATATATCTTCTTGCTTATCCGTATGCTATATGCTTAATTGATTAGTTAATGAATGCATGCTTATTATAAAGGTTTTGTCTTTGTCAAGCAATTCCGATATAATATCTCTTAGATGTGTCTAACTCATGCATGTTCTTAAATGCTACGTGCTAACATGTTTTACTTAGACTTCTCTTTTTAAGTAATCATGTTTCTTGCATGCCATACGTGTTAAACCTTCTCTACATTGGTTTATTGTAGACTTCATTAGGAATTGCATGAATTATCGTATTTTCTTACTTGATTATGTGTTAGATTTTGTACTAACTCTTTCATGTCTTCTTGAGCTTCTTTTGAGTTTCCTCTCTCGTTTCGTAAAGTTATCCTTAACTTCTTTGTTGAGTCTCTCTCAATTCATTTTAATCATGCTCTTTTATGTCGAGTCTCTTTCGTCTAGTCTTTCTAAACTAAGTTGAGTCGAACCTTACCCTTTCCTCATCATGTAATTGTACTTTGAACATCCTTAATGATTGAGAAGAGCTACGAAACTTTGAGCATGTAGTTTATCGTATGCTAAACACCATTTGGTGTCGACATTCATACGCATTGTTGCCTATAATGTCCTATATCCCGTATTTTTCTTAAAGCGTCGATTTATCCGCTTTTGGTTTTCCTTTATTTTATTTTTTTTGGTCAAAAATGTCTCTAGGTTGAGATATTTTTGTTCCTCTTTTTGAGAGTTGATTGCGGTTAAAATTTACAATTGGTATGGGTGATTCCATCAATTCTAAGTTTTTAACACCTTGAGATGATATCTTCAAATTCTTGGATGTTTTCTACCTCTACTCTAACAATTTTGAATTTATTTCCTCAAGATCCTCTCCTTTGATTTGTCTTTGGATTGATAACATCGCATGCACACTTCTTTGCTTGTCATTGTTTGTGCAAACTACTTGTTTAGCATCCCCGTTTGGGTGACATCTCTTTTTATATATGCTCTTATCTACTAACCTTGTTTTGTAGGACAATTCTAACCCATTTTTGTAGCTCGTCACTATTCTTGCTTTGTTAGTACCTCAAGCAAGGGGGAGCTCATATCAAGGGGGAGAATTTGCAAGAGTTCAAGTCATTACATTTGCGATCGTTGACTCACTCAAGTTGCATTCATCGAACATCTTGCAAGTAATGCATTTTGGACATTCGTAGATAAGCATATTATTATGCTTGTTGTTGGTTAACCTATGGTGATTGAAGACTTCACTAGGATGACGCAAGCTCAATATCTTTGGATGATGGGTTTATAGTTTGGATTCTCGCCTCTTAACCGACGACCACTAGTGATGATCTTCCTTTTGGATGCAAGCTCGTGTGTCGTTAATTCTTCTCCTCTTCAAAGGACGTGCTATCGATGTCTACCACTTTGGGCGTGTGCTATCTCGACGTTGATTCTTCTCTTCTTCAAGACGTTGACTACCTTTTTGATTCGACAAAAAGGGGAGAAGTAAGTGTAAACGAGTAACTTATGCATTTTAATATGTGTTGCGGTTTACTTGTTTGTCATCATCAAAAAGGGGGAGATTGTTAGTGCAAACATTACGATGCTTTGTCGATATAATCTCTTTGTGTTTTGTTGATGACAAATGTATAATTCGCAATACATTATGTAAAATGTTAAGGTACTCGTAATCACTCAAGAATACATTTGTATACTTCTCTCGACACCTCCAAGACCGCATTCGGCATGAATCACTAAAGGTATGTACAAACATGTCATTAACCTAACTAAGTGATCAAGGATTAATATTTTCTTAAAACTCACATTTTAATCAAATGTGACAAAAGATTTTAATTAACTTTATTTTTTAAGAAAATGTTTTATTAAAAAGAAAATGGAAATTTGAATTTGGCATATTACATATGCCAAAGGAATATCCTTTGAGGGTATAAACTACCCTAGATGGCATATCCCCACTAAAGGATAAATTTGCACGGACTCTGACGCGGAGGTTCCTTAAAGGAACCCGGGGTTCCTTAAAGGAACCCGGGGTTCCTTATTGATAAGGTACCGCGGGTAGAGATAAGGAACCGCGGGTGTTTTTGACCGTTGCAATGTTGTCCTATAAATAGTGGATCATTTCCAGGTTTTCTTTCAACCCTTTTTGCACAGTTTCTTTCAAAAACCATCTTAGATCCTTGATTAGTTAGTTTTGATTAATCTTGTTTAAGATGTGATTCAATCTTCAATCTTCTCATCCTCTCAAGTGCAAAGAGAAGAACACTATCATTACCATGATGTGTTGGGTTCACTACATGATGAAGATCTTTCCTTCTATAGATCTAAGTTATGTTTTTAGTCTTCCTACTATGTATATGTAGAAGATCCAAGTGTTGGGTACACTTGGATGTGTTTGTAAGGGTAGAATATCCAAGTGATGGGTATCCTTGGATTAGGTGTTAGTTGTGTAGATCTAAGTCTTGTTAGTACTTGGATATAGTGTTAGAGTTATAGATCTAAGTGATGTGTGCTTAGATCTATATGGTTTATGTGTTTAGGCCATAAAACACAAGGTTTGTTATGTTGGGCCATAAAACATAACTAGTGGGTAGATTGGGTTGTGTCTTGGTAGTTCTCACTAAACTCTAAAGTGATGTGGTTGTGTCTAGGTAGTTCTCACTAAACTATAAATTGATGTGGTTGTGTCTTGTGAGTTCTCACTTAGCTTTAAAGTGATTAGTAGTTGTGTTGTGTGAAGTTCTCACTTAGCTTCAAAGTGAAGAGTCGTGAAGATTGGTTCTAGCTTTCGATTAGAACTCGACATCTAGCCTTGTGTCGTTAAATGGTGAAGTGGGCGACGTTGTGTAGATTGGTCCTACCTAAGATTAGGACTCGACTTTTAGCTTAGAGTCGGAAATTGGATAAGCGACGTTGTGTATGGTTTCTCCACCTTAAGGAGTTTGTTGACTAGTGAAGTAACTCTCAAGTAAGGTGTACTCGAGGAGTGGATTAGGGCGAAGAGGAGCTTCGTGACCGAACCACTATAAATCATCGTGTCGGTACTTTCATTTACATTTATGTCTTTACCTTTGTAGATGTATTTATAATTGCATACTTGTGTTGTGTGTCTTTGTGTGCATCACATAATCTAAACATCTAAGTTGCGGAAAAGCTATGGCTAAGTACGTGTGTGCTTCATGTTTAGATTATGGTCAAGTGTACATCACTTAGTCTAAACATCCTAGTTGCAGAAAAGCTTGTGCTTAGTACGTGTGTGCTTAGTCTTTAGACTATTGCTTGATGTACTCTTGATTTGATGTGCTTGTGTGTTTTCTTACTTGTAGTATTTATCTCTCAATCAAATACATCTCACATCTAGTCAAGATTGATAAGGAATTTGATACAAAGGATTGTTAAGGTTTCAAATTAACAATGTTGCTACGTCCACTGTCGGCGGTTCGTTATTGGACCGGCGGTTCCTTATCAATAAGGAACCGCGGGCAGAGATAAGGAACCGCAGGCAGTAGATTGAGCCGAAATGTTTTGAAAATGAACTAGAAACTATTCAACCCCCCCTTCTAGTTTCTACATAAGACATTAGGTTATTTTTGGCCTTTGCATCATATATGGGTTTTATAGTCTATCAAATGGATGTGAAAAGTGCCTTTCTTTATGGTACTATTTCAGAGGAGGTATATGTCTCACAACCTCCAGGTTTTGTAGATCCTAAATTCCCCAACAGAGTCTACAAGGTAATCAAAGCACTTTATGGTCTGCATCAAGCTCCTAGGGCCTGGTATGCAACTTTATCCAATTTTCTGTTAGAGCATGGATATATAAGAGGAACCATTGACAAAACTCTGTTCATCAAGAAGAATGCTAAGGATATTATTCTAGTTCAAGTCTATGTTGATGACATCATTTTTTGTTCTACCAAGAAGTCATGGTGTGAAGAGTTTGAAGCTTTGATGAAAGGAAGATTTCAGATGAGTTCTATGGGAGAAATAACTTTCTTTTTAGGACTGCAAGTTAAACAAAGGAAAGATGGATTAGTTATCAGCCAAGATAAGTATGTTGCTGAAATCTTGAAGAAATTTTCATGTATGGATACAAGGAGTACAAGCACACCTTTTGAAGCTAAGAAGTCTTTATAAGAAGATGAACATGGAGAAAATGTCGATATTCATTGATACATTGTTTTTACTATGTTGAAAGTTCAATTCTCGGAATCTTCTCGAACTGATCTCGGCCTTAAGTGGAATGATTGTTTTTGGTTACTAAATAAAAGGGTTTGGTTTTCTAAACTAATAAATAGTGGAAATGAAAGTTTAAATCAAAGACAATCACTTTAATGACGATTTAACAAAGACTTGAATTAAAATTGAAATTAAGATTAAAATTAAACTTAAAGTTAAAGTTGAAGTATGAAATATAAATCGTGACATAAAAATAAAGAAACAGATAAACAGTAAAACACTAACAAGAAATTGATTCGGAAGTTTAACCTTCATTTGGAAGTTTTGACAAAGAGATTGATTCGGAACTTAAGTACTCATCCAGAACTTTGCCTTCATTCGGAAGTTGTAGACTCATCCGGAAGTTTCTGATTCGGAAGTTTCTGATTCGGAAGTTTTACACTCATCCGGAACTTACTGATTCGGAAGTTTTCTATGTTCCGATTCGGAACTTTTGGTAAAAAATTGGTTCGGAACTTTTTAATTGATTCGGAAGAGATTGGTTCGGAACTTTGGCTTCGTTCGGAACTTTTTAAACTGATTCGGAACTTAATGCTTCATTCGGAACTTTGGCTTGGTTCGGAAGTTTTAACTTGATTCGGAAGTTTTAGCTTGGTTCGGAACTTTTTAAAGGTAAACTCATTCGGAACTTTTAATTGACTCGGAACTTTTGAAAACAAAATTCATTCGGAAGATACTGTTCACTCGTTCGGAACTTCTGGGAAACCCAGATACAGTAACAGTACCGAAGAACAAGGAAAATCGTTTTTAATCCAAAAATCACTAAGTTTTTCACCAAAGACTAAAATAACTCAATCACAAAGCATCTACTAACCATAAGCTACAAATCCCATCAACAAAAACACAAATCCCAACAACTTTTGAAGATCAAATAAAGAAAATAAAAACTTAAAAACTTGAAGATAAAGATGATGATGAACAAGATAAAATGGAAAGATTAAACAAGAACTTTGTATTGAATGATTAATGTTTTGACAAGATAAATCAAGGATTAAAATTACAAGATTGGAAGAACAAAGATTAAAATCACCAATCACCCTAGTGGTGATGGTGATGGAACGAACAAGAAAGGAGAAAAAAGTGGAGGAGAGAAAACTCCAGACTAACTAAAAATTAACTTGTGTGAGGGGCTCCTTTTATAGGCTTGTCCTTTGGTTGGTGAGTGGGCTTTCTCCCGTTCTTCTTGTCTTTTCGTCTTTTCAGAAAAGTTTCCGTTTTTGATTCTGATTCGGGATTTGTTGTCGATTAAATTCAACTCGTCTTTTAATTTCTTCATTTAATAGACTTGAGTTTCTTCGACTTGTGTAAATCTTCCATCTTTGGTCCTTTTCTTCGATAAATCGTCAAATAGGTCCAGTGACTTCAAATCTTTTGCATCTCTTGGACAATAGACTTTATTTTGAGTCCTTTTCTTCAGTAAACCCCGTGCAATCCCATGTTTTCTTTAATATTCATCCGGTTAGCTCTGAAAACACAACAAACACAAAAACCACGCATAATTCCAAACAAATGATATTAAATACGTGTTTTGGTCTCGTTTTAGCCCGAATTAAGTGGTGAAAGGATGGGTGTTTACACACCTATCAAATCCCCTACACTTAACCATTGCCATGCCCTCATGCAATGCTTAGTGATAAAGCAAGCTTACACTTTTCTCATAATTAATCAACCTTGGCCTTATTTAAATTCTGCTAAACAAAAATTAAAGAAATAAAACTTCAAAGGTAGCAAAGGGATAGAAAACCATTTTCTCTTGAAAATAGTTACATGGAAATAACTTGCAAAGAAATCGATGACTTACATTAGGGCTTTGGTGCTGCGAAGATTTATCACCCTCAAGTTTCACGTTCCCCAAACTAAGCTTTAAAACGAGATCATTGTTATTATAAGTTAGCAATTCAAACACTTACACACATGGCTTAATTAAATGCTTAAGCTCCCTCATTCCTAAGTGTATCTCTTATATTTTATTTTTGTCTTAGAATGATCATGAAGATGCATTTTTGGACTTATTTCGATAGTTTATTTAGGCTGAAAGCAAAGTAGGACGATTTGATCAATAGTTAGCTAAAGGACAAAATCTCTTAAAACTGCTTCTCGAGATATCAAAAAGTTCATATCTTGGCATAACTTGGTTCACTATTTGAGACCTTTCTCGGGCCGATATTTGGCATGTACTTCATACTTCATATCTTCGAGAGACGTTCTTGAGATAATGGTCTTCTCATCATAATAGAGTTTCTTCACTTGGAGACTTTTGAGGGGTACTCCAACTTTGTTGACCATGACTTCATGATTATTTCTTCAATCTCTAATTGGGATTTTGAGATACAACGATCCGCCTCCTTTTCGGACTTGGATCTATTTATCCTCATACCTTGTTAGGGTCTTTTCGGATAGACTTCTCCATGATCTTTATGGGAGTTGATTGCTTTTCGTCGTGAGTCTTGATCCTTCATATTGATTTTAGGAATAATGCTTTTCACATCACTTTGGATCTTCAGCAATAAAATTGAATCCTCATGCCTTGTTAGGGCCTTTTCGGACTCGCCAATCTTCGCGCCCTGCTTCATAAGTTATGCCTTGCCTATGAACTCTTCTCATTACCGAGCAACTTTTAAACGATCTTGGGCTAGAAGCTAAGTAACTTTTCAAATCGTACGACCTTACTTATTGCAGATAAATTATTAGCAAGTGATGGGAGAATAGGCAAATAATTACACCAAGTGAGCTTGTGCAAGAATACCGACTTATAATTGACTCTATCATTTCTCGTCCTCCACAATTTAAAATCTCAAGTAATGAGACTCGTGGATACTTAGCCTAATAAACCAATTTAAGGTTTACATGGTTAAGGATACTAGCTAGAATAAACTTGGATAAGTCTATTCGGGTTGAGTCAAAATAAACGCAACGGGCCTAATATGTCAAAGACTTCTAAACTAGCTACACCACTTTATTAATATTTTTGACTTTATTGCGGGATATATACATATGAAAGCAACGATAAAAATTTAAAAATTACAACTAAATGGCCAAAGTTAATAAAAAATTTGAAAAATGTTGAAAAATAGGATTTTCTGGTTAAATGAAGGCATTTTCATGGAAAAGTCCACTTAAAACTTCGATAGAAGTCCCCCCTGCACTTAAGATAAACATTGTCCTCAATGTTTAAGCATGTGGGAAAAGTCCCCCCTACACTTATGACATTGTGCACGTTGGTTAACTCAAGTTAAGGAAGAGACGACTAAAGTGATCAATTTCAAATGTGAGTATGAAGAAAATTGAATCACGATAGTTGAGAGATAGAACCGGATTTTGGATAACACAGGAGCACGGTTCTTCAAAGATTCCAAGAGTGCACTTATCCCTGTAATCACACCACACAAAGACAAACACGTATAGAAGTCCCCCTACACTTAGGGGATTAAAACATAAAAGGGTAGATACTCGGGCTGCCTCCCGAGGAGTGCTTGTTTTTGATAACCGAGTCACGAGCCTGACTCGACCCAAAATTAGTTCATGGGGAACGTGGTGAGGGATGGAATCACCT
The DNA here is from genome assembly GCA_025667525.1 of Glebionis coronaria. Classification (NCBI taxonomy): domain Eukaryota; kingdom Viridiplantae; phylum Streptophyta; class Magnoliopsida; order Asterales; family Asteraceae; genus Glebionis; species Glebionis coronaria. Next base: position 647,984,712 of record CM046874.1, read on the forward strand.
CCTGAGAGGTGTCCTCACCAAAGTACAACTTCACTCGTTGGCCATTCACCTTAGAATTTGGTCCATTAGGTTGAGCGAGCTCGAGAGTACCATATGGAAAAATTTGGGCAATGGTGAATGGGCCGGACCAACGAGATTTGAGCTTTCCCGAGAAGATTTTCAACCGAGAGTTAAAAAGTAAGACTTTGTCTCCAACATGGAACTCTCGGTTTTTGATCTTAGAGTCGTGAATGAGCTTAGTCCTTTCCTTATAGATTAAAGAATTTTCATAAGCCTTATTACGGAGTTCATTGAGCTCATTGAGTTGGATCTTGCGTAGGTCACCGGCTTTGTTTATATCAAAATTAGCCCACTTCAAGGCCCAATAAGCCTTGTGCTCCAACTCAATGGGGAGGTGGCACGCTTTCCTGTACACAAGACGATAAGGCGTACAGCCGATCGGGGTCTTGTAAGCAGTACGGAAAGCCCACAAAGCATCATCAAGTTTATCAGCCCATGAGGCACGATGCTCTCCCACGGTCCTTTCAAGAATTCGCTTAAGTCCTCGGTTGGATATTTCAGCCTGGCCATTAGTTTGTGGGTGGTAGGCTGTGGAAAGACGATGATTTACACCGTACTTAGCCATGACTCGAGCAAATTGGTCATTGCAGAAATGAGTCCCACGATCACTAATAATGGCGCGGGGCACACCGAATCTAGCGAAAAGAGCTTTCAAATAGTTACAAACCACCCTTGCGTCATTAGTAGGTAAAGCTTTGGCTTCAACCCACTTTGAAACGTAGTCAACGGCTACAAGGATGTATTTGTTTCCTTTAGAAGAAGGGAATGGCCCCATAAAGTCGATACCCCAAACATCAAAAATTTCACATTCTTGTATGAAATTCTTAGGCATCTCGTCTTTATGTGTGATTTTGCCTTGCTTTTGGCAAACATCACATTTTTAACCATATCGTGAGCGTCACGATATATGGAGGGCCAATAAAATCCCTAATCAAACACTTTTTTGGCGGTGTAGTTGGGACCAAAGTGACCACCGGTGGGTCCTTTGTGGCAAGCATCAAGGATTTCCGACGCTGCCGGTCCATCAACACATCGGCAGATAATCAGGTCGGCACATTGTTTGAATAGGTAAGGGTCGTCCCAAAAATAAGTCTTGATGTCGGTGAAGAACTTTTTCTTTTGCTGGGACGTCAACCCTTCCTTGAGAATTCCACCCGCCAAATAGTTTGCAACGTCTGCAAACCACGGGGTTTCATTCGGCTTCGAGTTTATAGACATTAAGGTCTCCAAGGGAAAAGAATCATTGATTTCTTTGGTCGGATGATCCCCTTGGTAAGGATCCTCAAGTCTGCTGAGATGGTCCGCGGCTAAGTTTTCTGCTCCTTTTTTATCGCGAATTTCGATTTTAAATTCCTGGAGCAGCAAAACCCAGCGAAGAAGTCTTGGTTTGGAATCTTGCTTTGTCAACAAGTACTTCAGCGCGGAATGATCGGTATACACAATGGTGGTAGAAAGGACAAGATAGGGGTAGAATTTTTCAAAAGCATAGACAACAGCTAAAAGCTCTTTTTCGGTTGTCGTATAATGCAATTGTGCCTCTGTCATTGTCTTGCTAGCGTAATGGATCGGTTGGAAGTGTTTGTTCACTCTTTGTCCAAGAACCGCTCCAATAGCAAAATCGCTAGCATCGCACATCAACTCAAAGGGAAGCTCCCAATTAGGGGTAACCAAGACGGGTGCCTTAGTTAGCTTATCCTTAAGCGAGTTGAAGGCTTCAAGACACTCTTTGGAGAAGATAAAAGGAGTATCTTTTTCCAAGAGGTGGGTCATCGGGCGAGCGATTTGAGAAAAGTCTTTGATGAATCGACGGTAGAAGCCCGCATGACCCAGGAAACTTCTCACACCCTTCACGGTTGAAGGTGGAGGCAACTTTGCGATAACATCGACTTTAGCACGGTCAACTTCAAGACCGGATTTCGAGATCTTATATCCAAGCACGACGCCTTCTTTTACCATAAAATGGCATTTTTCCCAATTCAGAACTAGGCGAGTGTCTTCACACCGCTTGAGCATACGTTCCAAATTGGCAAGACAGGAAGAGAAAGAATCCCCAAAGACCGAGAAATCATCCATGAAGACTTCCATGGTTTGTTCACCCATGTCATGGAAGATAGCTAACATGCACCTTTGGAAAGTCCCGGGCGCATTACATAAGCCAAAAGGCATTCTTTTGTAAGCAAATGTGCCATAGGGACAAGTGAATGTAGTCTTCTCTTGATCTTGGGGATTGATGGGTATTTGAAAATAACCCGAGAAACCATCAAGAAAGCAGTAATATTCATTACCCGCTAAGCGTTCAAGCATTTGGTCCATGAAAGGTAGAGGGAAATGATCCTTTCTCGTGGCATCATTGAGTTTGCGGTAGTCTATACAAACTCTCCACCCAGTAACGAGACGAGTGGGAATCAACTCGTTGTGTTCATTGGGAACAACGGTTATTCCGCCCTTCTTGGGCACACAATGGATTGGACTAACCCATGGGGAATCCGAAATAGGGTAAATCATACCCGCATCAAGAAGTTTGAGAACCTCTGTTTTGATGACTTCATGTATTTTTGGATTCACCCTTCGTTGGCTTTGAATTGTGGGCTTAAAGTCGTCCTCCATGAGAATTTTGTGTGTGCAGAAGTGAGGATCAATTCCACGAATATCTGAAATCTTCCAAGCAATAGCCTTCTTATGATCTTTCAACACAGCGACAAGTCGAGCTTTCTCTTCATCCTTCAAATCCTTAGCAATGATGACTGGCGACTTCTTCTCTTCTTCGAGGAATACATACTCAAGATGGGGCGGCAACTCCTTAAGTTCCAAATCCGGAGGATTTTCGACGTGAGGCGTATTCGAAGTCGGAGTATCGATAGCAATGACAGTGGGAGATGGAGGGGAAGGATTGTCTTCTTTAAGAAGGTTAGCTATGAAGCTGAGATCTTCATCCCAATTGGTAGAAGAATCGTCATTGTGTAAATTCACATCTCCCAGGGTGGATTCCAAATCTTTCCAAAGGAAATCACTTTCTCCAAATAGAGATAGTGATGAGTCGATAGAGGAAACGGTCTCAACATGGGGAAGAGAGGTAGGAATATTTTTACAAGCATCTTTGAAATGTTCTTCACAAGCCTCATCAAGAACGTCAATACAATTAACACTCTCGTAAAAATAAGGCTGTTTAGAAAGCTTTCCCATGTTGAAGACTACTCTATCGTCACCCACTCTCATGATAAGCTCACCAGCTTCAACATCGATGAGAGTGCGACCGGTCCTCAAGAATGGACGACCAACAATGAGTGGCACACGGGGGTCCATCTCGTAGTCGACGACAACAAAATCAGCAGGGAAGGTGAATTTTTCGACTCCTACAATGACGTCTTCGGCTATCCCCACTGGATAAGCAACCGTACGGTTAGCTAATTCCAAAGTCATTTTGGTGGGGACTAGCTCTGGGAGAGATAATTGCTTCCAAACACTTAGAGGCATGAGATTAATATAGGCACCTAGATCGGCTAGGGCCATGCAATTCTCTACTCCCGGGAAATTGCAAGGAATATGAAAACGACCCGGATCACCAAGCTTGGTTGGCAATTTCCTTAAGAGCACTGCAGAGCAGTTCTCATTAAGTTGGGTGTTGGCAATATCGAGGAGCTTTTCCTTGTCTCTTAGAAGATCTTTAAACATTTTCGCGTATTTGGGCATGTGAGCGAGAGCCTCAGCGAAGGAGATATTGAAATTCAATTGTTTGAACATTTTAAGGAAGTTCGAAACCTGAATATCATCCTTGCTCTTTTGCTTCTCTTTCCTCAACCTAGATGGATAAGGTATATTGGAAGAAGAGGAAGGCTTTGGGAGAATAGGATCACTCATAACCACGGGTGGAGGAGGGGTAGAAGGAAGAGGTGGAGAAATTGGGGAAGGAGAAGGATGAGGAATAGGAGCAGGTGACTCGTTCTCCTTAGTCACAACCACCGGTGGAGGTATAGGAAGCTCGGGTTCCTTGGTACCTTTGCCACTTCGAGTGGTGATTGCTTTCATCTCCCCTCTTGGGTTCGCAACGGTGTTACTCGGAAGAGTACCCGAAGAAGAGGGTTGATTACCTTGGAAGAAACTAGCCATCATGTTCCTCAGATCATTAGTTTGGCTATCCAACGTGTTTCTCATGTCGGCTCTCAAATCATTTCCTTGCTTGACCAAGTCTGCTTTCAAATTGCGTACTTCCTCTTGGAGATTTCCCACTATCACATCATTGGTTCTCATGTAGGTTGCAACCTCTTGGTGTAATGCAGTGGTGGTTTGGTTTGGAGGAGCATTGTATGCAGGTGGTTGGTAAGCAGGTTGTTGGTAGACTTGGTTGTTTCGTTGGGGTGGTTGTTGCTGCTTGTGAGGTGGGATGTATGGTTGTCGAGGTTATTGTTGTTGTTGAGGAGGGCGGTTAAGGTTTTGTTGTTGGTTTGGATTGTTTGGGGGAAAACCGGGTGGTGAGAGGTAGTTGTTGGAGCGGTAGCTAAGCAAATTACGGTCACCTTGAGGTCTGGCTTGATAAGCAGGTTGAGGATAGGTGCCATATGCCGCATTCACATTCTCAGCAGGGTAATCTTGGGTGGCGGTACAAGTTGTGTAAGAGTTAGGACCACCGCATATCTCACAAGGTTGGCTGACAGCGTTCACTTGAGCGTTTTTGACGTTGTTGCTGTTGTTGTTGCTGACGGTGTGGGTAAGAAGCGATTCAAGAAGCGTTGTGATTTTGTCAAGTCGCTTGTCGCTTTCATTAGTGCTAGCACTAGCGACATTGGTCCTAACACTCTTGGTTTGCACACGAGATTTATTTTCAATGATATCCCAAGCAGCATTGGAAGTCTTAGCCAATAGATTACCCCCCGAGGCACTATTCAGTGAATCTTGGTCACTCATGCTTAAACCATTGTATAAGTATTAATTTGATGTACTTTGGTAAAACCATGTTGTGGGCATTTTCTTAAAAGATCTTTAAAACGATCCCAAGATTCACTGAACGACTCATCGTACTTTTGTTCAAAATTTATGATCTCATTCCGCAAAGCGGTAGTACGAGAGGGTGGAAAAAAGTAGTTGATAAACTTTGTTTCCAAATCCGTCCACGAGAGAATACTCTGTGGCAGTTCCTTAGCAAGCCAATGCCGAGCTTGTCCCTCTAAAGAAAAGAGAAAAAGTTGTAACCTTATAACCTCTTGTGACACTCCATTGAACTTGACCGTGTTGGTGAGTTGCAAGAATCTCTTTATATGGTCATGTGGATCATCAATGGTTCGTCCCAAGAACGGTTGAGCGGAGACCATCTGGATAAAGCCTGATTTTAGCTCGAAATTGTTGGCGGCAATTGGTGGTATAACAATTGGATCCGTGTTGCCATCGACATGAGCTTGCAGCAATTCAATCATCGGGCGATTATCCGGAAGGGGCTCATTGTTGTTGTTATTGTTCATGTTGTTGAAAGGCGGGTTGTTGTTGTTATTATTGTTTGGAGGTGGTACACCGGCCATGTCTAAGTGATCGAGAGGCTCGGGCTCTTGATATGACGTGGATCGAGTGCGCATACACCTGCAAAAGAACGAACAAAGAAAAACAAAACACAAATATTTTTGGTTTTTATGTTTTTTAATTTTTTTGTATTTTTGAAAATTTTATATTTTTAGTTGTTTTTGAAAATTTTCTATGACAAAGTAACGTTCACGGGGAACGGATCCCAATATCCAAGTTCTCACAAAAAACTTTTGATCTTAACGAGAAGAGCCGGCAGCGGCGCCATTTGATACATTGTTTTTACTATGTTGAAAGTTCGATTCTCGGAATCTTCTCGAATTGATCTCGGCCTTAAGTGGAATGATTGTTCTTGGTTACTAAATAAAAGGGTTTGGTTTTCTAAACTAATAAATAGTGGAAATGAAAGTTTAAATCAAAGACAGTCACTTTAATGACAATTTAACAAAGACTTGAATTAAAATTGAAATTAAGATTAAAATTAAACTTAAAGTTAAAGTTGAAGTATGAAATATAAATCGTGACATAAAAATAAAGAAACAGATAAACAGTAAAACACTAACAAGAAATTGATTCGGAAGTTTTGACAAAGAGATTGATTCGGAACTTAAGTACTCATCCGGAACTTTGCCTTCATTCGGAAGTTGTAGACTCATCCGGAAGTTTCTGATTCGGAAGTTTCTGATTCGGAAGTTTTACACTCATCCGGAACTTACTGATTCGGAAGTTTTCTATGTTCCGATTCGGAACTTTTGGTAAAAAATTGGTTCGGAACTTTTTAATTGATTCGGAAGAGATTGGTTCGGAACTTTGGCTTCGTTCGGAACTTTTTAAACTGATTCGGAACTTAATGCTTCATTCGGAACTTTGGCTTGGTTCGGAAGTTTTAACTTGATTCGGAAGTTTTAGCTTGGTTCGGAACTTTTTAAAGGTAAACTCATTCGGAACTTTTAATTGACTCGGAACTTTTGAAAACAAAATTCATTCGTAAGATACTGTTCACTCGTTCGGAACTTCTGGGAAACCCAGATACAGTAACAATACCGAAGAACAAGGAAAATCGTTTTTAATCCAAAAATCACTAAGTTTTTCACCAAAGACTAAAATAACTCAATCACAAAGCATCTACTAACCATAAGCTACAAATCCCATCAACAAAAACACAAATCCCAACAACTTTTGAAGATCAAATCAAGAAAATAAAAACATAAAAACTTGAAGATAAAGATGATGATGAACAAGATAAAAAGGAAAGATTAAATAAGAACTTTGTATTGAATGATTAATGTTTTGACAAGATAAATCAAGGATTAAAATTACAAGATTGGAAGAACAAAGATTAAAATCCTCACCAATCACCCTAGTGGTGATGGTGATGGAACGAACAAGAAAGGAGAAAAAAGGGGAGGAGAGAAAACTCCAGACTAACTAAAAATTAACTTGTGTGAGGGGCTCCTTTTATAGGCTTGTCCTTTGGTTGGTGAGTGGGCTTTCTCCCGTTCTTCTTGTCTTTTCGTCTTTTCAGAAAAGTTTCCGTTTTTGATTCTGATTCGGGATTTGTTGTCGATTAAATTCAACTCGTCTTTTAATTTCTTCATTTAATAGACTTGAGTTTCTTCGACTTGTGTAAATCTTCCATCTTTGGTCCTTTTCTTCGATAAATCGTCAAATAGGTCCAGTGACTTCAAATCTTTTGCATCTGTTGGACAATAGACTTTATTTTGAGTCCTTTTCTTCAGTAAAACCCGTGCAATCCCATGTTTTCTTTAATATTCATCCGGTTAGCTCTGAAAACACAACAAACACAAAAACCACGCATAATTCCAAACAAATGATATTAAATACGTGTTTTGGTCTCGTTTTAGCCCGAATTAAGTGGTGAAAGGATGGGTGTTTACACACCTATCATTCATCTATACAGATCAGTGATTGGTTTATTGATGTATCTTACTGCTTCAAGGCCAGATATTATGTTTGCTGTGTGTGCTTGTTCAAGGTTTCAAGTCAATCCAAAGGTGTCACATCTACATGCTGTGAAGAAGATTTTTAAGTATCTTAAAAGTCAACCCAATTTAGGATTATGGTATCCTAGAGATTCCACCTTGAAATTGGAAGCTTACTCAGACAGTGATTATGCTGGAGCTAATTAGGATAGGAAATCCACAACATGAGGTTGTCAATTCCTAGGCAGAAGACTCATATCATGGCAGTGTAAGAAGCAAACCATTGTTGCTACTTCTACAACTGAAGCTGAATATGTAGCTGCTGCTCATTGTTGTGGACAAGTACTTTAGATTCAAAATAAATTGTTAGATTATGGGTTTAACTTCATGAACAACAAGATTTACATTGTATGCATTGTCAAGAATCCAGTATTTCAATCCAAGACCAAACATATTGAAATAAGACATCACTTTATAAGAGATGCCTATGACAAGAAGCTTTTTCAAGTCTTGAAGATTCATACAGACAACAATGTAGCTGATTTGTTGACCAAGGCATTTGATGCAAAGAGATTTGACTTCTTGGTGACACATATTGGTATGATCAACCAATAGACTGCTGCATATATTGAGGGGAGGTAATAGCTTTACAAATTTTTATACTAATTTTTATTGTATAATCTATGTTTTGTGTTTTTGATGAGATTGCAGGTTGATAGAAAAAGATAAAAGAGGTTACAATGATAGTGGAATGCATGAACTGGTCATAATTGTGAGGTACCGTTATAACTCCAAGTACCGCTTGCGCAAATTCAAGTAACGAGTATGTTCCATGTACCGCTAAATGTCCGTTGTACCGTTAAGGGTCTCTTTTGTAAATTTGGTGGTTTCTTCGCGCTTGGGTTTGTTATTTACTTAAATACTTACTCCAATTTCACAATCGATTCACCTAATCTTTAATTTTTATCTCTTGATTCTATAACCTTCTCTCTCATTTTTCGATCATCAAAAATACTAATGGCTGCTTTACAAGTGATCTCTAAGCATAATTTGGCTGAGAATCTTTCTACGAATGATGACTCTCTTGGATTCCATGAGATTCTTGGTTTCTTATCTCGAAGTTATGTTCGTTTTTCACTCACTGTAAGTCCCATTGTCTCTATTTCCATTGTTGAACAATTTTGGAACACTGCTGTATTAGGTACTCGGTTTGATCAACCTTGCATTAAGGCTAGGGTGAATCATAGAAATATATATGTAACTGAGGTACTGCTAAGGGCAAGTTTGAGATTAAATGATGAAAATGGACTTAGTATGCTTAATAACACAGAGATTCATGATGGCCTCGCAGCCATGGGCTATCAGGGTGGTAGGGAAAGTCTTACTTTCTTTAAAGCTTTATTTTCACCTCAATGGAAATTGATTTTTCATGCTATTATTCACTATTTAAGCTCTAAAAGTACATCTTTTGATCAAATTCCTGCTGCATTGGCATCAACTGGTATTTGTCTAGCAATTAACAAGGTTTTTATTTTTTCAAGATTAATTTTTGAAGGCATGACTAGGAATTTGGAAGGAACTAAGAAGTTTTTGATGTATCCTAGATTAATTCAGGCTTTAGTTAGTGACTAAATACCCAACCTACCAGAGTTAACTGATACATGGGATGTTCCTACATTCACAAAGAGAACTTTCTCTTTCTTGACCAAACAAGGCAATACCTTTACAGGAATAGTTACACCATTGTTTGCTAATATGTTAGCCCAGCCTGCCAATCAAGAAGGTGAGGAACCTAGAAATGCTAGTGCTTCTCAGCAAACTCCTTCTCACCAGAGTTCCCATTCCCTAGAAGATTCACAATCTTCTTCTCACAATGTTGGTGCTCCTCCAAACACTGATGAGATGATCCATACACCTGCTGCTTCTATTGCTGCTAGTGGTTCACCACCAGCACAAGCACCAGAGGTGGTGGATGTTGCAAATTTGACTGCTTTGTGTACTAGTTTGTCCCAACAGGTACAGGTGTTGTAGAAAGAAAAACTTGTTCAAGACAAGAAAATTTCTGAATTGGAAGCTAGCCTAATCAAGTTGAGGAACAAAGTATCATCTTGGATGAGGCAACATAGATCTATTTAGAAGGATGCACTCAAAAAGAAAAGATTCAGAAACCACAAGAAAAGGCAACTGAATGCAACCAAACAGGGGAGGAATTATGAAGAACAACCACATTCTTCTGATAATCAAACAAGGATCTCTGGAAATGACATCAATTTTGAGCTGTGAAGATGTCATGGGGACTTATGAATATGGAACTGGTTTAGAGACTGGTGTGGATGAACCTACAAATATGAACTTTCAACAGGAAGAACCATAGCCTAATCATGAGGAGCCACAAGTTGAAGAAATGATGGTAACTCAGCCATCACCAACACCTCAATCACCACTTAAAGTGAATTGGAGTACTTTCTATGAGAAGTTGGAGGAAATTAACATTCTATTTCCTGTATCTTCAACTCCACCACCACAAAGACAAATATGGTTTCATAGGAAACAGTCTTTGCAAGTACTGTCCAGATCAAGAATGAGCAATGGATCAGACAAGACTGAAGAGGTGCAAGTTGAAAGGATAGCTTCAGTGGAAGAAAGGGTATCTGGAGATACACAAGTGATTGAAGAAACAAGTATGTCTAATACTGGTGAAGTCAACATTGTTGAAGATCCAAGTACTGCTAAGCCAAATAAGCCGACTGCAAGTACTGTTGACATTGTTGAAGACCCAAGTACTGTTAAGCCAACTAAGCCAATTGCAAGTACCGTTGGTGATCATCCTTCACTAGAAAGTCAAACTCCTTTTAGAGAGGATGAGACTTTAGCCCAATTACTGCTTGACTTAAGAAAGAAGAATTCAACTGAGAAAGCAAAACAAGCAGAGGCAGAGAAGAAGACACAACAAGAAGTTCTTGCCAAAGGATCAAACTAAAGGTAAGAAAGTTCAAGCTTCACACCCTACTAAAGGTATAGTTATTCAACAGCAAGCTGACGAGGAAAGACCTTCTAAGCTGAAGAAGAAGCTACCTAAGATTAATCCAATGGATAAAGGGAAGAAGCAAATACTATCTGAATCTAAAAATGAAAGTGATTCAGATGATGATATAAGCAAAGTCATGTACATATTTAATCAATTGGACCATGATGAGGAATATGCTTTCAGAATGCAAGCACAAATTCGTGAAGATGAATTACATGAGGAACTTGCAGCAAAGCAGAATTTGCTAGAAGCTAAGAGAATACAACAATAATGGAACATACAAGAGTATGATAGGATTCAAGATGAATTACATGCAAGTGAGCTTCTTGTAGACTCATTGATAGCTGAAGAGAGAGATGCTTATGATGAAGAAGAGAAATCAAAGTTGATTGATGATCTGGTAAGGGAGCAACAAAGATTCTTTGCTGAAAAGAGAAGAAGAGTAAAGATTAAGCCTCCAACTACTATGCAGATTAGGAATCAAATGATGAACTTTCTCAAAACGGTTAAGGGTTTCACTCATATTTAGCTGGTCAAGAAATTTTTTGAAGAATTCTGGACTTTGTATGAGCAAAATAAGAGAACTGAATTGAATTTTGTTGAGATTGGATCTAAAACAGATAGAATGGCTGTTGAAAGACATAGAAGACATCTGCAACAACAAAGACAATTTGGAAGCACTCCTAGAATTGAGCCAAGTACTGCTGAACCTACAAATTCATCTCCAACTATCAAGACCACTTATGTAAGGAAAAATAGAAAGGAGAAGGTAAGTTCAAAGGAGGAAGAGGCTGCTTAAAGAATGAATGAAGGAGATAAAGCTCAAGATATTGCTCAGACTGAAAATGTACAAGCAGTACATACACATTCAACAGTACATACTGAAGAGACGGTACATACAAACTTGGAAGAGGGTTCAACAGAATTTGAGGGAAACTCCAAGGGTTTTAAAAGAAAAAGATCAATAAAGAGAAAGAAGAAAGCCAAGAGGGCTAAGTCAACAGCAGAAGATAGTGATGATGATGAGATCTTGAAGAAGTACTTAAAGATAGTAAAATTTAAAGATCAATGTATTAATACAAAGATTTTTGGAAAGAGATCATCTATTGCTAGATGGATATACTCTATGGATCAAGGACTTGAAGCTCATGGAATTCAAAGAACTGATGGCACAACAAGAATATTCAGACTTTTGGAAGATATTCTTCACATTCTTGACAGACAAGATATTCAAGATCTTTTCAGGTTAGTTCAAGAAGCCAGTACAGGTAAAACTGAAGTATCACTATTGTACAGGGAAATGCTCTTCATGTATGAACCACACAAATGTGATCAAGAAATGTTGAAGGTATTAGAGAATCAGGTTCCTAGTTACTGGAGATATTATAGGTCATGTGGATTGCATATTTTGGATATAGATGATGTTACATACTATATACTACAAGAGAAGAGTTATCTATTCAAAAGAAGATTATTGGAAAGAATGTTGGAACAACAATTGGAAGTTACAGAAGAATCTGTTGATGCTTTGGAGTTGATCAGAATGGTTAAACAACAAATTAAGGATTTGAAAGATGAGGAAGAAGCTGAGAAAGAGGCTTAAGTGTTTGACTTTCAGTCACACTTCACAAATGGTTCTTAGTTCACCGTGTCCAATACACATAAGAACTGGCTAGTCCATAAGCAAACAGTTTGTGGTAAAGACTTCTCAAATCTGTTGAAAGCTGGTAGTTTGCTAAAAACTATATGGTTCTAACTCACCTTGTTTCGAGACAAAGAGTTGGCTAGTCCTAGACAAACAGTACTAGGTAAAGACTTCTTCAAATCCGTTGATGGTTGACAATTTACCAAAAATTGTAGGGTTATCAGTACACCTTATTCTTCATGAATAAAGTATTGGCTATTCCAGAGTGCATGACTAACTGGTAAAGAATATATCAAATCCGTTGATAGCTGGTGATTTGCTAAAAATCATGAAGCCAATACAGATTGGTTTTTGTTGTTAACTGTTTTATTTCAGGTATGAAGATTGTAAGCAAAGAAGTATTCAAGAAGAAAAATACTTAGAAGGTTTTGTCTCATCAAATCAAGACTGAAGTTTATGATTCAGAGTTCATAGATTTAACTCAAGAAGAGAATTACTGATGCTGCAAAGATAAATAAATGTTTAAAAGACACAAGAAGAACATAGTTTGAAGACAAAGATGATGTTCATGCTGTTTGAAGATTATCTTATAAGAAGAAGATCTACACTTAAGTGTTTAGCTACATTCAGTTGGATACAAATACAAAATTTCAAGTTCAATCCAAGGATGAAGGAAAGACTAAAGACATGTATTCTAAATACATCCAGTACAAGAGAAACAAGAAGACAACAAGTTATCATTCTTGTTTAGGGGAGGATTGTTGGGAATTATTTGTTAAGTGTCAAGTACCGTTAGTATTGTTCAAGTACTGTTAGTTATCTTTCAAGTATCGTTAGTGTTAACGCGGTACATAGTAAGTACTGCTACTTATAAAGTAAGTACTGCTATATTGATTAGGACGAATATATCTTTATATAAGATATGTCATAGTTATAGTTAGAGTATATCTTATGTGATATACATAAATAGTTAGAATATTGATAATATATCGCCTGTGATATAGTTATCTTTATAGAATATTCTAAGGTTTCTAGGTTTCCTTACTCTATAAAAGGAACATAGGTACAATGTCATTCATGTACCTTGTAGAAACTAGAAGGGGGGGGGGGGGGGGGGGGGGTTGAATAGTTTCTCTTCGATTGGTGACCAAATTAAAATTACTTTCAATTTGGTTTGTATCAAAACTATCTTTTACTTGATGCTAAGTTGCATAGTGATTAGGTTCAATTGAAATACACTAGCAAGGATAATAAGCAAGTATAATGATAATGAAATAAGTAAAGAGCAAGGAAGGTGACAACCTAGTGGGAAGACACCAAGATTTATAGTGGTTCGACAACGAGGCTCTATCCTCGTTTCTACTCCACTCCTCGAGTACACCTACTCGAGATTTCCACTATATCCACAAGCTCCCTTCTCGGCGGAGAAAACCTTACATCGTTGCTTACATTATTTTTCGACACTAAGCTAAATGTCGAGACCTAATCTTTAGCTAGGAACAATCTACACGACGTTGCCTACTTCACAATTTAACGACACAAGGCTAGATGTCGAGTTCTAATCGAAAGGTAGCACCAATCTTCACGACGTTGCCTACTTCACCATTTTACGACACAAGGCTAGATGTCGAGTTCTAATCGAAAGCTAGAACCAATCTTCACGACTCTTCACTTTGAAGCTAAGTGAGAACTTCACACAACACAACTACTAATCACTTTAAAGTTTAGTGAGAACTCACAAGACACAACCACATCACTTTATAGTTTAGTGAGAACTCCTAATCAAATCTATTACAACTCAACTAGACTTATCCAAGTACACACATGTAGCTTGGATTTACATAACACAAATCCAAGCAAACACATATGCAATGGATGTACACAACAAATCCAAGTATCCACAAATAACTTGGATGAACACAACTAGTTCAAGTATTCATAAATACATTGGATTGACCTAAAACAAAAAGGGGTATCATGATGAATATGACTAGCTCATAAATTCATCTTTATCACTACACTAGTGAGTGAGTGATCTTCTCATTGGACATGGTAAGGGAGGGGATCAAGAGGATAATCATATGTAAACATCCTTAACAAATTAAGTGATCATTTACTAATGATTATGCTATAGAAAATAGAAAAGGGGCTGAGAAAATCGTCCAAGAGGCTTGCTGGAAAATGAGATTTGACCCACTATTTAAAGGAGACAAAGTTACAACGGATATATAACGGCTACTGTGCACGGTACCTTATCTCACCCCGCGATACAATATCGCTAAGGTACCGCGTAGGTACTTAAGGTACCGCCACTAGACTTCGCTCCGTTTTTTGTCTTTTAGTGGGGTGGGAATATCTGAGGTATTTAAACCCTTCAAAGGATATTCTAACAGGATTTGGAATATGCTGTTGATGCAAAAGTTGGTTGATCCTTGCTAGACCCGAATTAGACTTAATTCGGGTTGGCTGAGCTCCGACTCCTGCACCAAGTGAATCGTTTGTTGGGATCCTGCACACTAAACAACACGCGTTAGGCTTACCGTGGGAATGTTTCCCACGATTAGACTCCGACGTGAGAGTAAGTAATCGATTTAGGGTTTATGTGAGTTGAGAGTATAAGTCGTAATACCTTTGTGGAACCCTTGAGGGTTCCTTTTATAGGCAGTGAAACCCTAATGGGCTTTCACTGATGCTTCGTCCCCAAGGAAGAGATAAATACCATAATTAGAATGATTGTTATCTTCTAATTCTGGTAGTGAATATCCTCCTCCATTGGGATAAAGATATTCCTAGACAGAACATTATTCTGTCTAACCCTATGTCGGTTGCACCGGGCCGTGGGCCGCACACAAGTGTGCGGTTACTGTTCATCCAAGCCCATAAGCCTGAATGACATTATTCCACCCATCTGTGATGGGCCGGATATGTGTAGTACCCATGGGCCGGGTTCATGACCCGGCTGGGGACTATACGTCATCATGTCCCCCCAGTCTAGTTGTTAAAACCATAGGTGTAACCTCTAGACTACCAAGATGCTCCCCGGACGTACCAAGGAAACAATAGGGAATGATAAGTCGTCCAAGAATTTGTATTGGCCGCACGTGGCAACCTGGCTTAGGAAGTTATTTCATCAATATCTCAGCCGCATATAGCGACCGAGACAAATTAAATATAGCATTAAATGTCAAGTCTTACGTAAGAGCCGCATAACCCGACATTAATAACTGTTCATCTGACTTGTTTGACTGACAAAAGTGCAAACAGTCAGAACCTTGAGCAGTGCAAACGTTTGAGTCAGAAGTGACCCGTGGGTCCCGCCTGACGTTTCACTTGCCACTTGCCCCCTAGCCACACGATCAAGAATAGTGGCAAACACGTGTCACACATCCAACAGGTCGTGACCCACGAGGCAACCCTATAAATAAGCCACCCCCACGGCTGTGTGAAACACACAATTATAACCTCCATTTCTGCCATTAAAGCTTTCCTCTTAGCTTGAACCAAATACGCACGGATCCCTTCACACGTAGGTTAGAACACCACGTCCTTAGACTTTTATTTAGTAATGGATCATAGAAACAACCCTACCATTGGATCCGTGCTAAATGTTATGACCCAAGACCAATTAAACCACTTTTGTACAAACTATTTCATCCCTACCAACCTACACCCCTCACTTCCTGGCGCCGGAGACCTCATAACTGAGGCTCCGGCGGGTAAGATTGGCCTGTACACTCGCCTCTTTGATGCGGCTAATTACCGCATCCCCTTCACCCATTTCCTTATAGACCTGTTAGGATACTATGATGTACATATCAGTCAGCTCTGTTAGGAATAAATTAAGGCCAGATCACTTGAGCGCTGACAAGAACAATTCAAGCGTTGATAAGAACAAAGCAAGCGCTGACAGCTCAAGCGTTGACAAGTTAAAGTCAAGCGTTGACACATTGAAGACAAGCATTGATGGAAGATATAATCTACACGTTTATTATATTCTATAATATTTCTAGTAAGGATAGAAACGACAATGTATTTTCTATATTTATCTTTACCTAGAATAGCTGATACGTAGATTATTGTACAAGGCTTCTTATGTCTATAAAAGAAGGCCTTTAGGTTATAAGTTTGATATAAGTTTTCGTTTGTAAACATCTTGCATTGTAAGCAAGTTCGACATTCATAATCAAAGTGAAAGTTTGTTTACATCTTGTGTGTTCTTGTTTAAGTGTTAAATTCCGCATAACACTTAGATTCATAAAGCATATACAAAGGTTTCTCTACGTGTATTACTTGATCTAATCTCGTATACACAAAGCTAATCGATCTAAGTTTGGAATCAACAAGTGGTATCAGAGCTTGTTGAGGAACTTTTGATCTTTAAAGAACACCAGAACCCTAAAAACAACAAAACCCTAATTTTCTCAGAAACCCTAACAACATCATGTCTGAAGCAATAACCTCCTCCTCCTCAGCCTTACCAAACATCAAGATTCCCATGCTTGATGCAACCAAATTTGACTTATGGAAGTTCAACTTTGAACAATATCTGGGGATCTATGACTACACACTCTGGGAGATTATTGAATATGGAAACACATTTAATAAGGCAAGATTCTTGATGCCATTAGTCAAAGAACAGCTGTTGAAGGATGCCCTGAAGAGGATAAGAAAGAAAAACCTGGAGATGGTAGAGCTGTAGTTGCTGATGATATTGCAAAGAAAAGGGTTGACATGAAAGCCCTAAATATTCTGAAAGTCTCTTTGGGACAAGAAAACCATCACAAATATAGAGGCTATGAATCTGCTAAGGATCTTTGGGAAGCTCTTGAAGTTGCATATGGTGGCAATGCAGATACTAAGGAAGAAAAGAAAAAGCAACTTCTGCATGATTATGCTGTCTTCAAAGCTCAACCCAATGAGAAACTGAGTAGTGTGAGAAGCAGATTGCTTGACATCACAAGCAAGTTGTCCTTCATGGGGACACAAGTTGGTGATGTTGACACTAATGCTACCTTTCTTAAAAGTCTTGGTGAGGCATGGAAGATTGAGGCAAGATCTATTCTTGCCAACAATACTTACAAGAGCTCCTCGTTTGATGACATCTACAATAAACTAAGACTGTTGGAAGATGAAACTCTTTCAGAGCATGGAAGTAAATCTACCACCAGCAACATGGCCTTCTTCTCTCATAGTGAAGGTCAATTCAATCAGAAGGAATCCTATATGCATCCAGTTACTGGATCATCATATGTCAGCGCTGGAACAAGTCCTGTCAACGTCTCCTTTTCAGACGCTGACACATTCAAGAATGACTCCCCAAGAGTTAAACCTGCTGGTTTGGATTTGGATACTGTTTGTGCTTACATTGCTTCTTTGCCCAATGGTTCAGTGATTACATATGAGGA
The DNA here is from genome assembly GCA_025667525.1 of Glebionis coronaria. Taxonomy (NCBI): domain Eukaryota; kingdom Viridiplantae; phylum Streptophyta; class Magnoliopsida; order Asterales; family Asteraceae; genus Glebionis; species Glebionis coronaria. The sequence continues at coordinate 648,002,301 of CM046874.1, forward strand.
CCTTGAGCAGATAAGTGATGAGCACTTGGAAGAGATGGACATCAAGTGGAACATGGCTCTTGCTAGTATAAGAGCAAATAGGTGGAACAGAAGGTTTAAAAAGAAGATGACCTTCAATGCTAAAGACACAGCTGGATTTGATAAATCTAAAGTTGAATGCTACAACTGTCATCGTATGGGGCACTTCACGAGGGAATGCAGATCTCCTAGAAGATCTGATGCTGGTAAACCCTCAAGTCAGGTTGTTAAAGCTCAGGATTCCAAAGCCATGGTTGCAGTTCAAGGAATTGATGGTACAGGATGGGATTGGAGCTATCTGGCTAAGGATGTTGAAGAGGATAAAGCTTGGTTGCTGATATTGAAGAAGAAGAGCATGTTGAATATGCTCTCATGGCACACTCCTCCTCTTCATCTGATAATGAGGTATATGATGATGCTTTTTGTAGCAAAGGTTGTAGGTTAAACACTGAAAGACTTAACAAAGAGGTGTTAAAACTAAAAGATGACATGAGTACTGAAAGGTGTAAATTGTCTAATTACCAACTAGCTCTTACTGAAACTGAGAAAACCGTTTCTGAATACAAGAAAATGGAATTTGACTTAAAAGATAAGATCAATATCTTAAAACATGAGCTAGAGGGTAGTATGGATGTTAGAAACATCATGAAAAAGGTTAATAGTGAATTACAGGCTAAGTTAGATGAGGCCATTAAGAATAAAGATAATGTTGACCTCAAAATTCAAAGATTTGATAGAGCCACCCAAACCCTAGGAGACTGTGTAGCTAAACAAAGGGATCCTAAGGACATGACTGGGATTGGAATGAATGACTACTCTCTGGTTCCACCACCAGCTGGTGACTTCTATGGTGCCAACGAAGGGACTTATCTTGGACTGGTTTACCAGATCTCCAAGAGGAGGAATTCATTCCTCCACCAAGAGTTGTCACTCCAGTGGAAGAGTATCAACAAAAATTGACTGATCTAAATGAGTGGAAGAAAGCTAACCCTACTTTATTTGTTAAGGGAGGTTTGCTATGTGAAAGTCCCAATGAATCACAACCCATTAAGGTTACTCACCCAATCACTGGTAAAGCTGTTGACCTAGGCTCAAACACTGTTAGAAGACCTACCATTAAATATGCAGAGATGTATAGGAATAATAGGTCACCCAAGAGCCAAGTTAGCAATCATGGAACAGGTTTCTTCTCTTCTAGACCTAAGGTTGTGTCTAAGAAAGCCTGTTACACTTATGGTAGCTTTTCACATTTGGCATACAAGTGTGTCAACGCTCCCAAAGCCAGCACTGACAGGAACAATTTCAGCGCTGACAGGAAGAAAATCAACGTTGTTAGAAAGTCAAACGTTGTCAGAACCAAACCTTGTGTGCAGCAAAGTCCACAAGTGATTAGACCTGCCCCATTCTTTTCTAGAAGGTCTAACACTCATGGACAAAGACCATTTCAAAAGACAAACACCTGGTCAAATAGGCAATGGGTTCCTGTAGCAAACCCTAGGTTCAACGCTGACAAGGGTAATTTCAGCATTGACAGGACAAATTCTAACGCTGACAGAAACGTGACCATACCTAAATATTTGCAGCCACAAGGTAAGGGGTCTAAAGCTTCTTCAAGCTTAACATGGAGACCCAAGAAAGATCAAAACCCTAATGATAATGGGATTTCAATGACTTGCAATAGATTTAATTACATTTCAAAGGTCATTACAAAACCTATTGGGGTTAACTGGGTATTTCATCCTAAAAAGGATGAGAATGGGGTTGTTGTGAGAACTAAGTCTGTTCTTATTGAACAACCAGATGAATCCAAGTCTTTTGAGACTTGGGTTCCCAAAGAAAACTAATTTGTTTTCTTTATGTGCAGGGCATTCAAAGACAGATCAATGATTATGGATATTGGGATAGTGGATGCTCAAGGCACATGACAGGGAAGGAAGACTATCTGACGAATTTCACTCCTATTAAAGATGGTGATAAGGTATACTTTGGAGGTGGATATGGAACTATCACAGGCAAAGGAACCCTTCTCACCAATAATCTGCGTTTTGAGAACGTCTTCCTGGTAAAAAGAACTTGATTACAACCTGTTTAGTGTATCACAAGTTTGTGATAACAAAAATAAGGTTCTTTTTACTGATACTGAGTGTCTGGTGTTAAGCAAGGATTTTAAGATCCCTGATGAGAAATATATTTAGTATAGAACACCTAGGCATAAGGACATATATAATGTGAATTTAAATGGGATTAAAATGAATACAAATATGTCTTGTTTTTATGCTAAGGCCTCAGTAGATGAGAGTAATTTGTGGCACAGGATACTAGGGCACATAAATTTTAAAAATATAAATAGACTTGTGAGGCTTGGTTTAGTTGATGGTTTGCCTGAGAAGGCCTTCCACAATGACCACTCTTGTGTTGCATGTCTTAAAGGCAAGCAGCACAAGGTCTCATTCAAGTCCAAACAGGTGCATACTAGTTCTAGACCTCTTCATATGCTTCACATGGACCTCTTTAGTCCAACAAATATAGAAAGTTTGAATGGTAAATCATATTGCTTTGTTGTCACAGATGACTTCTCTAGATTTACTTGGACATTCTTTCTAGCTATGAAGAGTGACACAGCTGATGTTCTTATTGATTTTATCACTAAGATTGAGAAAAGGTCTGGCAATGAGGTTAAAATGCTTAGGAGTGATAATGGTGGAGAATTTAGGAACAAGAAGCTAGATGATTTATGTGCCAGGAAAGGAATTACTAGGCAATTTAGTATTGCTAGAACCCCACAACAAAATGGGGTTGCTGAGAGGAAAAATAGAACCCTAATTGAAGCAGCCAGAACAATGTTGGCTGATGCTCACTTTCCTATAGCCTTTTAGGCTGAGGCTGTTAATACAGCATGCTATGTGCAAAATAAAGCATTGGTTAACAAAATTCAGAACAAAACACCTTATGAATTACTTTGGGGAAGAAAACCTAATATTGGTTTTCTCAGAACTTTTGGTTGTCATGTAGTAGTATTGGATATTGGTGATGCCTTAGGGAAATTTAGTGTAAAAGGTGATGAGGGTTACTTCATGGGGTATTCAGTCCAGAGCAAGGGTTATAGGGTTTATCTGAAAGAGGACAACCGTATAGTTGAGAGAGTACATGTTAGGTTCTTAGAGAATAAACCTAGTGATCCTGAAAGTGGTCCTAATTGGTTGTTTGATTTGGAACCCTTATCTAGAACTTTAAATTATATGCCTGTCACTAATCCAGACATTGTGAAGGTAACTTCAAATGTTGTGGAGGAACAAGTTGTTAATGTTTCAGGTACACAGGTTCATGAGAAGGTTGGATCACAAGCAGAAAAGGCATCTCCTACATTAGAATATGTCACAATTCCCATTTGGACAGATGCTTTGCTGCTGCTGCTGCTGCTGGACAAGATAATGGTGGTTTCCAAATACCACCAGATAAAAACATGCATGGTTCTTCAGGCGCTGACAAAGGAAAATCTAGCTCTTACAAGACCAATTCAGACGTTGATGGCTCAGACGTTAACAACAACATTTCAAGCGCTGTTAGCCCAGACGCTGACAACCAAGATTCAGACGTTGACAACACTTATGGGCATCTATTCTCTTCCAGTTTTGAACAAGGTGGACCTTCCAATATTCTTGAAGAAGTTCACATTGATCAAAGAGAGTCTGATGAAGAAGATATTGGCAACATGGAGCGTGAGGTTGAGGACACCAGACTTTTTGAAGGAGGGGTTCTCACTTCCACAATGAAGAATCACCCCACATCTCAGATCATTGGTGATATTATGACTCCAGTTCAGACTAGAAGATCTCATCAAGGTCTTGGTGGGTTTATTGCCAATATACACAAGAAGGTTGATACCCCTCTTGTGCAAGCATGTTTGTTTGCATGTTTTTTGTCACAAGAAGAACCCAAGAAAATATTTGATGCTCTCAAAGAACCAAATTGGGTGGAAGCAATGCAGGATGAGCTTCACCAATTTGCAATTCAGGATGTTTGGGAGCTGGTTGATTGTCCTAGATATGTCAGACCTATAGGGACAAGATGGTTTCTCAGGAACAAAAGAGATGAAAGAGGCATTGTGGTCAGAAATAAGGTAAGGTTAGTGGCTCAAGGTTATACACAAGAGGAGGGGATAGACTATGAGGAGGTCTTTGCACCAGTTGCAAGGATTGAAGCTATTAGGATTTTTCTAGCCTATGCCTCCTGCATGGGCTTTACAGTCTATCAAATGGATGTCAAGAGTGCTTTCCTCTATGACACCATTGTTGAGGAAGTTTATGTAATGCAACCTCCTGGCTTTGAGGATCCAGAGCATCCAGATAAAGTGTATAGAGTAAAAAAGGCTATGTATGGCCTTCATCAAGCCCCTAGAGCATGGTATGGTACTTTTTCTACCTATTTGGTGGACAATGGATTCAAGAGGGGCACCATAGATCAGACACTGTTTACCAAGAAGAAAGGAAAGGATGTGTTGCTTGTGCAGGTCTATGTTGATGATATCATTTTTGGGTCTACTGATCCAAAGATGAGTCAGGATTTCTCCAAGCTTATGACAGACAAATTCAAGATGAGTGCTATGGGGGAGATGAACTTCTTTCTTGGTTTACAAGTTCAGCAGAAAGAGGATGGTATCTTCATCTCCCAGGACAAATATGTTGCTGAGATCTTGAAGAAGTTTGGCTTTTCTCCACATGAAAAGAGGGCTACTACTTCTATAGATAGAGAACACCCTTGGGGAAAGATTGGAGATGGGAAAGATGTTGATGTCAGGAACTATAGATCCATGATTGGATCCTTGATGTATCTTACTGCCTCCAGACCTGACATTATGTTTGCTGTGTGTGCTTGTGCACGCCATCAAGTGACTCCTAAAGAATGTCACCTTTATGCTGTGAAGAGGATCTTTAGGTACCTAAGATGTTATCCTAGTCTTGGTTTGTGGTACCCAAAGGATTCACCATTGGAGCTGATTGCATATTCAGATAGTGATTATGGAGGTGATAAGTTTGATAGGAAATCCACAACTGGTGGATGTCAGTTTCTTGGGAGTAGGTTAATATCTTGGCAATGCAAGAAACAAACAGTGGTGGCTAATTCTACAACTGAAGCAGAGTATGTGGCTGCAGCTGCATGTTGTGGTCAAGTGTTGTGGATTCAGAACCAGCTGTTGGACTATGGGTATAATTTCATGCATACTAAGATATTTGTTGACAATAATAGTACTTTATGCATCATTAAGAATCCTGTACATCATTCTAAAACTAAACACATAGAAATTAGACACCATTTTATAAGAGATTGCTTTGAGAAAGGTTTAATAAAACCAGATAGGGTTGACACTGAGGAAAATGTGTCAGATTTATTTACTAAACCTTTTGATGCTGGGAGATTTCAATACTTGGTAACAAGTATTGGAATGGTTAATCTCACTTAATATGTGTTTTGGATTTTTTTTGTAAAAGTATGTACAGGATGATGCATTATTATTATTGGTCTTTTTGATGATTTAGATTTTCCACTCTATTTTTCTAACACTGACAAAGGTTGCTTGAACACTGATAAGTGTTTTTGCAACGTTGTCAGCAATATAATTGTCTAAACGCTGACAAAGCTTCCCTCAACGCTGTCATGTGTTATCGGGGCGTTGTCAGCAACAATGTTAGTTTTATGGTTTTCTATCTAAATGTGCAGATGATGTTAGCAGTATACCATTGGATACAGAGTTGCTTATGGATCAATGGAGAAGCATTTGGACAAGTTTTTATTTATGGATGATGGTTGGAATGTCTCATTCCTATCTTGACATAAATTTTTTATGTTCATGCATGATTTTAGCAAACTTTTTGTATCATAGTTTAAGGGGAGGTTTTAGGAACCTTTAGGATGTTTGGGTATCCATATGATACTCTTATCACAATTCTAGATTGTGTCCACAGGTGAGTATGAGTTAGTTTTACTAAATCATGAGGCACTGTAGCATGCATAGTATATCAACTTTGCATGCTGCCAAGACATTTTTGGCCTAGAATTGGTTGTGGTCTGTTGGGAGACTTGGGAATGATTTTGATATGGGATTTTACCTGGGAGTAACAAGGATTTTATAAGGTAACTTTGTTGATAAGAGTTTTGGTTAGCAAGGGACACTAGAGGACTGTTATGTCTATCTTGCTTATGCAAGTGTGCATAACTGGACAGTGCTTGCCGCCCTATGATAATTATCAGCTTTTGGTTATCTTCTCTAGGATAAATTACTTGTTAAGGTCATTTTTCACTTCTTAAAATAATTTTATTTTTGGACGCTGACAAGAATTTTCCAAGCGTTGTTGTGACCAAATTGGACGCTGACATGGCTTTAGGCAAACGTTGACAAGATTATAGCCGTTGGGCGTTGATAGGTTATTTTTGACCGTTGACACTCAATGGGACCTACCCAGTTGTTACTTTTTGACATATTTTCAATCCGTAATTTTAGGAGTTGTTACTTTCATTTAATGCATGAGATAACTTATAACTTTTTCAATATTTTCATGATTGATTTTTGAAAATCTTTGCCTATTTTTGGGCCAATAACATGCATTCTTTCTCTCCTATAAATTTGTCTCCTATTTTAAACAGGGTATCTATAATTCTTGTCTAACAATTTTCTCTTATCAACTTCATCTTCTACACTTAACATTAACAGCTTTCATCAATGGCACCAAAGTTTAACTCAGCAGAATTGGCATTGGGGTTCAGATCACAACACAACATGATTGCTTATCTTGAAGCTGATGATGCTCTGTTTCCCCAATACACACAAATGGTGGCGTATTTGAACGCATCCCCACTAAGGTATGCTCTTTCTCATGCACCACTCATTCCAGTCACACACATTAAGCAGTTTTGGAACACTGTCAGTTCCTCAACAGTTAATGGAGTGACCACATTGACTTCTATTGTTCATGGGAGATCTTGGGTGGTTACTGAGGCTTTGGTAAGCCAAGCCTTGCATCTTGATGATGCTGATGTTATAGCCACCCTTCCCATAAATGAAATAGAACAAGGGCTTAGGGCTTTGGGATATCCCTTTCCTAATGAAGGTACTCTAAACAAGTATCATAAGCAGGAATTTTCCCCAGCCTGGAAGTACCTCATACATGTCCTCCTTCAATGTTTGAGTCCCAAATGTACTGCACACAATGAGATCAATAGATCCATTGCAAGTGCTATTGTGTGCATTGCAACAGGGCAAAAATATAACTACTCTAAAATGATTTTTGAGGGGATGTGTAAAAACAAGGGGACAAAAATGACTTTAGCTTATCCCCGTTTTCTGCAAATGGTTTTTGATGATCAAGGTTATTGCTCAAGGGATCACAATGATTTTTATAAGATCCCTGAGCAAAAGAAAGCTATTTTTATGAAGATGGATTCACCACCCCATAGAGACTTACCTTTAACCCAAGCCATGCTTGCTGTTATTGCAGCAGCACAACCCCAACCAGACCCCCAACCTCCAATTGCCCCTCAACCACAACTTGAACCCATTTCTGAACCTTTACCTTCACCTGAACACATGCAACTTGACCAAGAACACTTTGACGCTGACACATCAAATGTTGGCGTTGATGTGCCTATTTCCAACGCTGACACACAACCTTCACAATCCCAAACACCCCTTAACCAACCCACATCCACCCATTCTTCCACACCATCTTCCACACCCCCTGAATATAGGTTGATGAAACGCCAAAGGACTACTGGAGTGTTCTCCTCTGGTGGTCCTAGCCATGAAGCAGAGAGAACGACCACCACAAGTGTGGCTGGTGACCTAGATGAGGCTGGGACTATTGGTTCTGGCTTAGAAGCTGGCCAAGGCAGTCCCACCATCATTAAGTCCTCATCCATGCCCAATGAATCTGACTTGGGAGGTCAAATCCCCATTTTAGAAGAGGGCGGACTGGAACTAATGACTCTTATGGAATTGACGGCAGTCTGCATTAGCTTGCAAAAGCAAAATGCAGACTTAGTACAAATTGTCAGCTCACAAGGCCTTGAACTCAAGCAATTGAGGGAGAGGATTGTTGTTTTGGAAAGTGATCGTGTTAGAAGGGGTATGGAGGAGTCTTCCAAAGGGGAGGAAGATGAAATAAATCTGAGTGATAAGGGCAGCCAGGATGGTCAATCAATGGATGTTGCTGAAGCCCTTACAACTTTGAAGAAACAAACAGGTTTTGATACGTCCTTAGTCTCTCCCACCAATTTAAATTTATCATTTACAGCTATGTTGAGAGAGGTTACACAAGGCGCTGAGGGAAAATATTTGAGCGTTGACAAGGCAAATTTGGACGCTGATAGAAGTATTTTGGGCGCTGATAGGATAAATTTAGGCGTTGACAGACCTGCACATGAAGGTGATGTATCCCAGTCATCATCTATCATCAAGGAGGTTTCTACTCAGGTATTACCATCTACCTTACCAACCATTGCACCATCAGATAAGGGTAAGGGTAAAATGGTAGAAGAGTTTGTTCCAAAAGATGCAACCCAAGTTGAATTTGATAGAAGATTGGCTGAACAAATGATGGAACAAGATGAAAAGGAGAAGTCACCATTTGTTGTGACTTCAGAAGAAGAAAGTGATGGAGCTAGCTCAGACTCAAGTGTAATGATTATAGAACCTGAAAGGCTTGAGTATGGAGATGAGTTGGCCAAAGAGAAGCTGAGAGAGTTGAAATTGCAGGTTGACTTTGACATGCCAGAGGTGGTTCAAATGTACAATTCTTGGGAAGAAAGCTGCATGGATAATCCAGACTTGACCATTTCAGATCAAATATGGGGTTTGGAGCTTCTTCTTAGAGTTCAGAAGTATTGTAAGGTAATTTTGAAACACAAGGCAAGCAATATTCTCTCAGAGTTAAAAAGGGATAGAAGGGAGCTCTACTTTATGTTGCTTAGATGTCATGGAGTTGGATGGACATATCAGAAGTTGAAGGCTTTGACATTTGATGAGTTGGAAAACAGGGCTTATCCCATTTGGGTGAGAGTGCAGGAAGCAAACACTCTCAGACTTCTTTCAGATGAAAGAAAGATGAAACTTGCAGAAGAAATGGAAATCAAGAAAGCTATGATGGTTCCCAGGCCAGTGAAGAAGGGAATTAAATTTGAGTTTCCAAAAGATATGGATCCACTATATCCAAGTGAAGCAGTTATAAGAAAGAGCCTCAAGCTCTCCCCATTAGAAGCTTCACATATGGTGCAAGTTTTACCATTAGATTCCAGGAACCCAATTGTGAGCTATGAAGAAGATGAATGTGGGTTCTGGAAGATTGGCAGATTTGGCAAGGAGGTACACACTTTTACCACTCTCATATCTTTATTTGCAAGTTGTGATAGAGAAGACTTGGTGGACCTTTGGAGGTTACTGGAGACCAAGTATGAGGCTGAAGCACCAACTTCAGCTAATGGAATAAAACTTTGGACCACATTCAAAAGAATGTGTGGGCCAAAAGATGAAGATCCTGCTATATGGAAGGATCTTGAAGATGACCTCAGTGGTCTTCAATGGAGGTTATATTCAGCTGCTGGTGTATACCATTTGAGTTCTACAAAGTTTGCTGAGTATCTACTTGTGGATGCTTAGTATTTCATATCCAAGGCTGTTTTGGAAAAGATGAAGGACACTCAGCTGGAAATAGATTATTCAAGTGACGTGGAAAAAGATTTGATCAGATTTATTCATTACCAATATGAGAAGGTTTGTCAGACTCCTCCTCATCCTTAATGCTTATTCAGAAACTTGATCATAAGAGTGGATATCAAGTTTAGGGGAGGATTGTTGGGAATAAATTAAGGCCAGATCACTTGAGCGCTGACAAGAACAATTCAAGCGTTGATAAGAACAAAGCAAGCGCTGACAGCTCAAGCGTTGACAAGTTAAAGTCAAGCGTTGACACATTGAAGACAAGCACTGATGGAAGATATAATCTACACGTTTATTATATTCTAGAATACTTCTAGTAAGGATAGAAACGACAATGTATTTTCTATATTTATCTTTACCTAGAATAGCTGATACGTAGATTATTGTACAAGGCTTCTTATGTCTATAAAAGAAGGCCTTTAGGTTATAAGTTTGATATAAGTTTTCGTTTGTAAATATCTTTCATTGTAAGCAAGTTCGACATTCATAATCAAAGTGAAAGTTTGTTTACATCTTGTGTGTTCTTGTTTAAGTGTTAAATTCCGCATAACACTTAGATTCATAAAGCATATACAAAGGTTTCTCTACGTGTATTACTTGATCTAATCTCGTATACACAAAGCTAATCGATCTAAGTTTGGGATCAACAAGCTCCACTGCATAGGTGCCTGTAAGATTAGTCAATTAGAGATCCTCTGCCGTGCTAGGAGAATCCCCCCAACCGTAGAATTATTCCGGCTCTTTTATGTTCCCAACATAGTAAACGGTTGGGTATCTTTTAAGAAACGATCCTCTAAGAGTCCCCAATCGCACAATAAACCAATGGATTCATTGAAAAACTGGTACGACCACTACTTTTTCATTGACGCAGTGGTATGGCCGGGCGATTACACCTTTAGAACTAGGATACCCCACGAACCCAAGCCGCACACAAGTACATACAACCCCCGACATTCCCAAGAATTAGATCTGAATAGGACCGGGTTCCATAGAAGCCTTCCCGAGTCATTCCTATGTTTGCTAGGGATTAGCCGCAATTACTTTGGTCCATCCAATAGGTATCCCGTGTTTTGGAGAAGGCAGGGTGAAGGTAGGCTAACATCCGTACGCAAAAATGTATTCAATTATTTGATAAATGGCTAACATATGTTGTTTTGTGCTGGGCAGAAATGAACTTCTTTGGACTTTTGCGTCAGGGCGACCCAAAGCTTGTACCGGAGGGTTCCCGTCCTCTCCGTGAGAATGAACGACCCCTTCTTGAGCATACCCGAAACGTGACAGTTTCTCTCGAAGCCGTGCAAGATCCCCACTCAGACGAGGAAGAGCATGGATATAATGGTGGTGGTGGTAACCGCATGCATGAAGGAGGAGCCGGACCCTCCTCACCACATAGGGAACAGCAGGGAGATAATATTGACTTAACCACCTCCAGCCTTCGCCGGATGATGGGTGATGATGATGAAGAAGTACAACAAGTAAACCTGGAAGAAGAGGAAGAAGAAGTGGAAGAAGAGGTCGAGGAGGAGATCGACGAAGCAACAGCTCAGCCCGTCGCCAGGCGTACCCGAAAAAGAAGCAACCGAGCGAGGAGAACTGCTTCATTCGAGATTGGCGGACACAACGCTCCTGCCAAGAGACTTCGAGAAGACCACCCCTTGTACCAATCTGTCGGGAGTGCTACCCAGGGTTCCGAGACTATCCGGGCCGCATATGTCGATCCCGTCACTCAGATTGCCCCAACCGCCTCCGAATTAGCAAGAAACGACATGTAAGACTCCATCCTAATATGTAAGAATGACAAATTTCCTGGTAAGCAATACTTAATATATTTCCCAATACTTGTTGCACAGGGACGACCAGACTGGTGCCGCGCCTCCTTCTGACACCCAAATTGATAAGGGGAAAGGAAAAGAAGTGGAAAGAAACCCCACGGCCCCCACAAAGTCCGGCCCTGTATTTGAAGAAGGTTCACCCACAGCCTCCCAAGACCTCCCAGCGTCCGGCCCCCCTCAACCGTTCAATCCTGTATGGAATATCACAACGGCATCACGAATGAGGGACGCCGATGAGTGCCGGGATTACCTCAACAATTGCATACCACCAGGCTTGGTGCGAGAGGTAAATGCGCTCAGCCATGCAGACTTGGCGGATGAGTATAATGGTGCCTTGGTACACCAAATGGCGATGGGAACCTCGATGAGGGTAAGGTTTGAAGCCGCACTTGGGCATGTTGAATCTCTCAAGAGGAAAGTTGGACGGAGGGAGAAGATGATCGTGGATAATGAAGCCCAAATTGCAGACCTCCAATCCCAACTGGCCAGCGCCGAGGCGACCATAAAAAAGCAGTCGGCCCGCGCGAATGAATACGACCAACAAGTGGCCAATCTTGAGTCACAACTAGATGCTGCAACCACCAAGGTACATATCCGTGCCGCACCACCCATATTCTAAAAGAAATATATTATAACACTTTATTTCTTATAGGTAGCCACGGCGGAAGCTTCTGCCCAGTCGTACTCCAGCCAGGTAGATGTGCTTAACAAGAAACTAGAAGACGCGCACCTGGCCGTCCAAAGCATGGAGAAGGTACAAGGGGAACTTGCTGATGAGAGGGCTGTCACCCAAGAGCTGAAAGAGGCATTTGCCCAAAAAGAGTTAATGATTGATGCCCTCACCGCTGAGCGTGACAATGTGCTATGCCCCCAACTGCTAACAGCTATTGCCGATCGTAGGTGGATGGTCGGGCATGGAGCACGCCTGGCCGTCATAAAGGTCTTAGAGGCCCCGAAATTTGTGCAACAATTTGCAAGCCTTGTGTCCGATGGTATTGACCACGGACGTCATGAGGGAATGGTTGAGGCCGTTGAGCTGATCAAGAAAGGGGAAAACTTTATTAATCATGCCTTCTTTAACCCTGAAGCTGCTAACAAGATGACTGCTTCCATGGTCGCGATGCGCGATCTGCACTATCCATTCTTGGATGAGCTGGAGGCCACCAAAGATGCGTCAAATATGGAAATCATGGAAAGGCTAAGTCTTAGTACGTTTTCCCGTGCTTCCTTCACTCCATCACCCAGCCACCTGACGCTCCCTATATACGAGGACGTAACCAGGATCATGCTTGATGAAGAACCCTTAAGTGTGGTGCTGGAGAGGAATGCGGCTCAAGCCCATAAGTGGAAAGAAAGTGATGAGTGGTTGTCGTGTCTGGTCGAGGAACAAGTGGAAATGGGTAAGTTTTTCCCCCCTATGTAGGATGCTCCTACTTTATGATCCCTTTCAGACACTTTGGTTTGTAACCTCTGAATATTTATTGTTTCTATTCGTCCGTGCATGTACACGGCTAACAACATTTGTATTTTGTGTATAAGTCCGTGAGTGACCACGGCAATTTTGTTATCTATATTGGAAACTTGTGTATTTTTTACTGTGTTAAATATTGTACCTCAATACTGTATGATATATCACGTCTTACACACAAAGAAAGAAAATACATACAAGTCTATAATTTACTAGACATGCGACGTGCGTCTTTACTATGCGGAGCATTGTGCGGCTACGGCATATGAAACTTACCCCAACGTCTTGTGAGTAAGGTGTCTAGTAAGGATACATGATCCGTGCGACTGAGGTTGCATCCCTCTTACGCGGCAAGTTGAATTAGTAGGTTCACTTAATCCTCTTACCCTGCCTGGAGTCGTATAGTACATGTACAGTAATTTGAAAGAATGCATATGAATGAAACATGGCATATTATAATATAAGTAAAATTCATACGACTAACAAAAAATCTAAAAAATGATTTGCACGAAACAGGCCGTGGAGCTAGCTAGGCACCACGACATTTTATTAGAACGTTTACACTTTTGTTTGAACAATGATGACAAGTCCTAAAAAACAAGAAAGGAAACTAAACAAACATAAGAAAAACAAAACAGATAGACCGCATGGTTCTTTATTAAGACCGCATATAGCGAAGTACCCATGCGGAAGCCGTAGCTTTCAAAGATAGAACCTTTTGAGATTGGAAATATTCCATGTGCGCTCTAGGTCGCGGCCATCCATGTCACGTAACTTGTACGCGCCTCGTCCCAAGGCTTCAGTGACTTCATACGGTCCTTCCCATTTAGGGCCCTGCTTTCTTATATTCTCCGCTCGACTTGCTTCGTTAGCACGATAGACGTAGTCTCCCGGTCGAAAAGAAACACCCTTGACCTTGGCGTCATAATAAGCCTTCATCTTAGCCTTGGACTTAGCCTCATTGATGGCTGCTATTTCCCTTTTTTCTTCCAACAGATCCAGGTTGATTCGCAGCTGTTCATCGTTTGTGACGACATTAACTTCCGCCGTGCGGATGGTAGGCATCCCTATTTCTGCTGGTATAACGGCTTCAGTGCCGTAAGCCAATGCAAATGGAGTATCTCCGTTGGCTGTTTTGATCATAGTTCTATGCGCCCATAGCACATGTGATAACTCATCGACCCATTTGCCACTTCGTTCGTCCAAGCGCGCCTTGATGCCATTCCCCAAGCTTCTATTTGCCCGTTCGACAAGGCCATTTGTCTGTGGATGCTTAACAGATGCGAAGCGCCGCTTGATGTTCAATGATGCACACCAATCTTTGAATGGGTTGTCCGTGAACTGCTTGCCGTTGTCCGAGATGATTTCTCCTGGTAGACCAAAACGGCACACAATATGTTCCCAAACAAACTTCTTAACTTGTTTGCCTGTGATAGACTTGACTGCCTTGGCCTCTATCCATCGTGTGAAGTAGTCCATCGCAACAATCAAGAATTTAACTCCCCCCGTAGCTACAGGAAATGGTCCTGCAATGTCGATTCCCCACTTATAGAATGGTCATGGGGACGTGATAGGTGTAAGCTCCTGCGGCGGGTGCCGCAGCACTGGCCTATGCACTTGGCAATCACTACGCTTGCGAATTATGTCGCGCGCGTCTCTGTGCATGGTAGGCCAATAATATCCCGTTCGTAAGGCTCTAGCTACCACGGATCGTGGACCTACATGCATGCCGCACAACCCTTCGTGTATGTCACTGATTACGTAAGAGGCCTGACGTGGTCCAACACACCGCAGCCACGGCTGCAAGAAAGAGCGCTTGTAAAGGATGGCTTCTCGAAGTTCGAAATGATGCGACTTCCTTCTGATGCGCCGTGCTGCTTTTTCCTCGTCTAGAAGGGTCTCACTAGTCAAATAGTTGATAATCGGGGTCATCCATGTAGGTCCATCCTCCTCAACTATAGCAGCAACCTCCCCTTCTGTTATAGATTTCTCCTTGAGTATTTCCACCAAGACTTGTTTAGACAAGTGAGCGAAGCTTGTGGATGCGATCTTGCTAAGAGCGTCCGCCTTCTTGTTCTCGCCCCTTGGCACCTGCTTGATGGAAAACTTACTGAAAGTCGCGATTAGCGACTTGACTTTTTCCAAGTACCTGACCATGTTGTCCTCCTTAGCCACATATCCACCTAGAATATGGTTCGCGACAAGCCGTGAGTCCACATAGGCCTCAAGGTTACGGACTCCCATTCGAGCGGCGATTTTTATACCCGCAATTAATGCTTCATATTCCGCTTCGTTGTTAGTGGTCGTGAACTCAAAACGGAGGGCGTACGTGAATTCCATTCCTTCTGGATTTGTGAGGATGAGACCAGCTCCGGACCCGTCCGTACACGAAGATCCGTCCGTGAACAACACCCATGGTTCTGTTGGAGTCTCGTCTTGCTTAACGATTGGCCCTGTGACAATCCGTCAATTTATGGTTGATATTTTATTCTCAGTGTTATTTAAAAACAATTTACAATATGAACTCACATATTTTTGGGAAGAAATTTGGATTTACGTCTTGGAGTAGCATCGACTACGTCTAAACCGGAGGATTCAACGTTACGTGCTTACGTTTACGTACACCGTCTTTGGTGACAGTCCGACATTTCAGAAAATAAATTTATCCGTGAATATTATTTTGGAGTTTTAAATTTGTGTTGGTTCATAAACTCACAAATTTACGAGAAGAGACTAGGACTTACGATTTTATTTTAACGTCCTTTACGACTAAACCGGAAACCTTAGGATTACGTATTTACGTTTTCGAACTCCGTTTTTGATGAGATAATTTTTATTAGATTCGTTTTGTGCCGTTGATTCATAATTTATAAAAACGTTTTTCGTAAAACGACCCGAGGGCACGCAAATCGAGGAAACTAGAATCGAGGAATACCCGTAAATTAGTGGGGATGAGACAAGATAACTCTTGCCCCACCCTCCTACATGTGGCATCCATAATAAGCTTATGGAAGCTAAGTGTTAAGCTTAAACCAAGACTAAGGACACTTGTCCTTAGCCTTCCACCAAAACCACCAAAGTTACAAAACAAGTAACTTAAACCATTTATCTCATTTTCAACCATGCAAACCACCCAAATTCTCTCTCAACTCTCTCCTATGCCGTCCACTCTTCACCCAAAACAACCCCCATTTGATCTTGATTCAATCATAAATCATATGTATAATTTACACATGATGAAAACCCATTGAAGTTATGAAGATTGGAGGTGATCTTAACATGTAAAAAGGAGTTTTCAAGGGAGTTTGGGGCTGATTTCTCAAGGAGTTTTCATGAAGAACAAGGGCTGATTATTGGAGGAATCTACAAATACTTGGTGATCCTAGAAGTGATGTTGATATCTCATAAGATTGGTTACCCAAAACCAAGTCTTGTTCATCATCAACCCCATCTTTTCATCACTTTGGTGGTATAGAGATTGTTCTTCCCATCCTCTTGTTATTTTGATTATGTAAACATGTATTTTATTTCCTATTGTATATGTATATGATGATTATATGATGATAAAAATGTTATGTGGGGATTTGGTGTTGATAAACATGATTAAAAAGGTGAAAAACCATAAGAAACAAGGTTAAAATCTTGGTTAAATTTGATGGCTGTATAAAACAGTAAAGAACCATATGGTAAACTGATAAAATGATGAAGTAGAATGGGTTTACAGTAAGCTATGGGTCTTTTACACATGTGAGAGTTGGCCATGCAATGGAATCATTGTAATGAGTGAGATATGATCAAAACAAGTTTAGGGTATAAATCTGAGGTTACTGTTTTGGACGATTTTTAGAAAATATTTAGAAGATGATTCAACAGTAGCTATAGAAGAGTTAAATGTAGCACATATCATGTAGTTTATGTTATAAAAAAATGAGCTTCTATCTCCATATAGAACTCAAGATATGACAGTTTTGGTGAAAGTGAAGATAAAAATCAGATTTTGGAAATTAAAGTATAATAATATTATATAAGCACTCAAAATTATAATGTATACAATGTAAAACTAAAACCCACTAACTTATGGATTTTATTTATATAAGTATGTAAAAGGTTAAATAAGTGGACATTTTATAAAAATGGTAACTTGTTAAGTTTTATAAGTTATAAAACTATAAACATGATTTTTACGACTTTTTCGGCTAATACCGTAAAATTAACGTTTTTGTTAAACAAAACTTAGATGGTTGGACCCGTCTAATGTAAACTTTATAAAACTTATATACTGATATATAGACATGTATAACAAGTAAAAACCGATAAAACCCGAACTATAGGACATACGGACATTAACGAGCTAAGTAAACATATTGGACTAATAATTGAACTAAATAAGTTAAACCATTATAAAAAGGACTTATTGGACTTAACCCATTTGGGCCCAACTTGAAAGTTTAAATACTGATAATATAAGTATAACATGGATTGATACAAGTTAAAGAACTCATAATAAGTTTATTGGACTTAAAACACGTAAATAGGTAAAACTAGTAAACTAGTATAAACGTTACCGACACATAACACAAAAATGAGTAAATGAGGATATGTAAACCCACTTGATCATCATATATATAAAATCATCATATGTATACATAATTTTTATTTTTATAAAGTCATTGGACATGAGTCTAAGACGAGTATTATTTGTCTAGGTTTCCGTGATTGAAGCACGTATCGTACGACCAAATTGCCGATAACCCGTCTTCCCACATCAATGTGAGTTCATAGCCTCGCACTCTTTTAAATGTTTTTATAAATGTTTTATAAACCCGCGAGGGAGATAACATGTTAAGTTTTTATAAAATAGGACACCATTTGTCCCGATTGTTTGTTTATTGATTTTGGACCCGAATGATTGAATGACCCAATTGTATGACCCGATAAATGATTAAAGGACCCGATAGATGAAATCAAATGGATTATTAAAGTTAGGTTATGTCACTAAAAGTCCCATTAGCATGAATTGTGAACTACCGGGATTTGGTAGACGCTTATGCATTTAATAGTACTATTTGGGGACGATCACCCCAGTTCGCGCCTTGACGGTTGATCCCCGTCGTGCCACATTGATTGGTAAGCGAATTTATGTATGAGAAGATTTCCATAGCGTGACCTTTGTGACGACAGGCTACTTTAGATGGGCAAAATTGGTATCGGGTTAGCTACCCGTTGTTGGTTTAGTAAGGTAACAATGTCATGCGGCTTATAATAATCCAAAACTAACGAAATACTACTAGACGCTCCGAAGTGCGATGTATTGCCTGACTAGCAATACAGGGTCATACTATTGATATTATGTTTGTATTTTGGTTTTCATAACCATATTCATATAACGGTTTTCATTTTTATACAACGTCATAAGACGTATTGTATGATGTTTTTACGACATTGGCTCGTATAATGATTTTTAAGGCAAATGCCTATATTATAATTTTGATGAAGATTTGTATAAAATGACTTTGGCTATTTTATGGCCTATTAAAATGATTTGTACAAAATGATTTTCAGTAATAATTTTATACTGATATTATATTGATGGATTTTATTAAACTCTATGAATTCACTCGGCGTTATCGCTGACCTTTTCTTTTAACATGTTTTATCTCAGGTACTTGAAGGTAATTCTCGGGAAGACGACAAGAATTCATGGCCCGCACTTAAATTATAATTTCCATTCAAATGTTTGTAAAACCTGTATTAAATACAATGACTTGGGACCTATGTAACTTTGATATTTATGAATGGAAATGCTTTATTAATAAACGACACGATTTTTATGCGTTGTCTATGATGTGAGTAATGTGCTATCCCGTAACACCAACTAGTCTTCCGCTGTATTGAGTTGTATAAATTTGGGGGTGTTACAGTTTGGTATCAGAGCTCTCGTTATAGAGAACGAAAGATTTTTAAAACCAAGGTTTTGAATAAAACATTTCAAAATCATTTAACTATAAACATTTTTCACAAAATGTCTAAAAATCTTTTGACTATAACGGTGCCGAAGAATTCCCGAGTTACCGACAAGGCTAAGACTGAGAAGTGTTATTTTAATATATATAACTTGGATTATATATATATGATGTAATTTTATTACATGATTGTTTGATGATTATTTTGATTTTTATACGAGGTATTTATACGACGTAGATTGTCACAAGAAACCCTAACTCCCCTAGTAAATTAATCGAAGCTATTCTCGTAGGAATTCTAGCTATCCTAGATCTAAACCAAGTTGTGGATATTTATGATCCCAACAAATGGTTGATATTCGTAGAAATGTAGATATTAGTTGATTGTGATATTGAAAAAGAATTGGCGAGATTAAATCTGATATCGATGCCATGACGATCTTTTCTTATAGAGTGGAGTTTGACAAAACGTTACCACCAAGAAAGATGTCATCTGATTCGTTGTCATCCAATTCTTAAATTGAAATCAAAAGGGTGAATGTTGCACTTGAGGCTGTCATTGGAACCATTACCCAAAAGCCTCATGCCACTAATACCTTTCCGAGAAGTCTAGTTGAATGATCAAGTCATTTCATATTAATGACTCATTTGATAATTGTTGTTGTAAGAGCTATTAGGATTGGAAATTAAGTGTTGATTCATATTGAGATTGTATTGCCTTTACAAGGCTGAAGAATAAGGTTGTAAGTATTGGATAATGAGGTAGGATATCGAATTGAGTATAAAATTTGTTGAAACTTGAATAAAGTAAAATTTAACTTGTGTGGAATAAGAAATTGTTAAGAAGAAGTCGTTAAGTCCTGTGATAGAATTATAAGGTTTTAAATGATTATTGAATTCGTGTTAAGTGTTGTTCCTAGGCCATTCTCCACTAACGAGGATGCCCAGTGTCCAATAAATAAATTGAAGAAATCTTCTTCTGAATTAGGACCGATGGATCTTCCGGGACAGGTGGGACACCTAATGACTCTTGTAGATTAGTATTCATTGTGGTATCTTTTAAAAATCCCTAACTTAACTGAGATATCAGTTGGTAGGATGAGTTCTGAGAATTGTATGACATAGTGACACGTAATGCGTTACGGTACAATTTTGACTTGTTTGTGATTAATGAAAAAGACTACCTTTGATTGCTAAATTCTACATGTATCGATGTTATCTATCCTTTATTGCTTCATCCTAGTGTTCGCATTAGTGATGTAACCATTGAACAAGTACTCATCTTGATTTGAGTTACGTTGTGAATCATTCTTCGTGAGTGCCATCGAGGTCATGAACCTCATGATTATTTGGCTAAGGCTCATTTCCTATCATATTGTAGTTAAGATCTTGGTGAACAAGCTTTCATCACTCTTTTACAGATCACTCATTGTTTTTATAAGATAAAACCGTATCCATTAAGAAAAATTGAATTTTCATCACTATAAGGATTATTCAAAGTAAGATTTATAAGTGATTGTTATCGAAATGAGATTGTTTATAAAGTACCTTTGAAAACTTAACTGTTTTTATAACAAAGAAAATCTTTGTAAATTTATTCTTGATTCTTATTTAAGAATTAAGCATGAAAATGTTTTTATTATAAACATGATGATAAAATTTTGACGAACTGAGTATTGCATCGTTAATCTTGAAATTGTATATAGTTGCGCGCCTACATACATATTGGAATGGACTATGCAAGGCTGATTAGTAGTCACCATAAAACTGATTAATATACACTACATTTTCTTTAAAGATTGTGAAAGACTAAATTTTATGAGATCTGCAAGAAGTGAAAAATAAGGACATAGTGTTAGGGACACCTACATATGTGCCTGTAGCATCTATTCTTCTGAGTCGAATTTACTCATCTGTGGAATTTGTCTTATTTGACAAATTGATATTTCGTTCTTGTCCAATTCTCCCGTAGTGAGATTCTTAGGAAAAATATCTGATTACCGAGTGTTGATACCTGATTGGATGTATCGACGTTCTTATCATTTCTTTTGATTAGATTTCATTTGAATGACCTGGGTAACGATCCGAGGAGCTTTCGAATGCGTTCTCGAATCATGAAAACATCGGATATATTCATATTCATTAAATGTTTTAGTCTGTATCTGATTTGAAATTCTCTCGCGTAGATTATGCGTTGACCCTACTCTTTTAAGGTTAGTTACGTCTCCTAATATCCTTGAATTGTGAAGGATTATGAGTTATTATTACACTTTTGAGAAGTTCACATCTTATCGACGGAAATGGAACTGGAAAGTTGATAGTGCCAGTAGAATGGATTGATTGATTATGACATGACGACATTGTCTTAATTGATGGGAACTCGAGTAGAATTCTCCCTAAATGATAAGATGCTGATTATCAAAAGTGATCTAAATAATTCTTGATGGATGACCATATCCTGTATTAAGACTTGAAATTATACCGTGAACGGTTGTGAACTAGTTATAGATATTGTAATATAGTAGAACCTGACATAAATGTATTAAAAGATGATAATGTTATCTGAAGCTTTAGTAAGTATTTTTTTTGGTGAATTACCTAGACTTTCGCCATTAAGGCAAGTTGAAATTGGTATTGATTATATTCCCGGTGCTGCACCTATGGCTTGTGCACTGTACGTCAGCACCATCTAAATTAAAGGAATTACCGTACAACTGAGAGTTTTCGGAGAAAGATATCATTATACCAAGCCTGTCATCATGAAGAGCTATGGTGATATCATTCCTTATATTTATAGATTACTGTGAACTGAGTAAATTGACAATCGAAAACGATATCCATAACTCGAAATGGAAGATTTGTTCGATCATTTACAAGGTTATAGCGTATGTTTTAAATATTTCATCCACGGCATGGTTATTATCAACTTCGCATCTGCGAAAGAGATTATCTATTCCAATCATCACATCCCGAACTTGTGATGAACGTTATGAGCTTCACGAGATGTCGTTTGGATTGACAATGCACATGTAGTATTCATAATTATGATGAATCACGTGTGTAGGCTGTAATTTGATAAATTCATGCTCGTGATCATTAAGGACTTAAACCTTTACATTGTTTGACCGTGTGATTAATAGATAATGGAAGCTATATTGACTTTTCAAAGATTAGAACCATTAACTCTTAGGGATTAAAAACTTAATCCTTTACATAAAATGACCGTTGGATTAAAAATGGTAAGATGTATTCATATAGACTTTTCAAAAATTAAGAGCCCTTTTAAGACTTTGGAATTTTACCAAAAAGAAAGTGCAAATATGTTTTAACAAATGTTTTAACAAAGGATTTTAAGGGATTATTCCCTTATACACAAACCATTTAACTAAACTTCTGTTTAGGGGTAAATGTTTGTGTATACCTCAAGATAACTTAAGAAGGATTGAGTAAAACAGATAAAGATAATAGTAAAGACGAAACTAAAACTTAGAAAATGTGAAGAAATTCTGAGTGAATTGTAGACATGATATTTATTTCATCAAGGAAGGTGAACGTAATTACTGACGCATAATATAGAAAGAATATCTGAGTGAATTGTGGACATGATAATTATATCATCATGAGAAGTGAATATAGATACCGACGCATTATGTAGAAAAGATAAAGAACCAGTTAGGACATGTTCCATAATAATGAAGGTGCAAAATAAATTGCCGAACGATATAAAGATAAACGATGTTGTAAGAAGGATAATATAAATAGTGAAAGGTTTCACGGCTAATGTGAACCATTAGAATTGAGAAGCCGATGGCGTTAGATGTATAAAAGGCCACTGGTGGTTGCCTAAATATGGAAGATTGTGAGATATAGTTATGTTGGAATTTGTAAGTATAAGTATTCTATTTATGTCATTTCTGACTAGAAGTATTTTTGTCTGAAGAAGTTGTACTAATGGCAAATTATGAAGGCAGACATCGCCTCATACATTAATAAACGTCTAGCTATTGCAAAGGTCATCATCTGAATTTGATTCGATTTGGATCATCGTCGACAGACTGACCAAATCTGCTAATATCATTCTCGTTAATGATAAGTGCAAAAGAATTATGTAAACATAGTGTGCCTGTATCGAACATCTTTATCAAGATCCTCGCTTCGCATCGAATTTCTAGAGATTTGCTCAGAAGTCATTGAGAACGAACCTTGATGAGAGTACTATGTACCACCCCAATCGAAGGGACGAGGTAAAGTAACGATACAAAATACTATAAGTGCTGTTTTATGTTTGAATGATTGACCTTTGGTAATAGACCGTATAATCGCTTTCCTTTGGAAGGATTACCATTGATAATCATCGTATTAGGATTGAGATCGAATCTTTTTAGGATCTAAATATTGGAGCATCTGTAAGCAGGAGTTGAGATGAAGTCACCCGACATACACCCATTGTGAGTTGGACATGTCTCTTAGGTTTAAGGTTTCCTATGATGGCGAACCTATCCTTGCAAAATACCCGACCCGCGAGATCTGAAATGATTGTTGAAATTAGGATTTGATTATTAACTGCCGATATTGGGCAGGAGGTTATGTGAATATGAAATGTAGATCTTGAAGTGCCAAATGGGTAGCGAAGTTATGCCAAAATTTTTAACCTTGGAAAAATGAATTCATGATCTGACAAATCATGGGATATAAGTCCCCATTGTATGGGACCATTGAGATGATATAAAAGATTGGTTTGAAAGGCATATAAGCTGGATCTACCCTAGGACTTCAAAGACTGCGTGAATTATGTTTCGTATATCGAACTTGATGGAATATCTATCAAGTGAGAATCTGATTAGTCTTAGTAGAGCTTAGATCGGCGAAAAGTTGCATTCATCAGAAACCCGTGAACATCATGGATAGAGAAAGTAAGTCAACATTTAGCCTGATCTTATTCACGTAGTTAGGTTTGATGAAACTCGCGTATTATAATGGATTACACTTGTGAGAAAAGACCAAATGTGGAGGAAATAACCACATGGCAATAACTCTATAAGAAGCGAGTAGTAAGGTAAGATGATCTTTGAGGACAAAGATCCTGTTTAGGGGTAAATGCTGTGACAATCCGTCAATTTATGGTTGATATTTTATTCTCAGTATTATTTAAAAACAATTTACAATATGAACTCACATATTTTTGGGAAGAAATTTGGATTTACGTCATGGAGTAGCATCGACTACGTCTAAACCGGAGGATTCAACGTTACGTGCTTACGTTTACGTACACCGTCTTTGGTGACAGTCCGACATTTCAGAAAATAAATTTATCCGTGAATATTATTTTGGAGTTTTAAATTTGTGTTGGTTCATAAACTCACAAATTTACGAGAAGAGACTAGGACTTACGATTTTATTTTAACGTCCTTTACGACTAAACCGGAAACCTTAGGATTACGTATTTACGTTTTCGAACTCCGTTTTTGATGAGATAATTTTTATTAGATTCGTTTTGTGCCGTTGATTCATAATTTATAAAAACGTTTTTCGTAAAACGACCCGAGGGCACGCAAATCGAGGAAACTAGAATCAAGGAATACCCGTAAATTAGTGGGGATGAGACAAGATAACTCTTGCCCCACCCCCCTACATGTGGCATCCATAATAAGCTTATGGAAGCTAAGTGTTAAGCTTAAACCAAGACTAAGGACACTTGTCCTTAGCCTTCCACCAAAACCACCAAAGTTACAAAACAAGTAACTTAAACCATTTATCTCATTTTCAACCATGCAAACCACCCAAATTCTCTCTCAACTCTCTCCTATGCCGTCCACTCTTCACCCAAAACAACCCCCATTTGATCTTGATTCAATCATAAATCATATGTATAATTTACACATGATGAAAACCCATTGAAGTTATGAAGATTGGAGGTGATCTTAACATGTAAAAAGGAGTTTTCAAGGGAGTTTGGGGCTGATTTCTCAAGGAGTTTTCATGAAGAACAAGGGCTGATTATTGGAGGAATCTACAAATACTTGGTGATCCTAGAAGTGATGTTGATATCTCATAAGATTGGTTACCCAAAACCAAGTCTTGTTCATCATCAACCCCATCTTTTCATCACTTTGGTGGTATAGAGATTGTTCTTCCCATCCTCTTGTTATTTTGATTATGTAAACATGTATTTTATTTCCTATTGTATATGTATATGATGATTATATGATGATAAAAATGTTATGTGGGGATTTGGTGTTGATAAACATGATTAAAAAGGTGAAAAACCATAAGAAACAAGGTTAAAATGTTGGTTAAATTTGATGGCTGTATAAAACAGTAAAGAACCATATGGTAAACTGATAAAATGATGAAGTAGAATGGGTTTACAGTAAGCTATGGGTCTTGTACACATGTGAGAGTTGGCCATGCAATGGAATCATTGTAATGAGTGAGATATGATCAAAACAAGTTTAGGGTATAAATCTGAGGTTACTGTTTTGGACGATTTTTAGAAAATATTTAGAAGATGATTCAACAGTAGCTATAGAAGAGTTAAATGTAGCACATATCATGTAGTTTATGTGATAAAAAATTGAGCTTCTATCTCCATATAGAACTCAAGATATGACAGTTTTGGTGAAAGTGAAGATAAAAATCAGATTTTGGAAATTAAAGTATAATAATATTATATAAGCACTCAAAATTATAATGTATACAATGTAAAACTAAAACCCACTAACTTATGGATTTTATTTATATAAGTATGTAAAAGGTTAAATAAGTGGACATTTTATAAAAATGGTAACTTGTTAAGTTTTATAAGTTATAAAACTATAAACATGATTTTTACGACTTTTTCGGCTAATACCGTAAAATTAACGTTTTTGTTAAACAAAACTTAGATGGTTGGACCCGTCTAATGTAAACTTTATAAAACTTATATACTGATATATAGACATGTATAACAAGTAAAAACCGATAAAACCCGAACTATAGGACATACGGACATTAACGAGCTAAGTAAACATATTGGACTAATAATTGGACTAAATAAGTTAAACCATTATAAAAAGGACTTATTGGACTTAACCCATTTGGGCCCAACTTGAAAGTTTAAATACTGATAATATAAGTATAACATGGATTGATACAAGTTAAAGAACTCATAATAAGTTTATTGGACTTAAAACACGTAAATAGGTAAAACTAGTAAACTAGTATAAACGTTACCGACACATAACACAAAAATGAGTAAATGAGGATATGTAAACCCACTTGATCATCATATATATAAAATCATCATATGTATACATAATTGTTATTTTTATAAAGTCATTGGACATGAGTCTAAGACGAGTATTATTTGTCTAGGTTTCCGTGATTGAAGCACGTACCGTACGACCAAATTGCCGATAACGCGTCTTCCCACATCAATGTGAGTTCATAGCCTCGCACTCTTTTAAATGTTTTTATAAATGTTTTATAAACCCGCGAGGGAGATAACATGTTAAGTTTTTATAAAATAGGACACCATTTGTCCCGATTGTTTGTTTATTGATTTTGGACCCGAATGATTGAATGACCCGATTGTATGACCCGATAAATGATTAAAGGACCCGATAGATGAAATCAAATGGATTATTAAAGTTAGGTTATGTCACTAAAAGTCCCATTAGCATGAATTGTGAACTACCGGGATTTGGTAGACGCTTATGCATTTAATAGTACTATTTGGGGACGATCACCCCAGTTCGCGCCTTGACGGTTGATCCCCGTCGTGCCACATTGATTGGTAAGCGAATTTATGTATGAGAAGATTTCCATAGCGTGACCTTTGTGACGACACGCTACTTTAGATGGGAAAAATTGGTATCGGGTTAGCTACCCGTTGTTGGTTTAGTAAGGTAACAATGTCATGCGGCTTATAATAATCCAAAACTAACGAAATACTACTAGACGCTCCGAAGTGCGATGTATTGCCTGACTAGCAATACAGGGTCATACTATTGATATTATGTTTGTATTTTGGTTTTCATAACCATATTCATATAACGGTTTTCATTTTTATACAACGTCATAAGACGTATTGTATGATGTTTTTACGACATTGGCTCGTATAATGATTTTTAAGGCAAATGCCTATATTATAATTTTGATGAAGATTTGTATAAAATGACTTTGGCTATTTTATGGCCTATTAAAATGATTTGTACAAAATGATTTTCAGTAATAATTTTATACTGATATTATATTGATGGATTTTATTAAACTCTATGAATTCACTCGGCGTTATCGCTGACCTTTTCTTTTAACATGTTTTATCTCAGGTACTTGAAGGTAATTCTCGGGAAGACGACAAGAATTCATGGCCCGCACTTAAATTATAATTTCCATTCAAATGTTTGTAAAACATGTATTAAATACAATGACTTGGGACCTATGTAACTTTGATATTTATGAATGGAAATGCTTTATTAATAAACGACACGATTTTTATGCGTTGTCTATGATGTGAGTAATGTGCTATCCCGTAACACCAACTAGTCTTCCGCTGTATTGAGTTGTATAAATTTGGGGGTGTTACAGGCCCTTCCTCATCCGGCTTCTCGATTAGGAAATCTGCCAGGATCTGGCCTTTTAGAGCCGTCCTTGGCCTATAAGATATATTGTGCTCCCCCAATAAGATGCTCCATTTCTGTAGCCTCCCTGCCACGTCCGGTCTAGAAATAACTTACTTGATTGGCTGATCCGTAATGACCATAATTGGGTGCGCCTAAAAGTACCGGCGCAACCGCTTTGTAGCAAACACTAGTGCTAACACCAATTTTTCCATAGAGGAGTAATTCAGCTCTGGCCCTTGTAGTGTTCTACTTATAAAGTAGACCGGAGTTTGCACTGTATCTCTATCTGTCATAAGTACCGCGCTTATTGCGCCATGAGTGGCTGAGAGATACATAATGAGTTCCTCCTTTGGCCGGGGAGCTACTAGCATAGGGAGGGATGCAAGATGCTGCTTTAGTTGGCCGAAGGCTTCCTCGGCTTCATTCGTCCATCGGAAGTCTCCCTTTCTAATGTACTTCTTGAGCGTCTTAAATAGGGGTAATGACTTCTCTGCGGATTTAGATAGGAACCTATTCAGCCCGGCTAGCTTCCCATTTAAGGATTGCACCTCCTTCCGTGTCTGAGGGGACGACAGTTGTATCACTGCGTCTGTCTTCTCTGGGCAAGGTTTGATGCCGTTTGGATCAATCAAATATCCAAGGAACATTCCCTCCGTTGCCCCAAACGTACATTTCTTTGGATTTAACTTCATGTTAATCCTTATCAGCGTGTCGAATGTCTCTTGGACATCCCGGAGAAGTGCCTCCTCCGTGTGACTTTTTATCACCAAGTCATCAACATAGACTTCCATGTTGCGGCCTATCTGTGATTCAAAAGCTTTGTCCACCAACCGCTGATATGTAGCACCGGCGTTCTTCAGTCCAAACGGGATTTTCGTATAGCAATATACGCCCTGGCTCGTATGGAACGCCGTTTTTTCTACATCCTCCTCCGCCATCTGGATTTGGTGATACCCTTTATATGCGTCCAAGAAGCATTTAAAAGGATATCCACATAGGGACTCCACCTTCCAGTCGATTTCCGGTAACAGGTAACAGTCCTGTGGGCAGGCCTTGTTTAGATCCGTAAAATCCACACACATGCGCCAACTTCCGTCATGTTTCTTGACCATGAACGGATTGGACAACCACTCGTGGTAGTATACCTCGCGCATGATGCCTGCATCCACTAGTTTCCGTACTTCCTCCAATATCACTTGGCTGCGCTCAGGCGGCTGGCCGCGCTTCTTTTGCTTGATGGGTTGGTACCCTTGGCGGATCTGGAGCTTATGCTCTGCTATCGCACGTGGCACGCCTGTCATATGCTTTGGCTCCCATGCGAATATATCTAGGTTTGCACTTAAAAGAGAGCACATGGCCCTTTTGTCGCTATCCGAGAGCGCCCCTCCTATGGATACCTCCTGTTCCGGATAGTCAGGGTGAATGGCTACCTTCCAATTGGGAGGTGGTGATCCATCCTTGGGTGGAACAGGTGGAGCCGGTGTTGTCACGGTGTGACACTCGGATGCCGGTGCGATTGTGTTGTAAATGGTAACAATTCCCCCCTCAACGGGGAATTTGATCATTCCGTGCGCCGTAGAGGGTACCGCCCGTATAGCCAAAATGCCTGGTCTGCCTATGATCCCATTGTACGGAGAGTGTGAGTGTATCACCATGAAGTTCATCCACGCCGTAGTGGAATGTTCCTCATTCCCAATGGTTACAAGCAAACGTAATTGCCCTATCGGCCAGATAGTGTCTCCACTAAAGCCAGTAAGCGGCGACGTGGCCGGTACTAATTGGCTTCTTATTTCTGGGCATAACTACACGAAACAGTGTTCATACAGTACCTCTGCTGACGATCCTCCATCCACATACATGCGACGAACGTTGTGTGTCCCAATGCTTATCTTAATAGTGAGAGGCGCATCAATCGCATCGCTTGCTGCGATGGGAGGGAATGAGATTTCCCTGCCGCGTGAAAATTTTTGGCCAACTTTCTGCCTCGTGCGGCGCTGTCTGGATTGGATCATGTATATAGTCGAAGGTTTGTCCTTTTGGGGATCCTTCTTATCATACTTCTTGTTGTTGTCTTTTCCATCCTTCCAATCCTTAACTAGGTGCTTGAGTTTACTTGATTTGATCAGTGACTCAATATGCTTCTTGAGCTAGATACACTCCTCCGTACCGTGGCCTTTGTCATTATGGAACTCGCAGAAGCGATTTCCTTGCCGACGTTCTGGCGGAGTGGTCATTGGGGGAGGCCTTGGAAAGTTTACCCCTTCCGTCAGCAAGATCTCCCGGTAGGACATCTTTAGGGGGGTGAACTTATCGTCCTGCCGTCCTCCTTTGCTTTGGCTCTTATAGTCTGAGCCCTTGTTATTGTTCTGATTGCCTTGAACGCCCGACTGTCTCCGGGACTGATCATTTGACCGGTACCCATTTCCTCAGGATGGGTAGGCTGCGACAACAGCTGTTTCTCCTTCTATGAAATTTCTGACCCTTTCCATGAGGTCATCATATCTCTCTGGACGCTTGTCATTGAGGCGCCTGATCAACTCTCTGTCTGTTATGGCGTGCATGTAGTCAGAGATTTTTAGGAGCTCCGGCATTGTTCTTGTGCGCGTGCACTCATCATTGAAGCGTTCCGTGAAGGCTTCTGTGGACTCCCCCGGCCGTTGTTTGACAGTTGCCAATGAGACCGGATCCCTATTATACTTCTTCCTCTGAGTATAATTGTTCTCAAACGCAGTGCGTAGTTCCGTGAAACTATCAATGCTCCGTGGAGGGAGTGCCTCAAACCAGTCACGGGCATTTCCGATCAAGGTTGAATTGAACATTTGGCACCATATAGGCATGGGCCATCGCTCAATTTTAGCATGCGTATCAAATATTTTAAGGTGATCCACCGGATCACCGGACCCATCATAAGTCTTGATACACGCCGGCATGCGACGTTTGGTGTCCTCAGAATAGTTCCGTATGCGGAGGGTGAACGGGTCTTCCCTAGGATCCGCCCATGGCCGGGTGAGCCTAGGGTCATCCCATGGTTCACACCATGGATGCGAAAGATCCTCTGCTTCCGCATCTCGATTGTAAGGGCCACCATAATACTCATCATTGTTTGGTGGTGGTGGAGGGGTGCGCCTAGGCCGGCGACGCTTAGGCGGATGGTCGTCTGAGTCCTCTCCTGACGGGTCCGAGGACGGCGGTGGTGCCCCATCCTTTGGGTAGGGACCACTTTTTTGGGACGAACCAGGATCCTTTTTTCCCAGTGTTCATCCTGTCCCACATACTCGGGCGACGTGCGGTTCTGGCCAGCTCTCGATCTAGTCGCTCGGGTGAGCCATCCGACTTTTCTCCTTCTCGAGACTGCATTAGTTCCTGCATGAGGCGATCTCCTATGCGCTCAAACACATTCCGGGGTTGAGGGGTTTCCTCAAAGGTGCCCTGCTCCTGAGGCCGAGCTCTCCTTTTCCTCTGATTTTGGGAGGAGGTGATTGGTCCGGTATCACCAAAGTTGAGTCTGGATTGGAGGTTCCTCCCCAGATTCAACCTTGATGCGATCCCCGGGACGATCCTATCGAAGTTCTGCGTGAGAACTCGAGTAAGTTCCTCCTCGCTGAGTGGTAGGACTGCCACTTCTTCCTCCATCGAGGGTCTGCGCGGTTCCTTGTTAGGAGGGTTTGGCGCACTCCCTGGGTCAGGGTTGTCCAGGGTTGAAGTAGGTGGGGGTGTCATGGAGATCGTGCTCGTCACCCCTAAGGACTGAAAGCCGCCACGGTTACCAGGCCCGCCTGCATGGCGGCTAGGTGATTGATTGGGGATGAGAATCCCTTCCCCTTGGGACTTCCGGTTCCCGGGATTCGCGTTCCTGGGGTTAGCTTGCGGATGCCCCTTCGTCATTAGAAATTCAGAATGAGGTTTTGTTCTAGATTAGTGTAATGGGTCCCACGGATGGCGCCAACTTGTTGATGCAAAAGTTGGTTGATCCTTGCTAGATCCGAATTAGACTTAATTCGGGTTGGCTGAGCTCCGGCTCCTGCACCAAGTGAATCGTTTGGTTGGGATCCTGCACACTAAACATCACGCGTTAGGCTTACCGTGGGAATGTTTCCCACAATTAGACTCCGGCGTGAGAGTAAGTAATCGATTTAGGGTTTATGTGAGTTGAGAGTATAAGTCGTAATACCTTTGTGGAACCCTTGAGGGTTCCTTTTATAGGCAGTGAAACCCTAATGGGCTTTCACTGATGCTTCGGCCCCAAGGAAGAGATAACTACCAGAATTAGAATGATTGTTATCTTCTAATTCTGGTAGTGAATATCCTCCTCCATTGGGATAAAGATATTCCTAGACAGAATATTATTCTGTCTAACCCTATGTCGGCCCCACCGGGCCGTGGACCGCACACATGTGTGCGGTTACTGTTCATCCAAGCCCATAAGCCTGAATGACATTATTCCACCCATCTGTGATGGGCCGGATACGGGTAGTACCCATGGGCCGGGTTCATGACCCGGCTGGGGACTATACGTCATCATATGCCATTTTCAAATTTTCATTTTCCATTTCAATAAAACATTTTCTAAAAAAAGAAAGTTTATTAAAAAGACTTTTGTCTGATTAGCAAAAGTGAGTTTTAAGGATAATCATTTTGATGATCACTAAGTATGATTAAGAAAGGTTAGTGATATGATTATTACCTTGATGATAGTGTTAGTTAAATAATTCATTTTGTGTTTCTACACTAAATGTGTTGTATGGTTTTGTTGTGATCAAAACTAAGAGAGATTAGTTAACACTAATAATGTTTTTAGGCATTACTTGCATTAACAATCTCCCCCTTTTTGATTACGACAAACGATAAACTCATTTACGTATAAACACAAACTATGGAATTATTAACTAGTTTATCACTATCATTTCTCCCCCTTTGTCATAGCAAAAAGGTTAGCATAAGTCTTTGAAGTTCATCGAACTTTGCTAGTAGCTCCCCCTTGGTGGTTGCTCCCCCTTGCTCACGGCACCAAGTTTGTGAGCTAAGGTGACATGCTACACAAAGGTTAGTAGAAAGGAAAGAAACACCAATGTATATATGATCACTACCTACTAAGTAACTTGAGAGGGAGAAAGAGAAGAAATCTCAAATTAGAAGCAAGTATTTTGCTAAGTATGTCCAAAGAGGTAATTGACAAAATCAAACTTCAATAAAATGAAGATGATAGGCTTGTCAATGGGTTAAAGCTTTAGAATTGATGGAATCACCCATAAGCAATTGTAAAAATTTAACCAAGATCAACTCAAAAATAGAGCTAATTAGATAGCACACAAATAACACAAAAGTAAAAAAAATAATACAACAAAGAAGATAGTCATACACATAGTATGAGTATCTAAAAGCAATAAATATGGAAAATAAACCACTAAGCATAAGCTAGTCTAATAGTGATATTTTCCAAGATTGCTAAAAATAAAATAAAACTAAAAAGACGACGATGCATCATTCGAAGTTTTATCCACCAGAACGAAAACTTGAATAGGAGGTCGAGTGAGGAGGAATTCAAGAAAATTTAACTTCTCATACACATGAGCAAGTTCAATTTGTTGAAATCGGCAACAATCACACGAGGATCCATGATGCACAACAAAATCATTTGATGTGGGTATGGCATCAAACTTAGGGTTTGGTGGTGGTGGGGTAAAGGGTTTGGGAGTGTTTTCACAATGCCTTGTGAGGTTTGGGAAGGTGGAAAGGTCATTGAGTTGGGGGGTATTGAAGGATTGTGGTGGTGGTGTAACATGTTCTTTTGCTCCGGTGATGGGGTTATGGTATAAGTCTCATTCGAATACTTGATTGGAGAGAAGGTAGGGTTTTTGGGTGGTTTGGACGAAGATGGTTCATTCTTCTTAACCCAAACGGGTCGAACCGAGATTTTCGGTTTCTTTGAAAGCTTGGATGAGCAAGCTTTTGGTGAGTGGGGTTGTGACAAAGAGATGTCAAGGTTAGGAATGTAGGAGTTAGGCATTATGAGAGTGTGATAATGATATCTCAAGGTTATGTGAGAATGAATTCTCAAGGTTGGGAAGGTGTGAGAATGAAATCTCAAGGTTGGGGTTTAAGTAAAATGTAATCAAGGTAAGAATTTGAATACAAAATGTGTATTGTCAAGGAATGTTTAGTCAATTTGAGTAAACAAGGAATCTTGACTGGGAATAGGGTTTAAAGGTTTTGACCAAAAATTCGTCAAAAGTCACTTTCTGGCCGCGGTACCTTATATGGGCCGGCGGTTCCATATCACTAAGGAACCGCGGGTCCTTAAGGAACCGCGTCCAGTGGACTTTAAAACAAGTTTTTCCTGGGTTTTGGGAAAAACTGAGACTTTTTCAAAAAGTTGCAAATCTTGGAATTTTACCTCTATTAGAACCAAAATATGCTAGGGTTGCATAAAGCAACACATTCACAAAGAATGTCTTGACAAAGGGTGACAAAATAATTTAGATATCATTTTGAACCAATTTTAGTCAAGTTTAGGGGTTGTGATAGATTTAGGTTCAATTTTAATTTCAAATTAAAGTTGATTAGTGTGCACAAAAAGATAGAATCACACAAAGCTAAATCCATAACACAACAACATGAAACATTCATTAATGAGGAAACAAGTACAAAGATAAATAAAACTAACTAATACATAGCTAGCTTATCATAAAATCTAGATAGGTGGTTTTCTTTGGCTTGTTGTTGAAAAACTTTATTAAAAGAACACCATCATTCATCTCCTAGGAGGAGGCATGGAGAACAAAGCAAGCAAGAAGTTTTGAAACCTCCTATGTAGTTCATACATGTCCATCCTAAGGTTATGGATGATGTAGTGATTGTAAAGACAACATGGGCAACTAGGACCATGAGCTTGTTGAAACCCAAAGTAAGGATCACCCAAGAGGAGGGAAAGTGGGACACCCAAAATTGGGATGTTTGAGTTGGGTGGAGGTGGAGGAGGCAATTTCTCCAAGGGTGATGTGGGTGAAAGAGGAGGCATGTTCCCCAAAGGGGAAAAAGGGTGAGTGTGGAGGTAAATCCTCCAAGGTTGGTGAAATGGGTGAGTTGTGAGGGGTAAATGGTGAAGTCACCAAAATGTCATCAAAGTCATTCCCAAAAGGAATGCTTTGGATTGGTTGAGGTTGTGTGGTCACTTCCAAGGGTGCACTTGGAGTGAAGGGTGAAGAAAGCTCATTCATTCTAGAATTGAATGAAGAGGAGGTAGAACCAATGGAGTGGTTAGTACCATGGGTGGAGGAGGTCTTGCAAGGTGCAAGAGGTGGGGAAGGTGATGAAGAAATGAGGATAGGAGCATTCTCATTCTTAGGTGTATGGAAAGGTGTAGAGTTAGGCTTAGCTACCTTAACCCTTATTTTGAGTGTTTTTCTTGGGGTGGAAGACTTGGAAGTGTTTGAGGTTTTGGTACACACCATGGTTGATTAGGGTAGTTTAAGGTTTAGGGAAGTATGTTTGATGTGTGAAGAACATGGAAAACAAGGTGGGTTTAAATGGGTGAGGGGATGATCCAAACTAGTAATGGGTTAAAATCATTTTAGGTGAATAATGAATTTAGATACCCTAGTTTAGGAAATGTGCAGTTTATTACTGAAAATCATGCAAGGTTTACACAAAATTAAGAAAACAGTGTAAAGCAAAGATACTGTCATGCACAGTGGCCGGCGGTTCCTTATCTAGGACCGGCGGTACCTTATCGATAAGGAACCGCGGGTCGATATGGAACCGCGACCAGAAGGTTTTCAAAAATTTCCCATCCCATTTTTTTGATAAACCCAGATTTTTCCAAAAGTTTTCACAAGCCAAAGTTAACTACAGATCATAATCTAATAAGCTAACTATCAAAAGGCATGCACAAAGCTATGTAAAACACAAACATGATGGCATAATAAGCATTAAGGATCAAAATAAATGGTAATCCAAGCATGCAACACAAGTTAATAAACAACTAAACCAAAGTGTTAATAACCAAATGTTAAACCATCAAATCCAAACTTTGACACAAATTCAAAGTCTTCACCTCCTTTTCTTTCCTAAACCCTTGATCATCTTTCCCAAATACTTGAACCCTTTTCTTAACTCCAATCGGTGTTCATGTAATTCTCCCCGGGTTCTAAGATTCTCACGATAAAGATGCTCCATATTGAGATCTTCAGGAACATCACTAGAAGGGTGAGGAGGATGAGCTAAGTCTTCAAAATCATCCTCGAATTGATTTGAGGATGGATGGGAGTTGCTCGAAGAGTCAAAATGAGAACTAGGACCGATGCCATCACCATCACTTGGTGGCATATCTGTGTCCTCCTCATCCGGCTCTTGATGGTCGGATTTTATCGAACCACGGTCACTTCTTGGCTTTCGTTGATACGCCTCTTGAATAGGCAACATAACCCGTTGAACCGGGTGAAAGCGAGAGAGATCGAGTTGAGGAAAATCTTGACCAACCCTTCTAAAGAGGCGAGTAAGAAGCATAGCATAAGGGAGGTTTGTTTTGGGTTTGGAAAGAGCATAATTTATACGTCGAGCGATGTAATATGCAAGATTGTACTTGGTGGAAGTAAACAGGCAAAACAACATATGCCCCATGCAAGCCGGGATATGATCCCGGTTCCTACCAAGACAAAACACATTTTCCCTAAGGATGTTTGCCCATTAGAGCATGTAATCCTTAAGGTCGCTTGAGAGCACTTCATACCTATTCACATTACGCACATTTGTATGAAGGCTTATCACAACGTTTCCACTATGCTCTTTCGTGATGATTTCAAGGATGAAATTTAGATCAACTTCGGTGGTGTCATTTGGAGGTTTATCGTTTGACTCCAAGAGAGCATCTAGTCTCCACTTATCCGTGAAACGACAAGTGCCTTCAAATGGCACACCAAGAATATCACCAAAGTCATCGAGGGAATATTGAATGATTTGACCATTCAACAAGAAATGGATAAAGATTTGGTCGTTGATTTCAAGCATGGAGTAAGTACTGAAGAACTCAAGAAGGAACAAGGGATAAATTACCTCGTCTATGTAAAGCAAACAATCAAATCCAATAAGCTCGAACATAGAGTTGATATAATTATCTCCCGCTATTCTTGAATCTACAATCCTACCCTCATGGAAACAACGAGAGGAAAGGGATGGAAAAGCATTTTGGAGTTGAGGGGAAACAAAGGTTTGAGAGATGTCGGGCATATAATCTCTAGTGAATCGATGATCTTTTTGATATTGAGAAGGCATGATTAAGTACCTGAATACAAACACAAGACAATATTTCTCCAATCACTCATACGAAAATCAAAAAGGAAAACGAAAAATGAAAATGTGTTATATCAATTTCTTGACAAACATAGGATTGAATCCATATCATTTTCATGTTCACAATGTGTCTATTCCATCATTGACCAAGAACACATGATCTATGTTATATCAACAATGGATTAGAACGTTGGTTTTTCAAAACAAGGTTTTTAGGTAAGCATTAACAATGTCATTACCTACTTGTTCATGGGTTCATCTCAAATCCATAATTCAACCAAAATCATTTAGCCTAAATTCGGATTTGTTCTACAAGTGGGTTTTAGTGAAATCTTAATGAATATCAACCTAAGGAATCTTAGTAAAATAACTATGTCAACACATATTCCTATTAAGGTTTTAATTTAATTTCAATTTTAAAAATCCCCAATTATGAAAGGATGAACCCTAGAACAAAATAGATGAAATTGAAAGAAAATACTTACAATTAATTGATGTTAGATGAAGGATGAGTGAAACCCACAACTTGGAATCAATTAATTTGAGTGATTGAAGGTTTTGGAAGCTTCAACAATGGTGGAAAAGGTAAAACCCGTCGGTTGTGTGTTTTGGGAGAGAGAGAGTTTGGTTTGAAAAAGAATAAAAAACACAAACTGGCGATCTGACAAAAGTTACTGCCCGCGGTACCTTATCGATAAGGAACCGCGGTTTTGAGCCGCGGAGATAAGGAACCGCCTGCAGAGGCAGGTTTCTATCTCTGAAAAACGCCAAATTTTGAAAATCCAGTTTTTCTAAAATACTTAAAATTAAATCATGAGCCTTTTAGAATATAATTGGATCATCATAACACTAAGCAATATGCCTTAACGAAGGATTACGAGTTAAATCAAGATCGAAAAGAACCGAAACGGACAAACGACTACTCGTAGCAAAACGACTAAGTGGAGAGAAATCAAGGGAAGTGAATCAAGACTAGGATCAATGCTCAAGGGATTAATGACAATCTTCAAATAGTTGAAACGAAGAGCTTGTGTCATATATAGTGGTTTAAGACGTGCCTTTCCGGCGAAACGATAAACGACTTTGGTAATGAATGAGCACAAAGTAATTATTCAAGTCTAAACTAAGATCACTTTCAATAATAGTCTTAGTCTAAACTAAAATATGAGCAAAGTATTTCTCTCCCACAAAGGGCCTACTAACCGTATGGGTGCAAACCATGGAAATCATGCTTGATACTTTAAGCTTCTACTAACTCACTCTACATCATCATAGTGAGTCAAGTATCCAAGCAATGAAGGTTTGAGAGGATAAAAGAAAAGAAACACAAACCACAAATAAATGTCAAGGCAAGGATGCCGAGAACAAGCACATAGTCAAGTAATGATCAAAAGAATGATCAAAGGGTGTGTGGAAGAACGAAAGCGTACCTTGGCCACAAAGAGGAATCCATGAAGGAATAAGTACTATGCCCAATCAATGACTATGATGAGTACTAAGTCTTCAAGACTAGTATCATTCCCAATCATCTTGGTATCATCATTCAAAGATTTTAGAGATCAATGAAGATGATTCTTCTAAAAGTGCAAGTAACTCAATCCATAACCAATAAATTGATTGATCTTCATGAGTACCTACACAAAGCAAGATGCAAACTAGTATATACATTTCAAAAGTATATCTAAAATACATAAAGGCTACTAATCTTAAGTGGGATGCAAAATTATCAATTAAAATACCTATTTTCAAAGAAAACATAGTTTTGACCAAAGAGAAACTTTAGTACAACTAGACCTTCTAATTTCAGGAGACAATGAATCGATCCAAGTTTTAAAGTACAATATACTTCAAAGATCTTGAGTGACCATCGCTCTGATACCAATTGTAGAAACTAGAAGAGGGGGGGGGGGGGGGGGGGGGGTTGAATAGTTTCTCTTCGATTGGTGACCAAATTAAAATTACTTTCAATTTGATTTATATCAAAACTATATTTTACTTGATGCTAAGTTGCATAATGATTAGGTTCAATTGAAATACACTAGCAAGGATAATAAGCAAGTATAATGATAATGAAATAAGTAAAGAGCAAGGAAGGAGACAACCTAGTGGGAAGACACCAAGATTTATAGTGGTTCGACAACGAGGCTCTATCCTCGTTTCTACTCCACTCCTCGAGTACACCTACTCGAGATTTCCACTATATCAACAAGCTCCCTTCTCGGCGGAGAAAACCTTACATCGTTGCTTACATTATTTTCCGACACTAAGCTAAATGTCGAGACCTAATCTCTAGCTAGGAACAATCTACACGACGTTGTGTACTTCACAATTTAACGACACAATGCTAGATATCGAGTTCTAATCGAAAGGTATAACCAATCTTCACGACGTTGCCTACTGATGTAGTGTTTTTGCAACCCTTTAGGAAAAGAGAGGCAAAGTAGTCGTAAGCGTTAAGTGTCGGTTTAGGAAAACCGAGCACTAATGACCAAATAAGTCCAAGTTCGTTTCCCAAGGAGGCAAGTGTGTTGTGAATTGAATTGATTTATGATGTTTATGATTTTATTGAGAAGAAAAGAAAAGAAAAATAAGAAAGGAAGACGGTTACAAAGACGGATCGAGCTAAGACGAAAACGCGTTCACGTAAAACCGTAAAACACTACAAAATTAAAATTTTTGACTTAAAAATTCCTAAAAATTACTAAAAATCCACAATAAAATTCTAAGAGTTTACAAAAAAAATCCAACCTTGCTAAAACCTTTTAATTAATTGAATAATGACTTTTTAATGCTAATTAAAGCCCTAAAAATCACAATTAATTATTAAAAAGCCCTAAACAAGATCTTAAAGATTGTAAACCTCAAAAATGACCTAATTAAGCTAAAAAGTATTTTTTAAAATTTTAAAACCAAATTAAACTATTTTTAAACACTTAAAAACTATTAAAATCTATTAAAACTTAAATTAAATCTAAAAAATAAATGAAAAGCCCTAAAAATATTTGGAAAGTGAAAAAATTCCTAATTATGTGTCTACAATCTAGGAAAAATGAAAAAAGTAGAAAAATTAAACTTTTAATTTTTAATAATAAAATAATATTAAAATATTCAAAAAAATTCAAAGTTTAAAAAAAAATCTAAAAAAAATTACCAAAAATCTAAAATATTATACTAAGACAAAAATGCAAATAAAAGTTCCTAAAACCTTTTTATTAATTTTATATTAAATTTCAAAGTTGTTAAAAAACCCTAAAATCAAATAAAATTAAAAATAAGGCTTTTTGAAAACTTTTTTGGCTGTAAACCTCAAAAATATAAATCAAAACCTAAAAACTATTTTTTTGGATTTTTAAAATAACTTTTCCTATTTTTAAATTACTTTTTAAAATTAAAACTTAAAATATTCCTAGAAAATTAATTAACTAATGGAAAAATAAACTTTTTACACTGAAAAGTCTTAAAACCTAATACAAACAAAAGAAAAATGCTAACTGGTCAAAAGCTTAAAGAAATAAGCTGGAAACAGCTTATTAATTAGTTGTTTGTTAAACAAGCTAGAAAACCAACACTGCTTAAGTATAATTTGAAATGAAAGCTATCCGTCAAAGACCCTAGGGCAGAGATGGTTAACGCGTTTGTGTGTGGGAGGAGTGGCTCAGGTTCGAGTCCTGGCCACGTCCTTTTTGATCTTTTTTTTTCTTTTTAAACTTTTAAAACACAAAGCAGTGATTACTAAAGCCTTAAAAACACAAATTAAATAACAAAAGAGCAAAGATTCAAGCCTTTAAAAGTAAAAAACGTGCCCAGTTAGGCTATGTGACTGATGAACAGCAAAGGATGTCTTTACTTGTGAAGACTTGACAAGAGGGCTTGTCTTTGGCTTTCTTGTTGGTTGTTGATGGATAAATGGGCACCCCTACACTCAGTTGGAGTGTAGGGAGTCAACACAAACACAAAACAAGCAAGATCAACACAAAAATCAGGCACAAAGATCACCAAATAGTTTCTGATATAGCATACACAAGTCTGGGGGTATTTGCTGATACACTTGACACACAACTGGATTTCAAAGGCTCAAAACATGCATACAAGTCAACCAACTAGCATATAATCAATGTCAATCCCTAAAACAACCTTGTTTCTAGCATTCTCCAAGATTTGATGTAGAATCTTGATAACCTATGAATCTATGAAGGGGGTTGATGATTTCTAGAGAGAGTAACTAGAGAGAGAAAGTGAGAGAAAACTATGTGTATTTTATTAAGTGGAACTAGAAAAATGACAACAACCAACCCCTTTCCAAGGAGGAAAGGGGTATTTATACTTCCAAGCAACATTGGGCTTGGGCCGGTCCATGACAAGCCCATGGACCGGTTCTTACTTAACTTAATAAGTAACTAATAACTATTTGTTAACTACGAGCTATTACAACATAAATAATATTGTGGAGTGACCGATACTTCTAATATACGTAAAAACGTATTTCTAACAATCTCCCCCTAAGGGAGGTCACTCCACGTTACAAAGTTCTAAACCTAGCATACTATACTAAGTCTTCGTTCTTTAGCTCGTAGTCTTTTCTTCTTTTCTTTCTTTTGTTGTGAATATGTTGGTTTGATCTTTTTGGCTTTGGCTTGAGAGCATTGTTCTTTTGGCCTTTCACGTGCGATCTTTTGCCTTCTTGTGAATTTTGCCTCCTCGTGACTCCATGTTCCACACACTTATGTCTTTTTGTTGAATTCTCAAAAGTTTCAGAGTTTGGTACAGCGGAAGACTTTATCTTGTACTTTCTTGAATTTTTGCTAAACTTTGATGCAGAAAAACATAAGCATGTGGGAACGACTTCTACAGGTACACCGCAACACCACCGTCTTCACTGGTACACAGCAACGCCACCGTCTTCAACAGGTACACAGCAACGCCACCGTCTTTAACAGGTACACAACAACGATACGAATAAAATGGCTTTGAACATTTTATTCTAATTCGGTAGCATTTTACCTCCGGTCGGGGAAGACCGTTGGACGATATTAGATATCGTACCCGTGACGGATAGTTTCAATTAAGTAACTTCCTGACAGGATTTCGCGGGTAAACCCGTTCTCTTTATTCGACCGTCCAAAGCTGACTGCGAACATAAAGAGTGAATCACTTGGATAAATTATCCTTGTGATTTGAAGCCGTCAATTCATGAAACCTGGAACAAGTGAATTTCAATTAAGATTTTCACCATCGTTGCTTTCCAGTTGTCACGAGTTCAATTCATAAAGAATCTTGCACGTCACCTACCAAGTGCTGTTTGATGTTAACACTAGAAGGATTTCCACTCGTCACTGTGATCAATAAAGAGTCACTCTGAGTGTTCTGGCAAGATCATATGATAATACGAAGAGGCCTGGAACGAGTTTAAGTTCAATTAAGAATTAAACCACTGTTTCTTTCCAGTTTTTCACAAGATTGGTTCTAAAAGAACCGCACGTGTAACCTACCATGAGCTTGTTTGATGTTGGCTCAAGCAGGATTTCCATCTTCATTGTAATACTTGCGTATCACTCAGATGTTCTGGCAATATTACAGGAATACTGCGTAGGACTCATGAAAATCTCTTACTTTTCACAGTGTGTGAGAAAGCAAGGAATAAATGGAAAGTGTCCTAATGAGACTTTTGATGATCTCTTGGCTCTAGACTCGATTGTGCGTTTTGATTTAGTGGGCGATGGCTGGAGAGGAGTGCCACCTTTTCAATACCAGTCTATTCGGAGTGAATAAACCAATAGATAACGTGTTGATCTCCGTGTGATTAAAACAAATACCTTTTGAGAGATATTTAAGTTAGCTGGGAAGGGTTGTGCATTGCATCACTGGGTCCATGATGTCTTTCTTCAATACCGAGAATCATTAGCAAAAATGACCTCAATAGCATATGTATTGACCCGATTTCTGCCTAAAGTTGTAAGGAGGGCTTCTTTCTTTACACCCTTTATCTTTACAATTCTTTTTCATTATTCAACCCCTTCAATGCTTACCAATACGTCATCACTAGCACCTTGTTGTGATTCTTCCAGTGCTAGCTTAAGTACTTGGTCGGCATTCAGCTACGTTCACATTCTTTCTCCATCTTTCCTAGGACTTCTAATTCTATCTAGGGAATTGTCCTTGGGAAGATTCCATCGGCTCTGATGAATCATTGGACTAAACCTATTCCTACCACCCTTTTGTCACCACATTCGTCGTGAATTTAAGCGTGTGTTTTGGGAAGGAATTTCCACCATGAAAAATCATTGAAAATCATCTAAAGTACTTGTGATATTGAAATCAAAAGTTTCGTACCTTAGGTGTTTTTGATCATCAAAAACGCTCCCCCTTAATACGTGCTTTACACATATTAAGTTGGATTATCGTTAAATCTTTTTCATCTTTTAGCCAAGTATCACTTAAGTCTCCTTAATCCCATTTTCTCCCCTTATCCAAAATGTTAACCATTAATATTTGGGATATTGAATGGATTAACCGGTCTTTGGGTAAAAAATGAAATCGATGTTTGGCCATAGAACATGTGAATGCTCCCCCTTAAGTTAATAAGGGATAGTTGTAGTGCTTTAGTATGATATATTTTGAAAGATTTAGAATCTCGTGAGAAATTCTTGAAAAATTATCATACCTTCACACTACATCAAGCCATTAAAGCACAATATTCACAAATATACATATTCATAAACGAAAACCAATATAAAGTGGACCTGAAATGTACGACCCATTAAATGGATCGTTGCAGTAATTTGTGGTGCACTCCATACGGTCTACCACCAACGAATCTTTCCAAGCTCCTCATCAATCTACGTTCACGGAGCTTTTGATCAATCTTCTTGATCACATACTTCGCCATCTGCCGGTAACCCGGATGCCAACCCTTCGTCATCTCTGGCAAAGTCCCACCCGAGTTAAGATGCTCCAACTTTCCTCTGACTTGTAGAAGAGTCCCATCACTGTACTTATATAACTCACCCACCCTCATAAACTTCATTAAACCTCGACTGTTCAAGTAGAAAATGCCGCAATTCGGGACAGAAATGCCGGTATAAGGACATCTATCTACATGTTGAGGTAGAAATTGATTCACTGGACGGTTTAAGTTGAGCTTCCTTTGGTAGCTTTCGACTCCCAACTGCAGATCTTCAACTCGTTTCTTGATAACAACGCTTCATGTGAACATACGAAGTGCTGTATTCAAGGCAATGAGGTCTTCACGAGGAATATGTGTGAGTTGATCGCGGGTCATCAGGAGCAACATATCTTCGATATCCTCAAGGCGAATGATAGAAAAATCTCCCTGCTGGATTTTGTATTCTCTGTCATCCTCCCTTTTCAAACGAATCTCCGTCA
The DNA here is from genome assembly GCA_025667525.1 of Glebionis coronaria. Taxonomy (NCBI): domain Eukaryota; kingdom Viridiplantae; phylum Streptophyta; class Magnoliopsida; order Asterales; family Asteraceae; genus Glebionis; species Glebionis coronaria. Next base: position 648,046,565 of record CM046874.1, read on the forward strand.
CATGATAATAGCCGTTCTTGGCTTCAGTTTTCAACCCTAAGATGCTGGAGATGCGGATATCGGATCTAACGTTGCTTCCAGAATTGACTAGGCAGCAACCCCTGTACGCCCTTCGGACTCGTTCGTCCCAATGAGATGCACCTATAACAGCATACATATCATAATTACGAGTTACCCTTGGGACCCAGAGTCTGTTTACCTTTTCCTCGATCCAGGGTATTATCCCCCAGTTGGCAGCTTTCAGCAAGGTCAAGGAGGTTGCGTACTTTGAAGAACCCTTCAGAAGATACTTAAGATCATAGGTGACGAAGAAGTCGAGAGCTATCTGATTATCTTGAGTGGGATCAAGTGGAGGTGGAGCTCTTTCTGATTCATGAAGACCTGGCCGTTGAACGGTATTCAGAGCCTTCAGGATCTCATCGGCATAATACTCGAACTCCATTCGAGTTAACCGGGTTTTGGCGCGAAGTCTCTTATCTTTCAGCGCTTTCTTCACCAAAGATGGAGTAACCGAAGTCTTATACTCATGAGCAAGAAATGCACATAAGTCAATCGGACTGCGGATACGGAGATACAAAACATCTTTGTCAGCGTCTGTGATCGGATCATATTGCGCTGCTGCCGTGATCCAAGCCTGTGGCGGTGCAGTCTCGTCAATCTCCAACGTATCTGCCCAGTCTCGTGTGCTTGGTTCAGGAACTGTAGATTGTTGTGCTTGTTGTAGAAGAGTAGAAACGCGAACATCTGCTGGTTCTGATTCAGGCATTTCGGCAGTGTCGTGAACGGGTGAGTGTTGTGCAGCTTCAGGTTTAGTTACCGATTCTGCAATCACAGGAGCAACAACAACAGAACTAATGGGGTTAGTGGTAATAGGTAAAGATACAGCAATAGAAGTACCAGGAATCGATGACGCTGTAGTAGCATTCACATCGTGGCGCCACTTAGATCGTCTTGATTCCGATGATGTTGATTTGTCCTTCTGTGCTGCATCTTTCTTGGACTTGGTTCCAGACTTAGCAGGTTTCTTGGAACTGGTAACCTTATCTCCCTCTTTAGGCTGTTCACCCCCATCATCATCCTCATTGTTATCCCCGTTGCTCCCCCTAGCACTCTCCTCATTACCATCACCACCATTATCGCCATCATCATCATCATCATCATCATCATCATCATCCTCATCATCATCACCATTATCGTCATCCTTTTCCTCTTCTTCTCCTTCTTCTTCCTCTTCCTCTTCACCAGTACCCTCGTCTTCTTCACTTTCTTCCCTTTCTTCCTCAGGTAGAATGTGGTAGGGTACCACACTTCCAAACGTTTTGAATAACCTATCATCCTCCATGATAGCGTCATTCAGGGATTTGTAAAGAGCCCGTTGAATCCTAGACTTATCAAACGATCCAAGTTCCACCATACGAGCTTTGAGGATCTTCTTTAATTCAAAATCTGTTAACTCATAAGCAATTTTATAGGTGGATTCTGAAGGATTGGATGACTTGATCATCAAGTTATCAGCTGCTAGTGTCTTCAACTCATCACGCAATTTAGGCATAATGGATTCAACAGATTCCTTCACTCTTTCTTCAACAGAAGCTTCAAGTGCTTCATTCTGCTCCTTGTATTTATCCCTTATCGCTTGAAGTCTGGTGATACGTGCAGCATGCTTATCGCCCTCAGCCTGCTTAACCCGAGCTAGTTCTTCTGCATGAGCTTTTCGCGTCAATTCCATATCTGCAGCGAACTTAGCAAGCATCTCTTCTTGGGCTTTCCCAGATGCTTCTTCACTTTGAACTCGTCTATGTAGCTCTTGGCGAAGTTCATCCATTTCTCTCTTGTGATTATCCGTATGTTTATCCAACATTTCGGCCATCACCAATGCATCCATTGTAGATGTTGCAGAGCTGCTCTGGGTTGATGGAAGAGGCTCGGTTGTTACTACGGTACTTAGGATGGGAGTTATTGGTGGTGGAAGGAATGGTGTTGACGCCGGTCTGGTTGGTAAGGGTTGGATTGGTGGAGGTTGAGTTGCTAAAGGTTGAGTAGACACCATGATAGTAGGAGCACCGGACTCCTTTTCAACACTTGCTGAGATAGGGATTGATGGCTCCTTCGAAGTGGAATACCGTTCAGGTGACCCAAACTCATCAATATCATCTGGTTCCTCGTACTCTTCTTCAACATTTACCCTTGCACCTGAACCACTACCGCCAGTATCTTTCCTACTCCTTTGAATTGCTATCTTCATCATTTGTCTCTCTGCTTTGTCAAGAGTAGGATCAACAACATCTTCTTCGTCACGTAGACGTAACTCATCAGCCTTATCCTTTCCCTTCTTAACCTCAGTCTTTTTCTTCTTGGTTTCGGGTTCAGGTAAAGCAGCTGGTTGCTTGCGTTTACCTTTACTCTTCACTGTAGTAGACGAATCTTCTCCAGTCTGAAGGTTTGCTTTCAGCTTCTTGATTTCTAGCAGCAATAGCTTGTAATCAGCAGAACCTTTGATTTTATCTGTCAGACCACCAGAAGGTCCTTCATGCCTTAGATCCACAGTATCATCAGCTTCTTAAGTGTGATAACGACTTGCTGCACGCCTATCAATAGTAGCATCATTTTTCATAAAATAATTAATGATAAGCTTGATAAACCGAGGATAAGGAAAGAAATTAGTCTTCAGCTTCTTGTTATGGAAGAGTTGAAAGGTGAATTCTTCCCATATCAACAATGCATAATCTGCATTTGCAGCTTTGTACATGCCATAGAAGAGGTTCATAATCGGACTGCGCAAAGCATCATGCCCACTTGTTTTTGGTGTAAGACATCTACTGAGAATACCTAACAATGCTCTCCAAGGTTGTCCTACTTTAGCAGTGGTAAACTCAGACGCAACTCGTATTTCAGGACATCCAATAGCGTCAAATAACTCCATGAGTTCATCTTTAGTAGGATCCCTCGAAAATGACATGCCTTTGGGTGTATCCCGTATACCAAAAATCTTACGGAAGTCTGAAATTGTGAGCGTCTGCTGCTTGTTGTCGATGGTGAAGGTGATCTTGTTTGAAGTGATTTCTTTGGTAGCCCAGAACTCATACATATAATCATAAGGCACCGAGGTACTACTTCTTAAGGCATTCTTAAAATGGGATTGGTCAAGGATTGCTATGGCGACTTTAAAACCATGGTGAGTGGATTTTGAGACTTGCTTCAGCCGGTAATTGTTTGGTATGAACTTGAGGATTCGTGCTTTAGCAATAGCGGCTTCTCTAGAGTCTTGGATTGCTTGTACTGTTGGATTAGTCATTGTGTCTGCTTAAGATAAGACATGAAATGTTGATGCACAAAAACATATAGATATATATCATTCTTACTTCTAAGCATAACACATTTCATAATATAATACAACAAGTACATATAACAGGCAAACAATCTTAATCAAACAACCCTTCATCCGAAACTTTCCTTCATTCGGAACTTCTTCATTCAGAACATTCCTTCATTCGAAACTTCTTCATTCGGAAGTTCTTCATTCGGAACTTCTTCATTCGGAAGTTCTTCATTCGGAACTTCTTCATTCGGAAGTCCTTCATTCGGAACTTCTTCATTCGGAAGTCCTTCATTCGGAACTTCTTCATTCGGAAGTTCTTCATTCGGAACTTCTTCATTCGGAAGTCCTTCATTCGGAACTTCTTCATTCGGAACTTTCTTCATTCGGAAGTCCTTCATTCAGAACTTCTTCATTCGGAAGTCCTTCATTCGGAACTTCTTCATTCAAAAGTTCTTCATTCGGAACTTCCTTCATTCGGAAGTTCTTCATTCGGAACTTCCTTCATTCGGAAGTTCTTCATTCGGAACTTCCTTCATTCGGAAGTTCTTCATTCGGAACTTCCTTCATTCGGAAGTTTATATCCATGTTCATCCGGAACTTTTAAACACAGCCTTTGATGATCTAATATATGCGCGTTTGTGAGTTCTAAGGCAAACTAAGGCAATACCACATCATCTAAAGTTATTCCGAGCAAAACCCATCTATAATCCAGTTAATTAACCCTAAATTAATCACAAACCCTAATTTGATTTAAACTGATTAATTGAGTAATTTAACAGAATTAAAGGATGAATAAGATGAATTATAAATTAAAGATTGATGATTTACCTTGTTTAAACGAATGAAACAAATGGATTTGATTAAGGACAAGAAATTTTTTGAGCTCGTGTGTGTGTTTTAACAATGGCGGCAAGGATACAGTGAACAGAGAAAGAAAAGGGGCGGGGGCTTAGTTTTGACTTAGGTCAATTTTTTGCAACTTATACACATTGTCCCTTTTAACCCTATAATTTCACTCCTTTTCCTTTTTGGATACTAACTTTTCACCTATAACTTTTGCCAACTAAACCTTCACACAACTTAAGCAACTCAATCTATTAGCCAAACTCCAAGATCTAAAGCAAGTCCTATCACATTGAACGAGTCCAAGGCGTTTTCTAAAGCAATACCACTCATTTACCATTTAGCCATTAATTTTCCACAATCACTTTTGAAAATCAATTTAATGACGAAGATGATTTTAATATTTTCTCCCCCTTAAACGATGACCCGTTTTCTATTTAAAGAGCTGTAGTCATAGTTTAAAGAGTCAAATATTGATGAAAGCATTTCCAATTTGTATCTTGAAAAAGTTTGATTCGTGGTGTCAATAAGATTTCTCTTATTTTAACAAGTTAATGCACTGAGACGTACATTAATTCGTGTTAGACCAAGTTATAAAGTAAACCTGATCCCTTTGCATGATTTGGCTTGTAAATCATGCCCGAGAAAATTAATTCCCGTTCTAAGCCAACGTTTTCCAAGGAAATACGTGACTTTAATATGAAAACCGGGTTGCAGTCTGAAATAACTACAAGCCATAATGGGCATGTTTTAAAAATGTACAACTTTTATACGGACTCTATTTATGGCACCGTGTCAATATTGATCGACATTTCTAAGGCCGTAAATATTACCGTACTAAAAGACATGCCCGATTTAAAAACGAAAAATATTTTTTGGTTTTTCTTGATTTTATAATTTTTATGGTTTTTCTAGGTTTTATATTTTTATGATTTTTGTTGGTTTTATATTTTTGTATTTTCTTTTTGTGGTTTATATATTTACGATAATATACATGATCACGAACAAAGGATACTCTGAATAGTTTACCACGACTATTCAGCTGATTCTTCTGCCAACTCTTTGAGAGTCGCTGGAGTGAATGATTTCATGCCAAGCTTGTCGATCAAAAACTCGATTCGTCCTCGATCTAAGGCTTTGGTGAACATATCCGCCAGCTGGTACTCAGTAGTGACAAAATACAGCTCGATCACTTCGTTCTCCACCTGCTCCTTAATGAAATGGTAGCGAATGTCTATGTTCTTGGCCCGGGAGTGTTGAACATAGTTGCAGCAAAGGGCAATGGCGCTCTTGTTGTCACAATACATCGGGATTTTGTTGAATCCCAAACCGTAGTCAGTTAATTGTGATCTCATCCAAAGGACTTGAGCACAACAATCGGACATGGCGATGTATTCAGCCTCCGTGCTTGATGTTGCAGCGCTTTTCTGCCTTTTTGAAGACCAACTGATCAATCTATCTCCAAGAAGTTGCACAGATCCAGACGTGCTACGCCTCGTGTCTTGACATCCATCATGATCGGCATCTGCGTATGATATTAAAGAAATAGAGGAATCTTTCGGATACCATAGACCACGATGAAGTGTTCCTTTTAGATACCGAAAGATCCTTTTCACAACATGTAGGTGCTTTTCGGTAGGCCGAGCCTGATACCGGGTACACATGCATACAGCAAATTACAAATCAGGCCTGCTAGCAGTCAGATAGAGAAGGGTGCCGATCATCCCACGGTAAAGTTTTGGATCGACAATAGTCCCATTCCTATCTTCATCTAACTTGGATTTCTCCACCATTGGAGTATCCACGGGGTCACAATTTTCAAAGTTATATTTCTTAAGAGATTCTAGAGCATATTTGGATTGATTAATAAAGATGCCTCTAGGATTTTGAGAAATCTGTAATCCTAAGAAAAATGAGATTTGTCCCACCATTGACATCTGAAAGCGTGTGGACATTATCTTCTAAAATCGATTTGACAATTCTATGTTAGTGGCAGCAAATATTATATCATCAACATAAATTTGTACCAGAATCATGTCGTTGCCTTCCTTGAGAGTGAATAGAGTGGGGTCCACCTTGCCTTTGGAGAAGCCTTCCGAAATCAGATATGTGGACAGGAGATCATACCACGCGCGTGGAGCTTGTTTCAACCCATAGAGAGCCTTCTTAAGCTTGTACACATGATTAGGAAACTCCGTACTGACGAACCCATCCGGCTGACTAACATAGACTTCTTCCCTTAGTTCACCATTCAGAAATGCCATCTTCACATCCATTTGATAGACGATCATGTTCATATGAGCAACATACGCAAGGAATAGTCTAATCGCCTCCAATCTTGCCACAGGAGCAAAAGATTCTTCAAAGTCTATACCCAAGGCTTGTTTATATCCTCTAGCGACCAATCTAGCCTTATTCTTCAATACCGCACCCATCTCATCAAGTTTAACCTTATAAACCCATAACAAAGTAAGGATGTTAACCTTGTCAGGGAGAGGAACCAATTCCCAAACTTCAAGTCGTTGGAATTCATTTAGTTCCTCCTGCATAGCTTCAATCCAAGATGATTGAGTCATAGCCTGCTGCCAATTTTTAGGTTCAACTTCAGAGAGAAATGCATCAAAGTAGCAGTAGAGTGCACTCTCTTGTAATTGATGGCGTGCAGAGACTGGTCGATCTAAATCTCCAATGACATTCCTAATTGGGTGATCTTTTGTCCATTTAGTGCTATGGTTTTCAATCCTAGGTGGTCTGGAGTGAACAATAGAAGGAGCTTCTTCTGAGGTAGACGCGGCTGAAGGGTTTTCAGGTATCGCTACACCAAAGAAAGGAAGCTCTTGCAGGTGAGCATATTCCAAGACGTGATCAATAGAATCCTCTTCCACATCATTAGGCACAAGTAGGGGTGACGATTCAGGTGTAGTTTGAGAATCACTTGGTGAAGGTGCATCCGGTTCAATGTGAATTGAAGATGCATTAGATAAAGCTTCATTGGCTGGAGCAACAACTTCAGGAATTGGAGCTATCACTACGGGTGCTGGAACTTCATCATTTGGGGGATCAAAGAATTCGTCAAACAATGGTTGAAACAGTTTATCCCACTCGGGCCTTGATGGTGGTAAAAATGATGTAGAAGAAGGATTATTGGGAACTAATCCGGAACTAATAGCACCGGTTCCCATCTCATGAAGCGCGGGTTCAGAGCTGTGTTGCTCAGAAGCCATCGCTGTCAGCTCGTCGAAATCTGCGTCCATAGTTTCTTCAATGTTGCCAAGACGACGGTTGTAAATTCGGTATGCTTTCTTGGACGGTGAGTAACCAATGAAAATACCTATATCGGCTTTCGGTTGAAGCTTACCCAAGTTCTCACTATTGATGTTTGGATAACAAAGAGCACCAAACACATGAAAAAATGAAACATCGGGTTTACGGTCATGTAGAAGCTCATAAGGTGTTTTTCCATGGCGTTTCCGAATGATAGAACGGTTTTGGGTGAAACATGCAGTAGATATATCCTCTGCCCACAAGAACAATGGAGCGTTCGCGTAAATAAGCATAGTCCTAGCAGCTTCCATAAGTGTACGATTCCGTCTTTCAACGACACCGTTTTGTTGTGGAGTGCGTGCAGCGGATGTTTCATGTGAGATACCAACTCCTTCATAGTAATCACGAAGAGTCTGGTTGACGAACTCTGTACCATTGTTTGTACGAATACGGCGGACAGTAGTATTCAAACGTACCTGAATGAATTTCAGAAAAGTGATGATAGCCTTCGGTGCTTCATCCTTTGTACGTAGAAATCTAACCCATGTAAACCTGGAGAAATCATCCACAATAACCAGAATGAATTTCTTACCGCTCACACTTTCAGTTCTCATTGGCCCACAAAGATCCATATGCAAAAGATGAAGTTTTTCTTGATTGGTGTCTTCAGCTTTGGGCTTATATGATTTCTTGGTACTTTTCCCCCTTGAACACGCGGAACATAAATGATCCTTGTGAAATTTGAGCTTTGGAAGACCACGAACTAATTCGTTTTTAGCCAGATGATTAATAGCATCAAAGTTAAGATGAGATAATCTGCGATGCCATAACCATGACTTGGTCTTAGATGCTTTAGAGAGAAGACATACTGGAGAAGCGGCCATCATGTCTTGTAGAGACAACGTATAAAGATTTGCACCACGAGATCCCTTCAACAAAACTTTTCCTTCCAAGTTGCGGATGAAACAAGTGTGTTGTCGAAAAGCAACCTCTAGGTTGGAATCACAAAACTGTCCTACTGAGAATAAATTGTGACCAAGACCTTCTACATAGTATACCCTTGAAATCGTAACGTTTCCTATCTGATATTCACCATACCCCATTATCTTTGCAATATGATCATTCCCGAATTTAACCGTACCAAGAAACTTGCTGACGAAATTTCGGAGCATCGAGCGATCTCCGGTCATATGTTTTGAACAACCGGAGTCCAAATACCAGAGGATGATTTGGACCACCTGAAAATATCACCACACGAAGACAATGTAGAGGTATCGGAATCTGAGTGTTCCTTGTTATTAGCAGGTACAGATTTAAGAATCTTAGATTTGCTAACTTTAGGTTTCCTAGATTTCCTAGCCTTCTTCTTCCTAGTTGGTGGTGTAGATTCTAGTTGGCTTAAATCCTGTGGTATTTCTTCACTGATAGGCACTATAGTGGGGGCTGACCTAATTAAAGGGCGCTGTTTCCATACTTGAGTGCGAGTGTTCCTAGCTAAAGGACGCTCAGACCTAACCTCAATGGATGCATTCCTAGTTAAAGGGCACATTTTTCCATCTAATGTAAAGGTCCTACCAGTGGGACGCCATTGCCAGCCAACCTGGGCACGAGTTCTTCCCGTTGGCTTCCATTCAAGACCATTCTTAATGGCATTCATTTCATTCACATGATCAATAAGACACAAATCATGACGTTGGGAAAACATACATTCATTACAATTCCAACAATTCAAATTAGAATTCACGAATGGTTTAGGCTTCTGCACAGGCGCAGAGCTTTTAGTCTTAACATGATTTTTCTTATTTAAAACTGAACTAACATTCCTATGGTGAGCTTCTACTTTCTTCTTTTTGGCACTACTAGTGGAGGGCTTGATCTTATCTTTCTTGAGTGGTGATCCTTTAGCCTTAGTAGTCTCTTTTAATCCTGTAGAAGGCAAAGTGGGAACATTAGCAACAGATTTTAAAGGTGCCTTACTTGATTGTGCCAGTGACGGTTTTGCTCCTGGAGTCTTATTGAATGGAGTTACAGCAATGGGCCTATTAGTAAGTAGTGCAGAACCTGGTTTACCTATGTATTGCAAATATGCTAAGCAATATTGAACTCGCTTAATATATTCATGAGCCGTATAATAGTAGCTACTTGAGGGATCTAAGGCATAAAGATCGTCTAAAATATCCCTAACAAGATCTACATGCTTAATGGCATTCCTCATATAATCATCGTAGGTAACCGGGTTTCTCTTATGAAGCGGGTTCTTATAAAGCACTACTGGCTTGGTTGTTGGAGCACTAGTGGAGGGTGCAGAGTCGGTAGCTAAGTTATCAATAACTTCTTGTCGGGTGAGAAGAAGTGTCTCCTTTAATTCAGCCAAAACCATATTTTTGTCAATGAGCAGGATGTTCAAGTCAGAGATTTCCTCGCACTTTTGGTTCAGTTGTTCAACATAAGATTGTTGCTGTGCCGCATTAAAAGCGAAGCGTTCTTCTAGTAAACCATAAAGAGCAGATAGTCCCTGTCTTGTCCGATCCATCTCCCCTAGAACAGACGAAAGTCTAATTTCTAAGACCTGGTTTTTAGACTCTGCAGCCTCTAGTTCCAATTTTAATGTTTCATTTGATGACACATCTCTCTTCAATCTCATAATCTCTTCCTCTAATGCCTTAACAATTCCAATCATCTTGTCACTCGTCTCAACACCGTTTTCACAACCATTTGTTGTTTTAATTCTAAAGATATACAATGTTGTTCTAGTTGATTAAAGCGTTTTGAAAGTAAATTGTAAGAATCTTGTAGCTTTAAAAACTCAGCGTTAGATTCGTGACAAGAATGATTATCTACCTCATTTACAGTATCAGCAACATTTACAGAGAGATCACAAACATCATCACATATATGCACAACATCACAATTAATCATAGTGGATGTAAGCTCATTCGAATAATTAACATTTACAGTAGTAAGCACATCACACGAGATTACTGCAGACAAGAATCGGTCATATTCGGTTAAAATCTTTTCTTTTTCAATTAGTTGTAGTTCGTAAGCGGTGTCCATTTCATAAAACACTTTTTGAACTTCACCAATTTCAACAAACGGATTGATCTCATTTTTAAACACCTCGTTCATATGTTCGAAAGCCCATTCTCCGGCATTTAAGCCATTTGAAGTCGTACATTCCAAAATGACCTTGTCAAAATTAGTAAAGTATTGATTAATCTCTTGCAAGTTTAACCATACAGTGCTAACAGGTGGAAGATCCTTTGGAATTTCCTTAGGACCTTCCATATTGACAAGTGTAGGAAATGTACTAGCGTTTTCTTCATCTAATATGTAGGTCGGTGCTGTTATGAGATCTTTGTCCATATGGAAGCGAATTCTAAAATCCGTTTTAGCAAGCTCCTTATTCAATTTAAAATAATTAAACTCGGGATATTTTGCAGAATTGTATGACCGATCCTCATCAACTAGATCCTTACTTGTTCGATCATCGGGAAAAACAATCGGGTCTAAGGCCAATCCTAATTGAGTTGCATTATAAAGTCTAGGACTATGTCTTAAAGCTTGTTTTGCATACCGTGGGTTAGGGGGAAGGCCTTTTTGACGAGATAAGTTAAATTCTCTAAACGAAGCATCAAATAAGTGTACTAGTTGAGAAGCAGCGTATTGTCTTAAAAGCAAATAATCTAGACTTCTAATCTTATTAGCAGTATTAATCTCCATTTCATTCTTCTTAGACTCGAGTGATTCAAAATCCGTTTGAAGTTTGTGAAAATTAGTGACCACTAACTCCTTTTCTTTAAGTTCATTAGAAAGATTTGCTCTTAAGTTTTCAATTTCTTGCAAGTGACCCATTTGTTTGTTTCGAAAGTGATCATATTCGGGATTAGTTAGAACACTAGACGAAGGCACTAATTTGAAAGTTTGAACTTTCTCTTGCTTAAGGCAAGCTCATCAGACAAATTCTTATTCTTAGCTAGGGTTTCTAAGAGTGCAGCATTCATTTGGCTAAGTAATGTAGCAGGAACCATGACCAAATCTTGTTGTGCAGGAGTAGGCGTATGCGAAATGGCTCCCGGTTGTGATTTACTCAAAGTCTGGGGACTCTCATTGATATTGCTATCATTTATTGTCTCCTCATTTGAAAGACTCACCACCGAAGAATCATTCGAATCAGCACTCTCTTGCACAACTTGATGTAGTTGAATACTAGCATCAGTGGTATTATCAGTGGTATTAATAAGTACCTCAGATCTCTTTTCTGGCCCTAAGCTGGAGATAGTTGCCATGAGAGCAGCCTTTGCAGATTGAAATTCATCACAGTCTGAGTCATACGCATCGAGATCATCTACTTGGTATGCTGCATTCTGTGTGGTGACAGTGTCTTATTCAGCAATCCCTGGATCAGCAAGAAATGCAAGCTCCTCTTCATCAAGTTCCCTTCCTTGTGCCTGAGCATTCACCAGATAGATCTTCTCTGCAAACCATTGTCCATCCCTTCTCCTCTTGGGTTTCTTACAATCCTTGGACATGTGACCCTCTTCCTTGCAGTTGTAGCATGTAATCATTCTCAATTTGCCTGTGGAATTAGCCCGTGGAGCAGGATTGACCATTGGAGCCTGATTGACCGTGCGAGCATTGGTAGTTGATGTGGTAGGTCTCCCCTGCTATGGTTGAATAGGCTGAACCATTACCCTGCCATTCCCAATAGTAGCTTGTTGGCGAGAATTGGATGAATTCCTCAACTGATTGTTGGTAGGAGTTGATCCCCTAAATCCTCGTTTGCTTAAAGTCCTTGTGAGATAAGCAGACATAGTGGTTAACACTTCAACTGGGTCAGCACCTTGTTTGAATACAGGAACGGGGACTTCCTCATCATCACAGTACATTGCTTGGTCTTGATGAGCTGCATAATCACTAGAAGGAATACTCATTTGATCAGGGTAGCTTGTTGGATATGCTGCATTCTCTTGATAAGAAGAATATGAAGATTGAGCATAAGGTGCAATACTTGCTGGGTGAGGTTGTGTAGCATATTGTGATGAAGGTGCACTAAACCGATATTGTTGCTGATGTGAGGTGGGTGGTTGCGGTAAAATCGAGTATTGGGGAAAGGTTGGTGTCATGTAAGGTGATGGATGATAGGCTTGATGTCCCAAAATATAAGGAGTGTTGTTGTGAGACAAGCTTGGTTGATTCGCCATCAAAGCTAATGAATTAGGGTACATACCTCGAGGTGAACGGTGCATGATCACATGTTTCTCATGCTGCTGAAGGAAAGCATAGAGTGGATCCAAATTGCACTTATGTAAATCCCTGGTTAACTTAACATCGATAATATACTCACCCCATTCAGCTTGAGGTAAAGTATTCAAGAATTTGGTGTTAACCTGGAATGGAGTAATCACGAGATTGTATACATTCAGATCATTCATGAGAGTGGTGAACCTGAAGTAATAATCGTGAAGCGTTTCCCCTGGGTTGTACGTGAATCTATCAAACAGATCATACAACTGACATTCCCTTTCCTGTTTGGTGAGAGACGTACCTTGTAACAACACCTTTAGACGTTCCCATAAATCCTTTGCCACCGTATACTGACTTACCATCCTATAGATGTCATGGGGAAGAGCTTGGAGAATTGTTTGAAGAGCTTTTTCGTCTGCATCAGCAACAAGTTGTTGAGCTGGTGTAAGTTCTTCAAATTCTCTTGGTCGAGTCACATTGTTAGCCACGATGGTACCATAGTCAAGTGGACCATTTAAAATTGACTTAACCATAAGCCTCCTATAAACCGGTTTTCCCTTAAGGTAAGACATCATCCGGCCTTGCCATGCTTCAAAACTTCTTTGATGAGCATTGGCGGGCGATTATCCGTTCCCGTAATGATGGAAATATCCGTAAGTGATGTCATCTGAGGCATTACTGAATTCGGATTCATTTTGTTAACTTCAAAGAGACAAAGATTATCGGTTGATCGAGCAGTGAAGTAAAGCTTGTGAATTGTGTTGAGTTTTTGTTGTAAGAAACCAAGATTAAATCCTCTAAAAAATCGTCGAAAAAACAAGCAAAATAACCCTTGATTCGGAACTTTTTGTTGATTCGGAAGTTTGATTCGGAAGATTTGGCTTGGAATTACCTTGATTCGGAACTTTTGGCTTGATCCGGAACTTTCCCTTGATTCGGAACTTTTGGCTTGATCCGGAACTTTCCCTTGATTCGGAACTTTCCTTGATCCGGAACTTTCTTGATCCGAAACTTCTTGGTTCGGAACTTCTTGATCCGGAACTTTTGGTTCGGAACTTCCTTGATCCGGAACTTTTGGTTCGGAACTTCCTTGCTCCGGAACTTTGGTTGATCCGGAACTTTTGGGTTGGTTCAGAACTTTTTGGTTGGTTCGGAACTTTTTGGTTGGTTCGGAACTTTTTGGTTGGTTCGGAACTTTTTGGTTGGTTCGGAACTTGTTGGTTGGTTCGGAACTTTTTGGTTGGTTCGGAACTTAGTCTGGGTAAACAGAAACTTTGTTCGGATGAACAGTCGACCACTAAAAATGAAGATTAAACCCAGATTTTGACCAAATAACCCAAAAGGTTTTGTGATTTCAACAATAATAAGTAAAAACTAATACTTATCCACTAATCCCAATCACAAAAACACCAAAAACACCAAGAATCAAGATGGATTTTCTTAAAGAACACTAATACAATCAAAAACTAAAAACCACACAAATCACTACCTTAAATCACCCCATAGCTCTTGATACCAAATGTAGAATCTTGATAACCTATGAATCTATGAAGGGGGTTGATGATTTCTAGAGAGAGAAACTAGAGAGAGAAAGTGAGATAAAACTATGTGTATTTTATTAAGTGGAACTAGAAAAATGACAACAACCAACCCCTTTCCAAGGAGGAAAGGGGTATTTATACTTCCAAGCAACATTGGGCTTGGGCCGGTCCATGACAAGCCCATGGACCGGTTCTTACTTAACTTAATAAGTAACTAATAACTATTTGTTAACTACGAGCTATTACAACATAAATAATATTGTGGAGTGACCGATACTTCTAATATACGTAAAAACGTATTTCTAACATTTGAGGCACCAAATTACACAAAAACTGGCAGAAACTGCACTTCCTGATTTTTGCTATGTTTTCTCCTTTTTTAGCATGCAATTTTGATAAAAACTCCAACAAACTGAACAACAAGTACCTATAACACTTAGCACTAACCTAAGGAGTGATTCTAACAGGTTTTAACACAAAACTTTTCCAAGGAAACTCAATTAATATGCTAATCCAAACACTCCTTAATGTTTTTGAAAATCCAATTTTTCAAAGCAAAAGCATACAAAACTAAACCAAACTGATTACTAATGCTTATAACATGCATACACACCTAATATAATCAATATCAAACACTTAAACAAGCACATAAACAACTTTTAACCACTTCCTCACAAAATTCATGCAAAACACAAAAATAACACAAAATCAGAAAACTTGAAAAAGAACAAGGGACTACCTTGTTGGGCCTACATCCAGGCCCAACAGTGACTGCTTTGTCACCTTCCACAAGCTCGGGCTTGTGCTGAATCTTTTGGAGCTTTTGGCTGCAAAAAATGATGATAATGTTATCCTTGGTTCTTGTTTGATTCTACACAAACACAACCAACAAAGGAACAAACTTCAAGTTTAAAAGATGAACCAAAAGCTTTGTCAAATGCTTTAGGACAGCTATAAACAGTAAGGATTAAGTAAATAAAAAAAAAGAAAAATAAAATTTTGATAAATCTTACAAAACTGAAAGTTTTGGAAAAAGGTTTAACCAACCATTGAAACTTCTTAAACTAACAAACCTTGACCTTAAACACGTTTTAAAAACAAGTTCAACCTCAGAAATCAAAATTTCAATCCACTTTCACTTCATGAAAGCTTGGATTTCTGAAAATTAGAACCCTAATTTTAATACCTTTTTTAAAGCTTAAAACCTTAACAAATTTTTGGAACTCAGCTTAGCTTTCAACACACACACAACTTTTAATAATTATAAAAAGGAATTACAATTTCTTAAACAAACACCAAACTTTTATATCATTAAAAAGGGATTACAAATGAGAAAGCTTAAAAACTGGAACAAAGAAATAGGAACACATGTCGTCCCTATTTATACAAGTAGATAGAACAATCTAGATATCTAAAACACTAATGCTTTAAAGCCCTAAAATGCCCTTGGACTTTTGATGTAGCCAGCTTGCAAAGTGATCTTGGAGCGTTTATATGTCCTTGGGGGCCAAGTAGAAAGATCATGGACGTTCATCTTGTCCCTTCTTGGGTTTGGGGGAAAAAACGTGTGCAGGGGAATCTTGGGGGTCACATGGGTGTGTTGGGAAGGGTTTGAGTGAGTGGGTTTTGGTGAGGATAAAGGTAATTAACATTCTGGAAGAGATGGAACAAAAACCCTTTGATATGAGTTTAATTTAGCCTGTGGTTTTTAGGGTTTATGGGTGGTTTAGGGGGTGATTTAATCTGTTTGGGTTAATTAAGTTTTTAAAAAAACGTGTTTGCCACCAAAAGTAATCAGATTAATTAAATCTGATATTTAAAATAATGTGGGTGGAATGTTGACGTAGGAGAGGGAGTGAGGTGGGGAGTTGTGATTGGTGGTGGTGGGTGATGTGGCAGGATGATAGGTTGTGGTGTGTTTGGCTGTCTTGGCAGATATGGTCCTTCAATTCCTTTGTTTTGTTCATGTTGTAACAAAAAGCTATCAACGCCCAAATCACTTGTAACAACTTTGGAGCACTTGTCAAAATTGGCACAACTTGTTTACAAACTTTTCCAAGGGTTTCTTTTGTACTTTCTTGGATTCTTCAAGGACTGAATTTGTAATGTCTTGATAATTTAGGGACCACAATGCATTTTATGAGTTATGCAAGGGTATAAATTGCCAAGTCTTCAAAAATGAGGGACTAAAGTTGCCAATCTTTAATTCTTCAAGGTCCATTTTGGAAATTCCAGATTTAGGTCCGGTTAATTGTGTGGCTTCGTTTCCCGTGTTCGTTTTTGACTGATTCTTATGATCTTTTGCCATTTCCTCAATATCCGTACCTAAAAATACACAAGTAACAAACACGAGCATATATTTGGCAGTTTTAATGATATTTAATGCATTTTAAGCCCGATTTGGACGATGAGACCATGTATAAAAGCAGTCTCATCACTCCCCCATACTAAACCATTACCGTGCCCTCACGCAATGCTAGAATAAAGTATCAAAGCATCTCCAAAATTTAATTTTATTCACTTTATTGAAATGGTAAACTAGCTATACTACTACTATTACTACTACTTGCGTTTTTGACATAATGTATGATTTTCATCGCAAAATGGGACGTTTAGGTTCATAGAATAAGAACACGTGAATGCTTCGTTAGAAATAATTTCATCGTCCTCGATTTTCACTCCAATTCCATGCCAAGCGTGCAACGAGATCATTGTCGTTATAAGTTAGTAATGCTAACACTACTCATATGCCCTAATCACGTACTTATTCTCCCATTATTCCTAAGTTGTATCTCTTATATTTTATTTTGTCTTGAATGTTTCACGAGGATACATCATTGACTTAGGCGATAATAGAGATTTAGGTCTAAAAATAGAGTCCTAACGGTGTAACTAAGACCATCAAATCAATAACCCCTCCTAATAGACAACGATGTTAAAAAATTAAGTCGACAAGAAGAATCGATAAACACGGTTTTATAACGGTTTTGAACATGAGACTTATTACCAAGACTTTTATACGCCCCCTAACGGAAGGGCCTTATTATCTTTGGTTTACCTCCATCTTTTATTCAACTTCGCCATGAAGCTTTTATTATGACTTCGGTCTTGCCTTGCCTTTTATTATCCGCCTCATCGGTGGTTTTATTAGCCAAAGACGTATATCCTCACGCTAAGGCGAATTTTGGATCTTTAAAGCTTCGAAGATTAAGGCTTGATTCACTTTCAATTTTGCATAGATTTTAGGCCTTGTGGGGCTTCAAATTGTTTGCTTGATTTAGGTTAGCACTTGAAATCTTATTATTAGGTGAAGATTTTGATTATTCGGGTGCCAATACTTCAAAACCGTGACGCTGGCGATACCTTAATGTCTTCCCAATTTAATTACACGGAAGCTACTAGAAAAGACTAGAAACCCAACAATCCCAACTAAACCGCTAAGTCAATATTTATTAAGCAAAAAATATTTACATGCGAAGGGAGAATAAGCAAACAATGAGAACACATGAGTTTTTGAAAGAATACGAGTACTCTACGTTTAGCATAGTAACTTATAATTAACTCTATCATTTCTCGTCCTCATTTAAGAGACTTAGCCTAATGTGTAGTTAAGGAATCAAAGCTAAGTTCTCAACACGCACGGTTGAGTAAAAAATTACTCTTATTCTCGCCATCGGAAAATCTACATTCGTGTCTTCAAACACTTATAAAACATGAGAATTTTTTTTTAAATTTGGCCATTTTTAGCCTTATTTTGCAACAAAACGATAAACAAAAAGATAAACTTTGGAAGCGTGAAGGTTTGCAAGGCAAGTATCTATTCACCCCCCATACTAAAGTTAAACATTATCCTTAATGTTTCGAGTCTAGGGGTGCAAACACCCCCATACTAGAGACGTAGTCGAATGCCTAATCTAGCATGGAAAGGGTGTAACAATAAATTAATAGCCGTTTATGAAGTGTGCTAAAAACCTAAGGTTAGAACATCAAAAGGATATATCATTTGGATATTGAGAAATGTCTCCAAAGCAAACGATTGAGTGCTCCCATAAAACGAACACGAGAGGCTCTAATCGTGAAGATCATGATCTAAAAACCACAATTCACAAACAACCACGAAACAAAGGTTGGAAGGGCACAAATCCCCTCACATTAACTAATTAGAAAGCAATAATATGTACATGGATAAGCATGGGACTCCCCCACGAGGCACCTTGTTTTTGATAACCGAGTCAAAAGCTCGACTCGAATCCCCATAAATGTGATCATTTAGGGATAATCATGGTGTGGTCAATTTTTGGTGGGGTTTACATGATAAACAAGGCCCAAAAACAACCGGTATTAAGGACTAAGTCCTTTAATGGTGCAAAATACCGGGATCAAAGATGGCGTTCTCGTTTTCATTGGAAAAACAAATCAACACCACTTCATCGTGTGCCAACAAAAACTCAAAGAGTTTCTAGAAAATAGGAGAGAAGAAATAGAAGGGTGGGACAATGGGTAAGTTATGAAAACATTGAGCTACTTGAGGTAGACTCGCACCAATCAAATGAAAAGATTTTCCATTTATTGCATCGGTGGAAGACCGATATTTCCCTATATAAGCAATTCCAGGATCAAATATCTCGTCCTCGGTGGAGAAAGGGGAGGGAACATATGGGGCTTCCCCCACACTAAGTCCACACAAAGCATCGTCAAAAGGAGAAGACGAGCTTTTAGTACTCAATACACGCGGTGATGACGGAGTTAGAATTGTAGAAAAATCTTTTAAATTTAATTCAAATTTTTTTCCTTTTTCATCTTTTAAACTCTCCTTGTGAAAACCCGATTTGATTATGTCAAAAATATTTGGTGTATCTAAAGCAATGTTAGTCACACTAAAAATTCTCACATTTTGAAACCGTTTTGGTATAGGTGGTGGTAAGTTCTCAAATCTTTTGTCAACAAAGAAAACTCCCCCATCGGGATCAACGTATTCATCATCCGAAGAATCACTCGAGATTGGAATCGTAGGCTTAACACTCTTAACCTCCACCGGCGGAGGGGATGGAACTTCATTTTTCTCAACAACTCCTAAAACTCTATTGGAAATCTTTTTGCAGATGTTTTTGATGGGATTGACATTATACAAAGATGTGATAGAATACACATGAGAAAGAGTGGAGTTTTGAGTTTCATTAATGACGAGTTCTTCCTCATTGAAACAAAGAGTGATTTTCCTTGCATGCACATCGATAAGTGCTCTCGAGGTATTAAAAAACGATCGACCTAAAATTAAAGGAACTTTAGGATCGATGAGAATGTCAACAACAATAAAGTCTACGGGATAGTAGAACTTTCCAACTTTCAAAAAGATGTCCTCGGCAACTCCACAAGCTAGAATCATAGAATGATCGGCCATCTCGATTGACATTCTTGAAGGAGTGAGATTGGGAAGATTGAGCGATTTAAAAATCTCAAGAGGCATCAAATTAATACTAGCACCAAGATCGGCCAAGGCGTAGCATTCTTCCATGTCTTGTATAGCACATGGGATTAAAAACTTTTCAGGATCACCGAATTTTTGAGGTATGCGGCTTAGAAAAACCGATGAACAACTAGACAATTTTTGCAATTTCTCTTTGTTATTCAACATACTTTTGAAGTTCGCGGAAAATCGAGGCATCATGACTAAGGCGTCGGCAAAACTTATATTGAAATGCAAGTCACGAAACATTTTCATAAAAAGTTCAAATTGATAATTATTTCGTTCTTGTGCCTTTTCCTTGTCTCGTCTTGAAGGGTAGGGTAAAGGTGGTGTGGGTTGGGGCATAGGCATAGGCATCGGCCTTGGAATCTCGGGTTCCATGATTGGTGTGGGTTCAACCGTAGGTGTGGTTTGAGCGGTACTTCGTGGGCTTGTAATTTGCTCCTTTTCTACCACAACCTCGGGTTCTCTCTTTTTCCTTCTCCATAGAAGTACTTGGACGAGAAATGGGTTCTTTGAAAGTTTTACCACTACGAGTAGTAATAACCTTCAACTCTCCTTTCGGGTTCACGATGGTATCACTAGGAAGACCACCAGAAGAAGAGGGCTTACACATGATAGCTTCAAACATTTTATCCATACGGTCTTCAAACTAAGATTGCCTAGCATCCGCTTTTAACAATTCTTGCTTAATCTCATGTTTTCCTTGCTCCATTTTTTGTTTATTTTGTTGGAGACGTGTGACATTTCCTTCCATTTTATTAGCATGAGTTTTAAGTTCATTAGCAAGTTCGTTTTTAAGCTCGTTTTTCAACTCGGACCTTAAGCTAACCATTTCACGTTGCATATTGTCAAACTTAGCATCATTAGCCTTAGCATAATTCAAAAATTCTCCTTGAAGATTTTTGGTGTGATCATTTTGAAAACCTTGAGTTGATGTTTGAAAATCACGGTTTTGGTTTTGGTTTGAAATTTGCCCATTTCCACTTTGATAATTACACTTGTTATAATTACTTTGATTTCCTTGATAATTTCCACCTTGGTTGTTGTTGCGATAGTAATTAACATTTTGATTTGGTGGAGCTTGATTTTGGCGGGAACCTTGACCGATTTGGTTATAAGTTCCCGTGGCTACATAAGCACTCGAAGTGTTACCATCCGCGGTAATGAACTCGGAAAGATCATGAGCTCCACCACACGACAAACAACTCTTAGAAACCGCTTTAACCGAAGCGGAATTTGAAGCTTCTTGAGCTTTCCAATGGGACATAAGGCTAGCAAATCTATCAAAAAATTGATTTTCTTCATTAGCTTCATCTTGTAAGGCATTGATACTACGAGACGATGACGAGCCCATTTTGGCAACACTCGGTGTGTTACGAGGGCTATAAACCTTAGACCTATTCTCAATTATGACCAAAGCTTCTTCAACCGTTTTACACAAAAAATTGCCACTCGCGACGGCATTCAAATAATCTCTTTCATTATCATTAAGTCCATTGTAAAACGTGTCGATTTGGTGCAAGTCGAAAAAACCGTGATGAGGACATTCATGTAACATCTCCTTAAACCTATTTCAAGCCGTTGAAAAACTTTCATTTGATTCTTGTGAAAATTTAGAAATCTCGTTTTTCAAATGCGTAGTCTTAGAGGGCGGAAAAAATTGGTTCACAAATTTTGAAACGAGATCCTTCCACGTCAATATAGAATTGGGTGGCTCTTTATTTAACCAAATTTTAGCGGGCACCGCTAAGGAATATGGAAAAAGCATCATCTTAATCGAGTCATTAGAGACATCCTTGAATTTGCACGTGGCGGTAAGACGATTGAATTGGCGGATATGGTTGTGGGGATTGTCCTTCTCATCACCACGGAATTTGTTGTTTTGGATCATCGACAACAAACCCGTTTTCACCTCAAAATTCTCCGCAAGGATATCGGGAATCACAATAGCTTCTCCATAACTCTCGGTGGGTGCTTGAAGTAACTCCATCATAGTTCGATTCGCCATGGTTGGTGCTTCTCGTACAATGGGTTCGTCAATAGGAGACTCCTCACTAGAATGAGTTGGAGTGGGAGTTTTGTTATTTCGTCTACGTGCACGTTTTGCTTGATTACGAGTTAGCATAAACGTCACGTACAACGAGGAGACGAGCAAAGAAGATTCTTTTTGGTATTTTGTGTTTTTCAATTTTTTTGTGGTTTTTGATTGTATTAACTTTTTGGAAATTGGTGAATGTATTAACTAGACAAAAATCTACAAATCTCCTCCTTAATCAAATCTCTTGATTAAAGAAGCCTCAAGGAATGAAAACGATCACGTGAAGTGAACGCCTTCGATGACTTTGGAACGATGGTGGAACACCAAATCGTTCAAGAGGGTTTAATCAATAGAAACCAAGAAAATATATATGATATGTAATAATACTTTGGGCGGCAAAACCCTCGATTCACTCTCAAAATCAAATACGCACAAGCAAGCGGAGGAAACGAGGCGGCGCGAAGTACTTAAGAGCCTTTTTCCTTTAGGTCGTGAAATACAACCGCCTTATACCCACCTTATAGTTTGTATTATCAAGATTAAGCTTCACGAAAGCATTTATCTATTTTTGCCTTTTTTCTTTGGTTTGAGATTCGAATACAATGATTGGGTAATGACCTCCCAAGTCAAGGTTGTGATTTCTCACGTATTTGGAGTACTTGTGAATTTATTGTTCTACGTATACAATATAGTAATAGTATTCACACAAAAACCGAAAAACGATAATACGTATTAGTAGAGTGCTACTAATACAAATACTATTTATGGCTAGTATAAAAACAACAATGGTTCAATCAAAACACAACACGCCTCCCCGGCAGCGGCGCCAAAATTGATGTAGTAGTTTTTGCAACCCTTTAGGAAAAGAGAGGCAAAGTAGTGGTAAGCGTTAAGTGTCGGTTTAGGAAAACCGAGCACTAATGACCAAATAAGTCCAAGTTCGTTTCCCAAGGAGGCAAGTGTGTTGTGAATTGAATTGATTTATGATGTTTATGATTTTATTGAGAAGAAAAGAAAAGAGAAATAAGAAAGGAAGACGGTTACGAAGACGGATCGAGCTAAGACGAAAACGCGTTCACGTAAAACCGTAAAACACTACAAAATTAAAATTTTTGACCTAAAAATTCGTAAAAATTACTAAAAATCCACAATAAAATTCTAAGAGTTTACAAAAAATCCAAACTTGCTAAAACTTTTTAATTAATTGAATAATGACTTTTTAATGCTAATTAAAGCCCTAAAAATCACAATTAATTATTAAAAAGCCCTAAACAAGATCTTAAAGATTGTAAACTTCAAAAATGACCTAATTAAGCTAAAAAGTATGTTTTAAAATTTTAAAACCAAATTAAACTATTTTTAAACACTTAAAAACTATTAAAATCTATTAAAACTTAAATTAAATCTAAAAATAAATGAAAAGCCCTAAAAATATTTGGAAAGTGACAAAATTCCTAATTATGTGTCTACAATCTAGGAAAAATGAAAAAAGTAGAAAAATTAAACTTTTAATTTTTAATAATAAAATAATATTAAAATATTCAAAAAATTCAAAGTTCATAAAAAAATTCTAAAAAAAATTACGAAAAATCTAAAATATTATAACTAAGACAAAAATGCAAATAAAAGTTCCTAAAACCTTTTTATTAATTTTATATTAAATTTCAAAGTTGTTAAAAAACCCTAAAATCAAATAAAATTAAAAATAAGACTTTTTGAAAACTTTTTTGGCTGTAAACCTCAAAAATATAAATCAAAACCTAAAAACTATTTTTTTGGATTTTTAAAATAACTTTTTCTATTTTTAAATTACTTTTTAAAATTAAAACTTAAAATATTCTTAGAAAATTAATTAACTAATGGAAAAATAAACTTTTTACACTGAAAAGTCTTAAAACCTAATACAAACAAAAGAAAAATGCTAACTAGTCAAAAGCTTAAAGAAATAAGCTGGAAACAGCTTATTAATAAGCTGTTTGTTAAACAAGCTAGAAAACCAACACTGCTTAAGTATAATTTGAAATGAAAGCTATCAGTCAAAGACCCTAGGGCAGAGATGGTTAACGCGTTTGTGTGTGGGAGGAGTGGCTCAGGTTCGAGTCCTGGCCACGTCCTTTTTGATCTTTTTTTTTCTTTTTAAACTTTTAAAACACAAAGCAGTGATTACTAAAGCCTTAAAAACACAAATTAAATAACAAAAGAGCAAAGATTCAAGCCTTTAAAAGTAAAAAACGTGCCCAGTTAGGCTATGTGACTGATGAACAGCAAAGGATGTCTTCACTTGTGAAGACTTGACAAGAGGGCTTGTCTTTGGCTTTCTTGTTGGTTGTTGATGGATAAATGGGCACCCCTACACTCAGTTGGAGTGTAGGGAGTCAACACAAACACAAAACAAGCAAGATCAACACAAAAATCAGGCACAAAGATCACCAAATAGTTTCTGATATAGCATACACAAGTCTGGGGGTATTTGCTGATGCACTTGACACACAACTGGATTTCAAAGGCTCAAAACATGCATACAAGTCAACCAACTAGCATATAATCAATTTCAATCCCTAAAACAACCTTGTTTCTAGCATTCTCCAAGATTTGAGGCACCAAATTCCACAAAAACTGGCAGAAACTGCACTTCCTGATTTTTGCTATGTTTTCTCCTTTTTTAGCATGCAATTTTGATAAAAACTCCAACAAACTGAACAACAAGTACCTATAACACTTAGAACTAACCTAAGGAGTGATTCTAACAGGTTTTAACACAAAACTTTTCCAAGGAAACTCAATTAATATGCTAATCCAAACACTTCTTAATGTTTCTGAAAATCCAGTTTTTCAAAGCAAAAGCATACAAAACTAAACCAAACTGATTACTAATGCTTCTAACATGCATACACACCTAATATAATCAATATCAAACACTTAAACAAGCACATAAACAACTTTTAACCACTTCCTCACAAAATTCATGCAAAACACAAAAATAACACAAAATCAGAAAACTTGAAAAAGAACAAGGGACTACCTTGTTGGGCCTACATCCAGGCCCAACAGTGACTGCTTTTTCACCTCCCACAAGCTCGGGCTTGTGCTGAATCGTTTGGAGCTTTTGGCTGCAAAAAATGATGATAATGGTATCCTTGGTTCTTGTTTGATTCTACACAAACACAACCAACAAAGGAACAAACTTCAAGTTTAAAAGATGAACCAAAAGCTTTGCCAAAAGCTTTTGGACAGCTTTTAAACAGTAATGATTAAGTAAATAAAAAAAGAAAAATAAAATTTTGATAAATCTTACAAAACTGAAAGTTTTGGAAAAAGGTTTAACCAACCCTTGAAACTTCTTAAACCAACAAACCTTGACCTTAAACACGTTTTAAAAACAAGTTCAACCTCAGAAATCAAAAATTTCAATCCACTTTCACTTCATGAAAGCTTGGATTTCTGAAAATTAGAACCTTAATTTTAAAACCTTTTAGAAAACTTAAAACCTTAACAAATTTTTGGAACTCAGCTTAGCTTTCAACACACACACAACTTTTAATAATTATAAAAAGGAATTACAATTGTTTAAACAAACACCAAACTTTTATATCATTAAAAAGGGATTACAAATGAGAAAGCTTAAAAACTGGAACAAAGAAATAGGAACACATGTCGTCCCTATTTATACAAGTAGATAGAACAATCTAGATATCTAAAACCCTAATGCTTTAAAGCCCTAAAATGCCCTTGGACTTTTGACTAAAAAATGGTCAAATTTGTTCCTCATGTGATGATGTTGATGTAGCTAGCTTGCAAAGTGATCTTGGAGCGTTTATATGTCTTTGGGGGCCAAGTAGAAAGATCATGGACGTTCATCTTGTCCCTTCTTGGGTTTGGGGGAAAAACGTGTGCAGGGGAATCTTGGGGGTCACATGGGTGTGTTGGGAAGGGTTTGAGTGAGTGGGTTTTGGTGAGGATAAGGGTAATTAACATTCTGGAAGAGATGGAACAAAAACCCTTTGATATGAGTTTAATTTAGCCTGGGGTTTTTAGGGTTTATGGGTGGTTTAGGGGGTGATTTAATCTGTTTGGGTTAATTAAGTTTTTAAAAAAACGTGTTTGCCACCAAAAGTAATCAGATTAATTAAATCTAATATTTAAAATAATGTAGGTGGAATGTTGACGTGGGAGAGGGAGTGAGGTGGGGAGTTGTGATTGGTGGTGGTGGGTGATGTGGCAGGATGATAGGTTGTGGTGTGTTTGGCTGTCTTGGCAGATATGGTCCTTCAATTCCTTTGTTTTGTTCATGTTGTAACAAAAAGCTATCAACGCCCAAATCACTTGTAACAACTTTGGAGCACTTGCCAAAATTGGCACAACTTGTTTACAAACTTTTCCAAGGGTTTCTTTTGTACTTTCTTGGATTCTTCAAGGACTGAATTTGTAATGTCTTGATAATTTAGGGACCACAATGAATTTTATGAGTTATGCAAGGGTATAAATTGCCAAGTCTTCAAAAATGAGGGACTAAAGTTTCCAATCTTTAATTCTTCAAGGTCCATTTTGGAAATTCCAGATTTGGGTCCGGTTCATTGTGCGGCTTCGTTTCCCGTGTTCGTTTTTGACGGATTCTTGTGATCTTTTGCCATTTCCTCAATATCCGTACCTAAAAATACACAAGTAACAAACACGAGCATATATTTGGCAGTTTTAATGATATTTAATGCATTTTAAGCCCGATTTGGACGATGAGACCATGTATAAAGCAGTCTCATCACCTACTTCACCATTTTACGACACAAGGCTAGATGTCGAGTTCTAATCGAAAGCTAGAACCAATCTTCACGACTCTTCACTTTGAAGCTAAGTGAGAACTTCACACAACACAACTATTAATCACTTTAAAGTTTAGTGAGAAATCACAAGACACAACCACATCACTTTATAGTTTAGTGAGAACTTCTAATCAAATCTATTACAACTCAACTAGACTTATCCAAGTACACACATGTAGCTTGGATTTACACAACACAAATCCAAGCAAACACATATGCAATGGATGTACACAACAAATCTAAGTATTCACAAATAACTTGGATGAACACAACTAGTCCAAGTATTCATAAATACATTGGATTGACCTAAAACAAAAAGGGGTATCATGATGAATATGACTAGCTCATAAATTCATCTTTATCACTACACTAGTGAGTGAGTGATCTTCTCATTGGACATGGTAAGGGAGGGGATCAAGAGGATAATCATATGTAAACATCCTTAACAAATTAAGTGATCATTTACTAAAGATTATGCTATACAAAATAGAAAAGAGGCTGAAAAAATCGTCCAAGAGGCTTGCTGGAAAATGAGATTTGACCCACTATTTAAAGGAGACAAAGTTACAACGGATATATAACGGCTACTGTACGCTGTACCTTATCTCACCCCGCGGTACCATATCGCTAAGGTACCGCGTAGGTACTTAAGGTACCGCCACTAGACTCCGCTCCGTTTTTTGTCTTTTAGTGGGGTGGGAATATCTGAGGTATTTAAACCCTTCAAAGGATATTCTAACAGCATTTGGAATATGCCATTTTCAAATTTTCATTTTCCATTTTAATAAAAAATTTTCTAAAAAAAGAAATTTTATTAAAAAGACTTTTGTCTTATTAGCAAAAGTAAGTTTTAAGGTTAATCATTTTGATGATCACTAAGTATGATTAAGAAAGGTTAGTGATATGATTATTACCTTGATGATAGTGTTAGTTAAATAATTCATTTTGTGTTTCTACACTAAATGTGTTGTATGGTTTGTTGTGATCAAAACTAAGAGAGATTAGTTAACACTAATAATGTTTTTAGGCATTACTTGCATTAAAATACCTCATTCAATTCGATTAATAATAGAATCGAATAGTTAAAAGTAATTCTATTCTTCTGTGCTTTATAAGTTAGATTCCACATAACTTATTTAGCTTGAGTAATAGTTCTCAAAGTGTTTTAGTTTGATTACAAACTACTATACTAGTTCTTAACAGAATATAGATCCAATCAAAGGTGTAGGTCCTCGTAATCCTTGGATTATCTAACTATGGAAATGATTACTAGAGAGAGAGATAGATGAAGAACTAGAGAGAGAGAGATAGATGAAGAACTAGAGAGAGAAAGCTAGAGAGAGAAAGGAGGGAAAGAGAGAAAGAAGGTTGATTAAGTGAAAGTGTGAAAATACAAAGTGACCAACCCCTCCTAACATGCTAGGAGGGGGTATATATAGCCCACCCTACATGTGGGCTATATGGGCTATATTAGATCACGAGCCCAATATCATTGGAGTTACCGATCCTTTCTAAATGCGTAAAAACGTATTTCCAACAATCTCCCCCAAAGGGAGGTCACTCCAAGTTACAATGTCCTAAATAGTCTATAGCTCGTGATCTATGCTAACAATGATGTGACCGAGACTTTCCTTGGAAAAACGTATTTCTAACAATCTCCCCCATAGGGAGGGCACACCATTTTACAAAATCTTAAACCTAACATACTATGCTTGAGTCTTTGATCTTATTCTTGTGAATATGCTGATGAGATCTTTGACTTTGGTCTTGAACATGTGTCCTTGATTTGACCTTGTGCATTCATCACTTGTGATATTTGCCTCCTCGTGACTTCATGTTCCACATACTTACACTTTTAAAAATTCTTGAAAGCTTCAGAGTTTGATACAGCGGAAGACTTGACTTTTAGACTTTCTTGAATTTGTTGAAGTATTAAGTGCATAAAGTATAAGCATGTGGTGACAACTTCTTCTGGATTGTACACCGCAATGCCACCTTCTTGTTACACTGCATAAGACAGTTAGCAACAAAACATATACACGGATGAAATGGCCTTGAACATTTCATTCTAATTCAGTAGCATTTTACCTCCGGTCAGTGAAGACTGTTGGACGATATAAAAACATCGTACTTGTGACAGGTAGCTTCAATTAAGAACCTCCTTGACAAGATTTCGCGGGTAAACCCGTTCTCTTTATTCGACCGTCCAAAGCTGACTGCGATCATAAAGAGTGAATCATTTAGATAATAATATCCGTATGATTTGAAACCGTCAATTCATGTTCCTGGAACAAGTGAAATTCAATTAAGAACCACACCATCGTTTCTTTCCAGTTGTCACGATCTTGATTCGTATAGAATCTTGCAAGTTACCTACCAAGTGCTTTTTGAGGTTAACACTAGAAGGATTTCCACTCATCACTGTGAACACTAAGGTATAACTCTGAGTGTTCTGGCAAGATCACTAAGATATTGCGTAGAGGCTTGGAACGTGTTTAAATTCATTTAAGAATTAAACCACTGTTGCTTTCCAATTATCACAAGTTTGATTGATAAAGAATCGCACAAGTCACCTACCATCAGTTTTTTGATATTCGCTCAAGAAGGATTTCCATCTTCATTGTAAATACTTTCGTATTACTCAGATGTTCAGGCAAGATCATGAAGATTTTGCGTAGGACTCTTAAGATCTTTCTTACTTTTCACAGTGTGTGAAGAAGCAAGGAAATATGAAAGTGTGTCCTAATGAGATATTTGATGATCTCAAATGGCTCTAGACTCGATTTGCATTTTGGATTTTTAGTGATCGGAGGCTGGAGAGGAGTGCCACCATTTCAATACCAATTTATTCGGAGTGATTAAATCAATAGATAATGTGTTGTCTCCATGTGATTAAAACAAATATCTTTTGAGAGATATCTGAGTTAGCTGGGATGGGTTGTGCATTGCATCACTGTGTCCATGATGTCTATCTTCAATATCAAGCATCATTAAAAATGATCTCAATAGCATATGTATTGACCTGGTTTCTGCCTAAGGTTGTAAGGATGGCTTCTTTCTTTAGACCCTTTATCTTTACAATTATTTTTCATTCTTCAACCCCTTCAATGCTTACCAATACGTCATAACTAGCACCTTGTTGTGATTGTTACAGTGCTAACTTAAGTACTTGGTCGGCATTCAACTACATTCACAATCATTCTCCATCTTTCCTAAGGACTACTATTTCTAGCTATGGAATGTCCCTGGGAAGATTCCTCCGGTTCTAGAGGAATCATTGGACTTTAACCTATCCTACCATCCTTATGTCACAACAATCTTCAGTCGTGAATAGAGATGTTTTGGGTAAGTGTATGTCACCATGAAATCCATTTTGAAGTGCAAATACATTTTGCTCCCCCTTAACATATGCCACGATATTCGAAAACATTTCGCACATGTCGGGATGAGCTATCACGTTAAGTTAAACCATTTGTCATTAATCATTTCCCACATTAAATCGCATTTTCTCCCCCATATTAAAGATATTAACCCAATCGATGTTTTTAATATCAATTGATTTAATAGCATTTTAAGATGATTTGGGAAGACAAAAGCAAAGCCAATTATCTTCATGAATTACACAAGCTCCCCCTCAAATTAATGAGGTTGTACTTGAAACGTAAATTAAATACCATTTAAACACAAGTGTAAGGTATTTATCACGTGCAAAGATCATATATGATAATGTATTCACAAGATTAGCAATTTAAGAGGTTGGACCTGAATGATGACGAACATCATATGAAAGATTCACATGGTTCTTGTTCACGAATGTTGGTCACCTCGTCACGTCTGAAGTTATCTCTTGACTCCATGTGTATGATTGATATCGTTGTATTGACACCAATATGTGAACTTGGCACTCTCGGCATCAAGGATTCTGAATGCTGGACAATTGCTCCCCCTCAATTGTTGTCACCTGTCTTGTATTGAAAGAGTTGTAGTCGCCGTTTGAGTAGTCGCATCGTCGAGTATGTAGATATCAATTGTAAATTGCTATGACTGGTGGAGATGATAACTTCATAAAAACAAGATTTCTCTTGTTTGAACTAATAAATGCACTGAAGCATACATATATTCGTGTTAGATTGTGTTATTCCGTAAACACAATCCCTTACATGGTTATAAAGTAAACCATGCCCGAGAAACTTAATTCCCGTTGTTGAATCAAAGCTTTCCGGTGAAATGCTTGACTTGAGTATGAAAAAGCGGGTTACTATCTGAAATAATAGCAAGCCATTTTGAGCATGTTTTAAAACATTTGAACTTCTGCTCGAACTTTATTTACAACCCCGTGTCATTATTGAATGAAATTTCTAGTATCGTAAATTTTATCGATTCCGGAAGACATGCTCTTTTTATCAAAACATTTTGAACACACAATTTTGAAAGATTTAGAAAAACCTTTTGAGAAATTCTAGAAAAATTGTGTTCATTGTTTTGAAAACCAATTACTTGAGGTTAAAATGTTGAATATCTTACAAAACGTGCTCAAGTCCGAGAAGTTGTAAACTTCCCGTTGTGTGGATAAGTTTATCATCGGCGATAAACTTTCCTTTTAACTAAAGAACGAGTTCTAAGTTGACATTTACTTAGAAGCCGTTTTCATAAGCTTGAAAAACTTTTAATGTTTTAAAGTAAAGCTCATGACCGAGAAAGATGAATTTCTCGTTAAGAAGAAAAGTTCTCTTATTTAAAAGATACACTTTACTTTATGAGCTTAAAAACTTGGAATGTTTTACTACAAGCTCATGACCGAGAAAAATTAATTTCCCGTTACGAGGATAAGTTATCATCAAAGATAAGCTTTCCTAAAATTAAAGTCCGAGTTACAGTCTGATATTTTAATTGTAAGTCATTGTGCATGAGCTTAAAAACTTAGAATGTTTTTAATATTAGCTCATGCCCGAGAAAAATTAATTTCTCGTTGTAAGGATAAGTTTATCATCAGCGATAAACTTTCCTTTCTTTGAAGTCCGGGGCATAATCTAAAATATAATTATACGCCATTTACACGAGCTTAAAACTTTTGAATAGATTTAATGTAAGCTCGTGTCCGAGAAAATTTAATTTCTCGTTAATGAGGATAAGTTTATCATCGGCGTTAAACTTTCCTTTATTTGAGGACCGGGTCATTGTCTGACATTTAACAATGAACCATATACACGAGCTTAAAACTTTTGAATAGTTTTAAATTTAGCTCGTGTCCGAGAAAACTTAATTTCTCGTTTTGAGGGTAAGTTATCGTTGCGTAGATAAACTTCCCTTTCTCTGAAGTCCGGGTCATCGTCTGTCATTTAACGAGGAGCCATGTACACGAGCTTAAAACCGTTGAATTGTTTTAATGTAAGCTCGTGTCCAAGAAAAATTAATTTCTCATTTTGAGGATAAGTTTATCATCGGCGATAAACTTTCCTTTCTTTGAGGATCGAGTTACAGTCTATGTGACTGTAAGTCCTTTTACACGAGCTTAACCATGAATCCCCTTAGACACTTGTTTCTTTGATATCTACTTCTTTAGTAGCCAAACTCTAAGAGTGTCCTTAGTTGAACGGTATACAACGATTGGACCGCTTCGTTCTTTTGGAACATCAACTTTGGTGCCTGAATTCTCATTAGGAATTTGCATGCTTTGACATGGGTTATCGATATCAATTTTAGAAGCACTTGGGGTTTCACAGTAGGCTTTACTTGTGTCAGAGGCGATCTGAGTGGATGATTCACTTGTCTTAGCTGGCAAACGTTTCCTTTTATAGAAAACCTTAAGTTCAGGCTTAAGTGATGTATCATCCTTTACAATTTCCTCCCTAGCAGTCTTAGTAGAATCAGAGACTATCCTAGTTAAAGGACACTCGTTTCCTACAAGAGTGAAAGTTCTACCAGTGGGGTTCCACATTTTACCCATGGGTTTGATTTTAGCTACCCACTGGGATTTAAGTCTAGCACGAGAGTTCAACTCATTAAGTAATTTCTTGACACAAGAATCATGATTGGTTTTAAAGACACATTTCCTACATGTTTTACAAGTAGCATATTTAATGTCCGAGTAAGATTTAGAATTCCTAGATGATTGATTGATGCTCCTAGGAGATGACATGCTACGGTTAGCAGTGTTGGGTAATCTAGAAGGCATCGGACTAGGTTTAAAATTCCTATCTCTTACTTGTGTCTTCAGAATAGCTTCCCTTAGACCAAATTTATGGCGAACATCATTTGAACTAGTTCGAGACGTGTTCTTTAGACTATGTCTAGGGAGGCTAGATGCAATCATGTGATTAGGTCTTGCAAAAGCTATTTTAGTCACATTGGGTCTAGATAGTGGAGTGAATGGTCTAGAAAGATGAACCATATCAACTTGGGAGGCAAACCGTGGTCTCGAGGATTTTGGTCGCTCAGATCTAAATGTAGTCGGTTGTCTCACAGACTGAATTTGAGGCGGTTTCCCCAAGATTGATGGTTTTTCAAGCTTAGTATCCACACTAGATCCTTTAGTTTTTCTCAATTCGTTTTTCAACGCAGCTATAGCAAAGACCTTTTCCTGTACTTGAGCCTTTAAAGTCTCATTCTCTTTGAGCAATTTATCTTGGGATGCCAACTTAGATTCAAGCAACTTAATTTGTCTCACAAAATTATCTTTTTCAGCTTTAGAATCTTGAATTTTTTGATTTAATTTTCTTTCAATAACAATGTTTGAATTTTCAAGTTTTTCAAAATACTTTTCAAATTTATCCGTTTTCTTCGAAAATTCAATTTTGGCATCCTCAAGAGCTTTAGATTGCTGAGCTAAAATCGTTTCAAGCTCTTTAATCTTGGAATCAGAATCGGTTAGTAAAGCAGTCATAAAGCATTTATCATGATGTACTATAGCATTCTGAACAATTTCTCCCCCATTTTGACTCACATCGGATGAATCTGAAGTGGTAAAACTATCACCCTTTTCCATCCCATGTTTGTCATAATTAGGTTCGGAATGCGCAACATGCGGTAGTTCATCGGCATAGACATCATATACCACATTCCTTTGTACCGTATTTGTAGACTCTTCGTCATATACGGGTATGGTGTCATCAATCCCTGACATGCTGCTTGTATCATGCTTTCCTCCCAAATACTTGCTTTTACAATCTTTAGGCTCCAATTTGTCAACCGTATGATCATTCTCCTCTTGCATCTGCATCGTAGATTCTTGCACTCCATTATCATACGCTCGCTGAAGTCGAGATCTTTCATAAATCAAAGACGAGACCGATGTCATTAATTTCAATAATATACCACGGAACTCTTTAATTTCCGTTTGTGTGTACTGAAGAAATGATTGACATATCCCTGAATTGTCAGACTTAAGAATTTTGAATTTGAAGAAGTGCGTAAGTTGTGTCACTAGAGCTTGATATGTAGATGCTGATGCAGAGTGATTAAATTTTTCTTTGTGAAGTTGCTCAACTAGTTGGTTCAAGTTGAGGAATATTGAATCGATGAATATATAACGATCTTGACCGAAGAGTGTCAGAAATTTGCTTCCTCCTTGAAACCAAGAAATGGTCACTAGATGAGACTAGATTAGTCGAAAGAACGTTATACCACTTTCTCTAGCTGTGTTTTGCATGGGATGCAAGTCTCCCTCTTGAGATGTTGAATTAAACGATTCCATTGAAAATCGATGATATATGAAGGTAAGGATTACTTGTCGATCGATCAATGAAAGAAAGTAATTGTGTTTGTTGTTGTGTGTTAAAGCCGAGAAATAATGTTGAAATCCCCTAAATTATGTTCTCGATAAACCAAAAATTCCAAGACTAAATTACACACGAGTTTGTTAAAAATTTTCAAAAACACGTTTTTGAAAAAATCTTGGAAATCTTGTCACCCTATCGGAATGTTTAAAAACAAGTTCTATCGCAATGTTAATGTTTAAACCATCGGAATACTCATCGCAATACCCATCATAATATTACCAATCGGAATACCTATCGTAATGTTACCTATCGGAATGTTTGATCGCAATACCTGTCGGAATGTCTGATCGCAATACTTATCGGAATGTTTGATCGTAATACCTGTCGGAATGTGTGATCGCAATACCTGTCGGAATGTGTGATCGTAATACCTGTCGGAATGTGTGATCGCAATAGGTGTCGGAATATGTGATCGCACTACCTGTTGGAATGTGTCTAATGAAATTTTGGCGAGTAACGTTTCGATACTGTCTTATAACCGATTGCAATGTACGATGCAAGGAGCTATCACAATGCACGATCAGAATAAGTATCGGAATACCCTTTGATCATAATGTAGAGACCCTAGGTCTTTGCGATCGCAATGAAGAATTCAGCCCACTTTGCGATAGATACCAACTTTGCGATGGAGACAAAAGTACCACTTTTTTCGGATAGTACACAACGAATTCGGAATGTTAAGCCGAGAAACGAATCAAACACCCAAAAATTTTCTGTTTTTAACCAAAATACCAATACCAAATCACTATAATAATTAACTAGATGAAGTATATCAAGATTGAACCATAAAAACAAAAAAAAAATTGGTACGTGTGAATTTGGTTCAAAATAGGCGAAATGATCAAGAACACAAACAAAAAAACTAAACAATCATCCCATGGCTCTTGATACTATTTGTAGGTCCTCGTAATCACTAACTATGGAAAAGATTACTAGAGAGAGATAGATGAAGAACTAGAGAGAGAAAGCTAGAGAGAGAAAGGAGAGAAAGAGAGAAAGAAGGTTGATTAAGTGAAAATACAAAGTGACCAACCCCTCCTAACATGCTAGAAGGGGGTATATATAGCCCACCCTACATGTGGGCTATATGGGCTTTATTGGATCACGAGCCCAATATCATTGGAGTGTCCGATCCTTTCTAAATACGTAAAAACGTATTTCCAACAAAAGGGATCAACATATATGCATTGTTTTAATATAATTGACTTGAATTCATCATCAATTGGTATGCATGTGGTATGTGAGTAATTGTTAATTGGATATATATGTTTTAGGTTAATGTTTATTTGTTTGCTTTTGATTATAATTGTTATGAATCATGTTTCAAGCAAAGGGTTTTCAAAAATAAAAATAAACCAGACTAATACTATATGAAATTTGATTTATTATATGCTTATTCTTGCACGGTCATATGTGGCAATAAATGAGTCACCCTTACATGGTTTTAAATCTAACTCACGCCGTGACTAGCAAGAATCAAGTTTATAATGTGTTTTCAATTCTAAAGATGTAAAATTTTATTAATGAAGTAATTTAAGAAAGTACTATCTAGTTGCAAGGATAAGGTTCGGGGAGACTCATCAAGACTTCGGTCTTGTAGATACCATTACCTTATAATGTCGGACTACTTGTAGTTTTCTTACCTTGCATAATATTTATGAAGCCGCGAATGGTCTAGGGTTTGAATGATTTTAATCATTTTTTTTATCTTTTTTTGTGATAAAATTAAACTTCTTTAAATGGAAAACATGTTGAATCGTCAATTTTTATGATATCACTATTTATACAATTGATTTGTGAGTTAGATAAGTGATATTTATAATTAACGAATTTGAGTGAATTTTTCTTAAATTATCATGATACAAAGATGTTGCATGTTTCTTTGTACATGTTTTGAAATTATCAAAATAATACCCTTTACAATAAGTTATTTTCCATCTAACTAATAAAAACACTTACACTTACTCTTTAACCATACGTGAGACTGTGGTGATTTTGTAACCCAATGTGATATAATACACTCAATTGTGAGACGTTGGTGCTATATAATCACAGTTTTTGGTTGGACGACTTAAGCAAGTTAAGTCGTGGCAATTGATGGGATACACTCAATTGTGAGACGTTGGTGCTATATAATGGCAGTTTTTGGTTGGACGACTTAAGCAAGTTAAGTTAGGTGAGACCTTAACTCGTGGCAATTGATGGGATAAACATGCTCACTTTTTCACTATTGAATTGTCACAAGTGATGTACATAAAGTAAAGTCTTATAATTCTAGAAGTTGTATTGGATGCAATAATCGAACGTCAATTACCTCTTGAATACCATCATCACTAGCAGATCAACTGATGCGGTGGTGGTATGTCTTGGTGGATTATAGCTTTTAGAAAATTAGTTGTTTATTTATGGGTATTTCATTTTCTAGAAAGGTAAAATTATCGAAAATACTAAAATTGAATTTTTGTGATTCTTTTAAAAGTATTATTGCAACAAAGTTCCATAAAATTTGATATGAGTGATTTTACTCATATCATTTGTATCAATAAACAATCAATAAATGCATAAAATGAATAAATATGGCATTGTATATGTGTTTTTGTTGTTTAATGTGTGTAGGTACCGAAGTTCACGAAAACCGGCAATAACAACAACGGTTTTGAAGAAAAGATCAAGGAAGACAAAATCAAGTTCGATTTAGATAATTTAATTTAATAAAGGTGAACTGGGCCTTGTGGGCCCCACTTTTGGTTATTGGGCTCAAAAGCCCAATAAGGGATTTAAATTACTATTTATGGTGAACAAGCCCTAAACAAAGCCTAATTATCTATAATAAAATGGGACGTGGAAGATTGTTTTTGCATCATGGACTCAAAGCCCATAAACAAAGGTGAAGACGGTGGAGTTTGGGCTTTAAAACCCATTAGGTCAAGTTGCAAAAACAAAATAGATGGTTAAGTTTTTTTACTTATATATATTTTTTTCACTTTTCACTCAAACGAAAACTCATACTCACCACTTATTTTCGATAAAACCTATGTCTCATCTTTCTCTCTCAAACCAAAATACCAGTTACACCTTTTCATTCACCACAAATCCTAGATCAAAATTAGGGGTTTCTAATCTAGAGCGCGTGAACACACACGCTTGGGAAATTAATTCCCAAGTTTTTCGAAGGAATGAGATGGTCCAATCCAGGTCACGTGGCTTCTTTTCCCAGCTGTGATTGGTTAAGACACCTCATTCCCCTAAATCCACCAATCAAGAGATGACATGTCAGCTTCAAAGAAGCATAACTAGCACACAATCAAGCCACGTTGGCGATCCGTGTGCTAGTGTGCAAATTTCAGCCGCAATATTAAAGAGAAGAAAGAGAGTGATGAAATCAATGGTCAAGATCCAATATTCGTCTCAAAAAATTCCATCAGCAGGCCTTGGAGGTTTGCCTATTAAAACCCCCAATTATTGTGTAATCTTCATCCCACTTTTCACATTAAAGTTATTATCCAGAAATAGATTTAGGGTAAATTGTAATTTCTTTTTAATAGTATTGTAATCGTTTTAAGAGATTAATAATAAGTTTGTTTGGTGTTTATATAATTTCGATTTACTTTCTGTTTAAATTTCTATTGAAATTTGTATTCCTTCTTTAATCTATTTTGTTATAATAATATTATTGTTATTCAATTAAGCTAAATCAAAGCTTTTATTAAATAATATAAGTAAATTTTGGGAAAAACTTTCCCCTTGGAAATTTTAATAAAAAAATAATGTGGTTCGATGGTGTTATGGTGGTGTTCGAGCTATTGATGTTGTTTAGTTCGAAAGGTGGTGTTGATTCGGTTTAATAGGTCAGCTCAGCGCTGCACCTCTTCAACAAAGGTTTTCTTCAAAAAGGTTTTATTCTTTTATTTTTAAGTTGTTAATATTTTCAGATGAATTTGTTAGAGTGTTTTAATGAATTGTATGATAGATGGATTAGGGTTGTATGGTTATGTTTAATGTGCTGATTAATCTGCTTGATCAATTGGAATCGTTGGTTGATGGTTTAATCTGATTTTTTAAGTTTTGATTAATATGAGTTTTAGATTTAAGCTATTTTGGTTTAATTTTGTTAAAAGGATTTGCTAAAGTCTACTCTTACAAGTTTTTATAAGTCTGTTTTAAATATTGGAAAGATAGGGGTTTGGATAAACCTGATAATGTGAGTTTTATATGCAAGTTTTAGCTGATATAAATCTAATTTGGTTTTAAGTTGCTTTACAATTTAATCTGCAAGACTTTATCATCATACATAATGTTTGAGGTTGATTTTAGTAGTTAAGTTGATATGTAAAACTGATAAAGAGTATTCTGTTAAAAGAGGGTTTGGTATCCGCATAGAGTGTAACACCCCCAAATTTATAAAACTCAATACAACGGAAGACTAGTTGGTGTTACGGGTTAGCACATTACTCACATCATAGACAACGCATAAAAATCGCGTCGTTTATTAATAAAGCATTTCCATTGATAAATATCAAAGTTACATAGGTCCCAAGTCATATTACTTCATACAAAGTTTTACAAAGTATTTGAATGGAAAAATATTGTTTAAGTGCGGGCCATGAATTCTTATCGTCTTCCCGAGAATTACCTTCAAGTACCTGAGATAAGACATGTTAAAATAAAAGGTCAGCGATAACGCCGAGTGAATTCATAGAGTTTAATAAAATCCATCAATATAATATTAGTATAAAATTTATTACTGAAAATCATTTTGTACAAATCATTTTAATAGGCCATAAAATAGCCAAAGTCATTTTATACAAATCTTCGTCAAAATCATAATATATGCATTTGCCTTAAAAATCATTATACGAGCCAATGTCGTAAAAACATCATACAATACGTCTTATGACGTTGTATAAAAATAAAAACCGTTATATGAATATGGTTATGCAAACCAAAACACAAACATAATATCAATAGTATGACCCTGTATTGCTAGTCAGGCAATACATTATAATTCGGAGCGTCTAGTAGTATTTCGTTAGTTTGGATTATTACAAGCCGCATGACATTGTTACCTTACTAAACCAACAACGGGTAGCTAACCCGATACCAAATTTGCCCATCTAAGTTAGCGTGTCGTCACAAAGGTCACGCTATGGAAATCTTCTCATACATAAATACGCTTACCAATCAATGTGGCACGACGGGGATCAACCGTCAAGGCGTGAACTGGGGTGATCGTCCCCAAATAGTACTATTAAATGCATAAGCGTCTACCAAATCCCGGTAGTTCACAATTTATGCTAATGGGACTTTTAGTGACATAACCTAACTTTAATAATCCATTTTATTTCATCTATCGGGTCCTTTAATCATTTATCGGGTCATACAATCGAGTCATACAATCATTCGGGTCCAAATCAATAAACAAACAATCGGGACAAATGGTGTCCTATTTTATAAAAACTAACATGTTATCTCCCTCGCGGGTTTATAAAACATTTCATAAAAACATTTAAAAGAGTGCGAGGCTATGAACTCACGTTGATGTGGGAAAGCGGGTTATCGACAATTCGGACGTACGGTACGTGCTTCAATCACGGAAACCTAGACAAATAATACTCGTCTTAGACTCTTGTCCAATGACTTTATAAAAATAACAATTATGTATACATATGATGATTTTATATATATGATGATCAAGTGGGTTTACATATTCTCGTTTACTCATTTTAGTGTTATATGTCGATAACTTTTATACTAGTTTACTAGTTTTACCTATTTACACGTTTTAAGTCCAATAAGTTTATTATAAGTTCTTTAACTTGTTTTAATTTATTTTACACTTATATTATCAGTATCTATACTTCCATGTTAGGCCCAAATGGGTTAAGCCCAATAAGTACTTTTTATAAGTGTTTATCTTATTTAGTCCAATTATTAGTCCAATATGCTTAGTTAGCTCGTTATTATTCGTATGTCCTATAGTTCGGGTTTTATCGGTTTTTACTTGTATTAGATACTTATATATCAGTATATGACTTTTTAAAACTTTACATTAGACGGGTTTGATCGTCTAAGTTTTAATTGGCGAAAAACGTTAATTTTACGGTAATAGCCGAAAAAGTCGTAAAAATCATGTTTATATTTTTTATAACTTATAAAACTTAACAAGTTACCATTTTATAAAATGTCCACTTATTTAACCTTTTACATACTTATATAAATAAAATCCATAAGTTAGTGGGTTTTGATTTTACATTTTATACAATATAATTTTGAGTGCTTATAAAATAATAATAAACATTAATTTTCAAAATCTGATTTTTATTTTCATCTTCACCAAAACTGCCATATCTAGAGTTCTATATGGAGATAGAAGCTCAAATTTGTATCTTAAACTTGTTTTGACCATATCTTACTCATTACAATGATTCCATTGCATGGCCAACTCTCACATATGCACAAGACTCATAACTTACTGTATATCAATTCTACTTCATCATTTTATCAGTTCATGACATGTTTCTTTACTCTTTTATACAGCCATCATTTTTAAGCAAGATTTTAGCCTTGTTCTTTATAGTTTTTCACATTTTTAATCATGTTTATCAACACCAAATCCCCACACAATACTTTTATCATCATATAGTCATCATATACATATACAATAGGAAATAAAATACATGATTACATAGTAAAAATAACAAGAGGATGAGGAGGACAATCTTTATACCACCAAGTTGATGTAGGTTATGATTTGGACATGGATTTTGATGGAGAAACTTGTGGATAACCATGACTATCTTCAAGACCACCATGCTTCATGAAATCCTTGTGTAAAATCAGCCCCAAGACACCATGAAAACTCCTCCATGGATGTTATAATCACCAGCATTCAAGAGAGCTTCAAGAGGGCTTCAACATATGTAGAAATAACATGAGGTTTATGGTTAAATTTGATCAAAAGTGGTGTTTGATGAGGGGAAATGGACGGCACAATGGAGTGGGATGAGAGGATTTGTGTGTGGTATTGCATGGATGAAATGAGAAAGTGGTATGGTTTGATGGTTTTAGCTAGCAAAAGCTTAAAGTGTAAGCTTAGAATGAAAAGTGTTGGAACTAGTTAGTAAGATGACACCTTATGGTGTGTTGGCTTAGGTTGGACGCCACACACATAGTGGGGTGGGCAAGTGTAAAACTTGTCCCATCCCACTAATTTACGGGTACTCCTAGATTCTAGTTTCCTCGATTTGCGTGCCCTCGGGTCGTTTTACGAAAAACGTTTTTATAAATTATGAATCAACGGCACAAAACGAATCCAATAAAAATTGTCTCATCAAAACGGAGTTCAAAAACGTAAATACGTAATCCTAAGGTTTCCGGTTTAGTCGTAAAGGACGTTAAAATAAAATCGTAAGTCCTAATCTCTTCTCGTAAATTTGTGAGTTTATGAACTAACTCAAATTTAAAACTCCAAAATAATATTCATGGACAAATTTATTTTCTGAAATGTCAGACTGTCACCAAAGATGGTGTATGTAAACGTAAGCACGTAACGTTGAATCCTCCGGTTTAGACGTAGTCGACGCTACTTCAAGACGTAAATCCAAATTAATTCCCAAAAATAAGTGAGTTCATATTGTAACATTAAAATAATGTTTTCAAATAAATATTGAGAATAAAATATCAACCATAAATTGACGGATTGTCACAGCATTTACCCCTAAACAGGATCTTTGTCCTCAAAGATCATCTTACCTTACTACTCGCTTCTTATAGAGTTAAAGCCATGTGGGTATTTCCTCCACATTCGGTCTTTTCTCACAAGTGTAATCCATTATAATACGCGAGTTTCATCAAACATGA
Organism: Glebionis coronaria; assembly: GCA_025667525.1. Classification (NCBI taxonomy): domain Eukaryota; kingdom Viridiplantae; phylum Streptophyta; class Magnoliopsida; order Asterales; family Asteraceae; genus Glebionis; species Glebionis coronaria. The sequence goes on from CM046874.1 coordinate 648,088,742, forward strand.
CTACGAGAATAAGATCAGGCTAAATGTTGACTTACTTTCTCTATCCATGATGTTCACGGGTTTCTGATGAATGCAACTTTTCGCCGATCTAAGCTTTACTAAGAACAATCAGTTTTTCACTTGATAGATATTCCATCAAGTTCGATTTACGAAACATAATTCACGCAGTTCTTGAAGTCCTAGGGTAGATCCAGCTTATATGCCTTTCAATCCCAACTTTTACATCATCTCAATGGTCCCATACAACGAGGACTTATATCCCATGATTTGTCAGATTATGAATTCATTTTTCCAAGGTTAAAATTTTTGGCATAACTTCGCTACCCATCTGGCACTTCAAGATCTACATTTCATATTCACATAACCTCCTGCCCACTATCAGCAGTCGATAATCAGATCTTAATTTCAACAATCATTTTAGGTCTCACGGGTCGAATATTTTGTAAGGTTAGGTTCGCCATCATAGGAAACCTTAAACCTAAAAGACATGTCCAACTCACAATGGGTGTATGTCGGGTGTCTTCATCTCAACTCCTGCTTACAGATGCTCTAATATTTAGATCCTAACAAGATTTGATCTTAATCCTAACACGATGGTTATCAATGATAATCTTTTCAAAGGAAAACGATTATACGGTCTATTACCAAAGGTCAATCATTCAAACATAAAACAACACTTATATTACTTTGTATCGTTACTTTACCTCGTCCCTTCGATTGGGGTGGTACATAGTACTCTCATCAAGGTTCGTTCTCAATGATTTCTGAGCAAATCTCTAGAAATTTGATGCGAAGCTAGGATCTTGATAAAGATGTTCGATACAGGCACACTATGTTTACATAACTCTTTTGCATTTATCATTAACGGGGAATGATATTAGCAGATTTGGTCAGTCTGTCGACGATGACCCAAATCGAATCAATTTCAGATGATGACCTTTGCAATAGCTAGACGTTTACCAATGTATGAGCCGATGTCTGCCTTCATAATTGCCATCAGTATAACTTCTTCAGACAAAGATACTTTTAGTCATAAATGACATAAATAGAATACTTATACTTACAAGATTCCAATATAACTATATCTCAAAATCTCCATATTTAGGCAACCACAAGTGACCTTTTAAAACATTTAATGCTATCGGCTTCTCAATTCTAATGGTTCACATTAGCCGCGAACCACTTTTTATTATCTATATTATCCCTTTTACAAACATCGTTCATATTTTATATCGTTCAGCAATTTATTTTGCACCTTCATTATTAAGGAACACATCCTAATTGGTTCTTTATATTTTCTACATAATGTGTCAGTATTTATATTCATTTTTCCTGATGATATAATTATCATGTCCATATTTATTCAAAAACTATTTCTTCACATTTTCTGAGTTTTAGTTTCGTCTTTACTAATATCTTTATCAGTTTTTCTCAATCTGAAGTCTAAAGCGTCGATAATTATTACATGTAAATTAACAATAATTATTTAATTTTTATGAAACGTAAACGTAAAAATTTTAAATTTCTTAGTTCGACCAATTATATAAAATGTTCAAAATAAATTTGAATTTAATTAACAAGATTTTTGTTGATTTATCGAAAATATTTAATAAGATTCGTAAATGTTCGAAAAACCTTTGTTTATATTTTGGTTAAAGTTTTCTTAGTTTTCAGGTTATGATATAAATGGTGTTAATCAATCCTTCTTAAGTTATCTTGAGGTATACACAAACATTTACCCCTAAATAGAAGTTTAGTTAAATGGTTTGTGTATAAGGGAATAATCCGTTAAAATCCTTTGTTAAAACATTTGTCAAAATATTTCTTCATTTCTTTTTGGTAAAATCCAAAGTCTTAAAAGGGCTCTAAATTTTTAAAGAGTCAATATATTCCATTATCTATTAATCACATGGTTAATTAATATAAAGGATTAAGCCTTAAATCACATATCAATTATTCAAGGTATAGGTTTTCATTGTTCGGCCAATTCAGGGCAATCTATAATTAATTTTTAGCTCATTCTTATTCTTATAAACAAGCAGATAGTTCTTAATGATCACACGCATGAATTCATCAAATTACAGTCTACACACGTGATTCACCAAATTTATGAATGCTACATGTGCATCGGTCAATCCAAACGACATCACGTGAAACTCATAATGTTCATCACAAGTTCTAGATGTAATGATTGGAATAGATAATCTTCTTCGCGGACGCGAAGTTGATAATAACCATGTCGTGGATCAAATCTTTAACACATACGCTAGAACCTTGTAAATGATCGAACAAATCTTCCATTTCGAGTTATGGATATTGTTTTCGATTATCAATTTACTCAGTTCATAGTAATCTATAAATATAAGGAATGATAACACCATAGCTCTTCATGATGACAGGCTTGGTACAATAAAATCTTTCTCCGACAACTCTCTCAGTTGTACGGAAATTCCTTTAATTCGGATGGTGCTGACGTACAGTGCACAAGACACAGGTGCAACACTGAGAATATAATCAACACCAAATTCAACTTGCCTTAATTGCGAAAGTCTAGGTAATTCAACAAATACTTCCTAAAATTTCAGATAACAGAAACATCTTTAAATAATTTCATATTAGGTTCTTTCTAGATTATAGTATCTATGACTAATTCACAACCATTCACTGTATAATTTCAAGTCATTCATCAAGAATTATTTAGACCATTTTTTATAATCAACATCTTATCATTTAGGGGAATTCTACTCGAGTTCCCATCAATTAAGACAATGTCGTTATGTCATAATCAATCAATCTATTCTACGGGCACTATCAACTTTCCAGTTGCATTGCCGTCGATAAGATGTGAACTTCTCAAAAGACTAATAATAACTCATAATTCTTCACAAGTTCAAGGATATATGGAGACACAACTACTATTAAAAGAGTAAGGTCAACACATAATCTACGCGAGAGAATTTCAAATCAGATACAGACGAAAACATTTAACTAATATGAATATATCCCATGTTTTCATAATTTGAGTACGCATTCGAAAGCTCCTCGGATCGTTACCCAGGTCATTCAAATGAAATCAAATCATAAGATATGATAAGAATGTCAATACATCCAGTCGGGTATCAACACTCGGTAATAAAATACGTTTCCTAAGAATCTCACTACGGGAGAATTGGACAAGAAAGGATTGTCAATTGTCAAATAAGACAATTTCCACAGATGAGTAAATTCGACTCAGAATAATAGATGCTACAGGCACATGTGTAGGTGTCCCTAACACTATGTCCTTGTTTTCACTTCTTGCAGATCTCATAAAATTTAATCTTTCACAATCTTCAAAGAAAATGTAGTGTTTATTCATTAGTTTTATGGTGACTACTAATCAGCCTTGCATGGTCCATTCCAAATTGTATGTAGGCGCGCAACTATATACAATTTCAAGATTTACGATGCAATACTCAGTTCGTCAAAATTTTATGATCATGTTTATAATAAAAACATTTTCATGCTTAATTCTTAAATAAGAATCAAGAATAAATTTACAAAGATTTTCTTTATTATGAAAACAATTAAGTTTTCCAAAGCGTCTCATAAACAACTTCATTTTGAAATCAATCACTTATAAATCTTATTTTGAATAATCCTTATAGTGATGAAAATTCAATTTCCTCAAATGATACTGTTTTATCTTATAAAAACAATGAGTGATCTGCAAAAGAGTGATGAAAGCTTTTTCACCAAGAATTAACTATGATATGATAGGAAATGAGCTTAGCCAAATAATCATGAGGTTAATGACCTCGACGGCACTCAGAAAGAATAATTCACAACGTAACTCAATTCGAGATGAGTACTTGTTCAACGGTTGCATCACTAATGCGAACATTAGAGACAAGCAAGAAAAGATAGATAACATCGATACGTGTAGGATTTAGCAATCAAAGGTAGTCTTTTTCATTAATCACAAACAAGTCAAAATTGTACCGTAACACATTACGTGTCGCTATGTCATACAATTCTCAGAACTCATCCTACCAACTGATGTCTCTGTTAAGTTAGGGATCTTTAAAAGATACCACAATGAATACTAATCTACAAGAGTCATTAGGTGTTCCATATGTCCCGGAAGATCCATCGGTCTCAATTCAGAAGAAGATTTCTTCAATTTATTTCTTGGACACTGGGCATCCTCGTTAGTGGACAATGGTCTAGGAACAACCCTTAACACGAACTACCAATCAATCAAAACCTTATAATTCAATCATAGAACTTAATGACTTCCTCCTAACAATCTTATATTCCATACAGGTTAAGTTTTACTTTATTCAAGTTTCAATCAATTTTATACTCAATTCGATATCCTACCTCATTTTCCAATACTTACAACCTTATTCTTCGGCCTTAAAAGGGCAATGAAAGCTCAATATGAATCAATACTTAATTTCCAATCCTATAGGTCTTACAACAATAATTATCAAATGAGTCACTAGTATGAGATGACTCATACATTCAATTAGACTTCTCGGAAAGGTACTAGTGGCATGAGGCTTTTGGTTAATGGTTCCAATGACAGCCTCAAGTGCAACATTCACCCTTTCGATTTCAAATTTAAGAATTGGGTGACAACGACTCAGATGACATCTTTCTAGGTGGTAACGTTTTGTCAAACTCCACTCTATATGGAAAGATCGTCATGACATCGATATCAGTTTTAATCTCGCCAATTCTTTTTCAATATCACAATCAACTAATATCTACATTTCTACGAATATCAACCATTTGTTGGGATCGTAAATATCCACAACTTGGTTTAGATCTAGGATAGCTAGAATTCCTACGAGAATAGCTTCGATTAATTTACTAGGGGATTTAGGGTTTCTTGTGACAATCTACGTCGTATAAATACCTCGTATAAATATAAAAATAATCATCAAACAATCATGTAATCAAATTACATCATATATATATATATATATATAATACAAGTTATATATATTAAAATAACATTTATCAGTCTGACCTTGTCGGTAACTCGGGAATTCTTCGGCACCGTTATAGTCAAAAGATTTTTAGACATTTTTAGAAAAATGTTTATTAGTTAAAAGATTTTGAAATGTTTTATTCAAAACCTTGGTTTTAAAAATCTTTCGTTCTCTATAACGAGAGCTCTGGTACCAAACTGTAACTGTAAAACCCGCATGCTTTTACCATGCATAATACCTTAAGTTCGTACGTACTAGTTAAAAACTTTCCTAATATAGCATGATTACGATTACGTATTAGGAGTTTAGGTATTACGTACGTGTTAGAACACGATAAGTATTTTATATGAACGATCACGTAATAATTATTTAGTAATAATTAATCACGAACATACGATCACGAGATCACGAGAGTAATTTAAACACGAGTTAGTATTATTACGTATATATATTTAATACGAGCGTAATTAAATATATAGGTGTAGGATATTTACGTAACGAGAACTTTTAAAACACGAACATAATTAAACGTAAACGTGTACGAAGTTACAAGACACGAAACGAGGTACGGGACCCCCACAAGGGAGTCCCTACCCGCGGCCAAAAAAGAAACAATGGGCCAAGCCCATTGTTAATTTTACTTAAGGGGGTTAATTAATTTTCACTACTTAGATTATTTTACAGAAGAATTTCAAGAAAACCTAAAACCCCTTCCTCCTTCTTCTTGTGTGCCGCCACCTACAAACCACCATAAGGGGTGATTTTGATCTTGGATCTTGTTGATTTAGTAATTGTTCGTGTTTGTTCTTCACCCTTTTGATCCACGAATACGGTAAAACCTTTTTACTTGTTTTCTTTTTAATTAATCTTGTATTAATTAAGAACACGTGTTGTTTTTCTTAAAAACATATTAATTAAACCTAGATCTAACATGTTATGGTCATTAATTAATCAATAGGATCGATCTAAGGGGTGTTTGTTTTGGGCCGCAGGAACAACCGACCCCAAGGGGGTTCGGTTTGTTGCTAACCGACCACCACCAAGACCTTTTTGGTCTTGGTTGGTGCGTGTGGGTCCCACGGCAGCAAGGGGGTACCCCGAATTGGTTCGGGGTATGGTGTTTGTTAAGATCCGGTGCATGTTTTTAAGCCTAGATCCGGATCATGATTATGTTTAATGTTTATGTTATAAACTTAGGTTAAGAATTAAATTAATAAGATGTAATTAATTTAATAACATGAACTTAGGTTAACTAATTATTATAAACATGAATTATTTTAACCTAAGTATTTTTATTATTAAGACTTATAATTAATTAATTATTTTAAAACCATGGATATAATTAATTAATTAAACATGACTAGGTTATATTATTAGTATTTAAATAATACATATTTTAACCTAAGTATTTAATATATTTAATTAAAAACATGTCATACTTTAATTAAATTTTATAACCTATAGTTTAATTAAATTACATGAAATAATTATTAAACTATATAATATATCATATGACTTAGAAAATAATCATGAAAATACGTAGGCTTATTTACTTAGCTTATTTAACCAGCTTATTTCTAATTATGGAAACTTTCTATTTTTAGAAACTTAATTAAATAAGGCAGCTATTTTATTTATGGAAACCAGCTATTTTTAGAAACTTATTTAATTAAGGCAGCTAATCTATTTATGGAAACTTATTTAATTAAGGCAGCTAATCTATTTATGGAAACTTTCTATTTTTAGAAACTTATCTATTTTAAGCAGTAAATCTATTTTTGGAAACTTTCTATTTTTGGAAACTTTCTATTTTTGGAAACTTTCTATTTTTGGAAACTTTCTATTTTTGGTAACTTTCTATTTTTGGAAACTTTCTATTTTTGGAAACTTTCTATTTAAGGAAACCTGCTATTTTTGCAAAGTTACTTAATATTACACAGTAAGTATGATAACAATTGAAATATCAGAAATACTTAATCAGAATGAACAGAATATAGGATTTAACACAGTTTAAGGCTTTAAACAGTGTAAATGGTAAGAACACATAAATAAGCTAAGACATGATATAAAACCAGCTATGTATGTAGTAAGCAGATACTTATTTCATGTACGTATTTATGTAGCGTTAGTGATTCAGAAGTAGGATTGTCGCAGTTCATCGTTCTCGTTCACTGGACATAAGGTACGGATTCCCGTCCTTTCAGTATGGACATTCTTTCCTTATTAGGATTTCCCCGTATGCAGCCAACTGTTTTCCCGTAGTATAAGTATGAGTTTGATTGCTTATGTTTTAAATATGATTACCTATAGCCATATACATGCATGACCAGTTTCACCTAGTTATGGAGGTACCATAACCATAACATTAGAGGCACTGATGTTATGACTTCACCACGGCGGAGTGATTGCTCGTGGCGTCCCTTCAGCTTTTGGCCATTTATTATATTTATCATGTGGGGCGTATGGGTGCATCCTAGTTACACGTTTTTATTCAGGATTACACGGTGAATGTGGTGTGTGCCTTGCATCCTTCACAAGGAGCTGATCCCTCCTACCCATAAAACCAGTATATTAAATTAGAGGCAGCCCCTCTAATTTGCATGATGAGGTCACCCCTCCAAGTATTCATGCACGGTGGATATTCATGACCTATATGGGCTAAATGGTAAAATATGACAAACAGTTTTTATAAGATAAACATAAGACTTTCAAACTATAAAACCAGTTTTATTAAGACTTAACCAGGTTACTCGGGACTTAGTTTCTTCCGCTGTTATTATGTTATATGCTTATCCTATTCATGCTTTATTGTACATCCGTGCACTGAGCGTATTGCTCAGCCGTTTTCCTTTTCTATGTTCCCAAAACGGCAGGTACTCAGGGACGCTCGTAGACACTAAGAATACGTGCATATGGACTGGAAGCTGTCTAGCCTTCTTTAAATTATGCATTTCCTTTCTTTATGATACTTATGCTTTGGACATTGTTTCGTACTTTTCTTTTACTATACTATGTTTGTGTGTGATGAGCTTTACTTTTGGACTACCGATGTTTGATTACGGTATTTTCCTTTATATGGTCAAGTAATGTTTTAGACATTTTACCTTGTATGCTTTGATGACACGCCATAATTACTATGATATTTCCATTTCCAAAATGGGGTGTTACAATTATGGTATCAGAGCCAAGGCTTCGACCTGTAGGCTCTCAAATATGACCTGCGATTAGTGGGTAGTCACTACGGTCTTCCTAGAACTGACAGTTGTTTTCATGCATCCATCATTTTTAAGCATACATATATATGTCATTGTTACAGGGTTTTTGACTAAGTAATGGTTGGTACAGGACTGGCCCTATTTAGTCGCATGTGTTTTATCGAAACTTTTAGATTTGGGACCGACCCATAGGCGTCCCCTCGATATGTCTTTTGTTTTGGGTGAACTGACCAGAGGCGTTCACTCTCGAGCATCAAAAGTTTTCATAAAACTACATCATGCATTCATACAAAAATTTTCTTGCATAAATTTTTTCTCGTGAAATTTTAGTAGAAATTTTTTTTTCATGTATATATTTTATATTTTATGTTTTGAACTGTTTAATCATATGTTTTATTGTTATACTGTTAGATGGTTCTCACACGCGAGCAGGAGCAGCTCAATGCTGCAATTCAGGCTGCCATGCAAGCCTTGCTTACTCAACTGAGGAATGACATCTGGGCTGAAGTTCAAGCTGCCAACAATCAGCAGCAGCATAATCAGCCACCTCCTCCTCCTCCTCCAGTGACATTAGCAGTGTGGCTGAAGAGATTCAACAAGCTCTGCCCTCGAGCTTTTGAAAAGACAGATAGCCCCAGCGATGCTGAAAGCTGGTTGGCTCACATTGAGAAGATCTTCAACGCTATGGGCTGTGACCCCGCATATAAGGCGAGGTTGGCATGCTATCGGTTCAAAGGCGATGTACTCAACTGGTGGTTAGCTTTGATGCAATCTGAAGGTGGTGATGAGTGGGTTGCTGGTTTGACTTGGGCTCAGTTCAAGGACAGGGTGATGGAGCAGTTCTTTCCCAAGGCTAAGCAGGACAAGCTCAAGAGAGAGTATCATGGGATCCGTCAGAGAGCTGGGGAGAATAGCAACGAGTTTATGCAGCGCTTTCTTCACTTGGCTGGTTTCCTTGGTGCGGCAGCAGGTACTCCAGAAGAGCAGGCACATCACTTCAGATGGGCTCTTCGCACATCGGTCGCAAACAATCTGGTGTGTGCTACGTTCAACACTGTAGCACAAGTGGCCGATGCAGCACGAAAACTGGAGATGCTGCAGGAGAGGGATGAGTTCGGGGAAGCTGAAAGACCCGACAAGAGGTAAAACCTTCATATTCAAGCGGTGATCAATCCGTATATCTTTCATATGTCAATTATTCATCTCTTAAAATGTATCTTCCAGGCAGAAAACTGGGGACCGGTCTCAGCCGGCTACTCAGCAGCAGCCTCATCAGCCCAAGGGAAACGGTCAGACTAATGACCGATCTGCTACGGATAGGTGTGGCGGTAATGACCATTACCGTAACAACGCCAGGCAATCCAGCAACAGCATGTCCTAATACTTATGAAATTTCCTATGTTTATATTATAACTCATATTCTGACACTCTAGCAAAATTCTACCAGGAACCATGGAAACGGTAGGGACCAGAACCAGAGAGGTTCGCAGCCTAGCCATCCAGCTATCACTGGTATTCAATCTTACGATTATCCGCTTCGTCCTTTGTACCCAACTATTATGTCTCATGTAAAATGTTTTGTCAGGTCCTCAGCCAGCCAGAGCACCTGCTGGAGGATACACTCATCCTCTTTGCTCTACTTGCCACCGTAGGCACCCAGGACCATGTCGCCGTAATACTGATGCGTGCTTCAAGTGTGGTCTTCCTGGCCATACTATGAAGGATTGCCGTAAGGGCGAGATGGAGGGTACATCGGGACATGCTGATACCAAGCCGCCTCCTACTGCCGGGCGTGTCTACACTACATCTCGAGACCAGGCCAATAAGTCTACAGGTACCATCACTGGAATCTTGTATATGTATGGTCGCGCTGCATGTGTTCTTTTCGATACGGGTGCTACTCACTCGGTTATTTCTACTGCTTATGCTAAGAACATTAGGATGCCTCCCTTGCCACTAGAAAATAGGCTTACTATTTCCACGCCTTTGAGGGACTCTATATTAATCACCTATGTATACAAGAGTCTTCCCCTAGAATTCGATGATAAGGTTCGACCTGTCGACGCACTTCCGCTGGACATGAATGACTTCCACATGATTTTGGGCATGGATTGGCTATCCAAGTATCATGCTACCATATACTGCCATTCATATCGAGTTATCTTCGGTGATGTCAATGCACCAGAGTACATTCATAATGGGTTTATACCCGGACGGTCTGTACAAATCATATCTACCCTGCAAGCGCGTGCACTACTGTCACATGGCTGCGAGGGTTATCTAGCTACGGTTCACGACATGGATGCTGAATCTCCATCGATTCAGGATCAACCTATAGTGTAGGAATTCCAAGACGTGTTTCCAGCAGAACTTCCAGGCATACCACCTGCACGAGAAGTGGAATTCAGTATCGAGCTGGTTCCAGGAGCTGAACCAATCTCCACGACTCCTTACCGCATGGCTCCCATAGAGCTGAAGGAGCTGAAGGATCAACTACAAGAACTTCTCGAACGAGGTTTCATTCGACCGAGCGCATCTCCATGGGGCGCACCGGTTTTGTTTGTTAAGAAGAAGGACGGTAGTATGCGTCTTTGCATAGACTATCGCGAGCTCAACAAGATTTCCATTCGGAATAGATATCCACTGCCACGCATTGACGATCTGTTTGACCAACTCCAAGGGGCCAAACACTTCTCCAAGATCGATCTTAGGTCAGGCTATCATCAGTTACGAGTCAAGGAGCAGGATATTGCTAAGACTGCCTTTCGTACTCGTTATGGCCACTACGAGTTTGTAGTTATGCCATTTGGCCTGACAAATGCTCCAGCAGTGTTCATGGATCTGATGAACAGAATCTTCCATGAATTTCTGGACAAATTCGTCATTGTTTTCATAGATGACATCCTGATTTTCTCTAAGTCCAAGGAGGAACATGAAGACCATCTTCGTACAATAGTACAGATTCTTCGCCAGAAGCAGCTGTATGCTAAATTCTCAAAGTGTGAGTTCTGGTTAGACAAGGTGGCATTCCTAGGTCACATGGTATCAGCAGAAGGAATCACTATGGATCCAGCGAAGGTTGAGGCCATCACTAAGTGGCCGAGGCCGACATCAGCGACGGAAGTCCGCAGTTTCTTAGGCTTAGCTGGCTATTACCGTAGGTTCGTGGAGAACTTTTCCCGTTTAGCACTACCATTGACCAAACTGATGCGGAAAGGGGAGAAATTCGTCTGGACTGAATATCGAGAGAAGAGCTTTGAAGACCTGAAGCAGAAGCTAGTATCTGCACCTATTCTTACTCTACCATCTAGTACGGGTGGATTTCAAATCTACAGCGATGCATCAGGGAAGGGACTTGGTTGTGTTCTCATGCAACATGGGAAAGTGATCGCGTACGCTTCACGGCAGATTAAGCCTTATGAAGAGAATTACCCCACGTACGACCTGGAACTTGCTGCAGTCGTGTTTGCATTGAAGATATGGAGACACTACTTATATGGAGAATCATGTGACATTTTCACGGACCATAAGAGCTTGAAGTATATCTTCACTCAACGTGAACTGAACATGAGGCAGAGGAGATGGTTAGAGCTGTTGAAGGATTATGACATTAATCTTCAGTATCATCCCGGAAAGGCAAATGTAGTAGCAGAATCCCTTAGCAGGAAGTCCGGAATGATCAACAGCATTAGAATCGAAGAGGAAATCATAAGAGACTTGGAGCGACTAGGCATCGAGATCATGGTATGTGGACAGCACGGTTACTGGGCTAATCTTAGAGTAGAACCCGAGTTACTATCTAAGATCAAGGAAGCTCAGAAGGATGACAGAGAAATATGGGCGATAATACAGAATTTGGAGAAGCAGACAAAATTCAGAGTAGATGCATATGGTATCGTATGGCAGGGCACTAGACTTTGTGTTCCTGACGACCAAGAACTCCGGGAAGCTTTGCTAGCAGAAGCTCATAGCTCCCCATTCTCGATACATCCCGGTTCAACTAAAATGTACCATGACATCAAGTAGTACTTTTGGTGGAGTGGTATGAAGCAGGATGTGGCCACTTACGTCTCCAAATGTCTTACCTGCCAGCAGGTTAAGATCGAGCATCAGCGATCTGGCGGTCTCCTTCAACCGTTAGATATTCCAGAGTGGAAGTGGGACAAAATCACCATGGATTTTGTTACCCGGTCTTCCGCCTACCAAAAGGAAGCACGATGCAATTTGGGTTATCGTTGATCGACTTACCAAATCAGCTCATTTCTTACCGATCCGGAAGGAAGATCCGGTAAGTAAACTCGTAGATACGTACAGACGAGAAATCATGAGACTACACGGTGCACCATCCAGCATCGTCTCAGACACAGATCCTCGATTCACTTCGCGCTTTTGGAAAAGTCTGCAGAAAGCTTGGGGTACACAACTTAAGCTTAGCACGGCCTTTCATCCTCAAACGGACGGACAGTCGGAGCGAACCATTCAGACATTGGAAGATATGTTGAGGTCTTGTGCGTTGGAATGGACGGGTGATTGGGACGAATACATCTGTTTGGTGGAGTTTGCGTACAACAACAGCTGGCACGCGAGCATCAAGTGTGCTCAATTCGAGATGTTGTATGGCAGAAAGTGTCGCGCCCCAATCTGCTGGGATCAGGTTGGCGAGCGAACACTCGAAGGACCAGAAATCATAGAGATGACAAACGAGAAGATCGCAGTAGCTAGACAGAAGATTCAGGAGGCACGGTCACGTCAAAAGAGTTACGCCGACAAGCATCGTAGGGATTTACACTTTAACGTAGGAGAACACGTCTTCCTTAAGGTTTCGCCGGCATGTGGTGTTAGACGCTTCGGGATTAAAGGGAAGCTCAGTCCTCGTTTCATCGGACCGTTTGATATCATTGAACGAGTCGGTGAAGTATCTTACCGATTGGCGTTACCTCCGCAGCTTTCGCATGTGCACAATGTGTTTCATGTGTCCTTACTCAGAGGGTACCAATATCATCCCCTTCACATGGTTCAGTATCCACTGGAACAGATTCGTGAAGATCTCACTTTTATAGAAGAAACCGAACGAGTTCTTGACAAGCAAGAACGAGTCATGAGAAAGAAGACGATTCCATTCGTCAAAATTCTATGGAGGGATCATACCGAGCGGGAAGCCACTTGGGAAACAGAGGAGTCTATCCGGACTTCTTACCCTCATTTCATATTTTGAATTCGGGTATGTTCTTCTTTTTCCAGTCTACTTTATCTATAATTCGGGGACGAATTATTCTTTTTAGGGGGGAAGAGTTGTAAAACCCGCATGCTTTTACCATGCATAATACCTTAAGTTCGTACGTACTAGTTAAAAACTTTCCTAATATAGCATGATTACGATTACGTATTAGGAGTTTAGGTATTACGTACGTGTTAGAACACGATAAGTATTTTATATGAACGATCACGTAATAATTATTTAGTAATAATTAATCACGAACATACGATCACGAGATCAGGAGCGTAATTTAAACACGAGTTAGTATTATTACGTATATATATTTAATACGAGCGTAATTAAATATATAGGTGTAGGATATTTATGTAACAAGAACTTTTAAAACACGAACATAATTAAACGTAAACGTGTACGAAATTACAAGACACGAAACGAGGTACGGGACACCCACAAGGGAGTCCCTACCCGCGGCCAAACAAGAAACAATGGGCCAAGCCCATTGTTAATTTTACTTAAGGGGGGTTAATTAATTTTCACTACTTAGATTATTTTACAGAAGAATTTCAAGAAAACCTAAAACCCCTTCCTCCTTCTTCTTGTGTGCCGCCACCTACAAACCACCATAAGGGGGTGATTTTGATCTTGGATCTTGTTGATTTAGTAATTGTTCGTGTTTGTTCTTCACCCTTTTGATCCACGAATACGGTAAAACCTTTTTACTTGTTTTCTTTTTAATTAATCTTGTATTAATTAAGAACACGTGTTGTTTTTCTTAAAACATATTAAATAAACCTAGATCTAACATGTTATGGTCATTAATTAATCAATGGGATCGATCTAAGGGGTGTTTATTTTGGGCCGCAGGAACAACCGACCCCAAGGGGGTTCGGTTTGTTGTTAACCGACCACCACCAAGACCTTTTTGGTCTTGGTTGGTGCGTGTGGGTCCCACGGCAGCAAGGGGGTACCCCGAATTGGTTCGGGGTACGGTGTTTGTTAAGATCCGGTGCATGTTTTTAAGCCTAGATCCGGATCATGATTATGTTAAATGTTTATGTTATAAACTTAGGTTAAGAGTTAAATTAATAAGATGTAATTAATTTAATAACATGAACTTAGGTTAACTAATTATTATAAACATGAATTATTTTAACCTAAGTATTTTTATTATTAAGACTTATAATTAATTAATTATTTTAAAACCATGGATATAATTAATTAATTAAACATGACTTAGGTTATATTATTAGTATTTAAATAATACATATTTTAACCTAAGTTTTTAATATATTTAATTAAAAAGATGTCATACTTTAATTAAATATTATAACCTATAGTTTAATTAAATTACATGAAATAATTATTAAACTATATAATATATCATATGACTTAGAAAATAATCATGAAAATACGTAGGCTTATTTACTTAGCTTATTTAACCAGCTTATTTCTAATTATGGAAACTTTCTATTTTTAGAAACTTAATTAAATAAGGCAGCTATTTTATTTATGGAAACCAGCTATTTTTAGAAACTTATTTAATTAAGGCAGCTAATCTATTTATGGAAACTTATTTAATTAAGGCAGCTAATCTATTTATGGAAACTTTCTATTTTTAGAAACTTATCTATTTTAAGCAGTAAATCTATTTTTGGAAACTTTCTATTTTTGGAAACTTTCTATTTTTGGAAACTTTCTATTTTTGGAAACTTTCTATTTTTGGTAACTTTCTATTTTTGGAAACTTTCTATTTTTGGAAACTTTCTATTTAAGGAAACCTGCTATTTTTGCAAAGTTACTTAATATTACACAGTAAGTATGATAACAATTGAAATATCAGAAATACTTAATCAGAATGAACAGAATATAGGATTTAACACAGTTTAAGGCTTTAAACAGTGTAAATGGTAAGAACACATAAATAAGCTAAGACATGATATAAAACCAGCTATGTATGTAGTAAGCAGATACTTATTTCATGTACGTATTTATGTAGCGTTAGTGATTCAGAAGTAGGATTCTCGCAGTTCATCGTTCTCGTTCACTGGACATAAGGTACGGAATCCCGTCCTTTCAGTATGGACATTCTTTCCTTATTTGAATTTTCCCCTATGCAGCCAACTGTTTTCCCGTAGTATAAGTATGAGTTTGATTGCTTATGTTTTAAATATGATTACCTATAGCCATATACATGCATGACCAGTTTCACCTAGTTATGGAGGTACCATAACCATAACATTAGAGGCACTGATGTTATGACTTCATCACGGCGGAGTGATTGCTCGTGGCGTCCCTTCAGCTTTTGCCCATTTATTATATTTATCATGTGGGGCGTATGGGTGCATCCTAGTTACACGTTTTTATTCAGGATTACATGGTGAATGTGGTGTATGCCTTGCATCCTTCACAAGGAGCTGATCCCTCCTACCCATAAAACCAGTATTTTAAATTAGAGGCAGCCCCTCTAATTTGCATGATGAGGTCACCCCTCCAATTATTCATGCACGGTGGATATTCATGACCTATATTGGCTAAATGGTAAAATATGACAAACAGTTTTTATAAGATAAACACCCCCAAATTTATACAACTCAATACAGCGGAAGACTAGTTGGTGTTACGGGTTAGCACATTACTCACATCATAGACAACGCATAAAAATCGCGTCGTTTATTAATAAAGCATTTCCATTCATAAATATCAAAGTTACATAGGTCCCAAGTCATATTAGTTCATACAAAGTTTTACCAAGTATTTGAATGGAAAAATATTGTTTAAGTGCGGGCCATGAATTCTTGTCGTCTTCCCGAGAATTACCTTCAAGTACCTGAGATAAGACATGTTAAAATAAAAGGTCAGCGATAACGCCGAGTGAATTCATAGAGTTTAATAAAATCCATCAATATAATATCAGTATAAAATTTATTACTGAAAATCATTTTGTACAAATCATTTTAATAGGCCATAAAATAGCCAAAGTCATTTTATACAAATCTTCGTCAAAATCATAATATAGGCATTTGCCTTAAAAATCATTATACGAGCCAATGTCGTAAAAACATCATACAATACGTCTTATGACGTTGTATAAAAATAAAAACCGTTATATGAATATGGTTATGCAAACCAAAACATAAACATAATATCAATAGTATGACCCTGTATTGCTAGTCAGGCAATACATCGTAATTCGGAGCGTCTAGTAGTATTTCGTTAGTTTGGATTATTACAAGCCGCATGACATTGTTACCTTACTAAACCAACAACGGGTAGCTAACCCGATACCAAATTTGCCCATCTAAGTTAGCGTGTCGTCTCAAAGGTCACGCTATGGAAATCTTCTCATACATAAATTCGCTTACCAATCAATGTGGCACGACGGGGATCAACTGTCAAGGCGCGAACTGGGGTGATCGTCCCCAAATAGTACTATTAAATGCATAAGCGTCTACCAAATCCCGGTAGTTCACAATTCATGCTAATGGGACTTTTAGTGACATAACCTAACTTTAATAATCCATTTGATTTCATCTATCGGGTCCTTTAATCATTTATCGTGTCATACAATCGGGTCATACAATCATTCGGGTCCAAATCAATAAACAAACAATCGGGACAAATGGTGTCCTATTTTATAAAAACTAACATGTTATCTCCCTCGCGGGTTTATAAAACATTTCATAAAAACATTTAAAAGAGTGCGAGGCTATGAACTCACGTTGATGTGGGAAAGAGGGTTATCGGCAATTCGGACGTACGGTACGTGCTTCAATCACGGAAATCTAGACAAATAATACTCGTCTTAGAATCTTGTCCAATGACTTTATAAAAATAAAAATTATGTATACATATGATGATTTTATATATATGATGATCAAGTGGGTTTACATATTCTCGTTTACTCATTTTAGTGTTATATGTCGATAACTTTTATACTAATTTACTAGTTTTACCTATTTACACGTTTTAAGTCCAATAAGCTTATTATAAGTTCTTTAACTTGTTTTAATCCATTTTACACTTATATTATCAGTATCTATACTTTCAATGTTGGGCCCAAATGGGTTAAGCCCAATAAGTACTTTTTATAAGTGTTTATCTTATTTAGTCCAATTATTAGTCCAATATGCTTAGTTAGCTCGTTAATGTTCGTATGTCCTATAGTTCGGGTTTTATCGGTTTTTACTTGTATTAGATACTTATATATCAGTATATGACTTTTAAAAACTTTACATTAGACGGGTTTGATCGTCTAAGTTTTAATTGGCGAAAAACGTAATTTTACGGTGATAGCCGAAAAAGTCGTAAAAATCATGTTTATAGTTTTTATAACTTATAAAACTTAACAAGTTACCATTTTATAAAATGTCCACTTATTTAACCTTTTACATACTTATATAAATAAAATCCATAAGTTAGTGGGTTTTTATTTTACATTTTATACAATATAATTTGGAGTGCTTATATAATAATAATAAACATTAATTTTCAAAATCTGATTTTTATTTTCATCTTCACCAAAACTGCCATATCTAGAGTTCTATATGGAGATAGAAGCTCAAATTTTTATCACATAAACTAAATGATATGTTCTCCATTTAACTCTCTTATAGCTACTGTTGAATCATATTCTAAGTATTTTCTAAAATCGTCCAAAACAGTAAACTCAGATTTGTATCTTAAACTTGTTTTGACCATATCTTACTCATTACAATGATTCCATTGCATGACCAACTCTCACATGTGCACAAGACTCATAACTTACTGTATATCAATTCTACTTCATCATTTTATCAGTTCATGACATGTTTCTTTATTGTTTTATACAACCATCATTTTTAAGCAAGATTTTAGCCTTGTTCTTTATAGTTTTTCACCTTTTTAATCATGTTTATCAACACCAAATCCCCACACAATACTTTTATCATCATATAGTCATCATATACATATACAATAGGAAATAAAGTACATGATTACATAGTAAAAATAACAAGAGGATGAGGAGGACAATCTTTATACCACCAAGTTGATGTATGTTATGATTTGGACATGGATTTTGATGGAGAAACTTGTGGATAACCATGACAATCTTCAAGACCACCATGCTTCATGAACTCCTTGTTGAAAATCAGCCCCAAGACACCATGAAAAATCCTCCATGGATGTTATAATCACCCCCATTCAAGAGAGCTTCAAGAGGGCTTCAACATATGTAGAAATAACATGAGGTTTATGGTTAAATTTGATCAAAAGTGGTGTTTGATGAGGGGAAGTGGACGATATATGGAGTGGGATGAGAGGATTTGTGTGTGGTATTGCATGGATGAAATGAGAAAGTGGTATGGTTTGATGGTTTTAGCTAGCAAAAGCTTAAAGTGTAAGCTTAGAATGACAAGTGTTGTAACTAGTTAGTAAGATGACACCTTATGGTGTGTTGGCTTAGGTTGGACGCCACACACATAGTGGGGTGGGCAAGTGTAAAACTTGTCCGATCCCACTAATTTACGGGTACTCCTTGATTCTAGTTTCCTCGATTTGCGTGCCCTCGGGTCGTTTTACGAAAAACGTTTTTATAAATTATGAATCAACGGCACAAAACGAATCCAATAAAAATTGTCTCATCAAAAACGGAGTTCAAAAATGTAGATACGTAATCCTAAGGTTTCCGGTTTAGTCGTAAAGGACGTTAAAATAAAATCGTAAGTCCTAATCTCTTCTTGTAAATTTGTGAGTTTATGAACTAACTCAAATTTAAAACTCCAAAATAATATTCATGGACAAATTTATTTTCTGAAATGTCGGACTGTCACCAAAGACGGTGTATGTAAACGTAAGCACGTAACGTCGAATCCTCCGGTTTAGACGTAGTCGACGCTACTTCAAGACGTAAATCCAAATTACTTCCCAAAAATAAGTGAGTTCATATTGTAACATTAAAATAATGTTTTCAAATAAATATTGAGAATAAAATATCAATCATAAATTGACGGATTGTCACATAGAGTCTGCTGATTTGCCTTTTCCTTTGAGTTTTAGCTTTATTTCCTGATTTAGTTAGAATTATATAGTTGTTTAGGATTTTCTGGATTGGCTTGTAATATCTGAAAGCTTTACCTAGACCTTTGATTATACTGAGTTTATGATTTACTTGATTTTGATATTTGACTGTTAAGTTCTCTATCTTAATGATGTGTTTGATCATATCTGTGGTAGTAATACATTACTACATTGTTTGCTGATGTTATTGTATATGATTGCTGAACAATATTAGCCAGCAAACCCTCTTGGTGTGCTTGGTTTGGTTGATTCCAATAATCAGTCCAAAATATAGTCACTATAGTCACTCCTGTGACTGTGTACACCATAAAAGTCACTCCTATGACTATAACTTTTATTTTCATTGTAAAAAAATAATAATTCACAAAATGAGTCCACCATGGGACTCAAACGCGTGACCTCACGGGTAACAACCCAACGTCTTAACCAATTGGCCTAGCCACCTTTTGTGTTTAAATACAGCTTTATTAATTAATATAGCCTCATTAATTTTATCTGTCAGCTTTTAAATAGTTTTAAATACAAAGTTTTCATTTAGTAAATTTAAACCATATTGTTTTAATTACTTTTATAAAGTTTCAAAATAAATAAATAATTAAAACAATTAAAAATATGATTCATGCACTTAGGTTTTAAAATTGGTAGAGTTATCTTTAGATTAAAAACCGAGAACCAATTCAAATCACTTTTCCTAAATTAAAACAAACGTCTAAAATTCACAAGATCCTTGTGTACAACGAACTTGGATCGCTCACGTGTTTAATTGCATTCGTCTTTGGCTTATTTATGGATTATTACCTTTTCCTACGGGTAATTTCCTAAATTTGCCCTATAACGTATCTAATTAAAATACACCGACGTTTCCTCAATACATCAAACTTATGTTTGTTTGACAAACAAAGTCTCGTTTTCTTGTAATAAAGAGAGACACATACCTATCCTTTTAGGTATAAGGAAAAGCTATTAATAGGAACGATTGGATTATTGTAATTATCAATCATTTAACGAACTTAAATGATTAAGAAGATTTGCACAACTTATTGTTTCAAGTGGATCTCATTAACATTATCTGAGTTTTTGAGAATCATTCAAACTAATAAGTCTCTTAACAATCTCTAGGCAAGCAATGCTTCCTTTGTTCTTTACATATCGATACCTCTTAAGGCTATAATCGATAAGAACAAAACAAGTGCCTTGTTTGCTTATTGTGATTATTATAACTAGCTTTATTTACCTTAGTTATTATGTTTTAACCCAAAGTAGGCACTAAATACCTTTATTTATTGGTAGGCCTAATATGGAGGAATTGGCATGCTAGTTTTCGAGTTAATAAAAGCATGATGGATAGTCCCTCATCCACATGGTAGAAATTCATATACTCTCTATAATACATACGTAATTGTTACTTATGGGCATTTAAAGTGAGTAGGAAAGTACATAAATCGCTATTATGTTTTTCATTGGTGAAGTAACATTTGTAATGTTGTCAAATCCACTGGGAGCATCGCGTCTTATTACGAAATATACATTAATGTAATGTTGTCTCATTCAGTGGGAACTACAAGCTAGTTTACCTTTATAGTAATCCATGTTATTTCTAGTTTGACTTTAAATAATAACTTACTTTCTATTTGAATTTCTACTAGTTATTCAAATATACATGAGATTATCATACTGGTCACATAAAAAATTGCGTTTTGTGGTTGTTTATATGCATACATGATGTTGTGCCATGCACAAGTGGGAGAAATATTTATTGTGTGCAAGGTACAACACATAACAATCTAAAAAATGGTTTCTTGACCGCGAGATAAGAATCTAATATTCTATTAAGGCTGATACATTTAATTGTTAATGTATGTTGTCTTGTTTAGAAAATGTCAAGATATAAATAACAAGCTACTTCAACTAATTTGTTTATATTTCTTGGAATGTCTCTTGGAATGCATAATAATAAAAATGAAGTAAGCAATTAACTTGAAATAACTATTGAAGTTGTTCATAGTTACTTTATGAATGTTTATGTCTCTTGTAAAGTATAAGCATATAGTCTTCAATTGTTAAGAAGACTTATAACATAAAGTAAATAGTTTACTTGTTATGCCTTCTTGTTAATGAACATGAGTTCTTTGAATTATACAGAGGATAAATAACGTATATATAGTTATTGAATTATTTACAGATTTATACATTAGAGCATGCATTAGGTTTTAAATATTATATAATTTCAATTTTGTTTTGACACAATTAATAAGTATTTAACCTAAAGAGTCTTAAGTTATTCAGGAATTATGATATAGTATGAGAATCTCAATACTCATAGAATGCCACATGTTTTGGTATGTCTTGAGTGACAAATAAAATTTTTTAGAATTGTTTGATTTTGATAACTTAAACTACTTTACCTCTAAACATTGTCAAGGTTTAAAAATTGAGTATACAAAGTATATACTTAAATATTACTTCGACCTAGAAGGAAACAAAGACACCATCAAGCTATGGAATGTGATGAATCACATTGAGTCGTAAGATTGGAATTTTGAATTTGTCAAGAACTATCAAAGTATTTTGTGACATGTGCTAGAGATAACAATTTGTTGTTGTCCTACATGATAATTATTTGAAGAATAGTATATGATTACTTAAAGCAAGTGGGAGGACTCGAAGATCTTTAAGAGATAAATAATAAAATACGCAACCTTCTAAATATACTAGTAAATGTCATAATGAGGGTGAATATTAAAATGTTGAACCTCATGATGATAGAACATGAAGGTTTATAAAGTTCATAACAATTACACAAAACCCTAAACGAGATCAAAGCACATATAGCGGAAGCGATTTAACAAGATCATAATAACATAATTATAATTTATCGAATTAGGGTTACATACCTTTTAGCTAAAGCAAATCCACAAGATAAAGAACGAATCATCAATTGGGGTTTATAACGAACACCACCAAGATATAGTCTAAAGTAAGACTATATTACGTTCTTGTACACACGTAATACAAAGAGCTAACATGATTCTAGCACGTGTAAACCGAGCTTCAACGCTTGTGGAAAATCTACCCAACAACCCTAGAGAGGGGCTAGGACTAGATTATAAGCTAAACCGAATACGAAGAAAAAACCACACAAACCCCTTTTTTGGTTTATATTGCGATCGGCCAAAGAGGGAGAAAGAGAGATTGTGTTGTGTGAATTATGAGGGTGAGGGGTTGTTTATATAGGCCTAGTAATTCTTGTAGTCCAAGTAAAACAAATATAAGGAAAGTTTTTCCTTCCCCCTTTGTCCCTCTCCACCGACGGTCGACATCCCTGAAAGTTTATGGACTTATATTTAATAGTCGTGTGATAGGATCGAGCTCGAGACTACGGGATTGCACACAATACGTAAAGAGTTAATTTAATTAATAAATATATATATCGTATTTATTAATTTATTTTAATAAATACATTTATGTATTTTATTAATTTAACCGAGCAAGTAACTATATAACTTTAACGATCATTAATTAATTAAAATTTAAGTTATAACGAGTGTTAAATTAACATATAGTATGTAAAAAAAAAGGAAAGGAGTTTGGAAGATTCCGGAACACCTCTAAGGGGTGTTTGGTCGTTCGGTTATGGGCTCCAAAGGGGGGGGGGGGGGGGGCAAAAGTTGCCTTTTATTTATCTTGGGCTACAACATTTTAGGCCTATAAATACACCTCCTAATCCCTCATAATTGACACAACATAAATCTTTCTCCCCTTCTTTCTTTTTGGTTCGATCGCAAGGTGTACCAACAAAGGGTTTCAATGTGTTTTTCTTGGTTGATCGATTGTATGCATAATCTAGTCCTAGCCCCTCTCTAGGGTTGTTGGGTAGATTAGTTACAAGCGTTGTAGCTCGGTTTTCACGTGCTAGAATCACGGTTAGCTCGTTGTATTACGTGTGTACAAGATCGTAATATAGTCTTACTTTAGACTATATCTTGGTATATTACGGTATATACCCGAATTGGTGATTCGTTCTTCGTCTTGTGGAATTGCTTTAGCGTAAAGGTATGTAACCCTAATTCGATTAATTATAATTGTGTTATTATTATGATATTTTAAATTGCTTCCGCTATATGTGCTTTGATCTCGTTTATGGTTTTATATAATTTTTATGATACTAATAAACCTTCAGTGGCATCGAGAGCCGTTTTAACATGTTATAATAATCAAAAATCTAAAGTTTTTTTAACTACAATTGTTTTGAGTTAAAACTACATGTTTTTTTTTGGGTTTTTCATAAAGTTAGGGTTTTGTTTTTTAAAAATTAGGTTTTTTACTCTATTTTTAATAAAAAAGGGAATTGTTTTGAAACCCGAAATTACATGTGGGATAATTTTTGATTAAATTGCATGATCATTTGTTATGTCATGTATCGTTACGATCCGTAGAGATTTAATTGTTAAGATTTGTGGGGAATCCATGATTACGTGCATGTTTTCATGGATCGTAAAATTATATGTTTATATGATTTTATGTGCTACGTGATTATTTGATTTAAATCTTAAATTAGGGAAGAATTTTATATGAATATAAAGACCTAGATTTGATGATTATTGAATTAATCGCATGCATGTGGCTATTTGATTTATTTATTGCACATATGAATTTTATTATGTGTTTATGATTTAGTTTTTTTTACTTGTTTATATATAAAATAGTTGAATTGTTGTAAACAAGGGTTTTTTTAAAAAGAAATAATATGGACTAAATTATATTAAAATAATGATTTGTTAGAAATTTAAATTACATAAGATTACGCTGATTGTTCAGTTGCAACAATAATCTAACGACCTACTCTATTTGACAAACTATAAAGTGGGTTTAACGCACCGCTGGTCATGTACCCGGTTAAGGAAGGAGGTGTTATGCCATTAGACGCTGACCAAATTCCCGGCTCGCCTGTGCGTCAAATTGAAATTACCTATGATTATTAATTGAATTATACCTTAATGGTGATTTACCACAAATTCACATCCTAAACACAATGAATAAGGGTATTGCTTTGTGCGTAGCCGAGTTCTAGCAAAAGCACGTTGTGATTATTTGTGGGTAAATTCTTTAATTGGTTTAACCAATGCCGCAAGATAATTTATGAAGAAATTTAATCTCATGAAAAAGTTTAATAAATGTTTTATTAAACTTATGCTATGGAGATTGTATGCATGCTTCTCCATACATTGATTTTGACATCAAAATTTATACCCTTAAAATTTAAGTCAAATGCTCCTAATTGACGAACAATTAAAATTAATTCGTCATCAAATGAGATTTTTGGATGATGTTGTGATGGAAAGAAAACCGTTTGTAGAATGAGAATTCATATGATGGTTTTACGTTACTCAGATTAGACGACTTAATTAAGTTACTCAGTGAGATCTGGAAACTTAATGCATTCAGAAGGGATGAAACATGTTTACAATGCAAAACGTTGTTGGCAATGTAAATCCCTTAAATATCTAGAAATTGAAAATTGTTAGTCAATTGAATTGTTCGACAAGTTGCTATGTTGAGTACATTCATTACTAGCAGATCAACTGATGTAATGGATCTATGTTAATATAGTTCTAGAATTCAAGGAAAATAATATGGTCTTTAATACCGGGGTAATTTATTTTCTTGAAAGTATTTTGTTATCAAAAATACTAATATTTGAACTTATTTCTGTAGGAATGGCTCAACCCACTAATAACACGATAAGTTCCGCGTTCAAAGCTTTCTTTGAACGTCCTGAACTTACTGGCCCAATCTTCAATGATTGGTACCGCTCGCTAAGAGTTGTCTTGAGAGCAGCGGGTACTATCGATATCTTGAATACTCCCTATCCGGAGGATCTTGCTGAAGGAGCATCTGATGCGCAAAGGCTTAAACACGCTGCTAATGTTAAGAAGCACTATGAGGTGGCTTGCTTAATGCTAGGAAAAATGGCTCCTACACTTCTACAGAAGTATGAGTTATTTTCACCTAAGAGAATGCTTGATGAGCTCAAGGCTATGTTCGAGAAGCCGCAAGCTGTGGAGATCTATGACTTGGTAGATGCTTTACATAGCTGCAAGCAAGCTCCAAGAAAGTCTGTAAGTGCCCATTATTTCGAGATGAGGGCTTATATGGAACAAATCATTGCACTAGGACAACCCTAGGATCATAATATGGCTATCAACTTGATCAATAGGTCCCTTAACAAGGACTTCAATGATTTCGTTAGAAATTATAATATGCATTGCACGGGGAAGACAGTTAATGATTTGCATGCAATGCTCATTGACTATGAACATGGGTTGAAACACAAGGCATATATCGCTATGCCTTATGTACTAATGATACAAAAGGGTAGAGTGAGTAAGCCAAAACCGCAAGCGAACAAGAAGAAAGGCAAAGTCAAGGGTAATAAGGGCAAACAAGTTACGACTTATTCAAAACCTAAGCATAACTTTTTCAAGAAGAGTCAATCTCAAAAGGATGAGACTTGTCACCATTGCAAGGCAAGTGGTCACTGGAAGAGGAATTTACCTCTTTACCTCGAAGAATTGCGAGAAATAAAGAAGAAGTCTGACCAGAGCGCTACAGCTTCAGGTACTTTATTTATGATTCAATTGTTCAATTTAACATACAAATTAAAATCCTGGGTATATGATACTGGATGTGGTATTAACATTTGTAATAGGCTGCATGGATTTAATCTGGGAAGGAAGCTTTACTATGGGGAACAATATCTGCAAGTGGGCAATGGCGCACAAGTAGTGGTTGAAGCTATAGGAACTTTTGATCTAGTTTTACCTTCGGATTTAGTACTGAGATTAAATAATTGTCATTATTCAGCTACAATGTTAGGGGTGTTATTTCCTTTTCTTGTTTTTTAAATAATGGATTCGTTCACACGATTTATAATAACGGAATTTCTATTTAGAAAAATGGTATTTTCTATTTTAATGCAATTTTTGTGAATGGTGTATTTGAAATAGACATGCATGATAATGAATCCAAGAACGATAAATCTGTATTTAGCATGAGTAAGAAGAGAAAGTTTGACAAGAACTCTTCTTATCTTTGGCATTGTAGACTTGCCCATATTGGGAAGACTCGCATACAAAAACTTCAACGTGAAGATCTTTTGGAAAATATCAATGATGAATAATTTGATAAATGTGAGTCTTGTATCTCTGGAAAGATGACCAAGAAACCTTTTAATAGTAATATTGAAAGGGCTACTGATCTACTTGGACTTATACATACTGATATGTGTGGACCACTTAGACATACGTCAAGGAAAGGTGCTAGAAACTTCTTAACATTTACGGATGATTATAGCCGTTATGGTTATGTTTATTTACTTAAGCATAAACATGAGGTATTTGAAATATTCAAAGTGTTTAAAGCAGAAGTAGGACTGCAATTAGGGAAGAAGATTCAAGCTCTTGGTTCTGATAGAGGTGGTGAATATTTAAGTCAAGAGTTTATAGATTATCTAAGTGAGAATGGAATTGTTCAGCATCTTACTTCTCCTTATACTCCACAACAAAATGGTGTATCCGAAAGGAGAAATCGTATGTTATTGGATATGGTGCGATCTATGTTTAATCTTACAACTTTACCTTTATCCTTTTGGGATTATGCTTTAGAATCTGTTGTTCGTATTTTAAATATGGTTCCCACAAAGAAGGTCATTAAGACACCATATGAACTATGGCATGGGGTTGCGAGGCGTATGTGAAACGTGACTCGAGTGACAAACTCCAACAACGATCTGTAAAATGTATCTGTGTAGGATACCCTAAGGAAACTATGGGCTACTACTTTTATTATCCACCTGAGAACAAAGTAATTGTTGCTAGGTATGGAGACTTCCTTGAATCTGATATTGTTAATAAAGAATTCAGTGCGAGAATTTATGATCTTGAGAAGAGTCATATAGATACACTACCTTCTGAAAACACTAGCGATGTAATTCCTGTAGAACCAGAATGTCTGGCGGTTCCACAGGAATTAGTTCCTCTGCATAGATCCGCAAGGATTAAAAACGCAAATAGCAATATGTGTTTTAACATATAGGATGATGATGAGTTAGGGGATCTTGGAGAACCCGCTAAGTATAAATCCGCCATACTTGATCCTGAAAAGGATAAGTGGATGGTTGTTAAGGATGAGAAAATGAAATCCATGAAAGTAAATGATGTTTGGATTCTTGTAGAACCACCATCGAATGCTAAAGTAGTGAGACATATGTGGATATACAAGAAGAAAAAGTCGACATGAATGGAAAAGTACAACCCTATAAAGATCGTTTAGTAGCTAAAGGTTTTACTCATACTTTTGGCGTAGACTACGAGGAGACATTTTCTCCTGTAGCAGACTTAAGAGCTATTAGTATTCTCATAGCTATAGCAGCTTACTACGACTATGAGATATGGCAAATGGATGTTAAAACTGCCTTCTTGAATGGTCGCTTAGATGAAGACATCTATATGCAGCAACCAGAAGGGTATGTTGATCCTGAGAATCCAGGACATGTGTGCAAACTTCAAAGGTCCATTTATGGTTTGAAGCAAGCATCGCGTCAATGGAATAAAAGATTTGATGAAGTAATCAAAAAGTTTGGATTTGTTCAGAATCGTGATGAGGCATGTGTATATCACAATGCTAGTGGGAGTGATGTAGTATTCCTAGTCCTATATGTTGATGACATATTAATCATGGGAAGTAACATTCCAACACTTAAACCTATTAAGGATTATCTTGGTAAATGTTTTTCTATGGAGGATTTAGGAGAAGTTGCATACATTCTGGGAATTAAGATCTATCAGGATAGGAAAAGACGGTTAATTGGTCTATGTCAAGATGCTTATATAGATAAGATTTTGAAGAAGTATAATATGCATAATTCCAAGAAAGGTTTTCAACCTATGGAAGTTAAGAATAATCTGAGTCATGAGATGGACGCATTAACTCCTGAAGAGGAGGCATACATGCAGAAGGTTCCTTACACTTCTGTTGTAGGATCTATAATTTATGATGTTAGATGCACAAGGCCTGATGTGGCGTTTGCTCAAAACTTGGTCAGTAGATACCAACAGAATCTAGGGAAGCTCCACTGGACTGTTGTTAAACATATTCTAAAGTATTTGAAGAGTACGAAAGATATGTTTTTGGTATATGGTGGGAAACGGACACAGAATTGAATGTTACAGGTTTCTGTTTTGCGTCCTGGCAATGTGATTAGGACGATACAAAGTCTCAGACGGGTTACGTTTTTGTTATCAATGGAGGAGCAGTTGACTGGAAGAGCAAGAAACAGACAACGATTGCAATGTATGCTACTCAATCTGAGTACATGGCTGCTTCAGAAGATTCAATGGAAGCTGTTTGGATTAGGAAGTCTAAGATCTTGGAGTGATGCCTTTAATTAACGAACCTATAGATATGTATTGTGACAATTCTGCCGCAATAATATTTGCCAATGACCCTGGAGTCATGAAAGGCGCCAAAGACTTTATGCATAGACATCACTACGTCCGAGAACAAGTTGAAGCTCGGAAAATCAAATTGATAAAAGTTCACACAGATGATAACGTAGCCGATCCTTTAACTAAGGCTTTGCCTAGACCAAAGGTAGTTAAGCATGCCAAGGCGATTGGGTTGCAACTAGCTAGCGAACTCATGCAATAAATCTGTGATTAGTATTTGGATAAATGAGATCCTATTTTACATGTTTTAATCCATGAATAAATGCTATGCTAAATGTTCGTTGTCTATTAATAATATGGGAATATTATTAAACTAAGACAAATCAAAATAGCGATAGAGTATACTTGAAAGTATATTGATCAATTTTGGATGATATTCGATGAATCGAATATAGGACTTATCCCAACTATATGTTATTACTTTATGGATCTTTGTCATTAAGTAAAACATAAATAGTTATCCTTAGACTTGAGATACCAGAAAACTGTTATGAATCTAGTGCATCTCTATGGAATAATCTAACGCTAAACGTAACTGGTAGCTATAAGGATTATTTTCGGAAGTGTTGCAAAATTCATAAGTTTTGCTCGTTTTCAATATGGAATTTATTTCCCCCAATTTCCTTTTGGAGTTTAATACAGCTGGGCCCCTCGTGGGATTAGTAAGATGATTGTGTGGCCACACACCAAAATTTGTTTTGGTAATCTTGCTGAGTCTGAGAACGAGAAACAGAATGGTTAATGAAAGGAATGACTAAGATCCATATCCTTATTAACGTTGTATTAGAAATAAAAGGATAATAATAACGATGTAGAATCGTTAAAAGGTTTTGTCCAGGAGACCTTACACGAGTTGTACTAGTGACATTGCTAAGTGTAACTAGACGCTAGGCAATGTAATCACGATATTCGAAATATGTCCAAGTGGGAGCTGAAAGTTTATGGACTTATATTTATTAGTCGTGTGATAGGATCGAACTCGATATTAAGAGATTTCACAGAATACGTAAAGAGTTAATTTAATTAATAAATATATTTATCGTATTTATTAATTTATTTAATAAATATATTTATGTATTTATTAATTTAATCGAGCAAGTAACTATATAACTTTAGCGATCGTTAATTAATTAAAAGATAAGTTATAACGAGTGTTAAATTAACATATAGTATGTAAAAAAATGGAAAGATGTTTAGAAGATTCCAGAACACCTCTAAGGGGTGTTTGGTCGGTCGGTTATGGGATCCAAGAGGCGGGGGGGGGGGGGGGGGGGGGGGGGGGGGGGGGGGGAATTTGCCTTTTATTTATCTTGGGCTACAAGAGTTTAGGCCTATTAATACCCTCCTAATCCCTCATAATTCACATAACATAAATCTTTCTCCCCTTCTTTCTTTTTGGTTCGATCGCAAGGTGTACCAACAAAGGGTTTCAGTTGGTTTTTCTTGGTTGATCGATTGTATGCATAATCTAGTCCTAGCCCCTCTCTAGGTTTGTTGGGTATATTAATTACAAGCGTTGTTGCTCGGTTTTCACGTTCTAGAATCACGGTTATCTTGTTGTATTACGTGTGTACAAGATCCTAATAAGTATTACTTTAGACTATATCTTGGTATATTACGGTATATACCCGAATTGGTGATTTGTTCTTTGTATTGTGGAATTGCTTTAGTGTAAAGGTATGTAACCCTAATTAAATTAATTATAATTGTGTTATTATTATGATCTTGTTAAATAGCTTCCACTATATGTGCTTTGATCTCGTTTAGGGTTTTATATAACTGTTATGATACTAATAAACCTTCAACCCCCACCATGGGGTGTTCCGGAATCTTCTTGACTTCTTTCTTTTTATTCCATAACGCTCGTTAATACTTAACTCTTAATTATTTAATGGTCGTTAAGGTTATAGCTTGATTTAATTTAATAAATATAATAAATATTTTTATTAAATAAATTAACTCTTTATGTATTGAGTGCAATCCCGTAATCTCGAGTTCAATCATATCACATGACTACTAAATGTAATTCCATAAACTTTCAGCTCCCACTTGGACATATTTCGAATATAGTGATTACATTGACTAGCGTTTAGTTACACTAGCAATGTCTCTAGTACAACTCGAGTAAGGTCTCCTGGATAAAACCTTTTAATGATTCATCATTATTATTATCCTTTTATTTCTAATACAACGTTAATAAGGATATGGATCTCAGTCATTCCTTTCATTAACCATTATGTTTCTCGTTCACGGATTCAGTAAGATTACCAAAATAAATTTGGGTGTGGCCACACAAACATCTTACTAATTCCACGAGGCCCCCAACTATATTAAAACTCCAAAACCAAATCGGAGGAAATAAATCCCATATTGACTACAAGCAAAACCAATGAATTTTGCAATACTTTTGAAAATAATCCTTATAGCTACCAGTTATGTTTAGTGTTAGATTATTCCACAAAAAATGCACTATGTTCAAAACAGTTTTCTGGTATCTCAGGTCTAAGGATAACTATTTATGATTTACTTGATGACGAAGATCCACAAAGTAAAATCATATAGTTGGGATAAGTCCAATATTCGATTCATCGAGTATCATCTAAAATTGATCAATATACTTTCAAGTATACTCTATCGTAATTTTGATTTGTCTTAATTTAATTATATTCTCATATTATTAATCGACAATGGACATTTAGCATAACAATTTATTCATGGATTAAAACATGTAAAATCGGATAGAAAAAATTAAGTAATAATAATAAGCGAAACCCAATCTTTATTTTATTAAATAATAATGTCTTAACATGCTTATTCAAATACTAATCACAGATTTATTGCATGAGTTTGCTAGCTAGTTGCAGCCCAATAGCCTTGGCATGCTTAACTACCTTTGGTCTAGGCAAAGCCTTAGTAAAAGGATCAGTTACGTTATCATCTGTGTGAACTTTTATTAATTTGATTTCACGAGCTTCTAATTGTTCTCAGACGTAGTAATGTCTACTCTTAAAGTGTCTGGCACCTTTCATGACTCCAGAATCATTGGCGAATATTATTGCACCAGAATTGTCGTAATATATATCAATAGGTTCTTTAATTTAAGACATCACTCCAAGATCTCTAATAAACTTCCTAATCCAAACAACTTTCATTGCAGCTTCTAAACAGTCGTGTAATTAGATTGGGTAGCATGCATTGCAGTCGTTGTCTGTTTCTTGCTCTTCCAGTCAACTGTTCCTCCATTGATAACAAACAGGTAACCCATATGAGATTTCGTATCATCTTTATCACATTGCCAGGACGCATCACAGAAACCTGCCACATTCAGTTCTGAGTTTGGTTTACCTCCAAATACCAAAAACATATCTTTCGTACTTCTCAAATACTTTAGAATATGTTTAACAGCAGTCCAGTGGAGCTTCCCTGGATTATGTTGGTATCGACTGACCAAGTTTTGAGAAAGCGCCACATTAGGCCTTGTGTATCTTACAGCATACATAATAGATCCTAAAGCCGAAGCGTAAGGCACCTTCGGCATGTATGCCTCCTCTCCAGGAGTTGATGCATCCATCTCATGACTCAGATTATGCTTAACTTCCATAGGTTGAAAACCTTTCTTAGAATTATGCATATTATATTTCTTCAATAGTTTATCTATATAAGCATCTTGACTAAGACCAATTAACCTTCTTTTCCTATCTCGATAGATCTTAGTTCCCAGAATGTATGCAACTTCTCCTAAATCCTTCATAAAAAACATTTACCAAGATAATCCTTAACGACTTTAAGTCTTGGAATGTTACTTCCCATGATTAATATGTCATCAACATATAGGACTAGAAATACTATATCACTCCCACTAGCTTCGCGATATACACATGGCTCATCACGATTTTGAATAAATCCAAGCTTTTTGATTTCTTCATTAAATCGTTATTCCATTGACGTGATTCTTGCTTCAAACCATAAATAGATTTTTGAAGTTTACACACGTGTTTTGGATTCTTAGGATCAACATACCCTTCTGGTTGTTGCATATAGATGTCTTCATCTAAGAGACCGTACAAGAAGGTAGTTTTAACATCCATTTGCCATATCTCATAGTCATAGCTCTCAAGTCGGCTACAGGAGAAAACGTCTCCTCATAGTCTACGCCAAAAGTTTGAGTAAAACCTTTACCTACTAAACGAGCTTTATAGGATTGTATTTTTCCGTCCATGTCGGTTTTCTTCTTGTATATCCACATATGTCTCACTACTTTAGCATTTGGTGGTGGATCTACAAGAATCCAAACATCATTAACTTTCATGGATTTCATTTTCTCATCCATAACAACCATCCACTTATCCTTCTAAGGATCAAGCATGGCGGATGTATAATTAGCAGGTTCTCCAAGATCCCCTACTTCATCATCATCCTCTATATTAACACATATATTGCTATTTGTGTTTTTAGTCCTTTCAGATCTACGCAGAGGAACTAACTCCGTTGGAACCGCCAACTTTCTGGTTCTATAGGAATTATTTCGCTAGTGTTTTCAGAAGGTAATGTATCTATATGACTCTCTTTAAGATCATAATTTGTCCCACTGAATTCTTGATTTACAAGATCACTTTCAAGGAAGTCTCCATACCTAGCAACAATCACTTTGTTCTCAAGTAGATAATAAAAGTAGTAACCCATAGTTTGTGAGAACCCCAAAATCTGACATGGAACAACTAGGCAACGAGGGGGTAACACATCATAGTACAAGAAACAATGAATTACAGTTCATACAAAGCTGACGAAATAAAAACATGTACATTACATCATAAAAGGTCAGAGTTTTTAAACATAGGTCCCAAAGTTTTAAAAGCGGAAAATTTTGTTATTTCGTCTCTATTTATAACATAAAGTTGCCCAAAAGATAGAAATAACTCCTGACAGTTTTTACTAAAAACAGTCTTTTAGTAGAATCACAGAAATCTCCAAGTTGCGATAATATCCTGCGGGCTCCCATCCAAGCAAAGCTAAGTAATAATACCTGAGATTAAACATGTAAAATCATCAACACAAAGTTGAGTGATATTCATAGGTTTAGTAACAAGGATGTGGAACACAAGCATTCATTTGTAAACCAGAAATAGGGGAAAATGGTTATGTAAAGTAACCATTGTCCGAAACATTATTATTGCTATTAGTTCATGAACGGAATCTTAACTCAGTGTAAGTTCCTCTAGTCAGTATTCAGCCTAAATACTCAAGCGAATAAACAAATATTAGTGTGTTAAGGTAATCAGGACGGGGATAGTCAATCCCGATGGATCCACCCACAACATTCGCGCTTGGTAGCAGGATTAATTAACGGTTCATGATCAATGAGAGGAAACTTAAGGCTAGACTAAATGCAATAATAACAATGAAAATCAGTTGGAAATCCTCAATTTCTTGAAAGCATACAAATTCTGGATAGCATACAAGTTGAGGATAGCACACAGTTTTTAAATGGTTGTGTTTCACCATGTAAAATCTCACCCCGTATTTAGAAACCATGTACAAGTAAAAGGGGCTATGAACTCACCTTAGCCACGAGGTCACGGTACTCACAACTGAGTTGAAACAATGTAGTGAGACGATCACCGACGATATGGATGCCCGGGGAGACAAGAAAACCGCAACCTATCAAAATAAGGCGCGCTAAGACTCGAACTCAATACCGATATATATACCAAATATAATATGACTCAAATGTTTTCAAAGTATTCATGTTTCAAAATCATTGACACGAACTAAATGAATTCATACTTACCATTTATTTCAACACTACACGTTAAAACACTTGAACACTTGAGAATGACCCGTCATACGACACCAAGTCAACGCAAGTCAAACTATCCTTTACCCTTACTTGGACCAGTAGCTAAGTCATTTATATAATGACTAAGCACTTGAGTAAGTCACCATGTCCGATAGTGAATACTTAAACTCACGCGACACAAGCATTGAACTAAATGTCCAAAATAAAAATCAGCAAGTACACCCCGAATGTACACACCGATCTACCCTATCTAGACTTGTCCGTTTTACATGAAAATTGGTGTCAAGGTCACTTATAACCTGTATAAGACCTCACCAAAGTTTGAGCCAAAGTTCACACTTTAAAATCCATCAGCTCGACACTTTACTCGACTCCAAATTTGGAACAGATTTGTGCACTTGTTTTGTAAAACCGTTTGGACCACTTTAAAAGTATTAACTCGACAATCCGTCTTTTGAAATCACTACTAGACTCATCAAACTCAGTTTGTAAACTTTGAAAATCAGTAGTATCAACTATCTAACCAAGCCTAAAGTCCCTGAGAGTCGACCCAAAATCAGCCACAATTTCAAATTGTGCCGACTTGCGTCTCCCGGTACACGAAAACTAAAACTAGCATAACTTTTGACTCGTAATGAGTTAGAAGCTCTATCTTATACCAAAACGACCGTATCGGAAAACTCTACAACAACGTCAAATAATCTCAGTCTTTCACAGACCTTAAACCCACCTAACAATCTGTTTAAAGCTGCTGTCCCAAAATACCTTTTTAGAAAACAAGTCAAATCAATTTTCCAAGCAACACCACTCATTCCTATACCTATAGAATCATCATACTATCATACCCATCATCCAAACACACCAGAAACACTTGCATGTAAAATCTAAAAAAATCAAAGATTAAAAACAAGACTTTTTAACATGAAATCATGAAGATCATTGCTTATACCTCACATGCAAGATGATCATAACACAAATCCACCATGGAGTTATAAAGTCTTCAAATTTTGATGCATGTTATTAAATTTGATATCATTAGAATCACAAGAAAATTCTAAGAATGGGTCTTGTTTTTGTTTTGGATGAATCATGATGGATGGTGGTGGTTGATGGTGGTAAGTGGCGGCAACAATGGAGGTGGGGGAGAGAAGGTGAGTTTTTTTTTAAACTTATGTTTTGTATGTGTTTACTGGAGAAAGAAGAAAATAAAATGCTTATATAGTGGTAGTAAGTGGAAGGGCCAAACTTGCCAAATTTGAAACTTGTGGACCTAAAAGAAATTAATAGTTTTAAAGGGTAGAAAATGGTTATTGGTAAATATTGAAAATATTTACGGGGCTCGGGTTTCGTAAAAAAATACTTTTCAAAAGTTACAATGCATCATAAAAATGATTATATGACTTTCCGACATGACTTAATACGTAATTAAAACGAAATCGTCGAAAATATTAATTATCGAAATAATCGATAAATAAACGTAAACTTTTGGGCATCCGTCGGTATCGCGATCACTAGGAATTCTCGTTGTACATTGATTTTGAATAAACTCGTTGTAAAACGCACGCGGGTGATTTTAAATCAAAAACTTTGATTTAAATTAAATATGGAAAAATAAAATAAAAATTTTATAATTCCATATGAAGCATTGTAAATGAACAAAATAATACTTAAAAGTATAATTTAAAAATCTCATGATTTACATATAAAGTATTCAAGAAAACGTAATACGTTGGAAAATTCAAAAAGCACGAATAAAAAGAATAAATTAATGCTGGGAAAGTACGGTTTCTTACAGTCTTCCCCCCTAAAGGAACTCTGGTCCCCAGAGTTCTCCTGAAAACAGTAGAAGATGCAAACAAGAGGAGGTAGAAAGTGTAGAACAAAATTCATTGCTTCCCAGGTAATTTCTGCACCACGACGAATCTTGTCGGTTAGAATTAACTATGCTTCAGTTTCTTAGTTCCTTCTCGAATAGATTTTCAAACTCGGATTAGAATAACGACCTTTCAATACGGAGATACATCAAGAGATAGAGTTGTTGGAAATACGTGCGATAAAATGAACCAATATTGTAAATCAACAAGGGTTCGCAAATCGTGCAACTATAAAACGTGACAATCTTAAAATGTAATAATCCGGTTACAAAAGAACTAGAAGGGAAAAAAATGAATTACATATGATCATTTAGAATACAAGCTGTCAAAATCAGTTGTCTAGGATTTTGGTATTACTTTAAAACTTAGTTTTAATTATTTTCTTGATTAAAAGAAAATTTTACAAGGTGTAGTGATTTAAAAATAAAAATCTATATAAAATGAGTAGGTAAACAGTTGTCAAATCTTTTTCTTGATCAGGACTTCAAAGTAAAAGTAACTCAGTTCAAATACTTATTTTGATCATCTTAAGATCTTTTGGATGTCTACATGAAATTATCGTTAAAATATCAGGTTTATCGTTAAAACTCAGGTTTATTGTTAAAACTCAGGTTTATCGTTACCATTAGAGAAAATTCAGATTTTCCAAGTTATTTAGAAACATTGTTTAGAAATTATAATTTAATTTAATAATTTCATTATATTGACAGCAAAGTATGATCAAATCAATTACTTTAAAAGATACAACTTGTCACTGTTTAAACATAAGTTATAAATTTACCAAAGAGAAAATATATATCCGGTACTTAACTTGAAGCAGTTATTTTGGTAATTTAAACATTTGATAAAATGTATAAAACGTTCTTAAAAATTAATAATAATTTTTAGAAGTTCAAGAAAGTGTTTAAGGTATCAAACGATAAACACGTAACAGTTTCTGGTTTTCAGAAAGTGACAAAATAGCAAACGATTATGAAACGAATATCGATCAACAATTAGTATACAAGCAATAGCACGAGGGAATAAAACGGAAGTCGTATCAACTCTTAACGAATATGATAAAATAGATGCATCGATGATAAGGACAATAAGAAACAAGGATTATAGCAAGATTAATTCACGAGTGCGGTTAACGACTTATTAAGTTATCACTGGTCGATACACGATCGAAAGAGAAAAGCCACACAATAAATTTTCAAATCAAAGAAAATTCTTAAGAAGTCAATCCAGAGAAGTCCAAGTAAGATGAACAACATTAACAATGAAAGGCAAGATCAATACATGGTTCACACGAGTGAATTTTCAAGGCGATAGTGTTTTAACATATATCATGACAATTACACGGAATTATCGTTCACATCCAATCGTAACTCATTAATCGCGTCCAGAGACGTTTCATAGGTATACCAAGATAGATAAAGAAGATCGATCGATGAAGAGGCATAATAAAGTTGAAACTTTCAGGTCAGGTATCAATGGTAAGAATTTAGGCAAATGGTAACGAAAATCGTATCATGAGGATGATGAGGGAACAAGTAAGACAATGATCGTCGAGTACGGAAATATGTGTTTGAGGCACGCACTTTGTTCAAGAAAAGATAAGGGTTCTTATGTGTAAGTCGCGAACTGTTGATACTCGCATAAGAAGTAAAAGTTTTATAAACTTCATTTATCTAACTTTTTAAGAAACATAACTAAAAAGTTGATTCTTGGTTAAATATTTAACGTGACTACTATTTGGCCTTGCATGGATCCTTCTAAATTAAACATAGGTGATCAGGCCATGCGTAATTTAGGACTAGCAATGCGATGTTTAGCTTCGTCAAACCAGAATTACAGGTCATATTATTTAAAATATGTATATAATGCCATTTGTAAAAATAGAAATCAAAATAGTTTATGAAACTATTCGCCAATAAGTTACTGGCTAGATATTTAATTCAACAATTGTAATGTTACAAGATTCTTTACAAGACCCAAAGTAGAACAATTTGTGAGTATACATTGTAAAATTAATATAAATTAATTTTGTAGGATAGCATTCAATTATTTAAGAAAGCCCAAATAGAACCTATCGTAAAATGATTCGTAAACAATATCTGTTTGAGTTCATATGGTAACTTGTAAAATAGCGAGTGGGTTACATGGGGGGGGGGGGGTAATAGAGGGTAGTTCAAGGCAATCAATGAAATGGTTACAAGGTGATAAGGTTTCAAGAGATTTAGCTGAAATCGTCAAGAGACACGTGCCAAAATGATAACAAACGATATGAAAGCAAGAACTTCAACCTCGGTCCAATTCAG
Organism: Glebionis coronaria; assembly: GCA_025667525.1. Lineage (NCBI taxonomy): Eukaryota > Viridiplantae > Streptophyta > Magnoliopsida > Asterales > Asteraceae > Glebionis > Glebionis coronaria. The sequence continues at coordinate 648,127,691 of CM046874.1, forward strand.
TGGTACGATAGCAGTAAAAAAAGACAATATAGAATGACAAATAAGTCATATATAAAAGAAAGGATAAAGGAATCCGTATGTGCGCACATCGTGATTTATTTGACAAAAATAAACTTTTAAGAAAGTAGGGTATCAGTTAACAAATAGTACAATCACTCCGAAAAGTTTCTATATTAGGAAGTTACCGAATTTCAAAAGTTCAAGATCTATGTACATGTGTGACCGAATTCAAAGTTACTATTTTATACTTGTTCAAACGCAATCATTGCTTTTAGTTTGCAAAATATCACCAGTTCAAGTTTTACGAGCTCAAACGAACTCAAAAACGCTTGAAATCATATTTTTAAAGTCTATCAATTTTGACTTTTGGGTTTGACTAGACCAATTAACTCACTCAACGATATTCTAAGACTCAAAGTCTAATGCATTTTGATGTAAAACAATGTTTTGAACAACTCTCTAGTTTTACCCGAGACTTGAAACATAATAAAAATGGACGAAAATACCCTTGTATTAAATATGTTAGCAAAACGATAATTTAGAACTAAGCAAAATAAGTACTTAAATTTCATAATCTCAAATGAGCGTAACCTGCTCGATTTTAATGTTTATTGGCCAAATTTTATGTCCTAAACGGACGTCTCAACGAGTAGTAACATATATTTTTATGTCTAAAGTTATAACAATATTTTCTCGATACTGTTAAATTTCCTGTAAGGTTTCTATACAAAGTATATTTTTCAACACAGCTTGAAATTAAATCCAAATTTCATAATGACTTAGAATTAATGTACACACAAAATTAGTGGATTCCATAAAGACGAAAGAGAATAAACTGTATAATTAATTATTTAAGAAAACACAGTATAGAAATGGTTCAAGAATACCATCGAACATCTAAGAAATAAAAAACGACGCATGCCATCTGTGTCTTCGGCTGCAAGATGCAATGCAGGAAGGTATCCTGGCGGCGTGATTGTCCAAAATCACAAGAGATACCGAGAAAGAAACAAAATATTAACAAGTCACACTCCTGAGGCGAGGAAGTTTAATAAAAAAGAAAGGATACGAGTAGGATTGTATTCCATACAATCGTCACATAATAAATGATGATCATGTGTTCAAGGTACAACGGACGTTGTAAGTCGAAATCGAAACATAGAATGGTTAATGAAATAAGATGTAATCCATGTACAAGTGTCGTGTAAAACGGTGGCGTAAAGGTAAATCAAGATTATGAAAACCCACAATATTATTCAGGTACTGATTCAACGAATGCTTCGTGATGTGTGACTCACACGGTGTCCTTCAGTCTTTCCCGGAGACACATTGAGCTACACAATGGTCTATAGACTAGACATTCAATTACGAATGGTCGGAATGAAAATCTGCGTATCTAAATAGACATTTTGAAGGAAATAAACACTGAAAGCAACTCGCACGGTAGTAAGAATGAAAATCAGGAGTTTCATCGAAAACAAAACTTCTTCAATTCCGAACAATGGTATCACTAGAGTATGCACAACATGTAGCAGCGAGTCGAGAAAAACAGATGATTCAAAACTAACGAGTATATGAAGTCAGTCGTATCACGCATAAATGAAATAGCAATAGTACTCAGAAAAATGAGTATGAAAATTCGGCAGCATACACGCTCTGAATACAAGTATGTAACGTCATAACGATATAAAATCATTGCATTAAGATCAATTCACAAGAACAAGAATTCAAGAAATACAGTATAGGCAGATGTAATCAAAGAAACATTCAATGATAATTCGTGAAGCAATAGGCTTTGTAAAGTCATAGTAATTATCGCCATTAAGCTAATGTAATATTTCAACATGTAATCAGGAGAAGAAATACTACAACGATAATTAAAAGTAAATAATAAGGATTAGAGAGTTACCCGCACAGATATCGAACAGCAATAGCAGATTCTGTGTTTGACACTTAGAAACAATAAAATATTTGAACTTTCGGTTATAGACTAAGTTTTGAAAATGACTCAGTTCCCTATAACCACCGCTCTGATACCAATCTGTGAGACCCCCAAAATCTGACTTGGAACAACTAGGCAACGAGGGGGTAACACGTCATAGTACAAGAAACAATGAATTACAGTTCATACAAAGCTGACGAAATAAAAACATGTACATTACATCATAAAAGGTCAGAGTTTTTAAACATAGGTCCCAGAGTTTTAAAAGCGGAAAATTTTATTATTTCGTCTCTATTTATAACATAAAGTTGCCCAAAAGATAGAAATAACTCCTGACATTTTTTACTAAAAACAGTCTTTTACTAGAATCACAGAAATCTCCAAGATGCGATAATATCCTGCGGGCTCCCATCTAAGCAAAGCTAAGTAATAATACCTGAGATTAAACATGTAAAATCGTCAACACAAAGTTGAGTGATATTCATAGGTTTAGTAATAAGGATGTGGAACACAAGCATTCATTTGTAAACAAGAAATAGGGGAAAATGGTTATGTAAAGTAACCATTTTCCGAAACATTATTATTTCTATTAGTTCATGAACCGAAGCTTAACTCAGTGTAAGTTCCTCTAGTCAGCATTCAGCCTAAATACTCAAGTGAATGAACAAATATTAGTGCGTCAAGGTAATCGGGAAGGGGATAGTCAATCCCGATGGATCCACCCACAACATCCGCGCTTGGTAGCAGGATTAATTAACGGTTCATGATCAATGAGAGGAAACTTAAGGCTAGACTAAAAGCAATAATATCAATGAAAATCAGTTGGAAATTCTCAAGTTCTGGAAAGCATACAAAATTTTGGATAGCATACAAGTTGAGGATAGCACACAGTTTTTATATGGTTGTGTTCCACCATGTAAAATCTCACCCCGTATTTAGAAACCATGTACAAGTAAAAGGGGATATGAACTCACCTTAGCCACGAGGTAAGTCAATCACGATACTCAGCCACTGAGTAGAAACAATGTAGTGAGACGATCACCGACGATATGGATGCCCCGGGAAACAAGAAAACCGCAACCTATCAAAATAAGGCGCGCGTTAAGACTCGAACTCAATATCGATATATATACCAAATATAATATGACTCAAATGTTTTCAAAGTATTCATGTTTCAAAACCATTGACACGAACCAAATGAATTCATACTTACCATTTATTTCAACACTACACGTTAAAACACTTGAACACTTGAGAATGACCCATCATACGACACCAACTCAACGCAAGTCAAACTATCCTTTACCCTTACTTGGACCAGTAGCTAAGTCATATATATAATGACTAAGCACTTGAGTAAGTCACCATGTTCGATGGTGAATACTCAAACTCACGCGACACAAGCATTGAACTAAATGTCCAAAATAAAAATCAGCAAGTACACCCCGAATGTACACACCGATCTACCCTATCTAGACTTGTCCGTTTTACATGAAAATTGGTGTCAAGGTCACTTATAACCTGTATAAGACCTCACCAAAGTTTGAGCCAAAGTTCACACTTTAAAATCCATCAGCTCGACACTTTACTCGACTCCAAATTTGGGACAGATTTGTGCACTTTTTTTTAAACCGTTTGGACCACTTTAAAAGTATTAACTCGACAATCCGTCTTTTGAAATCACTACTAGACTCATCAAACTAAGTTTGTAAACTTTGAAAATCAATAGTATCAACTATCTAACCAAGCCTAAAGTCCCCGAGAGTCGACCCAAAATCAGCCACAATTTCGGATTGTGCCGACTTGCGTCTCCCGGTACACGAAAACTAAAACTAGCATAACTTTTGACTCGTAATGACTTAGAAGCTCTATCTTATATCAAAACGACCGTATCAGAAAACCCTACAACAATTCCAAATGATCTCAGTCTTTCACAGACCTTAAACCCACGAAACAATCTGTTTAAAGCTGCTGTCCCAAAATACCTTTTTAGAAAACAAGTCAAATCAATTTTCCAAGAAACACCACTCATTCCTATACCTATATAATCATCATACTATCATACCCATCATCCAAACACTCCTAAAAACACTTGCATGTAAAATCTAAAAAAATCAAAGATTAAAAACAAGACTTTTTAACATGAAATCATGAAGATCATTGCTTATACCTCACGTGCAAGATGATCATAACACAAATCCACCATGGAATTATAAAGTCTTCAAATTTTGATGCATGTTATTGAATTTGATATCATTAGAATCACAAGAAAATTCTAAGAATGGGTCTTGTTTTTGTTTTGGATGAATCATGATGGATGGTGGTGGTTGATGGTGGTAAGTGGCGGCAAAAATGGAGGTGGGGGAGAGAATGGTGAGTTTTTTTTAAAGTTATGTTTTGTATGTGTTTAGTGGAGAAAGAAGAAAATAAAATGCTTATATAGTGGTAGTAAGTGGAAGGGCCAAACTTGCCAAATTTGAAACTTGTGGACCTAAAAGAAATTAATAGTTTTAAAGGGTAGAAAATGGTTATTGGTAAATATTGAAAATATTTACAGGGCTCGGGTTTCGTAAAAAAATACTTTTCAAAAGTTACAATGCATCATAAAAATGATTATATGACTTTCCGACACGACTTAATACGTAATTAAAACGAAATCGTCGAAAATATTAATTATCAAAATAATCGATAAATAAACGCAAACTTTTGGGCATCCGTCGGTATCGCGATCACTAGGAATTCTCGTTGTACATTGATTTTGAATAAACTCATTGTAAAACGCACGCGGGTGATTTTAAATCAAATACTTTGATTTAAATTAAATATGGAAAAATAAAATAAAAATTTTATAATTCCATATGAAGCATTGTATATGAACAAAATAATACCAAAAAGTATAATTTAAAAATCTCAGGATTTACATATAAAGTATTCAAGAAAACGTAATACGTTGGAAAATTCAAAAAGCATGAATAAAAAGAATAAAATAATTTTGGGAAAGTACGGGTTCTTACATAGTTTCCTTAGGGTATCCTAAAAAGATACTGTAAGACTTATGCACGACTTATAGAACAAGAAATAAAGATGATGAAGAACAAGATTAAAACTAAGAATGGAATATTAGATTAGATGAAGAAGAAAGAGAAAGATACAAGGAGTGTGTTCATAGTGAGAGAAACTAAGGAGAGTTTCTCTCTCTAACAACAAGAAGGAAGGAAAATACTATGAGAGACACGCACACAAATGAGGTTGGATGTGCCTTTTATACTAAGGCTTACAAGGTTAGGAGGCCTTCCTCATTTGTGTGTTCGGGACTAATTACCGTTACATACATAACAATAACATGGAACTCTTGACACCGTTGAATAGCATTTTCCACGAGCTTCGCAACGGTATATTATATGACCATCACTTTAAATACTTCTAACAATCTCCCCCTAAGGGGTGGTCATATAATATGTGACTTCACTTTTTTGACAATCACTTTAAATACTTCAAACAATCTCCCCGTAAGTGGTGGTCATGTATTATTTGACTTCACTTCTTTGTTGTTGCAGACTTTGAAGCTCGTTGTCTTGAGAGTTCTTTCATCGTTCCTTTCATGACTTGTGATCTTGGATCTTTGATCTTTGCCTTGACTTGATCTTGATGCTTTGCCAACTTGTGTTCTTGTGTCTTTCTCCACATAGTCATGCTTTGCGATGTCTTGAATGCTTGTTAACAATCTCCTTTGATAATCAGAGTAGCGGAAGTCTTTGTCTTTAGATGTTCTTGAGCTTTCTTCATTTACATGAGCATGTGGTCTTGAATTACGACTCTTGAGGTTACGCCACCGTTTGCATTCCTCTGGTTTCCCGTTATATAGTACGAATACTGTACCTGTGATTAGGTAAGTTCAAAGAACATCCTTGACAGGGTTTCCGGATGTGGTAGCCGTTCTCAATACTTGAATATATCGAAAGATACTTCATAGTAAGGAGTGAATCATGCAGTTTGATTCTACTGATTAAGTCGTCAATTCAATTCCCTTGAACAAGTTTGAATCAATTAAGAATCAAACCATTGTTGCTTTCCAGTTGACACAAGTTATATTTGTATGGAATCTCACAAGTCACCTACCGTTGTGCTGTTTGATGATGACACTGGAAGGATTTCCATTCGTCACTGTAAATACTGAGGAGTATTACTCTGAATGTTCTGGCAAGATCATAAAGAAATTTTGTCGGACCTGGAACGAGTTTGAATCACAAAAGAATCAAACCACTATTGCTTTCCAGTTAACATATGTTTAATTCAAGTGAATCTTACATATGACCTACCGCAGTGCTGTTTGATGTTAACACTGGAAGGATTTCCATTCATCACTGTGAATACTAGTGAGTATCACTCAGAATGTTCTGGCAATATCACAAGGATAGAGCATAGGACTCTGTAAATTATCTCTTGTGTTCTAATGGTGAATAACAATTTATATATGGAATAAGTGCTCTAACGAGATTTTTGATGAATCTCGTTGGCTCTAGACTCTATAAGTGCACGTTTATTTGGTGATCGGAGGCTGGAGCAGACTGCCTCCTTTTTAATATCTACTATCTCGGAGTGAGAAAGTTGATAGAAATGAGTTGAACTCCATGACAATAAAACAAACTTCTATTGAGAGAAGCTTGAGTAGGTTGGGAGGGGTTGTGCTTTGCCTCACTAGGTTCATGATGCTTTGACTTCAATACCAGAAATCATCAAAGTGATTCTGATAGTAGATGTGTTGACCTGGTTTCTGCCTAAGTTGTATGGAGGGCTATTTCTTTTCACGCTTTATCCTTACATTTCTTTTTCATTCTTCAACCCATTCAATGCTTACCATACGTCATAACTAGCCCCTTTGTTGTGATTATTCCAGTGCTAGCCTAAGTACTTGGTCGGCATTTTTCCCGTACGCACTACTACTCCATCTTTCCTAAGGACTTCTAAGTTCTAATGGATTGTCCCTGGGAAGATCCATCCGGTTCTGGTTGGATCATAGGACGAATACCTAACCACCTTTTGAAACCAATACCATCGTGAATTAATGTGTTGAAGGGTATAGATATCGTAACCAGAAAAACCAATTGAAAATGCAATCAAGGTGTTGATGAAATCAATGTTTACACCTTGAAAGTTTTCTATATCACCAAAACGCTCCCCCTACATATGTGCTGTAAAACCCGCATGCTTTTACCATGCATAGTACCTTAAGTTCGTACGTACTAGTTAAAAACTTTCCTAATATAGCATGATTACGATTACGTGTTAGGAGTTTATGTATTACGTACGTGTTAGAACACGATAAATATTTTATTTGCACGATCACGTAATAATTATTTAGCAATAATTAATCACGAGCATACAATCACGAAATCACGAGCGTAATTAAAACACGAGCTATTATTAATTACGTATATATGTTTAATACGAGCGTAATTAAATATATAAGAGTATGGTATTTACGTAACAAGAACATTTAAAACACGAACATAATTAAACATAAACGTGTATTAAATAACAAGACACGAAACGAGGTACGGGAACCCCAACAAGGGAGTCCCTACCCGCGGCCAAAAGAGGGTAATGGGCCAAGCCCATTACCAATTTTTACTAAAAGGGGGTTAAGTAATTTTTACTACTCAAAAATTACTTTACAGAAGATTTCAGGAAAAACCTAAAACCCTCCCTTTTCTCCTTCTTTGTACCGCCACCTACAAACCACCATAGAAGGTGATTTTGATCTTGGATCTTGTTGATTTATTGGTTGTTCGTGTTTGTTCTTCACCCTCTTGATCCACGAATACGGTAAAACCTTTTTAACTTGTTTTTCTTTTTTAATTAATCTTTTATTAATTAAGAACACGTGATGTTTTTATAAAAACACATTAATTAAACCTAGATCTAACATGTTTTGATCATTAATTAATCAAAGGGGTCGATCAAAGGGGTGTTTGTTTTGGGCCGCAAGGTACAACCGACCCCAAGGGGGTTCGGTTTGTTTTAGCCGACCACCACCAAGACCTTTTTGGTCTTGGTTGGTGCGTGTGGGTCCCACGGCAGCAAGGGGGTACCCCGATTTGGTTCGGGGTACGACGTTGTTTCATATCCGGTGCATGTTTTTAGGCTTAGATCCAGATCATGATTATGTTAGTTGTTTATGTTATAAACTTATGTTAAAAATTAAATTAATAAAAGGTGAGATTAATTTAATAACATGACTTAGGTTAATTAATTATTAATAAACATGAAATTATTTTAACCTAAGTATTTATATTATTAAGACTTATAATTAATTAATTATTTAAAAACCATGGATATAATTAATTAATTAAACATGACTTAGGTTATATTATTAATATTTAATAATTCATATTTAACCTAAGTATTTAATATATTTAATTAAAAACATGTCATACTTTAATTAAATATTATAACCTATAGTTTAATTAAATTACATGAAATAATTATTAAACTATATAATATATCATATGACTTAGGATATAATCATGAAAACACTTAGGCTTATTTACTTAGCTTATTTAACCAGCTTATTTCTAATTATGGAAACTTTCTATTTTTAGGAAACTTAATTAAATAAGGCAGCTATTTTATTTATGGAAACCAGCTATTTTTAGAAACTTATTTATTTAAGGCAGCTAATCTATTTATGGAAACTTATTTAATTAAGGCAGCTAATCTATTTATGGAAACTTTCTATTTTTAGAAACTTATCTATTTTAAGCAGTAAATCTATTTTTGGAAACTTTCTATTTTTGGAAACTTTCTATTTTTGGAAACTTTATATTTTTGGAAACTTTCTATTTTTGGAAACTTTCTATTTTTGGAAACTTACTATTTTTAGAAACTTTCTATTTTAGGAAAACTGCTATTTTTGGAAAGTTACTTATTATTACACAGTAAGTATAATAACACATGAAATACCAGAAATACTTAATCAGATTAAACAGAATATAAGATTTAACATAGTTTAAGGATTTAAACAATGTAAAATGGTAAGAACACATAAAATAAGCTAAGACGTGATATAAAACCAGCTATGTATGTAGTAAGCAGATACTTATTTCATGTACGTATTTATGTAGCACTAGTGTTTCGGAAGTAGGATTCTCGCAGTTCGTCGTTCTCGTTCACTGGACATAAGGTACGGATTCCCGTCCTTTCAGTATGGACATTCTTTCCTTACTTAGGATTCCCCGTATGCAGCCAACTGTTTTCCCGTAGTATAAGTATGAGTTTGATTGCTTATGTTTAAATATGATTACCTATAGCCATATACATGCATGACCAGTTTCACCTAGTTATGGAGGTACCATAACCATAACATTAGAGGCACTGATGTTATGACTTCACCACGACGGAGTGATTGCTCGTGGCGTCCCTTCAGCTTTTGGCCATTTATTTATATTTATCATGTGGGGCGTATGGGTGCATCCTAGTTACACGTTTTTATTCAGGATTACATGGTGATTGTGGTGTGTGCCTTGCATCCTTCATAAGGAGCTGATCCCTCCTACCCATAAAACCAGTATATTAAATTAGAGGCAGCCCCTCTAATTTGTATGATGAGGTCACCCCTCCAATTATTCATGCACGGTGGATATTCATGACCTATATTGGCTAAATGGTAAAATATGACAAACAATTTCTATAAGATAAACATAAGACTTTCAAACTATAAAACCAGTTTTATTAAGACTTAACCAGGTTACTCGGGACTTAGTTTCTTCCGCTGTTATTATGTTATATGCTTATCCTATTCATACTTTATTGTACATCCGTGCACTGAGCGTATTGCTCAGCCGTTTTCCTTTTCTATGTTCCCAAAACGGCAGGTACTCAGGGACGGTCGTAGACACTAAGAGTACGTGCATATGGACTGGAAGTTGTCTAGCCTTCTTTACATTATGCATTTCTTTTCTTTATGATACTTATGCTTTGGACATTGTTTCGTCCTTATTCCTTACTATACTATGTTTGTGTGTGATGAGCTTTACTTTTGGACTACCGATGTTTGATTTCGGTATTTTCCCTTATATGGTCAAGTAATGTTTAGACATTTTACCTTGTATGCTTTGATGACACGCCATAATTGTTGTGATATTTCCATTTCCAAAATGGGGTGTTACAATTATGGTATCAGAGCCAAGGCTTCGACCTGTAGGCTCTCAAATATGACCTGTGATTAGTGGGTAGTCACTACGGTCTTCCTAGAACTGACAGTTGTTTTCATGCATTCATCATTTTTAAGCATACATATATATGTCATTGTTAGAGGGTTTTTGACTAAGTAATGGTTGGTACAGGACTGGCCCTATATAGTCGCATGTGTTTTATCGAAACTTTTAGATTTGGGACCGACCCATAGGCGTCCCCTCGATATGTCTTTTGTTTTGAGTGAACTGACCAGAGGCGTTCACTCTCGAGCATCCAAAGTTTTCATAAAACTGCATCATGCATTCATAAAAAAATTTTCTTGCATAAAATTTTTCTCGTGAAATTTTTAGTATAAATTTTTTTTTCATGTATATATTTTATATTTTATGTTTTGAACTGTTTAATCATATGTTCTATAGTTATACTGTCAGATGGTTCTCACACGCGAACAGGAGCAGCTCAATGCTGCAATTCAGGCTGCCATGCAAGCCTTGCTTCCTCAACTGAGGAATGACATCCGTGCTGAAGTCCAAGCTGCCAACAATCAGTAGTAAAATCAGGCACCTCCTCCTCCTCCTCCAGTGACATTAGCAGTATGGCTGGAGAGATTCAACAAGCTCCGCCCTCGAGCTTTTGAGAAGACAGATAGCCCCAGCGATGCTGAAAGCTGGTTGGCTCACATTGAGAAGATCTTCAACGCTATGGGTTGTGACCCCGCATACAAGGCGAGGTTGGCATGCTATCGGTTCGAAGGCGATGTACTTAACTGGTGGTTAGCTTTGATGCAATCTGAAGGTGGTGATGAGTGGGTTGCTGGTTTGACATGGGCTCAGTTCAAGGACAGGGTGATGGAGCAGTTCTTTCCCAAGGCCGAGCAAGACAAACTCAAGAGAGAGTACCATGGGATCCATCAGAGAGCTGGGGAGAATAGCAACGAGTTTTTGCAGCGCTTTCTTCGCTTGGCTGGTTTCCTTGGTGCGGCAGCAGGTACTCCAGAAGAGTAGGCACATCACTTTAGATGGGCTCTTCGCACATCGGTCGCAAACAATCTGGTGTGTGCTACGTTCAATACTGTAGCACAAGTGGCCGATGCAGCACGGAAACTGGAGATGCTGCAGGAGAGGGATGAGTTTGGGGAAGCTGAAAGACCTGACAAGAGGTAAAACCTTCATATTCAAGCGGTGATCAATCCGTATATCTTCCATATGTCAATTATTCATCTCTTTAAATGTATCTTCCAGGCAGAAAACCGGGGACCGGTCTCAGCCGGCTACTCAGCAGCAGCCTCATCAGCCCAAGGGAAATGGTCAGACTAATGACCGATCTGCTACGGATAGGCGTGGCGGTAATGATAATTACCGTAACAACGCCGGGCAATCCAACAACAGCAGGTCTTAATACTTACGAAATTTCCTATGTTTTATGTTATAACTCATATTCTGACACTCTAGCAAAATTCTACCAGGAACCATGGAAACGGTAGGGACCAGAACCAGAGAGGTTCGCAGCCTAGCCGTCCAGCTATCACTGGTACTCAATCTTACGATTATCCGCTTCGTTCATTGTACCCAACTATTATTGAAGGTCTACGTGATCTTTGGCCTATTCTACATGATTGATTAGATTGATAAAGTGGGTAGATTAATAGATTAAGATGAGAAGGGAGATGAGAGAGTAAAGAGAGAAAGGAGAGAAGGGAGAAAAGTAGAGAGAGAAAGTAAAGATGAATTGATTAATTATGAAAATGATCAACCCCTCCTAACATGCTAGGAGGGGATATATATAGCCCATCCTACATGTGGGCTATATGGACTATACATTACTAAGTGGATCACGAGCCCATTACATAATTATCGTTGGAGCGACCGATCCTTCATAAATACGTAAAACGTATTTCCAACAATCTCCCCCTAAGGGAGGTCGCTCCAAGAGACAAAGTTCTAAATAGTCTATATCTCGTGATCTATGCTAACTAAGATGTGACCGAGACTTTATTGGGAAAAACGTATTTCCAACAATTATGTCTCATGTAAAATGTTTTAACAAGTCCTCAGCCAGCCAGAGCACCTGCTGGAGGATACACTCATCCTCTTTGCTCTACTTGCCACCGTAGGCACCCAGGACCATGTCGCCGTAATACTGATGCGTGCTTCAAGTGTGGTCTTCCTGGCCATATTATGAAGGATTGCCGTAAGGGTGAGATGGAGGGTACATCAGGACATGCTGATACCAAGCCGCCTCCTACTTCCGGGCGTGTCTACACGACATCTCGAGACCAGGCCAACAAGTCTACAGGTACCATCACTGGAATCTTGTATATGTATGGTCGCGCTGCATGTGTTCTTTTCGATACGGGTGCTACTCACTCGGTTATTTCTACTGCTTATGCTAAGAACATTAGGATGCCTCCCTTGCCACTAGAAAATAGGCTTACTATTTCCACGCCTTTGAGGGACTCTGTATTAATCACCCATGTATACAAGAGTCTTCCCCTAGAATTTGATGATAAGGTTCGACCTGTCGACGCACTTCCGCTGGACATGAATGACTTCGACATGATTTTGGGCATGGATTGGCTATCCAAATTTCATGCTACTATAGACTGCCATTCATATCGAGTTATCTTCGGTGATGTCAATGCACCAGAGTACATTCATAATGGGTTCATACCCGGACGGTCTGTACAAATCATATCCACCCTGCAAGCGCGTGCACTACTGTCACATGGCTGCGAGGGTTATCTAGCTACGGTTCACGACATGGATGCTGAATCTCCATCGATTCAGGATCAACCAATAGTGTCGGAATTCCAAGACGTGTTTCCAGTAGAACTTCCGGGCATACCACCGGCACGAGAAGTGGAATTCAGTATCGAGCTGGTTCCAGGAGCTGAACCAATCTCCAAGGCTCCTTATCGCATGGCTCCCATATAGCTGAAGGAGCTGAAGGATCAACTGCAAGAACTTCTCGAACGAGGTTTCATTCGACCGAGCGCATCTCCATGGGGCGCACTGGTTTTGTTTGTTAAGAAGAAGGACGGCAATATACGTCTTTGCATAGACTATCACGAGCTCAACAAGATTACTATTCGGAATAGGTATCCACTGCCACGCATTGACGATCTGTTTGACCAACTCCAAGGGGCCAAACACTTCTCCAAGATCGATCTTAGGTCAGGCTATCATCAGTTACGAGTCAAGGAGCAGGATATTGCTAATACTGCCTTTCGTACTCGTTATGGCCACTACGAGTTTGTAGTTATGCCATTTGGCCTGACAAATGCCCCAGCAGTGTTCATGGATCTGATGAACAGAATCTTCCATGAATTTCTGGACAAATTCCTCATTGTTTTCATCGATGACATCCTGATTTTCTCTAAGTCCAAGGAGGAACACGAAGACCATCTTCGTACAGTACTACAGATTCTTCGCCACAAGCAGCTGTATGCTAAATTCTCCAAGTGTGAGTTCTGGTTAGACAAGGTGGCATTCTTAGGTCACATTGTATCAGCAGAAGGAATCACTATGGATCCAGCGAAGGTTGAGGCCATCACTAAGTGGCCGAGGCCGACATCAGCGACGGAAGTTCGCAGTTTCTTAGGCTTAGCTGGCTATTACCGTAGGTTCGTGGAGAACTTTTCCCGCTTAGCACTACCATTGACCAAACTGATGCGGAAAGGGGAGAAATTCATCTGGACTGAAGATCGAGAGAAGAGCTTTGAAGACCTGAAGCAGAAGCTTGTATCTTCACCTATTCTTACTCTACCATCTGGTACGGGTGGATTTCAAATCTACAGCGATGCATCGGGGAAGGGACTTGGCTGTGTTCTCATGCAACATGGGAAAGTGATCGCGTACTCTTCACGGCAGCTTAAGCCTTATGAAGAGAATTACCCCACGCACGATTTGGAACTTGCTGCAGTCGTATTTGCATTGAAGATATGGAGACACTACTTATATGGAGAATCATGTGACATTTTCACGGACCACAAAAGCTTTAAGTATATCTTCACTCAACGTGAATTGAACATGAGGCAGAGAAGATGGTTAGAGCTGTTGAAGGATTATGACATTAATCTTCAGTATCATCCCAGAAAGGCAAATGTAGTAGCAGATGCCCTTAGCAGGAAGTCCGCAATGATCAACATCATTAGAATCGAAGAGGATATCATAAGAGACTTGGAGCGACTAGACATCGAGATCATGGTACGTGGACAGCACGGTTACTGGGCTAATCTTAGAGTAGAACCCGAGTTACTATCTAAGATCAAGGAAGCTCAGAAGGATGACGGAGAAATATGGGCGATAATATAGAATTTGGAGAAGCAGACAGAATTCAGAGTAGATGCAGATGGTATCGTATGGCAGGGCACTAGACTTTGTGTTCCTGATGACCAAGAACTCTAGGAAGCTTTGCTAGCAGAAGCTCATAGCTCCCCATTCTCGATACATCCTGGTTCAACTAAAATGTACCATCACATCAAGCAGTACTTTTGGTGGAGTGGTATGAAGCAGGATGTGGCCACTTACGTCTCCAAATGTCTTACCTGCCAGCAGGTTAAGATCGAGCATTAGCGATCTGGCGGTCTCCTTCAACCGTTAGACATTCCAGAGTGGAAGTGGGATAAAATCACCATGGATTTTTTTACCGGTCTTCCGCCTACCAAAAGGAAGCACGATGCAATTTGGGTTATCGTTGATCGACTTACCAAATCAGCTCATTTCTTACCGATCTGCAAGGAAGATCCGGTAAGTAAACTCACAGATACGTACAGACGAGAGATCATGAGACTACACGGTGCACCATCCAGCATCGTCTCAGACAGAGATCCTCGATTGACTTCGCGCTTTTGGAAAATTCTGTAGAAAGCTTGGGGTACACAACTTAAGCTTAGCACGGCCTTTCATCCTCAAACGGACGGACAGTCGGAGCGAACCATTCAGACATTGGAAGATATGTTGAGGTCATGTGCGTTGGAATGGACGGGTGATTGGGACGAATACATCTGTTTGGTGGAATTTGCGTACAACAACAGCTGGCACGCGAGCATCAAGTGTGCTCCATTTGAGATGTTGTATGGCAGAAAGTGTCGCGCCCCAATCTGCTGGGATCAGGTTGGCGAGCGAACACTCGAAGGACCAGAAATCATAGAGATGACAAACGAGAAGATCTTAGTAGCTAGACAGAAGATTCAGGAGGCACGGTCACGTCAAAAGAGTTACGCCGACAAGCATCGTAGGGATTACACTTTAACGTAGGAGATCACGTCTTCCTTAAGGTTTTGCCGGCACGTGGTGTTAGACGCTTCGGGATTAAAGGGAAGCTCAGTCCTCGTTTCATCGGACCATTTGATATCATTGAACGAGTCGGTGAACTATCTTACCGATTGGCGTTACCTCCACAGCTTTCGCATGTGCACAATGTGTTTCATGTGTCCTTACTCAAAGGGTATCAATATCATCCCCTTCACATGGTTCAGTATCCACTGGAACAGATTCGTGAAGATCTCACTTTTATAGAAGAACCCAAACGAGTTCTTGACAGGCAAGAACGAGTCATGAGAAAGAAGACGATTCCATTCGTCAAAATTATATGGAGGGATCATACCGAGCGGGAAGCCACTTGGGAAACAGAGGAGTCTATCCGGACTTCTTACCCTCATTTCATATTTTGAATTCGGGTATGTTCTTCTTTTCCAGTTTACTTTATCTATAATTCGGGGATGAATTATTATTTTTAGGGGGGAAGAGTTGTAAAACCCGCATGCTTTTACCATGCATAGTACCTTAAGTTCGTACGTACTAGTTAAAAACTTTCCTAATATAGCATGATTACGATTACGTGTTAGGAGTTTATGTATTACGTACGTGTTAGAACACGATAAATATTTTATTTGCACGATCACGTAATAATTATTTAGCAATAATTAATCACGAGCATACAATCACGAAATCACGAGCGTAATTAAAACACGAGCTATTATTAATTACGTATATATATTTAATACGAGCGTAATTAAATATATAAGAGTATGGTATTTACGTAACGAGAACATTTAAAACACGAACATAATTAAACATAAACGTGTATTAAATAACAAGACACGAAACGAGGTACGGGAACCCCCACAAGGGAGTCCCTACCCGCGGCTAAAAGAGGGTAATGGGCCAAGCCCATTACCAATTTTTACTAAAAGGGGGTTAAGTAATTTTTACTACTCAAAAATTACTTTACAGAAGATTTCAGGAAAAACCTAAAACCCTCCCTTTTCTCCTTCTTTGTGCCGCCACCTAAAAACCACCATAGAAGGTGATTTTGATCTTGGATCTTGTTGATTTATTGGTTGTTCGTGTTTGTTCTTCACCCTCTTGATCCACGAATACGGTAAAACCTTTTTAACTTGTTTTTCTTTTTTAATTAATCTTTTATTAATTAAGAACACGTGATGTTTTTATAAAAACACATTAATTAAACCTAGATCTAACATGTTTTGATCATTAATTAATCAAAGGGGTCGATCAAAGGGGTGTTTGTTTTGGGCCGCAAGGTACAACCGACCCCAAGGGGTTCGGTTTGTTTTAGCCGACCACCACCAAGACCTTTTTGGTCTTGGTCGGTGCGTGTGGGTCCCACGGCAGCAAGGGGGTACCTCGATTTGGTTCGGGGTACGGCGTTGTTTCATATCCGGTGCATGTTTTTAGGCTTAGATCCGGTTCATGATTATGTTAGTTGTTTATGTTATAAACTTATGTTAAAAATTAAATTAATAAAAGGTGAGATTAATTTAATAACATGACTTAGGTTAATTAATTATTAATAAACATGAAATTATTTTAACCTAAGTATTTATATTATTAAGACTTATAATTAATTAATTATTTAAAAACCATGGATAAAATTAATTAATTAAACATGACTTAGGTTATATTATTAATATTTAATAATACATATTTAACCTAAGTATTTAATATATTTAATTAAAAACATGTCATACTTTAATTAAATATTATAACCTATAGTTTAATTAAATTACATGAAATAATTATTAAACTATATAATATATCATATGACTTAGGATATAATCATGAAAACACTTAGGCTTATTTGCTTAGCTTATTTAACCAGCTTATTTCTAATTATGGAAACTTTCTATTTTTAGGAAACTTAATTAAATAAGGAATCTTTTTTATTTATGGAAACCAGCTATTTTTAGAAACTTATTTATTTAAGGCAGCTAATCTATTTACGGAAACTTATTTAATTAAGGCAGCTAATCTATTTATGGAAACTTTCTATTTTTAGAAACTTATCTATTTTAAGCAGTAAATCTATTTTTGGAAACTTTCTATTTTTGGAAACTTTCTATTTTTGGAAACTTTCTATTTTTGGAAACTTTCTATTTTTGGAAACTTTCTATTTTAGGAAAACTGCTATTTTTGGAAAGTTACTTATTATTACACAGTAAGTATAATAACACATGAAATACCAGAAATACTTAATCAGATTAAACAGAATATAAGATTTAACACAGTTTAAGGCTTTAAACAGTGTAAAATGGTAAGAACACATAAAATAAGCTAAGACGTGATATAAAACCAGCTATGTATGTAGTAAGCAGATGCTTATTTCATGTACGTATTTATGTAGCACTAGTGTTTCGGAAGTAGGATTCTCGCAGTTCGTCGTTCTCGTTCACTGGACATAAGGTACGGATTCCCGTCCTTTCAGTATGGACATTCTTTCCTTACTTAGGATTCCCCGTATGCAGCCAACTGTTTTCCCGTAGTATAAGTATGAGTTTGATTACTTATGTTTAAATATGATTACCTATAGCCATATACATGCATGACCAGTTTCACCTAGTTATGGAGGTACCATAACCATAACATTAGAGGCACTGATGTTATGACTTCACCATGGCGGAGTGATTTCTCGTGGCGTCCCTTCAGCTTTTGGCCATTTATTTATATTTATCATGTGGGGCGTATGGGTGCATCCTAGTTACACGTTTTTATTCAGGATTACATGGTGAATGTGGTGTGTGCCTTGCATCCTTCACAAGGAGCTGATCCCTCCTACCCATAAAACCAGTATATTAAATTAGAGGCAGCCCCTCTAGATTGCATGATGAGGTCACCCCTCCAATTATTCATGCACGGTGGATATTCATGACCTATATTGGCTAAATGGTAAAATATGACAAACAGTTTTTATAAGATAAACATAAGACTTTCAAACTATAAAACCAGTTTTATTAAGACTTAACCAGGTTACTCGGGACTTAGTTTCTTCTGTTGTTATTATGTTATATGCTTATCCTATTCATGCTTTATTGTACATCCGTGCACTGAGCGTATTGCTCAGCCGTTTTCCTTTTCTATGTTCCCAAAACGGCAGATACTCAGGGACGCTCGTAGACACTAAGAGTACGTGCATATGGACTGGAAGCTGTCTAGCCTTCTTTACATTATGCATTTCTTTTCTTTCTGATACTTATTCTTTGGACATTGTTTCGTCCTTATTCCTTACTATACTATGTTTGTGTGTGATGAGCTTTACTTTTGGACTACCGATGTTTGATTTCGGTATTTTCCCTTATATGGTCAAGTAATGTTTAGACATTTTACCTTGTATGCTTTAATGACACGCCATAATTGCTGTGATATTTCCATTTCCAAAATGGGGTGTTACATGTGCATCATAAAATGAAAGGTTTTTGCACATATTAGGAAGAGAAAGCCCTTATATCAAAGATCTTATCCAAGATGAAACATGTTGATCACATTTTAATCACTATTCTCCCCCTAAAAAATTGCATGAAATTGAATTTTTTTTAAACTAGTGATGAAACGTGGAGAGGGTAATGTGTCATGAAAAGTTGGAACAAATGTTTATGAATTCATTATTCTCCCCATCGAAAAGAGATTCTAATTAAAATAGGGGAGTATATGAGCATACAGTTTTGAGATAATTTGAATAAATTGTGCTCAAAAACCCGAGAAAACTTAATTTCCCATTATTGAGGAAAAATGTACATAAATGAACATTTTCCTTGATTTCATGAGCTTAAAACTTTGAAAGTTTTAATATACTCCCATGACCGAGAAAAATTAATTTCCCTTTGTTGAGGATAAGTCATATACTTTCCTTTCTTTGGGGACCGGGTTATAGTCTAACATGTGACTATAAGCCATTATGTTGAGCTCAAAACTTTAATTGTTTTGTGACAAGCTCAACCCGAGATAGATTGCTCTACCTGTTATTAGGATAAGTTATCGTTAAAGATACACTCTCCTTTATTTGAGGTTCGAGTTACAGTCTGGCACTTAACTATAAGTCGTTTACATGAGCTTAAAAACTTGGAATGTTTTTAATGAGAGCTCATGACCGAGAAAAATTTAATTGTCTCGTTGTTAAGGATAAGTTATCATCCGTGATAAACTTTCCTTTCTCTGAGGCACGAGTCACAATATGAAGTAATTGCAAATCATTTGAAGAAAAAGGAAATGACATGTTTTAAAAACATTTGAACTTTCATTCGAGCTTTATGTACAAACCCGTGTCGTTAATGAGCGACATTTCTAGGCACGTCCATATTATCGAAACTGAAAGACATGTCGAGAAGAATATTTTTTTGTATTTTTGAAAGATTTTTTTCGTTTTTTATTTTGTTTTTTTAGGTTTTATATTTTTGTATTTTGATTTTCAATGTTTTTGAAAATAATCCAAAATAGACCTTTGTACAGCAGAAGAAGGTGATGTCGAATGTACAGAATTGGAACCCTTTGAAGAAATGGATTCAGAATCCGCTGAAGTACCTGCAACGACAGAAGAAGAGTTTGCACAAATACTAGTGTTAGGAGTAACAAATTCAGTTGCTACATTCAGAACACTCGTATTAGTGCTGGAGCAGGTGTCATCGCTCTTCTCGATGGGAATCCACTTAAGACCGACTTCCTTGAAGATCCTACCCGTTGGTTTCCACTAAAGACTAGATCTAGGAGTAGTGTTCTCTTGCACATCGGAAGACTTCTTTAGAGAGAAACTATGTCCTGCATTGATCCGCCTTGAGGTTTGTGACGGGTGTGAATCTCCTTGTTGTCTTATGGGATTCTGCACACGAGAATTTACCCCATAGAGGTATTGCAGAATGCAATGATCATGGTGTCTATTGTGAATACCTTTTTGCACGTGGGGCATACAGGGAGTTTGGGATTCTCGAAAGTCCTTGTGTACCTAGGATTTGCAGACCGTTCAGGCACCTTGTTCGATACACGACTACTTATTGGTGGTTACCAATTCCTCGGTTGATGGAAAGGGATCCTAGGTTTTGGTTGACTACCATTAGGAGTGTGTTGAACTCTAGCAGTTGTTTGGTTACTGGGTAGTAAATACATAGGGTTTACTTTCTGAGTATTCCCATTTGGCATACCCTTCCCTTGACTGTTGGTTTGAACAAAGTCATTTGAACCTTTGGATTCCTTTGTGGGCGTAAGATTCACACACTCGGGAGTACTCTTAGGAGCAGTACAAGGTGCATTCACATTGTTATGTTTAGAAAAAGTGGGTTTTCTAAATGAAGGAACATAGGGTGATATGGCGGTTTTGTAACAAGTGGTTGCACATCGGTATTAGGAGATAACCTAGATACATTAGAAGGCGGTTTTACTAAGATAGATGGCTTTGGTACTTTGTACGCATTGGGTTGTCTAACAACAGATTTTACAACCTTATGTTGCACAGTTTTTCCACCTAACTTTCCAACAAGTTTCTTACACTCAGCAATTGCAATGTCTTTGTCTTGCAACTGAGCTTTCAAGTCAGAAATTTCCACTATCTTTTCGATCAGTTCTCGAAATGATTCAGAGAGTTTTACTTGTAAATTACTGTCATCTGGAACTTCTCCAACTTTGTTTTGCAAAGAAAGTTCAAGGGAATGACAATGTTTCTGAAGTATATCATATCGGTGTTGAAGAATCGTGAACTCTTTTTTATTAGCATTTGTTGAAGGCTCACTATCGCGACATTCACCTCCTAACTGAGCTTGCAGTTGTTCGACTGTTTTTTTCAGTTCATTGTAAGCTTTATCATACAAGAGTTTGTCATCCTTACATTCATCACATTTTTAGACATATTTATTCCAATGATCGGTGAATTCGTTGTCCTTTTTTATTACATAAGACACCATTTTCTCTTTCGTACGATCAAGCTCATTTTGGAGGGTTTCATTGTCTCACACAGAGATGTTTACCGCAACGGGGTTACTATCAACACAATCACCACTGTCACTTGCTTTCGAGAGACATGCAAGGTCGCTTTCCAAAACTTTAATTCTATCAAGAGATTCATCAGCCTCCTTCGCGAAAGATTTAAAGTCTTCAACAAATTTTCCTAGTTCTTTTAGAAAAGCGTTCTCAAGATTGCTTATCCTAGCATCAACTTGATTAATGATCAGATTAATCTCGTTGTGAAGAATTTTCTGAACTTCAATCTGAACGGGTGAAGTAAAGTTTCCTCTTCCTCCAGTAATTTTTGACTTAACAACACGTTTGAGAATGACAAAGTTATCTTTTAGCTCGTTAAGAAATCGTCGCGCAACACTCGGTTTAGGAGGATCATCCGACAAATCCTCACTCGGTATCAAAAGCATTTCAGTACTCGTTTTAGACCAAACAACAACAGTTGGAGGATTAACTTTTGGATAATAAACGGGTGTCACTTCTTTATCAAGCTTTTTCATTCTTAAACGAGTCTCTACTGCAAGTTCAGTAGTTTCCTTAGAATCATGCACACTAGGAGGATCATGCTCCTCAGACTAGAGCACACTACCATTATATAGAGTTTGATTTGTGGCCTGAACTTGCTTATAATATTAGGGATTGGGAGGAAGAGGATAACCAAAAGCCATTTTGTAACGGGTGTAATTTATCTCATTCACTTTAGGTGTGAGCATATTTATCGTTTGCATAGTTTGACCACGTTTTATCAAAAGGTTGTCTAATTCCCTAATCCTATCCTGAGCTTTGAAAAAATACTCAAGAAGCCCATCTTCTCGAATTTTGAAATCATATTTCAGATTTTTTTCGTTCTTCTTTTAAATCAAAAATGATAGATTTTTCAGTTGAAAGCTGTTTATTAAGAGAGGTGATTTCATCATTCAATTCGCTTATGTTTCTAGCACTACTTAAATGTAAGGCATTTAATTTCTTTGTAGTGCATTTTTTTTATAAACCGATGTAGCATGAGCTTGTTCAAGTTCCTTGATTTTAGCATGATGAATCTCAAAACTTTTCTCCCGTTCCTTATATCCCGCAAGCTCAGTGGTCAATTTGGCATTAGTTTCTCTAAACTTATTATTAACCACATTCGCATGAGAAACATCCTTGACAATCTTATCAAATAATGATTTATAATACGCATGTGTCTCGTCAGGAAGGGTTGTAGGTTGCGCTACTTGATCTCCACTAAGGTCCACACTGGGAGCATTAGAAATAATATTGCTATTATTTCTTTGAACCCTGTGTGTGTCAGTGGAAGGCTCGAGTGACTCAGTATACTCTTCCTCCTGATTAGACATATTATATAACTCATTATTATTGAGACGTGGGTGTACCTCAGAGGAACCTTCTGAATCATACACAGGAGCTCTGTCAGGTTGAACTACCGATGTGGATGATTGCTTCGAAATAGCCATCAAGATGGAGTCGGTAGTCACCTCTTCTTCCTCATCATATGCTGCTGCAGATTCCATGAGATCAAACTCTTTAGCTAGAACTGGAATTCCTGCTTCTTCCTTTTGTGTTATAAGAAGCTGAGACTGGAGATGGGCAGCATTCCTCTTCTTTCTTACAAGGCTATCACGATGCTCAAAACCCGCAACATCACTGTCTTGTTGATAAGTCATAGTAGAAGTCGTGTGAAAAACAGGATCTCAATTCGTAGAAAGCGTGTGTTGGAACGTCAACAAAATCAAACTTTGCCTAAATTTTCCAGCCCGACAAAACGGTAAGCCGAAAAAAATTTTGAAACACTAAATTTTGAAATCGAGTTAGGGAAAAAGTTTGAAAAAATGAAATTTTTAATTAAAAATAAAACCTAAAAAACTTGAAATTTGGCCTAAAAATTTGAATTTTGGTCCGAAAATTTGAATTTTTGGTCGAAGTTTTTTTTGCATTGCCAAAATTTGAAATTGAAGCTTAAATGGCCTAAAAATGGTCTAGGATAAGTTATCTTTAAAGATACACTCTCCTTTATTTGAGGTTCGAGTTACAGTCTGACACTTAATTGTAAGTCGTTTACATGAGCTTAAAAACTTGGAATGTTTTTAATGAGAGCTCATGACCGAGAAAATTTTAATTTTCTCGTTGTTAAGGATAAGTTATCATCCGTGATCAACTTTCCTTTCTCTGAGGCACGAGTCACAATCTGAAGTAATTGCAAATTATTTAAAGAAAAAGAAAATGACATGTTTTGAAGATATTTGAACTTTCATTCGAGCTTTATGTACACATCCGTGTCATTAATGAGCGACATTTCAAGGCACGTCCATATTATCGAAACTGAAAGACATTTCGAGAAGAATATTCTTTTGTATTTTTGAAAGATTTTTTTTGTTTTTTATTTTGTTTTTATAGGTTTTATATTTTTGTATTATGATTTTCAATGTTTTCGAAAATAATCCAAAATAGACCTTTGTACAGTAGAAGAAGGTGATGTCGAATGTACAGAATTGGAACCCTTTGAAGAAATGGATTCAGAATCCGCTGAAGTACCTGCAATGACAGAAGAAGAGTTTGCACAAATACTAGTGTTAGGAGTAACAAATTCAGTTGGTACATTCAGAACACTCGCATTAGTGCTGGAGCAGGTGTCATCGCTATTCTCGATGGGAATCCACTTAAGACCGACTTCCTTGAAGATCCTACCTGTTGGTTTCCACTGAAGACTAGATCTAGGAGTAGTGTTCTCTTGCACAGCGGAAGATTTCTTTAGAGAGAAACTAGGTCCTGCATTGATCCGCCTTGAGGATTTCTTGACATTGCTTTTCTTTGTGACTGGTGTAAATCTCCTTGTTGTCTTATGGGATTCTGCATTCTTTCTCTGTGAGAAGGCACAAGAATTTACCTCATAGAGGTATTACAAAATGCAATGAGCATAATGTCCATTGTGAATACCCTTTTTGTACGTGGGGCATACATGGAGCTTGGGATTCTCGAAAGTCCTTGTGTACCTAGGATTTGCAGACCGTTCAGGAACCTTGTTCAATACACGACTACTCATTGGTAGTTGCCAATTCCTCGGTTGATGAAAAGGGATCCTAGGTTCTGGTTGACTACCATTAGGAGTGTGTTGAACTCTAGCAGTTGTTTGGTTACTGGGTGGTGAATACATAGGGTTTACTTTCTGAGTATTCCCTTTTGGCATACCCTTCCCTTGTTTGTTGGTTAGAACAACGTCATTTGAACCTTTGGATTCCTTTGTGGGCGTAAGATTCACACACTTCTGAGTACTCTTAGGAGTAGTACAAGGTGCATTCACATTGTTGTGTTTAGAAAAAGTGGGTTTTCTGAATGGAGGAACATAGGATGATATGGCTGGTTTTGGAACAAGTAGTTGCACATCGGTATTAGGAGATACCCTAGATACATTAGAAGGCGGTTTTCCACAGTTTTTCCACCTAACTTTCCAACAAGTTTCTTCAACTCAGCAATTGCGATGTCTTTGTCTTGCAACTGAGCTTTCAAGTCAGAAATTTCCACTATCTTTTCGTTCAGTTCCCAAAATGATTCAGAGAGTTTTACTTGTAAATTACTGTCATCTGGAACTTTTCTAACCTTTTTTTGCAAAGCAAGTTCAAGGGAATGACAATGTTTCTGAAGAAAATCATATCGATTTTGAAGAATCGTGAACTCTTTTTTATTAACATTTGTTGAAGGCTCACTATCGCGACATTCACCTCCTAACTGAGCTTGCAGCTGTTCGATTGTTTGTTTCAGTTCATTGTAAGCTTTATCATACGAGAGTTTGTCATCCTTACATTCATCACATTTTTTGACATATTTATTCCGATGATCGGTGGTTGTAGAGTTTTACTACTCTTTAGGAAAAGAGCGTAAATAGCGGTAAGTATCGAACAAATGACTTTAAGAAAAATCAAGTGTTAATGACCCAATCACTAAAAAGAGAGAAAGTTCGTTTCCCAAGGAGGTATATGTGTGTGAATTAACTTGTAGTTGTTTGAGATTAATATTGAGAAGAATGGGGATGAGAAGATGAAAAGACGGTTACGTTAAAATTAAACTACAACGAAAAAGACGTAAACGTAAAGTCGTGAAAAACTACCCAAATTAAAAATTTTATACTAAGACCAAAAAAACAAAATCAATAATTAAAAAGACTAAAAACAAGTCTAAAATAATATAAATAAAGACAAAAATCCAACAAAGATATTTTAAAACCTTTTATTAATTAAATATTTAATTTTAAATGCTAATTAAAGCCCTAAAATTAAATATAACTAATTCAAATGTCTAAAATATGATTTTATTGAATAATCACTTAACTTATATTATTAGAAGACTAAAAAGTAATTTTCTAAAAATTAAAAGCTATTAAAACTATTTTTAAAACTCTAAAAATGATTAAAAATGATTAAAACCTAATTAAACTTTAAAATAATTATAAAAATAAATCTAAAAGCTATAAAAATATTCTAAAAATGGAAAAGGTGTTAATTAATGCTAAAGAACTTAAGAAAAATGGAAAAGAAAGAAAAATAAAACTTTGATTTTTTAATAATAAAATAATATTAAAATATTCCTAAAAATAAAAAGTTTTCAAGTAAATTCTAAAAAATTCTCAAAAATCCTAAATATTCTAACTAAGAGAAAAACACAAATTAGAGCTCCTAAAACCTTTTTAATAATTTTATAAAAATGTTTAAAGTTTATAAAAAACCTTAAAATAATATAAAATTAAAAATAAGCCAAATTAAAACCCTAATAAGCAGTAAACCTCAAAATATTATTTTAAAAACTAAAAATTATTTTTCCTAAAAATTAAAAATCTTTTTTCTATTTTTTATTGATTTTATAAAAAACGTATAATAAATAAATCCTAGAAAATAATTAAATAAAAGGAAAAATATAAAAATTGGCTAGAAAAGTCTTGGTAACTAATATGATCCTAGGAAAAATCAAAATAAGCAAAAATGCTTAACAAATAAGCTGGAATGAGCTTATTTGCTCACGGCTTTATTTATAAGCTAACAAAAGTAAACGTGTTAAATAGGAATGGAAATCAAACATAAACGTAAAAAGATGTCTAGATCAGTGGTAGTACTCCTACTCCTCCAACGAGAGGTCTGGGGTTCGAGTCCGCTGCGGGCAATCTTTTTACTTTTATTTTCTTTTTTATTTTTTTCTTTCCAAACCAACTTGTGACCTTAAATAGCTTACAATCCAACTCCAATTTCCTTTTTAAACACAAGATTAAGCTAGTTATGATCCAAAAACGTGTGCAGGTCTTTCAAGTTTTCTGATGAACAAGTGAACTTTGGTTCACTTGTTAAATGTTGAGCCAAGAGGGCTTGGCTGTTTGTTTTTATGGATGTTTGATGGAAACAAAGGCACCCTTGTGCTTATTGAAGCACAAGGAGTCAATGACAGCAAAGATGTAAGCACTTAGCAAGCCATATAATCAACAAACCAAGCATACAAGGCACATATGAGTATCTGTGGTAAATGGCTAGGTCTGAGGACTTAGAGTTAAGCAAAATGCACACCAAAGAGATTCAAGCTCCCAAACTAAGCACACATTAGCACCAACCAACTCACAAATGAACTCCAATCCTATATCAACATAGATCTCAACAGTTAATCAGAATCCAAGCACCAACTCTCATAAAACAAGCAGAAATATTGATATGCAGGTTTTGAGCTCTCTTTTTCTTTTTTTAACACACCATATGCTTCAAAACTAGATCCAATTCAATCTAATACCTACAAGCAACCTAACTTATACCTATAACACTTCTCTAACACCTCTGAAAATCACACATCAAGAACTTTACCCTGCTAAAATGCTAATCCAAACACCCTGTTAAAAACTTGTTTTCAATTTTTATCAAACAAAAGTACCTTAAATCCTATTCTAACTGATCCTATTATCATCCAATATGCATACCAACACAAATTCAACAACTTAAACACGCAATAACTTCAAATCAAACCAGATC
Organism: Glebionis coronaria; assembly: GCA_025667525.1. Lineage (NCBI taxonomy): Eukaryota > Viridiplantae > Streptophyta > Magnoliopsida > Asterales > Asteraceae > Glebionis > Glebionis coronaria. The sequence goes on from CM046874.1 coordinate 648,155,065, forward strand.
ACAAGAACTACTATTTTCTGAAAATTTTCAAAGAGACAAAGTGAATACCTTAGGGCCTTACATCCAAGGCCCTAGTGGATGTATAATCCACCTCCTTACCAACTGGGGTTGGTGCAGATCCTTGGATCAACAATCTTTTCAACCTGCTTAAGACAAATCAAAAAGAACACAAAAATACAAGCATAAACTATATATTTCTGATTCTTTTCTTTTCTTCTTAAAATCTTTTCCAAAAACTTTTCAACCTTATCAAACACGTTTTGATAACACTATATAACTGATTACTTAACCTCTTAACACCAAAACCTGAAAATCAAATCCTTACCAAGAACTCAACTTTCAGAAACCTTTGAATAATTTTGAAACTCAAAATTATTCAACCAAATATCAAAAGTGGAACTAAGAATCTTAGCTTCAACACCATACACAACTTTTAACAAAGCTAAAAAGGAATTATACTTGTTTTAAACAAAAACCAAACTTTTATTTTATTAAAAAGGAATTACAAGTGAGAAGCTAGAAAACTGGAACAAGGGACATCCACAGATTGGAGTCTCCTTATATACTACTCTAATGAACATACTAGAAGGCTAAAACAAAACCCTAATCAGTAGAAATTCTCCAAAATGCCCTTAGACGTTTTTGAGTGATGAGTTGTCATATTTAATCCTGGACGTTCCTTTTTGCTTTGTGAGTAAGCATAAGATCATAGCCTTTGATTCGGGACACGTCACATGCCTTGGGGACTAAGGTGTTCTCTGATTGGTGGAATGGGAATTTGGGGGTAGGGTCCACAGTGAGTGGGAAGAGGGTTTTGGGTGTGGGAAAGGTTCCTGCGTGTGTGAATCACACGTGGGCAAGTTTAATTGAGTTTTACCCAGGTTTAAGTGAAGGTAAATTCTGGGTGGGGTGAAAGTGAATAGTAACTCCTTTAGATCCGATTTTGGGGGAACAGGTAGTGTTAGGCGCCCTTTTCTTTTTGAATGTTTCAACTTGCACTCTTTCAGTCCTTGTGGTTTGAGTTTTCTGGCATACAATGTTTTTCAGCCCTAAATCCGTTTCTCCTTTGTTAAAAACTTCCACCAATTGTCACTTTTGGCACCAAACTTTGGAATAAAGTTATCAAGGAGTATTTTTGACATTTTTGAATATTTCAAGGGCTTATTTTGGGCAATCTTGATCTTCAAAGGTCTTCATTGTGTCTTAATCTTCATGAGGGACCATAATTGACAAATTGATTTTGTTGAGGGACCAATCTTGTCATTTCTTCAAAGTTGAAGGACCTTTTTGCAATTTTGACAAACTTAAGGGACCAAACTTGTAATTATTACTATACAAGGGTTTTAAGTGTCATTTCTTCATTCTTGGAGGATCAATCTTGTTTGTCTTCAAGTCTTCAAGGGTATTTGAAAATTCCATGATTAGGGCCCGGTTCATTGTACGGCTTCGTTTCTCGTGTCCGTTTTTCCTTGTATCTTGTGATCTTTTGTCTTTTTTGACGATATCCATACCTAAAATACACAAGTAAACAAACACAAGCATATATATGGTATTTTATGACATTTTAGTGCATTAAAAGCCCGAAAAGAACGATGAGATCATGTATAAATGCCATCTCATCACTCCCCCATACTAAGCCATTGCCGTGCCCTCACGCAATGCTAGAATAAAGTATCTAAGCATCACCAAAATTCAATTTTATTAACCTTTATTTGAAGAGTAAAAGAAAACTTGCAACATACTACGATGATGTGTAAAGACATAATGTATGATTTTCATCACCAAAATGTGACCTTTAGGGTCAAAGAATAGAAACAAGTTAATGTCCCTTAGAGTAAACTTCGTCATCCTTGATTGTCATACATTCCATGCTAAGTGCAAAAACAAGATCATTGTTGGTACAAGTCACAATGCTAACACTACTCATACGTTCAAATTGTGTAATACTTTTTCTCCCCGCAATCCTAGTTATTATAAAAGGAAATGGGTTACTAGCATTTTTTATCTATTTGTCATGGATCACAAGTGATTCATATTGACTTATTTGAGTAGTTATTAGTCCGAAAGAAAAGTAGCACGATTTGATCAATAGTTAGCCGAAGGACAAAATCTTTTAAAACGGCTTCTCGTGTATCTCCTTAAGTTCATATCTTGGCATAACTCGTTTCACGATTTGAGACCTTTCTCGGACCGATATTTGGCATGTACTTCATACTTCAAATCTTGGGAAGACGTTCTTGAAATAATGGTCTTCTCTTCATATATTTGGAATTTCTTCACTTGACGTTTTTGAGAGATTCTTCATATAGGACCACGACTTCATCATTTTTCTTCAATCTTTACTTTGGATTTTGATATACAACGATCTGCCTCCTTTTCGGACTTGGATATATTTATCCTCATACCTTGTTAGGGTCTTTTTGGATAGATTTTCTCCATTCTTTAGGGGAGTAATTGCTTCTCGTCGTGTGTCTCGATCCTTCATATTGATTTAGGAATAATGATACTTCACATCATCTTTGGATCTTTAGCAAAAATAGAGCTCCTCATGCCTTGTTAGGGCCTTTTTGGATGATCGCCAATCTTCGCGTCCCGCTTCAATAAGTTATGCCTTGGCTATGAACTCTATTCAACCCCGAGCAACTTTTAAACGATCTTGCGCTAGAGGCTAAGTAACCTTTCAAATCGTACGACCTTACTTATTGCAATTATGATTTATTCCTAATGCATTGATCTTATGGGAAGAAAAAGCCACAATTAAAAACATATGAGTTTTTGAAAGAACACTTTCATGTTCTACGTTTAGCATGATCACTTGTCTAACTCTATCATTTCTCGTTCTTCACTATATAAAGACCTCTAATTAAAGAGACTCGTGAATACTTAGCCATGCAAGTCAAAATTAAGCCAAATTTGGATTAGCTTTCATTAAGACTATATCAAATCAAAGTTTTGGGTTTTCAAGCCACCTATAGGATCTTGCACTTTCTTGGACTTTTTCAAGTTTAGAGAATGCGTTTTATAGTTCCCTTGATAAGTGACTTTCTAGAATCAATTATAGGAACTTGCGAAAAGTTCTTGTTCTTAACCCGAATGAATTAAGACTTTCGCGTTTTAAAGCTCCCTATATAAAAGTCTAGCAAAACTTGAATTGAGCGGGTTAAGGAATGTAAATGGCTCCAAATGCCCATCAAGTCAAAAATTAACTCTTATTCTATCCATCGGAAAATATACATTCGTGTCTTAAAAACACTTATGAAAACTAAGAAAAATTTTAAAATTTGGCTATTTTTAGCCTTATTAGTAAAACAAAACATTGAAAGTTGGAACACGTGAGGGCGTAGCAAAGCAAGTATCTATTCACCCCCCCATACTAAAAGTAAACATTGTCCTCAATGTTTCGAGTCTAAAGGTGGAGCACCCCCATACTAGAGACGAAGAATCGAATGCTTAGGATCTAGCATGGAAAGGGTGATCAACAATATATCTAAAGCCGTTTATTAATTATGCTAAAAGATAATTGTTAGAACAATAAAGGATATGTCATGGAATCGTGAAAAACTTCTTCAAACGAACGATGGAGGCTCACGTAAACGAACACGAGAGTCTTCAATCGTAGATGATGATGATGATCTAGATAACACAATCACAAACAACCACAAGACAACGAGTTGGAAGGGTACAAGTCCCCTTATTAGTGAATATAAAAGATAAGCATGGGATCTCCCCCACGAGGCACCTCGTTTTTGATTACCGAGTCATGAGCTCGACTCGATCCCCTCAATGCTAATTATCATTGGGGAAGGTGTCTTGGTCGGGGGCAACCATTGAAGGAATTTCCCCACCAAAGTAGTGCTTAAGCCTATGTCCATTCACCTTGAAATTGGGACCATCATCTTGAGCTAGCTCAATGGTCCCATATGGAAACACTTGTGTAATGGTGAACGGACCCGACCAACGAGATTTCAATTTCCCGGAAAATATCTTAAGACGAGAGTTAAAAAGCAACACTTGATCACCAACGTTAAAAACCCGGTTTTTAATCTTTGAATCATGAAACTTTTTAGTCTTTTCTTTAAAGATTAATGAATTTTCATAAGCATTATCCCTTAATTCATCCAATTCATTCAATTGTATTTTCCGGTGATCTCCAGCGGTCTTCAAGTCAAAATTAGCATGCTTAAGGGCCCAATATGCCTTATGCTCCAATTCAATGGGCAAATGACAATTCTTCCCATAGACTAACTTATAAGGAGTGCAACCGATAGGTGTCTTATAAGCGGTCCTAAAGGCCCATAAAGCGTCATCGAGTTTGTCGGACCACGAAGCACGGTTTTCTCCAATCGACCTTTCTAAAATCCTCTTCAAAGCTCGGTTCGAAACCTCGACTTGCCCACTCGTTTGCGGGTGATAAGCCGTAGAAAGACGATGTGTAACCCCATATTTCTTTAGAACCTTTTCGAATTGGTCATTACAAAAATGGGTTCCACGATCGCTTATAATAGCACGAGGGGTTCCGAACCGAGAGAATAGTTGCTTCAAAAACTTCACTACCACACGAGCATCATTAGTAGGCAAAGCCTTAGCTTCCACCCACTTAGAAAGGTAGTCCACCGCGACGAGGATATATTTGTTGCCATGAGACGATGGGAACGGCCCCATAAAGTCTATTCCCCATATGTCGAAAATCTCACATACTTGAATTATATTTTGCGGCATTTCATCACGTTGAGACGATTTTCCTTGACGTTGGCACGAATCACACGACTTCACAAGTGCGTGTGCATCACGATAGATAGAAGGCCAAAAGAAACCGGCATCGAACACTTTCTTAGCCGTGAGATTAGCACCGTGGTGACCACCCGTGGGTCCCTCGTGACAAGCTCTAAGGATATTAGAAGCTTCGGTACCAAACACACAACGTCGAACGAGTTGATCCGCACAAATCCGAAAGAGATAAGGGTCGTCCCAAAAATAGAACTTGACGTCACGAAAGAATTTTCGTTTTTGTTGTGTCGTCATACCCTTGATTATGAAATTGCCCGCATGGTAATTTGCAATGTCGGCAAACCATGGGGTGGTGTCTTTAGAATTCACTACACCGAGAGTCTCAAGAGGAAATGTTTCGGTAATTTCCTTGTTCTCGAAAACATCTTTGTGAGGATCTTCTAGACGAGAGAGATGATCGGCCGCTAGATTCTCGGCTCCTTTTTTGTCAAGCACGGTGACATCAAATTCTTGGAGGAGGAGCATCCAACGAAGCAATCTCGGCTTAGCATCTTGTTTAGCTAAGAGATACTTGATAGCCGAATGGTCGGTATACACGATGCTTTTAGTCAAGACGAGATAAGGTCGGAATTTCTCAAAAGCATAGACCACGGCAAGGAATTCCTTTTCCGTTGTAGTGTACTTTAATTGAGCCTCGGTCATCGTCTTACTAGCATAGTGGATAGGACGGAAATGCTTGTCATAACGTTGCCCTAAGACGGCCCCTATAGCATAATCACTTGCATCGCACATGATTTCAAAGGGTAATTCCCAATTAGGAGCAACAAGAATGGGAGCTTCGGTAAGTTTCCTTTTTAGAGTCTCGAAAGCCTTAACACAATCCTCATTAAAGTTAAAAGGAGCATCCTTCTCGAGAAGGTGTGTCATAGGACGAGAAATCTTCGAAAAATCCTTGATGAAACGACGATAAAAGCCCGCGTGGCCAAGGAAACTACGAACTCCCTTAACGGTTTTGGGATGAGGTAACTTGGCGATGACGTCTACGTTAGCTTTATCGACCTCAATCCCCGCCTTAGACACCTTATGTCCTAAGACGATTCCTTGTTTACACATGAAATGACATTTCTCCCAATTAAGCACAAGATTGGTTTCTTCACAACGTTTTAACATTTGTTCGAAATTAGATAAACATGACGTGAACGAATTACCAAACACCGAGAAGTCATCCATAAACACTTCCATCGACTTCTCGATCATATCGTGAAAAATCGCCATCATACACCGTTGAAACGTACCGGGTGCATTACAAAGTCCGAAAGGCATCCTACGATAAGCGAACGTTCCATAAGGACACGTAAACGTAGTCTTCTCTTGATCACGAGGGTCGATAGGGATTTGAAAGTAACCGGAAAAACCATCTAAAAAGCAATAGAATTCATTTCCCGCAAGTCGCTCCAACATTTGATCCATGAAGGGCAAAGGAAAGTGGTCTTTACGAGTGGCGTCATTTAACTTTCGGTAGTCAATACACACCCTCCAACCGGTCACAACGCGAGTGGGAATTAACTCGTTGTTTTCATTAGGCACAACGGTCATTCCTCCCTTTTTAGGGACACAATGAATTGGGCTCACCCATGGGCTATCGGATATAGGATAAATCATTCCCGCGTCAAGGAGTTTAAGGACCTCCTTTTTAATGACATCGTGAATTTTGGGATTCACCCTTCTTTGACTTTGAATTGCGGGTTTGTAGTCCTCCTCCATTAAAATCTTGTGAGTACAAAATTTTGGGTCAATACCCTTAATGTCGGATATTTTCCACGCAATTGCCCCTTTGTGAGCCTTAAGAACTTTCAAGAGCGCGGTTTTTTCATCTTTAGCAAGATCTTTTGCAATAATAACCGGCAACTTGTCATCACCTTCTAAGAATGCATATTCAAGGTGAGAAGGAAGATCTTTCAATTCAAGGATAGGCGGTTCCTTGATTGAAGATTTTGGTTCAACACTCATAACTCCCATCGGCGGAAGAAATGGTGGAATAGAAATATCATCACTAATCAACACCTCATCTTCATTGTCGATTTCATTTGAAGTGAAATCGCCTCCTTGGAATGGAGTGAGATTTGGTGTGGAATTAGCAAGAATCGGATCCAAAATAGTGGGATTGCCACTTGACGAGCTATCGGAAAAACCTAACACTTCTTGTGAAAACTCATCGCAAACCACATTGACGATGTCAATGTGATTGATGGTAGCGATTGCATAAACATGAGAAGGTTTCGAGTTTTGAGTAGCGTTTATAACAAGTTCCTCTTCGTTGAATCTCAAAGTGATAGTTCTCGCATGAACATCGATAAGGGATCTCGAAGTATCTAAAAATGAACGACCTAAGATTAGAGGAACTTGAGGATCCGCGGGGATGTCGACTACTATAAAATCAACGGGATAGTAGAACTTCCCCACTTTCACGAAAACATCTTCGGCTATTCCACATGCCATAATCGTAGAATGATCGGCCATCTCGATGGACATGTTCGAAGGAATGAGAGCCGGAAGCGAAAGCGATTTCCAAATGGAAAATGGCATCAAATTAATGCTCGCACCAAGATCGGCCAAGGCGAGGCATTCTTTCATATCTTGTATGTCACAAGGAATGAGAAACTTTCCGGGGTCACCAACTTTTTCCGGTATGCGGTTAAGATAAACCGAAGAACAATTAGCAAGCTTTGAAAGCTTTTCCTTATCGCTCATCATACTTTTAAAAGTGGAAGCGAAACGAGGCATGTATAACAACGCGTCGGCTAAACTCACATCAAAATGCACTTGTTGAAACATTTTTATAAAAAGCTCGATTTGTTGTTTGTTACGTTCTTGCAATTTCTCTTTGTTTCGTCTTGAAGGGTAGGGTAAAGGTGGTGTGGGTTGGTCATTAGGCAACGGCCTTGGAAACTCGGGTTCCATAATTGGTATTGGTATAACCGTAGGTGTGGTTTGAGCGGTATTTCGTGGGATTGTAATGTGCTCCTTTTCGACCATCACCTCGGGTTCTTTCTCGATTTCCTTCTCCTTAGAAGTACTTGTACGAGAGATTGGTTCCTTGAAAGTTTTACCACTTCGTGTAGTAATAACCTTCATTTCTCCCTTCGGGTTTTTAATGGTATCACTAGGAAGACCACCCGAAGAAGAGGGCTTACACATGATAGCTTCAAACATCTTAGCCATACGGTCCTCAAATTTTGATTGCCTAGCATCCGATTTTAATAACTCTTGCTTAATCTCATGTTGTCCTAATTCCATCTTTTGTTGGTTTTGTTGAAGACGTTGGACCTTTCCTTCCATTTTATTAGCATGAGTTTTAAGTTCATTAGCAAGTTCATTTTTAAGCTCGTTTTTCAACTCGGATCTTAAGCTAATCATCTCACGTTGCATATTATCAAATTTAGCATCATTTGCTTTTGCATAATCTAAAAATTCTCCTTGCAAATTTTTCGTGTGAGCATTTTGAAAACCTTGTGTAGTGTTTTGAAAATCACGGTTTTGGTTTTGATTAGAGATTTGTCCATTCCCAATTTGATAATTCCCTTTGTTGTAATTGCGTGTATTGCCTTGGTAATTACCTTGGTTGTTGTTTCGATAATTGTTAACATTTTGGTTTGGTGGAGCTTGATTTTGGCGGGAACCTTGGCCGTTTTGGTTGTAAGTTCCCGTTGCTACATAAGCACTCGAAGTGTTACCATCCGCGGTAATGCACTCGGAAAGATCATGAGCTCCCCCACAAGATAAACAACTCTTAGCAACCGCTTTAACCGAAGCGGAATTGGAAGCTTCTTGAGCCTTCCAATGGGACATTAGATTAGCAAATCTATCAAAAAACCGATTTTCCTCATTAGCTTCATCATGTAAGGCGTTAATGCTACGAGACGATTGTGACGAAGATGACGAACCCATATTGGCAACACTCGGTGTGTTACGAGGGCTATAAACCTTAGATCGATTTTCAATGATTTGTAAAGCCTCATTTGTCGTCTTGCACAAAAAATTACCACCCGCGGCGGCGTTCAAATAATCTCGTTCAAGATCATTAAGCCCATTATAAAAGGTATCAATTTGATGCAATTCCGAAAAATCATGGTGAGGACATTCATGTAACATCTCTTTTAATCGTTCCCATGCCATTGAAAAACTTTCATTGTTACGTTGCACAAATCGTGAAATCTCATTTTTTAAGTGTGTTGTTTTAGATGGTGGAAAAAACTTGTTCACAAACTTAGAAACGAGATCGGCCCATGTCAAAATCGAATTTGGCGGTTCTTTCTCGAGCCAAATTTTTGCGGGTCCATCCAACGAGTATGGAAACAACATCATCTTAATGGCGTCATGTGGAACATCTTTGAATTTGCTAGTGGCGGTGAGACGGTTGAAATTCCTAATGTGGTAATGCGGTTTGTCTTTCTCGTGACCTCTAAACTTATTTGCTTGCAACATCGACATTAAACCCGTCTTAATCTCGAAATTCTCCGCAAGGATGGCGGGAATCACAATAGCCTCTCCAAAACCCTCGGTGGGTGCTTGTAGCAACTCCATCATAGTACGATTAGCCATGACGACTTCTTGTTCTATAATAGGTTCAACAATTGGAGGTTTTTCAACAATCAACGATCCTTGATTTGCTTGCTTTTGAAGACGTTTACGAGCTCGTTTTGCTTGATTACGAGTGATCATAAACTTCACGAAGAATGGGAGGTGAGCAAAGAAGATTCTTTTTGGTTGTTTTGTGGATTTTCAATTTTTTTGTGTTTTTGATGATATTTAATTTTTTGGATTTTGGTGTATCTTCGTAGACAACAATCTACAAAATCTCTCCTCGAATCAAACTCTTGATTAAAGAAGCCTCAAAGGAATGAAAACGATCACGTGGAGTGAACGCCTTCGAATGACTTTAGAACTTTGGTGAAAACCAAATTGTTCACGAGGGTTTAATCACAAAGAAAACCAAGCAAATATAGTATACGTATTAATACTTTGGGCGGCAAAACCCTCGATTAGCCTTCAAAATCAAAATACTCACAAGCAAGCGGGGAAACGAGGCGGCGCGAAGCACTTAAGAGCCTTTTTCCTTAGGGTATATTTTATAATACCCGCCTTATACCCACCTTATAGTTTGTATTTTTCAAAATTGAGCTTCACGAAAGTATTTATCTATTTTTGCCTTCTCTTTTTGTTTGAGATTCGAATACGATAATTAGGAGATCAAATCCCAATTAAGGTTGTGTTTTCACACTTTTGGAGATATTGTATTTTGATTGTGATACTTAATACAATATATTAATAATATTTGTACAAGAAAAACCAAGAAAACCGATAATACGTGTTAAGGGAGTTCCACTTAACACAAATACTTATTATGGATAATATCAAAAACAAAAGCTTCCAAATTAAAGCACAACACACCTCCCCGGCAGCGGTGCCAAAATGGTTGTAGAGTTTTACTACTCTTTAGGAAAAGAGCGTAAATAGCGGTAAGTATCGAACAAATGACTTTAAGAAAAATCAAGTGTTAATGACCCAATCACTAAAAAGAGAGAAAGTTCGTTTCCCAAGGAGGTATATGTGTGTGAATTAACTTGTAGTTGTTTGAGATTAATATTGAGAAGAATGGGGATGAGAAGATGAAAAGACGGTTACGTTAAAATTAAACTACAACGAAAAAGACGTAAACGTAAAGTCGTGAAAAACTACCCAAATTAAAAGTTTTATACTAAGACCAAAAAAACAAAATCAATAATTAAAAAGACTAAAAACAAGTCTAAAATAATATAAATAAAGACAAAAATCCAACAAAGATATTTTAAAACCTTTTATTAATTAAATATTTAATTTTAAATGCTAATTAAAGCCCTAAAATTAAATATAACTAATTCAAATGTCTAAAATATGATTTTATTGAATAATCACTTAACTTATATTATTAGAAGACTAAAAAGTAATTTTCTAAAAATTAAAATCTATTAAAACTATTTTTAAAACTCTAAAAATGATTAAAAATGATTAAAACCTAATTAAACTTTAAAATAATTATAAAAATAAATCTAAAAGCTATAAAAATATTCTAAAAATGGAAAAGGTCTTAATTAACGCTAAAGAACTTAAGAAAAATGGAAAAGAAAGAAAAATAAAACTTTGATTTTTTAATAATAAAATAATATTAAAATATTCCTAAAAATAAAAAGTTTTCAAATAAATTCTAAAAAATTCTCAAAAATCCTAAATATTCTAACTAAGAGAAAAACACAAATTAGAGCTCCTAAAACCTTTTTAATAATTTTATAAAAATGTTTAAAGTTTATAAAAAACCTTAAAATAATATAAAATTAAAAATAAGCCAAATTAAAACCCTAATAAGCTGTAAACCTCAAAATATTATTTTAAAAACTAAAAATTATTTTTCCTAAAAATTAAAAATCTTTTTTCTATTTTTTATTGATTTTATAAAAAACGTATAATAAATAAATCCTAGAAAATAATTAAATAAAAGGAAAAATATAAAAATTGGCTAGAAAAGTCTTGGTAACTAATATGATCCTAGGAAAAATCAAAATAAGCAAAAATGCTTAACAAATAAGCTGGAATGAGCTTATTTGCTCACGGCTTTATTTATAAGCTAACAAAAGTAAACGTGTTAAATAGGAATGGAAATCAAACATAAACGTAAAAAGATGTCTAGATCAGTGGTAGTACTCCTACTCCTCCAACGAGAGGTCTGGGGTTCGAGTCCGCTACGGGCAATCTTTTTACTTTTATTTTCTTTTTTATTTTTTTTCTTTCCAAACCAACTTGTGACCTTAAATAGCTTACAATCCAACTCCAATTTCCTTTTTAAACACAAGATTAAGCTAGTTATGATCCAAAAACGTGTGCAGGTCTTTCAAGTTTTCTGATGAACAAGTGAACTTTGGTTCACTTGTTAAATGTTGAGCCAAGAGGGCTTGGCTGTTTGTTTTTATGGATGTTTGATGGAAACAAAGGCACCCTTGTGCTTATTGAAGCACAAGGAGTCAATGACAGCAAAGATGTAAGCACTTAGCAAGCCATATAATCAACAAACCAAGCATACAAGGCACATATGAGTATCTGTGGTAAATGGCTAGGTCTGAGGACTTAGAGTTAAGCAAAATGCACACCAAAGAGATTCAAGCTCCCAAACTAAGCACACATTAGCACCAACCAACTCACAAATGAACTCCAATCCTATATCAACATAGATCTCAACAGTTAATCAGAATCCAAGCACCAACTCTCATAAAACAAGCAGAAATACTGATATGCAGGTTTTGAGCTCTCTTTTTCTTTTTTTAACACACCATATGCTTCAAAACTAGATCCAATTCAATCTAATACCTACAAGCAACCTAACTTATACCTATAACACTTCTCTAACACCTCTGAAAATCACACATCAAGAACTTTACCCTGCTAAAATGCTAATCCAAACACCCTGTTAAAAACTTGTTTTCAATTTTTATCAAACAAAAGTACCTTAAATCCTATTCTAACTGATCCTATTATCATCCAATATGCATACCAACACAAATTCAACAACTTAAACACACAATAACTTCAAATCAAACCAGATCACAAGAACTACTATTTTCTGAAAATTTTCAAAGAGACAAAGTGAATACCTTAGGGCCTTACATCCAAGGCCCTAGTGGATGTATAATCCACCTCCTTACCAACTGGGGTTGGTGCAGATCCTTGGATAAACAATCTTTTCAACCTGCTTAAGACAAATCAAAAAGAACACAAAAATACAAGCATAAACTATATATTTCTGATTATTTTCTTTTCTTCTTAAAATCTTTTCCAAAAACTTTTCAACCTTATCAAACACGTTTTGATAACACTATATCACTGATTACTTAACCTCTTAACACCAAAACCTGAAAATCAAATCCTTACCAAGAACTCAACTTTCAGAAACCTTTGAATAATTTTGAAACTCAAAATTATTCAACCAAATATCAAAAGTGGAACTCAGAATCTTAGCTTCAACACCATACACAACTTTTAACAAAGCTAAAAAGGAATTATACTTGTTTTAAACAAAAACCAAACTTTTATTTTATTAAAAAGGAATTACAAGTGAGAAGCTAGAAAACTGGAACAAGGGACATCCACAGATTGGAGTCTCCTTATATACTACTCTAATGAACATACTAGAAGGCTAAAACAAAACCCTAATCAGTAGAAATTCTCCAAAATGCCCTTAGACGTTTTTGAGTGATGAGTTGTCATATTTAATCCTGGACGTTCCTTTTTGCTTTGTGAGTAAGCATAAGATCATAGCCTTTGATTCGGGACACGTCACATGCCTTGGGGACTAAGGTGTTCTCTGATTGGTGGAATGCGAATTTGGGGGTAGGGTCCACAGTGAGTGGGAAGAGGGTTTTGGGTGTGGGAAAGGTTCCTGCGTGTGTGAATCACACGTGGGCAAGTTTAATTGAGTTTTACCCAGGTTTAAGTGAAGGTAAATTCTGGGTGGGGTGAAAGTGAATAGTAACTCCTTTAGATCCGATTTTGGGGGAACAGGTAGTGTTAGGCACCCTTTTCTTTTTGAATGTTTCAACTTGCACTCTTTCAGTCCTTGTGGTTTGAGTTTTCTGGCATACAATGTTTTTCAGCCCTAAATCCGTTTCTCCTTTGTTAAAAACTTCCACCAATTGTCACTTTTGGCACCAAACTTTGGAATAAAGTTACCAAGGAGTATTTTTGACATTTTTGAATATTTCAAGGGCTTATTTTGGGCAATCTTGATCTTCAAAGGTCTTCATTGTGTCTTAATCTTCATGAGGGACCATAATTGACAAATTGATTTTGTTGAGGGACCAATCTTGTCATTTCTTCAAAGTTGAAGGACCTTTTTGCAATTTTGACAAACTTAAGGGACCAAACTTGTAATTATTACTATACAAGGGTTTTAAGTGTCATTTCTTCATTCTTGGAGGATCAATCTTGTTTGTCTTCAAGTCTTCAAGGGTATTTGAAAATTCCATGATTAGGGCCCGGTTCATTGTACGGCTTCGTTTCTCGTGTCCGTTTTTCCTTGTATCTTGTGATCTTTTGTCTTTTTTCACGATATCCATACCTAAAATACACAAGTAAACAAACACAAGCATATATATGGTATTTTATGACATTTTAGTGCATTAAAAGCCCGAAAAGAACGATGAGATCATGTATAAATGCCATCTCATCAATCGGTGAATTCGTTGTCCTTTTTTATTACATAAGACGCCATTTTCTCTTTCGTACGATTAAGCTCATTTTGGAGGGTTTCATTGTCTAACACAGAGATGTTTAACGCAACGGGGTTACTATCAACACAATCACCACTGCCACTTGCTTTCGAGAGACATGCAAGGTCGATTTCCAAAACTTTAATTCTATCAAGTGATTCATCAGCCTCCTTCGCCAAAGATTTAAAGTCTTCAACAAATTTGGCTAGTTCTTTTAGAAAAGCGTTCTCAAGATTGCTTATCCTAGCATCAACTTGATTAATGACCAGATTAATCTCGTTGTGAGTAATTTTCTGAACTTCAATCTGAACGGGTGAAGTAAAGTTTCCTCTAGTAATTTTTGAATTAACAACACGTTTGAGAATGAAAAAGTTATCTTTTAGCTCGTTAAGAAATCATCGTGCAACACTCGGTTTAGGAGGATCATCTGACAATTCCTCACTCGGTATCAAAAGCACTTCAGTACTCGTTTTAGAACGAACAAAAATAGTTGGAGGATTAACTCTCGGATAATAAACGGGTGTCACTTCTTTATCAAGCTTTTTCATTCTTAAACGAGTCTCTACTACAACTTCAATAGTTTCCTCAGAATCATGCACACTAGGAGGATCATGCTCCTCAGACAAGAGCACACTACCATTATATAGAGTTTGATTTGTGGCCTGAACTTGCTTAAGATATTCGAGATTGGGAGGAAGAGGACAACCTAAAGCCATTTTATAACGGGTGTAATTTATCTCATTCACTTTAGGTGGGAGCATATTTATCGTTTGCATAGTTTGGCCACGTTTTACCAAAAGGTTGTCTAATTCCCTAATCCTATCCTGAGCTTTGCAAAAATCCTCAAGAAGCCCATCTTCTCGAATTATGAAATCATGTTTCAGCTTTTTCGTTCTTCTTTTAAATCCTAAATGATAGATTTTTCAGTTGAAAGTTGTTTATTAAGAGAGGTGATTTCATCATTCAATTCGCTTATCTTTTTAGCACTACTTAAATATAAGGCATTTAATTTCTTTGTGGTGCATTTTTCTTGATAAACCGATGTAGCATGAGCTTGTTCAAGTTCCTTGATTTTAGCATGATGAATCTCAAAACTTTTCTCTCGTTCCTTATATCCCACAAGCTCAGTGGTTAATTTGTCATTAGTTTCTCTAAAATTATTGTAACACCCCATTTTGATAATGGAATATTACGCATAATTATGGCGTGTCATCAAAGCATACAAGGATAAATGTCTAAGCATTATTTGACCATAAAAGGAAAATACCGGAATCAAACATCGGTAGTCCAAAATTAAAGCTCATCACACACAAACATAAGTACTGTAAAAGGAAAGGACGAAACAATGTCCATTGCAAGCTGCATTTAAAATAAAGGAAATGCATAAAGTAAAGAAAGGCAGTAAAGCTTCCAGTCCATATGCACGTACGTTTGAAATCTACGAGCGTTCCTGAGTACCTGCCGTTTTGGGAACATAGAAAAGGAAAACGGCTGAGCAAGACGCTTAGTGCACGGATGTACAATATAGCATGAATAGGATAAGCATATAACATACAACAGCGGAAGACTAAGTTCTGAGTAACCTGGTTAAGTATTGAGAAAGCTGGTTTTATAGTTTGAAAAGCCTTATGTTTATCTTATGAAAACTGTTTTAACATATTTACCATTAGCCCATATAGGTCATGAAAAGGTCACGTGCATGAATACATAGAGGGGTGACCTCATCATGCAAATTAGAGGGGATGCCTCTAATTAATAAACTGGTTTGGGTAGGAGGGATCAACTCCTTGTGAAGGATGCAAGGCACACACCACATTCACCGTGAAATCCTGTATAAACATGTAACTAGGATGCACCCATACGCCCCACATGATATAATAATATGGCTAAAACTGAAAAGGACGCCACGAGCAATCACTCCGCCGCGGGGAAGTCATAACATTGGTGCCTCCAATGTTATGGTTATGGTACCTCCATAACTAGGTGAACTGGTCATGCTTGTATATGGATATAGGTTATGCTAAATGAAACATAAGCAATTCAAAACAATAAAACAAGTACTGGGAAAAACAGTTGGTTGCATATGGGGAAATCCTAATAAGGAAAGAATGTCCATACTGAAAGGACGGGAATTCGTACCTCAAGTCCAGTGAATGAACGGAAGAAAGACTCCTACTTCTGGATCACTAACGCTACATGAATACACAAGTGTATAAGTATCGAATCACTGAATACGTACTGGGTTTTATGTCTTATCTTAACTTATTTTATATGTTTTAAGTCATGTTTTACTGTTTTAAGCCTTAATCGATGTTTATCTTATGTTCTGGTTACTCTGATTAAGTATTACTGGTATTTCATGTGTTATTATACTCATTGTGCAATAATCAGTAACTTTCCAAAAATAGCAGGTTTCCAAAAATAGAAAGTTTCCAAAAATAGAAAGTTTCTAAAAATAGAAAGTTTCCGAAAATAGAAAGTTACCAAAAATAGAAAGTTTCCAAAAATAGAAAGTTTCCAAAAATAGAATTACTGCTTAAAATAGATTAGTTTCCATATATAGAAGGTTTCCATAATTAGATTAGCTGCCTGAAATAAATAAGTTTCCATATATCGAAGGTTTCCATAATTAGATTCAAACCGGTTACATTAGCTAAGTATATAAGCCTAAGTGTTTATATGCTTATTTCTTAAGTCATATTATATAATGTATAGTTTAATCATTATTCCATGTATTTTAATTAAACTATAGGTTAAAGTATTTTAATTAAAATATAACATGTTTTAATTAAAATAGAATTAAATACTTAGGTTAAAATGTGTATTATTATGTACTAATAATATAACATAAGTCATGTTAAATTAATTAATTATAAGCATGGTTTAAAATAATTAATTAATTCTAAGCTTACTATATGAAAATACTTAGGTTAAAATAATTTCATGTTAATTAATAATTAAATTAGCCTAAGTCATGTTATTAATTAATATATCATTTTATTAATTAATTTATAACCTAAGTTCATAATTCATAAAATTAACATCTAGCATAAATCGGGTTTTAACCAACGAACCATGAATCGGGCATGAATTCGACACCTTACCCCGAACCAACCCGGGGTACCCGTGTCACCTTGTTGCCGTGGGACCCACACGCACCAACCAAGACCAAAAAGGTCTTGGTGGTGGTCGGCTAAAACAAACCAAACCCCCTTGGGGTCGGTTATACCCTGCGGCCCAAAAACAAACACCCCTTGTATCATCCTTTGATTTAATTAATGATCAAAACATGTTAGATCAATGTTTAATTAATGTGTTTTTGTAAAAACAATAATAACATGTTCATAAAAATAATCAAAGATTAAAAGAAACGAAAAGAAAGGTTAAGAAATGATATACCAACACGTAGCTTGGAAGATGATGAACAACACGGTTTATAGCACTTATTTTTATGATCAAAATCAACCAACAACCACCTATGGTGGTGTTATAGGTGGCGGCACACAAGAGAACAAAGAGGAGGAGAGGAAAACTTTTTAGGTTAAATGTTTATTTCTTGAAATGTGAATAATGAAAAGAGTTTTTACCATTACCCCCCTTTCATGCTAAAAGTTAATGGGCTTAGCCCACCTTGGTTTGTGTGCCGTGGGTATGGGGCCCCACATGGGGTTCCCGTACCATTTTCCCGTGTCCTGATGTTTCGTGTTCGTTCGTGGTTAATCGTGTTCGTGTTTTAAGTGTTTCCGTTTATTTTATTATGTATCTTATCGTATTTATTTATGCTCGTAATTATAGTATATGTATTTACGTAATTATTTTAGTTCGTGTTTTAATGGTGTTCATGCTTTAATTAAGTTCACGTGAAATACTTATTAAATGTTTATCATGAGTTCGTACGTAAACGATACTTATCATGTTATACACGTATGTACTTACTTAATTAATAGCACGTGAATGTGATCAATACTAAATAAGGTAAGTTTAATCTAGGACGTACGATCTTAAGGGCACTATTCATGGTAAAAGCATGCGGGTTTTACAATTCTTCCCCCTAAAAAGAATAACTCGTCCCCGAATTATAGATAAAGTAGACTGGAAAAGAAATAACATACCCGAACTCAAAATATGAAGTGAAGGTAAGAAGCCCGGATAGACTCCTCGGTTTCCCAAGTGGCTTCCCGCTCGGTATGGTCCCTCCAAAGGATTTTGACGAATGGAATCGTCTTCCTTCTCATGACTCGTTCTTGCCTGTCAAGAACTCGTTCGGGTTCCTCTATGAAAGTGAGATCTTCACGTATCTGTTCCAGTGGATACTAAACCATATGAAGGGGATGATACTTGTACCCTCTGAGTAAGGACACATGAAACACGTTATGCACGTGCGAAAGCTGAGGAGGTAACGCCAATCGGTAAGATACTTCACTGACTCGTTCTATGATATCAAACGGTCCGATGAAACGAGGACTGAGTTTCCCTTTGATCCCGAAGCGTTTAACACCACGCGCCGGCGAAACTTTGAGGAAGACGTGATCTCCCACATTAAAATGTATGTCCCTATGATGCTTATCAGCGTAACTCTTCTGACGTGACCGTGCTTCCTGCAGCTTCTGCTTAGCTACTTCAATCTTCTCATTGGTCAACTCTATGATTTCTGGTCCTTCGAGTGTTCGCTCTCCCACCTGATCCCAGCAGATTGGGGCGCGACACTTCCTGCCATACAACATTTCGAAAGGAGAACATTTTATACTTACGTGCCAGCTGTTGTTGTATGCAAACTCGACCAAACAGATGTAATCGTCCTAATCACCTGTCCATTCCAACGCACACGACCTTAACATGTCTTCCAATGTCTGAATCGTTCGCTCTGACTGTCCGTCAGTTTGAGGGTGAAAGGCCGTGCTAAGCTTAAGTTGTGTACCCCAAGCCTTTTGCAGACCTTTCCAGAATCACGACGTGAAACGAGGATCTCTGTCTGAGACGATGCTGGAGGGAGCACCGTGGAGTCTCATGATCTCCCTTCTGTACGTATCTGCGAGTTTACTTACCGGGTCTTCCTTGCGTATCGGTAAGAAATGAGCGGATTTGGTGAGTCGATCAACGATGACCCAAATAGCATCGTGCTTCTTCTTGGTAGGCGGAAGACCTGTAACAAAATCCATGGTGATTTTGTCCCACTTCCACTCTGGAATATCCAACGGTTGAAGGAGACCGCCAGATCGCTGATGTTCAATCTTAACCTGCTGACAGGTAAGACATTTGGAGACATAAGTGGCTACATCTTGTTTCATACCACTCCACCAAAAGTACTGTCTGATGTCATGGTACATCTTAGTCGAACCAAGATGTATAGAAAATGGGGAGCTATGAGCTTCTGCTAACAATGCTTCCCGGAGCTCTTGGTTGTCAGGAACACAAAGTCTCGTGCCCTGCCAAACGATACCGTCTGCGTCCATTCTGAATTCTTTCTGCTTCTCCAAATTCTGAATTATTGCCCATATTTCTCCATCATCCTTCTGAGCTTCCTTGATCCTAGAGAGTAACTCGAGTTCTACTCTAAGATTCACCCAGTATCCGTGCTGCCCACGTACCATGATTTCGATGTCTAGTCGCTCCAAGTCTCTCATGTTCTGCTCCTTGATTTTAATGCCGTTGATCATTCCGGACTTCCTGCTAAGTGCATCTGCTACTACATTAGCCTTTCCGAGATGATACTATAGATTAATGTCATAATCCTTTAACAGCTCTAACCATCTCCTTTGTCTCATGTTCAATTCACGTTGAGTGAAGATATACTTCAAACTCTTGTGGTCCGTGAAAATGTCACATGATTCTCCGTATAAGTAGTGCCTCCATATTTTCAATGCAAACACCACTGCAGCAAGTTCCAAGTCATGCGTAAGGTAGTTTTCTTCATAAGGCTTAAGCTGCCGTGAAGCGTACGCGATTACTTTCCCATGTTGCATGAGAACACAGCCTAGTCCCTTCCCCGATGCATCACTGTAGATC
Organism: Glebionis coronaria; assembly: GCA_025667525.1. NCBI lineage: Eukaryota > Viridiplantae > Streptophyta > Magnoliopsida > Asterales > Asteraceae > Glebionis > Glebionis coronaria. The sequence continues at coordinate 648,175,095 of CM046874.1, forward strand.
TGAAATCCACCTGTACCAGATGGGAGAGTAAGAATAGGTGCGGATACTAACTTCTGCTTTAAGTCTTCGAAGCTCTTCTCTCGTTCTTCCGTCCAGACGAATTTCTCTCCTTTTCGCATCAGTTTGGTTAGAAGTAGTGCCAACCGGGAAAAGTTCTCCACGAATCTGCGATAATATCCAGCTAAGCCTAAGAAACTGCGGACTTCTGTCGCTGATGTCGGTCTTGGCCACTTAGTGATGGCCTCGACCTTCGCTGGGTCCATAGTGATTCCTTCTGCTGATACAATGTGACCTAAGAATGCCACTTTGTCTAACCAGAACTCACACTTGGAGAATTTCGCATACAGTTGCTTCTGACGAAGAATCTGTAGTACCGTACGAAGATGGTCTTCGTGTTCCTCCGTGGACTTTGAGAAAATCAGGATGTCATCGATGAATACAATGACGAACTTATCTAGAAATTCATGGAAGATTTTGTTCATCAAATCCATAAATACTGCTGGAGCATTAGTCAGGCCGAATGGCATAACTACAAACTCGTAATGGCCATAGCGGGTACGAAAAGCAGTCTTGGCAATATCCTGCTTCTTAACCCTTAGCTGATGGTAGCCTGACCTTAGATCGATCTTCGAGAAGTGTTGGCCCCTTGAAGTTGGTCAAACAGATTGTCTATACGTGGCAGTGGGTACCTATTGCGGATGGTAATCTTGTTGAGTTCAAGGTAATCTATGCAAAGTCGCATGCTTCCGTCCTTCTTCTTAACAAACAAGACCGGTGCGCCCCATGGAGATGCGCTCGGTCTAATGAACCCTCGTTCGAGAAGTTCTTGCAGTTGATCCTTCAGTTCCTTCAGCTCTATGGGAGCCATACGGTACGGAGCCTTAGAGATTGGTTCAGCTCCTGGGACAAGGTCAATGTTGAATTTCACTTCTCGTGCAGGTGGTATGCCTGGAAGTTCAGCTGGAAAAATGTCTTGGAATTCCGACACTACTGGTTGATCCTGAATCGATGGAGATTCAGCATCAATGTCGTGAACCGTAGCTAGATAACCCTCGCAGCCATGTGACAGTAGTGCACGTGCTTGCAGGATAGATATGATTTGTACAGACCGTCCGGGTATGAACCCGTTATGAATGTACTCTGGTGCATTAATTTCGCCGAAGATCACCCGATATGAGTCGCAATCTATAGTAGCATGGTTCGTGGATAGCCAGTCCATGCCAAGAATCATATCGAAGTCAATCATGTCCAGTGGAAGTGCATCAACTGAACGAACTTTATCGTCAAATTCTAAAGGAAGACTCTTGTATACATGAGTAATTAATACTGAGTCCCTCAAAGGCGTGGAAATAGTAAGTCTATTCTCTAATGGCAAGGGGAGCGTCCTAATGTTCTTAGCATAAGCAGTAGAAATAACTGAGTGAGTGGCACCCGTATCGAAAAGAACACATGCAGCTTGGCCGTACATATACAAAATTCCAGTAATGGTACCTGTAGATTTGTTGGCCTGATCGCGAGATGTCGTGTAGACACGCCCAGTGGTAGGAGGCGGCTTACTATCAGCATGACCCGAAGTACCTTCCATCTCACCCTTACGGCAATCTTTGATACGATGGCCAGGGAGTCCACACTTGAAGCACGCGTCGGTGTCACGACGACATGGGCCAGGGTGTCTGCGATGGCAAGTATTGCAAAGAGGATGAGTGAATCCTCCAGCAGGAGTCCTTGCTTGCTGAGGGCCTGCTGATGACAAAATGTGTAAGATAAGGTATATGCACGAGTATAAGACACTTGGTTTAAAAATGCGTTTTGCGATGCATTGCGCTAAAGGTCCCAAAAGCCATTGCGTGATGCGTGATGCGATTGCGAGCGCAATTTAGACGCGATGCGTTTAGTATAAAAAGGTAAAATAAATAGTTTAGAAATAGTATAGTCTACCAAGTACCAAGTAAATGCAAGAAAGTTAAAAAATATATTACTATCATATTGAAATTAGGCCTACAATCCCGTGTAAAACAAATAAATCGAAAGTAAAGCTTGAAAAAAAGCACTTAGCAAAATGAAAGATACTTTATTTTTGTTATTGTGTTTGTTTTAGATGTTTTTAACAAGCCTTATCTTTAAAAAAACCTTTTAAAATGTGGTGGTCTCTTTCAAATGGTTAAAATTTGTCAAAAATAACCTAAGTAATAGATTGCAAAAATTGCTACCGTTTCTAGCATTACACAAATGCGATAAATTGCGTCTTAATGCGAACGCATTCTAGGATGGCAATGCATTAGGAACCTTGATGCGAAATTTTGAATGCAACGCATTGATGCGTGCAATTTGCGCAATGATGCGCGCATTTTTAAACCAAGATAAGACATATGCGTCATAAGATGATTACCAGTGACAGCTGGACGGTTAGGTTGCGAACCCCTGTGGTTCTGGTCCCTTCCGTTACCTTGGTTCCTGGTAGAGATTAATATAGTGTCAGCATAAGAGATATAACATGAAATCGTAAGAAAATGCATAAATATTAGACCTGCTGTTGTTGGAGTGTCCAGCGTTGTTATGGTAATTATCATTACCGCTACGCCTTTCCACAACAGAACGGTCGTTAGTGTGACCATTTCCTCTGGGCTGATGAGGTTGCTGCTGAGTAGCCGGCTGAGACCGGTCCCCAGTTTTCTGCTTGGAAGATACAGTTTACGAGATGATTATTGAACATATAATGATAGGATGCGATTTGGTTACCGCTAGAATACGAATGTTTACCTCTTGTCGGGTCTTTCAGCTTCCCCGAACTCATCTCGCTCCTGCAGCATCTCCAGCTTCCTCGCTGCGTCGGCCACTTGTGCTACTGTATTGAATGTAGCACACACCTGATTGTTCGCGACCGAAGTGTGAAGTGCCCACCTAAAGTGGTGTGCCTGCTCCTCAGGAGTACCAGTTGCTGCTCCAAGGAAACCAGCTAAGCGAAGAAAGCGCTGCATAAATTCGTTGCTATTCTCGCCCGCTCTCTGTCGTATCCCATGGTACTCTCGCTTGAGCTTGTCCTGCTCTGCCTTAGGAAAGAACTGCTCCATCACTCTCTCCTTGAATTGAGCCCATGTCAATCCAACAACCCAATCATCACCTCCTTCTGACTGCGTCAATGCTAGCCACCAGCTGAGTACGTCGCCTTCGAACCGGTAGCATGCCAACCTCGCCTTGTATGCGGGGTCACAGCCCATAGCATTGAAAATCTTCTCGATATGAGCCAACCAGCTTTCAGCATCGCTGGGGCTATCGGTCTTCTCAAAAGCTCTAGGACGGAGCTTGTTGAATCTTTCCAGCCACACTGCTAATGTCACTGGAGGAGGAGGAGGTACTTGCTGTTGCTGCTGGTTGTTTGCAGCCTGAACCTCAGCCCTGATGTCATTCCTCAATTGAGGAAGTAAAGCCTGCATTGCAGCTTGGATGGATGCATTCAGTTGCTCCTGCTCGCGTGTGAGAACCATCTGACAGTATAACATAAAACATTTGATTAACAGATCAAAACATAAAATTTATATATATTCATGAAAAAAAATTTATGCCAATAAATCAGAGAAAATTTTATGCAAGAAAATTTGTGTATGAATGCATGATGCAGTTTTGAAAACTTTTGTAAGCTCGAGAGTGAACGCCTATGGTCAGTTCACCCAAATAAAAGACATGGCGCGGGGACGCCTATGGGTCGGTCCCAAAGTTAAAAGTTTAGATAAAAGCACATACGACTAACATGGTCAGTCCTGTACCAACCATTACTAGTCAAAACCCTGTAACATATGACATTATATATGTATGCATAAAAATGTGATGAATGCATGAAAACGACTGTCAGTTCTAGGAAGACCGTAGTGACTACCCACTAATCACAGGTCATACTTTGAGAGCCTACAGGTCGAAACCTTGGCTCTGATACCATAATTGTAACACCCCATTTTGATAATGGAATATTACGTATAATTATGGCGTGTCATCAAAGCATACAAGGATAAATGTCTAAGCATTATTTGACCATAAAAGGAAAATACCGGAATCAAACATCGGTAGTCCAAAAGTAAAGCTCATCACACACAAACATAAGTACTGTAAAAGGAAAGGACGAAACAATATCCATTGCAAGCTGCATTTAAAATAAAGGAAATGCATAAAGTAAAGAAAGGCAGTAAAGCTTCCAGTCCATATGCACGGACGTTTGAAATCTACGAGCGTTCCTGAGTACCTACCGTTTTGGGAACATAAAAAGGAAAACGTCTGAGCAAGACGCTCATTGCACGGATGTACAATATAGCATGAATAGGATAAGCATATAACATATAACAACGGAAGACTAAGTTCTGAGTAACCTGGTTAAGTATTGAGAAAGCTGGTTTTATAGTTTGAAAAGCCTTATGTTTATCTTATGAAAACTGTTTTAACATATTTACCATTAGCCCATATAGGTCATGAAAAGGTCACGTGCATGAATACATAGAGGGGTGACCTCATCATGCAAATTAGAGGGGATCCCTCTAATTAATAAACTAGTTTGGGTAGGAGGGATCAACTCCTTGTGAAGGATGCAAGGCACACACCACATTCACCGTGAAATCATGTATAAACATGTAACTAGGATGCACCCATACGCCCCACATGATATAATAATATGGCCAAAACTGAAAAGGACGCCACGAGCAATCACTCCGCCGTTGGGAAGTCATAACATTGGTGCCTCCAATGTTATGGTTATGGTACCTCCATAACTAGGTGAACTGGTCATGCTTGTATATGGCTATAGGTTATGCTAAATGAAACATAAGCAATTCAAAACAATAAAACAAGTACTGGGAAAAACAGTTGGCTGCATACGGGGAAATCCTAATAAGGAAAGAATGTCCATACTGAAAGGACGGGAATCCGTACCTCAAGTCCAGTGGATGAACGGAAGAAAAACTCCTACTTCTGGATCACTAACGCTACATGAATACACACGTGTATAAGTATCGAATCACTGAATACGTACTGGGTTTTATGTCTTATCTTAACTTATTTTATATGTTTTAAGTCATGTTTTACTGTTTTAAGCCTTAATCGGTGTTTATCTTATGTTCTAGTTATTCTTATTAAGTATTACTGGTATTTCATGTGTTATTATACTCATTGTGCAATAATCACTAACTTTCAAAAAATAGCAGGTTTCCAAAAATAGAAAGTTTCCAAAAATAGAAAGTTTCAAAATTAGAAAGTTTCCAAAAATAGAAAGTTTCCAAAAATAGAAAGTTTCCAAAAATAGAAAGTTTCCTAAAATAGAATTACTGCTTAAAATAGATTAGTTTCCATATATAGAAGGTTTCCAGATTTAGATTAGCTGCCTGAAATAAATAAGTTTCCATATATAGAAGGTTTCCATAATTAGATTCAAACCGGTTACATAAGCTAAGTATATAAGCCTAAGTGTTTATATGCTTATTTCTTAAGTCATATTATATAATGTATAGTTTAATCATTATTCCATGTATTTTAATTAAACTATAGGTTAAAGTATTTTAATTAAAATATAACATGTTTTAATTAAAATAGAATTAAATACTTAGGTTAAAATGTTTATTATTATATACTAATAATATAACCTAAGTCATGTTAAATTAATTAATTATAAGCATGGTTTAAAATAATTAATTAATTCTAAGCTTACTATATGAAAATACTTAGGTTAAAATAATTTCATGTTAATTAATAATTAAATTAGCCTAAGTCATGTTATTAATTAATATATCATTTTATTAATTAATTTATAACCTAAGTTCATAATTCATAAAATTAACATCTAGCATAAATCGGGTTTTAACCAACGAACCATGAATCGGGCATGAATTCGACACCGTACCCCGAACCAACCCGGGGTACCCGTGTCCCCTTGTTGCCGTGGGACCCACACGCACCAACAAAGACCAAAAAGGTCTTGGTGGTGGTCGGCTAAAACAAACCAAACCCCCTTGGGGTCGGTTATACCCTGCGGCCCAAAAACAAACACCCCTTATATCATCCTTTGATTTAATTAATGATCAAAACATGTTAGATCAATGTTAATTAATGTGTTTTTGTAATAACAATAATAACATGTTCATAAAAATAATCAAAGATTAAAAGAAATGAAAAGAAAGGTTAAGAAATGATATACCAACACGTAGCTTGGAAGATGATGAACAACACGGTTTATAGCACTTATTTTTATGATCAAAATCAACCAACAACCACCTATGGTGGTGTTATAGGTGGTGACACACAAGAGAACAAAGAGGAGGAGAGGAAAAATTTTTAGGTTAAATGTTTATTTCTTGAAATGTGAATAATGATAAGAGTTTTTACCATTACCCCCTTTCATGCTAAAAGTTAATGGGCTTAGCCCACCTTGGTTTGTGTGTCGTGGGTATGGGGCCCCACATGGGGTTCCCGTACCATTTTCCCGTGTCCCGATGTTTCGTGTTCGTTCGTGGTTAATCGTGTTCGTGTTTTAAGTGTTTCCGTTTATTTTATTATGTATCTTGTCGTATTTATTTATGCTCGTAATTATATTATATGTATTTACGTAATTATTTTAGTTCGTGTTTTAATGGTGTTCATGCTTTAATTATGTTCACGTGAAATACTTATTAAATGTTTATCATGAGTTCGTACGTAAACGATACTTATCATGTTATACACGTATGTACTTACTTAATTAATAGCACGTGAATGTGATCAATACTAAATAAGGTAAGTTTAATCACTATTCATGGTAAAATCATGCGGGTTTTACACTTATTATTAACCAAATTTGCATGAGCAACATCCTTGGCAAGCTTATAAAATAATGATTTATAATTCGCATGCGTCTCGTCAGGAAGGGTTGTAATATGCGCTACTTGATCTCCACTAAGGTCCACACTGGGCGCATTAGAAATAATATTGCTATTATTCGTTTGAACCCCGTGTGTCTCAGTGGAAGGCTCAAGTGACTCAGTATACTCTTCCTCCTGATTAGACATATTATATAACTCATTATTGTTGATACGTGGGTGTACCTCAGAGGAACCGTCTGAATCATACACAGGAGCTCTGTCAGGTTGAAATACCGATGTGGATGATTGCTGTGAATTAGCCATCAAGATGGAGTTGGTAGTCACCTCTTCTTGCTCATCATATGCTGCTGTAGATGCCATGAGATTAAACTCTTCAGCTAGAAGTGGAATTCCTTCTTCTTCCTTTGGTTGTCTAAAATAAATCTTGCCACTTTGTGGATTTGCTAAAAGCTAATCCGGTGGTCTAGTAGGGTGATAGATGGTGGAAGCCATGGATGAAGTTATGAGAGAAGGTGGTTGTATGTGAAAATAAGAAAAGTGTATTAAACTAGAAAAATGACACAAGAAACACCCCTCCTTGGAAGCTAAGGAGGGGTATATATAGTCACACATGCTACTTAAACTATACAACATACCTAGTCTAGTCTAAGCGTGTGTGACTATGATAACTAATGGGAATTCTTAAATGTCGTCACATAAAGTGAGTTTCCAACAATCTTCCCCCATGGGACGACGTGTAGAATTCCTTACAATATTTTTCCTAACAAGTACATAATGATAAGAACAAGAGCTTTCATGAAGCGTCCAATGCTGATGAAGTCTTCTGAGGCCTTCGTCTTCAAAACGACTCATCTTTAACTTGTACTAGAAATACTGTAACGGCACGAGCTAAGTAACCCATACACTTCTGGTTAAGGAGAAGCTTCTAAATTAGCTTCCCCCTAATTCATGCCACATAAACTTGATGTAGAAGCTTTTAAATAGCTTCCCCCTAAATCGACAATCCTTGTAAGCAACTTCAAAGCTTTCAATAAAGCTTAGAATGATTAAGCGCACAGCGGAATCTAACAAGAAAATCCCATCATATAACATGATAACGTTGCTAAGAGGGATTGAAAGTAAGGGGTACACCAAGTAGATCAACAACTTCTCTTCTCACGCTTGAATAATTCTTCTGAATTTTTCTTCCCCCTAAGAGTTCAAGTTATGCATACCAGAAAGAATCAAGACATTTCTTCCCCCACATAGTTGAAGAAAGTAAATCAATCCCAATTATGAAGCTCAAATACTGAAGTGGACACTTTATCCCATTCATGAAGTTGACATCGTAACACCATAGTCAGTTAAGTCCCGGAAATGCACATATCTTCTTCCGGAGATGCACCAGAGTCAATTAAGTCCCGGGAATGCATATAGGATAATGATGATGAATAATTGCAACAACCAAACAATTAATCATCGAATCAGTAGTGTACCGTTTAGAGATTGATAACGCCACGAGTTAAAACACTGATTTTCTCTGCGGTTATGACAAATGTCATCCCGGAATGTCTTCAAATCAAAAGAAGGTATGAAGTTCATCACGTGTACTCGTTGTGCGTTCAATGTGTCTTCTTCTTCCCCCTAGATGGTTTCGAAACTCGGAACCATCAATAAATCGTAAGCACATGAACCTGAAAATCTCGAGAGAATAATAAATAAGCTTAATTATATTCGGTGAGAATCAGCTGTTGATCGAAAATCTCTACTCATAAACTCTCCATTGCCACCTTTACCAACCCACGTGAAAGCAATTTGAAGTGACCACTGATAGAATGAACCAGATACATCAAACATGAAGCTGAATAAAAATCCTTCGATCTTGTGACTTAAGCTTGCACTATTGTTTAATGAAGAACGGTGGAGAAATCTCTAAGTACCCAATGCATCATTGAAGATGTCTATAAGCACAACACCTCTTGAAATTATCCACGTCGATTATGCGCGTGACACTGAGTACAACAAAGTAACCCCTTTAAGTGATAGTTATCCGAGTCATCAACCATCCACCCCGAACCCGGAAACCAGATAAACAAGTCTTCATTCTGAGATTAAGCACCAGCGAGTTATCTGTTCAAGGATAAAATAAGTACACGCCTTCGAAGAAATTCGTCTCCGTCTTCATATAATTAATACCCGATCCAAAAAAAATCTGTAGTCACTAAAAATATAGCCATTTTACCAATTGTGGATTTGCTATCTAAGATCCGGTGGTCTAAAAAGGTGGAATATGGTGGTGGAAGCCATTGTTGAGCTTAGCGAGAGAGAGTGGTTGTGTGTGTGAGATGAAAGAAAAAAAAATGTAATAGAAAGTGAAAAAAGAAACACAAGCAACACCCCTCCTTGGAAGCTAAGGAGGGGTATATATAGTCACATACGCTACCTAAACTATACAACGAACCTAGTCTAGTCTAAACGTGTGTGACTATGATAACTAATGGGAATTCTTAAATGTCGTCACATAAAGTGAGTTTCCAACAATCTTCCCCCATGGGACGACGTGTAGAATTCATTACAATATTTTTCCTAACAAGTACATAATGATAAGAACAAGAGCTTTCATGAAGCGTCCAATGCTGATGAAGTCTTCTGAGGCCTTCGTCTTCAAAACGACTCATCTTTAAAGTAACTTGTAGAAGAAATATTGTAACGGCACGATCTAAGTAACCCATACACTTCTGGTTAAGGAGAAGCTTCTGAATTAGCTTCCCCCTAATTCATGCCACATAAACTTGATGTAGAAGCTTTTAAAATAGCTTCCCCCTAAACTGACAATCCTCGTAAGCAACTTCAAAGCTTTCAATAAAGCTTAGAATGATTAAGCGCACAGCGGAATCTAACGAACAAATCCCATCATATAATATGATAACGTTGCTAAGAGGTATTGAAAGTAAGGGGTACACCAAGTAGATCAACAACCTTTCTTCTCATGCTTGAATAATTCTTCTGAATTTTTCTTCCCCCTGAGATTTCAAGTTATGCATACCAGAAAGAATCAAGATACTTCTTCCTCCATATAGTTGAAGAAAGTAAATCAATCCCAATTATGAAGCTCAAATACTGAAGTGGACACTTTATCCCATTCATGAAGTTGACATCGTAACACCAGAGTCAATTAATTCCCGGAAATGCACATATCTTCTTCCGGAGATGCACCAGAGTCAATTCAGTCCCGGGAATGAATATAGGATAATGATGATGTTTAATTGCAACAATAAAACAATTAAACCTCGAATCAGTAGTGTACCGTTTAGAGATTGATAACACCACGAGTTAAAACACTGATTTTCTCTGCGGCTATGACAAATGTCATCCCGGAATGTCTTCAAATCAAAAGAAGGTATGAAGTTCATCACGTGTACTCGTTGTGCGTTCAATGTGTCTTCTTCTTCCCCCTTGATGGTTTCGAAACTCGGAACCATCAATAAATCGTACGCACATGAACCTGAAATCTTGTGAGAATAATAAATAACATAATTATATATTTTGTGAGAATCAGCTGCTGATCGAAAATCTCTTCTCATAAACTCTCCATGGCCACCTTTACCAACCCACGTGAAAGCAATTTGAAGTGACCACTAAAAGAATGAACCGGATACATCAAACGTGAAGCTGAATAAAAATCCTTCGATCTTGTGACTTAAGCTTGCACTATTATTGAATGAAGAACGGTGGAGAAATCTCTAAGTACTCAATGCATCACTGAAAAAGTCTATAAGCACAACACCTCTTGAAATTATATACGTCGACTAAGCGCGTGACACTGAGTACAACAATGTAACCCCTTTAAATGATAGTTATCCGAGTCATCAACCATCCACCTCGAACCCGGAAACCAGATAAACAAGTCGTCATTCTAAGATTAAGCACGAGCAAGTTATCTATAAAAGATAAAATAAGTACACGCCTTCAAAATATCCATCTTCAACGTCACGTAATTAATACCCGATCAAACAAAATCTGTAGCCACTAAAAAATCGCCCATTTTTTCTTGGTCTTGTCAAAATAAATTTTGTCACGATGTCTCGTCACTTTGTCACGTCACTTTTGACCCGTCACGTTGTCTCGATGGAGTCCCGAAAAATTAAACATTAAATTCATGTAAATGATAAAATTTTAAAATTTTTCATTACAATGAAATTAAGTTTTCATCCATGTCAAAAGTTTAACTAACCGGCCCATTTCTTTGTAAAATAAACGTTAACTTATTTGTCACGGCCCATTGCATTGATTAACAAATGTGAGTCCATGGCCCAGTCACAAATTTATACCCGGTCCATCAAAGTGGGAATAAAACACTCACCACCTAATTTCACTCATAGTTTTATAACCCTAATCCTCTCACTTAGTTAACTCCGCCCCCAAACCAAACTTCATCTCCTCACCCACCATCGAAACCTCCGTCTCCCCCCAAAATCATCTCATATTCAATCTTCATCAAACACAAATTAATTCTCATATTATCACATCTCATAGAACACGGTCATCACAATAATCAATCTCAATTTAAATCATCTAATCATCGTTGATCCCGAATGAGAAATGAGATAATCAAACAATCCTTATAGCTTCATGAACCAATCAAACACAATCACTTTTACTCCATCCTTTTGATGCTAAGCTCAGTGTATTTCGAATCAAGAAGTCAAGAATCAAGCCGACTTTTTTCTTCAAGATCGTATATAGGGTCTTGGGTAAGTTATGTGTTTAATTAATTACCGAAACAAAGCAAAAGTTATAACAAACTTGTTATAAACTTTTCTTTAATTCGAATATCAATAGGGTTAATACCCAAAAAGATCAATGATGTAATGAGTTCGTGATGGATCTAAAAGATCTCGACATGCATATCGTTACACGACTCAAAACTGAGATCAATTTAAGTTTCTGTTTAAGTCCGAGTCTAGATGGGAATTAAGTGACGAAGGGAATTAGAATTAGATTGATGGTGTTGGGGAGTAATAAGGTTGGTTGTGATATGTTCAACTCAGTGAGTTAACTGAGTCAACTCGGTAATTACCGAGTTGACTCGGTTGAGATGGTTTCAGTCAAGTGTAGGATTAAACTACATGGTCATGAATTTTTGAAACTGCATCGTAGTCAAAAATTTAACCCATCGCAGTCTAAAATAATTTCCATCGCAGTCAATCATTTTTAAACCCATCGAAGTCTAACAAAATTTAACCCATCGCAGTCAAAAGGAATTGCCATCGTAACATGAGTCCATCGCAGTCAAGAAGGACCCATCACAGTCTAAACAAGAAGAGTCCATCGTAATGATGACCCATCGCAGTCTAAACAAAAAAAGAGTCCATCGCTGTCTTACCCATCGCAGTCTTACCCATCGTATCATGATGTCCCATCACGATGGTACCCATCGCAATGGTACCCATCGCAATGGAGGCATCGTAATGGTACCATCGTAGTCAACCCATCGCACTCAATGCGATGTATCAGGAAGCTGAATTCTTATCTAAATCTGTACTTTTTTCCGTTTTTTCAGGATCTTACTTTTCTGGGTCATCTTCATCATGTGAATAAAAAATTACCAGAAAGAATGAAACTTTAACAAAACCCAGTCACCAAAAATACCAGATTTAAGTAAATATGGCAGGTTTGACTTCTTTTGACCAGGAAAAGTGTGATAGATTGGACAAGTGAGATGTGACTACCAGCAGATTTGACCGTGTATTTAAACAGGGACTTAAGAAAAAATGACAACTTTTGACCATAGATGTTTCTTAAAATCAGATGTGGATAGTAAGACAACAATTTGACCAGGATAAATGGATATAAGAATTTGTATAAAAACATGTGAACGTGACAAAAAACTTGTGAACATTGAAAGACAACACAAACCGTGACAAAGAATGATATAGATTCAGAACAAAAAATGATATAACGAGATAAAAAAAAATTTTAGACCACCAAATCAAAAACACAAACACGATCCAAGGATGGAACCGAAGCTCTGATGCCAATTGTGGATTTGCTAAATAAGATCTGGTGGTCTAGCATGGTGGAATATGGTGGTGGAAGCCATGGTTGAGCTTAGAGAGAGAGAGTGGTTGTGTGTGTGAGATGAAAGAAAGAAAATGTAATAGAAAGTGAAAAAAGAAACACAAGCAACACCCCTCCTTGGAAGCTAAGGAGGGGTATATATAGTCACACACGCTACCTAAACTATACAATGAACCTAGTCTAGTCTAAACGTGTGTGACTATGAAAACTAATGGGAATTCTTAAATGTCGTCACATAATGGTGTTCCACAAGAGTGTATCAAATGGCGCCGCTGCCGGCTCTTCTCGTTAAGATTAACAGTTTTTTGTGAGAACTTGGATTTTGGGATCCGTTCGCCGTGAACGTTACTTTTTCATAAAATTTTCAAAAAAAAAAAAAAAAAAAAAAAAAAAAACCCTAAAAAATATAAAATTTTCAAAAATCCTAAAAATTAAAAAACCATAAAAACCAAAAATATTTCATGTTTGCTTTGTTAGTTCTTCTGCAGGTGCATGCGTACACGATCCACGTCTTATCAAGAGCCCGAGCCTCTCGAAGACTTAGACATGGCCGGTGTACACAACAACAACAATAACCCACCTCAAAACAATAACAACAATAACAATCCACCTCTCAAAAACAATAATAACAACAACAATGAGCCTCTACCGGACAATCGCCCGATGATTGAACTTTTTCAAGCACATATAGACGGCAACAATGATCCAATTGTCATACCCGCGATTGCATCCAACAACTTTGAGCTCAAATCTGGTTTTATCCAGATGGTCTCTGCTCAACCATTCTTGGGGCGTACCATTGATGATCCTCATGACCACATCAAGAGATTCTTGCAACTCACGAATACGGTCAAATTCAATGGTGTTCCATAAGAGGTAATCCGTTTACAACTTTTTCCTTTCTCCCTAGAGGGACAAGCCCGGCATTGGCTTGCAAAGGAACCGCCACAAAGTATTCTGACGTGGACGAATTTGGAGACCAAGTTTATAAACTACTTTTTCCCACCCTCTCGTACTACCACTTTGCGGAATAAAATCATCAATTTTGAACAAAAGTACGATGAGTCTTTTAGTGAATCCTGGGACCATTTCAAAGATCTTTTAAGAAAGTGCACACAACATGGTTTTACCAAAGTGCACCAAATTAATACTTTTTATAATGGTTTAAGCATGAATGACCAAGATTCACTAAATAGTGCCTCGGGGGGTAATATTTTGGTTAAGACTTCCAATGCCGCTTGGGATATCATTGAGAATAAGTCTCGTGTGCAAACCAAGAGTGTTCGGACCAATATCGCTAGTGCTAGTACTAGTGACAACGACAAGCGACTTGAAAAAATTACTACGCTTCTTGAATCGCTTGTTACCCACACCGCTAACAATACCAACAGCATCAATGCTAAAAACGCTCACGACGCTCAAGTCAATGCTGTTAGCCAACCATGTGAAATATGCGGGGGTCCTCACTCTTACACCACTTGTACCGCCACCCAAGACTATCCTTCTGAGAATGTGAATGCAGCATACGGTACCTATCCTCCGACCTCTTATCAAGCTCGTCCTCAAGGAGACTACAACTTGCTTAGCTACCGCTCGAACAACTTTCTCTCACCGCCCAGTTTTCCTCCTAACAACCCAAACTAACAACAAAACCTCAATCGCCCTCCTCAACACCAACAACAACCTCGTGCACCATACCTACCACCTCACAAACAACCATATCCACCTCAAAGAAACAACCAAGTTTACCAACAACCTGCTTATCAAGCACCCACTTCCAATGCTCCTCCCAACCAACCCACCGCATTACAACAAGATATTGGAACCTACATGAGGACTAATGATGTGATCGTAGACAATCTCCAACGGGAAGTGCTCAACTTGAAAGCAGACATGGTGAAACAAGGGAACGATCTGCGAGCTGATATGAGAAACACTTTGGCAAGTCAAACGAATGACTTAAGAAACATGGTGGCTGGTTTCTTCCAAGGTAATCAATCTTCTTCTTCGGGTACTCTTCTGAGTAACACCGTTGCGAATCCAAGAGGGGAGATGAAAGAAATCACCACTCGCAGTGGAAAAGGTACCAAGGAACCCGAGCTTCCTATACCCCCACCGGTGATTGTGACTAAGGAAAACGAGTCACCTGCTCCTATTCCTCATCCTTCTACTTCCCCAATTTCTCCACCTCTAACTTCTACCCCTCCTCCACCCAAGGATGTGAGTGATCCTATTCTCCCAAAGCCTTCCTCTTCTTCCGATATACCTTATCCCTCAAGGTTGAGGAAAGAGAAGCTCAAAAGCAAGGACGATATTCAGGTTTCGAACTTTCTTAAAATGTTTAAACAATTGAATTTTAATATCTCCTTCGCTGAGGCTCTCGCTCACATGCCCAAGTATGCAAAAATGTTCAAAGATCTTCTTAGCGACAAGGAGAAGCTTCTTGATATTGCTAACACCCAACTTAATGAGAATTGCTCTGCAGTGCTCTTAAGGAAATTGCCAACCAAGCTTGGTGATCCGGGTCATTCTTAATCCCTTGCAACTTCCCAGGAGTAGAGAATTGTATGGCCCTAGCCGATCTAGGTGCCAGTATTAACTTAATGCCTTTAAGTGTTTGGAAGCAATTATCTCTCCCTGAGCTAGTCCCCACCAAAATGACTTTGGAATTAGCTAACCGTACGGTTGCTTATCCAGTGGGGATAGCCGAAGACGTCTTTGTAGGAGTCGAAAAATTCACTTTTCCTGCCGATTTCGTCATCGACAACTACGATATGGACCCTCGTGTGCCATTAATTGTTGGTAGTCCATTCTTAAGGACCGGTCGCACTCTCATCGATGTTGAAGCTGGTGAGCTTATCATGAGAGTGCGTGACGATAAAATTGTCTTCAACATGGGAAAGCTTTCTAAACAGCCTTATTCTAACGAGAGTGTTAATTGTATTGACGTTCTTGATGAGGCTTGTGAAGAACACTTCAAAAAAGATGCTTGTAAAAGTATTCCTACCTCTCTTCCCACTGTTGAGACCGTTTCCTCTATTGATTCATCACTATCTCTATTTGGAGAAAGTGATTTCCTTTGGAAAGATTTGGAAGCCACCATGGGAGATGTGAACTTAGACCATGACGATTCTCCCACCGATTGGGATGAAGATCTTCGCCTCATTGAGAACCTTCTTAAAGAAGACAACATTTCTCCACCATCTCCCAAGGATATTGTTATCGATGCACCGACTTTGAATACACCTCCCATCGAAAATCCTCCGGATTTAGAACTTAAGGAGTTGCCGCCCCATCTCGAGTATGTATTCCTTGAAGATAAGAAAAAGTCGCCCGTCATCATTGCTAAGGACTTGAAAGACGAAGAGAAATCTCGCCTCATCGCCGTGCTTAAAAATCATAAGAAGGCAATTGCTTGGAAAATTTCCGATATCCGCGGAATTGATCCGAACTTTTGTACTCACAAGATTCTCAGGGAAGATGACTTTAAACCCGCAATCCAGAGCCAAAGAAGGGTTAATCCTCGCATTCATGACGTCATCAAACAAGAGGTTATCAAACTTCTTGATGCCGGCTTGATTTACCCTATCTCGGATTCGCCATGGGTAAGTCCCGTCCATTGTGTGCCCAAGAAGGGCGGAATAACCGTTGTTCCCAATGAACACAACGAGTTGATTCCCACTCGTCTCGTTACTGGGTGGAGAGTTTGTATCGACTACCGCAAGCTCAATGATGCCACGAGAAAAGACCATTTTCCTCTTCCTTTCATGGATCAAATGCTCGAGCGTCTAGCGGGTAATGACTATTACTGCTTCTTAGACGGTTTCTCCGGGTATTTTCAAATTCCCATCAATCCCAAGGACCAAGAAAAGACCACATTCACTTGTCCCTACGGAACATTTGCTTACAAACGCATGCCTTTTGGTTTATGTAATGCTCCTGGGACGTTCCAAAGGTGTATGATGGCTATCTTCCATGACATGGTGGAAGACACTATGGAAGTATTCATGGATGATTTCTCGGTTTATGGCGATTCATTCTCTGCTTTCCTTGCCAATTTAGAACGTATGCTTCAGCGGTGTGAAGACACTCGCCTTGTTCTTAATTGGGAAAAACGCCATTTCTTGGTTAAAGAGGGCATCGTGCTAGGACACAAGATCTCCAAAGCCGGTCTTGAAGTAGACCGTGCTAAAGTCGATGTTATTTCTAAGTTTCCTCCACCTTCAACCGTGAAGGGTGTGAGAAGTTTCCTCGGTCATGCGGGCTTCTACCGTCGTTTCATCAAAGATTTTTCTAAAATCGCTCACCCGATGACCCACCTCTTAGAAAAAGATACTCCTTTTATCTTTTCCAACGAGTGTATCGAAGCCTTCAACCTGCTTAAGGATAAGCTGACTAAGGCACCCGTCTTGGTCACCCCTAATTGGGAGCTTCCTTTTGAGTTGATGTGCGATGCTAGCGACTTTGCTATTGGAGCGGTTTTGGGCCAAAGAGTGAACAAACACTTCCAACCGATCCATTACGCTAGCAAGACAATGACGGGGGCTCAATTGCATTACACGACAACCGAAAAAGAGCTTTTAGCTGTTGTCTATGCTTTTGAAAAGTTCCGCCCCTATCTTGTCCTTTCTACCACCATCGTTTATACCGATCATTCCGCGTTGAAGTACTTGTTGACTAAACAAGATTCTAAACCAAGACTTCTTCGCTGGGTTTTGCTACTCCAAGAATTTAAAATCGAAATTCGCGATAAAAAAGGAGCTGAAAACCTAGCCGCGGATCATCTCAGTAGACTTGAGGATCCTTACCAAGGGGAACATCCGAACAAAGAGATCAATGACTCTTTTACCCTGGAGACCTTAATGTCTATCAACTCGAATTCTGATGAAACCCCGTGGTTTGCGGACATTGCAAACTACTTGGCGGGTGGAATTCTCGTCGACGGGTTAACATCCCAACAAAAGAAGAAGTTCTTTAAAGACATTAAGACTTACTTTTGGGATGACCCGTATCTATTCAAACAATGTGCTGATTTGATTATTCGCCGATGTGTTGATGGACCGGCAGCTTTAGAAATCCTTGACGCTTGTCACAAAGGACCCACCGGTGGTCACTTTGGTCCCAACTACACCGCCAAAAAAGTGTTTGCCTCGGGATTTTATTGGCCCACCATTTATCATGACGCTCACGAGATGGTTAAACGTTGTGATGATTGCCAAAAACAAGGCAAGATCACACATAAAGACGAGATGCCTCAGAATTTCATTCAAGAATGTGAAATCTTTGATGTTTGGGGTATCGACTTTATGGGGCCATTCCCTTCCTCTAAAGGAAACAAATACATCCTTGTAGCCGTTGACTACGATTCAAAGTGGGTTGAAGCCAAAGCTTTACCTACTAATGACGCAAGGTTGGTTTGTAACTTTTTGAAAACGCTGTTCGCTAGATTCGGTGTGCCTCGTGCCATTATTAGTGATCGCAGGACTCGTTTTTGCAATGACCAATTCGCAAGAGTCATGGCTAAGTATGGTGTAAATCATCGTCTTTCCACCGCATACCACCCACAAACTAATGGCCAGGCTGAAATATCCAACCGAGGATTAAAGTGAATTCTTGAAAGAACTGTGGGAGAGCATCGTGCCTCATGGGCTGATAAACTTGATGATGCTTTGTGCGCTTTTCGTACCGCATACAAGACTCCGATTGGGTGTACACCATGTCGTCTCGTGTACGGAAAAGCATGCCACCTCCCCATTGAGTTGGAGCACAATGCCTACTGGGCCTTGAAGTGGGCTAATTTTGATATCAACAAAGCCGTTGACCTACGCAAGATCCAACTCAATGAGCTGAATGAACTCCAGAATGAGGCTTATGAAAATTCTTTGATCTATAAGGAAAAGACTAAGCTCATTCACGACTCTAAGATTAAGAACCGAGAGTTCCAAGTTGGAGAAAAAGTGTTACTCTTTAACTCTCGGTTGAAAATCTTTTCGGGCAAGCTGAAATCTCGTTGGTCCGGCCCATTCACCATTGCCCAAATTTTTCCATATGGTACTCTCGAGCTCGCTCAACCTAATGGACCTAATTTTAAGGTGAATGGCCAACGAGTGAATTTGTACTTTGGTGAGGACATCTCTCATGAGATGATTCCATCCCTCACCACGTTTCCCATGAACTAATTTTGGGTCGAGTCAGGCTTGTGACTCGGTTATCAAAAACAAGCGCTTCTCGGGAGGCAGCCCGAGTATCTATCCTTTTCTGTTTTAACCTCCTAAGTGTAGGGGGGCTCTATAGGTGTTTTTGTTTGTGTGGTGATATGTTTATAGTGATGAATGCATTTTTGGAATCTTTGAAGAACCGTGCTCCCGTGTTATCCGAAATCCGGTTCTATCTCTCAACTATCGTGATTCAATTTTCTTCATACTCACATTTGAAAATGATCACGTTAGTCGTCTCTTCCTTAGCTTGATTTAACCAACTTGCACAATGTCTTAAGTGTAGGGGAGACTTTTCCCACATGCTTAAACATTGAGGACAATGTTTATCTTAAGTGTAGGGGGGACTTCTATCGAAGTTTTAAGTGGACTTTTCCATGAAAATGCCTTCATTTAACCAGAAAATCATCTTTTTCAACATTTTTCAAATTTTTTATTAACTTTGGCCATTTAGTCGTAATTTTTGAATTTTTATCGTTGCTTTCATATGTATATATCCCGCAATAAAGTCAAAAATATTAATAAAGTGGTGTAGCTAGTTTAGAAGTCTTTGACATATTAGGCCCGTTTCGATTATTTTGACTCAACCTGAATAGACTTATCCAAGTTTATTCTAGCTAGTATCCTTAACCATGTAGACCTTAATTGGTTTATTAGGCTAAGCATCCACGAGTCTCATTACTTGAGATTTTAAATTGTGGAGGACGAGAAATGATAGAGTCAATTATAAGTCGGTATTCTTGCACAAGCTCACTTGGTGTAATTATTTGCCTAATCTCTCATCACTTGGCGAGTCCGAAAAGGCCCTAACAAGGCATGAGGATTCAGTCTTATTGCTAAAGATCCAAGGTGATGTGAAAAGCATTATTCCCAAAATCAATATGAAGGATCAAGACTCACGACGAAAAGCAATCAACTCCCATAAAGATCATGGAGAAGTCTATCTGAAAAGACCCTAACAAGGTATGAGGATAAATAGATCCAAGTCTGAAAAGGAGGCGGATCGTTGTATCTCAAAATTCCAATTAGCGATTGAAGAAATAATCATGAAGTCGTGGTCAACAAAGTTGGAGTACCCCTCAAAAGTCTCCAAGTGAATAAACTCTATAACGATGAGAAGACCATTATCTCAAGAACGTCTCTCGAAGATATGAAGTACATGCCAAATATCGGCCCGAGAAAGGTCTCAAATCGTGAAGCGAGTTATGCCAAGATATGAACTTTTTGATATCCCGAGAAGCAGTTTTAAGAGATTTTGTCCTTTAGCTAACTATTGATCAAATCGTCCTACTTTGCTTTCAGCCTAAATAAACTATCGAAATAAGTCCAAAAATGCATCTTCATGATCATTCTAAGACAAAAATAAAATATAATAGATACACCTAGGAATAAGGGAGTTTAAGCATATAATTAAGCCATGTGTGTAAGTGTTTGATTTGCTAACTTATAATAACAATTATCTCGTTTTTAAGCTTAGTTTGGGGAACGTGAAACTTGAGGGTGATGAATCGTCGCAGCACCGAAGCCGTAATGTAAGTCTTAGATCTCTTTGCAAGTTATTTCCACGTAGCTATTTTCTATCCTTTTGTTTACTTTAAAGTTTTAATCTCTCGTAGTACTTTAATTTTTTGTTTAGTACGTTAATAAGGCCAAGGTTGATTGATTATAAGAAGAGTGTAAATTTGCTTTGTCACTAAGCATTGCATGAGGACATGGCAATGGTTAAGTGTAGGGGATTTGATAGGTGTGAAAACACCCATCCTTTTACCACTTATTTCTTACTAAAACAAGACCAAAACACGTATTTAATATCAATTGTTTGGAATTATGCGTGGTTTTTGTGTTTATTGTGTTTTCAGAGTCAACCGGATGAATATTGAAGAAAACATGGGATTTCACGGGTTTATCGAGGAAAAAGACTCAAGACGAAGTCTATTGTCCAAGAGATGCAAAAGATTTGAAGTCATTGTGCCTACCTGAAGATTTATCGAAGAATAGAGCCAAAGATGGAAGATTCATATATGTCGAAGAACTCGAGTCTATTAAAAAAATGATTATATGACGAGTTGGAATCATTCACCGACACTCCTCAAAATCCAAAGTCGGAAACGTTTAATTAAAGAAACGTAAAGACTAAAGAAGAAAGAAGAGGAGAAGCCCATGAACAAAGCCCATTCACAAGCCCACAAAGCATACGCCTATAAATAGGCCTACACTTCACAACTTAGCTAGTTAGTTTTTCATTTTTCAATTTCTCTAGTTTTAGAGAGAGAAAGTTCTTAACTTTCTCTCACTAAGATTTTTCTTTTCTCTATTTTTACATTTCAAGTTTTAAGCTTTTGTATTCTGGATTTCATTAATCTAATTCAAGTTAAGCTTTTTAGTTCTTTAATCTCCTTCTACATTTCTTAGTTTTCCTTAATCAATTGATCCGATTGTTTCATTTCATATGGTTTGGGAGATTTGATGAGTTCGTGATTGAAGGTTAATCCTTCTTGTTCCTACTTAAGCTAATACACGTATAAGCTATAAGCCCTTGATGCTTATTGGCTTATTCGATTGATTTGGCGTATTTAAGTTTAAGTTTTCTTAAAAGATTTATAGTTCTTTAATCCGTTTTATTGAAGTTCGATTGTTTCAGATTGTAAAGGTTGAAATTTTTGCTTATTACTCTTTTAAAAAGTTTGAAAATGCTTATTGGTTACTGCTTATTTGCTTAAGCTTAATTTCCTTATCTGACGCCTTTTCCATCGTAAGAGGGTTTTACATTGGTACGACCATTTAGAGTACGATCGGTTTGTTCTTTCCCTGGTACGATCCACGCCCACGATCACTTACTTTGATCTAGGGTGCGATCGGGTCTCTCTCTCCTGCTTCGATCGCATTGAGTGCGATCGGTTTGTTACGATCCGGAACCACGATCGCGTTGCGATCTGTTAGTACGATCGCCCTTCTCCCATCGTACTGGTGAGTACGATCCATCTCCTTTGTATCATCGCATTGAGTGCGATCCATTTTACTTCTTGCGATCGCATCGAGTGCGATCGGTGAATACGATCCATCGTTTTATTTGGGGTACGATCGCGTTGCGATATGGATCACTGTTGAGTACGATCGTAGTACGATCGGACTTAGGTTTTTGTTTGTTTTTGCTTAAACTTTCAAATCTAATTTTCCCGCTCTTTTACTTAGTTTATTTCAAACATGTTTTTAAGTTTTTGAATTGTTAAGTTTTAATTTCCATGTTGCACGCTCTTATTTGTAGTTAAATTTTAAGGCTTCTATTTTTCTCAACGACAATTTTAATTACTTGCATTTAGTTTAAAAATTAGATAACCAAAATCAAACCCTTTTTAGTAACCAAGAACAATCAATCCACTTTGAGCTGTGATCAATATGAGAAGATTCCGAGAACAAATCTGAACCCCAATGAAAACGCTTGTATCAAACATCTGAAACAGGATCTCAATTCGTAGAAAGCGTGTGTTGGAATGTCAACAAAATCAAACTTTGCCTAAATTTTCCAACCTGACAAAAAATTCCTCAGTCCGACAAAACGGTAAGCCAAAAAAATTTGCCTAAATTTTCCAGCCCGAAAAAAAATTCCTCGAGTTAGAAATAGGCAATAACTAGTAGGGAAAAAGTTTGAAAAAATGAAATTTTTAATGAAAAATAAAACCTAAAAAATTTGAAATTTGGCCTAAAAATTGAATTTTGGTCCGAAAATTTGAATTTTTGGTCAAAACATTTCCGCATTGCAAAAATTTGAAATTGAAGCATAAATGGCCTAAAAATAGTCTAGGATAAGTTATCTTTAAATATGAACTCTCCTTTATTTGAGGTTCGAGTTACAGTTTGTCATTTAACTATAAGTCGTTTACATGAGCTTAAAAACTTGGAATGTTTTTAATGAGAGCTCATGACTGAGAAAATTTTAATTTTCTCGTTGTTAAGGATAAGTTATCATCCGTGATCAACTTTCCTTTCTCTGAGGCACAAGTCACAATCTGAAGTAAATCCAAATCATTTGAAGAAAAAGGAAATGACATGTTTTGAGAACATTTGAACTTTCATTCGAGCTTTATGTACACACCCGTGTCGTTATTGAGCGACATTTCTAGGCACGTCCATATTATCAAAACTGAAAGACATGTCGAGAAGAATATTTTTTTGTATTTTTGAAAGATTTTTTTCGTTTTTTATTTTGTTTTTATAGGTTTTATATTTTTGTATTTTGATTTTCAATGTTTTCGAAAATAATCCAAAATAGACCTTTGTACAGCAGAAGAAGGTGATGTCAAATGTAAAGAATTGGAACCCTTTGAAGAAATGGATTCAGAATCCGCTGAAGTACTTGCAATGACAGAAGAAGAGTTTGCACAAATACTAGTGTTAGGAGTAACAAATTCAGTTGGTACATTCAGAACACTCGCATTAGTGCTGGAGCAGGTGTCATCACTCTTCTCGATGGGAATCCACTTAAGACCGACTTCCTTGAAGATCCTACCCGTTGGTTTCCACTGAAGACTAGATCTAGGAGTAGTGTTCTCTTGCACAGCAGAAGACTTCTTTAGAGAGAAACTAGGTCCTGCATTGATCCGCCTTAAGGATTTCTTGTCATTGCTTTTCTTTGTGACGGGTGTGTATCTCCTTGTTGTCTTATGGGATTCTGCATTCTTTCTCTGTGATAAGGCACGAGAATTTACCTCATAGACGTATTTCAGAATGCAATGAGCATGGTGTCCATTGTGAATACCTTTTTTGCACGTGGGGCATACAGGGAGTTTGGGATTCTCGAATGTCCTTGTGTACCTAGGATTTGCAGACCGTTCAGGCACCTTGTTCGATACACGACTACTCATTGGTGGTTGCCAATTCCTCGGTTGATGGAAAGGGATCCTAGGTTTTGGTTGACTACCATTAGGAGTGTGTTGAACTCTAGCAGTTGTATGGTTACTGGGTGGTGAATACATAGGGTTTACTTTATGAGTATTCCCTTTTGGCATACCCTTCCCTTGATTGTTGGTTAGAACAACGTCATTTGAACCTTTGGATTTCTTTGTGGGCGTAAGATTCACACACTTGGGAGTACTCTTAGGAGTAGTACAAGGTGCATTCACATTGTTGTTTTTAGCAAAAGTGGGTTTTCTGAATGGAGGAACATAGGATGATATGGCTGGTTTTGGAACAAGTGGTTGCACATCGGTATTAGGAGATAACCTAGATACATTAGAAGGCGGTTTTCCTAAGATAGATGGCTTTGGTACTTTGTACGCATTGGGTTGTCTAACAACTGATTTTACAACCTTAGGTTTCATAGTTTTTCCACCTAACTTTCCAACAAGTTTCTTCAACTCAGCAATTGCGATGTCTTTCTCTTGCAACTGAGCTTTCAAGACAGAAATTTCCACTATCTTTTCATTCAGTTCCCAAAATGATTAGATAGTTTTACTTGTAAATTACTGTCATCTAGAACTTTTCCAACTTTGTTTTGCAAAGCATGTTCAAGGGAATGACAATATTTCTGAAGAAAATCATATCGGTGTTGAAGAATCGTGAACGCTTTTTGATTAACATTTGTTGAAGGTTCACTATCGCGACATTCACCTCCTAACTGAGCTTGCAGCTGTTCGATTGTTTGTTTCAGTTCATTGTAAGCTTTATCATACGAGAGTTTGTCATCCTTACATTCATCACATTTTTTGACATATTTATTCCAAAGATCGGTGAATTCGTTGTCCTTTTTGATTACATAAGACGCCATTTTATCTTTCGTACGATCAAGCTCATTTTGGAGGGTTCCATTGTCTAACACTGAGATGTTTACCGCAACGGGGTTACTATCAACACAATCACCACTGTCACTTGCTTTCGAGAGACATGCAAGGTCGCTTTCCAAAACTTTAATTCTATCAAGAGATTCATCAGCCTCCTTCGCCAAAGATTTAAAGTCTTCAACAAATTTGGCTAGTTCTTTTAGAAAAGCATTCTAAAGATTGCTTATCCTAGCATCAACTTGATTAATGATCGGATTAATCTCGTTGTGAAGAATTTTCTGAACTTCAATCTGAACGGGTGAAGTAAAGTTTCCTCCAGTAATTTTTGAATTAACAACACGTTTGAGAGTGACAAAGTTATCTTTTAGCTCGTTAAGAAATCGTCGTGCAAAACTCGGTTTAGGAGGATCATCCGACAATTCCTCACTCGGTATCAAAAGCATTTCAGTACTCGTTTTAGACCGAACAAAAACAGTTGGAGGATTAACTTTCGGATAATAAACTGGTGTCACTTCTTTAGCAAGCTTTTTCATTCTTAAACGAGTCTCTACTGCAAGTTTAGTAGTTTCCTCAGAATCATGCATACTAGGAGGATCATGCTCCTTAAACAAGAGCACACTACCATTATATAGAGTTTGATTTGTGGCCTGAAATTGCTTAAGATATTCGGGATTGGGAGGAATAGGACAAACTAAAGCCATTTTGTAACGGGTGTAATTTATCTCATTCACTTTAGGTGCGAACATATTTATCCTTTGCATAGTTTGACCATGTTTTACCAAAAGGTTGTCTAATTCCCTAATCATATCCTGAGCTTTGCAAAAATCCTCAAGAAGCCCATCTTCTCGAATTTTGAAATCATATTTCAGCTTTTTTCATTCTTCTTTTAAATCCAAAATGATAAATTTTTCAGTTAAAAGCTGTTTATTAAGAGAGGTGATTTCATCATTCAATTCGCTGATCTTTTTAGCACTACTTAAATGTAAGGCATTTAATTTCTTTGTGGTGCATTTTTCTTGATAAACCGTTGTAGCATGAGCTTGTTCAAGTTCCTTGATTTTAGCATGATGAATCTCGAAACTTTTCTCCCGTTCCTTATATCCTGCAAGCTCAGTGGTCAATTTGGCATTAGTTTCTCTAAACTTATTATTAACCACATTCGCATGAGCAACATCCTTGGCAAGCTTATCAAATAATGATTTATAATACGCATGTGTCTCGTCAGGAAGGGTTGTAGGTTGCGCTACTTGATCTCCACTAAGGTCCACACTGGGCGCATTAGAAATAATATTGCTATTATTCGTTTGAACCTCGTGTGTCTCAGTGGAAGGATCAAGTGACTCAGTATACTCTTCCTCCTGATTAGACATATTTTATAACTCATTATCATTGAGACGTGGGTGTACCTCAGAGGAACCGTCTGAATCATACACAGGAGCTCTGTCAGGTTGAACTACCGATGTGGATGATTGATGCGAATTAGCCATCAATATGGAGTCGGTAGTCACCTCTTCTTCCTCATCATATGCTGCTGTAGATGCCATGAGATCAAACTCTTCAGTTAGAAGTGGAATTCCTGCTTCTTCCTTTTGTGCTATAAGAAGCTGAGACTAGAGATGGGCAGCATTCCTCTTCTTTCTTACATGGCTATCACGATGCTCAAAACCCGCAGCATCACAATTCGTACAAAGCATGTGTTGGAATGTCAACAAAATCAAACTTTGCCTAAATTTTCCAGCCCGACAAAAAATTCCTCAGTCCAACAAAACGGTAAGCTGAAAAAATTTTGAAACACTAAATTTTGAAATCGAGTTAAAAATAGCCAATAACTAGTAAGGAAAAAGTTTGAAAAAATGAAATTTTTAATGAAAAATAAAACCTAAAAAGGAATTTGGCCTAAAAATTTGAATTTTGGTCCGAAAATTTGAATTTTTGGTCGAAAATTTTTCGCATTGCCAAAATTTGAAATTTAAGCTTAAATGACCTAAATTTTTTTTTCTTTTTTTTTAATCTTCGTGTAAACTATGTTCCGGGACAAGTCGAGATAGTGGCTAAGTCTGTAAAATACTCGAACAAAATATCCATCGGAATGTCCATTGGAATATATCTATCGAATTGTGTCATCGGAATGTTCTATCGGAATGATGTCGGAATACCCTGTCAGAATGTCTATCGGAATACCTATCGGAATACCTGTCGGAATATTCTGTCGGAACGTCTGTCGGAATACCTGTAGGAATAACTGAGTTCAATACCTATCGGATTCCGTATCGGAATATGTATCGAAATAATAAACCCTTTTCCGATGGATTCTGTCGGAATATATAAACCCTTTCTGATGAAATCTATCGGAATAACCGCACAGTTCCAAGACAATAGGTAAAAAATGATATTTTTTACAAGAAATTCGTGATTTTAACCAACCCAAATCACCCAAATCTCTACCACGACTATGTAGAAGATATATGGATCACTTGGAATAACAAAAACACGGATAACACCCAAGAACTATCCACGAATCCTTTGGCGAATGATACCACTTGTATGACTTATGAACACGACTTAAAGAACAAGAAATAAAGATGATGAAGAACAAGATTAAAACTAAGAATGGAATATTAGATTAGATGAAGAAGAAAGAGATATATACAAGGAGTGTGTTCCTAGTGAGAGAAACTAAGGAGATTTTCTCTCTCTAACAACAAGAAGGAAGGAAAATACTATGAGAGACACACACACAAATGAGGTTGGATGTGCCTTTTATACTAAGGCTTACAAGGTTAGGAGGCCTTCCTCATTTGTGTGTTCGGGACTAATTCCCGTTACATACATAAAAATAACATGAAAATCTCGACATCGTTGAATAGCATTTTCTACGAGCTTCGCAATGGTATATTATATGACCATCACTTTAAATACTTCTAACAGATACATTTCACATATCGATGTTGGAGCTTGTCGCCCGAGTCACGTTTCACATACACCTCGCAACCCCAGACACTTAAATAAGATAAATATGGCTTTTTGCCATGCCATATTTCATATGGTTTCTTATTCACCTTCTTCGTGGGAACCATATTTAAAATGCGAACCGCAGATTCTAAAGCATAATCCCAAAAGGATAATGGTAAAGTTGTAAGATTAAACATAGATCGCACCATATCTAATAATGTACGATTTCTCCTTTCGTATACACCATTTTGTTGTGGAGTATAAGGAGAAGTAAGATGCTGAACAATTCCATTCTCACTTAGATAATCTTTAAACTCTTGACTTAAATATTCACCACCTCTATCATAACGAAGAGCTTTAATCTTCTTTCCTAGTTGCAATTATACTTCTACATTAAACACTTTGAATGTTTCAAATACCTCAAGTTTATGCTTAAGTAAATAAACATAACCATAACGGCTATAATCATCCGTAAATGGTAAGAAATAGCTAGCACCTTTCCTTGACACATGTCTAAGTGGTCCACACACATCAGTATGTATCAAACCAAGTAGATCAGTAGCCCCTTTCAATATTATTATAAAAAGGTTTCTTGGTCATTTTTCCAGAGATACAAGACTCACATTTATCAAATGATTCATCATTGATATTTTCTAGAAGACCTTCACATTGATGCTTTTGTATACGAGTCTTTCCAATATGGGAAAGTCTACAATGCCAAAGATAAGAAGAGTTCTTGTCAAACTTTCTCTTCTTATTCATGCTAAAAACAGAATTATTATTATACTTGGATTCATTATCATGCATGTCTATTTCAAACACACTATTCACAGAGATTGCTTTAAACTAGAAAATACCATCTTTCTAAACAAAAATTCCATTATTATCAATAGTGTGAACGAATCCATTATTCAACAAACAAGAAAAGAAAATAACACCCCTAACAATTGTAGGTGAATAATGACAATCAGTTAAACTCAGTACTAAACCCGAAGGTAAAACTAAATTAAATGTTCTTATAGCTTCAACCGCTGCTTGTGCGCCATTGCCCAGTTGCAGAAATTGTTCCCCATAGGATAGCTTCCTTTGAAGATTAAATCCCTGCAGCGTATTGCAAATGTTAATACCGAATCCCGTATCATATACCAATAAATTTAATTTGTATGTCAAATTAAATAATTCAATCATAAATAAAGTACCTAAGGCTGCATCGCTCTTCTCAGACTTCTTCTTTGTTTCTCACAACTCTTCGAGGTAAAGAGGACAATTCCTCTTCCAGTGACCACTTTCCTTGCAATGGTCACAAGTCTCATTCTTCTAAGATTGATACTTCTTGACAAAGTTCTGCTTAGGTTTCGAATAAGTCTCAAATTCCTTGCCCTTATCACCCTTGCCTTTGGCTTTCTTCTTGTTCGCTTGCGGTTTTGGCTTACTCACTCTACCCTTTTGTATGGTTAGTACAGGAGGAGTAGAGGTAGATGCCTTGTCCTTTAACCCCTTTTTGTAGTCAATGAGCATTGCATACAAATCATTAACTATCTTCCACGTGCAATGCATATTATAGTTTCTAACAAAATCATTGATGTCCTTGTTAAGGGACCTATTGATTAAGTTGATAGCCATATTATGATCATAGGGTTGTCCTAGAGCAATGAGTTGTTCCATATAACCCATCATCTCCATGTAATATGCACTAACAAACTTTCCAGGAGTTTGCTTGTAGCTATGTAAAGCATCTACTAAGTCGTAGATCTACACAGCTTGCGGCTTCTCGAACATAGCCTTGAGTTCATCAAGCATACGCTTAGGCGAAAATAGCTCATAATTCTTTTGAAGCGGAGGGGCCATTTTACCTAACATTAAGCAAGCCACCTCCGATTGCTTCTTAACATTAGCAGCGTGTTCAAGCCTTTACGCTTTAGAAACTCATTCAACAAGATCCTTCGGATAAGGAGTGGTTAAAATATCAATAGTACCCGCTACACTCAAAACAATTCTTAGTGAGCGGTACCAATCTTTGAAGTTAGGGCCAGTAAGTTCAGGATGATCAAAAAACGTTTTGAATGCAGAACTTATAGTGTGATTGTTGGGGTGAGCCATTTCTACAAAAATAAGTTCAAATATTAGTATTTTTGATAATAAAATACTTTCAAGAAAATAAAATTACCCCGGTATATAAACCATAGTATTTTCCTTGAATCCTATAACATATATTGACATAAATCCATTACATCAGTTGATCTGCTAGTAATGAATGTACTCAACATAGTGACTTGTCGAACAATTCAATTGAAAAACAATTTTCAATTTCTAGATTTTTAAGGGATTTACATTGCCAAAAAACGTTTTGCATTGTAAACATGTTTCATCCCTTCTAAATGCCATAAGTTTCCAGATCTCACTGAGTAACTTAATTAAGTCGTCTAATCTGAATAACGTAAAATCATCATACGAATTCTCATTCTATGAAAGTTTTCTCTCCATTACAATATCGTCCAAAAATCTCATATAACGACGTAGTAATTTCAAGTGTTCGTCAATTAGATAGCATTCGACTTAAATTCTGAGGGTATAACTTTCATGTCAAAATAAATATATGGGGAAGCATGCATACAACTCCATAGCATAAGTTTGATAAAACATTTAGTAATCTTTTTCCCGAGACTAAATTTCTACATAAATTATGTTGAGGTATTCGTTTAACCAATCAAAGAATTTACCCACAACTATTCACAACGTACTTATGGCTAAGCAAAAAGCAATAACCTTATTCATTGTGATTTCGGATGTGAATTTGTGTTAAATCAACCTTAAGGTATAATGCAAATAATAATCGTAGGTAATTTCAATTTGACATAGAGGCGAGCCGGGAATTTGGTCAGTGACTAATGGCTTAACACCTCCTTCCTTAACCGGATACATGACCAGCGGTGCGTTATACCCACTTTATGGTTTGTCAAAAGGAGTAGGCCGTTAGATTATTATTGCAATTCACCAATCAACGTAATTCTATATAATTTAGATCTCAAACAAATCTTAATTTTAATATGATTTAGTCCATATTTGTTTTTCTTAAAAAAACCCTTGTTTACAACAATTCGTACAATTTTTAACATAAACAAGAAAAAAAAACTAAATCATAAACGCATAATAAAAATTTATATGTGCGATAAATAAATCAAATAGCCACATGCATACGATTTATTCAATAATCATCAAATCTAGGTTTTTATATTCATATAAAAGTCTTCCTTAATTTAAGATTTATTGAATCAAATAAAGCAAGTAGCACATAAAATCATATAAATATACAATTTTATGATCCATGAAAACATGCACGTTTGGATCCACCCAAATCTCTTAACATAGCCTTGAGCATTTACTAAGTCGTAGATCTCCACAGCTTGCGGCTTTTCGAACATAGCCTTGAGCTCATCAAGCATTCGCTTAGGCAAAAATAGCTCATACTTCTTCTGAAGTGGAGGAGCCATTTTCCCTAGCATTAAACAAGCCACCTCCGAGTGCTTCATAACATTAGTAGCGTGTTGAAGCCTTTGTGCTTCCGAAGCTACTTCAGAAGCTCCTTCAGCAAGATCCTCCGGATAGGGAGTAGTTAAGATATCAATAGTACCCGCTACTCTTGTGACTACCCAAACCCGTGGTCATTATTTAATTACATTTTTACGTATATTTTTGAAATTTTTGACGAGATTGATTGTTATGACGATTGGTGATTTGATTTGGATGAATGTTGAAAGTTATATTTTTATGTTTTGACGAGTTGCGAGGATTATTAGTAATGACGATATCAACGGATGCTCGAAATTTTACGTTTTATTTTAGACATGTCGATGTTTAATATTTTGACGTTTTTATTTTGAATGTCGTATTAAGTCGTGCCGGGACTATATAATATCATATTTTGTGTGCGTTTTAAGTTTTGAGAAGTATTTTTATGAAACCCGAGACCCGTAAATATTTTCAAAAGTGACTAATAGTCATTTCCCGCTTTTTAAACAAGTAATTGCATTTTGGTCTACAAGAATCACAATTGGCAAAAACTACCCTAAACTTTTCTCATATAAAAGGAAAAATCTTACACAAACACACACATAAACTCCACTCACCAAGAATTTCTCTCTCTCCTCCCTCCTCTCCCCTTTCTTGTCGGTCAACCACAACCACACACAAACACCCCTTGGATTTTAATTTTGAGTTTGAATCCATAAAAACTAAGCAAAGACCCATTTCTATCTTTTGATTCTCTACATTTTGGTATGAAAATCTTTTACATGCATGACCTTTTTATTAAAACCCATTTCTTGATGAAAATTTTGTGTTTTGATCTTAAATAATTTTTGTATGTAGGTGTTATTGGTGTTATATATTATTTTATGTTGTTACATGTTGAAATTTTTAGTTGGCTTTTATTTGATTTGATCATCTAGGATGATATAGTGTATTAGGATTGAAAATAGTAATATTAAGATGATTATAGTGGTAAAAATGATGTTAAAATGTGGTAAAAATTTGGTTTTGAGTGATTTTTAAAGATGTATTTTTGACCAGAATATAAAAGGTAATTTTTGAAAAATATAAGTTTGAGTATGGTATGAACTAACTAGATATTGTTGTAAAGGATGTCTTAAGCTTCGATTTGATATAAAGTAGAGCTTCTAGTTCCAAACGAGCGAAAAGTTATGTTAGTTTGATTATTCGTGTACCGGGAGACGGGTATCGGCACAATATATAATTGTTGTCGATATTTGGATCGAATCTCTGGGACTATAAAAAGGATTTTAAAATGAGTCAAGGACTGATGTAAAGTGATAAATATGATGATGTTAAGTCTATTTTCAAAGATGAGTGTCGGTTTTGTAAACGGAGTCAAATAAATAAGTTAAAAAGACTATATGAGTTGTTGACGTAAAACTGTCCGGTTTTTGTAGTTCGAAGATGAGTCGGACAGGGAACTTTAAAAGTAAAATCTTTTAACCAACTTTTGGGAGGTCTTTCTATATATTGTAAGTGAGGTTTTTGATTATTATTGTAAGCTATTGACGTGTTTAAGTAAGGAAAACAGTTTGGACAATTAATATATATATATCCACAGTCTTTGAAAGAATAAAAATGTAGAAGTGTACGTAAGAAGAATTATTAAATTGTGAATGGTGTGAGTTTGATTTTAACTTTGAGATATTTATTTCATTTTAATAAGTATGAAATATTACTTGGATGTATTATTAAAGGCACGCGTTTTATTTTGATAGATTGTGAATTTCATGTTCGTCGGGCATCATCGATCGTTGAAAGTCGTCATACTACTGTTAATACTTCAGGTGAGTCTATAGCCTCGCTTTCTACTTGTTTTAATGATTTTAAAACCCGCGAGGGGGATACATGCTATTTGAAGTAAAAAGAACACATGTCATGAGTAATTATTGGACCCAAATGTTGCCTTTGTTGATTTGAATTGTATAAGTACCTAAATTGCAAAAGTCCCTAAATTCATGAGCCGTTAACTATCTTCTGACTTGATGTTGTGAGTTGGGAATAGCCGCTTATTCTAATGATATTACTATTGGGCTGACGACCCTATCTGAGACCAGGGCTTTACGCTGAGTAACCTCTGGGAAGGATAATATTACGAGAATGAGAATGTGGTATACTTGCAATTGATACCTTAGTAGGGGCACTGGAATTCTTATAGTCATGCTGGCATTTGGCTTGGGTGACTAAGTTAAGGGGTCGGTGTCATGAGCTTAATACAATTCAATAGCTATTGCTATAAGATGAAATGCCTGATTAATAGATTGTATGGCCACAATGCTATTAAACAATTGTGAATGATTTTTACGATGTGTTCAAATATGTTTTGTTAAACCTATAGACTTGCTCAACCTTTGTGTTGATGATTTTAAGCATGTATTTCAGGTACTTGAAGTTGTTGAATTGCGGAGCTTGCTAGAGAAGGATTGCAGGATTGCTTTTGTAGTAATTTGGTCTAAAACAGATTTCTTTCCCGTTTGTCATAAATTTATAGTATATGGTCCAGTATTTTGGTAAAAGGTTTGTCGTTTTGTTAAGATCCTAGGGGAACCTGAAAGCTACTCTGATATATTTTTATACTGATTTTACTTGGGATTAAAGGTTTTAGACACTGATTTAAATTATTTCTTATTATATTCCTAAATATATTGTTTTAAAGTCATATAAAGAGTATTGTGAAATGAAGTTTGTGAATAACACCCAATTGTGTATTTCCGCTGCGCAATGTAAATTGGGGTGTAATAGATTGGTAACCAGAGCTTTTTAGTTATAGCGAATTAGGTCGATTTTTTGAAAATGTCCTAGACTATAACTTTGGTGTCAAAAGTATTTTATAAAAGCAACGCAACTTCTCTGCAAGGCTCCGGTAAGATTATTTATTTTTGTTATGCTTTGTTATTATAGATATATCCCTCAAAACTGTTCTGAATTCCTGAGTATTTATTAAGTAAATACTACGATAAGGTATTGGTATTAATGAAAGGAAGTGGAGTGCTTTCATCATAATTCATTTTTATGAGTATTGTATAATTATCCCATTTGCATTGCATCACATACATATATATTTGGCATACGTAAATTATTTGCATTTGCATAGTTATGCATTGCATATATATTTTTGAATAATGACCTTATGTACCTTTGAATTTTCTGTATTTCAGAAAATGTCCGACATACCACTTAACATCAATAGGCGGGGATATGTTGTAGGTCAACGAGGTATGCAATGTCAGCAAGGATGTAATCATAAGAATTCAGGTGGATGGTTAGATTATGAGGATGATACGGATGATAAGAAAAATGTTATAGAATCTGATAGTGATAATTATAGGACTGAGAGTGAAGTTGGAAGAAGTGAGGTTAGAGCTGAAGTGAGAAGTTATGGAACTGATTTTAAGAAGTATCGAGAAGATAGAGATAGGCTTTGTAGGTTAAGTGGATATGTAGCTCATCTTGGGCCGTATCTTGGACCGCATTGGAAGTTCCAGGACAGTGAAGTGTATGCAGATTCTCATTATATGATAGATCCATCGTGTCAAGGAGAGAATTTGAGGTATGGATTTGAGGATCCGCCGTGTTTTAATCCAAAATGAAGGTGTTGCAAGTTAGGACCAGATGAAGATGAAGTAGGGGCGAGCCTAGTTGGAAGAAAATGATGGACCACATCCTATGGAGTGATGAAGTAATGGATCTTTGTTGTATTTCAGTTTATGTATTGATGTGTTGTATTTGGATTATTTAGATGTTGTGAGGTAGTATTGTGATGGATTATTATTGTTGTTGTTTAGGATGATAAGGGTAAGTGACTGTAGTGACAAGATTTTGTTGCGATTTTCTCGTATTTATGGATGAACTCTACTATTACCCTTTAGTATTTTATGTGTTTTTGTTATCTTCTCTTTTGTGAGATGATTGTGGGATTTAGGTTGTATTGTGTTGTTAGCGCATGTAGTATTCATGATATATCTTGATGAAAAGATCCTTCTTTCTATCTCGATGTGTATACTTATCATGTTTCTTTCATCTGTGATAACAGTAGAAAGAGTTGAGTGAGATATGTTTCTGTCATTAATGGGATTCTACGTGACTGGGTATCTTGAAATATGTCTCCAAAGGTTGTTAACTTTAGGGTAGATTATATGATCGTGGAAATAGTAGTTAGATTGTTAGAAGTTGATAGTGTTGTGAGTGGACGAGGTGCTGAGACTGAAGATGCTGCTGTTCCAGTTGAAGATGCTGCTGTTCCAGTTGGAGATGCTGCTGCTATTCTGTAATATTTAAAAGGATGTCTGTGTGTTAGATTCCTAGTTATGAGAAGAGATGCGGTGAAGAGTGTCGTATAGATACTAATGGTAAGTGGAAAGGTGCAACTATATGGACAAGTTCGAGTAACAGATGGATGTTTTGAGATATCAATAGTCATTTAGGAATGTTCAACTAGACGAAAAGAGATAGTAATTTAAAGATTGATCCAAGTTCGAAATTAAGTGTGGCATAAAAGGGTAAAGGAACGGTATTGTTGCGAATGACAGTAAGGAATAGGAAATTTATTTCCTCTAACAGAAGGTAAATTTGGAATTTAACAGTCTAAGATAAGAAGAGATGGTATTCAAGCGGTTGCTATAAATCGGGTAAGCAGGAGGAAGTATGATGTGTAGACCATATATTTTATATCACTTAAGCAATTATCTATTTACTTGTTGTAAGTACGGATTAGCTTGAGGTCGGGATGCTGAAGGAATAACAAGGAGTGTGGTATAGGAATTAGTATTTTTGTGGTAATGAAATGTTTTCATTTCGGTAAAGGAGATTGAATAAAGGAATTATTCAGATAATGGAAAATCAAGGTGAAAGGAATGTTGCTGCTATCACAGCCTATATTTTGGAAATGCTAATAAGATTTGAGATTCAGATGTTGTAATTTGCATATTCTTATCGGATTTCAATGAAATTCTGAAGGGATTATTGATGATATATTGGAGTCCTGAAGGTGTTATTGATGGTGTATTGATATTCTGAAGGTGTTATTGAGGATATATTAAGATTTGAAGATGTTAGATTGTTACTGACTTGAGGACGAGAAATCAAAAAGAATTAGCGATTGGTTGAAATGAGAAATTAACCGCTGGAAGGATTGTTAATAAATATATATATTAAGGGAATATTTTCTGAACTTATGAAATTAAGAGGTATCGCGCAATTAATTGAAGTAGAGTTGTGAGAAAGTTAACCGGGATAAGGATGAATATCCTAGGATATGATAAATAAAGGTGGAAAGAATTAAATTGGAATGTTGTTGAGCATTGAGTACTGATTTCAGGAAGTAATCAGTGGAATTTCTATTTGAAGATTTTAATGGTCAATGATGAAAAGGTATGTAGGAGGAAATTGTAATAGATTGAATTTTCTTTGCGTTCTACCAGTAGTAGTCGAAAGGGAATGAGAATATGAGTTAGTATTTAAGGGTATTTGTGATTGTTCTACGGAATCGTAGATTTCACTGTCATCTTGGGAAAAAGAAGCTTTGTGTTAGCTTAGTGATCGGAGTTATGTAATCTGATTAAATATTTTGTTATATGGCATTGTCAGGAAGTTGAGGATGGTAATATGATCAATTTTAAGGGTTGGTAGATGAGACGATAAGGATAATCTGATTTGACTGGAAGGGTAAGTCATCAGAGAAGTAATAATGTAAGTAAGGAAAGAAGCTGGATGTTTTGGGGATAAGATGATTGCTATGAGGATGAACAAACTGAGTACCAGAAATCGGTATCCATTACTAATGATTGATGTTTTATTTGATAGATATTAAGGAAGGAAAGGAAAGTATTTAATAACAATTGAAAAATTGTTAGGGAAAGAGGAATGGTGTGTAAAATTCTTTGGATATGAATTCCAGCTAAAGTTAATATAGACGTGTTAGAATGTGTGATCTATGGCTGAAGTAATCGTGAAAGTCTTGACTAGATTGAAACAATTGAGGCTTTGTCGATATAGACGAAACCGACTAAAGCTTCTCAATTCCTTTGTGTAAGCTGAGTATTATCGGAGGTTTATCGAAAGGTTTTCACTGATTGTTGAACCATTGATAAAGTTGACAAAGAAGAAATAGATGCATGAATGGATAGAATACATCTAAGTTGTAGTTTTGAGATCTGATTTTTGTAGTTGAGGAAGTTGTTTATGAACGCTGAGGATAGATTGAAGTTTTGTGCCTGTATAGTTAGTATTGGAGGAATCTGAAGGAATTATAGAGCTGCGATGATGATATTTTGATAATATCAAATGGAAAGGGAAGTAATAGTAGTGTGTTGACTTGAATAAAGAAGTATATCGGGATTTATATGATCATGAGTTTCGACGATATGGTATTTATTTTGGCATTGTAAAGTATTACTTGTATGGAATCAAGTATGAAGGATAATAAGGACTTACTTATAAATTCCATTCGGGAATTTCAAAAGAAAGGAGTTAAGGATTACCTAATGATGACTGGGAAATAATAATTATTAAATTATAGATGAGATATGTTATAGTTATGTATTACGAAGTGTGTTCTAGATTATGAAGGAGTAGTGTGGATACTTTCACTATCAACTAGTGAATATTTAGTAAGGAGGAGAAGGAAAAAGGGCTTATAAGATTTCTTAAGTAATTGAGAATTGACTCTTGAGTCTTGAGATTTTTGGAATTTTGTTAGCAATAAGCAGAATGGATAGAATGGAAAGAAAGTTAGAATTGAACAGATAAACTAATGGAAAAGGAATGCCAAAGAAAGAAGATCAACAGATTGTCGGGAATTTTGAAATAGAATGGTAATAGAAATGAGAGAGTTGAAATGTATGTTTTTGTGGAACAAAAACGGTTATTGTAATTATCTAATTCTCCTTCCATTAGATTAGAGAATGTGTTAAGAATGCAAGGACCGGTGGTGAATGAATTTTTCAGATCAAATAGAATTTAACTATTCTAAGAGTGATGAGAGTGTCGCATGTAGTATTGAAGGAATTTCACAAGTTGAAGTATTAATACATCTTGGTTCTGGAAGGTACAGTAAGTAAGATGTATTACGATATCAGGAAGTGATATGACCATTATACATTTTAGATTTGAATATATGAGACTAACGGAGTTGTTTAAACAATATATGATATGAGGAAAATGTAACGATGTACTATGGAAGGTACAGTAATTTCAAAAATACTGACACTATCAAAGTGGAAGATGAGCATAGGAGGTATATAAGTGACTAGTCAGAATTATTGATAATCTCATTGTGTTTAGTTTGAGTGTAACCTCGGGACATAGAGACAATATTATTTTTGAAGATTGGAAATCGTTGTAAGAAGGAATGAGAATTGAATAAGGTTTGAACATAATATATATAACCCAGAGATTGAGATTGAATTTTTAGTATTGGAGATCTTTACAAAAAGTGAGAAGAATTGAGTCAAGAAGGAAGAATATTGCGTATTTTCAGAAAAAGATTCCATCATCAATTGAAACTTGGGATGATGATATCTTTAATATTTCACTATGAGGACTAATGAAACCTAGTGAAGATGAAATCCTTATGCGATGATAATTGCACATCTTAATTTGAGAACTTACATAGTCGTGGGTCAAGTTATTAGAGTATTGGAGCAGGAATGAAACTGAGAAAGTGATGCAGAAGGAGTATGAATAATGAAGGAATATTATCATATTGGAAGTTGAAATTTGGAAGTTGAAATTTGTAAGTTGAAATTTGGAAGTTGAAATTTGGAAGTTGAAGTGTAGTAATATTCGGTTGTATGGTGATATCATAAGAATTGACTTGAACAGGTGTGAAATACGTGAGTATCTCTCAAGGATAAGAGGTCACGTTGATTCTAGAAGTGAGGAAGTGCATGTGTGAGGCGGGTTGAGCGCCGGGACGTCGCTCTCTTTTAGGAGGGTAGGATGTGACAACCCAAACCCATGGTCATTATTTAATTATATTTTTACATTTGAAATTTTTGACGAGATTGATTGTTATGACGATTGGTGATTTGATTTGGATGAATGTTGAAAGTTATATTTTTACGTTTTGACGAGTTTGCGAGGATTATTAGTAATGACGATATCAACGGATGCCCGAAATTTTACGTTTTATTTTAGACATGTCGATGTTTAATATTTTGACGTTTTTATTTTTAATGTCGTATTAAGTCATGCCGGGACTATATAATATCATAATTTGTGTGCATTTTAAGTTTTGAGAAGTATTTTTATGAAACCCAAGACCCGTAAATATTTTCAAAAGTGACTAATAGTCATTTCCCACTTTTTAAACAAGTAGTTGCATTTTGGTCCACAAGAATCACAATTGACAAAAAATACCCTAAACTTTTCCCATATATAAGGAAAAATCTTACACAAACACACACATAAACTCCACTCACCAAGAATTTCTCTCTCTCCTCCCTCCTCTCCCCTTTCTTGTCCGTCACCCACAACCACACACAAACACCCCTTGGATTTTAATTTTGAGTTTGAATCCATAATAACTAATCAAAGACCCATTTTTATCTTTTAATTCTCTACATTTTGGTATTAAAATCTCTTACATGCATGAACTTTTTATAAAACCCCATTTCTTGATGAAAATCTTGTGTTTTGATCTTAAATAATTGTTGTATGTAGGTGTTATTGGTGTTATATATTATTTTAAGTTGTTGCATGTTGAAACTTTTAGTTGGGTTTTATTTGATTTGATCATCTAGGATGATATAGTGTGTTAGGATTGAAAGTATTAATATAAGATGATTATAGTGGTAAAAATGATGTTAAAATATGGTAAAAATTTGGTTTTGAGTGATTTTTAAAGATGTATTTTTGACCAGAATATAAAAGGTAATTTTTGAAAAGTATAAGTTTGAGTATGGTGTGAACTAACTAGATATTGTTGTAAAGGATGTCTTAAGCTTCGATTTGGTATAAAGTGGAGCTTCTAGCTCCAAACGAGCGAAAAGTTATGTTAATTTGATTATTCGTGTACCGGGAGACGGGTATCGGCACAATATATAATTGTTGTCGATATTTGGATCGAATCTCGGGGACTATAAAAAGGATTTTAAAATGAGTCAAGGACTGATGTAAAGTGATAAATATGATGATGTTAAGTCTATTTTCAAAGATGAGTGTTGGTTTTGTAAACGGAGTCAAATAAATAAGTTAAAAAGACTATATGAGTTGTTGACGTAAAACTGTCCGGTTTTTGTAGTTCAAAGATGAGTCGGGCAGAGAACTTTAAAAGTAAAATCTTTAACCAACTTTTGGGAGGTCTTTCTATATATAGTAAGTGAAGTTTCTGATTAGTATCGTAAGCTATTGACGTGTTTAAGTAAGGAAAACAGTTTGGACAATTAATATATATATATCGACAGTTTTTGAAAGAATAAAAATGTAGAAGTGTACGTAAGAAGAATTATTAAATTGTGAATGGTGTGAGTTTGATTTTGACTTTGAGATATTTATTTCATTTTAATAAGTATGAAATATTACTTGGATGTATTATTAAAGGCACGCGTTTTATTTTGATAGATTGTGAATTTCGTGTTCGACGGGCATCATCGGTCGTTGAAATTCGTCATACTACTGTTAATACTTCAGGTGAGTCTATAACCTCGCTTTCTACTTGTTTTAATGATTTTAAAACCCGCGAGGGGGATACACGCTATTTGAAGTAAAAAGAACACATGTCATGAGTAATTGTTGGACCCGAATGTTGCCTTTGTTGTCTTTGTTGATTTGAATTGTATAAGTACCTAAATTGCAAAAGTCCCTAAATTCATGAGCCGTTAACTATCTTCTGACTTGATGTTGTGAGCTGGGAATAGCCGCTTATTCTAATGAAAGTAATATTGGGCTGACGACCCTATCTGAGACCAGGGCTTTACGCTGAGTAACCTCTGGGAAGGATAATTTTATGAGAATGAGAATGTGGTATACTTGTAATTGATACCCTAGTAGGGGCACTGGAATTCTTATAGTCATGTTGGCATTTGGCGTGGGTGACTAAGTTAAGGGGTCGGTGTCATGAGCTTAATACAATTCAATAGTTATTGCTGTAAGATGAAATGCCTGATTAATAGATTGTATGGCCACAATGCTATTAAACAATTGTGAATGATTTTTATGATGTGTTCAAATATATTTTGTTAAACCTATAGACTTGCTCAACCTTTGTGTTGATGATTTTAAGCATGTATTTC
This sequence comes from Glebionis coronaria, assembly GCA_025667525.1. Lineage (NCBI taxonomy): Eukaryota > Viridiplantae > Streptophyta > Magnoliopsida > Asterales > Asteraceae > Glebionis > Glebionis coronaria. The sequence continues at coordinate 648,216,716 of CM046874.1, forward strand.
AGGTACTTAAAGTTGTTGAATTGCGGAGCTTGCTGGAGAAGGATTGCGAGATTGCTTTTGTAGTAATTTGGTCTAAAACAGATTTCTTTCCCGTTTGTCATAAATTTATAGTATATGGTCCAGTATTTTGGTAAAAGGTTTGTCGTTTTATTAAGATCCTAGGGGAACCTGAACGCTACTCTGATATATTTTTAAACTAATTTTACTTGGGATTGAAGGTTTTAGACACTGATTTAAATTATTTCTTATTATATTCCTAAATATATTGTTTTAAAGTCATATAAAGAGTATTGTGAAATGAAGTTTGTGAATATCAGCCAATTGTGTATTTCCGCTGCGCAATGTAAATTGGGGGTGTTATAACTCTCAAGACAATTCTTAGTGAGCGGTACCAATCATTGAAGTTTGGGCCAGTAAGTTCAAGACGATCAAAAAACATTTTGATCGCAGAACTTATAGTGTTATTGTCGGGTTGAGCCATTTCTACAGAAATAAGTTCAAATATTAGTATTTTCAATAATAAAATACTTTCAAGAAAATAAAATTACCCTGGTATATAACCATAGTATTTTCCTCGAATCCTAGAACTATATTGGAATAGACCCATTACATAAGTTGATCTGTTAGTAATGAATGTACTTAACATAGCGACATGTCGAACAATTCAATTGACAAACAATTTTCAATTTCTAGATTTTTAAGGAATTTACTTTGCCAAAAAACGTTGTGCATTATAAACATGTTTCATCCCTTCTAAATGCCTTAAGTTTCCAGAGTTCACTGAGTAACTTAATTAAGTCGTCTAATCTGAGTAACGTAAAACCATCATACGAATTCTCATTCTATGAAATTTTTCTCTCCCTTACAACATCATCCGAAAATCTCATTTGATGACGTAGCAATTTCAAGTGTTCGTCAATTAGGAGCATTTGAATTAAATTTTAAGGGTATAAATTTGATGTCAAAATTAATGTATGGAGAAGCATGCATACAACTTCACAGCATAAGCTTAATAAAACATTTAGTAGACTTTTTCATGAGACTAAGTTTCTACATAAATTATGTTGAGGTATTGGTTTAACCAATTAAATAATTTACCCACAACTATTCACAAAGTACTTGTGGTTAAAGCACAAAGCAATAACCTTATTCATTGTGCATTCAGATGTGAATTTGCGGTATATCAACCTTAAGGTGGAATTCAAATAATAATTGTATGTAACTTTAATTTGATGCACAGGCGAGCCGCAGCGACTAGTGGCTTAACACCTCCTTCCTTAACCGGGTACATGACCAGCGGTGCGTTATACCCACTTTATAGTTTGTCAAAAGGAGTAGGCCGTTAGATTATTATTGTAATTCACCAATCAACGCAATCCTATGTAATTTAGATCTCAAACAAATCTTAATTGTAATATGATTTAGTCCATGTTATTTATTTTTTAAAAAAAACCTTGTTTACAAGAATTCGAACAATTTACCATAAACAAGTAAAAAAAACTAAATCATAAACACATAATAACAATTTATATGTGCAATAAATAAATCAAATAACCACATGCATACAATTTATTCAATAGTCATCATATTCATATAAAAGTCTTCTCTAATTCAAGATTTACTGAATTAAATAAAGCAAGTAGCACATAAAATCATATAAACATACGATTTTATGATCCATGAAAAAACATGCACGTTCATCATGGATCCACCCTCAAATCTTAACAATTAAATCTTCGAATTGTAACCTTTAATTTACATGACATAACAATTAATCATGCAATTTTAATTTAAAATTATACAACATGTAATTTAGGGTTTCAAAAACTTATAAAATCAACCAAACCCTAATTTTAAAGAAACAAAACTCTAATTTTTAAGTAAACCTAAAAAACATGTAGTTTTAACTCAAAACAATTATTAGTTGAAAAACTTTAGATTTTCGATAATTATAACATATTAAAACAGCTCTCGACGCCACTAAAGGTTTATAAAGTTTATAACAATTACACAAAAACCTAAACGAGATCAAAGCACACATATAGCGGAAGCGATTTAACAAGATCATAATAACACAATTATAATTAATCAAATTAGGGTTACGTACCTTTTAGCTAAAGCAATTCCACAAGATAAAGAACGAATCACCAATTAGGGTTTATAACGAACACCAGCAAGATATAGTCAAAAGTAAGACTATATTACGTTCTTGTACACACGTAATACAACGAGCTAATCGTGACTCTAGCACGTGTAAACCGAGCTTCAACGCTTGTGAAAAATCTACCCAATAACCCTAGAGAGGGGCTAGGACTAGATTATAAGCTAAACCGAAAACCAAGAAAAAACCACACAAACCCCTTTTGTGGTTTATGTTGCGATCGGCCAAAGATGGAGAAAGAGAGATTGTGTTGTCTAAATTATGAGGGTGGGGGTTTGTTTATATAGGCCTAGTAATTCTTGTAGCCCAAGTAAAACAAATATAAGGAAACTTTTTCCTTCTCCTTTGTCCCTCTCCACCGACAGTCGACACCCCCACCATGGGGTGTTCCAGAATCTTCTTGACTTCTTCCTTTTTATTCCACAATGCTTGTTAATACTTAACTCTTAACTATTTAACGGTCGTTAAGGTTATAGCTCGGTTTAATCTAATAAATATAATAAATATATTTATTAATAAAATTAATTCTTTACGTATTGAGTGCAATCCCGTAATCTCGAGTTCGATTCTATCACACGACTATTAAATATAAATCCATAAAATTTCAGAACTCACATTCATAGATCCGCAAGGATATCCCTAGTACTTGAATGATATATTGATATGTCAATACTAAGGAATGTAAGTTAGAGGATCAGGGTGAACCTGCTAACCATATAGATGCATTATTCAATATTGAATGTCATGATTGAATAAAAATATGAATGAGTAGATGCAATTTCATAGGAGATAATCAATTTTTAGAAACTTGATTAATCTTTAACCAATCGGTTAGACTGTGAGGTAAATATAGGTTTCTTTAGTGAAAGACTAACATGGACAATATTGTACACATGATTAATGCAAAATATATGATAGAAAAGTTCTACGCGCATTAATATAATAAAGATGATTTATTGTCATGATGATTTTATAATGATACATATGACAATGTAATATCTAAACTCTTTTTATATGATTATATTAGCAAGGACGCTTGTGATCAAAGAGTTTATAATTTATAATGATCTTTATGAAGTGTACATCTAAAAGCTAGTGGGGGTAGTATGTTTATTTCTTAAATCACATATAATGTAAAACATATGGAAAGCAATATTCCAAGTAAGCTAGATGTTAAATCTTAGCTTGGAATAAGGTTTCATATGAAAGGGTTTAGGAATTAAGCATATGACCTTGATATGTATGTTTATTGTAATAAATATTTGTGGTTAATGAAATCCAACACAACATGAAATATCATTTAGAAAATCTCAATGAATATATCTTATTTGATGAAAGTTGACATAAGATGAAAACATAAAGGATTTATCATGTAAATCATATTGTGTGTATGGATAGTTGTAAAACTTGTATAAGTACAAGAAGATTTGACAACAACAATTGTTTTAAGAGAAAATCATTTAGATGATCAGTACGAATATTATGATAAGATTTTTTGGGATAGAATGATTATTATTAATTTGAATTTTTCCAAGTAATGAATATTCTATATGATAATATAGTGTAATTATCATTGTCAAAAAACTTAGAGTTTAGAAAGACATCAAATATTATCATATTAATAATTAATAACATATGGATTATAATATATGATAGTGATGTTTCTTGTCATGGATGATAGTCTGATTAAGATAACACTCAATACTAGTCATGGTGCGATTTCATCTTTCATGATGACTATATGGACTAGTCATGTTCAATTGATCATTATGTTGCAATACATATTAAAAGAATAAAGAATAGTTTATAGCTTAAGAAGCTATTAAAGATGATTATAATCAGTAAGGTGTTTAATTAGACTCGCACACCTTATAAGATGTACAATAACTATACTCCCATTTTGTTGTGTGTTCATATAAATAAATGTACATAATAAAAATCACTATATACGTTCAGAGATCTTCATAATTATGAATTAGAAATAACTATTCTCAAAATTCCAAAGATCAAACCTAGTAGAATTTCATGAAGTCTATGCCTTGTCAACAAATATGATTGTCATATCTTGAGGCATGATTTTTAGACTAGGGTCATCATGCATTGATCTTTTAGTATTTGGATAAAAGATATTGTTAAACAATATTTATATTATGAATTGAAGTATTTGATATGTTCGGTTTTCATTTATATTTATGGGTCCTATTTTTGCATGTTTAAATCCTTGAACAATACTAAATTGTCTATGTCAAGTGATTATATGAGAATATAATTGAATTAAGACATATATGAGAGATGGTAATATTCGTAGAATATTCAAGAACGGTTCACCAACTCATACAATATCCAAAAGTTGTATATTCGACATCTCCTATTAACAAGTCAATCACTTTATGGATCAGCGTCTTTAGGTGAAACTTGTAAATGATTTACATTACTAAATCCTTTGACTTGAGATGCAAGCAGGTCTTATATATGTGGATGATACATTTTTCTATAGTTCTAACGCTATCCAGAATAAGGTAGTAATAAAAGCTATAATCATTTGTATCTTGAAGCATGTAAGAGGCACGTGTAGTCAAGATAAAATTTGTTCATTCAATAAGGTTTGAAGAATGATGCTACTGGGCCCCTCGTTTAATTAATCAGATGTGTGTACGACCGTACACGGTGGTAATTTAGATTAGTCTAGATTAGATTGGTAATCTTGATTCAATAATGTAATACGAGAAACTGAATAGTTAAAATGGAATGACTTGATCCATATCCATTATTAACGTGGCATTTGAGAAACAAAAGGATTATAAAATTTAAGTCATTTAAATGTATTTTATGAAAAAACTACACGACCTGTTGCTAGACGCTAACCAATGTTATATATTATATTATTGTGCATGTCCAAGTGGGAGCTAAAGGAAATGTACATGAAATAATATATGTCCGAAAATCGTCTCGAACCTATGGAGAGACACGCGTAAATCGTTAAGCAATATATAATTAATATTGTATTAAATATTAATTATAGTTAAACAAATAAACTAATAAAGGAATGTCAAGAAAAAGGAAACAAAAGCCAATGGGCTTTTGGGCTTGGTTGCTTGATCACCAAGTTATTACAAGTATATAAGGAGGCCTTGGATACATCATTATTCACTTGTAATCCCTAAATCTTTCCTTCTCTTTTCTTTACTTGATCGGCCGAACACCCAAATTAGGGTTTCGGTTTGTTAGAGTGATTAGACCAAGAAGAAAGAAACAAGGGTTTCTTTAGTTGATTGATTCAAGTGGTTTGGTTTATTGGTGGTTTAACACAAACGTACTAGCATACTTATTGCTTGTATAAATATATTGTGTGTGTATATTTAGAAAGATCATGTTTGATATTTATTGGGTTTTTTGTTATTTGATTGTTTGATAAAATGAATTAATCCATTGCTAAAAGGTACGTTTTTTATCGTTTATTTTAATTACTTGTTTATACGTGATCAAAATTATTTCACTACATACTCGTAATTATTAACGTGTTAATATGATTAAGAGTTTTTATAAATTCTAACTGGATGCACTTGAAATAAATGAAATCATACTACAATCACCATTTTTAAAGACCAATGTACGTTGAACAAAAATATTATTTTCTAACAAATTTAAGGTTACATCACAAAAATCCGTGTGAGTCTCATAACCCATCGAGATACCCAGGTTCCGTCCCTATATATAAGAAAAGTTAAAACGCATATATCAAACTATTTATCGCCAACCACCATAAGAAAACGACCAATCAGTGTCTCACATCATAACTTAGAATTTGCTTCTCTTGTTATGATTTCGATCACATCTTTTCGTGGGTCATGCTAACAGCTAGAGACAACTTTGTTGTGATTAGATCATGCTCGCAAAGACGGACTCGATCAGTTTCATGCACTTTGTCGATTAGAAATTAAAAAGGTGGGTACTTACCACAAGATATAAAATAAAGCAACGTTTAACGAATGAGGTGAATCGAGCTATCAACGTCTAGCCAGCTGTCTAAGGTCGACCAGCTAGTGAACAATTTGCATGCATGTGCTTAGGACTGGATATTTTGGTTTTGTTAGAAACTTAGAATGTTGTTCTTTTCTTTCTTGCATAGAGACGAATTCATGAGTCATTTTCTTGCATGTTAATTAACAACCTATATGATCTTATGAGTATATATGCATACCTCAAAAGAAATTGTAATCTTTTATAGTACCAAGTATAATTTGCATGCATGTGCTTATAAATGGATATTGTGGTTTGGTTAGAATGTTGTTCCTTTCTTTCTTGCACAGAGACAAACTTTGTAGAAAAATTTAAATACTTTTATTAAATAAATTAATATTAAATTAATAAAAAATTAACTGACATTAAATAAATAACAATAATAAAGAAAACAATAAAAAATATGGATCGAAGCTCATGTTTAACAAGATTTTTTTAAAACAGATTCGTTATCTGTTACTCATGATACAATGTTCAAAGTTGTTTTACTGCCAAACCTGACAAACTTGCATAAAAGATCATAGAAAGCTGTGTGACTCTAATAAAAAAACCGCTAGAATTCAATGTATATGGAGCTATGTTTTTCGTGCTCAAAACTGAATGAGCCTTAGTTTATTCTATAGTGGAAACATATTTTTGATTATCAAGACATGATATTCTCTTAAAAAATAAACAGACATACAAATAGGTTACTACTAAATCTTTTAATACACAAAACATATTTTATCAATATTTTGTAAGACTTGTTTTACTAAATCTAAATATATATTTGAATATAACTACAAAATATTTTAAAAAAAAAATCATACTGAAATAATTAACGGGAGCAAAGTATCCAGCTCAGATATCAAAATAGAGGTATTATCACAAATTAACCCATCAACACCACCAATACTAATATTACTAACTATGTGCGTTTTTTGCAGGGAGGCAAATTTTAGATGGTAGTTTGGTTGCTAACGAAATTGCTAATTGCGATATGAAGGAAAAGTTAGAACTTCTCCTGTTCAAAGTCGATTTTGGAAAAGCTTTTGATAGCGTCAATTGGTGTTTCCTTCTTGATATAATGTATCGAATGGGTTTTAGTCCTAAATGGCGTAAATGGATTTTGGCTTGTCTCTCATCTGCTTCAATTTCCGCCTCGTTAACGGCTCCCCCTCCAAAGAATGTACTATGGAGAGAGGGCTTAGACAAGGAGACCCGCTCTCCCATTTCCTTTTTCTCATTGTAGCAGAAGCATTACAAGTCATTGATTATTGAAGAGTGCAATAAAGGAATCTTCAAAGGCCTTTCTCTCACCGAGGATAGATCTAATGTTTTTCTTTTTCGGATAATGGTCTAAAGCAAATATGATCTAGACCCAATTGCTCCATATCCTTAACTGTTTCAACGATGTTTCAAGTCTGAAGATAAATTTTCTTAAGAGTCTGCTCTTTGGCATTGGAGTCCCCGAGGATGAAGTGGTGAATATTACAAGGGCTGTTAATTGCTATAGTGGTTTGTTGCCATTTTCTTATTTAGGACTTCCTATTGGCAGGGATATGAACACTACTAGAAAATCTGGCTTCAGCAACGGCCGTTTTCATCACTATTTCATCACTAAAGCCCTTCAACGACGGAACATTGACCAATATATTCCATCGCAAAAAAGGGCCTCGCAAAATTTTAGTGACAAGTTTAGCGACAAAAGTTTGTTAGTTTCAGAGACGGATTATTAGTAGCCAACCCCTCGCTAGAGCCTTTATAAAGTTACTTGAACAAAATTTGATTCGACCATATAGTGATGGCTTGGCGACAAATTTATGTCGCTAAGAATAACGACGAAGTAGTCACAATTCCATTTCTAATAATCGACCAGCCATTTTGTTGTTATTACGTCGCTACTAGATACGGACATATTTATCGTTAATTCGCCACTAAAACTTTTGTCTCAAAACTGTCACTAGCTATTTTTGTGCATAGATCAACACGATTTCATAGCATATTCGAGCAAACCCATCTCTGATTTTCACTATTTAAGAATCTTTTAAGGATAAAATATGTCGTCAATCAGTCGGTAAACGATACAATTTATTTGCCGCTTGTTGAAGATGTCACAAACAAATACGACACTGATAATCATAAAATCCATATCCAAATTAGATAACAAAGATATCCAAATAAAATAACAAACATATCCTAAATATTGTAATTAGCGATAACTTCAAAAGCACAATGCATACATACCATTTATAGATCTATATAAAATACTCATAATTCATGAGGGTGTTTTTATGTCATTATTAGGTAAGCATATTCTTCACCAAAGCTACCTTTTTGTCGATCATGTTATGGTACAAATATATCTGCAAAAAAAAAGAGTAAAATATAATTTAGTATATGGTCATGGCGTTAGCTATCTAGGCAACTCACAGCATTGTAGCAATCATGAACTAACAAGATTTATAGAAGCAATAAGCCAGGCATTCAAGACACCCCGTATGATGTATCTATTTCAAGGACTATCATCTACTGTTTGAACTATTATTTTCGATGTAATCCACAACATAAAAAAAGTCAGAAATACTATGATGCAGAAGTCGCAATTTCTACCCACAAACATACAAATGAAGTTGAGTTAATTTAAAATGTGTACAAGCATGAGCATTTAGAATTCTTATATACAGAAAAACTAAAAATAGCTAGCAAAAATATATACTTGCCCATGAACCACCCGTAATTTTTTTCAGTTTATAAAAACTATTGAACTATATAATTGCTTGTGAACCGCCAAACAACTATTGAACACTATAATTTCTTGTGAACCACCAGAAATGATGTTAGGCAAAGCGTTAGTTGATGACAGTATACCTGTAGAAGCACCAGAATCGGCGTCGTAAACGATATCTTTTAACATTAGGGTGATCACCTGCTGTCATATCTTTAAAGCTATAAAATCAAGTTGTTTCAGCTAGACTCCAAAGATAGGAGTATCAAGCATTCAAGCCATTCACAGAGCTGCAACATATCATATCCAAATGAGGAAAATTCTTAATTCTCATTCCTTCACCATTTTCTCAATTTTGCCTACAAGAAAGCCCCAATCAAATAATCATTAATGATAACCAAGAATCTCGTAAAAAAGGAGTGTAATCACAATTCTACATCTTTTCACCATTGGGATACATCTTTCCACCATTAGGATACAATTATGGTTTAAAAATATAAGGACAATAACAACTTAGCCAAAGAGTTTTAGGTAACGTACTATAAGATAATGCCGAGTGTCAAAAAAGTTGAATATTAAATCACAGAAACTAAAAAGCTTTTTTGAGGTTACCATTTGACCAACTTTACATTGGTCAAGAATTATGTCAAAAACACTACCGTTAGCGACGTTCTTTCCATTTATAGATGTGATAATGTTGGATTCTTGATTCCTAAAAAAGGCTGTAACTTTTTTACACAATTCCAAACACCCTCTCAGGTTTGTCATCTCATAGTTTTGTTACCCTTTTTGCTTTGTTACAGAAATAAAGAAACTAATAATGCACTCACCAAACGCTACACGACATGGCAAAATTAATCTATTAAAACCAATCTATGAAGTTGTTTCATGTTAATTTATGAATTTCATTGGTCAAATAAAATCATAAATTGATTGTAGAGAGCTATTTCATTAAACCAAAAAATATGGTTAAGTGTTTCTAATGAATTTTTCATATTATACGAAACTGAACATACAAGGCTTGAGATGGCGACATGGATGAACCGGCCATGTCGGCTAACGGGTCAAGTAAAGTTGGGTTGATAACAAACACTTTTTTTCCATTTTTCAAATATTCTTGTACATGCATTACTCCGTAGTACACTTCAGGTCGGGCTACGGTGAACAAAAACACCTTTTTGTAATTTTTATTGATAGATTTATTTGTAATGTAAATATGATAATAAAAAGTTATAGATATGAAATATTCTATGAAGTTTAACAAAAGAAATATGATGAATAGGAGGGTGTGTGCCCTAGAGATACACTTTGAGCTACTTTAAACCCATTTTACCGTTCCCTTTTTAGCTAATACCTTGTATATTGATTTGCACTTGCGTTATTAGGGGTGTCAATCAGGTCGGGTTGACCCAATCCGAACACGAATCCGAACCCGATAAGCTTTATATGCTCGGGTTTAATCGGGTAGAAAAAGCTTATCGGGTTGATTTGACCCGAACCCGATAACCCGATATTGTTATCAGGTCAGGTTAGGGCTGAGTTTTGTATCTTATCGTGTTATTGGGTCAACGCGATAAGACCCGAAATGCATTTTGTATTTTCAAAAGTATTTCCGTTGGACTGTTCGGTTGCTAGTTCGTATACATAATCGACTAGAATTGTAGTACTGCTTAATCAATTAAATCCTATCATTAGCATGATTTTATAAAATTGTCATTTTGCTAAATTCTAACAGACAACGATAGTACTCCTAAATAATCAACTACTTGGTAGTATATTGTATAGGACTCCTAAATCTTAAGAATAACATGTATTTGTTATTTATGTTGGTTTTCATCCTTATATAATTGTCATTTTGCTTTACAGTATTGCAACATCAAGGACTAACACCTTCAGTTCACACTAACTAACATCATGAATGTGAATATGTGCTAAAATTTGATTTCCTTGAAGAATTTTTATAATTGTGTAATACATCATTTGAGATAAGATAATTAATCATGGTAATTTGAATAATAAGATGCAATAATGTGCATAAGCAAAACATATATGCCTTATATGATAAAATAATCTCATAATATCCCGCTATATACTGTATTTCATCTTCACTAAACTAAAAATAAAGACAATTTAGGAAAGAAAAAAACCAAAGTTTAAAAAGAACCTGCGTGTTTCTTTTTTTCAAAAGCTTGACGTGCTTGCATCTCTTATAAATGAGCAAGTAACAATGGCGCATCAAGATTTTGTCCTTCCTATGCCCTGATGAGGCGACAGTAGCAGCTGCAAGTGCACCAACAACATCAACAACACCAAAATCAAAATCATGGCCGTGATATTATTTTGAAAAACGTAATAAATTATATATCATGAACCAAAATAAAACCTATGAAATAATAAAAGGTTCCAACAACAACAACCTCAAGCATAAGCCAATAGCATAAGGTGTCATCTTTGTACCAAATTTTTGACAATAGTCTCAGAGATCACTTTCAGATTCTCATTTTCAATTTCATTCATAAGTTTGAAAAATCATGCATTTTTTAAGGATAAAAACAATCACTAAAAAGGATAAAAATAAACTGAGTTTTGAGTCAAATGCATAAGTAATATTATTCTTTTAAAAAATTTCACTCATTATGGCAGGTGGTGCAATATACTAGAACTACATACAATTATTGTTCTTTAGGTTCAGTTGCTCCACGCCACTTGCCTTCTCCACCTCAAACGTGGCACCCTACACCACCATCAACGATCACCAAGCCAGGACATGTTAACAATGTATCTAGACAAAGCATCGCCAAGCAATCTGCATAAAAGAAGAGTATCCCATAATCACTACTTATCAACCTATTAAATAACCCTAAATTATTACAAGCAAATACATGTTTTCAAAGCGAAGAAGTTTCACCAAATAGTTTCTGTTTGCAGCATCCTCAATGATACCGAGCATAAATGATTTGCCAAACACACCATATATATCAGGTCTGTACATTCAAAAAATATGGCAAAAGCTAAGATTATATAAAAAGAGTACCTCAATTTTCTATCAATAGATGAATTACTCCTCAATGAAGGTCCACCACATTCAAATATGATTCTGATTCTAAGCTACGTTGGTGATGGAGATTGAAATATTTCTCAAAACTGTGGGTTTGTGAAATGACTTCAGGTTCGGTTGTTTTGCTTATCCGAATAGGTGCCGAGACGGCTCTCTACCCTTTCCATTCCCATCAAGGGGTTGTGAAGGTGCACAGTTGAGGAACTTCTGCAGTAGCTTAATCATCAAATACACCATAGTCGATTAACCACTCCAGCTCTCCAAATTCGAGTTTTTCTTTTTGCACACAAAAAGGTGTTTAGATGCGTATTTTTAATTTATTTACACATAGTTCAGATATAGCTTAACATTGCTAGCAGAAAAAAAAATGTGTCTTAATTAACAATAAACAACTAAGAATACTAGATCCCCAATTGTTCAAATAAACCAACAATAAACCCAATTTCGAATCGACCCCAAATCCGATATTACACAATAAATAATTGTTAATCATAAATTAAATAAACAGTGCCTAAAATAAACCACTAATTAACACAGAATCATACCAGAAAGATGAATTATTTGATAATCACATCATTATAAAACGTTGAATTTATAAGATGTACATGTGAAGGGTAGTGAGAGGAGATAAGATATTAGTGGTAGTTGAGTTGTTTTTTTATGTACGTTTTCGGAGATAAGATAAAATGGTTGTGGGTTTCAAGTTTTTGGTGAAAAGATGGCGGGATAATTCCCGGTTATTAATTGTTGGTAAATCGGAATCAATTTTTTTAGCTAAAAGTTTGAAAGACTTTTAAAAAAATTAAGATCGGTTACTTTTCAAAAATAGGTTTTCTTTGCTAACATTTCATTTTTCTAGATACTTTATTAAAGGAAAAAAATTAAAGTAAAGTTAAAAAAAATAATGTTCTCAAATTTTTAACTAAATAAAGAAATTATATGAAAGTAAAATCAAGTGTTATTTGATTGAATTTAGAAATAAAATATTTCACCCAATATTGAAATGAAATCATATACTTTAATTTTCTTTAATAAAAAATCTTGAGAACGCAGTCTAAATGAAAAAGATGTGTTTCTTAAAACACAAATAGTTTTTATTAATTTTAAAGTTATTATAAAAAGCGGGTATCTCGAGAAAACTAGTGTCTATAATTTTATCTCTTATTTTTTTAATAATAAAAAGTGTTTTTTTTTAAAACCGGTTTCTTTTAGAAGGTGTTCATGGCATTTTTGTAGTAGTCGTACATGTATGTATGTGTGTGCGCTGACATATGTTATTCTTATTAAATTATGTGATTAATAAAGACGAATTAATTCCCGGTTGTTACCATATCGTTGTTGCTCATAAATTTAAATGTATATATCCAAGTTCATCGCTAATCCGCAGCTAAGTGTAAAAATTTAGTGACGTATTTGAGACGACTAAAAAAAGTCCATCAATAAGTCGTCATAATTATGTCGCTAATAGTTTCAATCTATGTTCGTTGCTAACTCTGTCTCTAAATGATAATATTTACCGATGGAATTGTGATGGATGCGTAAATCGTCTCTAATTTTGTTACTAACTCGTCACTACTTTGACGCTAGTTTATTAAAGATAATTTTGTAGTTAATCTTTCGCTAATTCGTCACTACCAACTCTTTTTCTGTGACGGACCCATTTTGTCGCTAATTTGCGTCGCTGTTGTTCAGTATTCTAGTAGTGGAATAAGATCGATGTGTGGTCTGTTGTTGTTCATAAACTCAGAAAGTGGGTATTATCTTTGAAAACACATCTTCTCTCTATTGGTGGAAGGCGCACGCTCATGAAATTGGTTCTCGGTACTTTGCTTCTTTAGTTTCTTTCTTTATTTAAGGCTCCAAAAGGTGTTATATCTTATTTAGAATCAATCAAAAAACGTTTTTTTGGGTATGAAAGAAGATGAAAATAAGATGGTTTGGGTTCGTTGGCAAAAGGTCATTTTCGCAAAAATTGATGGTGGGTTAGGTGTTGGAGTATAAAAGCTAAAAATATCGCTCTTTTGTGGAAATGGAAATGGTGTTTCTTCAATGAGAATGATGCTTTATGGAGAAAAGTTGTTGTTGAGATTTACGGTTCCAGTGGATTATTAATTCTAATGGTGTTGTTGCTTATAAAAGAGGCCATTGGAGAAACATTATAGACTATTGTTTTAAATTTGAGCACCTAGAACCTTCAATAAGTAACCTTATGGTTAAATAAAAATTATACTAATGGAAATAAATTGTCCTTCTGGTATAACAACTGGATTAGTGAGTGTGGCCCTTCAAGATTTCGTTTTCCTTGACTTTTTGCTCTCGAGACTCATAAATCTTGCCTAATTTCGGATCAATGGGTCTTTGTGGATGGTGCTTGGAGGCCAATTGGGTCTGGCAACGACAACCCTCTAACAAATCTGATGGGGAGTTTTCTTTGCTCTTAAGTCTGTTTAACGGGCTTATATTAACCCATTCTAAAGACGATAGATGGGTTTGGTCTTTGGAATACTCACGTTCTTTTACACTAAGATACCTCTCGGATATCGTTGATAAGACGATTCTTGAATGTCATGACAATGTTAATGTCGATGATAAAGTTTTTTCATGGAATTCTTGGGTTCCTCGTAAAGTAAACATATGTATTTGAAGGGTTCTTAGATCGTCTTCTCACCCGGTCTAATCTCTCTCGACGTGGCATATAAATCCCTAACCCTTCATGTGTGTTTTGTGATGATGATGTTGAAACTCGTGATCATTGTTTTTATAATTTCCCAAAAATCAAGCTTATATGGTTGAAGATTTGAAGATTTGGAGTTGGTGGAGGCTCGGTCTTTCCGTCCAATAAGAGTAAGTCTAAAATCTTTCATGCACTTTGTATGACTCTTCTTTGGTATATTTAGGGTTGGAGGAACAAAATCATGCATGCAACTATTGAGGAGGCCAACACCGTCCGTCATGAGGATATATTCCCCGCGGTTCAGCGACAATCTTTTTTATGGATCTGCAACCGTGTCTCTAGCATGGTGCCCTCATGGAATTCTTCGAGAAGAAAAAAATGATGCCGTAACTTAAAGGTCCGAATTCTTGGTTCATCATCACAAGAGAATGTAGATGATGTTCTATTTTAAGGTTTAGTTTTTTGTTCTTTTTATTTTCATGTATTTTTGTTAGGCTCTTCTTTAGAGCCTTTTGTTTTGGGTGTTGTTTTTTGGTTTTTTTTCTTTTTCGTCTGATGGCATATAATATCGTTGCTTTAAAAAAAAAAAACTAATAGTAGTAGCAGGTGTTCTAATATCGTACCCGGCACTCCTTCCAAGTTTGGCATACTCAAAGTATCTGTTGACAGTGAAAGATTCTCACCATAACACACTCAATTGCAACAAAATACAATAGACATTTTCAAATATTCATATTTGACATACGACTCGGGCCTTTTGCAGATGTTGAAATTAAAAAAACGTGCATGATATTAGTTATCAATGAACTATGGCATAAACTTTCTGAATGTACTCTTACATTGGCCGAATCACGAGGCCGCATACAATTAGTCCAGACATTGTTTCTTCATAAGTTATGAGTTTCAAATGCATAGGAATACCATCATTTCTAAGCGCAGAAGTTGAGTTGAAGTTCCACACTCTAACCTCCATCCATCCATCTTTCCTCATCTCTGGAACCCAATAAGTGTCAGGAGAATTCCATTTATTTGGGGGTCTAAAACAAGCAAGTCCAATCTCCTTGTTTTTCGACTGTAGTACATTCCGAACTCTCACTGGACAATGGAACCCGTGACAATTTTCCGAAAGCTTGAATACAAGGTAGCAAATGTAATTCGTATCTGGTGACAACATTTGACGTTCTAACTTGCGTTTAATACCAAATACTTGTTGTGGTAGAAGGTCAATAACCTCCTGAAATCTGCATGTACATGTACATTTCATGCGTCATAAAGTATTTATTATTGACAAGTAAGAACGTTAACATAGCATTTGTACGTGTTTACTATTTTGTTAGGTCACAGTACACAAGTATAGTATTTAAATTATGAGATATGTTTTTAGAAAGGTTATAGAACATATACCGCTCTTGGTGCATAAACGGGAGATGTGTATGGAGAAGTTTAATTGTTCGAATGAGAAGACATGATGAAGTTTGTTTATAGAACAAACCTTGGCACGGTTGAGGGTATCAAATGAAAACGCTTCACATTAGACGAGTCGTGTACAACTTACATGTAATTCTAGCAGAATATTACGAAGCCGTGCGGTTTCAGCGGAAACATTAACAACACATCGATATCCGGCTTCCACACTAGAATGAGATACAGTAGATTATCCCCAAGGGAAATACTAGCAGACCATGAAAGTAGATTATCCCTAAGAAAACACAACACCCAGATGTGAATCGACGGTGACTCGGCAACCTACCCACTCAACATCGTTGTATGCAGTGAGCCGAGTGGCATTAGAAACATGCAACTGGATACAATGATCAAGAGTGCCACTACATAACGAATAATCATATTCAAAACAGCAATACGGGGCTCACGGGTATCATGCGTATAGAGACAACCATGTTGAATAACATAAGAAATATTTGGTTGCGTAAAAGTAAAGATACTGAACAACACCCGCCAAGCTACGATACAAGGTTTAATCCAAAATCAGGTCACCATCAGGACCTAACTTGGACTTAGTATCAACCAGAGTCTTGCAAGGATTACATTATGATAAATGACCATGAAGAAAGGCATTATTCACGTCAAACTGATGAATATGCCACTAACAAAACTCGATAAGGGCATGCTTGGTAAACGAACATGGGAAAGACATGCTTGATAAATGAAACCCTGATTTATAGGCAAGGACTAGAGGGACTCGATTACATAATACAATATCACATCACTTGTACATAACCTAATATTATACTATAGGACTTAGTAGCGTATATATATTAATGAATCAAGCCCACAAATAAGACAATCGAATAAAGCTCAATGCAAAAGCTCCTTAGTATTCGCTTGATGACGACCCATTTACAAAACAATGCCTCCTATGCGGTAGACGAGGGTGTATAAAACAATGCCTCATAAGAAGAGTCAGTTACTTGGTGTTGGCTTTTTAGCCGGTGTGGTCTCGGCTGCGGCTACTCACTTGGGATGCTCGGTGTTGAATTCTCCTTTTAAGTACCTTGGTGTCATGTTGGGAGCTAACATGTCTCCTTTATGTGCATGGGAAAAGTCGATTAGCAAGATTAAGGCTCGTCTTTCTAAGTGGAAACTCAAAACTTTATCCATTGGGGGGCGGCTCACTCTTCTTAAATACGTGTTAGGTTTCAGTCCCATTTATCGAATGTCGTTATACAATGTGCCTAAAGTTGTGTTACATTCGATGGGTTAAATATGTTCCCATCTAGATCAATGTGTTTTCTTGGAATCTGAAACTTGATCGGCAGCTTACCCGGCTGATTTTGTTATTCCCACTTCAATCCATAACACAAGATTTAAAGTAGATATAGAAAGAGAAAGAGAAGAAAGTAGAGAGAGAAAAATAGAGAATGGATGGTTAAAACATAAACTAGAGAGAGAAAGTAAATGGTAACGATACCTTTTAGCTAATGCGATTCCACAAGATAAAGAACGAATCACCAATTAGGGTTTATAACGAACACCACCAAGATATAGTCTAAAGTAAGACTATATTACGTTGTTGTACACACGTAATACAAAGAGCTAACCGTGAGTCTAGCACGTGTAAACCGAGCTTCTACGCATGTGCAAAATCTACTCAACAACCATAGAGAGGGGCTAGGACTAGATTATATGCAAAACCAAAAACCAAGAAAACCAACTAAAACCCTTTGTGGTTTCTTTCTTGCGATCGGCTAAAGAGAAAGAGAAGGGAGGGATAAAATTTATGAGGGTCAAGGGGTGTTTATATACGCTTAGCAAACTTGCAAACCAAGTAAAACAAGTAAAAGGAAACTTTTTCCTTCCCCTTATCTCCATAACCGACCGACGAACACCCCCTTGTGAGGTGTTCCAGAACCTTCTTTTCTTCTTCCAATTTATTCCACAACACTCGTTAATACTTAACTCTTAATTATTTAAATATCGGTAAGTTATAGCTTGGTTTAATTTAATAAATATAATAAATATATTTATTAAATAAATTAATTCTTTACGTATTGATTGCAATCACGTAATCTCAAGTTCGATTCTATCACACGGCTATTAAATATAAGTCCATAAACTTTCATAAACGGTTCGGTCAAACCAAAAATCGCAAAAATAAAAAATCCAAGCCATGATAAGCAGGTTTCTTCATTTTTATTTTCGGATTAAGCATTTCGGTTCGGTTTGGAAGCATAATTGCAACACAAAAACATTGATATTTGATCTTAGATTTATTTTTTTGTCTTTCATTGTAATTTCGTTGTAAAATTTGAAATTTTGCAACCGAATTGCAACGGAAAAAAATGATTATTTTTTTTTCATAATTAGATTTGGTTTTCGGTTGCAATTTCATTGCAAATTATAAAAATTTGCAACGGTCTGCTTTTTCGTTGCAAAGTTTTATAATTTTGCAACGGATTTGCAACGGAAAAAAATAAAAATAAATGAAAAAGAAAATAGTTTAAATTTTGCAACCGATTTGCAACCATTTCTTTGACGTTGCTTTTCGGTTGGTAATTCGTTGCAATACGGTTGTAAATTTGCATCGGAATTCTACTATTGCAAACATTTCGTTGCATTAGCCTGTTTGTGTAGTAGTGCGAGAACACCTGTTCACCGAAGAGTTGAAAGAAGTTATCATCGAAACCCCAAGATGTATGTCAACTTTTAAAAGATAAGCATTATCAATATGAATATGAAAAAGACCTTTCCACCCTTGTCGTCATTTCCAGATCTATTATCAACAACTATTGGCAATTGGTTTTGGACGTCCATTGTCTCCTCAATCTCTTTGTGATTCGCCTATTTAGAAATTTTAGGACAATGCTTAAAAGTACTACTATAGAGTTTTGAGGTAGAACCAAAAGAATACATAGAATGAAAAGCAAAGAGTATTCAAAAACTTACATAATCAATGGCTTCAAACTCAATGCCTTCGATATAAATGGCCTCATTTGCACAATAGTTTCGTGCAAAGCTCTCAAGTAGAACCTCAAAATTAGTAACTTCCTTGTGATTCAAAAAACGGCACAACTGAATCTTCATCCAATCCTCATCCCTCCATATCGCGAAATATGCATGCAAAGTTTCACTTCCCATTTTGTACTTCAGGTTCACGTACACAGATTTAGCTGAAGACTTTCCACAGAATTTGAAGACCAGATGAACCGCATAGTTGACATCCAGAGATAACCGTGGAGTTTTCATCTTGATGTGGATGTTTAGATTTGAACTAGTTGACATCTTTGCTACTTTTTTAAACCTGCAATTAGTATTCAATAATCAATTATTAGCCTCAGCTTTGTAGATTTCAGCTTGCACACCTCGATCTCACTGCACTCACAGGTTGTATAAGTGTCTGATGCTGAGAATATGAAAAAGGATGTAAGCTATAAAGTACACACAAAACTTGCTTACTTTATTCACCAAAAGGGGATGGCTATATATAGCCTTACACACTAAACGTGGGAACACAAAATACAGGAACAACCTAATGGCTGTTACCACCTTAAGACTAGGATAAAACTGACCCACTCTCCTAGTATTTCCTAAATACCAGGTCCTAGTACTTACCCATTCAAACTAGTTTAATTAATCCAATAACTAAGATACCAAAATACTGAATCATTCAAGATTAAACCCAACATTCACCCCCTTAATCTTGAATCTTTCACGATCTCGGCTCTTACGTTCATAAGCACGAACACGGTCTCTTTCTTTCTCAGTTCCACGGTCATCTCCGTCTCACGTTGGAACTCACTTTCCTGCCACGATCAATCTCGTGCTTTCTGCTCGTCTTTCTTGCCCTTGCTGCTCGCCACTCTTTTATACTTAATGTCTTTTTCGTTCTTGCTACATGCTAATCGATTCTTGCTATTCGAACCTTGCTTGTCGACCCTTGCTTTTCGACTCTTTCTTGCCGACCCTTGCTTGTCGACTCTTGCTTATCGACCCTTGCTTGTCGACCCTTGCTTGTCGAATCTTGCTTGTCGACCCTTGCTTGTCGACTCTTGCTTGCCGACCCTTGCTTGTCGACTCTTGCTTATCGACCTTTGCTTGTCGATCCTTCCTTATCGACCCTTGCTTGTCGACTATTTTCTTGCTTGCTACTTGCTATGGTTTTGTTGCCTGCTACTTGCTACAGGCTATGCGACAACCTGCTAACTTGCGAAAACATGCTGCCCTTTTTTCTCTTGCTGATGATTCTTGCTTCTTGCTCGCTTCCTTCTTTGAGAAAGCGCTCCTTGATATACTTCTTGCTGCGTTCTCTTGCTGTGACTTTCTTTTTCGCTATCATTCTCGTTCTTGTTGATTTCATGCTACTCTCTTGCTGACTTCTTGATATCTTCTTGCTGTGGTCTTGCTTTCGTCTTTCCATCTTCGCATGCTATAGTGATGCATCCTTTGACTCTTCTTCATGCTAATATTCTGCTTTCAAAAAGGTCCTTGCTGTTGTGTTGTTATGGTCACCTGCTGTGATAAGAACTTGCTGGTTACTTTCGTTTTTCACGACCTGATAACATGCGTTGCAAAAAGACCCTTTCTTTCTTGCTAGACACCAGGCATCAGGCATGAGCCCTAAGCTCTGATACCACGTGTGGATTTCAGCTTGCACACCTCGATCTCACTGCACTCACAGGTTGTATAAGTGTCTGATGCTGAGAATATGAAAAAGGATGTAAGCTATAAAGTACACACAAAACTTGCTTACTTTATTCACCAAAAGGGGATGGCTATATATAGCCTTACACACTAAACGTGGGAACACAAAATACAGGAACAACCTAATGGCTGTTACCACCTTAAGACTAGGATAAAACTGACCCACTCTCCTAGTATTTCCTAAATACCAGGTCCTAGTACTTACCCATTCAAACTAGTTTAATTAATCCAATAACTAAGATAGCAAAATACTGAATCATTCAAGATTAAACCCAACAAGCTTATCCTTATTTTATGTTTAACTGGCTTCCGACTCGACATTGCGAGCCGACCAATCCCAGGGCGACTACGCTTTTAAAAAGCCCGGAGTAGGCGCAGGTGAACCTCCGTGGCCACTGGCCACAAGGGGATTAATTTTCTCCCCGTTGGATTCCTTTTGTGGTGCCTGGTACATGCTTTTGATTTTGCATATCATAATACCCATGAGGAAAAGTAGCTTCATTTTGTGCAGAAGATTATCAGGTTTGCTATACTTTTTAGTGTATACTAATAAAGTATTTACAGTGCTTCGTTTTGTTTCTTGTTTTATTAATGGTACCATATATGAAACAAGAACAAATTTAGCTGAACTTAGCATTGAGAGAGAAATTATTAGACTATTAGATCATACACATATGTAAAAAAACATACGAGTAATTAAAAACAGAGAAAGAACCTTGATTGTGGAATACATTGCCAATTTTGTGCCCACCGGTATTTGTATGAAAACTTTGCCGCCGATATCAAATAATTTTTTGCTCCATTATCCCCGAGAGAAAAATACTGTTATACGTACAAACTAAGCATATCAAACCCAAATACAATGATGCGGAAATACTTGTATAAACTAAAACAATTGAAAAGCTAACACAAACCACTAAACCTCATTTTTTTAACCCTTCTTTTGTTAGTAGCATTCATGGCACACAATTGTATCTATAATTGTAGAGATGAGGATTCTTAGGGAGTAAAAAGTTGTTCACAGGAAAAAGTTTTGAAACGCTCAAACCAAATAATTTATGGGTCAGAAAAAGTTTCTAATTGCAAAGCATGCAAAATGCACAAGATAATCTGCGTCTGAAAGAAAGAATTACCATTTCCCTATCTCGAAGGTAAATTCCTTTGCACAGTGTGTCGTAGATGTCCTTAAACTTTTCCATCTTGTCGATTTTTGAGAAGTGGAGTATTTCTTCGTAGTCCCTAGGTAGTTTGGGCTCCCATGTTTCATAATCCTCCTATGTTTAAAGCAAAAATTATGGATTCATGCTCGTTGGATATATATTGAAGACATAAAAAAGTTACTTCTAAAATGATTAAGAAACAATACCAACAAACAAAATAACGAATGGTTTTCACATATAAATTTCCATAAATAAGAACATTTCTTTTTTTTTAAATGTCATTTGATTTCCACCTCTGTTTTTTAATTACTTTATTCGTTCCATGAATCCTAATGTTTATTTTCTTTTTAGATCTTTTTACAAAACACTAGATTATAGTATTAATTATTGGATGAAAGGTTTCAAATTACGGCTACACATAAATACATAAGAAGATTATCAACAAATGTATTGGAAAATAATAAAAATGCTTACTTGATATTGCCTTCTGGAGCTCTCTTACCACCACACGTGCCCTTGGCCTTCGGGACTTCTTGTAAGCCAAGCAACGAATGGCAATATCTGTGAATGTAGTCAATGATTTCTTATGAACTTGTTTCTCAATACCCTCAAAAACCAACTCATCCAGATTTCCTTCTTTGTATCTCCTTTTAGCCAAAGGGCCCAACGACTCAAACCGATCCTTACATCCCTCTCCCCACGCTAATCTCCCGTAGAATATCTCCATCAGTACCACACCCAATGCATATACATCTGAAGCAAGTTTCAACTTTCATGTCATTTTTGTCTTTGCACTCTGGGCCAATGTAGCCGAATGAGCCGTAAGCATAAGTTTTCTCGAATTCCGATGCTTTCTGTTCTTCGGTTTCGTCATCCGATTTCTCTTTGTGGGCTATATACCATGGATCCTCGCCTTGCCGTACCCTTTTCACTAACTCCAAATTAGAGATTATAGCCTTCCACTCACCATCTGTTAGAATGCTCTCACTTTTGATGCCTGTATGTATCATTACATATTCGCCTAATGTACCACCTTTATGAAGAAATGTCAACCCGGTAGCAACATCGATGCATATTTTGAGACGTTTCAACCAAGTAAGACTGGTATCTTTGAGATGCTCACTGAGTCTTCCGTTGGAAGCATGCTCGTGAACGATTATTTTTTCATTCATTTCGTCACAATAGCCTACTAAACGAATGATATTCTCGTGCTCATGCTCTAAAAGAACTTCAGACTCTACTATAAATTGGTTACTTCCTTCATCGCACTTGTTATGAAACCGCTTTACAACAACGGTTGTAAGTCCATCAGCATGTGGAATTTCTCCCTTATATTGCTTCCAGTATCTTCCTTCTCCAAAAACTGTATTATCACTAAAGTTTTGTGTACCCACTTTTATGTCTTCAAGTGATATTCGGATCTCTTCGTACCTTTCCTGTAAATCATGAGACTTTGAATCAACTTCATCATGCTCTTCTAAGCCAACCGGAAATTGGGCAATTTTCTTGGCTTTGGATCAGATGTCTTGTTTGTTTAATCTTTTGTTGCTATACTTAATTATTCTCTTCGTCCCAAAATTATATTCTAGATTATTATTTTCCAACATTTCAAATTTCAAATTAGTTAATAGTCTAATTCTAAAAATATTATAATCAAGTTTACAATTTTTGAATATCTCAAATTAGTCAATAGTCTAATTCTAAAAATAATTAAGGAATAGAGATACCCTCACTTGAAGGTGTTATTACAAAAAATAAATAAGTCGTAAATTATTTAGTTAAAGGTAAAATTAGCTTTAGGTAAAAAATAAAAGAAAAAACTAAAAGTTTTATTAAACAACGTGTTTTTTGTCAGTGATGTATAATATGAGACGGATTGAGTAGATAAGAGATGTTTATTGTTTTTTTCTATGATTCTTTTTCTTTTCCAAACATAATTTAATTCTACTATTACTAATTAGGTTTTGCTAACAGCAACCCTATGAGTTGTTTTTAAAATTGCCATAATTGAAATTAAATATTTAATTAACATAAAACTTTCCATGTTTAAATAACATAATTAATAATTCAACATTTAATTATGATAAATCATTCCATGTTTAACTACTTTTTCCATAATTGTAATACCGTATTGAAATTTAATTTTATACAAATGACAAGCCTTAAAAAACCATAGAGCTGCTGTTAGCAAAACCCTTACTAATTCGTATGATTGTCGAAATCTCGATTCTAATTTTATGATTGATTTTATGATACTGTGAAACAAAAACAATAGTAAGATATTTGCATGTTTAAGATTTTATAAAATCCCGATTTTAACTATAAGATATTAGGATCTATTATGATCTAATCTTATTTTTCAAGAACCACAAACTAAAATTTTTACAAACTTACAATATAATCTAAAACACAATGTGTTAACTTTCTTATACCTTTCATAAAAATAATATAGGACAATATTTTTTAAAATATTCATATAACTTTGTGTTGCTTAACGAAAAAAATTAATGGCAACAACTATTTTTTGAATTAAAAAAATATAATAGTTAAGCGATCATACTATTTCTAGTTTTTGGAATGAAAATATTTTTTGAAAAAAAAATGGGTGGTTGTTATATGGATAATCAAATCTGTAACCCTCAATTTGTAGAGTAATGATTGATTACTTTGTTTTGAGTAATGATTCATTTCATTATACTAAACTAAGCTTTGCTAATGATTATTTTTTCTTTTCTTTACCTCCTAATACCTCCAACGAAACATGCTCCAAGTATACCATGTCACCTTCACATAAAAGTGTTATTACAAATAATAAAGGAGTTGTAAATTATTTAGTTAAGGGTAAAATTATCATTGTGTAAAAATCAAAAGAAAAAACTGAAATATTAGTGTTTTTATTAAACAACGTGTTTTTTGTCTGTGAACTATAATATGGGATGGATGGAGTAAATAAGAGATGTTTATTGCTTTTTTCTATAATTCGTTTTCTTTTTCAAACATAATTTAATTCTACTATATACTAATTTGTATCATTGTCAAAATCTCGATTCTGATTTTATAATAATACGATTTTACGATTCTATGAAACAAAAACAATAGTAGGATCTTTGCATGTTTAAGATCCTATTAAGTCCCGATTTTAACTATAAGATATTAGGATCTACTATGATCTAATCTTACTTTTCTCGAACCACAAACTAAAAAACTACAAACTTACAATATAATCTAAAACACAATGCGTTAAATCTCTTATACATTTCATAACCATAATTTAGGACAACATATTTTAGAAATATTTATGTAATTTTGTCTTTATGATGCATAGTAATTAAAGATTTGTATAATATTACAAAGACTATTAGGAAAATCACATTATAGTAGAAACTTATGATCTTGATTATATTTTATAATCTCGATCTTGCAAAGATAAAAGATCATAAGTTTGAAAACCTTGCTAATTTGTATATTTATCTTGTTTAAGTCTATTTATGTAGTCGCTTTTGTTACTTTAGTACTTTATAATCATAGTGGAGATTTATAAACTGTTTTGAGGCTAGGGTATGATTTTATTTGGCATTACTATTTAATCATTTTTTCTGAATGATAATTTGTGTAACACTTATTTTATAATATATTTTTTAAAAATAAATATTACATTCCGTAAAGTTTAAAAAAGAAATTCACAAAATGAGGTGTACTAAAATGATTTGCTAAAAAAATTAGTGTTGATAAAATGATGATGTCACATCGTTATGTGGAAAGTTGTTTGTGAATATTTTGTGAATATAATATAAGTGATAGTATTATATTCAACTATTAAATATTTGACAAAAAACAAATCAACTTGTTTTGATCCGAACTTATTTGATCCGTTTAGCCGTTTAGGTACTAAATTTATTCCTATGCTTTGTGCAAATATATGGTGAGAAAAAATCGTATAACTTTGTTAAAAAAATCGTATAACTGTTATTTCCTAATAGATTTAGAGTTATGTTTGTTGGTATTTAAAAAAGGTCGGTATCTAATGTGGACATGTTGATTAAATTAAGTGGTGAAAGACCATTGTATAACGTATTAAAAGATGACAAATTGTTATGTAACAAGTAGTGTAAAACCCGCGCATTGTTGTGATTTCATGAAAAAAATGGTTTCATTTACATTGAGATAACATGAAAAATAAACTATACGATGTGAATTGTCCTTTAATCACAATAAAATTCAATATATATATATATATAACACTCACTTAATACTCTCATATATATTTCACTACTAGAGAATTTGAAATAGAGCCTCTTAATAGAGCCTATTTTAGTGAAAATGGGCTTTAAAAATAATTTGATATAGAACCATGATTTTTATACCAATACCGGGATTTATTGTTAAATATCTTTAGTTCCGTGTTTTCTTCCATAGAATAGGGCTCTATTGTCTGAAAAACTTGAAACTTTTAGGCGGCTTTTTTCCTTACTCGGTTTTTATTCCTTATTTTAATCATATTTAAATAACTCTAAACTTTCCCCCCTTTCACTTTCACTAACCCTAACCCTCTAACCTTATTATTGCAGCTTATACCTCCCACTTAGCCACCGTCACACACCAATACCATCGATCACCACCTTCGAACACCATTACTGTCACGCATATATGCCACCTTTACACGCAACCAAGCGACTAATCCAGTTAGGAGGTACAAAACTGTTATAATTGATGTTGTTGTTCAATTAACTATTTAATATTATTAATGTTACTTTTAAGTTTATCATGTAATAATTTGTGTTTATTTATACGATTTTTGTATTGTTAGGTGATAAAATTATTCCATAAATGGGCATTTGTTGTCAAAATTAAGGGTTTTAGGAGTAGTGTTTTTTGTCATAAATATAGTGATGATTTAAAGCGAGGGATTATGATAGTTTATGTTAATTTATTGTTTTTATGTAGACTGAAGTCGAAAATAAACGTTCTCGCTTGTTTAATCAAGTTATTGTTGTGTTAGAAGATATGTTTGAATTCATGCTATGAAATAGATAATCATTGTATTTATTTGATGTCTAATGCACTTAGTTTAGTTATATACTTACATAAAAGGTGTTCATGGTGCAAACTCGTGTATCTATGAAGATTGGATAAAAAGATGAGTGTTGTGTTAGTCAACTTGGCTTTCCGTGTGCCCCTTTTGTATGAATTTAGAAATTTTGAATAGGCTGAGCATACCAAGGTTGATTAAAATTTTGTAATGTGACTTGGCTCACGAGTGTTACTAAATATGATGCTAAATTAGTAAATTGGTATCTTATACTTTCAGTAGTGTTGTTTTAGAAGCATTGGCATCACTAACCAACTATAATATTGTTGTGATTTACATTCTGTAATGTTATCTAAAAACGGATCTCTTGGTACCTTAAGAATACCATTCACATGGGACCCGGATATCCGAAGGAAATCGGTTTTCATCTAATAGCTTTTTCAGATTCTGATCATGCAGGTTGACTTGATACTAGAAAGAGCACTTCTGGTGGCGTACAATTTTTAGGGGAAGACAAGCTCGTGAGTTGGTCATTATCTTGAATTCTGACATGATGAATTGTGCTTTTACAATTGAGGAAGTGATCTACCTCCTAAACCATGGGGATGAGCTTGGTCCTTAGCTGGTCCTAGTCCTTTCGGAACCGGCATCTTCTGAGCACAAGTGATGTAGTTGAAGCTTCTGAAACAACCAAAACTAGGGAAATCGTTCCCAAAAATAATACAACTTCAGGTGTAAACACAGATACACTTGGGAGACCTGTACCTTCTAGGTCATGCGAGTAACGACCAACATACGGAGGTAACTACTATTTCATCTTTGTAGAAGATACTTTATATGGGCTAATTGTATAAGAAGGGGTGATATTCTATTTCCAACTCTACTGTTCATAACCAAATTTTTTAGACTTGTTCTTTCTTTATGAAAAATAAAATGTTATATGAAATACAAGTTTGACAAATATTGGATATTCCTTGACTCAAATCGCTAACTTATAGATGACGAATAGGTTTGTTTGCAAATTGCTCTACTTAATCAAGGGATTGGTAATATTCTAAATCATATTTCTTTAGTTGTATGTATATATTTCAATTTTTGTATTTATAGCCGATCTATTTATCTATATTATGTCCTGTGTGCGGGTTATGGACAGGAAGTTAAGGTTTTTATGGTGAAATGGGGTCTTATAATAGTGGTGGGTCATAACTAAAGTGTTTGTTGTATGGCGATGCGTGTACTCGGGGTTGTGAAGTCCTATAATAGTGGTGGGTTATAACTAAAGTGTTTGTTGTATGTCAATGTGTGTACTTGGGGTTGTGAAGTCTTATAATAGTGGTGGGTTATAACTAATGTGTTTGTTGTATGTCAATGTGTGTATTCGGGGCTGTGAAGTGCTCAAAACATTAAGACTTATTGAATAAATGGTTGAAAAGTATATCAATTACACTTTAAATTTTACTAGTGATTAAGTTTGTTTAAGTGGCCAAATGGGTAAATTTATAAAATAAAAAGTTAATATAATAGAAAACAGGTTGGATTGGTGTAACGAGCTGAAAGTAGCCAAAACTATACTTATAATGCAAAAATCACCTAAATCATTCTTTGAACGTATAGATGATTGTTGTGATAGTTTTTGTAAGCAAAGAAAAGTTTTGGCAAAAACGTGCTCTGTACCTAACTGGCTGGTCTGTCTAGACTCCCACAAAATATATTACCCATTTTCACTCAAGAGCATTTTAACTGTTATCCACTCCGTTTTTTTTTCTGTTTTGCAACCTCTAGTGATAATTGTTCCATTTATTATGATCAGGCTAAAAAAAGAGGGTGTTTGGTAACCACTCATTTTGACCTAACCAAAGAGAGGCGATCAATGCAACAATAAGTGGGAAGGATGTTTTTGTTTTAATGCCAACTCGAGGTGGAAAAAGCTTGACCTATCAGGTATTGTGTTTTGACGTTAGTTAATCTAAGGAGCTTAGTATACGGCTAATAGTAATAACATATTTGGACATTATCTTAATTCTTAACTGTTACATGCTGTACTGGTAATCGAGATTTTGACAAAACAAAAACATGCTATCCACCTTTTGAAGATACACTCACATTAACTCTTTGATTAACCTGTCAATGTAAAATCAAGAAACAAATACGATCAGCTTCTTACATTTCTAAATTATTGGATTCTTTTAGTCTAGGATTGATGTTCTTTGTTATGAATAATATGTAATGCTTTGATGTATCTTACACGATGCTTCCATTGCAGCTCCCTACTCTCATCTGTTATGGCTTAACATTGGTTATCTCGTCTCTTGTTTCATTGATTCAAGATCAAATTATGCACCTCTGGCAGGTAAGCATTTGTATTTCTTATGCGTTAACATTGATTAAGTTTACTTGATATTCATTCCAAGTATTTTAACGGTCAATTAATTTAAGAATACCATAATATCTTTTTGGTTTGCACTATAGGCAAACATTTCTACGACTTACTGATATGAGTGATTTTACTCATATCATTTATGTCTAAAAACAATGAATAAATGCATATAATTTTTAAATATTGTCTTGTATATGCTTGTTTTGTTGTTTGATGTGTGTAGGTACTCAAGTTCGCGAAAACCGGCAAAAAACGACAAAAGAATGAAGAAAAGATCAACAAAGCCAATTTCAAGTTCGATTCTAGCGGATTTAATCATTTATGAAGATTTTGGGCCAAGTGGGTCCCATATTTTGTTAATGGGCCCAAAAAGCCCAATAAGGAAGCAAAGTATTATTTACCTTTGGTAAATTAGCCCATCAAAGGCCCAAGATTAATGATTATGGGCAGATTTATGAAGATTGGGCCAAAAGCCATTAACTTGGAGTTGTTATATGGGACATGTGTAATGGGCTTCAAAACCCATTATGATTGACAGTTAAAAAAACAAAAACGTGCAAGTTATAAAGATAAACGTTTTGTTTATTTACCTTTTTGTCAAAACATAACTCATTCATTTACCACCCACACATTATTTATTCGATGAAAACAAAGTTTCATCTCCTTCTCTCTCCCAAACCTGTAAAACTTTTACTCTTCACCAAACCCTAATCACAAAATTACCCAATAACTTTTGGGGGTTTTATTGGATTCGTGTGATTCACACGTTTGGTAAATAAATCCCCAATTATTTCGGATATAGAAGATGGAGCTTAAAGGGTGATGTGGCTACCTTTATACTATCTGATTGGTTAATACACCTCACCAATCACTAATCCACCAATAAAAGAGAGCCACATCATCACTAAACTAGCACAACTAGCACACTCGGATGCCATGTTGGCGATCCGTGTACTAGTGTGCATAATCTCAGCCGTTGATCATAGAGAAGAAAGAGAAAAGAAGGATCGAAGGGCCAAGAATAAAGATGCTTCTCAACAAACCTCCTCAGCAAGCCTTGGGGGTTGGCTATAAAACCCCCCAAATATTTATATAATTTTCATTCCAATTTTTCTTTAAAAGTCATAATGTTAAAATAGATTTAGGAATATTTTGTAATTTCTTTTTATTGTCTTGTAATCATTTTTGGAGATTAATAAAAGTTAACTTTGAGTAAATTTGTGTTAAATTTATTTACTGTTGAGTTTATTTGCAATTATTTCTTAATTAATCTATTTAATATTATATGAAAAGTAATTCAGTTAAGCTTGCTCAATAGCTTTAATTAAATTATCTTTGAGAAATTTAGAAGATAAACTTCCCCACTGGAAGTTTATATTAAACTAGTTCGGATGATTTTGATGATTTGTGTAATGAAGTTTAATGGTGAGTTGATCCGGTTCATTAAGACAGCTCAGCGTTGATCTTCTTCCCAGTGGTTCCTACAAAAGGTTTGACTCAATTTAATTTTTACGTTACTTAAGTTGTTTAGATAAATGTTTGATGTTATATGATGTTTACTGTTAGTTTCTTGTTTTTCTGATATAATTTGCTTATTTGTTTTAATGATTTGAATTGCATAACTGATTTGTGTTAAGTTTTTAATCTGCTACTTTAAGTGATGAATCTGTTTTACTTAAGGAATTTTTTATTTGAGTTGAATGCTGATAGAAAGAGGGATTTGGATTAATCTGTGATATGTGGGGTTTTAATGCAAGTTATGAGCTATTTTAGTAGTCTTATATTTTATAATTGTCAAATGCTAGCTAATTTGTTGTTTTAGAAGATTAATAACTGCTTTTGTTAAAATGATTTATAAGATGCTTAATTTGCTAGGGCTTAATTTCAGTTAATAAGTTTGGGTATAATTTGGGATTCTTAATCTGAGTTTAGAACTAATTCAGAATAATTTGCTTTAGGAGTTGATAGGAATTAAGTCTTCTAGTTTGTGTATTGTTAATATGAGATTTCACACGAGTTTGTGTAACAGATGTAAGTTTTTACTGGTTACTTAATTAGCTGATTTATGATCTGATTTGCTGTTATATTATTCTTTGCTGAGTTGGTTTTATTTGCTGGTAATTGTGTTATTTAGCTTATATTATTGGTTTTGTTGATTTTCAAATGCAATCAGCTTCAACTGACCTGATAGCTCAAAGCTGATTCCTATAATTTCCCAAAATAATATTTTCATCACAAAAGTCACCTCCTGTGACGTTTAACCTTTTGTTGTCAAAAATATTTCACAAAAAAAAATAATGTCCCTCATGGGATCCGAACCTATGACCTCCTGGTCACAGGCCAGACGTGTTGGCCAATTGTCCTAGCTTGTCTTTTGTTTACAATTCTAGTTTGTTCAATTAATATAGTATTAATTGTGACTGTCAGTTTTTAGTTAAATTTAATTACATAGTTTTAATTAGTTTTACTTTTTACTTTATAAAGATTAAATAATAAATAAATAAAAACAAAATATAAAAAATGTTTTTATTAATTTTAGAATTTTAATTAGTTTTTAAATAATTAGATTTTAATAAAGTTAGTTTTTAAATAAATTAGATTTAGTTAATTTTTAGAAGTAAAATAGTTTTTAATAGATTTTTAAAATAGTTTAAAAGTAATTTTACTTAAATAGATAAGTTTTTATTTGATTTTATTTAAATAGTTTAAATTTTAAATAGCTTTAATTTTTAAATAGTTATCTTTAGATTAAATAATTCGGGAACGATTCATGCACTTAGTTTTAAATTGGTAGAATTAATTTTAGTTTTGAAAACCGAAAACCAATTCGAATCAATTATCCAAATCGAAACAAAACGTCTCAAATTCACTCGATCTTCATGTATAACGAACTTGATTCATCATCGTGAATTAATTAAATCCGTCTTTGGTAAAGTTTAGACTATTACTTTTTCCTAAAGGTAATTTTCTAGCTTACCCTATAACGTATCTAATTAACATATACTATCCACATCCACATCGAAAAAATTTGGCGCCGCTGCCGGGGATCTTGTGTACGATTCGTCTTGTTGAGATTTGTTGATCGTTGATTTGAAAACCCTTTCCGTCCTCGGAAAGTTTTGTTATTTTTCTGTTATATAGTATGTATCGGTTTTCGTGTTTTTTGTGTTTACTATATTGTATTACGTAGAACAATACATTTACCTACTTTCAAATAAGACCTTAGTTGAGATTTCATCACCTAGCTATTGTATTCGAATCCAAAACGAAAAAAAGGGACCAATACATAAATACTAATAAGAAGTTTGAACTCGATTTATACAAACTATAAGGTGGGTATAAGGCGACGTGCTATAAAAGGCCGTCTAAGGAAAAAGGTTTTTAAGTGCTTTGTGCCACCTCGTTTCCCCGCTTGCTTGTGCGTATATTGAGAGAGACGACCGATTATTGGTTTGCCAACTCAAGTAATATTAAATCTTATTTTTGTTGTTTACTTATTGAACCTCGAGACGTGTAGGTTTTCATCTATCGTTTCAAAGTCGACCGAGGGTAATTTAATTCCATAGTAATTATCCTTATTCCTTGTTTTTGTCAATCTTTGATTGATATATAAAAAATACCAAAAATAATCTTCTTAATCCTCTATCATGTTTAATTCTTTTTCTCCTCACCCTCCAATTTTTAATTCTTCCATGAATTCCTTCGTCAATTGTGTAGGGTGTGGAGAACCGTTATATGGTCTTTTACCATGTCGGTGGTGTACGTGTGAGCGTTGTGGAAATGATTTACATCACGATTTACGAGTTGGATTTTGTCCTTGTTCTAATGAGATTACTTCATGTGGAAACCCGAATTTTTCAAATAATTCTCTCGATTTCTATCCACTTCCACACCCCACATACGAGACACCCTCGTGTGAGTTTTGTGGAAATGATTCTCATATAGGAATTAATTGTTCGCATCGATTCTCGCTTAATTACGAGCAAGAACTGAGCTACAATCAAAACTTTAATGATAATTGTTATCCACAAGATTTACCGAGTTTATCACAACAACATCCTTATTGTGAGTATTGTGCAGGTCCTCAAGAGAGTTTTTGTTGTCAACCGAGAAATCAAAATTTTTATGAGCCTAGTCCTTGCGATAATTTTATTCCCTCCGGTTTTGACCAATCCCCACAATTTTCTCTCGTGAGTGAGAATTTTAAACGACTTGAAACAATGTTCCAACAAATAATGAATCAAAGAAATATTAAATTTGTTGAAAAAAGCATTGAAGATATGTTGCTTGAAAGAGACAAATTAATCAAGAGATTAATGATATAACTAATGAATTAGGAAGTCGTAGATTTCATGGAGAAATAATTGAGGAGGGATTTAAAGGAGATTGTGAACTTAAGATTAGAAAACTTTCGCAAGATTATAATGGTTTAAACATTGAAATTCGAAAGAAAGAACAAGCTCAGAAGGAAGAAAAATATCTTGCCACTCGTGAACTCGAGCGTTCTCTTCTTATTGACGATGACGAGGATAGTACTATTTCTTTGAGAGATCTTATTGCTCTACATCCTTCGTCTAGTGCAATCGTACTTACTTTTCATGTCTTGCTGGCTATGGAGCATGAGAATTCACCCATCCTAGATAATGAGGAAATCTCTCATGACATCATTACTCCTATTCATGAATCTTCCACCATGGAACCCGAAAATTCTATAAGCAAGGGGGACGAGCATGTTAGCACTATTCCGGACACAGAATCGGACGAAGTAATTAAGTCTAGTGTTAAAATCATTGTCCAAAACCCAAGAGAGTTTGACGGTATTTCCAATGAAACGTGTGATTAGCCACAATCTGATGACTCTACTTCTTCCAATCACTTTGAGATTTTCTCCAATTCTAATGATGAAAATTGTGATGGGAATGAAGATTTTGAGAATGATTCGACTTCTAGTGAATTTTCTAATGAGGAGTTCTCCGACGAACTTTCTTATAAAGATGATATTCACGACTCGGATTTTGAGGGGTTTCCCGATGAACCTACTCTTCTTCACCCATTTCCACCAGGAAATAAGGATGATAGTGATCCGATTTTTGAGAGGTTCACCTTTGAACTTGCTCCTTTAGACCCATTTCCACCGGGAAATGAGGTTGATTTGACTATTCCGATCCTTGAGAAGTTCACCGATGAACTTACTCATTTAGATGTGAAAGACGTGATTCTTCGTGAGAAATTATCCAACGTCTATCTTCTCATTTCTAAGATCGAGACTTTGAATTCTAAGCCTAATGCCAAGTCTTTCTCTCCATCTCCTATTCCCGTTGAGGATAGTGATCCGCTTATGGAGGAGATTGACAATTTTCTTGCTTCTAATGATTTGATACCACCGGGTATTGATGAAATTGACCCGGAGGGGGACGCTCTCTTTTTAGAAATTTTACTTGATGATGATTTCGTCCCAAGTCCTACTCCCACCCACTTTGACCTTAATGTGCGAGTTTTTCATGTGTCTCATATTGAGTACCATGACCCGATTGATCACATTTCTAAGGGTGATGTGGTCGTTAAAGCTAAGAATGTTGATTCCACTATGTATGAAACTTTTACCACACCTTTACCATTTGCT
Source organism: Glebionis coronaria (assembly GCA_025667525.1). Classification (NCBI taxonomy): domain Eukaryota; kingdom Viridiplantae; phylum Streptophyta; class Magnoliopsida; order Asterales; family Asteraceae; genus Glebionis; species Glebionis coronaria. The sequence goes on from CM046874.1 coordinate 648,251,684, forward strand.
TTATATAATATTGGATTAGCATGGGGGGCCGACACTGTGTTGTCTATTCCTTTCTCTCCCGAGGACGAGGTATTCGACCCTGGAATCGTTGATTTAGGGAAATCTCGGTCTTTCACCGATGCAATAATTGAAAGACTTTTCGATCATCTTGGTGCGAGTTTATCTCGGGGAGCATGCTTTATCCATATCTTGATTTGTGATTACCATCACTTTTTGGAGATTTGTGTTGGAGTTTTATCCTTTCGTTTGTCATCCGACAACGAGGATGTAATCTTTGACCCCGACATCGCACTTTATCTTGAATTTTATTCCAATTTGCCGGTTTTTACCATTTTCCCTAAGGACCAATGAATGCGGGGATCGAGTCGAGCTCATGACTCGGTTAACAAAAAACGAGGTGCCTTGTGGGGGAGTCCCATACATTCTATCTTCTTTCTATTTTCTAACACTAATAAGGCTTGATCTTTTAAGCTCGTGCTCGTGTTTTGTTGTGTTGTGAATCTTAGGTATGACCCTAGTCATTGAAGACTCTCGTGTTCGGTTTTTGCCGGTCCACTTGATCTTTCATTCTTTGATTGCCAAAAAGGGGCACACTCTTTATCCTTTGATTTTTTATCGACTAACGTTTTATCTTGAGGCATAATTAATAAACGGATTATAGATTTATGTGCTCTTTCCATGTTAGGATTTTGCATTAGACTCTTCGTATTTTAGCAAGGGGGTGTTACTCTTGAGCTAAGAAACATTGAGGACAATGTTTGGTTTTATCATGGGGGAGTCAATCGATATAATCGATTGCTATTGCCTTTGTCGTGTCTAAACGTAATTGTTTTTCTCGTTTTTCATAAAAAATTTAAATTTTTAGTGTTATTTTTAAGTTTTAATAAAGAAAATAAGTGCTTTTGACACGAATGTAGGCTTTCCGTTGGTGAAAATAAAAATAGTTTTTGACTCGACTCGGTTTTTACCTTAGCTCTTCCTTAACGTGTTTGAATTAAGTTTTGCTAGGCTTTTATATAGGGAGCTTTAAAATGCGAAAGTCTTAACTCATACGGGTTAAGAACAAGAACTTTTCGCAAGTTCCTATAATTGATCCTAGAAAGTCGTTTATCAAGGGAACTTTAAAACGCAAATTCTAAAACTTGAAAAAGTATAAGAAGATGAAAGATCCTATAGATGACTTGAAAACCCAAAACTTTGATTTAATAGGCTAAGTATCCATTGATTTCATATTTTTGGAATTTTACAATATGGAGAACAAGAGATGATAGAGTTTAATCATAAGTTTCTAAGGTTAATTCTTCTTTGTGTAAGTATTTTTGTGTTTGATTTAATCTCCTCGTATTTATTTTTCACACTTGAATAATAATTGCTTAATAAATGAAGTTTTTAGCGGTTTAGTCTTAATATCTTAACTCGTAACTCCTTTGTTCTCTTCCCTTGTAATTAAAGTGAGAACACATTAAGGGTGTCAGCGTCATGGACTTTTGATCATGGATTTCGGAAATTTGGCTTACTATATATATCATATTAATAAGAAGAATAAATAAAAACATGTTCTCTAGGAGCCTTCGGGTGGGAGTCATGTAGCACTAACCTTGTCATTAGAGCCTTAGGGTGTATGGCATGGGGACATGTTTAATAAAAATTGCTTCATCATCATGATCCATAAGGTGGGATGGTGAATGTCAATTCCCTTATTTTTGTCCAAGGAGCCTTCGGGTGTGGATTTTAAATAAGGAGCACAATTGCATCTTAAAGAGCCACAAGGTGTTATGATGTAGTTGTTGCTAACTCCGTTAATAAGGTCATAATTGACTTTGGAGGTTTTATTGTTGCTTTTAAGTAGTCCTATTAGCCAAATTTCGGGTCCGGTATTTATCCCTTAAATCGTGTTAAGTTATCCTTGATGTGGGCTTTCTTTAGTGACAACGGTTTTTGAATTTGAGTTTAGATTTTGAGTGTTGAGTTTACACCGTTCTTGCCTTCATTTTTGGAATAATAAATATCAAATAAGTCAAATGAGCCTTTGGGTGAATGACAAATAAAATCTAGAGATACAATTAGGAATAATAGGAGATTGAGTTTAACACAAATTACTTGTATGAGTTGTTTTAATTTTGGGGCTTATGATTGACAATGATCTTGTTTTTACACTTGGCATGGAAAAGAGAAAAGTCGGGGACGATGAATCTATTTGAGTTTTATGATCCTAAAAGTTATTTTTCAATAATGAAAGCAATACATTATGTCTTTGCAAAATAAAGTGTCAAAAAGTTGAATAATGGTGTAGTTAGAGTTTTATTTTATCATTGCGTGAGGACACGGTAATTGCTTAGCAAGGGGGAGTTTGATATGAGTGATTTTACTCATATCATTTATATCTAAAAACAATGAATAAATGCATATAATGTTTAAATATTGCCTTGTATATGCTTGTTTTGTTGATAGATGTGTGTAGGTACTCAAGTTCGCGAAAACCAGCGAAAAACGACACGAGAATGAAGAAAAGATCAACAAAGTCAAGTTCAAGTTCGATTCTAGCGGATGTAATCATTTATGAAGATTTTAGGCCAAGTGGGTCCCACATTTTGTCAATGGGCCCAAAAGCCCAATAAGGAAGCAAAGTATTATTTACCGTTGGTAAATTAGCCCATCAAAGGCCCAAGATTAATGATTATGGGCGGATTTATGAAGATTGGGCCAAAAGCCATTGACTTAGAGTTTTTATATGGGACGTGTGTAATGGGCTTCAAAACCCATTATGATTGACTGTTAAAAAAACAAAAACGTGCAAGTTATAAAGATAAACGTTTTGTTTATTTACCTTTTTGTCAAAACATAACTCATTCATTTACCACCCACACATTATTTATTCGATGAAAACAAAGTTTCATCTCCTTCTCTCTACCAAACCTGTAAAACTTTTACTATTCACCAAACCCTAATCACAAAATTACCCAATAACTTTTGGGGGTTTTATTGGATTCGTGTGATTCACACATTTGGTAAATAAATCCCCAATTATTTCGGATATAGAAGATGGAGCTTAAAGGGTGACGTGGCTACCTTTCTACTATCTGATTGGTTAATACACCTCACCAATCACTAATCGACCAATAAAAGAGAGCCACGTCATCACCAAACTAGCACAACTAGCACACTCAGATGCCACGTTGGCGATCCGTGTGCTAGTGTGCATAATCTCAGCCGTTGATCATATAGAAGAAAGAGAAAAGAAGGATCGAAGGGCCAAGAATAAAGCTTCTCAACAAACCTCCTCAGCAAGCCTTGGGGGTTGGCTATAAAAACCCCCAAATATTTCTGTAATTTTCATTCCAATTTTTCTTTAAAAGTCATTATGTTAAAATAGATTTTGGAATATTTGTAATTTCTTTTTATTGTCTTGTAATCATTTTCGGAGATTAATAAAAGTTAACTTTGAGTAAATTTGTGTTAAATTTATTTACTGTTGAGTTTATTTGCAATTATTTCTTAATTAATCTATTTAATATTATATGGAAAGTAATTTAGTTAAGCTTGCTCAATAGCTTTAATTAAATTATCTTTGAGAAATTTGGAAGATAAACTTCCCCACTGGAAGTTTATATTAAACTAGTTCGGATGATTTTGATGATTTGTGTGATGAAGTTTAATGGTAAGTTGACCCGGTTCATTAAGATAGCTCAGCGCTGATCTTCTTCCCAATGGTTCCTACAAAAGGTTTGACTCAATTTAATTTTTACGTTACTTAAGTTGTTTAGATAAATGTTTGATGTTATATGATGTTTACTGTTAGTTTCTTGTTTTTCTGATATAATTTGCTTATTTGTTTTTAATGATTTGAATTGCATAACTGATTTGTGTTAAGTTTTTAATCTGCTACTTTAAGTGATGAATCTGTTTTACTTAAGGAATTTTTTATTTGAGTTGAGTGCTGATAGAAAGAGGGATTTGGATTAATCTGTGATATGTGGGGTTTTAATGCAAGTTATGAGCTATTTTAGTAGTCTTATATTTTATAATTGTCAAATGTTAGCTATTTTGCTGTTTTAGAAGATTAATAACTGCTTTTGTTAAAATGATTTATAAGATGCTTAATTTGCTAGGGCTTAATTTCAGTTAATAAGTTTGGGTATAATTTGGGATTCTTAATCTGAGTTTAGAACTAATTTAGAATAATTTTTTTAGGGGTTGATAGGAATTAAGTCTGCTAGTCTGTGTATTGTTAATATGAGATTTCACACGAGTTTGTGTAACAGATGTAAGTTTTTACTGGTTACGTAATTAGCTAATTTATGATCTGATTTGCTGTTATATTATTCTTTGCTGAGTTGGTTTTATTTGCTGGTAATTGTGTTATTTAGCTTATATTATTGGTTTTGTTGATTCTCAAATGCAACCAGCTTCAACTGACCTGATAGCTCAAAGCTGATTCCTATCAATTCCCAAAATAATCTTTTCATCACAAAAGTCACCTCCTGTGATGTTTAACCTTTTGCTGTCAAAAATATTTCACAAAAAAAAAATAAAAAAAAAATAATGTCCCTCATGGGATTCGAACCTGTGACCTCCTGGTCACAGGCCAGACGTGTTGGCCAATTGTGCTAGCTTGTCTTTTGTTTACAATTCTAGTTTGTTCAATTAATATAGTATTAATTGTGACTGTCAGTTTTTAGTTAAATTTAATTACATAGTTTTAATTAGTTTTACAAATTTTACTTTATAAAGATTAAATAATAAATAAATAAAAACAAAATATAAAAAAATGCTTTTATTAATTTTAGAAATTTAATTAGTTTTTAAAAAAATTAGATTTTAATAAAGTTAGTTTTTTAAATAAATTAGATTTAATTAATTTTTAGAAGTAAAATAGTTTTTAATAGATTTTTAAAATAGTTTAAAAGTAATTTTACTTAAATAGATAAGTTTTTATTTGATTTTATTTAAATAGTTTAAATAGCTTTAATTTTTAAATATTTATCTTTAGATTAAATAATTCGGGAACGATTCATGCACTTAGGTTTTAAATTGGTAGAATTAATTTTAGTTTTGAAAACCGAAAACCAATTCCTCCTTTACTACTTGAACTATCAAGCGTTCGTCGTATCGTTTAGCAGGAAAGTCAGACAGGCCAGGCTCCTTAAGCATAGTTAAGTAAGTTAGAAAGCCGATTCCTGTCCTTTTCTTATATTAGCGAAAACTCTTCTTTCCTAAAATCTTTCAGTTTCTTTATAGTTTTAAATTGTTATCCAGGAAAACGGCTTGGTATGGTATAGCATCCTTTCCGAGCGAGCCTCTGGGATCTCCTATAAACCCCCATGATGTGGTAAAGGGAGGATATTAGGGGAAGCAGTGAGTGGAGATTCCCCTGCGGAGAGCCGGATGAGGGGAGACCCTCACGTCCGGTTCGGAGGGCGGGCGAATCAATTGTCCAAATCGAAACAAAACGTCTCAAATTCACTCGATCTTCGTGTTCAACGAACTTGGTTCATCGTCGTAAATTAATTAAATCCGTCTTTGGTAAAGTTTAGACTATTACTTTTTCCTAACGGTAATTTTCTAGCTTACCCTATAACGTATCTAATTAACATATACTATCCACATCAACATCACTTACTTAAGTGTGAATATGGATGTCGACCAGATATTTTACGAAAGATATGCTCAGAGGACTGTAATTACAAGCTACTGTATTTGACCTCGGCGAAAGTGGAAAAGTAAGTGTTTGTTATCTGTCTCTTAACAACTAGTCTTTATAACAAGTATCCCGTTATGTTTCACAGTTTAATTATCTCATATATTATAATAGTTTCTTGAAAATATAACGTAGGAAGGTGATAAGTAACTAATGATAAATTTAAATAAGTTGACTTTTAAATATGTTTTTCTGTTAAATATGATGATGGGAAAACTAGAATATGGTGTTCTTTTCCCGAGAACACATAACACAGTCCAAGAAGACTTGAGGTACAATGTTTTTTAGTTATCTATTGTGAACCTGCAAATGAACTTATCATTTCACTTGTTTTAATGCACACTAGTGATTCTTAATACATACACCCTCTTTATAGTATATGCAGGTTTGTATCTAACCCGTGTTTGTATGCAGGTTTTAATTCTAACCCTATGCACCTTACTTTCTATTACACTTTGTAGTTTCAACCCATCTACGCAATGAAAAAAATGAGAATTACAGTGACGTCAATGGTGTATCTTTTACTTCAGTTATTTTTAAGTAGTTAATAAAGTTGGCATGTATGTTTTTATATGGGTTATTTTAAAGAGTAGATAAATAGTAGGTAAGCTCAATGTATCAACACAATTCAATTGTAAACTTGCAATCTCAATGGATCTTTCTTATTTGCATCAATAGTATGCTCATTTCGAAAAAGAAGAGCAACAACTTCACTCATGGCTGAAATTATCTCACAAACATTTTTCTTTATTTTTTAAATTGACGTAGAGACATGTCATCAAGAAGAAAACCGGACACTATTACCTCGAATAAAGCTCGTTTTTTAAACAGGGTTGTATCCGTGTTTCGCATAGAGTCCCTCCCCTTTTGAGTCCCTTTGAAAAAACGGTCTTTATGGCTATTTCCAACAGGGCTCTATTAACTTTTTTGTAATAGTGTTTGTAAGAGAGAATGGGATATAATTTGAAAAAATTTGTGAGACGTGATATAGTTTAGAAAATTGTTGTGGTCCTTCTATAACATGTTCAATTTTATTGCTTTTTGTCCATTCAAACTTTACACTAGACGATTACCCGTACACAAAAACGAGATTTATAGTGACAAGCTTTATAGTCGTGGTATTTTGGTTATTTTATGGTGATTATGCTGAAAGAACAAGGTCTAATTGTGATCAAACAAAATGTGAAGGACTAAAAGTGGCTAAAGATAAAAGTTGTAAGACAATGGTGTGTTGTGACAATAAACAAATCTCAAGAACTAGAAACGTTTCTTTGATCAGCCTATATAACATGAGCCTTTGGCTATGGTTTGGTAGTTGTTGTCTAGTCCTCTTATTGAGTTCATTTGTTTTCCTCTCTTTTTCATTCTAAATCGTTCAGTTAAGAAATCTTAGGTATTAACAAGTTATCATTCCTGATAACTTGTAGTGTCTTGATCAATGTTTATTGATCGTAGTCAGTTAGAGTGATTCTTATAGTCTGACAATGGGAGAATCCTTCTTTTGTATTACTATCACTTGTTTGAGGACTAGTTGTTTGTGTAAATGTTCAGTTATATTATATTACACTTAGGGTGGTTGGTTGTGTGCAGATTTGAGTTGCTCTTAACTGTTTCTACTATTAGGATGGTTAATGTTGTTCATATTTCTCATCTTAAAATTACTATGGGACATCTTAATGGTACTATTGCCACAATAAGTCATGTTGGAACTTGTGTTGATCCCAAACTTAGATCGATTAAGCTTTGTGTATACGAGATAAGATCAAGTAATACACGTAGAGAAACCTTTGCTTATGAATAAAGTAACTAAGTGTTATGCGGAATTAACACTTAATCTAAAACACAAAGATGTTAAACAAACTTTCACTTGTATTAGAATGATCGAACTTGATTACAATGAAAGAGGTTTAACTTGTGAAAACTTATGAAAACTAATAATAACTTTAACCTAAAAGATCTTCTTTTATAGAACAAGAAGTCTTGTACAATAAGCTACGAATCAACTATTCTAGGTAAAGATAATAATAGAAAATACAATGTCGAGCTTATCTTTACCATACACAAATAAAGAAACAAATAAACAAAAAGATTCGTATGAAGATATATTCCATCAGTGCTAATCCTCAAGGCTATCAGCGTTGACTTCTTCAATGTCAACGCTTGGCTGTCAGCGTCCAATATTATCCTATCAGCGTTTGGATTCTTCTTATCAGCGTCTAGTGAACTGACCCATAATTTATTCCCAACAATCCTCCCCTAAACTTGATATCTATTCCAATGATCAGGTTTCTGAATAAAAACTTAAGGCTTAGGAGGAATCTTGCAAAAACTTCTTATGTTGGTGATAAACATATCTAATCAAGTCCTTCGCCACGTCACTAGTATAATCAATCTCCAAGGGTGTCTCCATCATCTTCTCCAACACTTCTTTGGACAAGAAATAGTCAGCATCCACAAGTAGATACTCTGAAAACTTTGTAGAGCTCAAATGAAACACACCACAAGTAGAATAAAGCCTCCAATGAAGATTACTGAGATCATCTTCAAGATCCTTCCATATGGCAGGATCTGCTTCCTTTGGACCACACAAAGTCAAAAATGTGTTCCATAGTCTTATTCCATTTGCTGAAGTAGGTGCTTCAGCTGTATACTTGGCCTCTACTAATCTCCATAGATGCACCAAGTCTTCTCTGTCTATGCTTGCAAAAATAGAAATAACTGAAGTGAAAGTATGTACCTCCTTTCCAAACCTGCCAATCTTCCAAAATCCACACTCATCTTCATCAAAACTGATGATTGGATTTCTGTCATCTAGAGGTACTACATTAACCAAATCTGAAGCTTCCAATGGAGAAAGCTTGAGATGCTTCCTTATGACACCTTCAGTTGGATAATACACATCCATATCTTTTAGAAATTGGAGAGGATCTCCTTTCTTCACTGGTCTTTGAGCAATCCTCATTTCCTTTTGAATCTGCATTTCCTCAGCAAGCTCTTGTTTCCTTTCTTCTGAAAGAAACAGGTAGACATTATTTTCTTGCACATTCCTCCAAATAGGATGTGCCCTATACTCTAACTCCTCAAAAGATAAAGCCAGCAACTTCTTGTATGTCCATCTAGGTTGATGGCATCTAAGCAACTTGTAGTACAACTGCCTTCTATCTCTTTTGAGCCAAGTCTTGACCTCTTGTGCATTAAACCTCAAAATCACCTTTATATCATCTTGTACCCTGAGAAGAACTTCCAACCCCCAAATTTGATCTGATAAGCTCATTCCTGGGTTGTCCATTACTTTGTCTTCCCAAGCATGGTACATTCTGGTGATTTCTGGAAGGTCCCAATCAATCTGATTCTTCAAATCACTCAATCTTTCCTTTGCTAACTCATCCCCATATTCAAGTCTTTCTGGATCTTCAATAATTTGAACACTTGAATCTGAGCTATCTTCTTCCTTTTCATCACCACTCTCTTTCTCACTCTCAGAAGTGGCAACAAATGGTGATCTACCACTCCTCTTCAAATCTCTTTCCAAAAGTTGTGCAGCCAACTGTTCATCAAATGCAATTTGTGCTGCATCTTTCTTTGGAACATCTTCTTCAATCAGAATCCCTTACCTTTGTCTTTTGGATCAATAATAGGCAAAGTAGAAGAAGAAACCTGTGTGGACACATCTTTGATGATTGTTGATGACTGGAATACATCAACACCACCTGCAACTTTGTCAGCGTTCAAGTTACCTCTATCAGCGCCCCGATTACCTTTGTCAGCGCTGGATGTGTCAGCGTTCAAACCTGTTATCAGCGCCCATTGTTGCTGTGAAAGATCCTTCCAAGTTCAATGGAGTTACCTTGGATGTATCAATAATTGGGTGCTTCTTCAAGTTGGTGAGTGCTTCAGCAACATGTAAAGATTCACTAAATTGTGAACTCTTCTCTGGACTCTTCTCACTTGCTGTATGAATCAGCTCATCCTCTTCATCCTCCCCTTTGGAAGATTCCTCCATTAGACTCATGCTACTTAGATTCTCCAAAACAGTTACCCGCTCCCTCAATACTTGGAGTTCACGGCCCTGTTTGTTGACAATTTGTACAAGGCTGACATTTTGCTTTTGCAAGCTAATGATAGCAGCCGTCAATTCAGTCAATGTCATAGGTTCCAATCTGCCCTCAGCTAGAATGGGGATTTGACCTCCCAAAATAGAATCATAGGGCATGGATGAGGTCATAATGATGTTGGGGACTGTCTTGACCAGCATCTAAGCTTGTGTCAATAGCCCCAGCCTCATCCATGGCACCAGCCACACTTGTGGAGGTGGTTCTCTCTGCTACAAGGCTAGGACCACTAGAGGAGAACACTCCAGTAGTCCTTTGGCGTTTATTCAACCTAGATTGTAATGGGGTGGAAGATGAGGTAGATTGTGTGGGTGTTGGTTGTTAAGGGGTGTTTGGGATTGTTTAGGGATGATATCAGCGTTGGGATTGGCTGTGTCAGCGCCAACATTTTGAGTGTCAGCGTTGGGTTGGTCAATGTCCATGTGATCAGGTGAAGGTAAAGGTTCATGGATAGGCTCAAGTTGGGGTGCAGGGTCTGGTTGTGGTTGAGCAGCCTGAATTACTTCAAGCATAGCTTGGGTGAGAGGTATGGATCTGTTTGGGGAGCTCATTTTGTCAAAAATGGTTTTCTTTTGTTTAGGGATCTCATAAAAAGTGTCATGATCCCTAGTACAATAACCTTGTAAATCAAAAACCATTTGCAAAAATCTTGGGTAAGCCAAAGTCATTTTACTTCCCTTATTTTTACACATCCCTTCAAAAATCATTTTTGAAAAATTATACTTAAGCCCACGTGTTATACAAAACCAAAGCACTTGCAATTGACCTGTTTATTTCATTAAAAGAAGTACATTTTGGACTTAAGCATTGTAGAAGGACATGTATCAAATATTTCCAGTCAGAGGGAAATTCCTGCTTATGATATTTATTTAAAGATTTACCAGCAGGAATAGGATAACCCAATTCCCTAAGACCTTGTTCTATTGTTGCAACGGCAAGGGTAGTCACACCATCAGCGTCATCAAGACGCAAAGCTTGGCGAACCAAGGCTTCAGTGACCACCCATGTTCTTCCATGAACAGTAGATGTTAATGTGGTCACTCCATTAGCTGTTGTGGAACTGACATTGTTCCAAAACTGTCTAATGTGTGCGACAGGGACTAGTGGCTCATGAGAAAGTGCATACCTTATAGAAGATGCATTTAAAAATGCCACCATTTGTGAATACTGAGGGAACAAATCATTATCAGCGGCCAAGTAAGCCACCATATTATGTTGGCTCTTGAACTCTAATGTCAGATTGCTTGAGTTGAACTTTGGTGCCATGTTTAAAGCTGTTTAGGTTATGTGATATGGGAAAAATCTAGGAGAAAAATATTAGACAAGAAAATATGAATACCCAGAATAAAAAAGTTAGCCAAATTTATAGGAGAGATGCATGATTTTGATTGGTCAAAAATGAGGCAGGTTATATTCAAAAAGCAATGATGAAAATATTGAATCAAATATAACTTATCTCATGCATTAATTAAAAGTAACAACTCCCCAAAATTACGGCCAAAGATTAGTCAAAAATAATAACTGGGTAGGGCCCACTAGGTGTCAACGGTCAAAAATAGCCCATCAGCGCCCAACGGCTATATTTTTCTTGTCCGCGTTTGCCTAAAGCCTTGTCAGCGTCACGATTGGACGTAACAGCGTTTGGAGAAAAACTTGTCAGCGTCTAAAAAAATAAAAATAAAAATATGTAAAAAGAAAAAGACCTTAACAAAGTAATTTATCCTAAGGGAAATATCTTACAAGTTGATAATAATTACTGGGCGGCAAGCACTGTCCATTTATGCACACTTGCTTAAGCAAGGTAGACACAAATGTCCTCTAGTGTCCCTTGCTAACCAAAATAGTTACCAACAAAGTTATTTCATAAAATTCTTTGTAACTCCCAGGTAAACACATAACAAAACTATTCCCAAGACTCCCATCAGACCATAACCAATTCTAGGCCAAAAATGTCTTGGCAACATGCATAGTTTATCAACTTTGCATGCTACAGTGCCTCATGGTTTAGTAAAACTAACCCATACTCACCTGTGGACACAATCTAGAATTGTGATGAGAGTATTATAAGAATACCCAAAAGTCCTAAAGGTTCCTTAAACCTCCCCTTAAACTATGATACATGAGTTTCTCAAAATATATATGAACATTAAAAATTTATGTCAAGATAGGAATATAAATATTCCAACCATCATCCATAAACAAAAACATGTCCAAATAGCTCTTCAAAGATCCATAAGCAACTCTGTATCCAATGGCATAAAGCTACCACCACCTACACATTTAGATTGAAAACCACAAAACTAACATTTGTTGCTGACAGCGCCCCGACAACACTTATCAGCGTTGAAGGAACTCTTGTCAACGTTAGACAACAATATTTCTAACAATGGCAAAATAACACTTGACAGCGTTACATTTACCTTTGTCAGTGTTAGAAAAATAAAGTGGAAAAATCTAAATCATCACAAAGACCAATAACAATGCATTATCCTGTACATACTTTTACAAAAAAAAAGGTTCCAAAACACATATTAAGTGAGATTAACCATTCCAATATTTGTTACCAAATATTGAAATCTTCCAGTATCAAAAGGTTTAGTTAATAAATCAGCCACATTATCTTCTGTGGCTACCCTATCTGGTTGTATTAAACCTTTCTCAAAGCAATCTCTTATAAAGTGATGTCTAATTTCTATGTGTTTGGTTTTAGAATGATGTATAGGATTTTTAATAATGCATAAAGTACTGTTATTGTCTACAAAGATCTTGGTATGCATGAAATTATACCCATAATCCAACAGTTGGTTCTGAATCCATAAGACTTGTCCACAACAAGCAGCTGCAGCTACTATTCTGCTTCAGTTGTAGAGTTTGCCACCACTGTTTGTTTCTTGCATTGCCAAGAGATCAATCTACTCCCAAGAAATTGACATCCACCAGTTGTGGATTTCCTATCAAACTTGTCACCACCATAGTCACTGTCTGAATATGCAATAAGCTCTAATGGAGAATCTTTTGGGTACCACAAGCCAAGATCTGGATAACATCTTAGGTACCTAAAAATTCTTTTCACAGCAAAAAGGTGACATTCTTTGGGAGTCACTTGATGGCGTGCACAAGCACACACAGCAAACATGATGTCAGGTCTTGAGGCTGTGAGATACATCAATGAACCAATCATTGATCTATAGTGCCTAACATCCACATCCTTTCCAGCTCCAATTTTTCCCCAAGGGTGTTCCCTATCCATAGGAGTGGAAGCATCCTTTTCATGTGGAGAAAAACCATATTTCTTCAAGATTTCAGCTACATATTTGTCTTGGGAGATGAAGATACCATCTTCTTTCTGCTAAACTTGTAACCCTAGAAAGAAGTTCATCTCACCCATTGCACTCATCTTAAATTTATCTGTCATAAGCTTTGAAAAGTCTTCACTCATCTTTGGATTGGTGGATCCAAAAATGATATCATCAACATAGACCTGGACAAGTAAGACATCCTTACCTTTCTTCTTGGTGAACAATGTCTGATCTATGGTGCCCCTTTTAAAACCATTTTCCACCAAGTAGGTGGACAATGTACCATACCATGCTCTTGGGGCTTGATGAAGTCCATACATAGCTTTCTTCACTCTATAAACCTTGTCTGGATTCTCAGGATCTTCAAAGCCAGGAGGTTGCATAACATACACCTCCTCAACAATTGTTCCATAGAGGAAAGCACTCTTCACATCCATTTGATAAACAGTGAAGTTCATGCAAGAGGCATAAGCTAAGAAAATTCTTATAGCTTCAATTCTTGCAACTGGAGCAAAAACTTCTTCATAATCTATGCCTTCCTCTTGTGTATATCTCTGAGCTACCAAACGTGCCTTGTTTCTGACCACAATACCCCTTTCATCTTTCTTGTTCCTTAGAACCCATCTTGTCCCAATTGGTCTCACATATCTAGGACAATCAACCAGCTCCCAAACATCCTGTATAGCAAATTGGTGAAGCTCATCCTGCATTGCTTCCACCCAACTGGGTTCTTTGAGAGCATCAAAAATCTTCTTGGGTTCTTCTTGTGACAGAAAACATGCAAACAAACATGCTTGTACAAGAGGGGTATCAACCTTCTTGTGTATATTGGCAATAAATCCACCAAGATTTTGATGGGATCTTCGTGTCTGAACTGGAGCCATAACATCACCAATGATCTGAGATGAGGGGTGATCCTTTGCTGTGGAAGTGAGAACGCCTCCTTCAAAAAGTCTGGTGTCCTCAATTTCACGCTCCATGTTGCCAATATCTTCTTCATCAGACTCTCTTTGATCAACAGAAATCTCTTCATGAACATTGGAAGGTCCACCTTGTTCAAAATGGGAAGAGAAAAGATGTGCAAAGGTGTTGTCAAAGTCTGATCCTTGTTTGTCAGCGCTTGGGCTAACAACGCTTGAACTGTTGGTGTCAGCGTCGGATCCATCAGCGTCTGAATTGCTCTTGTCAGCGCTTGATTTCCCTTTGTCAGCGCCTGAAGAACCATGCATGTTTGTATTTGGTGGTATTTGGAAACCACCATTATCTTTTCTAGCAGCAGCAGCAGCAGCATAATACTCATCTGTCCATATAGGAAGTGTAACATATTCTTGTGTGGGAGATGACTCAACTGCTGGTGGTCCATCCTTCTTAGCAACCTGTATACCTGAAACATTACCAATTCTCTTTTCTAAAACACTTGAAGTTACCTTCACAATGTCTGGATCAGTAACAGGCATATAATTTAAAGCTCTAGATAAAGGTTCTAAGTCAAACAACCAATTTGGACCACTTTCAGGATCGCTAGGTTTACTCTCTAAAAACCTAACATGTACTTTTTCAAGTATACGTTTTTCCTTTTTAATGTAAACCCTATATCCTTTGCTCTGCACTGAATAACCCATGAAGTAGCCTTCATCACCTTTTGAATCAAATTTACCTAGGGCCTCACTAGTTTCTAAAACAACTACATGACATCCAAAAGGCTTGAGAAAACCAATATTTGGCTTCCTTCCCCAAAGTAACTCATAAGGTGTCTTATTATGTATTTTGTTGACCAATGCCCTATTTTGAACATAACAAGCTGTGTTAACAGCTTCAGCCCAAAAGGCTATAGGAAAGTGGGCATCAGCCAACATGGTTCTGGCTGCTTCAATAAGGGTTCTATTCTTCCTTTCAGCAACCCCATTTTGCTGTGGGGTTCTAGCTATGCTAAACTGCCTAGTAATCCCTTTCTTGGCACAAAAATCATCTAACAATTGATTTCTAAACTCACCCCCATTGTCACTTCTAATAATTTTGACCTCATTACCATTCTTCTTCTCAATCTGGGTAATGAAATTAATCAGACTTTGGGCAGTTTCACTTTTCTTGGCTAAAAAGAAAGTCCATGTAAACCTGGAAAAATCATCAGTGATAACAAAACAATATGATTTACCCTTCAAACTTTCTATATTAGTTGGACCAAAGAGGTCCATATGCAATAAGTGAAGTGGTTTAGAACTAGAGTGCACCTGTTTAGACCTGAATGAGACCTTGTGCTGCTTGCCCTTAAGACATGCAACACAAGAGTGGTCATTGTGGAAAGCCTTTTCAGGCAAACCATCAACTAAACCAAGCCTCACAAGTCTATTGATATTCTTAAAGTTTATGTGCCCTAATCTCCTGTGCCAAAGATTACTTTCATCTACTGAGGCTTTAGCATAAAAACATGACATCATTTTATTATTCATCTTAATTCCATTAAGATTCACATTATATATGTCTTTATGCCTTGGTGTTCTAAATTCTATGTATTTCTCCTCAGGGAGCTTGTAATCTTTGCTTAACACCAAGCACTCAGTATCTGTGAAAAGAACCTTATTTTTGTTATCACACACTTGTGATACACTAAACAAGTTATAATCCAGTTCTTTTACCAGGAAGACATTCTCAAAACGTAGATTATTGGTAATAAGGGTCCCTTTTCCTGTGATGGTGCCATAGCCCCCTCCAAAGAATACCTTATCACAATCTTGAATAGGAGTGAAGTTCGTCAGATAGTCTTCCTTTCCTGTCATGTGCCTTGAGCATCCACTATCCCAATATCCATAATCATTGATCTTCTTCTGAATGCCCTGCACATAAAGAAAACATATTAGTTTTCTTTGGGAACCCAAGCCTTGGAAGACTTGGATTCTGGTTGTTCAACAAGAACAGACTTGGTTCTCATAACAACCCCATTTCATCCCTTTTAGAATGAAATTCCCAGTTAACCCCAATTGGTGTTGACATGGCCTTTGAAATATAATGAAACCTGTTGCATGTCATAGAAACACCAGTAGAATTAGAGTTTTGGTCTTGTTTTGGTCTCCATGTTAAGCTAGTAGAAGCTTTAGACCTATTTCCCTGTGGTTGCAAATACCTAGGTTTGGCAGTGTGTCTGTCAGCGCTGAAATTGTTCTTGTTAGCGCCCCGATTGCCTTTATCAGCGTTGAACCTAGGGTTTGCTACAGGAACCCATTGCCTATTGGACCAAGTGTTTGACTTTTGGAAAGGTCTTAGGCTTTGTGTGTTAGACCCTCTAGAAAAGAATGGGGCTGGTCTAACAGCTTGTGGACTTTTGTTCACAAAAGTATTGGGTCTGACAGTGTTTGCCCTATGTTGACTTTTGTCAGCGCTGAAATGGTTCCTCTCAGCGTTGACATTGGAAGCGTTGACACATTTGTATGCCAAATGTGAGAAGCTACCACATGAGTAATAAGCTTTTCTAGACATAGTCTTAGGTCTAGAAGCAAAGAAGCCTGTTCCATGGTTACTAACTTGGCTTTTTGGTGACCTAGTATTCCTATACATTTCTGCATACTTAACACTAGGTTTTCTAACAGTTTGTGGGCCAAGGTCAACAGCTTTGCCAGTGGTTGGGTGTGTGATTTTAATAGGTGTAGGATCATTGGACTCCACAATATTATGGCTCATGATTGGTGTGGGCTCATTTGGACTTTCACACAACAACCCTCCCTTAACAAAAAAAGTGTGGTTAGCTTTCTTCCACTCATCTAGGTCAGTCAGTTTTTGTTTGTATTCTTCAACTGGGGAAGTCACTCTAGGTGGAGGAATGAATTCCTTCTCTTGAAGTTCTGGCAAGCCAGTCCAAGATAAGTCCTTTGATTGGACACCATAGAAATCCCCAGCTGGTGGTGGAACACCAGTATAATCTTTCATCCCAATCCCACTCATGTCCTTAGAGTCTCTTTGTTTGCTAACACACTCTCCTAGGGATTGTGTGGCCTTATCAAATCTCTAGATTTTAAGACTCACATTATCTTTATTTTTGTTAGCCTCCTCTAACTGAGCTATCAAATCAAGATTAACCCTGTTTACTATATCTTGAACATCTTTACTTTGATGTAACTCATGTTTTAAGATATTTATTTGATCCTTTAAATCAAACTCCATTTTCTTATACTCAGCTACTGTCTTTTCTGTTTGGGTAAGAGCAATTTGATAATTAGATACTTTGCATCTTTCAGTACTTGCCTCATCTAATAATTTTACTATCTCTTGATTTAGTTTTTCAGTATTTAGACGACAACCCTTAGAACAGAAAGCATCATCATATACCTCATTATCTGATGAAGAGGAGGAGTGTGCCATGAGAGCATATTCAACATGCTCTTCTTTAACTTCAGCAACCAAAGCTCTGTCCTCTTCCTCATCCTTAGCCATAAAGTTCCAGCTCCAGTCCCATCCTCCAACACCATCAATTTGTTGAACAGCAACCATGGCCTTGGGATCTTGGCTCTTAACCATTTGGCTTGAGGGCTTACCAGCATCAGATCTTCTTGGAGATCTACATTCCCTCATAAAGTGCCCCATCCGATGACAATTGTAGCACTCAACCTTTGATTTGTCAAATCCAGCAACATCCTTGGCATTAAAGGTCATCTTCTTCTTGAACCTTTTATTAAACCTGTTTGCTCTTAAACTTACAAGAGCCATAGTCCACTTGATGTCAATCTCTTCCAATTGTTCATCACTTATCTGCTCAAGATCTTCATATGTAATCCTTGAATCACTGGGCAAAGAAGCAATGAATGCACACACAGTATCTAGATCTAAACCAGCAGGTTTAATTCTATCAGCGCCAAAGTTGTGTGTGTCAGCGTTTGAGTATAAAGCATTGACAGGATATGATCCAGCGCTGACAGGCTGTGATCCAACGTTGACACATTGAGATCCAGTGACTGGATGTCCATAGGAGTTCATGGAATCAAATTGGCCTTCACTTTGTGAGAAGAAGGCCATGTTGCTGCTGGAAGATTTATTATCACTCTCCAAAAGCCATTCATTCTCCAGCAGTCTTAGTTTGTTGAAGATGTCATCAAACCTGGAAGTCTTGTGGGTGTTATTGACAAGAATAGATCTTGTCTCAATCTTCCATACATCACCAAGGCTTTTGAGAAAAGTAGCATTCAAGTCTGGGTCATCAATCTGTGTTCCCATGAAGGAAAGTTGACTTGTGATGTCAAGCAGTCTACTTCTCACACTGCTGAGATTCTCATTGGGTTGAGCCTTAAAGACAGCATACTCATGCAAGAGTTGCTTCTTCTTTTCTTCTTTTGTGTCAGCATTGCCACCATGTGCTACTTCAAGAGCTTCCCAAAGCTCTTTTGCAGACTCAAAGCGTTTGTACTTGTGCTAATTCTCATGACCTAGGGCGTGTTTCATGATGTTCAAGATTTTCATGTCCACCCTTTTCTTGGCTATATCTTCAACAGATACAGCTCTTCCATCTCCAGGCTTTTCCTTCTTATCAGCTTTAGGACAATTAGGAACAGCTGTCCTTGTGGCAATAGCAGCAACAATCTTTTGTGCTTTGTCGAATGTGTTCCCATATTCAACAATCTCCCAAAGAGTGTAGTCATGAATAGCTATATATTGCTCAAAATTTGACTTCCAAAGCTCGAAGTTCCTGGCATCAAACATGGGAATTTTGATACTAGGATTTGTGGAGTTGTTTTGTAGCAAAGCAGCAGGTTGATCTGTGCCAGACATGATGTTTTTAGGGTTTTGAGAAATTTTAGGGTTTATAGGGTTTTTGGTGTTTTAGGGTTCTTGCGTTACTTAAAGATCAAAAGTTTCTCAACAAGCTCTGATACCACTTGTTGATCCCAAACTTAGATCGATTAAGCTTTGTGTATACGAGATAAGATCAAGTAATACACGTAGAGAAACCTTTGCTTATGAATAAAGTAACTAAGTGTTATGCGGAATTAACACTTAATCTAAAACACAAAGATGTTAAACAAACTTTCACTTGTATTAGAATGATCGAACTTGATTACAATGAAAGAGGTTTAACTTGTGAAAACTTATGAAAACTAATAATAACTTTAACCTAAAAGATCTTCTTTTATAGAACAAGAAGTCTTGTACAATAAGCTACGAATCAACTATTCTAGGTAAAGATAATAATAGAAAATACAATGTCGAGCTTATCTTTACCATACACAAGTAAAGAAACAAATAAACAAAAAGATTCGTATGAAGATATATTCCATCAGTGCTAATCCTCAAGGCTATCAGCGTTGACTTCTTCAATGTCAACGCTTGGCTGTCAGCGTCCAATATTATCCTATCAGCGTTTGGATTCTTCTTATCAGCGTCTAGTGAACTGACCCATAATTTATTCCCAACAACTTGAAGTTAACTAATAATGTGATTTTATATGATGTTTGGTTGTTCTTGGATATTTCCTTAGTTTTATGTATGTTAACAAACTTATTAGGTTAAGTTATTTGTTGATTTTGATGAGAATAAATGTTATATTTAGGTGCTGAATAGAGAGACAATCTTGGGGACTGGTAGTGAATCATATGGTTTATACTTGTTTGATATAAATAAGACTAAAAGTGTAAGTATGTCTAATATGGTGTTATCCTTTCATACTTCTAAATTGACTTGGCATGACAAACTAGGTCATCCTGCTAACCAAGTCTTGTATGTTCTTAAGAATGACCGGAATATCTTTGATAATACTTCTGGGTCTGTTTGTGAAATTTTTCAAAGGGCTAAATAGACTAGGTAACCTTTCCTTTTATCTAGTCACAAATCTAAAGGTCTTGGTGAACTTGTTCATCTAGATTTGTGGGACCCTTACATGGTTCATAGCAGAGAAGAATTTAGATACTTCTTTACTATGGTTTATGATTATGCAAGGGTTGTATGGGTGTACTTAGTACGAACTAAGGATGAAGTGTTTGATGAGTTTGCGTCATATATTAAATTGATTCATAATCATTATAATATCTAACTTAAAACTATAAGGTCTGATAATGGAACTGAGTTTGTTATAAAAGAATGAGTGAAATGTTTTCTTACTTGAGAAATATTAATTAGATTTTTGTGCCCATACACCTCAGTAAAATGGGGTTTTGAAAGGAAACATAGACACTTGATGAATCTTGCAAGGAGTATTATGTTTCAGGGAGGATTCCTCTTTTGGTATGAGTGTGTGCTTACTACAGTCTATCTTATAACCAGACTGCCATCATTTATCTTAAAAGGCAAGTATCTTTGTGATATTGCTAATGTTGAAAAAACAAGTGAAGATGATCACTTGAATTTTTTTATAGTCGTTTACTTCCAAGTCCTAATGATGATGGGAAAGATACATTAGTTGAGGAGGATAGTGTGCCACATTCTGAGACTAATCAACCTTCTTCTCCCCAAGTTCAAGTCAGAATGGATGTCACTCTGAAACCCAAGTTGATGACCATACCCAATACTGGTCTGAGGGCAATAGTCAACATATTCAGTCTAGTCCAACTCGGTTTGTTTTTCTCAATGATGATGTGTAGACACTTGGAATAAGGAGACCTAGTAGAGAGACTAGAGTGCATGTTAAGTTCAACGACTACGTGCTCAATTATAATGTGAAATATGGTATTCAAAATTATGTGGATTTTTTTAAGTTAAATGGTGTTAATATGTGTTTTACTATTACTTTAAACAAGTCTGTGTAACCTACTTGTCTTGCTGAGGATTTATAAGATCTAATTGGGTTGATGTTATGAATAATGAGGTTGAAGCTTTAGATATAAATAATACTTGCACTGAATACGATTTATCTGATGGTAGAAAAGCTATTAGTAGTAAAACACAAAGCTTATGGGGACACTAAAAGAAATAAAATAAGACTTGTGGCTAGAGCCTTTAGCCATATGATGAGACTTTTAGTCTTGTGATGTAGATGCCAATTATTAACCACAACAATACTAATTAAACACCTAATAGTTACCACAACAATACTAATTAAACACTTTCAGTCGTGTTATTAATATCTAATTTATTAATATCTAAATGATATAAAGGCAAATTATTAACCACAACAATACTAATTAAAAACATAACAGTAACCATTTCTTGTATGTTAATCTTAAGGAGGATGTGTGTATGACTTTGCTTGATGGTTATAAGAGTGAGTCTAAAGTTTATAAGTTGAATAAATCTTTGTATGGTTTAATGCAAGCCCAAGGCAATAGAATACCAAGCTTACTACTGCTTTAATTTGGCTGAGCATGGCTTTAAACAGAGCAAGTTTGATTATTCTTTATATGTCAAGCGTAAAGGTGATGTGTTTGTTGCATTACTTGTTTATGTTAATGATATTGTGATTACTCGTAATAATTGATGGTCCCTTGTAATTAGCGTTATACTTATTATTACTAAGTATAAGCCTAAACCATGGTGAAGTAATGTAGAAAACACAACATATATAATAAGTAAGATACAAAAGGTTTTTCAATGTTTAACTCTTATTATTCCAAGAATTATACCCTATTGTATGCGAAACTACAATAGGGATTGAATAGAAAAGTACGTGTTGTGATCTCCTCAATAAAGAACAATATCAAGTCTAACGTTTAATATTTTTTATGATTAAGACATCAATGAGTTTATAACTCAAGTGCTTTTGATCGTTTTTGGAAGAGAGATTTTGTTTGTGAATGTCAAATCATTAAGTGCACAAACTTAAATTCTCTCTTTTACAATGAGTCTTATTTATAGACTAAGGCTAGGTACGAGACAATGAATTGCCATGTGCAATTCCTCTGTCTCAGCTAAGGTACGAGGCACATACTTTGTCATCTACCTATTCTAAGTATCAGGACAAAGTGTGTTACAATGATCAGTACTTTTGTCTATATTAAAGGAGTAAGTCATGATGAGCGTGTTTGTACTACACCTTATCTACTTCAAACTTATCTCGCCTTTACTTCAGTCTTCATGCTATCATTGTTCCATAAGGGAGATGCATGGGGTTCAGTGAGTCTATTGTTACAACTCACTGAACCCATCACATTCTTCTTCGTCTCAGGTACATCATTCACAGAGTTTCGCGTCACTAAATACTCGAGTCTTTCTCTTAGACTCAGGCTGAGCTCTCGATGGCAACTTACTGAATTACTGTTCACTTAGTGACTTCATAATGTTCAAGGATAATAAATACACTTAGGATTATTGTTATTCAAATCCATCAGTTAGATCATTAGGCACTGAATTGACCTAACAATAATGAAGAAGAAAATTAATAATTTTAAAAGATTTTTAAAATCCAAATTTCTCATTTAGGATTTGGGTGAAATTAAATATTTCTGGGGATTGAGGTTCTAAGAAATAATGCGGGTTTGTGCATGACTCTGAGAAAATATTGTATGGACCTTATTCATGAGTATGGTCTGTTGGCTGCAAGACCTGTTGAGATACAATTAACTTAAAACTCTGTGATGAACCATGAAGATTCTAGTGATGATAAATTAATTACCAATTTTACTAATCATCAAAAGTTGGTTGGAAAATTATTTTATCTTACCAAATACTAGGCCGTATAAGTTATGTTATTCATTGTTTAAGTCAACATATGCATAATCCTTTACAATCTCATATGAAGGTAAAAAGGGTCTCAAAATCTTGGATTCAGTTAAGGATTCTGATCTTAAGCTCAGAGTTTTCTCTGATGCTGTTTGGGATCAGTGTTCTAAGACTAGGAAGTTTGTTACAAGTTTTTTTTGTTTTCTTGGGTAAATCTCTTGTGTCCTGGAAAGGCAAAAAGCAGCTACTATTTCTAAAAGCTCAACTGAAGTTGAGTATAGTAGTATGACTTTTGCTACTTCTGAGATTATATTGTTAGTAATTTGTTGCATAGTGTTAAGTTACCTTGTATGTTTCCTATTGAATTATTTTGTGATAATTCTTCAGCTATAAAATTGGCGCTAACCTTGTGTTTCACGAAAAATATAAGCATTTTGAGATTGATGTTCACTTTGTGAGAGAAATGGTTACTGCTGGTATTATGAAACCTGTTAAGATTCCTACATATTTGCAAGTTGCAGATTTGTTGGGTTTGTTTGATATGTTTGCAGGAAAATACATTAGGTTTAAAGGAGGGTGTTGAAAGAACAAGGTCTAATTGTAAGTCAAAAAAAATGTGGAGGACTAAAGGTGGCTAAAGATAAAAGTTACAATTCAAGGATGTGTTGTGACAATAACCAACGTTCAACGACTGGAAGTGTTTCTTCTCAGCCTATATAACATGAGCCTTTAACTAGGGTTTGCTAGTTGTTGTTTACTAGTCATATTGAGTTTATTTGCTTTTCTCTCTTGTTCATTCTAAATCGTTTAGTTACGACTTCATATTTTCTGGTTTTAACAAGTTATCAATTCTGATAACCTTAGTGTCTTGATCAACATTTATTGATCGTTTGTGAGTTAGAGTGATTCTTGTAGTGAGGTGATTGAATCAATGTTGTTGGGATAATTTTTCTTGTATTACTAGCACTCATTTGAGGATTAGTTTTTTTATTAAATATTAAGTTATATTACATTTGAGGAGATTGGTTGTGTGTTATTTTTTGTCTTCACTAAGCGTATATAATAAAATAGAGAGAAAGGGCCCACCCCGAAACCAAAGGATAGATTAAGGGTCCGTTTGGTTTGTTGTCGAGTTTAGATTTAGGATTTTAGTTTAGATATTTGGGTTTGGTTTTGAATAAAAATTATACTACATCCGTCCCAAATTTATAGTCCACCTTTCCTTTTCGGGTTCTCCCAAATTAATTGTTCACTTCTAAAAAATTCTAAAAATAAGTATGAAGTTTAGATCGAGATTACTATATTACCCATTTTGAAATTATAATTACTAACTTTAAAAGGGTTTTAAATTAATTGGTTAAGGGTAAAAATGCATTTCTATAAAAAGTATGAGAGAGAAAGCTGTAAAGTTGGTACTTTTCTTAAACAGTGTGTTTTTTGTCGGTGGACAATAATTTTGAGACGGAGGGAATATATGATATATTTAAATAATGTGTATTATTTTAATTGATAAAGTATTTAAAAATAATATTTATTATTAACAAAAGGAAAAATAAATAAATGAGTGATGCATGTTAATAGAGGACCCACAAATGTGTTGTGATGTGACCATTTTTGTAAAATCCTGCACATAAGGCTGGATTTGTATATAGCATATACAAAGGATTGGGCCCAAACTTTGGGTCCCACAGATATAAACCCATGGTTATAAATAGCGTGAGGCGTGTCATTGCGACATGTCTAAGCTACATGCCTTAGCTATTAAGGCGAAGTTTTAGCGTTTTAAAGTGTGGCTTATTACGGCACAACATATAAAAATATTTATTGTTTTATCGTATTTCAATATTATATTTATATTAAGCTAATAATAAGTGTTGTACATAATAATTAAAGCTAAAAAACTCTACTTACATGTAACAAGATTCATTTTTGGGAGTTAATTCGAAAAATCATTGCACCTCATGTCGTAGCGTGCCTTGACCTATAGCATAGCGTAGAGGTCACGCCTCAAGCTTTAACACGCCTTAAGGCGGGCTATAACGAACTATTTAGAACTATGTATAAACCAAACGTATCAATTGACCATCAACCTTTAATTTTATCCGTGAGCCTGTCAACCAAACGCACCCTAAACATTAAAAGACAATTCACATTGTATAGCATATTTTTCATGTTATCTCATGCAAATGAAACATACAAAAAAAAAGAACTTTTCGTATATACGTATCAATTTGGATATTTTATATCCACAATTTTGATTTGAATTTGATGAAGTGAAGACACTTTTCGAGCCTCCATTTATAGCCTAACAAAAGAATCTCGCCCCGCGAGTATGCAAAGCATGCAACTTGTTGATAAAACAATAGAGCGGGGGGAAGTAGTGCGTCGTCCACAGCTTATATTATCAACAGAAAAGAACAGCAACACAAGGTAATTACCCTTAATCGAACTCAGATTAAGAATAGAAAAGAATGCGCGTACAAGACCCATTCTCCCTCACCTCTTTATTGTAGAGATGAGGGGAAAGAAAACCAACTCTTTGTGAAGTTGCAACCGGCTGTTCTTACAAAGGAGGAAACACAGTCGACTCCTGAATACTAGGACTTAACATAGGGCCGTAGATGGACAAGGGCAACACGGGCCATGGCACACGGCCATATTTTAGAAGGGCACCAAATTTTTTATAAACTCAACTTATTTGTACATTTTTTAAAAGCCCAACTCATTTATACACTTAAGTTTAAATTAAAATGGTCTTTGTAATATTATTTTAGGATATTTATAAAAAAATTAGCATCGATTGGTTTATTTTGGATATTTGCAATTTTATTTAGCATCGATAACGATAAATTTTCTTTCGCACATAATTTTTTAGGGGCCTTTTTTTAGTTACCGCTCAGGACACGCAAAATTTCCGAGACGACCCTGACTTAACAGGTCGTGTATCCTTTATATAGAGCATGAGAACCGACCTAGTAATCCTAATTAACTAACACTTCTACATACTAAACTAAGCACTTTGGCCCCTACACTATAAAACAGACTAATATTGAGACTTAAATATAACAATCTACCTGCATATTCAAGAATAGCCTTGCTTGATACAAGGTTTACAGAATATCAACATGCTTGTATTAGTACCAAGGGTGTGGGGGGAGTTGTGGCAGATCTATATAAGACCTGTAAGAACAATGGTTTATAAGAGATTGTAGAGAGAAGATTTAAGAGAAGATTGTAGAGAGAGATATAAGAAAACACACACTTGTATTACTTCAAATTCTGATGCCTTAGAATGGCAAGATACATGGCTATATATAGCCTTGATTGGGTACAACCTTCATGCTTATAGTACAAGCTTTCTTACTTTTACACATTATTGCCATATGACCTAAGCGCTTACATCATATAGCATTATTGAAACTAGAAAACACTAGAAACTTCAAACAAACTCAAGATACTAAAACATAATTATTAAAACATTATACTAAACATAAAAATGTTTAGCCTTCTTCATGGACTCCAACGTGCATTAGGATGGGTTGGATCATCTTCGAATGGGTCGAAATGTGCGTCAACAACTGAACCAAATGAGACTGAACCGAATGAGTCTCCGTCGTCGGATGAATATGGGTTAGCATCTTCATCGGTCGTTGTGTCTATGTCATTTTTGTGGTTGTCACTGAGCCAATTGTGATTTGCTTCAGCCCATTTGAGTGAATCGGGATGGTCATCACCTCATGGCATCATATTCCACCTTATAAAAGTTGGAATTGTGTCAGGGTCAACACCATTTGCTCTTGCCATTAGGTTTCTTGTATCTGCATAAAGGTTCCGGTATTTCCTTTCACACTTCGTGCTGGCTGGGTTAATTTCATACCAGTCATGAATGAAACATGATCCTGAGTGATAAACGAGTGAACCTTCATCGTTAACAGCCTTGGGTGGTAGAAAGGATCCTGGTCTTCTGAACATCACTAGTACATACTTCCCTTTGCTAGTCACTGTCAACCATCGCGTCCATTGGTGGTGAGGAACAAACCATTGTAGCATGCTTAGTAAATTTCTAGAGTGAGGGATGACATCATTGAATTGGCTTTTGACAATGTATGACAAAAGTTTTTATGTGTTGAAAGAGATGCCTATTGTGAAGCTTTCAAACAGGTACCAGAAAAAGCACAATGCTTATTTCGGAAAGTTCCATAGGTCATGGATATGAAACACATTGAGAAACAGGTAGTTAGGGTAGAACATGAGACCATTTATGCACAAACCATGTTTCTATATGAGGACCGTGAGAAATGTCTTGAAACTTAATTTAGACCTTTTTTCAAAGGTTAAATCTGCGATTGTTTCCATTATCTCTTCTGGCAGGTTGAGGACAGGGAGTGGTGGTGTAGGTGTAGAGGAGGATGTTGGATCACTTTGGGAAGTGACTGAAAGAACCATTGAAAGAAAGTTAGAAGTATGTGTTTGGACTTGGCTTACTCTCTTTGGGGTTTTTTCTTCTGATTTATAGGCAGTTGGGCGAGAGAGAAAATATGCAAGTATGTTCTCTGTTCCTTTGATGCGTTTTACTGTGAACTTCCACTGTGAGAACCAATTTGCCCATCTCAAAGTTGTGCGTGAGGGAGCATCTTACGTTTAAATTGTAGCATACGTGGAAAGGAGGACATGTCCATTTCAACGTCAAATTCGTGTCCGATTAGATGAAATTGGAATCTCTCAATGCCTCGTTTGACTGCAAGAATCTCTTTGAATGTAGAGTGATAATGTTGGTCAGAGGGTTTAAACGTGCCGCTCTTATAGCCACACACATGTCTGTTATTATTGCTATCTTGGACAAGTAGGACAGCTCCCCAACACTCATCACTAGCATCTGTCTGCAAAACTCTTCTTTCAGTCATGATGGGAATCTTCAGTGGGGGCATCTTTTCGGCTAGCAACTTGATAGCTTTTACTGCTTCTGTTTGTCGTGATGTCCACTGTGGGGGATTCTTTTTTAACATGGGGAACAACAGGGCGGTGTGATTTGATAGCTTGGGCAGGAAATCAGACATGTAGTTGACTAACCCGAGGAACTGTTGAATCATTTTTTGTGAAGTTAATTCATCCGGAAACTTCAGTAACTCTTGAGCGACATGCGGTTGAGGCTGGTACCTTCCGTCTGTGATCTCCATGCCAAGGAAGTGAATTTTGGTTACACCGACCTCCATCTTTTTCTCAGATAGCATTATCCCATACTTTGTGACAATAGAATAAAACTTGGGAAGTAACTCTGCATGGGATTGTTCATCTGGGGAGAATAAGAGGATATCATCAATGTAAACCAATGTGTTTGTAAGAATCGGCTCAAAAATGGTTATCATTGCCTTTTGAAAGGCCGACGGAGCATTTTTTAGACCAAACTGCATTACTTTCCACTGGTAATGATGATCAGGTATACAGAACCCGGTTTTTGGTCTATCCTTAGGCTTAATACCCAGTTGCCAATATCCTGACTTAAGGTCGAACTTGGGAGGACTTTAG
This sequence comes from Glebionis coronaria, assembly GCA_025667525.1. Taxonomy (NCBI): domain Eukaryota; kingdom Viridiplantae; phylum Streptophyta; class Magnoliopsida; order Asterales; family Asteraceae; genus Glebionis; species Glebionis coronaria. The sequence continues at coordinate 648,279,892 of CM046874.1, forward strand.
CGTCTGCCAGGTGTTGAAATAACGACTTCTTTTGTGGAAGCGGAAACTTATCATCAGCTAAAAAGTGGTTCAACGGTTGATAGTTAATGACCAACCTGAGCTTTCCACGGACTTGTTCGCTTCTTCTATTGACGTAAAAAGCCTCACATGCCCATGGCGAGGTGGTAGGTTCAACAATTCCTTCAGCAACCAGTTGGTTGCATTCTTCTAAAGCAAGTTGGTAATGATCTGGGTTCATTCCGGGGTGACTTGATTTGGTAGGATTAACATATTCGTTTTGCTTAAAAGGTAGCGAAACAAAGAATGAGGGATTCAGCCACAAAGGTGAAGGGTGTTTTGTCAAAAACTCGGTGTGTGAGGAAGCACATGAGTCTTGAATAAGTTTTTGTCTGATGCAGTTGATATCAGTAAGTGGTGGAGTAACGCTTGCAACAAAAAGGCGATGCATGGTTGTCCAAGGGTTGAAAAAGCTTTTGTAGTGAAGTCCTGTGCTCGTCCATCGTAAGTTTGGTAGTTTATGTAGGATATCAAAACCGATCAAGAGATCTTTTCCATGTGAGCTCGAACCTAACAGCCTTCTTCTGATTACGCACTTTGGAAATAGGCGAATGTTAATGGGGACACTTATTTTGTCAAGGACAAATTTCTCTCCATTAGCGGCCATAAAACTCTGATGGTGAGGTCTCCAATAGTGGTCTGGTAAGATAGCAGGTTTAGGATGGAAACGGACGCACAAGTGTCGAAAAATGCAATAACTGGGATTGGCTTTGCATACGCATCCGTAAGGAGGTGTATTTTGGCTAGTGGTAATGGTGGTTCTTCTTGTACTGGCAGTACATGTGGAATCGGATTTATCATGTGAATTCCAAAATCATCATCACTAGTCAGAGAATCTGAGTCAGAATCGTCATCAGATTAGAAATCTGAATAGGCGATTGTGCATAAGACTGAATCTCCCGGTTCATCATCCAAAGAGTATAGTGACTCTAGATCAGAAAGATCCACTGGTTCAACCTGGTTCAAGGCTTGTAAAAGCGCTTGGGACTTTTTCTTGTCTGGACAGTTTCTTGCAAAATGACCTTTCTTTTGGCATATGAAGCACCTATCTAAAGTCTTGCCACGTTGATTCTTCTTCTTGATGAATTTCCACTTCTTGCTTCTTCGTTGAGAGAATCGGGGTTTTCTTGAAAAGGTTGAATAACGTTTGGAATGGAATTTCTTTTTTGTATGGGTACATTCACATGATGAATTGTCTTTGCACTTGATTTTTAGGTACTTGTCATTGCAGGCTGACCCGAGGCGTTTTCCTGTACTTTCGAATTCGGCAAGAAACTTTTTTTGGTTGCAAAGCTTGGCTAAGGCATTCATGATCAACTGGTATAGTTCGCCAAGAGATGACTGAGCTATTGTAACATTTCTTGCTTCCAATGCCCGATATGCTTCATTAGCAAGGGATTCCGGAAAAAAGTTCAGGAAAACTTGCTTTAAATTGACATCATCGACTTCATTCAAACAATAAATTGACATCATCGACTCCATTCAAACCCAGCCAGCACGAACTGTGAAAGGAAATACCGGAACCTTTATGCAGATACAAGAAACCTAATGGCAAGAGCAAATGGTGTTGACCCTGATGCAATTCCAACTTTTATAAGGTGGAATATGATGTCATGGGGTGATGACCATCCCGATTCACTCAAATGGGCTGAAGCAAATCACAATTGGCTCAGTGACAACCACAAAAATGACATAGACACAACGACCGATGAAGATGCTAACCCATATTCATCCGACGACGAAGACTCATTCGGTTCAGTCTCATTTGGTTCAGTTGTAAGCGTTCCTCGTCGGATGAATATGGGTTAGCATCTTCATCGGTCGTTGTGTCTATGTCATTTTTGTGGTTGTCACTGAGCCAATTGTGATTTGCTTCAGCCCATTTGAGTGAATCGGGATGGTCATCACCCCATGACATCATATTCCACCTTATAAAAGTTGGAATTGCGTCAGGGTCAACACCATTTGCTCTTGCCATTAGGTTTCTTGTATCTGCATAAAGGTTCCGGTATTTCCTTTCACAGTTCGTGCTGGCTGGGTTTGAATGGAGTCGATGATGTCAATTTATTGTTTGAATGGAGTCGATGATGTCAATTTAAAGCAAGTTTTCCTGAACTCTTTTCCGGAATCCCTTGCTAATGAAGCATATCGGGCATTGGAAGCAATAAATGTTACAATAGCTCAGTCATCTCTTGGCGAACTATATCAGTTGATCATGAATACCTTAGCCAAGCTTTGCAACCAGAAAAAGTTTCTTTCCGAATTCGAAAGTACAGGAAAACACCTCGGGTCAGCCTGCAATGACAAGTACCTGAAAATCAAGTGCAAAGACAATTCATCATGTGAATGTACCCATACAAAAAAGAAATTCCATTCCAAACGTTATTCAACCTTTTCAAGAAAATCCCAATTCTCTCAACGAAGAAGCAAGAAGTGGAAATTCATCAAGAAGAAGAATCAACGTGGCAAGACTTCAGATAGGTGCTTCATATGCCAAAAGAAAGGTCATTTTGCAAGAAACTGTCCAGACAAGAAAAAGTCCCAAGCGCTTTTACAAGCCTTGAACCAGGTTGAACCAGTGGATCTTTCTGATCTAGAGTCACTATACTCTTTGGATGATGAACCGGGAGATTCAGTCTTATGCACAATCGCCTATTCAGATTTCTCATCTGATGACGATTCTGACTCAGATTCTCTGACTAGTGATGATGATTTTGGAATTCACATGATAAATCCGATTCCACATGTACTGCCAGTACAAGAAGAACCACCATTACCACTAGCCAAAATACACCTCCTTACGGATGCGTATGCAAAGCCAATCCCAGTTATTGCATTTTTCGACACTGGTGCGTCCGTTTCCATCCTAAACCCTGCTATCTTACCAGACCACTATTGGAGACCTCACCATCAGAGTTTTATGGCCGCTAATGGAGAGAAATTTGTCATTAACAAAATAAGTGTCCCCATTAACATTCGCCTATTTCCAAAGTGCGTAATCAGAAGAAGGCTGTTAGGTTCGAGCTCACATGGAAAAGATCTCTTGATCGGTTTTGATATCCTACATAAACTACCAAACTTACGATGGACGAGCACAGGACTTCACTACAAAAGCTTTTTCAACCCTTGGACAACCATGCACCGCCTTTTTGTTGCAAGCGTTACTCCACCACTTGCTTATATCAACTGCATCAGACAAAAACTTATTCAAGACTCATGTGCTTCCTCACACACCGAGTTTTTGACAAAACACCCTTCACCTTTGTGGCTGAATCCCTCATTGTTTGTTTCGCTACCTTTTAAGCAAAACGAAGATGTTAATCCTACCAAAGCAAGTCACCCCGGAATGAACCCAGATCATTACCAGCTTGCTTTAGAAGAATGCAACCAACTGGTTGCTGAAGGAATTGTTGAACCTACCACCTCGCCATGGGCATGTGAGGCTTTTTACGTCAATAAAAGAAGCGAACAAGTTCGTGGAAAGCTCAGGTTGGTCATTAACTATCAACCATTGAACCACTTTTTAGCTGATGATAAGTTTCCGCTTCCACAAAAGAAGTCGTTATTTCAACACCTGGCAGACGCTAAAGTCCTCTCCAAGTTCGACCTTAAGTCAGGATTTTGGCAACTGGGTATTAAGCCTGAGGATAGACCAAAAACCGGGTTCTGTATACCTGATCATCATTACCAGTGGAAAGTAATGCCGTTTGGTCTAAAAAATGCTCCGTCGGCCTTTCAAAAGGCAATGATAACCATTTTTCAGCCGATTCTTGCAAACACATTGGTTTACATTGATGATATCCTCTTATTCTCCCCAGATGAACAATCCCATGCATAGTTACTTTCCAAGTTTTATTCTATTGTCACAAAGTATGGGATAATGCTATCTGAGAAAAAGATGGAGGTCGGTGTAACCAAAATTCACTTCCTTGGCATGGAGATCACAGACGGAAGGTACCAGCCTCAACCGCATGTCGCTCAAGAGTTACTGAAGTTTCCGGATGAATTAACTTCACAAAAAATAATTCAATAGTTCCTCAGGTTAGTCAACTAAATGTCTGATTTCCTGCCCAAGCTATCAAATCACACCGCCCTGTTGTTCCCCATGTTAAAAAAGAATCCCCCCACAGTGGACATCACGACAAACAGAAGCAGTAAAAGCTATCAAGTTGCTAGCCGAAAAGATGCCCCCACTGAAGATTCCCATCATGACTGAAAGAAGAATTTTGCAGACAGGTGCTAGTGATGAGTGTTGGGGAGATGTCCTACTTGTCCAAGATAGAAATAATAACAGACATGTGTGTGGCTATAAGAGCGGCACGTTTAAACCCTTTGAACAACACTATCACTCTACATTCAAAGAGATTCTTGCAGTCAAACGAGGCATTGAGAGATTCCAATTTCATCTAATCGGACACGAATTTGACGTTGAAATGGACATGTCCTCCTTTCCACGTATGCTATAATTTAAACGGAAGATGCTCCCTCACGCACAACTTTTGAGATGGGAAAATTGGTTCTCATAGTGGAAGTTCACAGTAAAACACATAAAAGGAACAGAGAACGTACTTGCAGATTTTCTCTCTCGCCCAACTGCCAATAAATCAGAGGAAAAAACCCCAAAGAAAGTAAGCCAAGTCCAAACACATACTTCTAACTTTCTTTCAATGGTTCTTTCAGTCACTTCCCAAAGTGATCCAGCATCCTCCTCCACACCTACACCACCACTCCCTGTCCTCAACCTGCCAGAAGAGATAATGGAAACAATCGCAGATTTAACCTTTGAAAAAAGGTCTAAATTAAGTTTCAAGACTTTTCTCACGGTCCTCATACAGAAACATGGTTTGTGCATAAATGGTCTCATGTTCCACCCTGACTACCCGTTTCTCAATGTGTTTCATATCCATGACCTATGGAATTTTCCGAAAGAAGCATTGTGCTTTTTCTAGTACCTGTTTGAAAGCTTCATAATAGGCATCTCTTTCAACACAGAAAAACTTTTGTCAACATTGTCAAAAGCCAATTCAATGATGTCCGCCCTCACTCTAGAAATTTACTAAGCATGCTACAATGGTTTGTTCCTCTCCACCAATGGACGTGATGGTTGACAGTGACTAGCAAAGGGAAGTATGTACTAGTGATGTTCAGAAGACCAGGATCCTTTCTACCACCCAAGGCTGTTAACGATGAAGGTTCACTCGTTTATCACTCAGGATCATGTTTCATTCATGACTGGTATGAAATTAACCCAGCCAGCACGAACTGTGAAAGGAAATACCGGAACCTTTATGCAGATACAAGAAACCTAATGGCAAGAGCAAATGGTGTTGACCCTGACGCAATTCCAACTTTTATAAGGTGGAATATGATGTCATGGGGTGATGACCATCCCGATTCACTCAAATGGGCTGAAGCAAATCACAATTGGCTCAGTGACAACCACAAAAATGACATAGACACAACGACCGATGAAGATGCTAACCCATATTCATCCGACGACGAAGACTCATTCGGTTCAGTCTCATTTGGTTCAGTTGTTGACGCACATTTCGACCCATTCGAAGACGATCCAACCCATCATGAGGCACGTTGGAGTCCATGAAGAAGGCTAAACATTTTTATGTTTAGTATAATGTTTTAATAATTATGTTTTAGTATCTTGAGTTTGTTTGAAGTTTCTAGTGTTTTCTAGTTTCAATAATGCTATATGATGTAAGCGCTTAGGTCATATGGCAATAATGTGTAAAAGTAAGAAAGCTTGTACTATAAGCTTGAAGGTTGTACCCAATCAAGGCTATATATAGCCATGTATCTTGCCATTCTAAGGCATCAGAATTTGAAGTAATACAAGTGTGTGTTGCTCAAAACCATCACCATCACATGGAAAAGATCTCTTGATCGGTTTTGATATCCTACATAAACTACCAAACTTACGATGGACGAGCACAGGACTTCACTACAAAAGCTTTTTCAACCCTTGGACAACCATGCATCGCCTTTTTGTTGCAAGCGTTACTCCACCACTTGCTTATATCAACTGCATCAGACAAAAACTTATTCATGACTCATGTGCTTCCTCACACACCGAGTTTTTGACAAAACACCCTTCACCTTTGTGGCTGAATCCCTCATTCTTTGTTTCGCTACCTTTTAAGCAAAACGAAGATGTTAATCCTACCAAAGCAAGTCACCCCGGAATGAACCCAAATCATTACCAGCTTGCTTTAGAAGAATGCAACCAACTGGTTGCTGAAGGAATTGTTGAACCTACCACCTCGCCATGGGCATGTGAGGCTTTTTACGTCAATAAAAGAAGCGAACAAGTTCGTGGAAAGCCCAGGTTGGTCATTAACTATCAACCGTTGAACCACTTTTTAGCTTATGATAAGTTTCCGCTTCCACAAAAGAAGTCGTTATTTCAACACCTGGCAGACGCTAAAGTCCTCTCCAAGTTCGACCTTAAGTCAGGATTTTGGAAACTGGGTATTAAGCCTGAGGATAGACCAAAAACCGGGTTCTGTATACCTGATCATCATTACCAGTGGAAAGTAATGCCGTTTGGTCTAAAAAATGCTCCGTCGGCCTTTCAAAAGGCAATGATAACCATTTTTGAGCCGATTCTTGCAAACACATTGGTTTACATTGATGATATCCTCTTATTCTCCCCAGATGAACAATCCCATGCAGAGTTACTTTCCAAGTTTTATTCTATTGTCACAAAGTATGGGATAATGCTATCCGAGAAAAAGATGGAGGTCGGTGTAACCAAAATTCACTTCCTTGGCATGGAGATCACAGACGGAAGTTACCACCCTCAACCGCATGTCGCTCAAGAGTTACTGAAGTTTGCGGATGAATTAACTTCACAAAAAATGATTCAACAGTTCCTCAGGTTAGTCAACTAAATGTCTGATTTCCTGCCCAAGCTATCAAATCACACCGCCCTGTTGTTCCCCATGTTAAAAATGAATCCCCCCACAGTGGACATCACGACAAACAGAAGCAGTAAAAGCTATCAAGTTGCTAGCCGAAAAGATGCCCCCACTGAAGATTCCCATCATGACTGAAAGAAGAATTTTGCAGACAGGTGCTAGTGATGAGTGTTGGGGAGCTGTCCTACTTGTCCAAGATAGAAATAATAACAGACATGTGTGTGGCTATAAGAGCGGCACGTTTAAACCCTTTGAACAACACTATCACTCTACATTCAAAGAGATTCTTGCAGTCAAACGAGGCATTGAGAGATTCCAATTTCATCTAATCGGACACGAATTTGACGTTGAAATGGACATGTCCTCCTTTCCACGTATGCTACAATTTAAACGGAAGATGCTCCCTCACGCACAACTTTTGAGATGGGAAAATTGGTTCTCACAGTGGAAGTTCACAGTAAAACACATAAAAGGAACAGAGAACGTACTTGCAGATTTTCTCTCTCGCCCAACTGCCAATAAATCAGAGGAAAAAAACCCAAAGAAAGTAAGCCAAGTCCAAACACATACTTCTAACTTTCTTTCAATGGTTCTTTCAGTCACTCCCCAAAGTGATCCAGCATCCTCCTCCACACCTACACCACCACTCCCTGTCCTCAACCTGCCAGAAGAGATAATGGAAACAATCGCAGATTTAACCTTTGAAAAAAGGTCTAAATTAAGTTTCAAGACTTTTCTCACGGTCCTCATACAGAAACATGGTTTGTGCATAAATGGTCTCATGTTCCACCCTGACTACCCGTTTCTCAATGTGTTTCATATCCATGACCTATGGAACTTTCCGAAAGAAGCATTGTGCTTTTTCTAGTACCTGTTTGAAAGCTTCACAATAAGCATCTCTTTCAACACAGAAAAACTTTTGTCAACATTGTCAAAAGCCAATTCAATGATGTCCGCCCTCACTCTAGAAATTTACTAAGCATGCTACAATGGTTTGTTCCTCACCACCAATGGACGCGATGGTTGACAGTGACTAGCAAAGGGAAGTATGTACTAGTTATGTTCAGAAGACCAGGATCCTTTCTACCACCCAAGGCTGTTAACGATGAAGGTTCACTCGTTTATCACTCAGGATCATGTTTCATTCATGACTGGTATGAAATTAACCCAGCCAGCACGAACTGTGAAAGGAAATACCGGAACCTTTATGCAGATACAAGAAACCTAATGGCAAGAGCAAATGGTGTTGACCCTGACGCAATTCCAACTTTTATAAGGTGGAATATGATGTCATGGGGTGATGACCATCCCGATTCACTCAAATGGGCTGAAGCAAATCACAATTGGCTCAGTGACAACCACAAAAATGACATAGACACAACGACCGATGAAGATGCTAACCCATATTCATCCGACGACGAAGACTCATTCGGTTCAGTCTCATTTGGTTCAGTTGTTGACGCACATTTCGACCCATTCGAAGACGATCCAACCCATCATGAGGCACGTTGGAGTCCATGAAGAAGGCTAAACATTTTTATGTTTAGTATAATGTTTTAATAATTATGTTTTAGTATCTTGAGTTTGTTTGAAGTTTCTAGTGTTTTCTAGTTTCAATAATGCTATATGATGTAAGCGCTTAGGTCATATGGCAATAATGTGTAAAAGTAAGAAAGCTTGTACTATAAGCTTGAAGGTTGTACCCAATCAAGGCTATATATAGCCATGTATCTTGCCATTCTAAGGCATCAGAATTTGAAGTAATACAAGTGTGTGTTGCTCAAAACCATCACCATCACATGGAAAAGATCTCTTGATCGGTTTTGATATCCTACATAAACTACCAAACTTACGATGGTCGAGCACAGGACTTCACTACAAAAGCTTTTTCAACCCTTGGACAACCATGCATCGCCTTTTTGTTGCAAGCGTTACTCCACCACTTGCTTATATCAACTGCATCAGACAAAAACTTATTCATGACTCATGTGCTTCCTCACACACCGAGTTTTTGACAAAACACCCTTCACCTTTGTGGCCGAATCCCTCATTCTTTGTTTCGCTACCTTTTAAGCAAAACGAAGATGTTAATCCTACCAAAGCAAGTCACCCCGGAATGAACCCAAATCATTACCAGCTTGCTTTAGAAGAATGCAACCAACTGGTTGCTGAAGGAATTGTTGAACCTACCACCTCGCCATGGGCATGTGAGGCTTTTTACGTCAATAAAAGAAGCGAACAAGTTCGTGGAAAGCCCAGGTTGGTCATTAACTATCAACCGTTGAACCACTTTTTAGCTGATGATAAGTTTCCGCTTCCACAAAAGAAGTCGTTATTTCAACACCTGGCAGACGCTAAAGTCCTCTCCAAGTTCGACCTTAAGTCAGGATTTTGGAAACTGGGTATTAAGCCTGAGGATAGACCAAAAACCGGGTTTTGTATACCTGATCATCATTACCAGTGGAAAGTAATGCCGTTTGGTCTAAAAAATGCTCCGTCAGCCTTTCAAAAGGCAATGATAACCATTTTTGAGCCGATTCTTGCAAACACATTGGTTTACATTGATGATACCCTCTTATTCTCCCCAGATGAACAATCCCATGCAGAGTTACTTTCCAAGTTTTATTCTATTGTCACAAAGTATGGGATAATGCTATCCGAGAAAAAGATGGAGGTCGGTGTAACCAAAATTCACTTCCTTGGCATGGAGATCACAGACGGAAGTTACCACCCTCAACCGCATGTCGCTCAAGAGTTACTGAAGTTTCTGGATGAATTAACTTCACAAAAAATGATTCAACAGTTCCTTGGGTTAGTCAACTACATGTCTGATTTCCTGCCCAAGCTATCAAATCACACCGCCCTGTTGTTCCCCATGTTAAAAAAGAATCCCCCACAGTGGACATCACGACAAACAGAAGCAGTAAAAGCTATCAAGTTGCTAGCCGAAAAGATGCCCCCACTGAAGATTCCCATCATGACTGAAAAAAGAATTTTGCAGACAGATGCTAGTGATAAGTGTTGGGGAGCTGTCCTACTTGTCCAAGATAGCAATAATAACAGACATGTGTGTGGCTATAAGAGCGGCACGTTTAAACCCTCTGAACAACACTATCACTCTACATTCAAAGAGATTCTTGCAGTCAAACGAGGCATTGAGAGATTCCAATTTCATCTAATCGGACACGAATTTGACATTGAAATGGACATGTCCTCCTTTCCACGTATGCTACAATTTAAATGGAAGATGCTCCCTCACGCACAACTTTTGAGATGGGCAAATTGGTTCTCACAGTGGAAGTTCACAGTAAAACACATCAAAGGAACAGAGAACGTACTTGCAGATTTTCTCTCTCGCCCAACTGCCTATAAATCAGAGGAAAAAACCCCAAAGAAAGTAAGCCAAGTCCAAACACATACTTCTAACTTTCTTTCAATGGTTCTTTCAGTCACTTCCCAAAGTGATCCAGCATCCTCCTCCACACCTACACCACCACTCCCTGTCCTCAACCTGCCAGAAGAGATAATGGAAACAATCGCAGATTTAACCTTTGAAAAAAGGTCTAAATTAAGTTTCAAGACATTTCTCACGGTCCTCATAAAGAAACATGGTTTGTGCATAAATGGTCTCTTGTTCCACCCTGACTACCCGTTTCTCAATGTGTTTCATATCCATGACCTATGGAACTTTCCGAAAGAAGCATTGTGCTTTTTCTGGTACCTGTTTGAAAGCTTCACAATAGGCATCTCTTTCAACACAGAAAAACTTTTTTCATACATTGTCAAAAGCCAATTCAATGATGTCCGCCCTCACTCTAGAAATTTACTAAGCATGCTACAATGGTTTGTTCCTCACCACCAATGGACGCGGTGGTTGACAGTGACTAGCAAAGGGAAGTATGTACTAGTGATGTTCAGAAGACCATGATCCTTTCTACCACCCAAGGCTGTTAACAATGAAGGTTCACTCGTTTATCACTCAGGATCATGTTTCATTCAAGACTGGTATGAAATTAACCCAGCCAGCACGAAGTGTGAAAGGAAATACCGGAACCTTTATGCAGATACAAGAAACCTAATGGCAAGAGCAAATGGTGTTGACCCTGACACAATTCCAACTTTTATAAGGTGGAATATGATGCCATGGGGTGATGACCATCCCGATTCACTCAAATGGGCTGAAGCAAATCACAATTGGCTCAGTGACAACCACAAAAATGACATAGACACAACGACCGATGAAGATGCTAACCCATATTCATCTGACGACGAAGACTCATTCGGTTCAGTCTCATTTGGTTCAGTTGCTGACGCACATTTCGACCCATTCGAAGATGATCCAACCCATCCTGATGCATGTTGGAGTCCATGAAGAAGGCTAAACATTTTTATGTTTAGTATAATGTTTTAATAATTATGTTTTACTATCTTGAGTTTGTTTGAAGTTTCTAGTGTTTTCTAGTGTCAATAATGCTATATGATGTAAGCGCTTAGGTCATATGGCAATAATGTGTAAAAGTAAGAAAACTTGTACTATAAGCTTGAAGGTTGTACCCAATCAAGGCTATATATAGCCATGTATCTTGCCATTCTAAGGCATCAAATCTTACAATCTTCTCTCAAATATTCTCTCTACAATCTCTTATAAACCATTGTTCTTACAGGTCTTATATAGTATGAAAATACTTACCTGAGTTTCCAATGCCTTTTGAAGACGAATTACCACCTCATGTATATCCGCCCTGCTATCTCTGTTCTTTTTGAAGCATTTGACGGCAATATATGCAAATCAAGATAATGATAATGAAAAAATTTGTTCCTTTATACCCTCAAACACAAACTTATTAAGATTTCCTTCTATGAATAATTGTCTTTTAGCCAAAGGACCTAAGGATTCAGAGTGATCCTTACATCCCTCTCCCCATGCCAATCTCCCACACAATATCTCCATTAATACCACCCCGAGCGAATACATATCTAAATTTTTGTCTAGGTAGCCTTCTTCTTGGTGCAGTGGGTCAAGGTAGCCCAATGAGCCGTAAACATTGTCTGTGGCATGTTCAGCTTTCAAACATTCCATGCTTTTAGAGGAAAGCTTGAAATTACATATTTTAGGTTCCCAATCAGCATCTAGTAGAATGCTACTACTTTTGATGTCCCAGTCCGGCTGCAATACCCAGACATATCTTAAGGCGTTTTATCCATGTAAGATTCACGTCGTCCAAATGTTTATCTAGACTTCCGTTGGTCGCATGCTCGTAAACAATTATTCTTTCGCCTCTTTCGTTACAGTGTCCTACGAGAGCAACAATATTCTCATGCTTTCTCTGGAAAAAATTAAGCTCTCTAATATATTGATGATGTGCTTCACTTGACTTCTTAACCCACCGCTTTACAATAACTGAAGTAAGTATATTTGCAAGTGGAATCCGTCCTTCGTATTTCTTCCAGCTTCTTCCTTCTCCAATGCACTTGTCGTCACTGAAGTCGTTCTTTGTAGCTAAAGTTATGTCTTTGAGTGAAATGTGGAAATCGTCCTTTCTGTTTTCCTGTGAATTATAACAATGCACCCAACTTCATAAATTTTATGTCTTTGAAAGTTCATATTAAGTTTTGTTACATTAGTATCTTGGATTTCAGACTATAAATCACAGGGACATTCCTGTAATTTACTCTTTATTAAAATAATCAAACATTTTTATTATAATTAACTTGATCAGGAGAAAAGTTAAGGTGTTGTTTGGTTCAAGATTTTGAAAATCTGGAATTCTAAATTCTAGTAAATTAGAATTCTTAAGAATTTAGAATTCCAGAATTTAAAATGTCTAAGCCTGTTTGGTTGACAGAAATTTATAATATTTGAAAATCATAATTTTTAGTTGAACCAGTTAACGAATAAATATTTTTTATATAAATTTTTTATTTAAAAGAGTAAAAATCGAATTTTCACTTTTTTATAAAAATTTATAAAAGATTCAAAAATTTTTATAAAACATTTATATAAATTCTATAAAAAATTTCTATAAATTTTTTATACATTTATATAAATTTTATAAACAATACATATAAATTTTATAAAAAAATCTATAATTTTTATAAAAAATATTTTAAAAAAATTTATAAAATTTTTATATAAACTTTATAAAAACTCGAAGTGTTATATAAAATATTTTTTTAATTTTTATAAAAAATTTTCTATAAATTTTGTAAACAATTTATATAAATTTTATAAAAAATTATATTATAAAAATTTATATAAATTTTTACAAATAAATTTATAAAAAAACTAAATAAATTTAATAAAAAAATAACATAAAATTTATATAAAATTCAAACAATTTTATAAAAAAATTACATAAGTTTTATTAAAAAATTCAATGAATTTTATAAAAAAAATATTTAAATTTAAAATTTTTATAAAAAATTATAAATTTTTATATATATTTTATAAAAGAATTCAACAAATTTTAAAATTTTTTTATATAAATTTTTTTTTTCAGTTTTAATAAAAAACTTTTTATATAAATTTTTTTTTTACTATTTAAAAGAGTGAAAACCAAAAAAATAATTTTTATAAAAATTTTTAAACTTTACAATTTTTATATAAACATAAAAACATAAATAAAAACGTGTGAGAAAAATAGTTTATGAAAAATAATTTTCAAGGAAATTAGAATTCCTCACTTTTTGAAGTAATTCTAATATCCTTCAATTTGGCATTTCGAGGAATTTTAAATTCCTTTGTTAAACATACCAAACACAATATTTGAAGAAAATTAAAATGTAAATCTTTTAAATATCCCCCAATATCCTCCAATATACCCCAACCAAACTGCACCTCAGTATCATTTCAGAATTGAATTGCACCATATACTGTAAATGAGGTAAAACTGTGGTGTCATATAATTTTGTTTCCTTGACAACAATTATATATGATCACTCACGTGTCGGATAAAAAATATGATCAAAGAGGAAAATCAGTGATGTATTTAAAACACATTTACTTACTTGATAATTTAGTGCTTTCTCAAGTTCGTTGATGACGACCTTCATTGTTGGACGCCCAGCTTGCGTGTGAGCCAAACATTGATACGCAATATCTAAAAATGTATCCAAAGATTTTTGATCGAGTCCGTCAATAAGAATGCCTTTAGAGGCTTCCTTCAAATTAGGATCTACAACTTTTTTCAGAGTTCTTTCATTAAAGCATTTTTGTATAATTGACAAAAGCCCCTTCTCATTTTTAATGGAGTAACTTTTATCATATGCCAATTTTCCACTCACAACTTCAAAAAGAACTACTCCAAATGAATAAATATCTGATTCTTGTTTTAGCCTACCCATCTCCATGTACTCTGGATCCAAGTACACTTCTGTGCCAGCGATGGTACAAGTATTGATAGTGTTGGCGTTTTGATTTGCAGGGCGTAATCTGGAAAGACCGAAATCAGCAATCTTGGCAACCCAATTATTATCCAATAAAATATTATCACTCTTAATATCCTGGTGTATTATCATTGGTTTCTCCTCTGTGTTAGAGTGAAGGTAATCTAACCCATGTGCAATATCAAGGCATATTTGTAGACGTTGAGCCCAACTTAGTCTCTTCGTGTTATTAATTTTTTTCAAAATAATCACTTAGGCTTCCGTTTGAAACATGCTCATAGACAAGGATTCTCTCGGGACCTTCTTCACAAAAGCCAAGAAGAGAGACTATATTTGGATGCTTACAATTTGTAAGCAATTCAATTTCTGTGAAAAAACCTGCGACTTCCCCGTGCTTTCTTTCGAGACGTTTAACAGCTACTGTTCTGCGCTTTTTAGGGAAATCAGCTTTAGTTTTTGTAGTAATTCGTTCACTACAACCTGGATACTAGATGCGGAATATCGATCAAAGATGCAATCGACAGAAAAGTAATTTACACAAGGTATGTATCCCTAATCGACCCGATTAGTTTTATTGATAAAGAATGCGTTGTGAATCTCGTCCCCCCTCATCTCCTTTTCTAGAGATGAGGGGAACCGACTGTTACATGCACTACGGGTCGGGTTGGGCTTCGACACAGCCAACCGACCTTTATTGCTATAGGCTAATAGGAAACTCTCCCCTAGACACGACTTAGGCTAATAAAGACTAAATACATAACAATTTCCACCTTAGGCTTATATTAGCCTATCCCAACACTCAGCAGCTCCAAGCAGTGTTGTAACTTGCGTCCAGGTACCGCCTTCGTCAAGGCATCCACAGCATTGTGTTCAGTACTCACCTTCAGAACTTCAACCGTCTTCGCCAAGACTCCTCTGAAAAAGTGATAACGCACATTGATGTGCTTAGTCCTATCATGAAAAACATGATTCCGCGATAGATGAATCACACCCTGATTATCACAATTAACTGCAATAGTGTTAAGCTTCACGCCTAACTCTTCCAAGAATCCCCTTAGCCAAATAGCTCCTTTCACAACCTCCGTAAGTGTCATATACTCCGCTTTAGTTGTCCACAAAGCCTCCTTGTGCTGCAACTTAGCTTCCCAGCTCCTCGCACATCCATTTATCAGCAACTCGTACCCTGTGATTGATCTACCCATGACAGTGATCGATCTACCCATGGTGTAGTAAAAATCCACAAAAACTTGTACGTATGTCTGTAATCCACGATCAAACCTATCCAACATACTCACATCTGCAGATGCTATGTCAGGTCTCGTGCAGACCACCTGATACTCCTGGCTTCCAACCGCATATATATATGACCACTTACTATTCTTTACCACATCACAGTCCCCTGATAGACTATCCTCCAACGACAGTATGGAGTGTCCCTTCAACAAAGTCTGTACCAACTTTCTGTTGTAAAACCTGGACTGCGACACCCTTAGAGTATTACCACTCCGATTCCTGATGATCTTAATACCAAGTATATTTCCCTTTGCTTTAACCAGCAAACCCTTGGTAACCGAGATCTCAGCCTTGCATCCGCAAGAAAATACCATACAATCTATATAGAGAAATAGATGTATGAACATACCTGGTGTATCCTCCCAGTAATAACCGTATCTGTCGTCACTGCTTTTCCTGCAACCGTTGCTGAGCACATGCACATCTAACCGAGTATCCATTTCTTCTTTCAATCCAGCCATCCACTTGGAAAGAACCTCACAAGCAACTATATCATTGAAAGTCAATGACTCGTGTGCATATATCTTCTTCACTGCAGCAACTGCAAAAGCAACATCATTACTGTCTTCTCTATACTTGAATAGTTCCCGTGCTAAGTGTTGCTCCCTATCACGTGCTAGATGATAGTATATCAAAACTTGAGTTTGTACTTTCTTTGGAACAACTACATGACCAACATTCCCCTGAGGTTCCACCTCAAGTGCTTGATCCTCCCGATATTCCACCTCAAACTCAACTCCTTGCAACACCTGCACTGAACTTGTACATACACCAGAACCAATGAAAGTTTTCTTGTATTGCCCACTTTCATTGAAACCCATATTTCTGTAAAGCACTCCCTTTGAAGTAACGTCATCTAACCTCCAAAGTTGATAAACATTCATACCTTTACGGTATCCCAGGAATATGCACTTGACCTTAACCGGTTCAAGCATCCCTTGCTCAATACTAGCAAGCCAACCAAAAGAACCCAACATATCTATAGTCTTCTTGAATCCAATCGCTGATGATGGTGACCTATTATTTATATATGTTGACATGGTTGTATCCTCTGTCCAAAAAACCTTGGACAGACCAGACTGAATCAGAAAACAACGTACCTTATCCAAGAGTGTCACGTTCGTCTCCTCAACCAACCCATTCTGCTGCTGTAACCCTGCAACATCCAAATGTTTGGCGACCCCACTCTTCATACATTGTTGTGTAGACTTCTGATTACAAGAATCAAGAACATCACCTGTCTTGATCTTCCACCCAGTTTGAAATTTTCCTAACTGCTTCCTACCCTTCATTTTCTTCCCGGTCATAGCCTGACCGTTCAGGGTATATACACAATTAGCCCTTCTGGTTCCTGATAGTACCACCAGTGAACCCTTTATAACCTTGATCTTGCCTGACTGCATCTTCACGGTAAAACCCTCTTTTTCAAGAGTACCCAGCGATATCAAGTTTCGTCTTAATTCCGGAACATACCTGACGTTGTCCAACAAGAAACTTGACCATCCCTCATTCGTACTCGAACCTTTCCTGTCCCACGTACACGGCATTCCCTGCCATCACCTAACAGTACATTACCACCGTCATACTCCTTAAAATCAACCAAGTAATCCCTCCTGTATGTCATATGGTATGAGACTCCTGAATCCATGATCCAGTCCAAAAGTTCATCAACACTCATAGCCATCATAACATCAGCATTGTCATACCCATCAGCTCCAGAACCGGATACCTGATCTTTATTCCTGACAAAACCTTGAGATTTCTTGTGATTATACCTGGGACAATCCCTCTTCAAATGATCCTCAGACTGACATATATAACACCTGAGTTTGTTGCTCCTTCCTTGTGACCTTAACCACGAACTATTTTCACCCTGCTCCATATCTCTCTGATTAGATCTCTCCCTCACATACAACCCTTCACCACCATCACCCTTTGCTTCCGTCATCTTCTGAAGTTCCCTAGAATTAAGTGTCGCGAGCACGTCTTCTAGCTTCAAAGTATCCCGACCATATAGCAAAGTCTCTACGAGATTATCGTAAGACGATGGTAAAGATGTGAGTAATAATAATGCCTGATCCTCATCTGATATAGCAGTATCTATAGCCGCTAAGTCACATACGAGCTTGTGAAACTCATCAATATGTTCAGACTGACTCCTACCGTGATGCATTTGAAAAGTATATAACTTTTTCTTCAAGTACAAACGATTAGCTAAAGACTTTGTCATGTATAAAGTCTCTAACTTTTTCCAAATCCCCGCTGCAGTCGTCTCCTTGGTGATCTCCCGTAGGACCCGATCATCCAAACACAAGATCAATGCGCTATAAGCCTTTTTCTGAATGACGTTATCGTAAGCCACTATTGTGGTGGCGGGTAATTCTTCCAATGCTGCATCTAATTCCAGATGTTCCAGCAAAGCCTTCATCCTTACCTGCCATAACCCAAAGTCATTCTTCCCATCGAATTTCTCGATGTCAAATTTGCTCAGCGTCATCTTATTTTAACCCTTTGCTAACCGTTTAACCTTTTGTGAATTTACCTACACAAAAACCACGATCTAGCAAAGTATCCCGTGTATAAAACACCCCTTGATTTATCGATATAACCCTAAGATAAAAATCTTAGTAATCGATCAAACCAAGTAACCCTTCAAAAGAAAACCCCTTTCTTACTCAAATATCGACTGAACCTTGGAAATTTACCTATCCAATAAATCGACAATCCTTGAATCAAGAAAGTACCCGGCGCCTTTTGAAGTAACCCTTGTCGTACTTTTAATTTTGCAAAACCGATCTCTAATAACCAAGAAATCTTGCAACCTCGACAAGTTTTGAACGCTTCTTTATCCCTTTGTTGATTTGCTAAAGCTTGTGAAAAACCTCACAATCACAAACCGACAAAGCCCTTCGGTAATTCGCTAAACCTTGTGATATATCCCTCACAATCACGAACTACGAAATCCCCTTATGTAAAATACCCAAAGTAATAATACTACTTTTTAAAAAAAAAAAACAAAAACATTAACCCAAATCCTTTGTTTTAAGACTTGGCCCAATTAAACTTTCATAGTCCAAAACCCTTGGCCCAAAAAGTGTTAATAGGAAAACCCTCGTATTAGTATTACTCTCTATGTTGACTTTTATTAAAAACCAACAACTCCATCTTCTTCCTCTCTACCCACTGTGTAACAATGGTGGCAAACACCACAAACCTTCGATCACTATTTGTCGATCCTGAAGAAAAAGACGAAACCCTTTTATGCCGATTACTGCTGCTGCTATTTGATGTCTACAATCCGAACACCAAGAACCTTCGATCGATCCTAGTAACCAGCCCTCACGAACCTGGCTCTGATACCATTTGTAGTAATTCGTTAACTACAACCTGGATACTAGATGCGGAATATTGATCAAAGATGCAATCGACAGAAAAGTAATTTACACAAGGTATGTATCCCTAATCGACCCGATTTGTTTTATTGATAAAGAATGCGTTATGAATCTCGTCCCCCCTCATCTCTTTTTATAGAGATGAGGGGAACCGACTGTTACATGCACTACGGGTCGGGTTGGGCTTCGACACAGCCAACCGACCTTTATTGCTATAGGCTAATAGGAAACTCTCCCCTAGACACGACTTAGGCTAATAAAGACTAAATACATAACAGTTTTTCCTTCTGATGAAATATTATCATCAAAGATGTCGAGTTCTGCTTTGTACACGGTGCCATATCCACCTGACCCAATGCAGTTGGACGAAAAATTGTTGGTAGCAGACTCTATATCACTCAATGGAATCCTGAAGTGATCTATGTTTTTCCCCTATAACAACACATGTTGAAGTTAAATGAGTATTACAACATGACGTGCTTGTATAAGAATGCAATTGAGCAGACGCTTCTAGTTGATACATTCTTAAACATTTTTTGACACGTTACATAGTATCTCATATATATACACTAGACATTTCATAAAGATTTTGTGTCATGTTATCAAGTTATAAATTTTTTACGAGAAGAGATCTCATTAACATACCCACAAAAGGTTGGATACTGAATGACAAATATGAGCAACACATTTCTTTAATGAAAGAAAAGGGAGATTAATTGAAATTTTTAACTAAAATTTGACAACACTCATTTTTTTTAGGAATATAAATGTTTCACGAAGCCTCAGCAAATTACACCATCGTGACGAACATGGACGAAAGGGCATGTCATACTTGACCCCTTAAAATGAGTAAACGTCGTATGTTTTTGGCGACAAAGCTTTTATATATTTCTGAAGAAAATTTTCCGTTGTTTTTCTGGTATTAATAAGCACTTCCATATGTTTTTGACCTGTTTATGTTTATGCCACTGCCCTAAACCGTAGTAATAATAGTAAATTTCTTAATTAAAACCTAATTATAAAAGTATTTAACTGGTAAAACATTGTATATACCTTCAAGTGGGATGATCTTACATAACATTCATGGATATGTTGAAGTTCCAACGCTTCTTGAAGTTTTTTGAAAATCTTAATCATATCGGGACGTAGTGCTCGCTCTTCCTTCAAGCAGAAATATGCTGTTTCTGAAAAGATTTTTAATGAATGCTCATTCATTTGTTTTCGTAGGTCAGAATTGATCATAGCATCCAGTGTTCCGGCTTCATAACGTGATCTCGCCAATCGAGCAAAATACCAATTATCGCCTTCTGCTTTCCTTCCAAATAGGACCTCAAATAATACAACTCCAAAGGAGAAGACATCTGACTTATGAGTCAAACCTCCTGTCTTTTCATATTCAGGGTCCATATACTCTATTGAGCCTTTATATTCACTAGTACGGTGAAGATGGTGCTTTTGAACTCTAATGGCAAATCCAAAACCCTTTAGTTTGGGTTCCCAGTTGTGATCCAGTAATATATGCGAGCTCTTGAGGTTACCATGTATGACACTCTCATCGTCTTCAAGATTATGAATGTAGCGCAATGCATCCGCAATACAAACACAAATATGCAATCTTTGGATCCAACTGAGGGTTGACCCACTTAAATGTTTCACCAGACTTCCGTTGGCTTCATACTTGTTTACGATGAAACCTCGTTCTACATAAACATCATTGTAAGCAATCTTGTAAACAGAAACGATATTTTTGTGCTTGATATCTTTAGACAAGGTCACCTCGTTAACCGCAACAGGTATTTGCAACAATTCCCGTGCAACAATATCGATCAGCTCGCCTGAATGCCAGAGCTGTCCTTTGTAAACTTTGAAAAAAATAGTTTCTGCAATGAGATTTTCATCAGCGAAGTTGTTGGTGGCTGATTTTATATCTTCACGTGGGATTATTAAGCTAGCAACATAATCTTCCAAAGAAACGAGGGCTGGGTCTTGCTCGGAAGATA
The DNA here is from genome assembly GCA_025667525.1 of Glebionis coronaria. Taxonomy (NCBI): domain Eukaryota; kingdom Viridiplantae; phylum Streptophyta; class Magnoliopsida; order Asterales; family Asteraceae; genus Glebionis; species Glebionis coronaria. Next base: position 648,300,952 of record CM046874.1, read on the forward strand.
AAGAAGACATGATGATGTTTAATTGCGTTGATCAACTATGAAAGAAAGACTGAAAGTTTAACAAGCTGCTCGATGGAAAACAGGAATAATTAATGTGAAATTGCAAAGGTGTGAATGAGTGAAGAGAGTGAATGGGAGGAAAAGAAAGAAAATGATAATGAATTATTGACTGATACAGAACCCCACAGAGATACTGTCATAGTCTGATTGACGACTAGACTCTACACAAGATAATATAACAAATTATAAAAGTAATAAGATAAGATAAGAATGCTGGGAACATAATAATGAATTAAACCACCACAAATATTATAAAGGCTGGAGAGTGAGAGGTAAGTTTAGGGGTGAGTTTTTACATTGCAAAAAGCATGCATTACTTACCGGGGTGAGCACCGGGAAGAAATCGACCTAATCCTGATTCATCTCGAAACTGAAATCGTGGAACACTCAAACCGAATCTCTACCTAATTTAATCTCAAGTCTCGAATCGAACCGAGTTAGGCCCGAGTTACTCACGGTTTATATAATTTTCTTTGTGCAATCTCGATTTAATTCCGAATCCCGACTCGAACCGAGTCTCGACATCATGGAAAACTCATCCCGTGTCACAACCCGAATTTAATCGGTTTGTGTCGGTCGATTTCGGTTTTGGTCGATTTATGTTGGTTTTCGATTGTCGGTCGATTTTTCTCACCTACTTTCCATTGTTTTTATAAAAATCTATGTGTGGGTTATAGTTTTTGGAATAGCGAATGGTGAGGAATTCATTATTGGTGAGTTGTGTTGAGTTGAGTATATGTTTTGTTTTTATTATTATTTTAATATAGTTATGAGTGTAATATTTTAGTAAAATATATTTTAGGGTTATTTTTTTTGGTAAAAAATATATTGTAAGGTTAAGTCTATAAATAGGTTACCTATGTTTTTAAAAATACTCATGTTTTTTTTAGACAATATACTTCTAAAAATACTAATATCAACTGTCAAAGTTGATAATGACTTGCTAATTTAGGTTATTTCACCGTCTTACTTATTTTACCGTCTGACTTATTTCACGTCAACAATTGGTCCCCGACATTGCAAAATGTTGTTTTAAACTCTATCCTCTGTTTATAATAATTATTTTTCACACACATTTTAACCAAACATCAGATACCAAAAACACAATTCCAATGATATTTTCATCTATCGTCAGACTCAACTGAGTAACCTATGTTCGCTAATGAACATTGAGCAGCCCATAAACACAACATCCAACAAAACTGTGTATCATCACAGACACCTACACCATTCAACACTAACCACCATCACATGTTGATTTCTACCAATCCCACAACCTTCATCAAAGGTACACATCGACCCGTAACAAAAACAATCCCGACAACCGATCACACCGACATTAGTTAAGATGTTTACCCACTTAAAAGAAAAACAATGGAACTTAATTATACTCGAATCCCTTCCCGTGGCCACAAGAAATTATCCATCTTCTTTTATTCTATCTCGAATTGTTTTTTATGTTAAGATCGATTTCGATTTGGGTTTTATGGTGGATGTGTTCATGAGTTTCTGTACATGATTTTGAGATGGGTTGTGATGTGGAGTGATTTTTGGTGTGGGTTTCATTTGTTCGTGGGTTAGTGAATAAGGATGGGTGAAGATCATGATGATAATGATGTATTATAACTATAATAAAAGATGGGAATTTACGTAATTAAAAAAAATGAAAAAAAAATGCCCTCACATATGACTTTATTAGGCCACAGAAAAAATGAAAAATAAAAAGAAATCCCAAAAAATCCAACCTCCATTATTATCTTCGTTGAAGACAAAATTTACGGTTTACAACGGTTAAAAAAGAAGAAAAATCGCCCTCACATATGACTTTATAGGGCCATAGAAAAAATGAAAAATAAAAAAAAAATCCCAAAATCCAACCTCCATTCTTATCTTCGTTGCAGACAAAGTTTACGGTTTCCAACGGTTAGTCTTCGCGATTTTATGCATCTTTTGTCCTTAATTTTTTTATTTTTTTGGGTTGACACATGTTTTTTTAGGTTTTCTGTTTGTTTGACAAAGGGTTATAGAATTGTAGTTAATAATACGTGCCATTTATGTGTTGCTATAAAGTTCATGTTAAGTAATGAATTTTTCTACTGTTAGGATTGGTAACTCTTATATGATTTAGGGAGCGTTTAGAAGCCGTTAATCGGAGTAAAGTAATGGTAAGGCTATAATTAGAAGCGTTTGGTATACATGTGTTACTTTCAAATGTTGGATTCATATATATTTTTTTGTCATACTTCATTCCACTCATATATTGTACACCCATAGTGATTCATAATCAGAAACCAAACGCTCCCTTACTACTTTGAATTCATAAGTACGTATTTAAAATATTTGTTTAGAAGAATGAATTAAGGGCTGCTATAGTTTCTATTGGTTTATCATACTGCTCTGTGTACATCGTCGCTCACGAACTGTCGTCTGACATTCGAAGGCATGGGAAGCGGCTCGCCAAGTAGGTCATCAGTTATCAGGCTGTGTTACATATGTGGTTGTCCTCACGAGGTTGGTATATGTGGTGACTGTCTAGCACGGGACCGCGATGGGTTTTTCACCCACGATGTGGTTGGAGGTACGCTTCACACACAACCACGATTGTTTTATGTTGCTTTTCGTTGGTCTTTCCTACATTCGATTATGTCTGTATTTCAACGTAGATTTTTCTCGTGAATATGTACGTGCGCGTGGAGTACGCTTTGCCGACCAAAGCCGGTTATGGGCTGACATACTATCGTCTTACGCAACCACTGACTACGGACCACAAGGTAGATGCAGTCGGCTTTATTCACATACCGTTGATCTAACGTGGCCTCTAATACAAGGTTTTACACCAAGTATAAAATAATTTCGTTCCAAGTCTTTTCGAATTGACTATTGGTTCAAAGTACGACTCAATTGTTCTTGGTGGAAAATAAAATGGTTGTTTGATTATCTATTTTTAAACTAAAAGTAAATAATTGTCGTTGAGTAAAATAAAAACTTTTAAAAATTAAACTACAAATAAAAGAGTGCAATCTTTTAGAAATTAAAACGTAAATGATTGAAAACTTGAAAAGTTGTTTAAAATAAACTAAGTAGACACTTGTCTAAAAATAATTCTAAGTAAAAAATGGCGGGAAAAATTAAATTTAAAATCTAAGGAAATTAAAACAAAAACTAAAGTAGATCTGCAAGGCGATCGTACTCAGATCGCAACACACCATCGCAATGTCCCATCGCAATGTTCCATCGCAACATTCCATCGCAATGTTCCATCGTAACATTCCATCGCAACAACTGATCGCAACCACGATCGCAATGAGTGATCGTGGTGTGGATCGTAGTCTTGATCGTAACAAAAGGGATCGCAATCAATGCGATCGTAACAAGGAAATGTGACTAGATCGCACCCACCGATCGCAATGAGTGATCTTGGGGTGGATCGTACCAGGGAAAAATGAAGGGATCACAATCTATGCGATCGAAGCCAAGAAAGAAGTCAGATCGCAATCAAGGCGATCGTAGTCAAGTGATCATAACTAAACAGAACCCTTCTAAGATGGGAATGACGTCCAACAGGTAAATAAGCTTAAACGAATAAGCAGTAACTACGATAAGCACTTTCAAACTTTTAGACAAGAATGAATAAGCACAAATTTAACACTTTTCAAGACACGGATACAAGCTTGACTAATCAAACTTCCAAAAGACGAAATTTTTAGGAAAACTTAAAAGAAACAATAAGCTACAACAACGTAAAAAGCCAATAAGCGCCAAAAGCTTATAGCTTGTACCTTATAAAAGCTTAATCAGGAGTAAAAAGATTAACTTTTTAAACACTAAAACGTCAAATTCAAACACGAATAAAGAACTTATTCGGATCAAAAATGAAGTTTGAATCAAGAACAAAGCAAAATCAAGAAATGTAGAAAGAGATTAAAGAACAAAAACTTAACTTGAACTTGTGATTAATGAAATCCAAATACAAGAACGATAGCTTAAACTTGAAAGATAAAAAGAAAGAAAATATGAAACTTAGTGAGAGAAAGTTTAGAACTTTCTCTCTCTAAAAACTAGAAAGGAAAAATGAAAAGTAAAACTAGCTAACCAAAAACTAACAACCCCCTCCTAATGTGTTTAGGAGGGTATTTATAGGCAAATGGGGAATGCATGTGTGCTTTCTTCTTTCTTTCATTTCTTCTCGACTTGATTTAAATTCTTTGTCTTTCTTGACGTCGTCTCTGGATTTGAACTTGTCTTAATAATTTTCTTCTATAATTTAGACTTGAGTTCTTCGACTTCATTAAACTTCCGTCTTTTAGACTTTTTCTTCGATAAATCTTCAGAATAGGTCTGGGACATCCGTTCTTTTAGCACTCTTGATCTTTTGACTTCGTCTTTTCTCGTTTTCTTCGATAAAAGCCCGTGAAAGCTCGTGTTTTCTTCCTTTTTCATGTTTTGGTCCTAAAACACAATAAGAACACAAACCACGCACAATTCCGACTTTTACGACATAAATTACACGTTTTGGTCTTGTTATTATTGGAAATAAGCGGTAAAAGGATAAGTGTTTTCACACTTATTAAATCCCTTACACTTGACCATTGGAATGCCCTCATGCAATGCATTAATTTTAAAGCATGGTTTACATTTTCCATCATAAATAACCCACCTTGGCCTTTATTAAATACTAAACATTTAAGGAAAACAAAAAGATAGAAACAAGTAAAGAAATCAAAGACTTACATTGGGTTTTGGCTGCCATGAACGTTTATCATCCTCAAGTTTCACGTTCCCCATACCAAGCTTAAAAACGAGATCATTATTATGATAAGTTAGCAAACTAACACGAATTCATGTGGGCCAATTATTTACTTAGACTCCCTTATTCCTAGGTGTATCTCTTATATTTTATTTTTGTCTTGAATGATCACGAGGATTCATTGTATGACTTATTTCGATAGTTTATTTAGGCCGAAAATAAAGTGGACGATTTAATCAATAGTTAGCTAAAGGACAAAATCTTTTAAAAATGCTTCTCGGGACCTCTTAAAGTTCATATCTTGGCATAAATCGCTTCACGATTTGAGACCTTTCTCGGACCGATATTTGGCAGCGACTTCATACTTCAAATCTTTGAGAGACGTTCTTGAAATAATGGTCTTCTCTTCATAATAGGAATTTCTTCACTTGAAGTTTTGAGAGATTCTTCATATTTAGACCACGACTTCTTCATTTTTCTCCAATCTTTATTTTGGACTTTGATATACAACGATCCGCCTCCTTTTAGGACTTGGATCTATTTATCCTCATACCTTGCTAGGGTCTTTTTGGATAGACTTCTACATGATCTTTAGGGGAGTATTTGCTTTTCGTCGTGTGTCTCGATCCTTCATGTTGCTTTTTGATAAATGATTCTTCACATCACTTTTGGATCTTTAGCAACAAAATGTATCCCTCATGCCTTGTTAGGGCCTTTTCGGACTCGCCAATCTTCGCATCTCGCTTCAATAAGTTATGCCTTGGCTATGAACTCTAATTAATACCGAGCAACTTTTAAACGATCTTGGGCTAGAAGCTAAGTAACTTTTCAAATCGTATAACCTTATTTATTGCAGATAAATTTATTAACAAGCGATGGGAGAATAGGCTTATAATCAACTCACATAAATTCACGAAAGAATACCAAACTTATAATTGACTCTATCATCTCTCGTCCTCCACAGTTTAAAATCTCAAGGAATGAGACTCGTGGATGCTTAGCCAATTAAATCAATGTTTTGGGTTTTCAAGTCATCTATAGGATCTTGCAACTTCTTAGACTTTTTCAAGTTTAGAATTCGCATTTTAAAGTTCCCTTGATAAACGACTCTCTAGGATCAATTATAGGAACTTGCGAAAAGTTATTGTTCTTAACCCGTGAGAGTTAAGACTTTCGCGTTTTAAAGCTCCCTATATAAAAGCCTAGCAAAACTTTGACTTAAACACGTTAAGGATACTAGCTAGAGTAAACTTGGATAAGTAAACTCGGGTTGAGTCAAAAGATTCACAACGTTTGAAAATTTAAAACCACTTTATTAAAAATTTATTCTAGCAAAGAAAGAAAATAACTATAACAAAGGAAAATACTACTATACAACTAGGCCAAAATAGATTAAAAATTTTTAAAAATGTCAAAAAATCAAATTTTTCCGGTTAAAATGAGGAAAAATTCATGGAAAAGACCACTTACTTCGTTAGAAGTCCCCCTACACTTGATATAAACATTGTCCTTAATGTTTATGCATGTGGGAGTAAACTCCCTACACTTAGGACATTGTGCACGTTGTTTAAATCTTGCTAAGGAAAGGACAACTATAGTGATTTCAATGTGAACATATAAGATATGAAAAATTGAATCACGACAGTTTAGGATAGAACCAGGAAGACGGGAACACGAGATCACAGTTCGTCAAAAGTCATCGAGAATAGATCTTTGAAGCTTTAATCCCTGCATAGAATAAGAAACAAGACAACAAACACATACGGGGCTCCCCCTACACTTATTATGAAAACGGTAAAGGATAGATCAACGGGTTGCCTCCCGAGAAGCGCTTGTTTTTGTTAACCGAGTCACGAGCCTGACTCGACCCAGAACTAATTCAAGGGAAACATGGTGAGGGATGGAATCATCTCATGAGAGATGTCCTCACCAAAGTACAACTTCAAACGCTGGCCATTCACCTTAAAATTGGGCCCATTTGGCTGAGAAAGCTCAATGGTGCCATAGGGAAAAACTTTGGCGACGGTGAATGGACCAGACCAGCGGCTCTTCAACTTGCCCGAGAAGATCTTCAACCGAGAGTTAAAGAGTAAGACTTGATCACCAACGTCGAACTCTCGGTTCTTAATCCTTGCATCATGGATGATCTTTGTCTTCTCCTTGTAGATCAATGATTTCTCGTAAGCTTCATTCCTCAGTTCGTTGAGCTCGTTGAGTTGAATCTTCCGAAGATCACCGTCTTTGTTGATGTCGAAGTTAGCCCACTTCAAGGCCCAGTATGCCTTATGTTCCAGCTCGATAGGGAGGTGGCATGCTTTCCCGTACACAAGACGATAAGGTGTACAACCAATCGGGGTCTTATATGCGGTACGAAAAGCCCACAAAGCATCATCTAACTTATTGGCCTACGCGGCACGATGCTCTCCCACAGTACGTTCCAGAATTCATTTCAATCCACGGTTGGAAATCTCGGCTTGACCATTGGTTTGAGGATGATACGCGGTGGAAAGACGATGATTGACACCGTACTTAGCCATGACTCTAGCAAATTAATCATTGCAAAAATGAGTCCCGCGGTCACTGATGATAGCACGAGGAATACCGAATCGAGCAAAAAGCTGCTTCAAAAAGTTCACAACCACCCTCGCATCATTCATAGGGATTGCCTTAGCATCAACCCATTTGGAAACGTAGTCAACGGCTACGAGGATGTACTTGTTCCCTTTGGATGATGGAAATGGCCCCATAAAGTCGATGCCCCATACATCAAAGATTTCACATTCTTGTATGAAATTTTGAGGCATCTCATCTTTATGTGTGATCTTGCCTTGTCTTTGGCAAGCATCACAACGTTTAACTATTTCATGAGTGTCATGATAAATGGTGGGCCAATAAAATCCAGAGTCGAATACTTTCTTCGCGGTGTAATTGGGCCCAAAGTGACCACCGGTGGGTCCTTTATGGAAAGCATCAAGGATTTGTAAAGCTGCCTGCCCATCAACACATCGACGAATGACAAGATCCGTACATTGTTTAAAAAGGTAAGGGTCGTCCCAGAAATAATGTTCGATGTCTTTAAAGAACTTTTTCTATTGTTGGGACGTTAACCCATCCTTGAGAATGCCACCCGCTAAGTAGTTTGCAATATCCGCAAACCACGTGGTGTCATCAAGATTGGAATTTATAGACATTAAGGTCTCAAGGGGAAAAGAGTCATTGATCTCTTGGTTCGGATGATCCCCTTGATACGGATCCTCAAGTCTACTTAGATGATCCGCGGCTAGGTTTTCGGCTCCCTTCTTGTCACGAATTTCAATGTTGAATTCTTGAAGGAGCAAAACCCAACGAAGAATTCTTGGCTTAGAATCTTGTTTAGTCAACAAGTACTTCAACGCGGAATGATCGGTATACACGATGTTGGTGGAAAGGACAAGATACGGGCGAAACTTCTCAATAGCATAAACTACAGCTAAAAGCTCTTTTTTGGTAGTTGTATAATGCAATTGAGCCCCCGTCATTGTCTTGCTATCATAACGGATTGGTTGGAAGTGTTTATTCACTCTTTGGCCCAACACCGCTCCAAAAGCAAAGTCGCTAGCATCACACATCAATTCAAAAGGTAGCTCCCAATTAGGGGTAACCAAGACCAGTGCCTTAGTTAGCTTATCCTTAAGAAGATTGAAGGATTCAAGACACTCTTTGGAAAAGATGAAAGGAGTATCTTTTTCCAAGAGGTGGGTCATCGGGCGAGCGATTTTAGAAAAATCTTGGATGAATCGACGATAGAAGCCCGCATGACCAAGGAAACTTCTCACACCCTTCACGGTTGAGGGTGGAGGTAATTTGGCTATGACATCCACCTTAGCACGATCCACTTCAAGACCGGCTTTTGAGATTTTATGTCCAAGCACAATGCCTTCTTTTACCATGAAATGGCATTTTTCCCAATTTAGAACAAGGCGAGTGTCTTCACACCTCTTAAGCATGCATTCCAGATTGGCAAGGCAATGAGAGAAAGAATCACCATAGACCGAGAAATCATCCATGAAGACTTCCATAGTTTCTTCAACCATGTCATGGAAGATAGCCATCATACACCTTTGGAAAGTCCTAGGAGCATTGCATAAGCCGAAAGGCATTCTTTTGTAAGCAAATGTTCCATAAGGACAAGTGAATGTGGTTTTCTCTTGGTCTTGTGGATCGATGGGTATTTGAAAATACCCGGAGAAACCGTCCAAAATGCAGTAATAGTCATTACCCGCTAGACGTTCAAGCATTTGGTCCATGAAAGGAAGGGGAAAATGATCCTTTCTCGTAGCATCTTTGAGTTTGCGATAGTCTATAAAATCTCCACCCTGTAACAAGACGAGTAGGAATCAACTCGTTGTTTTCGTTGGGCACAACGGTGATTCCGCCTTTCTTAGGCACACAATGGACGGGACTAACCCATGGTGAATCCGAGATAGGATAGATCATGCCCGCATCAAGAAGTTTGATAACCTCTTTTTTGATTACATCATGGATCTTAGGATTCACCCTTCTTTGGTTTTGAATAGTGGGTTTAAAGTCGTCCTCCATGAGAATTTTATGTGTGCAAAAGTGAGGATCAATTCCATGAATATCGGAGATCTTCCACGCAATGGCTTTCTTATGATTCTTCAGCACGACGATAAGTCGGGATTTTTCTTCTTCTTTCAAGTCCTTTGCGATGATGACGGGTGACTTCTTGTTGTCTTCAAGGAAAACCTACTCGAGATGAGACAGTAGGTCCTTAAGCTCTAAATCCGGAGGATTTTTGATGGAAGGCGGAGTTAAAACCAGATCATCTGTAGAGATATCCTTAGGAGATGGTGGAGAAATATGGTCCTTATTGAGAAGTTTCTCAATGGTACGAATGTCTTCATCCCAATTGGTGGGAGAATCGTCATATTTTTAAGTCCACATCTTCCAAAGTAGCTTCAAATTCTTTCAAGAGAATATCACTTTCTCCAAATGGAGTAATGGAGGAAACGGTCTCAACAGTGGGTAGAGAAGAAGAACCACTTTTACAAGCGTCTTTGAAGTGTTCTTCACAAGCCTCATCAAGAACATCAATGAAATTAACACTTTCATTTTCAGAAGGCTGCTTAGAAAGTTTACCCATGTTGAAGACGATTTTATCATCACCAACTCTCATGATTAATTCGCCAGCGGCTACATCAATGAGAGTGCGACCGGTCCTCAAGAATGGACGTCTAACGATTAATGGAACACGGGGATCCATCTCGTAGTCAACGACAACAAAATCCGCTGGAAAGGTGAATTTGTCGACACCAACGAAGACGTCTTCCGCTATCCCCACTGGATAAGCAACCGTACGGTTAGCTAATTCCAAAGTCATCTGTGTGGGGACTAGCTCGGGTAGAGACAATTGTTTCCAAACGCTTAGAGGCATTAAGTTGATACTGGCACCTAGATCGGCTAGGGCCATACAATTCTCTACCCCAGGGAAGTTGCAAGGAATCAAGAAACGACCCGGATCACCAAGTTTGGTTGGTAATTTCCTTAAGAGCACTGCGGAGCAATTCTCATTAAATTGGGTCTGAGCGATATCAAGGAGTTTCTCCTTATCATTGAGAAGATCTTTAAACATTTTAGCATATTTGGGCATGTGAGCGAGAGCCTCAGCAAAGGAGATATTGAAATTCAGTTGTTTAAACATTTTAAGAAAGTTAGAAACCTGAATATCATCCTTGTTCTTCAATTTCTCTTTCCTCAACCTTGAAGGATAAGGTATATTAGGTTGAGATGAAGGCTTTAGGATAGAATTCTCACTCACATCCTTGGGTGGTGGAGGGGTGGTAGTAGAAGGTGGTGGAATTGGAAAATAGAAGGTGGATGAATTTGAGAAGTAGACTCGTTTTCCTTTGTCACAATCATCAGTGTAGGTGTAGGAAGCTCGGGTTCCTTTAAACCTTTTCCACTTCGAGTGGCGATTGCTTTCATCTCCCCTCTTGGATTATCAACGGTGTTACTCGGAAGAGAACCCGAACCAGAGGCTTGATTACTTGGGAAGAAACTAGCCATCATGTTCCTTAAGTCATTCGTTTGACTAGCCAAAGTGTTTCGCATATCGGCTCGAAGATCGTTTCCTTGTTTCACCATATCTGCTTTCATGTTGGCCATTTCCCGCTGAAGATTTTGCACTATCGCATCATTAGTCCTCATGTAGGTTTCAACCTCTTGGTGTAATGCAGTGGGTTGGTTGGGAGGAGCATGGTAGGCAGGTGGTTGATAAGCAGGTTGTTGGTAAACTTGGTTGTTTCTTTGAGGTGGATATGGGTTTCTTTGGTTTTGATATTGATTTGGAGCACGCTGTTGGTTTTGATTGGTGCGATTAAGGTTGTTTGGGTTTTGTTGGGGAAAACCAGGTGGTGAAAGAAAGTTATTTGAGCGATAGCTGAGCAAATTGCGGTCACCTTGATGACGTGCTTGATAGCTTCCTGTAGCAAAGTTACCGTTGGCAGCATACACATTTTCCGAATTGTCTTGAGTCGAAGGACAATCGGTGTATGAGTGAGGTCCCCCGCATATTTCACATGATTGACTCAAAGCATTAGCTTGGGCGGTTATTTGTTTGGTATTGTTGGCGTCTTGGAGAGCAAGTGATTCAACAAGCGAAGTAAGCTTATCAATTCTTTTGTCGGCATCACTAGTACTAGCACTAGCCACATTAGTCCGAACACTTTTGGTTTGCACTCTAGACTTGTTCTCAATTATATCCCAAGTAGCATTAGAAGACTTAACCAAAATATTACCCCCCGAAGCACTATTTAGTGAATCTTGGTCATTCATGCTTAAACCATTGTAAAAAGTATTGATTTGATGTACTTTTGTTAAACCATGTTGTGGACACTTTCTTAAAAGTTCCTTAAAACGGTCCCAAGATTCACTAAATGTCTCACCGTACTTTTGTTCAAAGGTAATTATTTCATTCCGCAAAGCGGTAGTACGTGAGGGTGGGAAAAAGTACTTAATAAATTTGGTCTCTAAATCCGTCCACGTAAGAATACTTTGTGGCGGTTCCTTATCAAGCCAATTCCGGGCTTGTCCCTCTAAAGAGAAAGGAAAAAGTTGCAAGCGAATCACCTCTTGTGAAACCCCATTATATTTGACTGTATTAGTGAGTTGAAGGAACCTTTTTATATGGTCGTGAGGATCATCAAGCGAACGCCCTAAGAAAGGTTGAGCAGAGACCATTTGAATGAAGCCGAATTTGAGTTCAAAATTGTTGGCTACAATCTCAGGTATGACAATAGCATCGGTGTTGCCCTCTACGTGCGATTGCAAAAGCTCGATCATTGGTTGATTGTCCATGGTGACAATAGGTGGAGTAATGACTTCGGCTTGAGCTACTTTCTTCTTACGAGCACGAGTACGCATGCACACCTACAAAAGGAAAAGAAAAATAGACAAGAAATATTTTTGGTTTTTATGGTTTTTCCATTTTTTTTTGTATTTTTGAAATTTTTTTAATTTTTATGGATTTTTGAAAATTTTAAAGCAAGAAAAATAACGTTCAAAAGTGAACGGATCCCAAAATCCAACGCGTCTCTCACTTAAAACCGTTAATCTTAACGAAAAGAGCCGGTAGCGGCGCCATTTAATACAAGGTTTTACACCAAGTATAGAATAATTTCGTTCCTAGTCTTTTCGAATTGATTATTGGTTCAAAGTGCGACTCAATTGTTCTTGGTGGAAAATAAAATGGTTGTTTGATTATCTATTTTTAAACTAAAAGTAAATAATTGTCGTTGAGTAAAATAAAAACTTTTAAAAATGAAACTACAAATAAAAGAGTGCAATCTTTTAGAAATTAAAATGTAAATGATTGAAAACTGGTTTAAAATAAACTAAGTAGAAATTTGTCTAAAAATAATTCTAAGTAAAAAATGGCGGGAAAAATTAAATTTAAAATCTAAGGAAATTAAAACAAAAACTAAAGTAGATCTGCAAGGCGATCGTACTCAGATCGCAACACACCATCGCAATGTCCCATCGCAATGTCCCATCGCAATGTTCCATCGCAACATTCCATCGCAATGTTCCATCGTAACATTCCATCGCAACAACAGATCGCAACCACGATCGCAATGAGTGATCGTGGTGTGGATCGTAGTCTTGATCGTAACAAAAGGGATCGCAATCAATGCGATCGTAACAAGGAAATGTGACTAGATCGCACCCACCGATCGTAATGAGTGATCTTGGGGTGGATCGTACCAGAAAAAATAAAGGGATCGCAATCTATGCGATCGAAGCCAAGAAAGAAGTCAGATCGCAATCAAGGCGATCGTAGTCAAGTGATCGTAACTAAACAAAACCCTTCTAAGATGGGAATGACGTCCAAAAGGTAAATAAGCTTAAACGAATAAGCAGTAACTACGATAAGCACTTTCAAACTTTTAGACAAGAATGAATAAGCACAAATTTAAAACTTTTCAAGACACGGATACAAGCTTGACTAATCAAACTCCCAAAAGACGAAATTTTTGGGAAAACTTAAAAGAAACAATAAGCTACAACAACGTAAAAGGCCAATAAGCACCAAAAGCTTATAGCTTGTACCTTATAAAAGCTTAATAAGGAGTAAAAAGATTAACTTTTTAAACACTAAAACATCAAATTCAAACACGAATAAAGAACTTATTCGGATAAAAAATAAAGTTTGAATCAAGAACAAAGCAAAATCAAGAAATGTAGAAAGAGATTAAAGAACAAAAACTTAACTTGAACTTGTGATTAATGAAATCCAAATACAAGAATGATAGCTTAAACTTGAAAGACAAAAAGAAAGAAAAGATGAAACTTAGTGAGAGAAAGTTTAGAACTTTCTCTCTCTAAAAACTAGAAAGGAAAAATGAAAAGTAAAACTAGCTGACCAAAAACTAACAACCCCCTCCTGATGTGTTTAGGATCGTATTTATAGGCAAATGGGGAATGCATGTGTGCTTTCTTCTTTCTTTCATTTCTTCTCGACTTGATTTAAATTCTTTGTCTTTCTTGACGTCGTCTCGGGATTTGAACTTGTCTTAATAATTTTCTTCTATAATTTAGACTTGAGTTCTTCGACTTCATTAAACTTCCGTCTTTTAGACTTTTTATTCGATAATATTCAGAATAGGTCTGGGACATCCGTTCTTTTAGCACTCTTGATCTTTTGACTTCGTCTTTTCTCGTTTTCTTCGATAAAAGCCCCTGAAAGCCCGTGTTTTCTTCCTTTTTCATCTTTTGGTCCTAAAACACAATAAGAACACAAACCACGCATAATTCCGACTTTTACGACAAAAATTACACGTTTTGGTCTTGTTATTATTGGATATAAGCGGTAAAAGGATAAGTATTTTCACACTTATTAGCCTCCCATTGCCTTTTTTCAGGCATCTCTCTTACATCTTCATCCGGTACTCATGCTGGCCGTGCTCCAACAACACCCCCACCAGAGCGTTCACGCTAGCCAATTCGGAATGTGTTGAATGCAAGGCGCTCACTTCATATGCCATATGCACGTGTTACTACGGCTTCCAATTCTAGAACCCCTCCTGCGTTGCAGCCAAACGGTTCTCAGCCAGGACCGTCCACCACTTCCACCCATGTGAGGCGTACCATTAATCATCCAGATACCATAATGCATGAAGCAGATCCCGTCAGACCAACTGTGGCAGACACCCATGTCTATAAAAACCGGACACGAACGTGCACTAAACGGTTGGCTGTTCCACCAAAGATCATATCTGGTAGTTCTACCACGTCTGCTTCTACTTTTGTTAGCCAGTCAGGTAACATCTCCTAAACCTATGTCAACGTACTCCTTTCCTTTATTAATGGGGCTAACAATCTACTTAATGGCACGTTCCAGGTGACCCAATGTATCGTGATCTTGGGGATTGTGTCTATCGTTGTCGCCATTGTGATGCTCTGTTCTAGTTTAATGAGAGAATGAAAAGATCTGAATACGCTCGGATTCTAGTATATCATGGTTGTTGTCGCGATGGTAAAATTTATATGCTACAACCACCTCCACCTCCTGTTGTAAATCAGTAGCTTTTCTCGGCTGCTCACTTCATGGAAAACATACGCGCATATAACCAAATGTTTTCCATGACTTCATTTGGCGCGAATATTGAAAGTTCTGTTAACCAAGGCGCTGGGCCATACATTTTCAAAATTTCCGGCCAGATATACCACAAGCTAGGGTCACTGTGCTCTGAGCCAGGCGAACCACCTAGATTCTTGCAACTTTACATATATGACACCCAACATGAGGTGGCGAACAAGCTGGCCCTATTTGTTGGGGCGGCGGATAGTTCTCTGCAGCCCGCTATTGTGGAACATCTGATACAAGTACTAGATGAAAACAACGCATTAGTGCAACTGTTTAGGACTGCCCGCGATAAATGTGAAGATGCAAATATTTCCGATTTCAGGATACGGCTTTACAACACGAGAAGTGTCCGCGGATATGAACTCCCTACCTCCCGTGACATTGGAGGTATCATCTTTAAAAATGGCCCCCGGACACGCACCGACTATGATGTCATCATTGAATACAGGGGTGGTACAGTCAAAAGGGTAAACAAGCTGCATAAGTCATACATGTCACTTCAATTCCCTTTGCTATTCGTATTTGGGGAACCGGGGTTCCATCCTCGCCTAATTTTAAGGCCCCGTGATGGCCATGGTGAGGGGTCCAAGGTCACTATGAACAAATACTATAAATATCAGCTCCACCCACGTGCATGTAGTTACGGTCTAATCTTTAGTTGTGGTCGATTGTTCCAGCAATATGTTGTTGTCGTTTATTGCTCTCTTGAACAAGCTAGGCTCGACTTTATTCAGACACACCAAAATGATATCAGGCCAGACTATTTGGCTGGTTTGTATGATTCTTTGCACATAGGCGATCGAGAAGGGATCCAATGTGGAAAGCAAATTGTGATGCCAATGTCTTTTACCGGAGGACAACGCTATATGTACAGTCACTATCTCGACGCAATTTCCCTCTACAGAACGTTGGGGAACCCCTAGTTCTTTATTACATTCACATGCGATGTAAAATGGCCAGAAATACAACGCCACATGGAACAATTCCCATGGCTGACCACAACAGACAGGCTAGACGTCGGTTGCAGGGTGTTTGAACAAAAAGTGATTGACTTTGTTAATTACCTCAAGCAAACACACCTATTTGGAAGTGTGACTGGAGGTAATTTTCATTTACTCTTCCTTCTCACTTATTTACTGAATGTAACCGCAAAATTAACAATCGTGCCTTACCTGGCAGTTTTGTACACCATGGAGTTCTAGAAATGAGGTCTGCCACACTACCATACACTTCTGTGGGTTGCCAATAAAGACAAGATAACCGATCCCACCCAACTGGATGCCTTCATTTCTGCTGAGCTTCCAGATCCAGAAACCGACCTGGCCGCATTTGCTGTTGTGTCTGAGTTGATGATGCATGGTCCATGTGGTGCGCCAAACATGTCTGCACCATGTATGAAAGACCGTTCTTGCAGCAAAAATTTCCCAAAGAAATATAACAGGCACACATACTTCGATGATGCAGGCAACGTTCAGTATCGGCGACGAGATTCAGGCATATATGTACAAAAAAGAGAATCATAGCTCGATAACTCCTACGTCGCCCCTTACAATCGGACCTCTCTTTGGCGTTCCAAGCTCATATTAATGTTGAGTATTGCGGCTGGAGCATGTTAATAAAATACATGTTCAAATATATTTCAAAAGGTCCCGATCAGATATTCGCGAAGGTATCAACCCCTGTTGATGTCCCTTCAACATCTACTTCTCAACCTCGGCCCCCTAGAGATGAGATACAAGATTTTGTTGACGGTCGCTACATTTGTCCACATGAAGCTTGCTGGAGAATATTTGATTACCCCATCATACCCGAGAACCAGCGATCCAGATATTGGCTGTTCATTTGGAAAACATGCAACAGATAAATTTTAGAGAAAAAGACAATATTCAGATCGTTGTCAATCACCCGAAAAAAACAACTTTTATAAGGTGGAATATGATGCCATGGGGTGATGACCATCCCGATTCACTCAAATGGGCTGAAGCAAATCACAATTGGCTCAGTGACAACCACAAAAATGACATAGACACAACGACCGATGAAGATGCTAACCCATATTCATCCGACGACGAAGACTCATTCGGTTCAGTCTCATTTGGTTCAGTTGTTGACGCACATTTCGACCCATTCGAAGATGATCCAACCCATCCTGATGCATGTTGGAGTCCATGAAGAAGGCTAAACATTTTTATGTTCAGTATAATGTTTTAATAATTATGTTTTACTATCTTGAGTTTGTTTGAAGTTTCTAGTGTTTTCTAGTGTCAATAATGCTATATGATGTAAGCGCTTAGGTCATATGGCAATAATGTGTAAAAGTAAGAAAACTTGTACTATAAGCTTGAAGGTTGTACCCAATCAAGGCTATATATAGCCATGTATCTTGCCATTCTAAGGCATCAAATCTTACAATCTTCTCTCAAATCTTCTCTCTACAATCTCTTATAAACCATTGTTCTTACAGGTCTTATATAGTATGAAAATACTTACCTGAGTTTCCAATGCCTTTTGAAGACGAATTACCACCTCATGTATATCCGCCCTGCTATCTCTGTTCTTTTCGAAGCATTTGACGGCAATATATGCAAATCAAGATAATGATAATGAAAAAATTTGTTCCTTTATACCCTTAAACACAAACTTATTAAGATTTCCTTCTATGAATAATTGTCTTTTAGCCAAAGGACCTAAGGATTCAGAGTGATCCTTACATCCCTCTCCCCACGCCAATCTCCCACACAATATCTCCATTAATACCACCCCGAGCGAATACATATCTAAATTTTTGTCTAGGTAGCCTTCTTCTTGGTGCAGTGGGTCAAGGTAGCCCAATGAGCCGTAAACATTGTCTGTGGCATGTTCAGCTTTCAAACATTCCATGCTTTTAGAGGAAAGCTTGAAATTACATATTTTAGGCTCCCAATCAGCATCTAGTAGAATGCTACTACTTTTGATGTCCCTGTGTATCATCTCAGCATATACATGTAGAAATCCCAGTTCGGCTGCAATACCCAGACATATCTTAAGGCGTTTTATCCATGTAAGATTCACGTCGTCCAAATGTTTATCTAGACTTCCGTTGGTCGCATGCTCGTAAAAAATTATTCTTTCGCCTCTTTCGTTACAGTGTCCTACGAGAGCAACAATATTCTCATGCTTTCTCTGGAAAAAATTAAGCTCTCTAATATATTGATGATGTGCTTCACTTGACTTCTTAACCCACCGCTTTACAATAACTGAAGTAAGTATATTTGCAAGTGGAATCCGTCCTTCGTATTGCTTCCAGCTTCTTCCTTCTCCAATGCACTTGTCGTCACTGAAGTCGTTCTTTGTAGCCAAAGTTATGTCTTTGAGTGAAATGTGGAAATCGTCCTTTCTGTTTTCCTGTGAATTATAACAATGCACCCAACTTCATAAATTTTATGTCTTTGAAAGTTCATATTAAGTTTTGTTACATTAGTATCTTGGATTTCAGACTATAAATCACAGGGACATTCCTGTAATTTACTCTTTATTAAAATAATCAAACATTTTTATTATAATTAACTTGATCAGGAGTAAAGTTAAGGTGTTGTTTGGTTCAAGATTTTGAAAATCTGGAATTCTAAATTCTAGTAATTTAGAATTCTTAAGAATTTAGAATTCCAGAATTTAAAATGTCTAAGCCTGTTTGGTTGACAGAAATTTATAATATTTGAAAATCATAATTTTTAGTTGAACCAGTTAACGAATAAATATTTTTTATATAAATTTTTTATTTAAAAGAGTAAAAATAGAATTTTCACTTTTTTATAAAAATTTATAAAAGATTCAAAAATTTTTATAAAACATTTATATAAATTCTATAAAAAAATTTCTATAAATTTTTTATACATTTATATAAATTTTATAAACAATATATATAAATTTTATAAAAAAATCTATAATTTTTATAAAAAATATTTTAAAAAAATTTATAAAATTTTTATATAAACTTTATAAAAACTCGAAGTGTTATATACAATATTTTTTTAATTTTTATAAAAAAGTTTCTATAAATTTTGTAAACAATTTATATAAATTTTATAAAAAATTATATTATAAAAATTTATATAAATTTTTACAAATAAATTTATAAAAAAACTAAATAAATTTTATAAAAAAATAACATAAAATTTATATAAAATTCAAACAATTTTATAAAAAAATTACATAAGTTTTATTAAAAAATTCAATGAATTTTATAAAAAAATATTTAAATTTAAAATTTTTATAAAAAATTATAAATTTTTATATATATTTTATAAAAGAATTCAACAAATTTTAAAATTTTTTTATATAAATTTTTTTTTTTTCAGTTTTAATAAAAAACTTTTTATATAAATTTTATTTTTACTATTTAAAAGAGTAAAAACAAAAAAAATAATTTTTATAAAAATTTTTAAACTTTACAATTTTTATATAAACATAAAAACATAAATAAAAACGTGTTAGAAAAATAGTTTATAAAAAATAATTTTCAAGGAAATTAGAATTCCTCACTTTTTGAAGTAATTCTAATATCCTTCAATTTGGCATTTCGAGGAATTTTAAATTCCTTTGTTAAACATACCAAACACAATATTTGAAGAAAATTAAAATGTAAATCTTTTAAATATCGCCCAATATCCTCCAATATACCCCAACCAAACTGCACCTCAGTATCATTTCAGAATTGAATTGCACCATATACTGTAAATGAGGTAAAACTGTGGTGTCATATAATTTTGTTTCCTTGACAACAATTATATATGATCACTCACGTGTCGGATAAAAAATATGATCAAAGAGGAAAATCAGTGATGTATTTAAAACACATTTACTTACTTGATAATTTAGTGCTTTCTCAAGTTCGTTGATGACGACCTTCATTGTTGGACGCCCAGCTTGCGTGTGAGCCAAACATTGATACGCAATATCTAAAAATGTATCCAAAGATTTTTGATCGAGTCCGTCAATAAGAATGCCTTTAGAGGCTTCCTTCAAATTAGGATCTACAACTTTTTTCAGAGTTCTTTCATTAAAGCATTTTTGTATAATTGACAAAAGCCCCTTCTCATTTTTAATGGAGTAACTTTTATCATATGCCAATTTTCCACTCACAACTTCAAAAAGAACTACTCCAAATGAATAAATATCTGATTCTTGTTTTAGCCTACCCGTCTCCATGTACTCTGGATCCAAGTACACTTCTGTGCCAGCGATGGTACAAGTATTGATAGTGTTGGCGTTTTGATTTGCAGGGCGTAATCTGGAAAGACCGAAATCAGCAATCTTGGCAACCCAATTATTATCCAATAAAATATTATCACTCTTAATATCCTGGTGTATTATCATTGGTTTCTCCTCTGTGTTAGAGTGAAGGTAATCTAACCCATGTGCAATATCAAGGCATATTTGTAGACGTTGAGCCCAACTTAGTCTCTTCGTGTTATTAATTTTTTTCAAAATAATCACTTAGGCTTCCGTTTGAAACATGCTCATAGACAAGGATTCTCTCGGGACCTTCTTCACAAAAGCCAAGAAGAGAGACTATATTTGGATGCTTACAATTTGTAAGCAATTCAATTTCTGTGAAAAAACCTGCGACTTCCCCGTGCTTTCTTTCGAGACGTTTAACAGCTACTGTTCTGCGCTTTTTAGGGAAATCAGCTTTAGTTTTTGTAGTAATTCGTTCACTACAACCTGGATACTAGATGCGGAATATCGATCAAAGATGCAATCGGCAGAAAAGTAATTTACACAAGGTATGTATCCCTAATCGACCCGATTAGTTTTATTGATAAAG
Source organism: Glebionis coronaria (assembly GCA_025667525.1). Lineage (NCBI taxonomy): Eukaryota > Viridiplantae > Streptophyta > Magnoliopsida > Asterales > Asteraceae > Glebionis > Glebionis coronaria. The sequence continues at coordinate 648,321,709 of CM046874.1, forward strand.
AATGCGTTGTGAATCTCGTCCCCCCTCATCTCCTTTTCTAGAGATGAGGGGAACCGACTGTTACATGCACTACGGGTCGGGTTGGGCTTCGACACAGCCAACCGACCTTTATTGCTATAGGCTAATAGGAAACTCTCCCCTAGACACGACTTAGGCTAATAAAGACTAAATACATAACAATTTCCACCTTAGGCTTATATTAGCCTATCCCAACACTCAGCAGCTCCAAGCAGTGTTGTAACTTGCGTCCAGGTACCGCCTTCGTCAAGGCATCCGCAACATTATGTTTAGTACTCACCTTCAGAACTTCAACCGTCTTCGCCAAGACTCCTCTGAAAAAGTGATAACGCACATTGATGTGCTTAGTCCTATCATGAAAAACATGATTCCGCGATAGATGAATCACGCCCTGATTATCACAATTAACTGCAATAGTGTTAAGCTTCACGCCTAACTCTTCCAAGAATCCCCTTAGCCAAATAGCTCCTTTCACAACCTCCGTAAGTGTCATATACTCCGCTTTAGTTGTCCACAAAGCCTCCTTGTGCTGCAACTTAGCTTCCCAGCTCCTCGCACATCCATATATCAGCAACTCGTACCCTGTGATTGATCTACCCATGACAGTGATCGATCTACCCATGGTGTAGTCAAAATCCACAAAAACTTGTACGTATGTCTGTAATCCACGATCAAACCTATCCAACATACTCACATCTGCAGATGCTATGTCAGGTCTCGTGCAGACCACCTGATACTCCTGGCTTCCAACCGCATATATATATGACCACTTACTATTCTTTACCACATCACAGTCCCCTGATAGACTATCCTCCAACGACAGTATGGAGTGTCCCTTCAACAAAGTCTGTACCAACTTTCTGTTGTAAAACCTGGACTGCGACACCCTCAGAGTATTACCACTCCGATTCCTGATGATCTTAATACCAAGTATATTTCCCTTTGCTTTAACCAGCAAACCCTTGGTAACCGAGATCTCAGCCTTGCATCCGCAAGAAAATACCATACAATCTATATAGAGAAATAGATGTATGAACATACCTGGTGTATCCTCCCAGTAATAACCGTATCTGTCGTCACTGCTTTTCCTGCAACCGTTGCTGAGCACATGCACATCTAACCGAGTATCCATTTCTTCTTTCAATCCAGCCATCCACTTGGAAAGAACCTCACAAGCAACTGTATCATTGAAAGTCAATGACTCGTGTGCATATATCTTCTTCACTGCAGCAACTGCAAAAGCAGCATCATTACTGTCTTCTCTATACTTGAATAGTTCCCGTGCTAAGTGTTGCTCCCTATCACGTGCTAGATGATAGTATATCAAAACTTGAGTTTGTACTTTCTTTGGAACAACTACATGACCAACATTCCCCTGAGGTTCCACCTCAAGTGCTTGATCCTCCCGATATTCCACCTCAAACTCAACTCCTTGCAACACCTGCACTGAACTTGTACATACACCAGAACCAATGAAAGTTTTCTTGTATTGCCCACTTTCATTGAAACCCATATTCCTGTAAAGCACTCCCTTTGAAGTAACGTCATCTAACCTCCAAAGTTGATAAACATTCATACCTTTACGGTATCCCAGGAATATGCACTTGACCTTAACCGGTTCAAGCATCCCTTGCTCAATACTAGCAAGCCAACCAAAAGAACCCAACATATCTATAGTCTTCTTGAATCCAATCGCTGATGATGGTGACCTATTATTTATATATGTTGACATGGTTGTATCCTCTGTCCAAAAAACCTTGGACAGACCAGACTGAATCAGAAAACAACGTACCTTATCCAAGAGTGTCACGTTCGTCTCCTCAACCAACCCATTCTGCTGTTGTAACCCTGCAACATGCAAATGTTTGGCGACCCCACTCTTCATACATTGTTGTGTAGACTTCTGATTACAAGAATCAAGAACATCACCTGTCTTGATCTTCCACCTAGTCTGAAATTTTCCTAACTGCTTCCTACCCTTCATTTTCTTCCCGGTCATAGCCTGACCGTTCAGGGTATATATACAATTAGCCCTTCTGGTTCCTGATAGTACCACCAGTGAACCCTTTATAACCTTGATCTTGCCTGACTGCATCTTCACGGTAAAACCCTCTTTTTCAAGAGTACCCAGCGATATCAAGTTTCGTCTTAATTCCGGAACATACCTGACGTTGTCCAACAAGAAACTTGACCATCCCTCATTCGTACTCGAACCTTTCCTGTCCCCCGTACACGGCATTCCCTGCCATCACCTAACAGTACATTACCACCGTCATACTCCTTAAAATCAACCAAGTAATCCCTCCTGTATGTCATATGGTATGAGACTCCTGAATCCATGATCCAGTCCAAAAGTTCATCAACACTCATAGCCATCATAACATCAGCATTGTCATACCCATCAGCTCCAGAACCGGATACCTGATCTTTATTCCTGACAAAACCTTGAGATTTCTTGTGATTATACCTGGGACAATCCCTCTTCAAATGATCCTCAGACTGACATATATAACACCTGAGTTTGTTGCTCCTTCCTTGTGACCTTAACCACGAACTATTTTCACCCTGCTCCATATCTCCCTGATTAGATCTCTCCCTCACATACAACCCTTCACCACCATCACCCTTTGCTTCCGTCATCTTCTGAAGTTCCCTAGAATTAAGTGTCGCGAGCACGTCTTCTAGCTTCAAAGTATCCCGACCATATAGCAAAGTCTCTACGAGAGATTATCGTAAGACGATGGTAAAGATGTGAGTAATAATAATGCCTGATCCTCATCTGATATAGCAGTATCTATAGCCGCTAAGTCACATACGAGCTTGTGAAACTCATCAATATGTTCAGACTGACTCCTACCGTGATGCATTTGAAAAGTATATAACTTTTTCTTCAAGTACAAACGATTAGCTAAAGACTTTGTCATGTATAAAGTCTCTAACTTTTTCCAAATCCCCGCTGCAGTCGTCTCCTTGGTGATCTCCCGTAGGACCCGATCATCCAAACACAAGATCAATGCGCTATAAGCCTTTTTCTGAATGACGTTATCGTAAGCCACTATTGTGGTGGCGGGTAATTCTTCCAATGCTGCATCTAATTCAGATGTTCCAGCAAAGCCTTCATCCTTACCTGCCATAACCCAAAGTCATTCTTCCCATCGAATTTCTCGATGTCAAATTTGCTCAGCGTCATCTTATTTTAACCCTTTGCTAACCGTTTAACCTTTTGTGAATTTACCTACACAAAAACCACGATCTAGCAAAGTATCCCGTGTATAAAACACCCCTTGATTTATCGATATAACCCTAAGATAAAAATCTTAGTAATCGATCAAACCAAGTAACCCTTCAAAAGAAAACCCCTTTCTTACTCAAATATCGACTGAACCTTGGAAATTTACCTATCCAATAAATCGACAATCCTTGAATCAAGAAAGTACCCGGCGCCTTTTGAAGTAACCCTTGTCGTACTATTAATTTTGCAAAACCGATCTTTAATAACCAAGAAATCTTGCAACCTCGACAAGTTTTGAACGCTTCTTTATCCCTTTGTTGATTTGCTAAACCTGTGAAAAACCTCACAATCACAAACCGACAAAGCCCTTCGGTAATTCGCTAAACCTTGTGATATATCACTCACAATCACGAACTACGAAATCCCCTTATGTAAAATACCCAAAGTAATAATACTACTTTTTTTTAAAAAAAAAAAACAAAAACATTAACCCAAATCCTTTGTTTTAAGACTTGGCCCAATTAAACTTTCATAGTCCAAAACCCTTGGCCCAAAAAGTGTTAATAGGAAAACCCTCGTATTAGTATTACTCTCTATGTTGACTTTTATTAAAAACCAACAACTCCATCTTCTTCCTCTCTACCCACTGTGTAACAATGGTGGCAAACACCACAAACCTTCGATCACTATTTGTCGATCCTGAAGAAAAAGACGAAACCCTTTTATGCCGATTACTGCTGCTGCTATTTGATGTCTACAATCCGAACACCAAGAACCTTCGATCGATCCTAGTAACTAACCCTCACGAACCTGGCTCTGATACCACTTGTAGTAATTCGTTCACTACAACCTGGATACTAGATGTAGAATATCGATCAAAGATGCAATCGACAGAAAAGTAATTTACACAAGGTATGTATCCCTAATCGACCCGATTTGTTTTATTGATAAAGAATGCGTTGTGAATCTCGTCCCCCATCATCTCCTTTTATAAAGATGAGGGGAACCGACTGTTACATGCACTACGGGTCGGGTTGGGCTTCGACACAGCCAACCGACCTTTATTGCTATAGGCTAATAGGAAACTCTCCCCTAGACACGACTTAGGCTAATAAAGACTAAATACATAACAGTTTTTCCTTCTGATGAAATATTATCATCAAAGATGTCGAGTTCTGCTTTGTACACGGTGCCATATCCACCTGACCCAATGCAGTTGGACGAAAAATTGTTGGTAGCAGACTCTATATCACTCAATGGAATCCTTAAGTGATCTATGTTTTTCCCCTATAACAACACATGTTGAAGTTAAATGAGTATTACAACATGACTGCTTGTATAAGAATGCAATTGAGCAGACGCTTCTAGTTGATACATTCTTAAACATTTTTTGACACGTTACATAGTATCTCATATATATACACTAGACATTTCATAAAGATTTTGTGTCATGTTATCAAGTTATAAATTTTTTACGAGAAGAGATCTCATTAACATACCCACAAAAGGTTGGATACTGAATGACAAATATGAGCAACACATTTCTTTAATGAAAGAAAAGGGAGATTAATTGAAATTTTTAATTAAAATTTGACAACACTCATTTTTTTTAGGAATATAAATGTTTCACGAAGCCTCAGCAAATTACACCATCGTGACGAACATGGACGAAAGGGCATGTCATACTTGACCCCTTAAAATGAGTAAACGTCGTATGTTTTTGGCGACAAAGCTTTTATATATTTCTGAAGAAATTTTTTCCGTTGTTTTTCTGGTATTAATAAGCACTTCCATATGTTTTTGACCTGTTTATGTTTATGCCACTGCCCTAAACCGTAGTAATAATAGTAAATTTCTTAATTAAAACCTAATTATAAAGTATTTAACTGGTAAAACATTGTATATACCTTCAAGTGGTTGGATGATCTTACATAACATTCATGGATATGTTGAAGTTCCAACGCTTCTTGAAGTTTTTTGAAAATCTTAATCATATCGGGACGTAGTGCTCGCTCTTCCTTCAAGCAGAAATATGCTGTTTCTGAAAAGATTTTTAATGAATGCTCATTCATTTGTTTTCGTAGGTCAGAATTGATCATAGCATCCAGTGTTCCGGCTTCATAACGTGATCTCGCCAATCGAACAAAATACCAATTATCGCCTTCTGCTTTCCTTCCAAATAGGACCTCAAATAATACAACTCAAAGGAGAAGACATCTGACTTATGAGTCAAACCTCCTGTCTTTTCATATTCAGGGTCCATATACTCTATTGAGCCTTTATATTCACTAGTACGGTGAAGATGGTGCTTTTGAACTCTAATGGCAAATCCAAAACCCTTTAGTTTGGGTTCCCAGTTGCGATCCAGTAATATATGCGAGCTCTTGAGGTTACCATGTATGACACTCTCATCGTCTTCAAGATTATGAATGTAACGCAATGCATCCGCAATACAAACACATATATGCAATCTTTGGATCCATGTGAGGGTTGACCCACTTAAATGTTTCACCAGACTTCCGTTGGCTTCATACTTGTTTACGATGAAACCTCCTCTACATAAACATCATTGTAAGAAATCTTGTAAATAGAAACGATATTTTTTGTGCTTGATATCTTTAGACAAGGTCACCTCGTTAACCGCAACAGGTATTTGCAACAATTCCCGTGCAACAATATCGATCAGCTCGCCTGAATGCCAGAGCTGTCCTTTGTAAACTTGAAAAAAATAGTTTCTGCAATGAGATTTTCATCAGCGAAGTTGTTGGTGGCTGATTTTATATCTTCACGTGGGATTATTAAGCTAGCAACATAATCTTCCAAAGAAACGAGGGCTGGGTCTTGCTCGGAAGATAAAGAAGACATGATGATGTTTAATTGCGTTGATCAACTATGCAAGAAAGACTGAAAGTTTAACAAGCTGCTGAATGGAAAATAGGAATAATGTGTAATTGCAAAGGAGTGAATGAGTGAAGAGAGTGAATGGGAGGAAAAGAAAGAAAATGATAATGAATTATTGACTGATACAGAACCCCATAGAGACACTGGTCATAGTCTGATTGACGACTAGACTCTACACAAGATAATATAACAAATTATAAAAGTAATAAAGATAAGATAAGATGCTGGGAACATAATAATGAATTAAACCACCACAAAGTATTATAAAGGCTGGGGAGTGAGAGGTAAGTCTAATCGGACACGAATTTGACGTTGAATGGACATGTCCTCCTTTCCACGTATGCTACAATTTAAACGGAAGATGCTCCCTCACGCACAACTTTTGAGATGGGAAAATTGGTTCTCACAGTGGAAGTTCACAGTAAAACACATAAAAGGAACAGAGAACGTACTTGCAGATTTTCTCTCTCGCCCAACTGCCAATAAATCAGAGGAAAAAACCCCAAAGAAAGTAAGCCAAGTCCAAACACATACTTCTAACTTTCTTTCAATGGTTCTTTCAGTCACTTCCCAAAGTGATCCAGCATCCTCCTCCACACCTACACCACCACTCCCTGTCCTCAACCTGCCAGAAGAGATAATGGAAACAATCGCAGATTTAACCTTTGAAAAAAGGTCTAAATTAAGTTTCAAGACTTTTCTCACGGTCCTCATACAGAAACATGGTTTGTGCATAAATGGTCTCATGTTCCACCCTGACTACCCGTTTCTCAATGTGTTTCATATCCATGACCTATGGAACTTTCCGAAAGAAGCATTGTGCTTTTTCTAGTACCTGTTTGAAAGCTTCACAATAGGCATCTCTTTCAACACAGAAAAACTTTTGTCAACATTGTCAAAAGCCAATTCAATGATGTCCGCCCTCACTCTAGAAATTTACTAAGCATGCTACAATGGTTTGTTCCTCACCACCAATGGACGCGATGGTTGACAGTGACTAGCAAAGGGAAGTATGTACTAGTGATGTTCGGAAGACCAGGATCCTTTCTACCACCCAAGGCTGTTAACGATGAAGGTTCACTCGTTTATCACTCAGGATCATGTTTCATTCATGACTGGTATGAAATTAACCCAGCCAGCACGAACTGTGAAAGGAAATACCGGAACCTTTATGCAGATACAAGAAACCTAATGGAAAGAGCAAATGGTGTTGACCCTGACGCAATTCCAACTTTTATAAGGTGGAATATGATGTCATGGGGTGATGACCATCCCGATTCACTCAAATGGGCTGAAGCAAATCACAATTGGCTCAGTGACAACCACAAAATGACATAGACACAACGACCGATGAAGATGCTAACCCATATTCATCCGACGACGAAGACTCATTCGGTTCAGTCTCATTTGATTCAGTTGTTGACGCACATTTCGACCCATTCGAAGATGATCCAACCCATCATGAGGCACGTTGGAGTCCATGAAGAAGGCTAAACATTTTTATGTTTAGTATAATGTTTTAATAATTATGTTTTAGTATCTTGAGTTTGTTTGAAGTTTCTAGTGTTTTCTAGTTTCAATAATGCTATATGATGTAAGCGCTTAGGTCATATGGCAATAATGTGTAAAAGTAAGAAAGCTTGTACTATAATCTTGAAGGTTGTACCCAATCAAGGCTATATATAGCCATGTATCTTGCCATTCTAAGGCATCAGAATTTGAAGTAATACAAGTGTGTGTTGCTCAAAACCATCACCATCACATGGAAAAGATCTCTTGATCGGTTTTGATATCCTACATAAACTACCAAACTTACGATGGACGAGCACAGGACTTCACTACAAAGCTTTTTCAACCCTTGGACAACCATGCATCGCCTTTTTGTTGCAAGCGTTACTCCACCACTTGCTTATATCAACTGCATCAGACAAAAACTTATTCATGACTCATGTGCTTCCTCACACACCGAGTTTTTGACAAAACACCCTTCACCTTTGTGGCTGAATCCCTCATTCTTTGTTTCGCTACCTTTTAAGCAAATTGAAGATGTTAATCCTACCAAAGCAAGTCACCCCGGAATGAACCCAAATCATTACCAGCTTACTTTAGAAGAATGCAACCAACTGGTTGCTGAAGGAATTGTTGAACCTACCACCTCGCCATGGGCATGTGAGGCTTTTTACGTCAATAAAAGAAGCGAACAAGTTCGTGGAAAGCCCAGGTTAGTCATTAACTATCAACCGTTGAACCACTTTTTAGCTGATGATAAGTTTCCGCTTCCACAAAAGAAGTCGTTATTTCAACACCTGGCAGACGCTAAAGTCCTCTCCAAGTTCGAACTTAAGTCAGGATTTTGGAAACTGGGTATTAAGCCTGAGGATAGACCAAAAACCGGGTTCTGTATACCTGATCATCATTACCGGTGGAAAGTAATGCCGTTTGGTCTAAAAAATGCTCCGTCGGCCTTTCAAAAGGCAATGATAACCATTTTTGAGCCGATTCTTGCAAACACATTGGTTTACATTGATGATATCCTCTTATTCTCCCCAGATGAACAATCCCATGCAGAGTTACTTTCCAAGTTTTATTCTATTGTCACAAAGTATGGGATAATGCTATCCGAGAAAAAGATGGAGGTCGGTGTAACCAAAATTCACTTCCTTGGCATGGAGATCACAGACGGAAGTTACCACCCTCAACCGCATGTCGCTCAAGAGTTACTGAAGTTTCCGGATGAATTAACTTCACAAAAAATGATTCAACAGTTCCTTGGGTTAGTCAACTACATGTCTGATTTCCTGCCCAAGCTATCAAATCACACCGCCCTGTTGTTCCCCATGTTAAAAAAGAATCCCCCACAGTGGACATCACGACAAACAGAAGCAGTAAAAGCTATCAAGTTGCTAGCCGAAAAGATGCCCCCACTGAAGATTCCCATCATGACTGAAAAATGAATTTTGTAGACAGATGCTAGTGATAAGTGTTGGGGAGCTGTCCTACTTGTCCAAGATAGCAATAATAACAGACATGTGTGTGGCTATAAGAGCGGCACGTTTAAACCCTCTGAACAACACTATCACTCTACATTCAAAGAGATTCTTGCAGTCAAACGAGGCATTGAGAGATTCCAATTTCATCTAATCGGACACGAATTTGACGTTGAAATGGACATGTCCTCCTTTCCACGTATGCTACAATTTAAACGGAAGATGCTCCCTCACGCACAACTTTTGAGATGGGCAAATTGGTTCTCACAGTGGAAGTTCACAGTAAAACACATCAAAGGAACAGAGAACGTACTTGCAGATTTTCTCTCTCGCCCAACTGCCTATAAATCAGAGGAAAAAACCCCAAAGAAAGTAAGCCAAGTTCAAACACATACTTCTAACTTTCTTTCAATGGTTCTTTCAGTCACTTCCCAAAGTGATCCAACATCCTCCTCCACACCTACACCACCACTCTCTGTCCTCAACCTGCTAGAAGAGATAATGGAAACAATCGCAGATTTAACCTTTGAAAAAAGGTCTAAATTAAGTTTCAAGACATTTCTCACGGTCCTCATAAAGAAACATGGTTTGTGCATAAATGGTCTCATGTTCCACCCTGACTACCCGTTTCTCAATGTGTTTCATATCCATGACCTATGGAACTTTCCGAAAGAAGCATTGTGCTTTTTCTGGTACCTGTTTGAAAGCTTCACAATAGGCATCTCTTTCAACACAGAAAAACTTTTTTCATACATTGTCAAAAGCCAATTCAATGATGTCCGCCCTCACTCTAGAAATTTACTAAGCATGCTACAATGGTTTGTTCCTCACCACCAATGGACGCGGTGGTTGACAGTGACTAGCAAAGGGAAGTATGTACTAGTGATGTTCAGAAGACCATGATCCTTTCTACCACCCAAGGCTGTTAACAATGAAGGTTCACTCGTTTATCACTCAGGATCATGTTTCATTCATGACTGGTATGAAATTAACCCAGCCAGCACGAAGTGTGAAAGGAAATACCGGAACCTTTATGCAGATACAAGAAACCTAATGGCAAGAGCAAATGGTGTTGACCCTGACACAATTCCAACTTTTATAAGGTGGAATATGATGCCATGGGGTGATGACCATCCCGATTCACTCAAATGGGCTGAAGCAAATCACAATTGGCTCAGTGACAACCACAAAAATGACATAGACACAACGACCGATGAAGATGCTAACCCATATTCATCCGACGACGAAGACTCATTCGGTTCAGTCTCATTTGGTTCAGTTGTTGACGCACATTTCGACCCATTCGAAGATGATCCAACCCATCCTGATGCATGTTGGAGTCCATGAAGAAGGCTAAACATTTTTATGTTTAGTATAATGTTTTAATAATTATGTTTTACTATCTTGAGTTTGTTTGAAGTTTCTAGTGTTTTCTAGTGTCAATAATGCTATATGATGTAAGCGCTTAGGTCATATGGCAATAATGTGTAAAAGTAAGAAAACTTGTACTATAAGCTTGAAGGTTGTACCCAATCAAGGCTATATATAGCCATGTATCTTGCCATTCTAAGGCATCAAATCTTACAATCTTCTCTCAAATCTTCTCTCTACAATCTCTTATAAACCATTGTTCTTACAGGTCTTATATAGTATGAAAATACTTACCTGAGTTTCCAATGCCTTTTGAAGACGAATTACCACCTCATGTATATCCGCCCTGCTATCTCTGTTCTTTTCGAAGCATTTGACGGCAATATATGCAAATCAAGATAATGATAATGAAAAAATTTGTTCCTTTATACCCTCAAACACAAACTTATTAAGATTTCCTTCTATGAATAATTGTCTTTTAGCCAAAGGACCTAAGGATTCAGAGTGATCCTTACATCCCTCTCCCCACGCCAATCTCCCACACAATATCTCCATTAATACCACCCCGAGCGAATACATATCTGAATTTTTGTCTAAGTAGCCTTCTTCTTGGTGCAGTGGGTCAAGGTAGCCCAATGAGCCGTAAACATTGTCTGTGGCATGTTCAGCTTTCAAACATTCCATGCTTTTAGAGGAAAGCTCGAAATTACATATTTTAGGCTCCCAATCAGCATCTAGTAGAATGCTACTACTTTTGATGTCCCTGTGTATCATCTCAGCATATACATGTAGAAATCCTAGTCCGGCTGCAATACCCAGACATATCTTAAGGCGTTTTATCCATGTAAGATTCACGTCGTCCAAATGTTTATCTAGACTTCCGTTGGTCGCATGCTCGTAAACAATCATTCTTTCGCCTCTTTCGTTACAGTGTCCTACGAGAGCAACAATATTCTCATGCTTTCTCTGGAAAAAATTAAGCTCTCTAATATATTGATGATGTGCTTCACTTGACTTCTTAACCCACCGCTTTACAATAACTGAAGTAAGTATATTTGCAAGTGGAATCCGTCCTTCGTATTGCTTCCAGCTTCTTCCTTCTCCAATGCACTTGTCGTCACTGAAGTCGTTCTTTGTAGCTAAAGTTATGTCTTTGAGTGAAATGTGGAAATCGTCCTTTCTGTTTTCCTGTGAATTATAACAATGCACCCAACTTCATAAATTTTATGTCTTTGAAAGTTCATATTAAATTTTGTTACATTAGTATCTTGGATTTCAGACTATAAATCACAGGGACATTCCTGTAATTTACTCTTTATTAAAATAATCAAACATTTTTATTATAATTAACTTGATCAGGAGTAAAGTTAAGGTGTTGTTTGGTTCAAGATTTTGAAAATCTGGAATTCTAAATTCTAGTAATTTAGAATTCTTAAGAATTTAGAATTCCAGAATTTAAAATGTCTAAGCCTGTTTGGTTGACAGAAATTTATAATATTTGAAAATCATAATTTTTAGTTGAACCAGTTAACGAATAAATATTTTTTATATAAATTTTTTATTTAAAAGAGTAAAAATAGAATTTTCACTTTTTTATAAAAATTTATAAAAGATTCAAAAATTTTTATAAAACATTTATATAAATTCTATAAAAAAATTTCTATAAATTTTTTATACATTTATATAAATTTTATAAACAATATATATAAATTTTATAAAAAAATCTATAATTTTTATAAAAAATATTTTAAAAAAATTTATAAAATTTTTATATAAACTTTATAAAAACTCGAAGTGTTATATACAATATTTTTTTAATTTTTATAAAAAAGTTTCTATAAATTTTGTAAACAATTTATATAAATTTTATAAAAAATTATATTATAAAAATTTATATAAATGTTTACAAATAAATTTATAAAAAAACTAAATAAATTTTATAAAAAAATAACATAAAATTTATATAAAATTCAAACAATTTTATAAAAAAATTACATAAGTTTTATTAAAAAATTCAATGAATTTTATAAAAAAATATTTAAATTTAAAATTTTTATAAAAAATTATAAATTTTTATATATATTTTATAAAAGAATTCAACAAATTTTAAAATTTTTTTATATAATTTTTTTTTTTCAGCTTTAATAAAAAACTTTTTATATAAATTTTATTTTTACTATTTAAAAGAGTAAAAACAAAAAAAATAATTTTTATAAAAATTTTTAAACTTTACAATTTTTATATAAACATAAAAACATAAATAAAAACGTGTTAGAAAAATAGTTTATAAAAAATAATTTTCAAGGAAATTAGAATTCCTCACTTTTTGAAGTAATTCTAATATCCTTCAATTTGGCATTTCGAGGAATTTTAAATTCCTTTGTTAAACATACTAAACACAATATTTGAAGAAAATTAAAATGTAAATCTTTTAAATATCGCCCAATATCCTCCAATATACCCCAACCAAACTGCACCTCAGTATCATTTCAGAATTGAATTGCACCATATACTGTAAATGAGGTAAAACTGTGGTGTCATATAATTTTGTTTCCTTGACAACAATTATATATGATCACTCACGTGTCGGATAAAAAATATGATCAAAGAGGAAAATCAGTGATGTATTTAAAACACATTTACTTACTTGATAATTTAGTGCTTTCTCAAGTTCGTTGATGACGACCTTCATTGTTGGACGCCCAGCTTGCGTGTGAGCCAAACATTGATACGCAATATCTAAAAATGTATCCAAAGATTTTTGATCGAGTCCGTCAATAAGAATGCCTTTAGAGGCTTCCTTCAAATTAGGATCTACAACTTTTTTCAGAGTTCTTTCATTAAAGCATTTTTGTATAATTGACAAAAGCCCCTTCTCATTTTTAATGGAGTAACTTTTATCATATGCCAATTTTCCACTCACAACTTCAAAAAGAACTACTCCAAATGAATAAATATCTGATTCTTGTTTTAGCCTACCCGTCTCCATGTACTCTGGATCCAAGTACACTTCTGTGCCAGCGATGGTACAAGTATTGATAGTGTTGGCGTTTTGATTTGCAGGGCGTAATCTAGAAAGACCGAAATCAGCAATCTTGGCAACCCAATTATTATCCAATAAAATATTATCACTCTTAATATCCTGGTGTATTATCATTGGTTTCTCCTCTGTGTTAGAGTGAAGGTAATCTAACCCATGTGCAATATCAAGGCATATTTGTAGACGTTGAGCCCAACTTAGTCTCTTCGTGTTATTAATTTTTTTCAAAATAATCACTTAGGCTTCCGTTTGAAACATGCTCATAGACAAGGATTCTCTCGGGACCTTCTTCACAAAAGCCAAGAAGAGAGACTATATTTGGATGCTTACAATTTGTAAGCAATTCAATTTCTGTGAAAAAACCTGCGACTTCCCCGTGCTTTCTTTCGAGACGTTTAACAGCTACTGTTCTGCGCTTTTTAGGGAAATCAGCTTTAGTTTTTGTAGTAATTCGTTCACTACAACCTGGATACTAGATGCGGAATATCGATCAAAGATGCAATCGACAGAAAAGTAATTTACACAAGGTATGTATCCCTAATCGACCCGATTAGTTTTATTGATAAAGAATGCGTTGTGAATCTCGTCCCCCCTCATCTCCTTTTCTAGAGATGAGGGGAACCGACTGTTACATGCACTACGGGTCGGGTTGGGCTTCGACACAGCCAACCGACCTTTATTGCTATAGGCTAATAGGAAACTCTCCCCTAGACACGACTTAGGCTAATAAAGACTAAATACATAACAATTTCCACCTTAGGCTTATATTAGCCTATCCCAACACTCAGCAGCTCCAAGCAGTGTTGTAACTTGCGTCCAGGTACCGCCTTCGTCAAGGCATCCACAACATTGTGTTCAGTACTCACCTTCAGAACTTCAACCGTCTTCACCAAGACTCCTCTGAAAAAGTGATAACGCACATTGATGTGCTTAGTCCTATCATGAAAAACATGATTCCGCGATAGATGAATCACGCCCTGATTATCACAATTAACTGCAATAGTGTTAAGCTTCACGCCTAACTCTTCCAAGAATCCCCTTAGCCAAATAGCTCCTTTCACAACCTCCGTAAGTGTCATATACTCCGCTTTAGTTGTCCACAAAGCCTCCTTGTGCTGCAACTTAGCTTCCCAGCTCCTCGCACATCCATATATCAGCAACTCGTACCCTGTGATTGATCTACCCATGACAGTGATCGATCTACCCATGGTGTAGTCAAAATCCACAAAAACTTGTACGTATGTCTGTAATCCACGATCAAACCTATCCAACATACTCACATCGGCAGATGCTATGTCAGGTCTCGTGCAGACCACCTGATACTCCTGGCTTCCAACCGCATATATATATGACCACTTACTATTCTTTACCACATCACAGTCCCCTGATAGACTATCCTCCAACGACAGTATGGAGTGTCCCTTCAACAAAGTCTGTACCAACTTTCTGTTGTAAAACCTGGACTGCGACACCCTCAGAGTATTACCACTCCGATTCCTGATGATCTTAATACCAAGTATATTTCCCTTTGCTTTAACCAGCAAACCCTTGGTAACCGAGATCTCAGCCTTGCATCCGCAAGAAAATACCATACAATCTATATAGAGAAATAGATGTATGAACATACCTGGTGTATCCTCCCAGTAATAACCGTATCTGTCGTCACTGCTTTTCCTGCAACCGTTGCTGAGCACATGCACATCTAACCGAGTATCCATTTCTTCTTTCAATCCAGCCATCCACTTGGAAAGAACCTCACAAGCAACTGTATCATTGAAAGTCAATGACTCGTGTGCATATATCTTCTTCACTGCAGCAACTGCAAAAGCAGCATCATTACTGTCTTCTCTATACTTGAATAGTTCCCGTGCTAAGTGTTGCTCCCTATCACGTGCTAGATGATAGTATATCAAAACTTGAGTTTGTACTTTCTTTGGAACAACTACATGACCAACATTCCCCTGAGGTTCCACCTCAAGTGCTTGATCCTCCCGATATTCCACCTCAAACTCAACTCCTTGCAACACCTGCACTGAACTTGTACATACACCAGAACCAATGAAAGTTTTCTTGTATTGCCCACTTTCATTGAAACCCATATTTCTGTAAAGCACTCCCTTTGAAGTAACGTCATCTAACCTCCAAAGTTGATAAACATTCATACCTTTACGGTATCCCAGGAATATGCACTTGACCTTAACCGGTTCAAGCATCCCTTGCTCAATACTAGCAAGCCAACCAAAAGAACCCAACATATCTATAGTCTTCTTGAATCCAATCGCTGATGATGGTGACCTATTATTTATATATGTTGACATGGTTGTATCCTCTGTCCAAAAAACCTTGGACAGACCAGACTGAATCAGAAAACAACGTACCTTATCCAAGAGTGTCACGTTCGTCTCCTCAACCAACCCATTCTGCTGCTGTAACCCTGCAACATCCAAATGTTTGGCGACCCCACTCTTCATACATTGTTGTGTAGACTTCTGATTACAAGAATCAAGAACATCACCTGTCTTGATCTTCCACCCAGTTTGAAATTTTCCTAACTGCTTCCTACCCTTCATTTTCTTCCCGGTCATAGCCTGACCGTTCAGGGTATATACACAATTAGCCCTTCTGGTTCCTGATAGTACCACCAGTGAACCCTTTATAACCTTGATCTTGCCTGACTGCATCTTCACGGTAAAACCCTCTTTTTCAAGAGTACCCAGCGATATCAAGTTTCGTCTTAATTCCAGAACATACCTGACGTTGTCCAACAAGAAACTTGACCATCCCTCATTCGTACTCGAACCTTTCCTGTCCCCCGTACACGGCATTCCCTGCCATCACCTAACAGTACATTACCACCGTCATACTCCTTAAAATCAACCAAGTAATCCCTCCTGTATGTCATATGGTATGAGACTCCTGAATCCATGATCCAGTCCAAAAGTTCATCAACACTCATAGCCATCATAACATCAGCATTGTCATACCCATCAGCTCCAGAACCGGATACCTGATCTTTATTCCTGACAAAACCTTGAGATTTCTTGTGATTATACCTGGGACAATCCCTCTTCAAATGATCCTCAGACTGACATATATAACACCTGAGTTTGTTGCTCCTTCCTTGTGACCTTAACCACGAACTATTTTCACCCTGCTCCATATCTCTCTGATTAGATCTCTCCCTCACATACAACCCTTCACCACCATCACCCTTTGCTTCCGTCATCTTCTGAAGTTCCCTAGAATTAAGTGTCGCGAGCACGTCTTCTAGCTTCAAAGTATCCCGACCATATAGCAAAGTCTCTACGAGATTATCGTAAGACGATGGTAAAGATGTGAGTAATAATAATGCCTGATCCTCATCTGATATAGCAGTATCTATAGCCGCTAAGTCACATACGAGCTTGTGAAACTCATCAATATGTTCAGACTGACTCCTACCGTGATGCATTTGAAAAGTATATAACTTTTTCTTCAAGTACAAACGATTAGCTAAAGACTTTGTCATGTATAAAGTCTCTAACTTTTTCCAAATCCCCGCTGCAGTCGTCTCCTTGGTGATCTCCCGTAGGACCCGATCATCCAAACACAAGATCAATGCGCTATAAGCCTTTTTCTGAATGACGTTATCGTAAGCCACTATTGTGGTGGCGGGTAATTCTTCCAATGCTGCATCTAATTCCAGATGTTCCAGCAAAGCCTTCATCCTTACCTGCCATAACCCAAAGTCATTCTTCCCATCGAATTTCTCGATGTCAAATTTGCTCAGCGTCATCTTATTTTAACCCTTTGCTAACCGTTTAACCTTTTGTGAATTTACCTACACAAAAACCACGATCTAGCAAAGTATCCCGTGTATAAAACACCCCTTGATTTATCGATATAACCCTAAGATAAAAATCTTAGTAATCGATCAAACCAAGTAACCCTTCAAAAGAAAACCCCTTTCTTACTCAAATATCGACTGAACCTTGGAAATTTACCTATCCAATAAATCGACAATCCTTGAATCAAGAAAGTACCCGGCGCCTTTTGAAGTAACCCTTGTCGTACTTTTAATTTTGCAAAACCGATCTCTAATAACCAAGAAATCTTGCAACCTCGACAAGTTTTGAACGCTTCTTTATCCCTTTGTTGATTTGCTAAAGCTTGTGAAAAACCTCACAATCACAAACCGACAAAGCCCTTCGGTAATTCGCTAAACCTTGTGATATATCCCTCACAATCACGAACTACGAAATCCCCTTATGTAAAATACCCAAAGTAATAATACTACTTTTTTTAAAAAAAAAAAACAAAAACATTAACCCAAATCCTTTGTTTTAAGACTTGGCCCAATTAAACTTTCATAGTCCAAAACCCTTGGCCCAAAAAGTGTTAATAGGAAAACCCTCGTATTAGTATTACTCTCTATGTTGACTTTTATTAAAAACCAACAACTCCATCTTCTTCCTCTCTACCCACTGTGTAACAATGGTGGCAAACACCACAAACCTTCGATCACTATTTGTCGATCCTGAAGAAAAAGACGAAACCCTTTTATGCCGATTACTGCTGCTGCTATTTGATGTCTACAATCCGAACACCAAGAACCTTCGATCGATCCTAGTAACCAGCCCTCACGAACCTGGCTCTGATACCATTTGTAGTAATTCGTTAACTACAACCTGGATACTAGATGCGGAATATTGATCAAAGATGCAATCGACAGAAAAGTAATTTACACAAGGTATGTATCCCTAATCGACCCGATTTGTTTTATTGATAAAGAATGCGTTATGAATCTCGTCCCCCCTCATCTCTTTTTATAGAGATGAGGGGAACCGACTGTTACATGCACTACGGGTCGGGTTGGGCTTCGACACAGCCAACCGACCTTTATTGCTATAGGCTAATAGGAAACTCTCCCCTAGACACGACTTAGGCTAATAAAGACTAAATACATAACAGTTTTTCCTTCTGATGAAATATTATCATCAAAGATGTCGAGTTCTGCTTTGTACACGGTGCCATATCCACCTGACCCAATGCAGTTGGACGAAAAATTGTTGGTAGCAGACTCTATATCACTCAATGGAATCCTGAAGTGATCTATGTTTTTCCCCTATAACAACACATGTTGAAGTTAAATGAGTATTACAACATGACGTGCTTGTATAAGAATGCAATTGAGCAGACGCTTCTAGTTGATACATTCTTAAACATTTTTTGACACGTTACATAGTATCTCATATATATACACTAGACATTTCATAAAGATTTTGTGTCATGTTATCAAGTTATAAATTTTTTACGAGAAGAGATCTCATTAACATACCCACAAAAGGTTGGATACTGAATGACAAATATGAGCAACACATTTCTTTAATGAAAGAAAAGGGAGATTAATTGAAATTTTTAACTAAAATTTGACAACACTCATTTTTTTTAGGAATATAAATGTTTCACGAAGCCTCAGCAAATTACACCATCGTGACGAACATGGACGAAAGGGCATGTCATACTTGACCCCTTAAAATGAGTAAACGTCGTATGTTTTTGGCGACAAAGCTTTTATATATTTCTGAAGAAAATTTTCCGTTGTTTTTCTGGTATTAATAAGCACTTCCATATGTTTTTGACCTGTTTATGTTTATGCCACTGCCCTAAACCGTAGTAATAATAGTAAATTTCTTAATTAAAACCTAATTATAAAAGTATTTAACTGGTAAAACATTGTATATACCTTCAAGTGGTTGGATGATCTTACATAACATTCATGGATATGTTGAAGTTCCAACGCTTCTTGAAGTTTTTTGAAAATCTTAATCATATCGGGACGTAGTGCTCGCTCTTCCTTCAAGCAGAAATATGCTGTTTCTGAAAAGATTTTTAATGAATGCTCATTCATTTGTTTTCGTAGGTCAGAATTGATCATAGCATCCAGTGTTCCGGCTTCATAACGTGATCTCGCCAATCGAGCAAAATACCAATTATCGCCTTCTGCTTTCCTTCCAAATAGGACCTCAAATAATACAACTCCAAAGGAGAAGACATCTGACTTATGAGTCAAACCTCCTGTCTTTTCATATTCAGGGTCCATATACTCTATTGAGCCTTTATATTCACTAGTACGGTGAAGATGGTGCTTTTGAACTCTAATGGCAAATCCAAAACCCTTTAGTTTGGGTTCCCAGTTGTGATCCAGTAATATATGCGAGCTCTTGAGGTTACCATGTATGACACTCTCATCGTCTTCAAGATTATGAATGTAGCGCAATGCATCCGCAATACAAACACAAATATGCAATCTTTGGATCCAACTGAGGGTTGACCCACTTAAATGTTTCACCAGACTTCCGTTGGCTTCATACTTGTTTACGATGAAACCTCGTTCTACATAAACATCATTGTAAGCAATCTTGTAAACAGAAACGATATTTTTGTGCTTGATATCTTTAGACAAGGTCACCTCGTTAACCGCAACAGGTATTTGCAACAATTCCCGTGCAACAATATCGATCAGCTCGCCTGAATGCCAGAGCTGTCCTTTGTAAACTTTGAAAAAAATAGTTTCTGCAATGAGATTTTCATCAGCGAAGTTGTTGGTGGCTGATTTTATATCTTCACGTGGGATTATTAAGCTAGCAACATAATCTTCCAAAGAAACGAGGGCTGGGTCTTGCTCGGAAGATAAAGAAGACATGATGATGTTTAATTGCGTTGATCAACTATGAAAGAAAGACTGAAAGTTTAACAAGCTGCTCGATGGAAAACAGGAATAATTAATGTGAAATTGCAAAGGTGTGAATGAGTGAAGAGAGTGAATGGGAGGAAAAGAAAGAAAATGATAATGAATTATTGACTGATACAGAACCCCACAGAGATACTGTCATAGTCTGATTGACGACTAGACTCTACACAAGATAATATAACAAATTATAAAAGTAATAAGATAAGATAAGAATGCTGGGAACATAATAATGAATTAAACAACCACAAATATTATAAAGGCTGGAGAGTGAGAGGTAAGTTTAGGGGTGAGTTTTTACATTGCAAAAAGCATGCATTACTTACCGGGGTGAGCACCGGGAAGAAATCGACCTAATCCTGATTCATCTCGAAACTGAAATCGTGGAACACTCAAACCGAATCTCTACCTAATTTAATCTCAAGTCTCGAATCGAACCGAGTTAGGCCCGAGTTACTCACGGTTTATATAATTTTCTTTGTGCAATCTCGATTTAATTCCGAATCCCGACTCGAACCGAGTCTCGACATCATGGAAAACTCATCCCGTGTCCCAACCCGAATTTAATCGGTTTGTGTCGGTCGATTTCGGTTTTGGTCGATTTATGTTGGTTTTCGATTGTCGGTCGATTTTTCTCACCTACTTTCCATTGTTTTTATAAAAATCTATGTGTGGGTTATAGTTTTTGGAATAGCGAATGGTGAGGAATTCATTATTGGTGAGTTGTGTTGAGTTGAGTATATGTTTTGTTTTTATTATTATTTTAATATAGTTATGAGTGTAATATTTTAGTAAAATATATTTTAGGGTTATTTTTTTTGGTAAAAAATATATTGTAAGGTTAAGTCTATAAATAGGTTACCTATGTTTTTAAAAATACTCATGTTTTTTTTAGACAATATACTTCTAAAAATACTAATATCAACTGTCAAAGTTGATAATGACTTGCTAATTTAGGTTATTTCACCGTCTTACTTATTTTACCGTCTGACTTATTTCACGTCAACAATTGGTCCCCGACATTGCAAAATGTTGTTTTAAACTCTATCCTCTGTTTATAATAATTATTTTTCACACACATTTTAACCAAACATCAGATACCAAAAACACAATTCCAATGATATTTTCATCTATCGTCAGACTCAACTGAGTAACCTATGTTCGCTAATGAACATTGAGCAGCCCATAAACACAACATCCAACAAAACTGTGTATCATCACAGACACCTACACCATTCAACACTAACCACCATCACATGTTGATTTCTACCAATCCCACAACCTTCATCAAAGGTACACATCGACCCGTAACAAAAACAATCCCGACAACCGATCACACCGACATTAGTTAAGATGTTTACCCACTTAAAAGAAAAACAATGGAACTTAATTATACTCGAATCCCTTCCCGTGGCCACAAGAAATTATCCATCTTCTTTTATTCTATCTCGAATTGTTTTTTATGTTAAGATCGATTTCGATTTGGGTTTTATGGTGGATGTGTTCATGAGTTTCTGTACATGATTTTGAGATGGGTTGTGATGTGGAGTGATTTTTGGTGTGGGTTTCATTTGTTCGTGGGTTAGTGAATAAGGATGGGTGAAGATCATGATGATAATGATGTATTATAACTATAATAAAAGATGGGAATTTACGTAATTAAAAAAAATGAAAAAAAAATGCCCTCACATATGACTTTATTAGGCCACAGAAAAAATGAAAAATAAAAAGAAATCCCAAAAAATCCAACCTCCATTATTATCTTCGTTGAAGACAAAATTTACGGTTTACAACGGTTAAAAAAGAAGAAAAATCGCCCTCACATATGACTTTATAGGGCCATAGAAAAAATGAAAAATAAAAAAAAAATCCCAAAATCCAACCTCCATTCTTATCTTCGTTGCAGACAAAGTTTACGGTTTCCAACGGTTAGTCTTCGCGATTTTATGCATCTTTTGTCCTTAATTTTTTTATTTTTTTGGGTTGACACATGTTTTTTTAGGTTTTCTGTTTGTTTGACAAAGGGTTATAGAATTGTAGTTAATAATACGTGCCATTTATGTGTTGCTATAAAGTTCATGTTAAGTAATGAATTTTGCTACTGTTAGGATTGGTAACTCTTATATGATTTAGGGAGCGTTTAGAAGCCATTAATCGGAGTAAAGTAATGGTAAGGCTATAATTAGAAGCGTTTGGTATACATGTGTTACTTTCAAATGTTGGATTCATATATATTTTTTTGTCATACTTCATTCCACTCATATATTGTACACCCATAGTGATTCATAATCAGAAACCAAACGCTCCCTTACTACTTTGAATTCATAAGTACGTATTTAAAATATTTGTTTAGAAGAATGAATTAAGGGCTGCTATAGTTTCTATTGGTTTATCATACTGCTCTGTGTACATCGTCACTCACGAACTGTCGTCTGACATTCAAAGGCATGGGAAGCGGCTCGCCAAGTAGGTCATCAGTTATCAGGCTGTGTTACATATGTGGTTGTCCTCACGAGGTTGGTATATGTGGTGACTGTCTAGCACGGGACCGCGATGGGTTTTTCACCCACGATGTGGTTGGAGGTACGCTTCACACACAACCACGATTGTTTTATGTTGCTTTTCGTTGGTCTTTCCTACATTCGATTATGTCTGTATTTCAACGCAGATTTTTCTCGTGAATATGTACGTGCGCGTGGAGTACGCTTTGCCGACCAAAGCCGGTTATGGGCTGACATACTATCGTCTTACGCAACCACTGACTACGGACCACAAGGTAGATGCAGTCGGCTTTATTCACATACCGTTGATCTAACGTGCGTGTCCGATTGTTACCTATTTAACATGGCCTCTAATACAAGGTTTTACACCAAGTATAAAATAATTTCGTTCCAAGTCTTTTCGAATTGATTATTGGTTCAAAGTACGACTCAATTGTTCTTGGTGGAAAATAAAATGGTTGTTTGATTATCTATTTTTAAACTAAAAGTAAATAATTGTCGTTGAGTAAAATAAAAACTTTTAAAAATTAAACTACAAATAAAAGAGTGCAATCTTTTAGAAATTAAAACGTAAATGATTGAAAACTTGAAAAGTTGTTTAAAATAAACTAAGTAGACACTTGTCTAAAAATAATTCTAAGTAAAAAATGGCGGGAAAAATTAAATTTAAAATCTAAGGAAATTAAAACAAAAACTAAAGTAGATCTGCAAGGCGATCGTACTCAGATCGCAACACACCATCGCAATGTCCCATCGCAATGTTCCATCGCAACATTCCATCGCAATGTTCCATCGTAACATTCCATCGCAACAACTGATCGCAACCACGATCGCAATGAGTGATCGTGGTGTGGATCGTAGTCTTGATCGTAACAAAAGGGATCGCAATCAATGCGATCGTAACAAGGAAATGTGACTAGATCGCACCCACCGATCGCAATGAGTGATCTTGGGGTGGATCGTACCAGGGAAAAATGAAGGGATCACAATCTATGCGATCGAAGCCAAGAAAGAAGTCAGATCGCAATCAAGGCGATCGTAGTCAAGTGATCATAACTAAACAAAACCCTTCTAAGATGGGAATGACGTCCAACAGGTAAATAAGCTTAAACGAATAAGCAGTAACTACGATAAGCACTTTCAAACTTTTAGACAAGAATGAGTAAGCACAAATTTAACACTTTTCAAGACACGGATACAAGCTTGACTAATCAAACTTCCAAAAGACGAAATTTTTAGGAAAACTTAAAAGAAACAATAAGCTACAACAACGTAAAAAGCCAATAAGCGCCAAAAGCTTATAGCTTGTACCTTATAAAAGCTTAATCAGGAGTAAAAAGATTAACTTTTTAAACACTAAAACGTCAAATTCAAACACGAATAAAGAACTTATTCGGATCAAAAATGAAGTTTGAATCAAGAACAAAGCAAAATCAAGAAATGTAGAAAGAGATTAAAGAACAAAAACTTAACTTGAACTTGTGATTAATGAAATCCAAATACAAGAACGATAGCTTAAACTTGAAAGATAAAAAGAAAGAAAATATGAAACTTAGTGAGAGAAAGTTTAGAACTTTCTCTCTCTAAAACCTAGAAAGGAAAAATGAAAAGTAAAACTAGCTAACCAAAAACTAACAACCCCCTCCTAATGTGTTTAGGAGGGTATTTATAGGCAAATGGGGAATGCATGTGTGCTTTCTTCTTTCTTTCATTTCTTCTCGACTTGATTTAAATTCTTTGTCTTTCTTGACGTCGTCTCTGGATTTGAACTTGTCTTAATAATTTTCTTCTATAATTTAGACTTGAGTTCTTCGACTTCATTAAACTTCCGTCTTTTAGACTTTTTCTTCGATAAATCTTCAGAATAGGTCTGGGACATCCGTTCTTTTAGCACTCTTGATCTTTTGACTTCGTCTTTTCTCGTTTTCTTCGATAAAAGCCCGTGAAAGCTCGTGTTTTCTTCCTTTTTCATGTTTTGGTCCTAAAACACAATAAGAACACAAACCACGCACAATTCCGACTTTTACGACATAAATTACACGTTTTGGTCTTGTTATTATTGGAAATAAGCGGTAAAAGGATAAGTGTTTTCACACTTATTAAATCCCTTACACTTGACCATTGGAATGCCCTCATGCAATGCATTAATTTTAAAGCATGGTTTACATTTTCCATCATAAATAACCCACCTTGGCCTTTATTAAATACTAAACATTTAAGGAAAATAAAAAGATAGAAACAAGTAAAGAAATCAAAGACTTACATTGGGTTTTGGCTGCCATGAACGTTTATCATCCTCAAGTTTCACGTTCCCCATACCAAGCTTAAAAACGAGATCATTATTATGATAAGTTAGCAAACTAACACGAATTCATGTGGGCCAATTATTTACTTAGACTCCCTTATTCCTAGGTGTATCTCTTATATTTTATTTTTGTCTTGAATGATCACGAGGATTCATTGTATGACTTATTTCGATAGTTTATTTAGGCCGAAAATAAAGTGGACGATTTAATCAATAGTTAGCTAAAGGACAAAATCTTTTAAAAATGCTTCTCGGGACCTCTTAAAGTTCATATCTTGGCATAAATCGCTTCACGATTTGAGACCTTTCTCGGACCGATATTTGGCAGCGACTTCATACTTCAAATCTTTGAGAGACGTTCTTGAAATAATGGTCTTCTCTTCATAATAGGAATTTCTTCACTTGAAGTTTTGAGAGATTCTTCATATTTAGACCACGACTTCTTCATTTTTCTCCAATCTTTATTTTGGACTTTGATATACAACGATCCGCCTCCTTTTAGGACTTGGATCTATTTATCCTCATACCTTGCTAGGGTCTTTTTGGATAGACTTCTACATGATCTTTAGGGGAGTATTTGCTTTTCGTCGTGTGTCTCGATCCTTCATGTTGCTTTTTGATAAATGATTCTTCACATCACTTTTGGATCTTTAGCAACAAAATGTATCCCTCATGCCTTGTTAGGGCCTTTTCGGACTCGCCAATCTTCGCATCCCGCTTCAATAAGTTATGCCTTGGCTATGAACTCTAATTAATACCGAGCAACTTTTAAACGATCTTGGGCTAGAAGCTAAGTAACTTTTCAAATCATATAACCTTATTTATTGCAAATAA
Source organism: Glebionis coronaria (assembly GCA_025667525.1). Taxonomy (NCBI): domain Eukaryota; kingdom Viridiplantae; phylum Streptophyta; class Magnoliopsida; order Asterales; family Asteraceae; genus Glebionis; species Glebionis coronaria. The sequence goes on from CM046874.1 coordinate 648,347,628, forward strand.
ATTTATTAACAAGCGATGGGAGAATAGGCTTATAATCAACTCACATAAATTCACGAAAGAATACCAAACTTATAATTGACTCTATCATCTCTCGTCCTCCACAGTTTAAAATCTCAAGGAATGAGACTCGTGGATGCTTAGCCAATTAAATCAATGTTTTGGGTTTTCAAGTCATCTATAGGATCTTGCAACTTCTTAGACTTTTTCAAGTTTAGAATTCGCATTTTAAAGTTCCCTTGATAAACGACTCTCTAGGATCAATTATAGGAACTTGCGAAAAGTTATTGTTCTTAACCCGTGAGAGTTAAGACTTTCGCGTTTTAAAGCTCCCTATATAAAAGCCTAGCAAAACTTTGACTTAAACACGTTAAGGATACTAGCTAGAGTAAACTTGGATAAGTAAACTCGGGTTGAGTCAAAAGATTCACAACATTTGAAAATTTAAAACCACTTTATTAAAAATTTATTCTAGCAAAGAAAGAAAATAACTATAACAAAGGAAAATACTACTATACAACTAGGCCAAAATAGATTAAAAATTTTGAAAAATGTCAAAAAATCAAATTTTTCCGGTTAAAATGAGGAAAAATTCATGGAAAAGACCACTTACTTCGTTAGAAGTCCCCCTACACTTGATATAAACATTGTCCTTAATGTTTATGCATGTGGGAGTAAACTCCCTACACTTAGGACATTGTGCACGTTGTTTAAATCTTGCTAAGGAAAGGACAACTATAGTGATTTCAATGTGAACATATAAGATATGAAAAATTGAATCACGACAGTTTAGGATAGAACCAGGAAGACGGGAACACGAGATCACAGTTCGTCAAAAGTCATCGAGAATAGATCTTTGAAGCTTTAATCCCTGCATAGAATAAGAAACAAGACAACAAACACATACGGGGCTCCCCCTACACTTATTATGAAAACGGTAAAGGATAGATCAACGGGTTGCCTCCCGAGAAGCGCTTGTTTTTGTTAACCGAGTCACGAGCCTGACTCGACCCAGAACTAATTCAAGGGAAACATGGTGAGGGATGGAATCATCTCATGAGAGATGTCCTCACCAAAGTACAACTTCAAACGCTGGCCATTCACCTTAAAATTGGGCCCATTTGGCTGAGAAAGCTCAATGGTGCCATAGGGAAAAACTTTGGCGACGGTGAATGGACCAGACCAGCGGCTCTTCAACTTGCCCGAGAAGATCTTCAACCGAGAGTTAAAGAGTAAGACTTGATCACCAACGTCGAACTCTCGGTTCTTAATCCTTGCATCATGGATGATCTTTGTCTTCTCCTTGTAGATCAATGATTTCTCGTAAGCTTCATTCCTCAGTTCGTTGAGCTCGTTGAGTTGAATCTTCCGAAGATCACCGTCTTTGTTGATGTCGAAGTTAGCCCACTTCAAGGCCCAGTATGCCTTATGTTCCAGCTCGATAGGGAGGTGGCATGCTTTCCCGTACACAAGACGATAAGGTGTACAACCAATCGGGGTCTTATATGCGGTACGAAAAGCCCACAAAGCATCATCTAACTTATTGGCCTACGCGGCACGATGCTCTCCCACAGTACGTTCCAGAATTCATTTCAATCCACGGTTGGAAATCTCGGCTTGACCATTGGTTTGAGGATGATACGCGGTGGAAAGACGATGATTGACACCGTACTTAGCCATGACTCTAGCAAATTAATCATTGCAAAAATGAGTCCCGCGGTCACTGATGATAGCACGAGGAATACCGAATCGAGCAAAAAGCTGCTTCAAAAAGTTCACAACCACCCTCGCATCATTCATAGGGATTGCCTTAGCATCAACCCATTTGGAAACGTAGTCAACGGCTACGAGGATGTACTTGTTCCCTTTGGATGATGGAAATGGCCCCATAAAGTCGATGCCCCATACATCAAAGATTTCACATTCTTGTATGAAATTTTGAGGCATCTCATCTTTATGTGTGATCTTGCCTTGTCTTTGGCAAGCATCACAACGTTTAACTATTTCATGAGTGTCATGATAAATGGTGGGCCAATAAAATCCAGAGTCGAATACTTTCTTCGCGGTGTAATTGGGCCCAAAGTGACCACCGGTGGGTCCTTTATGGAAAGCATCAAGGATTTGTAAAGCTGCCTGCCCATCAACACATCGACGAATGACAAGATCCGTACATTGTTTAAAAAGGTAAGGGTCGTCCCAGAAATAATGTTCGATGTCTTTAAAGAACTTTTTCTATTGTTGGGACGTTAACCCATCCTTGAGAATGCCACCCGCTAAGTAGTTTGCAATATCCGCAAACCACGTGGTGTCATCAAGATTGGAATTTATAGACATTAAGGTCTCAAGGGGAAAAGAGTCATTGATCTCTTGGTTCGGATGATCCCCTTGATACGGATCCTCAAGTCTACTTAGATGATCCGCGGCTAGGTTTTCGGCTCCCTTCTTGTCACGAATTTCAATGTTGAATTCTTGAAGGAGCAAAACCCAACGAAGAATTCTTGGCTTAGAATCTTGTTTAGTCAACAAGTACTTCAACGCGGAATGATCGGTATACACGATGTTGGTGGAAAGGACAAGATAGGGGCGAAACTTCTCAATAGCATAAACTACAGCTAAAAGCTCTTTTTTGGTAGTTGTATAATGCAATTGAGCCCCCGTCATTGTATTGCTATCATAACGGATTGGTTGGAAGTGTTTATTCACTCTTTGGCCCAACACCGCTCCAAAAGCAAAGTCGCTAGCATCACACATCAATTCAAAAGGTAGCTCCCAATTAGGGGTAACCAAGACCAGTGCCTTAGTTAGCTTATCCTTAAGAAGATTGAAGGATTCAAGACACTCTTTGGAAAAGATGAAAGGAGTATCTTTTTCCAAGAGGTGGGTCATCGGGCGAGCGATTTTAGAAAAATCTTGGATGAATCGACAATAGAAGCCCGCATGACCAAGGAAACTTCTCACACCCTTCACGGTTGAGGGTGGAGGTAATTTGGCTATGACATCCACCTTAGCACGATCCACTTCAAGACCGGCTTTTGAGATTTTATGTCCAAGCACAATGCCTTCTTTTACCATGAAATGGCATTTTTCCCAATTTAGAACAAGGCGAGTGTCTTCACACCTCTTAAGCATGCATTCCAGATTGGCAAGGCAATGAGAGAAAGAATCACCATAGACCGAGAAATCATCCATGAAGACTTCCATAGTTTCTTCAACCATGTCATGGAAGATAGCCATCATACACCTTTGGAAAGTCCTAGGAGCATTGCATAAGCCGAAAGGCATTCTTTTGTAAGCAAATGTTCCATAAGGACAAGTGAATGTGGTTTTCTCTTGGTCTTGTGGATCGATGGGTATTTGAAAATACCCGGAGAAACCGTCCAAAATGCAGTAATAGTCATTACCCGCTAGACGTTCAAGCATTTGGTCCATGAAAGGAAGGGGAAAATGATCCTTTCTCGTAGCATCTTTGAGTTTGCGATAGTCTATAAAATCTCCACCCTGTAACAAGACGAGTAGGAATCAACTCGTTCTTTTCGTTGGGCACAACGGTGATTCCGCCTTTCTTAGGCATACAATGGACGGGACTAACCCATGGTGAATCCGAGATAGGATAGATCATGCCCGCATCAAGAAGTTTGATAACCTCTTTTTTGATTACATCATGGATCTTAGGATTCACCCTTCTTTGGTTTTGAATAGTGGGTTTAAAGTCGTCCTCCATGAGAATTTTATGTGTGCAAAAGTGAGGATCAATTCCACGAATATCGGAGATCTTCCACGCAATGGCTTTCTTATGATTCTTCAGCACGACGATAAGTCGGGATTTTTCTTCTTCTTTCAAGTCCTTTGCGATGATGACGGGTGACTTCTTGTTGTCTTCAAGGAAAACCTACTCGAGATGAGACAGTAGGTCCTTAAGCTCTAAATCCGGAGGATTTTTGATGGAAGGCGGAGTTAAAACCAGATCATCTGTAGAGATATCCTTAGGAGATGGTGGAGAAATATGGTCCTTATTGAGAAGTTTCTCAATGGTACGAATGTCTTCATCCCAATTGGTGGGAGAATCGTCATATTTTTAAGTCCACATCTCCCAAAGTAGCTTCAAATTCTTTCAAGAGAATATCACTTTCTCCAAATGGAGTAAGTGAAGGAGTAATGGAGGAAACGGTCTCAACAGTGGGTAGAGAAGAAGAACCACTTTTACAAGCGTCTTTGAAGTGTTCTTCACAAGCCTCATCAAGAACATCAATGAAATTAAAACTTTCATTTTCAGAAGGCTGCTTAGAAAGTTTACCCATGTTGAAGACGATTTTATCATCACCAACTCTCATGATTAATTCGCTAGCGGCTACATCAATGAGAGTGCGACCGGTCCTCAAGAATGGACGTCTAACAATTAATGGAACACGGGGATCCATCTCGTAGTCAACGACAACAAAATCCACTGGAAAGGTGAATTTGTCGACACCAACGAAGACGTCTTCCGCTATCCCCACTGGATAAGCAACCGTACGGTTAGCTAATTCCAAAGTCATCTGTGTGGGGACTAGCTCGGGTAGAGACAATTGTTTCCAAACGCTTAGAGGCATTAAGTTGATACTGGCACCTAGATCGGCTAGGGCCATACAATTCTCTACCCCAGGGAAGTTGCAAGGAATCAAGAAACGACCCGGATCACCAAGTTTGGTTGGTAATTTCCTTAAGAGCACTGCGGAGCAATTCTCATTAAGTTGGGTCTGAGCGATATCAAGGAGTTTCTCCTTATCATTGAGAAGATCTTTAAACATTTTAGCATATTTGGGCATGTGAGCGAGAGCCTCAGCAAAGGAGATATTGAAATTCAGTTGTTTAAACATTTTAAGAAAGTTAGAAACCTGAATATCATCCTTGTTCTTCAATTTCTCTTTCCTCAACCTTGAAGGATAAGGTATATTAGGTTGAGATGAAGGCTTTAGGATAGAATTCTCACTCACATCCTTGGGTGGTGGAGGGGTGGTAGTAGAAGGTGGTGGAATTGGAAAATAGAAGGTGGATGAATTTGAGAAGTAGACTCGTTTTCCTTTGTCACAATCATCAGTGTAGGTGTAGGAAGCTCGGGTTCCTTTAAACCTTTTCCACTTCGAGTGGCGATTGCTTTCATCTCCCCTCTTGGATTATCAACGGTGTTACTCGGAAGAGAACCCGAACCAGAGGCTTGATTACTTGGGAAGAAACTAGCCATCATGTTCCTTAAGTCATTCGTTTGACTAGCCAAAGTGTTTCGCATATCGGCTCGAAGATCGTTTCCTTGTTTCACCATATCTGCTTTCATGTTGGCCATTTCCCGCTGAAGATTTTGCACTATCGCATCATTAGTCCTCATGTAGGTTTCAACCTCTTGGTGTAATGCAGTGGGTTGGTTGGGAGGAGCATGGTAGGCAGGTGGTTGATAAGCAGATTGTTGGTAAACTTGGTTGTTTCTTTGAGGTGGATATGGGTTTCTTTGGTTTTGATATTGATTTGGAGCACACTGTTGGTTTTGATTGGTGCGATTAAGGTTGTTTGGGTTTTGTTGGGGAAAACCAGGTGGTGAAAGAAAGTTGTTTGAGCGATAGCTGAGCAAATTGCGGTCACCTTGATGACGTGCTTGATAGCTTCCTGTAGCAAAGTTACCGTTGGCAGCATACACATTTTCCGAATTGTCTTGAGTCGAAGGACAATCGGTGTATGAGTGAGGTCCCCCGCATATTTCACATGATTGACTCAAAGCATTAGCTTGGGCGGTTATTTGTTTGGTATTGTTGGCGTCTTGGAGAGCAAGTGATTCAACAAGCGAAGTAAGCTTATCAATTCTTTTGTCGGCATCACTAGTACTAGCACTAGCCACATTAGTCCGAACACTTTTGGTTTGCACTCTAGACTTGTTCTCAATTATATCCCAAGTAGCATTAGAAGACTTAACCAAAATATTACCCCCCGAAGCACTATTTAGTGAATCTTGGTCATTCATGCTTAAACCATTGTAAAAAGTATTGATTTGATGTACTTTTGTTAAACCATGTTGTGGACACTTTCTTAAAAGTTCCTTAAAACGGTCCCAAGATTCACTAAATGTCTCACCGTACTTTTGTTCAAAGGTAATTATTTCATTCCGCAAAGCGGTAGTATGTGAGGGTGGGAAAAAGTACTTAATAAATTTGGTCTCTAAATCCGTCCACGTAAGAATACTTTGTGGCGGTTCCTTATCAAGCCAATTCCGGGCTTGTCCCTCTAAAGAGAAAGGAAAAAGTTGCAAGCGAATCTCCTCTTGTGAAACCCCATTATATTTGACTGTATTAGTGAGTTGAAGGAACCTTTTTATATGGTCGTGAGGATCATCAAGCGAACGCCCTAAGAAAGGTTGAGCAGAGACCATTTGAATGAAGCCGAATTTGAGTTCAAAATTGTTGGCTACAATCTCAGGTATGACAATAGCATCGGTGTTGCCCTCTACGTGCGATTGCAAAAGCTCGATCATTGGTTGATTGTCCATGGTGACAATAGGTGGAGTAATGACTTCGGCTTGAGCTACTTTCTTCTTACGAGCACGAGTACGCATGCACACCTACAAAAGGAAAAGAAAAATAGACAAGAAATATTTTTGGTTTTTATGGTTTTTCCATTTTTTTTGTATTTTTGAAATTTTTTTAATTTTTATGGATTTTTGAAAATTTTAAAGCAAGAAAAATAACGTTCAAAAGTGAACGGATCCCAAAATCCAACGCGTCTCTCACTTAAAACCGTTAATCTTAACGAAAAGAGCCGGTAGCGGCGCCATTTAATACAAGGTTTTACACCAAGTATAGAATAATTTCGTTCCAAGTCTTTTCGAATTGATTATTGGTTCAAAGTGCGACTCAATTGTTCTTGGTGGAAAATAAAATGGTTGTTTGATTATCTATTTTTAAACTAAAAGTAAATAATTGTCGTTGAGTAAAATAAAAACTTTTAAAAATGAAACTACAAATAAAAGAGTGCAATCTTTTAGAAATTAAAATGTAAATGATTGAAAACTGGTTTAAAATAAACTAAATAGAAATTTGTCTAAAAATAATTCTAAGTAAAAAATGGCGGGAAAAATTAAATTTAAAATCTAAGGAAATTAAAACAAAAACTAAAGTAGATCTGCAAGGCGATCGTACTCAGATCGCAACACACCATCGCAATGTCCCATCGCAATGTCCCATCGCAATGTTCCATCGCAACATTCCATCGCAATGTTCCATCGTAACATTCCATCGCAACAACAGATCGCAACCACGATCGCAATGAGTGATCGTGGTGTGGATCGTAGTCTTGATCGTAACAAAAGGGATCGCAATCAATGCGATCGTAACAAGGAAATGTGACTAGATCGCACCCACCGATCGTAATGAGTGATCTTGGGGTGGATCGTACCAGAAAAAATAAAGGGATCGCAATCTATGCGATCGAAGCCAAGAAAGAAGTCAGATCGCAATCAAGGCGATCGTAGTCAAGTGATCGTAACTAAACAAAACCCTTCTAAGATGGGAATGACGTCCAAAAGGTAAATAAGCTTAAACGAATAAGCAGTAACTACGATAAGCACTTTCAAACTTTTAGACAAGAATGAATAAGAACAAATTTAAAACTTTTCAAGACACGGATACAAGCTTGACTAATCAAACTTCCAAAAGACGAAATTTTTGGGAAAACTTAAAAGAAACAATAAGCTACAACAACGTAAAAGGCCAATAAGCACCAAAAGCTTATAGCTTGTACCTTATAAAAGCTTAATAAGGAGTAAAAAGATTAACTTTTTAAACACTAAAACATCAAATTCAAACACGAATAAAGAACTTATTCGGATAAAAAATAAAGTTTGAATCAAGAACAAAGCAAAATCAAGAAATGTAGAAAGAGATTAAAGAACAAAAACTTAACTTGAACTTGTGATTAATGAAATCCAAATACAAGAATGATAGCTTAAACTTGAAAGACAAAAAGAAAGAAAAGATGAAACTTAGTGAGAGAAAGTTTAGAACTTTCTCTCTCTAAATACTAGAAAGGAAAAATGAAAAGTAAAACTAGCTAACCAAAAACTAACAACCCCCTCCTAATGTGTTTAGGATCGTATTTATAGGCAAATGGGGAATGCATGTGTGCTTTCTTCTTTCTTTCATTTCTTCTCGACTTGATTTAAATTCTTTGTCTTTCTTGACGTCGTCTCGGGATTTGAACTTGTCTTAATAATTTTCTTCTATAATTTAGACTTGAGTTCTTCGACTTCATTAAACTTCCGTCTTTTAGACTTTTTATTCGATAATATTCAGAATAGGTCTGGGACATCCGTTCTTTTAGCACTCTTGATCTTTTGACTTCGTCTTTTCTCGTTTTCTTCGATAAAAGCCCCTGAAAGCCCGTGTTTTCTTCCTTTTTCATCTTTTGGTCCTAAAACACAATAAGAACACAAACCACGCATAACTCCGACTTTTACGACAAAAATTACACGTTTTGGTCTTGTTATTATTGGATATAAGCGGTAAAAGGATAAGTATTTTCACACTTATTAGCCTCCCATTGCCTTTTTTCAGGCATCTCTCTTACATCTTCATCCGGTACTCATGCTGGCCGTGCTCCAACAACACCCCCACCAGAGCGTTCACGCTAGCCAATTCGGAAAGTGTTGAATGCAAGGCGCTCACTTCATATGCCATATGCATGTGTTACTACGGCTTCCAATTCTAGCACCCCTCCTGCGTTGCAGCCAAACGGTTCTCAGCCAGGACCGTCCACCACTTCCACCCATGTGAGGCGTACCATTAATCATCCAGATACCATAATGCATGAAGCAGATCCCGTCAGACCAACTGTGGCAGACACCCATGTCTATAAAAACCGGACACGAACGTGCACTAAACGGTTGGCTGTTCCACCAAAGATCATATCTGGTAGTTCTGCCACGTCTGCTTCTACTTTTGTTAGCCAGTCAGGTAACATCTCCTAAACCTATGTCAACGTACTCCTTTCCTTTATTAATGGGGTTAACAATCTACTTAATGGCACGTTCCAGGTGACCCAATGTATCGTGATCTTGGGGATTGTGTCTATCGTTGTCGCCATTTTGATGCTCTGTTCTAGTTTAATGAGAGAATGAAAAGATCTGAATACGCTCGGATTCTAGTATATCATGGCTGTTGTCGCGATGGTAAAATTTATATGCTACAACCACCTCCACCTCCTGTTGTAAATCAGTAGCTTTTCTCGGCTGCTCACTTCATGGAAAACATACGCGCATATAACCAAATGTTTTCCATGACTTCATTTGGCGCGAATATTGAAAGTTCTGTTAACCAAGGCGCTGGGCCATACATTTTCAAAATTTCCGGCCAGATATACCACAAGCTAGGGTCACTGTGCTCTGAGCCAGGCGAACCACCTAGATTCTTGCAACTTTACATATATGACACCCAACATGAGGTGGCGAACAAGCTGGCCCTATTTGTTGGGGCGGCGGATAGTTCTCTGCAGCCCGCTATTGTGGAACATCTGATACAAGTACTAGATGAAAACAACGCATTAGTGCAACTGTTTAGGACTGCCCGCGATAAATGTGAAGATGCAAATATTTCCGATTTCAGGATACGGCTTTACAACACGGGAAGTGTCCGCGGATATGAACTCCCTACCTCCCGTGACATTGGAGGTATCATCTTTAAAAATGGCCCCCGGACACGCACCGACTATGATGTCATCATTGAATACAGGGGTGGTACAGTCAAAAGGGTAAACAAGCTGCATAAGTCATACATGTCACTTCAATTCCCTTTGCTATTCGTATTTGGGGAACCGGGGTTCCATCCTCGCCTAATTTTAAGGCCCCGTGATGGCCATGGTGAGGGGTCCAAGGTCACTATGAACAAATACTATAAATACCAGCTCCACCCACGTGCATGTAGTTACGGTCTAATCTTTAGTTGTGGTCGATTGTTCCAGCAATATGTTGTTGTCGTTTATTGCTCTCTTGAACAAGCTAGGCTCGACTTTATTCAGACACACCAAAATGATATCAGGCCAGACTATTTGGCTGGTTTGTATGATTCTTTGCACATAGGCGATCGAGAAGGGATCCAATGTGGAAAGCAAATTGTGATGCCAATGTCTTTTACCGGAGGACAACGCTATATGTACAGTCACTATCTCGACGCAATTTCCCTCTACAGAACGTTGGGGAACCCCTAGTTCTTTATTACATTCACATGCGATGTAAAATGGCCAGAAATACAACGCCACATGGAACAATTCCCATGGCTGACCACAACAGACAGGCCAGACGTCGGTTGCAGGGTGTTTGAACAAAAAGTGATTGACTTTGTTAATTACCTCAAGCAAACACACCTATTTGGAAGTGTGACTGGAGGTAATTTTCATTTACTCTTCCTTCTCACTTATTTACTGAATGTAACCGCAAAATTAACAATCGTGCCTTACCTGGCAGTTTTGTACACCATGGAGTTCTAGAAATGAGGTCTGCCACACTACCATACACTTCTGTGGGTTGCCAATAAAGACAAGATAACCGATCCCACCCAACTAGATGCCTTCATTTCTGCTGAGCTTCCAGATCCAGAAACCGACCTGGCCGCATTTGCTGTTGTGTCTGAGTTGATGATGCATGGTCCATGTGGTGCGCCAAACATGTCTGCACCATGTATGAAAGACCGTTCTTGCAGCAAAAATTTCCCAAAGAAATATAACAGGCACACATACTTCGATGATGCAGGCAACGTTCAGTATCGGCGACGAGATTCAGGCATATATGTACAAAAAAGAGAATCATAGCTCGATAACTCCTACGTCGTCCCTTACAATCGGACCTCTCTTTGGCGTTCCAAGCTCATATTAATGTTGAGTATTGCGGCTGGAGCATGTTAATAAAATACATGTTCAAATATATTTCAAAAGGTCCCGATCAGATATTCGCGAAGGTATCAACCCCTGTTGATGTCCCTTCAACATCTACTTCTCAACCTCGGCCCCCTAGAGATGAGATACAAGATTTTGTTGACGGTCGCTACATTTGTCCACATGAAGCTTGCTGGAGAATATTTGATTACCCCATCATACCCGAGAACCAGCGATCCAGATATTGGCTGTTCATTTGGAAAACATGCAACAGATAAATTTTAGAGAAAAAGACAATATTCAGATCGTTGTCAATCACCCGAAAAAAACAACTCTTACAGAATGGTATAAATATAATTTAGACAATGTAGACGGCCACCATCTCACCTATATGAAATTCCCCACAGAATTTATTTGGTACAACGACGCCAAGGCATGAAGACCCCGCGTCCTTAGAACCAAACACTCATTTGGGAGATTAGCCTTTGTTCATCACAGTGCAGGTGAGCTTTTCTACCATTGAATTCTTATAAGTCATCGAAAAGGCTGCAAATTGCCGGTGGACGTACGCATTGTCAACCAACGGATCTTCCCAACATATCGCGCAACATGTGAAGCTTTGGGGCTCCTTGGTGACGATCGCGAATGGGACATTGCGCTTGAAGAAGTGTCTGGTCATGGATCTGCTACCGAAATAAGGACCGTGTTTGCTCAAATGCTAATGTTCTACGGAATCGCAGATCCTGTAAAGCTTTGGGAAAAACACTAGGAAAGCATGTCTGATGATGTACCTGCATGCGTGTCTACAATGATAGGTATACCCGAATATTTTGTCAACGATGACGATAAGAGAGGGTACATTCTATACGACATACTCGACATTATTGGTGGTTATGGGAAAACGTTGACAGAGTATGGGCTACCAAACCCTCCCAAAAATTGTTGGACGACCTGAAAAATAAACTGTTGATGGAAGAGAAAGGCTACAACCAAGCCTTGCTCCGCGAACAAACTGCTCAGGCTCTTCCGAGTCTCAACACCGACCAACGGGTAATATACGATCTCATTCTGGCGGCTGTAGAAAATAACCTGCATGAATTAATCTTTATCTATGGCCATGGTGGGACGGGCAAAACCTTCCTTTGGAAAACTATTACAGGTGCTTTACGGCCACAAGGGAAGATAGTTCTAACTGTGGCTTCATCTGGAATTGCGTCGTTGTTGCTTCCGGCTGATCGAACATCACATTCTAGGTTCAGAATTCCATTAGAATTAACAGACGAGTCTCTGTGCCACATAAAAAACACACAGCGTGGGATTCTTTTACGGGACACACATGTCATAATATGAGATGAAGCACCTATGAATAACCGGCGTTTCTTTGAAGCCTTCGACAGGAGTCTTCGAGATCTTATGAATAAACCTGATTGTATTTTTGGGGGAAAACCGTTATTTTGGGCGGGGACTTCTGACAAACACTGCCTGTGAAAAAAGGAGCATCAAGGTTGGAGCTTATCAGCCATCCGCTCGCTCAGTCAGAACTATGGTCAGCATTCAAGGTATAAACCCTTAATGAAAACATGCGCCTTATGCGGAAGGATCTTGACCCGGTTTCAAAACAAAAGGCCCAGACTTTCGCAACTTGGCTTTTAGATGTTGGTAAAGGGGATGTTGGGGAACCAGATATTGACGACCCTGAAAGCGCAAGCTGGATATCTATACCACCAGAGTACTGTGTACGTGGCGCAAGGAGGGTGTTGTAGAACTTATAGACTTCATATACGATAAACAAACACTGGAAACAGCCCACGACATCAAGACTCTAGGAAAAAGCGATTGTTTGTCCGAAAAACGAAACCACGGACGTGATCAACGATAAGATCTTGGGTGGAATTCTAGGTGAAGCAACCACGTATCTAAGAAACGATGTGGCCTTTCCGCACGGCGGCAACACAGCCGAGACAGACATGTTGTTCCCAATGGAATTTTTAAACACGTTAAACTTGCCAGGGTTCCCGCCACACGAACTGCAATTAAAGGTCGGCTGCCCAATCATGATGTTGCGTAATACTAACCTGGCAGGCGGTATTTGCAACGGTACACGGCTAATTGTAAGGTCTCTTATGTCAAAGCTAATTGAAGCCCGGATCATTACAGGCACACGAGTTGGAGAAAATTTCTTCATACATAGAATCCCACTGGTGCACGAAGATATAAATCTGTCTTTTACATTTAAACGTAAACAATTCCCTACTAAAGAGTGTTACGCCATGACAATAAATAAAAGCCAGGGATAGTCACTTTCAAAGATCGGTGTCTACTTTCCCGAACCAGTTTTCAGTCATGGAAAACTTTATGTTGCTTTGTCACGCGCGACTTCACTGCAAGGTCTTAAAATACTAATCAAACAACACGAAAACCAACCTGTAAACACGACTAAAAACATTGTTTTCAGAGACTTTCTTGATAGCCCATAACACATCGAATACGAAACAAAGATAACAAGAACAAAAAATGTGCAATGCACACACAATAGATACACATTTTTTATACATTTCTTTTTTAGTTACATACGGCATACATGCACACCAACTGCATATTACAAGTATCTATACTCTCTTTTTTTAAGTATGTTTTTTTCCCAACTAAGGTAAACGTAGTGTGTAGATTTTTCTGTTTTCTTTCTTTTGTACCATTATTGTTTCCTTCACATGCTCCATTCTTATGTTTCATGCTAATACGAATACAATACATGTTTGTATAACATTCAATTTATCTCCATATGATCTGTATACGAAGCTGAAATTTGGTTATTCTTACGCAGCTGAACAACCAACATGGTCGGTCCAAGTAGTACCATTTTAGTCCCTGCAACTACTCTAATCTCTGAGTTGGTAGTTGGTGTACGCGGGTATGTCATTGAAGCATTTACGTATCAAAAATGGACTGCAAAAATCATGCGAACAAAAGAAATCCCAAATTGCATTTTTGTTCTATGCTTATTGACCGACAGGTACCATTTGTTTCCTATTAAACGTATAACAGGTAAATGTGCTCTAGATAACTAACCTAACACAACAACACATGACAGGTCCATGCCATCTAGGCAAACATGGACCTGAACCACACATCGTACTTTCATTCGAAGATATGCTTAGGGAAGGTTTACCGAATATCCGAGTTCTTTTGTGAGAAGACAAGCCCTTATCAACAAATACTGTCGCACCCAACTACACTCAGATTTGGGAAGATAACAAAATTTGAACATTGGAAAGCCTCGAGAAAGAATTCCCACAACATTATTTTGAGTTTGTTTCATACAACGAGTTGCCAACACATGTACCCTACCAAGACGAACAACAAAAAACCATCTACCCACGTCTCACAGGTAAGGCTTACATCTCTGTTCCTTTATTTTTCCCCAACCAAACGCTAACAGGTTCCTTTTTGGTTTGTTTTTTTAAACCTTCGCAGACTACTTTGGCTGCCTTCGTACTATTGGAAATTTTCCACCCGCAGGGATCCAGAATATTCGCAGGAAAATTGACATTGAAGATTTAGATTAAGAAACACGTATTACGATTAACGTTCCTACTGCTACGTGCTAGGAAAAATCTAATACAAACTCTACTCATGCAGTGAAAATGTGGCCGAGGTAACTCTATAGGGTGCACATGCAACACATTTTAAGAAAGCAGAAATCGAAAAATAGCCACCCCCGGTCATGATTGGCGTAACAGCTTGTAGAGCTTCAAAATACAAAGGCGTCATAGAGCTTTCATCCACGCCAGCAACCCATTACTACATCAACCTACCGGTGCCAGAGTTTTTGCAACCTCGTGCAGCGTAAGAAATGTATTCCTTCCTTTCCTTTTTTATATTTTCCTGTGATAATTTCGGTTAACATGTAACACACCACAGATTCGTAGAAAACTTGAGGACAACTCCCATGCTCCGTGTGTCAAAAAACCACTTCGAACCACCACAGACTGAAGAACAACGGAACACATACTCCCTATCCACCCTTCTGATGAAGAACCCCGCCAGATACAAGGTATACTGCCCATACACATAAAAAAATGCAACCCTATGAACACATGAACAACCGTACTATGTTTGCTTTTGCAGGATGTAAACTTCGTATGTGAAGCAACAATCACCACAATGTATCAAAACAGACATTGGTACTACATTTCTTGTACTAAATGCGGCAAGAAACCATCAGAATACGAGGGAACATGCATATGTATAGACCATGGTGAGATGGAATCCCCTAAATTCAGGTAATAGAGAAAAAAATGTTACCCAAAAAACCAACATATACACCTATCTAAAAACACACCCGTATTGTGTTCCAAACAGGTACACCTTAAAAGTTATCGTCCATGATGGAACAACGAAGGAAAAATTCACGCTTTTTTCAAAAGCTGTAGTGAACATTATTGGCCACAGCTGTTCTGATCTGGCACATAAATACTGGATGGCTGACCGACGTACATTCCCAGATGAGTTAACAACCATCGTTGGCCAAAAGAGAAAATTCATTATCCAGTTTGCTCCAAAAACACCCAATGGAGCCAGAGAGTTCAATGTAAACAAAATCCTACAACTTCAAAAAGTCATTGAGGAACACAAACCACTTCAGTTAACAAATGAAACAAATGAAACTTTCGTTGAACAGCCCTCTGCCGATGAAACTCCAACGAATCAGGACCCGAAATAAACATGTCGGATATCGACACAACAACAACTACGGACACCCCTGTCCTTCCAACGAGTCCAGCAGATCTAGGTAACCACAATTTACATGCAAATACTATCTAAAATAGGTCTACTTATTTTTTTACGCTTTATTCATCATATTCACCAATGCATACATGTTTTTACACAACTTCTCATAACCTTAATCTATTACATAAGTATGTTACTACACCCTGCCCCTACAACCTAGGAACCTACATGTAGGTACTCCTCCAGAATTTGTTGTGATAAACATTGCTAAAACAACTGTTGAGACAACCAAAGAAAAACAAGTGATAGGAAAGACTACGATCACCAAGCATTCGTTCCTACCTGACCTAGAAGCAGCGGACAAGAAAAAAAATCGGCCTAGCCAGATTAACAAATGTACTGTAGTTATGCTTTTGTTGTAACGAGTATATCATGGCAGCGTACGTGTCATGTGACAACATACTAACTATCTAGGTTATGTTTATGGCGCACATGCCACATGTGACACAACTTTTGTAAAAAACTATTTTCCAGAACTCTAATGCTATAGCTGCACATCATTTTGTCTCATAACTACGTTTCTACCCGACCAACGTCCATAGAAAACCCGCGGCGGAGCGCGGACATCTACCCTAGATTTAATAAAGGATGGGGCAAATAAAAGAATATAAAAACGATGTCGTGGCACATATTACCGGTTATAACCAGTTGTTGTTGTTCATGTGGTTATAACCGGTTGTTTGTTCGTGGGACTAACGAGTGACTTAACCCACTCACAGGTGAGTTTAATACCCACTTCGTCTAGCTTTAAAATCTTTTGATTTTTCTAAAAAATAGTTGTAAAGTAAAGGTCCAATAAATTGTTCAAAAAAAAGTCCAATAAAAGCGACTAATGAAAAACGAAGTCCAGATCATCACCCAGCAAATTAAGAAATCAATGCTCTCCACGAGTATCAATAAATCATGAGATAAGTACATGAACGTTTCATAAAATATGCATTGATTAGACGTTACCACAATGATTGATACTCGTTCGGACACGTATGCATATTTGATCGCCCGTATTTAGATTTCAAATAGAAAGTTATAGATGTTGCAAGATCATATATGTGTGATACCTAAATTTACGAGACTTTATCGAAGCATTAACTTATTGTTTTTAAAAATATAAACTATTTTTAAAAATAAGTCTCTTTTGTTAAGATATCTTGTAATAGTATGTAAAAGAAAATTAATATAAACTAGCTGGGTATCTGCGTAATGCGGCGACGAATACCCGCTGACTATTTTCTGTGGCGGATTCGAATGTAGCAGATGAAGCGGAAGTTGATGGTTCTCTATATAGAAGGCACTTGTGTTTAGGTTAGACAATGGTTGTGAGTAAGAAAGAAAACAAAGTTTTGTGGGTTTTTTCGTGCAGGTTCAGTATGTATTTTTAAGATATAGCAAGTTAACCGTCTTATAGCACTCTTCGTCTAAAGACGACGTCTCATACTATATGAGTTGTAGTCTTTCTTTTTCTTGTTATATGAACATGATCAAGAAAAATTTGGGAAGTTTAATCTATAACATCAAAAAAGTCCAAATATAGTCAAAAACAATTTTTATATAACGTGGTTTAACTACATAAAGAATTAGATACTCTCACTATTTGTCCCCTTTAATTGTTCTTATTTGACTTTTTAAAATCTTAACTTTTTTTACTTTGATAGTATTAAATAATTTATTTTTTGTTATATAATACTTGATGTACTATATATTAGAGAATTGGTTTTAAATGTATTTTCATTAATATTATTTTCATCGAGTATTATATAACACAAACAAAGTTATTAAAGATTAAATTTGAATAAATAAGACTTCAAAAATCAAATGCGTACAATAAAAATGGGACAGAAGTTGTTTATGAAAAAGAAAACAAATGAAATAGTAAAAGGAAAATATATAATAAAACGGATACAAGATTATGTAAGCAAATGAAAAAAGCACGCAAAAGAGAATGATAAAATAAATTTACAATCTTTTTAATGAAGAATATAAAAGTATAATTCAATACCTATTTTTTGTTTCACACATATAACATTTCTAAAGAAACACAGAATATCATTAAAATATTATTACAAGTATTTAAAGGTAAGTAATAAAAAAAAGAATGAGTGACCGACCTCTCATTCTTCTCCAACCTTTAAGCTACATTAAATCATCATTACTTAAAATAATAAAAATAATACAATAGTGACCAAACATAGAATATCATAATACATACAGGCTAACAAAATGTTGTGTTCTTGTTACTTTTCTCTTTCTTCTAAAGAGTTGAGACAACCCAAATCCATCAAATCTGTTTGAGACAACCCAAGTTCATAGAACACATCTTTGACTGTGGTGATAGTTGTAATTGACAACCATCCAAATAACCAAAGAAGAAACCAAAACGAACAACGGTCATGTTAAGTATCCACAAAATAGAACTGAAATAAAAAAACACGCGAACTCCAACACCTGATTAGCGATATATGCGACGGTGTTGCTGGTGGATCCCGATGATGGTGGAGGTGACGTTCATGTGGTGTTGTGCCAAAGAGAGAATAAAGTAATGAATATATTCTAAGTTTCTGTTTTGTTTTGGGGTATGTAGTACGTCTATATATAGTTGGTGTCTAGTTTTAATATTTGGGTTGTTATAATTCTTTATTTAATTTTATTGAAATTTCGTTATTATGAAATATTAGTTGTTACGATTATTTATTTGGTTTGTTATATTTATTTATTTAATTTCATTGAAATTGTCGTTTAATATTTGGGTTATTACAACTTTATATGATATAGGATATTTAATGTTCTTAAATGTGTATGTATAACTCCTATGATTTTGAATGACTTTTAAACATATGTATAAACTTTTCCAAAGAAAAAATGTTTTAGTCTTAAAATTTAAAGACTTCTAAAATTAGAAATGGGCTAAATGTTTTATAAAGTAGCAAAGATTATCAAATAAAATGATTGTTGTACTGGCGTTTAAAAAAAATTCCTAACTCATATTCTACCAACCCATTCCAGCTTCTGTTAGTGTTGCCAAACATATTTTAAGTGTTGTTTTACAGTAATAAACTCATAAATTAATATAATATACATATGCATGGCCGGATTTGAGTATGTGCAAGGTGAGCGATCGCAAAAAAGCTCCGATTTTAGAAGGGCACCATGATTTCAGACGGGTTATAATGATTATAAACATCGACGCGTGTTTAATTTGACTTATAGCATATAACTGATAATGGGGTGTTTGAAAACCTAAGGATCCGTTTGGTTTAAAGTCGGGTTTTACTTTGTATGTGGGTTTATAAAGTTTAGAGTTTAGGATTAGTTGAGGTCTGGAATTGATGTAGGATTTATTAAATGAAGTGAGAGAGAAAAAATAAAAGTTAATTATTTTAATATTATTTTATATTATTATTTTAAAACTTAAATAAAAGTTAAATAGTATTAATGAATACTTAACTAATAAATATATAGTGAAACATATGGCTAAGAATAATTTTTATTATTATATATTAATAATGGTTAGTAACCCACTAAAAACCAACTACCTTATGTGACTTTTGCAAAAGGTGACTATTTAGGCTAGAGTCATGCACGGATACATGCAAGATTTATACCAAACAACTGTTTCTAATATATTTGAGCCTAAAAACAACAAAACCTGTATACCAAACTGCCCTATACATACTATAAAATGGCCGAATACTTATTACTTTTAGGTTCTTTGAAAACTCACATAATGAAAAGAGGGCATGGCATGGCTTTGTTTCACATGATGACAACGAAGATGAATTTAAGTCAACTACATTTTACACCTTGTATTTTTAAAAGATTTACAATTTCGTCCAAGTTTTCAATTATATTTTCAAATGAGTATTTAAAGTAATAAAAAGCTAATAATTTTAGCCCAAGTTCGAAAAAAATATCTACAAAAGGTTTACTTACTAAATGTTGTTAAATTTACACTATGTTTTTATGTGGATAAACTGTAAATTTCGTCTCTGTAATTTGGGAATTTGGCAAATATGCCACCGAGAGCAAACTACACGCAATTTTGCCACTATACTTTAAAATCTCGAGTAATTTTGCCAACGAGTTAACATTTTTTTACATTTCTCTGTTAAAGCTCAAACGTGTCTGGAACATGAGGGTATATTCTTCATTTCTCATCATTTCCAGTGTAAACCCACCTTTCGTATATGCAAAAAACGTCCTCGAAAATATTTCCCACCCGACACTTTAACAACCACCTTTCGTAACTGCAAATTATGTCCCTGAAATTAAATTTCGCGTAAAAGAAAAAACTGTTGGTAGTCCAATGTCTGACATACTTTCAAGGACGTTATTTGTACCATGTTTGAATGACTCAAAGAATTTAACTCCCTAGACAGTTCGTGAACATCAATTATCAATGTCTGTCTATAAATATCTGTATCCTTAACCACTATTGGAAACACAAACTTATACTTAAAACATTAAAGAGTTATAATAATTCACTTCAATGGCAAACCAAGACGCCAGTTCATGGAGGTTGGTATTCTGCGCTAGGTTGGCACGTGATGCAAACTCTTCTCGCATGGAGAGGCAGATGTTTGTTCAGTTTGGAAGAGAAAGGGAACAGAATCTTGCAGATGCTAGAGACCTTCATGTCCTAATTGAGGAAATTCAAGAGATGATCAACCATCGGAACCTCTTGATCAATGAGGTTGGCATTTTACGGGTTGTCTTCCTGTGGTAGAATGTACCATCGAATTGAATAACGCTCGTGAGCGTGATGAGAAATGGTGGCGAAGTTGAATGAGCCGGTGATAGCAGACCGCGGTGCCGCAACAGCAAATATTGTCTTCATGACTAGGATGCTATCACATCTTAGTGATTAAACATGATAGTTTGTTTAGGTGTCACATGTTTTGTAATATTATTTCAATATCTAATGTACTATGTTTTGCCCTTATGAAATGATTATATAGTTTTATGGTTACGTTTCTTATTAAGGGTTTTTTGGATGTGGTTTACATGTTTTGCAAAAGTCAAAAGTTGATTTGTCATACATATGGGTGCAGCCCATCACATTTAGGGAAACGGCCTTATAAATACAACCGCCAGTAAAAAGTAACAACAACTTTAACGCGTAACAAAAAAAAACCTAATTTTAATGCATCAATGGCAGATTTTGAACAGAATCTTGAAAATGGCTTCGATGATCTTGAAATCAGGATAGAAAATTTAGAAAATATTTTAAAGCATCAAATGAGCGAATGCTATTAAAGAAAGGTAAAAATTTCATTTATCATTTTGGGTTTTTGGAAAAAATTATGTTGTTCCAAACATCGATTTTATCATTTGATTTTTAATCTATAATCATCACTTAATAGCATAAGTTATAACAATTCGGACTTCGACACTAAAAAGGAATAAGTGAATGATCATGTTAGGCAATGTTCAACTACTAATGAGTATAAAGTTAAATTGACGTCCAACAAGAAAGTTAAACAACCTGTTGTGCCAGGAAAATGGTCACCTGCAAATAAGTAATTGCATCTTAGGGCTTGCATCAGTGACCACATGGGACAAAATTCTAAAGAATGAATTTGGAAAATCCTAAATAATCTATGTAAAAACAATTGTAAACGTTATGTTGCATCTTTTCTAGAAACTTTATGTTTGGGTTTTATTTTGATTTTGACTTTTTAAGTCAACCTTCTATAGAGTTTTACCCTTTATTTTGGTCTAAATGATCAATGCTTAGTATTTCTTTTGATTGTGATAGTGTTGTGTATAGAAGTTCAGCCAATTTTGAAGTTCCAACTTTAACTTTTATTAATAAAAAAATATTACAAGAACTGATAACGATTTAAGAGTGTTTGGGTTTATGTCATAATTATTCATTACTTGCATATAGGTGTTAGGCTTAGTTGCTTTAGTTCATCTAAGATTATTCAAGCTTATTTCATATCAGTTTAGAAGTATTACTTTACACTTATAGCTAAAAAAAAATCATCTACTAGTTCATACTTGGCAAAAATTTACCAAGCATTTTGCACAACACACCAGCAAGGATTTAAGGGTCAAAGCTAGGTTTTAGGATTCAAACTTGGAACACTCTTAGATTAGGTGGTGAAATAATTCTGTTTGAGGTTTGCTTGGATTTTAGAGCTGAATTATAGCTTACAATTAAGCCCAAACTTCACTATTATTATAGTTATACTATAGGCTTATACTAGCTATAAGCAAACTTCTTATAATCAATCTTGATTTGTTGAAAAAGTAAATTAAGTCTGTGTGAAGTAAAAAGGAAATCAAGATTCGACCTTTTGACCTCCTCACGCCACACACCTAAGCATACACTCACATAAACCAATTGCCTCTTGAGACTTTTTCATTTCATCTTTTCCTTTTTTTTCTTTTAATAACCGTTTCTATTAATTAAGGCCAAACTTATAATTAAGCAAACTGTAGACTAAGTTGGCTCTTATACTAGCTATAAGCAAACTAATTATAGTCAAGCTTATTCTTTCGAAATAGTAAACTAAGTCTGTGTGAAGCAAAAGGAGACCAGGATTCGACCTTGTAACCTCCTCACACCACATACCTTAACACACGCTCACTTGAACAGTTGCCTCTTGGGACTTTTTCAATTCTTCTTTTCCTTCGTTTTCTTTTATTAACTGTTTTTATTAATAAGCTGCGAAACTGCTTATGGCTTATTGTGGTTAATGTAAACCCTTAAGTAGGTATCCAAGCTTTTAGTTTCTAACCAATGATCCAAACAACCCTTAATTAGCAGCAACACAATCAACATGTATGAGCGTTAATATGGTATATTAATACATGGTTTTTGACAACCAAAGTATCAAAGTTCGAGTTCGTTATAGTTCCGAATCTTTTCGAATTGAAAACCGGTCTTAAGTGCGACTCAATCGTCTTTTGGTGAATCAAAGGTTTGGTTGATTTGTTTTAAACTAATAGCAAGTAACTAAAGTGTCGATGAGTAAAAGGGAAGTTAAAAGATTAATATTGAAATGACAAGTAGAATGAATGCATGGAAACTTAAAGGTGATAATGGAAAAGTACTAATTCTTTAAATAAAACTAGCACTTGGAAAATTTTCAGAAAATAAAAGGTACTATAAGAAAGTTATATCGAAAGAAACCAAAATGAACCAAAATGGAACCCGATCGGAATGTTTTCCGATCGGACGGTCGGAATATGGTGAAAGGTGACACGATCGGAATATAGGGCACAAGGTCAATCGGAATAAGCACATACACCACAATCGGAATATTTAAATGTTGCCAATATCGGAATATGAGACTTGAGTGTATGATCGGAATGCAGCAAACAAAGGACACCAATCGGAAAGTGAAATGGGGTACTGTCGGAACACTTGTAAATAATCCCAATCGGAAAATGAAACAAGGGCCTAATCGGAATCTTAAGCTAGCTAGTAATCGGAATAGGCCATTTAATGAACCAATCGGAAAGAATAACCCTAATCCGATTGGACACCAATCGGAATGTAGGGAGTGATGCCGTCGGAAAATAAAGACAAATCGGAAAGGGGAATTTGTACCTCCTCCTAAAATTGTGGAATTCGGTTAGCAAGAGAATAAGCTATATTGAAGAGCTTTTCCCAACACTAACCCAAATCAATGCTTAAACCGGATCAAATAAGCACTAGAATCAACTTATCAACCCAAAATCAAGCAACTTTTTAGATCAAACAATAAAAACATCAACTTTTTAATACACTTTTTAATAAGAAAAATAAGATAATCATAAAAATAAGCCAATAAGCACAAAAGTTTAAAGCTTAATCAAATGAAAACTTATAAAATGATCAAAAGATTAACTTTTTAGCATGAAATCAATTAGAACAACACGGATCACATGATAATCACACCAAAATCAATCTTAAATCAAAGAAAAGTAGAATGAGATTAAGAGATAAAAGCTTAAAATGGAACTTGATTAATAAAAATAAGCAATACAAAGAGTTAATCTTGAAAGATTAAAAGTAAAAGATGAACTAGTGAGAGAAAGTTTAAGACTTTCTCTCTCTAAAAACTAAAAAGTGAAAAGTTAACTAAAAACTCTAACCATCCTCCTAATGACTATTAGGAGGGTATTTATAGGGAAGGAGTGCATGTGTTGCATCTTCTCTCTTGCTTTCTTCACGTTTTCTCGACTCGACTTTAATTCTTCGTCTTTGTCGTCTCGGGATTTGAACTTGTCTTTTTAATTTTCTTCTTCTATTAGACTTAAGTTCTTCGACTTCGTTAAACTTCCGTCTCTTGACTTTTTCTTCGATAAATCTTCAGAATAGGCCTTGGACTTCCGTTCTTTTTGCACTCTTGATCTTTTGACTTCGTCTTTTTCCCGTTTTCTTCAGTAAAAGCCCGTGAAAGCCCGTGTTTTCTTCCTTTTTCATATTTTGGTCCTAAAACACAATAAAAACACAAACCACGCATAATTCCGACTTTTACGACATAAATCACACGTTTTGGTCTTGTTATTATTGGAAATAAGTGGCAAAAGGATAAGTGTTTTCACACTTATTAAATCCCCTACACTTGACCATTGCAATGCCCTCATGCAATGCATTAATTTTTAAGCACGGTTTACATTTTCCATCATAAATAACCCACCTTGGCCTTTATTAAACATAAAAGATAGAAATAAGTAAAGAAATTAAAAACTTACATTGGGTTTTGGCGGCCATGAACGTTTATCATCCTCAAGTTTCACGTTCCCCATACCAAGCTTAAAAACGAGATCATTGTTATTATAAGTTAGCAGACTATCACGAACTCATGTGGGCCAATTATTCACTTAGACTCCCTTATTCCTAGGTGTATCTCTTATATTTTATTTTTGTCTTGAATGATCACGAGGATGTATTGTTTGACTTATTTCGATAGTTATTTAGTCCGAAAATAAGGTGAACGATTTAATCAATAGTTAGCTAAAGGACCAAATCTTTTAAAACTGCTTCTCGGGATATCAGAAAGTTCATATCTTGGCATAACTTGGTTCGCGATTTGAGACCTTTCTCGGGCCGATATTTGGCAGCGACTTCATACTTCGAATCTTCGAGAGACGTTCTTGAAATTATGGTCTTCTCTTCATAATAGGAATTTCTTCACTTTTTGAGAGATTCTTCATCTTTGGACCACGACTCCTTCATTTTTCTCCAATCTTTATTTTGGACTTTGATATACAACGATCCGCCTCCTTTTAGGACTTGGATCTATTTATCCTCATACCTTGTTAGGGTCTTTTCGGATAGACTTCTCCATGACTTTTGGGGAGTTCTTGCTTTTCGTCGTGTGTCTCGATCCTTCATATTGATTTTCGATAAATGATTCTTCACATCACTTTTGGATCTTTAGCAACAAAATGTAGCCCTCATGCCTTGTTAGGGCCTTTTCGGACTCGCCAATCTTCGCGCCCCGCTTCATAAGTTATGCCTTGGCTATGAACTCTCGTCATTACCGAGCAACTTTTAAACGATCTGGGGCTAAAAGCTAAGTAACCTTTTAAATCGTACAACCTTATTTATTAGCAGATAATTTATTAAGCAAGCGGAGGGAGAATAGGCTCATAATTAACTCACATAAATCCACGAAAGAATACCGAACTTATAATTGACTCTATCATCTCTCGTTCTCCACAATTTAAAATCTCAAGGAATGAGACTTGTGGATGCTTAGCCAATTAAATCAAAGTTTTGGGTTTTCGAGTCGCCTATAGGATCTTGCAAATTCTTAGACTTTTTCAAGTTTAGAAATCGCATTTTAAAGTTCCCTTGATAAACGACTCTCTAGGATCAATTATAGGAACTTGCGAAAAGTTCTTGTTCTTAACCCGAGAGAGTTAAGACTTTCGCGTTTTATAGCTCCCTATATAAAAGCCTAGCAAAACTTGACTTAAACACGTTAAGGATACTAGCTAGAGTAAACTTAGGCAAGTAAACTCGGGTTGAGTCAAAATGTTCACGACTAAGAAAAATCTAAAACCACTTTATTAAAAATTTATTCTAGCAAAGGAAACATAACAAAGGCAAATACAACTATACAACTAGGCCAAAATAGATTAAAAATTTTGAAAAATGTCGAAAAATCAAATTTTCCGGTTAAAATGAGGGCAAATTCATGGAAAAGACCACTTACTTCGATAGAAGTCCCCCCTACACTTGAGATAAACATTGTCCTCAATGTTTAAGTATGTGGGAGTAAACTCCCCTACACTTAGGACATTGTGCACTTTGTTTAAATCTTGCTAAGGAAAGGACAAGTAAAGTGAATTCAATGTGAACATATATAATATGAAATATTGAATCACAAGAGTTTAGGATAGAACCGGGAAGATGGAAACACGGTATCACGGTTCGTCAAAAGTCATCAAGATGCTCTTTGAAGCTTTAATCCCTGCACAGCACAAGAAACAAGACAACAAACATATGCGGGGCTCCCCCTACACTTATTATGAAAGCAGTAAAGGATAGAACACGGGTTGCCTCCCGAGAAGCGCTTGTTTTTGTTCACCGAGTCATGAGCCTGACTCGACCCAATTTTAGTTCATGGGGAACGTGGTGAGGGATGGAATCATCTCCTGAGAGATGTCCTCACCAAAGTACAGCTTCAGACGCTGGCCATTCACCTTGAAATTGGGCCCATTCGGCTGAGAAAGCTCAATGGTCCCATACGGAAAAACTTTGGCGACGGTGAATGGACCAGTCCAGCGGCTCTTCAACTTGCCAGAGAAGATATTCAACCGAGAGTTAAAGAGTAAGACTTGATCACCAACGTGGAACTCTCGGTTCTTGATTTTAGCATCGTGGATCATCTTCGTCTTCTCCTTTTAGATCAGCGAGTTCTCATAAGCTTCATTCCTTAGTTCATTTAGCTCGTTGAGTTGAACCTTGCGATGATCACCGGCTTTGATGATGTCGAAGTTAGCCCACTTCAAGGCCCAGTGCGCCTTGTGTTCCAGCTCGATGGGTAGGTGGTAGGCTTTCCCGTACACAAGACGATACGGTGTACAACCGATCGGGGTTTTGTAAGCAGTACGGAAAGCCCACAGAGCATCATCTAACTTATCGGCCCACGCGGCGCGATGCTCTCCCACAGTTCGCTCCAAAATTCTCTTCAAGCCACGATTGGAAATTTCGGCTTGCCCATTGGTTTGGGGATGATAGGCGGTGGAAAGACGGTGATTGACACCATACTTTGCCATGACTCTTGCAAATTGATCGTTGCAAAAATGAGTCCCGCGGTCACTGATGATAGCACGAGGAACGCCAAATCGAGCGAAAAGCTGCTTCAAAAAGTTCACAACCACCCTCGCATCATTCGTAGGAAGAGCCTTAGCTTCAACCCATTTAGAGACGTAGTCGACGGCGACGAGGATGTACTTTTTCCCATTAGATGATGGAAATGGCCCCATAAAGTCGATGCCCCATACATCAAAGATTTCACATTCCTGAATGAAATTTTGAGGCATCTCATCCTTATGTGTGATCTTGCCTTGACGTTGGCAGGCATCACAATGCTTAACCATTTCGTGAGCGTCACGATAAATGGAGGGCCAGTAGAATCCAGAATCAAACACTTTCTTAGCGGTGTAGTTGGGACCAAAGTGACCACCGGTGGGTCCTTTGTGGCAAGCTTGGAGGATGTCAAAAGCTGCCGGTCCGTCAACACATCGACGAATAATCAGATCAGCACACTGTTTGAATAGATAAGGGTCATCCCAAAAGTAAGTCTTAACATCATTCAAGAACTTCTTCTTTTGTTGGGATGTTAACCCTTGGATGAGAATACCACCCGCTAAGTAGTTTGCGATGTCCGCAAACCACGGGGTGCCATCAAGGTTGAGATTTATAGACATTAGAGTCTCCAGGGGGAAAGAGTCATTGATCTCTTTGTTCGGATGATCCCCCTGATATGGATCCTCAAGTCGACTCAAATGATCCGCGGCATGGTTTTCGGCTCCCTTCTTGTCACGAATTTCAATATTGAATTCTTGAAGGAGTAAAACCCAGCGGAGAAGTCTTGGCTTAGAATCGTTCTTTGTCATCAAGTACTTCAACGCGGAATGGTCCGTGTATACGATGGTGGTGGATAAAACAAGATAGGGGCGAAATTTCTCAAAAGCATAGACAACAGCTAAAAGCTCTTTTTCGGTTGTCGTATAATGCAGTTGAGCCCCCGTCATTGTTTTGCTAGCATAGTGGATCGGTTGGAAGTGTTTATTCACTCTTTGGCCCAAAACCGCACCAATAGCAAAGTCGCTAGCATCGCACATCAATTCAAAAGGCAGCTCCCAATTTGGGGTAACCAAGACCGGTGCCTTAGTTAGCTTATCCTTGAGGAGATTGAAGGCTTCGAGACACTCTTTAGAAAAGATAAAAGGAGTATCTTTTTCCAAGAGGTGGGTCATCGGGCGAGCGATTTTAGAGAAATCCTGAATGAATCTACGATAGAAGCCCGCATGACCCAGAAAGCTTCTCACACCCTTCACGGTTGAAGGTGGAGGTAATTTGGCTATGACATCAACTTTAGCACGGTCGACTTCAAGACCGGCTTTAGAGATTTTGTGTCCTAGCACAATGCCTTC
This sequence comes from Glebionis coronaria, assembly GCA_025667525.1. Classification (NCBI taxonomy): domain Eukaryota; kingdom Viridiplantae; phylum Streptophyta; class Magnoliopsida; order Asterales; family Asteraceae; genus Glebionis; species Glebionis coronaria. The sequence goes on from CM046874.1 coordinate 648,375,903, forward strand.
TTTGACCATAAAATGGCATTTTTCCCAATTCAGAACAAGGCGAGTGTCTTCGCACCGCTTAAGCATACGTTCCAAATTGGCAAGGCAAACAGAGAAGGAATCCCCGAAGACCGAGAAATCATCCATGAAGACTTCCATGGTTTGCTCAACCATGTCATGGAAGATAGCCAACATGCACCTTTGGAAAGTCCCGGGGGCATTGCATAAGCCAAAAGGCATTCGTTTATAAGCAAAGGTGCCATAGGGACAAGTGAATGTTGTCTTCTCTTGATCTTGAGGATCGATGGGTATTTGAAAATAACCCGAGAAACCATCCAGAAAGCAGTAATATTCATTACCCGCTAGACGTTCAAGCATTTGGTCCATAAAAGGTAGAGGGAAATGATCCTTTCTCGTGGCATCATTGAGTTTGCGGTAGTCTATACAAACTCTCCACCCAGTAACGAGACGGGTAGGAATTAACTCGTTGTTTGCATTGGGAACAACGGTGATTCCGCCTTTCTTAGGCACACAATGGACTGGACTAACCCACGGTGAATCCGAAATAGGGTAAATCATACCCGCATCAAGAAGTTTGATAACCTCTTTTTTGATGACTTCATGGATTTTAGGATTCACCCTTCGTTGACTTTGAATTGTGGGCTTAAAGTCGTCCTCCATGAGAATTTTATGTGTGCAAAAGTGAGGATCAATTCCACGGATGTCCGAGATTTTCCAAGCGATAGCTCTTTTATGCTTCTTTAACACAGCGACAAGGCGTTCTTTTTCGTCTTCTTTCAGATCCTTTGCGATGATGACCGGTAGCTTTTCGTCGTCTTCCAGAAAAACGTACTCAAGATGAGGCGGTAAGTCCTTAAGCTCAAGAGTAGGAGGATTCTCAATAAATGGTGAAACCAACGATGGATCATCATTAGTCACCTCTTTAGGAGCAGGAGGAGAGAACGGGTCCTCATTGAGAAGTCTCTCAATAGTACGAATATCTTCATCCCAATTGGTGGACAAATTATCATACTTAATATCGAGAGGACCCAAGCTAGCTTCGAAATCATCCAAGTCACTTTCTCCGAAAGGAGTCAATGCTGGAGCAATTGAGGCAACGGTCTCAACATTGGGTAGAGAAGAGAGAGTGCTTTTGCAAGCATCATGAAAATGTTCTTCACAAGCCTCATCGAGAACATCAATAGCATTAACACTCTCATACGAATAAGGTTGCTTAGAAATCTTACCCATGTTGAATACAATTTTATCGTCACCAACTCTCATGATTATGTCGCCCGCGGCTACATCAATGAGAGTGCGACCGGTCCTCAGGAATGGACGTCCAACGATTAATGGAACACGGGGATCCATCTCGTAGTCAACGACAACAAAATCCACCGGGAAGGTGAATTTGTCGACGCCAACAAAGACATCTTCGGCTATCCCCACTGGATAAGCAACCGTACGGTTGGCTAATTCCAAAGTCATTTTGGTGGGGACTAGCTCGGGGAGAGATAATTGCTTCCAAACACTTAAAGGCATTAAGTTTATACTGGCACCTAGATCGGCTAGGGCCATGCAATTCTCTACTCCCGGGAAATTGCAAGGAATCAAGAAGCGACCCGGATCACCAAGTTTGGTGGGCAATTGCCTTAAGAGCACTGCGGAGCAATTCTCATTAAGGTGGGTCTGAGCAATGTCAAGGAGCTTTTCTTTATCACTTAGAAGATCTTTGAACATCTTAGCGTATTTGGGCATGTGAGCGAGAGCCTCGGCAAAGGAGATGTTAAAATTCAATTGTTTGAACATTTTAAGGAAGTTCGAAACCCGAATATCATCCTTGCTCTTTTGCTTCTCTTTCCTCAACCTTGAGGGATAAGGTATATTGGATGAAGAAGAAGGCTTTAAGGGAATAGGATCACTCACAACCACGGGTGGTGGGGAAATGGGGATAGAGGGTGAAGGAGGTGGGGAAAGTTGCTCTTTTTCCTTGTTCACAATCACCGGTGGAGGTGTAGGAAGCTCGGGTTCCATATAACCTTTTCCACTGCGAGTGGTGATTGCTTTCATCTCCCCTCTTGGATTCGCAACGGTATTACTCGGAAGGGTACCCGAAGCAGAGGGTTGATTACTTTGGATGAGCGAACCAATCATATCACGAAGGTGAAGAGCTTGATTGTTAAAAGAGTTTTGCATGTTGGCATTAATATCATTGCTGTGTTTTGCCATATCATTCCTTAGCTCGGCTCGAATATCGCTCCCTTGTTTCACCATGTCATTCTTCAAGTTGACAAATTGGCTCTGAAGATTCGTCACCATCTCACGATTAGTCTTCATGAACGTCTCGACGTCTTGGTTAATGGCCATCGGTTGATTGAGAGGTGGAGCCTGGTAAGCTTGAGAATTTCCTTGAGTTGGGTATGGGTTTCTTTGGGATTGATATTGATTTTGAGCACGAGGTTGGGATTGATTGTTTCGGTTGTAGCTTTGTGGTTGGCTTTGGTTTGCAGGAGGGAAACCAGGAGGAGCAAGATAATTGTTGGAACGATAACTTAGCAAGCCACGGTCTCCTTGAGGGCGAGCTTGATAGCTTCCCGTGGGATAAGTACCATATGCTGCGTTAACGTCTTCAGAATAAGTTCCGTGAGTAGAAGGACACTCATTGTAGGAATGAGGACCACCACATGTGTCACAAGAAATAACAACGGCTTTAGCTTGTTGAGTTTGGTTAGAAGTCAAAATTTGGAGACTTTTGTTAATATCAAGAATAGCACGTTCCAACATAGACGGGTTGGTGGTGGAAGAAGTAGATGAAACATTGACTCTCTGATTAGATCTTGAGGATGCGGAAGAATCCCAATTCTTGTGGTGAGTAGTCATGTTTTCAATCAACTCTCGACACTCCTCCGGTCTCCTTTCATAAAAGTACCACCGGCGGCGGCATTGATCGTGTCACGATCACGAAAGGTGAGACCATTGTAGAAGGTGTCAATGAGAGTGACGGGGAGCATATTGTGATTAGGACAGCGGTCGATCAAATCATTGTAGCGTTCCCAAGCATCGAAAAGCGATTCATCATTCTCTTGCATAAATCCACTGATTTGGTTACGAAGGCTAGTGACCATGGATGGGGGAAAGTAGCGCGATAAAAAGCGTTGAGTCATGTCGTTCCATGTATGAATAGAATTCTTAGGAAGACGGTCAAACCATTTTTCGGCATGGTGAGAAAGCGAGTGTGGAAAAAGTTGAAGGCGAAGGTCATCCATAGAAACACCGGGGCATTTCATGCTTTGGGTAATGGTAATGAATTTGTCGAGGTGTTTGTTGGCATCATCATCCGGAATTCCACGAAACGGGTTCGTTTGCACTTGCTGGATCATGTGATGCTTCAATGAAAACTCCTGAGCCGTGACGTGCATTGGCGCAATCGGGCCTCCGCGTCCGTTCATGGTGGGTTGGCACAATTCCTCCATGGTTCGTAAATCAGGTAGAAGGACATTGTTGTTGTTGTTATTGTTGTGGTTGTTATTCAAATTATTTTGAGGTGGGTGATTATTGTTGTTGTTAACACCAGCCATATCTAAATCTTCACGATTCTCGGGCTCAGAATAGTTTGTAGATCTAGTACGCATGCACCTGCAGAAGAAAAATATACACAAAGAGAATATCTATATAATAATTTTGGTTTTTATAGGTTTTTTAATGTTTTTGTATTTTAAGAGTTTTATATTTTTTATGGATTTTTGGAAATTTTTATAGCAATGAAAATAACGTTCAAAGAACGGATCCCAAAATTCAATGCGTCTCTCACTAGAAACCGTTTATCTTAACGAAAAGAGCCGGCAGCGGCGCCATTTAATACATGGTTTTTGACAACCAAAGTATCAAAGTTCGAGTTCGTTATAGTTCCGAATCTTTTCGAATTGAAAACCGGTCTTAAGTGCGACTCAATCGTCTTTTGGTGAATCAAAGGTTTGGTTGATTTGTTTTAAACTAATAGCAAGTAACTAAAGTGTCGATGAGTAAAAGGGAAGTTAAAAGATTAATATTGAAATGACAAGTAGAATGAATGCATGGAAACTTAAAGGTGATAATGGAAAAGTACTAATTCTTTAAATAAAACTAGCACTTGGAAAATTTTCAGAAAATAAAAGGTACTATAAGAAAGTTATATCGAAAGAAACCAAAATGAACCAAAATGGAACCCGATCGGAATGTTTTCCGATCGGACGGTCGGAATATGGTGAAAGGTGACACGATCGGAATATAGGGCACAAGGTCAATCGGAATAAGCACATACACCACAATCAGAATATTTAAATGTTGCCAATATCGGAATATGAGACTTGAGTGTATGATCGGAATGCAGCAAACAAAGGACACCAATCGGAAAGTGAAATTGGGTACTGTCGGAACACTTGTAAATACTCCCAATCGGAAAATGAAACAAGGGCCTAATCGGAATCTTAAGCTAGCTAGTAATCGGAATAGGCCATTTAATGAACCAATCGGAAAGAATAACCCTAATCCGATTGGACACCAATCGGAATGTAGGGAGTGATGCCGTCGGAAAATAAAGACAAATCGGAAAGGGGAATTTGTACCTCCTCCTAAAATTGTGGAATTCGGTTAGCAAGAGAATAAGCTATATTGAAGAGCTTTTCCCAACACTAACCCAAATCAATGCTTAAACCGGATCAAATAAGCACTAGAATCAACTTATCAACCCAAAATCAAGCAACTTTTTAGATCAAACAATAAAAACATCAACTTTTTAATACACTTTTTAATAAGAAAAATAAGATAATCATAAAAATAAGCCAATAAGCACAAAAGTCTTAAAGCTTAATCAAATGAAAACTTATAAAATGATCAAAAGATTAACTTTTTAGCATGAAATCAATTAGAACAACACGGATCACATGATAATCACACCAAAATCAATCTTAAATTAAAGAAAAGTAGAATGAGATTAAGAGATAAAAGCTTAAAATGGAACTTGATTAATAAAAATAAGCAATACAAAGAGTTAATCTTGAAAGATTAAAAGTAAAAGATGAACTAGTGAGAGAAAGTTTAAGACTTTCTCTCTCTAAAAACTAAAAAGTGAAAAGTTAACTAAAAACTCTAACCATCCTCCTAATGACTATTAGGAGGGTATTTATAGGGAAGGAGTGCATGTGTTGCATCTTCTCTCTTGCTTTCTTCACGTTTTCTCGACTCGACTTTAATTCTTCGTCTTTGTCGTCTCGGGATTTGAACTTGTCTTTTTAATTTTCTTCTTCTATTAGACTTAAGTTCTTCGACTTCGTTAAACTTCCGTCTCTTGACTTTTTCTTCGATAAATCTTCAGAATAGGCCTTGGACTTCCGTTCTTTTTGCACTCTTGATCTTTTGACTTCGTCTTTTTCCCGTTTTCTTCAGTAAAAGCCCGTGAAAGCCCGTGTTTTCTTCCTTTTTCATATTTTGGTCCTAAAACACAATAAAAACACAAACCACGCATAATTCCGACTTTTACGACATAAATCACACGTTTTGGTCTTGTTATTATTGGAAATAAGTGGCAAAAGGATAAGTGTTTTCACACTTATTATATATTCAAAGATTTTCATACAAAACAAAACATTGATTCCATGATGTTTGACTCTACAAGGTCAAAAATCCTAACAGAAGGTCAAACATCATAACAAATGATTAAAGCCTAACATCATATTCTTTTACAACCGATTTGATTTAGACAAACACATTTTACAATTCCCTTTTGATACAAGTGTTTTTTATAAGTTGTCAATATACATTAGGATTCTCTTTTGTTGGCCTAATAAATTTATATACTTTGTAATATAGATCTCCTTGCAGATCTCTAAACTCATAGGTTCTACTGTTTGTTTCACGATCCCAAGTAGAGTGTGGATTTGCTTCATCATATTTTAGCTTTTTCATAGCTTCATACTTCTTAAACATATTAATTACATGTTCATTTACCTCTTCTTCTGAACTAACAAAACATTGTTTCTCAATTTCAACTCTTTGAGTGCTTTTTGCTGGCTGAACCTTTATAGGTCTCCAAACCATGTTCTTGGGAGTTGGACCACTATGCAACTTCTTTGAAGTTTGTCTCACCTTATCCATGTTGTGATTGGTGTTGATTGGTGTTCTTGTGGTAAGATACAAATTCATAGAAGGAAATGAGATGATGTATTTATAACCTTAATGATGGAGATTTGTAGTTACAAAAGGTGGTTGTTGTAGTGTCGGGTAGGAAATGTTTTCGAGGACGTTTTTGCATAAACTAAAGGTGGGTCTACGTTGGAAACGATGAGAAATGACGAATATACCCTCACGTGTCAGGCACGTGTGGGAGTTAACGGAAGAAAACGACAAAAAGTTAAAAATCGTTAACTCGGTGGCAAAATTGCACAAGATTATGAAGTATAGTGGAAAAATTGAGCGTAGTTTGCTCTCGGTGGCATATTTTCCAAATTCGCAAAGTACTGGGACGAAATTAGCAGTTTACCCTTTTTATGTTTAGCGTGACAAATTTGGCCGTTTAAGTTTGATTTTCTAAAAATTGTTGAAGACTAAATCAAGACATTTCTTTGCACCTTAGTGTTGTTTTGTTTACATATAAGACGTTCGTATTTATAGAAGTGACATCATAACAATTGTACAGGGCCTCCAAAAATCACGAGATGGTCATGTACATATACATGCATCGGAGATGGCTTAAGGGTGTGCAAGTGGTGCCGTCGCACCGGGTGAGACTTTCACCTAAGGGTCCACCTTTTTCTTATCTTAATACATGGATGGAGTCAGAGGGGTTTTCGCAGGTGCCCGGACACCTGTGGATTTTTTCTATGTTGTTAATTTCTAATAAAAACATCCATTTTTTCTAAATGCATCATAAATACATCTGGTCAATCGAAATGTGTTTTTATTTTTCGTTATAATTCTCTTTTTTACATTTGTCATTTTTTCTATGTTGTTATATATTATACATCTATATCAGTCATATAATTTAAGTATATATGTAATCTCGATCTAATTTACAAGTGCTAATGAGATTTTGTTATCGTTATTGTACAAGGCTTTCGAAACTCATGAGGCAACCCTGACATTGTATATGTATGTAACTAGAAATTTTTGCTCGGTAAAAAGGTGAAAACTCATTTCAATAAACTATTCATCGCCAACACCTCAAAAACGACCTATCAGTGTCTCACATCAGCCACACATAATGACTTAGAATTTGCTTCTCTTGTTATGATTTCGATTACATCTTTTCGTGGGTCATGCTAACAGCTAGAGACAACTTTATTATGATTGAATGCTCGCAAAGACGGACTCGAGTTTCATGCACTTTGTCGATTAGAAACTAAAAATGTGCGTAGTACTTGCCACAAGATATAAAATAAAGCAACGTTTAACGAATGAGGTGAATCGAGATATTAACGTCTAGCCAGTTGTGTAAGGTCGGCCAGCTAGTGAACAATTTGCACGCATGTGCTTAGGACTGGATATTTTGGTTTTGTTAGAATGTTGTTATTTTCTTTCTTGCATCACTACTACACAAATGGGTATAAATCCCCCTTAATAGAGCCCCTTATTTGTGAAAAATGGGGTCTAAAAGGATTCCTCTTTTTTTTTGAAAGCTATACAGCCATGTTTCTTAGCATAGAACAGGGCTCTATTCGAGCAAACACATACAGCCCTGTTTCCTTCCAAAAAACGGGGATCTATTCTACTCCCATAGTTCCCAGTTTTCTTCAAAATACAGGGCTCTATGACGTAAAGGATAGAGCCCATTCCACATCCAGAAAACAGGGCACTATTCTAGGTTCTAACAGCTAATTCCCAAACAAGGCACATTAACGGCTGGAAACACAAAATTCTTCATTTTTACCATTTTTGGTATGCCTGCACACTTTTATACACATCTTGCCTGCATTTTTTTTAAAATCCAACCTGCATTTATACCCTCTATTCAAACCTACAATAAATGAAAGTGTTAAATGATCCAAATCAAGTGATATTTAAAGGTATGTAACATTTCTTTTACTTGTTATTGTCATACATCATAAATGATACCAAAAATATAAGAAAAAACTGAGTATCATTGAAAAATGATTGAAATATAACTAACAAGTCAATTACATATATTCTGCATATCCAAATTCAACTAATACACCAACTAGAGGCTTAGTTCATAAAGAAAAAAACTTGAGCCGGTTTCTCACTTGCTTCAGCATTTTCTTAGATTGTGCACACGCAAGAAGGTAGTGGTACCTGTAATTCTACAAAAATCAGTAAATAATACTAACGCTCGAGAAATTATAAGTAAGACTATATGCTAACTACACAACTGCAGAACGCCACATACATTACTAAATTTTACTTAGATATCAAATGCTTAAGATTTAAAATACCACATTTCCTAGAATATGCTTGAAACATTAACCTGGTTCTCTTTTTTCTCATGAAACACATATTTATAGATGAGTTATACTTATCAGGTTTTTATCTATAGGAAGAAAGTTATTTGCACGCAAAACTGGTTGACACCTGAAATTTAATTCTTGCTTTTATTAACTTAAAATTCTATCCCATTGAGTAATATTTCAAACACTGGTTGAAATTTTTGCCTATCCAAGCAAGAAAAAGTGTACTTAAGCATCCTATAATCATACGTAAATCCAACCCATCTGTTCTTTTCTACAGCGCAACATCTAAGAGCACATCCTTTAATGATATTTAAATCCAACCCATTTTGTTCTTTTTTACACTGTTTTACACTGCTTTGATTGGATGGACAGCATAATGATCACTCGTTTTACACTGCTTTGATTGGATGGACAGCATAATGATCACTCGTTTTACACTGTTGTGATTGGATGGACAGCATGAACACTTCTGATTGTTGAAGCACATGCTTCCGATAATCCTATATACTTCACTTTTCCTGCGTGTATGTTTCTTGAGCTCCCCCATCTTTTTATTACAATTTGTGACATATCTATGTGTTAAGTATAGGGCTAGCAGAACATCAGTAAAATTTCTATCTTACTGAGTTTGATGTATGTGCTGCATAATAATACAACTTATTGGAACTGCTTATTTGTCTCTAACCACAAACACCACAACCATATTTGCTAAAGTTGTCAAAATCAATAACCAATAAGTAATGACAATCAGACAAATCACAAAAACACACACCACTAAAAGAAAAACATAAACATAAAAATAAACCACTGGTTGGTGTACATAAATCGACAAACCACAAATCCACTCCTGCTGATTTCAAAGTCACTAGTAAATCAAGGCAAAAACTAGTGTAAGTGTTTCACTTTTTTCTGTTCTTTTTTCTATGTTTCGTTTGTAAACTTTGCTGATTTATGTGGTGTTTAATCAGAATGAAAGAATCAAGTCAAACTTTGCTGACTACGATGGGCATAGATACTTGTTACAAACTTACAAATGCAAAATTAGCTCAAGGAGCCTAAAAAAGGTATTAATGGATGTCGGACATCTGCAAGTTACAAAAAATTGGTCACGGTTGACCTGGGCCAATCCATTTTGACCAAACACCACTTAATTCTGCTGAAAATAACCTTCTATCTAAATGTAAACCCGAACTAAGAAAGTAAAAGGTAACTGATCTAAACTAATCTTCTTGAAAACAAATCAATAAAAACAAGAATGAAGCAGTTCCAGAATTAAATAGAAAAGCAAAAGTAAAATATGAAAAGCTAACAAATGAGAATAAGCAAAAACAGAACATAAGCTGGAAGCAAATAGCATATAAGAACAGGTTGCAAGTGAAAAGTTAAGCTACACAAGGCTACATAGTAGTCTACTAAGTTGCAAGAAATGAAAACAGGAAAAGATGCAATAACTTAATCAACTAAGAAGATAAGCAGATCAAATATATAGATAGCTTAGGGCATACGCAACTTTAGTTTTATTATTTTTACTCTGTCTTTTATTTTCTTTATTATTTTTACTCTGTCTTTTATTTTCTTTCAATCGTAGGGATAGATTTAGGTTTAAATGCTCTTGTAATTTTTATTTAAAAAAAACGCAGCTTTTTCATATATCTTTTAGATCAGGATTTATTAAAAGCAAATTTCCAGCCTCTTGTTATTATTACTTTTTATTTAAATTCGAGTTTGATTAATAAAAGTTCAGCTTTTGTGTGAGTTTGATTCCCTTTGGATCAACTTATTAATTCAACCAAGCACCCCTCAATATTAGTATTGCGACTTCAAAATAACATTTTTAATCCTACTGATTTCATTACTTTTTCAAGATCATTACAACTCCGATGAAATCATACCCAATTCACATAGCATCAAACTAAACACTAAATAGTACAACAAAATCACATTTCTAATCCTACCCATTTCAGAAAAGCCTAAAATTAAAAATAAAAATAAAACATAAATAAAAACGTCAAAAAGGAAGAAAATTACTTGACACTGGAAAGGTCTTTAACCATCTTGATATGATTTATCAGAAAAACACCAGATCCTTCTTTCTTCAAACAAGGTTGTGTCACAAGGTTTCCTTTTTGTAAAAACGTTCTGATTCAACAAATTGTCATATTTAGTAAAAGGAATACAACAATCAAACAAGCTTTAATATTAAATCACCATGTGTTTTGACGAACCTTAGATTAGATCTAAGTCAAATCAAACCCACCATAAAGTGTAGCAGATGGGAATTATCAGAAAAACACCAGATCCTTCTTGAACGCCGGCCCCACGTGTTTTGATGTTGAAGAGCAGATCTAAGTCGACGGGGTGTTTTGTGTTTTGATGTTGAAGAGCAGATCCAGTCGACAATTTGTTATAAAGTATTGAAAGAAAGTATAAATATGGCCAAAAAAAAAAAAGAAAGAAAGTATAAAAAAATGAAGACGTAAATTAAGGCCTTTTTGATGTTGAATATAAATGAAGACGTAAATTAAGGCTTTTTGATATAAAGTATAAAAAAAGTTTGTGTTGATATTAAATAAATCCTTAAATATAAAAGTATAAAGTTTGTATTATAAACATAAATAAAGACATACTTTTTATAATATAAAGTAAAAAAGAACTATAAAAATATAAAAGATTTAAAATATAAAGTAAAAAAGTACTATAGAAATATAAAATATGTCTTATTCGGTCGATCGAGTTAACTTGAACTCTCAAAAAATTTCAACACGATACACGATTCTATGTACTATCTAAGTTTTGTTAACATATAACCTCTTTATATTTGTAGGACTGTTTTTGGAAATTATGTTGTCACAAAAATCATGCTACTAGCTTGATTGACTCGTGCAAGTAAGGTATGTTTTTTTTCTTTATTTCCTTAAAGTGTAAGTTAGGATTTCCTTTTTAAGTAGTCGTCATGGCATGTGGTAGATTTATTTGAAGATCCTTTCATTTTTTTAAAGTTGTATTTTTATTTAAATATATTATAAAAACTAAAAAAAAAACATCAAAAAGTCACTTGAACTCAAGTGACACCAAAATTTTTGTGTTTTCGTTATTTTTGTCTGATTTTGTTTTGTTATTGAACCTCGAGTGTGTTAACCATACCACTCAAAGTCGAACGAAAGCTTGCTTTCACTCCTTGTGTTCATTAATCAAATTTTCTTTGTCGGAATTATTTTTCTTTTGTTATTGAATCAAAAACAACAAAATTATATAATGTCAAAATTCTAGATGGATCGAAGTAAATGGATGTACAAGATAGATCGAAATTCAGAGGAATATATAACCAATTTGTATGAGTTTATTAAAGTTGCTGAGAATGATCGAGAAAATAAAGGAAAATCAACAATATCTTGTCCGTGTGAAGAGTGCAACAATATACTTACGTATAGTGACTCTAATGAAATATTAGGACATTTGATATCAAATGGATTTGTAGAACGGTATACTTGTTGGTCAAGGCATGGTGAATTATTATCCGAGGATGACCCGGTGGATTTAGATGCTAGCGAGGCCGATGGCGCTGACTCGTAAGATAGCGGGCAGGATAACTTAGATGACATGCTACACGATTTGGAGGGTGAAATAGATGATGATAATCATGCCAAGTTTCAAGAATTGTTTGTCGATGCAGAAAAACCGTTATATGTCGGGTGTAAAAAGATTAGCAAACTAAGTGCATTGTTGAGATTGTTTGACGTAAAGGCAGCTAACGGGATGAGTGAAAAATGTTTTACAGATATTTTAGAGGCTGTGCATGATTTTCTCCCGGAAGATAATGAGTTGCCTATTTCAGTGTACAAAGCAAAAAAAATTGATTTGTCCAATGGGATTGGAAATCAAAAGAATACACGCATGTCCGAATGATTGTGTATTGTATACAAATGAAAAAAAGACCTACACAAGTGTCCTGTTTGTAATATATCAAGGTATAAGGAAACAACGGAAAAGGAACTCAATTGTGATGTGACGAAGAATGGCCCCCTGCTAAAATATTATGGTATTTGCCCATTATACCTAGGTTGAAATGATTATTTGCTAATTCTAAAGATGCAAAATTGTTACGTTGGCATGCCGAAGAGCGTAAAAAAGATGGGAAATTACGACATGTGGCTGACTCGCCTCAGTGGAGAAATGTTAATGATATTGAAAACTTTGGAGATGAAATTAGAAATATACGATTTGGACTTAGCTCAGATGGAATAAACCCATTTGGAAACATGAGTAGTCGTCACAGCACATGGCCAGTTCTTTTATGTGTCTATAATCTTCCACCTTGGTTATGCATGAAACGAAAGTACATAATGATGTCATTGTTAATACAAGGTCCAAAACAACCGGGAAATGACATCGATGTGTATTTGGAACCATTGATTGAAGACATGAAAACGTTGTGGAATCCAGGCATTCAAGTGGTTGATGCATACAAGAAGGAAACTTTTCTATTGAGAGCCATGATTTTTTGCACCATAAGTGATTTCCCTGCATACGGTAACTTATCTGGATACGGTACAAAAGGATACAAGGCATGTCCTGTTTGTGAAGATGATACCCACTCAAAGTGGTTGCCAAATTGTAGGAAGATGGTATATATGGGACATCGAAGATCACTTCGAAGGAATCACCCATACCGTAGAAGAAAAGAGTTGTTTGATGGAAACAATGACTTAGGAGTCTTACGAAGACCATTAGATGGAGAAGCTGTCTTATCCCGAGTTCAAGATTTAAACAATGTGTTTGGAAAACGAAAGAGAACGCATTTCAACCAAATATGGAAAAAAGTCTATTTTTTTATTTGCCATATTGGAAGCTCTTGCAAGTTCGACATTGTCTTGACGTTATGCACATTGAGAAAAATGTATGTGATAGCTTAATAGGATTATTGTTGAATATTTTAGGGAAAACAAAAGATGGGGTTAATGTTCGAAAGGATATGGTTGAAATGGGAATAAGACCAGAGCATGCTCCAATTGAAAGAGAAGGGAGTCGTATGTATCTCCCGACAGCTTGTTATACGATGTCAAAGGCTGAGAAAACCAAATTTTGTCAATGTTTGCATGGTGTTAAGGTTCCATCTGGGTATTCTTCAAATATCAAGAAGCTGGTGTCGATGGATGACTTGAAGTTACTCGGTATGAAGTCGCACGATTGTCATATTTTAATAACACAACTTATTCCAATTGCAATTCGTGGAATATTGCCAGACCGCATTCGACACACGATCACTAAGCTTTGCTTGTTTTTTAAGATGATTCATTCAAAAGTGGTCGACCCGGAAGTGTTAGATGAATGGCAAAGTGATATTATTCTCACCATTTGCGAACTTGAGATGTATTTTCCTCCTTCGTTTTTTGATGTTATGGTTCATTTGGTAACTCATATTGTTGCAGAAATAAAGGCTTGCGGACCAGTTTTTCTACGAGACATGTATCCATTCGAGAGATACATGGGTTTCTTGAAAGGATATGTTAGGAACCGTTATCGACTAGAGGCAAGTATTATTCAAGGATATGTTACCGAGGAGGTACTTGAGTTTTGTACAAACTACATGAAAGATGTACCAAATATTGGCATCCCACAATCTCGACATGAGGGTAGACTTCAAGGTGTTGGTACTATTGGGAAGAATATGGAACCAACAAATCCAGCTGATTTATATCGGGCACATTTTACTGTTTTGGAACACATGACTTGTGTTGCTCCATATATAAATGAGCACAAAACAATGTTGGTAGCAAAAAATAAGAACAAGACACAAGCATGGTTGGCTACCGAGCATTACAAGCCATTTCCAGATTGGTTGAAGAACAAGGTGAGAAATAATACACTAGAAAATGTAGACAGGACGGTGGAACGACTTGGGTTTGGTCCACGATACGTGACAAAATACCAAGGTTATGATATCAATGGTTATACATTTTACACCAAACAACAAGATGAAAAGAGTACTTTGCAGAATAGTGGAGTGACGTTAATTGCTGCAACGCCTGAGTTCTCAGTTGGTGATCATGAAGCAAGGTCGACGATTGCAAAAAAATCATATTATGGTGTCATTGAAGAAATATGGGAACTCGATTATCTTTCATTCACTATACCTATGTTTAAGTGTAAGTGGGTCAATAACAACGGAGGAGTTAAAGTTGACGATTATGGTTTTACAAGTGTAAATCTCTCCACAAACGGCTATGCATCCGAACCATTCATCCTAGCAAAACAAGCAAACCAAATATTCTATGTCGAGGACCCAAGTGATTCTAGATGGCATGTCATCATTAATGGTAAACGACGTATAGTTGGTGTTGAGAATGTTGTCAAAGAAGAGGAATATGACCAGTTTGATGAGTTGCCCCCGTTTTCTATCGGTGCTTCATCTTCCAATGATGTTATCGATGACACCACTTATTTAAGATCCGACCACAACGAAGGTATTCTTTGTTGAATACTCGCACTGAATAAAGGTAAATATGATATTATTTATAATTTTGTAATAATTATAAAGTAAACATACTAATAGAATTGTTTTATTGTGCAGGCATATATCTTATCTAGCCGTTGGAGCCTATCATTGACCGTGTGTTTTGTTGTCTTCTTATATTGTGGAAGGATTTTCATCTTGTAATCGTTTGAGTGTGAGTGCTTATGTAGTGAGGAGATCAGATCAACCTAGTTGGGACGATCTAACTTTATCTTTCTTTTGTATTTGTTAATTAGCACTCGTTTGAGGACTAATATGTTTTGTACTTGACTTTATTAATAATATTCACCAAGGGGAGGTTGGTTAGGTGATAGATATGTGTTATTATCTTGATTCTCATGTTTTAAGAGACATTTTACTTGTCGATTTCACCTATTAGTCGGTCATTATATATGTAATGTATAACCCGGGTGTTCGACTTGACATTAAAATTGTGCCGGAGAGGTCGTTTACATGTTTTTTAATTTTTTTTACTAAAAGTTTGTGTTGTAGGTTTTATCAAATAAATTTAAGTTTTAAGTTTTATCAATAAATTTTAACTTAGTTTTTTAATAAGTAGAATTTTTATAATTTAATAAATTTGTTTTGAAATTTTATCAAATAAATTTTAATTTTGTTTTTTATAAGTAGGATTTTAAGTTTTATCAAATAAATTTAAGTTTTAAGTTTTATCAAATAAATTTTTTTTTTTATAAATAAGATTTTTAAATTTTAATAAAAGTTGTTGCCTTAGATTTTTAATTTTATCATATAAAATTATATAAAGTTAATAACTTTAATTTGTTTGTATCAATTTATCCATTATTTTCACCAAAAACCCACCACCCATCCCCGCTCTTTATCCCCAATATTTCACCAAAAATTTTGGCGGTGAAACCCTAACCCGCTCTTTCTCCCCCAATATTTCACCAAAACCCTAAAAATTTCAATTCATATTGATTCAAAAGTTCCCAAAATTTCAATACTGATTCAAAAGTTCCCAAAAATCCTCCCCATATACTTTCACAAAACAAAACCCTCAATACTCTCTCTCTCTCTCACAATCAGATCTGCCATCACTCAATCTTTCTAACTAATCTTTCAATTAGAGTTGCTGTCACACAATCAGAGTTGCCGTCATTTCTAACTAATCTTTCATTTCTTGTATCACACAATTAGCAGGTATCTTTCAATTAATCTTTCTAATGTTTCTTCAGTTTCTACATAAATGTTGTTTAATTAATGTTTAATTGTGAATTGTGAATTGTTTGTTCAATTAATCTCTAATTGTGAATTGTTTGTTCAATTAAATGTGGGTTTTCAATCTTTTAATGAAATCTCGATGATATATTATTTTGTTCAATTAAATGTGGGTGTCTGGATGAGCTTATTTTTCGGGCTTATGAACTTATTTTGTTTTGGAAAAGCTCGTAAACTCATTTTTTCAGCTTATGAGCTTGTTGTTCGTAGCTTATGGAAGTCCATAAGCTATACATGGTAACCTCATAAGTTCAAGAAAAAATGGGCTTATTAGCTTTTCCAAAATCAAATAAGCTCATAAGCCTGAAAAGTAATCTAATTCAAACACCTCATAAGCTTAATAAAAAACAGTACTGTAGTAATAATCTATAGGATTATTTTTAGTGGAACAAGTGTGCAAGTGTTGTCCTGTCAAATGTATAAATGGCAGAAATTTGAAGGAAATGACATTTCACACGTTGTATGTAAAGTCATTTCTCATTTCTTGCTTCCCGCCCCTTTTTTAGTAAGGAAATTATGTACCTATAAATACACATTTTTTATTCCTCTACACCTATCAGACAATCAGTAAAATAATAATTTTGACCTTACTAATTCATGATTAATCACAGGCAAGAAATTTGAAAGAAGCGACATTCACACGTTGTATGCAAAAGTCACTTGTCATTCCTTACTTTGTCGCGTTCGATATGTGAGATTTCTTTGATTGATTGAATATATCACAAATTTGAGTCTGCTGTTAGGTATCCGGATTAGGCCAAAAAAGAAAAAAAGTTATTCGTACTTTGTTAGCATTCAGCAAAATGAAGGTTGATCAATCATAATTAACTGTAAACTAACTAATGTCCTTCTAAAAATGTGTAAATAACGACTGAACTTTTAAAAGAAAAACTTCTTAACTTTACAAAATATACAGAAAATACAATTTTTGGTACGTTTCACAAGATGGTCGGTTGGTAGTGTGTCACCAAGTACAACCATCTGGAAATGCAATGACTCCGACAGAAAACACACACACACACAAGTCATAATTGCCAAGAGGTATATATCACCTTTGCCCCATGTTTCCTCCTTTACTCGTGCAACAAAGTCTTTAGTCTTGTAGTTAATCCCAACATCAGCTCCAAGCTCCTTACAAGCATTTAACTTTTCCTCACTCCATACATAGTACATATAATCATATATAAATAAACCTTGTTCTATGATTGCTAATAATTATGCTACTAAATCAATAAATCAGGAGTGTACGATTAGGAAAGAGTGAAAATGAGAGTTTACCAGCAGTGACAAAGACTTTAGGGCCCGTTTGGTTTATAGGTTTAGGCTGAGTGGCATGGACTGAAAGTAAAAAAACCTAGTTTGGTATCCACCCATGGTTTTTTTTTGAAATAATGCTAAATATTTTCTATTTGCTAGATGATACATAGGCTTGATTGTTAGCTGTGGTTGTAGATTAGTTTAGATGTCATACTTGCACAAGTAAATAGCTGCTCAATTGGTTGCTGGGTGTTGTTGTATCCGATTTGAGAGTTGATTTCTATTATTCTGTTTTGAGTTCAGCGCACTGTAATTATATATACACATATATGGTTATTGTAAACGTGATTCGGTGAGCTTGATTTGGCCACAGATTCAAGACATCCTTTGGTTCATTCGTATTTTTTGTAAGTTTATAATGCTTGTGTAGTGTGCTGGAATTTGACAAGTATTAATGTACTATTAAAGTTGTTGTTCTTTTACTCAGTCACTGTATATTATAGACTTAATATAATCATACATGTTTTTGTTAATGTTAGGATCATATGGAACAGATTATGGATGAGCATATAGACGAGCATAACATGGTCGGGCAAAATATAGTTGAACATGATATGGATGAGCAGGTTATGGATGGGCAACCAGAACCACAACCTCAACCTCAAAAAAGAAAGAGAGGAATTTACTCGTTGAAAAAGAAGAACATGAAACAAATAAATGGTGTTAATTTTGATAAGCATGGCTTCGCTATTGGAGATGAGCAGTCTCCGTTTGGGCTTTACATTGGAGCTGTAACTAGGGGAAAGATTTCTATTCTTATAGATGATTGGAGGAAAGTACCAAAGAATGACAAAACACAATTGTGGCTGGAAATCAAGGTATATTATCTTTTCAAAGTTTGTAATGGTTTAATCAGTATAAGGTGTTAAATTACTAACCATTGAACCTAGAATTATGTCAAAATGATACTACTTTATGATATAAGTTTACTTTTTTAGGTAATGAATGCATATATAAGGTAAATTTACTGAAATGTAAAAATGGTGCTTAACGCATAAGGACTGAAGTACTGAACATAGTTGTTGTATTAATAGAAGGAGAACATGGGCTGCTACATGAGTCACCAGTCACTTAAGTGTAGATTAGAATATTAGGCGATTGATACATAACGTAAGTGATTCGTACTGGGACTTGCGGGTGAAACCATCACCATGGCCATGGTGACTTGTAATATATTTTTTAAACGAGAATTAATAATGATTGAATAAGGTGTTTAATGTTTGGTGTAGCTTTAATGTGCGAAGTCATCTTGGTATAATCTTATAATTTTCTTTTTCTACAATAATCAGGAATATTGCAAGCTCAAGAACAATGACCATAAAGTACAAGTGCTTAAACAATGCAATCAAGCTTGGAAAACCTTTAAGAAGAGTCTTCGCACAAATTTCATGTATAAGAATAGAATTCCTTGTGTGAAGTATACATTTATTGAAGAATCTATTTGGGAAGAGTTCTTGAAGATTGAAAGTACCCCTGAAAAAATGGTTTGTTTTACTACAACGTTTTTTCAGATTCATTTTTTTGTATATGCTGTTGTGAACTCATAAAACTAACATGACTTCCTATGTGAAGGAGAAACATGCAAAAGGGAAGGAATGGGTGAAGCTCAAGAAAAATCCTCCACGACTAGGTCCAAAAGGATATCGTGGAAACATAGATAAATGGGAAGAGGAGAGAGCTTCTGAAGAGCTTTGTACACCTGTCCATAGGATACCTGATCGCCGTGGGAGGCATTACTGTTTGGCAAGGAGAATACACGACAAAGTGAAAGGCTTGATGTTATCTTCAGCAATGCAAGTTATTGCAGATAAATTGGTACGACATTTCAAGCTTCAAAGTTTATTGTTAATAGTTTATGTATTATTTCTGAGTATTGTATTACTTGCATACAATTACAGATTGAGGCGCATCTAGAATTATCCAACAGTTCAGACGTTGAAGATGGCATGGATGCATTAATTATGGTGGAAGGACCGGAGCATGGTGGTTGTACTAGAGGGGTTGGATACCTTGTCCCATTTAAACAGGGGATAGAGGGATATAGGGCAAAGAAGAGAAGATGTCTTGAAAAAGAAGAACTGATGGAGATGGTAAACAAAAAAATAAAGGAGGCACGTGAAGAAATGGAAGCCGAGTATAACGAGAAACTTGCAACAACAATTAAGGAGATGAAGTCTGGAGAATATAATGAAAACCTTGAGAGCCCTCTAACGAGGAAAAGCAGTTGTGACTCGGCGTCAAATTTTGATGTACTAGATAATCTACATGTATTTACTTTCACTACGACTGGCAATAATATATAAACAAAAAGGTTAAAACATTAACTTATTTAGTGAACTTAACAAACTACGTAATTGAAAACTAGAAAGCATTACACAATTTGAAAACATGTAATATCAATAGTTAGTAAACTCAATATAGAAAATCTAGAAGCATAAGCATTACTTGTGAACTTACCAAATAATAAAAGATTGAGGCATTAAAACTTTTCTGTGATGTGTTGAAAAAAGAATTGTAGAAGCATATAAAATAGTGGGGGAAACCAAGTACAGAAGAAATCTAAAAAGAAGAGAAAGAAACAAAAGTAGAGGTTTGAAATTTGGTTTGGGCGGTATATTTTGATGAAAGTTTTGAAACCCCGCCAAGACTTTATATACAGGTTTGTATGATATGGACCTGTCTAAAAGTTAAAAAGCGTTTAGACCTGTTGGTTTTAAAGCACAGGTCTAAAAGAGTAATTATTTGGAATTATGTCTAAAAGTTAAAAAGCGTTTGGATTTAAAGCACAGGTCTACTTACTTCCCACAGGGACACATAAAAGATTTCTGAAATAGAATTTATGCAGAAACGATAAAAGTGTTTCACATCTCAACAATATTTGCTAGTCTAATAGTACTTTCTTCTGTTTAGCACTATTTCAAATAAGAAGGATATGGCAATAGCTGTTGAAAGAAAACATGTATCACCATATAGCTCCTAATTACTATTTGTAAGATAAACCGAAGGCATGTCAATTTAATCTGTCACCATATAGCTCGAAACTACTAATTACTCTTTGTTTGCTTGACTAGGTTGATAAGTAAGACATACACATATAGAAAATGACAAATAACAATATCTTTAATATAGACAAGACATGAGATCCTCGGTAATAACTACAAACTTACCCACATGTGAACATTTAACACCTTGCAAAAGATTTTTGGTGGCAAAAAATTGCTGGAAACTTCTGGTTCAGTCCATGAGGCATGAAGGTCTTGATCTATAAGAGAAAAGACAATTCACTGTATTTCAGATCGTATTATATACATAATCAGGGTATAGCAAAAATATTTATATGATACTATTAGACTAGCAAATACTGTTGAGATGTGAAACACTTTTATCGTTTCTGCATAAATTCTATTTCAGAAATCAACACATAAACTAGAATACAAACCTGTTGTATGTGTCCCTGTGGGAAGTAAGTAATGTTATTATCAATACTGATTTAGCGAGTTCATGGTCATATTATATATCTTTCTGAAATTATGTTGCTTGGTAATATTTAGTAGTTCATGGTCACAACTAGCATCTTGTGTAATTTGTATAAATGTTATACCATTTAATGACTTCTAATCTGAAACTTTTGTGGCCGGTTTCAGAAGTGACAACTGTATGATTATTTAGATTTTAGATCGTACTTAGAGATACCATAACACATGATCGTTCATTGTTAGTATTTGTTATTATAAGTTTTCTATATAGATTTTGATAATAAACGTTTTGTAGGAGCCTAGCAAGTGCGAGATGTTTCTCCCCTACGGGACCAATAAGGTACTTTGTGCTACAGGGATGGTGTATCCCGCCAAGCAAGTACATGGAAAGTCAGTCCTACACGGGCATGCGAAGGTGCATGTGGACAAAGTTGAAGCTGATTACAAGGCGTACCTTCTTCCGGTTCCAACTGAAGAGTTCGATAAATTAGAAGACGCTCATCATAGTTTTATTCAGTGGCCAAAGAAGTACATTGGACTTACTAAGGTAAATTAAATAACATTTGATCGACTTTATTATAATATTGTAGTACTATTTAGTCATTATAATAAACTTCTTGGTCAACAGGGCTCCAACTCGAACCAAATGGGAAACAAGGAAACTGTGGCTGCAAATACGTCCACCCAAACGGCGACCAAGCAAATTGATGCAACTTCCACTAAAGAAAAAACAGCGCCAAGGCCTGTAACATCAATTCTGCCGACTAAGGGGGCTTGTTCACTCAATTTGGTATGTAATTTCATGTATTTTTGCTTCACATGTTCCGGTTTAAGGTAAATTAAATAACATTTGATTGACTTTATTATAATATTGTAGTACTATTTAGTCATTATAATAAACTTCTTGGTCAACAGGCCTCCAACTCGAACCAAATGGGAAACAAGGAAACTGTGGCTGCAAATACGTCCACCCAAACGGCGACCAAGCAAATTGATGCAACTTCCACCAAAGAACAAACAGCGCCAAGGCCTGTAACATCAATTCTGCCGACTAAGGGGGCATGTTCACTCAATTTGGTATGTAATTTCATGTATTTTTGCTTCACATGTTCCGGTTTGAGTCTGATGGCTATAATATTAATGGTATTGACCCGGTCGAGTCACCGATTCACCGGGTTACCGGTTCAACCAGTTGAACCGCCGGGTCAAACCGGTTTTATGCTAAAGAAAAAATTACTTGCATTTTTAAAGTGTAGAGAGAAACCTGTACACCGATAATTATTATAATCAAAGATATTTATACAAAATAACAAACTAGTGAAGACATATTACTCGGTATTTGTTTTTTGATAGAGTGCTTAACAAAATCAAACCATGTTTATACTTTATAAATGAAATACCTCGAGACTTGTTTTTTGTTTATGAGCATTGTGAGTTTCAAAATACCTCGAGACTCGCTAAAATTACTTGTTAAAAGGACTCCAAGTTCAATCAAATGGAAAATAAGAAATCTGTGGCTGCTAAAATGTCCACCCAAACAGCAACTAAGGAAGTAGTGGCATTCAAGACAGGATCTTTCACTCAAAAGAAAATATTACCAAATTTATCTGGACAAGGCGGGCCATCCAATCATACAACATCAGCTCCAACGACTAAGCAAGTTGTGGCGACACGAAAAGAAGAGCTAATCAAAAGACTGAACAGCTATCGTAATCAGATTCACAAGAGAGCATTTCTTAGAAGTTCGTATGAGCGTTGGATGCGCAGCCTGGATCCTAGTCGTTCATTACTAGTTGATGTCCAACCACATGTTTTTGGAGAAACGAAATCCTTCCAATTTTCAGTTGCCCCAGAAGATCGTATGTTGCTGTATACAAATGGATGGCTTAACTCTTCCATCATGACGTTGTTTGCAACGTAAGTTCTTTTGGAAATTATCACTTCTTATTTAACATAGTTAGGATATATTGTTATTTTAAATTTTATATATTGTCATGTTTCTAGGTCCATACATAAGGTTTTGCAGCAAGTGAAAACGCAATCGAACAAATGTGGTTTCCTGAACCCTTATACGATTCAAGACTCCATGTGTATGTTTGATAGTGTACATGTGAAAAAGTATCTGTTGCAAGCGATGGACCAAAGCCATCATAAATTTTTTATCTTGCACCATACATTGAGAGGTACTATATTTAAAATTTTCATTTTATTGCTTTATGACTCGTGTAAAGTATTTATACTAAGAGGTTGCCTTTTATTAGTAAACACTAGAGTCTGTTCATAATTGTACTTCAACAAAACATTGGGTTCACATTGGATTCTGATATGGAAGGGAAGAACGAGGAAAGCTATGGATTCACCAATGTTGTGCAAGAGTGAGAATTTTTTTGCATTAAAGTTCAATTCACCTCAATATCTATAAAAATTAACACAACTCTAACATTCTTTAATTTCTTCTAGGGCGTTTGCTGATATGAAATGGAATCTTGTTGAGGTAAATCATCTCATTCTAAACATGTGTATTATTATTTTTTTTGTTTCTTTTTTGAATGCTTATAAAATTGCTATTATTTTTCTAGTGCAACCAACAATGTAACTATTGGGAATGCGGCTACTATGTTATGAAGTGGATGCACCAGTTTGTAACGCATCAACAATACTCGTTCCCCAAGACAGTAAGTAACTTAAATTTATGACGAATATATTGTATTATCTCTATAGTAATAGTTTTGGTATTCTGACTAGCAGTAGTTATATAATCTAGGTCTTTTTGGAGGTCTAAGATTTACAAGTAGTTTGAGCTTTACTAGTTTATTCTGACTAGTAGATTTAGTTAGCATATTGGAAACTAGTTTGTGCTCTACTAGCTTACGTAGATGTTTGAATATGAGCTGATTGTAACTAGCTTGTGTTCTGACTAGACTAGTAGTAGTAACACGATGGACCTAATGACTAACACACCGAAACCTGCCCATTTTGCCACCAAGAATTGCAGAATAATTAGTGAAATGGATTTGTGTATTATTTTGTTCAGTCGTCCTAAGTGTTTACTAACTATTTAATAAACGAGGCCAACCCAACTTCACTTTTTCTGCTGATACATTTCTTGTTCAGTAGATAAAGTTTTAATACTGTTTAATCTATTTGTCCCTTTGCCTTTGTAAAATCCCACGCATTTTGCTTGCGAGCCAAGATTCCAGGCCTCCTGCGATACTTGTTTTATAGTTCAAGATCACAGGTCCTGTAACAGTGATGCGCGGAGTCTGACATGATACAGTATGTGTGTTGGGCTTTATAAATTATCGCTTCACACGTGTTTTACTAGACGTATGCACGTCACCACTTATAAACCCCAGTATATGTTTCCTTCCTCTAAACGAGCAAACTATACACCAAAAATTTCCTTTAATTAACAAGACAATTATGCAATTATAGCTTCTGACGGTTAATAGTCGGAACAATCCACTTTATGCGTTTCTGTCAATCTAAGTACCAAGGACAGAGGTCTTTGCACAACATCCATCAAACGGAGTCTGACATGATACAATATGGAGTCTAGTTATTTTTAAGGTGTTTTATGTATCTCTTACATTCATGTTTTTTATAGATGCCGTGGAGCGACAAGAATCCGTTTACTACCAAAGAGTTGGAAAACATTGTGAGCTTGATCATATCAGTGTCCGGCATTTGAGGTTCAATCATGCTAGTGTTTCAGTCCGCAAAACTTGTATCTCTTCTTTCCCGTAGCTTACCAAAACATTTATGAAACTGTTGTACGATGTTTAATTAGTGGTATTCTTATGTTTGCAGAATTTGTATTAAACTGATGTGAATTATCTCTGATATTGAATACATTGGTTTTGCTATAAATGGTTTTGTTGCAAATTAGGTTTGTTGCTTGTTATTACCTGGAAATTGGCATTTGATTTGTTTGTTATTACCTGTATATATTACCTGGAAATATATACAGGGATTTGATTTGTTGCAAATTGGTTTTGCTATAAATGGCATTTGATTTAAAAAAAAAGAATGTCATAGAGCCATGTTTCAAAGCAAAGAACAGGGATCTATGCTAGTTTAAAAAGTGTTTTCTAAATCAAATAGAGCCAGGTTATGAAAGGGAAAACAGGGCTCTATTATTCATTATAGAGCCCCTTTTATAAACAGGGAGCTATGTCATCTTCTAATAGAGTCCCCCCCCCCTTTTGATTCCCCTGGAAAAAAGGGGCTCTAAGGGGGTTTTAAACAGGGCTCTATCTCATTTTTTTAGTAGTGCATAGAGACAAATTCATGTGTAATTTTCTTCCATTTAACCTATCTGATCTTATGAGTATATATGCATACCTCAAAAGAAATTGTAATGTTTTATAGATTATACTGCCGAGTATAATTTATCATTTGTGGTGCACTACACTTAAAAAAATATTGATGTGATTGAGAAGGTGATATATTAAGATAGAACAACTTCGATGGGAAAATATAGTAATTATACGAGCAATTAAGAATGTATTTGAAGTTTCCGTTTTCTAAAATAGAAAGATGTCGAACCAAATATTTTATGCAACTGTAAAAAAACAATGTTTGAAGAAAGTTAAAACATCTCCAATGCAAGTATATAATGTCCTTTCAAAAAGAATTTTGTTTACGAAAAGCTTTTCTTCAACATAGCGAATACATTTCAACAGGGAGAGTACAAACCGCACCGCAAACCGTGAAACCATAAAAACCGCAACATCAGGGTGACCAACGGTTTGGTTTTAAAAAAAAATGAAAACCGCAAAATCGCACCGCACCATACAATAATTATTTTATACTAAAAAACGTCATATCGATTATTTTATACGAGTAATAAGACTTCTAATGCTTATTGTCATTAAAATTCTTATGTTTCATAAGTCAAGTGTTTTTAGATTTAATTTATGCATTGCTATAACAAAAAAAATCAACATTTTAAACTAAAACCCGCAAAAACTCACATTTATGATATAAATCAGAAGTGGTTGTGCGGTAAGGTTAAAAACCGTAAAACCCGCAAAATCGCAAAAACAACAAAACCCAAACCGTTGTTTGTAGTGCGGTGTGGTTTTTATTTGGATAGAAACCACAAGTGAAGCTGCGGTTTGGTTTTAATTAAAAACCGCATCAAACTGCATCATGTTTACCCCTACATTTCAAGGCATCATTAAACAATTGCTACTTCCATCTCAAAATTAGAGATCATAGTTTCCTTTTTTTTTGTTCATTTTTAGAAAATCTATACTATTAACTTTTTTTGAAAGTTGAAAAATACTTATATTTAGAAGTGTTGAAACTAATTTTAGCATTGTTGAAAATTTAATAGCTGCAATTAAATTTTAAAACTGGATCACACCACAGGGTTTTTATATGGCTTCCTAATTAGGTTTTAAACTTATACACTAATATCAAACTCTCACCACCATCTATATCGCTACGTCACGATCGCTGAAATCTTTCCACCGCCACCCACAGGGTTGATTTTACTTTGTGAGCGTGTAAGTTCTTTGTTTGCAGCCATAGATCTACCAATGCATATTTTCTACCGTTGATTTCACCTTGTTTGGTTGCAATGGTTGTGATGTGTGATTTGATCATTATGGTTAAAAGGGTTTGTACTTTGATTTATAGCTCATAATGCCTCAAAATGGGAACCATTTTTGCCTTTTATCTCTTCATTGCCGGCTTCGACAGTGTGTGATGATGTGGGTCGGTGTGTGACAAGATTGGATGTCTCATGTGAGTGGTGGTGGTGGTGGCGAGGTGGTTTCCCATTGTGAATAACCGAATCCTAATACCTTCGTTTGTCCCTATTGTTGATGTATTCTCCTTACTTTTTTTAATGTTTCAAACTATGTTGTTAATGAAAGTAATGCCTAAAAATATTATTAGTGTTAACTGATCTTTCTTAGTTTTGATTACGACAAATTAAAAAGACATTTATCGTCAAATACAATCATAAGACGAATTATTTAACAAACACTATCATCAAGGTAATAATCATTTAAGTATTGCACTAACATATCTTAATCATGATTAGTGATCATAAAAGTGATTAATCCTAAACTCATATTTTTTCAAATGTGACAAAAGATTTTTAAATAAACTTTCTTTTTTAGAAAATGTTTTATTAAAATGGAAAATATAAATTTGAATATGGCATATTCCAAATGCCATAGGAATATCCTTTAAAGGTAAAAACTTACCTCAGATATTACTCCCCCATTAAAAGACAAGAGGGAGCGGAGTCTATGAGCACGGATCCTTAAATGCCTATGCGGATCCGTAGTGATAAGGAACCGCATGCACAATTAAGGCACCACGCTCAGAGAGTCGTTGAACTTTGTCTCCTATAAATAATGGATCAAATCTGTATTTTCCACAACCCTTTTTGGATAATCTTTCTGCTATCCTTCTCTTTTCTAATTCCTAATCATTTGTAAATGATCACTTAATGTGTTAAGAATGTTTACTTATGATAATATCCTTGATCTCCTTCTTTACCTGTCCAAAGAGAAGATCACTCACACACTTGTGATGTGATTAAAGATGAAGCCTAGATGAAGATCATCCTTTCCTAAAGATCTAGTCATGTTCATCATTTGTTTTATTGGAGTCTTGTGTAAATCCAATGTAATTGTGAATACATGGATCTAGTCATGTGTAAATCCATTATATATGTGTATACTTGGTTTTGTGTTGTGTAGATCTTTAACACCCCCAAATTTACACGCAGCGGAATACATCTTTGGGTGCTAAACAATGATACAACAACACATAATTTATAAAGAACGACTCGAAATGAGACGTTTTAGATTTATCGTTCCCAAAACATTCATCAGAGTAGCGTAGTCCCAAGTAATCGTTACCAAAAGATAAGTTAAAACAACATATTAGTTTGTTTTTAAAAATGGAACGATAAATAAATCAAAGAGTTTGAACAACATAGCAGTGCACAACTTCATTCCCCGTGACCTTCAAGCTTCTACTTCCTGATTACCTGAAATACATGTGAGTAAAACAATCAGCAAAAATGCCGAGTGAATCTATAGGTTTATGTAATCAATTTGAACACAAGCTAAGATTATAAGTTTGTGGCATGCTTATAAGCATCTAATAATTTGCATCAACAATAATAATTGTATATAGCATAAATTGCAATAAGCTCATGGAACCGAGCCCTTAGACACTCCCTTAAGACGTCTGATAAGACAGGAGATTTATTAATTGTCGTTACCCCCAGATTAATGGTACATTGCCGTATACCTGACTTCTCAATACAATATGTCCAAACAGTGTGGAGGTCGGGCCTAAGCTTCTGTGACAAGTCCACACAAACTGAACCGGGGCGGCTTCCCCCATAGATCTATTAATTGTACTAGCGGTTAACCCATCATAGGTTAATTAACGGTCCATAATTGAGGCTTTAACAATGGCAATCACTTAATGCAATTTAAAGGCAACCACGGGTCCATTCATAGAGGGACAAAGCATACCATAAAAATCTTGTGTTCTAAGTTTATAAAACATGTATTCCCCCTCGCGGGTTTAAAATCATTTAATAACTAGTATAAAGCGAGGCTATAGACTCACCTTAGCCGATAGTGGTAATGAGACGATCGCCGACGATAGATGATGCCTTTCAAACACGAGAACCGCAACCTATCAAATATGGTGCGTTCATTAATAATAGACTCGAGAAATAAACCATACATAAGAATATAAAACTCGACTCATATAATCACGACGAACTCGAGAGAAAACGATACAAGTGGTACTATTACACTCTCCTATATATTCATTTTATTATTCAACGCCTTTAACAAAATCTGCCGGAACATACCGAATGTCCAAGCCGTTTTTCCATACTTAGACACATCAAAACTTCATGATACTACTCAGAGAACTTACTTACTATATGTATAAAGTCCTCCCAAGAGCCCATCAAAAGATTTTACTTTTAAAGTTCCCTGCCCGACTCATCTTTGACTTACAAAATTCGGACAGTTTTGCGACCTTGTCTTACGAAACCATTTTGACCATCCTAAACAACTCCATTTGTAAAACCGCCATTTGATTCTAAAAATAGACTCAAAATACTAAAATTGGGGCCTGAGAACAGCCCTTGACTCATTTTGAAACTCATTTTATAGTCCCCGAGATTCGATCCAAATATTGACAACAATTTTCGGATTGTGTCGACACTCGTCTCCCGGTACACGAAAATCAAACTAGTGTAACTTTTGACTCGTAATGAGTTGGAAGGCCTACTTTATATGAAATCGAAGCTCTCGAAATTCTCTACGACATAATCCCATAATATTAATCTATTTCCAGACTTAAGACCCTCGAAAATGGTCTCAAACCTACTGCCCAAAATTGACTATAAAAATCTCTTACAAAATCAAGTTTTTGATTAAAACCAATCATTTTTATCATCAACCTAACACCCTAATATCATCATAAACCAATCCTAACACTTGTAAATCACTTGCATGTACAAATCTAATAAATCAAACAAAAAAAATCAAACATGCAAACACCCCACTATGTAATATAATAATATTAACACCTATTTATTCCATAAAAATGAATCAAACAAGCATAGTTCATCAAGAAAATAAATTTTTAAAAAAAATGTTAATGCATGTTGAAGAAAATCATACCAATGTGTAGCCCTTTGAAAATCTAGGATGGGACTTGTTTTAGATTTTGAAGATTCAATGTAGAAAATCAAAAATTTGGAGGGTTTTGTTGATGGGGGTACACGGCCAAGAGAGAAAGAAAGAGGTGGGTGGATTTGTTTTGTTTTAAAAAATGATTATATGAAAGTTAGTGGAAGTAAAAATTATTTTATATGGTGGTGGAAGGGTTAATTTTGCCAAGTTGTAATAGTTTTGGCCCAAAATGAAATAAAATAGTTTAAAAGGGTAGAAAATGTAAATTGTAAATTTTGAAATATTTACGAGACTCGGGTTTCGTAAAAATACTAAAAAGTTTAAACGCACACGAAAAATAATAATATAACGACTCGATACGTAATTAAAACGATATCGTCGAAAATATTAAATATCGAAACGATCGATAATAAAATATAAAATTTTTGGCATCCGTCGGTATCGCGATCACTAGAAATCCTCGTTGCTCGTCAAAATATTAAAATATAATATTTAATATCGGTTTCAACTTAAATCGTTAAACATAATAATATTTAACGTTATAAAATACTTCAAAATAATTGAAAAATAGAATTAAATTATGACCTTATTTTTTTTACGGGTTTTACATCCTCACCACCTTAAGGGAGCGACGTCCCGGCGCTCAACTCGCCTCATACACGAGTTGTTCACTACTCGGAAGGATGACGACATTCTTTAGAAAGAAGTCTTCACGTTCCCACGTGAATCTCGGTCCACGATCTCCATTGGTTCTTTTATAAAACGCAACTTGTCGTCAAGTTGTATCTCAACAAGTCAAAATAAATCCTTATCCACAAGTCACCCGTCAGGCTCGACACATGAAAATTTTATGAATCACACGAAGCTCGTTCGATAACAATAATAGATGACAGGATTTTCGGGTAAGTCCAGTTAAAAAGAAAGGTTTCAATTTAAAGGATATCCATCGGCCGGACAGCCAGGGACAAACATAAAAAGAACTAACAAGAAAAACATTTTCGTCGCCGGAGGGTGCTCACACGCGGGTCCCTACTCAAAAGATAATACAAAGACACCATCTCACTTTCGCCAACGCGCATTAAAGTCTCAATGAACATCGTCGTTGAAAGTAAAAAAGATATTACATAATATGTGTTCTACATGATCGGACGTCATCGGATGATGCCGTCTCAAGTTCCCACAACTTACGATCATTTGACTAATCACACACCATATAAGTACATAAAAGAAAAGGTCGAACATAAACATCAAATAGCGATCTTCAATACGAGGAATAGAACGAGATAAAAATGAATGAATTCAATAACGCATAAACGAAAACAATGTGCTAAAATGATTTAAGGTTGACGATCGACGAGGGATCTCGACTCACGTAACCGTAAAACATAACAATTCACAATACTAGAAAAATGAGAGCGAAGAATAAATTAAATATTAACATTAAAAGAACGTTTGTCACAATTATCCGTCCCGGATTTGGTATTACCTTAAAATTCAATTGAGGTACTTTCTTGATAAAGATGATATATTAAAATAGAAGTTAAATAGCTTCATAATTTATTTTGGTTGTCTTAAGAAATTTTGAAAGAAAGACATGAATTTTATAAATTAAACTCATATTGTTGGTTACAATTAGAAGATATAATTCCAAATTAAATCATTATTAGGAATATAAATTAAACCGGTAATTTCATTACATTAAAAGAAAAGTATGATAAGTCAATTAATTCAAGAGGTAGAACATAATTTTATTTTAAACATTAGTTTTAGTTATACAAAATATGATGTATAAATTTGACCTTTTACTTGTAATGGTTATTTCGATAATTGAAAATCACTGGAAAAATATATAAAAAGTTCCATGAAAATTTTATAATACGTTGTAGAAATACATAAAGGTGTTTATTATTTCAAAATAACATGGGATATATTCGGGTTTCGAAATGTGACAAGATAACAAACGAATATGAATAGAAATAATGGTCAACAGTTAGTACGAAATCAACGGTACAAAAGGGGACGAAACAATGTCGTAAGAATTCTTAAAGAGATTAATAAAATAAAGGCATTGATGGTAAGACGATAAGAAATAATAGACTAAACAAGTTGTCAATTTTGTTAGTGCAGTCGTTGGTTCACCAATCATCAGCTCGTTAACTAAGCGGTGGTCGATACACGATCGGAAATAAAATCCATACAAAAATTTTAATAAAATTAAATTCCTAATAATCACTTGTAATTAAAACAAATCAAATGAACGATGTTAGTGTTTAAAGAGAGAAGCTAAAGCACGGTTCACAAGAGTGGATTTCGAGACAAACGAGAGTGACGAACGTCATCCCAGATATACGGAAATTACTCTAGTGATAATTCATTATTCACGTGCGGAGACATTCCAAAGATCTACCCAGTCGCATAAAGAAAATTAAACGAGAAGAAAGGATAAAACATCGAGACTTTCAAGTCATTTATCAACAATCAGTAATTAGACGAACGGTCAAAAGAAATCAGTCATAAGACAAATGAAGTAACAAGTAGAAAAACAATCATCGAGTAAAAACGTATTCGTAAGCGCGTAATTCGTTCAAGAGAAGGTAAGAAGACATATGCGGATGCATAGAAATTGTGCTACTTGCATAAAATATAAAGGTTTTCAAAACTTCTTTTCACTTTATTTCATTTTATTTTATTCTATTATAAATTCAAGTACAAAGTTGATTATTATCAAAGATTTTATGGTGACTACTATTCAGCCTAGCATGGCTCCTTCTAAATTAGACATAGGTGATCAGGCCATGTATAATTTAGGAATAGCAATGCAGTGCTCAGTTTCGTCGAAAAGTATTACGTTCCTTATGTTTATATATAAACCATGCCATTTGTAAAATGGAATTTAAAAATAGTTCATAAATTTATAGGATACAAGTAATTTGTGAGATACTCAATAAGCAACTTTTAATGTTACGAAAAGTATTTTATAAGACCAAAGTAAAAACAGTTGGTGAAAATAATCGTAAAACAATATCAGATGTATTTATAAGGTGACATCAAGATGACAACGTATAAGGTAGCCAAAGGTTTGCAAAAAGTAGCAAATAGTAGCTCATAGGAAAACCAATGAAATGGTTACAAGTTGTTAAGGTTTCAAAAGGTTATAAGGTTAAGACGGAAACGCCATGAGACACGCGATAAAATATCGACGACGAAGGTGAAGGCAAAACTTCAAAACTCAACCCAAGTTAGTGGAATGTTAGAAGAAAACAAAAATAAAATAACATCGAATGACAAATGAGTCATACATATAAAAAGAATAAATCAGTCCATATGTGTATTCTATGTAAGATACTCGACACAACATGCTTTTAAGAAAATATATTATTCATTTTCAAATTACACCATTATTCCGGTAATTGCTAATCTTGTAAAGTTTCTATATTTAGAAAGTTTATATATTAGGCAGGTTTCCGATTTTGGAAAGTTTCGAAATCTAAGTCGTTAATATTGACTCATGAAAATAGTAACCTTTTTGAAAAAAATTAATTATCCACAACTTTTTTTTTTTTTTTTTTTTTTTTTTTCAAAAGCTCCATTTTATAAATTCATAATATAGTACACATGATTTGGACCCAAAAATTTTAGTTTTAAGTCTAATGTTTATAAGAACATTTTATAGACAACCTTAAGTATCATTAAAAATTTCTGCATAAAATGCATTTTCTGACACATCTGAAAGTTCAATCAAACTTTATTAAAATTTTAAATTATAACGCAATTTTTATTCTACGTCATCTAATATATTTACCAACACTTTTTAATGACCCAAAAATTTACATACACACATGTATGGATCACATTGTAATAAAATATGATTTATATAAATGAGCATATAAAGAAAATATGGCATAAATATGCAAGAATACCAACAAGAAAGTAGAAAGTCAAAACGGTTCATGACGTTCATAATTTAACTTTCAAGGTGCAAAGTAGGCAAATCTCCTTGGTGCCACGATTGTCAAAAACACAAAACATAACAAGAAAAGAATGGAACATTAACATGCTACACTCCGGGAGCGAGAAGGTTAAATGAAAAACAAATGATACAATTTTATATAAGTAAAATCGTATCCCAATCTAGCGCCATAATATAAAATAACGATGACGTTACCGAGATATAAGTGAAAAATACACCTCGGAGTCGATACATATAAATGTCAATAAATAGCGGTTAGTCTATTACAAGGACACATTGAGCTACACAATGGTCTAGAGATTACGTTAAAAGACGTCCAAGCACAAATAGCCGGAAGACGATTTGAATATCTATATAGATATCTCAAGGGGTTAAACAATGAAAGTAACGCGCATAGATGAAGGTATGTAAGGTCATAATATAAAAATTTTGTAATAAAAGCAATTTAAATACTTCAAAAATAAATACAGAAAGATCTTGAAAATTCAATGTATTTATTTAAATTAATCATTAATAAATGATAAACTTTTATCGAAAAGTTTAATGACATAAATATATATCAATAAAGGGATCCTAGATATAAATATATATCCATAAGTTGATCATAGTATTTATTTATAAATACTTGACAATAAGGTATACGTAATAACGTATACTAAAGTGGTAATCCCAGAAGTAGCTTGAACCTGAAGTCACGCGAAATCATGTGCACCGACTCTTTGAAAAATAAAAACCGACAATTATAGTTTAGGTTTTTAGAAAAAGACCTAGTTCTCTATAACTCATGGCTCTGGTACCAATCTTTAACACCCCCAAATTTACACGCAGCGGAATACATCTTTGGGTGCTAAACAATGATACAACAACACATAATTTATAAAGAACGACTCGAAACGAGACGTTTTAGATTTATCGTTCCCAAAACATTCATCAGAGTAGCGTAGTCCCAAGTAATCGTTACCAAAAGATAAGTTAAAACAACATATTAGTTTGTTTTTAAAAATGGAACGATAAATAAATCAAAGAGTTTGAACAACATAGCAGTGCACAACTTCATTCCCCG
The DNA here is from genome assembly GCA_025667525.1 of Glebionis coronaria. Taxonomy (NCBI): domain Eukaryota; kingdom Viridiplantae; phylum Streptophyta; class Magnoliopsida; order Asterales; family Asteraceae; genus Glebionis; species Glebionis coronaria. The sequence continues at coordinate 648,410,595 of CM046874.1, forward strand.
TGACCTTCAAGCTTCTACTTCCTGATTACCTGAAATACATGTGAGTAAAACAATCAGCAAAAATGCCGAGTGAATCTATAGGTTTATGTAATCAATTTGAACACAAGCTAAGATTATAAGTTTGTGGCATGCTTATAAGCATCTAATAATTTGCATCAACAATAATAATTGTATATAGCATAAATTGCAATAAGCTCATGGAACCGAGCCCTTAGACACTCCCTTAAGACGTCTGATAAGACAGGAGATTTATTAATTGTCGTTACCCCCAGATTAATGGTACATTGCCGTATACCTGACTTCTCAATACAATATGTCCAAACAGTGTGGAGGTCGGGCCTAAGCTTCTGTGACAAGTCCACACAAACTGAACCGGGGCGGCTTCCCCCATAGATCTATTAATTGTACTAGCGGTTAACCCATCATAGGTTAATTAACGGTCCATAATTGAGGCTTTAACAATGGCAATCACTTAATGCAATTTAAAGGCAACCACGGGTCCGTTCATAGAGGGACAAAGCATACCATAAAAATCTTGTGTTCTAAGTTTATAAAACATGTATTCCCCCTCGCGGGTTTAAAATCATTTAATAACTAGTATAAAGCGAGGCTATAGACTCACCTTAGCCGATAGTGGTAATGAGACGATCGCCGACGATAGATGATGCCTTTCAAACACGAGAACCGCAACCTATCAAATATGGTGCGTTCATTAATAATAGACTCGAGAAATAAACCATACATAAGAATATAAAACTCGACTCATATAATCACGACGAACTCGAGAGAAAACGATACAAGTGGTACTATTACACTCTCCTATATATTCATTTTATTATTCAATGCCTTTAACAAAATCTGCCGGAACATACCGAATGTCCAAGCCGTTTTTCCATACTTAGACACATCAAAACTTCATGATACTACTCAGAGAACTTACTTACTATATGTATAAAGTCCTCCCAAGAGCCCATCAAAAGATTTTACTTTTAAAGTTCCCTGCCCGACTCATCTTTGACTTACAAAATTCGGACAGTTTTGCGACCTTGTCTTACGAAACCATTTTGACCATCCTAAACAACTCCATTTGTAAAACCGCCATTTGATTCTAAAAATAGACTCAAAATACTAAAATTGGGGCCTGAGAACAGCCCTTGACTCATTTTGAAACTCATTTTATAGTCCCCGAGATTCGATCCAAATATTGACAACAATTTTCGGATTGTGTCGACACTCGTCTCCCGGTACACGAAAATCAAACTAGTGTAACTTTTGACTCGTAATGAGTTGGAAGGCCTACTTTATATGAAATCGAAGCTCTCGAAATTCTCTACGACATAATCCCATAATATTAATCTATTTCCAGACTTAAGACCCTCGAAAATGGTCTCAAACCTACTGCCCAAAATTGACTATAAAAATCTCTTACAAAATCAAGTTTTTGATTAAAACCAATCATTTTTATCATCAACCTAACACCCTAATATCATCATAAACCAATCCTAACACTTGTAAATCACTTGCATGTACAAATCTAATAAATCAAACAAAAAAAATCAAACATGCAAACACCCCACTATGTAATATAATAATATTAACACCTATTTATTCCATAAAAATGAATCAAACAAGCATAGTTCATCAAGAAAATAAATTTTTAAAAAAAATGTTAATGCATGTTGAAGAAAATCATACCAATGTGTAGCCCTTTGAAAATCTAGGATGGGACTTGTTTTAGATTTTGAAGATTCAATGTAGAAAATCAAAAATTTGGAGGGTTTTGTTGATGGGGGTACACGGCCAAGAGAGAAAGAAAGAGGTGGGTGGATTTGTTTTGTTTTAAAAAATGATTATATGAAAGTTAGTGGAAGTAAAAATTATTTTATATGGTGGTGGAAGGGTTAATTTTGCCAAGTTGTAATAGTTTTGGCCCAAAATGAAATAAAATAGTTTAAAAGGGTAGAAAATGTAAATTGTAAATTTTGAAATATTTACGAGACTCGGGTTTCGTAAAAATACTAAAAAGTTTAAACGCACACGAAAAATAATAATATAACGACTCGATACGTAATTAAAACGATATCGTCGAAAATATTAAATATCGAAACGATCGATAATAAAATATAAAATTTTTGGCATCCGTCGGTATCGCGATCACTAGAAATCCTCGTTGCTCGTCAAAATATTAAAATATAATATTTAATATCGGTTTCAACTTAAATCGTTAAACATAATAATATTTAACGTTATAAAATACTTCAAAATAATTGAAAAATAGAATTAAATTATGACCTTATTTTTTTTTACGGGTTTTACAAGATCCAAGTTACATGTGTATACTTGGATATGTGTTTTATTGAGTTGTAATAGTTTTGAGTTGTGAGTTCTCACTAAACTATAAAGTGATGTGGTTGTGTCTTGTGTGTTCTCACTAAACTATAAAGTGATGTGGTTGTGTCTTGTGAGTTCTCACTAAACTGTAAAGTGATGTGTAGTTGTCTCTTGTGAAGTTCTCACTTAGCTTCAAAGTGAAGAGTTGTGAAGATTGGTTCTACCTTTCAATTAGAACTCGACATTATCGTGTCGTAAAATGGTGAAGTAGGCAACGTAGTGAAGATTGGTTCTACCTTTTAATTAGAACTCGACATCTAGCCTTGTGTCCTTAACTGGTGAAGTCGGCAACGTTGTGAAGATTGGTTCTATCTTTCAATTAGAACTCGACATATAGCCTTATGTCGTAAAATGGTGAAGTGGGCGACGTTGTGTAGATTAGTCCTAGCTAAGATTAGGTCTCGACATTTAGCTTAGTGACGGAAAATAATGTAAGCAACGTTGTAAGGTTTTCTCTGCCAAGAAGGGAGCTTGTGGATATAGTGGAAATCTCGAGTAAGGTTTACTCGAGGAGTGGAGTAGGAACGAAGATAGAGCTTCGTTGCCGAACCACTATAAATCTTGGTGTCTTCCTATTAGGTCGTTTCTTTCCTTAATCTTTACTTACTCTTACTATCATATCATTCATATCTGTTACTTGTCATTTTTAATGCATTATAATTGAACCTAATCATTATGCAACTAGCTTTCAAGTAAAAGGTAGTTTTGAGACAAACCTAATTGAAAGGAATTTTACTTAGGACATAAACCGAAGAGAAACTATTCAACCCCCCTTCTAATTTCTACAATTGGTATTAGAGTGATGGTCACTCAAGGTCTTTGAAGTATATTGTACATTAAAACTTGGATCGATCCATTGTCTCCTCAAATTAGAAGGTTTCACTGTACTAAAGTTTTTCTTTGCTCAAAACTATTTTTCATTGAAAATAGGCCTTTTAATTGGTAATATTGCATCTCATCTTGATTAGTAGTATTTATGCATTATAGAATTATCCTTGAAATGTATCTACTAGTTTGTTTCTTGCTATATGTAGGTACTCATGAAGATTAATCACTTAAGTGATTGTGGATTGAGTTACTTACACTTGTAGAAGACTCATCTTCTTTGATTCTCAACATCATTGAATGATGATGCCAAGATGGATGAGAGTGATACTAGTCCTTGAAGACATAGTAGTCACTTTAGTCAAGTTTGGGCGTTACATTAGCTCCTTGAAGTCTTGGAGTTCTCTTTGCAGCTAAGGTACGTTTTCGTCCTTCCACACGCCCCATTGATCATTCTTTTGATCATTACTTGACTATATGATTTTTCTTGGCGTCCTTGTCTTGAAATTTGTTTGTGGTATGTGATTCTATCCTCATATCCTCTCAAACCTTCATTGCTTGGATACTTGACTCACTTCAGAGATATAAAGTGAGTTAGTAGTAGCTTAAAGTATCAAGCATGATTTCCATGGTTTGCACCCATACGGTTAGTAGGCCCTATATCATGTGTAATATGTGCAATTGAGATCATCTCTAGGATGATTGATTAATCCCTTGAGATACCAAACTACTCCATAAGTTGTATTTAGGATATTACACATTTGGAATTGAAATATTCCAAGGATGTTGTTATTGTAATCCCTAGCAATAATAATTGTCCGATCATGTAGGAGGGAAATTGAATCTATATTTTGCTCATTGTTTTAAATAGCATTAAGACTACTCTTGAAAATGATCTTAATCTATTTTGTACAAAATTGCTTGATATAATTCATTTCCAAAGCCGATTAAGCTTTCGCCAGAAAGGCACGTCTTAAACCACTATAAATGACACAAGCTCTTCGTTTTCGCTACTTGAAGATTGTCACTTGTCTCTTGAGCATTGACCTTGGTCTTGATTCACTCCCTCTAGGTCCTCTCTCTTTTGCTTCTTTGCTACGAGTAGTCGTTTCTCCGTTACGATATCTTTCAGTCTAGATTCCACTCGTAATCCTTCACTTAGGCATTATTACCTAGTACTGAGTGGTCTAATGATTTCCAAATGGCTTAAGATATATTTGAAGTATTTTAGAAAAACTTGTTTTTGAAAATTTCTTTGTTTTTCTTTGTTAAAAACATGCCACTGTCGGCGGATCCTTAATTGTCACGGTGCTAACCCACGGGGCCTTATCGATAAGGCACCGCAACGCCACCAGGTGACTAAATAAATCAGTTTTTAATAAATAACACTTTTCAAACAAACCCTCCCTTTCTTCTCCCATAGAGGCGACGGGTTTCACCATTTCCACCATTGTTGAATCTTCAAAAGCTCCAACTTACTCATGATTAATTGATTCCAAGTTATGGGTTTCACTCATCCCTCTTCCAACATCAATTAATTGTAAGTACATTCATTCAATTTCATCTATTTTGTTCTAGGGTTCTTATTTTCATAATTGGGGATTTTTTAAATTAATATTGAATTAGAACTTTTCTACGAATGTGGGTTGACATAGTTATATTACTATGATTTCTTAGGTCCGAATTCATTGAGATTTCACTAAAACCCACTTATAGAACAATCCGAATTTTGACTAAATATTTTCGTTTAAATGATGGAATTGATATGAACCCATGAACAAAATTAGTAATTTCATTGTTAATGCTTACCTAAAAATGTTTTTCAAAAACCTTTGTTCGAGATCATGATTGATTTTGCATAGCTCATATGTACGAGTCAATGATGAATTGAGTTCATTGTGAACATGAGAATGATAAGGATTAACCATTTGTTTATCAAGAAATTGACTAAACACACTCTCATGGATTTGATTTTTAAGTCATTATGTAACATAAGAGTAATTGGAATAATATTTGCTTTATGCTTAGTGTAAAACCTGAGAATTTCAGGTTTTGACTTGTGAACATTATGTACGTCACTTCATGATATCTAAATATTTTATACCACTTTTCTTTGCATGAATCATTTGAACCATCACCTGCATTTCATAAGCATGCATCATCTTAACATTTCAGTAATCATATCACAATTTTACTGTGACTATACATTTTTATCACAATGGTGTGACTACATTCATATGATTATATTTCAGTAATCATACAATGACCTAATATAAAAGACTTTGAGTCTTTTGAAACATATGATCACTTGCATACATATCACTGATTTTTCTCCAAGAACAACATCATGATCACAGTTATGACTGATTACCTATTTATAAACATATAAACATTGGTAAATTTAAATAATATATATATATATATATTTTTTACAGTCAATGATGTCAGATAACCCTAACTATCACTTTTACATATGATCATTTAATAAATCATACTATAAGTATATTTTATACATAAATGTACTAATATGACTACCTAGGGACCAATCTTTCACCAAAGGCACTAAAACATAATTAAAACACTTAAGACCCGGGCTTACTCACATTTCTATAACTTAAAAATCACTTGACATATATTTTCACCCGACTAATGAGCAAAACAAACCCTAACTCATTCCTACCCGTATATACATACTTAACTAACAAACCTTTTTACTAAAACATTACACTTTACTTAAAACTTACACCTTTTATAAACTTTACAACTTAACATTTAATTTAAACACTTAAAATGATTTTTCCCTCCCAAATCTCTACCAAAACCGCCGGTTTTGGTCTAGCACTCCACTAAAACCATGGGTAAGTGTACATATTAGCATTTATGGTATGTACTTAGGATGATTAATTAGCTAATGCATCTCCCTTTGTTTCTTTGCCTTGAGCCGTGTAACATCACCTCACCACACAAAACCTTTGTACAAACTTTGAACCATCATTACTTACACCCTCTCTTTTCTTGGAACCCCCCATATGCCACGGCTACACACAACCCTAGTGTACATTTTGAGAGCAATTAAGGTTAGTACCTTCATGGTACCAAAAATCAACAAGCAAATCTTCCTAATCTCTCTCTTAGCCGTGTATCACTCTCACACCACACCTAGACTCACTTCACAAATGCATAAGTATCATCAAGACACTCATCACTCTCCCTCACCACAAACACACTCGGATCAAATCTCTCTCAAACTACCTAGGCTAAACAAACTCAAGGTTACCTCATTTACTACCCAAAATCTAGCATTGAAGTCCCCTAAGACTCGTTTGAATATATAAGCCGTCTCATTCTCATCCATTTTCGTCTACATATTCCAAAACAAGTAAGTATGAGCTTCCTTATACTTTTCCTTATTTCATTTTTACGTTTCATGCACTCCTATGCTAAACATATTAGGTTTAGGATTCATGCACACGTAAAAAGCTTTAATCTCACTCTAGACAACCTAGAAACACACGGCTTAAATAAAAACTAGAGAACTTCACGTCTTAAAACCTTAAAAACAAGCTTATATGAATATCTAGGTGCGTTAGTAATTTTCCTTGCCTTAAAACTTATATAAGCCGAGAACTAATGAGAACATTAGGCTAGTCATGAACTTATACTTGACACACTAAGTTAAACTAACCTACAAATCAATTTAGCCGAATACTACCTTAGGGAAAATATAAGCTAAACTTAATGATATAAGCCAACTTGGAAATATAAGCTCACTATATAAGCCGAATCATTTAAGCATTAATATAAGCCCATAAGCCTTCAAAACATTAAGATGAGTAGTAATATATTATAAGCCAAATTATATAAGCCCATGTGTAAAAGAAATATAAGCCGAAACTAAATAAGCCTAAGATAATAAAATTAATATAAGCCGAAACTTAATAAGCTAGGGGTAATAAACTTTATATAAGCCGGATATAAATTAAGCCCAAGAAGTAAACTAATAAGCCCATTAGTGGAAAATAACTTTTGCTAAGTTACTACAAGAGTTTAACCAAGCCCAAACCATTTTACCCTATCCAGATATTAAATGGGCCGTGTAGCCCATTAAGATAATTAAGTGATTACTTTTTGTGCCGATTTTGTAATATGGTGAAAGACATGGACCCAAAGTGGAAATATTAATATCTCACCCTTTTTACTATTTTTACTCCACGGTAACAATTAATAAAACTTGGTAAATTTATACAACTTGGTAAAAACTTAATGGACCGAGACTTAATGGGCCACTTGGCCCGTTTGATTTAAAAGATTACTTTTCGTGCCATTTTTGAATATTGATGAAAGATTTGGGCCAAAAATGTAATATTAAAAATAGAAACATTATTTTACTAATATTACTACACGGTAAGAATTATTAAACTTGGTAAAAACCAAACAAAACCAAACCGTGACCCTTGTTGGGCCATTTAAGCCCAATAAGCTTAAACCTACACAAACCGTGACCCTAATGGGCCACTTTGGCCCATTTAAATTAAAGAGTGACTTTTTGGGCCATTTTTGACAAATTCTAAAAGTTATGGCCGGTTTTGAGGAAACTATAGAAACATTAATTGTTTTTCGTGATTATACAAAAATATAGGGTCACTTATGATATTTTTGAAACTTAAAGGATACCAAAATTTAAACCGTATATTAATGAACTACAAGGACCATATGTGTCATTTTCAAAACTATAATCAAACCCTAATTCCATTTATTTTTATGCCGTGGGATTGGAGGGGGTATTTTGCCTTTTCCCAAAAGTTTATCAAGCCCTAGGGGCGTTTTTATTAAACGGGATAACTCATGAGGACTAACGATGTAATAACTTTAACGAAGGGAAATATATATGATTTTTAAACTATACATTATTTACAAGTGTAACATAATTATTTATAAAGGGTTATCATAAACGGATTATTTATATTAAATCACAACTTTACGATATTAGCAAAATCGTTTAACTATCTCTTTTGTGAGACCTTAAAATCATAATAAGGTATAAAGTTTATCTTCATTTTAAATTAAATAAAACATATGGATTTATTTAATTTACTATACCTTTTCCTTAAACACAAACTCGTACATTAATATATATTATTTCATTGAAAATATATATATCAACACACCCTTAATTTATTAAGAATAAATTAAGCCACATATCAAACTATAAGCTGTGATCATGCATTTTTTCATATGCACCATTGTCATGCATAATTATTTCTACATTCACTGAGACATTCAAATTACTTAGGTAATTTCTCCAGTACGTGACTATACTGTGACATCATCCTCATTACCACATTATCACTAAGGTGAGTTCATGGCCCCATCTTTATTGTTTTATAACTGGGGGAGAAAACATGCCAACTTTTATTTTTATGCAAGCATGCACAGACAACAACAATTTATTGCCTACTGTTACCCCATTCCCGTGGACTGTAATAGTTAATAGTGTAGCGCGAAATGTATGGATAGTACTATTCGGGTGTTGACAACACCCGGCCTGTCGTGATCAGCTGTCACGTAACGCTTAGGCCAAGCAGCAGGTTTATGTCATTGTCGGATTAAGGGAAACAAACTTCAGGATAGACCCAATGGGCGTACTGACAATCATGTCTAGCTTCTATTACAGGGCAGTAGGAACTACTGTAGTATTGGGCTGTGATGTCCTGCTACCTTCGTGATGCTTTGCATATTAATACTTTATTTAATTAAACCTGTGAATTCACCAACCTCGTGTTGACCCCCACATTTTATTTTCATGTTTCCTCAGGAAAGTAAGCAGGTTCATGCATTGGATTCCAGCATTATAGGAAAGCATCATGTTGACCATCGGGCTGGGATATTTAATTCTGTTTTTCAATAAATGTGGTTTTCCTTTGAACAAGATACAATGTGTACGATTAATTCATGTAATATGTATTTGAATGACTTTATGATCATCGCTCTATATGCTATGTGCTATCGATCCACCCAAGTAACACCCCAACTACTATTCCGCTGCATTTGACCAATCTGGGGGTGTTACAGAGAATGGTATCAGAGCGCATAGTTATAGAGAACCAGATCAAAGACTTAAAAATTTTAAGAAAAGAAATTTTTAAAACTGGACTATAACTGAACATAAAAATCAGTTTGAAAAGAAAAATTGATTTTTGGGAACCTATAAGTTAGGCATATGGCATTATAGAGCATGCATATTATATGAGCTAGCCTCACATTGATTTATTTCCTCATGGTAAATAAATCACATAAGTATCTATATTTATACTTTCTACCATATGGTTAAAAGTTTTTAAACCACATCCCATATGCATCATGAAAACATTTTATGTTGTGTAAGTTGAATACTTGCTCAAAACTATAAAATATTACTTTCAGATATCATGACGACGCCTACTATTGTTACTACTTTCGAGGAGCTTATGGTTCCTACCATCACACCTTTATCACCGACTTCGGTATTAGTTGGACCCGCATCAGATACAGAGTCCCGAGATGACCAGCAGGACGGGGTCATCATCCTCACAGATTCACCTACTCCTTCACCACCCACTGCATCTCCTACTACACCCTTGCTTGTAGTACCTGCACCCCCTCCCAGAGAGGCGGACCAGGTCGTACCTTCCTTACCACCACCACCTTCTGTACCTCATACTCACCCCACCGGTGCTTTGCCACCTCGTAAGAGGAGGCGTGACTCTATCCCCGACTCGACTTATGAGGTCGGAGAGGGTTCAGGAGCCAGGCAGGCTAGACTCAGTGCCCTTCAGGCACAGGTCGATGCACTCGCAGCCCGACAGGCACAGGACACCACTCTCATCCACTCCCTTCTACAGACAGGCCAGCAGTGTCGTACTATGCTTCAGGAGAGACTAGATTCTCTCTATTGGGCTATGGCCGGAGAGTCATACACCACCAGGGAGACCATTTATTGGCTTTTGGACGAGGTAGCTTATCTACGTTGCCGTTTAGCTATGCTAGAGAGTCACTCCTACGAGACTCGCACCGCCGTCTACTCACAGGAGGAAACCTTCAGGACCTTCGTAGAGCTAGCAGATCTCCGTCACCAGGGGATTACTACAGAGACTGAGCAGCTACGCAGTGCTGACACTACCCGCCAGCAGCAGCTACTAGAGGCTTTGAGACTCACCAGAGAGACCCGGAGTGTTGTGATCCGCATGCAGGACCGGCATACACCACCAGTTGGACCATCTGCACCAGCAGGCAGCCACACTAGTGCAGGGTAGATGTTTAGTTGTACATCATGACAAGCACTGAGTTGCATCTCAGCTCTCATGATTTATCTCTTTGGTATTGTATTTACTTTTCTGATGTATTTGTAGTACCTAGCCTTGGTAGGTAGGATATCTTTTGGTTGTATCACAAACATATGTACCACTATTTCAGACAGGTTGCTATGACTCTGTCTTAGATCGGTTGTACTTGTACTACATTATTGTTCGCAGGAATGATATACTACTGTTCATTTGTTTGGTTACATTTATATTATTACGAACTCTTAACGGATTATAAAATTTGTTGTGAATTCTATGCATAGACATTTCCCATGCAGTTTAATATAACCATCTTTTATCAACTAACAAATCTCAGAATTTTCTTATAGAAAATGCCACCAAGACGTATGCGCCCAAACGCTGCTGAAACACCTGCAACGACTATATCCGATGCACAACTCAGAGTACTGATTGAGCAAGGCATTACTGACGCCTTAGCTGCCAGGTAAAACCGCCCCATCGGAACCCATGGAGACAGTGAAAACTCTAACAACCGAAACCGCGAAGCTCGAGGATGTACTTACCCTGACTTCCTAAAATGCAAACCCTGCTATTTCAAGGGCAAGGAAGGGGTAGTCGAGCTCATGCAATGGTTTGAGAGGACTGAAACGGTATTTCGTATTAGTGACTGCACCGAAGAGAACAAAGTGAAGTTCGCCACTTGTACTCTTTTGGAACATGCACTCACATGGTGGAACTCACAAGTTGCTACCCTCGGACACGATGGAGCCTATGGAATGACATGGACTGCATTGAAGGAAAAACTCACCATGAAATACTGTCCTCGTAGCGAGATCAAAAAGTTGGAGATTGAATTGTGGAATCTCAAGTGTATCAACTTCAATATCACCAGCTACAACCAAAAATTCCAAGAACTAACCTTGATGTGTACCCGCATGTACCCGAAAGTGGCGGATAAGATAGAAAAGTACGTTAGTGGACTTCCCGATTCTGTCCACGACAGTGTGCTTGCATCTCGACCTACTACTATCGAGAGTGCCATCGAGTTTGCCACAGAACTAGTGGACAAGCGTGGTCGTGATCATGTGACTAGGCAGGCAGAACACAAGAGGAAAGTCGATGATAACTACCGTCATCATCCTCAGACTCAACAGCCCAAGAGGCAAGGCTTAAGCCAAATCTGCAGTGCTATATCCTCAGGACCACCGCGATACGCAGGAAACAAACCCAGATGCCCCAAGTGTAATTTTCATCACCACTTGATACACTGATTTAGTATGGGTTCAGATTAGTCTCGATATCCTCTCGAATTGATCTAGGTCTTAAGTGGAATGATTGTTCTTGGTTACTAAATAAAGGGGTTGGGTTTTCTAGTCTAATAGAAAGTGGAAATGAAAGTTTAAATCAGAGGCAATTACTTTAATTAAGATTAACAAAAGCTTGGCTAAAAATTAAAATCAAAATCAAAATTAAAATTTAAAATTTAAAGTTCAAATTAAAATTAAAGTTAAAGTATAAATTGTGAAAAATGAGCAAAGAAACAGTAAATAAACAACAGTAAAGCAATAGCTAAACTCAAAAATAACTGATTCGGAAGTTTAGACCTTGATTCGGAACTATCTGATTCGGAACATACTATTCACTCATCCGGAACATACTCATTCGGAACATACTCATCCGGAACTTTCCGAATGAAGGGTGTTGATTCGGAAGTTTGGAAACTTCCGAATGAAGGATTGGTTCGGAACTTATTGACTGATCCGGAACTTTATGACTGATCCGGAACTTTCCGGATGAAAGCTTGATTCGGAAGTTTTCTCTTGATTCGGAACTTTAGTGCTTGGTTCGGAAGTTTCCGAATGAAGGACTCATTCGGAACTTTTTGTCTTGATTCGGAAGATCAGAAACCCAGATACAGTAGCAGTTAAAGCGAAGAACACGGGACACAAAATTAATCAAAATCAAATCAAACACTTAAAAAGGTTTTACCAAATTAAACACAAATCATTTAGACATCATAAGCAACAAATCCCACTAATAAAAACACAAATCCAAACAACTTTTGAAGATCAAATCAAGAAAAATAAAACTTAATAACTTGAAGATAAAGATGATGATGAACAAGATGAAATGAAAGATTAAACAAGAACTTGGTATTGAATGATTGATGTTTTGACAAGATGAAACAAGGATTAAAATTACAAGATCAAAGAACTAACAATAAAAATCACCAATCACCCTAGTGGTGATGGTGTTAAACGAACCAGGAGAAAGAGTGGGGAGGAAGAAAAGAAAAACTAGCTAGCTCTAAAATGTGTATGGGATGGCCTATTTATAGGTGTTTCCTTTGGTTGGTGAGTGGGCTCTCTCTCCCGTTCTTCTTGTCTTTTCGTCTTTTCAGAAAAGCTTCCGTTTTCGATTCCGATTCGGGATTTGTTGTCGATTAAATTCAACTCGTCTTTTAATTTCTTCGTTTAATAGACTTGAGTTTCTTCGACTTATATAAATCTTCCATCTTTGGTACTTTTCTTCGATAAATCTTCGAATAGTCCCAGTGACTTCAAATCTTTTGCATCTCTTGGACAATAGACTTTATCTTGAGTCTTTTTCTTTAGTAAAACCCGTGCAATCCCATGTTTTCTTCAATATTTATCCGGTTGGCTTTGAAAACACAATAAACACAAAAACCACGCATAATTCCAAACAAATGATATTAAATACGTGTTTTGGTCTCGTTTTAGCCCGAATTAAGTGGTAAAAGGATGGGTGTTTACACACCTATCAAATCCCCTACACTTAACCATTGCCATGCCCTCATGCAATGCTTAGTGATAAAGCAAGTTTACACTTCTCTCATAATTAATCAACCTTGGCCTTATTTAAAATACTACTAAACAAAAATTAAAGAAATAAAACTTCAAAAGTAAAAAAAGGATAGAAAACCATTTTCACTTGAAAATAGCTACATGGAAATAACTTGAAGAAAAATCGATGACTTACATTAGGGCTTTGGTGCTGCGAAGATTTATCACCCTCAAGTTTCACGTTCCCCAAACTAAGCTTAAAAACGAGATCATTGTTATTATAAGTTAGCAATTCAAACACTTACACACATGGCTTAATTAAATGCTTAAACTCCCTTATTCCTAGGTGTATCTCTTATATTTTATTTTTGTCTTAGAATGATCATGAAGATGCATTTTTGGACTTATTTCGATAGTTTATTAGGGCTGAAAGCAAAGTAGGACGATTTGATCAATAGTTAGCTAAAGGACAAAATCTCTTAAAACTGCTTCTCGGGATATCAAAAAGTTCATATCTTGGCATAACTTGGTTCACGATTTGAGACCTTTCTCGGGCCGATATTTGGCATGTACTTCATACTTCATATCTTCGAGAGACGTTCTTGAGATAATGGTCTTCTCATCATAATAGAGTTTCTTCACTTGGAGACTTTTGAGGGGTTCTCCAACTTTGTTGACCACGACTTCATGATTATTTCTTCAATCTCTAATTGGGATTTTGAGATACAACGATCCGCCTCCTTTTCGGACTTGGATCTATTTATCCTCATACCTTCTTAGGGTCTTTTCGGATAGACTTCTCCATGATCTTTATGGGAGTTGATTGCTTCTCGTCGTGAGTCTTGATCCTTCATATTGACTTTAGGAATAATGCTTTTCACATCACTTTGGATCTTCAGCAATAAAATTGAATCCTCATGCCTTGTTAGGGCCTTTTCGGACTCGCCAATCTTCGCGCCCCGCTTCATAAGTTATGCCTTGGCTATGAACTCTTATCATTACCGAGCAACTTTTAAACGATCTTGGGCTAGAAGCTAAGTAACTTTTCAAATCGTAAGACCTTACTTATTGCAGATAAATTATTAGCAAGTGATGGGAGAATAGGCAAATAATTACACCAAGTGAGCTTGCGCAAGAATACCGACTTATAATTGACTCTATCATTTCTCGTCCTCCACAATTTAAAATCTCAAGTAATGAGACTCGTGGACACTTAGCCTAATAAACCAATTAAGGTCTACATGGTTAAGGATACTAGCTAGAATAAACTTGGATAAGTCTATTCGGGTTGAGTCAAAATAAACGCAACGGGCCTAATATATCAAAGGCTTCTAAACTAGCTACACCACTTTATTAATATTTTTTGACTTTATTGCGGAATATATACACATGAAAGCAAAGATACAAATTTAAAAATTACGACTAAATGGCCAAAGTTAATAAAAAAATTTGAAAAATGCTGAAAAATAGGATTTTCCGGTTAATTGAAGGCATTTTCATGGAAAAGTCCACTTAAAACTTCGATAGAAGTCTCCCCTACACTTAAGATAAACATTGTCCTCAATGTTTAAGCATGTGGGAGAAGTCTCCCCTACACTTATGACATTGTGCACGTTGGTTAACTCAAGTTAAGGAAGAGACGACTAACGTGATCAATTTCAAATGTGAGTATGAAGAAAATTGAATCACGATAGTTGAGAGATAGAACCGGATTTTGGTTAAACACGGGAGCACGGTTCTTCAAAGATTCCAAAAGTGCACTTATCCCTGTAATCACATCACCACAAAAAGGCAAACACATATAGAAGTCCCCCCCTACACTTAGGGGATTAAAACATACAAGGATAGATACTCGGGCTGCCTCCCGAGGAGCGCTTGTTTTTGATAACCGAGTCACGAGCCTGACTCGACCCAAAATTAGTTCATGGGGAACGTGGTGAGGGATGGAATCACCTCCTTAGAGGTGTCCTTACCAAAGTACAACTTCACTCGTTGGCCATTCACCTTAAAATTTGGTCCATTAGGTTGAGCAAGCTCGAGAGTACCATATGGAAAAATTTGGGCAATGGTGAATGGGCCGGACCAACGAGATTTGAGCTTTCCCGAAAAGATTTTCAACCGAGAGTTAAAAAGTAAGACTTTGTCTCCAACATGGAACTCTCGGTTTTTGATCTTAGAGTCGTGAATGAGCTTAGTTCTTTCCTTATAGATCAAAGAATTTTCATAAGCCTCATTACGGAGTTCATTCAGCTCATTGAGTTGGATCTTGCGTAGGTCACCGGCTTTGTTTATATCAAAATTAGCCCACTTCAAGGCCCAATAAGCCTTGTGCTCCAACTCAATGGGGAGGTGGCACGCTTTCCCGTACACAAGACGATAAGGCGTACAGCCGATCGGGGTCTTGTAAGCAGTACGGAAAGCCCACAAAGCATCATCCAATTTATCAGCCCATGAGGCACGATGCTCTCCCACGGTCCTTTCAAGAATTCGCTTCAGCCCTCGGTTGGATATTTCAGCCTGGCCATTAGTTTGTGGGTGGTAGGCTGTGGAAAGACGATGGTTTACACCGTACTTAGCCATGACTCGAGCAAATTGGTCATTGCAGAAGTGAGTCCCACGATCACTAATAATGGCGCGAGGCACACCGAATCTAGCGAAAAGAGCTTTCAAAAAGTTACAAACCACCCTTGCGTCATTAGTAGGCAAAGCTTTGGCTTCAACCCACTTCGAAACGTAGTCAACTGCTACAAGGATGTATTTGTTTCCTTTAGACGAAGGGAATGGCCCCATAAAGTCGATACCCCAAACATCAAAAATTTCACACTCTTGAATGAAATTCTGAGGCATCTCGTCTTTATGTGTGATTTGGCCTTGCTTTTGGCAAACATCACATCGCTTGACCATATCGTGAGCGTCACGGTATATGGAGGGCCAATAAAATCCCGAATCAAACACTTTTTTAGCGGTGTAGTTGGGACCAAAGTGACCACCGGTGGGTCCTTTGTGGCAAGCATCAAGGATGTCCGACGCTGCCGGTCCATCAACACATCGACGAATTATCAGATCAGCACATTGTTTGAATAGGTAAGGGTCGTCCCAAAAGTAAGTCTTGATGTCGGTAAAGAACTTCTTCTTTTGCTGGGACGTCAACCCTTCCTTGAGAATTCCACCCGCCAAGTAGTTTGCAAAGTCCGCAAACCACGGGGTTTCATTCGGCTTCGAGTTTATAGACATTAAGGTCTCCAAGGGAAAAGAATCATTGATTTCTTTGGTCGGATGATCCCCTTGGTATGGATCCTCAAGTCTACTAAGATGGTCCGCGGCTAGGTTTTCTGCTCCTTTTTTATCGCGGATGTCGATTTTAAATTCCTGGAGCAGCAAAACCCAGCGAAGAAGTCTTGGTTTGGAATCTTGCTTTGTCAACAAGTACTTCAGCGCGGAATGATCGGTGTACACAATGGTGGTAGAAAGGACAAGATAGGGGCGGAATTTTTCAAAAGCATAGACAACAGCTAAAAGCTCTTTCTCGGTTGTCGTATAATGCAATTGTGCCCCTGTCATTGTCTTGCTAGCGTAATGGATTGGTTGGAAGTGTTTATTCACTCTTTGTCCAAGAACCGCTCCAATAGCAAAATCGCTAGCATCGCACATCAACTCAAAAGGCAGCTCCCAATTAGGGGTAACCAAGACGGGTGCCTTAGTTAGCTTATCCTTAAGTGAGTTGAAGGCTTCAAGACACTCTTTGGAGAAGATAAAAGGAGTATCTTTCTCTAAGAGGTGGGTCATCGGGCGAGCGATTTGAGAAAAGTCTTTGATAAATCGGCGATAGAAGCCCGCATGACCCAAGAAACTTCTCACACCCTTCACGGTTGAAGGTGGAGGCAACTTTGCTATAACATCAACTTTAGCACGGTCTACTTCAAGACCGGCTTTCGAAATCTTATGTCCAAGCACGACGCCTTCTTTTACCATAAAATGGCATTTTTCCCAATTTAGAACAAGGCGAGTGTCTTCGCACCGCTTAAGCATACGTTCTAAATTGGCAAGGCAAGATGAGAAGGAATCCCCGAAGACCGAGAAATCATCCATGAAGACTTCCATGGTTTGTTCAACCATGTCATGGAAGATAGCTAACATACACCTTTGGAAAGTCCCGGGCGCATTACATAAGCCAAAAGGCATTCTTTTGTAAGCGAAAGTGCCATAGGGACAAGTGAATGTAGTCTTCTCTTGATCTTGGGGATCGATGGGTATTTGAAAATAACCCGAGAAACCATCAAGAAAGCAGTAATATTCATTACCGGCTAATCGCTCAAGCATTTGGTCCATGAAAGGTAGAGGGAAATGATCCTTTCTCGTGGCATCATTGAGTTTGCGGTAGTCTATACAAACTCTCCACCCAGTAACGAGACGAGTGGGAATCAACTCGTTGTGTTCATTGGGAACAACGGTTATTCCGCCCTTCTTGGGCACACAATGGATTGGACTAACCCATGGTGAATCCGAAATAGGGTAAATCATACCCGCATCAAGAAGTTTGATAACCTCTGTTTTGATGACTTCATGGATTTTTGGATTCACCCTTCGTTGGCTTTGAATAGTGGGCTTATAGTCGTCCTCCATGAGTATTTTGTGTGTGCAGAAGTGAGGATCAATTCCACGAATATCCGAGATTTTCCACGCAATAGCCTTCTTGTGAGCTTTCAACACAGCAACGAGGCGAGTCTTCTCTGCATCTTTCAAATCCTTTGCAATAATGACGGGCGACTTCTTGTTGTCGTCAAGGAACACGTACTCGAGATGTGGCGGCAACTCCTTAAGTTCCAAATCCGGAGGATTTTCGACGGGAGGCGTTTTCAAAGTCGTGGCATCGATAGCAATAACCGTGGGAGATGGAGGCGAAGGATTGTCTTCGGTGAGCAGATTGTCAAAGAAACTCATATCTTCATCCCCCTTGGTGGGAGAATCATTAGTAGCTAAATTCGCATCTCCCATGGCATCTTCAAGATTGTTCCAGAATAAATCACCATCTCCAAATAGAGACAACGATGAATCAATGGGGGACACGGTCTCAACAGTGGGAAGAGAGGTAGGAATACTTTTGCAAGCATCATTAAAGTGTTCTTCACAAGCCTCATCAAGAACGTCAATACAATTAACGCTCTCATATGAATAAGGCTGTTTAGACAACTTTCCCATGTTGAAGACTACTTTGTCGTCACCCACTCTCATGATAAGCTCACCGGCTTCAACATCAATGAGAGTGCGACCGGTCCTCAAGAATGGACGACCAACAATAAGTGGCACACGGGGGTCCATTTCGTAGTTGACGACAACAAAATCAGCAGGGAAGGTGAATTTGTCGACTCCTACGATGACATCTTCGGCTATCCCCACTGGATAAGCAATCGTACGGTTGGCCAATTCCAAAGTCATCTTGGTGGGGACAAGCTCTGGGAGAGATAATTGCTTCCAAACACTTAGAGGCATGAGATTAATACTGGCACCTAGATCGGCTAGGGCCATGCAATTCTCTACTCCCGGGAAATTGCAAGGGATAAGAAAACGACCCGGATCACCAAGCTTGGTTGGTAATTTCCTTAAGAGCACTGCGGAGCAGTTCTCATTAAGTTGGGTGTTGGCAATGTCGAGGAGCTTTTCCCTGTCGCTCAGAAGGTCTTTAAACATTTTGGCGTATTTGGGCATGTGAGCGAGAGCCTCAGCGAAGGAGATATTGAAATTCAGTTGTTTGAACATTTTAAGGAAATTCGAAACCTGAATATCATCCTTGCTCTTTTGCTTCTCTTTCCTCAACCTAGAAGGATAAGGTATATTGGAAGAAGAGGAAGGCTTTGGGAGTATAGGATCACTCACAACCACGGGTGGAGGAGGGGTAGAAAGAAGAGGTGGAGAAATTAGGGAAGGAGAAGGATGAGGAATGGGAGCAGGTGACTCGTTCTCCTTAGTCACAACCACCGGTGGAGGTATAGGAAGCTCGGGTTCCTTGGTACCTTTACCACTTCTAGTAGTGATTGCTTTTATCTCCCCTCTTTGGTTAGCAACGGTGTTACTCGGAAGAGTACCCGAAGAAGAGGGTTGACTACTTTGGAAAAAACTAGCCATCATGTTCCTCAGATCATTAGTCTGGCTATCCAACGTGTTTCTCATATCAGCTCTCAAATCATTTCCTTGCTTGACCAAATCTGCCTTCAAGTTGCGCACTTCCTCTTGGAGATTTCCCACTATCACATCATTGGTCCTCATATAGGTGGCGACCTCTTGGTGTAGTGCAGTGGTGGCTTGGTTGGGAGGAGCATTGTATGCAGGTGGTTGGTAAGCAGGTTGTTGGTATACTTGATTGTTACGTTGAGGCGGTTGTTGCTGCTTGTGAGGTGGGACGTATGGTTGTCGAGGTTGTTGTTGTTGTTGAGAAGGGCGGTTAAGGTTTTGTTGTTGGTTTGGGTTGGTAAGAGGAAAGCCAGGTGGTGAAAGATAGTTGTTGTTGCGGTAGCTAAGAAAGTTACGGTCACCTTGGGGTTTTGCTTGATAAGCGGGTTGTTGGTAGGTGCCATATGCCGCATTCACATTCTCAGCAGGGTAATCTTGGGTGGTGGTACAAGTTGTGTAAGAATGGGGACCACCGCATATCTCACAAGGTTGGCTGACAGCATTCACTTGAGCGTTTTTGGCGTTGTTGCTGTTGTTGTTGCTGACGGTGTGGGTGACAAGCGATTCAAGAAGCGTAGTGATTTTGTCTAATCGCTTGTCACTGTCATTAGTGCTAGCACTAGCAACATTGGTCCTAACACTCTTGGTTTGCACACGAGATTTGTTCTCAATGATATCCCAAGCAGCATTGGACGTCTTAGCCAATAAATTACCCCCTGAGGCACTATTCAGTGAATCTTGGTCACTCATGCTTAAACCATTGTAAAAAGTATTTATTTGATGAACTTTGGTAAAACCATGTTGTGGGCATTTTCTTAAAAGATCTTTAAAACGATCCCAAGATTCACTGAATGACTCATCGTACTTTTGTTCAAAGTTTATAATCTCATTCCGCAAAGCGGTAGTACGAGAGGGTGGAAAAAAGTAGTTGATAAACTTTGTTTCCAAATCCGTCCACGAGAGAATACTCTGTGGCGGTTCCTTAGCAAGCCAATGCCGGGCTTGTCCCTCTAAAGAAAAGGGAAAAAGTTGTAACCTTATCACTTCTTGTGAAACTCCATTGAACTTGACCGTGTTGGTGAGTTGTAGAAATCTCTTGATATGGTCGTGTGGGTCATCAATGGTGCGTCCTAAGAACGGTTGAGCTGAGACCATCTGGATAAAGCCTGACTTGAGCTCGAAATTGTTGGCGGCAATTGGAGGGATGACAATTGGATCCGTGTTGCCATCAACATGAGCTTGCAGCAATTCAATCATTGGGCGATTATCCGGAAGGTGCTCATTGTTGTTGTTATTCATGTTGTTGAAAGGCGGGTTGTTGTTGTTATTATTGTTGTTCGGAGGTGGTATGTTATTGTTGTTTTGTACACCAGCCATGTCTAAGGTATCGAGAGGCTCGGGCTCTTGATAAGACGTGGATCGAGTGCGCATACACCTGCAAAAGAACGAACAAAGAGAAACAAAGCAAAAATATTTTTGGTTTTTATTGTTTTTTACTTTTTTGGATTTTTGAAAATTTTATATTTTTTAGTTGTTTTTGAAAATTTTCTTGAAAAAGTAACGTTCACGGGAACGGATCCCAAAATCCAATTTCTCACAAAAAACTTTTGATCTTAACGAGAAGAGCCGGCAGCGGCGCCATTTGATACACTGATTTAGTATGGGTTCAGATTAGTCTCGATATCCTCTCGAATTGATCTAGGTCTTAAGTGGAATGATTGTTCTTGGTTACTAAATAAAGGGGTTGGGTTTTCTAGTCTAATAGAAAGTGGAAATGAAAGTTTAAATCAGAGGCAATTACTTTAATTAAGATTAACAAAAGCTTGGCTAAAAATTAAAATCAAAATCAAAATTAAAATTTAAAATTTAAAGTTCAAATTAAAATTAAAGTTAAAGTATAAATTGTGAAAAATGAGCAAAGAAACAGTAAATAAACAACAGTAAAGCAATAGCTAAACTCAAAAATAACTGATTCGGAAGTTTAGACCTTGATTCGGAACTATCCGATTCGGAACATACTATTCACTCATCCGGAACATACTCATTCGGAACATACTCATCCGGAACTTTCCGAATGAAGGGTGTTGATTCGGAAGTTTGGAAACTTCCGAATGAAGGATTGGTTCGGAACTTATTGACTGATCCGGAACTTTATGACTGATCCGGAACTTTCCGGATGAAAGCTTGATTCGGAAGTTTTCTCTTGATTCGGAACTTTAGTGCTTGGTTCGGAAGTTTCCGAATGAAGGACTCATTCGGAACTTTTTGTCTTGACTCGGAAGATCAGAAACCCAGATACAGTAGCAGTTAAAGCGAAGAACACGGGACACAAAATTAATCAAAATCAAATCAAACACTTAAAAAGGTTTTACCAAATTAAACACAAATCATTTAGACATCATAAGCAACAAATCCCACTAATAAAAACACAAATCCAAACAACTTTTGAAGATCAAATCAAGAAAAATAAAACTTAATAACTTGAAGATAAAGATGATGATGAACAAGATGAAATGAAAGATTAAACAAGAACTTGGTATTGAATGATTGATGTTTTGACAAGATGAAACAAGGATTAAAATTACAAGATCAAAGAACTAACAATAAAAATCACCAATCACCCTAGTGGTGATGGTGTTAAACGAACCAGGAGAAAGAGTGGGGAGGAAGAAAAGAAAAACTAGCTAGCTCTAAAATGTGTATGGGATGGCCTATTTATAGGTGTTTCCTTTGGTTGGTGAGTGGGCTCTCTCTCCCGTTCTTCTTGTCTTTTCGTCTTTTCAGAAAAGCTTCCGTTTTCGATTCCGATTCGGGATTTGTTGTCGATTAAATTCAACTCGTCTTTTAATTTCTTCGTTTAATAGACTTGAGTTTCTTCGACTTATATAAATCTTCCATCTTTGGTACTTTTCTTCGATAAATCTTCGAATAGTCCCAGTGACTTCAAATCTTTTGCATCTCTTGGACAATAGACTTTATCTTGAGTCTTTTTCTTTAGTAAAACCCGTGCAATCCCATGTTTTCTTCAATATTTATCCGGTTGGCTCTGAAAACACAATAAACACAAAAACCACGCATAATTCCAAACAAATGATATTAAATACGTGTTTTGGTCTCGTTTTAGCCCGAATTAAGTGGTAAAAGGATGGGTGTTTACACACCTATCACCACTCCACAAATGGATGTCGAAGTTTCGAGCAGAACAATGCACATGTCCCGACCAACAGAAACAATTTCAGTACCAACAACAAGCCCCACAACGGCAACAGACAGAATTCCCGTGGAAGTGGATACCAAGGAAACCGCCAGCTCACTAGCAATGGAAACATGGCTCGCAAGGAAAATCATTGCTTTGGTTGTGGAGAAATTGGACACATCAGACCTGACTGTCCAAAACGTAAGAACGAAGGCGGAGCACCCGCCAGGGTTTATGTCATAGGAGAGAACAAGACCAACCCCGACTCCAATGTAGTTACTGGTACGTTCCTTCTAAATAATCGCTATGCAAATATTTTATTCGATACGGGAGCCGATAGGAGTTTCGTATCCACTGAATTTGGTAGCTTGCTAGACATCTTACCAACCCCACTAGATAATTGCTACAGAGTCGAACTAGCAGACGGAAAAATCATAGAAACAAACACCCTCATAAGAGGCTGTACTCTAAACCTTCAGAACCACCCATTTGATATCCAATTAATACCCATACAACTCAGTAGTTTCGACGTCATCATTGGTATGGACTGGTTAGCCAAGTACCATGCAACCATTGTGTGTGACAAGAAACTAGTCCGCATCCCATGGGGGAGCACAGACCTAATTATCCGAGGAGACGGAAATACGGATAAAACAGACACTAGGTTGAGTGTAATCTCGTGCACCCAAGCCCAGAAATATCTACTAAAAGGATGCCCTATCTTTTTAGCACATATTTTCAAAACAGATCAGGAAGAGAAACCTAAGGAGAAACAGATCAAGGATGTACCCATCGTCCGTGATTATCCCGAAGTCTTTCCAGACAACTTGCCAGGATTACCTCCGACTCGTCAAGTGGAATTCCAAATAGACTTGGTGCCAGGAGCTGCACCTGTAGCTAAAGCACCTTACCGTTTAGCACCCACCGAGATGAAAGAACTCGCAGAACAACTCAAAGAACTGTCAGACAAAGGCTTCATAAGACCCAGTTCCTCACCTTGGGGAGCTCCAGTGTTATTTGTCAAAAAGAAAGACGGTTCATTCCGAATGTGTATCGATTACAGAGAACTGAATAAGTTAACTGTGAAAAACCGCTACCCGTTACCACGAATCGATGACCTATTTGATCAACTGCAAGGATCAAGTATATACTCCAAGATCGACCTACGATCTGGGTATCACCAATTGAGGGTCAGAGAAGAAGACATACCAAAAACAGCTTTCCGGACACGATATGGTCATTATGAGTTCCAAGTCATGCCATTTGGACTGACCAATGCACCAGCCATATTCATGGATCTTATGAACCGAGTATGCAGACCCTACCTGGATAAGTTCGTAATAGTGTTTATTAACGACATCCTCATCTATTCCAAGAATGAGCAAGAACACGGAGAACATCTGGCTCAAGTGCTAGAGTTGCTCAAGGAAGAAAGGTTGTATGCAAAGTTCTCAAAGTGCGATTTTTGGATCCCAAAAGTACACTTTCTTGGTCATGTAATTGACGACAAGGGAATCCAAGTTGATCCGGCGAAAGTCGAATCCGTGAAAGATTGGACGTCTCCCACATCTCCAAAGGAGATTCGTCAATTCCTAGGACTTGCCGGTTACTACCGACGATTCATCGAAGACTTCTCTAAGATCGCTAAACCAATGACCAAACTAACTCAGAAGGGCATAAAGTACGTATGGGGAGAAAAGGAAGAAGCTGCATTCCAGACGATCAAACAGAAATTATGCAGTGCACCCATTTTATCTTTACCAGAAGGCAACGAAGACTTCGTTGTCTACTGTGACGCATCACACAAAGGGTTGGGAGCTGTGTTGATGCAGAGACAGAAAGTGATTGCTTACGCTTCAAGGCAACTGAAGAAGCACGAGCAAAATTACTCCACCCATGATCTAGAGCTTGGATCCGTGGTTTTCGCCTTAAAAATCTGGAGGCACTATCTGTACGGTACCAAATGCACAGTCCACACCGATCACAAGAGTTTGCAACATATTCTAGACCAGAAGGAATTAAATATGAGGCAACGTCGTTGGATAGAACTACTCAGCGACTACGACTGTGACATCAAATACCACCCAGGCAAAGCAAATGTAGTTGCCGATGCACTAAGCCGAAAGGGAACTGATCCTCCCATGAGAGTTCGAGCCCTAGTCATGACCATTAGTTTGGACCTACCCAAACAGATATTAGAGGCTCAACTTCAAGCACAAAAGCCCGAGAACATCGGAAAAGAAGACATAGGAGGAATGCTTAGGACGGACCTAAGCAAAGAAAAGTTGGAAGCGAGAGCAGATGGAACATTATGCCTACATGGAAGAAGTTGGCTACCCTGTTATGGAGACTTAAGAAACGTAATCATGCACGAATCCCATAAATCCAAATACTCCATACACCCCGGATCTGAAAAGATGTATCAAGATGTAAAAAGGTTATACTGGTGGCCGAACATGAAAGCCGACATTGCCACCTATGTGAAGAAATGTCTGACTTGTGCTAAAGTAAAAATCGAACATCAACGACCATCAGGGTTACTTGTTCAACCCGACATACCAAAGTGGAAATGGGATAATATCACCATGGATTTTATCACCAAACTTCCCACCTCATCTCACGGATACGATACAATCTGGGTAATCGTAGACCGCCTCACAAAATCCGCTCATTTCCTACCCATCAGGGAAAATGATTCCCTGAGCAGATTAGCCAAGATATACTTGAAGGAAGTCGTGACAAGACATGGAATACCCGTCTCAATAATCTGTGATAGAGATGGCAGGTTTACATCAAACTTTTGGAGAGCTTTTCAAAGAGCGTTGGGAACAAACCTGGATATGAGTACCGCATATCATCCACAGACAGACGGGCAGAGTGAACGAACAATCCAAACACTAGAAGACATGCTGAGGGCATGTGTGATCGACTTTGGAAAAGGATGGGTCGAGCACATCCCATTGGTAGAATTCTCCTACAACAACAGTTACCATGCCAGTATTAAGGCAGCACCCTTTGAGGCCCTCTATGGCCGCAAATGTCGCTCACCAGTATGCTGGGCAGAAGTGGGAGAATTTCAGCTAACAGGACCCGAGCTAATCCAAGAGACCACTGAGAAGATCACTCTCATCAAACAACGAATTCAAGCTGCCCAAGATAGACAGAAGAGTTATGCCGATAGGAAACGTAAACCTATGGAGTTTGCCGTAGGTGATCGTGTTATGCTAAAGGTTTCACCTTGGAAGGGTGTTGTACGGTTTGGGAAACGAGGAAAGCTAAATCCACGATACGTAGGACCCTTCAAAGTGATTGCTAGAATTGGAGAGGTTGCCTACCGCTTAGAACTGCCTCAGCAGTTAAGCCGAGTTCACCCTACATTTCATGTCTCAAACTTGAAGAAGTGCTACTCAGATGAACCCTTAGCAATGCCATTGGACGGAGTCCATTTCGATGACAAACTTCAATTTGTAGAAGAACCAGTGGAAGTTGTGGAGAGAGAAGTCAAGAGGTTGAAGAGAAGCCAAATCCCGTTAGTTAAAATACGATGGAACTCTAGGAAAGGACCTGAGTTTACTTGGGAACACGAAGATTCATTCAAAGCCAAGTATCCACACCTTTTTACCTAAGCAGTGACGTCACCTTAAGCTTTGAGGACAAAGCTAAAATAACGGGTTTATGCTGTAAAACCTGAGAATTTCAGGTTTTGACTTGTGAACATTATGTACGTCACTTCATGATATCTAAATATTTTATACCACTTTTCTTTGCATGAATCATTTGAACCATCACCTGCATTTCATAAGCATGCATCATCTTAACATTTCAGTAATCATATCACAATTTTACTGTGACTATACATTTTTATCACAATGGTGTGACTACATTCATATGATTATATTTCAGTAATCATACAATGACCTAATATAAAAGACTTTGAGTCTTTTGAAACATATGATCACTTGCATACATATCACTGATTTTTCTCCAAGAACAACATCATGATCACAGTTATGACTGATTACCTATTTATAAACATATAAACATTGGTAAATTTAAATAATATATATATATATTTTTTACAGTCAATGATGTCAGATAACCCTAACTATCACTTTTACATATGATCATTTAATAAATCATACTATAAGTATATTTTATACATAAATGTACTAATATGACTACCTAGGGACCATTCTTTCACCAAAGGCACTAAAACATAATTAAAACACTTAAGACCCGGGCTTACTCACATTTCTATAACTTAAAAATCACTTGACATATATTTTCACCCGACTAATGAGCAAAACAAACCCTAACTCATTCCTACCCGTATATACATACTTAACTAACAAACCTTTTTACTAAAACATTACACTTTACTTAAAACTTACACCTTTTATAAACTTTACAACTTAACATTTAATTTAAACACTTAAAATGATTTTTCCCTCCCAAATCTCTACCAAAACCGCCGGTTTTGGTCTAGCACTCCACTAAAACCATGGGTAAGTGTACATATTAGCATTTATGGTATGTACTTAGGATGATTAATTAGCTAATGCATCTCCCTTTGTTTCTTTGCCTTGAGCCGTGTAACATCACCTCACCACACAAAACCTTTGTACAAACTTTGAACCATCATTACTTACACCCTCTCTTTTCTTGGAACCCCCCATATGCCACGGCTACACACAACCCTAGTGTACATTTTGAGAGCAATTAAGGTTAGTACCTTCATGGTACCAAAAATCAACAAGCAAATCTTCCTAATCTCTCTCTTAGCCGTGTATCACTCTCACACCACACCTAGACTCACTTCACAAATGCATAAGTATCATCAAGACACTCATCACTCTCCCTCACCACAAACACACTCGGATCAAATCTCTCTCAAACTACCTAGGCTAAACAAACTCAAGGTTACCTCATTTACTACCCAAAATCTAGCATTGAAGTCCCCTAAGACTCGTTTGAATATATAAGCCGTCTCATTCTCATCCATTTTCGTCTACATATTCCAAAACAAGTAAGTATGAGCTTCCTTATACTTTTCCTTATTTCATTTTAACGTTTCATGCACTCCTATGCTAAACATATTAGGTTTAGGATTCATGCACACGTAAAAAGCTTTAATCTCACTCTAGACAACCTAGAAACACACGGCTTAAATAAAAACTAGAGAACTTCACGTCTTAAAACCTTAAAAACAAGCTTATATGAATATCTAGGTGCGTTAGTAATTTTCCTTGCCTTAAAACTTATATAAGCCGAGAACTAATGAGAACATTAGGCTAGTCATGAACTTATACTTGACACACTAAGTTAAACTAACCTACAAATCAATTTAGCCGAATACTACCTTAGGGAAAATATAAGCTAAACTTAATGATATAAGCCAACTTGGAAATATAAGCTCACTATATAAGCCGAATCATTTAAGCATTAATATAAGCCCATAAGCCTTCAAAACATTAAGATGAGTAGTAATATATTATAAGCCAAATTATATAAGCCCATGTGTAAAAGAAATATAAGCCGAAACTAAATAAGCCTAAGATAATAAAATTAATATAAGCCGAAACTTAATAAGCTAGGGGTAATAAACTTTATATAAGCCGGATATAAATTAAGCCCAAGAAGTAAACTAATAAGCCCATTAGTGGAAAAT
This sequence comes from Glebionis coronaria, assembly GCA_025667525.1. Classification (NCBI taxonomy): domain Eukaryota; kingdom Viridiplantae; phylum Streptophyta; class Magnoliopsida; order Asterales; family Asteraceae; genus Glebionis; species Glebionis coronaria. Next base: position 648,438,948 of record CM046874.1, read on the forward strand.
AACTTTTGCTAAGTTACTACAAGAGTTTAACCAAGCCCAAACCATTTTACCCTATCCGGATATTAAATGGGCCGTGTAGCCCATTAAGATAATTAAGTGATTACTTTTTGTGCCGATTTTGTAATATGGTGAAAGACATGGACCCAAAGTGGATATATTAATATCTCACCCTTTTTACTATTTTTACTCCACGGTAACAATTAATAAAACTTGGTAAATTTATACAACTTGGTAAAAACTTAATGGACCGAGACTTAATGGGCCACTTGGCCCGTTTGATTTAAAAGATTACTTTTCGTGCCATTTTTGAATATTGATGAAAGATTTGGGCCAAAAATGTAATATTAAAAATAGAAACATTATTTTACTAATATTACTACACGGTAAGAATTATTAAACTTGGTAAAAACCAAACAAAACCAAACCGTGACCCTTGTTGGGCCATTTAAGCCCAATAAGCTTAAACCTACACAAACCGTGACCCTAATGGGCCACTTTGGCCCATTTAAATTAAAGAGTGACTTTTTGGGCCATTTTTGACAAATTCTAAAAGTTATGGCCGGTTTTGAGGAAACTATAGAAACATTAATTGTTTTTCGTGATTATACAAAAATATAGGGTCACTTATGATATTTTTGAAACTTAAAGGATACCAAAATTTAAACCGTGTATTAATGAACTACAAGGACCATTTGTGTCATTTTCAAAACTATAATCAAACCCTAATTCCATTTATTTTTATGCCGTGGGATTGGAGGGGGTATTTTGCCTTTTCCCAAAAGTTTATCAAGCCCTAGGGGCGTTTTTATTAAACGGGATAACTCACGAGGACTAACGATGTAATAACTTTAACGAAGGGAAATATATATGATTTTTAAACTATACATTATTTACAAGTGTAACATAATTATTTATAAAGGGTTATCATAAACGGATTATTTATATTAAATCACAACTTTACGATATTAACAAAATCGTTTAACTATCTCTTTTGTGAGACCTTAAAATCATAATAAGGTATAAAGTTTATCTTCATTTTAAATTAAATAAAACATATGGATTTATTTAATTTACTATACCTTTTCCTTAAACACAAACTCGTACATTAATATATATTATTTCATTGAAAATATATATATCAACACACCCTTAATTTATTAAGAATAAATTAAGCCACATATCAAACTATAAGCTGTGATCATGCATTTTTTCATATGCACCATTGTCATGCATAATTATTTCTACATTCACTGAGACATTCAAATTACTTAGGTAATTTCTCCAGTACGTGACTATACTGTGACATCATCCTCATTACCACATTATCACTAAGGTGAGTTCATGGCCCCATCTTTACTGTTTTATAACTGGGGGAGAAAACATGCCAACTTTTATTTTTATGCAAGCATGCACAGACAACAACAATTTATTGCCTACTGTTACCCCATTCCCGTGGACTGTAATAGTTAATAGTGTAGCGCGAAATGTATGGATAGTACTATTCGGGTGTTGACAACACCCGACCTGTCGTGATCAGCTGTCACGTAACGCTTAGGCCAAGCAGCAGGTTTATGTCATTGTCGGATTAAGGGAAACAAACTTCAGGATAGACCCAATGGGCGTACTGACAATCATGTCTAGCTTCTATTACAGGGCAGTAGGAACTACTGTAGTATTGGGCTGTGATGTCCTGCTACCTTCGTGATGCTTTGCATATTAATACTTTATTTAATTAAACCTGTGAATTCACCAACCTCGTGTTGACCCCCACATTTTATTTTCATGTTTCCTCAGGAAAGTAAGCAGGTTCATGCATTGGATTCCAGCATTATAGGAAAGCATCATGTTGACCATCGGGCTGGGATATTTAATTCTGTTTTTCAATAAATGTGGTTTTCCTTTGAACAAGATACAATGTGTACGATTAATTCATGTAATATGTATTTGAATGACTTTATGATCATCGCTCTATATGCTATGTGCTATCGATCCACCCAAGTAACACCCCAACTACTATTCCGCTGCATTTGACCAATCTGGGGGTGTTACACTTAGGTACTTGATCATGCATTTGGAAACTCATAAAGATCATGAGAAAACTAGAGAATACATGCCTTATGTTTCTTCTTCGTGTCGATCTCATTCCCTAAAACAAACTTCTCGATCTCTAGAGTCTCGTAGTTTTCATGAAGGATGCATTGTTCCTTCTAACTTTCTTGGACTTGACTTCATTCGATTCATGTTCAAATCCATTGGCTTTGATTGCTTTCTTGATATTGATGAGCCAATCTTTCCTTCCTTCCTTTTGGAATTCTTTAGCTCATACACATTAATGTGCATCAATAATGGTTTATCAATAAGATTTTCCATCAAGGGAAAAACCTTTGTATATACTCTTGAAGAATTTGGTGAAATTCTCAATGTTCCATACAAAGGTCAATGTAGGTTTACCGATGCTTGGAGTATAAACTCTTTGGAATCAGCCCCTATTGGTGTGCATTACGTGACCGAGCTACCCTCGGATTCGGCCATTTCTTGTTCCATTGCTAAAACATGTGAACATCTTATTCTTGGTAAACTTGAAGGAGAAGTTCGTGCTCTCACTCCTTGGGAATTACTCACTAGCGATCTTAATGATTTTTATGATCCCTTAGGCGGAAATCATTAGGGAAAATGAAATGTGTCTCGGTGGTGATCACAACCATGTGCCTGCTTGTCTTGCACATATGTTGTATTATGTTGCAACTTCCACCCCATACAACCTTGCATTTTTCATAGCTAGAAGAATTAAATTTGTTCTCGTCGGGTCACATTCTAGTCTCCCTTTTGCTATGATTCTCTCACGCCTTCTTAGAAAAACTCTCATTGACTTTCCACCTTTAAATGCTTTATCATTTCACTTTGTGGATCAAGTTATGATTCCCATTGAAGGAAACCTCTCACCTTGAACCCAAGCATGATTCAAATGAAGATGGAAATGTCCTTCAAGACAATTCTCACAACTCTAGTAACACTTTGTCATCTACTATCTCTCAATTGTCTTCTCTAGAAATTGATTCTGACTATGATTTATATCTCAAGCATCGTCTTCTAGAAGATCTAAGGAGTGGATCAAGACAATGGAGAAATGCTCGTGAATGAAAGTGTGGTTAAGAATTGTTCATGGTTGTTACCACATGTGGTTCTTGGACTTATTTATGTTTCTTGTTCTTAGGATTCGGTGTTTTCTAACTAATACTTTGTGTTTGGATTGCTAGTTATTTTTAATCCTAATTCGTTCGTGCTATCGATTTTTCGATATGCATGAATTTGTGTATTTATGTGTTAGTTAACCTTCTAGATTTTGGTTAATAGTCTACTTTGGCTTGACAAATCATTTTAAAAAATCTGGGCTTTTGAAATTTACTGGAAAATCCTTTTTATAAGGTCACTGTACACGGTTCCTTAAAGACTGGCGGTTCCTTAGTGATAAAAACCGTAGTCCTATTTAAGGAACCGCAGGCTCTGGTCTCGACGATATCTTTGCTTTACATAGTTTTCCCTAAATCTTTGTAAACAATGATGAAATTTTTGCAAAAAGACCAGCTTTCCCAAATTAGCCTACCTAAATCCATTGTTCACCAAAATGATTTTTAACTCATTACTTGTTTGGATCACCTCCTTCCCTTATTAAACTTTCATTGATTAATCTTCTTCTGCATCCTTCAAACATTCCTAAACCATGGTGTCCACAAGATCATCATATTCTTCCAAACAATCCTCATCCAAAAGAAAGCTTAAGATCAAATTCAAGTTTCCTAAATTTGGTTCTTCATCTTCTCACAAACCCAAGAGTGAAATTTCTTCAATTATCATCTCTTCATCACCCTCACCACCTCTTGCACCATGCAAGACATGCTCAACTCATGGTACTAAGCATTCACATAGTTCTACTTCATCTTTATTCCAATCTAGGATGAATGAGTTGTCCTCACCTTTCACCCCACCAAATTCACCCATCTCACCTTTGGACACTATGCCTCCTCCTCCAACAAACACTCCAATTTTGGGTGTTCCTATTTATCGCTTCCTAGGTGATCCACACTTGTTTGACTTTTCATGCACAATGGAACCAATTTTCCTTGTTTCTTAAACAACTTCTACCTCATTGATATCCTTAGGTTGGAGATGATTGGGGCTCACATCAAGTTGCAAAACTTTTTGTTGAACCTATTTGCAAATCCTCCACCTCCTAGGAGATGAATGATGACTTTCTAAAAATAATTGTTTTCAAAAGAAAATCAAGCTAAGAAAGACTACTATCAAGAACTAGTTTAGCTAACTTTGTAATAGTTAGTTTGTATTTTATTTCTTGTATTTCCTTTCCTTCATGATTTTTCATGAAGATGTGTTATGGATTTAGTATTTGTGTGTTTTAACCTTTGTGCTCACACTAATCAACTTCAATTTTATTAAAACTAAACCTAAATCTATCACAACCTTTTTAAACTTGACTAAAATTGGATCAAAATGTTACCTAAACAGTTTGTCGCCCTTTGTCAAGACACTCTTTGTGAGTGTGTTGCCTTTTGCGCAACCAAAGCATAATCTAGTGCTAAAATGGTAAAAATCCATGTTGGATCAGTATTTACTGACCCTGAAGCAACTCTAAGATTTGAATATAAAATCCCCCTAAGTGTTTCATGTTCAGCAGTAAGGTGAGTCTACTGAAGCATGACCAGAGGAACAAAGTTCCTAATGAAGACTATGTTGCTAAAGGATGTTCAGCTTTCATCTTCCAGTTAACTTAGAAGACAAAGGAGTATTTGTTTCATATACTAGGCGGTATAGTTGTAGAAGAACAAGTACTGAAGAAGAGCTTTGAGTTCAGTTTGGTCTGACAATACCAAACTGAATGATGTCGATCTCCTCTAGAATGCCGAAGACACTTCAGTATTCTGATGGTTTACATTAGGCGGGAAAAGATTACTTTAAGTCAAATTAGGTTGCTTGTATAGTTAGCTATAAGGACAAACTTTATCTTTTCTAGAATAGTTTATTAAGTACTTTGTATTGTTTATCCAGCATGGGCATCAACCACCCACTGGATAAACCCATGCATAGGAACATGTAAAATGCAAACCCTAATTCACACTGCCTATTTAAGGAGTGCTTATTGAGAGAGAAAGGTTAACCAATACAAAAGTAAAAACTCTGGAAAAACCTTCTCTCTTAATACCAACTAAACCATATAGCCAAGAAGCATATAAACGTTTAGATTGGAGCTTAGACAATTAACTTTGGTTATAAGTTTAAGTAGAGGAGATCAACACCCATTGTCATTCAACCACTTTGTTCTTCCGCAAACAAAGTGGTTTATAGATTCTTTATATGATTCTAATAAAAGCCTATACGTTGAAAAGTTATATTGGTATTGTTGTTTTAATTTTTCTTAGTTTTTATTAATTGTTAAAACAACACACTTGAGTCTTGCTAAGGAGTTATTACTTAAGGTTGATAAGTAATAACGAATTACAAGGGACCAACAAGTGGTATTAGAGCATGGTGGATTAGCAAAACTCTTTTTTTTCATTAAACTGCTCATTTAAAGTTTTCAAATCAAGATCTAAGATGGATCAAGTTATACCACAAACCCTAGAGTATAGGGGTGGCCAACTCAATGTTGTTCCTGTCCTAGAGATAGCTAATTACACAAATTGGAATAAAAGGTTCCTTGTCCACGTGGTTGGAATCGAACCTCAATTCCTTGGAATCATTAAAAATGGTCCATTTGTTCCCATGGTTGGGGATAATAATAAAACCTGAAGTAAAATGGTATGCTGATGAGAGAAAAGGTGCTAACCTAGATCAGCGTCTCAAAAGTCTCATCATGTACGTACTTCCAGATGACCAAATGAATTATGTTGTGAATTGCAAAACAGCTAAATCAACATGTGAGGACCTTATTCTATATCATGAGGAACCTTGTGATGTCAAAGAAACAAGAATAATGGATTTAAAGCTTCAATACAACACCTTCAAACACAAAGAAGGGGAAAACCTCACACAAACATTCACTAGATACAAAGCACTGATGAGTGAACTAGTGAGTGATGGTGTTGAGCTTTCAAAACTTGAAATCAACACAGTTTTTATTAATGCATTGCCAAAGAAGTGGCTTAGTTTCTGTCAAAGCTTGAGTAATGCTAATCACATTAAAGATTATGACCTGGCCTCTCTTTTTGGGAAACTATAATATGAAGAAAACCTAGTTGATAGGATTTATGAAGGCTCAGTGAGGATGCAATCCAAGACTACCAAGATAGTCCTGATGATGAAGAGGACACAAGAACCAATGAGGAATATCTGAATGACCTCAAAGAGAAATTTCATGAAAGAGCACTTCTGGCCAAGTCTAGAAGGTTCTTTAAGAAAGGAGGCAAGTTCTCCAACACCACAAAAGCTTCAGTTGACACTGAATGCTACAAATGTGGGAAGACTGATCACTTTGCTAGGGATTTTTACTCCAAAATATCTATTCCTTCTTATTCCTCACCAGCTCAATCAAGACCATCTTTTCAGTCATCATTTCAACCAAAACAAATTGCTTCAACTTCCTTTCAGCAAAACAGGGTTAAACTTCGACCAACAAAAGACTTTGAGGCAAAATATAGAGCAATCAAGGCTAGACTGGCTCTCATGAGCACTGAAAGTTCTTCCTCTAAGGCTCCCAAGCAAGATAAGAATAAAGGGTTCATTGTTGAAGCTTATGAATGAGATGAAGAAGATGTTTCTTCAAATGATGATGAATTGGTTAATGTGAAAGTGTTGATGGCACTTGCTGATGATGAAGCGTCTAACTCTAATGTTGTGGCCAGAGAAAGTGATAGAAATGATGAATGGGTAGATATCATAATAAAAAAGGTACAAACTCTTCTTGAATTAGAAGATAAGGATGACATTGTATTGATCTAAAATTTGTTGAAGAACAAAGAAACAACTTGCTTGAAAAATATCATAAGCGAGTTCTTAAACTTGATGATTTTGAAAGTAAGCTAATAGAGCTAAAAGAGGCTAAACTTGATGTACTTACTTTTCAATAATTGAACAAAGAGATTCTAGATGAAAACAACTCCCTAAGAGTTGAACTAAAATAAAAAAAAAGATATTGTTAAATCTTGGCTTAGAAACTCTGGTAGGGTAAATCAAAGTATCAATGAACAAATTCCTTATCAAAAAAGGAAAATGCTTGGTGCTGAAGGATCCTCCAGCACCAACTCTCATGGTATTGTCTTTGTCAAAGCCTCAAATGAGGATGGTAGCTCGATCCCTAATGTTGTAAGATCAGGTGAAGAGAATTTACCAAATCATGACACTAGACGTATCCTTCTCCCTGAGTTTTAGGAAAATGTTGATTACTCAGCACCTTTTGAGTCCTCAGTCACTGAGGATGACTCAGATGATGATTTAGAGAATGAAGTAAGTACCCCAATTCCTCCTTTGGAGAAGCTGGCTGGTGCTGAACCCTCTACTGGACCAAAATTAATCCAGTTAATCATCAAGTCTCACACAACACACAAAAGTAGTTCTTCCAAACATGTCAAAATTGACACATCAAAAAACTCTTCAGCTCCTGCTGAAGGTTCACATAAGGGAACTACCTCTTCAGTTTCAACAAATAGATTGAAGAATGCTAGAACTAAGGAAGATGAGAGAATGTATCTTGTCATGCAAGAGATCAATGATCTTACATTGCAACTCAGGCTGCAACAAACACCAACTCGATTCAGAGATGAACCTTCAAACTCTCCACATTATAGGTACAAGACACAATTTAAAAAGGCTTGTGATTTATGTGGTTTAAACAACCATCTCACTAAAACATGCCTAAAAGTGATTTATTGTACTAAATGTGAGAGAACTGACCATCGCACTTATGAAAATACTAAATACATGCTTGTGAAGACTAGTGCTGATGCTCACAACACTGAAGCATCTCATTCTAGGCGAAAAATGCCTTTTCCACCATGCATTCATTGTTGTATGGGGAATCATCACCATGATGATTGCTGTTATTACCCTGTTTATAGCATTTGTGGAAGTTATGATCATGACACTCATGGATATAATTGAATTATCTCACTCAGAAGAGGTATTAAACCAAGAAACCCAAACTCTATTACCAAATGTTGTGAAACTTTTTGCAGCAATGTCCACACTACATCTGATCACAATCCTATAGAGTGGTTTAGAAGAGGTGAATCCCTCCATGTTGGAAATTCACTTTATGTGACGACATTTAAGAATTCCCATTAGTTATCATAGTCACACACGCATAGACTAGACTAGGAAACGTTGTATAGTTTAAGTGTGGTGTGTGACTATATATACCCCTCCAAGGCTTCCAAGGAGGGGTGTTGCTTGTGTTTTTTTAACTTTTCATTCTATAAACATTTTCCTTTCTCTTTTACACACACAACCCTCTATCTCTCTCTCCACCATGGCAGCCACCACCATATTCCACCCTACTAGACAACCAGATCCTATATAGCAAACCCACAATTGGTATCAGAGATGACGGTTCAATCCTTGGATCGTTAGTGTTTTGTTTTTGATTCGATGGTCTAATTTTTTTTTCTAAATCTGATATATTTTTGTCACGGTGGTTTCATTACTGTCCACAAATTTTGTTGGAAATACGTTTTACGTATACAGAAAGTCTCGGTCACTCCAACAATATAGTTATAGGCTCGTAGTATTGTTTATGTAATGTTCATTAACAGCCCGACCCATGAGCATGTTCATGGGCCGGAGGCCCAAGTCCACTTAAGGACTTGGGTATATAAACCCCTTTCCACAATGGAAAGGGGTGTTGGTTGTTTTATTTTCTCAAGGAAATACACATAGTTTCTCTCACTTCTCTCTCTTGTTTCTCTCTCTAGAAAAACATCAACCCTCTTGAAATACAAAGATTATCACGATTCTACAATTGGTATCAAGAGCTATGGGATGAAATAAAGATTGGTTTTGTGTTGTTCATACTTTTCTAAGTGTGTTCATGTGTTTTTGATTGATTTTTTCCAAAGTTTCAAATTTTTTTTCGTGTTTTTGTGGTTCCAAGTGATCTATATCTCTTCTAAATAGTTTTAGTAACGATTTGGTAACATTCGTTTGGTTAGAATCACGAATTCCAAGGTAAAAATCCATTCTTTCTTGTTTCTTCTAAGTCTCGGATTATTTTTGTGTTACGATCTGATTTTGTGATTGCATAAACCCTGGGGGTTTCTACTTGCGATCCATAGTCACGATCACATACTATGATCATAACTGCGATCACAAGTACAATCAAGGTTACGATCAGTGACCACGATCACCACTACGATAACAGGTACAATCTAGACTGCGATCACTGCCTACGATCATCAATACGATCAGGAAGTACGATCGTTGGATACGATCGTTAAGTACGATAGGGAGTACGATCGATAGGGTACGATAGCTGAGTACGATCAGGGAGTCCGATCTAGGATACGATAGCTGAGTACGATCAAGGAGTCCGATCCAGGAGTACGATTGTAAAGTACGATAAGAGAGTACGATCAGCCATCATTTGCAATACTTAGAGGATTTTTCAACTTTGCATTTATTTGGAGACATTAACAAAAACACACAATCAAAAGATCATAACATCTTTATTTAAACAACACTAAAACACATAATCTTATTTCATTGATCGATCATTTTGATAATCTTTATTCAAGTGTTCAAAAAATGAATCCTCATTCATTCATGCCAACAATGACATCGCTTACCGATATCTCAATCATCTCGGGTACCGACACTCGCCCACCGTTGCTCATCAAAGATTTATTTGAAGCATGACAAGGTCGCATGAAAACTTACATCATGGGTAAACCCTGTTGGAGTATGCCCGTGTCATAATAATTAATTATATGGCTAGATACATGTGAGCCTATGGGTTCACACACATATACATAAAGGTACCATTTAATATGACGTATATATTGTATTTACGTTATATATATATATATAACCAACAAACCACAAGAGAAAAGGTTAGAAAAACCAAGGTGGTCAAGTGTAACTATCAAAGTAATTAGTGCTAATTGATTTAGTCATTAATACTAATCAATTAACATAAATATAGATATGTTACAACTTTTTCCTATCTTTTTTTTGAAAGAAAATATACGGCTATTTTCATGGACAAAGATGGGGTTGTATGTTTTTCTTGATAAGCCTTTTATTAAAGTAGTTTAAGGCTTGTTGATGAATTACGGGTTATAGACTAGCATCTATTGGTATACAAGGACGTGTAGTGTGTTTTTACATAGAGATGATCTTCTTTGGTCACTTGGGTTTCTTGGTTAGATCATGTGTTGGTAATGGTCTCTGTTTGTTCTTACCGAATCACGCTACAAAGGTATACTTTTATCTCCCTTTTTATTGATTAATCGTATGACTATAAGGATCCGTTAATAGGTGATCTTTCCGCTGCATTTATTATTTATTCATATCATGTTTATATAGATAATCACCTATAGTGGTATCACGAGCCATCATATGATGTCATATGATTATCGGGCATGCGTAAAAGTGGCCAAATCGCGTGTTTTTTGAGGATTAATAAAGAAAAAAATTAAAACAGCCCCAAGGGCTTAATTTTCGTGTTAAAACAGACCATAATATGGTCTTATGATCTGTATTTTTTTTATTCCATGGCCACGGGTTACGCATATCTTAATTAGTTTTGTTGTCGGTACGTATAAAATGACCAAAAAAATATGTGTTTTGACACGATTTGTGAATCGGTTTTAGAACAGCCCTATGGACATGATTTCTGTAATTATATGATGATTATAAGGTGTTTAAAATGTGGTTTTAATATCCTAAGTTCATCGTTTATACGTACCAATCGGGGGTTTAATTAATTGTTGGTTATTTCTTCGATTTCGTTGCCTAACAAGTGTATCTTGATGTTTATTTTATATCCATGGAAAATACATGCATGTTTGGTCATGGAATTAGTCAACACCTTGTTATATTCATAATATTAAGGTATTATTATGTTTAGTATGCAAAACCGATGAAAACCTAGACAAAATATGACATGTTGTGTATTGATTTGCATTTAATTTCAGTTTTGGGGATTTGCCATTGTTTCGGCTTTAGTAATAAGTTTTTGATGTTAGTTATAGCCATTGTTTGGGAATTTTACAGTAGGTTAGTGATAGGTTAAATATTGTTAGTCTTATACCAATTTTAACCGATGCTTGGATGGGAATGACTAAGGAATTAAAGACATATTATGAAATTCGGAGCTACTGAGTGACCTGCACTAAAACGCAATTTCCCGGAGTTCTATAAGGAGATAGAAGCCCAATTTTGGTGTGCTAATTCACAACTCATAGAACTTCAAAAGTCTCAACTGGAGCTCAGGCTAGGGAGGACTCCTTCTATGGGTTTTGGGCCCTAGAAGTCGACTGAATTTTTTGGCAGATTTGGGCCTCATGCTCATTTTGGGTTCTACTTGCTCTTGATGGTCTTGGAGCAAGTGGGAGCCCACTTTGTGGTTGTGTTGACTTACCCTTGGTTGACATCTTGGTACTCGTGATGGCTCACGAGATCAAGCTTAGGTTTTTCATCGGTTCGAGGTTTTGCATACTTGTGGTTGTGTGGTTGTTTATTTGCTTGATATCTTGCTATAACTTGCAAATGTTTTTATAAAACTTGATACCAGTCACAAACCATTTATAAAACTAAATATTTGATTTAGTCTAAAGTTTAAATACGATTTAAAACAAAAATCTTGTTTTCATAATAATTTATAACATGTTATGAATGTTATTTATTTTATGTATTGTCTAAACTAATAATACTTCCACTTAGGTTTTATATTAGTCTTTAACTTGGATAACTTGACACGCATAAATTAAAACAATATTAGACTTAAGTTAAGAAATGTTTTTAACTTGTGCTACGATGGATGAATGCATGCTTCCTCGTACATACTATTGATTTGTAAATCAAACTTTTATACCCGTCTCAAATTTAAGTCATGCCGTCCAATTGTTTGAGATCACTTGCAATTACTTTTTGCATCTTGTGAGACGGATGTGAATTGTAACCCAAGGTGATTAATATCTATGCGTGAGACCTAGACTTATTCTCGCATGTTCTCAAATTGGATGACTTAATCGGTACAACGGTGAGACCTTGACCGAGGCAAGGATGGGACTAAACATGCCAGTTTAACATTTAGTGAAATGTTTGCTTGTGTCATGAGTCCCATAAGGATCTAAGAATTGAACAAGATTTGCAATTGATGAACGTCATCTACCGGTTGAATCTATCATTGCTAGCAGATCAACTGATGTGGTGGTGGAACCTCAATGAGGATCTTAGCCTTTTCGTAAAATTAATTGTTTTTATAAACATAGGTAGTTAATTTTAAAAGGATAATTGTCGAAAGTACTAAATATGAACTTTGTATTTTTATTAATGATTTTGTGCAACATAAACCGTAAACAAAGTTTGTTTCCTTTTGTGCTAGAGGAAAACAAACTAAGTCTTCTTTCCTTGTAAGAATAAGACCCGTTCCCATCCTTTCTCCTTGTATGAGAAAGTTGTAGTAGGAACACTTGAATCTTCTCAATTCTAATCAATCTTAATACACACCTACTCAAGAAATCGCATTGTCTTGTAAGTCAAAACGATTAAGTACGGTTGCATATCTTAAAGTGTTAAGATATTGTATGAGTCTTGATTAGAAATTGAAGTCTCATTAAACCGTGAGAGGAAAGGAAATTACTAGCATGTTTTTATAGTATATTTTCCTTACACAAACAAGTTCCATAAGATTCTACACACCTTTGAGGTAAAGTAGAAAGAGGAATTGCATGCAAAACTTTCAAGTTAATGGCATCGATGGAAATCTCATCACAACTATAGTAGAACATGATACTTTTCTTTGAATATCTATGTACATGTTTACTAGTCTACGAGACTCACATTGGCTATAATGTGTAGACATTCAAAGAACTAGAAAGTATACAAATTGCTACTTGCTTTTTCACTAGTATAGATACATTCAAAATGTTGTCTAAACTAATGGGAGCAACGCATTTTTTAACCATAGGACACACTTGTAAAGTTGTCTTATTCAGTGGGAGCTATGAGCTTATCACCTTGTAAGTGACCCACTTAATTTCTATATTGTCTTGAAATAACATCATAGTTTTCTAAGCCTTATTGCATATTATTTTAAAAGATAACTAGTCGCTTTTCTGATGTCGCTTCCCGAAATGTTATCTAAAAATAGTTATGCATGATTGCTTATTAAACGATGAAGTTCTACATAACCCTTCTGTACAAGCTTGATTTAAGTATGACTTAAATCTTATTATATCTGTGATATTTTAATATTATTCATATATGATGTTGTGCCATGCTTAAGTGGGAGAATTATTAGAGTGTGCAAGGTACAACACAATATGGCTTATAATATTCTATTAGGACTTATACATATTGATGTATGTTATCTAATAGAGAACTAATGTCAATAAATAATAAAAATTACTTCATCGCATTACCTAAATGTTTTAGCTAATAAGCATATGTCTTCTTGTAAAGACATAAATATGAAGTATGTAAATTAACTTGAAAATACTATTGAAGCCAAAAGCAGGCATTCAATAATACTTTATTTCTAGTATATTTATGTCTTCAAGTAAAGACATAAACATGAACTTCCTTGAATTGTTCAAACACTTATAAAATAAAGTAAGTACTTGACTTGTTGAAAAGCATTGTTGCACTACTCATTAGTAAAATAAGAATACTTTACAGTTTGGGAAGCTATTAAGAAGATTGTCTTAAATAGGTGTTCTACTTGCTTCAAACAACCTATGTAATGTACTATGGCGATGCTAGTATTACTGTATTAGCACTTGAGCGCACATATACAAAATGACAATCATCGTATTATTCAAAATCTTCACTATTTGTGAGTTTCTGAAATAAGTATTCTCAAAGTTCACTCAGATGACAACTCAACAGGTCCTTGTGTAAATTCAATGTCTTGTAGTCAAACATGTTCATCATGGTTGGAACATTGGACTTTGACCTTAGAGTAGTCTCATGTATATCTGTTTTTTTAGTATTTGGATAATGGAACGTTAAGCAGTTTTACTAAATAATGAATTGATATACTTGGTAGATCGTCTTCATTTGTACTACTGTGTTCTATATTAGCATGTTTAATCCATGAATAATTTACTTAGTCTAAATTATCCATTGTCAGTTGACGATACGGGAGTATTGTCAAATTAAGACAAATGTGAGTTGGTCATATTCATTAGGAATGAATATTAATTGATGATGCCGCCAAACTCATATGTGTTCATTGGATGAACATTGGATTGACCTAACCTACGAGAATTCACTACATGGATCATCGTCAATAGTGCATCTCACAAGTGGTTAAATATCTTATCCTTAGACTTGAGATGCAAGTAGGTTTTGTATGTGTGGAATGTCAATCTTTAATATGGTTAAACGCTGTCCTGAACAAGGCTGTTATAAAGACCATTTTCAAGGGCGATGTGAAACACATGAACGACACGTGCAGTCAAAATAGGATTTGTTCCTCCACCTGTATTAGAGTTAGATACTACTGGGCCCCTTAATATTTCGTTTTTTAGTGTAGTTGTCTTCTCAGCTCGATTCGAATTGATATAACAATTTTTAAGCTTGACTTGATTGTTTTTGGTGAATAATAGTTGATTTGGAATCTAAGCTACTTTGACAATTTTGACAACTAAAACTCCTAAAAATGTAAAATAATATCTATACTACGTATACGTACTACGTTACAACACGTTGCACATACCACATTTAAATGCACTAATTGTAAAATGGAAAATCAAATTTAAACTACAAATGAAGATAACAAACTAACTAATTCTTGTAACAAGAAATAACAAAACATAACAAATTGCACTCTAACAAATTTAACAAACTAACCAATTAGAAAAATGTAACAAAATGACAACTAACTGTTTTTACTAAATTCTAACAAAATTTTAACAACTAATTTCCTATAAAATTCTATCAAATTTAAACTAACAATTTTTATAAAAATGAAATGACAAAAGTACCTAAATCTATATTTTTATAAAATTCTAAATTCTCTCTTTAAAAAAAACACTTTGAATTATACTAAACAAATTTAATACGACTAATCTTTCTTTTAATTGGTAATTAGCAGTAAGATTGGCCCAAGCTGAGCCCAGCTAACTAATTGTCCACTAACCAGTAACAAGTAATCTTTCAATTAAAAAAAACGTGAACTTTAAAAAAGGTTTAAGCTAAGAAATTCGAAAATAATAACATGAGCTTAACTTGGGCATCCGTAGGGGAGTCCGTTGTTGTCGAAGCTTAGCGCTGAGCTAGCTTTAAACGAAAACCAAACACCAAAAATCTTGATGCGATATCAAAATCTGCTGAAATGAACTCGAACTTGAATCAAAACAAAGCCGACATCGACATCGTCTTCTCGAACTAATATCGAACTTATCTACTGCTACGTTTCTTCTACTACTTAGACACTATCTCAAACTACTCCTTATCCCCATGAACAGAATCAATAGTCGCGAAATCATGCAAAGAAATCGTGGTGCTCGTAACAGAAAAAACTCGAATCAAACTCTAACAAAATCTCAATGTACATCTATGGATCTCCAAAACTAATCACCAAATCGTCATTTGAAACACCAATTTTAACTCCGTATCACCAAAGCTGCAATTTTCTATAACCTAATTCTGATACTTGTTGACATCAAAAACAGTAACACGTATCTGAAACCTCTCGGCTACAAGAAAAATCCATCTTTTGTTGCAACTAATCTAAACAGCTCCTTTCTGAGTTACTCGACGTAATCACGAATCACCACAGCAGCTTCTGTTAGCTACTTCTTGATCCAACTGTCACCAAAAGAACACAGCTTCTTGAACTCGAACCAAAAAGACTGATGTCGAAATCGAAATTTTGAACTAATAAACGATCTCGTTAAGATATCGATTACAATAGCTTCAATACTCGAACACAACGGCTGAGCCTCTACTCCTCGCTACTTTCTGCAACGCTAACAAACTGCTTCTACTGTAACACTCATCCTTCGAAGTACTGTTATCATAAGTAACTTGTGAAAGAACTCAAACCGGACTAATTTCGATATCAAAACCGATATCGAATCTAACCAAAATTGAATTCGAACTGATATCGATTATAAATGAAACTATGCTGCTACTACAATTGTTATCTCAACTGCTAATGATCACGATAACAGCTTCTATCAATCTCTTTGATTCAAGAGAAACAGTAACATCAAGTAGAGTAAAATATGGACAGAATTTTGATGAAAGAAGAAGTGAAATGAACTTTTATTGATCGTGAAAGAAAATTGGTTACAAAACGGTTATGAAAACCGTAACTAACTAACTAATTCTATATGTGTGTGTATGTGTGTAAACACACAGTTAAGATTGAAGGGAGAAATGGAATGTGAGTTACTACTAAATGTGTGTGAAATTACACACTTAAGTCTACGCTACAAATGAAAAGAAAATACAGTATTTATAGGCGAAATGCATGCATGGTTGATGAAATGTTTTGGCCAGTAAAATCCTGCCACGTGGCACAAGTTGATAGGAGTAGAGCATGTTTGATCCAGATCAAGAAAGCTGTGACTTGTGATTGGTTGTTGGATATTAAAATGGGATTTGTAAAATTAGTATTAATGAGCCCTTTCAATCATTGCCCATTAATTGTGATATCCGCTTTAATGGCTGATGATTAGCACTCGCAAATTCATGGCTGTTAAAGTTTGATCCATGTGAGTTCAATGGAGCCTTTTGATTGGTTAACAAATGATCACATGGATCACTTCTTTCTAAATATGGCAAAATCTGTTGGCAGATTTTGGCACTTTGTACTAGACTTGATTTAACTTTGATCTTTTGTCAATATAGGCCCACGATCTTCAATAAGCGGTAACTTTAGTCCCTAAATTTCATATAATTGGCAAGTAAAATCCTTGAAATCTTCTTTTGTCCTTTTCTTCGTCTTTTCGTCAAATAAAACCTTGAAAACGCGTCTTTGTTCCAAAATGTATCTTTTTACCTGAAAAACACAAAAACATAAATACACGCGTAATTCTGATAATTTACAGTTTAATATAAGGTATTTGACTGTGTTTTTAGTGGTATTTGGATCATTATTGATGAGTGTTTTCACACTTATCAACTCCCCTCCACTTGACCATTGCCATGACCTCATGCAATGCAGCATTTTAAAACACCAAGTTACACTTTTCTCATAATTAACCAACCTTGGCCATTTTATGATTTGATAAACTATACTATACTACATGATGAATGATTTTGAATATTTACAATGCAATACTAGGAAAACAATTTTATTAATATATTTTTGATTTTTTTTATGAAATGGTTTTAATGGAAATAACTCGTAAAGAAATCAATGACTTGGATTAGGGCTAGGGTACCATGGACACTTATCACCCTCAAGTTTCACTTTCCCCATACCAAGCTTAAAAATGGGATCATTGTATTCACAAGTAAAAAGTGTATCAACTTATTCATGACAATTAAATGTGGAACCGGTTATTATTTGAGCAAATTGCTTGTGGGCAAATTTGTCATTTATTCAAGTGTGAAGTATAAGAAGTGTAAAATCCAAAAATAAGGAAGCACGATTTTAATCCTAAGTAATCCTCTCATCCACTACTTGAAAAACCGCTCACAATTAATACAAGTCCGTTTCAAGAGTAATAAGTCATTCGCCTTATGTGTAAAATCCTCATGTCATGCTTTCATAAGTAGCTACACACTCGCTAAGGAAAGAAAAATAAAACTCACGCAATAATTTACATCCGCCATCTTTTTGAGACTTTGGATCTTCAACCCCGCAACCCGTCAAGGTAATATTGGATTGGAGCAATCTATTGAATCCCCGCAACCCGTCAAGGTAATATTGGAACTCAATAGTCACTATAATTAACACCACACTGCCCCTCTTGGGAGTCTTGTATTATTTTTTTTCTTTCTTTCTTTTTCTTTTCTTTTTCTTTTTTCTTCTAGCCACTCATTTTTTTTCATAAGCCGCTCTTATTTTTCTTTATTCATCACAAAGAAAGTTGAAAAGAATAAAAGTAAAAACACCCGCTAAATATTGAGCATGACATATGTCTAGTACACATAAAACATTCTAACTTAGAATCTTAAGACGTACTTATACCAACCATGAATGATTAGACAAAAATGCATAAGAGATTACAAACTGATTAATACCGTTCTTGATTATTTATTAACAATTATATACATGCGAAGAAAATAGAGGTAAAGAAGAGAATGGTTTAGCCACTAGTAATTATCATGAAGTTTATCTAGCCCTTTTACACTTGCTTCAACTCTATCATTTCCCATTCTCCACAAATTTAAAATCACAAAGAATGAAATTGGTGAATGCTTAGCCTAATAGACCAATTAAGGACTATATGGTTAAGGATACTAGCTAGAGAGTGCTAAGATAAGCAAACTCGGGTTGAGTCAAAATATCTATGGCGGACCTAATATGTCAAAGAAGTCTAAATTTGTTAAAACCATGTTTTATTATATTTTTTCCTTTTTATATATTTTTGATGAAACATAAAGAAGAAATATATACAATGCAAATGTGATATGCAAATTAAAAAAAAATGATTAATGAAAAATATGAATGCATATTTTTGGTGGCCAAAGTAGTTCAAAAATTTGAAAAATGTTTGAAAAATTAATTTTCTCAATTATCATGAAGTTAAGGCAATGGTCTAGGTAAGGTCACTTCGATAGAAGTCTCCCCTACACTTAAGATAAACATTGTCCTTAATGTTTAAAAGCATGGGAGTGAACTCCCCTACACTTATGACATTGATTACTTTGCTTAACTCAAGTTAAGGAAAAGACAACTAAAAGGTATTTATTTTAAGAACAAGTGTTTTAAATATCACGATAGCAAAAACTAATCGAAGTGAACCAGATACACGGGCCTCCTCCATAAGCTCCAAGCATGAAATGTGAGAGAGCAACCCTTGAAGCAAACACGAAAAGACGAAGAAAGGCACCCCTCCACTTCAACTCTACTATAACATCCTTTTAATTAAACCTAACCTATTGAAAAATCTACTCTACGTTTTCTAACCTAGTTATTCAATGCTTGATTTTTTTAACCCTAAGTCGCTAGCTCGACTCGGCCCCGAATTAGGTTGTCCTTGGGGAAACCATCATGGAGAGTAAAAGATTTACCCTCTTATGAAAAACTCTCCATGATAACGTAAAACAAGTTCTTAAGTACACAAAACCCCATAAGTATCCACCAGGATCAAATACATAATTGCCCTCCCAAGAATAGCACATCCCAAAAGTGGACTTCTTAATCAATGGTGAGGTGGGTGAGGTTTCTTTGTTTATGATTCTTTCCCTTAAGTGTCCCATAAGATGATAAGGTGATACTTTAAAATTTCCCACAAGTTTTCCTTTTAATGCATTATGTGGATACTGAGTTGGCTCAACATTCTCTATACCAGGATCAAAAATCTTTTGCTTCATGGGAAAATAACAAGTGGTGGGAGCCTTTGAAGATTCTCCTTGATACTTCACATCATGAGAGAAAGGGTGTGTAGTAGTAAGTGTCATCACACTTGTAGAGGAAACCACCATTTTTTTCTTGTTCTTAGAAAACTCCTCATAAAAAACATCCTCATATGGTGACATAAATAATCTCTCTAACTCAACATCCAAATGATACAAGTCACTATCATCTTGAAATTTCTCAAATATTGGTTCATCAAGTGAAAGCTCAAAGAGATTGTGTGAATTGGTTTGTAAGAAAGGTGGTGAAATAAGTGAAGCATTTTGGTTTTGAGGTGTTTCACAAGGTGTGTAAGAAGGAGTAATAAGTGAAGGTTCATGAGAAGGTTGAGTGGGAATGGAATCTCCATAAAGCAATCTTTCTATTTCACGAATATCCTCATCCCAATTAGAAGAAAATGTATCAACCACAATATCATCCCTCTTAAGATAAGCTTCAATCTCCTCATTAATCAACTCATCTTCACTAAGCATTCTTTCAATCTTTAGAACATCCTCTTCCCAATTTGAACTAGAGATATCAATCTCAATATCATCTCTCTTAAGATAATCTTCAATTTGTTTATCTATCAATTCATCCTCACTAAGTAATCTTTCAATCTCAAAAACCTTATCACTCTCATAAATGATAGAACCCTCATCATCATGATAGTCATCATAGATTGGTAGGTCAAGGATTGGTGTTTCAAAAGGTATCTCCTCAAAACTCAAGGTAGTATGATCATCAAATAATGGAAGCTCAAAAATGGAGAACTCATCATCACTATATTCATCATAAATTGGTGTATCAAAAAGAGGTGGTTCATCATAACTAGAATCCTCATTTGCTTCCTCATTTGTGTTGAAAATATGACTCAAATCTCCAAAATGAAATTGTTGGGGTTCATGAATACTCAATGAGGAAGTAATGGAAGCTATTGTCTCAACATAAGGAAGATCATATTCACCACTCTTACAAGCTTCATGAAAGTATTCATTACACACTTCATCAAGAATATCAACGTGATTCACCTCTTTATCAAGAATATCAACATGCTTAACCGTCTCGGGCTCATTGGATTTCTTAGACAATTTTCCCATGTTAAACACAATCTTTTGATCTTCCACCCTCATAATAAGTTCCCCCTCCGCCACATCAATAAGAGTACGACCCGTCCTTAAAAAGGGTCTACCAACAATAAGAGGAACTCTCGGGTCCATATCATAATCAACCACTACAAAATCCGTGGGAAAGGTAAACTTATCAACCCCTACAAACACATCCTCCGCTATGCCTACCGGATAAGCTATGGTACGGTTAGCTAACTCAAGTGTCATCCTAGTAGGTGTGAGCTCGGGAAGTGAAAGTCTTTTCCAAAGCGATAATGGCATGAGATTGATACTTGCCCTAAGATCCGCTAGTGCCATGCAATTTTCCACCCCAGGAAAATTACAAGGTATCAAGAAGCGCCCCGGATCTCCAAGTTTTGTTGGTAAGGTTTTAAGTAGCACGGCGGAACAATTTTCATTAAGGGATGTGTTGGGCAAATCAACCAATTTTTCCTTGTTTGAAAGTAAATCCTTGAACATCTTAGCAGACTTTGGCATATAAGTAAGAGCTTCCGCAAAGGATATGTTGATGTTGAGTTGCTTGAACATCCTTAAGAAATTTGAAACTTGGATATCATCCTTGTTTTTCGATTTATCCTTTCTCAATCTTGAAGGGTAACGAAGGTTTGGTTTTGGTGTAGGTGGAATAGGTGTTGTAGTGGAAGATTTCTCTTTGTTAGCTTCTTCATTGGGAGTTGTGGAAGGTAAAGGAGAAGTGGGAATAGGTTGAGAAGGTATGTTTGATTGGATAGGAGCATTTTGAGATGGTGAAGTAGATGTAGAAGGCTTGTCACAAGTAGGAACACAAATGGGTTGAACAATAGGAGGTTTAGGAGGTGAAGGATCATTTGTTGTTTTTCCACTCCTTGTTGTAATAGCATTGACATTTGCCCTTGGATTTGTTTGTGTGTTGGAAGGTAAAGCCCCTTGTGGTCTTTGATGTAATGCCATTAAAAGCCTATTGGTTTGTTCATCCACTATACGTTTCATTTGGTCATTCATTTTCTTTTCAATAGCTTGGAACCTCCTTTCATTCCCTTGATTCATTTTGTGAAAAATCTCAATTGTGTTATAATCTTATGGAACATTTCCTTGAAAACCTTGGGGTTGGAAAGGTGGTGGTTGAAATCCTTGATTAGGTGGATGAAAATTATTTCCTTGATCTTGAAAGGTGTTGGGTGCTTTGTAATTGTTCCCTTGGTAAGCATAACACTCCCCTTGATAGCCTTGAACCTTATCACATTGTTGGTAGGAATGGGGACCTCCACAAGTCTCACATGAAAGAGCAATAGTATTCACATCATTGGTGGAATTCTTGTTCAAAAAGAGTTCACAAAATTTCATGAGTGTGTTGGTCATAGTATCAAGCTTTTGAGAGATCATGTTTTCGATTTGAGGAGTAACACTCTCTTGCACCACATGGACTCTCTCATCAAATTGTGTGTTAGCTTGCACCATCCATTTGTTCTCAATAATGTCCCAAGCTTCTTGAAAGGACTTAGAGAAAATATTTCCACCCGCGGAAGAGTTGAGTGAATCTTGGTGGTGTGGTCTTAATCCGTTATAGAAAGTGTTGAGTTGGTGAACCTCATTGAATCCATGATTTGGACATTTCCTCAATAACTCCTTGAAATTTTCCCAAGCCTCACTAAATGTTTGATCATTCCTTTGTTGAAAACCAATAATTAATTTTCTCAAAGCCATAGTTCTTGATAGAGGAAAGAACTGGTTCAAAAACTTCTTCCTTAAATCCTCCCAAGTGAAGATGCTCATAGATGGTTGCCTATCATACCAATTTCTAGCAAGACCCTCTAAAGAGAATGGGAATAGGATCATCTTAATGGCATCAGGAGGGACCCCATTATACTTAAGTGTATCACAAAGTAACAAGAACCTCTTAATATGGTCGTGGGGGTCATCTATGGGTCTCCCTAAGAAGGGGATAGAAGAAACCAAAGTGATCATGTGCGTATTAAGCTCAAAAGTTTGTGCGTTTATTTTGGGTATAACGATGGCGTCAGCATTTCCCTCTACTTTCGATTGGAGAATCTCCATAATAGGACGTTGATCCATGGCTACAAAATGGTCGAATGTATATACAAGTGAAATGACGTCTAAAAGCTTTCTCGGGGAAGGAAGTGATACACCAAAGGTGGTATGTTTACATGTGTGCGAGTACACGTGTAAGTAAACACGAGGAATGAGGGAGTAGCCCTCGGTCGACTTTTGAGAGAGAAGAGATTATCTCCCTCGAGGTTCGATATGAAATATCCACAAGAAAGTATATATAAAATTACTACTTGGGTGCAAGACCCCCAATAAAGCCTTCCTTCTTAGAATACGCACTAGTGAACGGGGGGTTAGGTGGCGCGAAGCACTTAAGTACCTATTGACCCTTAGATGGCATTTTATAGCACATCGCCAATCTATTCACTTTGTAGTTTGTATTCTTCGAATTATTGCCAATTGGAAGTATTTATCTATTCTTGCTTAATTAAATTGGATCGATACGCGTGTCAAGGACCGGAACGCCCCTCAACACGGTGTATTGCCTCGGCAATAATTATGGAAGATATGTGTATTGGTTGTTCGTATATGTATACGTATTTACATATAATAATATAGAGAAAATATTTTTGTATTTATTTGATTTTTTAAGAAAACTACTATATGTACGTAAAAAGCGATGAAAACCAATAATATATATGATATGTGATGTATTAAGACTAATGTTGATACTTGCATGAATGCAAGATGAACTGATCACAAAGTATCTAAGTGAAAGTCATTAGAATACTATATACTTGATCATCGTTTACGGATTTTAGCTAAGAAGATTAGTGTTCAGTTTATATACTAATGCTTATTTTGATTGCGATGGTACTCAATACTAGTGATAGTAGGATTTCATCTTCAATGATAATACTACTACCTAGACGTGCTTGATGAAAAGCATTGTTGCACTACTCGTTAGTAAAATAAGAATACTTTACAGTTTGGGAAGCTGTTAAGAAGATTGTCTTAAATAGGTGTTCTACTTGCTTCAAACAACCTATGTAATGTACTATGGCGATGCTAGTATTACTTTATTAGCACTTGAGCACACATATACAAAATGACAATCATCGTATTATTCAAAATCTTCACTATTTGTGAGTTTCTGAAATAAGTATTCTCAAAGTTCACTCAGATGACAACTCAACAGGTCCTTGTGTAAATTCAATGTCTTGTAGTCAAGCATGTTCATCATGGTTGGAACATTGGAATTTGACCTTAGAGTAGTCTCATGTATATCTGTTTTTTTAGTATTTGGATAATGGAACGTTAAGCAGTTTTACTAAATAATGAATTGATATACTTGGTAGATCGTCTTCATTTGTACTACTGTGTTCTATATTAGCATGTTTAATCCATGAATAATTTACTTAGTCTAAATTATCCATTGTCAGTTGACGATACGGGAGTATTGTCAAATTAAGACAGATGTGAGTTGGTCATATTCATTAGGAATGAATATTAATTCATGATGCCGCCAAACTCATATGTGTTCATTGGATGAACATTGGATTGACCTAACCTATGAGAATTCACTACATGGATCGTCGTCAATAGTGAATCTCACAAGTGGTTAAATATCTCATCCTTAGACTTGAGATGTAAGTAGGTTTTGTATGTGTGGAATGTCAATCTTTGATATGGTTAAACGCTGTCCTGAACAAGGCTGTTATAAAGACCATTTTCAAGGGCGATGTGAAACACATGAACGATACGTGCAGTCAAAATAGGATTTGTTCCTCCACTTGTATTAGAGTTAGATACTACTGGGCCCCTTAATATTTCGTTTTTTAGTGTAGTTGTCTTCTCAGCTCGATTCGAATTGATATAACAATTTTTAAGCTTGACTTGATTGTTTTTGGTGAATAATAGTTGATTTGGAATCTAAGCTACTTTGACAATTTTGACAACTAAAACTCCTAAAAATGTAAAATAATACATATACGTACTACGTTACAACAAGTTGCACATACCACATTTAAATGCACTAATTGTAAAATGGAAAATCAAATTTAAACTACAAATGAAGATAACAAACTAACTAATTCTTGTAACAAGAAATAACAAAACATAACAAATTGCACTCTAACAAATTTAACAAACTAACCAATTAGAAAAAAGTAACAAAATGACAACTAACTATTTTTACTAAATTCTAACAAAATTTTAACAACTAATTTCTTATAAAAATCTATCAAAATTAAACTAACAATTTTTATAAAAATGAAATGACAAAAGTACCTAAATCTATATTTTTATAAAATTCTAAATTCTCTCTTTAAAAAAACACTTTGAATTATACTAAACAAATTTAATACGACTAATCTTTCTTTTAATTGGTAATTAGCAGTAAGATTGGCCCAAGCTGAGCCCAGCTAACTAATTGTCCACTAACCAGTAACAAGTAATCTTTCAATTAAAAAAACGTGAACTTTAAAAAAGGTTTAAGCTAAGAAATTCGAAAATAATAACATGAGCTTAACCTGGGCATCCGTAGGGGAGTCCGTTGTTGTCGAAGCTTAGCGCTGAGCTAGCTTTAAACGAAAACCAAACACCAAAAATCTTGATGCGATATCAAAATCTGCTGAAATGAACTCGAACTTGAATCAAAACAAAGCCGACATCGACATCGTCTTCTCGAACTAATATCGAACTTATCTACTGCTACGTTTCTTCTACTACTTAGACACTATCTCAAACTACTCCTTATCCCCATGAACAGAATCAATAGTCGCGAAATCATGCAAAGAAATCGTGGTGCTCGTAACAGAAAAAACTCGAATCAAACTCTAACAAAATCTAAATGTACATCTATGGATCTCCAAAACTAATCACCAAATCGTCATTTGAAACACCAATTTTAACTCCGTATCACCAAATTCTGCAATCCTCTATAACCTGATTCTGATACTTGTTGACATCAAAAACAGTAACACGTATCTGAAACCTCTCGGCTACAAGAAAAATCCATCTTTTGTTGCAACTAATCTAAACAGCTCCTTTCTGAGTTACTCGACGTAATCACGAATCACCACAACAGCTTCTATTAGTTACTTCTTGATCCAACTGTCACCAAAAGAACACAGCTTCTTGAACTCGAACCAAAAAGACTGATGTCGAAATCGAAATTTTGAACTAATAAACGATCTCATTAAGATATCGATTACAATAGCTTCAATACTCGAACATAACGGCTGAGCCTCTACTCCTCGCTACTTTTTGCAACGCTAACAAACTGCTTCTACTGTAACACTAATCCTTCGATGTACTGTTATCATAAGTAACTTGTGAAAGAACTCAAACCGGACTAATTTCGATATCAAAACCGATATCGAATCTAACCAAAATTGAATTCGAACTGATATCGATTAAAAATGAAACTATGCTGCTACTACAATCGTTATCTCAACTGCTAATGATCACGATAACAACTTCTATCAATCTCTTTGATTCAAGAGAAACAGTAACATCAAGTAGAGTAAAATATGGACATAATTTTGATGAAAGAAGAAGTGAAATGAACTTTTATTGATCGTGAAAGAAAATTGGTTACAAAACGGTTATGAAAACCGTAACTAACTAACTAATTCTATATGTGTGTGTATGTGAGTAAACACACAGTTAAGATTGAAGGGAGAAATGGATTGTGAGTTACTACTAAATGTGTGTGAAATTACACACTTAAGTCTACGCTACAAATGAAAAGAAAATACAGTATTTATAGGCGAAATGCATGCATGGTTGATGAAATGTTTTGGCCAGTAAAATCCTGCCACGTGGCACAAGTTGATAGGAGTAGAGCATGTTTGATCCGGATCAAGAAAGCTGTGACTTGTGATTGGTTGTTGGATATTAAAATGGGATTTGTAAAATGAGTATTAATGAGCCCTTTTCAATCATTGCCCATTAATTGTGATATCCGCTTTAATGGCTGATGATTAGCACTCGCAAATTCATGGCTGTTAAAGTTTGATCCATGTGAGTTCAATGGAGCCTTTTGATTGGTTAACAAGTGATCACATGGATCACTTCTTTCTAAATATGCCAAAATCTGTTGGCAGATTTTGGCACTTTGTACTAGACTTGATTTAACTTTGATCTTTTGTCAATATAGGCCCACGATCTTCAATAAGCGGCAACTTCAGTCCCTAAAGTTCATATAATTGGCAAGTAAAATCCTTGAAAGCTTCTTTTGTCCTTTTCTTCGTCTTTTCGTCAAATAAAACCTTGAAAACGCGTCTTTGTTCCAAAATGTATCTTTTTACCTGAAAAACACAAAAACACAAATACACGCGTAATTATGATAATTTACAGTTTAATATAAGGTATTTGACTGTGTTTTGAGTGGTATTTGGATCATTATTGATGAGTGTTTTCACACTTATCAACTCCCCTCCACTTGACCATTGCCATGACCTCATGCAATGCAGCATTTTAAAACACCAAGTTACACTTTTCTCATAATTAACCAACCTTGGCCATTTTATGATTTGATAAACTATACTATACTAAATGATGAATGATTTTGAATATTTACAATGCAATGCTAGGAAAACACTTTTATTAATATATTTTTGATTTTTTTATGAAATGGTTTTAATGGAAATAACTCGTAAAGAAATCAATGACTTGGATTAGGGCTAGGGTACCATGGACACTTATCACCCTCAAGTTTCACTTTCCCCATACCAAGCTTAAAAATGGGATCATTGTATTCACAAGTAAAAAGTGTATCAACTTATTCATGACAATTAAATGTTGAACCGGTTATTATTTGAGCAAATTGCTTGTGGGCAAATTTTTCATTTATTCAAGTGTGAAGTATAAGAAGTGTAAAATCCAAAAATAAGGAAGCACGGTTTTAATCCTAAGTAATCCTCTCATCCATTACTTGAAAAACCGCTCACAATTAATACAAGTCCGTTTCAAGAGTAATAAGTCATTCGCCTTATGTGTAAAATCCTCATGTCATGCTTTCATAAGTAGCTACACACTCGCTAAGGAAAGAAAAATAAAACTCACGCAATAATTTACATCCGCCATCTTTTTGAGACTTTGGATCTTCAACCCCGCAACCCGTCAAGGTAATATTGGATTGGAGCAATCTATTGAATCCCCGCAACCCGTCAAGGTAATATTGGGACCTGTTAGAGTATGCTCGTGTCATAATAATTAATTATATGGCTAGACACATGTGAGCCTATGGGGTCACACACATATACACAGAGGTACCATTTAATATGACGTATATATTGTATTTACGTTATATATATAATCTACAAACCACAAGAGATAAGGTTAGAAAAACCAAGGTGGTCAAGTGTAACTATCAAAGTAATTAGTGCTAATTGATGTAGTCATTACGACTAATCAATTAACATAAATATAGATATGTTACAACTTTTCCTATCTTTTTTTTGAAAGAAAATATACGTCCATTTTCATAGACAAAGATGGGGTTGTATGTTTTTCTTGATAAGCCTTTTATTAAATAGTTTAAGGCTTGTTGATGAATTACGGGTTATAGACTATCATCTATTTGGTATACAAGGACGTGTAGTGTATTTTTACATAGAGGTGTTCTACTTTGGTCACTTGGATTTCTTGGTTAGATCATGTGTTGGTAATGGTCTCCGTTTGTTCTTACCGAATCACGCTACAAAGGTATACTTTTATCTCCCTTTTTATTGATTAATCATATGACTATATGGATCCGTTAATAAGTGATCTTTCCGCTGCGTTTATTATTTATTCATAACATTTTTATATGGATAATCACCTATAAACCCAATGGTAGACTTATGCTTCAATCCATTGAAAAAGGTCCACTAGATTGGGGAGAAGTTACTGTCAACAATGTGACGCGGAAAAGGTTGTATCATGAGTTACCGGATGCTAACAAACTCATTGCCGATGCTGATGAAAGGGCCGTTCAGACAATACTTCAAGCCCTTCCAACCGATATCTATAGAATGGTAAGTGAACACATAGTGGCAAAGGATCTTTGTGATCGATTAGTTGTTTTGTTACAAGGGACCTCTCTAACTAAGCAAGAACGAGAGTGTCAATTGTATGACCTGTTTGATAGGTTTACATACATTCTAGGGGAAACTCTTCACGATTACTTCTGGCGTTTCACTACTTTGATGAATGATATGAACGTGTATAATCTAATGATTGCTCAGTATCAACTAAACACAAAGTTCTTGAACAAGTTACCCCAAAATGGAGACAATATGTCACCGATGTTAAGATGATTCGAGATTTGCACAAGTCAAATTTAGATCAACTCTATGCTTTCTTGCAACAACACGAGAAGCACGTGATCCAAAAACGCATCTCTCAGGTATCTTATCAAGAACCATTGGCATTAATGGCAAATCATCCAATATTGTCATATCACAACTCTCCGTTTGCTTTGGGACACCAATCTTCCTATCAGCCATTGTATCAAACACCAAGCTTCCCACAGTATTCGATCTTGCCACAACCGCCTACATCTTATCACTAACAATACAAGTAACCAACAATATCATCACAAGGAGATTCACATCAGTTACCTTATGTTGCACAACAGTATTCACCGTATCAACCTCCAACAAACCCTGCCATCACCTATCAACAACTTGAGGCTCCTTAACCCCATTACTCACAACATGTTAGCGTTCCCTCAAATCAACTTGTAGCTCAATCAGCACCAGCATTCTATTGTGATGATTAGATTCCTGTCCCTGAGTTTAGACAAGGGGATAATCCTACTGATATACTTGCTCAAATGTCTGCTTATCTCACTCAAACATTGAACAAACGAGGTTACAAAGGACCAGCTCCAACAAACAATCAGTTAAGGAACTCTTCTAACTCTCGACAACAAGCTACAATTCAAGATGGAAGAGTAATGGTGCAACCACTTCAGGGGAGACCACAGTCATCTAATGCTGGTGCACGTCCATCTAACACTGCTGCTACAAGGGGTAATAACACTGGCAAAATGAAGATGATTATATGTTATAACTGCAAAGGGGAAGGGCACATGGCTCGAGAGTGTAACACATGGTTATGTAGAATATCTACTTGGTGAATGCTCAAGCCCAAGGACGTGAGCTCGATGAAGAAGAGTTAGCATTTCTCGCAGATCCGGGAGTTGCGGATACTGACGGTCTCACAGCAGCCATCACCAACAATGCCGCATATCAATGTGATTATCTGGATGCATACCACTCTGACTGTGATGATCTCAATACCGCCAAGGCAGCTCTCATGGCAAATCTTTCACTTTATGGAGCTGACACAATTTCTGAGGTACCAAATACTGCCACGGATACTAGTATTGTACCTTATCAAGTTGAGCAAGTGTCTGAGTATCCGGAACAGCCTCCAGTGGTTAGTAACTCAAACGAGGAGACAAACAATGATAGCAATATCAATGCAAGTCCCCAGACTTGAGTGAACCACAACCGGGAGCTATTACGACTACAAGTTCGTTTGCTCAACCCGATTTTGTTATGGTGTCGGCATTTATGCTTAGCCAAATGAATAATGCGGTCCTTGAAACCCTCAGTGTTAATCAGACTTTATCTGCCGAGCTTGCTTTGCATAAGGAAAAGGTTAAAACCTTGGAATTAACTCCAGTGACCACTACCTTAACCAATCCTGAATTTGATAGGTTTAGGAAAGTCCAAATGGATAATTTGCTAGAAATTGAGAGATTAAGAGCAAATCTTTCGAAAGAACTTAAAGAAAAAGAGTCAGTCGTTAATAATTTTCAAAAACTACAAATGGATTTCGAAATTCTCGAGTCTAAAAGGGTTGAAACGGAAATTAAGGCGTATGAGAAAGTTAAAAAGACTGAAATTTTGCTTTTAAAACAATACTCTGCTTCACATTTCATACACTTGTTTCATTCTTCTTTACAAGAGTTCAATCTATCGCGTCTAATAGACCTACCACCTAACCCGGGGTATGCAAAGCAAGCATTTAACCATAACCCACGACTTTATGATGCAACAAAGTTAGGATTGGTCTTAGATCCGATTGTGTTTTTAAATGAATCTGAGAGCATGTCGCTACATGAAGATAATCGGTCAAAAGTAACTTTTACATATCCTGAGTATCATTATGCACAACTCAATGCAACATATGCAAAAATAGATCTTAGAACTCGCTTTAATATTCAAAAGTAAATTATCCATACACCAGCTTACATGCCTACTAGAGAAAGCCTTAGTATACTTCCTACACTTGATAATTCGGACGAACCTAAGGATATTCCTAAGAATCTTCCACCGGTAAGTACGGTATTGCTAAGCTTGGAAGAGATTCAGCGATACCTGACCGGATTTGACAAGGTCATCCTGGAATGTACGACTTCAACGGCTCAAACTGTTGGAGAATGGGCTTTCGAACACATGAAAACGGTGTTTGAGAAAGAGATCGTTCTGTTTGTAGACAATATTAAAGAGGGATTTTACGATCTTGCGGAAAATCTTAGTTTTGAAATGGGTGAAGTTCGAAAAGTTTTATGTGAAATGGATGATGCTTATGAACAACATTTAATTGAGAAAGAAAAGATTTTGTCCAAATATTACCGATTCTTAGAACATATAGTGTCTCTCAAAGTGATGCAAGTTGTTACTACTGAATTTGCTTTTGTGATGACATCTGCTATGAACAAATGTGATGATGTGCATGATTTATCTGTGAATATTATTGAACCTGTGAATAATGTAGATAATCATTCTTGTCATGAATCTAACGCTGAATTTTTAAAGCTTCAAGATTCTTATAACTCACTTTCAAAACGTTTTGATGAGCTTCAACAACATTGTATATCTCTTGAAATTGAAAATCAATCTAAAAATGAATCGCTTTCAAAAACAAATGATTGTGAAAACTCCGTTGAGACTAGTGACAAGATGATTCAGGTGGTTCAGGCATTGGAGGAAGAAATTATGAGACTTAAGAGAGAATCCGTAGCAGAGAAATTGGAACTAGAGGCTGCAAAGATTAAAAATCATGCCCTAGAAGATAGAATTAATTCTATGCTAGGGGAGTTTGATAAAGTAAAGCAGGGTTTTTCATAAATTTATGGTTCGTTAGAAGATCGCTTCGCTTTTAATGCGGCAGAGCAAAAGTCACTCCTTGACCAACTGAACCATAAGTGTGAGGAAATCTCTGACTTAAATATTAAACTCATAGACAAAAACATGGTTTTGGCTGAATTAAAGGAGACACTTCAACTCAAAGGACAAGAAGTTGTTGATAATATGGCTACAATCTCTGCCCGACCTCTAGTGCTCCAAAAACTAACAAGGTGATGATCACTAAGAACCCATACCATAAGAATAATCCACTATCATATAAGTCCTATATGGAGCACGCAGTTCAGTATGCGAAATTTGCTAGGGAAGAGTTAGATGATCTCTGTGAACTTGAACCTAGGAATAGTCACTATTACCATGCTCACAATTTCATTGAGAGGGTACAACAATGCTTAGAGCACTTAAAGTACATAGGACTACAGGGTTCTGCACCACTTAAACAACAAACCACCACCATTGCCATTACTCCATTCAATAAGAATCCAGGATCTAAGCCTATATTAAACACACCCATCAAGGCTCAGTCACAATTTGTCACTAATGTTCCCATGGCTTCTATAGGAGTAATTATGTCTACTAAGGCTAAAGGATCTCAAGACAAGAAAGCTAGGATCAAGCCTTCCACTAGTAGGACTGCCAAGAAGAAAGTAGAAGTTCACCCAAGGAATGTTATTTCAGTTTCAAATAAAAAGAATCATGTATCTAAGACAAAAGGATATGCCTCTGTGTAGAAGCCTAACCAAAATGTGAATTCGAATTTGCGATGTTGGAATTGTAATGAATGCATGTTTTCTTAGCGTCATGATTTATGCCTTGTTTATCACGTGAATGAAATGTATGCAATTAGGAACAATCTTGAATGGATTCCAACGGGGAAGAAATTCACCCAAGTTGGTTGGCAATGGCAACCCACTGGTAGGACCTTCACTGCTAATGGAACTCGTGCCCTTTAACTAGGATCACATCAACGAAAGTTAGGTCTCATCGTCCTTTAAATAGGAACACTAGCACTAAAAAGCGCCCTTTAACTAGGTCTTCCCCCACTATTGTGCCTACTAGTGAAGAAGTACCTCAGGATCTTAGACAACTAGAATCTAAGCCGGCATTTAGGAAGCAAATTTGGAAGCCTAAGAATTCTTTGGTTAGCAAATCTAAGATAAATATATCTGTACCTGCTAACACAGAGGAACTACTAGATTCCGATACATCGTCTTTGTCTGGTGATATTTTCAGGTGGTCCAAATCATCCTCTGGTACTTGGACTCTGGATGCTCAAAGCATATGACCGGAGATCGCTCGATGCTTAGAAATTTCGTCAGCAAGTTTCTAGGAACGGTTAAATTCGGCAACGATCATATTGCGAAGATCATGGGTTATGGTGAATACCAAATTGGGAATGTTACGATTTCAAGGGTATATTATGTGGAGGGACTTGGTCACAATTTATTTTCAGTGGGACAATTTTGCGATTCAAACCTTTAGGTTGCTTTTCGACAACATACTTGCTTTATTCGCGATCTTGCAGGAAATGATTTGTTAAAGGGTTCTCGAGGAGATAATCTCTACATACTGTCCATTCAAAACATGATGGCCGCCTCTCCTGTATGCCTTCTTTCCAAAGCATCTAAGACCAAGTCATGGTTGTGGCATCGTCGATTATCTCATCTTAACTTTGATGCTATAAACCATTTGGCAAAAAACGAACTTGTTCATGGTCTTCCAAAACTTAAGTTCGACAAGGATCATTTATGTTCCGCGTGTTCTTTGGGTAAAAGCACCAAGAAATCATACAAACCTAAAGCTGAAGACACCAACCAAGAACCACTGTATCTTTTACACATGCATCTTTGCGAGCCAATGCGTACGGCTAGTGTGAGTGGTAGAAAATACATCCTCGTCATGGTGGATGATTTTTCAAGGTTTACATGGGTAAAATTTGTAGTATCCAAGGATCAAGCACCAAAGTATATTATTACTTTCTTAAAAATGATCCAAGTACGTCTTAATGCTACTGTTCGTTGCATTCACACTGATAATGCAAATGAGTTCGTTAATCAAACTCTACGAGACTATTATGAAAAGGTAGGTATTTCACATGAAATTTCTGTTGCTCGCACTCCACAACAAAACGGTGTCATGGAAAGATGTAACCGTACACTAATGGAAGCTGCTAGAACTATGTTGCTTTATGAGAATGCTCCTTTATTCTTATGGGATGAAGTAGTGGCAACCGCATGTTATACCCAAAACCGCTCCATCATTCGTAAACGCCATGGTAAAACTCCATATGAGCTACTTCATGGACACAAACCCGATATTTCATTTCTTCATGTGTTTGGTGCACTGTGTTATCCAAATACAAATAGTGAGAATTTGGGCAAACTTCAACCGAAGGCTGATATTGGAATTTTCATTGGTTACTCACCTGCAAAGAAAGCTTTCCGAATTTATAATCTTTGTCTTGGCAAGATAGTAGAAACTTTGGATGCCGATTTTAATGAGCTGACAACGATGGCTTCTGAGCAACACAGCTCTGAACCCGCATTACATGAGATGGGAACCGATACGATTAGTTCCGGATTAACTCCCAACAATCCTACTTCTCCATCATTTATACCACCTAAAAGGCCCGAGTGGGATGAGTTATTTCAACCTATGTTTGATGATTTCTTTGATCCACCTAGTAATGATTCTCCAGCACCTGCAGCAGTAGCTCCGATTCCTGAAGTTGTTGCTCAAGATAATGGAAATCAGTCCGAGACATCTACTGTTACTATTGAACCAGATGTCCCATCCCCCACCAATTCACAAACTACACCCGAATCATTACCCCCACTTATTCCTAAAGATGTTGAAGAGGATCACTATGATAATGATTTAGAATTTGCTCACTTACAAGAGCTTCCTTTCTTTGGTTCAAAAATACCTGAAAACCCTAACGGTGCGTCTACCTCAGAGGAAGCTCCTGCAATCATTCACTCCCGACCACCACGGATTGAAACTCACAACACAAAATGGACAAAGGATCACCCAATCCGCAATATTATTGGTGACATCAATCGACTAGTCTTAACACACCACCAACTCCAAGAACATGCATTACATTGCTACTTTGATGCATTTCTTTCCGATACTGAACCAAAAAATTGGCAACAAGCCATGACAAAATCATCTTGGATTGAAGCCATGCAAGAAGAACTTAATGAATTTCAACGTCTTGATGTGTGGGAATTTGTTCCTTTACCCAACAACGTTGAAATCCTTACATTGTTGTGGGTATATAAGGTTAAACTCGATGAGTTAGGTGGAGTGCTGAAGAACAAAGCTAGATTGGTTCCTAGAGGTTACAAACAAGCTTTGGGTATTGAATTTGAAGAATCCTTTGCTCCTGTGGCACGATTGGAGGCAATTAGACTATTCCTTGCTTATGCTGCTCACATGAACATTATCGTCTACCAAATGGATGTTAAGACGGCATTTCTTAATGGTGAATTAAGGGAAGATGTCGACGTAAGCCAGCCGAATGGATTCGTCAACTCGGAGTATCCTAATCACGTGTACAAGCTCAAGAAGGCTCTTTATGGGTTGAAACAAGCTCCACGCGCGTGGTACGATCTTCTATCGTCGTATCTCATCTCGAAAGGCTTCTCCAAAGGCAAAGTGGACCCAACATTATTTATTCTCAAGGAAGACAACAACATGATACTTGTACAAATTTATGATGACGATATAATATTTGCTGCCACTACTCAAAGACTGTCTGACCATTTTGAAAAAATTATGTCCACACGTTTTAAGATGTCGATGATGGGAAAATTTTCATTTTTCTTAGGGTTACAAGTTTCTCAAAATCCCATAGGCATCTTCATTAATCAATCCAAATTTGCTCTTGAATCACTAAAGAAGTATCACTTTGAAAATTGTGACCCCGTGGATACTCCAATGGTGGAGAGATCCAAGTTAGATGAAGATAAGGAAGGCATAGCTGTCGATCCTAAAATTTACCGTGGAATGATCGGCACCCTTCTCTATCTGACTGCTAGCAGGCCTGATTTGCAATTTGCTATATGCATGTGTGCCCGGTATCAGGCTCGGCCTACCGAAAAGCACTTACATGTTGTGAAAAGAATCTTTCGGTATCTTAAAGGAACACTTAATCGTGGTATGTGGTATCCGAAGTATTCCTCTATTGCACTAATCTCATATGCAGATGCGGATTATGCTGGGTGTCAAGATACTAGACGTAGCACTTCTGGCAGTGTGCTACTTCTTGGAGATAGACTTGTTAGTTGGGCATCTAAAAGGCAGAAAAGCGTTGCGATATCAAGTACAGAGGCTGAATACATTGTTATGTCCGGTTGTTCTGCTCAAGTTCTTTGGATGAGATCACAATTAACTGACTACGGTCTTGGCTTCAACAAAATCCCGATGTACTGTGATAACAAAAGTGCAATTGCTCTGTGCTACAACTACGTTAAACATTCCTGGGCAAAGCACATTGACATATGCTACCACTTCATCAAAGATCAAGTGGAAAATAGAGTGATCGAACTGTATTTTGTCAACACTGAGTATCAGCTGGCATATATATTCACAAAGGCATTAGATCGAGGACGTATCGAGTTTTTGATCGAAAAGCTAGGCATGAAATCATTCTCACCAGCGACACTTAAGGAGTTGGCGGAAGAATCTGGAGAATAGTGGTGGTAAACTATTCCAGAGTATCCTTTGATCGTGATCTTGTATATTATCGTATATATTTAAACCACCAAAAAGAAAAATACAAAAATATAGAACATACAAAAATCATAAAAAATATAAAATCAAGAAAATCCAAAAATATTTTTCATTTTAAATCGGGCATGTCTTTTAGTACGGTAATATTTACGGCCTTAGAAATGTCGATTAAAATTTACACGGCACCATAAATAGAGTCCATATAGAAGTTGTACATATTTTAAAACATGCCCATATGGCTTGTAGTTATTTCAGACTGCAACCCTTTTTCGTATTAAAGTCACGTATTTCGTTTGAAAACGTTGGCTCACAACGGGAATTAATTTTCTCGGGCAAGGTTTACTTAAAAACCTTGTAAGGGATCAAGTTTACTTTATAACTTGGTCTAACACAAATTTGTGTACGTTTCAGTGCACTTATTTTGTAAAAATAACAGAAATCTTATTGCCACCAGAATCGTTCCAAACAATCACTAAACCAGAAAATGTCTTCATGGATATCTGCTTCTTTAAAATCATTGACTACATCTCTTTAAATAGAAAACGGGTCTGTGTTTAAGGGGGAGCAAATATTAAATCTTATTGGAAATAAAATTGGTCTTCAAAAAGGGTTTTCAGAAAATATAAACCGATCATTCTCATCATTATATGCTTTGTGTGCTTTATGTGGTATATGGTTTGACGTATAGGTTGTTTGCAATTAGGCGTTACGTGTAAGTGTTCGTGCTTGTGTGCGGGTTGGTACTTCATTAGGTCATTCGGTTAATCCTAGTGTTCTTAACAAACCTTACTAACTGGGGGACTGCTATTGCAATATTTGCAATTTGGGGGGTCTCATGTGTTATTTGCAATATTTGTAATTGGTCTTCAAATTTGGGTTGGTACCTCGTTAAGTCATTCGGTTAATCCTAGTGTTCTTAACAAACCTTACTAACTGGAATGCAAAGAAAAGGTTAGCTTACAATCACTTCCATCGTCCAAAGAAAGGTTCTTATATTGTTTCAACTCAAAAAATTTAAAGCATTTAGGGAGCAACTACTCAGTCTGTATTCGGTTATGATTACTTGAATGTAATCGTGTTCAAATGTACTGATGAAAAGGAATACAGAATTGACGAAAGTGATCTTCAGTACCTTCGCCTTGAAGACATCGAAGATCTTCTGTTGTTATTGGCTCAGAAAAAAGTTGACCATTTACTACCTGAGATAGTCATTGCGTTGAGCTCCAACCTTCGTCAATATGCAAGAATCGTCATTCAAAACCGGGTGGAAGATTTTCAACTTGGAGTGGAGAGCTATCAAAAGCAGCTAAACTTGCAACATCCTGATACAACTCCGCTCAGTAATTTCCACAAAAACAAGAAGCCTTACATGGGAACCACGACACCGGAAGCAGGGATATTTTATCCGAATGAGACTGGCGTCATGCAGTTTATGCGATTCTCCAAACTGCACAAATTCAGCGATGGTACGCTCTGTAACACCCCCAAATATACACAGATTAATACAGCGAAAGACTCGTTGGTGTTACGGGATAACACATTACTCACATCATAGACAACGCCTAAAAATCGCGTCGTTTAATAATAAAGCATTTCCATTCATAAATATCAGATTTACATAGGTCCCAAGTCATAGTATTTCATACAATTTTACAAAGCATTTGAATGGAAATTTTTATTTAAGTGTGGGCCATGAATTCTTGTCGTCTTCCCAAGAATTATCTTCAAGTACCTGAGATAAAACATGCTAAAAGAAAAGGTCAGCGAAAACGCCGAGTGAATTCATAGAGTTTAATAAAATGAGTAATATATCATCGGTATATAATTATTACCGAAAATCATTTTGTACGAATCTTTGTAATAGGCCATAAAATAGCCAAATTCATTTTATACAAATCCTTATCAAAAATCATAATATAGGCTTTTGCCTTCAAAATCATTATACGAACCATTGTCGTAAAAACATCATACAATACGTTTTATAATGTTGTATAGAGTTAAATAAAAACCGTTATATATATATGGTTATGTAAAACTAAAACACGAACATAATATCACTAATAAGACCCTGTATTGCTAGTCAGGCAATATATCGTAATTCAGTGTGTATAGCAGTATTTCGTTATTTGGATTATTATAAGCCGCATGACATTGTTACCTTACTATACCAAACAACAGGTAGCTAACCCGAAACTCAATTTTCCCATCTAAGTTAGCGTGTTGTCACAAAAATCACGCTATGGAAATCTTCTCATACATAAATGCGCTTACCAATCAATGTGGCACGACGGGGATCAACCGTCAAGGTGCGAACTGGGGTGATCATCCCCAAATAGTACTATTATATGCATAAGCGTCTACCAAATCCCGGTATTTCACAATTCATGCTAATGGGACTTTTAGTGACATAACCTAACTTTAATAATTCATTTCATTTTATTTTTCGGGTCATATAATCGTTCATCGGGTCATATAATCATTCGGGTCCAAATCAATAAACAAATAATCGGGACAAATGTTGTCCTATTTTATCAAAACTAACATGTTATCTCCCTCGCGGGTTTATAAAACATTTCATAAAAACATTTAAAAGAGTGCGAGGCTATGAACTCACTTTGATTGGGAAAGGCGGTTATCGGCGATTTGGATGTACGGTACGTGGCTTCAATCACGGAAACCTAGACAAATAATACTCGTCTTAGACTCTTGTCCAATGACTTTATAAAAACAATAACTATGTATATATATGATGATTTTATAAATATGATGATTATCAAGTGGGATTGTACATCTTTATTTACTCATTATAGTGGCATGTGTTGGTAAATTTTCATACTAGTTTCACTAGTTTAACTTCTTTACTTGTCAAGGCCCAATAAGCCCGTTATAAGCTCATTACCTTATATTAGTCCATTTTATACTTTTAACATCAGCCCTATGCTTACATGTTGGGCCCAAGTGGGTTAAGCCCAGTAAGCAAGTTCATTAGTGTTTAGCCAAATTAGTTGGATTAATAGTCCAATAAGGCTAATTTGGCCCGTTAATGTCCATATGTTCTAAAGCTCGGGTTTTATCGGTTTTTACTTGTAATATGTACTTATATATCAGTATATTAGTTATAAAAAGTTTACATTAGACGGGTCCGACCATCTAGGTTTTAATTGACGAAAACATTAATTTTACGGTTTTAGCTGGAAAGACGTAAAATCATGTTTATAGTTTTATAACTTATAAAACTTATCAAATTGTCATTTTTATAAAATGGTAAATTTATTTATTAATGTATATACTTATATAAATGTAATATATAAGTTAGTGGGTTTTAAGTTTACATTTTATATATTATTTATTTGAGTTCTACAAGAATATAGAAGCTCGTTTTTTGACACCATAAACTACATGATATGTGCTATAATTAACTTAGTTTTAGCTACTGCTCAATCCAACTATAAATGTTCCTAACAGTCCGTCCAAAACAGACTACTTCGATTTGCACTTCAATTTTGTTTTGATCATATCTCACTCATTATAAAGATTCCATTGTATGGCCAACTCTCACATGTGTACAAGTCTCAATACTTACTGTATATCAATTTATCTAAATCATTTTATCAGTTTAACATATGGTTGTTTACTGTTTTTATACAGCCTACTAAATTAAGTAAGATTTTAACATCTTTACATGTAGATTTTAGTCTTTTTAACCAAATCTATCAACACAAAATCCCCACATAATATTTTGATTATCATTCATCATCATATACATATACATTTATAAAGAAAATACATGAATACATATTCAAAACAATAGGGTGATAGAAAGAAATTGATCTCTATACCAATCTATATGATGGAAAGGATAAGATTTTGGATGAACAAGGCTTGATTTTGACACGAAACCTTATGAACTTAGCAAGACCACTTTGAGATCACCAAGAGTATGATGACTTCTTCAATAATCAGCCCTAAACCTTCTTGAAAATCAGCCCAAAGACCTCCATGAGAACTCCTTTTTATATGTTAAAATCACCTCCAATCTTCATCTTTTTAAGTGGCTTTCAACATATGTGAATTATAGTTGAAGTTCATGGCTAGAATTTTTGATGGAAATGGTGATTTTGTGAAGGTGTTGGACATTCATAGAGAGCAAAGAAGAGATAAAAATGGTGGTTTGCATGAGTGTTATGTGAGAGAATGGTTTTAGTTAGTAGTTTTAAGGTGTGGATGGTTTTGGTGCAAGACTAAGGACATGTGTCCTTAGTTAGCTTAACAATTTGACACACATGAGGTGTGTTGTTGAAGCTTAAACCATCCCATATTGGGGGTGGGGAAACACTTGTTTTGTCTCATCCCCAATTATTTATGGGTACTCCTCGATTCTAGTTTCCTCGATTTGCGTGTCCTCGGGTCATTTTACGAAAAAAATGTTTTTATAAATTATGAATCAGCGACACAAAACAAATCTAATAAAAATTATCTTATCAAAAACGGAGTTCAAAAACGTAAATACGTAAACCTAGGGTTTCCGGTTTACTCGTAAAGGACGTTAAATTATTCACGTAAGTCCTAATCGCTTATCGTAAATTTGTGAGTTTATGAACCAACACAAATTTAAAATCCCAAAATCATATTCACGGATAAATTTATTTCCTGAAATATCGGACTGTCACCAAAAACGGTGTATGTAAACGTAAGCACGTAACGTAGAGTCCTCCGGTTTAGACGTAATCGATGCTACTTCAAGACGTAAACCCAAATTTCTTCCCATAATGAGTGAGTTCATAATATAACATTAAAATAATATTTTTAAATAATACTCCCTCCGTCCCATATTAAGTGTCCACTATTGAATATTCAAAGTCTTTATTACTAAACTTTGACCAAATATATTTGTATTTGTGTTATATTATATTTGACGAAAGTCATATGAATAGATTCGGTTTTTAAAAATATTTTCATTGGTATAATTTTAATCAAGTATTATATAACAAAAATACAAATATTTATGGTCAAAGTTTAGTAACTAAGACTTGGAATATTCCATAGTGGACACTTAATATGGGACGGAGGGAGTAATTGAGAATAAAATATCAACCATAAATTGACGGATTGTCACACACTCAAACATGTTCGGGATGATCTGACGGTTCTCAATGCCGATCTACCGCTTCCAGCAGTCAAGTACACTTGGACGAGCCAGTGCAAAAAGGGAGCTAAGTACGCGATCAAAAAGATCGAGGAACTCTTAAGGAAGCGCCGGCTGCTACGAAGTGTGGAACGATTCGTAGGTGGAAGACCATATGGAGCTCACCATAGGTTTGCGGAACGATCTATTTAATTATGGATCGTCTACTATCAGGTCAACTCCATATGTCTATTACTGTGAATATGTCAATTTATGTCTTATCAGCTTTTGTGGGATGTTGTAGTGTGAAAGTGTGAAATTTTTCAAGAATTTCTCTCGAGATTCTAAATCTTTCAAACATATCACACTCGAGCACTACAACTAACCATCATTAATTTGAGGGGGAGCATTAATATGTTCTTTGGCCAGCATCTAATTTCATTTTATTACCCAAAGACCGGTTAATCCATTCAATATCATAAATATTAATGGTTAACTTTTTGGATAAGGGGAGAAAATGGGATTAAGGAGACTTAATGATATTTGGCTAAATAATGAAAAAGGCTTAAAAGATAAACCAACTTAATATGTGTAATGCACATGTTAAGGGGGAGCGTTTTTGATGAATAAAACACTTAAGGTACAAAAACTTTGATTATAATATCACAAGTGCTTTAAGTGATTTTCAAGTATTTTTCATGGTGACAATACTTACCCAAAACACACTCAATTCACAACGGACGTGGTGACAAAAGGGTGGTAGGATTAGGTATTAGTCCAATGATTCATCAAAACCGATGGAATCTTCCCAAGGACAATTCCCTAGATAGAACTAAAGTCCTAGGAAAGTTGGAGATGAGTGTGAACGTAGCAGAGTACCGACTAATTACTGATGCTAGCACTGGAACAATCACAACAAGGTGCTAGTGATGATGTATTGGTAAGTACTGAATGGGTTGAAGAATGACAAAGAAATGTAAAGATAAAGGGTGTAAAGAAAGAAGCCCCCGTTACAACTTAGGACAGAAACCGGGTCAACACATCTATTATTGGGATCATTTTTAATGATTCTCAATATTGAAGAAAAGACATCATGGACCCAGTGATGTCATGCACAACCCCTCCCAACTAACTCAAATATCTCTCAAAAGATGTTTATTTTAATCACACGGAGCTTAACACGTTATCCATTGGTTTATTCACTCCGAATAGACTGATACTGAATAGGTGGCAATCCTCTCCAGCCATCGCTCACTAAATCAAAACGCACTATCGAGTCTAGAGCCACGAGATCATCAAAAGTCTCATTAGGACACTTTCCATTTATTCCTTGCTTCTTCACACAATGTGAAAAGTACGAGATCTTTATGAGTCCTACGCAGTATTCTTGTAATATTGCCAGAACATCCGAGTGATACACAAGTATTACAATGAAGATGGAAATCCTGCTTGAGCCAACATCAAACAAGCTCATGGTAGGTGACACGTGCGGTTCTTTAAGAACTAATCTTGTGAAAACTAGAAAGAAACAGTAGTTTAATTCTTAATTGAACTTAAACTCGTTCCAGGCCTCTAAGCATTATCATATGATCTTGCCAGAACACTCAGAGTGACACTCTTTAGTGTTTACAGTGACGAGTGGAAATCCTTCTAGTGTTAACATCAAACAACACTTGGTAGGTTACGTGCAAGATTCTATATGAATTAAGCTCGTGACAACTAGGAAGCAACAATGGTGAAAATCTTAATTGAAATTCACTTGTTCCAGGCTCATGAATTGACGGCTTCAATCACAAGGATAATTTATCCAAGTGACTCACTCTTTATGTTCGCAGTCATGCTTAGTGATCGTCGAATAAAGAGAACGGGTTTACCCGTGAAATCCTGTCAGGAAGTTACTTAATTGAAACTATCCGTCACAGGTACGATATCTAATATCGTCCAACGGTCTTCACCGACCGGAGGTAAAATGCTACCGATATAGAATGAAATGTTCTAAGCCATTTCGTTCGTGTCTTATTATGTTGCTGCATTCGAAGACGGTGGCGTTGCGGTGTACCTGTTGAAGTCGTCCACATACTTATTCCTTCTACTTCAAATATTTCAGCAAATTCAAGAAAGTCTGACCTAAAAGTCTTCCACTGTATCTACTCTGAAACTTTCAAGAATTCAACAAAGGATAGGTGTCTGGGACATGAAGTCATGAAGAGTCGAACATCACAAGAAGATAAAGATTGCACGTGAAAGGCCAAAAGAACATGTTCCAAGCAAAAGCCTGATATTATTCAACACATATTCACAAAAAGAAGAAAAAATAAAGAAGAAAAGAGAAAGTGAACTACGAGCTCAAGAACAAGATTTAACATGCTAGATTAGGACTTTGTAAATTTGGAGTGACCTACCTTTGGGGGAGATTGTTAGAAATACGTTTTACATATAAAGAAAGTCTCGGTCACTCCAACAATATAGTTATAGGCTCGTAGTATTGTTTAAGTAATGTTTATGAATAGCCCGAACCATGAGCATGTTCATGGGCCGGAGGCCCAAGTCCACTTAAGGACTTGGGTATATAAACCCCTTTCCACCATGGAAAGGGGTGTTGGTTGTTTTATTTTCTCAAGGAAATACACATAGTTTCTCTCACTTCTCTCTCTTGTTTCTCTCTCTAGAAAAACATCAACCCTCTTGAAATACAAAGATTATCACGATTCTACAAATTTGTCACTGTTTGT
Organism: Glebionis coronaria; assembly: GCA_025667525.1. Lineage (NCBI taxonomy): Eukaryota > Viridiplantae > Streptophyta > Magnoliopsida > Asterales > Asteraceae > Glebionis > Glebionis coronaria. The sequence continues at coordinate 648,483,497 of CM046874.1, forward strand.
TTTGTCTCATTACTGTTTTCATCATTCTTTTTGTCTCTGGATACATTTTTGGTCACGTGGTTCTATCAGTCCTCTCGGTTTCATTATCGTTCATGGTCAAACTTAGATCACATCTGCTATTTCGATCGTTTATGGGTTACTTTATTTTTTATGAAGATAGATTGGACCTAGAAAAACAAGTTCCTGGAAAAACGGGAAAAGGACAAATTTAAATGGTCCAAATCCATTTTTTTGGGTATCTACAAAGTTGGTCAAAACCCCTTTGCGATGGCACTTTCAGATGGCATATTCCGATGGGATACACAGACATCATTCCGATTGCTTCTTCTATGGATTTATTCTGATGGGTATCACATCTACATTGCGATGGGTTCGACTTTATCTATTGCGATGGGACTCATTCTGATGGGTCACATTGTGATGGGTGGGTTGATTCATCGCAATGGTGTATAGGGCGTCATGCTGCTGAATTTTTTTCCAACATTGCGATGGATATTGATATATTGCGATGGGTACAGATTCATTGCGATGGGGTAACTCTTATACATTCTGATGGACAGTTAATGGAAACATTGCGATGGTTTCATTAACATATTGCGATGGAGAACTATTAAAATCATTGCGATGGCTTTATTTTTTAAAAATATTGCTATGCTGTTTAAAAGAATTTTTGTGACAGTTTAACAAAAACAGAATTGACTTGTTTAAAACATGGCTCGTGACCAAAACTGTTACAACACTTGACCGAACCACTATCACTCATCCCCTTATAACTCCACAACACCATAATTAATCTAACCCAACGTCTCCTATCTCCATTTCACATCTAGACTCGAACAAGAAAACATAATTAAGTAAGATCTCATATTTATACTCGTATTGTGACATGCATGTCAAGATCCTTATAGATCTTGTCACGAATCATATCATCATCACAGATCCATGTATGGTTAAACCATCTTTGCTTTTCGAATTTAAAGTAAGATCAGTAACAATTATGTTACAATCTGTCTTTGTTTCGATTTAACAAATTTAAAACTACATGCATGAACAATCACCTACATGAGACCTTCAATCATAAAGATCTTGAAGACAAAACCGTGACCTCTTAGTGGGTGTCTTAAATCATCCAAAGAAAAGTGGTTGGATGTTTGTATCTTCACTGATATAAACATGTGTTTGGTAGGTTGATGTGTTAGTAATTTCTTGATGAGCCAATGGCATACGTATCATTTTGTCTAAGAATGAGTTGATGGTATGAATTCATGATTAGTGTGAGAAGATCTAGATGAAGTATAGGAAGATTGGATGGAGAGCAGATCTATTTTTTAGATGAGAGAAGTTAGGAAAGAAAAGGGGCGGATGTTACGAAGTTAAGAAAATGGTGGCTGGCAAAATATGGGATTAGGTTAAGTATGTGAGAAAGATTAGGGATTCAAGTCATTTTATATCCCACCGTGCATAACCTTAGCATTTGGGTTGCTTATTTTGTTGGGCCACGTGTTTTTTGTCCCCATTGATGGTTAATGACCAAGATGTTAATATGTGAGCCACATAGCTTGAGAAGTTGACATCCGAGTTTGATGGTATTCGTATGATGTGGGCTCATAAATTCTTGGGCCATGTATTGTGCCTTTGTTTTTTTGAGTTTCCAAAAGGGACCACGTTTCATGCTTTGGTTATTTAGATTTGCTTATTTGTGGTAACGTAAAAGTGTGCCATGGCAAAAATGCCAATGTAAAGTGAGGTTATGAAAACGTGACAAAGTGAGGCTAAGGCTAGTGGAATTTTACTAGTAATCTTGTTATTTTAATTTTACTGATTCGATGTTTAATTGTTTTGATGTTGCAATTATTCATCATCATTATCCAATATGGAGAGATATGCACTTCCGGGACTTAATTGACTCTGGTGCATCTCTGGAAGACGATATGTGCATTTTCAGGACTTAATTGACTCTGGTGTTACGATGTCAACTTCATGAATGGGATAAAGTGTCCACTTCAGTATTTGAGCTTCATAATTGGGATTGGTTTACTTTCTTCAACTACGTAGGGGAAGAAATGTCTTGATTCTTTCTAGTATACATAACTTGAACTCTCAGGGGGAAGAAAAATTCAGAAGAATTATTAAAGCATGAGAAGAGACGTTATTGATCCACTTGGTGTGCCCCTTACTTTCAATCACTCATAGTAACATTATCATGTTATATGATGGGGTTTGCTTTTTAAATTCCGTTGTGCGCTTAATCATTCTAACCATTATTGAAAGCTTTGAAGTTTCTTATGAGGATTGTCGGTTTAGGGGGAAGCTATTTAAAAGCTTCTACATCGAGTTTATATGGCATGAACTAGGGGGAAATTAATTCAGAAGCTTCTCCTTAACCAGAAGTATATGGATTACAAGCTCTTGCCGTTACAGTATTTCTACTATAAGTTACTTTACAGATGAGTCGTTTTGAATTGAAGACTTGAAGTCAAAGGCCTCAGAAGACATCATCAGCATTGGACGCTTCATGAAAGCTTTTGTGCTTAATCATTATGTACTTGCTAGGAAAAATATTGTAAGGAGTTCTATACGTCGTCCCATGGGGGAAGATTGCTGGAAATTCACTTTATGTGACGACATTTAAGAATTCCCATTAGTTATCATAGTCACACACGCATAGACTAGACTAGGAAATGTTGTATAGTTTAAGTGTGGTGTGTGACTATATATACCCCTCCAAGGCTTCCACGGAGGGGTGTTGCTTGTGTTTTTTTCACTTTTCATTCTATAAACATTTTCCTTTCTCTTTTACACACACAACCCTCTATCTCTCTCTACACCATGGCAGCCACCACCATATTCTAACCTACTAGACCACCGGATCTTATATAGCAAACCCACACTCCAGGCTACGAAAGCAAATGATGTTCAAACCTCTTCTTCTTATGAGCAATCATAGCCATCCTCATCAAGAGGAACCTCCAGATATAGAACACCTTCCAGATCTAAAACCCCTACCCATCAAAGGTAGGTTTCAAAAAAAAACTGACCATTTCCTTAACTTGTGTAGTGTGATCTCAGGAAGCCAATTTGGTACCTGGATAGTGGCTGCTCAAGGCACATGATTGGCACCAAAAGTCATCTCCACAAGTAAAGGAGGAACAAGGTCCTAAAGTTTTTTTTGGTGATTACTCATCAGCTACTACTAAAGGATTTGGTTCAGGGAAACGTAATGGTATAGTTTTCACAAGGGTAGCATATGTCAATGGATTGAAGCACAACCTCATCAGCAACAGTCAACTTTGTGATGCAAAGTATCTAGTGCTGTTTGATGACAAAAAGGTACAATCTTCAACTCCAATCATGAAATTGTGATGATTGCTCCCAGAGTCAAAGATGTTTATGTCATGAACATGAAATCTACTCAGGAGACATGTTTATAAATCACAAGTGGTTGTGCGGTACAGTTAAAAACCATAAAACCTGCAAAATTGCAAAAGCAACAAAACCACAACCGTTGTTTGTAGTGCGCTGCGGTTTTTATTTGGATAGAAACCACAAGTGCAGTTGCGGTTTGGTTTTTATAAAAAACGCATCAAACTGCATCATGTTTACCCCTACATTTCAAGGCATCATTAAACAATTGATACTTCCATCTCAAAATTTGAGATCATATTTTCCTTTTTGTTTGTTCATTTTTAGAAAATCTATACTATTAACTTTTTTTAAAAGTTGAAAAAAACTTATATTTAGAAGTGTTGAAACTAATTTTAGCATTGTTGAAAATTTAATAGCTGCAATTAAATTTTAAAACTGGATCACACCACAGGGTTTTTATATGGCTTCCTAATTAGGTTTGAAACTCATACACTAATATCAAACTCTCACCACCATCTATATCGCTACGTCACGATCGCCGAAATCTTTCCACCGCTACCCACAGGGTTTATTTTACTTTGTGAGTGTGTAATTTCTTGGTTTGCAGCCATAGATCTACCAATGCATATTTTCTACCGTTGATTTCACCTTGTTTGGTTGCAATGGTTGTGATGTGTGATTCAATCGTTATGGTTAAAAGGGTTTGTACTTTGATTTATAGCTCATAATGCCTCAAAATGGGAACCGTTTTTTGCCTTCGATCTCTTTATTTCCGGCTTCGACAGTCTGTGATGATGTGGGTCGGTGTGTGACAAGATTGTATGTCTCATTTGAGTGGTGGTGGTGGTGGAGAGGTGGCATCCCATTGTGAATAACCGAATCCTAATACCATCGTTTGTCCTTTTTGTTGATGTATTCTCCTTACTTTTTTAATGTTTCAAACTATGTTGTTAATGCAAAGTAATGCCTAAAAACATTATTAGTGTTAACTAATCTTTCTTAGTTTTGATCACGACAAATTAAAAAGACATTTATCGTCAAATACAATCATAAGATGAATTATTTAACAAACACTATCATCAAGGTAATAATCATTTAAGTATTGCACTAACATATCTTAATCATGATTAATGATCATAAAAGTGATTAATCCTAAACTTATATTTTGTCAAATGTGACAAAAGATTTTTTAATAAACTTTCTTTTTAAGAAAATGTTTTATTAAAATGGAAAATGTAAATTTGAATATGGCATATTCCAAATGCCATAGGAATATCCTTTGAAGGTAAAAACTTACCTCAGATATTACTCCCCCATTAAAAGACAAAAGGGAGCGGAGTTTATGAGCACGAATCCTTAAATGCCTAAGCGGATCCTTAGTGATAAGGCACCGCCGGCACAATTAAGGCACCGCGCTCAGAGAGCTGTTGGCCTTTGTCTCTTATAAATAGTGAATCCAATCTGTAGTTTCCACAACCCTTTTTGGATACTCTTTCTGCTATCGTTCTCTTTTCTAATTCCTAATCATTTGTAAATGATCACTTAATGTGTTAAGTATGTTTATTTATGATTATCTCCTTGATCTCCTTCTTTACCTTGTCCAAAGATAAGACCACTCACACACTTGTGATGTGATTAAAGATGAAGCCTCGATGAAGATCATCCTTTCCTAAAGATCTAGTCATGTTCATCATTTGTTTTATTTGAGTCTTGTGTAAATCCAATGTAATTGTGAATACATGGATCTGGTCTTGTGTAAATCCATTATATATGTGTATACTTGGTTTTGTGTTGTGTAGATCCAAGTTTCATGTGTATACTTGGATATGTGTTTTATTGAGTTGTAATAGTTGTGAGTTGTGAGTTCTCACTAAACTATAAAGTGATGTGGTTGTGTCTTGTGAGATCTCACTAAACTATAAAGTGATGTGGTTGTGTCTTGTGAGTTCTCACTAAACTATAAAGTGATGTGTAGTTGTGTCTTGTGAAGTTCTCACTTAGCTTTAAAGTGAAGAGCTGTGAAGATTGGTTCTACCTTCCGATTAGCACTCGACATTATTGTGTCATAAAATTGTGAAGTAGGCAACGTTGTGAAGATTGGTTCTACCTTTTGATTAGAACTCGACATCTAGCCTTGTGTCGTTAAATGGTGAAGTAGGCAACGTTGTGAAGATTGGTTCTATCTTTCGATTAGAATTCGACATCTAGCCTTGTGTTGTAAAATGGTGAAGTGGGCGATGTTGTGTAGATTAGTCCTAGTGATAGGTGTGAAAACAACCATCTTTTTACCACTTAATTATAATAATAACCAAGCCAAAATGTGTATTTTATGTCGTAAATGCCGGAATTATGCGTGGTTTGTGTTTTTATTGTGTTTTAGGACCAAAAGATGAAAAAGGAAGAAAACACGGGCTTTCACGGGCTTTTATCGAAGAAAACGAGAAAAGACGAAGTCAAAATATCAAGAGTGCAAAAAGAACGGAAGTCCAAGTCCTATTCTGAAGATTTATCGAAGAAAAAGTCTAAAGACGGAAATTTAATGAATTCGAAGAACTCAAGACTAATTATTGAAGAATTTATAAGACAAGTTCAATTTATATCGACAAATCCCGAGACGACGTCGAGAAAGACAAAGAATTAAAAGACGAGAACGAGAAAGAGAAAGAAAGAAGGAAACAACACATGCACTCCTCACTTCCTATATATACACTCCTAATGACACATTAGGAGGGTGTTAGTCATTTAGGAGTAGTTAGATTAGTTTAGGAGTAGGTTTTCTCTCTCTAGTTTTTTCACCTTCTCTCTCTAGTTTTTCTTTCAAGTTTTAATCTTTAATCTTTAATCTTGTACTTTTGAATCTTTAATCTTAATCTTATTTCAAGCTTTTTACAATCTTTCTCATTCTACATTTCTTGATCTTTTGCTTATCTCTAATCCGAAAGTTTTATACTTTTTGCTTAATTTTGATGTTTGATTAAAAAGTTCATATTTTTGTTTCCATCTAGGCTTGTATACGATTTAAGCTATAAGTTTGACAATCTTATTGGCTTATTTTGTATGTAGCTTATTTGTTTTAAAGTTTTCTTAAAAGTTTATCTTTTTAAAGTTTATTTTATAAAGTTATTTATTTTGTGTCTTGAAAGTCTTCAAATTTGTGTCTTATTTTATCCGTATTATTATTGATTTGGTAAAGTTTTGATTTGTGCCTATTCAAGTTAGCTTATTGGTTTTGCTTATTGCGAATTTCAGTCCATCGGATTGAGGTATTAGGATTACGGCAGCTTGTTACGATCGCAAAAACCACAAGGGTTTCAACATTGCGATCGGTATTGTGATACTCCCCCTTATTCTGATCTGGGATTCGGATCTGGGATTCGGATCTGGGATTCTGATATAGGATTCGGATCTGGGATTCCGATCTGGGATCGGATCTGGCATTCGGTTCTGGGATTCGGATCTGGACATCGATCTGGGATTCAGATCTGGGATTCGGATCTGGGATTCCGATCTGGGATTCCGATGGAGTCTTAGTTTTTATGTCTTGTCTTTATTTTCAAATCAAAATTTTATATTTCCCGCCATTTTATTAAACTTTATTTTAAATTGTTTTTATTTTAGTTTTATTTTAAGATTGCATTTTATTTAAGTGTTTTTCTAGTAATTTTCTTGTTTAATTTTTCACCTTGTTTTACTTTTATTATTTGTACCTGTCTTTAATTTGCTTTTAAATACTTTCCGCATTTACTTTTTACTTAGAAATAGATAATCAAAACTTTCTTTTTGTTAACCAAAAACGACTTAGTCGCACTTTGAACCGGAAATCAATTCGATTAGACACCGAGAAAACGAACTTTGTAATCTAGCAAAAACATAGTTATTAACTGGCGCCGCTGCCGGCTCTTTTCGTGAATATTAACGGTTTTTTGTGAGAGACGCGTTGGATTTTGGGATCCGTTCACTCGTGAACGTTATTTTTCGTGTCAAAAATTTTCAAAAATCCATAAAAATAAAAATTTCAAAAATCCAAAAACATTTGAAAAATCATAAAATCATTTCTTTTTCGAAAGTTTTGCACCAAAAATAATCTTCTTGCTTATCTATTGTTCTTCATGGATTCTTATGTCCATTGCGTAAGGTGTGGGAGACGATTATATCGGTGCGAATCATGTCAATGGTGTTCATGCGAGCAATGCGGAAAAGACCTTCCTCCTATTTCAATCGATTCACAATTGGGATTTTGTCCATCGTGCAACCCGACTAATTCGTCCTTTTCTAATCCACCTCATATTCCCCCTTGCATATATTGTGGAAGCGATTCTCATTGGCATGTTTCGTGTCCAATTCGATACCCGCCTCATGGCGAGCAAGGACTGGGTTACAATTATGACAATGGTAATAGCTATCTACAAGAAGCACCGGGTTTTTCTCCATACCCATGTTGCCAAAATTGTGGGGGCCCTCACTATACTTCTTATTATCAGCCAATGAATTATTATGAGTGAAATCCGTGTCCTCAGTTTTCTTCACGAATGGATTATTATGAACCAAATCCGTGTTCTAATTCTTCTCAACCGATGAACTACTATGAGCCACACCCATGCTATAATTTAGGTTTTCAACATTTTGAGCCCCCACAACACTTCCTCGATCATCAACCCTCTTTTGCATTTCCCCCTGAGCAAATTGCCACTCTTTTTGACAACTTTCAAAAAGTTCAAGAAGCTTGCAACAAGATCATCGAAAAATGTCAAGAGGATCAACGACATGAGCAAATATCGAATATCGAGACTTATACTCCTCCTCCGGTGTATCCATACTATTATGATGATGATGACGATGAGCCTACTATTTCTTGTAATGATCTTGTTGCTCAATGTCTTAGTGCAATTGTCATCCCATCTCTCGATATCCCAAACGCGTCTAAGGATTGTGATACATTGAGCGATATTAGTGATTTTGGTCTTGATAAATTCTTTGATGAGGTTTGTGATGCATCGAATTTTGTGGAGCCTACGGACGAGGTCGCTCTTAATGATGATGATTTTTCTCCATGCTATGAGAATTTCACTTTTGAAATTTCTCCTTCTCCTCCGGGCGATGACGGCGATGTTGATTTATTCTCTACGACTTATGAGAAGTTCGCCCCTGAACTTGGTCTTTTAGATGAGGTGGAAGACGTTATTCTTCGCGACAAATTACTGAAAGTTCATCTTCTTATTGCTAAGATTGAAGCGTTGAATTCTGCTCCTATTTCTGAGTCTTTACCTCCGTCTATTACTTCAGTTGAGAATAATGATACAACTATGGAGGAAATCGACATTCTCTCAATACCTCCGGGTATTGATGATGATGACACGGAGGGGGATATTATTTTTGATAATTAGCTGCAGGAAGGTATTGTCCCAGGTCCCCCTCCCGAGCACCTTTCATCCACTCCTTTAGAGACCATTACGGAGGATGAGTGCTTTGACCTGGGAGGTGCCGTTGATTATTTTATGATTGATAACCTTATGGCTTTGCCGCTTTCTGAGCATCAATTGTCTTTGGGGGATGACAATCTGCTTACTTTACCCACCCCACCTCCCATGGATCATGATTTCACATACTTTTCCTATGTTGAAAGGACTTTTCTACCCTTCAAGACTTATCCTCCAGCCTCCCCTTTTGTATTTTCCTCCGGCAACGAGGACAAGGTCTTTCATCCCGGTATTACATTTGAGGCTTCCCCATGGACCATTTAATTCGGGGAAGAGTCAGGCTCGCGACTCGGTTAACAAAAACAAGCGCTTCTCGGGAGGCAACCCGAATATCTATCTATCTTTATCTGTTTTTATAATAAGTGTAGGGGGAGACCCTTGTATGTGTTTTTTGTCTTCTTTCTTATCATGTGCAGGGATTCGAGCTTTCAAAGATCCATTCTTGATGACTTTTGACGACCCGTGATTCCATGTACCCGTCTTCCCGGTTCTATCCTATACTCTTTTGATTCTCTATTTTATATTTATTCAATATTAAAATAGGAATCACTTTAGTTGTCCTTTCCTTAGCGAGATTTAAACAAAGTGCACAATGTCCTAAGTGTAGGGGAGTTTACTCCCACATGCTTAAACATTGAGGATAATGTTAATATTAAGTGTAGGGGGACTTCTATCGAAGTTAAGTGGTCTTTTCCTTGCATTTGTCCTCATTTTAACCGGAAAATTGATTTTTCGACATTTTTCAAAATTTTTGATCTATTTTGGCCTAGTAGTTTTTCCTTTGTTATTGTTATTTACTTTCTTTTCTAGAATAAAGTTTTAATAAAGTGGTTTTAATTTTTCAAAATCATGAATATTTTGACTCAACCCGAGTTTACTTATCTAAGTTTACTCTAGCTAGTATCCTTAACGTGTTTAAGTCAAGTTTTGCTAGGCTTTTATATAGGGAGCTTTAAAACACGAAAGTCTTAACTCTCACGGGTTAAGAACAAGAACTCTTCGCAAGTTCCTATAATTGATCCTAGAGAGTCGTTTATCAAGGGAACTTTAAAACACAAATTCTAAACATGAAAGAGTCTAAGAAGATGCAAGATCCTATAGGCGACTCGAAAACCCAAAACTTTGATTTAATTGGCTAAGCATCCACGAGTCTCATTCCTTGAGAATTTAAAATGTAGAGGACGAGAGATGATAGAGTCAATTATAAGTTTGGTATTCTTTCGTGAATTTATGTGAGTTGATTATAAGCCTATTCTCCCATCGCTTGTTAATAAATATATCTGCAATAAATAAGGTTGTACGATTTGAAAAGTTACTTAGCTTCTAGCCCAAGATCGTTTAAAATTTGCTCGGTATTAGTTAGAGTTCATAGCCAAGGCATAACTTATTGAAGCGGGATGCGAAGATTGGCGAGTCCGAAAAGGTCCTAACAAGACATGAGGGCTACATTTTGTTGCTAAAGATCCAAAAGTGATGTGAAGAATCATTTATCAAAAATCAATATGAAGGATCGAGACACACGACGAAAAGCAAATACTCCCCTAAAGATCATGGAGAAATCAATCCGAAAAGACCCTAGCAAGGTATGAGGATAAATAGATCCAAGTACTAAAAGGAGGCGGATCGTTGTATATAAATGTCCAAAATAAAGATTGGAGAAAAATGAAGAATTCGTGGTCCAAAGATGAAGAATCTCTCAAAACTTCAAGTGAAGAAATTCCTATTATGAAGAGAAGACCATAATTTCAAGAACGTCTCTCAAAGATTTGAAGTATGAAGTCGCTGCCAAATATCGGTCCGAGAAAGGTCTCAAATCGTGAAGCGAGTTATGCCAAGATATGAACTTTATGAGGTCCCGAGAAGCAGTTTTAAAAGATTTTGTCCTTTAGCTAACTATTGCTTAAATCGTCGTACTTTATTTTCAGCCTTAATAACTATCGAAATAAGTCAACAATGCATCCTCGTGATCATTCGAGACAATCATAAAATATAAGGGATACACCTAGGAATAAGGGAGTCTAAGTGAATAATTGGGCCACATGAATTTGTGATAATTTGCTAACTTATAATAACAATAATCTCATTTTTAAGCTTGGTATGGGGAACGTGAAACTTGAGGATGATAAACATTCATGACTATCCAAAACCTCAATGTAAGTCTTTTATCTCTTTATTTGTTTTCTTCCTTTGAATATTTTATAATTTTCTATGTCTTGTGTTTAAGAAAGGCCAAGGTGGATTGATTATAATGGAAAATGTAAAACTTGCTTTGTAACTAATGCATTGCATGAGGACATTGCAATGGTCAAGTGTAGGGGATTTGATAGGTGTGAAAACACCCATCTTTTTACCACTTAATTATAATAATAACCAAGACAAAACGTGTATTTTATGTCGTAAATGTCGGAATTATGCGTGGTTTGTGTTTTTATTGTGTTTTAGGACCAAAAGTTGAAAAAGGAAGAAAACACGGGCTTTCACGGGCTTTTATCGAAGAAAACGAGAAAAGACGAAGTCAAAAGATCAACAGTGCAAAAAGAACGGAAGTCCAAGGCCTATTCTGAAGATTTATCAAAGAAAAAGTCTAAAGACGGAAATTTAAGGAAGTCGAAGAACTCAAGTCTAATTATTGAAGAAATTATAAGACAAGTTCAATTTATATCGACAAATTCCGAGACGACGTCGAGAAAGACAAAGAATTAAAAGACGAGAACGAGAAAGAGAAAGAAAGAAGGAACCAACACATGCACTCCTCACTTCCTATATATACCCTCCTAATGACACATTAGGAGTGTGTTAGTCATTTAGGAGTAGTTAGATTAGTTTAGGAGTAGGTAATTTTCTCTCTCTAGTTTTTCACTTTCTCTCTCTAGTCTTTCTTTCAAGTTTTAATCTTTAATCTTTAATCTTGTACTTTTGAATCTTTAATCTTAATCTTATTTCAAGCTTTTTACAATCTTTCTCATTCTACATTTCTTGATCTTTTGCTTATCTTTAATCCGAAAGTTTTATACTTTTTGCTTAATTTTGATGTTTGATTAAAAAGTTCAGCTTTTTTTTCCATCTAGGCTTGTTTACGATTTAAGCTATAAGTTTAACAATCTTATTGGCTTATTTTGTATGTATCTTATTTGTTTAAAGTTTTCTTAAAAGTTTATCTTTTTAAAGTTTATTTTATAAAGTTATTTATTTTGTGTCTTGAAAGTCTTCAAATTTGTGTCTTCTTTTATCCGTATTATTATTGATTTGGTAAAGTTTTGATTTGTGCTTATTCAAGTTAGCTTATTGGTTTTGCTTATTGCGAATTTCAGTCCATCGGAATGAGGTATTAGGATTCCGGCAGCTTGTTACGATCGCAAAAACCACAAGGGTTTCTACATTGCGATCGGTATTCTGATACTCCCCCTTATTCTGATCTGGGATTCGGATCTGGGATTCGGATCTGGGATTCGGATCTGGGATTCGGATCTGGAATTCGGATCTGGGATTCGGATCTGGGATTCGGATCTGGGATTCTGATCTGGGATTCGGATCTGGGATTCGGATCTGGGATTCAGATCTGGGATTCAGATCTGGGATTCCGATTTGGGATTCGGATCTGGGATTCGGATCTGGGATTCGGATCTGGGATTCGGATCTGGGATTCGGATCTGGGATTCGGATCTGGGATTCGGATCTGGGATTCGGATCTGGGATTCGGATCTGGATTTTAATCTGGGATTCGGATCTGGGATTTGGATCTGGGATTCAGATCTGGGATTCGGATCTGGGATTCCGATCTGGGATTCTGATCTGGGATTCCGATGGAGTCTTAGTTTTTATGTCTTGTCTTTATTTTCAAATCAAAATTTTATATTTCCCGCCATTTTCTTAAAATTTATTTTAAATTGTTTTTATTTTAGTTTAATTTTAAGATGGCATTTTATTTAAGTTTTTTTCTAATAATTTTCTACTTTAATTTTTCACCTTGTTTTACTTTTATTATTTGTACCTGTCTTTAATTTGCTTTTAAATACTTTCCGCATTTACGTTTTACTTACAAATAGATAATCAAAACATTCTTTTTGTTAACCAAAAAAGACTGAGTCGCACTTTGAACCGGAAATCAATTCGATTAGACACCGAGAAAACGAACTTTGTAATCTAGCAAAAACATAGTTATTAACTGGCGCCGCTGCCGGCTCTTTTCGTGAATATTAACGGTTTTTTGTGAGAGACGCGTTGGATTTTGGGATCCGTTCACTCGTGAACGTTATTTTTCGTGTCAAAAATTTTCAAAAATCCATAAAAATAAAAATTTCAAAAATCCAAAAACATTTGAAAAATCATAAAATCATTTCTTTTTCGAAAGTTTTGCACCAAAAATAATCTTCTTGCTTATCTATTGTTCTTCATGGATTCTTATGTCCATTGCGTAAGGTGTGGGAGACGATTATATCGGTGCGAATCATGTCAATGGTGTTCATGCGAGCAATGCGGAAAAGACCTTCCTCCTATTTCAATCGATTCACAATTGGGATTTTGTCCATCGTGCAACCCGACTAATTCGTCCTTTTCTAATCCACCTCATATTCCCCCTTGCATATATTGTGGAAGCGATTCTCATTGGCATGTTTCGTGTCCAATTCGATACCCGCCTCATGGCGAGCAAGGACTGGGTTACAGTTATGACAATGGTAATAGCTATCTACAAGAAGCACCGGGTTTTTCTCCATACCCATGTTGCCAAAATTGTGGGGGCCCTCACTATACTTCTTATTGTCAGCCAATGAATTATTATGAGTGAAATCCGTGTCCTCAGTTTTCTTCACGAATGGATTATTATGAACCAAATCCGTGTTCTAATTCTTCTCAACCGATGAACTACTATGAGCCACACCCATGCTATAATTTAGGTTTTCAACATTTTGAGCCCCCACAACACTTCCTCGATCATCAACCCTCTTTTGCATTTCCCCCTGAGCAAATTGCCACTCTTTTTGACAACTTTCAAAAAGTTCAAGAAGCTTGCAACAAGATCATCGAAAAATGTCAAGAGGATCAACGACATGAGCAAATATCGAATATCGAGACTTATACTCCTCCTCCGGTGTATCCATACTATTATGATGATGATGACGATGAGCCTACTATTTCTTGGAATGATCTTGTTGCTCAATGTCTTAGTGCAATTGTCATCCCATCTCTCGATATCCCAAACGCGTCTAAGAATTGTGATACATTGAGCGAGATTAGTGATTTTGGTCTTGATAAATTCTTTGATGAGGTTTGTGATGCATCGAATTTTGTGGAGCCTACGGACGAGGTCGCTCTTAATGATGATGATTTTTCTCCATGCTATGAGAATTTCACTTTTGAAATTTCTCCTTCTCCTCCGGGCGATGACGGCGATGTTGATTTATTCTCTACGACTTATGAGAAGTTCGCCCCTGAACTTGGTCTTTTAGATGAGGTGGAAGACGTTATTCTTCGCGACAAATTACTGAAAGTTCATCTTCTTATTGCTAAGATTGAAGCGTTGAATTCTGCTCCTATTTCTGAGTCTTTACCTCCGTCTATTACTTCAGTTGAGAATAATGATACAACTATGGAGGAAATCGACATTCTCTCAATACCTCCGGGTATTGATGATGATGACACGGAGGGGGATATTATTTTTGATAATTTGCTGCAGGAAGGTATTGTCCCAGGTCCCCCTCCCGAGCACCTTTCATCCACTCCTTTAGAGACCATTACGGAGGATGAGTGCTTTGACCTGGGAGGTGTCGTTGATTATTTTATGATTGATAACCTTATGGCTTTGCCGCTTTCTGAGCATCAATTGTCTTTGGGGGATGACAATCTGCTTACTTTACCCACCCCACCTCCCATGGATCATGATTTCACATACTTTTCCTATGTTGAAAGGACTTTTCTACCCTTCAAGACTTATCCTCCAGCCTCCCCTTTTGTATTTTCCTCCGGCAACGAGGACAAGGTCTTTCATCCCGGTATTACATTTGAGGCTTCCCCATGGACCATTTAATTCGGGGAAGAGTCAGGCTCGCGACTCGGTTAACAAAAACAAGCGCTTCTCGGGAGGCAACCCGAATATCTATCTATCTTTATCTGTTTTTATAATAAGTGTAGGGGGAGACCCTTGTATGTGTTTTTTGTCTTCTTTCTTATCATGTGCAGGGATTCAAGCTTTCAAAGATCCATTCTTGATGACTTTTGACGACCCGTGATTCCATGTACCCGTCTTCCCGGTTCTATCCTATACTCTTTTGATTCTCTATTTTATATTTATTCAATATTAAAATAGGAATCACTTTAGTTGTCCTTTCCTTAGCGAGATTTAAACAAAGTGCACAATGTCCTAAGTGTAGGGGAGTTTACTCCCACATGCTTAAACATTGAGGATAATGTTAATATTAAGTGTAGGGGGACTTCTATCGAAGTTAAGTGGTCTTTTCCTTGCATTTGTCCTCATTTTAACCGGAAAATTGATTTTTCGACATTTTTCAAAATTTTTGATCTATTTTGGCCTAGTAGTTTTTCCTTTGTTATTGTTATTTACTTTCTTTTCTAGAATAAAGTTTTAATAAAGTGGTTTTAATTTTTCAAAATCATGAATATTTTGACTCAACCCGAGTTTACTTATCTAAGTTTACTCTAGCTAGTATCCTTAACGTGTTTAAGTCAAGTTTTGCTAGGCTTTTATATAGGGAGCTTTAAAACACGAAAGTCTTAACTCTCACGGGTTAAGAACAAGAACTTTTCGCAAGTTCCTATAATTGATCCTAGAGAGTCGTTTATCAAGGGAACTTTAAAACACAAATTCTAAACATGAAAGAGTCTAAGAAGATGCAAGATCCTATAGGCGACTCGAAAAACCAAAACTTTGATTTAATTGGCTAAGCATCCACGAGTCTCATTCCTTGAGAATTTAAAATGTAGAGGACGAGAGATGATAGAGTCAATTATAAGTTTGGTATTCTTTCGTGAATTTATGTGAGTTGATTATAAGCCTATTCTCCCATCGCTTGTTAATAAATATATCTGCAATAAATAAGGTTGTACGATTTGAAAAGTTACTTAGCTTCTAGCCCAAGATCGTTTAAAATTTGCTCGGTATTAGTTAGAGTTCATAGCCAAGGCATAACTTATTGAAGCGGGATGCGAAGATTGGCGAGTCCGAAAAGGTCCTAACAAGACATGAGGGCTACATTTTGTTGCTAAAGATCCAAAAGTGATGTGAAGAATCATTTATCAAAAATCAATATGAAGGATCGAGACACACGACGAAAAGCAAATACTCCCCTAAAGATCATGGAGAAATCAATCCGAAAAGACCCTAGCAAGGTATGAGGATAAATAGATCCAAGTACTAAAAGGAGGCGGATCGTTGTATATAAATGTCCAAAATAAAGATTGGAGAAAAATGAAGAATTCGTGGTCCAAAGATGAAGAATCTCTCAAAACTTCAAGTGAAGAAATTCCTATTATGAAGAGAAGACCATAATTTCAAGAACGTCTCTCAAAGATTTGAAGTATGAAGTCGCTGCCAAATATCGGTCCGAGAAAGGTCTCAAATCGTGAAGCGAGTTATGCCAAGATATGAACTTTATGAGGTCCCGAGAAGCAGTTTTAAAAGATTTTGTCCTTTAGCTAACTATTGCTTAAATCGTCGTACTTTATTTTCAGCCTTAATAACTATCGAAATAAGTCAACAATGCATCCTCGTGATCATTCGAGACAATCATAAAATATAAGGGATACACCTAGGAATAAGGGAGTCTAAGTGAATAATTGGGCCACATGAATTTGTGATAATTTGCTAACTTATAATAACAATAATCTCATTTTTAAGCTTGGTATGGGGAACGTGAAACTTGAGGATGATAAACATTCATGACTATCCAAAACCTCAATGTAAGTCTTTTATCTCTTTATTTGTTTTCTTCCTTTGAATATTTTATAATTTTCTATTCTTGTGTTTAAGAAAGGCCAAGGTGGATTGATTATAACGGAAAATGTAAAACTTGCTTTGTAACTAATGCATTGCATGAGGACATTGCAATGGTCAAGTGTAGGGGATTTGATAGGTGTGAAAACACCCATCTTTTTACCACTTAATTATAATAATAACCAAGACAAAACGTGTATTTTATGTCGTAAATGTCGGAATTATGCGTGGTTTGTGTTTTTATTGTGTTTTAGGACCAAAAGTTGAAAAAGGAAGAAAACACGGGCTTTCACGGGCTTTTATCGAAGAAAACGAGAAAAGACGAAGTCAAAAGATCAACAGTGCAAAAAGAACGGAAGTCCAAGGCCTATTCTGAAGATTTATCAAAGAAAAAGTCTAAAGACGGAAATTTAAGGAAGTCGAAGAACTCAAGTCTAATTATTGAAGAAATTATAAGACAAGTTCAATTTATATCGACAAATTCCGAGACGACGTCGAGAAAGACAAAGAATTAAAAGACGAGAACGAGAAAGAGAAAGAAAGAAGGAACCAACACATGCACTCCTCACTTCCTATATATACCCTCCTAATGACACATTAGGAGTGTGTTAGTCATTTAGGAGTAGTTAGATTAGTTTAGGAGTAGGTAATTTTCTCTCTCTAGTTTTTTCACTTTCTCTCTCTAGTCTTTCTTTCAAGTTTTAATCTTTAATCTTTAATCTTGTACTTTTTAATCTTTAATCTTAATCTTATTTCAAGCTTTTTACAATCTTTCTCATTCTACATTTCTTGATCTTTTGCTTATCTTTAATCCGAAAGTTTTATACTTTTTGCTTAATTTTGATGTTTGATTAAAAAGTTCAGCTTTTTTTTCCATCTAGGCTTGTTTACGATTTAAGCTATAAGTTTAACAATCTTATTGGCTTATTTTGTATGTATCTTATTTGTTTAAAGTTTTCTTAAAAGTTTATCTTTTTAAAGTTTATTTTATAAAGTTATTTATTTTGTGTCTTGAAAGTCTTCAAATTTGTGTCTTCTTTTATCCGTATTATTATTGATTTGGTAAAGTTTTGATTTGTGCTTATTCAAGTTAGCTTATTGGTTTTGCTTATTGCGAATTTCAGTCCATCGGAATGAGGTATTAGGATTCCGGCAGCTTGTTACGATCGCAAAAACCACAAGGGTTTCTACATTGCGATCGGTATTCTGATACTCCCCCTTATTCTGATCTGGGATTCGGATCTGGGATTCGGATCTGGGATTCGGATCTGGAATTTGGATCTGGGATTCGGATCTGGGATTCGGATCTGGGATTCCGATCTGGGATTCGGATCTGGGATTCGGATCTGGGATTCAGATCTGGGATTCAGATCTGGGATTCCGATTTGGGATTCGGATCTGGGATTCGGATCTGGGATTCGGATCTGGGATTCGGATCTGGGATTCGGATCTGGGATTCGGATCTGGGATTCGGATCTGGATTTTAATCTGGGATTCGGATCTGGGATTTTGATCTGGGATTCAGATCTGGGATTCGGATCTGGGATTCCGATCTGGGATTCTGATCTGGGATTCCGATGGAGTCTTAGTTTTTATGTCTTGTCTTTATTTTCAAATCAAAATTTTATATTTCCCGCCATTTTCTTAAAATTTATTTTCAATTGTTTTTATTTTAGTTTTATTTTAAGATGGCATTTTATTTATGTTTTTTTCTAATAATTTTCTAGTTTAATTTTTCACCTTGTTTTACTTTTATTATTTGTACCTGTCTTTAATTTGCTTTTAAATACTTTCCGCATTTACTTTTTACTTAGAAATAGATAATCAAAACATTCTTTTTGTTAACCAAAAAAGACTGAGTCGCACTTTGAACCGGAAATCAATTCGATTAGACACCGAGAAAACGAACTTTTTAATCTAGCAAAAACATAGTTATTACCTAGCTAAGATTAGGTCTTGACATTTAGCTTAGTGACGGAAAATAATGTAAGCGACGTTGTAAGGTTTTCTCTACCAAGAAGGGAGCTTGTGGATATAGTGGAAATCTCGAGTAAGGTGTACTCAAGGAGTGTAGTAGGAACGAAGATAGAGCTTCGTTGCCGAACCACTATAAATCTTGGTGTCTTCCTATTAGGTCGTTTCTTTCCTTACTCTTTACTTACTCTTACTATCATATCATACATATCTATTACTTGTCATTTTTAATGCAATATAATTGAACCTAATCATTATGCAACTAGTTTTCAAGTAAAAGGTAGTTTTGAGACAAACCTAATTGAAAGGAATTTTAATTAGGACATACACCAAAGAGAAACTATTCAACCCACCCTTCTAGTTTCTACAATTGGATGGTCACTCAATGTCTTTGAAGTATATTGTACTTTAAAACTTGGATCGATCCATTGTCTCCTCAAATTAGAAGGTTTTGTTGTACTAAAGTTTCTCTTTGCTAAAAACTATTTTTCATTGAAAATAGGCCTTTTAATTGGTAATATTGCATCTCATCTTGATTAGTAGTATTTATACATTATAGATATATCCTTGAAATGTATCTACTAGTTTGTTTCTTGCTATATGTAGGTACTCATGAAGATTAATCACTTAAGTGATTGTGGATTAAGTTACTTACACTTGTAGAAGACTCATATTCTTTGATTCCCAACATCATTGAATGATGATGCCAAGATGGATGAGCGTGATACTAGTCCTTGAAGACTTAGTATTCACTTTAGTCAAGTTTGGGCTTCGCATTAGCTCCTTGAAGTCTTGGAGTGCTCTTTGCAGCTAAGGTACGTTTTCGTCCTTCCATACGGCCATTGATCATTCTTTTGATCATTACTTGACTATATGATTTTTCTTGGTGTCCTTGTCTTGAAATTTGTTTTTGGTATGTGATTCTATCCTCATATCCTCTCAAACCTTCATTGCTTGGATACTTGACTCACTTCGGAGATGTAGAGTGAGTTAGTAGTAGCTTAAAGTATCAATCATGTATTCAGCCAAAGAACTTGAGCACAACAACCGGACATAGCAATGTATTCAGCCTTTGTACTTGATATCGCAACGCTTTTCTTCCTTTTGGATGCCCAACTAATTAGTCTATCTCCAAGAAGTTGCACACTGCCAGAAGTGCTACGTATAGTATCTTGACACCCAGCATAATCCGAATCTGCATATGATATTAGTGCAATAGAAGAATCATTTGGATACCACAGACCACGATGAAGTGTTCCTTTAAGATAACGAAAGATACTTTTCATAACATGTAAGTGCTTTTCGGTAGGCCGAGCCTGATACCGGGCACACATGCATATAGAAAATTTCAAATCAGGCCTGGTAGCAGTCAGATAGAGAAGGGTGCCGATCATTCCACGGTAAAGTTTAGGATCGACAGCAATCCCATCCCTATCCTCATCTAACTTGGATCTCTCCACCATTGGAGTATCCACGGGGTCACAGTTTTCAAAATGATATTTTTTCAACGATTCAAGAGCATATTTAGATTGATTAATGAAGATGCCTCTGGGATTTTGAGAAATTTGTAAACCTAAGAAAAATGAAAATTATCCCATCATCGACATCTTAAAATGAGTGGACATGATTTTCTCAAAATGGTCAGACAGTCTTTGATTAGTGACAGCAAAAATTATATCATCAACATAAAGTTGTACCAGTATCATGTCGTTGTCCTCCTTGAGAATAAACAATGTAGGGTCCACTTTGCCTTTGGAGAAGCCTTCCGAGATAAGATCAGATGATATGAGATCATACCACGCGCGTGGAGCTTGTTTCAACCCATAAAGAGCCTTCTTGAGCTTGTACACGTGATTAGGATACTCCGAGTTGACGAATCCATTCGACTGGCTTACGTAGACATCTTCCCTTCATTCACCTATAAGAAATGCCGTCTTAACATCCATTTGGTAGACGATCATATTCATGTGAGCAGCATAAGCAAGGAATAGTCTAATCGCCTCCAATCGTGCAACATGAGCAAAGGATTCTTCAAAGTCAATACCCAAAGCTTGTTTGTAACCTCTAGCAACCAATCTAGCTTTGTTCTTTAACACTCCACCTAACTCATCAAGTTTAACCTTATATACCCACAACAATGTAAGGATATCAACATTGTCGGGTAAAGGAACTAATTCCCATACTTCAAGACGTTGAAATTCATTAAATTCCTCTTGCATGGCTTCAATCCAAGATGATTATGTCATGGCTTGTTGCCAAGTTTTAGGTTCAATGTCGGAAAAAAATGCATCAAAGTAGCAATATAATGCATGTTCTTGTAGTTGATGGCGTGTTAAGACTGGTCGATCGATGTCACCAATACTATTGCGGATTGGGTGATCCTTTATCCATTTGATGTTGTGATTTTCAATTCATGGTGGTCTGGAGTGAACGATTGCAGGAGCTTCCTCTGAGGTAGACGCACCGTTAGGGTTTTCGGGTATATGTGAACCAAAGAATGGAAGCTCGTGTAGATGAGCAATTTCCAAATCCTGATCATAGTAATCCTCTTCAACATCATTATAAACGAGTGGGGGTGTTGATTCGGGTGTAGTTTGAGAATTGTTGGGGGATGGTGCATCTGGTTTAATAGTTGAAGATGCATCGGATTGATTTCCATTATCTTGAGCAACAACTTCGGGAATCAGAGCTGCTGTAGGTGCTGGAGAATCATCACTTGGAGGATCAAAGAATTCATCAAACATAGGTTGAAATAACTCATCCCACTCGGGCCTTGTAGGTGGTGTAAATGATGGAGAAGAAGGATTGTTGGGAATTAATCCGGAACTAATCGTACCGGTTCCCATCTCATGTAATGCGGGTTCAGAGCTGTGTTGCTCAGAAGCCATCGCTGTCAGCTCATCAAAATCGGCATCTAAAGTTTCTACTATCTTGCCAAGACGAAGGTTATAAATTCGGTAAGCTTTCTTTGCGGGTTAGTAACCAATGAAAATTCCAATATCAGCCTTCGGTTGAAGTTTGCCCAAATTCTCACTATTAGTATTTGGATAACACAGTGCACCAAACACATGAAGAAATGAAATATCGGGTTTATGTCCATGAAGTAGCTCATATGTAGTTTTTCCATGGCGCTTATGAATGATGGAGCGGTTTTGGGTATAACATGCGGTTGCCACTGCTTCAGCCCATAAGAATAAAGGAGCATTTGCATAAATCAACATAGTTCTAGCAACTTCCATTACTGTACGGTTATGTCTTTCCACGACACCGTTTTGTTGTGGAGTGCGAGCAACACAAGTTTCATGTGAAATACCGACCTCTTCATAATAGTCTCGTAGAGTCTGATTAACGAACTTAGTTCCATTATCAGTTCTAATGCGGCGAACAATTGCGTTAAGACGCACCTGAATCATCTTATGAAAAGTAATAATATATGCTGGTGCTTGATTCTTGGTTGCTAAGAACTTAACCCATGTAAATCTTGAATAATCATCCACCATGACGAGGATGTATTTTCGACCACTCATACTAGCCGTACGCATTGGCCCGCAAAGATCCATGTGCAACAGATACAGTGGTTCTTGGTTGGTATCTTCAGCTTTGGGTTTGTATGATTTCTTGGTACTTTACCCAAAGAACACGTGGAGCATAAATGATCCTTGTCGAACTTAAGTTTTGGAATACCACGAACAAGCTCGTTTTTAGCCAAATGGTTAATAGCATCAAAGTTAATATGAGATAACCGGCGATGCCACAACCATGTCTTGGTATTAGACGCTTTGGAGAAGGCATACAGGAGATGTGGCCATCATGTTTTGAATGGAAAGTGTGTAGAGATTATCCCCTAGAGAACCTTTTAACAAATCATTTCCTGCAAGATCACGAATGAAGCAAGTATGTTGTCGAAAAGAAACCTCATGGTTTGAATCGCAAAATTGTCCTACTGAATAAGTTGTGACCAAGTCTCCACGTAATATACCCTTGAAGTCGTAACATTCCCAATTTGATATTAACTATAACCCATGATCTTAGCAATATGGTCGTTGCCGAATTTCACCGTTCCTAGAAACTTGCTGACGAAATTTCTGAGCATCGAGCGGTCTCCAGTCATATGCTTCGAGCATCCAGAGTCGAAGTACCAGAGGATGATTTGGACCACCTGAAAATATCACCAAACAAAGACGATGTATCGGAATCTAGAAGTTCCTCTGTGTTAGCAGGTACAGATATATTTATCTTAGATTTGCTAACAGAAGAATTCTTAGGCTTCCAAATTTTCTTCCTAGATGCCAGCTTAGATTCTAGTTGTCTAAGATCCTGAGGTACTTCTTCACTGGTAGGCACAATAGTGGGCATACCTAGTGAAAGGGCGCTTTTTCCATTTTTTAGTGCTAGTGTACCTATTTAAAGGACACTGAGACCTAACTTCCGTGGATGTGATCCTAGTTAAAGGGTACGTAGTTCCATTTGCAGTGAAGGTCCTACCAGTGGGTTTCCATTGCCAACCAACTTGGGTGAATTTCTTCCCCGTTGGAGTCCATTCAAGATTGTTCCTAATTGCATACATTTCATTCACGTGATCAACAAGACATGAATCATGACACTAAGAAAACATGCATTCATTTCAATTCCAACACCGCAAATTAGAATTCACATTTTGCTTAGGCTGCTGCACAAGCACAGGGCCTTTAGTCTTAGTTACATGATTCTTTTTATTCAAATTTGAAATAACATCCCTATTGTGAACTTCTACTTTCTTCTTCACAGTCCTACTAGTGGAAGGCTTGATCCTATCTTTCTTGTCTTGAGATCCTTTCGCCTTAGTAGATACAATTACTCCTGTAGAAGCCAATGGAACATTAGTGACATTTTTTGATTTAGCCTTGATGGGTGTGTTTAAAATAGGCTTCGCTCCTAGATTCATATTGAATGGAGTCATGGAAATGTTGGGGCGTGTTGTTTAGGTGGTGCAGAACCCGGTTGTCCTATGTAATTCAAATGCTCTAAGCATTGTTGTACCTTCTCAATGTAAGCATGAGCAGAATAATAGTGACTATTCGAAGGATCTAGTTCATAGAGATCATCTACAACATCCCTAGCAAGATCCACATGCTTAACTGCATGCTCCATATAGAGCTTATATGATAGTGGATTGTTCTTATGGTACGGGTTCTTAGTGATCACCACCTTGTTGGTTTTTGGAGCACTAGAGGTCGGGGCAGAGATTGTAGCTGGATTATCAACAACTTCCTGTCATTTGAGTTGAAGTGTCTCCTTTAATTCAGCCAAAACCATGTTTTGGTCTATGAGTTGAATATTTAAGTCAGAGATTTCCTCACATTTATGGTTCAGTTGGTCAACAAGTGACTTTTGCTCTGCCGCATTAATAGCGAAGCGTTCTTCTAACAAACCATAAATTTGTGAAAAACCCTACTTTACTTTATCAAACTCCCCTAGCATAGAAGTAATTCTATCTTCTAGGGCATGATTTTTAACTTTGCAGCCTCTAGTTCAAATTTCTCTGCTAATGATTCTCTCTTAAGTCTCATAATTTCTTCCTCTAATGCCTGAACCACCTGAATCATCTTGTCACTAGTCTCAACGGAGTTTTCACAATCAATTGTTTTTGAAGGAGTTTCATTTTTAGATTGATTTTCAATTTCAAGAGATATAAAATGTTGTTGAAGCTCATCAAAACGTTTTGAAAGTGATTTATAAGAATCTTGAAGCTTTAAAAATTCAGCGTTAGATTCGTGACAAGAATGATTATCTACATTATTCACAGGTTCAACAATATGCACATCATCACATTTATTCACAGCAGATGTGATCTCAATAGCACATTTAATAGTAACAATTTGCATCACTTCGAGAGACACTACATGTTCCAAGAATTGGTCATATTCGGACAAAATCTTTTCTTTCTCAATTAGATGTTGCTCATAAGCATCATCCATTTCATAGAAAACTTTTCAAACTTCTTCCACTTCGAAGTTAAGATTATCCCCAAGATCTAGAAGACCCTCTTTAACATTTTTTACAAACGGAACGATCTCTTTCTCAAACACCATTTTCATGTGTTCGAAAGCCCATTCTCCAGCGGTTTGAGCCGTTGAAGTCGTACATTCCTTGATGACCTTGTCAAATCCGGTAAGGTATCGCCTAATATCTTTGAAGCTTAGCAATACTCTACTTACCGGTGGAAGATCCTTTGGAATTTCCTTAGGTTCATCCGGATTGACAAGTGTAGGAAATATACTAAGGCTTTCTCTAGTAGACATGTAAGTTGGTGTATGGATAAATTCCCTTTATATATTAAAGCGAATTCTATGATCAGTTTTTGCATTCTCTTTATTAAGCTATGGATAATCATACTTAGGATATGTGATAATCACTTTTGACCGATTCCCTACACGCAGTGACATATTCTCGGATTCATTCGAAAACACAATCGGATCTAAGACCAATCCTAACTTGGTTGCATCATAAAGTCGTGGGTTGTGGTTAAATGCTTGCTTTGCATACCCCGGGTTAGGTGGTAAGTCTGTTAGATGCGATAGAGTGAATTCCTTAAAAGATGAATGAAACAAATGTACTAAATGTGAAGCAGAGTAATGTTTTAAAAGCAAAACTTCAGTCTTTTTAACTTTCTCAGACGCCTTAATTTCCGTTTCAACCCTTTTAGACTCGAGAATTTCGAAATTTGTTTGTAGTTTTTGAAAATTATTAACGACTGACTCTTTTTCTTTAAGTTCTTTTGAAAGATTTTCTCTTAAACTCTCAATTTCTAGCAAGTTATCCATTTGGACTTTCCTAAACCTATCAAATTCTGGATTGATTAGGTAGTGGTCACTTGAGTTAATTCCAAGGTTTTAACCTTTTCCTTATGCAAAGCAAGCTCGGCAGATAATGTCGGATTTACACAAAGGGTTTTAAGGACCGCATTATTCATTTGGCCAAGCGTAGATGCCGACACCATAACCAAATCTTGTTGAGCAAACAAATTTGTAGACGTAATAGCTCCCGGTTGTGTCTCACTCAAAGTCTGGGGACTTGTATTGATATTGCTATCAACTTGTTTGTCTCCTCGTTTGAATTACTAACCACCAAAGGCTGTTCCGGATACTCAGACACTTGCTCAACTTGATAAGGTACAATACTAGTATCATTGACAACATTTGGTACCTCAGAGATTATGTCAGCTCCATAAAGTGAAAGATTTGCCATGAGAGCTGCCTTGGTGGAATTGAGATCATCACAGTCTGAATCGTATGCATCAAGATCATCATATTGGTATGCTGCATTGTTGATAGAAGCTATTGTGTGTCCTTCAGTATCCGCAACTCCTGGATCTACTAGAAATGCTAACTCCTCTTCATCGAGTTCTCGACCTTGTGCCTGAGCATTCACCAAGTAAATCGTTTCTTGAAACCAAGTACCATCCCTCTTCCTTTTTGGCTTCTTACACTCCTTATCCATGTGTCTGCCCCTTTGTAGTTATAGCAAATAATCATCTTCACTTTGCCACTATTTTTTCCTCTTGGAGCAGTGTTGAATGGCGTGCAACAGTATTGGATGAGCTTGGTCTCCCCTGAAGTGGTTGCACAGTAACTCTATCATCTTGAATTGTTGCTTGTTGACGAGAGTTAGAAGAAGTTCTCAACTGATTGTTTGTTGGAGATGGTCCTCTATAACCTCTTTTGTTTAATGTTTGAGTTATGTAGGCAGACATTTGTGCTAGTACATCAGTAGGATTATCCCCTTGTCTGAACTCGGGAATTGGAACCTCATCATCACAGTAGAAAACCAGTGCTGGTGGAACCACATACACTCTTGAAGGAGTACTGACATGTTGTGAGTAGTGATGTTGAGGAACTTCATGTTGCTAGTAAGTGATAGCAGGATTTGATTATGGTTGATAAGGAGAGTATGGTTGTTGAGCATGTTGTGATGATAATGCTGGTTGCTAATATTGTTGCTGATATGATGTCGGTGGTTGTGGTAGAATCGAATACTGAGGAAAGCTTAGAGTTTGATACAAGGGCTGATATGAAGATTGTTGTCCCATAGCATACAGAGAGTTGTGATGTGACAAAGTTGGATGATTTGCCATTAAAGCCAATGGTTCGGAATAAGATCCTTGAGAGATGCGTTTCTGGATGACGTGCTTCTCGTGTTGCTACAAGAAAGCATAGAGTTGATCTAAATTTGACTTGTGCAAATCCCGAATCATTTTAACATCAATGACATATTGGATCCACTCTTGGGGTAACGTATTCAAGAACTTGATGTTGAGTTGAAACTGAGCAATCCTTAGATTATACACATTCAAATCATTCATCAATGTAGTGAAATGCTAGTAGTAGTCATGAAGTGTTTCCCCTGCAATGTATGTGGACCTATCGAACAAGTCATAAAGTTGATACTCTCGTTCCTACTTGGTGAGTGAAGTCCCTTGTAACAAAACAGTTAAGCGATCCAAAAGTTCCTTTGCTACCTTTCGTTCGCTTACCATTCGATAAATATTAGGTGGAAGAGCTTGAAGTATGGTCTGAACGGCCCTTTCATCTGCATCGGAAATGATTTTATTTGCAACCGTTAATTTATGAAATAACTTTGGCCGAGTCACATTGTCTACAGTAACTTCTCCCCAATCGAGTGGACCTTGCTCAATGGATTGAAACATAAGTCTCCCATTGGTTTACCCATAATGTAAGTCCTCATGCGACCTTTCCATGCTTCAAATAGCTCTTTGATGAGGAACGACGGGCGGGTACCAGTACCCGAGATGATAGAAATACCGGTAAGCAATGTCATTGTCGACATAAATTGTAACACCCCCACAAAATGCTATGCGCAGCGGAACTACAACATTTGGGTGCTACTCAGTTATCAGGGTGCTACTCAGTTATCATTACACACAAGATATATCGAACGACTCTAAAGAGACGTCAACTTAAAACTTGAATTAAAAATTGTTAGATGATACATGTCCACGGTTTTTCCAACCCTACTTGGTACAACAGAGTTTAGCGTTTTCGGTCCCCATGAATCTCGACCCAAGAATTTCAGTTTCACAACAACATAACATTAAAATTAAAAATGTTTAAGTGGGAAAGGGAGGAAAAACAAGCAGACTCCAAGCCATACACACAACATCCATCCCATGCACGCTCCATGCTACACTTCAGCGGTTACCTGAAACACATGCCAAAATTTGGTCAACGTAAACGTTGAGTGGAATTCATAGGTTTTACAATTCATTTTGAACGTATATGAAAATAAAAACCATTCACGATCATTCATAGACTTGCCGATCAAACAATCTATATTCAAGATACTGACAATTGTGTTTAAGCTCATGACACTAAACCGTTAACTCAATCACCCGCGTAACAATTACCGGCGTGATTCAGATGAAACCATGGCCCCTAATAAGGCATCAGTTGCAATTATACCTTGTCTCTTATCACAAATTATCCGTCCGCATGGGGTATCAACGTACTAGCCCTCGTCTCGGATAGGGTAGTCAACCCCATAGTACTATCACTTTGTATAAGCGGCTATTTCCCCCTTCGCAAGGGCAAGACAATAGTTAATAGTTCATGAAATTAGGGTCTTTTGCAACTAGGTACTCAACACAATTTCTAAGGCAACATCCGGGACTAACAATCATTCATGACATACGTTCATTTTAAAAACTAGCATGCATTTCCCTCGCGGGTAAAATAGTTTGAAATAAATATAAGCGAGGCTATAAATTCACACCTTATATATTAAGTAGTCGGTAGTTCGAGAGATGATCACTGACGACGATATGGATGCCCGGGTAAATCAACACCTATCAACCAAATAACGCGTAATGAGTAACCTCATTTTAAATACCTTATGGTACTGTATAAAATACATAGATACTAGTCACTTAGGACAATTACAACTCACGCCAAAACAAAACAACAAGCATCACTCATTTCACACCATTTGTTCTTATTATTTACGTCATCCATTTTTACTCATTTTCGCCGGTACTTACCGAAAGTACGGGCTGTTTTACTATATTTAACCATTCTTATAAATTTTGACAAAATTCTCAAAAATACTATAAGACCTGTAGATAACACATTTTTAATCCCAATAAAAGTTTTTACTTCTACGACCCGTTACTCAACGCTTTTCCAAAAACTACATTTTTCGGACTGAAATTGTACTTCGACCAACTTGGACTTCTTTGACCTATTTGAAATGCACCTTTGACTTCTTTGACTCCTAAGTCCACTTATAGACTCAATTACACAGGTTTGAGA
This sequence comes from Glebionis coronaria, assembly GCA_025667525.1. Lineage (NCBI taxonomy): Eukaryota > Viridiplantae > Streptophyta > Magnoliopsida > Asterales > Asteraceae > Glebionis > Glebionis coronaria. The sequence continues at coordinate 648,512,566 of CM046874.1, forward strand.
CCAAAATTTGACCTTTGACCTTTTACCAATTCATACTTGTGGTCCTCGGGATTTGACTAAAACTATACATAAATTCGGATTATGAAAGTTCTCGTCTCCCGGTACACGATCTTTAAAACCTCATAACTTTTGGCTCGTTTGGAGTCACGAGCTCTACCTTATACCAAATTAAAGCTAAGAAGGCCCTCTATGACTACATTTAACTATCTAGACCTCTAGGAAAAATTATTTTTATGAAAAGGTCTTAAACTTTCTGCCTAAATTTAACCGTACCAAAATCACACTTAAGCTTGATTCCAAACCTATTAATCATTACTAGGCTTCATCCGAAGCATTCCCAATCATAACCAAACACTAATTTCAGTCCCTAACCCCTATTGATCATCAACCTTATAATCTAAAAATCTAAAAACAAACATGCAAACACTTGTACCCATCTAACACATCAATAAACACAAGGCTAAACACAAAACCAATGCTCAAAATCATCAATCACCATGGCTCCCCAAACACCCCCTTTAGCCGTGGGGTTTGGGTGACCAAATGACCACAACCAAATCAATTTTGGTGGGTTTGATTAGTGATTATACCCTCATTTTACATGAATTTAACATGCATTAATCCAATTAACCTCAAAAACGAGTTTGAATGATCTTGAAAATTTTTGGAAAAATTTTGTTAATGCATGTTTGAAATAACCATGGATTAACACTCACCAATGGATTTTAGAAGGTGGTCTAAGGTTAGATTTTGTCAAAACTCAAAAAAAATGGTGGATGGTGGTGGTGTGGGGGTTTGGCCGTCGGCCTAGAGAGAGAGGGAGAGAGTTTGTGTCTTTTTTTTGTTAAGTGTTGTGTGTGTGTGATTTGTCCCCATTTTGTGAAATGGGAGGGACCAAGTTGCAATTTCACCTTTATTTTGGCCTTAAGCAAAAACGACACCAAAACTTTGCGGGATTGACTCACTAGTCATTTTAGAAAATTTTACGGGAGTCGGAAATCATCCAAAACACTCCAAAATACTTTTGGGATACTTTAAATGTACTCGGAAAGCTATAAAACTCACCCGACTCAACTTAACACGAACCGTAAGTAAAATTCTCGAAAAATTACATTATCGATAAATCGTCAATAATTATGGAAATTTTGGCATCCATCGGGATCGTATTCGTCATCGTCCTTCTTGAATCGTCAATCGTAAAAATTATAACCTCGAACATCGGCTTTAACCAAAATACTAATATATATAGAAATTAAAATTTATTAAAAATTTCAAAAATTAGCGAAATTTAGGGTAACGTTAATGACCTCGGTTCTAGGGTGTCACATCCACCCCTCCTTAAAGAGAGTGACGTCCCGGCGCTCGCCTCTTCTTGTACTCACATTTCGTTCTGCTGGAACAGATGAGGATACCTTTCCTTGAAAAAGTCCTCACGTTCCCAGGTGTATTCCGGTCCACGCTTAGAATTCCATCGAACCTTCACAATAGGAATTCTACTACGCTTCAGCCTCTTGACCTCTCGGTCCATAATTTCCACAGGTTCTTCCACAAAATGCATTTTGTCGTCCAGTCGAATCTCGTCCAAAGGAATCACCAATTCCTTATCCGCCAAACTCTTCTTCAGGTTCGATACGTGAAACGTGTCGTGAATAGCGCTAAGCTCGCTCGGCAACTCTAACTTGTACGCTACTGGTCCAATTCGTTCAACGATCTTAAATGGTCCAATATACCTCGGACTCAACTTTCCTTTCTTCCCAAAACGAATTACACCCTTCCACGGCGATACCTTGAGCATAACCATATCTCCGACTTCAAACTCCAACGATTTCCTTCTGTTATCGGCATAACTCTTCTGTCGGCTTCTCACAGCAAGTAGTCGGTTCTTGATTTGCACAATCTTTTCTGTCGTTTCTAAAACCATTTCGGGTCCAGTCAATTGACTTTCTCCTACTTCACTCCAACACACAGGTGATCTACACTTCCTTCCATACAATGCTTCGAACGGTGCTGCCTTGATACTCGCATGGTAACTATTATTATACGAAAATTCCACTAGAGGCAAGTGGCGTTCCCAACTTCCTCCAAAATCAATCACGCATGCTCGGAGCATGTCCTCCATCGTCTGAATAGTTCGTTCACTCTGGCCATCAGTTTCCGGGTGATAAGCCGTACTTAAATTCAATTCAGTGCCCATCGCACGTTGAAGCGATTTCCAAAATTCCGAAGTAAATCTACTGTCGCGATCCGAAATGATCGATAACGGCACTCCATGTCTGCAGACGATCTCTTTCACGTACACACTGGCTAGCTTTTCCATGCTGTCCGTCTTCTTCATAGGTAAGAAATGAGCAGATTTCGTTAATCTATCCACTATTACCCATATCATATCACATCCACTAGGAGTTCTAGGTAAACCCGTCACGAAATCCATAGCGATTTTCTCCCATTTCCATTCCGGGATCTTTGGTTGTACCAACAATCCAGATGGTTTCTTATGTTCTGCTTGAACCTTCACGCAAGTCAAACACTTACTAACGTAACGTGCAATATCCGCCTTCATATTCGGCCACCAATAAACTTTCTTCAGGTCGTGATACATTTTGTCTGATCCATGATGTATCGAATATTTCGACTTATGCGACTCGTTCATAACCAATTCTCGAACTCCAGGCTTTCCTTCCTCAGATGAACACAATGGTAACCAAATCCGATTCTCAAAATATCTCAGTCCGTTTGACCTAATCACGAAAAGAGGTTTCAACATTCTTCCCAAGTTCTCAGCTTCAACATTCCCTTTCATTAGTCCCCTCTCTTGAGCCTTTAGTATAGTTTCGGTTAAGTCAACGCTCTCAGTCATCACCAAAGCTCTGACTCTCAAAGGTTTCTCCCGTTCCTTCCTACTCAGTGCATCCGCTACAACATTCGCCTTGCCAGGGTGGTAGCGAATTTCGCAGTCGTAATCACTCAGTAGTTCAACCCATCGTCTCTGTCGCATATTCAACTCCTTTTGATCTAAAATGTGTTGCAAAATCTTGTGGTCAGTGAATACAACACACTTCGTCCCATACAAATAATGTCTCCACAACTTCAACACAAAAACTACAGCTCCTAATTCCAAATCGTGCGTCGTGTAGTTCTCCTCATTCTTCCTCAGTTGCCTCGATGCGTAAGCTATCACCTTTTCACGTTGCATCAAAACCGCTCCATAACCCTTACGAGATGCATCACAATACACTACAAAATCTCCGGTTCCTTCAGGCAATGACAATATCGGTGCGGAACATAACTTGTCCTTGAGCGTTTTGAAAGCGAGTTCTTCCTCATTTCCCCATTCATACACCCTATTCTTTTTGGTAAGCTTTGTCAATGGTTTTGCAATCAACGAAAATCCTTCAATGAACCTTCGATAATACCCAGCTAAACCAAGGAATTGTCGAACTTCAGTCGGCGTTGTCGGTGCCGACCATTCCCTGATCGCTTCGACCTTGGCAGGATCCACGCGAACTCCCTTGCTATCAATCACGTGACCTAGGAATTGCACGGATTCTAACCAAATCTCACACTTCGAGAATTTCGCATACAGCTTCTCCTTCTTTAACAACTCCAAAATCTTCCTCAGGTGCTTCTCGTGGTCCTCCTTACTCTTAGAGTAAATAAGTATATCATCGATGAAGACAATAACAAACTTATCTAGATACGGCTTGCACACGCTATTCATAAGGTCCATGAATACAGCAGGCGTGTTCGTCAACCCAAACGGCATCACTCGAAATTCAAAGTGTCCATACCGCGTACGAAAGGCAGTTACAGGAATATCCTCCTCTCTTACACGTAGTTGATGATACCCTGATCTTAAGTCGATCTTTGAGTATACACTGGAACCTTGCAATTGATCAAACAAATCGTCAATCCTCGGCAATGGGTACCGATTCTTAACCGTCAGCTTGTTGAGTTCCCTATAGTCAATACACATCCGAAATGAACCATCTTTCTTCTTCACAAACAACACTGGCGCTCCCCATGGTGATGAGCTCGGCCTAATAAATCCCTTGTCCATCAATTCCTTCAGTTGATCCGATAACTCCTTTAACTCGGATGGTGCTAAGCGATAAGGTGCACGCGCAACCGGCGCAGCTCCTGGCACCAAATCAATTTGAAACTCGACCTCACGGGTGGGTGGTAAACCCGGCAACTCGTCTGGAAAAACTTCCGGATATTCGCAGATAACAGGTACCTCTTCAATCCTCGCCTCTAAATCACCGTCACTCGAAACTTGTGCCAAAAACACATCGCATCCGCTCTCTACATACTTCATCATTTTCAAACAGGAAATCACTTTCAAACGAGAAGTGCATTCGTCTCCCTTCACCGTCAAGACTTTATTCCTCAACGGAATCTGAACTAATCTCTCGCCACAGACGATCATAGCACTGTGCGCCATTAGCCAATCCATTCCCACAATCACGTCAAACGATCCTAGCTCTATAGGCATCAAGTCGATTTTAAAAGCGTAATTTCCTAACTTCAAGGTACACCCTCTCAGTATAGAATTCGTACTAACAATTTTTCCATCGGCTAACTCAACGTTATAACTAGTCGCTAACAACACCGGTTTTCTATCGATATGACGACTAAATTTAACATCTACAAAACTCTTGTCGGAGCCAGAATCAAACAAAATACTAGCATAACAAGCGTCTAGCAAAAACGTACCGGTAACCACGTTAGGACCCTGTGGTTTATCAGTCGTCCCTACTTGATACACGGCAGCAGCGTTGTTACCTCCCCGCTTGTTTCCTGCCTTCGGGCAATTCACTTGCATATGGCCTCTCTCTCCACATCCAAAACATCCCCTCATTCTGATAGCATTCGCCCCAGTGGCTACTCCTCCCGCTCGGCAACCAGACGTCCTGTGACCTGCTTTTCCACATTTACCGCATGCAGGCGGGCAATTCCCGACATGGTACAAGTTGCACCTACCACAGTGGGGATTCACTTTTACTCCTCTGGGGTTTGTCACAGCCCTCATCCCTTCATTCCTTCGTTGGTTAAACTGCTGATTGCGGTTCTGACCATGGTTGTTTCGATTTCCACCTCGGTTTTGGCCCTGGGATTGATTGCTTTGTGCCGCTTCCCATTTCCTCTTGTTTCCTTCAGCAATGAAGTTCTTCTTGTCCTGGAGCTTGACGTCCATCAATGCGTGAGCCATCTGGACCGCTTCATCAAACGACCTAGGTTTAGACGAAGTCGTCTCACCTTTGATATTACTGGATAAACCTTTGATGTACTGTTTCATCTTCTTGGCATCATTGGCAAAAATGTCTGGACACAAAAGGCTTAGTTCATTAAACCTCCTGGTGTAAGCAGCGATATCATTGTTCTTCAAGGTCAGGTGCCTCAACTCATCTTCCAATTGACCCAATTCCTCTTCCGGGAAGAACTTCTTAGTCAAAAGAGCTTTTGTCGCAGTCCATGTTCTTGCATTCGCTACAGCCAATCCAACAGTGGCTACTTGGGTGTTCCACCAACTTAATGCATCGTCAAGAAACGTAGCAGCCGCAAACTTAACCTTGTCCGCTTCTGAACAACCGCTGATTTCGAAAGTACTTTCAACCTTTTCCAACCATCTTCTAAGTTCTAGAGCTCCACCAGTTCCACGAAATTGCGTGGGACCGCATTTCATAAAACTAGAATAGGTACACACTCTCGGGGCTTGCTGTCTCCCCGCGTTTCTACCCTGGTCCTGATTTCTCCCGGCTCGGTCTGCTTCTAGCGCATTTGCTATAGCTTCCTGAATCATTGTGTTTACACGATCGGCGGTTAGCTTTGGAGGCATGGTGTTATCGAATATCTCTTTCTGCAAGACAGGGAAAATAGAAAAACAATGTAAGTATACACATCAAGATTAAGATGGATTTCCCTTTCAAGACATAATACACATACAACGACACATCACTACAGAGTTACTAATATTCATTAATTCACATCACAAAAGATCAAATTTAAGACATATCACAGATCATGAAAGGTAAAACAAGGATTGTATTGATAGTTAACCAAAATTGTGACAAGTATTGCCACTACAATCATTCACCATAAATCTTAAGTCCTCAAGTTTTTCGTTATAATGCCATCATACAAAAGTCTAAAACAGTTCTATTACAACGATCAAAGATAAAATACAAGACAAGCAACTAGGCATGTGGTGATCCACATGGCCTCTTGGATGGCGGTTCGTCATCATCTTCCTCGGGTTCCTCTTCGCTATCATCCTTGTCCACATCATCCATTTTTCTCTTTCCTTTGTCGTTCGGCCCACATTCAGTCTCCTTTTTCGTCCCTGATGTAGACCCACACTCAATCGCTACCTGATTTCCCACAGTAATACAAGCACCTCTAGTAGGCGGCTGAATCATGAAGTCATTAGCCTCCATCTCCAAGTCGTCCACGAATCTCCAATCTGGGGGCAATGATGCTCTCACTCGATGCTCCCAACTCTGCATCCTTGACAATCTCACTTGATCTTCCTTAAAACGGTCAAGACTAGCGCTCAAATTCGCAACCATCAATCTTAGACTGTTGATATCACTTTTGTTTACATTTCCATCATACTCAATTCTTGCAGTCCTTTCCAACATTCTTTGGTGTTCCCTTTCATTCTCGTCGAATTTGTCGACCACCCTTGATTCCACTATGTACCGCATGCACATTGATTCGTCCAAACCTCTCACAACACGCCGTACGTCATGATAAACTCTCGGTCCGGGGCAGCAAACTCTTGAGATGCCTTGATGAAGAGAATTTGCGCTCACTGCACCTTCGGATCTTCTGGGGATACCTGGTGCACCAACCAGATGGGAAGTACGCATAGGCCTGGGGCAAGTAGTTCTCCTTTGGTCGAGGTCCTGGGCTTGCACATCGTTCGTCTCAGCTTGTCCTTCAGCTGTTGTTCCAACACTTCCCCCTTCGCGACCTACGACGTAATCGTTTCCATTACCATTAGGCGGTACCTCGGCCATTCCTGCAATAACAGCGAATTTCGGAGGGTACATAAGTAATTATACAATATTTATAAATACATGCATGCAAATGCAATGCAAAGGTGGTACATATGCCCAAAATGTAATAATATGATGCTCATGCATGATTAATACAAAAATTACGATGTCGGATATTCCACGTATAATTTCAACGTCTACATATAGTAATTTCCATACTTACGTAATAATTACCCACATATATACTTCAACTCAAAAGTATACGTCAAATGCCATGAATACAAAAATAAATCTTACCGGAGCCATGCAGGATAGTTGTGTGTGCTTGGACCATTTCTTACGACACCAAAAGTTATAGTTTAGGATTTTCAAAAATGACCTAGTTCTCTATAACTCATGGCTCTGATTACCAATCTGTAACACCCCCACAAAATGCTATGCGCAGCGGAACTACAACATTTGGGTGCTACTCAGTTATCATTACACACAAGATATATCGAACGACTCTAAAGAGACGTCAACTTAAAACTTGAATTAAAAATTGTTAGATGATACATGTCCACGGTTTTTCCAACCCTACTTGGTACAACAGAGTTTAGCGTTTTCGGTCCCCATGAATCTCGACCCAAGAATTTCAGTTTCACAACAACATAACATTAAAATTAAAAATGTTTAAGTGGGAAAGGGAGGAAAAACAAGCAGACTCCAAGCCATACACACAACATCCATCCCATGCACGCTACATGCTACACTTCAGCGGTTACCTGAAACACATGCCAAAATTTGGTCAACGAAAACGTTGAGTGGAATTCATAGGTTTTACAATTCATTTTGAACGTATATGAAAATAAAAACCATTCACGATCATTCATAGACTTGCCGATCAAACAATCTATATTCAAGATACTGACAATTGTGTTTAAGCTCATGACACTAAACCGTTAACTCAATCATCCGCGTAATAATTACCGGCGTGATTCAGATGAAACCATGGCCCCTAATAAGGCATCAGTTGCAATTATACCTTGTCTCTTATCACAAATTATCCGTCCGCAGGGGGTATCAACGTACTAGCCCTCGTCTCTGATAGGGTAGTCAACCCAATAGTACTATCACTTTGTATAAGCAGCTATTTCCCCCTTCGCAAGGGCAAGACAATAGTTAATAGTTCATGAAATTAGGGTCTTTTGCAACTAGGTACTCAACACAATTTCTAAGGCAACATTCGGGACTAACAATCATTCATGACATACGTTCATTTTAAAAACTAGCATGCATTTCCCTCGCGGGTAAAACAGTTTGAAATAAATATAAGCGAGGCTATAAATTCACACCTTATATATTAAGTAGTCGGTAGTTCGAGAGATGATCACTGACGACGATACGGATGCCCGGGTAAATCAACACCTATCAACCAAATAACGCGTAATGAGTAACCTCATTTTAAATACCTTATGGTACTGTATAAAATACATATATACTAGTCACTTAGGACAATTACAACTCACGCCAAAACAAAACAACAAGCATCACTCATTTCACACCATTTGTTCTTATTATTTACGTCATCCATTTTTACTCATTTTCGCCGGTACTTACCGAAAGTACGGGCTGTTTTACTATATTTAACCATTCTTATAAAATTTGACAAAATTCTCAAAAATACTATAATACCTGTAGATAACACATTTTTAATCCCAATAAAATTTTTTACTTCTACGACCCGTTACTCAACGCTTTTCCAAAAACTACATTTTTCGGACTGAAATTGTACTTCGACCAACTTGGACTTCTTTGACCTATTTGAAATGCACCTTTGACTTCTTTGACTCCTAAGTCCACTTATAGACTCAATTACACAGGTTTGTGACCAAAATTTGACCTTTGACCTTTTACCAATTCATACTTGTGGTCCTCGGGATTTGACTAAAACTATACATAAATTCGGATTATGAAAGTTCTCGTCTCCCGGTACACGATCTTTAAAACCTCATAACTTTTGGCTCGTTTGGAGTCACGAGCTCTACCTTATACCAAATTAAAGCTAAGAAGGCCCTCTATGACTACATTTAACTATCTAGACCTGTAGGAAAAATTATTTTTATGAAAAGGTCTTAAACTTTCTGCCTAAATTTAACCGTACCAAAATCACACTTAAGCTTGATTCCAAACCTATTAATCATTACTAGGATTCATCCTAAGCATTCCCAATCATAACCAAACACTAATTTCAGTCCCTAACCCCTATTGATCATCAACCTTATAATCTAAAAATCTAAAAACAAACATGCAAACACTTGTACCCATCTAACACATCAATAAACACAAGGCTAAACACAAAACCAATGCTCAAAATCATCAATCACCATGGCTCCCCAAACACCCCCTTTAGCCGTGGGGTTTGGGTGACCAAATCACCACAACCAAATCAATTTTGGTGGGTTTGATTAGTGATTATACCCTCATTTTACATGAATTTAACATGCATTAATCCAATTAACCTCAAAAACGAGTTTGAATGATCTTGAAAATTTTTGGAAAAATTTTGTTAATGCATGTTTGAAATAACCATGGATTAACACTCACCAATGGATTTTAGAAGGTGGTCTAAGGTTAGATTTTGTCAAAACTAAAAAAAAATGGTGGATGGTGGTGGTGTGGGGGTTTGGCCGTCGGCCTAGAGAGAGAGGGAGAGAGTTTGTGTCTTTTTTTTTTGTTAAGTGTTGTGTGTGTGATTTGTCCCCATTTTGTGAAATGGGAGGGACCAAGTTGCAATTTCACCTTTCTTTTGGCCTTAAGCAAAAACGACACCAAAACTTTGCGGGATTGACTCACTAGTCATTTTAGAAAATTTTACGGGAGTCGGAAATCATCCCAAACACTCCAAAATACTTTTGGGATACTTTAAATGTACTCGGAAAGCTATAAAACTCACCCGACTCAACTTAACACGAACCGTAAGTAAAATTCTCGAAAAATTACATTATCGATAAATCGTCAATAATTATGGAAATTTGGGCATCCATCGGGATCGTATTCGTCATCGTCCTTCTTGAATCGTCAATCGTAAAAATTATAACCTCGAACATCGGCTTTAACCAAAATACTAATATATATAGAAATTAAAATTTATTAAAAATTTCAAAAATTAGCGAAATTTAGGGTAACGTTAATGACCTCGGTTCTAGGGTGTCACATAAATGAATGATGATTCATTTTTGAACACTTGATGGAAAAAGATTATCTTTTGATCGTCCAATGAAATAAGGTTGTGAAAAGTGTTGTTGTTGATGTAGATCGTGTGTTGATGTAACAATGTTAAAAGTCGCTTAAACAACACGAATCAAATACCTTAAATCACCCCATGGCTCTTGATACCAGTTGTAGAAGTATGATAATCTATGATCCTATCAAGAGGGTTGTTGTTTCTAGAGAGAGAAACTAAAGAGAGAAAGATGAGAGAAACTATGTGTAATATTAGGAAAATAATGAACAACCAACACCCCTTTCCATGAAGGAAAGGGGTTTATATACCCAAGCCTTTGTGGGCTTGGGCCTTCAACCCATGGACAAGCCCATGGGTTGGTTAGTTACTAACTTTGACATAGTAAACTAACTACCAGCTAATTACATTTAATAATATTGTTGGAGTGACTGATACTTCTAATATACGTTAAAAATGTATTTCCAACAATTTCCATGGTTTGCACCCATACGGTTAGTAGGCCCTATATCATGTGTAATATGTGCAATTGAGATCAGCTCTAGGATGATTGATTAATCCCTTGAGATACCAAACTACTCCATAAGTTGTATTTAGGATATTACACACTTGGAATAGAAATATTCCAAGGATGTTGTTATTGTAATCCCTAGCAATAATAATTGTCCGATCATGTGGGATGGAAATTGAATCTATATTTTGCTCATTGTTTTAAATAGCATTAAGAATACTCTTGAAAATGATCTTAATCTGTTTTGTACAAAATTGCTTGATATAGTTCATTGCCAAATCCGTTTAAGCTTTCGCCGGAAAGGCACGTCTTAAACCACTATTAATGACACAAGCTCTTCGTTTCCGCTACTTGAATATTGTCACTTGTCTCTTGAGCATTGACCTTGGTCTTGACTCAATCCCTTTGGGTCCTCTCTCTTTTGCTTCTTTGCTACGAGTAGTCGTTTCTTTGTTACGATCTTTTTCGGTCTAGATTCCACTCGTAATCCTTCACTTAGGCATTATTACCTAGTATTGAAGTCGTCTAATGATTTCCAAATGGCTTAAGATATATTTTAAGTATTTTAGAAAAACTTGGTTTTGAAAATTTCTTTGTTTTTCTTCGTGAAAAACATGCCACTGTCGGCGGATCCTTAATTGTCATGGTGCTAACCCATGGGTCCTTATCGATAAGGCACCGCGGCCCCACCAGGTGACTAAATTAATCAGTTTTTAATAAATAACACTTCTTCAAACAAACCCTCCCTTTCTTCTCCATAGAGGCGACGGGTTTCATCATTTCCACCATTCTTGAATCTTCAAAAGCTCCAATTTACTAAAGATTAATTGATTCCAAGTTCTGGGTTTCACTCATCCCTCTTCCAACATTAATTAATGTAATTAAATTCATTCAATTTCATCTATTTTGTTCTAGGATTCTTATTTTCATAATTGGGGATTTTTAAAATTAATATTGAATCAGAACTTTTCTAGGAATGTGGGTTGACATATTATATTACTATGATTTCTTAGGTCCGAATTCATTGGGATTTCACTAAAACCCACTTATAGAACAATTCGAATTTTGACTAAATATTTTTGGTTAAATGATGGAATTGATATGAACCCATGAACAAAATTGGTAATTTCATTGTTAATGCTTACCTAAAAATGTTTTTCAATAACCTTTGTTCGAGTTCATGATTGATTTTGCATTCTCTCATATGTACGAGTCAATGATGAATTGAGTTCATTGTGAACATGAGAATGATAAGAATTAACCATTTTTTATCAAGAAATTGACTAAACACACTCTCATGGATTTGATTTTTAAGTCATTATGTAACATAAGAGTTATTGGAACATTATTTGCTTTATGCTTAGGTACTTGATCATGCATTTGGAAACTCATAAAGATCATGAGAAAACTAGAGAATACATGCCTTATCTTTCTTCTTCGTGTCGATCTCGTTCCCTAAAAAATACTTTTCGATCTCTAGAGTCTCGTAGTTTTCATGAAGGACGTATTGTTCCTTCTAACTTTCTTGGACTTGACTTCATTCAATTCATGTTCAATCCATTGGCTTTGATGGCTTGCTTGATATTGATGAGCCAATCTTTCCTACCTTCCTTTTGGAATTCTTTAGCTCATAAACATTAATGTGCATCAATAATGGTTTATCAATAAGATTTTCCATCAAGGGGAAAACCTTTGTATATACTCTTGAAGAATTTGGTGAAATTCTCAATGTTCCATACAAAGGTCAATGTAGGTTCACCGATGCTTGGAGTATAAACTCTTTGGAATCGGCCCCTATAGGTGTGCATTAAGTGACTGAGCTACCCTCGGCTTCGGCCATTTCATGTGCCATTCCTAAAACATGTGAACATCTTATTCTTGGTAAACTTGAAAGAGAAGTTCGTGCTCTCACTCCTTGGGAATTACTCACTAGCGATCTTAATGATTTTATGATCCCTTGGGCCGAAATCATTAGGGAAAATGCAATGTGTCTCGGTGGTGATCGTAAGCATGTGCCTGCTTGTCTTGAACATATGTTGTATATTGTTGCAACTTCCACCCCATACAACCTTACATTTTTCATAGCTAGAAGAATTAAATTTGTTCTCGTCGGGTCACATTCTACTCTCCCTTTTGCTATGATTCTCTCACGCCTTCTTAGAAAAACTCTCATTGACTTTCCACCTTTAAATGCTTCATCATTTCACTTTGTGGATCGAGTTATGCTTCCCATTGAAGAAACCTCTCACTTGAACCCAAGCATGATTCAAATGAAGATGGAAATTTCCTTCAAGACAATTCTCACAAATCTAGTAACACTTTGTCATCTACCATCTTTCAATTGTCTTCTCTAGAAATTGCTTTCGACTATAATTTCTATGTAAAACCCACAAAATAAGGTCATTACTTCATTCTTACTTTTCAAATATTTTTGAAGTATTTATGACGTTAAATATTATTACGTTTAACGGTTTAAGTTGAAACCGATATTAAATATTTTATTTTAATATTTTAACGAGCAACGAGGACTACTAGTGATCACGATACCGACGGATGCCCACAATTTTATATTTTATTATCAATCGTTTCGATATTTAATATTTTCGACGATACCGTTTTAATTACGTATCGAGTCGTTATATTATTATTTTTCGTGTGCGTTTAAACTTTTAAGTATTTTTACGAAACCTGAGTCCCGTAAATATTTGTAAAATTGACTTTTAGTCATTTCCCACTTTTTAACTAATATTTACATTTTGGACCAAAACTATCACAAATTGGCAAAAATTACCCTAACTCCACACTATACCTAACATTTCCACTATCACATTTCATTTAATAAATTCATTTAACAAAAAACACAACCAACTTTCTCTTCTCCCTTTGTTTAGACGTCCACCATTAACAACAAAAACACCATGATCAAAATTTTTCTAGCTTGATCCAAGAGAAACTAAAACAAGTCCCATCCTCTATTTTCAAAGGGCTACAATTTGGTATAAAATTTTCATACATGCAACCATATAAATTTTTCAAGAAAAGTTGGTTATGTTTTTTCCAAATTTGTTGTATGCATGTGTTAGTAGTGATGATCAAAAGATTTTCATGCTATCTTTTTGTTAAAAAGTTTATTTTTTATTTTTGGGTTTTTGTTTTTGATGATGATTCAAGTGATAGGAATGGTTTATGATGATATTAGGGGTGTAGGATGATGAGAAAAGTTGTTGGAATTGATCAAACACATGATTTTGTAAGAGATTTTAATAGTCAATTTTGGGCAGTAGGTAAACTAAAAAATCCGAATTTTTATGTTTTGAAAATGACTTAACTTATAACCTAGGGTTGTAGATAATTTCCTTAGCTTTGATTTGATATAAGGTAGAGCTTCTAGCTCAAAACGAGCGCGAAGTTATGATGTTTTGAATGATCGTGTACCGGGAGACGAGTATCGACACTACATATAGTTGTTGTCGATATTTGGATCGAATCTCGGGGGCTATAAAATGAGTTTCAAAATGATTCAAGTGCTGTTCCCAGCCTCAAAGTTTAGCATTTTGAGTCTATTTTTAGAATCAAGTGACGGTTTTACAAATGGAGTTGTTTAGAATGGTCAAAATGGTTTCGTAAGTCAAGGTCGCTAAACTGTCCGGATTTTGTGATTCAAAGATGAGTCGGGCAGGGAACTTTAGAAGTAAAATCTTTTAATGGGATTTTGAGAGGACTTTCTATATATAGTAAGTAAGTTCTCTGAGTAGTATCATAAAAATTTGATATGTTTAAGTATGGGAAAACGGCTTGGACATTCGGTATGTTCCGGCAGATTTTTATTAAAGGCATATAATAATAAAATGAATATATAGGAGAGTATAATAGAACCACTTGCATCGTTTTCTCTCGAGTTGTCGTGATTTTATACTTGAGTTTGATTTTATTAAGTATCATTTATTTCTCGAGTCTATTATTAATGTACGCACCTTATGTGCTAGGTTGCGGTTGTCGTGTTTTTCGGGCATCTACTATCGTCGGCGATCGTCTTCAACTACTATAAGTACTAAGGTGAGTCTATAGCCTCGTTTGCGCAATTATATGATTTTAAAAACCCGCGGGGGGGGGGGGGGAATACAAGTTTTGTAAACTTAGAACACGAGATTTTTATGGTATGCTTGTCCCTTTATGAATGGACCCGCGGTTGCCTTTAAATTGCATTGAGTGATTGCCTTAGTTAAAGCCTCAATTATGGACCGTTAATTAACCTATGATGGGTTAACCGCTAGTACAATTAATAGATCTATGGGGGAAGCCGCCCCGGTTCAGTTTTTGTGGACTTGTCATAGAAGTTTAGGCCCGACCTCCACACTGTTTGAGCATATTGTATTGAGAAGTCAGGTATACGGCAATGTACCAATAATCTGGAGGTAACCAACAATTAATAAATCTCTCGTCTTATTAGACTGATATGGGAGTGTCTAAGGGCTCGGTTCCATGAGCTTATCGCAATTTATGCTACATACAATTATTATATTTGATGCAAATTATTAGATGCTTGTTGCCTTTAAGCATGCCACAAACTTATAATCTTTGCTTGTGTTCAAAATGATTATATAAACCTATAGATTCACTCGGCATTTTTGCTGATGATTTTCTCACATGTATTTCAGGTAATCAGGAAGGGTGAAGCTTGGAAGCCACGGGAATGAATGTTGTGCACTACTTTGCAATATAAACTCTTTGAATATTTGTAGTTCCTTTTGTTCGAAACAATTTAAATCTTTTGTTTTGGTTGTACTTTGGTTACGATGTCTTGGGACTACGCTACTCTGACAAATGTTTTAGGAACGATAAATTTGAAACGTCTCTTTTCGAATCGTTCTTTATAAATTATGTGTTATTTTATCATTGTTTATCACCCAAAGATATATTCCGCTGCGTGTAAATTTGGGGGTGTTAAAGATTGGTACCAGAGCCATGAGTTATAGAGAACTAGGTCTTTTTCTAAAAACCTAAACTATAACTGTCTGTTTTATTTTTCAAAGAGTCGGTGCACATGATTTCGCGTGACTTCAGGTTCAAGCTACTTCTGGGATTACAACTTTAGTATACCTTATTATGTATGCCTTATTGCTAAGTATTTCTAAATAAATACTATAATCCTTTATCGATATATATATTGATATCGTTAAACTTTTCGATAAGAGTTATCATTTATTAATGATTTACTTAAATAAATTTTTGGAATTTTCCTGCAATTATTTTGAAGGATTCTCTACATTTATTTAAATTATTGGAAATTATCCTATTTCATTTTGTTATGACCTTATACCTATTTTGTGAAATTTACCACCGTCAAATTACATCTTCGGTGAGGAGGATGATTGATTTTGTACATGATATGACTATACCAGGAATACAATTAACTCATTCATTTTATCTTCTCTTTGTGATGTGACAGAATCATGCCACCTAGGAGAATGAAAAATGATGCCATTGCAAGGCTAGTTACTGAAGAGGTTGTGAAAGCATTAGTTGCGGATAGGGCTGCGTGTGTTAACACTGAAGGAGCAGGTGGCTCTGGAGGTGCGGGTGCTGAAGGTGAAGGTGAACCTGCTGGACCAGAAGCTGCTGGGGCAGGTGTAGCTGAGAATCCTGCAGATGAGGTTGCTCCAGCTGCTGCTACGGTTAAAGAATGTACTTTTGCTGGATACATGATATGTGGACCCACTACATTTCAAGGAACTGGTGGAGCACTGGAATTATTCAGGTGGATTGAGAAAACAGAAACAACATTTGAGATTAGTGATTGCTTAGAAAGGAACAAGGTTAAGTTCGTAGTTGCTACTTTCAAGGATCGAGCTTTCAGCTGGTGGAAGACTCAAGTTGCTACAGTTGGTTTAGAAGCTGTAAACAGGAAACCTTGGGATGAAATTAAAAGGTTGCTGAAAGAAGAGTTCTGTCCAGAAGAAAAGTTATCTGCTTTGGAGGATGAGTTGAGGCATCTGAAGCTGAAAGATAACAACATTGCTGCATATACTAGCCGATTCAATGAGTTGGTTTTGTTGTGTCCAGATGCTTTTGTTACTGAGAAAAAGAAGATGGATCAATACATCAAAGGGTTGCCTGGGTACACTAAAGGTGAGACGACTTCATCTCGACCCAAGAACTTTGTTGAGACTGTAAGAATGGCTCATACACTCATGGGGCAGAAAGTTCAAGATAGGGCTGAGAAAGCTGCTGAGGGTAATAAAAGGAAATGGGATAATTCACAAAGTGGTAATCAAGGTAGTAACCGCCATAGGCAGTACAATCAGAAGAGAAATGATGGGGCTAGAGCTGCAACTAACAAGAATGACAATGCTGACTATGGGGGACCAGCCCAGAAATGTAAGAGCTGTGGTGTTTGTCACTTTGGTAATTGTCCACCAAGGTGCACTAAATGTGGAAAGGTTTGGCATGCTGCGGAGAAGTGCAAGCCATGGATCCCTAACACTAGAGCAAATGCTATTCTGATCAAGACTTGCTTTGAATGTGGAGAACGTGATCATGTTCGTCCCAAATGCCCGAAGTTGAAGAACAAGAAAGCAGGTGAAGTTGCTGGGGCAGTTTATGTTGTTAAGGATGCTGATCAGGCACAAGGTCCAAATGTGGTGACGGGTACGTTCTTACTCAACCATCGTTATGCTAGTGTGTTGTTTGACTCAGGATCTGATAGGAGCTTTATAAGCACTTCCTTTAGTCGTTTAATTAATGTTGAGCCAACAAGCCTAAATAATAGTTATGAGGTCGAGTTAGCTGATGGACAATTAGTTAGTACTACCACTATATTTAAGAAGTGTCCTTTGAAATTAGCAAATCATTTGTTTGAAATTGATTTGATACCGATAGAGTTAGGTTCATTTGATGTGATTGTTGGTATGGATTGGTTGGTTGCTCATGACACGGTAATTGTATGTGGGGAGAAAGTTGTCCACATACCAGTTAAGGGTAAGGTGTTAGTAGTTAAAGGTGATGTCGGTAGATCTCGTCTGGCGGTGATATCTTGTATCAAGGCGAAGAAATATGTAGAAAGAGGTTGTCACCTGTTCTTGGCTCAAGTAGTGGAGAAAGAACTACCGGTTAGGCGTGTGGAAGATGTTTCGGTTATTCGTGATTTTCCTGAAGTATTTCCCGATGACTTGCCAGGGCTTCCGCCTCAGCGAGAAGTCGAATTCAAGATTGATCTAGTGCCAGGAGCAGCACCGGTGGCGCGTGCACCTTATCGTTTGGCACCGTCTGAGATGAAGGAGTTGGCAGATCAGTTGAAGGAGTTAATGGAGAAGGGGTTCATTAGACCAAGTTCGTCACCTTGGGGAGCTCAAGTATTGTTCGTGAAGAAGAAGGACGAATCGTTCAGAATGTGCATAGACTACCGAGAGTTGAACAAGTTAACTATTAAAAATCGTTATCCACTTCCTAGGATCGATGATTTGTTCGATCAACTTCAAGGTTCGTGCGTGTACTCGAAGATAGACTTAAGATCGTGTTATCATCAACTTCATGCTAAAGAGGAGGACATACCTATTACAGTTTTTCGGACGCGTTATGGACACCTTGAATTTCAAGTAATGTCGTTTGGGTTAACTAACGCACCTGCGGTATTCATGGACTTTATGAATCGTGTGTGTAAACCATACCTCGACAAGTTTGTGATTGTATTTATCGACGATATCCTGATTTATTCCAAAAGTCGGGAGGAGCATGAAGGTCATTTGAAGATTATTTTGGAGTTGTTGAGGAAGGATAAGTTGTATGCAAAGTTCTCCAAGTGTGATTTTTGGTTGGATTCAGTCCAATTCCTTGGGCACGTGATCGATAGTAGCGGTGTTCATGTTGATCCTTCCAAAATTGAAGCTATTAGAGATTGGGCTAGGCCTACGACCCCGACTGAAGTTAGACAATTCCTGGGATTAGCTGGATACTACCGGCGATTTATTGAAGGGTTCTCTTTAATTTCTAAACCTCTTACTAAACTTACACAGAAAAACAAGAAGTATGAATGGGGTTCAGAAGAAGAAGAAGCATTCCAAACTTCGAAGCAGAAGCTGTGTTCTGCACCAATTTTGGCTTTGCAAGACGGAGCTGAAGACTTTGTGGTATATTGTGACGCATCACGTAAGGGTGTTGGTGCTGTGTTGATGCAAAGGGAGAAAGTGATCGCGTATGCATCTCGTCAATTGAGGAAGAATGAGGAGAACTATACTACACATGATTTGGAATTAGGAGCTGTTGTCTTTGCTCTTAGACTTTGGAGACATTATCTCTACGGTACAAAGAGTGTGGTATATATCGATCATATAAGCCTACACCATATTTTAGATCAGAAGGAGCTCAATATGAGGCAGAGAAGATGGGTAGAATTGTTGAGTGATTACGACATTCAAATTTGCTACCATCCCGACAAGGCGAATGTAGTTGCCGATGCACTTAGTAGGAAGGACAGAGAAATAACCAAAAGGGTTAGAGCTTTAGCCATGAAAACTTATTCTGATTTATCTAATCGAATACTTAAAGCTCAAACTAAGGCGATGGAGGAAGAGAATGTGAGAGATGAAGACTTGGGTAGAAGGATGACACCTATATTCGAAATTCGTGATGACAGAATTAGATATTTCGAGAATCGTGTGTGGTTACCGGTGTATGGAGGACTGAGAGATCTAATTATGCACGAATCTCATAAGTCTAAATATTCGATTCACCCAGGATCGGATAAAATGTACCAAGACTTGATGAAATGTTACTGGTGGCCGAATATGAAGGCTAACATTGCTACTTATGTTAGTAAATGCTTGACGTGTGCTAAGGTGAAGTTTGAGCACAAGAGACCTTCGGGTTTACTGCAACAACCTGAAATTCCAGAATGGAAATGGGAGAAGATCACTATGGACTTTGTTTCAGGACTTCCGAGGACTTCTAGTGGTTATGATACGATTTGGTTGATTGTTGATCGGTTGACTAAGTCGGCTCATTTCTTGCCGATAAAGAAAACTGATGACTTAGACAAACTTACTCGGTTGTATTTGAAGGAAGTTGTTTGTAGACATGGGGTTCCTTTGTCAATTATTTATGATCGAGATAGTCGGTTCACATCTGAGTTTTGGAAATCGCTTCAGCGGGCTCTGGGGACTCAGTTGGATATGAGCACTGCGTATCATCCGGAAACGGACGGACAAAGTGAGAGGACTATTCAGACCTTGGAGGATATGTTACGAGCGTGTGTAATAGACTTTGGAGGTAGTTGGGATCGACACTTACCTTTGGTGGAATTCTCATACAACAACAGTTATCATGCAAGTATTAAGGCTGCATCTTCTGAAGCACATTACGGGCGAAAGTGTAGATCACCAGTTGGTTGGTGTGAGATTGGAGAAAGTCAGTTGACGGGTCCTGAATTGATTAGATAAACGACTGAGAAGATCGTGCAAATCAAGAATCGTTTATTGACAGCTCGTAGTAGACAGAAGAGCTATGCGGATAAGAGGAGAGACCATTGGAGTTTTATATTGGCGATATGGTTATGTTGAAAGTATCACTGATAGGTGTGTAAACACCCATCTTTTCTACCACTTAACTACAATAATAACCAAGCCAAAACGTGTATTTTATGTCTTTTATGTCGGAATTATGCGTGGTTTGTGTTTTTGTTGTGATTTAGGATGAAAAGGTGAAAAGTGGAGAAAACACGGATATTCACTGGCATTTACGGACTTTTATTGAAGAAAAGGATGAAAGACGAAGTCAAGAAGTCAAGAGTGCAAAAAGAACGGAAGTCCACGACCAAATCTGAAGATTTATCGAAGAAAAAGTCAAAAGACGGAAGTTTATCAAGAGCCGAAGAATTCAAGTCTATTTTATTGAAGAATTTAAAGACGAGTTCGAAGAAATCCCGAAGCCAAAAGTCCCTTAAGTCCAAGTTTAAAGAATATTAGAAGAAAAGGACTAATGACGCAATTAATGAAGAATTTAGAAGAAAGGGACTTAATCTTGCAATTAACAAGAAAGGAAGGAGGGGAGGAAGCTTCCTTAATCCTCCCCTATATATAGTCATTAGTTGTATTCATTTCTTTCTTGTTGGCTAAGTGTGACAATTAGTCTTCCACATTTAAATATCTTGTCATTTACATTTCTTGTCAATTTAATTACCTTGTTATGCACCTTAATTACCATTTAATTCTAAGTAAGTTTTCATTTTAATTCTTGTCAAATCTTTATTTTATCTTGTCAATCTCTTATCTACCTTTCTTATTCTTTGATTCATGTGTTTATGTTATGTTCATGTTCATGCTTTTATTTTGATCCAAGTGGTGTTCGATTATTTTGGTTAAACTTGTTTGATTTCATGTTTTTAATTGTTTGTTTATGTTTACTGTTGATCCGTTGTTAGTTTCATTAATTCGTTTGTGTTAATTTTGCTTGATCTGTGTTATATTCGTTATTGTTTTGATCCCTTTGTTCTTCGGGGGAGTTTGTGTGACACCCTAGAATCGAGGTCATTAACGATACCCTAAATTACGCTAATTTTTGAAATTTTTAATAAATTTTAATTTCTATATTTATAAGTATTTTGGTTAGAGCCGATGTTCGAGGTTTTAATTTTTACGATTGACGTTTTAAGAAGGACGATGACGATTACGATCCCGAGGGATGCCCAATTTCATATAATTTTTGACGATTTATCGATAATGTAATTTTTCGAGAATTTTATTTACGGTTCGTGTTAAGTTGAGTCGGGTGAGTTTTATAGCCTTCCGAGTACATTTAAAGTATCCCAAAAATATTTTGGAGCGTTCGGGAAGATTTCCGACTCCCGTAAAATTTTCAAAATTGACAAATGAGTCGAACCCGCAAAGTTTTGATGACGTTTTCTACTTAAGGACAAAAGAAACTAAATATTGCCATTTGGTCCCTCCCAACCCACCAAAAAGGCCAAAAGTGACACACACACAAACACATACAAAACTTTCACCAAAAATCAAACTCTCTCTCCCTCTCTTGTCTCTAAAGCCGACGGACACCCCCAAACCACCAAGAAATTCACCAAAAATCTTTTTCCACTTGATTTTCCTAAAAACTAAGGTTAGACCACATCTAGTTTGGTCATTCCCCACATTTTCATGTGCTCAAATCCCACATGCACTAACAAAAATTTTTCAAGATTTTTCAAGATGATCCAAATTCGTTTTTGTGGCTAAATGTGCTAATGCATGTTGATTTTATGAGTAATGGATGCAAGAACACCATGAAAACCCACCAAAATTAATTTGGTTGTGGTGATTGGGGCACCCAAACCCCACGGCAATGGGGGTGTTTGGGGAGCCATGGTGGTTGTTGATTTTGAATGTTATTATTGTGTTTGGTTCATTGTTTTAGGATGTTTTACATAGGTTTCATTAGTTGCATGTTCATTTCTTTGAAGTTTTGATTTTGAGATTGGTTGATCAATAGGCGTAGGACTGAAATTTGATGTTAGGATATGTTTGGGAAGGCTTAGGATGATGTTTAGTGGTGGTTAGAAGGCTTGGAATCGAGCCTAAGTGTGTTTTTGGTATGGTCATTTTTAGGCAGAAACATTAGGTCCATTTCATAAAAATTATTTTTTTTCCAGGACTTGAAAACTAAATGTAGTTATAGAGGGTCTTCCTAGCTTTAATTTGGTATAAGGTAGAGCCCGTGACTCAAAACGAGCTAAAAGTTATGACATTTTAAAGATCGGGTACCGGGAGACGAGGACTTTCATAATCCGAATTTGTGTAAAGTTTTAGTCAAATCCCGAGGGTCACAAATATAAATTGGTAAATGGTCAAGGGTCAAAATTTGGTCCCAAACCTGTAAAAATGAGTCTATATGTTGACTTAGGAGTCAAAGAAGTCAAAGGTACTTTTCATATAGGTCAAAGGGGTCAAAATTGGTCGAAGCGCAATTTCAGCCCGTAAAATGTAGTCGTGGAAAAGAGTTGCGTAACGGGTCGTAAAAGTAAAAACTTTTATTGGGCTTAAAAACATGTTATCTACAGGTCTTATAGGATTTTTGTAAATTTTGTCAAATTTTATAAGTGTGGTTAAATAAGGTAAAACAGCCCGTACTTTAGTCGAGTACCGGCGAGAATGAGTAAAAATGGACAATATAAGTAATGAGAACGAATGGTATAAAATGAGTGATACTTGTTGTTTTTGTTTTTGGCGTGAGTTATACTTGTCCTAAGTGACTAGTATATATGTATTTTATACAGTACCGTAAGTATTTAAAATGAGATTACTCATTACGCGTTATTTGTGATAGGTGTTGATTTAACCGGGCATCCGTTTCGTCGTCAGTGATCATCCCTCGAACTACCGACTACTTAAGATATAAGGTGTGAATTTATAGCCTCGCTTATATTTATTTCAAATTGTTTTACCCGCGAGGGAAATGCATGCTAGTTTTTAAAAGGAACGTATATCATGAATGATTGTTAGACCCGAAAGTTGCCTTAGAAATTGTGTTGAGTACCAAGTTGCCAAAGTCCCTAAATTCATGAACTATTAACTATTGTCCTGCCCTCGAGTAGGGGGAAATAGCCGCTTATGCAATTTGTAGTACTACGGGGCTAACGACCCAATGCTAGCCGAGAAGCTGTACGTTGAGTAAGTTCTGCGGTAGATTATTTTGTATGAGAAATAAGGTATAATTGCAACTGATGCCTTTAGAAGGGGCACTGGTTTCATCTGAATCACGCCGGTATTTATTACGCGGGTGATTGAGTTAACGGATTAGTGTCATGAGCTTAAACACAATTGTCAGTATCCTGATTATAGTTTGTTTGATCGACAAGACTATAAATGATCACGAATGGTTTTTATTATATATACGTTCAAATGGATTGAAAAACCTATGAATTCCACTCAACGTTTTCGTTGACCAAATTTTTGGCATGTGTTTCAGGTAACCGCTGAGGTGTAGGATGGAGCATGCATGGGATGGATGTTGTGTGTACGGCTTGGAGTCCGCTTTTTTTTCCCTCCTTTTTCTACTTAAACATTTTAAGTTTAATGTTATGTTGTTGTAAAACTGAAGTTTTTGGGTTGAGATTCATGGGGACCGAAAACGCTAAACTCTGTGCACCATTTGGGGTTGGAAAAACCGTGGACATGTATCATCTAACAATTTTAAAATTTCAAGTTTTAAGTTGACGTCTTTTTAGCGTCGTTTGATATATCTTGTGTGCAATGAATACTGTGTAGCACCCATTGTTGTAGTTCCGCTGCGCATAGCAATTGTGGGGGTGTTACAGATTGGTAATCAGAGCCACGAGTTATAGAGAACTAGGTCGTTTTTGAAAATCCTAAACTATAACTTTTGGTGTCGTAAGAAAGGGTCCAAGCACACACAACTATCCTGCATGGCTACGGTAAGATTTATTGTTGTATTTATGGCATTTGACGTATACTTTTGAGTAAAGTATATATGTGGGTAATTATTACATAAGTATGGAATTACTATATGTAGACGTTGAATTTTACGTGAAATATCCGACATCGTAATTTTTGTATTAATCATGCATGAGCATCATATTATTACATTTCGGGCATATGTACCACCTTTGCATTGCATTTGCATGCATATATTTATTATTATTGTATAATTACTTATGTACCCTCCGAAATTCGCTGTTATTGCAGGAATGGCCGAGGTACCGCCTAACGATAATGGGAACGATTACGTCATAGGTCGAGTGGGGGGAAGTGTTGGAACAGCAGCTGAAGGACAAGCTGAGACGAACGATGTACGAGCCCAGGACCCCGACCCAAGGAGAACTACTTGCCCCACGCCTATGCGTACTTCCCATCTGGTTGGTGTACCAGATATCCCCAGAAGAGCCGAAGGTGCAATGAGCGCAAATTCTCTTCATCAAGGCATCCCAAGAATTTGCTGTCCCGGACCGAGGATTTATCATGATGTACGACGGACTGTGAGAGGTTTGGAAGGATCGATGTGCATGAGGTATGTAGTGGAATCAAGGGTAGTCAGTAGATTCGACGAGAATGAAAAGGCGGACGAAAGACTGTTGGAAAGGACGGCAAGAATTGAGTATGACGGGAATGTGAACAAAAGTGACATCAACAGTTTAAGATCAATGGTTGCAAATTTAAGTGCTAGTCTTGACCGTATGAGGGAAGATCAGATGAGGTTGTCGAGGATGCAGAGTTGGGAGCATCGTGTGAGGGATTCATTGCCCCCGGATTGGAGATTCTTGGACGATTTGGAGATGGAGGCGAATGACTTCATGATTCAGCCGCCTACTAGAGGTGCTTGTATTACGGTGGGAAATCAGGTAGTGATCGAGTGTGGATCCACATCAGGGACGAAAAAGGAAATGGAATGTGGGCCAGATGATAAAGGAAAGAGAAAAGTGGATGATGTGGATGAGGACATTAGTGATGAGGAAACCGAGGAAGACGACGACGAGCCGCCATCCAAGAGGCCGTGTGGATCACCACATGCCTAGTTACTTGTTTTGTATTTTCTTTGATCATTGTAATAGAACTATTTTAGACCTTTGTATGATGGTATTATGACGAGAAACTCAAGTACTTGACGTTTTGTGGTGAACGATTGTAGTGGCAATACTTGTCATGATTTTGGTTAATTATCAATACAATCTATGTTACCTTTCATGATCTGTGATATGTCTTAAATTTGATCTTTTGTAGTGTGAATTGATGAATATTAGTAACTCCGTAGTGATGTGTCGTTGTATGTATTTTATGTCTGGGAAACTTGATATGAATACTTACATTGTTTTTCTATTTTCTTTGTCTTGCAGAAAGAGATATTCGATAACACCATGCCTCCAAAGTTGACTGCCGATCGTGTTAACACCATGATTCAGGAAGCTATAGCAAATGCGTTGCAAGCGGACCGAGCTGGGAGAAATCAGGACCAGGGAAGGAACGCGGGGAGACAGCAAGCCCCGAGGGTGTGTACCTATTCTAGTTTTATGAAGTGCGGTCCCACGCAGTTCCGTGGAACAGGTGGAGCTTTAGAACTTAGACGATGGTTGGAAAAGGTTGAAAGTACGTTTGAAATCAGTGGTTGTGCAGAAGCGGATAAAGTAAAGTTTGCAGCTGCTACGTTTCTCGATGATGCGTTAAGTTGGTGGAATACCCAGGTAGCTACGGTTGGATTGGCTGTAGCGAATGCAAGGACGTGGAATGCGACCAAAGCTTTGTTGACCAAGAAGTTTTGCCCAGAGGAGGAATTGGGGCAATTGGAGGACGAATTGAGGCACTTAACCTTGAAGAACAACGATATAGCTGCTTACACCAGGAGATTCAATGAGTTAAGTCTTTTGTGTCCGGACATATTTGCCAATGATGCCAAGAAAATGAAGCAGTATATTAAGGGTTTATCTAGCAATATCAAAGGTGAAACAACTTCGTCAAAACCTGGAACGTTTGATGAAGCGGTTCAAATGGCTCACGCTTTGATGGACGTTAAGCTTCAGGACAAGCAGAACTACATTGCTGAGGGCAACAAAAGGAAATGGGAAGCGGCACAAGGCAATCAATCCCATGGCCAGAACCGAGGTGGAAATCGAAACAACCATGGGCCGAACCGTAATCAACAGTTTAATCAGAGAAGGAACGAAGGGATGAGGGCAGTGACGAACCCTAGAGGTGCAAAAGTGAACCCCCATTGTGGTAAATGCAATTTGTATCATGTTGGAAATTGCCCGCCGGCATGCGGCAAGTGTGGAAAGGCAGGTCATAGGACATCTGGTTGTCGAACGGGAGGAGTAGCCACTGGGGCTAATGCTATCAGAATGAGGGGATGTTATAGTTGTGGAGAAAGGGGTCATGTGCAAGCGAATTGCCCGAAGGCAGGAAACAGGCGGGGAGGTAATAATGCGGCTGCTGTGTATCAAGTGGGAACTGCTGATAAACCACAGGGTCCCAATGTGGTTACCGGTACGTTTTTTCTAGACGCTTGTTATGCTAGTATTTTATTTGATTCTGGCTCCGACAAGAGTTTTGTAGACGTTAGATTTAGTCGTCATATTGATAGAGAACCGGTGTTGTTAGCGACTAGTTATAACGTTGAATTAGCCGATGGAAAAATTGTTAGTACGAATTCTATACTGAAAGGGTGTACCTTGAAGTTAGGAAATTACGCTTTTAAAATCGACTTGATGCCTATAGAGCTAGGATCGTTTGACGTGATTGTGGGAATGGATTGGCTAATGGCGCACAGTGCTATGATCGTCTGTGGCGAGAGATTGGTTCAGATTCCGTTGAGGAATAGGGTTTTGACGGTAAAGGGAGACGAATGCACTTCTCGTTTGAAGGTGATTTCGTGTTTGAAAATGATGAAGTACGTAGAGAGCGGATGCGATGTGTTTTTGGCACAGGTTTCGAGTGATGGTGATGTAGAGGCGAGGATCGAAGAGGTACCAGTTATTTGCGAGTATCCGGACGTTTTTCCAGACGAGTTGCCAGGTTTACCGCCTACCCGTGAGGTCGAGTTTCAAATTGATTTAGTGCCAGGAGCTGTGCCGGTTGCACGTGCACCTTATCGCTTAGCACCATCTGAGTTAAAGGAGTTAGCGGATCAATTGAAGGAATTGATGGACAAAGGATTTATTAGGCCGAGCTCATCACCTTGGGGAGCGCCAGTATTGTTCGTAAAGAAGAAGGATGGTTCGTTTAGGATGTGTATTGACTATAGGGAACTCAATAAGCTGACGGTTAAGAATCGGTACCCATTGCCGAGGATTGATGATTTGTTCGATCAATTGCAAGGTTCCAGTGTATACTCAAAGATCGATCTAAGATCAGGGTATCATCAACTGCGTGTAAGAGAGGAGGATATTTCTGTAACTGCCTTTCGTACGCAGTATGGACACTTTGAAATTCGAGTGATGCCGTTTGGGTTGACAAACGCGCCTGCTGTATTCATGGACCTTATGAATCGCGTGTGCAAGCCGTATCTAGATAAGTTTGTTATTGTTTTCATCGACGACATACTTATTTACTCTAAAAGTAAGGAGGAGCACGAGAAGCACCTGAGAAAGATTTTGGAGTTGTTAAGGAAGGAGAAGCTGTATGCAAAATTCTCTAAGTGTGAGTTTTGGTTGGAATCAGTGCAGTTTCTAGGTCATGTGATTGATAGTGAGGGAGTTCGTGTAGATCCTGCCAAGATAGAAGCAATCAGGGAATGGTCAGCACCGACGACGCCGACTGAAGTTCGACAATTTCTGGGTTTAGCGGGGTATTATCGAAGGTTTATTGAAGGATTTTCGTTGATTGAAAAACCATTGACGAGGCTTACCGAAAAGAATAGGGTGTATGAATGGGGTAATGAGGAAGAGCTTGCTTTCGAAACGCTCAAGGATAAGTTATGTTCCGCACCGATTTTATCATTGCCTGAAGGAACCGAAGACTTCGTAGTGTATTGTGATGCGTCTCGTAAGGGTTATGGAGCGGTATTAATGCAACGTGAGAAGGTGATAGCTTACGCGTCGAGGCAATTAAGGAAGAACGAGGAGAACTACACGACGCACGATTTGGAATTAGGAGCGGTAGTTTTTGCGTTGAAATTGTGGAGACACTATCTGTATGGGACAAAGTGTGTTGTATTCACTGACCACAAGAGTCTGCAGCACATTTTAGATCAAAAGGAGTTGAATATGCGACAAAGACGATGGGTTGAACTATTGAGTGATTATGACTGCGAAATTCGCTACCACCCTGGCAAGGCGAATGTTGTAGCGGATGCACTGAGTAGGAAGGAACGGGAGAAACCTTTGAGGGTTAGAGCTTTAGTGATGAGTGAGAGCGTTGACTTAACCGAAACCATACTGAAGGCTCAGGAGAGAGGACTAATGAAAGGGAATGTTGAAGCCGAGAACTTGGGACGAATGTTGAAACCTCTTTTCGTGATTAGGTCTGACGGACTAAGATATTTTGAGAATCGGATTTGGTTACCACTGTGTTCATCTGAGGAAGGAAAGCCTGGAGTTCGAGAATTGGTTATGAATGAGTCGCATAAGTCGAAGTATTCGATACATCCCGGATTGGATAAAATGTACCACGACCTGAAGAAAGTTTATTGGTGGCCGAATATGAAGGCAGATATTGCTCGTTACGTTAGTAAGTGTTTGACTTGCGCGAAGGTTCAGGCAGAACATAAGAAACCATCTGGATTGTTGGTACAACCAGAAATCCCAGAATGGAAATGGGAGAAAATCGCAATGGATTTCGTGACGGGTTTACCTAGGACTCCTAGTGGAAGCGATATGATATGGGTAATTGTGGATAGGTTGACGAAATCTGCTCATTTCTTACCTATGAAGAAGACGGACAGCGTGGAAAGACTCGCCAGCGTGTACGTGAAGGAGATCGTCTGTAGACATGGAGTGCCGTTATCGATCATTTCGGATCGCGACAGTAGATTTACGTCGGAATTTTGGAAATCGCTTCAACGTGTGATGGGCACTGAACTGAGTTTAAGCACGGCTTATCACCCGGAAACTGACGGCCAGAGCGAACGAACTATTCAAACGATGGAGGACATGCTCCGAGCATGCGTGATCGATTTTGGAGGAAGTTGGGAACGCCACTTGCC
Organism: Glebionis coronaria; assembly: GCA_025667525.1. NCBI lineage: Eukaryota > Viridiplantae > Streptophyta > Magnoliopsida > Asterales > Asteraceae > Glebionis > Glebionis coronaria. Next base: position 648,541,931 of record CM046874.1, read on the forward strand.
TCTGGTGGAATTTTCGTACAATAATAGTTATCATGCGAGCATCAAAGCGGCACCGTTCGAAGCATTGTATGGAAGGAAGTGTAGATCGCCTGTGTGTTGGAGTGAAGTAGGGGAAAGTCAATTGACTGGACCCGAAATGGTTTTAGAAACGATAGAGAAGATTGTGCAAATCAAGAACCGACTACTTGCTGCGAGAAGCCGACAGAAGAGTTATGCCGATAACCGAAGGAAACCGTTGGAGTTTGAAGTTGGAGATATGGTTATGATCAAGGTATCGCCGTGGAAGGGTGTAATTCGTTTTGGGAGGAAAGGAAAGTTGAGTCCGAGGTATATTGGACCATTTAAGATCGTTGAACGAATTGGACCGGTAGCGTACAAGTTAGATTTGCCGACCAAGCTTAGTGCTATTCATGACACGTTTCACGTATCGAACCTGAAGAAGAGTTTGGCGGATAAGGTATTGGTGATTCCTTTGGACGAGATTCGACTAGACGACAAAATGCACTTTGTGGAAGAACCTGTGGAAATTATGGACCGGGAGGTCAAGCGGTTGAAGCGTAGTAGGATTCCTATTGTGAAGGTCCGATGGAATTCTAAGCGTGGACCGGAATACACCTGGGAACGTGAGGACTTTTTCAAGGAAAGGTATCCTCATCTGTTCCAGTAGAACGAAATGTGAGTATAAGAAGAGGCGAGCGCCGGGACGTCGCTCTCTTTAAGGAGGGGTGGATGTGACACCCTGGAATCGAGGTCATTAACGATACCCTAAATTACGCTAATTTTTGAAATTTTTAATAAATTTTAATTTCTATATTTATAAGTATTTTGGTTAGAGCCGATGTTCGAGGTTTTAATTTTTACGATTGACGTTTTAAGAAGGACGATGACGATTACGATCCCGAGGGATGCCCAATTTCATATAATTTTTGACGATTTATCGATAATGTAATTTTTCGAGAATTTTATTTACGGTTCGTGTTAAGTTGAGTCGGGTGAGTTTTATAGCCTTCCGAGTACATTTAAAGTATCCCAAAAATATTTTGGAGCGTTCGGGAAGATTTCCGACTCCCGTAAAATTTTCAAAATTGACAAATGAGTCGAACCCGCAAAGTTTTGAGGACGTTTTCTACTTAAGGACAAAAGAAACTAAATATTGCCATTTGGTCCCTCCCAACCCACCAAAAAGGCCAAAAGTGACACACACACAAACACATACAAAACTTTCACCAAAAATCAAACTCTCTCTCCCTCCCTTGTCTCTAAAGCTGACGGACACCCCCAAACCACCAAGAAATTCACCAAAAATCTTTTTCCACTTGATTTTCCTAAAAACTAAGGTTAGACCACATCTAGTTTGGTCATTCCCCATATTTTCATGTGCTCAAATCCCACATGCACTAACAAAAATTTTTCAAGATTTTTCAAGATGATCCAAATTCGTTTTTGTGGCTAAATGTGCTAATGCATGTTGATTTTATGAGTAATGGATGCAAGAACACCATGAAAACCCACCAAAATTAATTTGGTTGTGGTGATTGGGGCACCCAAACCCCACGGCAATGGGGGTGTTTGGGGAGCCATGGTGGTTGTTGATTTTGAATGTTATTATTGTGTTTGGTTCATTGTTTTAGGATGTTTTACATAGGTTTCATTAGTTGCATGTTCATTTCTTTGAAGTTTTGATTTTGAGATTGGTTGATCAATAGGGGTAGGACTGAAATTTGATGTTAGGATATGTTTGGGAAGGCTTAGGATGATGTTTAGTGGTGGTTAGAAGGCTTGGAATCGAGCCTATGTGTGTTTTTGGTATGGTCATTTTTAGGCAGAAACATTAGGTCCATTTCATAAAAATTATTTTTTTTCCAGGACTTGAAAACTAAATGTAGTTATAGAGGGTCTTCCTAGCTTTAATTTGGTATAAGGTAGAGCCCGTGACTCAAAACGAGCTAAAAGTTATGACATTTTAAAGATCGGGTACCGGGAGACGAGGACTTTCATAATCCGAATTTGTGTAAAGTTTTAGTCAAATCCCGAGGGTCACAAATATAAATTGGTAAATGGTCAAGGGTCAAAATTTGGTCCCAAACCTGTAAAAATGAGTCTATATGTTGACTTAGGAGTCAAAGAAGTCAAAGGTACTTTTCATATAGGTCAAAGGGGTCAAAATTGGTCGAAGCGCAATTTCAGCCCGTAAAATGTAGTCGTGGAAAAGAGTTGCGTAACGGGTCGTAAAAGTAAAAACTTTTATTGGGCTTAAAAACATGTTATCTACAGGTCTTATAGGATTTTTGGAAATTTTGTCAAATTTTATAAGTGTGGTTAAATAAGGTAAAACAACCCGTACTTTAGTCGAGTACCGGCGAGAATGAGTAAAAATGGACAATATAAGTAATGAGAACGAATGGTATAAAATGAGTGATACTTGTTGTTTTTGTTTTTGGCGTGAGTTATACTTGTCCTAAGTGACTAGTATATATGTATTTTATACAGTACCGTAAGTATTTAAAATGAGATTACTCATTACGCGTTATTTGTGATAGGTGTTGATTTAACCGGGCATCCGTTTCGTCGTCAGTGATCATCCCTCGAACTACCGACTACTTAAGATATAAGGTGTGAATTTATAGCCTCGCTTATATTTATTTCAAATTGTTTTACCCGCGAGGGAAATGCATGCTAGTTTTTAAAAGGAACGTATATCATGAATGATTGTTAGACCCGAAAGTTGCCTTAGAAATTGTGTTGAGTACCAAGTTGCCAAAGTCCCTAAATTCATGAACTATTAACTATTGTCCTGCCCTCGAGTAGGGGGAAATAGCCGCTTATGCAATTTGTAGTACTACGGGGCTAACGACCCAATGCTAGCCGAGAAGCTGTACGTTGAGTAAGTTCTGCGGTAGATTATTTTGTATGAGAAATAAGGTATAATTGCAACTGATGCCTTTAGAAGGGGCACTGGTTTCATCTGAATCACGCCGGTATTTATTACGCGGGTGATTGAGTTAACGGATTAGTGTCATGAGCTTAAACACAATTGTCAGTATCCTGATTATAGTTTGTTTGATCGACAAGACTATAAATGATCACGAATGGTTTTTATTATATATACGTTCAAATGGATTGAAAAACCTATGAATTCCACTCAACGTTTTCGTTGACCAAATTTTTGGCATGTGTTTCAGGTAACCGCTGAGGTGTAGGATGGAGCATGCATGGGATGGATGTTGTGTGTACGGCTTCGAGTCCGCTTGTTTTTCCCTCCTTTTTCTACTTAAACATTTTAAGTTTAATGTTACGTTGTTGTAAAACTGAAGTTTTTGGGTTGAGATTCATGGGGACCGAAAACGCTAAACTCTGTGCACCATTTGGGGTTGGAAAAACCGTGGACATGTATCATCTAACAATTTTAAAATTTCAAGTTTTAAGTTGACGTCTTTTTAGCGTCGTTTGATATATCTTGTGTGCAATGAATACTGTGTAGCACCCATTGTTGTAGTTCCGCTGCGCATAGCAATTGTGGGGGTGTTACAGTTTGTTCCTTGTGATTCCCAGGAAAACTTCTGTACAAGCTAAAGTTCTGAACTATTGGTGCTCATTCGGAACATTCAAAAGTTCCGAATCAAGCTTCATTCTGAAGTGTTCCGGATCAAGAAACTTCCGAGTCAAGAGTTTTTCACTCGGAACTTAGAAGTTCCGAACCAAAGGAAAAGTTCCGGGTCAAGTACAATTCATTCGGAACTTTGTAAAGTTCCGGATCAATACTTCAAGACGAAACTTCCGAACGAAGCATAAGTTCCGATTCAGTGAAAACTTCCGAGTCAAGAGAATTCATTCGGAACTCCAAAAGTTCCGAACCAAGGGCCTTCATCCGGAACTTCTCAAAAGTTCCGGATCAACTCAAAGTTCCGAATCAAGGGGGTAAGTTCCGGATCAAAGCTTTTCATTCGGAAGTCTTGAACTTCCGAATCAAGGGGGACCAAAAACTTCCGAATCAAGGCAAACTTTACAAGTTCCGAATCAGTAAAGTTCCGAACGAAGCATTGTTTTGGATAAGTGACATATTCAGATCAATTTGTTCCGGATCAAGGATTTTGGTAATATTCCAAGTGAAGAAGAATCATTTCAACCGAAGGTGACATTTAGGACGAGTGATTATTCCAAACGAAGGTTTATTCCAAATGAGTTGTATTCAGGTTCTTTTCAGTTTTTGTCTTTGATTTTTATTTTCAAGCTTTATTTTTCCAGCCTTTTATTTAATTGCACTTTTAGATTATTTGCCTTAGTTTTAGTTGCACTTTAAATTTGCCTTAGATAGATTTAAGTTCACATCATTTACTTTAGTGCCCTTTAACTTCAGTCACGTTTTTAAATACTTGCACCTTTACTTTAATTAGACTTAGATTTACTTTAAGTGCACCTTTACTTTAATTGTTTTGCACCTTTTAATTCTAAACACTACAACGACACATCTTTGTTTCCACCAAAATAAAACAAAGTCACATAGAGAGCTAAGATCAATTCGATTAGACCAGAACAACGAACTTTAACTTTCTTACTAGGTAAAATCAAGTTATCAAATGGCGCCGCTGCCGGGTCTTTTCGTTAAGATCAACAGTTTTCTGTGAGAGACACGTTGCTTTTTGGGATCCGCTCACTTGTGAACGTTACTTTTCTTGCATAAAAAATTCAAAAAATCATAAAAAATTAGAAAATTGATAAAAAATCATAAAAATTAAAAATTTCAAAAATCCAAAAAGATTTTATCTTTATTGTGTATATATATTGTCTTTGTGTTTGGTTTTGTTTTCTTTTGCATTTTCAGGTGTATGCGTACTAGATCTTCTAATTATCAAGAGCCCGAGCCTCAAGAAGATTTAGATATGGAAGGTGTTAACAACAATAACATTCCACCGAACCTGAATAATAATAATAACAACAATGCTCTTCCACAGCCCGATCTTCGGACCATGGAGGAACTTTGTCAACCAACAATGTTTGGACGAGGAGGACCGATTGCGCTGATGCAAATCAACGCTCCTGAGTTTTCGTTGAAGCACCACATGATTCGGCAAGTACAAACAAACCCATTTAGAGGATTGCCTGATGATGATGCCAACAAACACCTCGACAAGTTCATTACAATCACCCAAAGCATGAAGTTGCCTGGGGCCACAATGGATGTACTTCTCCTACAACTCTTCCCACATACTTTATCGCATCATGCCGAGAAATGGTTTGATCGTCTCCCGAAGAATTCTATTCACACTTGGGATGACATGACTCAACGCTTTCTATCGCGCTACTTTCCACCATCCATGGTCACAAGTCTTCGCAACCAGATCAGCGGTTTCATGCAAGACCCTGATGAATCTCTTTTTGACGCTTGGGAGAGATATAATGTCTTGATCGACCGTTGTCCAAACCACAACATGCTTCCCGTCACATTGATTGATACTTTCTACAACGGTTTGACTTTTCGAGATTGTGATACGATCAATGCAGCCGCCGGTGGCACATTCATGAAAAGGAGACCCGAGGAGTGTAGAGAGTTAATTGAGAACATGACTACTCACCACAAGAACTGGGATTCCTCTGCATCTTCAAGGAACAACCCGAGAGTCAATGTTTCCTCAACCTCAGCAAACCCTGAGATGACCGAACTCACCCGCATGATGGCCGAAATGAGCAAAAGTATTACGCTTCTCGCTTCAAACCAACAACAACAACAAGTTAAAGCGGTTGCTAATCCTTGTGAAACATGTGGCGGTCCTCACTCATACACCGATTGTCCTTCGACACAAGGAAATCTGGAAAATGTGTATGCTGCTTACGGTAATTATTCACCGGAAAATTACCAAGCTAGACAACAAGGGGATAGTAATCTGCTGAGCTACCGTTCCAACAACTACCTTTCACCCGGTTTTTCTCCTCAAAACCAAAATCCCGCCAACAACTATAATAGAAGCAACCAAATCCCACCTCGTGCTTCTTACCCTTATCAACCACCCACCCAACAACACCCACCCATTAATCCCGATGTTGACACCATCATGAGAACTCAAGGTGAGCAAATCAAGAATCTACAAAGCCAAATAATCAATTTGAAAGGAGATATCTTGAAGCAAGGTAATGACATCAGAACCGAGGTTCGTGATAATCTTCAATCCTCCTTCATCACTCAAACAACTGAATTAAAGAATCTGTTGGCTAGTTTCTTGCCCGAAGCTCAACCTTCTTCTTCCTCGGGTTCTCTACCTTCAAACACCGTCACCAATCCGCGAGCTAATGTGAGTGCTATAACTACGCGTAGTGGAATTACCATTGTCAATCCACCTGAACCACCACCATCATCTACACCTCATCCACCACCATATATCCCTACTCCTCCTACACCTAGTGTTAGTACACCATTACCGTCTCCGCCTCGTCATGACGATGTATCTCGGAAGGTGATGAGATGGCATTTATACATGATCTCATCGTTCTTTTCGGGCTTTAAATGCATAAAAATGTCATAAAATACCATATATATGCTTGTGTTTGTTTACTTGTGTATTTTAGGTATGGATATCGTGAAAAAGACAAAAGATCACAAGTTACAAGGAAAAACGGACACGAGAAACGAGGCCGTACAATGAACCGGGCCCTAATCATGGAATTCTCAACAAAAACCCTTGAAGATTTGAAGACAAACAAGATTGATCCTCCAAGAATGAAGAAATGACACTTAAAACCCTTGTATATTAATAATTACAAGTTTGGTCCCTTAAGTTTGTCAAAATTGCAAAAAGGTCCTTCAACTTTGAAGAAATGACAAGATTGGTCCCTCAACAAAATCAATTTGTCAATTATGGTCCTTTATGAAGATTAAGAGACATTGAAGACCTTTGAAGATCAAGATTGTCCAAGATCAGCCCTTGAAATTACTCAAAATGGCAAAAATGATCCTTGAAACCTTTTTCCAAAAGATTTGTGCCAAAAATGTAAAGTGGTGAAACTTATTTACAAAGGAAATCGGGTTTTAGGGCTGAAAACTTGATTTGCCAAAAATATCAAAACACAAGGGCTGAATGTGTGCACTTTGAAACGTTTAAACTAAAATTGCGCCAAACAAACCCTTTTCCCCCAAATACGGATCAAACAGAGTTACTGTTTATCCTTTTCACCCCCAGTTTTCACTTTACTTAAACTTGGGTAAAAAATAAATTGCTTTGGCACATGTGTGATTCACACATGCATAAAGCTTTCCCACACCTAAAACCCTCAACCCACTCACTGTAGACCCCACCCCCAATTCCCCTTTCAACCAATCAGAACACACCTTGATCCCCAAGTACTGTGACGTGTCCCAAATCAACAGTTGTGGTTCATTGCGTCCTTCCAAAGCAAAAATAAACGATGGAGATCAAATTTGACAGCTCAAATCCTTGAAAGCGTCTAGAAGACTAAAAGGGCATTTTAGAGATTTTTAGTGATTAGGGTTTTGATTTTAAGCATTCTAGTATGTTCTTAAGAATAGTATAAAAGGAGGGCCAATCTGTGGTAACCCCTTGTTCCAGTTTTTCTTCAAAAACTTTTGTAATCCTTTTTAATTAAAATAAAAGTTTGGTATTTGTTTTTAAGCATTATAATTCCTTTTTATGTTTATTTAAAGTTGGTATAAGTGTTGAAGGAAAACTGAGTTCCATTTTTAAATTAGTTAAGTAATTTTGTGCTTCAAAATTATTTCAAAGGTTTGAAAATCTGAGAATTTTTGGAAGAAATTGTTTCAGGTTTTTGGTGTTAAGAGGTTCATTAGAATTGGTGATATAGAGTTTTTGAAACGTGTTAAGAAGTTTTAAAAGTTTTTGGAAAGGTTTTAAGAAAGAAGAAAAAGAAAATCAGAATAATCATATTATTGCTTGTATTTCTTTTCTTTGATTTTCTTTGAGCAGGATTGAAGAGTGTTGTTGATTGAGTCTGCATACACCCGGGTGTATTTGGAGGTGGATTTGCATCCACTAGAACCCTGGATGTAGGGTTCTAAGGTAAACACTCTTTTCCCTTTTGAAAAGTTCAGAAAAATTATGTTCATGTGATTTGGTTGATTAAGTGTTGATTGTGTGTTATATCTGTTGGATTTGAGTTCCCTTGGATTTGTATGCATGCTAGACCTGTTTGTGATCAGTTTGAATAGGTTTTAGAGCATTTTGATTTGATAAAGTTTGGTTTTCAAAAGTTAAAGGGTGTTTGGATACATGTTTTAGCAGGACATCTAGTTTTGATTTGGTAATTAAAACGTGTTAGAGTAATTGATTAGGGTTGTGTTAAGTTACATGTTAGTCTTGGAATAGATTGGTACAAGTTTTGAAGCTAGTTGTGTGGTTAAAAAGTTAAAAAGTGAGCTTGAAATCTGCATGTTCACTAATCTGCTTGTTTTCCTCATTTTGGTGCATGATTTTGTGAATCCTGTTTAAGTGTTAGGTTATTTGAGTATTGAAACTGATTGTGTGCTAGCTTGAGCTTGTGTGTGCAAAAGCTTGTAGTCTGAAAGTCACTAGGGTGCTAGTAAACTGCATAAAGTCCACCAGACCTGCTCAAAAGATCACAGAAACTTGAACACATTTTGGTGTGCATTTGTTTGCTTATTTTGCTTGCTAAGTGCTTATTCCCTACTTGTGCTTGACTCCTAGCAACTCCAAATAAGCCAAGCCAAGCTCCTCTTGGCAGCCAAATTGCACAAAGTGAAAAACTTCACTTGTGTTCTTGCAAACTCAAACCTGTCCACGTTTTGATCTTTGATTTGGTTTAATCTTTGGTAAAAAAAGTGAATTGGATTGAATTGGTTAGCTCATATAGGTCACAGTTGGATTGGATAGAAAAAAAAATAAAAAGAAATAATTGGCAAAAAAAGTCGCCCGCAACGGACTCGAACCCCAGACCTCTCGTTGGAGGAGTAAGGGAACTACCATTGATCTAGACGCTTTTTTACGTTATTGTTTGGTTTCATATGTTATTTGAACCCTTTTCATTTCTAGCTTATTAAATAAAGCCGTGAGCAAATAAGCTCATTTGAGCTTATTGGTTTAACGTTTTTGCTTATTTTCATTTTTCCTAGGACCTTTATAGGATTTAAGATTTTTCTAGCTAATTTTCTTAATTTTCCCATTATTAAATTATTTTCTTTGCATTTTTCTTTATACGTTTTTTATAAAATCATTAAAAAATAGAAAAAAGAGTTTTAATTTTTAGGAAAAATTATTTTTAACTTTTAAAATAATATTTTGAGATTTACAGCTTATTAGGTTTTCAATTTGGCTTATTTTTAATTTTATAAGATTTTAGGATTTTTAAGCAACTTTAAAAATTAATATAAAATTAATTAATAGGTTTTAGAAACTTTAATCTACATTTTCTTCTTAGTTAGAATATTTAGGATTTTTGAGAATTTTTTAGAATTTATTTGAGAACTTTTTATTTTTAGGATTATTTTAATATTATTTTATTCATTTAAAATTCAAAGTTTCATTTTTATTTCTTTTTCATTTTTCTTAGGTTCTTTATCATTAATTAGGACTTTTTCCATTTTTAGAATATTTTCTTAGCTTTTAGATTAATTTTTATAATTATTTTAAGTTTAATTAGTTTTTAATCATTTTAAATCATTTTTAGAGTTTTAAAAATAGTTTTAATAGCTTTTAATTTTTAGAAAATTACTTTTTAGTCCTCTAATAATATAAGTTAAGTGATTATTCAATAAAATCATATTTTAGACATTTGAATTAGTTATATTTAATTTTAGGGCTTTAATTAGCATTTAAAATTAAATATTTAATTAATAAAAGGTTTTAAAATATCTTTGTTGGATTTTTATCTTTATTTATATTATTTTAGACTTCTTTTTAATCTTTTATTTATTTTGTTTTTGGTTTTAGTTAAATTTTTAATTTGGGTAGTTTTTCACGGCTTTACGTTTACGTCGTAGTGTAATTTTAACGTAACCGTCTTTTCATCCTTTCATCCCCATTCTTCCAAATATTAATCTCAAATAATTATAAGTTAAATCACACACATATACCTCCTTGGGAAACGAACTTTCTCTCTTTTTATTTGATTGGGTCATTAACACTTGATTTTTCTTAAAGTCATTTGTTCGATACTTATCGCTATTTTGTTGCTCTTTTTCCTAAAAGGGTATACAAAAACACTACAATCATTTTTGGCGCCGCTACCGGGGAGGTGTGTTGTGCTTTAATTTGGAAGCTTTTGTTTTTGATATTATCCATAATAAGTATTTGTGTTAAGTGGAACTCCCTTAACACGTATTATCGGTTTTCTTGGTTTTTCTTGTACAAATATTATTAATATATTGTATTAAGTATCACAATAAATTTACAATATCTCCAAAAGTGTGAAAACACAACCTTAATTGGGATTTGATCTCCTAATTATTGTATTCGAATCTCAAACAAAAAGAAAAGGCAAAAATAGATAAATACTTTCGTGAAGCTCGACTTTGAAAAATACAAACTATAAGGTGGGTATAAGGCGGGTATTATAAAATATACCCTAAGGAAAAAGGCTCTTAAGTGCTTCGCGCCGCCTCGTTTCCCCGCTTGCTTGTGAGTATTTTGACATTGAAGGCTAATCGAGGGTTTTGCCGCCCAAAGTATTAATACGTATACTATATTTGCTTGGTTCTTTGTGATTAAACCCTCTTGAACAATTTGGTCTTCACCAAAGTTCTAAAGTCATTCGAAGGCGTTCACTCCACGTGATCTTTTTCATTCCTTTGAGGCTTCTTTAATCAAGAGTTTGATTCGAGGAGAGATTTTGTAGATTGTTGTCTACGAAGATACACCAAAATCCAAAAAAATTAAATATCATCAAAAACACAAAAAAAAAATTGAAAATTCACAAAACACCCAAAAAGAATCTTCTTTGCTCACCTCCCATTCTTCGTGAAGTTTATGATCACTCGTAATCAAGCAAAACGAGCTCGTAAATGTCTTCAAAAGCAAGCAAGTTAAGGATCGTTGATTGTTGAAGAACCTCCAATTGTTGAACCTATTGTAGAACAAGAAGTCGTCATGGCTAATCGTACTATGATGGAGTTGCTACAAGCACCCACCGAGGGTTTTGGAGAGGCTATTGTGATTCCCGCCATCCTTGTGGAGAATTTCGAGATTAAGACGGGTTTAATGTCGATGTTGCAAGCAAATAAGTTTAGAGGTCACGAGAAACACAACCCGCATTACCACATTAGGAATTTCAACCGTCTCACCGCCACTAGCAAATTTAAGGATGTTCCACATGACGCCATTAAAATGATGTTGTTTCCGTATTCGTTGGATGGACCCGCAAAAATTTGGCTCGAGAAAGAACCGCCAAATTCGATTTTGACATGGGCCGATCTCGTTTCTAAGTTTGTGAACAAGTTTTTTCCACCATCTAAAACAACACACTTAAAAAATGAGATTTCACGATTTGTGCAACGTAATAATGAAAGTTTTTCAATGGCATGGGAACGATTTAAAGAGATGTTACATGAATGTCCACACCATGATTTTTCGGAATTGCATCAAGTGGATACTTTTTATAATGGGCTTAATGATCATGAACGAGATTATTTGAATGCTGCCGCGGGTGGTAATTTTTTGTGCAAGACGACAAATGAGGCTTTACAAATCATTGAAAATCGATCTAAGGTTTATAGCCCTCGTAACACACCGAGTGTTGCCAATATGGGTTCGTCATCTTCGTCACAATCGTCTCGTAGCATTAACGCCTTACATGATGAAGCTAATGAGGAAAATCGGTTTTTTGATAGATTTGCTAATCTAATGTCCCATTGGAAGGCTCAAGAAGCTTCCAATTCCGCTTCGGTTAAAGCGGTTGCTAAGAGTTGTTTATCTTGTGGGGGAGCTCATGATCTTTCCGAGTGCATTACCGCGGATGGTAACACTTCGAGTGCTTATGTAGCAACGGGAACTTACAACCAAAACGGCCAAGGTTCCCGCCAAAATCAAGCTCCACCAAACCAAAATGTTAATAATTATCGAAACAACAACCACGGGAATTACCAAGGCAACACACGCAATTACAACAAAGGGAATTATCAAAGTGGGAATGGACAAATCTCTAATCAAAACCAAAACCGTGATTTTCAAAACACTACACAAGGTTTTCAAAATGCTCACACGAAAAATTTGCAAGGAGAATTTTTGGATTATGCAAAAGCAAATGATGCTAAATTTGATAATATGCAACGTGAGATGATTAGCTTAAGATCCGAGTTGAAAAACGAGCTTAAAAATGAACTTGCTAATGAACTTAAAACTCATGCAAACAAAATGGAAGGAAATGTCCAACGTCTTCAACAAAACCAACAAAAGATGGAATTAGGACAACATGAGATTAAGCAAGAGTTATTAAAAGCGGATGCTAGGCAATCAAAATTTGAGGACCGAATGGCTAAGATGTTTGAAGCAATCATGTGTAAGCCCTCTTCTTCGGGTGGTCTTCCTAGTGATACCATTGCAAACCCAAGGGAGAAATGAAGGTTATTACCACACGAAGTGGTAAAACTTTCAAGGAACCAATCTCTCGTACAAGTACTTCTAAGGAGAAGGAAATCGAGAAAGAACCCGAGGTGATGGTCGAAAAGGAGCACATCTCAAGCCCACGAAGTACCACTCATACCACACCTACGGTTGAACCTATACCAATCATGGAACCCGAGTTTCCAAAGCCGTTGCCTAATGACCAACCCACACCACCTTTACCTTACCCTTCGAGACGAAACAAAGAGAAAGCACAAGAACGGAACAATTATCAATTTGAGCTATTTATAAAAATGTTTCGTGATCTACATTTTAACATAAGTTTTGCCGATGCTTTAATCATGGTGCCTCGATTCGCCGCAAACTTCAAAAGTATGCTTAACAACAAAGAGAAGTTACAACAATCGTCTAGTTGTTCATCGGTTTTTCTAAGCCGCATACCACAAAAAGTCGGTGATCCCGGTAAATTTTTGATTCCGTGTGCTATGCAAGATATGGAGGAATGCTACGCCTTGGCCGATCTTGGCGCTAGTATTAATTTGATGCCTCTCGAGATATTCAAATCGCTTTCACTTCCGGCTCTTACTCCTTCGAAAATGTCTATCGAGATGGCCGATCATTCTACGATCATGGCATGTGGAGTAGCCGAGGACGTTTTTGTTAAATTCGGAAAGTTTTACTATCCCGTTGACTTCATCGTTGTAGACATTCCTATTGATCGAAAAGTTCCTCTCATTTTGGGTCGTTCATTTTTGGATACATCAAGAGCACTTATCGATGTTCATGCTCGAAAAATCACCCTTCGTTTCAATGAAGAAGAACTTGTCATCAATGCAACACAAAACTCCAATCTTTCTCATGTCTATTCTATTGCAACTTTAAACCATGGTGACTCGACCAATGTCGTTTGCAAAGAATTTTCACCAAGAGTTTTAGGGAATGTCGCCAAAAACAATTTACCATTTCCTCCGCCGGTGGAGGTTATGAGTGTAAAGCCTACAAAGAAGAAACCGTCAATACTTGAATCGAAAAATCCTTCACCTCATCTCGAACATTCATTCTTGAAAAGTGTTGATAAGTTGCCGGTTTCTACGAAAGATCTTTCGGATGATGAATATGTAGACCCCGATGGGGAGGTTTTCTTCGTCGATAAACGTTTTGAGAACTTGCCACCACCAAAACCAAAACGGTTTCAAAATGTGAGAATTTTTAGTGTAACTAACATCGTCTTAGAAACACCAAATATTTTCGACATAATCAAAAAGGGTTTTCATAAGGAGAGTTTAAAAGATAACAAAGGAAAAGATCTTAAATGTTATTTAATTGATTTTTCTACAAATCTAACTCCGTCATCACCACGCGTTTTGAGTACTACAAACTCGTCTACTCCTTTTGACGATGTTTTGTGTGGTTTTTGTATGGGGGAAGCCCCTTATGTTCCCTCATCCTTGTCCACCGAGGACGAGATTTTCGATCCTGGAATTTCATGTAAAGGGAAATCTCGGTCTTCCACCGATGCAATAAATGGAAAATCTTTCTATTTGCTTGGTGCGAGTCTACCTCGAGTAGCTCAAACGTTTGTCTTACCAATTGTCTCACCCTTCCACTTCTCATCTATTTTCTTCAAACTCTTTGAGTTTATGGCACATGTTGAAGTGGCGTTGATTTGTTTTTCCAATAAAAACGAGAATGCCATCTTCGACCCCGGTATTTTGCATCATTTAAAGACTTAGTCCTTTATACCGGTTGCTTTTTGGGCCTTGTTTATCATGTAAGCCCCATCAAAAATTGACCACACCATGATTTTCCCTAAATGTTCACATTTTGAGGGGATCGAGTCGAGCTCATGACTCGGTAATCAAAAACGAGGTGCCTCGTGGGGGAGATCCCATGCTTATCTTTTATATTCACTAATAAGGGGACTTGTACCCTTTCAACTCGTTGTCTCGTGGTTGTTTGTGATTGTGTTATCTAGATCATCATCATCATCTACGATTGAAGACTCTCGTGTTCGTTTACGTGAGCCCCCATCGTTCGTTTGAAGAAGTTTTTCACGATTCCATGACATATCCTTTATTGTTCTAACAATTATCTTTTAGCATACTTAATAAACGGCTTTAGATATATTGTTGATCACCCTTTCCATGCTAGATCCTAAGCATTCGACTCTTCGTCTCTAGTATGGGGGTGCTCCACCTTTAGACTCGAAACATTGAGGACAATGTTTACTTTTAGTATGGGGGGGGTGAATAGGTACTTGCTTTGCTACGCCCTCACGCTTTCCAACTTTCAATGTTTTGTTTTGCTAATAAGGCTAAAAATGGCAAAATTTTAAAATTTTTCTTAGTTTTCATAAGTGTTTTTAAGACACGAATGTATATTTTCCGTTGGATAGAATAAGAGTTAATTTTTGACTTGATGGGCATTTGGAGCCATTTACATTCCTTAACCCGCTCAATTCAAGTTTTGCTAGACTTTTATATAGGGAGCTTTAAAACACGAAAGTCTTAATTCATTCGAGTTAAGAACAAGAACTTTTCGCAAGTTCTTATAATTGATTCTAGAAAGTCACTTATCAAGGGAACTTTAAAACGCATTCTCTAAACTTGAAAAAGTCCAAGAAAGTGCAAGATCCTATAGGTGGCTTGAAAACCCAAAACTTTGATTTGATATAGTCTTAATGAAAGCTAATCCAAATTTGGCTTAATTTTGACTTGCATGGCTAAGTATTCACGAGTCTCTTTAATTAGAGGTCTTTATATAGTGAAGAACGAGAAATGATAGAGTTAGACAAGTGATCATGCTAAACGTAGAACATGAAAGTGTTCTTTCAAAAACTCATATGTTTTTAATTGTGGCTTTTTCTTCCCATAAGATCAATGCATTAGGAATAAATCATAATTGCAATAAGTAAGGTCGTACGATTTGAAAGGTTACTTAGCCTCTAGCGCAAGATCGTTTAAAAGTTGCTCGGGGTTGAATAGAGTTCATAGCCAAGGCATAACTTATTGAAGCGGGACGCGAAGATTGGCGATTATCCAAAAAGGCCCTAACAAGGCATGAGGAGCTCTATTTTTTCTAAAGATCCAAAGATGATGTGAAGTATCATTATTCCAAAATCAATATGAAGGATCGAGACACACGACGAGAAGCAATTACTCCCCTAAAGAATGGAGAAAGTCTATCCAAAAAGACCCTAACAAGGTATGAGGATAAATATATCCAAGTCCGAAAAGGAGGAGGATCGTTGTATATCAAAATCCAAAATAAAGATTGAAGAAAAATGATGAAGTCGTGGTCCTATATGAAGAATCTCTCAAAAACGTCAAGTGAAGAAATTCCAAAATATGAAGAGAAGACCATTATTTCAAGAACGTCTTCCCAAGATTTGAAGTATGAAGTACATGCCAAATATCGGTCCGAGAAAGGTCTCAAATCGTGAAACGAGTTATGCCAAGATATGAACTTAAGGAGATACACGAGAAGCCGTTTTAAAAGATTTTGTCCTTCGGCTAACTATTGATCAAATCGTGCTACTTTGCTTTCGGACTAATAACTACTCAAATAAGTCAATATGTATCACTTGTGATCCATGACAAATAGATAAAAAATGCTAGTAACCCATTTCCTTTTATAATAACTAGGATTGCGGGAAGAAAAAGTATTACACAATTTGGACGTATGAGTAGTGTTAGCATTGTGACTTGTACCAACAATGATCTTGTTTTTGCACTTAGCATGGAATGTATGACAATCAAGAATGACGAAGTTTACGCTAAGGGACATTAACTTGTTTCTATTCTTTGACCCTAAAAGTCACCTTTTGGTGATGAAAATCATGCATTATGTCTATTACACATCATCGTAGTATGTTGCAAGTCTTTTACTCTTCAATAAAGGTTAATAAAATTGAATTTTGGTGATGCTTAGATACTTTATTCTAGCATTGCGTGAGGGCACGGCAATGGCTTAGTATGGGGGAGTGATGAGATGGCATTTATACATGATCTCATCGTTCTTTTCGGGCTTTAAATGCATAAAAATGTCATAAAATACCATATATATATATGCTTGTGTTTGTTTACTTGTGTCTTTTAGGTATGGATATCGTGAAAAAGACAAAAGATCACAAGTTACAAGGAAAAACGGACACGAGAAACGAGGCCGTACAATGAACCGGGCCCTAATCATGGAATTCTCAACAAAAACCCTTGAAGATTTGAAGACAAACAAGATTGATCCTCCAAGAATGAAGAAATGACACTTAAAACCCTTGTATATTAATAATTACAAGTTTGGTCCCTTAAGTTTGTCAAAATTGCAAAAAGGTCCTTCAACTTTGAAGAAATGACAAGATTGGTCCCTCAACAAAATCAATTTGTCAATTATGGTCTTTTATGAAGATTAAGAGACATTGAAGACCTTTGAAGATCAAGATTGTCCAAGATCAGCCCTTGAAATTACTCAAAATGGCAAAAATGATCCTTGAAACCTTTTTCCAAAAGATTTGTGCCAAAAATGTAAAGTGGTGAAACTTATTTACAAAGGAAATCGGGTTTTAGGGCTGAAAACTTGATTTTCCAAAAATATCAAAACACAAGGGCTGAATGTGTGTACTTTGAAACGTTTAAACTAAAATTGCGCCAAACAAACCCTTTTCCCCCAAATACGGATCAAACAGAGTTACTGTTTATTCTTTTCACCCCCAGTTTTCACTTTACTTAAACTTGGGTAAAAAATCAATTGCTTTGGCACATGTGTGATTCACACATGCAGAAAGCTTTCCCACACCTAAAACCCTCAACCCACTCACTGTAGACCCCACCCCCAATTCCCCTTTCAACCAATCAGAACACACCTTGATCCCCAAGTACTGTGACGTGTCCCAAATCAACAGTTGTGGTTCATTGCGTCCTCCCAAAGCAAAAATAAACGATGGAGATCAAATTTGACAGCTCAAATCCTTGAAAGCGTCTAGAAGACTAAAAGGGCATTTTAGAGATTTTTAGTGATTAGGGTTTTGATTTTAAGCATTCTAGTATGTTCTTAAGAATAGTATAAAAGGAGGGCCAATCTGTGGTAACCCCTTGTTCCAGTTTTTCTTCAAAAACTTTTGTAATCCTTTTTAATTAAAATAAAAGTTTGGTATTTGTTTTTAAGCATTATAATTCCTTTTTATGTTTATTTAAAGTTGGTATATGTGTTGAAGGAAAACTGAGTTCCATTTTTAAATTAGTTAAGTACTTTTGTGCTTCAAAATTATTTCAAAGGTTTGAAAATCTGAGAATTTTTGGAAGAAATTGTTTCAGGTTTTTGGTGTTAAGAGGTTCATTAGAATTGGTGATATAGAGTTTTTGAAACTTGTTAAGAAGTTTTAAAAGTTTTTGGAAAGGTTTTAAGAAAGAAGAAAAAGAAAATCAGAATAATCATATTATTGCTTGTATTTCTTTTCTTTGATTTTCTTTGAGCAGGATTGAAGAGTGTTGTTGATTGAGTCTGCATACACCCGGGTGTATTTGGAGGTGGATTTGCATCCACTAGAACCCTGGATGTAGGGTTCTAAGGTAAACACTCTTTTCCCTTTTGAAAAGTTCAGAAAAATTGAGTTCATGTGATTTGGTTGATTAAGTGTTGATTGTGTGTTATATCTGTTGGATTTGAGTTCCCTTGGATTTGTATGCATGCTAGACCTGTTTGTGATCAGTTTGAATAGGTTTTAGAGCATTTTGATTTGATAAAGTTTGGTTTTCAAAAGTTAAAGGGTGTTTGGATACATGTTTTAGCAGGACATCTAGTTTTGATTTGGTAATTAAAACGTGTTAGAGTAATTGATTAGGGTTGTGTTAAGTTACATGTTAGTCTTGGAATAGATTGGTACAAGTTTTGAAGCTAGTTGTGTGGTTAAAAAGTTAAAAAGTGAGCTTGAAATCTGCATGTTCACTAATCTGCTTGTTTTCCTCATTTTGGTGCATGATTTTGTGAATCCTGTTTAAGTGTTAGGTTATTTGAGTATTGAAACTGATTGTGTGCTAGCTTGAGCTTGTGTGTGCAAAAGCTTGTAGTCTGAAAGTCACTAGGGTGCTAGTAAACTGCATAAAGTCCACCAGACCTGCTCAAAAGATCACAGAAACTTGAACACATTTTGGTGTGCATTTGTTTGCTTATTTTGCTTGCTAAGTGCTTATTCCCTACTTGTGCTTGACTCCTTGTGCTCCAAAGAGCACAAGGGTGCCATTTTGTTCCAAAAGCAACTCCAAATAAGCCAAGCCAAGCTTCTCTTGGCAACCAAATTGCACAAAGTGAAAAACTTCACTTGTGTTCTTGCAAACTCAAACCTGTCCACGTTTTGATCTTTGATTTGGTTTAATCTTTGGTAAAAAAAGTGAATTGGATTGAATTGGTTAGCTCATATAGGTCACAGTTGGATTGGATAGAAAAAAAAATAAAAAGAAATAATTGGAAAAAAAAGTCGCCCGCAACGGACTCGAACCCCAGACCTCTCGTTGGAGGAGTAAGGGAACTACCATTGATCTAGACGCTTTTTTACGTTATTGTTTGGTTTCATATGTTATTTGAACCCTTTTCATTTCTAGCTTATTAAATAAAGCCATGAGCAAATAAGCTCATTTGAGCTTATTGGTTTAACGTTTTTGCTTATTTTCATTTTTCCTAGGACCTTTATAGGATTTAAGATTTTTCTAGCTAATTTTCTTAATTTTCCCATTATTAAATTATTTTCTTTGCATTTTTCTTTATACGTTTTTTATAAAATCATTAAAAAATAAAAAAAAGAGTTTTAATTTTTAGGAAAAATTATTTTTAACTTTTAAAATAATATTTTGAGGTTTACAGCTTATTAGGTTTTCAATTTGGCTTATTTTTAATTTTATAAGATTTTAGGATTTTTAAGCAACTTTAAAAATTAATATAAAATTAATTAATAGGTTTTAGAAACTTTAATTTACATTTTCTTCTTAGTTAGAATATTTAGGATTTTTGAGAATTTTTTAGAATTTATTTGAGAACTTTTTATTTTTAGGATTATTTTAATATTATTTTATTCATTTAAAATTCAAAGTTTCATTTTTATTTCTTTTTCATTTTTCTTAGGTTCTTTATCATTAATTAGGACTTTTTCCATTTTTAGAATATTTTCTTAGCTTTTAGATTAATTTTTATAATTATTTTAAGTTTAATTAGTTTTTAATCATTTTAAATCATTTTTAGAGTTTTAAAAATAGTTTTAATAGCTTTTAATTTTTAGAAAATTACTTTTTAGTCCTATAATAATATAAGTTAAGTGATTATTCAATAAAATCATATTTTAGACATTTGAATTAGTTATATTTAATTTTAGGGCTTTAATTAGCATTTAAAATTAAATATTTAATTAATAAAAGGTTTTAAAATATCTTTGTTGGATTTTTATCTTTATTTATATTATTTTAGACTTCTTTTTAATCTTTTGTTTATTTTGTTTTTGGTTTTAGTTAAATTTTTAATTTGGGTAGTTTTTCACGGCTTTACGTTTACGTCGTAGTGTAATTTTAACGTAACCGTCTTTTCATCCTTTCATCCCCATTCTTCCAAATATTAATCTCAAATAATTACAAGTTAAATCACACACATATACCTCCTTGGGAAACGAACTTTCTCTCTTTTTATTTGATTGGGTCATTAACACTTGATTTTTCTTAAAGTCATTTGTTCGATACTTATCGCTATTTTGTTGCTCTTTTTCCTAAAAGGGTATACAAAAACACTACAATCAGAAGGACCCTTCAACATCACAACCTTCACCAACTACACCTTCACCGTCCCCCTATCAACCCAGAATCCCATACCCTTCTCGCATAGGCAAGACCAACGAGCTAACCAAGAATGACTGTCAAGTATCGAAATATGTGGATATGCTATCTAAAATGACCATCAACATTAGCCTTGTTGAGGCACTTTGCCACATGCCGAAATTTGTCAAAGCATTCAAGGAATTTCTTAGCAAGAAGGAGAAACCGATTGAACTCGCCAACACACGCTTAAATGAAAACTATTCTGCAGTCCTTCTTAGAGAACTTCCGGAAAAACTTGGAGATCCCGGTCGTTTTGTGTTGCCTTGCGTGTTCAACAAAACTGAAGAATTTACTGCCCTTGCTGATCTCGGGGCTAGTATTAATTTGATGCCACTGAGTGTTTGGAAAACACTATCATTACCCGACCTCATTCCAACAAAGATGACTCTCGAACTTGCAAACCGCACTCTCGCTTACCCCGTTGGTATAGCCAAGACGTGTTATCAAAGTTGGCACATTTACTTTCCCAATCGATTTCGTCGTAGTTGATTATGAAATGGACCCTCGTATTCCTTTAATACTTGGTCGGCCATTCTTGAGAACCGGACGAGCTTTAGTAGATGTGGCCGAAGGTGAGTTAATCTTACGAGTCGGGGATGATTCAAAAGTTTTTAAAATGGGGAAGCTTACAGGAAAATCCTTTAGAGGCCGAGAATCAGTGAATATGATAAATGTGCTCGATGACTTTACCGTCTACGACAATCCTTTATTCGACTCTTCCACGGATAATCCACTCTTTGCCGATAATATGGATGATTCTCACTCTACTTTGGACGCTTCTCCCATTTATGATTCTCAACCGGTCTTTGATGCTTATGATGATGATTCTAGCTCAGATTCGGATGATTTTGACTATACTTCTGAGTATCCCGAGCTGCCCACTTTCGATGATTTCGATGAGGCTGATACTCTCTCAAGCGATTCTTCACACGATGAAAATCCTCCGCCATCACTCGATCCTACTTTGGACGATTACTCATTTGAGGAAGACTTCTTTGAATTTCTCAACACGTACTTCCCTCATGAGAGTGATGCCCCTCCTTATGACTTTGAAGATTATCGTCTTGATCCTACTTTGGATTTGAATAACATACTGTCAAAGGAGAAGATACCGGTCGGCACCGAAATCCGTTGCACTTATGATTTGACACCTCTTTGTCCCCCTTCTGAGGACGAGGTTGTGCTTCTTTGCGGATCTTCTTCACACTCAGTTGAGCCTGAGTGCTATTTTCCCTTGAAGGAAAAGGTGTTCGACCCCGGTATTGAAGTCTTTAAGCCACCTCAGTATCCACCTGATGAAATAAAAGGAAAAATCTTTGGAACTATTGAAGACATGCTTGCACCGCACCATACATGCTCCCACCGTACTCCATCAATGCTTAAGGGAACCCTGCCACTTCTTCTTTGGCTTGCCTTGTTCGCCTTAAGCTTGTGTTATTTGCTCGATGAAAACTATGTCTTTGATCCTGGTGGATATATTTCATGCTTCTTTCGTTGATGATCAAGGTCGAGTCAGGCTAATGACTCGGTTAACAAAAACCAAGCGCTTCTTGGGAGGCAACCCATGCATCTATCTTTTCGCTTTCTTTATCAAAATTGTAGGGGAGACCCTTTGGATTGCTATTTCCTCTCCTCACTTCTTAATCAGGGATTCGAGCTTCAATGATCCACTCTTGATGATTCTTAACGACCCGTGATTCCGTGTTCCACTTCTTCCCGGTTCTATCCTAAACTCTTTTCGATTCACTATTTTATACTTTCTCAATATTAAAACAGGAATCTCTTTAGTCGTCTTTTCCTTAGCGAGATTTAAACAACGTGCACAATGTCCTAAGTGTAGGGGAGTTTACTCCCACATGCTTAAACATCGAGGAAAATGTTTATCTTAAGTGTAGGGGGGACTTCTATCGAAGTTAAGTGGTGTTTTCCTTGTATTTGTCCTCATTTGAACCGGAAAATAAATTTTTCGACATTTTTCAGAATTTTTGATCTATTTTGGCCTATTAGTTGTTATCTTTGTATAGTTATTTTCTTCCTTTGCTAGAATAAATCTTTGAATAAGTGGTTTTAATTTTCAAACGTTGTGAATCTTTTGACTCAATCCGAGTTTACTCTAGCTAGTATCCTTAACGTGTTTAAGTCATGTTTTGCTAGGCTTTTATATAAGGAGCTATAAAACGCGAAAGTCTTAACTCTCACGGGTTAAGAACAAGAACTTTTCGCAAGTTCCTATAATTGATCCTAGAGAGTCGTTTATCAAGGGAACTTTAAAATGCGATTTCTAAACTTGAAAAAGTCTATGAATTTGCAAGATCCTATAGGCGACTCGAAAACCCAAAACTTTGATTTAATAGGCTAAGTATCCACGAGTCTCATTACTTGAGATTTTAAACTGTGGAGAACGAGAGATGATAGAGCCAATTATAAGTTCGGTATTCTTTCGTGAATTTATGTGAGTTAATTATAAGCCTATTCTCCCATCACTTGCTAATAAATTTATCTGCTAATAAATAAGGTTGTACGATTTGAAAAATTACTTAGCTTCTAGCCCCAGATCGTTTAAAAGTTGCTCGGTATGGATTAGAGTTCATAGCCAAGGCATAACTTATTGAAGCGGGACGCGAAGATTGGCGAGTCCAAAAAGGCCCTAACAAGGCATGAGGGCTATGTTTGTTGTTAAAAGATCCAAAGTGATGTGAAGAATCATTTATCGAAAATCAATATGAAGGATCGAGACACACGACGTAAAGCAAAACTCCCCAAAAGTCATGGAGAAGTGTATCCGAAAAGACCCTAACAAGGTATGAGGATAAATAGATCCAAGTCATAAAAGGAGGCGGATCGTTGTATATCAAGTCCAAAATAAAGATTGGAGAAAAATGAAGAAGTCGTGGTCCAAGTATGAATCTCTCAAAACTTCAAAGTGAAGAAATTCCTATATGAAGAGAAGACCATTATTTCATGAACGTCTCTCAAGATTTGAAGTATGAAGTCGCTGCCAAATATCGGTCCGAGAAAGGTCTCAAATCGCGAAGCGAAGTTATGCCAAGATATGAACTTTATGAGGTCCCGAGAAGCAGTTTTAAAAGATTTGGTCCTTTAGCTAACTATTGATTAAATCGTTCACTTTATTTTCAGACTAAATAACTATCGAAATAAGTCAAACAATGCATCCTCGTGATCATTCAAGACAACAATAAAATATAAGAGATACCCCTAGGAATAAGGGAGTCTAAGTGAATAATTGGCCCACATGAGTTCGTGATAGTCTACTAACTTATAATAACAATGATCTCGTTTTTAAGCTTGGTTTGGAGAAAGTGAAAACTTGAGGATGATGATTATTCATAACATTTTCAAAACCCAAGGTATGCTTTTGATTTCTTTATTTTGTATGTCTCTAATTTTCTATCTCTTTAATAAAGGCCAACGTGGATTAATTATGATGAAAAGTGAAATCTTGGTTTGTAACTAATGCATTGCATGAGGACATTGCAATGGTCAAGTGTAGGGGATTTGATAGGTGTGTAAACACCCATCTTTTCTACCACTTAACTACAATAATAACCAAGCCAAAACGTGTATTTTATGTCTTTTATGTCGGAATTATGCGTGGTTTGTGTTTTTGTTGTGATTTAGGATGAAAAGGTGAAAAGTGGAGAAAACACGGATATTCACTGGCATTTACGGAATTTTATTGAAGAAAAGGATGAAAGACGAAGTCAAGAAGTCAAGAGTTCAAAAAGAACGGAAGTCCACGACCAAATCTGAAGATTTATCGAAGAAAAAGTCAAAAGACGGAAGTTTATCAAGAGCCGAAGAGTTCAAGTCTATTTTATTGAAGAATTTAAAGACGAGTTCGAAGAAATCCCGAAGCCAAAAGTCCCTTAAGTCCAAGTTTAAAGAATATTAGAAGAAAAGGACTAATGACGCAATTAATGAAGAATTTAGAAGAAAGGGACTTAATCTTGCAATTAACAAGAAAGGAAGGAGGGGAGGAAGCTTCCTTAATCCTCCCCTATATATAGTCATTAGTTGTATTCATTTCTTTCTTGTTGGCTAAGTGTGACAATTAGTCTTCCACATTTAAATATCTTGTCATTTACATTTCTTGTCAATTTAATTACCTTGTTATGCACCTTAATTACCATTTAATTCCAAGTAAGTTTTCATTTTAATTCTTGTCAAATCTTTATTTTATCTTGTCAATCTCTTATCTACCTTTCTTATTCTTTGATTCATGTGTTTATGTTATGTTCATGTTCATGCTTTTATTTTGATCCAAGTGGTGTTTGATTATTTTGGTTAAAGTTGTTTGATTTCATGTTTTTAATTGTTTGTTTATGTTTACTGTTGATCCGTTGTTAGTTTCATTAATTCGTTTGTGTTAATTTTGCTTGATCTGTGTTATATTCGTTATTGTTTTGATCCCTTGTTCTTCGGGGGAGTTTGTTCCTTTTGATTCCCAGGAAAACTTCTGTACAAGCTAAAGTTCTGAACTATTGGTGCTCATTCGGAACATTCAAAAGTTCCGAATCAAGCTTCATTCTGAAGTGTTCCGGATCAAGAAACTTCCGAGTCAAGAGTTTTTCACTCGGAACTTAGAAGTTCCGAACCAAAGGAAAAGTTCCGGGTCAAGTACAATTCATTCGGAACTTTGTAAAGTTCCGGATCAATACTTCAAGACGAAACTTCCGAACGAAGCATAAGTTCCGATTCAGTGAAAACTTCCGAGTCAAGAGAATTCATTCGGAACTCCAAAAGTTCCGAACCAAGGGCCTTCATCCGGAACTTCTCAAAAGTTCCGGATCAACTCAAAGTTCCGAATCAAGGGGGTAAGTTCCGGATCAAAGCTTTTCATTCGGAAGTCTTGAACTTCCGAATCAAGGGGGACCAAAAACTTCCGAATCAAGGCAAACTTTACAAGTTCCGAATCAGTAAAGTTCCGAACGAAGCATTGTTTTGGATAAGTGACATATTCATATCAATTTGTTACGGATCAAGGATTTTGGTAATATTCCAAGTGAAGAAGAATCATTTCAACCGAAGGTGACATTTAGGACGAGTGATTATTCCAAACGAAGGTTTATTCCAAATGAGCTGTATTCAGGTTCTTTTCAGTTTTTGTCTTTGATTTTTATTTTCAAGCTTTATTTTTCCTTCCTTTTATTTAATTGCACTTTTAGATTATTTGCCTTAGTTTTAGTTGCACTTTAAATTTGCCTTAGATAGATTTAAGTTCACATCATTTACTTTAGTGCCCTTTAACTTCAGTCACGTTTTTAAATACTTGCACCTTTACTTTAATTAGACTTAGATTTACTTTAAGTGCACCTTTACTTTAATTGTTTTGCACCTTTTAATTCTAAACACTACAACGACACATCTTTGTTTCCACCAAAATAAAACAAAGTCACATAGAGAGCTAAGATCAGTTCGATTAGACCAGAACAACGAACTTTAACTTTCTTACTAGGTAAAAGCCAGTTATCAATCACCTTGGAAAGGAGTAATTCGATTTGGCAAGCGAGGAAATCTTAGTCCGCGCTATATAGGTCCATTCAAGATTATTGATCGAGTTGCTCTTGTGGCATATAAGTTGGAATTGCCAGAAAAGTTAAGTGCTATTCACAATACTTTTCACGTTTCTAATCTTAAGAGGTGTTTGGCGGACGAGAATTTGATAATTCCACTTGAGGAGATTCAACTGGACGACAAGCTGCATTTTATTGAAGAACCGGTGGAGATTATGGATCGAGAGGTGAAACGGATTAAGCAAAGTCGGATCCCGATAGTGAAAGTGCGATGGAATTCCCGACGTGGACCCGAATACACTTGGGAGCGAGAGGACTACTTCAAGAGCAAGTATCCGCATTTATTCGTAGACGGACCTAAGGAGAAGTAAGGCCCGGGACGGTGCTCTCCTAAGGTGGTGAGGATGTAAAACCCACAAAATAAGGTCATTACTTAATTCTTACTTTTCAAATATTTTTGAAGTATTTATGACGTTAAATATTATTACGTTTAACGGTTTAAGTTGAAACCGATATTAAATATTTTATTTTAATATTTTGACGAGCAACGAGGACTACTAGTGATCACGATACCGACAGATGCCCATAATTTTATATTTTATTATCAATCGTTTTGATATTTAATATTTTCGACGATACCGTTTTAATTACGTATCGAGTCGTTATATTATTATTTTTCGTGTGCGTTTAAACTTTTAAGTATTTTTACGAAACCCGAGTGCCGTAAATATTTATAAAAATTGACTTTTAGTCATTTCCCGCTTTTTAACTAATATTTACATTTTGGACCAAAACTATCACAAATTGGCAAAAATTACCCTAACTCCACACTATACCTAACATTTCCACTACCACATTTCATTTAATAAATTCATTTAACAAAAAACACAACCAACTTTCTCTTCTCCCTTTGTTTAGCCGTCCACCATTAACAACAAAAACACCATGATCAAAATTTTTCTAGCTTGATCCAAGAGAAACTAAAACAAGTCCCATCCTCTCTTTTCAAATGGCTACAATTTGGTATAAAATTTTCATACATGCAACCATATAAATTTTTCAAGAAAAGTTGGTTATGTTTGATCCAAATTTGTTGTATGCATGTGTTAGTGGTGATGATCAAAAGATTTTCATGCTATGTTTTTGTTAAAAAGTTGATTTTTAATTTTTGGGTTTTTGTTTTTGATAATGATGCAAGTGTTACGAATGGTTTATGATGATATTAGGGGTGTAGGATGATGAGAAAAGTTGTTGGAATTAATCAAAAACATGATTTTGTAAGAGATTTTAATAGTCAATTTTGGGCAGTAGGTAAACTGAAAAATCCGAATTTTTATGTTTTGAAAATGACTTAACTTATAGCTTAGGGTTGTAGATAATTTCCTTAGCTTTGATTTGATATAAGGTAGAGCTTCTAGCTCAAAACGAGCGCGAAGTTATGATATTTTAAATGATCGTGTACCGGGAGACGAGTATCGACACTACATATAGTTGTTGTCGATATTTGGATCGAATCTCAGAGACTATAAAATGAGTTTCAAAATGATTCAAGGGCTGTTCCCAGGCTCCAAGTTTAGCATTTTGAGTCTATTTTTAGAATCAAGTGACGGTTTTACAAATGGAGTTGTTTAGAATGGTCAAAATGGTTTCGTAAGTCAAGGTCGCTAAACTGTCCGGATTTTATGATTAAAAGATGAGTCGGGCAGGGAAATTTAGAAGTAAAATCTTTTAATGGGCTTTTGAGAGGACTTTCTATATATAGTAAGTAATTTCTCTGAGTAGTATCATAAAAATTTGATATGTTTTAAGTATGGGAAAACGGTTTGGACATTCGGTATGTTCCGGCAGATTTTTATTAAAGGCATATAATAATAAAATGAATATATAGGAGAGTATAATAGAACCACTTGCATCGTTTTCTCTCGAGTTGTCGTGATTTTATACTTGAGTTTGATTTTATTAAGTATCATTTATTTCTCGAGTCTATTATTAATGTACGCACCTTATGTGCTAGGTTGCGGTTGTCGTGTTTTTCGGGCATCTACTATCGTCGGCGATCGTCTTCAACTACTATAAGTACTAAGGTGAGTCTATAGCCTCGTTTGCGCAATTATACGATTTTAAAAACCCGCGAGGGGGAATACATGTTTTGTAAACTTAGAACACAAGATTTTTATGGTATGCTTGTCCCTTTATGAATGGACCCGTGGTTGCCTTTAAATTGCATTAAGTGATTGCCTTAGTTAAAGCCTCAATTATGGACCGTTAATTAACCTATGATGGGTTAACCGCTAGTACAATTAATAGATCTATGGGGGAAGCCGCCCCTGTACAGTTTTTGTGGACTTTTCATAGAAGCTTAGGCCCGACCTCCACACTGTTTGAGCATATTGTATTGAGAAGTCAGGTATACGACAATGTACCAATAATCTGGAGGTAACCGACAATTAATAAATCTCTCGTCTTATTAGACTGATATGGGAGTGCCTAAGGGCTCGGTTCCATGAGCTTATTGCAATTTATGCTAAATACAATTATTATTGTTGATGCAAATTATTAGATTCTTGTTGCCTTTAAGCATGCCACAAACTTATAATCTTTGCTTGTGTTCAAAATGATTATATAAACCTATAGATTCACTCGGCTTTTTTGCTGATGATTTTCTCACATGTATTTCAGGTAATCAGGAAGGGTGAAGCTTGGAAGCCACGGGAATGAATGTTGTGCACTACTTTGCAATATAAACTCTTTCAATATTTGTCGTTCCTTTTGTTCGAAACAATTTAAATATTTTGTTTTGGTTGTACTTTGGTTACGATGTCTTGGGACTACGCTACTCTGACAAATGTTTTAGGAACGATAAATTTGAAACGTCTCTTTTCGAGTCGTTCTTTATAAATTATGTGTTATTGTATCATTGTTTATCACCCAAAGATATATTCCGCTGCGTGTAAATTTGGGGGTGTTAAATTCTATCTCAAGCATCGTCTTCTAGAAGATCTAAGGAGTGGATCAAGAAAATGGAGAAATGCTCGTGAATGAAAGTGTGGTTAAGAATTGTTCATGGTTGTTACCACGTGTGGTGTGACAATCCGTCAATTTAAGATTGATATTTTATTCTCAAATATTATTTGAAAATATTATTTTAATATATTACAATATGAACTCACTTATTTTTGGGAAGAAATCTGGATTTATGTCTTGAAGTAGCATCGACTACGTTTAAACCGGAGGATTCTACGTTACGTGCTTACGTTTACATACACCGTCTTTGGTGACAGTCCGACAATTCAGAAAATAAATTTATCCGTAAATATTAGTTTGGAGTTTTAAATTTGTGTTAGTTCATAAACTCACAAATTTACGAGAAGAGATTAGGACGTACGATTTTATTTTAACGTCCTTTACGACTAAACCGGAAACCTTAGGATTACGTATTTACGTTTTCGAACTCCGTTTTTGATGAAACAATTTTTATTGGATTCGTTTTGTGATGTTGATTCATAATTTATAAAAACGTTTTTCGTAAAACGACCCGAGGGCACGCAAATCGAGGAAACTAGAATCGAGGAATACCCGTAAATTAGTGGGATGAGACAAGTTTACACTTGCCCCACCCCACTAACATGGGGCGGCCAAACCATGACTTAACACCCTTAGGTGTCAAGCCTTAAGCAAAGTGAATAACACTTGTCCTTTAAGCTTACTTTGTAAGCTAACAATTTACCAAAACCACTAGCAACTTCTTACCATCCATTTCCAACATGCAAAACCACACCAAGCTCTCTCTCTCTAGCTCAAACATGCCGTCCCATTTCTCCCTTAAACATCAAATTTGATCAAAAATTTACCATGGAATCTTATGTTATTTACACATAAGATGAAGCTCTTTTGAAACCCTATTGATTGGTGGTGCTTATAACATCCAAGGAGGAGTATTCATGGTGTCTTGGGGATGATTTTCCACTAGGTGATCATAGAGATTGATGGTCTTGAAGATGGTGTTGGCTAAGCACAAATTTCTCCATCAAAATCCATGTTTTGATCACAACCTACATCATCATGGTGGTATAAAGATTGTCCTCATCAACTTCTTGTTATTTTGATTATGTAAACATGTATTTTATTTCCTATTGTATATGTATATGATGATTATATGATGATAAAAATGTTATGTGGGGATTTGTTGTTGATAATCATGGATAAAAAGATGAAAAACTATAAGTAAAAATAGGTAAATCTTGTTTAAATGATAGGCTGTATAAAAACAGTAAAGAACCACATGTTATACTGATAAAATGATGAAGTAAAAAGGATTTACAGTAAGCTATGGGTCTTGTACACATGTGAGAGTTTGCCATGCAATGGAATCATTGTAATGAGTGAGATATGATCAAAACAAGTTTAAGATACAAATCTGAAGTTACTGTTTTGGACGATTTTTAGAAAATACTTAAAGATGATTCAACAGTAGCTATAGTTGAGTTAAATGTATCAAATAT
Organism: Glebionis coronaria; assembly: GCA_025667525.1. NCBI lineage: Eukaryota > Viridiplantae > Streptophyta > Magnoliopsida > Asterales > Asteraceae > Glebionis > Glebionis coronaria. Next base: position 648,572,359 of record CM046874.1, read on the forward strand.
CATGTAGTTTATGTGATAAAAATTTGAGCTTCTATCTCCATGTAGAACTCAAGATATGGCAGTTTTGGTGAAAGTAAAGATAAAAATCAGATTTTTGGAAATTAAAGTATATTACTATTATATAAGCACTCAAAATTTAATAGTATAAAATGTAAAATAAAAACCCACTAACTTATGGATTTTATTTATATAAGTATGTGAAAAGTTAAATAAGTGGACATTTTATAAAAATGGTAACTTGTTAAGTTTTATAAGTTATAAAACTATAAACTTGATTTTTACGACTTTTTCGGCTATCGCCGTAAAATTAACGTTTTTGTTAAATAAAACTTAAATGGTTGGACCCGTCTAATGTAAACTTTATAAAACCTATATACTGATATATAAACATGTATAACAAGTAAAAACCAATAAAACCCTAACATTAGGGCATACGAACATTAACGAGCTAAGTAAACATATTGGACTAATACTTGGACTAATAATTGGACTAAATAAGATATAAACTTGTAAAAAGAAATTATTGGGCTTAACCCATTTGGGCCCAACATGGAAAGTATACATACTGATAAAATAAGTATAACAAGGATTAAAACAAGTTAAGGAACTTATAATAAGTTTATTGGGCATAAAACACGTAAATGGGTAAAACTAGTAAACTAGTATAAAAGTTATCGACATATAACACTAAAATGAGTAAACGAGAATATGTAAACCCACTTGATCATCATATATATATAATCATCATATGTATACTTAATTGATATTTTTATAAAGTCATTGGACATGAGTCTAAGACCGATTATTATTTGTCTAGGTTTCCGTGATTGAAGCACGTACCGTACGTCCGAATTGCCGATAACCCGCCTTCCCACATCAACGTGAGTTCATAGCCTCGCACTCTTTTAGATGTTTTTATAAATGTTTTATAAACCCGCGAGGGAGATAACATGTTAGTTTCTATAAAATAGGACACCATTTGTCCCGATTGTTTGTTTATTGATTTTTGGACCCGAATGATTGAATGACCCGATTGTATGACCCGATAAATGATTAAAGGACCCGATAGATGAAACTAAATGGATTATTAAAGTTAGGTTATGTCACTAAAAGTCCATTAGCATGAATTGTGAACTACCGGGAGTTGGTAGACGCTTATGCATTTAATAGTACTATTTGGGGACGATCACCCCAGTTTGCGCCTTGACGGTTGATCCCCGTCGTGCCACATTGATTGGTAAGCGAATTTATGTATGAGAAGATTTCCATAGCGTGACCTTTGTGACGACACGCTACTTTAGATGGGCAAAATTGGTATCGGGTTAGCTACCCGTTGTTGGTTTAGTAAGGTAACAATGTCATGCGGCTTATAATAATCCAAAACTAACGAAATACTATTAGACGCACCGAATTACGATGTATTGCCTGACTAGTAATACGGGGTCATACTATTGATATTATGTTTGTGTTTTGGTTTTCATAACCATATTCATATAACGGTTTCTATTTTCATACAACGTCGTAAGACGTATTGTATGACGTTTTTACGACATTGGCTCGTATAATGATTTTTAAGGTTTTTATAACCATATTCATACAACGGTTTTATTTAATCTATACAACGTTGCAAAACGTATTGTATGATGTTTTTTTTACGACATTGGCTCGTATAATGATTTTTAAGGCAAATGCCTATATTATGATTTTCGATAAGGATTTGTATAAAACGACTTTGGCTATTTTATGGCCTATTAAAATGATTTGTACAAAATGGTTTTCAGTAATAAATCTTATACTGATATTATATTGATGGATTTCATTAAACTCTATGAATTCACTCGGCGTTATCGCTGACCTTTTCTTTTAACATGTTTTATCTCAGGTACTTGAAGGTAATTCTCAGGAAGACGACAAGAATTCATGGCCCGCACTTAAACAATATTTTTCCATTCAAATACTTTGTAAAACTTTGTATGAAATGTAATGACTTGGGACCGATGTAACTTTGATATTTATGAATGGAAATGATTTATTATTAAACGACGTGATTTTTATGCGTTGTCTATGATGTGAGTAATGTGCTATCCCGTAACACCAACTAGACTTCCGCTGTACTGAGTTGTATAAATTTGGGGGTGTTACAGTTTGGTACCAGAGCTCTCGTTATAGAGAACGAAATATTTTTAAAACCAAGGTTTTGAATAAAACATTTCAAAATCTTTTAACTAAAAACATTTTTCACAAAATGTCTAAAAATCTTTTGACTATAACGGTGCCGAAGAATTCCCGAGTTACCGACAAGGCCAAGACTGAGAACTGTTATTTTAATATATATATAAAACTTGGATTATATATATATATACGATGTAATTTTATTACATGATTGTTTGATGATTATTTTGATTTTTATACGAGGTATTTATACGACGTAGATTGTCACAAGAAACCCTAAATCCCCTAGTAAATTAATCGAAGCTATTCTCGTAGGAATTCTAGCTATCCTAGATCTAAACCAAGTTGTGGATATCTATGATCCCAACAAATGGTTGCTATTCGTAGAAATGTAGATATTAGTTGATTGTGACATTGAAGAAGAATTGGCGAAATTAAAACTGATATCGATGTCATGACGATCTTTTCTTATAGAGTGGAGTTTGACAAAACGTTACCACCTAGAAAGATGTCCTCTGATTCGTTGTCATCCAATTCTTAAATTGAAATCGAAAGGGTGAATGTTGCAGTTGAGACTGTTATTGGAACCATTACCCAAAAGCCTCATGCCACTAATACCTTTCCGAGAAGTCTAATTGAATGTATGAGTCATTTCATACTAGTGACTCATTTGATAATTGTTGTCGTAAGAGATATAGGATTGGAAATTAAGTGTTGATCATATCGAGCTTTTATTGCCTTTACAAGGCCGAAGAATAAGGTTGTAAGTATTGGAATATGAGGTAGGATATTGAATTGAGTATAAAATTGGTTAAGACTTGAATAAAGTAAAAATTTAACCTGTATGGAATAAGAAATTGTTAAGAGGAAGTTGTTGAGTCCTGTGGTTGAATTATAGGGTTTAATTGATTGCTGATTCGTGTTAAGTGTTGTTCCTAAGCCATTGTCCACTGACGAGGATGCCCAGTGTCCAAGAAATAAATTGAAGAAATCTTCTTCTGAGTTGAGACCGATGGATCTTCTGGGACATGTGGAACACCTAATGACTCTTGTAGATTAGTATTCATTGTGGTATCTTTTAAAAATAATCCCTAACTTAACTGAGATATCAGTTGGTAGGATGAGTTCCGAGAAATGTATGACATTGTGACATGTAATGTGTTACGGTACAATTTAGACTTGTTTGTTATTAACGAAAAGACTACCTTTGATTGCTAAATTCTACATGTATCGATGTTATCTATCTTTTATTGCTTCATCCTAATGTTCGCATTAGTGATGCAACCATTGAGCAAGTACTCGTCTCGATTTGAGTTACGTTGTGGATTATTCTCTTTGTATTCTTGAGTGCCATCGAGATCATGAACCTCATGATTATTTGGCTAAGCTCATTTCCTATCATATTGTAGTTAAGTTCTTGGTGAACAACTCTTCATCACTCTTTTGCAGATCACTCATTGTTTTTAAGTTAAAACGGTATCCTTTAAGAAAATTTAATTTTCATCACTATAAGGATTATTCATAGTGAGATTTATAAGTGATTGTTATTGAAATGAAGTTGTTTGTAAAACACTTTGGAAAACCTAATTGTTTTCATAATAAAGAAAATCTTTGTAAATTTATTCTTGATTCTTATCTAAGAATTAAGCATGAAAATGATTTTACTATACACATGGATGATAAAATTTTGACGAACTGAGTATTGCATCGTTAATCTTGAAATTGTATATAGTTGCGCGCCTACATACAATTTGGAATGGACCATGCAAGACTGATTAGTAGTCACCATAAAACTAATGAATAAACACTACATTTTCTTTAAAGATTGTGAAAGATTAAATTTTATGAGATATGCAAGAAGTGCAAAATAGGGACATAATGTTAGAGACATCTACATATGTGCCCGTGCCATCTATTGTTCTGAGTCAAATTTACTCATCTGTGGAAATTGTCTTATTTGACAATTGACAATTCTTTCTTGTCCAATTCTCCTATAGTGAGTTTCTTAGGAAAAGTACTTGATTACCGAGTGTTGATACCCGACTGGATGTATCGACGTTCTTATCATTTCTCTTGATTTGATTTCATTTGAATGACCTGGGTAACGATCCGAGGAGCTTTCGAATGCGTACTCAAATTATGAAAACAAGGGATATATTCATATTCGTTAAATGTTTTCGTCTGTATCTGATTTGAAATTCTTTCGCATAGATTATGCGTTGACCTTACTCTTTTAATAGTAGTTGTGTCTCCAGATATCCTTGAATTTGTAAAGGATTACGAGTTATTATTAGTCTTTTGAGAAGTTCACATCTTATCGACGACAATAAAACTGGAAAGTTGATAGTGCCAGTAGAATGGATTGATTGATTATGACATGAGGACATTGTCTTAATTGATGGGAACTCGAATAGAATTCCCCTAAATGATAAGATGTTGATTATCAAAAGTGATCTAAATAATTCTTGGTGGATGACCATATCCTGCACTTAGACTTGAGATTTTACCATGAATGGTTGTGAATTAGTCATAGATATTATAATCTAGAAAGAACATAATATGAATTTATTAAAAGATGTTTCGGTTATCTGAAACTTTAGGAAGTATTTGTTGATGAATTACCTAGAATTTCGCCATTAAGGCAAGTAGAAATTGGTATTGATTATATTTCCGGTGTTGCACTTGTGGCTTGTGCACTGTACGTCAGCACCATCTAAATTAAAGGAATTACCGTACAACTGAGAAAGTTGTCGGAGAAAGATTTTATTATACCAAGCCTGTCATCCTAAAGAGCTATGGTGTTATCTTTCCTTATATTAGATTACTGTGACTGAGTAAATTGACAATCGAAAACGATATCCATAACTCGAAATGGAAGAATTGTTCGATCATTTACAAGGTTCTAGCAAATTTGATCCATAGCATGGTTATCATCAACTTCGCATCTGCGAAAGAGATTATTTATTCCAATCACTACATCCGGTACTTGTAATGAACATTATGAGTCCCACGTGATGTCGTTTGGATTGACCAATGCACATGTAGCATTCATAAATTTGGTGAATCACGTGTGTAGGCTGTAATTTGATAAATTCATGCTCGTGATCATTCAGGACTATATGTTTGTTTATAAGAATAAGAATGAGTTAATAATTATTTATAGATTGCCTTGAATTGGCCGAACAATTAAAACATGTACCTTAAATATTTAACATAAGACTTACGACTTAATTCTTTACATGATTTAACCATGTGATTAATGGATAATGAAAGCTATATTGACTTTTCAAAGATTAGAACCATTAACGCTTAGGGATTAAAAACTTAATCCTTTACATAAAATGACCGTTGGATTAATAATGGTAAAGATGTATGCATATAGACTCTTCAAAAATTAAGAGCCCTTTTAAGACTTTGGATTTTACTAAAAAGGAAGTGCAAATATATTTTGACAAATGTTTTAACAAAGGATTTTAAGGGATTATTCCCTTATACACAAACCATTTAACTAAACTTCTGTTTAGGGGTAAATTTTTGTGTATACCTCAAGATAACCTAAAAGGGATTGAGGAAACCATTTGAACCATGACTTGAAATTTGAAACGATAATTTACGCTTTTCAAACTAAGAAAATTTTGACCACAGTATAACCAAAGATTTTTCGAACATTTACGAATTTTATTAAATATTTTCGATAAATCAACAAAAATCTTGTTAATTAAATTCAAATTTAATTTTGAACATTTTATATAATTGGTCGAACTAAGAAATTTAAAACTTTTACGTTTACACTTCATAAAAATTAACTAATAATTAATTAATTAATTATAATAATTATCGACGCTTTAGACGCCGGATTGAGAAAAACTGATAAAAATGATAGGTGAGACGAAACTAAAACAGAGAAAATGTGAAGAAATAATTTTTGAATAAATACGGTTATGATATTTATTTCATCAGGAAGGTGAACGTAATTACTGACGTATTATACAAAAAGGATAAAGAACCAATTAGGACATGTTCCCTTAATAATGAAGGTGCAAAAATAAATTGCCGAACAATTTAAAAATAGCTAATGTTTGTAAAAAGAGATAATATAAATAATAAAAGGGGTTCGCGGCTAATGTGAACCATTAGAATTGAGAAGCCGATGGCGTTAAATGTTTTAAAGGCCACTTGTGGTTACCCAAACATGGAGATTGTGAGATATAGTTATGTTGGAATTTGTAAGTATAAGTATTCTATTTATGTCATTTATGACTAAAAGTATCTTTGTCTAAAGAAGTTATACTGATGGAAATTATGAAGGCAGACATCGCCTCATACATTAGTAAACGTCTAGCTATTGCAAAGGTCATCATCTGAATTTGATTCGATTTGGGTCATCGTCGACAGACTGACCAAATCTGCTAATATCGTTCTCGATAATGATAAATTCAAAAGAGTTATATAAACATAGTGTGCCTGTATCGATCATCTATATATCAAGATCTTCGCTTCGCATCGAATTTCTAGAGATTTGCTCAGAATTCATTGAGAACGAACCTTGATGAGAGTACTATGTACCATCCCAAATCGAAGGGACGAGGTAAAGTAACGATACAGAGTAATATAAGTGTTGTTTTATGTTTGAATGAATGACCTTTGGTAATAGACCGTATAATCGTTTTCCTTTGGAGGGATTATCATTGATAATCATCGTATTAGGATCGAGATCGAATCTTGTTAGGATCTGAATCTTAGAGCATCTGTAAGCAGGAGTTGAGATGAAGACATCCGACATACACCCACTGTGAGTTGGACATGTCTCTTAGGTTTAAGGTTTCCTATGATGGCGAACCTGTCCTTGCAAAATACCCGGCCCGCGAGATCTGAAATGATTGTTGAAATTAGGATTTGATTATTTATAGCCGGTAGTAGGCAAGAGGTTATGTGAATGTAAAATGTAGATCTTGAAGTGCCAAATGGGTAGCGAAGTTATGCCACAATTTTTAACCTTGGAAAAATGAATTCATGATCTGACAAATCATGGGATATAAGTCCCCTTTGTATGGGACCACTGAGATGATGTAAAAGTTGGGATTGAAAGGCATATAAGCTGGATCTACCATAGGACTTCAAGAACTGCGTGAATTATGTTTCGTAAATCGAACTTGATGGAATATCTATCAAGTGAGCATCTGATTATTCTTAGTAAGCTTAGATCGGCGAAAAGTTGCATTCATCAAAAACCCGTGAACATCATGGATAGAGAAAGTAAGTCAACATTAAGCCTGATCTTATTCCCGTAGTTATGTTTGATAGAACTCGCGTATTGTAATGAATTGCACTTGTGAGAAAAGACCGAATGTGGAGGAAATACCCACATGGCTTTAACTCTACAAGAAACGAGTAGTAAGGTAAGATGATCTTTGAGGACAAAGATCCTGTTTAGGGGTAAATGCTGTGACAATCCGTCAATTTACGATTGATATTTTATTCTGAAATATTATTTGAAAATATTATTTTAATATTACAATATGAACTCACTTATTTTTGGGAAGAAATCTGGATTTACGTCTTGAAGTAGCATCGACTACGTTTAAACCGGAGGATTCTACGTTACGTGCTTACGTTTACATACACCGTCTTTGGTGACAGTCCGACAATTCAGAAAATAAATTTATCCGTAAATATTATTTTGGAGTTTTAAATTTGTGTTAGTTCATAAACTCACAAATTTACGGGAAGAGATTAGGACGTACGATTTTATTTTAACGTCCTTTACGACTAAACCGGAAACCTTAGGATTACGTATTTACGTTTTCGAACTCCGTTTTTGATGAAACAATTTTTATTGGATTCGTTTTGTGATGTTGATTCATAATTTATAAAAACGTTTTTCGTAAAACGACCCGAGGGCACACAAATCGAGGAAACTAGAATCGTAGAATACCCGTAAATTAGTGGGATGAGACAAGTTTACACTTGCCCCACCCCACTAACATGGGGCGGCCAAACCATGACTTAACACCCTTAGGTGTCAAGCCTTAAGCAAAGTGAATAACACTTGTCCTTTAAGCTTACTTTGTAAGCTAACAATTTACCAAAACCACTAGCAACTTCTTACCATCCATTTCCAACATGCAAAACCACACCAAGCTCTCTCTCTCTAGCTCAAACATGCCGTCCCATTTCTCCCTTAAACATTAAATTTGATCAAAAATTTACCATGGAATCTTATGTTATTTACACATAAGATGAAGCTCTTTTGAAACTCTATTGATTGGTGGTGTTTATAATATCCAAGGAGGAGTATTCATGGTGTCTTGGGGCTGATTTTCCACAAGGTGATCATAGAGATTGATGGTCTTGAAGATGGTGTTGGCTAAGCACAAATTTCTCCATCAAAATCCATGTTTTGATCACAACCTACATCATCATGGTGGTATAAAGATTGTCCTCCTCAACTTCTTGTTATTTTGATTATGTAAACATGTATTTTATTTCCTATTGTATATGTATATGATGATTATATGATGATAAAAATATTATGTGGGGATTTGTTGTTGATAATCATGGATAAAAAGATGAAAAACTATAAGTAAAAATGGGTAAATCTTGTTTAAATGATAGGCTGTATAAAAACAGTAAAGAACCACATGTTAGACTGATAAAATGATGAAGTAAAATGGATTTACAGTAAGCTATGGGTCTTGTACACATGTGAGAGTTGGCCATGCAATGGAATCATTATAATGAGTGAGATATGATCAAAACAAGTTTAAGATACAAATCTGAAGTTACTGTTTTGGACGATTTTTAGAAAATACTTAAATGATGATTCAACAGTAGCTATAGAAGAGTTAAATGTAGAAAATATCATATAGTCTATGTGATAAATATTTGAGCTTCTATCTCCATGTAGAACTCAAGATATGGCAGTTTTGGTGAAAGTAAAGATAAAAATCAGATTTTTGGAAATTAAAGTATATTACTATTATATAAGCACTAAAAATTTAATAGTATAAAATGTAAAATAAAAACCCACTAACTTATGGATTTTATTTATATAAGTATGTGAAAAGTTAAATAAGTGGACATTTTATAAAAATGGTAACTTGTTAAGTTTTATAAGTTATAAAACTATAAACTTGATTTTTACGACTTTTTCGGCTATCGCCGTAAAATTAACGTTTTTGTTAAATAAAACTTAAATGGTTGGACCCGTCTAATGTAAACTTTATAAAACTTATATACTGATATATAAACATGTATAACAAGTAAAAACCAATAAAATCCTAACTTTAGGGCATACGGACATTAACGAGCTAAGTAAACATATTGGACTAATACTTGGACTAATAATTGGACTAAATAAGATATAAACTTGTAAAAATAAATTATTGGGCTTAACCCATTTGGGCCCAACATGGAAAGTATACATACTGATAAAATAAGTATAACAAGGATTAAAACAAGTTAAGGAACTTATAATAAGTTTATTGGGCATAAAACACGTAAATGGGTAAAACTAGTAAACTAGTATAAAAGTTATCGACATATAACACTAAAATGAGTAAACGAGAATATGTAAACCCACTTGATCATCATATATATATAATCATCATATGTATACTTAATTGATATTTTTATAAAGTCATTGGACATGAGTCTAAGACCGATTATTATTTGTCTAGGTTTCCGTGATTGAAGCACGTACCGTACGCCCGAATTGCCGATAACCCGCCTTCCCACATCAACGTGAGTTCATAGCCTCGCACTCTTTTAGATGTTTTTATAAATGTTTTATAAACCCGCGAGGGAGATAACATGTTAGTTTTTATAAAATAGGACACCATTTGTCCCGATTGTTTGTTTATTGATTTTTGGACCCGAATGATTGAATGACCCGATTGTATGACCCGATAAATGATTAAAGGACCCGATAGATGAAACTAAATGGATTATTAAAGTTAGGTTATGTCACTAAAAGTCCCATTAGCATGAATTGTGAACTACCGGGAGTTGGTAGACGCTTATGCATTTAATAGTACAATTTGGGGACGATCACCCCAGTTCGCGCCTTGACGGTTGATCCCCGTCGTGCCACATTGATTGGTAAGCGAATTTATGTATGAGAAGATTTCCATAGCGTGACCTTTGTGACGACACGCTACTTTATATGGGCAAAATTGGTATCGGGTTAGCTACCCGTTGTTGGTTTAGTAAGGTAACAATGTCATGCGGCTTATAATAATCCAAAACTAACAAAATACTATTAGACGCACCGAATTACGAAGTATTGCCTGACTAGCAATACGGGGTCATACTATTGATATTATGTTTGTGTTTTGGTTTTCATAACCATATTCATATAACGGTTTCTATTTTCATACAACGTCGTAAGACGTATTGTATGACGTTTTTACGACATTGGCTCGTATAATGATTTTTAAGGTTTTTATAACCATATTCATACAACGGTTTTATTTAATCTATACAACGTTGCAAAACGTATTGTATGATGTTTTTTTTACGACATTGGCTCGTATAATGATTTTTAAGGCAAATGCCTATATTATGATTTTCGATAAGGATTTGTATAAAACGACTTTGGCTATTTTATGGCCTATTAAAATGATTTGTACAAAATGGTTTTCAGTAATAAATCTTATACTGATATTATATTGATGGATTTTATTAAATTCTATGAATTCACTCGGCGTTATCGCTGACCTTTTCTTTTAACATGTTTTATCTCAGGTACTTGAAGGTAATTCTCGGGAAGACGACAAGAATTCATGGCCCGCACTTAAACAATATTTTTCCATTCAAATACTTTGTAAAACTTTGTATGAAATGTAATGACTTGGGACCGATGTAACTTTGATATTTATGAATGGAAATGATTTATTATTAAACGACGCGATTTTTATGCGTTGTCTATGATGTGAGTAATGTGCTATCCCGTAACACCAACTAGACTTCCGATGTACTGAGTTGTATAAATTTGGGGGTGTTACATGTGGTTCTTGGACTTATTTATGTTTCTTGTTCTTAGGATTCGGTGTTTTCTAACTAATACTTTGTGTTTGGATTGCTAGTTATTTTTAATCCTAATTCGTTCGTGCTATCGATTTTTCGATATGCATGACTTTGTGTATTTATGTGTTAGTTAACCTTCTAGATTTTGGTTAATAGTCTACTTTGACTTGACAAATCATTTTAGAAAACCTGGGCTTTTGAAATTTGCTGGAAAATCCTTTTTATAAGGTCACTGTACACGGTTCCTTAAAGACTGGCGGTTCCTTAGTGATAAAGAACCGCAGTCCTATTTAAGGAACCGTAGGCTCTGGTCTCGACGAAATGTTTGCTTTACACTATTTTCCCTAAATCTTTGTAAACAATGATGAAATTTTTGCGAAAAGACCAGCTTTTTCCCAAATTAGCCTACCTAAATTCATTGTTCACCAAAATGATTTTTAACTCATTACTTGTTTGGATCACCTCCTTCCCTTATTAAACTTTCCTTGATTAATCTTCTTCTTCATCCTTCAAACATTCCTCTAAACCTTCACACACAACCATGGTGTCCACAAGATCATCATATTCTTCCAAACAATCCTCATCCAAAAGAATGCTTAAGATCAAATTCAAGTTTCCTAAACTTGGTTATCCATCTTCTCACAAACCCCAAAGTGAAATTTCTTCAATTCTCATCTCTTCATCACCCTCACCACCTCTTGCACCATGCAAGACATGCTCAACTCATGGTACTAACCATTCACATGGTTCTACTTCATCTTTATTCCAATCTAGGATGAATGAGTTGTCCTCACCTTTCACCCCACCAAATCACCCATCTCACCTTTGGACACCATGCCTCTTCCTCCAACAAACACTCCAATTTTGGGTGTTCCTATTTCTCGCTTCTTAGGTGATCCACACTTGTTTGACTTTTCATGCACAATGGAACCAATTGTCCTTGTTGCTTAAACAACTCCTACCTCATTGATATCCTTAGGTTGGAGATGATTGGGTCTCACATCAAGTTGCAAAGCTTTTTGTTGAACCTATTTGCAAATCCTCCACCTCCTAGGAGATGAATGATGACTTTCTAAAAATAAATGTTTTCAAAAGAAAATCAAGCCAAGGAAGACTATCTATCAAGAACTAGTTTAGCTAACTTCATAATAGTTAGTTTGTATTTCATTTCTTGTATTTCCTTTCCTTCATGATTTTTCATGAAGATGTGTTATGGATTTAGTATTTGTGTGTTTTAACCTTTGTGCTCACACTAATCAACTTCAATTTTATTTATATTGAACCTAAATCTATCACAACCTTTTAAAACTTGACTAAAATTGGATCAAAATGTTACCTAAATAGTTTGTCGCCCTTTGTCAAGACACTCTTTGTGAGTGTGTTGCCTTTTGCGCAACCAAAGCATAATATAGTGCTAAAATGGTAAAAATCCATGTTGAGTCAGTATTTACTGACCCTGAAGCAATTCTAAGATTTGAATATAAAATCCCCCTAAGTGTTTCATGTTCAGCAGTAAGGTTAGTCTGTTGAAGCATGACTAGAGGAACAATGTTCCTAATGAAGACTATGTTGCTAAAGGATGTTCAGCTTTCCTCTTCCACTAAACTTAGAAGACAAAGGAGTCTTTGCTTCATATACTAGGCGGTCTAGTTGCTGAAGAACAAGTACTAAAGAAGAGCTTTGAGTTCAGTTTGGTCTGACAATACCAAACTGAATGATGTCGATCTCCTCTAGAATGCTAAATACACTTCAGTATTCTGATGGTTTAAATTAGGCGGGAAAAGATTACTTTAAGTCAAAGTAGTTTGCTTGTATAGTTAGCTATAAGGACAACCTTGATCTTTTTCTAGAATAGTTTATTAAGTAATTTGTATTGTTTACCCAGCATGGGCATCAACCACCCACTGGATAAACCCATGCATAAGAACATGTAAAATGCAAACCCTAATTCACACTGCCTATTTAAGGAGTGCTTATTGAAAGAGAAAGGTTAACCAATACAAAAGTAAAAACTTTGGAAAAACCTTCTCTCTTAATACCAACTAAACCATATAGCCAAGAAGCATATGAACGTTTAGATTGGAGCTTAGACTATTAACTTTGGTTATAAGTTTAAGTAGAGGAGATCACCACCCATTGTCATTCAAACACTTTGTTCTTCTGAAAACAAAGTGGGTTATAGATTCTTTATATGATTCTAATAAAAGTCTATACGTTGAAAACTTATATTGATATTGTTGTTTCAATTGTTCTTAGTTCTTATTAATTGTTAAAACAACACACTTGAGTCTTGCTAAGGAGTTATTACTTAAGGTTGATAAGTAATAACGAATTACAAGGGACCAACAAGTGGTATCAGGGCCTGGTTGATTAGCAAAACTCTTATTTTTCATTAAACTGCTCATTTAAAGTTTTCAAATCAAGATCCAAGATGGATCAAGTTATACCACAAACCCTAGAGTATAGGGGTGGCCCACTCAATGCTGCTCCTGTCCTAGAGATAGCTAGTTTTACAAATTGGAAGAAAAGGTTCCTTGTCCACGTGGTTGGAATCAAACCTCAATTCCTTGGAATCATTGAAAATGGTCCATTTGTTCCCATGGTTGGGGATAATAAAAAACCTGAAGTACAATGGACTGCTGATGAGAGAAAATGTGCTAACCTAGATCAGCGTCTGAAAAGTCTCATCATGTCCGTACTTCCAGATGACCAAATGAATTCTGTTGTGAATTTCAAAACAGCTAAATCTACATTGGAGGACCTTATTCTATATCACGAGGGACCTTCAGATGTCAAAGAAACAAGAATAATGGATTTAAAGCTTCAATGCAACACCTTCAAACACAAAGAAGGGGAAAACCTCACACAAACATTCACCAAATACAAAGCACTGATGAGTAAACTAGTGAATGATGGTGTTGAGCTTTCAAAACTTGAAATCAACACAGTTTTTGTTAATGAATTGCCAAAGAAGTGGCTCAATTTCTGTCAAATCTTGAGAAATGCTAATCACATTAAATATTATGATCTGGCCTCTCTTTTTGGGAAACTATAATATGAAGAAAACCTAGTTGATAGGATTTATGAAGGCTCAAGCAAGAGTAAAGCATTAACCATTGCTACACCCTTGTCTACAGCCTTCTTCAGTGAGGATGTCATCCAAGACTACCAAGATAGTCGTGATGATGAAGAGGACATAAGAACCAATGAGGAATATCTGAATGACCTCAAAGAGAAATTTCATGAAAGAGCACTTCTGGCCAAGTCTAGAAGGTTCTTTAAGAAAGGAGGCAAGTTCTCCAGCACCACAAAAGCTTCAGTTGACACTGAATGCTACAAATGTGGGAAGACAGGTCACTTTGCTAGGGATTTTTACTCCAAAACATCAATTCTTTCTTATTCCTCACCAGCTCAATCAAGACCATCTTGTCAATCATCATTTCAACCAAAACAAATTGCTTCAACTTCCTTCCAGCAAAACCGGGTTGAACTTCGACCGACAAAAGACTTTGAGGCAAAATATAGAGAAATAAAGGCTAGACTGGCTCTCATGAGCACTGAAAGTTCTTCCTCTAAGGCTCCCAAGCAAGATAAGAACAAAGGGTTCATTGTTGAAGCTTATGAATAGGATGAAGAAGATGTTTCTTCAAATGATAATGAATTGGTTAATGTGAAAGTGTTGATGGCACTTGCTGATGATGAAGGGTCTAACTCTAATGTTATGGCCAGAGAAAGTGCTAGAAATGGTGAATGGGTCAATATCACAATAAAAAAAGGTACAAACTCTTCTTGAATTAGAAGATAAGGATGACATTAAATTTGTCTTTGATTACCTGTGTATTGATCTAAAATTTTTTGAAGAACAAAGAAACAACTTGCTTGAAAAATATCA
Source organism: Glebionis coronaria (assembly GCA_025667525.1). Classification (NCBI taxonomy): domain Eukaryota; kingdom Viridiplantae; phylum Streptophyta; class Magnoliopsida; order Asterales; family Asteraceae; genus Glebionis; species Glebionis coronaria. The sequence goes on from CM046874.1 coordinate 648,587,450, forward strand.
TAAACGTGTTATTAAACTTGATGATTTTGAAAGTAAGATAGTAGAGCTAAAAGAGGCTAAACTTGATGTACTTACTTTTCAAAAATTGAACAAAAAGATTCTAGATGAAAACAACTCCCTAAGAGTTAAACTAAAATAAGCAAAAGATATTGTTAAATCTTGGCTTAGAAACTCTGGTAGGGTAAATCAATGCATCAATGAACAAATTCCTTATCAAAAATGGAAAATGCTTGGTGCTGAAGGATCCTCCAGCACCAACTCTCATGGTATTGTCTTTGTCAAAGCCTCAAATGAGGATGGTAGCTCGATCCCTGATGTTGTAAGACCAGGTGAAGAGAATTTACCAAATCATGACACTAGAAGTATCATTCTTCCTGAGTTTCAGGAAAATGTTGATTCTTCAGCACCTTTTGAGTCCTCAGTCACTGAGGATGACTCAGATGATGATTTAGAGAATGAAGTAAGTACCCTACTTCCTCCTTTGGAGAAGCTGGCAGGTGCTGAACCCTCTACTGGACCAAAATCAATCCCATTAATCATCAAGTCTCACACAACACAAAAAAGTAGTTCTTCCAAACATGTCAAAATTGACACATTAAAAAACTCTTCAGCTCCTGCTGAAGGTTCCGATAAGGGAACTACCTCTTCAATTTCAACAAATAAACTAAAGAATGTTATAACTAAGGAAGACGAGAGTATGTATTTTGTCATGCAAGAGATCAATGATCTTAAATTACAACTCAGGCTGCAGCAAACACTAACTCGATTCAAAGATGAAACTTTAAACTCTTCATATTATAGGTATAAGACACAATTTAAAAAGGCTTGTGATTTATGTGGTTTAAACAACCATCTCACTAAAACATGCCTAAAAGTGATTTATTGTACTAAATGTGAGAGGACTGACCATCGCACTTGTGAAAATACTAAATACATGCTTGCAAAGACTAGTGCTAATGCTCACAACACTAAAGCCTCTCATTCTAGGCGAAAAATGCCTTTCCCACCATGCATTCACTGTGGTATGGGGAATCATCACCATGATGATTCCCGCTATTACCCTGTTTGTAACATTAACGGAAGTTATGACCATGACACTCATGGAAATAATCGAATTATCTCACTCAGAAGAGGTAATAAACCAAGAAACCCAAACTCTATTACCAAATGTTGTGACACTTGTTGAATCAATGTCCACACTACATCTGATCACAATCATATAGAGTGGTTTATAAGAGGTGAAGCCCTCTAGGGTAAGAAAGGAAATGATGTTCAAACCTCTTCTTCTTCTGAGCAATCATACTCATCCTCATCAAGAGGACCCTCCAGATCTAGAACACCTTCCAGATCTAAAACCCCCACCCATTAAAGGTGGGTTTCAAAACAAAACAAACCATTTCCTTAACTTGTGCAGTGTGATCTCAGGAAGCCTATTTGGTACCTGGATAGTGGCTGCTCAAGGCATATGACTGGCACCAAAAGTCATCTGCACAAGTATAAGGAGGAACAAGGTCCTAAAGTTGTTTTTGGTGATTACTCATCAGCTACTACTAAAGGATTTGGTTCAGTAAAACGCAATGGTATAGTTTTCACAAGGGTAGCATATGTCAATGGATTGAAGCACAACCTCATAAGCATCAGTCAAATTTGTGATGTAAAATATCTAGACCTGTTTGATGACAAAAAAAGTACAATCTTCAACTCCAATCATGAAATTGTGATGATTGCTCCCAGAGTCAAAGATGTTTATGTCATGAACATGAACTCTACTCAGGAGACATGTTTATTTGCAAAAGCTTCCAACATTACTATTTGGCTTTGTCATAAGAGCTCTCACATCTAAATTTCAAAACAATAACCCTGTTGGCAAAACAAAATTTTGTTGTTGGTCTTCCATCACTTGTCTATTCCAAAGACAAACCATGCTCAGCATATGAAAAAGAAAAGCACCATAGGGCCAGTTTCAAAACAAAGCAAAATTTCTCAATCAAAGAAAGTCTTCACTTGTTTCACATGGACTTATTTGGCCCAGTGTCATCTAGGGCCATTTTTTATGAAAAATATACACTTGTCATTGTTGATGAGTACTCTAGGTACACCTGGGTATATTTTCTGACAAAGAAAAGCCATGAACCAGATGTCATCATGTCCTTCATCAAAAGAGTTGCAAAATAAAAATGACACTCATGTCAAGCAACTCAGAACTGACAATGGCACTAAATTCAGAAATCAGACACTGATCAAATTATGTGATGAATTTCCCAAAATTTCTCACCTCCTTACACACCTGAAAAAATGGCGTGGCTAAAAGAAGGAACAAAACTTTGATTAAAGCAGCAAGGACCATGCTTGTTGGATCTGCTCTCTCTAAACATTTTTGAACTGATGCTGTAGCCACTGCTTGCAACACTCAAAATAGATCTATTGTGAAGAGACACATGAAGACTCCCTATGAAGTTTTCAGGGGGAGAATTCCAAACATTTCATTCTTACATGTGTTTGGGTGTCCAGTATTCATTCACAATCACAAGGATCACCTTGGTAAGTTTGATGAAAAATCTGATGATGGTTACTTCCTTAGATACTTTTAGCTCTCCTACTTCCTCACCTCTTGAGGAAATTCCCGAGATTATTCTTGAGCCTACTTCACCCATTGATGACCCTATTTCTTCACCTACTCCTTCAAATGAATTTATGATTTCTTCAAATTCTCTTACTGAGACTTGTTTTGATAAACCAATTTTTGAGGAGTGTGAAGAACTTTGTAATGAGACCATCGAAGAAGAACCCTTAATTGGTCTTACACCTAAGGATATTGTCGATAAGGACTAGTTATCTTGTGATTCCGACTATACCTTTAATTATTCATCGGGATCGGATGAAGATGACTCTCCTATTTTATCAAAACCGACTTCTGCAGATCCTAAGGACGAGGTCACTTGTAATCATGATTTCCAATTCGAGCACGAGATTGAGGAAATTATCGAACGAGAGCTAGCTCTTTTACCTCCACTTCCATCTACAAGTGAGGACGATTTTTCCAATGTCGAGGCCGAACTTGATGAGTTGGAACGTCTTATTTTTCATAATAATGACGAACCAACTCACTTGACCAATCATCCAATTCTCTAGGAGTTACCTAATCAACACTCTCAAATGAGAATTATGTTTACCACATTCATGCGGATTTAATTTATCTACAATCCCCACGAATGAATGATGGATTCGTACTTGATCGTGATCTTTTCGAGCGAGTTCCTAAATTCCTCAATGAGGGGAACGACAAACCTTGGTTTGACGCACCTATCTATGATGAAGAAATCGAAGATATTAACGTTCATAAGGATGAGTGCTTTGACCCGGGAGGTGAAATTGACCATTCTATGATTGACACCTATACGACTTTGCCGCTTAGTGACCATCAATTGTCTTGGGGGGGTAACAATTTGCTTCCTTTACCCACCCCACCTCCCGTGGATCACGATTTCAAATACTTCTCGTATGTTGAGAGGACCTTTTTACCTTTCATGACTTATCCCCGGCCTCTCCTTTATTATTTTCCTCAGGGAACGAGGACAAGATCTTTGATCCTGGTAGTACAATAATGGATTCCCCATGGACTATTTAATTCGGGGTCGAGTCAGGCTCGTGACTCGATTAACAAAAACAAGCGCTTCTCGGGAGGCAACCCGTTAATCTATCCTTTTTATCTGTTTTTCATCCTAAGTGTAGGGGGAGTCCCGTAGGAGTTTCTTGTTTTCTTTCTTATGATGTGCAGGGATTGGAGCTTCAAAGATCCACTTTTTATGACTTTTGACAACCCGTGATTCGGTGTACCCGTCTTCCTGGTTTTATCCTAAACTCTTTTGATTCTCTATTTTATATTTTTCCATATTAAAATAGGAATCACTTTAGTTGTCTCTTCCTTTGCAAGATTTAAACAACGTGCACAATGTCCTAAGTGTAGGGGAGTTTACTCCCACATGCTTAAACATTAAGGACAATGTTTATATTAAGTGTAGGGGGGATTCTATCGAAGTTAAGTGGGCTTTTCCATGTATTTGTCCTCATTTTAACTAGAAAATTGATTTTTCAACATTTTCAAAATTTTTAATCTATTTTGACCTTGTTGTATTTCCCTTTATTATCTTTATTTTCTTTCTTAGAATAATATTTAATAAAAAATGGTTTTAATAAGTTTAGATGTCTATGATATTTTTCAACGTCATGAATCTTTTGACTCAACCCGAGTTTACTTATCTAAGTGTACTCTAGCTAGTATCCTTAACGTGTTTAAGTCAAGTTTTGCTAGGCTTTTATATAGGGAACTTTAAAACGCGAAAGTCTTAACTCTTACGTGTTAAGAACAAGAACTTTTCGCAAGTTCCTATAATTGATCCTAGAAAGTTGTTTATCAAGGGAACTTTAAAATGCGAATTCTAAAAACATGAAAAAGTCTAAGAAGTTGTAAGATCCTATAGATGACTTGAAAACCCAAAACTTTGATTTAATAGGCTAAGCATCCACGAGTCTCATTCCTTGAGATTTTAAATTGTGGAGAACGAGAGATGATAGAGTCAATTATAAGTTTGGTATTCTTTCATGAATTTATGTGAGTTGATTATAAGCTTTTTCTCCCATCGCTGGTTAATAAATATATTTGCAATAAATAAGGTTGTACGATTTGAAAAGTTACATAGCTTCTAGCACAAGATCGTTCAAAAGTTGCTCGGTATTAATTAGAGTTCATAGCCAAGGCATAACTTATTGAAGTGGGATGCGAAGATTGGCGAGTCCGAAAAGGCCCTAAAGATCCCAAGTGATGTGAAGAATCATTTATTAAAAATCAATATGAAGGATCGAGACACACGACGAAAAGCAAATACTCCTCTAAAGATCATGGAGAAGTCTATCCGAAAAGACCCTAACAAGGTATGAGGATAAATAGAACCAAGTCCTAAAAGGAGGCGGATCGTTGTATATCAAAATCCAAAATAAAGAGTGGAGAAAAATGAAGAAGTCATGGTCCAAGTATGAAGAATCTCTCAAAAACTTCAAGTGAAGAAATTCCTATTATGAAGAGAAGACCATAATTTCAAGAACGTCTCTCAAGATTTGAAGTATGAAGTCACTTCCAAATATCGGTCCGAGAAAGGTCTGAAATCATGAAGCGAGTTATGCCAAGATATGAACTTTATGAGGTCCCGAGAAGCAGTTTTAAAAGATTTTGTCCTTTAGCTAACTATTGATTAAATCGTCCCACTTTATTTTTCAGCCTAAATAAACTATCGAAATAAGTCAAATAATGCATCCTCATGATCATTCAAGACAATCATAAAATATAAGATATCACCTAGGAATAAGGGAGTCTAAGTGAATAATTGGGCCACATGAGTTTGTGTTAGTTTTCTAACTTATAATAACAATGATCTCGTTTATAAGCTTGGTTTGGGGAACGTGAAACTTGAGGGTGATAAACATTCATGAAAACCAAAACCCCAATGTAAGTCTTAGATCTCTTTACTTATTCTTCCTTTAAATATTTTGCAATTTTCTATCTTTTTAAGTTTCTTTAATGTTTAGTATTTAATGAAGGCCAAGGTGGGTTGATTATGATGAGAAATGTAAACTGTGCTTTGAAATTAATGCATTGCATGAGGGCATTGCAATGGTCAAGTGTAAGGGATGATAGGTGTGAAAACACCCATCCTTTTACCACTTAACTATAACAATAACCAAGCCAAAACGTGTATTTTATGCCATATATGTCGGAATTATGCATGGTTTGTGTTTTTGTTGTGATTTAGGACCAAAATTTGAAAAGGGAAGAAAACACGGGCTTTCACGGGATTTTATCGAAGAAAACGAGAAAAGACGAAGTCAAAAGATCAAGAGTGCAAAAAGAACAGAAGTCCAAGGCCTATTCTGAAGATTTATCGAAGAAAAAGTCTAAAGACGGAAGTTTAATAAAGTCGAAGAACCATGTCTAATTAAAGAAGAAAATTATAAGACGAGTTCAATTTATCGACAAATCCTGAGACAACGTCGAGAAAGACGAAGAATTTAAAGACGAGAAGACAAAGTGAAAGAAGAAAGCATCAACACTTACCTCCCTCTTCGTATATATACCCTCCTAATGTGTCATTAGGGGGTGATAGTTAGATTTTAGTTAGTTTTTAGATTAGGAGTAGATTAGAGTAGGAGTAAGATGTAATCTAAATTCTCAAGCTTTCACTTTAATCTTGTAATTTGAATCTTAATCATCTTAATTTCAAGTTTTTTTTAATTAATCATTTTTATTCTCCCTTTCTTTATCTTTTTAATCTTGTGTTGATTTAGATAATAATGTAGTTTGTTAATCATGTTCTTGATTGATTGATGTTTGTGTTTGATTATGCTTATTGATCTTTTAGTGTTTGATTTTTATAGCTTATAGTGTTTTAGTGCTTATTGTTTTAATTTTCTTATTTTTAATTAAGTGCTTATTATTTAATTTTTAAAAAAAAGTTGTTTTTAAATATTTTTATTATTTAGTGTTTTTAAAAGTTTTTAAATTTTGGCTTATTTAGTTTTTCTTAAAATTGGTTTGGTTAAACTTTTAGATAAGTGCTTATTTGGTTTTGGCTTATTTTTAGTATTTGCTTATTTTGTTTTAATCCGGAATATTTTTAAAACCCTTTTATCCGAATTAGGTGTAGGACATAAATTTTCCCGAACTACTTGCAAATGTCCTCTTCCCGAATTAGATTGGGAAGTTTTATTCTGAATTAGGTTGGTCATTACTTGCATCCCGAATTAGGTGGTGTTTATGTTTTCCGAATTAAGTATGGCACTCATATTCCGAACTAGTTCTCGAATGTATATTCCGAGTAGGTCCGTTATACGAATTCCGAACTACATGCAATTCGTATATTCCGAATTAGAATCAGCATCACATATCCCGAACAACGTATAGGATTTGAGCTGCCTACTTGCCTGCTTGCTTTACTTTCCCGCCAAAACATAACTGCATTCCGAACTATACACGGTCAACATTCCGAACAACATATTAGATTGTCATGCGTGCCAACTTGGTAGCTTATGTTTTGGCGCCATTTTTGAGGTGCTTGCCTGGGTGCTTCAGGTGCCTGCTTGGTTGCTTGTTTTTATTTAATATTGTTCCGTAATCGTTTAGTTTAATCTGAAAGTTGTTCCGATTTATATTCTAAAAGTCACGTATTTTTAGTTGTATTTTCATCAATTTTTAGTATTAGTATTTTTTCGTAAAGTTTAAGTTTATCTTTTATTTACTGTCCGCTTTAGTTTTTACCTCGTTTAGTTTTAAAGTACCCTCATAGTTTTATTTTATCCTTTTTCATTTAGTAAATTTTATTTTCAACTCGAAAGTTAATTTCCTCTTTTAGTTTTATTTTTATTAATTGTTTTGTTTTAATTTACGTTTTATTATTTTTTTTCTCCTTTATTAGTTATTTGTTTTTGGCTTATTTTTATTACTTTTTGCATTTACCTTTAAAGTAGAAATAGATAACCAAACCTTCTTTTATTCACCAAAAACGATTGAGTCACACATTTAACCGGAGATCAATTCGATTAGACACCGAGAAAAACGAACTTTTTAACCTAGCAAAACCCTTGTATTATTAGTTTAGAAGATTTTTTTTATATGAAAAAGATTAGATAATTTGGTGAGAGTTTGAAACAGAAAGTTGACTGATGTGATAAAAAAAGGGTGTTGAATTTTAGGTGCAAAAGAATTACGGGTAAGGACAACTGCATGGGGTCAACAACAGCCTCTTACCTTCACGTAGAATATATTAACTAATTTTTATTTTCTAAAATAATTAATTTAATGACGTGTAAATATAAACGGTCATAATGGTAATTGTGGATTTGCTTTTTAGTAATCTGGTGGTCTAATATGGTGGTAGATGGTGGTGGAAGCCATTGTTGAGAGAGAGAAGAGAGGTTGTGTGTGAAAAGTTAAGAAAAGTGTATTAAACAAAAAGAAACAAATGAAACACAATCAACACCCCTCCTTGGAAGCCTTGGATGGGTATATATAGTCACACACGGCGCTTAAACTATACAGCGTTTACTAGTCTAGTCTAAGCGTGTGTGACTATGATAACTAATGGGAATTCTTAAAAGTCGTCACATAAAGTGAATTTCCAACAATCTTCCCCCATGGGACGACGTGTATAATTCCTTACAATATTTTTCCTAACAAGTACATAATGATTAAGAACAAAAGCTTTCATGAAGCGTCCAATGCTGATGATGTCTTCTGAGGCCTTTGACTTCAAGTCTTCACTTGAAAACAACTCATCTTTAAAGTAACTTGTAGTAGAAATACTGTAACGGCACGAGCTAAGTAATCCATATACTTCTGGTTAAGGAGAAGCTTCTGAATTAAGTTCCCCCTAATTCATGCCACATAAACTTGATGTAGAAGCTTTTAAATAGCTTCCCCCTAAACCGATAATCCTCGTAAGCAACTTCAAAGCTTTCAATAAAGCTTAGAATGATTAAGCGCACAACGGAATTTAAGAAGCAAACCCCATCATATAACATGATAATGTTGCTATGAGGGATTGAAAGTTTGGGGCACACCAAGTAGATCAACAACTTCTCTTCTCACGCTTGAATAATTCTTCTGAATTTTTCTTCCCCCTGAGAGTTCAAGTTATGCATACTAGAAACAATCAAGACATTTCCTCCCCTACATAGTTGAAGAAAATAAACCAATCCCAAGTATGAAGCTCAAATACTGAAGTAGACATTTTATCCCATTCATGAAGTTGTCATCGTAACTCCAGAGTCAATTAAGTCCCGGAAATGCACATATCTTCTTCCAGAGATGCACCAGAGTCAATTAAGTCTCGGAAGTGCATATCTCTCCATATAGGATAATGATGATGAATAATTTCTACAACAAAACAATTAAACATCGAATCAGTAGTGTACCGTTTAGAGGTTGATAACACCACGAGTTAAAACACTGATTTTCTCTGCGGCTATGACAAATGTCATCCCGGAATGTCTTCAAATCAAAAGAAGGTATGAAGTTCATCACGTGTACTCGTTGTGCGTTCAATGTGTCTTCTTCTTCCCCCTTGATGGTTTCGAAACTCGAAACCATCAATAAATCGTACGCACATGTACCTGAAATCTCGTGAGAATAATAAATAAGCTGAATTATATATTTTCTGAGAATCAGCTGTTGATCGAAAATCTCTACTCATAAACTCTTCATGGCCAGCTTTACCAACCCCCTTGTAAGCAATTTGAAGTGAACACTGATGGAATGAACCAGATACATCAAACATGAAACTGAATAAAAATCCTTCGATCTTGTGACTTAAGCTTGCACTATTGTTTAATGAGGATCGGTGGAGAAATCTCTAAGTACCCAATGCATCATTGAAGAAGTCTATAAGCACAACACCTCTTGAAATTATCCACGTCGACTAAGCGCGTGACACTGAGTACAAAAATGTAACCCCTTTAAGTGATAGTTATCTGAGTCATCAACCAACCACCCCGAACCCCGAAACTAGATAAACAAGTCTTCATCCTACAGATTAAGCACGAGCAAGTTATCTTTCAAAGATAAAATAAGTACACGCCTTCGATAAATCCGTCTTCAACTTCAAATAATAATACCCGATCCAAAAATCCGTAGCCACTTTAATTCAAAATTAAGCCAATTTTATTGGTCTCGTCAAATAAATTTTGTCACTTTGTCACGTCTTTTTGTCTCTTCACATTGTCACGTCATCGCGTCACTAAATCATATCACTTGGTCACATTATTATTAAACTCGAAACATAACAAATAATCCACTTAATCTATATGAATAATTAGCCAATGATTACAAAGTCCATTAGATTCACATATGATTAATGTATACGAATAAAGTAATCAATCCAGCCTAAAATTCCTACGATTTCCATAATCTTGTAACAGAAAAATGAAGTGACCAAAATTAATGTTACCAAAATCAATGTTACCACTCCTGGGCCTACTAATTGTATCCCATGACTGAAAACACACCCCATCAATCCCAATATATATAATCGGCCCAGCAGTGTAACCCAACCTAAGTGAAATATATTAATTCGAGAGATTATGCCCAAATACAACCCTAATCTTAAGAGTATGTATAACACAGTAATACCTAACGAGAGTCATATTACCCTAAACCTATCTCTATCTTAAAACACTCCGCCCCACTCCACACAACAAACAAACGCAGTCACTCACACAACCTAAATTCAACCCTCGTCTCACCAGCGTCCATCTATCTCTCCATCTCTTCTTAACGCCTCGATCTCATCTAAAACCCACATCTCATCTACTCTATACCAATATCCACATCTCATCTACTCTATACCAATATCCACATCTCAACACAAAAATTCATCAGATCCTTTGATCAACCATCACAAATTTTGTTAAATAATCCACTTTCCCCTTGACAAGCATATATAACTCGTGTGTAATTGCTTTAAACAGGCATAAACCATTCGATCTATAAATGAAGAAAAGAGACAAGAATTATTCGTCTTCTAGATCCATTAGATGGGTCTCGGTTAGGTTGATTATTGATTGCAAGTAGAAAATTTGTGAATAAACGAATCAAAAATGAACAAAACATGCTTGTTTATGTTCTAGTTCATAAGTATTCGAATATTAACTAGATGGTATACATCTGCACATTAGATCTATGATGCATGTCTGATTTTCTAGTATTAATCGAACAAATGAGTTGTTTGTAACAAAAAATGTTATTAATTAATCATATGATTCAAATATTAAATGTGGGATTAACCCAACACAGATCTACTATGATTATATTTATTCGTGAAAAGATCATTGAAAAATCTTGATATGCAAAAGCATCTCACGTAAAAATAAATTAACTGAGATCTATGAAATATATTGTTGGTTCAGATCGAGTCTAGATGCGAAGGGGTTTAGGAGACGATGGGAATTAGGTAGATTGATGTTGGATATGATTGGAGTAATAAGGTTGGTGATAAGTGTTGGTGTTGGTTTTTGGGTTTTGTTAAACAGTCACAGTCTTGTTTTTCTTGTTTTGGTATAGTTTTGATACCACATGTCAAAATAAACCATCGCAATGTTTTCACTACACCCCATCGGAATGCATCCGTCAGAATGCATCTGTCGGAATGCGTCCGTCGGAATGCGTCCGTCGGAATGCGTCCGTCGGAATGCGTCCGTCGGAATGCGTCGGTCGGAATGCGTCCGTCGGAATGCGTCCGTCGGAATGCATCGAATGTGATCTATCGGAATATTCGATCGCAATGTAGAAACCATTGGTTTTTGCGATCGCAATATTCCGATCTGAATGTGACCATCTGAAAAATCTGAAAATCTTATCCAGTACCTTTTTCCTGATTTTCAGGATCTGCATTTTCTAAATCTATTTCTCTTCTCATCTTCAAAAAAAATGAATAGTACTTTTAAACCCAATAGCAGATCTCAAAATAAGATGAAACCAGAAAGATTAGACATCAGACGTGGACTTATGACCAGATCTAATATGGCTACAAACTTTTGACCATAAAACTGATTAACAGACAACAAAACTGTGACAAGAGACCAGTTGTGATAAGACCAGCTAGTGATATTCAGACCATTGGGACAACAAAACTATGACAAGAGACCAGTTGTGATAAGACCAGATTGTGACAAAAGAAAACTGTGACAAAAACGTGATTAAATTTTTTACTGTTTGGACAGCAAACAAGAACGTAGTGACAAAAAAGTTAGAACAGATTCGAGACCAAAAAAAGACCACCATATCGAAACCAAAAACACGATCCAAGGATTGAACCGAGGCTCTGATGCCAATTGTAGATTTTCTTTTTAGTAATCCGGTAGTCTAATATGGTGGTAGATGGTGGTGGAAGCCATTGTTGAGAGAGAGAAGAGAGGTTGTGTGTGAAAAGTTAAGAAAAGTGTATTAAACAAAAAGAAACAAATGAAACACAATCAACACCCCTCCTTGGAAGCCTTGGAGGGGTATATATAGTCATACACGACCCTTAAACTATACAACGTTTCCTAGTCTAGTCTAAGCGTGTGTGACTATGATAACTAATGGGAATTCTTAAATGTCGTCACATAAAGTGAATTTCCAACTGTAATATTGTTACAAAACAAACAAGTACAATGGTAAAGTCACGAGATTAAATAGTAAATGTTTAATTTCGGCACAAATCAATAAGTAAGATGGTATTTTATAGCTTTTACCCCCAAAAATAATAGTGTGTATTCCTACTTTAGAGTAGGTATTAAATTTCCCGTCAGTTTTTACACATTCCGACTTTAATGTCAATTTTAGATTCCGAATTTTAATATTTTTTTATAAAATCTGACTTTTAAAGTTTTTACTTATTCCGACTTTAGTTTTATTCTATTTTATTCTGATTTTTATTTTTATTTTATTCCGACTTTTATTTTTATTTTATATTCAGACTTTTGCATTTTATTTTATCCCGTCATTTATTAATTCCAACTTTTATTTTATTTTATTTCGACATCATTTTTTTTATTCCCACATTTATTTACTTTGTTTATTTTTATTTTTACCATTTTTCTTTATTACTTTTTATTAAGTTTTAGTTCATCTATTTTTAATATTTGTCTCGTTTTATTTAAAGTAGCTATAGAATCCAATTACATTTCTATTAACCAAAAACGATTAAGTCCACCTTGAACTGAAAATCAATTCGAATCGAAACGAAGAACAATTTTACATATTGAAAATCAGTTATTAAAATGGCGCCACTGTCGGGTCTTTTCGTAAAGATTAACGGTTTTTTGTGAGACGCGTTGGATTTTGGGATCCGTTCACTTGTGAACGTTATTTTTCTTGCAATTTTAAAATTTCAAAAAATCAAAAAACATTTAAAAAATCATAAAAAGCAATTCTTTCCTAAGTTTTGCACCAAAAATATTTTCTTTTTACATTAACTTTGTTTCTTCTTCTATTTCTTGTGCATAATTTTCTTTTGTAGGCGTATGCGTACTCGTGTGCGCAAGAGGAAAGCCACTCAAGCCAATATCGAGACTCGTGCTATTAACACCATTAATAACCGACCAATGATCGAGCTCTTGCAATCACATGTTGAAGGCAATGACGATGCCATTGTGGTGCCAGATATTGGAGCTAATAACTTTGAGCTCAAAACCGGTTTTATTCAAATGGTCTGTACAACACCTTTCTTGGGCCGCACTCATGAGGATCCTCACAATCACATCAAGAGGTTTTTACACTTAATTAATACTGTGAAATACAATGGGGTCTCACAAGAAGCAATTCGTTTTCTCCTCTTTCCTTTCTCTCTCGAGGGACAAGCCCGGACTTAGCTTGATAAGGAACCACCTCAAAGTATCGCCACATGGGCGGACTTAGAAACCAAATTCATAAATTACTTCTTTCCACCCTCACGTACTACCGGTTTGCGGAATGATATCATCTGTTGATGCAAAAGTTGGGGTAGACCGAGCTTAACCCAAATTAGGCTTAATTTGAGGTCTTGTGGACTCCGACTATCGCACCAAGTGAAACTTGCTTTAGGACCTTCCGCACTAAACATACACCGTTAGGCTTATCGTGGGTTTGTGACCTACGATTAGACTCTGGCGTGAGAGTAAGTAATCGGTTTTGAGTATATTAGTGTTTAGGGTATTGTGTGTACCGTACCTTTGTGGAACAAAAGGGGTTCCTTTTATACTCGAGAGAGTCCAGGCTGGGCTCCCTGTTCTTGCGGCCTAAGGAAGAGATAATGACTCGAAAATTTCTTGATCTTCATTATCCAACTAAGGCAAGTGTATATCCCTTTTCCTTAGGCGAATATAACTATAATATAAGTTATATTCATTCTAATCCTCACTGCGACGAGGACTTGGCTAAGTAATCAACCGCTTGTGCGACAACGGCTTACCGGGCTTTATGGGCTATGTGCGCACATCGTACAAGTATTAATCCACTCTTGATGGATACGGGTAGTACCCGTGAGTCCGACTATCCAGCCAGACTAGGGACTATACGTCATCATGTCCCCCTAGTCTAGTGGTCGTAGGTTCCAACCACGGCTACTAGACTATTAATCATCAAGGCCCGCTCGCATAGATGCCCATTAAAAAAGTAAAACCACACAGTCATGACATCACTAAATATCCATGTCATATTCCACTATCACAGTCCTTTATTGGAAACCGTGAAAAGCATTTAATCATGTCAGAAGAAGTAATCAGCGGACACCATAGGATGAACCAAATTTCATAGACACGTGCCATAAGAACCATTACATCCATAGGGTATATAAATGCAGTATGACAGTCACTTTCTACACTTTTCCAAAAAATCTTTCCCTCCATTGTTGAAAACTGTAAGAACCACTATTCGTAACAAAATACACTACCTTCGACCGTGCTTAAAACACCCAGAAGAGCAAAAAATGGTAGCCCAACTATTTGACGTGACGTCCTGCATATCCGAAAAGAGCTCTCTCGTTTTACCACCAAGTACCATGTTCCTTCAGATCTTCATCCGATTGTGCCAGATCCACAAGCACATATTGGGAGTTTTCTTGATGGAAAAATTGGTATATACACCAGGTTCATTGAGTTTTCCAACAATCGCATACCGCTAATCTGTTTTCTGATAGACAAACTAAATTATTATAGTATACACCTCTCCCAGCTACATTGTATAGGAGCTGCCAAAATCTCAAATTTTGAGATAAACTGCTTACTAAAAAATGTTGACCCAACCATAAACTTGTTCCACGCCTTCTATAGACCCACATGGATGAATGGATGGGTAACCTTCGCGAAACGCCCTGGTCAACTTCAATGTTACTCGGAGAAAATAGATTCCCTGAAGAAGTGGACCAACAAATTCTTCTGGGTAGACAAAGTTGTTTTCCCATTCGACCACGATTTCATTACCCCCGAGATGATGATAAAGGATGACCGCCCCATCGCTGGTTCGTATAACGAGGCAGATGCACAATTAATTAACGCTGATCGGATACCAATACAAGAATATCCAGAGCCACTGCTATACGCCCTAGGTCTGAGCCACACACCAATTCTTCCTGCCAACCACCTTCCTCAATACATTGATGATTTTGACCATGGTAAGAAACCCTTATTTCGTTTGCTTCCCCATCTTCTTTTGGTTGTATCTTTTTATTTATTTATTATTTTGCTACCGAAAAACATTACCTGCTCATATACTTACACATCTTTCATATGAATGTAGAATTAACTTATATGCAACTCGTGAAGCGCGAGAATCCGTGCACCGTGACCATGCGCGCCCGACCCTTCTCATTAATCGAGACATCAAATGGATGGCGCATTGGTCAATGAACTGTAGCTCTAGAGTTTCCTTCTCCCACACCTAGTGGGAATGCCGAGATGACAACCGCCATAAACGATACCCCTATCCGAACGTACCATGCATCGTAGAATCTCCATCAGAAGAATTCAGTCAAGAAGATGAAGAAGAGCATGGTGCCGCAGAGGATTCGCACACCGACCCCTCCGTAGAGGGCATACCTGTGCCAAGTTACAAAAAATTACCGTGCTCCCCTACACAGCAAATACCCAGAAGGGGAAGAACATTGCAAACAAGACCACGTGCTAATGTAACACCATGGGGAGCACCATCAAGGCCACGGGAAAACATACAACTATCAAGGTATACCACTGCGTCCTTCTTTAGTATTTCGTAAAAATAAACAATTCGCACACCTTCAATAATCACAAGACATCAAATTTGCAGCTCCCTTGCTTCCACGACCGAGGCGGGTGCAGGTGCCGCGAAGTCCATCAGATTTATTCCTTACTAGCAATGCACTCGCACCTGTGCTCTAGATGGCGCAGATGCTTGTGGGGACTTCCTTCAACACATAACTCCCCTTGGACGAGCCCAACATTTACACGAGATGTCCGACGAACTATTAATGAATGAGTTGGAATAATTGCCGCCTAAGAAGTAACTTTAGCCGCCCACCTGAAAAAGAAGATATCCCAGCTGTCAGAGCATTTAGCACAAGCAACGAAGAGGTCCGCCAGGTTATAGAACAAAAGACCTCAAACTTGTAAGTGCAAAAATCGAATTTGCCCGCTTGCGCACTGTATCTAGTATAAATGCCAGATCCATCCAATATTTAGAGGACGAAAAATCCTCGCTCTCTGAACTCCTAGATCGCGAACACCGCCTGCGAGCAAAGCAAGAGGACAAAAATCGCTAGGCCATGGCAAAACTAGAAGAAGGCATGAATGCCCTGGCTCTGAATTGCGACAATTTTGTCACCAACTGCCATAAAGACATGGCTAAGAAGTCGGACGTTCTGAAGTATATGAGTACGGATTTTGATGAAGAGCTATATCCGCACCTCACCATAGTGCGCGTTGAAAATCGATGGCTAATGAAACATGGTCTTCCGCTTGCAGCCAAAGGTGTCATGAAATTAGCTCCTTTTGACAAAGCAATCAAGGACATATATGATGTCGCGCTACTGCTTGGATCCAGTCTTGCCATGGAGCGCGCTTCCAAATAAAATATACTAAGGGGTCGTTTGGAGGGAAATGAGATCTATTCCAAATATGCGCAGGAGATGTTTGACGCCGCTTTCCACAGATTAGAGAACCTCCCGATGCCCATCATAGACCTAATCGAGAAAGATTGGGACCTCTCAATCAGTGTGACCATGACAGGCCTTATGCTTCCGAATGATAGTGCAAACCCGACAGAAGGAGACCCTGAAACCACTGGCGAGTCGAACCTATCCCAACTACATGTCCCTTTGTACATTTCTGGTACTCCGATACTGGTTTCACTAGAATACAAATTGAAGCAGCACGTGCGTCGTGTTGCCAAGAAGAATTATACCTCCACCAAAGGCGCTGTTATTGGTCTAGGCTTAGCACACCCTAGCCGATCTGACGGTGTACCTGTACGTCTTCCATCCATTGATGTATACTATACCCGGGTGCTACAATATACGAAAGAGGCATGGGCACAGCATTGCGCGTCACAGAACCCACAACATCACAGGTTAAAGAGGTCACTGTCAAAGAGCGACCTTCTATAGAGGCTGTCTTGCGTCACCATATATATTGTTGTATATGACGCTAACTAACCTTGTAAATTAATAATTTGTACAATGATAATAGCGTCCTGCATCGTGTTCATGTGTAGTCACATATATATGTGTCCAGGTTCCTACACCCACACCTGAGATGGTGAGGGAGATCACCTGTTTATGAGTACGGTCGTTGGGGTGCGACTCTGGACTTATGGGTAAGTCTAAAGGTCATTACGTGTGGTCCTGCCACTACTACCATAAGTAATTTCATTGAAAATGACATGTTTGTTAGGCCTGCACACTGTGCTCATCCGTCATAAAATATGAGGACTGCTATACTTACCATAACTTGTTGTGAAAAGCTGCCTAACAAAGGATACCTGATCCAGCGCCGCTGGGGGTGCATCCCTCTTACGCGACAAGTCTAATTAGTCAGGTAAACTTATTCCTCTTATTCTGCCTGGAAACGTTATTGTACATGTACATCTAAGGGCCCAATATATACAAAAGAAATAATACTTGCATGCATGCATTTAAGATGAGAAAGAAAAAACATCAATTGGACTACGGAATTAGCTAGGAACCGTAGTGTTTTATTCATACACTTTTGCAAATGTTTTGAAACAAATAACAAAAACCTAAAAACGATTTAAAAAAAAAATACATGGATCCTTATTGGGGCTTCTAGTAGCCAAGGAAATGGTCCATGCCAACTATGCGATATCTCAAGGAGAATATCGTCCAGAACTCCAATCGTCTCTTAAGTCATTCCTTGCAGGACTAGATAGTGATTCCGCATAGCCATGCGCACTCACCCTAGTCTGTGAGGATCCTTTGCTCGCCTAACCGCGCTGCTTCGTGCTTCGTGTTGTTGGTAGTACGTCCATACGATCCCGCTGCCGCCTGGTGTGTGGAGTTATCCTGGCTGCGGGGACAACTGCTCCCCTGCGCTGCTGTTGATGATTACCTTTAGTCGGGAGCAACTTTACCGCATGTCGTGCTATATTTTCGATTGACGTTGCTTTTCCATGAATATGTCCTCATTTTAACCGGAAAATCTATTTTTTCGACATTTTTTAAAGTTTTAATCTATTTTGGCCTAGTAGTATTTTTCGTTCTTATTGTTATTTTCTTTCATCGTATGTATATATTCCATTTCTAGAATAAAGTGAAAATAAATTATTAAATAAAATGGTTTTAACGAGTTTAGATATCTTTGACATATTAGGCCCGTCGTGAATATTTTGACTCAACCCGAGTTTACTTTTTTGAGTTTACTTTAGCTAGTATCCTTAACCATATGAACCTTAATTGGTTTATTAGGCTAAGTATCCATCAGTCTCATTCTTTGAGATTTTAAATTGTGGAGAACGAGAAATGATAGAGTCAATTATAAGTTTTGTATTCTTTCATGAATTTATGTGAGTTAATTATAAGCTTTTTCTTTTATCGATTTTAAATAAGTATGTGACAATCCATCAATTTATGGTTGATATTTTATTCTCAAGTATTATTTAAGAACATTATTTTAATGTTATATTATGAACTCACTCATTTATGGGAAGAAATTTAGGTTTACGTCTTGAAGTAGCATCGACTACGTCTAAACCGGAGGATTCTACGTTACGTGCTTACGTTTACATACACCGTTTTGGTGACAGTCTGACATTTCAGGAAAATAAATTTATCCGTGAATATTTTTGGAATTTTAAATTTTTGTTGGTTCATAAACTCACAAATTTACGAGAAGAGATTAGGAATTACATGAATAATTTAACGTATTTTACGATTAAACCAGAAAGCTTAGGATTACGTATTTACGTTTTTGAACTCCGTTTTTGATGAGACAATTTTTATTAGATTTATTTTGTGCCGTTGATTCATAATTTATAAAAACGTTTTTCGTAAAACGACCCGAGGGCACGCAAATCAAGGAAACTAGAATCGAGGAATACCCGTAAATTAGTGGGATGAGACAAAACAAGTTTTGCCCCACCCCACTAACATGGGACGGCCAAAACCATGAGACACACCTCATGATGTGTCAAAATTTATAACTAACAAACTAACACTTGTTAGCTAATGCTTAACAAGTAAGCTATCACACCTCAAAACCATCCAACACAAACCATTCCTCACAAAACACACATGCAATACCACTCTCATAATCTCCTCCCTCTCTCTCAAAAATTCGTCCCACCACCACCATTAAACACCCTCTTTGATCTATTTTAGCCATAGAATCATGTGTTATTCATACACATGATGATGCCCCTTTGAAGCCTTGAAGATTGGAAGTGATTCTAACATCCAAGGAGATGATTTGGTGATGTTCAAGGGATAAATTCTACAATAAGTTTACAAGTATTGGTGGTCTTGAAGATTGGTGTTGATCTATCACAAGTTTTGCCATAAAAAATCCAAGCCTTGGTCATAAACAACTTAATCTTGGTGGTATAAAGATTATTCTTCCTATCCTCTTATTATTTTTATTATGTAATCTTGTATTTTCTTTCCTATTGTATATGTATATGATGAATATATGATGATAAAAATATTATGAGGAGATTTGGTGTTGATAAACATGGGTAAAAAGATGGAAAACCACATGTAAATGGTTAAAATCTTGCTTAATATGATGGCTGTATAAAAACAGTAAGTAACCAAATGATAAACTTTTAAAATGGCATAGTGGAATCAATTTACAGTAAGTATTAGGTATTATACACATGAGAGAGTTGGCCATGCAATGGAATCATCAAAATGAGTGAGATATGATCAAAACAAGTTTAGAGTGCAAATCTGCCTACACTGTTTTGGACGAATTTATTAAAATATTTAGAGGTTGATTCATTAGTAGCTAGGAATAAAATGAAGCACATATCATGTAGTTTCTGTCATAAAAATTTAAGGTCCTATCTCATTATAGAACTTTAGATATGGACATTTTAGTGAACTTAAAATTTAGGACTGATTTTGTGAAATTAAAGTTTAATACTATTATATAAGCACTCAAATAAATATAGTATAAAATGTGAATTAAAATCCACTAACTTATATATTACATTTATATAAATATGTATAAGGATAAATAAATGGACATTTTATAAAAATGGTAGTTTGATAATTTTTATAAGTTATAAAACTATAAACATGATTTTTACGTCTTTTCGGCTAATACCGTAAAATTAACGTTTTTCGTCAATTAAAACTTGTAAACTTTTTAAAAGTCATATACTGATATATAAGTACTTAATACAAGTAAAAACCGATAAAACCCGAACTATATAACATATGGACATTAACGGGCTAAGTTAGCCTTATCGGACTATAAACCAGACTAGTTGGTAAAACACTTATAAACTTACTTATCGGGCTTAACCCATTTGGGCCCAACATGTAAAGTATAATACTCATATTAAAATTATAATTGGGCAAATGAAAAGTATTGGGCTTGTAATAGGCTTATTGGGCCTAAAACATATAAATAAGTAAAACTAGTAATCTAGTATAAAAGTTACCAATACATAACACTAAAATGAGTAAATGAGAATGTATAAACCCACTTGATCATCATCATATATATAAAATCATCATATGTATACATAATTGTTATTTTTATAAAGTCATTGGACAAGAGTCTAAGACAAGTATTATTTGTCTAGGTTTCCGTGATTGAAGCACGTACCATACATCTGAATTGCCGATAACCCGCTTTCCCACATCAACGTGAGTTCATAGCCTCGCACTCTTTTAAATGTTTTTATGAAATGTTTTATAAACCCGAGAGGGAGATAACATGTTAGTTTTTATGAAATAGGACACTAGTTGTCCCAATTGTTTGTTTATTGATTTGGACCCGAATGATTGTATGACCTGATGAATGATTATATGACCGATGTATGAAATAAAAAGGATTATTAAAGTCAGGTTATGTCACTAGAAGTCCCATTAGCATGAATTGTGAACTACCAGGATTTGGTAGACGCTTATGCATATAATAGTACTATTTGGGGACGATCTCCCCAGTTCGCGCCTTGACGATTGATCCCCGTCGTGCCACATTAATTGGTAAGCGAATTTATGTATGAGAAGATTTACATAGCATGATTTTTGTGACGACACGCTAATTTAGATGGGCAAATTGAGTTTCGGGTTAGCTACCCATTGTTTGTTGTAGTAAGGTAACAATGTCATGCGGCTTATAATAATCCAAATAACGAAAATACTGCTATACGCATTGAATTACAATATATTCACTGACTAGAAATACGGGGTCTTATTATTGATATTATGTTCGTGTTTTGGTTTTACATAACCATATTCATATAACGGTTTTTATTTAACTCTATACAACGTTATAAAACATATTGTATGATGTTTTTACGACAATGGTTCGTATAATGATTTTGAAGGCAAAAGCCTATATTATGATTTTTGATAAGGATTTGTATAAAATGACTTTGGCTATTTTATGGTCTATTACAAAGATTTGTACAAAATGATTTTCGGTAATAATTATTTACCGATGATATATTAATGGTTTTATTAAACTCTATGAATTCACTCGGCGTTTTCGCTGACCTTTTCTTTTAACATGTTTTATCTCAGGTACTTGAAGGTAATTCTCGGAAAGACAACAAGAATTCATGGCTCGCACTTAAATAACAAATTTCCATTCAAATGTTTTGTAAAATTATATGAAATACTATGACTTAGGACCTATGTAAATTTGATGTTTATGAATGGAAATTCTTTATTAATAAACGACGCGATTTTTAAGAGTTGTCTATGATGTGAGTAATGTGCTATCCCGTAATACCAACGAGTCTTCTGCTGTATTGAATTGTGTAAATTTGGGGGTGTTACAGTTTGGTACCATAGCTCTCGTTATAGAGAACGAAAGATTTTTAAAACCAAGGTTTTGAATAAAACATTTCAAAATCTTTTAACTATAAACATTTTTCACAAAATGTCTAAAAATCTTTTGACTATAACGGTGCCGAAGTATTCCCGAGTTACCGACAAGGCCAGACTGAGAAGTGTTATTTTAATATATATATATATATAACTTGGATTATATATATATATATATATATATATATATATATATATATATATATATATATATATATATATATATATATATATATATATATATATATATATATATATATATATATGATGTAATTTGATTACATGATTTTTTGATGATTATTTTAATATTTATACGAGGTATTTATACGACGTAGATTGTCACAATGAACCCTAAATCCCCTAGTAAATTAATCTAAGCTATTCCTGTAGGAAATCTAGCTATTCCAGATCTAAACCAAGTTGTGGATATTTATGATACCAACAAAATGGTTAATATTCGTAGAAATGTAGATATTATTGAAGAATAATTGACGAGATTAAAATTGATATCGATGTCATGACGATCTTTCCTTATAGAGTGGAGTTTGACAAAACGTTACCACCTGGAAAGGTGTCATCTGATTCGTTGTTACCCAATTCTTAAATTAAAATCGAAAAGGTTAATGTTGCACTTGAGGCTGCCAATGGAACCATTACCCAAAAGCCTCATGCCACTAGTACCTTTCCGAGAAGTTTAATTGAATATGTGAGTCATTTTATACTAGTGACTCATTTGATAACTATTGATGGAAGAGCTATAGGATTGGAAATTAAGTGTTGTTCATATTGAACTTTTATTGCCCTATTGAGGTCTAAAATTAAGGTTGAAAGTTTTAGAGAATGAGCTAGGATATTGCATTGAGTATCAGTTGATTGAAACTTGAATAAAGTAAAATTTAACTTGTATGGAATGAGAAATTGTTAAGAGGAAGTCGTTAAGTTCTGTGATTGAATTATAAGGTTTTAATTGATTATTGATTCGTGTTAAGGGTTGTTCCTAGACCATTGTCCAATGACGAGGATGCCCACTGTCCAATAAATAAATTGAAGAAATCTTCTTCTGAATTGGGACCGATGGATCTTCCGGGACAGGTGGGACACCTAATGAATCTCGTAGATTAGTATTCATTGTGGTATCTTTTAAAAATAATCCCTAAATTAACTGAGACATCAGTTGGTAGGATGAGTTCTTGGAATTGTATGACATAGTGACACGTAATGTGTTACGGTACAATTTTGACTTGTTTGTGATTAACGAAAACACTACCTTTGATTGCTAAATTCTACATGTATCGATATTATCTATCTTTTCTTGCTTCTTCCTAATGTTCGCACTAGTGATGCAACCATTGAGCAAGTACTCATATCGATTTGAGTTACGTTGTGGATTATTCTTTTCGAGCGCCAGCAAGGTCATGAACCTCATGATTGATGTTGTATTTTTTAGTCGTTTACTATCTTTTAGGAAAAAGAAAGCAAAAACCAATGTCGTAGCAAGTATTAGTAATTACGTTTTGTGAAAAACGTGAATACTCGTCGTCGAGTTCGTTCTCGGTGGAGGTATGGTGTTTAGCCAACAATATTATACGTTATTTAATCGAGTGATTACGTTTTTGGAAAGACGAAAAGAAAAGAAAATGGAGACGAGTTACGCTCAAAACGGACGAAAACGCTTAAACGTACGAACGTAAAAACGCGACCCAACGAAAAATTTCACCTAAAAAATTATTAAAAATTACTAAAAAGTCCTAAAACTTCAAATTAAAAATAAAATATAAACTAAAAAATTTGAAAGTGCTTAAATTATTTTATATTAATATTTAAATTTAATTAAAAATCCTAAAAAATAAATTAACTAAGAAAAGGACAAAATTCAAACTTTATTATTTGCAAACCTAGTTTATACTATTAAAAACTAAATATATTTTTTTGAAAATTTTTCTAAACCTTTTTCTATTTTTTTATGACTTTTTTTTTAAATTCTAAAATGAGAATAATCTTAGAAAATAAATAATAAAAATAAAATTATGAAATTTAATCTTTACAAAAGAAAAATTATTTTTCCTACATCCTGTATGATAGAAAATTTTAAACAAAAAAGAATTGTATTTTTTTTTTACTTTTATATTTTTTATTATCAATTAAAAACTATTTAAACTAATTAAATTATTAAAAATATTAAATAATTTTTCTAAAAATACAAAAATTTACTTAAAATATAAAATATTAATCTAATCCTAGGAAAAATATTAAGCTGATAAGAAAAGCTCAAATAAGCTCAAAAAGCTGTTGATAAGTTACAACTATTATGAAATAAGAAAAAAAACGTATAAGAAAATAACATAAGGAAAAGAAAAAGAAAGATTTCAGGAGAGCAGATGGTAAGTGTGTTGGGCTGTTGAGCAGCAGGTCTTAGGTTCGACCCTTACTGCCTTCCTTTTCTGTACGTTTTTTAACACTAAGTAAAACACAGTATATGAAAAAAATGAAAAGAAGCATAAGAAAAATGCTCCAACAGGTCAGATGGTTGAGGCGTGTTGTGTTGCGTCTTGTATTACTTTGTGGTCAAGGGTTCGAGACCTCTTTCAGTCACTTTCTGATTTTTTTCTATGTATGCTCACACGAAATAAAATGAAGTATAAAAAGAAAATGAAAAGAAGGATAGACAAAAAGTGCCAGTAGATCAGATGGTGATGGGGAGGGCTGTTGCGTCTGATGTTACCTACAGGTCACGGGTTCGAAACCCTGCTCCTACAGTTTTGACATATTCTTTTTTGGACAGCTTTCTTTATTTTCAGCTTTTGCAATAAGAGCACACAACAGTGGACTGTAATAGCTCTAATAAAAGTACTCCAGTATAAGCATTTTAACAAGCAGCAATCACAAATAACCAGAAGGTACTCTAAATGAAAAGAACAAGAGCATGGGCAGCAACTAGTGCAAGAACTTAGCGCTCTCAAACCTATCTAAGGCCAACTGTGAGCTTAAAATTAAACACTTAGAACAACTCTAAACATAGAAATTTCTCAAGACAGTTTAAGCTTTATACTAACTCTATGTGTGACAAAGATTTCCAAGCCTAAAACGTAACTATGAACAAGATACACCTGCTGGCGTTCAACACCTCAAATAGGCAGCAGTATATATACACTAGCTAATGTTTAACACTTAAAATTAAAGAAAACAAATAACAAGAATTGGTGAACAGTAACAATGCAGGGTTGAGGCTTAAATATGAAACTAACTAAATCCTAAATATTAAAATCTAAATCCTCAAAATCAAAGTTCTACACATGCTTATGTGTATGACCCCATTACATAGGCCGCAAGTGAAATTTAAGCGAGCAGAATGATGCACTCAAACCACTTGAGCCTACCAAACTTATATAATCTACCAAAGGACCTATAAAGCACTAAACCGTAGCAGACTAACATCATTTAATCGGCAAAAACACAAAATAAGAATCCAACCGTTGGTATGAGAGCAGATTATGCAGAATTCTAACAAAATACAAAAACCAATATTTTACACTAAAACCACCAATTTTTTTGTAACAAATCAAATACTTTAGACCTCTCTAAGGTGTGCAGAGCTAAGCGGGGTTTGAAAGTTAACTACCACTCAAGAACCCACTGTCCCAAACACTCCTTCAAGACTTAAAACTCCGATTTTTTTATAAAGAGTTTTGTTTAGCGACACTTCAAACAATCAAGGATAAAACTGATTTAGGTTTAATACCTCTTAAATTACAAATTTCAGATAGAAAAAACAAACGTTCAACACAAGTTTATAACAACACATAATCTCATGAACACAAATTTGGCAAAATAACAAGGACTAAAAATGCATACCTCTAGGGTATTCGATCCATACCCTTGGAATTTCAAGCTTATGTGCACGCCCGTGCACAAGCTTCCAATCTTCCTGTAAATAACAACACACCAAAGCAGTATGGATATTTGAAGCTTATACACTGATTTCTTTTTTTTTTTACTTTTTCTTAAAACCTTTTATCACAAACTTTCTAAAAAACTTGAAACCTGATTAAATAAAACTTGAGTATCACTTATCTTGAAAACAGAATTAAGTTTTGCCAAAAACTAACTTTGAACAGGAATACTTGAATAAAAACTTTTGCGGAATAAAACAAACTTTTGAAACCAACAGAAACTGAACAAACTAGCAAACAACTTTTAACTTAATAATAAGCTATAAGTTGTTATACTACCTTGGGTCTTTCAAAAACATGAAGGCTTTTGAAATCACTTGGAAAATTAAAGATGCAAGTAAATAAAGGTGGACTAAATTTTAAAGACATAAAATGTGGAGACAAGTTTAAAATTAAAAGGAACTTAATTTATTCAAT
Source organism: Glebionis coronaria (assembly GCA_025667525.1). Classification (NCBI taxonomy): domain Eukaryota; kingdom Viridiplantae; phylum Streptophyta; class Magnoliopsida; order Asterales; family Asteraceae; genus Glebionis; species Glebionis coronaria. The sequence continues at coordinate 648,613,869 of CM046874.1, forward strand.
TCTCATATTCGTATTACAAACAAACAGAGGAAAGAAAAAATTGGAACAATGGAACTCAATCTTTCATTCATAAAAAAATAGGATTACAAATTTTTTAAGAGAAAAATTGGAACAAAACAAAGTGCTGCTACTTCTATGCTATATATACAAAATGAAGAGATGTTCTAACATAAACCCTAACCGAATCAAAAGTCCCAAATTACCCTTGGCATATGCTCTTCGAATATGCTGATTTTTGAATTTCCTTCTTGAAGGTTCTTGGTGAATGTCGACATCTGAGAAGATCTAAACCTTTGGTTTGATGTGGGAATCAAGGTAGATGATCCTATACGTCCAATTGGTCAAATGATTTGGAGTCTTGTGGTGAACCCGTGATCTTCATAAGCTGGAGAGGTCCCTCTTGATGATGTGGCTCGAATCTTGCACATGGTATAGATATTACTTGAGCTTAATTAACTTCCCATTAAGTTAATTTGAGTTTCCCCTTTGTTTTGCCTTTAATTGGATCTGGAAGTATTTAGGGTTTATGAAGGGATTAGGGGATGATGATGATAACAATGATGTTTGTTTCCCATGTTTAGTAAATTAAACCAAAATTGGTTTAAACCGTACATTAAAGTGATGTGTGGGTTGGGCTAAAGGTGGGTTTGGGTTTTTTTTGTCCACAATTGGCCCCCTGTCTTTGCAAATATGTTTATAGCAAGTTAATTCCAGCTTTTAACTCATTTCCTTTGTAAAATCTATGACATAGTTGTCATTATTGGCACATGCAAGTTCTTAACTTTCCACAAGGACCTTTTTTGTTCATTTGGCATTCTTAAAGGGCTTTACTTGACATGTCTTCAAACTTTAGGGACTCCTTGTTGATTTATGAATTTGTAGAGGTATAAAGTGTCAATCTTCCAAAGTTGAGGGACCAATCTTGCAATTCTTCAAAACTTCAAGGGTATTTTGGAAAATCAATGATCGGGTCCGGTTCTTTGTGCGGCTTCGTTTCTCGTGTTCGTTTTTGCTTGAATCTTGTGACCTTAAGTTGATTTCACGATATCCGTACCTGAAATACACAATGAATAAACACAAGCATATTTTGGGGTATTTTAATGATATTTTAAGCGTTTTAAGCCCGATTTGGACGATGAGACTATGTATAATTGCAGTCTCATCAATGATTATTTGGCTAAAGCTCATTTCCTATCATATTGTAGTTAGTTCTTGGTGAACAAGCTTTCATCGCTCTTTTGTAGATCACTCATTGTTTTTATAAGATAAAACAGTATTCCTTGAGAAAAATTGAATTTTCATCACTATGAGGATTATTCAAAGTGAGATTTATAAGTGAACGTTATCGAAATGAAGTTGTTTATAAAACACCTTGGAAAACTTAATTGTTTTCATAACAAAGAAAATCTTTGTAAATTTATTTTTGATTCTTATTTAAGAATTAAGCATGAAAATGTTTTTATTATAAACATGATGATAAAATTTTGACGAACTGAGTATTGGATATGAGATAAAACTCATATCAATTTATCAACAAATAACCCTAAAACATGAAGCAAAATACCAATTTATCTTGCAAAAACAGTGTTATGTGGTATGTTTGTGTTTGTGTACACTTGTGTAGGTAAAAGGATGCATTTTCAAGAAAACAAGGAATAATCAAGCTTAATTTGATGAGAAAGACAAAGAAGGATCAAAAGTGACAAGACTTTGAAGTGCAAGGACCTATCTTGACAAACTGCCAAAGATGAAGGACCAAAGTGTAAATATTGTAAAAAGTCAAGATCATAGTCAAATTTGGTCAACTATCAATTCAACTCAGTCAAAGGACCAATTTTGCTCAAGAATGGAAGTTGAAGGGCTAAAACTGCCAAAGGAATGAAGTTACAAGCTCAAAGATACAAGCTGCCAAAGTCTAGGGGCTAAATCTGCCAATCTTGGAAATTATTACAAGTTCAATCCATGTGTTACATTTTCAACCAATGAGAAGCAAGCAAAGAGTAAACACGGATTGCCACATAAGGGCATTAATTACCCACTAGCAGTCGCCTTATTAAATAACAAAATCTCAACAGTGTGATCTGTGTGCACACATATTAGCCATTCACATCATGACACGTGTCATCTTCATACGAGCAAAAATTCCCAGGATCGTTTTGGAGCTAGAGTGGATTTCATGAAGAGTTATAAACATCAAAGTTGCTTATTTTTGAGAGACGAATCCATTGGTCAAGGTCAATTAACATCAAATCAACTCAATCAAAAAGCCCCAATTCATGTTCATACCTGCAAATTCAAGGGAGCAGAATTATGCCACGTGGAGACCTGGGATTAGTCCCAACACGTCACCAACCCCAACAAACCTCCTTCTCAAGTCTATAAATAGCAGTTTAGGTCTTCATTTGTAATGGGTAGTTGTAAGTGTGAAAAACACACACATTTACATTTTCTCTCATCATTTTCCTTTCTTAGCTAAACTACTCAAGAGTTTGACACACTCTTGAGTTAGTTAGTTAGTTAGAATCCTTTTAACAACTTTGTACCCAACTTCCATCAATAAAAATTCAAATTCTTCATTTCCCGCCAAATCTTATCTTCATCATCTACTGTTCATTCCTGCTTCAATTGATACTTGTGTTGCTGCTTTAAGTTTGTTATGATCATTCATTGATCATAATTAACTTTGGAGTGAAGATAGTAGCAGTTTGTTGAATTCAGTTCAAGATCATCGAACAAGTGATGAATTCAGGCCATGATGTTGATTCTAGTTGATTTGTAGCAGTTTGTTGATTGTAGATTGTTGAGTCTAGTGCTAAGGTGGTGGTTAGCACTAGAATAGAGAGTACAGCACTCCTCTACTTCTCAATGGTATCTTCACAAGGTTTTAAAGTTACTGATTTTTGGTTCCACTCAACTTGTCAATTGCATGCTAATTTCCTAGCTAAATTCTTGTTGATTGTATGATAAAACATGTTTAGCTTGGTTGTGGTTTGATTGTGGACTTGTTTGTAGCTTAAGTTTTGATTAACTGCTTATTGCTTTGGATTGTGTTTTAAGCTTTATTCAGTCAATTTTAGTCTTACCACCTTATTTGAGTTCTAGTTGACTTCATTACTTGCAAGTAGCCTTAATCCATTTCATTTTAAGCATTGAGTTTGGTTTGCTATAGCCTTTCATTCAGCTAAAACTTGTGCTTATAAAGTCTTTGAAAATTTTCATAAAGTTCAGATAAGGAGTGTTTGGAATTAGCTTTTGAAAAGTTTTCAAGTGTTGGATTTTGGCAAGTAAATGTTCATTTCTAGTTGAAAGGTCTTTACTAAGTGTTTTAAGTCATTTTCAAGTCAAGAATAGGGTCAAACAGGCAATTGGCAAGATAAAAGTTTGGGTTCAAATTCAGTCAGTTTTACTCTAAAAAGTAGTCAAATTCATTTGGCTGGCATTTGTTTGTTTGTTGATGAAAGTTAACCAAACCTGTTCTCATTTGTAGCTCATATTATGAACTTTCATATTCTATAAGCATTTGATACAGTATCCATTAAGCTAGGAGAAATAAGCAAAAATCTAGACTGTTAAGCAAAGTAATGTTTCTGTAAATGAAAACTGCATTTTCATATCTCACAGTTCTTTTCACAAACTTAGCAATTTTCTTTCACAATTCCACTTAGTAGATGTTGTTGGTTGATTTTTGAGAAATTCAGCTTTTTGAAAAAGAATTTGGTCAACGCTTGGTCAACATAAGCCATTTTCAGCTTATTTCAATTTCTATGCTTATTTCTTGATGAATTTTGATAAGATTTGATTTCCCGTTCATCATTTGAGCTCTTTAATCAGTTTTAGCACAAAAATCTAGTTGTGCATGTCCAGATTTTCCTAGGGCTTATTTTGTGCTTATTGTGAAGTGCTTATTTGCTTATTTGACATTTTCAGCAAGATTCCTTTTACAGTCCTATCTTATTTTCAATTTGAAGTGTTTTGCAATTGGTTTGACTGATTTTGGTTCAGTAATAAGCTCAAACGAGCTTATTTGTCATTGGAACCCGTTTTTGGCTTAAAAAGTTTTCATAATTGCAAACTAGTCCCTAGAGTATTAAACTGTCTTAAACTTTGGCTAAACTTGCTAATTTCTAGGGTTTGCACAAATAAACTCCTTTCAGTTTGGATTTTGTTAAATTTCAGTTAGCAGTTTTGTGATTTGTTTCAAATTTGGTTAGTTTGTTACATAGTTTACATATTTGTTCCTTTTGGTTAACTGTTTTACAATTTCAGTCCTTATACTTGTTAGATTTACATTTTAAGCATTTGATTTTCATATAATTTACATTTTCAGTCCTTTTAGTTTTAAAATTTACATTTTGAGTTGTACTTGAATAAAAACTTGGTATTTGCACGATGTTTTACATATAAGTAGGTAATATTTTTCAGTTTTGCAAGGCTTTGTTTGAATTAGCAAATAGAATATCCAAAAAAGATTAACAACCAAAAACAGTTAAAAACCCGATATTGATTGGACTTTCAATTAGCAAGAACTGAGAAAAACGAACTGCATTATACACAATTTCAAATGGCGCCGCTGCCGGTTCTTTGACTTTACGAGAGACTATCGATTGACGGTTTTCATTGGCTTTTGGGATCCGTTCACCTTGTGAACGTTATTTTTACGTATCATAAATCAAAAACAAATAAAAAATCAAAAATATAAAAATATATAAAAAATAAAAAATTAACAAAACAATTCTTTTCCTAAAGAATTGACCAAAAAAAATTAAAAAATCCAAAAAGCAATCTTTTTCCTAAGAGATTGCACCCAAAAATATATATTATTGGATTCTCTCGGTTTTTAAGTACATATAGTATTTTCTCTTAAAAACTCATAAATACAAAAATATTTTCCATATATTATTATAAGTAAATACGTATACGTATAAGAACAACCAATCTACATATTCTCCATAAGTATCGCCAAGGCAATACACCGTGTTGAGGGGCGTTCCGGTCCTTGACACGTGTATCGATCAAACAAAATAAAGCAAGAATAGATAAATACTCTCAATAAGCAACAATTCGAAGAATACGAACATTTAAGTGAATAGAAAGGCGATGTGCTATAAAATGCCATCTAAGGGTCAATAGGTACTTAAGTGCTTCGCGCCACCTAACCCCCCGTTCACTTGTAAGTATTCTAAGAAGGAAGGCTTCATTGGGGGTCTTGCACCCAAGTAGTACATACATATATTGTTATTTTCTTGTGGATATTTGATATTGAAACTCGAAGAGGATAATCCATTTCTCTTCAAAGTCACACGAGAGCTTCTCTCTCATTCCTCATATTGAGTTGCATGCTCACTCGCGGGCGTGCACAAATACCGATTGGTGTACAACCTCTTCCTCCGAAAAGGAAGAAAAAGAGAAAGAGTAAGACCACCACCGTCCATCAAGCCGATCACGAGAATCGTGCTTTGACTCCTCCACCACAAGAAGCCATGGCTGTTGATAATCGTTCTTTGATGGAACGTATGCAAACCAATGTTCATGGATATGCTAGTGCTATTAAGATTCCCGACATTCCCGCAAATACATTTGAGCTACACACGTCTATGATTACTATGGTTTCACAATCACCTTTCTATGGTAACAAGAATGATGATCCTCATGCTCACCTTAAGAGATTCCTTTCTCTTTGCAATACCATTAAGCACAATAGAGTTCCACATGATTCTATTAAGTTGATGTTAGTGTCATTTTCACTAGAGGGACCCGCTAAGAATTGGTTAGACACTCAACCACCCGATAGTATCACCACATGGGATGGTTTCACCACTAAGTTTTTGAACAAGTTCTTTCCTCCATCTAAGACAATGACCTTGAGGAACTTAATTTTAGGCTTTCAACAAAAACCTAGTCAATCCTTTAGTGATGCTTGGGAAGAGTATAGAGAGTTATTGAGGCGATGCCCTAACCATGGATTGGATGACGTTCACCAAATCAATACCTTCTATAATGGCCTTAAACCTCATCACCAAGATTCACTCAATGCTTCCGCGGGAGGGAATATTCTTCTTAAATCCATGCAAGAGGCCTTAGACATCATTCAGACTAAAGCAATGGTTCAAACAAACAATCAATTTGAAGAAAGAGTTCATGTTCTCCAAAACAATTCTCAAACACCTTGTGATAACCAACTCCTCAAATTTCAACAAGAGATCCTTCAACAAGTCAAACAAGGACAACAAGAAATGCTTCAAGCTTTTAAGACCATGTCATTGAACAATTCTTTAAATAATGTGAATGTCATTACTCTTTCTTGTGTAACTTGTGGAGGTCCCCATTCTTATGAACAATGTGATAAGGTGCAAGTTTATCAAGGGGAATGCTATGCTTACCAAGAGGAACATCGTGAACACTTCAAGCCAAATATCAATCCAAATAACCTTTCTTACAAGTCCCAAAACTACCTTACTCCACCCGGATTCCCACCCCAACCACCCACCCAAATTCAACAAAATCCTCCTCAAATTTTACCAAGGAATCAAGGGCAAAGACCACCTTATCAAGGAAATAACTACAAGGCACCCAATCAATTTCAACCTCAAGCAAGTAACTTTTATCCACCAAATCAAGGATTTAATGCTCAACCTCTACCTTTCCAACCTCAAGGTTTTCAAGGAAATGTGTCACAAGATTATAACACAATGGATTTCTTGCACAAAATGAATCAAGAGAATGAAAGGAGGTTCCAAGCTATTGAGAAGAAAATGAATGACCAAATGAAACATACAATGGAGGAACAAACCAATAGGTTTTTAATGGCATTAAATCAAAGACCACAAGGGGCTTTACCTTCCAACACACAAACTAATCCAAGGGCAAATGTCAATGCTATTACAACAAGGAGTGGAACAACAACAAAGGATCCTTCACCTCCTAAACCTACTATTGTTCAACCCACTTGTGCTCCTACTTGTGACAAGCCTCCTACCTCTACTTCACCTCCTCAAAATGCTCCTAATTCACTCAAACACACCTTCTCAACCTATTCATACGTCTCCTTTACCTTCCACACTTCCCAATGAAGAAGCTAACAAAGACAAATCTTCCACTACCACACTTATTCCACCTACACCAAAACCTACTCTTCCATATCCTTCAAGGTTGAAAAAGGACAAGTTAAAGAACAAGGATGACATCCAAGTCTCCAATTTCTTAAGGATGTTCAAGCAACTCAACATCAATATATCCTTTGCGGAAGCTCTTGCTTATATGCCAAAGTTTGCTAAGATGTTCAAGGATTTACTCTCAAACAAAGAGAAATTGGTTGATTTGCCCAACACATCCCTTAATGAAAATTTTTCCGCGGTGTTACTTAAAACCTTACCAACAAAACTTGGAGATCCGGGGCGCTTCTTGATACCTTGTAATTTTCCCGGTGTTGAAAATTGCATGGCATTGGCGGATCTAGGGGCAAGCATAAACCTCATGCCTTTATCGGTTTGGAAAAAACTCTCTCTTCCCAAGCTCACTCCCACTAGGATGACTCTTGAACTAGCTAACCGAATCATAGCTTACCCCGTAGGTATAGCGGAGGATGTGTTTGTAGGTGTGGATAAGTTTATGTTTCCGGCCGACTTTGTAGTGGTTGATTATGACATGGATCCTAGAGTGCCTTTGATTGTTGGTAGACCGTTTTTTAGAACGGGTCGTACTTTGATAGATGTGGCGGAAGGAGAACTAATTATGAGAGTAGAAGATGAGAGAGTGGTGTTTAAGTTAGGGAAAGTTTGTGATAGGAAAGAGGTTAAGGAGTCTAGACCTTGTGAGACTATTAACATTGTTGATGTAACACCCCCACAATTGTTATGCGCAGCGGAACTACAACAATGGGTGCTACACAGTATTCATTGCACACAAGAGATATCAAACGACGCTAAAAAGACGTCATCTTAAAAATTGAAATTTAAAATTTGTAAATAATACATGTCCACAGTTTTTCCAACCCCAAATAGTGCACAGAGTTTAGCGTTTCGGTCCCCATGAATCTCAACCCCAAAAACTTCAGTTTAACAACCACATGACATTAAACATAAAAATTGTTTAAGTAGAAAAGGAGGGAAAAACAAGCGGACACCAAGCCGATCACACAACATCCATCCCATGCATGCTCCATCCTACTGCTCAGCGGTTACCTGAAATACATGCCAAAATTTTGGTCAACGAAAACGTTGAGTGGAATTCATAGGTTTTTCAATCCATTTGAACGTATATATAATAAAAACCATTCGTGATCATTTATAGTCTTGTCGATCAAACAAACTATAATCAGGATACTGACAATTGTGTTTAAGCTCATGACACTAATCCGTTAACTCAATCACCCGCGTAAATATACCGGCATGATTCAGATGAAACCAGTGCCCCTCTAAAGGCATCAGTTGCAATTATACCTTATTTCTCATACAAAATAATCTACCGCAGAACTTACTATAAGTACAGCTTCTCGGCTAGCATTGGGTCGTTAACCCCGTAGTACTACAAATTGCATAAGCGGCTATTTCCCCCTTCGCAAGGGCAAGACAATAGTTAATAGTTCATAAATTTAGGGACTTTTGCAACTTTGGTACTCAACACAATTTCTAAGGCAACTTTCGGGTCTAACAATCATTCATGATATACGTTCCTTTTAAAAACTAGCATGCATTTCCCTCGCGGGTAAAACAATTTGAAATAATATAAGCGAGGCTATAAATTCACACCTTAGATATTAAGTAGTCGGTAGTTCGAGGAGTGTTCACTGACGATGTTACGGATGCCCGGGTAATTCAACACCTATCACAAATAACGCGTAATGAGTAATCTCATTTAAATACTTACGGTACTGTATAAAATACATATATATAAGTCACTTAAGACCAATATAACTCACGCCAAAAACAAAAACAACAAGTATCATTCATTTTATACCATTCGTTCTTATAACCTACGTTGTCCATTTTTACTCATTCTCGCCGGTACTTGACTAAAGTACGGGCTGATTTACCTTATTAAACCATGCTTATAAAATTTGATAAAATTTCCAAAAATCCTATATGACCTGTAGATAACATGTTTTTAAGTCCAACAAAAGTTTTCACTTTTACGACCCGTTACGCAACTCATTTCCACGACTACATTTTACGGGCTGAAATTGCGCTTCGACCAATTTTGACCACTTTGACCTATATGAAAAATACCTTTGACTTTCTTGACTCATAAGTCAACATATAGACTCATTTGTACAGGTTAGGGACCAAGTTTTGACCCTTGATCATTCACCAAATTATACTTGTGACCCTCGGGATTCGACTAAAACTTTACACAAATCCGGATTGTGAAAGTCCTCGTCTCCCGGTACCCGATCTTTAAAATGTCATAACTTTTAGCTCGTTTTGAGTCACGGGCTCTACCTTATACCAAATCAAAGCTAGAAAAACCCTCTATCACTATATTTAGTTTTCAAGACTTGAAACAAAAATCATTTTTCCAAAATAGACCAAATGTTTCTGCCTAAAAATGACTATACCAAAAACATGCTTAGACTCGATTCCAAGACTTCTAACCATCACTAAACATCATCCTAAGACTTCCCAAACATATCCTAGCATCAAACTTCCATCCTACCCCTATTGATCAACCAATCTCAATATCAAAATCAAAGAAAAATACACATGCAAGTAGTAACACCTATGTAAATCATCATAAGACAAATAACCAAACACAATAATAACATGCATGATCAACAACCACCATGGCTCCCCAAACACCCCCTTTGCCGTGGGGTTTGGGTGACCAAATCACCACAACCAAATTAATTTTGGTGGGTTTTCATGGTGTTTATACTTCCATAACACTCAAAATTAACATGCATTAGCTCAAATAGCCACAAAAACGAATTTTGGATCATATGAAAAATCTTGAAAAATTTTTATCAATGCATGTTGGATTTGATTACATGAATAGGTGGGTAATGACCAAACTAAGCGTGGTCTAACCTTAGATTTTTGAAAAATCAAGTAGAAAAGATTTTTGGTGGATTTTTGTGTGTTGTGGGTGTGCCGTGAGTTTAGAGAGAGACAAGGGAGGGAGTGTTTGATTTTTCTTGTAAATTTTTGTATGTGTTTATGTGTTTGTCCACTTTGCCCCTTTTTGTTAGTTAGGAGGGACCTAAGTGCAATATTGGGCTTCTTTTGTCCTTAAATAGAAAACAACCTCAAAACTTTGCGGGTTTGACCCATTTGTCAATTTTGAAAATTTTACGGGAGTCGGAAATCTTCCCGAATGCTCCAAAATATTTTTGGGATACTTTAAAGGTACTTGGAAGGCTATAAAACTCACACGACTCAACTTAACACGAACCGTAAATAAAATTCTCGAAAAATTACATTATCGATAAATCGTCAAAAATTATATAAAATTGGGCATCCCTCGGGATCGTAATCGTCATCGTCCTTCTCAAAACGTCAACCGTAAAAATTATAACCTCGAACATCGGTTTTAACCAAAATACTTATAATTATAGAAATTAAAATTTACCAAAAATTTCAAAAATTAGCGTAATTTAGGGTATCGTTAATGACCTCGATTCTAGGGTGTCACATCCACCCCTCCTTAAAGAGAGCGACGTCCCGGCGCTCGCCTCTTCTTGGGCTCACATTTCGTCTATTGGAACAGATGAGGATACCTTTCCTTGAAAAAGTCCTCACGTTCCCAGGTGTATTCCGGTCCACGCTTAGAATTCCATCGGACCTTCACAATGGGAATCCTACTATGCTTCAACCGCTTGACCTCCCGGTCCATAATTTCCACAGGTTCTTCCACAAAGTGCATTTTGTCGTCTAGTCGAATCTCGTCCAAAGGAATCACCAATTCCTTGTCCGCCAAACTCTTCTTCAGGTTCGATACGTGGAACGTGTCATGAATAGCACTAAGCTCGGTCGGCAATTCTAACTTGTACGCTACTGGTCCAATTCGTTCAACGATCTTAAACGGTCCAATATACCTCGGACTCAACTTTCCTTTCTTTCCAAAACGAATTACACCCTTCCATGGCGATACCTTGAGCATAACCATATCTCCAACTTCAAACTCCAACGGTTTCCTTCGGTTATCAGCATAACTTTTCTGTCGGCTTCTCGCAGCAAGTAGTCGGTTCTTGATCTGCACGATCTTCTCTGTCGTTTCTAAAACCATTTCGGGTCCAGTCAATTGACTTTCCCCTACTTCACTCCAACACACGGGCGATCTACACTTCCTTCCATACAATGCTTCGAACGGTGCTGCTTTGATACTCGCATGATAACTATTATTGTACGAAAATTCCACTAGAGGCAAGTGGCGTTCCCAACTTCCTCCAAAATCAATCACGCACGCTCGGAGCATGTCCTCCATCGTTTGAATCGTTCGTTCACTCTGGCCGTCAGTTTCCGGGTGATAAGCCGTGCTTAAACTCAGTTCAGTGCCCATCGCACGTTGAAGCGATCTCCAAAATTCCGACGTAAATCTACTGTCGCGATCCGAAATGATCGATAACGGCACTCCATGTCTACAGACGATCTCTTTCACGTACACGCTGGCGAGTTTTTCCATGCTGTCCGTCTTCTTCATAGGTAAGAAATGAGCAGATTTCGTCAACCTGTCCACAATTACCCATATCATATCGCATCCACTAGGAGTCCTAGGTAAACCCGTCACAAAATCCATTGCGATTTTCTCCCATTTCCATTCTGGGATTTCCGGTTGTACCAACAATCCAGATGGTTTCTTATGTTCTGCCTGAACCTTCGCGCAAGTCAAACACTTACTGACGTAACGAGCAATATCTGCCTTCATATTCGGCCACCAATAAACTTTCTTCAGGTCGTGGTACATCTTATCCGATCCAGGATGTATCGAATACTTCGACTTATGCGACTCATTCATAACCAATTCTCGAACTCCAGGCTTTCCTTCCTCAGATGAACACAATGGTAACCAAATCCGATTCTCAAAATATCTTAGTCCGTCAGATCTAATCACAAAAAGAGGTTTCAACATTCGTCCCAAATTCTCGGCTTCAACATTCCCTTTCATCAATCCTCTCTCCTGAGCCTTCAGTATGGTTTCGGTTAAGTCAACGCTCTCACTCATCACTAAAGCTCTAACCCTCAAAGGTTTCTCCCGTTCCTTCCTACTCAAAGCATCCGCTACAACATTCGCCTTCCCAGGGTGATAGCGAATTTCACAGTCGTAATCACTCAATAGTTCAACCCATCGTCTTTGTCGCATATTCAACTCCTTTTGATCTAAAATGTGCTGCAAACTCTTGTGATCAGTGAATACAACACACTTTGTCCCATACAGATAGTGTCTCCACAGCTTCAACGCAAAAACTACCGCTCCTAATTCCAAATCGTGCGTCGTGTAGTTCTCCTCGTTCTTCCTTAATTGCCTCGACGCGTAAGCTATCACCTTTTCACGTTGCATTAATACTGCTCCGTAACCCTTACGAGACGCATCACAATACACCACGAAGTCTTCGGTTCCTTCAGGCAATGATAAAATCGGCGCGGAACATAACTTATCCTTGAGCGTTTCGAAAGCAAGCTCTTCCTCAATTCCCCATTCATACACCCTATTCTTCTCGGTAAGCCGCGTCAATGGTTTCGCAATCAACGAAAATCCTTCAATAAACCTTCTATAGTACCCAGCTAAACCCAAAAATTGTCGAACTTCAGTCGGCGTCGTCGGTGCTGACCATTCCCTGATCGCTACGATCTTAGCAGGATCTACACGAACTCCTTCCTTATCAATCACATGACCTAGAAACTGCACTGATTCCAACCAAAACTCACACTTAGAGAATTTTGCATACAGCTTCTCCTTTCTTAACAACTCCAAAATCTTTCTCAGGTGCTTCTCGTGCTCCTCCTTACTCTTAGAGTAAATAAGTATGTCGTCGATGAAAACAATAACAAACTTATCTAGATACGGCTTGCACACGCGATTCATAAGATCCATGAATACAGCAGGCGCGTTAGTCAACCCAAACGGCATCACTCGAAATTCAAAGTGTCCATACCGCGTACGAAAGGCAGTTACAGGAATATCCTCCTCTCTTACACGCAGTTGATGATACCCTGATCTTAAATCGATCTTTGAGTATACACTGGACCCTTGCAATTGATCGAACAAATCATCAATCCTCGGTAATGGGTACCGATTCTTAATCGTCAGCTTATTGAGTTCTCTATAGTCGATACACATTCTAAACGAACCATCCTTCTTCTTTACGAACAACACTGGCGCTCCCCAAGGTGATGAGCTCGGCCTAATAAATCCTTTGTCCATCAACTCCTTCAATTGATCCGCTAACTCCTTTAACTCAGATGGTGCTAAGCGATAAGGTGCACGTGCAACCGGTGCAGCTCCTGGCACTAAATCAATTCGAAACTCGACCTCACGATTAGGCGGTAAACCTGGCAACTCGTCTGGAAAAACGTCCGGATACTCGCGAATAATTGGTACCTCTTCGATCCTCGCCTCTACATCACCATCGCTCGAAACTTGTGCCAAAAACACATCGCATCCGCTCTCTACGTACTTCATCATCTTCAAACACGAAATCACCTTCAAACGAGAAGTGCATTCGTCTCCCTTTACCGTCAAAACCCTATTCCTCAGCGGAATCTGCACCAATCTCTCACCACAGACGATTGTAGCACTATGCGCCATTAGCCAATCCATTCCCACAATCACGTCAAACGATCCTAGCTCTATAGGCATCAAGTCGATTTTAAAAGCGTAGTTTCCTAACTTCAAGGTACACCCTTTCAGTATAGAATTCGTACTAACAATTTTTCCATCGGCTAATTCAACATTATAACTAGTCGTTAACAATACCGGTTCTCTATCGATATGACGACTAAATCTAACGTCTACAAAACTCTTGTCGGAGCCAGAATCAAATAAAATACTAGCATAACAAGCGTCTAGCAAAAACGTACCGGTAACCACATTGGGACCTTGTGGTTTATCAGCAGTTCCCACTTGATACACAGCTGCCGCATTATTTCCTCCCCGTCTGTTCCCTGTCTTCGGGCAATTTGCTTGCACATGCCCCCTTTCTCCACAGCTATAACATCCTCTCATCCTGATAGCATTAGCCCCAGTGGCTACTCCTCCCATTCGACAACTAGCAGTCCTATGACCTGCCTTTCCACACTTGCCGCATGCCTGCGGGCAGTTTCCAACATGATACAAGTTGCACTTTCCACAATGGGGGTTCACTTTCACACCTCTAGGGTTTGTCACGGCCCTCATTCCTTCGTTCCTTCTCTGATTAAACTGCTGATTACGGTTCGGCCCTTGGTTGTTTCGATTTCCTCCTCGGTTCTGGCCTTGGGATTGATTACCTTGTGCTGCCTCCCATTTTCTTTTGTTACCCTCAGCAATGTAATTCTGCTTATCCTGAAGCTTAACGTCCATCAAAGCGTGAGCCATTTGAACCGCTTCGTCAAACGTTCCAGGTTTCGACGAAGTTGTTTCACCCTTGATGTTGCTAGATAAACCCTTAATATACTGCTTCATTTTCTTGGCATCATTGGCAAATATGTCCGGACACAAAAGACTTAACTCATTGAATCTCCTGGTGTAAGCAGCTATATCGTTGTTCCTTAAGGTCAAATGTCTCAATTCGTCCTCCAATTGCCCCAATTCCTCCTCTGGGCAGAACTTCTTTGTCAACAAAGCTTTGGTCGCATTCCACGTTCTCGCATTTGCCACAGCCAATCCCACCGTAGCTACCTGGGTATTCCACCAGCTTAACGCATCATCCAGAAATGTAGCTGCTGCAAACTTTACTTTATCCGCCTCTGCACAACCACTGATTTCAAACGTACTCTCAACTTTTTCCAACCATCGTCTAAGTTCTAGTGCTCCACCCGATCCACGGAACTGCGTAGGACCGCACTTCATAAAGCTTGAATAGGTACACACTCTCGGGGCTGGTTGTCTCCCCGCGTTCCTTCCTGGATCCTGATTTCTCCCAGCTCGGTCCGCTTCCAACGCATTAGCTATCGCTTCCTGAATCATGTTGTTAACACGATCGGCAGTCAACTTTGGAGGCATTGTTTTATCGAATATCTCTTTCTGCAAGACAAGAAAAATAGAAAAACAATGTAAGTATTCATATCAAGTTTCCCAGACATAAAATACATACAATGACACATCACTACGGAGTTACTAATATTCATCAATTCACACCACAAAAGATCAAATTTAAGACATATCACAGATCATGAAAGGTAACATAGATTGTATTGATAGTTAACCAAAATCGTGACAAGTAATGCCACTACAATCATTCACCACAAAACATCAAGTACTTGAGTTTCTCGTCATAATACCATCATACAAAGGTCTAAAATAGTTCTATTACAATGATCAAAGAAAAATACAAAACAAGTAACTAGGCATGTGGTGATCCACACGGCCTCTTGGATGGCGGCTCGTCGTCGTCCTCGGTTTCCTCATCACTCACGTCCTCGTCCACATCATCCACTTTTCCCTTTCCTTTCTCATCTGGCCCACATTCTGTTTCCTTTTTCGTCCCTGATGTGGATCCATGCTCAATCGCTACTTGATTTCCCACCGAAATACAAGCATCTCCAGTAGGCGGCTGAACCATGAAGTCATTCGCCTCCATCTCCACATCGTCCACGAATCTCCAATCCGGGGGCAATGAATCCCTCACACGATGCTCCCAACTCTGCATCCTTGACAACCTCATCTGATCTTCCCTCACACGATCAAGACTAGCACTTAAATTCGCAACCATTGATTTCAAACTGTTGATGGCACTTGTGTTCATCATCCCATCATACGCAATCCTTGAAGTCCTTTCCAACAGTCTTTCGTCCGCCTTGTCATTCTCGTCGAATCTACTGACCACCCTTGATTCCACTACATACCTCATGCACATCGATCCTTCCAACCCTCTCACAGTCCGTCGCACGTCATGATAATTCCTCGGTCCGGGACAGCAAATTCTTGGGATGCCTTGATGAAGAGAATTTGCGCTCATTGCACCTTCGGCTCTTCTGGGAATATCTGGTACACCAACCAGATGGGAAGTACGCATAGGCGTGGGACAAGTAGTTCTCCTTGAGTCGGGGTCCTGGGCTCGTACATCGTTACCGTTATCGTTGGGCGGTACCTCGGCCATTCCTGCAATAACAGCGAATTTCGGAGGGTACATAAGTAATTATACAATAATTATAAATATATGCATGCAAATGCAATGCAAAGGTGGTACATATGCCCGAAATGTAATAATATGATGCTCATGCATGATAAATATGAAAATTACGATGTCGGATATTTCACGTAAAATTTAACGTCTACATATAGTAATTCCATACTTATATAATAATTACCCACATATATACTTTACTCAAAAGTATACGTCAAATGCCATAAATACAACAATAAATCTTACCGGAGCCATGCAGGATAGTTGTGTGTGCTTGGACCCTTTCTTACGACACCAAAAGTTATAGTTTAGGATTTTCAAAAACGACCTAGTTCTCTATAACTCGTGGCTCTGATTACCAATCTGTAACACCCCCACAATTGTTATGCGCAGCGGAACTACAACAATGGGTGCTACACAGTATTCATTGCACACAAGAGATATCAAACGACGCTAAAAAGACGTCATCTTAAAAATTGAAATTTAAAATTTGTAAATAATACATGTCCACAGTTTTTCCAACCCCAAATAGTGCACAGAGTTTAGCGTTTCGGTCCCCATGAATCTCAACCCCAAAAACTTCAGTTTTACAACCACATGACATTAAACATAAAAATTGTTTAAGTAGAAAAGGAGGGAAAAACAAGCGGACACCAAGCCGATCACACAACATCCATCCCATGCATGCTCCATCCTACTGCTCAGCGGTTACCTGAAATACATGCCAAAATTTTGGTCAACGAAAACGTTGAGTGGAATTCATAGGTTTTTCAATCCATTTGAACGTATATATAATAAAAACCATTCGTGATCATTTATAGTCTTGTCGATCAAACAAACTATAATCAGGATACTGACAATTGTGTTTAAGCTCATGACACTAATCCGTTAACTCAATCACCCGCGTAAATATACCGGCATGATTCAGATGAAACCAGTGCCCCTCTAAAGGCATCAGTTGCAATTATACCTTATTTCTCATACAAAATAATCTACCGCAGAACTTACTATAAGTACAGCTTCTCGGCTAGCATTGGGTCGTTAACCCCGTAGTACTACAAATTGCATAAGCGGCTATTTCCCCCTTCGCAAGGGCAAGACAATAGTTAATAGTTCATGAATTTAGGGACTTTTGCAACTTTGGTACTCAACACAATTTCTAAGGCAACTTTCGGGTCTAACAATCATTCATGATATACGTTCCTTTTAAAAACTAGCATGCATTTCCCTCGCGGGTAAAACAATTTGAAATAATATAAGCGAGGCTATAAATTCACACCTTAGATATTAAGTAGTCGGTAGTTCGAGGAGTGTTCACTGACGATGTTACGGATGCCCGGGTAATTCAACACCTATCACAAATAACGCGTAATGAGTAATCTCATTTAAATACTTACGGTACTGTATAAAATACATATATATAAGTCACTTAAGACCAATATAACTCACGCCAAAAACAAAAACAACAAGTATCATTCATTTTATACCATTCGTTCTTATAACCTACGTTGTCCATTTTTACTCATTCTCGCCGGTACTTGACTAAAGTACGGGCTGATTTACCTTATTAAACCATGCTTATAAAATTTGATAAAATTTCCAAAAATCCTATATGACCTGTAGATAACATGTTTTTAAGTCCAACAAAAGTTTTCACTTTTACGACCCGTTACGCAACTCATTTCCACGACTACATTTTACGGGCTGAAATTGCGCTTCGACCAATTTTGACCACTTTGACCTATATGAAAAATACCTTTGACTTTCTTGACTCATAAGTCAACATATAGACTCATTTGTACAGGTTAGGGACCAAGTTTTGACCCTTGATCATTCACCAAATTATACTTGTGACCCTCGGGATTCGACTAAAACTTTACACAAATCCGGATTGTGAAAGTCCTCGTCTCCCGGTACCCGATCTTTAAAATGTCATAACTTTTAGCTCGTTTTGAGTCACGGGCTCTACCTTATACCAAATCAAAGCTAGAAAAACCCTCTATCACTATATTTAGTTTTCAAGACTTGAAACAAAAATCATTTTTCCAAAATAGACCAAATGTTTCTGCCTAAAAATGACTATACCAAAAACATGCTTAGACTCGATTCCAAGACTTCTAACCATCACTAAACATCATCCTAAGACTTCCCAAACATATCCTAGCATCAAACTTCCATCCTACCCCTATTGATCAACCAATCTCAATATCAAAATCAAAGAAAAATACACATGCAAGTAGTAACACCTATGTAAATCATCATAAGACAAATAACCAAACACAATAATAACATGCATGATCAACAACCACCATGGCTCCCCAAACACCCCCTTTGCCGTGGGGTTTGGGTGACCAAATCACCACAACCAAATTAATTTTGGTGGGTTTTCATGGTGTTTATACTTCCATAACACTCAAAATTAACATGCATTAGCTCAAATAGCCACAAAAACGAATTTTGGATCATATGAAAAATCTTGAAAAATTTTTATCAATGCATGTTGGATTTGATTACATGAATAGGTGGGTAATGACCAAACTAAGCGTGGTCTAACCTTAGATTTTTGAAAAATCAAGTAGAAAAGATTTTTGGTGGATTTTTGTGTGTTGTGGGTGTGCCGTGAGTTTAGAGAGAGACAAGGGAGGGAGTGTTTGATTTTTCTTGTAAATTTTTGTATGTGTTTATGTGTTTGTCCACTTTGCCCCTTTTTGTTAGTTAGGAGGGACCTAAGTGCAATATTGGGCTTCTTTTGTCCTTAAATAGAAAACAACCTCAAAACTTTGCGGGTTTGACCCATTTGTCAATTTTGAAAATTTTACGGGAGTCGGAAATCTTCCCGAATGCTCCAAAATATTTTTGGGATACTTTAAAGGTACTTGGAAGGCTATAAAACTCACACGACTCAACTTAACACGAACCGTAAATAAAATTCTCGAAAAATTACATTATCGATAAATCGTCAAAAATTATATAAAATTGGGCATCCCTCGGGATCGTAATCGTCATCGTCCTTCTCAAAACGTCAACCGTAAAAATTATAACCTCGAACATCGGTTTTAACCAAAATACTTATAATTATAGAAATTAAAATTTACCAAAAATTTCAAAAATTAGCGTAATTTAGGGTATCGTTAATGACCTCGATTCTAGGGTGTCACAGTTGATGTGTTAGATGAAGTGTGTGATGAACACTTTCATGATGCTTGTAAGAGTACTAGTGATGAGATGCCCCATGTTGAAACCGTGGCCTCAATTGCTCCCTCTTTAACACCTTTTGGAGAGAGTGATTTCCTCTTGGAGGAATTTGAGTCAAACTTTCTTGGTGATGATGATTCTCCCATTAATTGGGACGAAGATATTCTTACAATCCAAAAGTTGCTCAATGAGGACCCTATCCCTTCTCCTATTCCACAAGAAGTTACCATTGAGGAACCTTCCATAGTAAAACCTTCCATAGAGAGTACACCTCCTATTGAACTTAAGGACCTTCCATCCCACTTAGAGTATGCTTTCTTAGAGGGAAAAGACCAATTACCTGTGATCATTGCTAAAGATTTGAAAGAGGATGAGAAGGAGCAACTTACTGAAGTCCTTAAGAAACACAAGAAAGCCTTAGCATGGAAAATATCCGACATAAGGGGAATTGATCCACATTTTTGTACACACAAAATCCTTATGGAGGATGACTATAAACCCGCCATTCAAAACCAAAGGAGAGTAAACCCAAAAATCCATGAGGTTATTAAGAAGGAAGTGATTAAACTCTTAGATGCGGGTATGATTTACCCCATTTCCGACTCTCCATGGGTTAGCCCGGTTCATTGTGTTCCAAAGAAGGGTGGAATCACCGTGGTGCCTAATGAGAACAATGAGCTTATTCCCACGAGACTTGTGACCGGTTGGAGAGTTTGTATCGATTATAGAAAACTCAATGAGGCGACTAGGAAAGACCATTTCCCATTACCTTTTATGGATCAAATGCTTGAACGCTTAGCGGGAAATGAGTACTATTGTTTTCTTGATGGTTTTTCGGGTTATTTCCAAATACCCATTGACCCTAAGGATCAAGAAAAGACCACATTCACTTGTCCCTACGGTACATTTGCTTACAAGAGGATGCCTTTTGGCCTATGTAATGCACCGGGGACGTTTCAAAGGTGCATGATGGCGATTTTCCATGACATGATAGAGCAAACCATGGAGGTTTTTATGGATGATTTTTCCGTCTTTGGAAATTCATTTACCTCATGTCTCACCAATCTTGAGAGAATGCTTAAACGTTGTGAGGAAACACGTTTAGTGCTTAATTGGGAGAAATGTTACTTTATGGTGAAAGAGGGGATTGTTTTAGGACACAAAATATCCAATAAGGGATTGGAAGTGGATCGAGCTAAAATTGATGTGATTGCTAAGCTTCCCCCACCCACCTCGGTTAAAGGTGTGAGGAGTTTCTTAGGTCATGCGGGATTTTATAGGCGCTTTATAAAAGATTTTTCTAAGATAGCTAGACCGATGACTCACCTCTTGGAGAAAGAGGCTCCTTTCATTTTTAACCAAGATTGTTTGTACTCTTTAGAGACTCTTAAGGAAAAATTGACTAAGGCTCCCGTTTTGGTTTCTCCAAATTGGGAATTACCTTTTGAGCTTATGTGTGACACTAGTGATTATGCGGTGGGGGGCGTCTTAGGACAAAGAGTTAATAAGCATTTTCAACCTATCCACTATGCGAGTAAAACCATGACCGGTGCACAACTTCATTACACAACCACGGAAAAAGAGTTCTTGCTATAGTATATGCTTTTGAGAAGTTTCGACCATACATTGTGCTTTCCAAGACCATATTGTATACGGATCATTCCGCTCTCAAGTATCTTATGACAAAACAAGATGCTAAGCCTAGGCTTTTGAGATGGGTTTTGTTGCTTCAAGAGTGTAAGATAGAAATTCGTGATAAAAAAGGGGCCGAGAATTTAGCGGCGGATCACTTGAGTAGACTTGAGCATCCTTTTCAAGGAGATTTACCACATCAAGAAATCAATGAATCCTTTCCATTAGAGGAGCTCATGTCTATCTGTTCCCAAGAGGATGCCACTCCTTGGTTTGTGGATATCGCAAACTATCTTGTGGGCAATGTGCTTATTGAGGGTCTTACTTATCAACAAATGAAGAAGTTTCTTAAGGAAGTTAAGTACTACTTTTGGGATGATCCATATCTTTTTAGGCAATGTGCGGACCAAATCATTAGACGGTGTGTAGATGGGCCCGAGGCATTTAAGATCTTAGAAGCGTGTCATAAAGGACCTACGGGTGGACATTTTGGGCCCAACTATACCGCCAAGAAAGTCTTTGATTCGGGTTACTATTGGCCTTCCATTTACAAAGATGCCCATGAAATGGTGAAATTTTGTGATGTGTGTTAAAGACAAGGAAAAATTACGCAACGTGATGAGATGCCACAAAATTTTATCCAAGAGTGTGAGATATTTGATGTATGGGGCATTGATTTCATGGGACCTTTTACATCCTCTAAGGGAAACAAGTATATACTTGTAGCGGTGGATTATGTGTCCAAATGGGTGGAGGCTAAAGCCTTACCTACCAATGATGCTAGAGTTGTTGTGAAGTTTTTGAAACAATTGTTTGCTAGATTTGGTGTACCTCGGGCCATTATAAGTGATCGTGGTACACACTTTTGTAATGATCAATTCACGAGAGTTATGAAGAAATATGGAGTTAATCATAGACTTTCTACCGCGTATCACCCTCAAACAAATGGTCAAACCGAGGTCACAAATCGTGGTTTAAAGAGAATTTTAGAGAGAACGGTAGGAGAGCATCGAGCTTCTTGGTCGAATAAGCTTGATGATGCTTTGTGGGCGTTTAGGACGGCTTTTAAAACACCAATTGGTTGTACTCCTTATAGGCTTGTCTATGGAAAAGCGTGCCACCTCCCATTTGAGTTAGAACACAAGGCATCTAGGGCTCTCAAGTGGGCTAACTTTGATTTAAACCAAGCCGGTTCCCATAGGAAAGATCAACTCAATGAGATGGATGAATTGAGAGCCAATGCCTATGAAAATTCTTTGCTTTACAAGGAAAAGACTAAGAAATTGCATGATGCTAAGATCAAGAATCGTGAGTTCAAAGTTGGAGAGCCGGTTCTCCTCTTTAACTCAAGGTTGAAACTTTTTACGGGCAAGCTTAAGTCGAGATGGTCCGGTCCATTCACTATTGCTCAAGTGTTTCCATATGGAACTATTGAGTTGTCTCAACCCGATGGTCCAAATTTTAAAGTGAATGGTCACCGTGTTAAGCATTACTTTGGGGAGGACATTTCCGTTGAAATGGTCCAAGAGATCCCCATTTTCCCCATGAATTGATTCATTGAGGGACGAGTCGAGCTAGAGACTCATTAACTCAAGCACCGTATAACTAGGTTTAGAGTGTTGTAGGTTAGAAATAAGGGCTAGACTTGGAGATAAGTGTAGGGGAGATCTTCTTTTGTCTTCATGATTGTTTGTAGGGTTGCTCACTCATTTCATGCTTTGGAGCTTATGGAGGAGGCCCTTGTATCCGGTTCACTTCGTTACTATAGTGATTTTTCATTGACACCTTGTGCTTAAACATGATTTCACTAATAGTTGTCCATTCCTTAACTTGGGTTAAGCAAAGTCTATTCATTGTCATAAGTGTAGGGGAAGTTTTTATACTTCCATGCTCTTAAACATTGAGGACAATGTTTAGCTTAAGTGTAGGGGGGTCTTCTATCAAAGTGACCTTACCTAGAACTTGTCATTGTCTTTCATGATAACATGGAAGATTGGATTTTCAACGTTTTTCAAATTTTTGATCTACTTTGGCCAAAAAAAATATGCATTCATAATTTTTGCATCAATCATTTTGCATAACACATTTGCATTGTATATATTTCTTCTTTTATTTTTCATCAAAAAGTTGGAAAAAGGAAAAAATATAATAAAACATGGTTTTAACAAGTTTAGACTTCTTTGACATATTAGGCCCGCCATGGATATTTTGACTCAACCCGAGTTTGCTTATCTTAGCATTCTCTAGCTAGTATCCTTAACCATGTAGTCCTTCATTGGTCTATTAGGCTAAGCATCCACCAATCTCATTATTTGAGATTTTAAATTTGTGTAGAATGGGAAATGATAGAGTTGAAGCAAGTATAAAAGGGCTAGATAAACTTCATGATAATTACTTGTGGCTAAACCCTTCTCTTCTTTGCCTCTATTTTCTTCGCATGTATATAATTGTTAATAAATAATCAAGAACGGTTTTAATTGGTTTATAATCTCTTATGCATTTTTGTCTAATCATTCATGGTTGATATAAGTACGTCTTAAGATTCTAAGTTAGAACGTTTTATGTGTACAAGACTTATGTCATGCTCAATATTTAGCGGGTGTTTTTCCTTTTATTCTTTTCAAATTTTTTACTGAGGAATAAAGAAAAATAAGAGCGGCTTATGAAAAAAAATGAGTGGCTAGAAAAAAAGAAGAAAAAGAAAAGAAAAGAAAAAAAAATATTTACAAGACTCCCAAGAGGGGCAGTGTGGTGTTAATTATAGTGACTATTGAGTTCCAATATTACCTTGACGGATTGCGGGGATTCAATAGATTGCTCCAATCCAATATTACCTTGACAGGTTGCGGGGTTGAAGATCCAAAGTCTCAAAAAGATGGCGGATATAAATTATTGCGTGAGTTTTATTTTTCTTTCCTTAGCAAGTGTGTAGCTACTTATGAAAGCATGACATGAGGATTTTACATATAAGGTGAATGACTTATTATTCTTGAAACAGACTTGTATTAATTGTGAGCGGTTTTTCAAGTAATGGATGAGAGGATTACTTAGGATTAAAACCGTGCTTCCTTATTTTTGGATTTTACACTTCTTATATTTCACACTTGAATAATGACAATTTACCCACAAGCAATTTGCTCAAATAATAACCGGTTCCACATTTAATTGTCATGAATAAGTTGATGCACTTTTTACTTGTGAATGCAATGATCCCATTTTTAAGCTTGGTATGGGGAAAGTGAAACTTGAGGGTGATAAATATCCATGGTACCCAAGCCCTAATCAAAGCCATTGAATTCTTTATGAGTTATTTCCATCAAAACCATTTCAAGAAAAATCAAAAAGATATAGATATAATTGTATTTTGTTCATTGCATTGTTAAAAGTCAAAATCATGCATCATGTAGTTTAGAGTAGTGTAGATGTATTCCATATGGACAAGGTAGATTAATTATGAGGAAAATGTAAATTTGTGCCTTAAAACATATAGAATTGCATGAGGACATGACAATGTTCAAGTGTAGGGGATTTGATATGAGCTAAAACTCATATCAGTATTGAATCGTTAATCTTGAAATTGTATATAGTTGCGCGCCTACATACAATTTGGAAGGGACCATGCAAGACTGATTAGTAGTCACCATGAAATTATTAATAAACACTAAATTTTCTTGGAAGAATGTGAAAGATTAAATTTTATGAGATCTACAAGAAGTGCAAAAATAGGACATATTGTTAGAGACACCTACATATGTGCCCGTACCATTTATCTTTCTGAATCGAATTTAATCATCTGTGAAAAATTGTCTTATTTGACAAATGATATTCCCTTCTTGTCCAATTCTATCGTGGTGAGATTCTTTGGAAAAATATCTGATTACCAAGTGTTGATACCCGACTGGATGTATCGACGTTCCTATCATTTCTTTTGATTAAGAATCATTTGAATGACCTGGGTAACGATGTGAGGAGCTTTCGAATGTGTACTCAAATTATGAAAACATGGGATATATTCATATTCATTAAATGTTTTCGTCTGTATCTGATTTGAAATTCTATCGCGTAGATTATGCGTTGACCTTACTCTTTTAAGGTTAGTTATGTCTCCATATATCCTTGGATTTATAAAGGATTATGAGTTATTATTAGTCTTTTGAGAAGTTCACATCTTATCAATGGTAATGAAACTGGAAAGTTGATAGTGCTAGTAGAATGGATTGATTGATTATGACATGACGACATTGTCTTAATTGATGGAAACTCGAGTAGAATTCCCCTAAATGATAAGATGTTGATTATCAAAAGTGATCTACATAATTCTTGATGGATGACCATATCCTGCATTTAGACTTGAAATTATACCGTGAATGGTTGTGAATTAGTCATAGATATTATAATCTAGAAAGAACTTAAAATAAATGTATTAAAAGATGTTTATGTTATCTGAAACTTTAGGAGGTATTTGCTGGTGAATTACCTAGACTTTCGCCATTAAGGCAAGTTGAATTTGGTATTGATTATATTCCCGATGTTGCACCCGTGGCGTGTGCACTGTACTTCAGCACCATCTGAATTAAAAGAATTACCGTACAACTGAGAGAGTTGTCGAAGAAAGCTTTTATTATACCGAGCTCGTCATTATGAAGAGCTATGGTGTTATTATTCCTTATACATGTTGAAATTACCGTGAACTAGGTAAATTGATGATCAAAAATCTACATCCACTACCCAAGATGATAGATTTGTTCGATCATTTACAAGGTTCTAGCGTATGTTCTAAAGATTCGATCCACGGCATGGTTATCATCAACTTCGCGTCCGTGAAAAAGATTATCTATTCCAATAACTACATCCAGAACTCGTAATGAACATTATGAGTTTCACGTGATATCGTTTGGATTGACCAATGCACATGTAGCATTCATAAATTTGGTGAATCACGTGTGTAGGCTGTAGTTTGATAAATTCATGTTCGTGATCATTAAGGACCATTTGTTGTTTCTAAGAATAAGAATGAGTTAATAATTATTTGTAGAATGCCCCGAATTATCCGAACAATGAAACCTGTACCTTGAATAATTAACATGTGATTTAAGGCTTAATCCTTTACATTATTTGACCATGTGATTAAGAGATAATGGAATCTATATTGACTCTTCAAAAATTTGAGCCATTTAAGATTTTAGGTTTTACCAAAAAGAAAGTGCAAATATGTTTTGACAAATGTTTTATCAAAAATAACTTTTGAGGTATTATTCCCTTATACCCAGAACATTTAACTAAACTCTTATTTAGGGGCAAATGTTTGTGTATACCTCAAGACAACCTAAGAGGGATTGAGGAAACCATTTAAACCATGACTTGAAATTTGAAACGACAATTTTTACTTGTCAACTAAGAAAATTTTGACCAAAGTATAACCAAAGATTTTTCGAACATTTACGAATCTTAATAATTATTTTCGATTAATCAACAAAAATCGTGTTAATTAAATTCAAATTTATTTTGAACATTTTTATATAATTGGTCGAACTATGAAATTTAAAAATTTTTCGCTTGCGTTTCATAAAATTAAATATTTATTATTTAATTACTTGTAATATTTATCGACGCTATAAACGTCGAATTGAGCAAAACGAATAAAAATGATAGTGGAGACGAAACTAAAAGTTAGAAAATATGAAGAAAGAATTTTTGAGTGAATTGTGATCATGAAAATTATTTCATTAGGAAAGGTGAACGTAGATACTGACACGTTATGTAGAAAGGATAAAGAACCAATTAAGATATGTTCCTTAGTAACGACTGTGCAAAATAAATTGCCAAACAATTTAAAAATAGCTGATGCTTGTAAAAAAGATAATATAGATAATAAAAAGAGTTCACAACTAAAGTGAACCATTAGAATTGAGAAGCCGATGGCGTTAAATATATAAAAGGCCGTTTATGGTTGCCTAAATATGGAGGAATTTGAGATTTTGTTATGTTGAAATCTCGTAAGTATAAGTATTCTATTCATGTCATTTCTGACTAAATGTATCTTTATCTGAAGAAGTTGTACTAATGGCAAATTATGAAGGCAGATAATAAGTGTGTAAACACTTATCCTTTTACCACTAAAATCAAGGAAAAACAAGACCTAATCATGTGTTTTATATCATAAAAGCCGGAATTACGCGTGGTTTTGTGTTTTTGTGATAAATAGGTACAAATTATCAAAAGACGAGAAAACACGGGATTTCACGGTCAAATGTTGAAGAAAAGTCCAAGAAAAAGACGAAGACAAAGTCAAAAGACCAAAGTGTGCCCAAGTTCACGAAAACCGGCTAAACCGACACGGTTTTGAAGAAATAATCAAAGAAGCCGAAATCGAGTTCGTTTTTAACGGATTAAATCTTTTTGAAGATATTCGGGCAAAGTGGGTCCTACATTAGTTTATTGGGCCTTTAAGCCCATAAATAATGAAATAAACGGATTGGAGTTTTGAGCCCAAATCAAAAGCCCAAAATATTATGAAACGTATGGAAAGTGTAAATAGCTAGGCCCAATGCACATAATATAAAACACGGATGGAAGTAATCTTTACTTGGGCCAGGCCCAAAGTTACACAATTTGGAACGAAAGAAGACTTTTGCAATTCTGCTGGTCAAACACACAGTCAAACGTAACGCCCCCCGGTCAACCTTTTCTTCCCCTTTACACTTCACACGTTTTTGATTTAATAAAACGTTTACACCACTTCACATTTTTTATCCCATCATCCCACACGATTTATTCCCTTCAGTAAAACACACGTGTCTTACCCAACCCTCACCCCACTTACTTAAATAAATAAAACTAATTTACCATTCTTTTCCCTTTCATTACGTTACAAACTAGGTGAAACTTTCACCCACTTTTACTGTTCTTTCATCTCTCTAAAAAATAAACATAGCCTCCATCCACCTTATTTACTATAAACCCTAATTACCTTCACCCAAAATTAACCAATGAAATTTAGGGGTTTTACCCTTATCTTTTTATTCACCCAAAGGGAATTAAATCCCCCCAACTTTCGGGGAAGAACACCCACGAGTGGTCCTCAATAATATCCGACGTGGCAATCTGCGTGAAGAAAGAGAATAAACGGAAGATCCATCAGCTCAAGTTTTGGCTTTCTTTTCAAGCTTGATCAAATGATGGAGAGTGAAACCCTTGGAGAGAGAATGAAGACCCCAATGCTCCTTGTTCATCTATAAATAGGGGAGAATAATCTGATTTAGGGAGTCCAATTTTCTTTATTTTTAATTTACTGTTTTTTTAGTTAATTTTAGGAGTAGATTTAATTAGATTTAATTTTCAGCAAAATTAGTTTTAGGTTTAAATTGTAATTTTAAATTCCAGTATTGTAATTTTATTAATGATTAATGAAAAGTTTATTTAAATTATTTTGGTCTCAATTTAACTTTCTGTCAGTTTAATTTTAATATTTAAATCTGCTTCTCTTTTATATTACTGTTGAATTTTATTCGGTTGATTAAAAAAAAAGTTGCTCTTCGATGCTGTTTGGTTCGAGTGGCTCATGATGATGATTTTTGATGATTGATGGTGGTGATTGTTGCTTCGGTTCACAAGGAGGCTCAGCGCCTTACTTCGTCGCAAAGGATTCTTCAATAGGTTCTAATCTTAATCTCTTTTTAATTTTCTTGTTTAAGTTTTATTATTTGATTGATGTTTATTTAGTTTAAGTTAGTTATTAAATCTGCTAGTTTTTGTTTACCTGTTGGTTATAATCTGCTTATTTAGTTTTAGAGTATAGTTTGTATCTGCTTATAATTTTAATCTTATTTGGTATTCAGTTTGTAGGATTTGGTTTTGTTGGCTTAGAGTTTTAAATACCTGCTTGTTATTTTGGTACTTAGTTATTTAGGTCTGCTTATTTGGTAATTTAGTTTTTAGTCTGCGATTGTTTTTTTTTTTAGTCTGCATAAAATTCAATTTCATATTGGGGCATTTGTTTTGTATTTGTTTACTGTTGATAGTTTTTTTTTCCCTGCTAAATTGCTTATTTAACTAGACTGTTTTGCTTATTTTGGTTGTTTAATATTAGCTTAATTATTTATCAGCTTTTTTGGCTTATTTTTGTTTCAGCTTGTTAGTTCATTTTTTATAGCTTATTGGGCCCGATTGTTTGCTGATATTCTGTTTGGTTAACATTGATGTCCAAAAAAATAAAATTATTAGCAAAATTTGTCTGTCCTGGGGTTCGAACCCAGGACCACTCGCTCGCTGCCAAACGACACAACCAGTTTGGCCAGTAGTCTTTTTGTGTTTATGTTTTGCAACATTCAATTGATATAGTGTTTTTAAAATGTTTGGCAGTTTTAGTTTATTTACTTAGATACATGATTTTAGTTTATTTAAAATTTAATTAGAAAGTTTTATTTTAAATTTTTAAATTCAGTTTTTCAAAAAAATAAAAAGTAAAGAAAAAGTGCTTTATTACTTTTAAATTAGTTTTCATATTATTTTGTTTATTTAAAATAGTTTTTATTTAAAAGTCTTGTTTAATTAGTTTTCCTTAAAAGTATTAGATTTAAAATTTAGATTTAATTTTTAAAATAGTTTTATTAAGATTAGTTTAAATTATTGTTTTTTTTTTTAAATTAGATTAAAAGTTTTTATTAATTAATTAGTTTAGTTTAAAAAAATACCAAAAATACTTTTCACCAAAAACAAAGTTTGTCTTACGTTTAGTCTGATTTCAATTCGAGTGAGTCGAGGAAACGAAACTTAATTGACAAAATAGCTAAAATTGTTAAATATAGGATTGCAAAACCCTAGTTTCACAAACAACCTACAAGGCTCCCCCCTACACTTGTATATAAATAAAACAAATAAATACAATCACTTTAGTTGTCCTTTCCTTAGCTCGATTTTAAACAACGTACTCAATGTCCTAAGTGTAGGGGAGTTTATTCTCCCACATGCTTAAACATTGAGGACAATGTTTATATTAAGTGTAGGGGGGATTTCTATCGAAATTTTAGTGGGCTTTTCCATGAATTTGACCCCATTTAACCGGAAAATTTAAAAAATTTTCAACGCTTTTCAAATTTTTGATCTATTTTGGCCTAGTAGTATTTTTCATTTATGTCTTTCCTTTTATCATCGCATCTTATTTATAATTTCCATTTGAAGAATAAAAGTCATAAATAAATAAATAAAATGGTTTTAACAAGTTTAGATGTCTTTGATATATTAGGCCCGTCGTGAATATTTTGACTCAACCCGAGTTTACTTATCCAAGTTTACTCTAGCTAGTATCCTTAACCATATGGACCTTAATTGGTTTATTAGGCTAAGCATCCACGAGTCTCATTCCTTGAGATTTTAAATTGTGAAGAACGAGAGATGATAGAGTTAATTATAAGTTTGGTATTCTTTCATTAACTTATGTGAGTTAGTTATGAGCTTTTTCTCCCATCACTTGTAAATAAATAAATGCAATAAGTAAGGTCGTATGATTTGAAAAATTACTTAGCTTCTAGCCCAAGATCGTTTAAAAGTTGCTCGGGATTAATTAGAGTTCATAGCCAAGGCATAACTTATTGAAGCGGAACGCGAAGATTGGCTTATCCAAAAAGGCCCTAACAAGGCATGAGGATACCCGAGTCCAAAAAGGCCCTCACAAGGCATGAGGATTCACTTTTTTTGCTAAAGATCCTAAGATATTGTGAAGATCATTAATCCAAATCAATATGATGGATCAAGACACACGACGAGAAGCAATTACTCCCCTAAAGATCATGGAGAAGTCTATCCAAAAAGACCCTAACAAGGTATGAGGATAAATAGATCCAAGTCCGAAAAGGAGGCGGATTGTTGTATATCAAAATCCTAAATAAAGAAAAGGATAAATGAAGAAGTCGTGGTCAACGTTTGAAGAATCTTTCACTCCTAATGAAGATGTATACCAAAATGAAGAGAAGACCATAATTTCAAGATCGTCTCTCAAGATTTGAAGTTTGAAGTACAAGCCAAATATCGGTCCGAGAAAGGTCTCAAATCGTGAAACGAGTTATGCCAAGATATGAACTTTATGAGGTTTCGAGAAGCAGTTTTAAAAGATTTTGTCCTTTAGCTAACAATTGATTAAATCGTCCCACTTTATTTTTGGCCTTAATAAATTATCAAAATAAGTCAAAAATGCATCCTCGTGATCATTCATGACAAAAATAAAATACAAGAGATACACCGTAGGAATAAGGGGGTCTAAGTGATTAATTAAACCACATGACTAAGTGTTAGTTATGCTAACTTATGGTAAACAATGATCTCGTTTTTAAGCTTGGAATGGGGAACGTGAAACTTGAGGGTGATTAATATTCATGACACCAAAGCCCTAATTCAAGTCTTAGATTTCTTTACTAGTTTCTTCCATCAAATAATTTCCAAGTAATAAATCATTTAACTTTTGTTTCTTCTTAAGTTTTTATCTTTCCGTCGTAGTAGTAATAGTAATAAAGGTCGAGATAGATTAATTATGAGAAAAATGTAACTTAATGCTTTAAAACTATGCATTGCATGGGGTCATTGTAATGGTCAAATGTAGGGGATTTAATAAGTGTGTAAACACTTATCCTTTTGCCGCTAAAATCAAGGAAAAACAAGACCTAATCATGTGTTTTATATCATAAAAGGCGGAATTACGCGTGGTTTTGTGTTTTTGTGATAAATAGGTACAAATGATCAAAAGAAGAGAAAACACGGGATTTCACGGTCAAATGTTGAACAAAAGTCCAAGAAAAAGACGAAGACAAAGTCAAAAGACCAAAGTGTGCCCAAGTTCACGAAAACCGGCTAAACCGACACGGTTTTGAAGAAATAATCAAAGAAGCCGAAATCGAGTTCGTTTTTAGCGGATTAAATCTTTTTGAAGATATTCGGGCAAAGTGGGTCCCACATTAGTTTATTGGGCCTTTAAGCCCATAAATAATGAAATAAACGGATTGGAGTTTTGAGCCCAAATCAAAAGCCCAAAATATTATGAAACGTATGGAAAGTGTAAATAGCTAGGCCCAATTCACATAATATAAAACACGGATGGAAGTAATCTTTACTTGGGCCAGGCCCAAAGTTACACAATTTGGAACGAAAGAAGATTTTTGCAATTCTGCTGGTCAAACACACAGTCAAACGTAACGCCCCCCCGGTCAACCTTTTCTTCCCCTTTACACTTCACACGTTTTTTATTTAATAAAACGTTTACACCACTTCACATTTTTTTATCCCATCAGCCCACACGATTTATTCCCTTCAGTAAAACACAAGTGTCTTACACAACCCTCACCCCACTCACTTAAATAAATAAAACTAATTTACCATCCTTTTCCCTTTCATTACGTTACAAACTAGGTGAAACTTTCACCCACTTTCACTGTTCTTTCATCTCTCTAAAAAATAAACACAACCTCCATCCACCTTATTTACCATAAACCCTAATTACCTTCACCCAAAATTAACCAATGAAATTTAGGGGTTTTACCCTTATCTTTTTATTCACCCAAGGGGAATTAAATCCCCCCAACTTTCGGGGAAGAACACCCACGAGTGGTCCTCAATCATATCTGACGTGGCAATCCGCGTGAAGAAAGAGAATAAACGGAAGATCCAACGGCTCAAGTTTTGGCTTTCTTTTCAAGCTTGATCAAACGATGGAGAGTGAAACCCTTGGAGAGAGAATGAAGACCCTAATGCTCCTTGTTCATCTATAAATAGGGGAGAATAATCTGATTTATGGAGTCCAATTTTCTTTATTTTTAATTTACTGTTTTTTTAGTTAATTTTAGGAGTATATTTAATTTTCAGAAAAATTAGTTTTAGGTTTAAATTGTAATTTTAAATTCCAGTATTGTAATTTTATTAATGACTAATGAAAAGTTTATTTAAATTATTTTGGTCTCAATTTAATTTTCTGTCAGTTTAATTTTAATATTTAAATCTGCTTCTCTTTTATATTACTGTTGAATTTTATTCGGTTGATTAAAAAATAAAAAATAAATAAATAAAATAAAAGGTTGATGTTAGATGTTGTTTGGTTTGAGTGGCTCATGATGATGATTTTTGATGATTGATGGTGGTGATTGTTGCTTCGGTTCACAAGGAGGCTCAGCGCCTTACTTCGTCGCAAAGGATTCGTCAATAGGTTCTAATCTTAATCTCTTTTTAATTTTCTTGTTTAAGTTTTAATATTTGATTGATGTTTATTTAGTTTAAGTTAGTTATTAAATCTGCTAGTTTTTGTTTACCTGTTGGTTATAATCTGCTTATTTAGTTTTAGAGTATAGTTTGTATCTGCTTATAATTTTAATCTTATTTGGGATTCAGTTTGTAGGATTTGGTTTTGTTGGCTTAGAGTTTTAAATACCTGCTTGTTATTTTGGTACTTAGTTATTTAGGTCTGCTTATTTGGTAATTTAGTTTTTAGTCTACGATTGTTTTTTTAGTCTGCATAAAATTCAATTTCATATTGGGGCATTTGTTTTGTATTTGTTTACTGTTGATAGTTTCCCTGCTAAATTGCTTATTTAACTAGACTGTTTTGCTTATTTTGGTTGTTTAATATTAGCTTAATTATTTATCAGCTTTTTTGGCTTATTTTTGTTTCAGCTTGTTAGTTCATTTTATTAGCTTATTGGGCTCGATTGTTTGCTGATATTCTGTTTGGTTAACATTGCTGTCCAAAAAGATAAAATTATTAGCAAAATTTGTCTGTCCTGGGGTTCGAACCCAGGACCACTCGCTCGCCTGCCAAACGACACAAACAGTTTGGCCAGTAGTCTTTTTGTGTTTATGTTTTGCAACATTCAATTGATATAGTGTTTTTAAAATGTTTGGCAGTTTTAGTTTATTTAATTAGATACATGATTTTAGTTTATTTAAAATTTAATTAGAAAGTTTTATTTTAAATTTTTAAATTCAGTTTTTCAAAAAAATAAAAAGTAAAGAAAAAGTGCTTTATTACTTTTAAATTAGTTTTCATATTATTTTGTTTATTTAAAATAGTTTTTATTTAAAAGTCTTGTTTAATTAGTTTTCATTAAAAGTATTAGATTTAAAATTTAGATTTAATTTTTAAAATAGTTTTATTAAGATTAGTTTAAATTATAGTTTTTTTTTAAAATTAGATTAAAAGTTTTTATTAATTAATTAGTTTAGTTTAAAAAAATACCAAAAATACTTTTCACCAAAAACAAAGTTTGTCTTACGTGTAGTCCGATTTCAATTCGAGTGAGTCGAGGAAACGAAACTTATTTGACAAAATAGCTAAAATTGTTAAATATAGGATTGCAAAACCCTAGTTTCAGCAGACATCGCCTCATACATTAATAAACGTCTAACTATTGCAAAGGTCATCATCTGAATTTGATTCGATTTGGGTCATCGTCGACAGACTAACCTAATTCTGCTAATATCATTCCTGTTAATGATAGATTCTTGATGAAGAAATTGACTCTTTTGTATTTAAAGGAGTTGTGTAAACATGGTGTGCCCTTATCGATCATCTCTATCAAGATCCTCGCTTCGCATCAAATTTCTAGAGAATTGCTCAGAAGTCATTGAGAACAAATCTTGATGAGAGTACTGTTTACCACCCCAATTGAAGGGACGAGGTAAAGTAACGATACAAAATACTATAAGTGCTGTTTTATGCTTGAATGATTGACCTTTGGTAATGAACTGTATAATCGCTTTCCTTTGGAGAGATTATCGTTGATAATTATCGTATTAGGATCGAGATCGAATCTTGTGAAGATCTAAATATTAGAGCATCTGTAAGCAGGAGTTGGGATGAAGACACCCGACATACACCCGTTGTGAGTTGGACATGTCTTTTAGGTTTAAGGTTGCCTATGATGACAAACCTAACCTTACAAAAGACCCGCCCCGCGAGACTTGAAATGGTTGTTGAAATTAGGATTTGATTATTGACTACCAGTAGTGGGCAGGAGGTTATGTGAATATGAAATGTAGATCTTGAAGTACAGGATGGGTAGCGAAGTTATGCCAAAAAATTTCACCATAGAAAAATGAATTGAAGATCTAAAAGATCATGGGAAATAAGTCCTCGTTGTATGGGACCATTGAGATGATGTAAAAGTTGGTTTGAAAGGCATATAAGCTGGATCTACCCTAGGACTTCAAGGGTTGCGTAAATTATGTTTCGTATATCGAACTTGATAAATATCTATCAAGTGAAAATCTGATTACTTCTTGATGAAGTTTAGATCGGCGAAAAGTTGCATTCATCAAAAACCCGTGAACATCATGGATAGAGAAAGTAAGTCAACATTAAGACTGATCTTATTCCCGTAGTTATGTTTGATGAAACTCGCGTATTGTAATGGATTACACTTGTGAGCAAAAACCGAATGTGGAGGAAATACCCACATGGCTCTAACTCTATAAGAAGCGAGTAGTAAGATAAATTGATCTTTGAGGACAAAGATCCTGTTTAGGAGTAAATGTTGTGACAATCCGTCAATTTATGGTTGATATTTGATTCTCAAGTATTATTTAAAAACATTATTTTAATGTTATATTATGAACTCACTCATTTATGGGAAGAAATTTGGGTTTACGTCTTGAAGTAGCATCGACTACGTCTAAACCGGAGGATTCTACGTTACGTGCTTACGTTTACATACACCGTTTTGGTGACAGTCCGACATTTCAGGAAAATAAATTTATCCGTGAATATTATTTTGGAATTTTAAATTTGTGTTGGTTCATAAACTCACAAATTTACGAGAAGAGATTAGGACTTACATGAATAATTTAACGTCTTTTACGATTAAACCAGAAACCTTAGGATTACGTATTTAGGTTTTTGAACTCCGTTTTTGATGAGACAATTTTTATTAGATTCGTTTTGTGCCGTTGATTCATAATTTATAAAAACGTTTTTCGTAAAACGACCCGAGGGCATACAAATCGAGGAAACTAGAATCGAGAAATACCCGTAAATTACTGGGATGAGACAAAACAAGTTTTGCCCCACCCCACTAACATGGGACGGCCAAAACCATGAGACACACCTCATGATGAGTCAAAATTTATAACTAACAAGCTAACACTTGTTAGCTAATGCTTAACAAGTAAGCTATCACACCTCAAAACCATCCAACACAAACCATTCCTCACAAAACACACATGCAATACCACTCTCATACTCTCCTCCCTCTCTCTCAAAAATTCGTCCCACCACCACCATTAAACACCCTCTTTGATCTATTTTAGCCATAGAATCATGTGTTATTCATACACATGATGATGCCCCTTTGAAACCTTGAAGATTAGAAGTGATCTAACATCAAAGGAGGTGATTTGGTGATGTTCAAGGGCTGATTTCTACAAGAAGTTTACAAGTATTGGTGGTCTTAAAGATTGGTGTTGATTTATCACAAGTTTTGCCATCAAAAATCCAAGCCTTGGTCATAAACTACTTAATCTTGGTGGTATAAAGATTGTTCTTCATATCCTCTTATTATTTTGATTATGTAATCTTGTATTTTCTTTCCTATTGTATATGTATATGATGAATATATGATGATAAAAATGTTATGTGGGGATTTGGTGTTGATAAACATGGGTAAAAAGATGGAAAACCACATGTAAAATGGTCAAAATCTTGCTTATTATGATAGCTGTATAAAAACAGTAAGTAACCAAATGATAAACTGATAAAATGGCATAGTGGAATCAATTTACAGTAAGTATTAGGTGTTATACACATGTGAGAGTTGGCCATGCAATGGAATCATCAAAATGAGTGAGATATGATCAAAACAAGTTTAGAGTGCAAATCTGCATACACTGTTTTGGACGAATTTATTAAAATATTTAGAAGTTGATTTTACAGTAGCTGTAAGGGAATAAAATGAAGCACATATCATGTAGTTTCTGTCATAAAAATTTGAGGTCCTATCTCATTATAGAACTCTAGATATGGACATTTTAGTGAAATTAAAATTTAGGACTGATTTTGTGAAATTAAAGTTTAATACTATTATATAAGCACTCAAATAAATATAGTATAAAATGTGAATTAAAACCCACTAACTTATATATTACATTTATATAAATATGTATAAGGATAAATAAATGGACATTTTTATAAAAATGGTAGTTTCATAATTTTTATAAGTTATAAAACTATAAACATGATTTTTACGTCTTTTCGGCTAATACCGTAAAATTAACGTTTTTCGTCAATTAAAACTTAGACGGTCGGACCCGTCTAATGTAAACTTTTTAAAAGTCATATACTGATATATAAGTACTTAATACAAGTAAAAACCGATAAAACCCGAACTATATAACATATGGACATTAAAGGGCTAAGTTAGCCTTATCGGACTATAAACCAGACTAGTTGGTAAAACACTTATAAACTTACTTAGTGGGCTTAACCCATTTGGGCCCAACATGTAAAGTATAATACTGATATTAAAATTATAATTGGGCTTGTAATAGGCTTATTGGGCCTAAAACATGTAAATAAGTAAAATTGGTAAACTAGTATAAAAGTTACCAATACATAACACTAAAATGAGTAAATGAGAATGTATAAACCCACTTGATCATCATAATATATATAAAATCATCATATATATACATAATTGTTATTTTTATAAAGTCATTGGACAAGAGTCTAAGACAAGTATTATTTGTCTAGGTTTCCGTGATTGAAGCACGTACCATACATCTGAATTGCCGATAACCCGCTTTCCCACATCAACGTGAGTTCATAGCCTCGCACTCTTTTAAATGTTTTTATGAAATGTTTTATAAACCCGCGAGGGAGATAACATGTTAGTTTTTATGAAATAGGAAACTAGTTGTCCCAATTGTTTGTTTATTGATTTGGACCCGAATGATTATATGACCCGATGAATGATTATATTACCCGATGTATGAAAGTCCCATTAGCATGAATTGTGAACTACCGGGATTTGGTAGACTCTTATGCATATAATAGTTCTATTTGGGGACGATCACCCCAGTTCGCGCCTTGACGGTTGATCCCCTTCGTGCCACATTGATTGGTAAGCAAATTTATGTATGAGAAGATTTCCATAGCGTGATTTTTGTGACGACACGCTAATTTAGATGGGCAAATTTAGTTTCGGGTTAGCTACCCGTTGTTTGTAGTAGTAAGGTAACAATGTCATGCGGCTTATAATAGTCCAAATAACGAAAATACTTCTATACGCATTGAATTACACTATATTGCCTGACTACGGGGTCTTATTATTGATATTATGTTCGTGTTTTGGTTTTACATAACCATATTCATATAACGGTTTTTATTTAACTCTATACAACGTTATAAAACGTATTGTATGATGTTTTTACGACAATGGTTCGTATAATGATTTTGAAGGCAAAAGCCTATATTATGATTTTTGATAAGGATTTGTATAAAATGACTTTGGTTATTTTATGGCCTATTACAAAGATTTGTACAAAATGATTTTTGGTAATAATTATTTACCGATGATATATTAATGGTTTTATTAAACTCTATGAATTCACTCGGCGTTTTCGCTGACCTTTTCTTTTAACATGTTTTATCTCAGGTACTTGAAGGTAATTCTCGGGAAGACAACAAGAATTCATGGCCCGCACTTAAATAAAAAATTTCCATTCAAATGTTTTGTAAAATTATATGAAATACTATGACTTGGGACCTATGTAAATTTGATGTTTATGAATGGAAATGCTTTATTAATAAACGACGCGATTTTTAAGCGTTGTCTATGATGCGAGTAATGTGCTATCCCGTAACACCAACGAGTCTCCCGCTGTATTGAATTGTGTAAATTTGGGGGTGTTACAAAATAAATACAATAAATAAGGTCGTACGATTTGAAAATTACTTAGTTTCTAGCCTAATATCGTTTAAAAGTTGCTCGAGATTAATTAGAGTTCATAGCCAAGGGATAATTTATTGAAACGGGACGCGAAGATTGGCGAGTCCAAAAAGGCCCTAACAAGGCATGAGGGCTCCATTTTGTTTCTAAAGATCCAAGATGATGTGAAGAATCATTATTCCAAAATCAATATGAAGGATCAAGACACACGAAGAGAAGAAATTACTCCCATAAAGATCATGGAGAAGTCTATCCAAAAAGACCCTAACAAGGTATGAGGATAAATATATCCAAGTCCAAAAAGGAGGCGGATCGTTGTATATCAAAATCCGAAATAAAATTGAAGAAAAATAAAGAAGTCATGGTCCAAGTTTGAAGAATCTCTCAAAAACTTCAAGTGAACAAATTCCACATATGAAGAGAAGACCATAATTTCAAGAACGTCTCTCAAGATTCGAAGTATGAAGTAAATGCCAAATATCGGTCCGAGAAAGGTCTCAAATCGTGAAACGAGTTATGCCAAGATATGAACTTTATGAGATTTCGAGAAGCCGTTTTAAAAGATTTTGACCTTTAGCTAACTAATGATTAAATCGTCCTACTTCATTTTCGGCCTAAATAAATTATCGAAATAAGTCAAAAATGCATCCTCGTGATCATTCAAGAAAAAAATAAAATACAAGAGATACACCGTAGGAATAAGGGGGTCTGAGTGAGTAATTAAACCACATGAGTAAGTGTTAGCTTTACTAATTTAAAATAACAATGATCTCATTTTTAAGCTTGGTACGAAGAACGTGAAACCTGAGGGTGATAAATATTCATGACAACAAAGCCCTAACTTAAGTCTTTGATTTCTTTACAACTTTCTTCCATCAAACAATTTTAAAATTTTCTATCTTTTTAGTTTCCATAGTGTCGTAGTATGTAATAAGGGTAAGGTGGTTAATTATGAGGAAAATGTAAATGTTGTTTTGAAATTAATGCATTGCATGAGGTCATTGCAATGTTCAAGTGTAGGGGATTTAATAAGTGTGAAAACACTTATCCTTTTACCACTTAAAACAAATAAAAACGAGACCAAAACGTGTGTTTAATGTAGTAAAAGTCAGAATTACGCGTGGTTTGTGTTTTTGTTGTGTTTTAGGACCAAAAGATGAAAAGGAAGAAAACAAGGGATTTCACGGGCTTTTATCAAAGATAAAGACAAAAGACAAGTCAAAAGATCAAAAGTGTAAAAGAAGGGAAGTCAGATGCCTATTCTGAAGAATTATTGAAGAAAAAGACCGAAGACGGAAGTTTAACAAGTCGAAGAACCAAATCTAATAAAAGAAGAAATTAGAAGACGGGTTCAGTTTTATTTATCGACAAATCCCAAGACAAAGTTGAGAATGACGAATTTATTAAAAAGACGAGAAGACAAAAGAAAGAAAGAAGCACAATCACCAACCACTCCTCCACTATATAAAGACTATTTTCTTTCATTTGTAGGAAGTTAGTTTATTTTTCTAGGTAATTAGGAGTAGGTGTAATCTTAACTTTTCTCTCATTTTTCTTTAAGCTTTTCATCTTTAATCTTTCATTGTTGAATCTTAATCTTTTTATTAAGCTTTTCATTTAATCTCGTCCTTCCTTTCTTGTTTTAAGTGTGTTTAAATTGATTAATCATCTTTTTGATTATTTATGCTTATTGCTTATTTAATTGTGATGCTTATTTCTTGTTTTTATTACTTTTTATGTGGTTGATTTTTATATCTTATTGTGTTTATTGCTTATTTTATGTTTGGCTTATTTTTATTTGAGTGGATTTGTTAGCTTAATGTTTTTAAAATAGATTATTTATTTTGCTTATTTGGTGCTTATTAGAGTTTTTATTCATTTTGTGTTTGGCTTATTTTTTAGATTAGTTTAGATTTATTTTAGCTTATTTGCTTTTATTAGTTTTGGCTTATTTTTCATATTTAAAATTTTATCTAAACCCTCATTCCGACTTTTCTATAAACCCATATTCTGACTTTTAATTTTTCCCTGACATTCATTCTTGTTTTATTCCAATTATTAAGTAAGAAATATATTTCGACATTTACTACAAATCTATATTCCGACATTATAACATCTCTTGATTATTCCGATTTTCAAATACCTTTTAATTCCGACATTAGAACATCTTTTGGTTACGTTTGTAAATTCCGAATTTTTGTACCTTTTAATATTTTTTGGCGCCATTTTATACTAAACAAAATTCTGACATTATATAACAACAGAATCCGACTTTTGGTTCACTTACCTCCAATTTCAACATGTCATAATGAATTCCTACTTTTGGTGCATTAACCATATTCACACATTTAGCTAGTATACAATCCGACTTTTTCTAAGTTTTTTATTCCCGCCAGTTATTACACATTCCGACTTTAACGACAATTTTAGATTCCGCCTTTTAACAAAAAAAAATTATAAAATCCGACTTTTAAACTTTTTACTTATTCTGACTTTAGTTTTATTTTATTTTAATCCAATATTTTTTTTATTCCGACTTTTATTTTTATTTTATATTCAGACTTTTGCATTTATATTTTATTCTATCATATATTAATTCCAGCTTTTATTTTATTTTATTTCGACATTCTTTTTTTTATTCCCACATTTATTTACTTTGTTTATTTTTATTTTTACCATTTTTCTTTATTACTTTTTATTAAGTTTTAGTTCATCTATTTTTAATATTTGTCTCTTTTTATTTAAAGTGGCTATAGAATCCAATTACATTTTTATTAACCAAAAACGATTAAGTCCACCTTGAACTGAAAATCAATTCGAATCGAAACGAAGAACAATTTTTCATATTAAAAATCAGTTATTAGTGTGCATCAAGGAATGAGGCGTCAGCAAATACAACAGCTGACGTTGACCCTGGCCTATCTATTTCTAATGATGTAGCCCCCCCCACAACTTGTTCCTACTGAAGGAACCAAAAACATTATCATTGATCTAAACTTATCAGATACTCTTTCTTAGGATCCATCAGGTAAAACCAAACCTGGTGGTGAGGGACTTGAATCCTTACACTGGAGGTGATGCTTGACAGACACCAAAGGGAGTGCATCTCAACACTGGCGCCAAGGTGGGACACTTGCCTTCATTTGTATTCAGTATGTCTGGTGATGATTTGGAGAATGAGCTTGGCTTCAGTGAACGAGTTCCAGTCAACCTTAATGACAGTGAACTTGAGGATGAAAATGCTGATCAAACATCCAAGCCACCATCCCCTAGAACAATTCAGGTAAAAGAACTGACAAATCAAGTGTTACTTCTTCACTCACAGGTGGCCAAGCTTAAAATAGGAAAAGGAAATTGTTGATGCTGAACTTACTACACTTAAAGCAAGGCCAATTCCACCCACTGCTGAACAAATCAAGAATGTTATTCTTACTGCTTTGAAGCCTTTATAAAAGATGTTGCCACCACCACCTCTGTTAAGCAGGAGATGACAGCACTTATGGACTCCATCAATAGTGCTTCTTTAGAGTTCCCACCAGAATTCAAGCCAGTCCGTACACAGCTGAATGAATTATGTGATTCTGTCTCAAAGATCAAAGGTAGGGTGGGTTTGCTGGAACAACAAAAGCTGAATTTATCTGATGAATTTCAGCAGAAACTAGATGCACTTGCAAATGTTTCAGCAATGTTGGCCAAGGTATCCTCCACCTTACACTCTTTTTGTGCCTTCATGCCTGCTGGGGGTTCATCAAAAGTTGTTGGGCAATCTTCTGCTGAGGGGGAGAAAATCACTATCCAGCAGCTCTTTCAAAAACATGCACAAAAGAAGGCTAAAAACAACTTGTTGTTTATGAGTCACCATTTATTGAGAAGAGTCCAGCTAAGGATAAGGGGGATTCTTCAGCCAAGGATGATAATATTGATGGCCTCACCACCGATAGGGGTACAACTGATAGTGGTTCACCTCCCATTAAACCCAAGAACAAAGGATATTTTACACTGAATTATCGACTGATCAAAGCTAGGGTGGCCAATCAAGAAGAACTTGACAGATTGTATAAGCTTCAGCAAGAAGATAAGCTAAGAGATCTGAAGCTGAGCTTGTATGAACAAATAGGGAAAGCTGAAGTTGAAAGTCTTTTCAAGAAGAAGATGTTATATGAAAAATCTTGTATAGCAAGACTGAACAAAAGAAATCTTTCATCAATCACTAATGTTGATATGCTGACTAGCAGAGATGATATTCATCTCAAGTTCTATAGGGGTGAACGGACTGATGAGATCCTAGAAAACTTCTAAGGGAAAGAGCTTTCTTACACTGAATGGATTAAAATGAGTATGAAAATTGAGAAAAGAATATCCAAGAGATTGGATGAAGTCCACACCAGAATTAAGCACTTTATGAGAAATCATGAAAAACTGGGTGAGATTCTGAACATCCGCACTCAAGTTTCTCTAGAGGATCAAGATCCTATATTGAAGCTGAACAAAAGAGCCAATCTGATCAAACCTGGTGCGGGTGACATTTTTGTCACCACAAAGAAACACAAAGGCTTTGTTTAGTTTCAAAATCATCTCCCTGGCCATGTACTAGACGAACCAAAATTGGGAATGATAATGTTCAATCATCGTGAACGTCAAGACTTTGTTGGCATCAATGACCTTGATGAAATGAATAATGAACTTCTTTCGAATGTTCAACGGGTCTTTTACTCTCAGCATGGAGGTCTAGGACGTACTGATGCTGCTAGAACCTTCAGCATGTGCTTGCTTGCTATACTGGACCACAGAAACTCGGATCCATTAATTTAGACTCCCATCATTGAAGAACTTAGGCCTAAGGAAGATTGAATAATCATTTCTATTGTTTTTCTTGTAATTTGTAATGTTTATGAATAAATTATTTTCTAATGTTTATAAATATTTTATTGTTCAGTGCAAGTAAGAAGAAGTTGTTATGCTCACTTACTACTGTCATTAGACTTAGGCTATTTGTATATCCTAATAGGGGAGATTTCCGGGTCAATATTTACTGATCTTGAAGCAACTTTAGGATTTGAATATAAAATCCCCCTAAGTGTTGCATGTTTTAG
This sequence comes from Glebionis coronaria, assembly GCA_025667525.1. Classification (NCBI taxonomy): domain Eukaryota; kingdom Viridiplantae; phylum Streptophyta; class Magnoliopsida; order Asterales; family Asteraceae; genus Glebionis; species Glebionis coronaria. Next base: position 648,657,965 of record CM046874.1, read on the forward strand.
CAGTAAGGTGAGTCTGCTGAAGCATGACTAGAGGAACAAAGTTCCTACTGGAGACTATGTTGCTGAAGGATGTTCAACTCTCCTCTTCTAGTAAAATTAGAAGACAAATGAGTCTTTGCTTCATATACTAGGCGGTCTAGTTGCTGAAGAACAAGTATTGAAAAGAGCTTTGAGTTCAGTTTGGTCTGACAATACCAAAATGAATGATGTCGATCTCCTCTAGAATGCTGAAGACACTTCAGTATTCTGATGGTTTGCATTATGCGGGAAAAGATTACTTTAAGTCAAAGTAGGTTCCTTGTATAGTTAGCTATAAGGACAACCTTTATCTTTTTCTAGAATAGTTTATTAAGTACTTTGTATTGTTTATCCAGCATGGGCATCAACCACCCACTGGATACACCCATGCATAGGAACATGCAAAATGCAAACCCTAATTCACATTGCCTATTTAAGGAGTGCTTATTAAGAGAGAAAGGTTAACCAATACAAGAATAAAAACTCTGGAAAAACCTTCTCTCTCAATACCAACTAAACCATATGAAGGTTTATTAATATCATAACAATTATATAAAACCCTAAACGAGATCAAAGCACATATAGCGGAAGCGACTTAACAAGATCATAATAATAACACAATTATAATTAATCGAATTAGGCTTACATACCTTTATGCTAAAGCAAATCCACAAGACGAAGAACTAATCAACAATTCGGGTTTATACCGTAATACACCAAGATATAGTCTAAAGTAAGACTATATTACGATATTGTGCACACGTAATACAACGAGCTAACCGTGATTCTAGCACGTGAAAACCGACCTGCAATGCTTGTAATTAATCTACCCAACAACCCTAGAGAGGGGCTAGGACTAGATTATAAGTAAAACGATCAACCAAGAAAACCTACCAAACACCCCTTTTGTGGGTTTCGTGTGATCGACCAAAAGAGAAGAAGGGGAGAAAGATTTTTTGTGATGTGAATTATGAGGGGAAGGATTTGTTTATATAGGCCTAAACTTGTATCCAAAAACAAATAAAAGGAATGTTTTCCCCCTTCCTTTTTCCTCCATAACCGACCGACCAAAACACCCCTTAGGGGTGTTCCGAAATCTTCCAAACTTCTTTCCTTTTATTTACTTACTATATATTTATTTAACGCTCGTTAATACTTAACTCTTAATTATTTAACGATCGCTAAAGTTATATCTCGGTTTAATTTAATAAATACATAAATATATATTTATTAAATAAATTAATAAATACAATAAATATATTTATTAATTAAATTAACTCTTTACGTATTGAGTGCAATCACGTAATCTCGGGTTCAATCCTATCACACGACTATTAAATATAATTCCATAAACTTACAGCTCCCACTTGGACATATTTCGAATATCATGATTACATTGACTGGCGTTTAGTTACACTAGTAATGCCTCTAGTACAACTCGAGTAAGGTCTTTAGACAAAACCTTTTAAATGATTAATCATTTATTATTATCCTTTTATTTCTAATACAACATTAATAAGGATATGTATCTCAGTCATTTCCTTTCATTGAACATTCTGTTTCTCGTTCACAGATTCAACAATATTACCAAAACAAATTTGGGTGTGGCCACACAAACATCTTACTAATCCCACGAGGGGCCCAGCTGTATTAAACTCCAAAACAAAATTAGAGGAAATAAATTCCATATTGACTACGAGCAAAACTTATGAATTTTGCAACACTTCCAAAAATAATCCTTATAACTACCAGTTATGTTTAGCGTTAGATTATTGTACAGAGAAGAACTAGATTCACAACAGTTTCCTGGTATCTCAAGTCTAAGTATAACTATTGATGTTTTACTTTATGACAAAGATCCTTAAAATAAAATCATATAGTTGGGGTAAGTCCAATATTCGATTCATCAAATATCATCCAAAAATCGATAAATAGACTTTCAAGTATACTCTATCGCTATTTTGATTTGTCTTAATTTAATAATATTCCCATATTATTAATCCACAATGTACATTTAGCATAACATTTATTCATGGATAACATGTAAAATAGGATACACTTATTATATAATAAAATAAAAGAAACCCAATCTTTATTTCGTTATATAATAATGTCATAAGATACTTTATCCAAATACTAATCACAGATTTATCGCATGAGTTCGTGTGACAAATCTAACATTTTCAGGTAGTGAAATATTTTCTCGTATAATATTTTGAAACTTATTTTTGTGTTGGTTGACGAACTCACAATTTACGGATTTAAATTTGGGCTTACGTGCATAATTTGGCGTCTTTTACGACTAAACCGAAAACCTTAGGATTTCGTATTTACGTTTTTGAACTCCGTTTTTGATGAGACAATTTTTATTGGATTCGTTTTGTGACGGTGATTCATAATTTATAAAAAGGTTTTTCGTAAAACGACCCGAGGGCACGCAAATCGAGAAAACTAGAATCGAGAAATACCCGTAAACTAGTGAGATGGGACAAAACAATTTGTCCCACCCCACTAGCAATATGGGACGGCTACACTTGACACCACAACACTAATGTGGCATCAAGTTAGCTAACTTATACAAGTGTAAGCTTGTGCTTACACATTAAGCTAACTTTCCCCACTTTACCACAAAACTAGCAAGTTGTTTCATTATACCATCATTCTTACATGCAATCCACTCTAAAATCCTCTCAACTCTCCCTCTCTTGCCGTCCCAAATAAGCCAACAAACACCATCATTGATCTTTTCTAGCCATAAACCACATGTTTACTAGTCTTATTAAGGTGTTCTCTTGAAGCCTTGATCATTTGGTGGCCATATTAACAACTTTGGAGGTGATTTGCTTGTGTCCTAGGGCTGATTTTCCAACCTATGTTCTTGATATTTGATGGTCTTGGAGATACTTGTTGTGTTCATCAAGTTCTTGTCTTCCTAAAACAAGAAATCCACTTGGATTGGTAAAGAAGATCATCCTCTACATTTTTCTCTTGTTATTTTGTAAAGAACAAATGTATTTTCTTTCATTTTGTATATGTATATGATGTATATATGATGATAAAAATGTTGTGTGGGGATCAAGTGTTGATAAATATGCTTAAAAATGATGATAACTATAAGAAATAAAGCTAAAATCATGACTATTTAGTTGGCTGTATAAAAACAGTAGATAACTAAAAGATGAACTGATAAAATTGCATGATTTGATCCATTTACAGTAAGTAGATGATGTTATACACATGTGAGAGTTGGCCATGCAATGGAATCAAAATAATGAGTGAGATATGATCAAAACAAGTTAGGTGGTGTAATCTGAATAAGCAGTTTTGTAGGGACTGTTAAGGCAACTTAGACTCAAAATGGGCAGTAGCTATAACTAAGTTATATGTAGCACATATTATGAAGAACTTGTCATCCAAAAATGAGCTTCTAAGTCATTGTAGAACTCTAGATATGATAAAAATGGTGAAAATGAAATTAAAAATCAGATTTTGGAAATAATGTTTATTATTATTATATAAGCACTCACATTATAATTTATAAAATGTAAAATATAAACCCACTAACTTATAGAACTTATTTATATAAATGTATAAAAGGTTAATTAAATGGTTAAATTAGATAAATGGTGGTAAAAATAATATTTATAAGTAATAAAAACTATAAACTTGATTTTTACGACTTTTTCGGCTATCGCCGTAAAATTAACGTTTTTCGCCAAATAAAACTTAGACGACCAAACCCGTCTAATGTAAAGTTTATAAAAGTTGTATACTGATTTATAAGTAACTAATACAAGTAAAAACCTATAAAACCCGAACTATAAGAATTACGGACAATTACGAGCAAAATAAACATATTAGACTAATAATTGGACTTAATAAGATAAATACTTGTAAAAAGAGCTTATTGGGCTTAACCCATTTGGGCCCAACATGAAAAATATATATACTGATCATATAGGTATAAAATGGGTAAAAACAAGTTAAAGAACTTATACAAGGCTTAATGGACTTAAAATGGATATATAGTTAAAACTAGCTAACTAGTAAGACGTTATCAAGACGTAAACGCTAAAATGAGTAAACAAGGATGTATAAACCCACTTGATCATCATCATATGTACAAAATCATCATATGTATATTGTTATTTTGATAAAAGTCATTGGACCGAGTCTAAGACCGATTATTATTTATATAGGTTTCCGTGACCGAAGCACGCCCGTAGCCGATAATCCGCCTTTCATTAACAACGTGAGTTCATAGCCTCGCACTCTTTTAAATGTTTTTATAAAATGATTTGTAAACCCGCGAGGGGGATAACATGCTAGATTTTTATAAAAATAGAACACAAGTAGTCCCGATTGTATGCTAAATGATATGGACCCGAATGATGCTATGACCCTATATTCGAGACTAAAAGCATTATTAGTAGTTAGGTTATGTCACTTAAAGTCCCATTAGCATGAATTGTGAACTACCGGGTTTTGGTAGACGCTTATGCATTTGATAGTACTATTTGGGGACGATCACCCCAGTTCGCGCCTTGACGGTTGATCCTCGTCGTACCACATTGATTGGTAAGCGAATTTATGTATGAGAAGATTCCATAGCGTGATTTTTGTGACGACACGCTAACTTAGATGGGCAAATTGTTTGTCGGGTTCGCGGCCCGCTGTTTTCACAGTAAGGTAACAATGTCATGCGGCTAATAATAATCCTAATTCAGGTACTATAATCTATTCAATCTATATAATCTAAATAAACGATATGATACGACGCTATTAACGATGAATATATTACCTATCATGGTAATATAGAGACTGCGGTCTCATGGACGGTTTCAGATGTATGCTTGATTTATATATTGCCTGACTAGCAATATGTGGACTTACTTTCGATATTATACTTGTGTTCTGATTTTAAATGATTGTAATTGATTGTTTTTATATAACGGTTTTCATTAAACTCTATGAATTCACTCGGTATTCGCTGATATGATTTTTGCATGTTTTCTATCTTAGGTGCTTGAAGGTAATCCGGATGGAGATCGACTCTGATGGCCCACACTTAATATTAAAAATGTTCATTCGATCTGTGTTTTGTAAACTTAATGACCTGTATAATTTGGGACCTGTTGTACACTTTTGAAACTTTTTATCGAATGAATGTTTGTTAAACCTTGTACAACCATTTTTATGTGTTGTCTATGATTGGAGTTATTGTGCTATCCCGTAACACTCTGAAAGACCCTTCCGCTGTACCGATACGAAAAATGAGAGTGTTACAGTTTGGTAACAGAGCTCTCGTTGTAGAGAACAAAAGATTTTAAAAACCAAGGTTTTGAACAAAACTTTTCAAAATCTTTGACAATGAACATTTAAGAAAAATATTTGAAAAATATTTTGACTATAACGGTGCCAGAGATCTCCGACGTTACCAACAAGCCCTATTGAGAAGATATATATTTTGATATATATAATATAAATTATATATATGTATATATCGTGATTTCATTATGTAATTGTTTAACTAGTATGTTATCCTAATACGAGATATATATATAAATGCAGATTGTCATGGCTGACCCTAATATTCCTGTAGAAAACCATGCTATTCCCGAACCTAATATAGAAGATGATCCTTATTTAGACTTAGTAGATTTTGATATTGATGATGAGGAGGAACCATTTGAGGATCCCGAGCCCGAGTTAGGACTAGGAGATCAGATTGCCCCTCAGGTTGACTTAGTAGAGAATGAGATTGAGAATGTGGATATTGAGGACGTGGATATTGAGAATGCTGATATTGAGAATGAGGATGAGATTGGGTTAGATGATTTAGATGACGAGATTGACGACGAGGATGTCGAGGAGGATGTAGGTATAGATGTTGAGGTTGATGACGATGAGGAAGCTGAGCTTATTTATCCGTATGATGTTCCAGAGGGCGAGCCTTTGCCCCCACCAGTTTGTTTGTCTGATTCTGAGGATGAGTTACCTAGGGATGAAATGTCTAAATCGTCTGAATCTGATTCTGAATCAGAGAAGGATGAGGATGACGATGCACCTGACGGTACTGATGGTATTGCTACTCGTAGACGTGAGATAGGAGAGTCGTCTAGTACTCGAGAGGCTACTCATATTAATGGTCTTGCACCATGGGCCTTGAGACGTGATCTAGATGCTTCCCGTGTTAAGAGTTGTGTGACAGAGGTTGGATTAGGTGTTGTTCAGACTCCGGTTGCTTATTTGGAGTCGAAGGCTAAGATTGGCGAGAAAGAGCGAGAATTGCTTAGTTTGGATTTGAGTGATGTAGAACGTGGTTTGAATGAGGCTTTTAGGAGGTTATCGGTATTGGAAAGTGGTGAGTATGCTGCCATGAAGAGAAAGGTGAATTCTATGGAGATTCAGTTGAGTGTGGCTCGTGCGATGCGTGAGAAAGCCGAAAAGGAGTTGAATATATCCCACGGATGGAATAGTAGATTTTATGCTGACATGGTTGAAAGAAGAGTGATCCGTAAGCGCCCAGCTGAAGATGTGTCTAGTGATCGTCCGACGAAGATTCAAAAGACGATGGATGATGGACCATCTGGCGGTTCTCAGTAGACCAGTCTGTATTTAGTAGTGACCTTTATATCTTTTGTGCTTTTGTAGCTTTGACTGAACCGACTTGTTAGTAGTAGACTTGGCACGAATTTTGAGTGTATATAGTGCTAGAACTTTGATATGGATGCACTAAGACAATACTTTTGTTTCAGATCGAATGAAATATGTATCTTGTCTTGAATTCCATATTATGCCTTATTTGTATCTTGATTATGAATTCAATCCATATTATATGAATCCTTTGTTGGATGAATGCTTAATACTTTGAAATTGTGGAATTATAGAACTATGCCGCCCAAGAAGGCTGTGACTGAGGATGATGTACGTAGGATTATTACGGAGCAAGTTACCGCATCTATGACTGAATTTATGGCAAATGCTAGAAATGAAGCTGGCGGTAGTGGAGCTGGCGGTAATGGAGCTGGCGGTAGTGGAGCTGGCGGTAGTGGAGCTGGAGGTAGTGGAGCTGGCGGTAGTGGAGCTGGCGGTAGTGAAGCTGGCGGTAGTGGAGCTGGCGGTAGTGGAATTGGCGGTACTAATGTAAATGTGAATGCTAATAATGTGAATGCTAATGCTGGAGGAAATGTAGGAGGACTTGGAACTAATGCACCTGAAGTTGGTGGTTGTACTTATGTGACGTTCATGAAGTGTGAACCTCTACCTTTTAATGGAACTGAAGGTGCTGTAGGATTAAGCCAGTGGATTGAAAAGATTGAATCGGTGTTTAGGATTAGTAAGTGTAAGGAGGAAGATAAGGTGACTTTTGCTATGGCTACTCTTAAAGGTCGTGCGTTGACTTGGTGGAACGGGAGAATTTCTTTCATGGGTCTTGATGCTGCTAATGCTACTCCTTAGGCTGAAGTTAAGAAGTGGATGACTTTGGAGTTTTGTCCTCGTAGTGTGATCATTAGGTTAGAACAGGATTTGATTCATCTGAGAATGAAAGGTGTGGACATTGATAGTTACACGAACCGATTCCATGAGTTGGCCTTGCTATGTCCTCGATTGGTTGAACCCGAAGAGATCCGAATTGAGCAATATGTGAAAGGGTTGACCAGGAATATCCGGGGGGACATGACATCATCGAAACCACTAACCATTGATGATGCTGTTCGAATGGCTTACCAACTCATTGGACAGATAATTCAGGATAAGGAAGATAAAGCCCGTGTTGGTGAGAAAAGAAAGGGAGACGGTGATCGTGTAGATAGAGGTGATAATAGGAAGAATTTCAATCGCCGTCAGAACAAGAGAAAGGGGAATTCAAATGCTCTTACCAACAATACACCGAGCAACGATGATAGATATCCTAAGTGTGGCAACAAGAGGCATGCTGGCGACTGCTGGAAGTGTCGAAATTGCGGAAAGCTTGGACACAAGGTTGAAAGGTGTAAGAAGGGAACCATTTGCTTCAACTGTAATGAAGAAGGTCATAGGAAATCGGAATGCCCCAAGTTGAAAGCAATTGTACCTGGAAGAAACCCCCAGGGTGGTATCTACCAACTTGGAACAATTGAGGTGAAGAAAGAGGATCCGAATGTCGTTACCGGTACGTTTTTACTCAACAATCATTATGTTGTTGCTTTATTCGATTCGGGTGCCGATAGGAGCTTTGTATCCACTAAATTTAGTGCCCTTATTGATATTGAACCTGTTGAGATAAGTACCAGTTACGAAGTGGAATTGGCTGATGGTAAATTAGTGAAAACTAATAAGCTATTAGAAGGATGCTCTCTAAATCTCTTGAACCATTCCTTTCCGATTGATTTGATGTTGATAGAATTAGGTAGTTTCGATATTATTATTGGTATGGATTGGTTGTCGTTGAATAATGCTACTATTTTATGTGGAGAGAAGAAGGTTAAGATTCCTCTTAGGAATAGGACGTTAGTAATTGATGGTAGTCGAGGTGAATCCCGTTTGAAAATCGTTTCATGTATTAAAGTCCAAAAGTACATCAGGAACGGTTGTGAGTTATTCTTAGCTCAAGTGACCGGGAATGAGTCTAGGGAGAAACGATTGGAAGATGTACCTATTATTTGTGAATTTCCTGAGGTATTTCCTAAAGATTTACCCGGACTTCCACCGATAAGGCAAGTAGAGTTTCGAATCGATTTAATTCCTGGTGCTGCACCGGTGGCACGTGCACCTTACCGATTAGCCCCTTCTGAATTAAAGGAGTTATCTGAGCAACTTAAGGAGTTGTCTGATAAAGGTTTTATTCGACCGAGCTCGTCGCCTTGGGAGCTCCAGTCTTGTTCGTTAAGAAAAAGGATGGATCTTTTCGTATGTGCATTGATTATAGGGAACTGAATAAGTTGACAATTAAGAATCGATATCCTTTACCTAGGATTGATGATTTGTTTGATCAACTGCAAGGATCTAGTGTGTATTCTAAGATAGATTTGCGGTCAGGATATCACCAACTTCGCGTCCGTGAAGAAGATATTCCTATAACTGCATTTAGAACTCGTTATGGACACTATGAATTTCAAGTAATGCCATTTGGGTTAACTAACGCACCTGCGGTTTTCATGGATTTAATGAATCGAGTGTGCAAGCCCTACTTGGATAAATTTGTGATTGTGTTTATTGACGATATTCTAATCTATTCTAAGAATGAAGATGAGCATAGAGAACATTTGAGGATTGTTTTGAATTTGTTGAAGGATGAAAGGTTGTATGCTAAGTTTTCGAAGTGTGATTTCTGGTTAGATTCTGTGCAATTTCTTGGACATGTGATTAACAGAGATGGAATTCATGTTGATCCTGCAAAGGTTGAAGCTATTAAGAATTGGTCTGCACCGACAACGCCAACGGAAGTGCGACAGTTCTTAGGATTAGCTGGCTATTATAGGCGATTCATTAAAGAATTTTCTTTGATAGCTAAACCCTTGACTAAGCTTACTCAGAAGAATAAACCTTTCGTTTGGGGAAGTGATGAAGATGGAGCATTTCAGATATTGAAGCAAAAATTATGTAGTGCGCCAATCTTATCATTACCCGATGGGAGTGAAGATTTTGTAGTGTATTGTGATGCATCTATTAGAGGTTATGGAGCTGTTTTGATGCAGAGAGAGAAAGTGATAGCTTATGCTTCTAGGCAATTAAGGAAGAATGAGGAGAATTATGCTACTCATGATCTTGAGCTAGGAGCAGTGGTCTTTGCTATTAGGTTATGGAGACATTATCTGCATGGCACCAAGTGTACGGTATTCACCGATCACAAAAGCCTACAGTATATTCTCGATCAGAAGGAATTGAACATGAGGCAACGAAGATGGATAGAGTTGTTAAGTGATTATGATTGTGATATAAAATATCACCCAGGAAAAGCCAATGTTGTTGCTGATGCGTTGAGTAGGAAAGATAGAGAGCCTATCAGGGTGCGTTCTCTAGTCTTGACCGTGCACAATAATTTGCCTGAGCAAATTAGAAATGCGCAAATAGAAGCTTGTAAGAAGGAGAATTTTGTTAATGAAGGGTTCCGAGGAGAAGGAGATCCTTTAGAGGTTAGAGCTGATGGAGTGAAATGCTTACGAGGTCGTATGTGGATACCTAAGTTTGGAGGCTTAAGAGATTTGGTTATGTTAGAATCCCATAAATCTAAGTATTCCATTCATCCGGGATCTGATAAGATGTACCATGATTTGAAGAAGTTGTACTGGTGGCCGAATATGAAAGCTGACATAGCTATGTATGTTCTTCAATGCTTGACTTGTGCTAGAGTTAAAGCCGAACATCAAAAACCATCAGGACTACTTCAACAACCAAAGATTCCTGAATGGAAGTGGGAGCGAATTACGATGGACTTTATCACCAAGCTTCCTAGAACATCATCTGGAAACAATTCGATTTGGGTTATTGTCGATAGACTGACCAAATCAGCATACTTCATTCCGGTTAAGGAGCAGTTCTCACTGGAGAAGCTGACTCGAATATACCTTGATAATGTTGTATACAAGCATGGAGTGCCTGTATCGATCATTTCAGATCGAGATCCTAGATTCGCATCGAATTTTTGGAAATCTCTCCAAAGATCTTTGGGAACGAATCTCGATATGAGCACTGCTTATCACCCCCAGACTGATGGGCAGAGTGAAAGGACGATACAAACACTGGAAGATATGTTGAGAGCTTGTGTGTTAGACTTTGGTAAGAATTGGGATAAACATTTGTCGTTAGCAGAGTTTTCGTATAACAATAGTTACCATTCTAGTATTAAGGCTGCACCGTTTGAAGCTTTGTATGGTAGGAAGTGTAGATCTCCTGTATGTTGGAGTGAAGTTGGGGATACCCAGCTCACGGGACCGGAATTGATCCGGGAGACTACGGAGATGATAGTTCAGATTAAGAAGAGGTTGTTGACTGCCTGTAGTAGACAGAAAAGTTACGCGGATGTGCGGCGGAAGCCAATGGAGTTTGAAGTGGGTGACCGAGTAATGTTGAAGGTATCGCCATGGAAAGGCGTTATAAGATTTGGAAAGCGAGGAAAATTGAATCCCCGTTATATTGGACCCTTTAAGATTTTATCTAGAGTAGGTCCGGTGGCTTACAAACTAGAGTTACCCCCAGAACTTCATGGTGTTCACAACACATTCCATGTATCTAATCTGAAGAAATGTCTAGCAGTGAGTGATGAGAAAATTCCGTAAGGTAAGGTTCGAATAGATGGGAAGTTGCATTTTATCGAAGAGCCCGTAGAAGTTATGGACCGTGAGGTAAAGCAACTGAAACAAAGTCAGATACCTATTGTCAAGATCCGATGGAATTCAAAGCATGGACCGGAGTATACTTGGGAACGAGAGGATGAAATGTGGAAGAAATATCCGCACCTCTTCGATTTCAATAAGAAACGGACATCCAAATGAAATGGATCACGAGGACGTTGATCCCTTTTAGGAGGAAAAGTTGTGACAAATCTAACATTTTCAGGTAGTGAAATATTTTCTCGTATAATATTTTGAAACTTATTTTTGTGTTGGTTGACGAACTCACAATTTACGGATTTAAATTTGGGCTTACGTGCATAATTTGGCGTCTTTTACGACTAAACCGGAAACCTTAGGATTTCGTATTTATGTTTTTGAACTCCGTTTTTGATGAGACAATTTTTATTGGATTCGTTTTGTGACGGTGATTCATAATTTATAAAAACGTTTTTCGTAAAACGACCCGAGGGCACGCAAATCGAGAAAACTAGAATCGAGAAATACCCGTAAACTAGTGAGATGGGACAAAACACTTTGTCCCACCCCACTAGCAATATGGGACGGCCACACTTGACACCACAACACTAATGTGGCATCAAGTTAGCTAACTTATACAAGTGTAAGCTTATGCTTACACATTAAGCTAACTTTCCCCACTTTACCACAAAACTAGCAAGTTGTTTCATTATACCATCATTCTTACATGCAATCCACTCTAAAATCCTCTCAACTCTCCCTCTCTTGCCGTCCCAAATAAGCCAACAAACACCATCATTGATCTTTTCTAGCCATAAACCACATGTTTACTAGTCTTATTAAGGTGTTCTCTTGAAGCCTTGATCATTTGGTGGCCATATTAACAACTTTGGAGGTGATTTGCTTGTGTCCTAGGGCTGATTTTCCAACCTATGTTCTTGATATTTGATGGTCTTGGAGATACTTGTTGTGTTCATCAAGTTCTTGTCTTCCTAAAACAAGAAATCCACTTGGATTGGTAAAGAAGATCATCCTCTACATTTTTCTCTTATTATTTTGTAAAGAACAAATGTATTTTCTTTCATTTTTTATATGTATATGATGTATATATGATGATAAAAATGTTGTGTGGGGATCAAGTGTTGATAAATATGCTTAAAAATGATGATAACTATAAGAAATGAAGCTAAAATCTTGACTATTTAGTTGGCTGTATAAAAACAGTAGATAACTAAAAGATGAACTGATAAAATTGCATGGTTTGATCCATTTACAGTAAGTAGATGATGTTATACACATGTGAGAGTTGGCCATGCAATGGAATCAAAATAATGAGTGAGATATGATCAAAACAAGTTAGGTGGTGTAATCTGAATAAGCAGTTTTGTAGGGACTGTTAAGGAAACTTAGACTCAAAATGGGCAGTAGCTATAACTAAGTTATATGTAGCACATATTATGAAGAACTTGTCATCCAAAAATGAGATTCTAAGTCATTGTAGAACTCTAGATATGATAAAAATGGTGAAAATGAAGTTAAAAATCAGATTTTGGAAATAATGTTTATTATTATTATATAAGCACTCACATTATAATTTATAAAATGTAAAATATAAACCCACTAACTTATAGAACTTATTTATATAAATGTATAAAAGGTTAATTAAATGGGTAAATTAGATAAATGGTGGTAAAAATAATATTTATAAGTAATAAAAACTATAAACTTGATTTTTACGACTTTTTCGGCTATCGCCGTAAAATTAACGTTTTTCGCCAAATAAAACTTAGACGACCAAACCCGTCTAATGTAAAGTTTATAAAAGTTGTATACTGATGTATAAGTAACTAATACAAGTAAAAACCTATAAAACCCTAACTATAAGAATTACGGACAATTACGAGCTAAATAAACATATTAGACTAATAATTGGACTTAATAAGATAAATACTTGTAAAAAGAGCTTATTGGGCTTAACCCATTTGGGCCCAACATGAAAAATATATATACTGATCATATTGGTATAAAATGGGTAAAAACAAGTTAAAGAACTTATACAAGGCTTAATGGACTTAAAATGGATAAATAGTTAAAACTAGCTAACTAGTAAGACGTTATCAAGACGTAAATGCTAAAATGAGTAAACAAGAATGTATAAACCCACTTGATCATCATCATATGTACAAAATCATCATATGTATATTGTTATTTTGATAAAAGTCATTGGATCGAGTCTAAGACCGATTATTATTTATATAGGTTTCCGTGACCGAAGCACGCCCGTAGCCGATAATCCGCCTTTCATTAACAACGTGAGTTCATAGCCTCGCACTCTTTTAAATGTTTTTATAAAATGATTTGTAAACCCGCGAGGGGGATAACATGCTAGATTTTTATAAAAATAGAACACAAGTAGTCCCGATTGTATGCTAAATGATATGGACCCGAATGATGCTATGACCCTATATTCGAGACTAAAAGGATTATTAGTAGTTAGGTTATGTCACTTAAAGTCCCATTAGCATGAATTGTGAACTACCGGGTTTTGGTAGACGCTTATGCATTTGATAGTACTATTTGGGGACGATCACCCCAGTTCGCGCCTTGACGGTTGATCCCCGTCGTACCACATTGATTGGTAAGCGAATTTATGTATGAGAAGATTCCATAGCGTGATTTTTGTGACGACACGCTAACTTAGATGGGCAAATTGTTTGTCGGGTTCGCGGCCCGCTGTTTTCACAGTAAGGTAACAATGTCATGCGGCTAATAATAATCCTAATTAAGATACTATAATCTATTCAATCTATATAATCTAAATAAACGATATGATACGACGCTATTAACGATGAATATATTACCTATCATGGTAATATAGAGACTGCGGTCTCATGGACGGTTTCAGATGTATGCTTGATTTATATATTGCCTGACTAGCAATATGTGGACTTACTTCCAATATTATACTTGTGTTCTGATTTTAAATGATTGTAATTGATTGTTTTTATATAACGGTTTTCATTAAACTTTATGAATTCACTCGGCATTCGCTGATATGATTTTTGCATGTTTTCTATCTCAGGTGCTTGAAGGTAATCCGGATGGAGATCGACTCTGATGGCCCACACTTAATATTAAAAATGTTCATTCGATCTGTATTTTGTAAACTTAATGACCTGTATAATTTGGGACCTGTTGTACACTTTTGAAACTTTTTATCGAATGAATGTTTGTTAAACCTTGTACAACCATTTTTATGTGTTGTCTATGATTGGAGTTATTGTGCTATCCCATAACACTCTGAAAGACCCTTCCGCTGTACCGATACAAAAAATGAGAGTGTTACAGTTCGCTAGCTAGTTACAGCCCAATCGCTTTAGCATGCCTAACTATCTTTGGTCTAGGCAAAGCCTTAGTTAAAGGATCGGCTACGTTATCATCTATGTGAACTTTTATCAATTTGATTTTACGATCTTCAACTTGTTCTCGTACGTAATGATGTCTACGCATAAAGTGCCTGGCGCCTTTCATGACTACAGGGTCATTGGCAAATATTATTGCGGCAAAATTGTCACAATACATATCTATAGGTTCTTTAATTGAAGGCATCACTCCAAGATCTTCAAAAAACTTCCTAATCCAAACAAATTCCATTGCAGCTTCCAAAGCAACCATGTACTCAGATTGAGTATCATGCATTGTAATCATTGTCTGTTTCTTGCTCTTCCAGTCAACTGCTCCTCCATTGATAACAAAAACGTAACCCGTCTGAGACTTTGTATCATCTTTATCACATTGCCAGGACGCATCACAGAAACCTGTAACATTCAGTTATGTGTCTGGTTTCCCTCCAAATACCAAAAACATATCTTTCATACTCCTCAAATACTTTAGAATATGTTTGACAGCAGCCCAGTGGAGCTTCCCTGGATTCTGTTGGTATCTACTGACCAAATTCTGAGCAAACGCCACATCATGCATTGTGCATCTTACAACATACATCATAGATCCTACAGCCGAAGCATAAGGCACCTTCTACATGTATGCCTCCTCTTCAGGAGTTAATGCATCCATCTCATGACTCAGATTATGCTTAACTTCCATAGGTTGAAAACCTTTCTTAGAATTATACATGTTATACTTCTTCAATATCTTATCTATATAAGCATCTTGACTTAAACCAATTAACCGTCCGTTCCTATCCTGATAGATCTTAATTCCCAGAATGTATGCAGCTTCTCCTAAATCCTTCATAGAAAAAAATTTACCAAGATAATCCTTAACAGCTTTAAGTCTTGGAATGTTACTTCCCATGATTAATATGTCATCAACATATAGGACTAGGAATACTGCATCACTCTCACTAGCTTTGCGATATACACATGGCTCATCACGATTCTAAATAAATCAAAACTTTTTGATTTCTTCATCAAATCTTTTATTCCATTGACGTGATGCTTGCTTCAAACCATAAATGGACCTTTGAATTTTTCACACATGTCTTGCATTCTCAGGATCAACATACCCTTCTGGTTGCTGTATATAGATGTCTTCATCTAAGCGAGTGTTCAAGAAGGCAGTTTTAACATCCATTTGCCATATCTCATAGTCATAGTATGCTTCTATAGTTATGAGAATCCTAATAGCTCTTAAGTCTGCTGCAGGAGAAAATGTCTCCCCGTAGTCTACACCAAAAGTTTGAGTACAACCTTTAGCTACTAAACGAGCTTTATAGGATTGTACTTTTTCGTCCATGTTGGTTTTCTTCTTGTATATCCAGTTATGTCTCACTACTTTAGCATTCGGTGGTGGTTCTACAAGAATCCAAACATCATTTACTTTCATGGATTTCATTTCATCGACAATAGCAACCATCCACTTATCCTTCTTAGGATCAAGTATGGCGGATTTATAATTAGCGGGTTCACCAAGATCCCTAACTCATCATCATCCTCTATGTTAAGAGATATATTGCTAATTGTGTTTTTAATCCTTGCGAATCTACGCAGAGGATGTAAAACCCGCATGCTTTTACCATGAACAGTACACTTAGTAAACGTACGTACATTCTAAAACTTTCCTTTTATAGCATGAACACGTGTCACGATTAGTAATTTCAGAAGTTATGTACGTATTATTACACGATAAGTAGTAAGTACGTGATAGTACACGATAATTATTAAAAATACTAATTATAATCACGAACATGAAATCATGAACGTAAAAATCACGAACAGGTAACAACGTACTTAATTAATATTATACGATTAATATCGTTATGTACAAGTATTTAAATATAACACGAATATTTAATTATAACACGAAAACACAAGAATACGAGCACGTAATTTAAAACACGGGAAAACTCCGGGTTTTCCCTTGTGGGACCTATTAGCCGCAGCAGCAAAGAAGGAAACGGGCCAAGCCCACTTTGATTTTAGAAATAAACAAAAAGGAATAAACCTTTCCATTCATAGAGAATTTTCAAGAAATCAAAAACCCTACTCTTTTCTTTTTCCTCTCCTTGGTCGGCGGCAACCACAACACCAAGAGGTGTTTGATTTGATTTTTGCAAATCAAATTCAAGATCGTGTTCGTGTTATTGATCTTCAATCTTTTCACGCATTCGGTAATCCGTAAACCCTTTTGTTTTTATTCTTTTATTTAATTAATTGGCACATGAACATGAATTAAATAAAACAAGCATTAAAAACATGTCACGTGATCAAGGGGGTAAAAATTAAGGGTTTGTTTCGGGCTTGGTTGCTCGGCCGACACACAAACCGAGAGCCCAAGGCTCTCGACGTGTTTTTATCACGCCACCAACCGAGATCTATGATCTCGGTGGTGTTTGGTTCGGTCGACAGCAGGAACAAGGAACCCCGACATGCGTTGGGTCTCGGCAGCAAACAGCCCCACCACCGGCACACAGCCGGTGGCAGACTGGGTCAAGCAGGGGGAACATAGCAGGCAACAGGGGTAACCACCGGCATACAGCCGGTGGGAACACCACTGCTCGCAGCGGCTAGCCAAGAGACAAGACCACCGGCAGCAGCCGGTGGCAGCCTTAACAAAAGCAGTGGCAATCGGTCGAGCCGGTTTGCCACTGTTAAGGGGTGTTTGGTTCGGACCGGTTCAAGGGGTTCCGGGTCCGGTTCATGACATGTCTAAATTAAATGCATTGGTTCGGTTCATGACTAAAATATGTACAAGTATTTTATTTTTACAAGCATTTATTTTAACAAGTTATTAAATTAATTAAAACATGACATGTAATTAATTTGATTTATCATGGACTTAGGTTAATTATTATTTAGTAAATAATACATGTTTTAACCTAAGTATTTAATTATTTAATTTAGACTATAGTATTAATTAATTATTAAA
Organism: Glebionis coronaria; assembly: GCA_025667525.1. Lineage (NCBI taxonomy): Eukaryota > Viridiplantae > Streptophyta > Magnoliopsida > Asterales > Asteraceae > Glebionis > Glebionis coronaria. The sequence goes on from CM046874.1 coordinate 648,675,664, forward strand.
ACATGGAATATAATTAATTAATAATCATGACTTAGGTTGTAATTAATATAATATTAATACATGTTGTAACCTAAGTATTTTATACACCTTAATCTAACTAAATCATGCTTATATTTAATTAAATCATATAACCTATAGTTTATTTAATTAACATGTTATTATTAATAAACTATACTATAATCACATGAATTATGATATGTAATTAGTAAACTTAAGCTTATATTATTAGCTTGTTAAATCAGCTTAATTCTAAATATGAAAACTTTCTAATTAAGGAAACTTACTATTTTTGGAAACTTTCTATTTTTAGAAATTGATCTATTTTAAAAAGTTAATCTATTTTTGGAAACTTTCTATTTTGGAAACTTTCTATTTTAGGAAACCTGCTATTTTTAGAGAGTTACTTATTATTACACAACAAGTATAATAATACAAGAAATACAAGTAATAACTAATCAGAATATATAGAATACATGATAAACACAGCATAACGTTAAAATCAGTAAAACAAGGCATGAACATATAAAATAAGCTAAGACATGATAAAATTAGTTACGTACTCAATAGTAAGGATACTTATACATGTATACTATTTATGTAGCATTAGTGAGATCGAAGTAGGACTTCCTTTCGTTCGTCTTCTTCGTTCACTGGACATAAGGTACGGATTTCCCGTCCTTTTAGTATGGACACTATTTCCTTATTAGGATTCCCCGTTTGCAGCCAACTGTTTTCCCAGTATTTGTTCTATATGTTTGATACTTATGTTAGAATAAGAGCCTAAGCCATATACATGCATGACCAGTATCACCTAGTTATGGAGGTACCATAACTATAACACTAGAGGCACTAGTGTTGTGACTTCCCCACAACAAAGTGATTGCTCGTGGCGTCCCTTTTCAGCTTTGGCCAATATATTATATTATCATGTGGGGTGTATGGGTGCATCCTAGTAACATGTTTACCAGTAATATCAGAGTGAATGCGGTGTGTGCCTTGCATCCTTCACTAGGATTTGATCCCTCCAACCCAGACTATTTAATTAGAGGCAACCCCTCTAATTGCATGATAAGGTCTCCCCTCCAAGTATTCATGCACGGTGGAACCTCATGACCTTTATGGGCTATTTGGCTAATACAAACATATTTCCATAGAAACATAAGCCTTTTAAACTATAAAACCAGTTTTATGAACATGAATCCAGTTATCTTAGAACTTATGTTATTCTGATGCTATTAGTCTTATATTTTTATGCTATTCCATGTCATACTTGTATATCCGTGCACTGAGCGTTATGCTCAGCCGTTTTCCTTTCATGTTCCCAAACGGCAGGTACTCAAGGGCGCTTGTACACTTTAAGCGTACGTGCATATGGATTGGAAGCTATCTAGCATTCTCTACTTACGTATTTCATCATACATTTTGCTACTTATTTCTTTGGACATTGTTTAGTCCTTTTCTTTTACAGTACTTATGTTTGTGTGTGATGAGCTTATACTTAGGGTACCGATGTTTGTTTCTGGTATTCCTTTTCATGGTCATGTAATGTTTTAAGACATTTTCCTTGTATGCCTTGATGACACGCCATAATCATGCATGACATTCCATTTAACAAAATAGGGTGTTATAATTATGATATCAGAGCCAAGGCTTCGACCTGTAGGCTCTCAAAACAGAACCTGTGATTAGTGGGTAGTCACTATGGTCTTCCTAGAACTGACAGTCGGCTTTCATGCATTCATTGTTTTCATGCATTCATGCTATATGTCATTGTCGTAGGTTTATGACTAAGTAATGGTTGGTACAGGACAGGCCCTATTTAGTCGTATGTGCTTTTATCGAAACTTTTAACTTTAGGACCGACCCATTGGCGTCCCCTCGCCATGTCTTTTGTTTTGGGTGAACTGACCTTAGGCATTTACCCTCGCGCATATAAAAGTTTTCATAAACTACATCATGTATTCATGCATTGTTTTCTTACATAAAATTTTTCTCATGATTTATTGGCATAATTTTTTTTCATGTATATATTTTATGTTTTGATCAGTTTAATCATGTATTTTGTTATATACTGTCAGATGGTTCTCACACGCGAGCAGGAACAACTCAATGCAGCAGTCCAATCTGTGATGCAAGCTTTGATTCCTTAGCTGAGGTGCAAGTTGCCAACAATCAGCAACAACACCCAGTTCCTCCTCCTCCAGCAACATTGGTTCCATGGCTGGAGAGATTCAACAAGCAACGTCCTCGATCCTTCAAGAGAACTGACAGCCCCGGTGAAGCTAAAAGATGGTTGGCTCATATAGAGAAGATATTCGATGCAATGGGTTGTGACCCCATCTTCAAGTCGAGGTTGGAATGTTACAAGTTCGAAGGTGATGTACTGGGATGGTGGAAGGCAGTGAAGCAGTCTGAGGGAGGTGACAATTGGGTGGCTGGCTTGACTTAGGCTCAGTTCAGGGAGTTAGTAATGAGACAGTTCTTCCCCAAGGCTGAGCAAGACAAGTTGAAGAGGGAGTACCAAGAAATCAGGCAAAGAGCAGGGGAGAACAACAACGAGTTCATGCAGCGCTTTCTTCGTTTGGCTGGTTTTCTTGGCGCAACAGCAGGTACTGCCGAAGAGCAAGCATACCACTTCCGGTAGGCTCTTCGTACATCGGTTGCCAACAACTTGGTGAGTGCTACCTTCAACACGGTGGAACAAGTAGCCGATGCAGCACGTAAGCTGGAGATGCTGTAGGAAATAGAGGAATTCAGGGAAGCAGAGAGACCCGAGAAGAGGTATTTTGTTCGTCATTCAGTGGTGACCATTTCAAATTCATTCAGTACTATCCAATATTTATCTTTCACCTTAAACTTCATCTTTCAAGCAAAAGACTGGGGACCGGTCTCAACCGGCTACTCAACAATAGCCTACTCAGCCCAAGGGTATCCGTCAGAATCAAGACCGTTCTGCTACGGATAGGCGTGGCGGTAATGATAATTACCGAAACAATGCTGGAAAATCCAACAGCAGCAGGTCCCTAAACTTACTCATTTCTTATGTTACACGTTTTTTATTCATAATACTGACACATTAGCAATCTTCTACCAGGAATCATGGTAACGGGAGGGAGCAGGACTGAAGAGGTTCACAGCCTAACCGTCCAGCTATCACTAGTATAACATCTTACACTTTTCTGCATTGTCCTTTTGTACCTATAAATCATGTCTCATGTGTACTTTTACAAACAGGCTCCCAGCGAGCAAGAGCACCTGCTGGAGGGTATACTCACCCTCTCCGCACTACCTGCAACCATAGGCACCCAGGGCCATGTCGCCGCGACAGCGATGCTTGCTTCAAGTGTGTCCTTACTGGCCATCGCATGAAGGACTTCCGCAAGGGCGAGATGGAGGGCACATCTGGACATGCTGATTCCAAGCCACCTCCTACTAGTGGACGGGTGTACACGAGTTCTCGCGATCAGGCCAACAAGTATACAGGTACCATCACTGGAATCTTGTATATATGTATGGTCAAGCTGCATGTCTTTTATTTGACACGGGTGCTACTCACTCGGTCATTTCTACTGCTTATGCCAAGAATGTTAGGATTTCCCCTATGCCTTTAGAGAATGTATTAAACATTTCCACGCATTTAAGAGACTCTGTACGCATAACCCATGGGTACAAGAGACTTACCCTAGAGTTTGACGACAAGATTCGTCCTGTTGACGCACTTCTATTGGAAATGTGCGATTTTGACAAGATATTGGGCATGGACTAGCTATTCAAACATCATGCTACCATAGACTGCCATAAATATCGGGTCATCTTCGATGATGTAATTGCACCAGAGTACATTCACAACAGGTTCGTACCCGGAAGTTCTGTACAAATAATTTCGACCTTACAAGCACGTGTACTACTGTCACATGGTTGTGAGGGCTATCTTGCTACTGTTCATGATTTGGAGGCTGAATCTCCATCTATCCAGAATTAGCCAATCATGTCAGAATTCCTAGACGTGTTTCCAGAAGAACTTCTGGGCATACCACCTGCTCGTGAAGTGGAATTTAATATTGAGCTCGTCCCAGGAGCTGAGCCAATATCTAAGGCTCCTTATCGCATGGCTCCCATAGAGCTGAAGGAGTTAAAGGAACAACTACAGGAACTGTTAGAATGCGGTTTCATTCGACCTAGTGCTTCTCCATGGGGCGCACCTGTTCTGTTCGTAAAGAAGAAGGACGACATTATGCGTCTGTGCATAGATTATCGTGAGCTTAACAAGATCACCATCAGGAATAGATATTTGTTGCCACACATTGACGACTTGTTTGACCAACTTCAAGGGGACAAACATTTCTCTAAGATTGATCTGAGGTCGGGTTATCATCAGTTACGGGTTAAAGAGCAGGACATTGCCAAGACTGCTTTCCATACACGTTATGGGCACTACGAATTCATAGTCATGCCATTTGGCCTTACCAATGCTCCAACTATTTTCATGGATCTAATGAACCGTATCTTCCATGAGTTCCTGGACAAGTTCGTCATTGTCTTCATTGACGACATTCTTATTTTCTCTAAGTCAAAGGAGGAACACGAAGTCCATCTTCGTACTGTACTACAGATACTTCGCCAGAAGCAGCTGTATGCCAAATTTTCCAAGTGTGAGTTCTAGTTAGACAAGGTGGCGTTCCTAGGCCACATTGTATCAATACAAGGAATCACCATGGATCCAGCAAAGGCTGAGGCTATTACCAAGTGGCCAAGACCTACATCAACGACTGAAGTTCGCAGTTTCCTAGGCTTAGCTGGTTACTACTGTGGTTTCGTAGATAACTTTTCCCGTTTAGCACTGCTATTGACCAAACTGATGCGGAAACGGGAGAAATTCGTCTGGACTGAAGAAAGAGAGAAGAGCTTTGAAGACCTAAAGCAGAAGTTAGTATATGCCCCGATTCTTACTCTCCCATCTGGTATAGGTGGATTTCAAATATATAGTGATGCTTCAGGGAAGGGACTTGGTTGCGTTCTCATGAAACATGGGAAAGTGATTGCGTACGCTTCACGACAGCTTAAGACTTATGAGGAAAATTACCCTACGCATGACTTGGAACTTGCAGCAGTCTTGTTTGCATTGAAGATATGGAGGCACTACTTGTATGGAGAATCATGTGATATCTTCACAGACCACAAGAGCCTGAAGTACATATTCACTCAACGTGAACTCAATATAAGACAGAGAAGATGGTTAGAGTTGTTGAAGGATTATGACATTAATCTGCGGTATCATCTCAGCAAGGCAAATGTAGTGGCAGATGCACTTAGTAGAAAGTCCGATATGATAAACGGCATTAAAATTGAGGAGGAGATTATAAGAGACTTGGAGCGACTAGACATCGAGATCATGGTACGTGGACAGCACGATTACTGGGCTAATAATAGAGTGGAGCCTGAGTTACTCTCTATGATCAAGGAAGCTCAAAAGGATGATGGTGAAATTTGGGTGATCATTCAGAACTTGGATCAGCAGATGGAGTTTCGGTTAGATGATGTTGGTATCTTATGTCAGGGCACTAGACTTTGTGTCCCTGATGATCTTACACTCAGGGAAGCGTTATTAGCTGAAGCTCATTGCTCCCCATTCTCCATTCATCCTGGTTCGACCAAGATGTACCACGACATCAAGCAGTACTTTTGGTGGAGTGGTATGAAACAGGACGTTGCTACTTACGTCTCCAAATGTCTTACCTGCCAGCAGGTTAAGATCGAGCATCAGCGGTCTAGTGGTCTACTACAGCCGTTAGACATTCCAAAGTGGAAGTGGGACAAGATCACCATGGATTTTGTTACCGGTCTTCCGCAGACAAAGAGGAGGCATGATGCGATTTGGGTTATCGTTGATCGACTTACTAAGTCAGCTCATTTCTTACCAATCCGCAAGTATGATCCGGTCAGCAAACTCGCCGATACATACAAGAAGGAGATCATGAGAATTCATGGTGCTTCATCCAGTATCATCTCAGACAGAGATCCTCGGTTCATTTCGCGATTTTGGAGGAGTCTATAGAAAGCTTGAGGTACAAAACTTAAGCTTAGCAAGACTTTTCATCATCAAACAGACGGACAATCGGAGCAGACGATTCAGACATTGGAGGACATGCTTCGAGCATGTTCATTGGAGTAGACAGGAGACTGGGATGATTACATATGTTTAGTAGAGTTTACATACAACAACAGTTGGCACGCCAGCATTAAGTGTGCACCATTCGAGATGTTGTATGGCAGGAAGTGTCGCGCCCCAATCTGCTGGGATCAGGTTGGTGAGTGAACACTTGAAGGACCAGAGCTGATAGAGTTGACCAACGAGAAGGTCGTTGTAGCTAAGCAGAAATTGCAAGAAACTCGTACAAGCCAGAAGAGTTATGCCGGAAAGCATCGTAGGGACTTACATTTCAATGTAGGAGATCACGTCTTTCTTAAGGTATCACCGGCACGTGGTGTCAGACGTTTTGGAATCAAAGTGAAACTCAGTCCTCGATTCATCGGACCGTCTGATATCATCGAGCGAATCGGTGAAGTATCTTATCGCTTAGTGTTACCTCCGCAGCTTTCTCACGTTCTTGACATTTTCCATGCGTCCTTACTCAGAGGGTACAATTATCATCCCCTTCACATGGTTCAGTATCCACTGGAACAGATTCGTGAAGATCTTACCTTCATAGAGGAACCCTAACAAGTTCTTGACAGGCAAGAACGAGTCATGAGGAAGAAGACGATTCCATTCGTCAAAATCCTTTGGAGGGACCATACCGAGCGGGAAGCCAATTGAGAAACAGAGGATTCTATCCGGGCTTCTTACCCTCATTTCATATTTTGAATTCGGGTATCTTCCTCTGTGGGTTTGTTATTTGGTATATCTGGTGGTCTTGGTGGGTGGTGGTAAATGGTGGCTGCCATGGATGAGTTGGAGAGAGAAGGTTGTGTGTGTAAAGAGAAAGGAAAAATGTATTAAGTGAAAAATAGGAAAAACAAAATCAACAACCCCTCCTTGGAATCCTTGGAGAGGTATTTATAGTCACTCACGCTACATACTATACATCGTTTCCTAGTCTTGTAACACCCCATTTTGATAATGGAATGTCACTCGTAATTATTGCATGTCATCAAAGCATACAAGGATAAATGTCTAAAACATTACATGACCATAGGGATAACCGGAATCAAACATCGGTTCCCAAACATAAGCCCAAAACATAATAAATCAAAAGAAATGAATGAAAGACTAAATAAGCATAAGTATATAAAGGCAAAAAGGAAAAGAAGTCTATGGCAGCTTCCATCCTATGCACGTCCTCCAAATGCTCGAGTCCTAGGTACTTGCCGTTTTGGGAACATGAAAGGAAAAACGGCTGAGCATAACGCTCAGTGCACGGATATACAAGTATAGCATGAATAATATAAGCATAACAGCATGAAACAGCGGAAGAAACTAAGTCCTGGATAACCCGGTTAATTCTTGGTAAAACTGGTTTTTTAGTTTGAAAAGCCTTATGTTTATCTTGTAAAAACTGTTTATCATATTTTACCATTAGCCAATATAGGTCATGAAAATCCACCGTGCATGAATACTTGGAGGGGTGAACTCATCATGCAAATTAGAGGGGCTGCCTCTAATTTAATACACTGGTTTTGGGTAGGAGGGATCAACTCCTTGTGAAGGATGCAAGGCACACACCACATTCACCATGAAATCCTGACAAAAAACATGTAACTAGGATGCACCCATACGCCCTACATGATAAATATAATATAAATGGCCAAAAGCTAAAGGGACGCCACGAGCAATCACTCCGCCATGGTGAAGTCATAACATCAGTGCCTCTAATGTTATGGTTATGGTACCTCCATAACTAGGTGAAACTGGTCATGCATTTATATGGCTATAGGTATTCTAAATTAAACATAAGCAATTCAAACACATAACTTATACTACGGGAAAACATTTGGCTGCATACGGGGAATCCTAATAAGGAAAGAATGTCCATACTGAAAGGACGGGAATCCGTACCTTATGTCCAGTGAACGAAGAAGATGAACTGAGGAGAATCCTACTTCGGTATCACTAACGCTACATAAATAGAAAGTTTCCAAAAATAGAAAGTTTCCAAAAATAGAAAGTTTCCAAAAATAGAAAGTTTCCATAAATATATCAGCTGCCTTAATTAAATAAGTTTCCATAAATAGATTAGCTGCCTGAATTAAATAAGTTTCTAAAAATAGAAAGTTTCCATAAATAGATCAGCTTCCTTAATTAAATAAGTTTCCATAAATAGATTAGCTGCCTGAATTAAATAAGTTTCTAAAAATAGAAAGTTTACATAAATAGATTAGCTGTAACACTCTCATTTTTCGTATCGGTACAGCGGATGGGTCTTTCAGAGTGTTACGGGATAGCACAATAACTCCAATCATAGACAACACATAAAAATGGTTGTACAAGGTTTAGCAAACATTCATTCGATAAAAAGTTTCAAAAGCGTACAACAGGTCCCAAATTATACAGGTCATTAAGTTTACAAAACACAGATCGAATAAACATTTTTAATATTAAGTGTGGGCCATCAGAGTCGATCTCCATCCGGATTACCTTCAAGCACCTGAGATAGAAAACATGCAAAAATCATATCAGCGAATGCCGAGTGAATTCTTAGAGTTTAATGAAAACCGTTATATAAAAACAATCATTTACATACATTTAAAATCAGAACACAAGTATAATATCGGAAGTAAGTCCACATATTGCTAGTCAGGCAATATATAAATCAAGCATACATCTGAAACTGTCCATGAGACCGTAGTCTCTATATTACCATGATAGGTAATATATTCATCGTAATAGCGTCGTATCATATCGTTTATTTAGATTATATAGATTGAATAAATTATAGGATTATTATTAGCCGCATGACATTGTTACCTTACTGTGAAAACAGCGGGTCGCGAACCCGACAAACAATTTGCCCATCTAAGTTAGCGTGTCGTCACAAAAATCATGCTATGGAATCTTCTCATACATAAATTCGCTTACCAATCAATGTGGTACGACGGGGATCAACCGTCAAGGCGCAAACTGGGGTGATCGTCCCCAAATAGTACTATCAAATGCATAAGCGTCTACCAAAACCCGGTAGTTCACAATTCATGCTAATGGGACTTCAAGTGACATAACCTAACTACTAATAATCCTTTTAGTCTCGAATATAGGGTCATAGCATCATTCGGGTCCATATCATTTAGCATACAATCGGGACTACTTGTGTTCTACTTTTATAAAAATCTAGCATGTTATCTCCCTCGCGGGTTTACAAATCATTTTATAAAATATTTAAAAGAGTGCGAGGCTATGAACTCACGTTGTTAATGAAAGGCGGATTATCGGCTACGGGCGTGCTTCGGTCACGGAAACCTATATAAATAATAATCGGTCTTAGACTCGGTCCAATGACTTTTATCAAAATAACAATATACATATGATGATTTTCTACATATGATGATGATCAAGTGGGTTTATACATCCTTGTTTACTCATTTTAGCGTTTATGTCTTGATAACGTCTTACTAGTTAGCTAGTTTTAACTATTTATCCATTTTAAGTCCATTAAGTCTTGTATAAGTTCTTTAACTTGTTTTTATCCATTTTATACCTATATGATCAGTATATATACTTTTCATGTTGGGCCCAATGGGTTAAGCCCAATAAGCTCTTTTTATAAGTTTTTATCTTATTAAGTCCAATTATTAGTCTAATGTGTTTAGTTAGCTCGTAAATGTCCGTAATTCTTATAGTTCGGGTTTTATCGGTTTTTACTTGTCTTAGTTACTTATACATCAGTATATGACTTTTATAAACTTTACATTAGACGGGTTTGGTCGTCTAAGTTTTATATGGCGAAAAACGTTAATTTTACGGCGATAGCCGAAAAAGTCGTAAAAATCAAGTTTATAGTTTTTATTACTTATAAATATTATTTTACCACCATTTATATAATTTACCCATTTAATTAACCTTTTATACATTTATATAAATAAGTTTTATAAGTTAGTGGGTTTATATTTGTACATTTTATAAATTATAATGTGAGTGCTTATATAATAATAATAAACATTATTTCCAAAATCTGATTTTTAACTTCATATTCACCATTTTTAACATATCTAGAGTTCTACAATGACTTAGAAGCTCATTTTTGGATGACATGTTCTTCATAATATGTGCTACATATAACTTACTTATAGCTACTGCCCATTTTGAGTTTAAGTTGCCTTAACAGTCCCTACAAAACTGCTTATTCAGATTACACCACCTAACTTGTTTTGATCATATCTCACTCATTATTTTGATTCCATTGCATGGCCAACTCTCACATGTGTATAACATCATCTACTTACTGTAAATGGATCAAACCATGCAATTTTATCAGTTCATCTTTTATTTATCTACTGTTTTTATACAGCCAACTAAATAGTCAAGATTTTAGCTTCATTTCTTATAGTTATCATCATTTTTAAGCATATTTATCAACACTTGATCCCCACACAACATTTTTATCATCATATATACATCATATACATATACAAAATGAAAGAAAATACATTTGTTCTTTACAAAATAATAAGAGAAAAATGTAGAGGATGATCTTCTTTACCAATCCAAGTGGATTTCTTGTTTTAGGAAGACAAGAACTTGATGAACACAACAAGTATCTTCAAGACCATCAAATATCAAGAACATAGGTTGGAAAATCAGCCCTAGGACACAAGCAAATCACTTCCAAAGTTGTTAATATGGCCACCAAATGATCAAGGCTTCAAGAGAACACCTTAATAGGACTAGTAAACATGTGGTTTATGGCTAGAAAAGATCAGGAATGGTGTTTGTTGGCTTATTTGGACGGCACAAGGGTGAAGTTGAGAGAGTTTTTGGTGTTGAGTTGCATGTGAGAAATGGTGTAAATGAAACATGTTGCTAGTTTTGTGGTAAAGTGGTGAAGGTTAGCTTAATGTGTAAGCACATGCTTACACTTGTAGAAGTTAGCTAATACTTGATGCCACATATGTGTTGTGGTGTCAAGTTGCCGTCCCATATAAGCTAGTGGGTTGGGACAAAGTGTTTTGTCCCATCTCACTAGTTTACGGGTATTTCTCGATTCTAGTTTTCTCGATTTGCGTGCCCTCGGGGTCGTTTTACGAAAAACGTTTTTATAAATTATGAATCACCGTCACAAAACGAATCCAATAAAAATTTTCTCATCAAAAACGGAGTTCAAAAACGTAAATACGTAATCCTAAGGTTCCGGTTTAGTCGTAAAAGACGCCAAATTATGCACGTAAGCCCAAATTTAAATCCGTAAATTGTGAGTTCGTCAACCAACACAAAAATAAGTTTCAAAATATTATACGAGAAAATATTTCACTACTTGAAAATGTTAGATTGTCACAGCTTTTCCTCCTAAAAGGGATCAACATCCTCGTGATCCATTTCATTTGGATGTCCGTTTCTTATAGAAATCGAAGAGGTGCGGATATTTCTTCCACATTTCATCCTCTCGTTCCCAAGTATACTCCGGTCCATGCTTTGAATTCCATCGGATCTTGACAATAGGTATCCGACTTTGTTTCAGTTGCTTTACCTCACGGTCCATAACTTCTACGGGCTCTTCGATAAAATGCAACTTCCCATCTATTCGAACCTTACCTAACGGAATCTTCTCATCACTCACTTCTAGACATTTCTTCAGATTAGATACATGGAATGTGTTGTGAACACCATGAAGTTCTAGGGGTAATTCTAGTTTGTAAGCCACCGGACCTACTCTAGATAAAATCTTAAAGGGTCCAATATAACGGGGATTCAATTTTCCTCGTTTTCTAAATCTTATAACGCCTTTCCATGGCGATACTTTCAACATTACTCGGTCACCCACTTCAAACTCCATTGGCTTCCGCCGCACATCCGCGTAACTTTTCTGTCTACTACGGCCAGTCAACAACCTCTTCTTAATCTGAACTATCATCTCTGTAGTCTCCCGGATCAATTCCGGTCCCGTGAGCTGGGTATCCCCAACTTCACTCCAACATACAGGAGATCTACACTACCTACCATACAAAGCTTCAAACGGTGCAGCCTTAATACTAGAATGGTAACTATTGTTATACGAAAACTCTGCTAACGACAAATGTTTATCCCAATTCTTACCAAAGTCTAACACACAAGCTCTCAACATATCTTCTAGTGTTTGTATCGTCCTTTCACTCTGCCCATCAGTCTGGGGGTGATAAGCAGTGCTCATGTCGAGATTCGTTCCCAAAGATCTTTGGAGAGATTTCCAAAAATTCGATGCGAATCTAGGATCTCGATCTGAAATGATCGATACAGGCACTCCATGATTGCATACAACATTATCAAGGTATATTCGAGTCAGCTTCTCCAGTGAGAACTGCTCCTTAATCGGAATAAAGTGTGCTGATTTGGTCAGTCTATCGACAATAACCCAAATCGAATTGTTTCCAGATGATGTTCTAGGAAGCTTGGTGATAAAGTCCATCGTAATTCGCTCCCACTTCCATTCAGGAATCTTTGGTTGTTGAAGTAGTCCTGATGGTTTTTGATGTTCGGCTTTAACTCTAGCACAAGTCAAGCATTGTAGAACATACATAGCTATGTCAGCTTTCATATTCGGCCACCAATACAACTTCTTCAAACCATGGTACATCTTATCAGATCCCGGATGAATGGAATACTTAGATTTATGGGATTCTAACATAACCAAATTTCTTAAGCCTCCAAACTTAGGTATCCACATACGACCTCTTAAGCATTTCACTCCATCAGCTCTAACCTCTAAAGGATCTCCTTCTCCTCGGAACCCTTCATTAACAAAATTCTCCTTTTTACAAGCTTCTATTTGCGCATTTCTAATTTGCTTAGGCAAATTATTGTGCACGGTCAAGACTAGAGAACGCACCCTGATAGGCTCTCTATCTTTCCTACTCAACGCATCAGCAACAACATTGGCTTTTCCTGGGTGATATTTTATATCACAATCATAGTCACTTAACAACTCTATCCATCTTCGTTGCCTCATGTTCAATTCCTTCTGATCGAGAATATACTGTAGGCTTTTGTGATCGGTGAATACCGTACACTTGGTGCCATACAAATAATGTCTCCACAACCTAAGAGCAAAGACTACAGCTCCTAACTCAAGATCATGAGTAGTATAATTCTCCTCATTCTTCCTTAATTGCCTAGAAGCATAAGCTATCACTTTCTCTCTCTACATCAAAACAGCTCCATAACCTCTAAGAGATGCATCACAATACACTACAAAATCTTCACTCCCGTCGGGTAATGATAAGATTGGCGCACTACATAATTTTTGCTTCAATGTCTGAAATGCTCCATCTTCATCACTTCCCCAAACGAAGGGTTTATTCTTCTGAGTAAACTTAGTCAAGGGTTTAGCTATCAAAGAAAATTCTTTAATTAATCGCCTATAATAGCCAGCTAATCCTAAGAACTGTCGCACTTCCGTTGGCGTTGTCGGTGCAGACCAATTCTTAATAGCTTCAACCTTTGCAGGATCAACATGAATTCCATCTCTGTTAATCACATGACCAAGAAATTGCACAGAATCTAACCAGAAATCACACTTCGAAAACTTAGCATACAACCTTTCATCCTTCAACAACTTCAAAACAATCCTCAAATGTTCTCTATGTTCATCTTCATTCTTAGAATAGATTAGAATATCGTCAATAAACACAATCACAAATTTATCCAAGTAGGGCTTGCACACTCGATTCATTAAATCCATGAAAACCGCAGGTGCGTTAGTTAACCCAAATGGCATTACTTGAAATTCATAGTGTCCATAACGAGTTCTAAATGTAGTTATAGGAATATCTTCTTCACGGACGCGAAGTTGGTGATATCCTGACCGCAAATCTATCTTAGAATACACACTAGATCCTTGCAATTGATCAAACAAATCATCAATCCTAGGTAAAGGATATCGATTCTTAATTGTCAACTTATTCAGTTCCCTATAATCAATGCACATACGAAAAGATCCATCCTTCTTCTTAACGAACAAGACTGGAGCTCCCCAAGGCGACGAGCTCGGTCGAATAAAACCTTTATCAGACAACTCCTTAAGTTGCTCAGATAACTCCATTAATTCAGAAGGGGCTAATCGGTAAGGCGCACGTGCCACCGGTGCAGCACCAGGAATTAAATCGATTCGAAACTCTACTTGCCTTATCGGTGGAAGTCCGGGTAAATGTTTAGGAAATACCTCAGGAAATTCACAAATAATAGGTACATCTTCCAATCGTTTCTCCCTAGACTCATTCCCGGTCACTTGAGCTAAGAATAACTCACAACCGTTCCTGATGTACTTTTGGACTTTAATACATGAAACGATTTTCAAACGGGATTCACCTCGACTACCATCAATTACTAACGTCCTATTCCTAAGAGGAATCTTAACCTTCTTCTCTCCACATAAAATAGTAGTATTATTCAACGACAACCAATCCGTACCAATAATAATATCAAAACTACCTAATTCTATCAACATCAAATCAATCGGAAAGGAATGGTTCAAGAGATTTAGAGAGCATCCTTCTAATAGCTTATTAGTTTTCACTAATTTACCATCAGCCAATTCCACCTCGTAACTGGTACTTATCTCAACAGGTTCAATATCAATAAGGGCACTAAATTTAGTGGATACAAAGCTCCTATCGGCACCCGAATCAAATAAAGCAACAGCATAATGATTGTTGAGTAAAAACGTACCGGTAACGACATTCGGATCCTCTTTCTTCACCCCAATTGTTCCAAGTTGGTAGATACCACCCTGGGGGTTTCTTCCAGGTACAATCGCTTTCAACTTGGGGCATTCCGATTTCCTATGACCTTCTTCATTACAGTTGAAGCAAATGGTTCCCTTCTTACACCTTTCAACCTTGTGTCCAAGCTTTCTGTAATTTCGGCACTTCCAGCAGTCGCCAGGATGCCTCTTGTTGCCACACTTAGGACATCTATCATCATTGCGCGGTGTGTTGTTGGTAAGAGCATTTGCATTCCCCTTTCTCTTGTTCTGACGGCGATTGAAATTCTTCCTATTATCACCTCTATCTACACGCTCACCGTCTCCCTTTCTTTTCTCACCAACACGGGCTTCATCTTCCTTATCCTGAATTATCTGTCCAATGAGTTGGTAAGCCATTCGAACAGCATCATCAATGGTCAGTGGTTTCGATGATGTCATGTCCCCCCGGATATTCCTGGTCAACCCTTTCACATATTGCTCAATTCGGATCTCTTCGGGTTCAACCAATCGAGGACATAGCAAGGCCAACTCATGGAATCGATTCGTGTAACTATCAATGTCCACACCTTTCATTCTCAAATGAATCAACTCTTGTTCTAACCTAATGATCACACTACAAGGACAAAACTCCAAAGTCATCCACTTCTTAATTTCAGCCCAAGGAGTAGCATTAGCAGCATCAAGACCCATGAAAGCAATTCTCCCGTTCCACCAAGTCAACGCACGACCTTTAAGAGTAGCCATAGCAAAAGTCACCTTATCTTCCTCCTTACACTTACTAATCCTAAATACCGATTCAATCTTTTCAATCCATTGGCTTAGTCCTACAGCACCTTCAGTTCCATTAAAAGGTAGAGGTTCACACTTCATGAACGTCACATAAGTACAGCCACCAACTTCTGGTGCATTAGTTCCAAGTCCTCCTATATTTCCTCCAGCATTAGCATTCACATTCACATTAGTACCGCCAATTCCACTACCGCCAGCTCCACTACCGCCAGCTCCACTACCGCCAGCTCCACTACCGCCAGCTTCATTTCTAGCATTTGCCCTAAATTCAGTCATAGATGTGGTAACTTGCTCCGTAATAATCCTACGTACATCATCCTTAGTCACAGCCTTCTTGGGCGGCATAGTTCTATAATTTCACAATTTTCAAAGTATTAAGCATTCATCCAACAAAGGATTCATATAATATGGATTGAATTCATAATCAAGATACAAAATAAGGCACAATATGGAATTCAAGACAAGATACATATTTCATTCGATCTGAAACAAAAGTATTGTCTTAGTACATCCCATATCAAGGTTCTAACACTATATACACTCAAAATTTGTGCCAAGTCTATTACTAACAAGTCGGTTCAGTCAAAACTACAAACACAAAAGATATAAAGGTCACTACTAAATACAGACTGGTCTACTGAGAACCGCTAGATGGTCCATCATCCATCGTCTTCTGGATCTTCGTCGGACGATCACTAGACACATCTTCAGCTGGGCGCTTACGGATTACTCCTCTTTCAACCATATCAGCATAAAATCTACTATTCCAACCCACGGATATATTCAACTCCTTTTCGGCTTTCTCACGCATCGCACGAGCCACACTCAACTGAATCTCCATAGTATTCACCTTTTTCTTCATAGCAGCATACTCACCACTTTCCAATACCGATAACCTCCTAAAAGCCTCATTCAAACCACGTTCTACATCACTCAAATCCAAACTAAGCAATTCTCGCTCTTTCTCGCCAACCTTAGTCTTCGACTCCAAATAAGCAACCTGAGTCTGAACAACACCCAATCCAACCTCTGTCACACAACTCTTAACACGGGAAGCATCTATATCACGTCTCAAGGCCCATGGTGCAAGACCATCAATATGAGTAGCCTCTCGAGTACTAGACGACTCTCCTATCTCACGTCTACGAGTAGCAATACCATCGGTACCGTCAGGTGCATCATCATCCTCATCCTCCTCTGATTCAGAATCAGATTCAGACGATTCAGACATTTCATCCCTAGGTAACTCATCCTCAGAATCAGACAAACAAACTGGTGGGGGCAAAGGCTCGCCCTCTGGAACATCATACGGATAAATAAGCTCAGCTTCCTCATCGTCATCAACCTCAACATCTATACCTACATCCTCCTCGACATCCTCGTCGTCAATCTCATCATCTAAATTATCTAACCCAATCTCATCATCATTCTCAATATCAGCATTCTCAGTATCCACATTCTCATTACCCACATTCTCAATATCCACATTCTCAATCTCATTCTCTACTAAGTCAACCTGAGGGGCAATCTGATCTCCTAGTCCTAACTCGGGCTCGGGATCCTCAAATGGTTCCTCCTCATCATCTATATCATAATATACTAAGTCTAAATAAGGATCATCTTCTATATTAGGTTCGGGAATAGCATGGTTTTCTACAGGAATATTAGGGTCAGCCATGACAATCTGCATTTATATATATATCTCGTATTAGGATAAAATACTAGTTAAACAATTACATAATGAAATCACGATATATACATATATATAAATTATATTATATATATCAAAATATATATCTTATCAATAGGGCTTGTTGGTAGCGTCGGAGATCTCTGGCACTGTTATAGTCAAAAGATTTTTCAAATATTTTCTCAAATGTTCATTGTCAAAAGATTTTGAAAAGTTTTGTTCAAAACCTTGGTTTTTTAAAATCTTTTGTTCTCTACAACGAGAGCTCTGGTACCAAACTGTAACACTCTCATTTTTCGTATCGGTACAGCGGAAGGGTCTTTCAGAGTGTTACGGGATAGCACAATAACTCCAATCATAGACAACACATAAAAATGGTTGTACAAGGTTTAGCAAACATCCATTCGATAAAAAGTTTCAAAAGCGTACAACAGGTCCCAAATTATACAGGTCATTAAGTTTACAAAACACAGATCGAATGAACTTTTTTAATATTAAGTGTGGGCCATCAGAGTCGATCTCCATCCGGATTACCTTCAAGCACCTGAGATAGAAAACATGCAAAAATCATATCAGCGAATGCCGAGTGAATTCATAGAGTTTAATGAAAACCGTTATATAAAAACAATCATTTACATACATTTAAAATCAGAACACAAGTATAATATCGGAAGTAAGTCCACATATTGCTAGTCAGGCAATATATAAATCAAGCATACATCTGAAACCGTCCATGAGACCGTAGTCTCTATATTAACATGATAGGTAATATATTCATCGTAATAGCGTCGTATCATATCGTTTATTTAGATTATATAGATTGAATAGATTATAGGATTATTATTAGCCGCATGACATTGTTACCTTACTGTGAAAACAGCGGGCCGTGAACCCGACAAACAATTTGCCCATCTAAGTTAGCGTGTCGTCACAAAAATCACGTTATGGAATCTTCTCATACATAAATTCGCTTACTAATCAATGTGGTACGACGGGGATCAACCGTCAAGGCGCGAACTGGGGTGATCGTCCCCAAATAGTACTATCAAATGCATAAGCGTCTACCAAAAACCGGTTGTTCACAATTCATGCTAATGGGACTTCAAGTGACATAACCTAACTACTAATAATCCTTTTAGTCTCGAATATAGGGTCATAGCATCATTCGGGTCCATATCATTTAGCATACAATCGGGACTACTTGTGTTCTATTTTTATAAAAATCTAGCATGTTATCTCCCTCGCGGGTTTACAAATCATTTTATAAAACATTTAAAAGAGTGCGAGGCTATGAACTCACGTTGTTAATGAAAGGCGGATTATCGGCTACGGGCGTGCTTCGGTCACGGAAACCTATATAAATAATAATCGGTCTTAGACTCGGTCCAATGACTTTTATCAAAATAACAATATACATATGATTATTTTGTACATATGATGATGATCAAGTGGGTTTATACATCCCTGTTTACTCATTTTAGCGTTTATGTCTTGATAACGTCTTACTAGTTAGCTAGTTTTAACTATTTATCCATTTTAAGTCCATTAAGTCTTGTATAAGTTCTTTAACTTGTTTTTATCCATTTTATACCTATATGATCAGTATATATACTTTTCATGTTGGGCCCAATGGGTTAAGCCCAATAAGCTCTTTTTATAAGTTTTTATCTTATTAAGTCCAATTATTAGTCTAATGTGTTTAGTTAGCTCGTAAATGTCCGTAATTCTTATAGTTCGGGTTTTATCGGTTTTTACTTGTCTTAGTTACTTATACATCAGTATATGACTTTTATAAACTTTACATTAGACGGGTTTGGTCGTCTAAGTTTTATTTAGCGAAAAACGTTAATTTTACGGCGATAGCCGAAAAAGTCGTAAAAATCAAGTTTATAGTTTTTATTACTTATAAATATTATTTTACCACCATTTATATAATTTACCCATTTAATTAACCTTTTATACATTTATATAAATAAGTTTTATAAGTTAGTGGGTTTATATTTGTACATTTTCTAAATTATAATGTGAGTCCTTATATAATAATAATAAACATTATTTCCAAAATCTGATTTTTAAATTCATATTCACCATTTTTAACATATCTAGAGTTCTACAATGACTTAGAAGCTCATTTTTGGATGACATGTTCTTCATAATATGTGCTATATATAACTTAGTTATAGCTACTGCCCATTTTGAGTTTAAGTTGCCTTAACAGTCCCAACAAAACTGCTTATTCAGATTACACCACCTAACTTGTTTTGATCATATCTCACTCATTATTTTGATTCCATTGCATGGCCAACTCTCACATGTGTATAACATCATCTACTTACTATAAATTGATCAAACCATGCAATTTTATCAGTTCATCTTTTAGTTATCTACTGTGTTTATACAGCCAACTAAATAGTCAAGATTTTAGCTTCATTTCTTATAGTTATCATCATTTTTAAGCATATTTATCAACACTTGATCCCCACACAACATTTTTATCATAATATATACATCATATACATATACAAAATGAAAGAAAATACATTTGTTCTTTACAAAATAATAAGAGAAAAATGTATAGGATGATCTTCTTTACCAATCCAAGTGGATTTCTTGTTTTAGGAAGACAAGAACTTGATGAACACAACAAGTATCTCTAATACCATCAAATATCAAGAACATAGGTTGGAAAATCAGCCCTAGGACACAAGCAAATCACCTCCAAAGTTGTTAATATGGCCACCAAATGATCAAGGCTTCAAGAGAACACCTTAACAGGACTAGTAAACATGTGGTTTATGGCTAGAAAAGATCAAGAATGGTGTTTGTTGGCTTATTTGGACGGCACAAGGGTGAAGTTGAGAGAGTTTTTGGTGTTGAGTTGCATGTGAGAAATGGTGTAAATGAAACAAGTTGCTAGTTTTGTGGTAAAGTGGTAAAGGTTAGCTTAATGTGTAAGCACATGCTTACACTTGTAGAAGTTAGCTAATACTTGATGCCACATATGTGTTGTGGTGTCAAGTTGCCGTCCCATATAAGCTAGTGGGGTGGGACAAAGTGTTTTGTCCCATCTCACTAGTTTACGGGTATTTCTCGATTCTATTTTTCTCGATTTGCGTGCCCTCGGGTCGTTTTACGAAAAACGTTTTTATAAATTATGAATCACCGTCACAAAACGAATCTAATAAAAATTGTCTCATCAAAAACGGAGTTCAAAAACGTAAATACGTAATCCTAAGGTCTCCGGTTTAGTCGTAAAAGACGCCAAATTATGCACGTAAGCCCAAATTTAAATCCGTAAATTATGAGTTCGTCAACCAACACAAAAATAAGTTTCAAAATATTATACGAGAAAATATTTCACTACCTGAAAATGTTAGATTGTCACATTAGCTGCCTTATTTAAATAAGTTTCTAAAAATAGAACGTTTCCATAATTAGATATAAGCTGGTTAAATAAGCTAAGTATATAAGCCTAAGTGTTTTCATGATTATTTTCTAAGTCATAATGATATAATGTATAGTTTATTAATTATTTCATGTAATTAAAATAAACTATAGGTTAAAATATTTAATTAAAGTATATCATGTTTTTAATTAAATAAAGTTAAATACTTAGGTTAAAAGATGTATTATTATTTATTAATAATATAACCTAAGTCATGTTAATTAATTAATTATAACCATGGTTTTTAAATAATTAATTAATTATAAGTCTAAAAATATAAAATACTTAGGCTAATAATTTCATGATCTAATAATTAAATTATAACCTAAGTCATGTTATTAAATTAATCATGTCATACTTTTTAATTTAATTTGAACATATGATTATATAAAAAATAATCTTAACATAAACCGTGAACCGGATCTTGACTAGAAACCATAAACCGGACATGAAATCGACACCCTACCCCGAACAACTTCGGGGTTCCCCTTGTCTTGCTGCTGCCGTGGGACCCACACCACCCAACCGGGACCATATGGTCTCGGTGGTGGTCGAGTAGCCAAACCGAGACCCCCTTGGGGTTCGGTTTAGGCGCCGGCCAAAACAAACACCCCTAAAAACATCCCTTTTTGATTTACCCAAAAACCATTTTTATGTTAGATCTATGTTTTTAATTAGGTTTTTAAAACATCTTGTTCTTAATTAATTATTAGATCAAATCAAAAAGAAAAAGGGTAAAAAGAATATACCGAATGCGTGGATCTAAACGAGGATGAACAAACACGAACACTTGCACCAAAAACCAAGATCAAAACCAAATAAACACCCTCCTTTGTGTGTTTATGTGTGGCGGCCAAAAAGAAGAAGAAGAGGAGAAGGATAAAAACTTTTTAGGGTTTTTGGTGTTTTCTTGTAAAGTGAAAAATGACCAAAATCTTTCCTAATTCCTTGTTTTAGTAAAAATTGATGGGCTAAGCCCATCTTCCCTCCCTAATTTCGTGGTATGGGGCCCACATGGGGTAACCCATACATTTCCTGAGTCTAAATATTATAGTGTGTTCTCGTGTGTTCTCGCGTTCGTAATTTACGTGTTTTAATTAGTTATCGATCGTGACTTAATATATGTATTCGTGTTCGTAATAAATATATATACGTAATTAATATTAGCTCGTGATTTAATTACGTTCATGATTTCATGATCGCATGTTCGTGATTAATTATTGTTTAAATAATTATTACGTGTTCGTGCGTAATAAATACTTATCGTGTTCTAACACGTACGTAATACGTAAAATCCTAACACGTAAACGTAATCGTACTATAAAAGGAAAGTTTTAATCTAGTACGTATGATCTTAAGGGTACTATTGATGGTAAAAGCATGCGGGTTTTACAACTCTTCCCCCCTAAAAAGAATAATTCGGGGACGAATTATAGATAAGGTAAACTATAAAAGAAGAACATACCAAACCGAGAGGGTATGTAAGGTAAATGAACGTTAGGTGACTTGGCAGAAGGAACGTGGAACGTGACATGTCTTGAAAGGACATGGAACGTGACGTGACTGAAAGGACATATCTAATTGATAAGAGAAAAACGGATAAAAGTCCGAATGAACTTGTCCGTTTCCAAGTGGCTTCCCTCTTGGAACGGTTCTCTCACAGATCTTGACACAATTGATAAATCTTGGTCCTCCTGACCTTGACTTGAAATACGAAGTTCTTGGTTATCAACTTAAGGTAGGTCCCCTAAATTTGATCGAGGGAATACGAATTAACGTGCAAGGGTAACTGTAATGTTATGGTGCAAAACAATCCAACTTAACTGATAACTAACAACGATGTGCGAGACATATAGAAACGTAGTACGCGAAAAATTTTGAACGTGATACGTGAAAAATTTTGAACGTGCTACGTGGAGATATGGCGAGTGTAGTATGAGTAAACATATCGTGATCCATGATACGTGTAACATTTCTTGATCATGATATGAGGAACGTGGAATGAACATGACATGTGAAACATATCGTGAACATAGAATATAATGGTGATAACGCCAAACACTACAAGGTGAGACATAGAATATGACGAGAAACGTCTATCTGAGGACAGGGAGTTATACTAAACTTGGGTCTGGTCTCTCAAGTTCTTGCAAAACCTCCCAGAATGAGAAAATAACGTAAAATCGTAAGCCAAGATACCATCATGAATGTGAATGGTGTCATGAACGTGAGCGCGAAAGCAAGTCATGAAAGTAGAACAAGGACGTGAAGTAAATAAGGAGCACAATTATGAATATTTGTCTGACCTGATAATTGAGGAATTTCCAAGTGATCGGATGAGCCTTGGCTGGAACATGTACGATCAATCTGTTGGTTTTGAAATCCTTGCGGATGTAAGGCTTCTACAGACTTGATCAAACTGTTTGCAATAAACCGATATCATCATGCTTCTTCTGAATTTGCGTTAAACTGGTGACCAAAATCCGTGGAGATCTTGTCCCATTTCAATTCACAATTTCAGATGATGAAAACATCCCAGTCTGTTGGTGTCCTATCTTAACCTGTTGGTATGTCAGGTACTTAGATATGAATGTAATTGTATCTTGCTTTGTAGAACTTGATACATAGGAGTTTGCGAAACTCTGAGTCTCTGAATCTAGACTTCTCCTAGCGTAGGATTTCCTAGAATACCTAATGTAGTGTAGGGTTCTCTACTTTACGCATAAGATGAGTCATAGTAAGATTAACCATGCAAATCCATGTGATCCAGCGTGTCACTGTAATCAAACATAATTGATATTGGAAAAATTTCCAGGGTAAAATTTCTCTTGTCATAGAATTTGCAACATAGTGCAGATATGGTCTTCCTGTTCTTCTATAGGCTTAGAGGAAATCAGGTTATCCTCAATGAAAACGCTGATGAATTTGTTTAGGAGTTCATGGAAACCCAATTTATTAAGTCTATAATGTTGTTGGAGCATTGATGAGACTAATTCAAAATCATAAATCTAGCATGACCGAGTCGTGCACGAATAGCAGTCATGGACATGTCCTGCTCTTTCACCCGTCACTATTGGCAGCATGATCATGAGTCCGATCTTGTCAATACATAGAGGAGAATAACAGTCATGAATGGTGATTTGCTTAAATAGACGGTAGTCGACACATAATCTTATGGTACCGTCCTTCTCCTTGAAGGTTCTTCTGGAATATATGGGAACAATTTTGGAATAATCTGTTGGTTATGCGTAAAAGGACTTTAGTAGTCGTGTCTTACTGACCACTAGAAAATTTTAGCAATCATAGCTAACAAAGCACATGCTTGGGAAGCATATATAATTTGTACAGATTTTCCTGATGGAGAATCAAGCTGAATGTATTCAGGAGCCTGAACATTACTGCATATAGTTATGAATCGTAGCATGGTGTGTTGTTCATAGTCCATAATTAGGATAAAATTCAACTCGTGTATGTCTGAGGAAATGCGTTTGCAACTTGGATCTCATCATTAAGCTGAAGGAAAACCTTCGTATACATGGGAATACTAAAGGCGTCCTTCATGGTCATGAATATATGAAATATGGTGAAAGAAATGAAGTGACATCGGCAACGTGACAGTTCTCACTGATGTGCCGGTAATGGTATTGAAATTCTTGTGGCCTACTTAATACATGGCACAACAAAATGGATATACCCTTGGAGGGTACCCTGAATTTCTTAGACATGTTCCATAGTTGGACGTGAGTCATGTGTCTTGACTCGTGTCTTCGAACTATAAGCATGACATATGTCTTGACTGGTGTCTTGACATGTGACTTCAGGAAGTATACGTGAGACATGTGTCTTGACTGATGTCTTGACATGTGTCTCGAGACGTAAAACAATAGAACTACAATATTAGGTTATTATGCCAGACTTGGCGGATCGGTTGGACTACTGATCCTTTATATGTCTGATCACGTTAGTGGCCGGAGCCTCGGTTGCGATTTCTAGGATAGTTCTGTCATAGTAGTGGTTACTATCGTCCTGTCTGTCAGTTCCATGACGGTCATTCTCATGATCGTGATTCCTGTAACTATTCAGCTGAGTGGTCGGCTGGTACCGGTTTGCACTCATATGGCTGAAATGACAGCCGAATGACGTGTGACATGTAACTAAGAATTTGGGACAATGATTGATGGAAATCTTCTGATGGTGAAGCATCTTCTCGTCCAATTGCCTTGCTCTGACGCCTTTGTGTTCGTCTTGTAGGATCTCCAGGTTGTGAACAGCATCCGCATCTCGTAGCGTTTCCGAACGTCAGCAGCGTCAACCTTTAGTAACATCTCCAAGCTATGAGCGGCATCAGCAATCTTGTAAAATGTCAGCAAGTGAACATACGCCTGAGATGATTCAGAATCGACTAGCAAATACTCTTGAAGTATTGCAAGTGAAATACACGTGGATTTAGGTACGTGTAATACACATGGAATACAGTACATGGAGTACACATGGAATACACATGAAATGATCGGTATGGGGTCGATCATTTGTCACGATTTAAGGAAGGTATATCGTTTAAACGGTTAGGAAAACCAACATGATAACCTGGCAATGCCAGTATATACCTCATTCTGGTTGCATAGAGAAACGTTAAAGTGTGGTTACACAAAATTCAACGATGATTTGCCTGACAGCATGATTAATGAAAACCAACCATGACTATCATGAAAGCAGGATTCAATAAAATCCAACAATGCCTTGCATGAAAGCATAAATAACAAAATAGGCGTAAGACGTAATCAACATGAAGACGGAATTATCATGAAGAAACATGAACAATTCAACATGAAGGAGTGTATAACATAATCAGCATGAACTGAAGTTAACCATGACAGTATGAAAACATACTTGACATAAAAACATATTATCTTATGAGGGGACATGAAAAAAAAAATTTATGCCAATAAATCATGAGAAAAAATTTATGCATGAAAAACAATGCATGAATGCATAATGTAGTTTATAAAAACCTTTATATGTGCGAGGGGACGCCTATGGGTCGGTCCCAAAACAAAATACATGGCGAGGGGACGCCTATGGGTCGGTCCCAAAGTTAAAAGTTTCGATAAAAGTACATGCGACTAAATAGGGCTAGTCCTGTACCAACCATTACTTAGTCATAATCCCTGCAACAATGATACATGAAACATAAATAAATGAAACTCATCTGTCAAAACTTATCAGAAAAAAAATTTTATGTGACTAATTATGAACTACTGGGGTTCAGTCCATATAGCCACAGTTCACGAGGTACATTATGCATGAAACAATAACACATAACTAAATATGAATGGCGGTTGTCCATCCATATTAGTAAAACAATATCGATGAAAACAAGGTTAAAACCTCAAGGTGCTGAAAACATCATGGTTAAAGCAACAATGCGCTGAAAACATCAATACGTAGAATAACAAACGTTGGCTTAGGAAGCTCCTGGTGACTACCCACTAGTCACAGGTCAAGTTTTAGAGCCTACAGGTCGAAGCCTTGGCTCTGATACCATAATTGTTACACCCCATTTTGATAATGGAATGTCACTCGTAATTATGGCGTGTCATCAAAGCATACAAGGATAAATGTCTAAAACATTACATAATAAAGTAGAAGAAATGAATGAAAGACTAAATAAACTTAAGTATATGAAGGCAAAAAGGAAAAGAAGTCTATGGCAGCTTCCATCCTATGCACGTCCTCCAAATGCTCGAGTCCTGGGTACCTATCATTTTGGGAACATGAAAGGAAAAACGGATGAGCATAACGCTCATTGCACGGATATACAAGTATAACATGAATAATATAAGCATAACATCATGAAACAGCGGAAGAAACTAAGTCCTGGATAACCCGGTTAAGTCTTGGTAAAACTGGTTTTATAGTTTGAAAAGCCTTATGTTTATCTTGTAAAAATTGTTTATCATATTTTACCATTAGCCAATATAGGTCATGAAAATCCACCGTGCATGAATACTTGGAGGGGTGACCTCATCATGCAAATTAGAGGGGCTGTCTCTAATTTAATACACTGGTTTTGGGTAGGAGGGATTAGCTCCTTGTGAAGGATGCAAGGCACACACCACATTCACCATGAAATCCTGACTGAAAACATGTAACTAGGATGCACCCATACGCCCCACATGATAAATATAATATAAATGGCCAAAAGCTGAAGGGACGCCACGAGCAATCACTCCGCCGTGGTGAAGTCATAACATCAGTGCCTCTAATGTTACGGTTATGGTACCTCCATAACTAAGTGAAACTGGTCATGCATGTATATGGCTATAGGTATTCTAAATTAAACATAAGCAATTCAAACACATAACTTATACTACGGGAAAACATTTGGCTGCATATGGGGAATCCTTAAAAGGAAAGAATGTCCATACTGAAAGGACGAGAATCCGTACCTTATGTCCAGTGAACGAAAAAGATGAACTGAGGAGAATCCTACTTCGGTATCACTAACGCTACATAAATACATACGTGTATAAGTATCTGCTCACTAAATACGTAACTGGTTTTATGTCATGTCTTAGTTTATTTTATAAGTCCATATCATGTTTTACTGTTTAAAGTCTTAAACTGTGTTTATCTTATATATTGTCTATTCTGATTAAGTATTTCTGGTATTTCATGTATTATTATACTTACTGTGTAATAATAAGTAACTTTCCAAAAATACCAGGTTTCCTAAAATAGAAAGTTTCCAAAAATAGAAAGTTTCCAAAAATAGAAAGTTTCCAAAAATAGAAAGTTTCCATAAAATAGAAAGTTTCCAAAAATAGAAAGTTTCCATAAATAGATCAGCTGCCTTAATTAAATAAGTTTCCATAAATAGATTAGTTACCTGATTTAAATAAGTTTCTAAAAATAGAAAGTTTCCATAAATAGATCAGATGCCTTAACTAAATAAGTTTCCATAAATAGATTAGCTGCCTGAATTAAATAAGTTTCTAAAAATAGAAAGTTTCCATAAACAGATTAGCTGCCTTATTTAGATAAGTTTCTAAAAATAGAACGTTTCCATAATTAGATATAAGCTGGTTAAATAAGCTAAGTATATAAGCCTAAGTGTTTTCATGATTATTTTCTAAGTCATAATGATATAATGTATAGTTTATTAATTATTTCATGTAATTAAAATAAACTATAGGTTAAAATATTTAATTAAAGTATATCATGTTTTTAATTAAATAAAGTTAAATACTTAGGTTAAAACATGTATTATTATTTATTAATAATATAACCTAAGTCATGTTAATTAATTAATTATAACCATGGGTTTTAAATAATTAATTAATTATAAGTCTAAAAATATAAAATACTTAGGTTAATAATTTCATGATCTAATAATTAAATTATAACCTAAGTCATGTTATTAAATTAATTATGTCATACTTATTAATTTAATTTTAACATATGATTATATAAAAAAAATCTTATCATAAACCGTGAACCGGATCTTGACTAGAAACCATGAACCGGACATGAAATCGACACCCTACCTCGAACCACTTCGGGGTTCCCCTTGTCTTGCTGCTGCCGTGGTACCCACACCACCCAACCGGGACCATATGGTCTCGGTGGTGGTCGAGTAGCCAAACTGAGACCCCTTGGGGTTCGGTTTAGGCGTCGGCCAAAACAAACACCCCTAAAAACATCCCTTTTTGATTTACCCAAAAACCATTTTCGTGTTAGATCTATGTTTTTAATTAGGTTTTTAAAAGATCTTGTTCTTAATTAATTATTAGATCAAATCAAAAAGAAAAAGGGTAAAAAGAATATACCAAATGCGTGGATCTAAACGAGGATGAACAAACACGAACACTTGCACAAAAAACCAAGATCAAAATCAAATAAACACCCTCCTTGGTGTGTTTATGTGTGGCGGCCAAAAAGAAGAAGAAGAGGAGAAGTAGAAAAACTTTTTAGGGTTTTTGGTGTTTTCTTGTAAAGTGAAAAATGACCATAATCTTTCCTAATTCCTTGTTTTAGTAAAAATTGATTGGCTAAGCCCATCTTCCCTCCCTAATTTCATGGTATGGTACCCACATGGGGTAACCCATACATTTCCTGAGTCTAAATATTATAGTGTGTTCTCGTGTTCGTAATTTACGTGTTTTAATTAGTTATCGATCGTGACTTAATATATTTATTCGTGTTCGTAATAAATATATATGCGTAATTAATATTAGCTCGTGATTTAATTACGTTCATGATTTCATGATCGCATGTTCGTGATTAATTATTGTTTAAATAATTATTACGTGTTCGTGCGTAATAAATACTTATCGTGTTCTAACACGTACGTAATACGTAAAATCCTAACACGTAAACGTAATCGTAATATAAAAGGAAGTTTTAATCTAGTACGTACGATCTTAAGGGTACTATTCATGGTAAAAGCATGCGGGTTTTACAAGTCTAGTCCTTGCATGAGTGACTATGATAACTAATGGGAATTCTTAAATGTTGAAGTTCCAACAATCTTCCCCCATGGGACGACGTGTAGAATTCCTTACGATATTTTTCCTAACAAGTACATAATGATTAAGAACAAAAGCTTTCATGAAGCGTCCAATGCTGATGATGTCTTCTGAGGCCTTTGACTTCAATTCTTCACTTCAAAACGACTCATCTTTGTAGTAACTTGTAGTAGAAATACTGTAATGGCACGAGCTAAGTAACTCATATACTTGTGGTTAAAGAGAAGCTTCTGAATTAACTTCCCCCTAATTCATGCCACATAATCTTGATGTAGAAGCTTTTAATAGCTTCCCCCTAAACCGACAATCCTCGTAAGCAATTTTAAATCTTTCAATAAAGCTTAGAATGATTAAGCGCACAGCGGAATTTAACAAGCAAACCCCATCATATGAAATGATAATGTTTCTATGAGTGATTGAAAGTTTGGGGCACACCAAGTAAATCAACAACGTCTTTTCTAACGCTTGAATAATTCTTTTGAATTTTTCTTCCCCCTGAGAGTTCAAGTTATGCATACTAGAAAGAATCAAGACATTTCTTCCCCCACGTAAGTGAAGAAAGGAAACCAACCCCATGTATGAAGCTCAAATACTGTAGTGGACACTTTATCCCATTCATGAAGTTGACATCGTAACACTAGAGTCAGTTAAGTCCCAGAAATGCACATATCTTCTTCCGGAGATGCACCAGCGTCAATTAAGTCCCGAAAGTGCATATCTCTCCATATAGGATAATGATGATGAATAATTGCAACATCAAAACAATTAAACATCGAACAACTGTGTAAGTGTACCGTTTAGAGACTGATAACGCCACGAGTTAAAAATTTGAATTTCTCTACGGTTATGACAAATGTCTTCCCGAATGTCTTCAAATCAAAAGAATGTATGAATTTCATCACGTGTACTCGTTGTGCGTTCAATATGTCTTCTTCTTCCCCCTTGAGTGTTTTGAAACTTTGGAACCGACAACAAATCGTACGCACATGTACCTGAAAATCTCGTGATAATAAGAAATAAGATTAATTATATTTGGCGAAAATCAGTTGTTGATCAAAATTCTCTATTCATAAACTCTCCATGGCTATCTTTACCAACCCCCTTCTAGGAAATTTGAAGTGACCACTGATGGAATGAGCCAGATATACCAAACGTAAAACTGAATAAGAGTTCCTCGACCTTGTGACTTAAGCTTGCACAATTGTTGAATGAAGAACGGTGGAGAAATCTCCAAGTACCCAATACATTACTGAAGAAGTATGTAAGCATGACACCTTTTGAAATTATCCACATCGACTAAGCGTGTGACACTGAGTACAACAATGTATCTCCTTTAGGTGATAGTTATCCAAGTCATCAACCAACCACCCCGAACCCAGAAACTAGATAAACAAGTCTTCATTCTAAGATTAAACACGAACAAGTTGTCTTTCAAAGATAAAATAAGTGCACGCCTTCGAAAAATTCGTCTTCAACTTCAAATAAGAATACCCGATCAAACATCCGTAGCCACTAAAAATATAGCCATTTTCCTTGGTCTCGTCAAAATAA
Organism: Glebionis coronaria; assembly: GCA_025667525.1. NCBI lineage: Eukaryota > Viridiplantae > Streptophyta > Magnoliopsida > Asterales > Asteraceae > Glebionis > Glebionis coronaria. The sequence continues at coordinate 648,706,555 of CM046874.1, forward strand.
ATCCCGTCACTTTGGCTCGTCTTTTTGTCTCGTCATTTTGTCTCGTCTTTTTTTATCGGCACTTTGTCTCGTCACTTTTGTCCCGATAATATCCAATTATATCCAACATGACTTATAATAACAAAAATTGCCTAAACTTAATCTTTTAGCACAAAGTTTATAAAAAACATTTGTACAAAAGTAAGTAATATGCTCAAAAATTTTGTTATCATATTTCCTAAACCATCATCACACGTATTCAACATGTAGTGTCATGTGAGTGTGAAACGTGTGACACACAACCATAGCCCACCAAACCCGTGTGAACAACATATGGCCCAATAACTTACAATACCTGACAAATAATTTAGGATATATAAGACCAAACCCTAAACTTACTCACATATTCAACCCTAATCACACTTAGTATACTTCGCCCCCATCTCCTTCAAACAAACGCAGCAACCATCTAACTTCTCATCTAGAACTCACAGCCATCAAAATAACAAATCCAACAAAATCACTAACTGACTTTCAATATCATCTATCTCATCTAATCTCAATATAGATATAACTCCGATTCATTTCGAATGGAACACAAATCATTCAATTTATGTGATCTTTGACGGGAGGGACCTGGCTTCAAGATCAATTCAAATTGATCTCAGGTAGGTCCAGATTAGCATACCATGTTGGTTTATGTTTGATTTGTATTTAAACGAATCTAAGAGGAACAATAACAAAGTTGTTAATTGTTTTCTCTAAGATTCAAATATAAACGAGATGCGTTGTGTGAGACCCCCAAAATCTGACATGAAACAACTAGGCAACGAGGGGGTAACACGTCATAGTACAAAAAACAATGAATTACAGTTCATATAAAGTTGACGAAATAAATACTTGTACATTACATCATAAAAGGTCATAATTTTTAAACATAGGTCCCAGAGTTTTAGAAGCGAAAAATTATATTATTTCATCTCGATTTATAACATAAAGTTGCCCAAAAGATAGAATAAACTACTGATAGTTTTTACTAAAAAAAGTCTTATAAAAGCATCACAAAAATCTCCAAGCTGCGATAATATCCTGCGGGCTCCCATCCAAGCAAAGCTAAGTAATAATACCTGAGATTAAACATGTAAAATCGTCAACACAAAGTTGAGTGAAATTCATAAGTTTAGCAGTAAAGGTGTGGAACACAAGCATTCATTTGTAAAACAAGTAGTATGGAGTTTGGTTCGTCAACCATAGTCCAAAGTCATTATTATTGTTGTTCAGTTCATGAACCGAAGCTTAACTCAGTGTAAGTTCCTCTAGGGAGTATTCAGCCTAAATAATCAAGTAATAAACAAACATCAGTGCGTCAAGGTACTTGAGATGGGGATAGTCAATCCCGATGGATCCACCCACAACATTCGCGCTTAGTACTCGAAATTAACGGTTCATGATCAGGAGAGGAAACTTAAGGCTAGACTAAAAGCAATAATAATATTGAAAACCTGAAATCATACATGTTTTGGATATCATACAAGTTCTGGATAGCATACAGTTTTTAAATGGTTGTGTTCCACCATGTAAAATCTCACCCTGTGTTTAGAAACCATGTACAAGTAAAAAGGGGCTATGAACTCACGTTAGCCACATGGTAAGTTAATCACGGTACTCAGCAGTTTAGTAGAAACAATGGTAGTGAGACGATCACTGACGATATGCATGCCCTGGGAAACACGAAAATCGCAACCTATCAAAATAAGGCGCGTATTAAGACTCGACCTCAATATCGATATATATACCAAATATAATATGACTCAAAAGTTTTCAAAGTAATCATGTTTCAAAACCATTGACACGAACCAAATGAATCCATTTATCCAACGTTACTCGTTTAAACACTTATACACTTGAAGTCGACCCGTCATAAGACGCCAAGTCAACGCAAGTCAAACTATCCTTAACCTTATTCGGACCAGTAGCTAAGTCATTTATATAATGAATAATCACTTGAGTAAGTCACCATGTCCGATGGTGAATACTCAAACTCACGCAACACAAGCATTGAACTATGTGTCCAAAATTAAAATCAGCAAGTACACCCCGAATGTACACACCGATCTACCCTATCTAGACTTGTCCAGTTTAGATGAAAATTGGTGTCAAGGTCACTTATAACCTGTATAAGACCTCACCAAAATTTGAGCCAATGTTAACACTTTAAAACCCATCAGCTCGACACTTTACTCGACTCCAAATTTGGGACAGATTTGTATACTTATTTTATAAAACCATTTGGACAACTTTAAAAGTACTAACTCGACAATCCGTCTTTTGAAACCACTACTAGACTCATCAAACTAAGTTTGTAAACTTTGAACACCAGTAGTTAAATTTATCTAACCAAGCCTAAAGTCCCCGAGAGTCGGCCCAAAATCAGCCACAATTTCGGATTGTGCCGACTTGCGTCTTCCGGTACACGAATACTAAAACTAGCATAACTTTTGACTCGTAATAACTTAGAAGCTCTATCTTATACCAAAACGAGCGTCTTGGAAAACTCTACAACAGTATCAAATAAGCTTAGCCTTTCTCAGAATATAAACCCTCGGAAAATCTTTTTATGACCTGCTGTCCCAAAATATACTTTTAGAAATCATGTCAAATCAATTTTCCCACCAAATATAATCATTCCCATATCTCTAGTATCACTCTACTATCATACCCATTAACCAAACACTCCTAAAAACACTTGTATGAAAAATCTAACAAAGATCAAAGATTAAAAATAAGACTTTTTATGATCAAAACAAGATAATCTTACCAAAAACAATACATGCAAGATAATTTAAACATAATCCAACCATAAATCACAAAGTTATAAAAACCTTGATGCATGTGGAAGATTTTTACATGTTTAGATTCACCATAAAATTCTAAGAAGGGGTCTAGATTTTGTTTTGAATTAATCAAAGTAGAAATCAAATTTTGGGAGGTGTTTGTGGTGGTGAAGTCACGGCAAGGGGAGGGTAGGAGAGAAGAGTTGGTGTTTGATTTTTATAAAATAGTTATGTGTGTGAGAAAATGGAAGAAAAATAGGTTTATATATGGTGGTTTAAGTGGAGGGACCAATGTTGCTAAGTTTGAAACTTGTGGACTTAAAAACAATTAATAGTTTTAAAGGGTAAAAAATGGTTATTGGTAAATATTGAAAATATTTACGGGGCTCGGGTTTCGAAAAAATACTTTTCAAAAGTTACAATGCATCGTAAAAATGATTATATGATTTTCCGACACGACTTAATACGTAATTAAAACGAAATCGTCGAAAATATTAATTATCGAAACAATCGATAATAAAGCGTTAAATTTTGGGCATCCGTCGATATCGTGATCACTAGGAATTCTCGTTGTACATTGATTTTAAATAAACTCGTTGTAAAACGCACGCGGGTGATTTTAAATCAAAAACTTTGATTTAAGTTAAATATGGAAAAATAATAAGAATTTTATAACTCTAGATAAAATATTGTCAATGAACAGAAAATATTTAAAAAGTATAATTTATTTTAAAATTTAAGAATCTCAGGATTTACATATAACAATACAAGAAAAAGTAATACATTGGAAAATTCATGAAGCACGAATAAAAAGAATAAAATAATGCTGTGAAAGTACGGGTTCTCACAGTCTTCCCCCCTAAAGGAACTCTGGTCCCCAGAGTTCTCCTGAGAATAGTAGAAGATGCAAACAAGAGGAGGTACAAAGTGTAGAACAAAATTCATTACTTCCCAGGTAATTTCTGCACCACGACGATTCTTAATGTTTAGAATTCACTATGCTTTAGTTTTCTTAACTCCTTTACGAATAACTTTTTCGAACACGGACTAGAATAATGACTTTTCAGTACGGAGAAATATTCAAAAGATAGAATGAATGAAAGAATCGCTTAAACGGACAAAGTGCGATAAGATGAACCAAGATTGTAAATCAACAAGGGGTTGCAAATCGTGAAACTGTAAAACGTGACAATCTTAAAATGTAAGAATCTAGTCACAAGTGAAATAGAAGGGAAATATGAATAACATATGATCATTTAAAATACAAGCTATCACAATCAGTTGTCTAGGAGTTTGGTATTACTTTAAAACTCAGTTTAAATATTTTCTTGATTAAAAGAAAATTTTACAAGATGTAGTGATTTAAAATCAAACTATTTATATTTGGTGATTAAGTTGTTGCTATATCTTTTTCTTGATCAGGACTTCAGAGTAAAAGTAACTCAGTTCAGAAAGTTATTTTGATCAACTTAAGAGCTTTTTCGGGGTGTCTACATGAAATTATCGTTAAAACTCAGGTTTATCATTACCATTAGAGAAAATTCAGATTTTCCAAGTTATTTAGAAACATTATTTAGAAATTATAATTAAATTTAATAATTTCACTAGGTTGACAGTAAGTACGATATAATCAAATACTTTAAAAGATACAGCTTGATATCCTTTTTTAATACTAGTTATAAATTTACCAAAGAGGATGTATAGATCCTGTACTTAACTTGAAACAGTTATTTTTGTAATTTAAACATTTGATAAAATGTAATAAAAACGTTCTTAAAAATTAATAATAATTTTTAGAAATTCAAGAAAGTGTTTAAGGTATCAAATGATAAACACGTAACATTTCTGGTTTCAAAAGGTGACAAGACAACAACGAATATGTATCATATAAAGGTCAACAATCTGTATGCGAGCAATAACACAAGGGAACAAAACAAAAATCGTATCAATTCTTAACAAACGTGGTCGAATAGATGCATCGATGATAAGGACAATAAGAAACAAAGGATTTAGCAAGTCATCGCTTCTTGAGTGCAGTGGTGACACCAATAACGGCTTATTAAGTTCTCAGTGGTCGACATACGATCGAAAGAGAAAAGCCACACAGCGAATTTTTGAATCAAAGAAAATTCTTAAGAAGTCACTTGAGAGTAAATTTAGTAAGATGAAAAACTTTAGCAATGAGAGGCGAAATCAATTACGTGGTTCACACAATGAATTTCAAGACGATAATGTCTAACACACATCATGACAATTACACGAAATCATCGTTCACGTCGAGTCATAAATCATTAATCGTGTCCAGAGACGTTTCGTAGGTCTACCAAGATAGATAAAGAAGATCGATTGATGTAGAAGCATAACAACGTTTGAAACTTTCAAGTCTGGTATCATGGTAAGAATTTAGGCAAGCAGTAACAAGAATGGTATCATGAAGGAAAATGAGGTAACAAGTATAACAAAGGTTGTTGAGTAAGGAAATATGTGTTTGAGGCATGTACTTTGTTTAAGAAAAGATAAGGGTTCATATGTGTATGTCGTGAATTGTTGCTACTCGCATAAGATGTAAAAGTTTTCAAAACTTTTATTTTATCTAACTTTTTAAGGAACATAATTAAAAAGTTGATTGTTGGTCAAGTATTTAGGGCGACTACTATTTGGCCTTGCATGGCTCCTTCTAAATTAGGCATAGGTGATCAGGCCATGCATAATTTAGGACTAGCAATGTGATGCTCAGCTTCGTCAAACCAGTATTACATGTCATATTATTTAAAATATGCATATAATGCATTTGTAAAAACAGAAATCAAAATAGTTTATGAAACTATTCGTCAATAGGTTACTGGCTAGATATTTAATTCAACAATTGAAATGTTACAAGATTCTTTACAAGACCCAAGGTTAGAACAATTTGTGAGAATACATTGTAAAATTAATATAAACTAATTTTATAAGATAGCATTCATTTATTTAAGAAAGCCCAAATGAAACCTTTTGTAAAATGATTCGCAAACAAGACCAGTTTGAGTTTATATGATAACATGGCAATAGTTTATAAAGTGGGAAATAAGGAGTAGTTCAAGACAGTCAACGAAATGGTTACACGGTGATAAGGTTTCAAGAGGTTTAGCCGAAATCGTCAAGAAACACGTGTCAATATGGTAATGAATGATTACGAAAGCAAGAACTACTTCAACCTCGGTCCAATTCAGTGGTACGATAGAAGCAGAGAAAGAAAATAGAATGACAAATAATTCATAGATAAGATAAAGGAATAAGGAATCCGTATGTGTTCACATCGTAATTTATTTGACAAAAATACACTTTTAAGAAAGTAGAACATCAGTTTGTCAAATCACTTGGTTCCTAAAAGTTCAAGATTTATGTACGACCGAGCTCAAGTTACTATTTGTAAACGTTTTCAAACACAGTCAATGCTTCATGGTTGCAAAATACCATTAGTTAAAATTTTACGAGCTCGAACGAACTCAAAAATGCTTCAAACCATGTTTTTAACTTCTATCAGTTTTGACCTTTTTAGTCAATTTTGACTTTTGGGTTTGACTAGACCAATTGATTCACTAAATGACATTTTAAGACTCGAAGTCTAGAGTAATTTGGTGTAAAACAACGTTTTGAACAACTTTCTAGTTTTACTCGAGACTTGAAACGGATTGAAAATGGACGAAAATGCCCTTGCATTAAATCTGTCAATAAAATGATATTTTAGAACTACGCAAAAATAAGTTCTTAAATTTTACAATCTCAAATGAGCGTAACTTGCTCGATTTTAACGTTTACTCGTCAAATTTTATGTCCTAAACGGACGTCTCAAAAAGTAGAAATATATATTTTTTATGTCTAAAGTTATAAAAATATTTTCTCGATACTGTTAAATTTGCTGTAAGGTTTCTGTACAAAGTATATTTTTCGACAAAGCTTGAAATTATATCCAGACTTCATAATAACCCAGAATTAATGTACACACAATACTTGTGGATTCCATAAAGACGAAAGAAGATAAACTGTATAATTAATCATGTAAAGATAAGACAGTATAAAAATGGTTCAAGAATGCCAAAGATAATATGAGAGATTAAAAACGACGCATGACATCCGTGTCTTCGATTGCAAGATGCAATGCAGGATAGTCTCTGGGTGGCATGATTTTCCAAAATCACAAGACATATCGAGAAAAAAACAAAATATTAACAAGTCACACTCCTGAGGCGAGGAGGTTTACTGAAAAAAAGTAGGATACAAGTAGGATCGTATTCCAAACAATCGTCACGTAATAAATGATGAATCTCCAGATGACAATGATGGTTTCAAGGTACAAACGGACGTTTTAATTCGGAGTCGAAACGTAGAATGATCAATGAATTAAAATGTAGTCCATGTACAATTGTCGTGTAAAACGGTGGCGTAAAGGTAAATCAAGATTACGAAAACCCACGATATTTTTCAGTACTGATTCAATGAATGCTTCGAGATGTGTGACTCACATTGTAACACCCCCAAATTTATGCAATTCAATACAGCGGAAGACTCGTTGGTGTTACGGGATAGCACATTACTCACATCATAGACAATGCTTAAAAATCGCGTTGTTTAATAATAAAGCATTTCCATTCATAAAGATCAAATTTTACATAGGTCCCAAGTCATTGTATTTCATACAGGTTTTACAAAGCATTTGAATGGAAATTATTATTTAAGTGCGGGCCATTAATTCTTGTTGTCTTCCCGAGAATTACCTTCAAGTACCTGAGATAAAACATGTTAAAAGAAAAGGTCAGCGATAACGCCGAGTGAATTCATAGAGTTTAATAAAATCCATCAATATAACATCGGTATAAAACTATTACCGAAAATCATTTTGTACAAATCATTGTAATAGGCCATAAAATAGCCACAGTCATTTTATACAAATCCTTATCAAAATCATAATATAGGCTTTCACCTTCAAAACCATTATACGAACCAATGTCGTACAATACACTTTATAACGTTGTATAAAGTTAAATAAAAACCGTTATATGAATATGGTTATGTAAAACCAAAACACGAACATAAAATCAATAATAAGACCCCGTATTGCTAGTCAGGCAATTCATTGTAATTTAGTGCGTATAGCAGTATTTCGTTATTTTTGGATTATTATAAGCCGCATGACATTGTTACCTTACTATACCAAACAACGGGTAGCTAACACGAAACTCATTTGCCCATCTAAATTAGCGTGTCATCACAATAATCACGCTTGTGTAAATCTTCTCATACATAAATTCGCTTACCAATCAATGTGGCACGACGGGGATCAACCGTCAAGGCGCGAACTGGGGTGATCGTCCCCAAATAGTACTATTATATGCATAAGCGTCTACCAAATCCCGGTAGTTCACAATTCATGCTAATGGGACTTTTAGTGACATAACCTAACTTTAATAATCCACTTCATTTCATCTATCGGGTCATTTAATCATTCATCGGGTCATACAATCATTCGGGTCCAAATCAATAAACAGACAATCGGGACAACTAGTGTCCTATTTCATAAAAACTAACATGTTATCTTCCTCGCGGGTTTATAAAACATTTTCATAAAAACATTTAAAAGAGTGCGAGGCTATGAACTCACGTTGATGTGGGAAAGCGGGTTATCGGCAATTCGGGTGTACGGTACGAGCTTCAATCACGAAAACCTAGACAAATAATACTCGTCTTAGACTCTTGTCCAATGACTTTTTAAAAATAACAATTATGTATACATATGATGATTTTATATATATGATGATGATCAAGTGGGTTTATACATTCTCATTTACTCATTTTAGTGTTATGTATTGGTAACTTTTATACTAGTTTACTAGTTTTACCTATTTACATGTTTTAGGTCCAATAAGCCTATTATAAGTCCATTACCTTAAATTAGACCATTTTATACTTTATTATCATTATTATACTTTACATTTTGGGCCCAAGTGGGTTAAGCCCAATAAGTAAATTTATAAGTGTTTAGCCCATTTAGTTGGATTATTAGTCCAATAATGCTAACTTAGCCCATTAATGTCCATATGTTATTTAGTTCGGGTTTTATCGGTTTTTACTTGTATTAAGTACTTATATATCAGTATATGTCTTGTAAAAAGTTTACATTAGACGGGTCCGATCGTCTAAGTTTTAATTGACGAAAAACGTTAATTTTACGGTACTAGCCGAAAAGACGTAAAAATCATGTTTATAGTTTTTATAACTTATAAAACTTACCAAACTACCATTTTTATATAATTTCCATTTATTTATCCTTATACATATTTATATAAATTAAATATATAAGTTAGTGGGTTTTAATTTCACATTTTATACTATATTATTTTGAGTGCTTATATAATACTATTAAACTTTAATTTCACAAAATCTGATTTTTAGTTTCACTTTCACCATTTTTATCATATCTTGAGTTCTATAAGGAGATAGAAGCTTATTTTTGGATGACATAAACTTCATATTATGTGCTACAAATAAGTTAGTTATAGCTACTGCTCAATCCATGTCTAAGTATCCTTAGTAGTCCCTACAAAAGAGACTATTCAGATTGGCATACTAATTTTGTTTTGATCATATCTCACTCATTTTGATAATTCCATTGCATGGCTGATATTTGCATTTTGTATGGGTTCGGAATTAATTTCTCGATATCCTCTCGAATTGATCTCGGTTCTAAGTGGAATGATTGTTCTTGGTTACTAAAAAGGGATTGGGTTTCTAATCTACTAAATGTTTAAATGCACGAAAAATGTAAACTTGAATTCAAAAGCAATCAAATTAATAACAATTAATGAAAACTTGAATTAAAATTAAAATAAAATTAAAGAAGCAGTAAGAAACAGTAACACTTAAAGAGAATTGATTCGGAAGTACCCTTGATTCGGAACTATTGATCCGGAACTTTTCACCCGGAAGTCTTCATTCGGAACTTTGAAAAATCCTTCACTCGGAACTTTGATTCGGAAGTTAGTTCGGAAGTTCACCCGGAACTTTCTTCGGAAGCTGATCCGGAAGAATGATCCGGAACTTTATCCGGAACTTTGGGTCGGAAGTTTATTCGGAACTTTCAACTGATTCGGAACTTTTAAAGGAAAAACTCATTCGGAACTTTTCAAAAACACATTCATTCGGAACTTTAAACTCATCCGGAACTTTCAGTTCATTCGGAAGATTTGTTCATCCGGAACTTTCAGCTCATTCGGAACTTTCTGAAAGGAAACTCATTCGGAACTTTTCAAAAACATATTCATTCGGAACTTTCTTGTTCATCCGGAACTTTGGTGTTCATCCGGAACCTGGGAACACTCAAGAACAGAAACTAAACCGAAGAACAAGGAAAATGATTTTAATCCAAAATCAAGCTAAATAAGCAAAAAGGTTTTACCAAATTAACCAATAATCATTTATCTACCATGAATAACAAATCCCAACAGTAAAAACACAAATTCAACAACTCTTTAAAGATCAAATCAATCAAATAATAGCTTAAGAACTTGAATTAAAAAAAAGATGATGAACAAGATGAAATGGAAAGATTAAACAAGAACTCGTATTGATGATTAATGTTGAACAAGATAAAACAAAGATTAAAGTTACAAGATTTGAAAAACAAAGATCAAAATCACCAAACACCCTAGTGGTGTTGGTGATACCTACGAACAAGGAAGGGAGAAAAAAGAGGAAAAAGAAAAACTAAAAACTGGCACTATTGTGTGAGGGGCGGACTTTATATAGGCCTTCCTTTTGGTTGGTGAGTGGTCTTTCTCCCGTTCTTCTTGTCTTCTCGTCTTTTCAGAAAAGTTGACGTTTTCGATTCTGATTCGGAATTTGTCGTCGATTAAATTCAACTCGTCTTCTAATTTCTTCGTTTAATGGACTTGAGTTTCTTCGACTTATATAAATCTTCCATCTTTGGTCCTTTTCTTCGATAAGTCTTCGAATAGGCCCAGTGACTTCAAATCTTTTGCATCTCTTGGACAATAGACTTTATCTTGAGTCTTTTTCTTCGGTAAAACCCGTGCAATCCCATGTTTTCTCCATTATCCATCCGGTTGGCTCTGAAAACACAATAAACACAAAAACCACGCATAATTCCAAACAAATGATATTAAATACGCGTTTTGGTCTCGTTTTAGCCAGAATTAAGTGGTAAAAAGATGGGTGTTTACACACATATCAAATCCCCTACACTTAACCATTGCCGTGCCCTCATGCAATGCTTAGTGACAAAGCAATTTTACACTTTTCTCATAATTAATCAACCTTGGCCGTATTCAAATACTACTAAACAAAAATTAAAGTACTAAAAGAAATTAAAACTTTAAAGGAAACAAAAGGATAGAAAACCATTTTCACTTGAAAATAGCTACATGGAAATAACTTGCAAAGAGATCAATGACTTACATTAGGGCTTTGGTGCTGCGAAGATTTATCACCCTCAAGTTTCACGTTCCCCAAACTAAGCTTAAAAACGAGATCATTGTTATTATAAGTTAGTAAATCAAACACTTACACATATGGCTTAATTATATGCTTAAACTCCCTTATTCCTAGGTGTATCTCTTATATTTTATTTTTGTCTTAGAATGATCATGAAGATGCATTTTTGGACTTATTTCGATAGTTTATTTAGGCTGAAAGCAAAGTAGGACGATTTGATCAATAGTTAGCTAAAGGACAAAATCTCTTAAAACTGCTTCTCGGGATATCAAAAAGTTCATATCTTGGCATAACTCGGTTCACGATTTGAGACCTTTCTCGGGCCGATATTTGGCATGTACTTCATACTTCATATCTTGAGAGACGTGCTTGAGATAATGGTCTTCTCGTCGTTAATAGAGTTTCTTCACCTGGAGACTTTTGAGAGGTACTCCAACTTTGTTGACCACGACTTCATGATTATTTCTTCAATCTCTATTTGGGATTTTGAGATACAACGATCCGCCTCCTTTTCGGACTTGGATCTATTTATCCTCATACCTTGTTAGGGTATTTTCGGATAGACTTCTCCATGATCTTTATGGGAGTTGATTGCTTTTCGTCGTGAGTCTTGATCCTTCATATTGACTTTGGGAATAATGCTTTTCACATCACCTTGGATCTTTAGCAATAAAATGGAATCCTCATGCCTTGTTAGGGCCTTTTCGGACTCGCCAATCTTCGCGCCCCGCTTCATAAGTTATGCCTTGGCTATGAACTCTTATCATTACCGAGCAACTTTTAAACGATCTTGGGCTAGAAGCTAAGTAACTTTTCAAATCGTACGACCTTACTTATTGCAGATAATTTATTAGCAAGTGATGGGAGGATAGGCAAATAATTACACCAAGTGAGCTTGTGCAAGAATACCGACTTATAATCGACTCTATTGTGACAATCTAACATTTTCAAGTAGTGAAATATTTTCTCGTATAATATTTTGAAACTTATTTTTGTGTTGGTTGACGAACTCACAATTTACGGATTTAAATTTGGGCTTACGTGCATAATTTGGCGTCTTTTACGACTAAACCGGAAACCTTAGGATTACGTATTTACGTTTTTGAACTCCGTTTTTGATGAGACAATTTTTATTGGATTCGTTTTGTGACGGTGATTCATAATTTATAAAAACATTTTTCGTAAAACGACCCGAGGGCACGCAAATCGAGAAAACTAGAATCGAGAAATACCCGTAAACTAGTAGATGGGACAAAACACTTTGTCCCACCCCACTAGCAATATGGGACGGCTACACTTGACACCACAACACCAATGTGGCATCAAGTTAAGTAGCTTACAACAAGTGTAAGCATGTGCTTACACATTAAGCTAACCTTTACCACTTTACCACAAAACTAGCTACTTGTTTCATTTCCCTCATTTCCTACATGCAACTCAACACCAAAAACTCTCTCAACCCTCCTTTGTGCCGTCCCAAATAAGCCAACAAACACCATTCTTGATCTTTTCTAGCCATAAACCACATGTTTACTAGTCCTATTAAGGTGTTCTCTTGAAGCCTTGATCATTTGGTGGCCATATCAACAACTTTGGAGGTGATTTGCTTGTGTCCTAGGGCTGATTTTCCAACCTATGTTCTTGATATTTGATGGTCTTGGAGATACTTGTTGTGTTCATCAAGTTCTTGTCTTCCTAAAACAAGAAATCCACTTGGATTGGTAAAGAAGATCATCCTCTACATTTTTCTCTTATTATTTTGTAAAGAACAAATGTATTTTCTTTCATTTTGTATATGTATATGATGTATATATGATGATAAAAATGTTGTGTGGGGATCAAGTGTTGATAAATATGCTTAAAATGATGATAACTATAAGAAATGAAGCTAAAATCTTGACTATTTAGTTGGCTGTATAAAAACAGTAGATAACTAAAAGATGAACTGATAAAATTGCATGGTTTGATCCATTTACAGTAAGTAGATGATGTTATACACATGTGAGAGTTGGCCATGCAATAGAATCAAAATAATGAGTGAGATATGATCAAAACAAGTTAGGTGGTGTAATCTGAATAAGCAGTTTTGTAGGGACTGTTAAGGCAACTTAAACTCAAAATGGGCAGTAGCTATAACTAGGTTATATGTAGCACATATTATGAAGAACATGTCATCCAAAAATGAGCTTCTAAGTCATTATAGAACTCTAGATATGTTAAAAATGGTGAACATGAAGTTAAAAATCAGATTTTTGGAAATAATGTTTATTAATATTATATAAGCACTCACAATATAGTTTATAAAATGTACAAATATAAACCCACTAACTTATAAAACTTATTTATATAAATGTATAAAAGGTTAATTAAATGGGTAAATTATATAAATGGTGGTAAAATAATATTTATAAGTAATAAAAACTATAAACTTGATTTTTACGACTTTTTCGGCTATCGCCGTAAAATTAACGTTTTTCGCCAAATAAAACTTAGACGACCAAACCCGTCTAATGTAAAGTTTATAAAAGTCATATACTGATGTATAGATAACTAAGACAAGTAAAAACCGATAAAACCCGAACTATAAGAAATACGGACATTTACGAGCTAACTAAACATATTGGACTAATAATTGGACTTAATAAGATAAATACTTGTAAAAAGATCTTATTGGGCTTAACCCATTTGGGCCCAACATGAAAAGTATATATACTGATAATATAGGTATAAAAGAGATTAAAAACAAGTTAAAGAACTTATAAAAGACTTAATGGACTTAAAATAGGTAAAATCGGTAAAACTAGTGGAATAGTAAGACGTTACCAAGACGTAAACACTAAAATGAGTAAACAAGGATGTATAAACCCACTTGATCATCATCATATGTACAAAATCATCATATGTATATTGTTATTTTGATAAAAGTCATTGGACCGAGTCTAAGACCGATTATTATTTATATAGGTTTCCGTGACCGAAGCACGCCCGTAGCCGATAATCCGCCTTTCATTAACAATGTGAGTTCATAGCCTCGCACTCTTTTAAATGTTTTATAAAATGATTTGTAAACCCGCGAGGGAGATAACATGCTAGATTTTTATAAAAATAGAACACAAGTAGTCCCGATTGTATGCTTAACGATATGGACCCGAATGATGTTATGACCCTATATTCGAGACTAAAAGGATTATTAGTAGTTAGGTTATGTCACTTGAAGTCCCATTAGCATGAATTGTGAACTACCGGGTTTTGGTAGAGGCTTATGCATTTGATAGTACTATTTGGGGATGATCACCCCAGTTCGCGCCTTGACGGTTGATCCCCGTCGTACCACATTGATTGGTAAGCGAATTTATGTATGAGAAGATTCCATAGCGTGATTTTTGTGACGACACGCTAACTTAGATGGGCAAATTGTTTGTCGGGTTCGCGGCCCGCTGTTTCACAGTAAGGTAACAATGTCATGCGGCTAATAATAATCCTATAATCTATTCAATCTATATAATCTAAATAAACGATATGATACGACGCTATTAACGATGAATATATTACCTATCATGGTAATATAGAGACTACGGTCTCATGGACGGTTACAGATGTATGCTTGATATATATTGCCTGACTAGCAATATGAGGACTTACTTCCGATATTATACTTGTGTTCTGATTTTAAATGATTGTAATTGATTGTTTTTATATAACGGTTTTCATTAAACTCTATGAATTCACTCGGCATTCGCTGATATGATTTTTGCATGTTTTCTATCTCAGGTGCTTGAAGGTAATCCGGATGGAGATAGACTCTGATGGCCCACACTTAATATTAAGAATGTTCATTCGATCTGTGTTTTGTAAACTTAATGACCTGTATAATTTGGGACCTGTTGTACGCTTTAAAACTTTTTATCGAATGAATGTTTGTTAAACCTTGTACAACCATTTTTATGTGTTGTCTATGATTGGAGTTATTGTGCTATCCCGTAACACTATGAAAGACCCTTCCGCTGTACCGATACGAAAAATGAGAGTGTTACAGTTTGATACCAGAGCTCTCGTTATAGAGAACAAAGGATTTTAAAAACCAAGGTTTTGGACAAAACTTTTCAAAATCTTTTGACAATGAACATTTGAGAAAATATTTATCTTTTGACTATAACGATGCTAGAGATCTCCGACGTTACCAACAAGCCCTATTGAGAAGATATATATTTTGATATATATAATATAATTTATATATATGTATATATCGTGATTTCATAATATAATTGTTTAACTAGTATGTTATCCTAATACGAGATATATATATAAATGCATATTGTCATGGCTGACCCTAGTATTCCTGTAGAAAACCATGCTATTCCCGAACCTAATATAGAAGATGATCCTTATTTAGACTTAGTAGATTATGATATAGATGATGAGGAGGAACCATTTGAGGATCCCGAGCCCGAGTTAGGACTAGGAGATCAGATTGCCCCTCAGGTTGACTTAGTAGAGAATGAGATTGAGAATGTGGATATTGAGAATGTAGGTAATGAGAATGTGGATATTGAGAATGCTGATATTGAGAATGATGATGAGATTGGGTTAGATAATTTAGATGATGAGATTGACGACGAGGATGTCGAGGAGGATGTAGGTATAGATGTTGAGGTTGATGACGATGAGGAAGCTGAGCTTATTTATCCGTATGATGTTCCAGAGGGCGAGCCTTTGCCCCCACCAGTTTGTTTGTCTGATTCTGAGGATGAGTTACCTAGGGATGAAATGTCTGAATCGTCTGAATCTGATTCTGAATCAGAGGAGGATGAGGATGATGATGCACCTGACGGTACCGATGGTATTGCTACTCGTAGACGTGAGATAGGAGAGTCGTCTAGTACTCGAGAGGCTACTCATATTGATGGTCTTGCACCATGGGCCTTGAGATGTGATCTAGATGCTTCCCGTGTTAAGAGTTGTGTGACAGAGGTTGGATTAGGTGTTGTTCAGACTCAGGTTGCTTACTTGGAGTCGAAGACTAAGGTTGGCGAGAAAGAGCGAGAATTGCTTAGTTTGGATTTGAGTGATGTAGAACGTTGTTTGAATGAGGCTTTTAGGAGGTTATCGGTGTTGGAAAGTGGTGAGTATGCTGCTATGAAGAGAAAGGTGAATTCTATGGAGATTCAGTTGAGTGTGGCTCGTGCGATGCGTGAGAAAGCCGAAAACGAGTTGAATATATCCGTGGGATGGAACAGTAGATTTTATGCTGACATGGTTAAAAGAGGAGTAATCCGTAAGCGCCCAGCTGAAGATGTGTCTAGTGATCGTCCGACGAAGATTCAGAAGACGATGGATGATGGACCATCTGGCGGTTCTCAGTAGACCGTTCTGTATTTAGTAGTGACCTTTATATCTTTTGTGCTTGTAGCTTTGACTGAACCGACTTGTTAGTAATAGATTTGGCACGAATTTTGAATGTATATAGTGTTAGAACTTTGATATGGGATGTACTAAGACAATACTTTTGTTTCAGATCGAATGAAATATGTATCTTGTCTTGAATTACATATTGTGCCTTATTTGTATCTTGATTATGAATTCGATCCATATTATATGAATCCCTTGTTGGGTGAATGCTTAATGCTTTGAAATTGTGGAATTATAGAACTATGCCGCCCAAGAAGGCTGTGACTGAGGATGATGTACGTAGGATTATTACGGAGCAAGTTACCGCATCTATGACTGAATTTATGGCAAATGCTAGAAATGAAGCTGGCGGTAGTGGAGCTGGCGGTAGTGGAGCTGGCGGTAGTGGAGCTGGCGGTAGTGGAATTGGCGGTACTAATGTGAATGTGAATGCTAATAATGTGAATGCTAATGCTGGAGGAAATATAGGAGGACTTGGAACTAATGCACCAGAAGTTGGTGGCTGTACTTATGTGACGTTCATGAAGTGTGAACCTCTACCTTTTAATGGAACTGAAGGTGCTGTAGGACTAAGCCAATGGATTGAAAATATTGAATCGGTATTTAGGATTAGTAAGTGTAAGGAGGAATATAAGGTGACTTTTGCTATGGCTACTCTTAAAGGTCGTGCGTTGACTTGGTGGAACGGGAGAATTGCTTTCATGGGTCTTGATGTTGCTAATGCTACTCCTTGGGCTGAAATTAAGAAGTGGATGACTTTGGAGTTTTGTCCTCGTAGTGTGATCATTAGGTTAGAACAAGAGTTGATTCATTTGAGAATGAAAGGTGTGGACATTGATAGTTACACGAATCGATTCCATGAGTTGGCCTTGTTATGTCCTCGATTGGTTGAACCCGAAGAGATCCGAATTGAGCAATATGTGAAAGGGTTGACCAGGAATATCCGGGGGACGTGACATCATCGAAACCACTGACCATTGATGATGCTGTTCGAATGGCTTACCAACTCATTGGACAGATAATTCAGGATAAGGAAGATGAAGCCCGTGTTGGTGAGAAAAGAAAGGGAGACGGTGAGCGTGTAGATAGAGGTGATAATAGGAAGAATTTCAATCGCCGGCAGAACAAGAGAAAGGGGAATGCAAATGCTCTTACCAACAACACACCGCGCAACAACGATAGATGTCCTAAGTGTGGCAACAAGAGGCATCCTGGCAACTGCTGGAAGTGCCGAAATTGCGGAAAGCTTGGACACAAGGTTGAAAGGTGTAAGAAGGGAACCATTTGCTTCAAATGTAATGAAGAAGGTCATAGGAAATCGGAATGCCCCAAGTTGAAAGCGATTGTACCTGGAAGAAACCCCCAGGGTGGTATCTACCAACTTGGAACAATTGAGGTGAAGAAAGAGGATCCGAATGTCGTTACCGGTACGTTTTTACTCAACAATCATTATGCTGTTGCTTTATTTGATTCAGGTGCCGATAGGAGCTTTGTATCCACTAAATTTAGTGCCCTTATTGATATTGAACCTGTTGAGATAAGTACCAGTTACGAAGTGGAATTGGCTGATGGTAAATTAGTGAAAACTAATAAGCTATTAGAAGGATGCTCTCTAAATCTCTTGAACCATTCCTTTCCGATTGATTTGATGTTGATAGAATTAGGTAGTTTCGATATTATTATAAGTATGGATTGGTTGTCGTTGAATAATGCTACTATTTTATGTGGAGAGAAGAAGGTTAAGATTCCTCTTAGGAATAGGACGTTAGTAATTGATGGTAGTCGAGGTGAATCCCGTTTGAAAATCGTTTCATGTATTAAAGTCCAAAAGTACATCAGGAACGGTTGTGAGTTATTCTTAGCTCAAGTGACCGGGAATGAGTCTAGGGAGAAACGATTGGAAGATGTACCTATTATTTGTGAATTTCCTGAGGTATTTCCTAAAGATTTACCCGGACTTCCACCGATAAGGCAAGTAGAGTTTCGAATCGATTTAATTCCTGGTGCTGCACCGGTGGCACGTGCGCCTTACCGATTAGCCCCTTCTGAATTAAAGGAGTTATTTGAGCAACTTAAGGAGTTGTCTGATAAAGGTTTTATTCGACCGAGCTCGTCGCCTTGGGGAGCTCCAGTCTTGTTCGTTAAGAAGAAGGATGGATCTTTTCGTATGTGCATTGATTATAGGGAACTGAATAAGTTGACAATTAAGAATCGATATCCTTTACCTAGGATTGATGATTTGTTTGATCAACTGCAAGGATCTAGTGTGTATTCTAAGATAGATTTGCGGTCAGGATATCACCAACTTCGCATCCGTGAAGAAGATATTCCTATAACTGCATTTAGAACTCGTTATGGACACTATGAATTTCAAGTAATGCCATTTGGGTTAACTAACGCACCTGCGGTTTTCATGGATTTAATGAATCGAGTGTGCAAGCCCTACTTGGATAAATTTGTGATTGTGTTTATTGACGATATTCTAATCTATTCTAAGAATGAAGATGAACATAGAGAACATTTGAGGATTGTTTTGAAGTTGTTGAAGGATGAAAGGTTGTATGCTAAGTTTTCGAAGTGTGATTTCTGGTTAGATTCTGTGCAATTTCTTGGTCATGTGATTAACAGAGATGGAATTCATGTTGATCCTGCAAAGGTTGAAGCTATTAAGAATTGGTCTGCACCGACAACGCCAACGGAAGTGCGACAGTTCTTAGGATTAGCTGGCTATTATAGGCGATTCATTAAAGAATTTTCTTTGATAGCTAAACCCTTGACTAAGCTTACTCAGAAGAATAAACCTTTTGTTTGGGGAAGTGATGAAGATGGAGCATTTCAGACATTGAAGCAAAAATTATGTAGTGCGCCAATCTTATCATTACCCGACGGGAGTGAAGATTTTGTAGTGTATTGTGATGCATCTCTTAGAGGTTATGGAGCTGTTTTGATGCAGAGAGAGAAAGTGATAGCTTATGCTTCTAGGCAATTAAGGAAGAATGAGGAGAATTATACTACTCATGATCTTGAGTTAGGAGCTGTAGTCTTTGCGCTTAGGTTGTGGAGACATTATCTGTATGGCACCAAGTGTACGGTATTCACCGATCACAAAAGCCTACAGTATATTCTCGATCAGAAGGAATTGAACATGAGGCAACGAAGATGGATAGAGTTGTTAAGTGATTATGATTGTGATATAAAATATCACCCAGGAAAAGCCAATGGTGTTGCTGATGCGTTGAGTAGGAAAGATAGAGAGCCTATCAGGGTGCGTTCTCTAGTCTTGACCGTGCACAATAATTTGCTTGAGCAAATTAGAAATGCGCAAATAGAAGCTTGTAAGAAGGAGAATTTTGTTAATGAAGGGTTCCGAGGAGAAGGAGATCCTTTAGAGGTTAGAGCTGATGGAGTGAAATGCTTAAGAGGTCGTATGTGGATACCTAAGTTTGGAGGCTTAAGAGATTTGGTTATGTTAGAATCCCATAAATCTAAGTATTCCATTCATCCGGGATCTGATAAGATGTACCATGATTTGAAGAAGTTGTATTGGTGGCCGAATATGAAAGCTGACATAGCTATGTATGTTCTACAATGCTTGACTTGTGCTAGAGTTAAAGCCGAACATCAAAAACCATCAGGACTACTTCAACAACCAAAGATTCCTGAATGGAAGTGGGAGCGAATTACGATGGACTTTATCACCAAGCTTCCTAGAACATCATCTGGAAACAATTCGATTTGGGTTATTGTCGATACACTGACCAAATCAGCACACTTCATTCCGGTTAAGGAGCAGTTCTCACTGGAGAAGCTGACTCGAATATACCTCGATAATGTTGTATGCAAGCATGGAGTGCCTGTATCGATCATTTCAGATCGAGATACTAGATTCGCATCGAATTTTTGGAAATCTCTCCAAAGATCTTTGGGAACGAATCTCGATATGAGCACTGCTTATCACCCCCAGACTGATGGGCAGAGTGAAAGGACGATACAAACACTGGAAGATATGTTGAGAGCTTGTGTGTTAGACTTTGGTAAGAATTGGGGTAAACATTTGTTGTTAGCAGAGTTTTCGTATAACAATAGTTACCATTCTAGTATTAAGGCTGCACCGTTTGAAGCTTTGTATGGTAGGAAGTGTAGATCTCCTGTATGTTGGAGTGAAGTTGGGGATACCCAGCTCACGGGACCGGAATTGATCCGGGAGACTACGGAGATGATAGTTCAGATTGAGAAGAGGTTGTTGACTGCCCGTAGTAGACAGAAAAGTTACGCGGATGTGCGGCGGAAGCCAATGGAGTTTGAAGTGGGTGACCGAGTAATGTTGAAAGTGTCGCCATGGAAAGGTGTTATAAGATTTGGAAAACGAGGAAAATTGAATCCCCGTTATATTGGACCCTTTAAGATTTTATCTAGAGTAGGTCCGGTGGCTTACAAACTAGAGTTACCCGCAGAACTTCATGGTGTTCACAACACATTCCATGTATCTAATCTGAAGAAATGTCTAGCAGTGAGTGATGAGAAGATTTCGTTAGGTAAGGTTCGAATAGATGGGAAGTTGTATTTTATCGAAGAGCCCGTAGAAGTTATGGACCGTGAGGTAAAGCAACTGAAACAAAGTCGGATACCTATTTTCAAGATCCGATGGAATTCAAAGCATGGACCGGAGTATACTTGGGAACGAGAGGATGAAATGTGAAAGAAATATCCGCACCTCTTCGATTTCAATAAGAAACGGACATCCAAATGAAATGGATCACGAGGACGTTGATCCCTTTTAGGAGGAAAAGCTGTGACAATCTAACATTTTCAAGTAGTGAAATATTTTCTCGTATAATATTTTGAAACTTATTTTTGTGTTGGTTGACGAACTCACAATTTACGGATTTAAATTTGGGCTTACGTGCATAATTTGGCGTCTTTTACGACTAAACCGGAAACCTTAGGATTACGTATTTGCGTTTTTGAACTCTGTTTTTGATGAGACAATTTTTATTGGATTCGTTTTGTGACGGTGATTCATAATTTATAAAAACGTTTTTCGTAAAACGACCCGAGGGCACGCAAATCGAGAAAACTAGAATCGAGAAATACCCGTAAACTAGTGAGATGGGACAAAACACTTTGTCCCACCCCACTAGCAATATGGGACGGCTACACTTGACACCACAACACCAATGTGGCATCAAGTTAAGTAGCTTACAACAAGTGTAAGCATGTGCTTACACATTAAGCTAACCTTTACCACATTACCACAAAACTAGCTACTTGTTTCATTTCCCTCATTTCCTACATGCAACTCAACACCAAAAACTCTCTCAATCCTCCTTTTTTCCGTCCCAAATAAGCCAACAAACACCATTATTGATCTTTTCTAGCCATAAACCACATGTTTACTAGTCCTATTAAGGTGTTCTCTTGAAGCCTTGATCATTTGGTGGCCATATCAACAACTTTAGAGGTGATTTGCTTGTGTCCTAGGGCTGATTTTCCAACCTATGTTCTTGATATTTGATGGTCTTGGAGATACTTGTTGTGTTCATCAAGTTCTTGTCTTCCTAAAACAAGAAATCCACTTGGATTGGTAAAGAAGATCATCCTCTACATTTTTCTCTTATTATTTTGTAAAGAAAAAATGTATTTTCTTTCATTTTGTATATGTATATGATGTATATATGATGATAAAAATGTTGTGTGGGGATCAAGTGTTGATAAATATGCTTAAAAATGATGATAACTATAAGAAATGAAGCTAAAATCTTGACTATTTAGTTGGCTGTATAAAAACAGTAGATAAATAAAAGATGAACTGATAAAATTGCATGGTTTGATCCATTTACAGTAAGTAGATGATGTTATACACATGTGAGAGTTGGCCATGCAATGGAATCAAAATAATGAGTGAGATATGATCAAAACAAGTTAGGTGGTGTAATCTGAATAAGCAGTTTTGTAGGGACTGTTAAGGCAAATTAAACTCAAAATGGGTAGTAGCTATAACTAAGTTATATGTATCACATATTATGAAGAACATGTCATCCAAAAATGAGCTTCTAAGTCATTGTAGAACTCTAGATATGTTAAAAATGGTGAATATGAAGTTAAAAATCAGATTTTGGAAATAATGTTTATTATTATTATATAAGCACTCACATTATAATTTATAAAATGTACAAATATAAACACACTAACTTATAAAACTTATTTATATAAATGTATAAAAGGTTAATTAAATGGGTGTATTATATAAATGGTGGTAAAATAATATTTATAAGTAATAAAAACTATAAACTTGATTTTTACGACTTTTTCGGCTATCGCCGTAAAATTAACGTTTTTCGCCAAATAAAACATAGAAGACCAAACCCGTCTAATGTAAAGTTTATAAAAGTCATATACTGATGTATAGATAACTAAGACAAGTAAAAACCGATAAAACCCGAACTATAAGAAATACGGACATTTACGAGCTAACTAAACATATTGGACTAATAATTGGACTTAATAAGATAAATACTTGTAAAAAGATCTTATTGGGCTTAACCCATTTGGGCCCAACATGAAAAGTATATATACTGATAATATAGGTATAAAAGGGATTAAAAACAAGTTAAAGAACTTATAAAAGACTTAATGGACTTAAAATAGGTAAAATCGGTAAAACTAGTGGACTAGTAAGACGTTACCAAGACGTAAACACTAAAATGAGTAAACAAGGATGTATAAACCCACTTGATCATCATCATATGTACAAAATCATCATATGTATATTGTTATTTTGATAAAAGTCATTGGACCGAGTCTAAGACCGATTATTATTTATATAGGTTTCCGTGACCGAAGCACGCCCGTAGCCGATAATCCGCCTTTCATTAACAACGTGAGTTCATAGCCTCGCACTCTTTTAAATGTTTTATAAAATGATTTGTAAACCCGCGAGGGAGATAACATGCTAGATTTTTATAAAAATAGAACACAAGTAGTCCCGATTGTATGCTTAATGATATGGACCCGAATGATGCTATGACCCTATATTCGAGACTAAAAGGATTATTAGTAGTTAGGTTATGTCACTTGAAGTCCTATTAGCATGAATTGTGAACTACCGGGTTTTGGTAGACGCTTATGCATTTGATAGTACTATTTGGGGACGATCACCCCAGTTCGCGCCTTGACGGTTGATCCCCGTCGTACCACATTGATTGGTAAGCGAATTTATGTATGAGAAGATTCCATAGCGTGATTTTTGTGACGACACGCTAACTTAGATGGGCAAATTGTTTGTCGGGTTCGCGGCCCGCTGTTTCACAGTAAGGTAACAATGTCATGCGGCTAATAATAATCCTATAATCTATTCAATCTATATAATCTAAATAAACGATATGATACGACGCTATTAACGATGAATATATTACCTATCATGGTAATATAGAGACTACGGTCTCATGGACGGTTACAGATGTATGCTTGATATATATTGCCTGACTAGCAATATGAGGACTTACTTCCGATATTATACTTGTGTTCTGATTTTAAATGATTGTAATTGATTGTTTTTATATAACGGTTTTCATTAAACTCTATGAATTCACTCGGCATTCGCTGATATGATTTTTGCATGTTTTCTATCTCAGGTGCTTGAAGGTAATCCGGATGGAGATCGACTCTGATGGCCCACACTTAATATTAAGAATGTTCATTCGATCTGTGTTTTGTAAACTTAATGACCTGTATAATTTGGGACCTGTTGTACGCTTTAAAACTTTTTATCGAATGAATGTTTGTTAAACCTTGTACAACCATTTTTATGTGTTGTCTATGATTGGAGTTATTATGCTATCCCGTAACACTCTGAAAGACCCTTCCGCTGTACCGATACGAAAAATGAGAGTGTTACATCTATCATTTCTCGTCATCCACAATTTAAAATCTCAAGTAATGAGACTCGTGGATACTTAGCCTAATAGACCAATTAAGGTCTACATGGTTAAGGATACTAGCAAGAATAAACTTGGATAAGTCTATTCGGGTTGAGTCAAAATAAACGCAACGGGCCTAATATGTCAAAGACTTCTAAACTAGCTACACCTCTTTATTAAAATTTGACTTTATTGCGGGATATATACATACGAAAGCAATGATAAAAATTTAAAAATTATGACTAAATGGCCAAAGTTAATAAAAATTTGAAAAATGTTGAAAAATAATGGAAAAGTCCACTTAAAACTTCGATAGAAGTCCCCCCCACACTTAAGATAAACATTGTCCTCAATGTTTAAGCATGTGGGAAAAGTCTCCCCTACACTTATGACATTGTGCACGTTGGTTAACTCAAGTTAAGGAAGAGACGATTAAAGTGATCAATTTCAAATGTGAGTATGAAGAAAATTGAATCACGATGGTTGAGAGATAGAACAGGATTTCGGATAACACGGGAGCACGGTTCTTCAGAGATTCCAAGAGTGCACTTATCCTGTAATCACATCACCACACAAAAACAAAGAACCTATAGAGGTCCCCCTACACTTAGGAGGTTAAAACATAAAAGGATAGATACTCGGGCTGCCTCCCGAGGAGCGCTTGTTTTTGATAACCGAGTCACGAACCTGACTCGACCCAAAATTAGTCATGGGGAACATGGTGAGGGATGGAATCACCTCCTGGGAGGTGTCCTCACCAAAGTACAACTTCACTCGTTGGCCATTCACCTTAAAATTCGGTCCATCAGGTTGAGCGAGTTCGAGAGTACCATATGGAAAAATTTGGGCAATGGTGAATGGGCCGGACCAACGAGATTTGAGCTTGCCCGAAAAGATTTTCAACCGAGAGTGAAAAAGTAAGACTTTGTCTCCAACATGGAACTCTCGGTTCTTAATCTTAGAGTCGTGAATGAGCTTAGTCCTTTCCTTATAGATCAAAGAATTTTCATAAGCCTCATTACGGAGTTCGTTCAGCTCATTGAGTTGGATCTTGCGTAGGTCACCGGCTTTGTTGATATCAAAATTAGCCCACTTCAAGGCCCAGTAAGCCTTGTGCTCCAACTCAATGGGGAGGTGGCACGCTTTCCCGTACATGAGACGATATGGTGTACAACCAATCGGAGTCTTGTATGCGGTACGAAAAGCCCACAAAGCATCATCAAGTTTATCAGCCCAGGAGGCACGATGCTCTCCCACGGTTCTTTCCAGAATTCGCTTTAATCCACGGTTGGATATTTCAGCCTGGCCATTAGTTTGTGGGTGGTAGGTTGTGGAAAGACGATGATTTACACCATACTTAGCCATGACTCTTGCGAATTGGTCATTGCAAAAATGAGTCCCACGATCACTAATAATGGCACGAGGCACACCGAATCTAGCGAATAGAGCTTTCAAAAAGTTACAAACCACCCTTGCGTCATTAGTAGGTAAAGCTTTGGCTTCAACCCACTTTGAAACGTAGTCAACGGCTACAAGGATGTATTTGTTTCCTTTAGAAGAAGGGAATGGCCGCATAAAGTCGATACCCCAAACATCAAAGATTTCACATTCTTGTATGAAATTCTGAGGCATCTCGTCTTTATGTGTGATCGTGCCTTGTTTTTGGCAAATATCACATCGTTTAACCATATTGTGAGCGTCACGATATATGGAGGGCCAATAAAATCCCGAATCAAACACTTTTTTGGCGGTGTAGTTGGGACCAAAGTGACCACCGGTGGGTCCTTTGTGGCAAGCATCAAGGATTTCTAAAGCTGCCGGTCCATCAACACATCGACGGATAATCATGTCGGCACATTGTTTGAATAGGTACGGGTCATCCCAAAAGTAAGTCTTAATGTCTTTGAAAAACTTTTTCTTTTCCTGGGATGTTAACCCGTCAACGAGAATTCCACCTGCCAAATAGTTTGCAATGTCCGCAAACCACGGAGTTTTATAAGAATTCGAATTTATAGACATTAAGGTCTCCAAGGGAAAAGAATCATTGATTTCTTTGTTCGGATGATCCCCTTGGTAAGGATCCTCAAGTCTGCTAAGATGATCCGCGGCTAGGTTTTCAGCTCCTTTTTTATCGCGAATTTCGATTTTAAATTCTTGGAGAAGCAAAACCCAGTGAAGAAGTCTTGGTTTGGATTCTTGCTTTGTCAACAAGTACTTCAACGCGGATTGATCGGTATACACGATTGTGGTGGAAAGGACAAGATAGGGGCGAAATTTTTCAAAGGCATAGACAACAGCTAAAAGCTCTTTTTCGGTTGTCGTATAATGCAATTGTGCCCCCGTCATTGTCTTGCTAGCGTAATGGATTGGTTGGAAGTGTTTGTTCACTCTTTGTCCCAGAACCGCTCCAATAGCAAAATCACTAGCATCGCACATCAACTCAAAGGGAAGCTCCCAATTAGGGGTAACCAAGACGGGTGCCTTAGTTAGCTTATCCTTAAGCGAGTTGAAGGCTTCAAGACACTCTTTGGAAAAGATAAAAGGAGTATCTTTTTCCAATAGGTGGGTCATCGGGCGAGCGATTTGAGAAAAATCTTTGATGAATCGACGGTAGAAGTCCGCATGACCCATAAAACTTCTTACACCCTTCACGGTAGAAGGTGGAGGCAACTTGGCGATAACATCGACTTTAGCACGGTCCACTTCAAGACCGGCTTTGGAAATTTTGTGTCCTAGCATGATGCCTTCTTTTACCATAAAATGGCATTTTTCCCAATTTAGAACAAGGCGAGTGTCTTCGCACCGCTTAAGCATACGTTCCAAATTGGCAAGGCAAGAAGAGAAGGAATCCCCGAAAACCGAGAAATCATCCATGAAGACTTCCATGGTTTGTTCAACCATGTCATGGAAGATAGCTAACATGCACCTTTGGAAAGTCCCGGGCGCATTACATAAGCCAAAAGGCATTCTTTGGTAAGCAATTGTGCCATAGGGACAAGTGAATGTTGTCTTCTCTTGATTGTGGGGATCGATGGGTATTTGGAAATAACCCGAGCCATCAAGAAAGCAGTAATATTCATTACCCGCTAAACGTTCAAGCATTTGGTCCATAAAAGGTAGAGGGAAATGATCCTTTCTCATGGCATCATTGAGTTTGCGGTAGTCTATACAAACTCTCCACCCAGTAACGAGATGAGTGGAAATCAACTCTTTGTGTTCATTGGGAACAACGGTTATTCCGCCCTTCTTGGGCACACAATGGATTGGACTAACCCATGGTGAATCCGAAATAGGGTAAATCATACCCGCATCAAGAAGTTTGATAACCTCTGTTTTGATGACTTCATGGATTTTTGGATTCACCCTTCGTTGGCTTTGAATTGTGGGCTTAAAGTCGTCCTCCATGAGAATTTTGTGAGTGCAGAAGTGAGGATCAATTCCGCGAATATCAGAGATTTTCCAAGCAATAGCCTTCTTATGATCTTTCAACACGGTGATAAGTCGGGCTTTTTCTTCTTCCTTTAGGTCCTTAGCAATAATGACCGGCGACTTCTTCTCTTCTTCAAGGAATACATACTCGAGATGGGGCGGCAACTCCTTAAGCTCTAAATCCGGAGGATTTTCGACGGGAGGCGTTTTCAAAGTCGGAGTATCGATAGCAATAACCGTGGGAGATGGAGGAGAAGGATTGTCTTCGTTGAGAAGGTTGTCAAAGAAATGCATGTCTTCATCCCCATCGGTGGGAGAATCATCAGTAGCTAAATTCACATTTCCCATGGTGTCTTCAAGATTGTTCCAAAACAAATCACTTTCTCCAAAGAGAGACAGTGATGAATCAATAGAGGCAACGGTTTCAACATTGGGAAGAGAGGTAGGAATATTTTTACAAGCATCATTAAAGTGTTCTTCACAAGCCTCATCCAGAACGTCAATACAATTAACACTCTCGTATGAATAAGGTTGTTTAGACAACTTTCCCATGTTGAAGACGATTTTATCGTCACCCACTCTCATGATAAGCTCACCGGCTTCGACATCGATGAGAGTGCGACCGGTCCTCAGGAATGGACGACCCACGATCAAGGGAACACGAGGGTCCATCTCGTAGTCGACGACGACGAAATCGGCAGGAAAAGTGAATTTTTCGACTCCTACAAAGACGTCTTCGGCTATCCCCACTGGATAAGCAACCGTACGGTTAGCTAATTCCAAAGTCATTTTGGTGGGTACTAGCTCAGGGAGAGATAATTGCTTCCAAACGCTTAGAGGCATTAGATTAATACTGGCACCTAGATCGGCTAGGGCCATGCAATTCTCTACTCCCGGGAAATTGCAAGGGATTAAGAAACGACCCGGATCACCAAGCTTGGTTGGCAATTTCCTTAAGAGCACTACAGAGCAATTCTCATTAAGTTGGGTGTTGGCAATATCGAGAAGCTTTTCCTTGTCGCTCAGAAGATCTTTAAACATTTTCGCGTACTTAGGCATGTGAACGAGAGCCTCAGCAAAGGAGATGTTGAAATTCAATTGTTTGAACATCTTAAGAAAGTTCGAAACCTGAATATCGTCCTTGCTTTTGAGCTTCTCTTTCCTCAACCTAGATGGATAAGGTATATTGGAAGAAGAGGAAGGCTTTGGAAGAATAGGATCACTCACATCCTTGGGTGGAGGAGGGGTAGAAGTAAGAGGCGGAGAAATTGGGGAAGGAGAAGGATGAGGAATAGGAGCAGGTGACTCGTTCTCCTTAGTCACAACCACCGGTGGAGGTATAGGAAGCTCGGGTTCCTTGGTACCTTTGCCACTGCGAGTAGTGATTGCTTTCATCTCCCCTCTTGGATTCGTAACGGTGTTACTCGGAAGAGTACCCAAAGAAGAGGGTTGATTACCTTGGAAGAAACTAGCCATCATGTTCTTCAAGTCATTCGTTTGACTATCCAACGTGTTTCTTATGTCGGCTCTCAAATCGTTCCCTTGTTTGACCAAGTCTACTTTCAGGTTGAGCACTTCTCTCTGAAGATTTCCCACTATCACATCGTCAGTCCTCATATAAGTTTCCACTTCTTGGTGTAGAGCGGTGGGTTGGTTGGGAGGAGCATTGTATGCGGGTGATTGATAAGCAGGTTGTTGGTAGACTTGGTTGTTTCGTTGAGGTGGAGGTGGTTGTTGCTGTTTGTGAGGTGGGATGTATGGTGTACGAGGTTGTTGTTGTTGTTGAGGAGGGCGATTGAGGTTTTGTTGTTGGTTTGGGTTGTTTGGAGGGAAACCGGGTGGTGAGAGGTAGTTGTTAGAGCGGTAGCTCAGCAAGTTACGGTCACCTTGAGGTCTAGCTTGATAAGCAGGTTGCTGGTAGGTGCCATAAGCTGCATTCACATTTTCAGAAGGGTAGTCTTGGGTGGCAGTACAAGTGGTGTAAGAGTGAGGACCACCGCATATCTCGCATGGTTGGCTAACAGCATTGACTTGAGCGTCTTTAGCATTTCTAGCGTTGATGTTGTTGGTGTTGCTGACGGTGTGGGTGACAAGCGATTCAAGAAGCGTAGTGATTTTGTCAAGTCGCTTGTCGCTGTCACTAGTACTAGCACTAGCGACATTGGTCCGAACACTCTTGGTTTGCATACGAGACTTATTCTCAATGATATCCCAAGCAGCATTGGATGTCTTAGCCAAAAGATTACCCCCCGAGGCACTGTTTAGTGAATCTTGGTCACTCATGCTTAAACCATTATAAAAAGTGTTAATTTGGTGTACTTTGGTAAAACCATGTTGTGGGCATTTTCTTAAAAGATCTTTAAAACGGTCCCAAGATTCACTGAACGACTCATCGTACTTTTGTTCAAAATTTATGATTTCATTCCGCAAAGCGGTAGTACGAGAGGGTGGGAAAAAGTAATTGATAAACTTGGTCTCCAAATCCGTCCACGAGAGAATACTCTGTGGTGGTTCCTTAGCAAGCCAATGTCGGGCTTGTCCCTCTAAAGAAAAGGGAAAAAGTTGTAGACAGATTACCTCTTGCGGAACACCATTGAATTTGACCGTGTTGGTGAGTTGCAAGAATCTCTTGATATGGTCATGTGGGTCATCAATGGTGCGTCCCAAGAATGGTTGAACAGAGACCATCTGGATAAAGCCTGATTTGAGCTCAAAGTTGTTGGCGGCAATTGGAGGTATGACAATTGGATCATTGTTGCCTTCTACATGAGCTTGCAGCAGTTCAATCATCAGCCGATTATCCGGTTGAGGCTCATTGTTGTTATTATTATTCATGTTGTTGAAAGGTGGGTTGTTGTTGTTATTATTGTTGTTTTGAGGTGGTATGTTGTTGTTGTTTTGTACACCGGCCATGTCTAAGTGATCGAGAGGCTCGGGCTCTTGATAAGACGTGGATCGAGTGCGCATACACCTGCAAAAGAACGAACAAAGAAAAACAAAGCAAAAATATTTTTGGTTTTTTTTTTGTTTTTTACTTTTTAGGATTTTTTGAAATTTTATATTTTTTAGTGTTTTTGAAAATTTTTATGAAAAAGTAACGTTCACGGGGAACGGATCCCAAAATCCAAATTCTCACAAAAAACTTTTGATCTTAACGAGAAGAGCCGGCAGCGGCGCCATTTGATATTTGCATTTTGTATGGGTTCAGAATTAATCTCTCGATATCCTCTCGAATTGATCTCGGTTCTAAGTGGAATGATTGTTCTTGGTTACTAAAAAGGGATTGGTTTTCTAATCTACTAAATGTTTAAATGCACGAAAAATGTAAACATGAATTCAAAAGCAATCAAATTAATAACAATTAATGAAAACTCGAATTAAAATTAAAATAAAATTAAAGAAGCAGTAAGAAACAGTAACACTTAAAGAGAATTGATTCGGAAGTACCCTTGATTCGGAACTATTGATCCGGAACTTTTCACCCGGAAGTCTTCATTCGGAACTTTGAAAAATCCTTCACTCGGAACTTTGATTCGGAAGTTAGTTCGGAAGTTCACCCGGAACTTTCTTCTGAAGCTGATCCGGAAGATTGATCCGGAACTTTATCCGGAACTTTGGGTCGGAAGTTTATTCGGAACTTTCAACTGATTCGGAACTTTTAAAGGAAAAACTCATTCGGAACTTTTCAAAAACACATTCATTCGGAACTTTAAACTCATCCGGAACTTTCAGTTCATTCGGAAGATTTGTTCATCCGGAACTTTCACTCATTCGGAACTTTCTGAAAGGAAACTCATTCGGAACTTTTCAAAAACATATTCATTCGAAACTTTCTTGTTCATCCGGAACTTTGGTGTTCATCCGGAACCTGGGAACACTCAAGAACAGAAACTAAACCGAAGAACAAGGAAAATGATTTTAATCCAAAATCAAGCTAAATAAGCAAAAAGGTTTTACCAAATTAACCAATAATCATTTATCTACCATGAATAACAAATCCCAACAGTAAAAACACAAATTCAACAACTCTTTAAAGATCAAATCAATCAAATAATAGCTTAAGAACTTGAACAAAAAAAAGGATGATGAACAAGATGAAATGGAAAGATTAAACAAGAACTTGTATTGATGATTAATGTTGAACAAGATAAAACAAAGATTAAAATTACAAGATTTGAAAAACAAAGATCAAAATCACCAAACACCCTAGTGGTGTTGGTGATACCTACGAACAAGGAAGGGAGAAAAAAGAGGAAAAAGAAAAACTAAAAACTGGCACTATTGTGTGAGGGGTGGACTTTATATAGGCCTTCCATTTGGTTGGTGAGTGGGCTTTCTCCCGTTCTTCTTGTCTTCTCGTCTTTTCAGAAAAGTTGACGTTTTCGATTCTGATTCGGGATTTGTCGTCGATTAAATTCGACTCGTCTTCTAATTTCTTCGTTTAATGGACTTGAGTTTCTTCGACTTATATAAATCTTCCATCTTTGGTCCTTTTCTTCGATAAGTCTTCGAATAGGCCCAGTGACTTCAAATCTTTTGCATCTCTTGGACAATAGACTTTATCTTGAGTCTTTTTCTTCGGTAAAACCCGTGCAATCCCATGTTTTCTCCATTATCCATCCAGTTGGCTCTGAAAACACAATAAACACAAAAACCACGCATAACAAATGATATTAAATACGCGTTTTAGTCTCGTTTTAGCCAGAATTAAGTGGTAAAAAGATGGGTGTTTACACACCTATCAATGGCCAACTCTCACATGTGTATGACATCTAATAATTACTGTAAATTGATTCCACCATGCCATTTTATCAGTTTATCATTTGGTTAGTTACTGTTTTTATACAGCCAACTTTATAAGCAAGAATTTAACCTTTTTACCTATGGTTTTCCATCTTTTTAACCATGTTTATCAAATCTATCAACACCAAATCCCCTCATAATATCTTTGATCATCATTCATCATCATATACATATACATAAATAAAGAAAATACAAGATTACATAATCAAAATAATAAGAAGATAGGAAGAACAATCTCTATACCACCATTAGTGATGAAAAGATGGGATTGATGATGAACAAGACTTGGTTTTGGGTAACCAATCTTATGAGATATCAACACCACTTCTAGGATCACCAAGTATTTGTAGATTCCTTGTGAAATCAGCCCTTGATCTTCATGAAAACTCCTTGAGAAATCAGCCATTGGACATCACCAAATCACCTCCTTGGATGTTAGAATCACCTCCAATCTTCAAGGCTTCAAAGGAGCATCATCATGTGTATGAATAACACATGATTTTATGGCTAAAATAGATCAAATAGGGGTGTTTGATGATGGTTTTGGGACGAATTTTAGAGAGAGGGAGGAGAATAATGAGAGTGGTATTGCATGTGTGTTTTGTGAGATAATGGTTTAGTGTTGGATGGTTTTGTTAGCTAACTTTGTTAAGTTAGACAAGTGTAGCTTTTAAGCTACATGCTTGACACATCATGGTATGTGTTGGAGCCCATTTGGCCATCCCATGTAGTGGGGTGGGCAAGTGTAAAACTTGTCCCATCCCACTAATTTACGGGTACTCCTCGATTCTAGTTTCCTCGATTCGCGTGCCCTCGGGTCGTTTTACGAAAAACTTTTTTATAAATTATGAATCAACAGCACAAAATTAATCTAATAAAAATTGTATCATCAAAAACGGAGTTCAAAAACGTAAATACGTAAATCTAGGGTTTCTGGTTTAGTCGTAAAGGACATTAAATTATTCACGTAAGTCCTAATCTCTTCTCGTAAATTAGTGAGTTTATGAACCAACACAAATTTAAAATCCCAAAATAATATTCACGGATAAATTTATTTCCTGAAATGTCAGACTGTCACCAAAACGGTGTATGTAAACGTAAGCACGTAACGTAGAATCCTTCGGTTTAGACGTAGTCGATGCTACTTCAAGACGTAAACCCAAATTTCTTCCCAAAAATAAGTAAGTTCATATTATAACATTAAAATAATGTTTTCAAATAATACTTAAGAATAAAATATCAACCATAAATTGACGGATTGTCACAGCATTTACCCCTAAACAGGATCTTTGTCCTCAAAGATCATCTTATCTTACTACTCGCTTCTTATAGAGTTAAATCCATGTGGGTATTTTCTCCACATCGGATCTTTTCTCATAAGTGTAATCCATTACAATACGCGAGTTTCATCAAACATAACTACGGGGATAAGATCAGGCTTAATGTTGACTTACTTTCTCTATCCATGATGTTCACGGGTGTTTGATGAATGCAACTTTTCGCCGATCTAAACTTTACTAAGAAACAATCAGATTTTCACTTGATAGATATTTATCAAGTTCGATTTACGAAACATAATTCGCGCAGCCCTTGAAGTCATAGGGTAGATCCAGCTTATATGCCTTTCAAACCAACGTTTACATCATCTCAATGGTCCCATACAACGGGGACTTAATTCCCATGATCTTTCAGATCTTCAATTCATCTTTCTATGGTGAAAAGTTTTGGCATAACTTCGCTACCCATCCTGCACTTCAAGATCCACATTTCATATTCATATAACCTTCTGTCCACTACTGGCAGTCATTAATCAGATCCTAATTTCAACAATCATTTCAGGTCTCGCGGGTCGGGTATTTTGTAAGGTTAGGTTCGTCATCATAGGCAACCTTAAACCTAAAAGACATGTCCAACTCACAATGGTGTATGTCAGGTGTCTTCATCCCAACTCCTGCTTACAGATGCTCTCATATAGATCCTCACAAGATTCGATCTCGATCCTAATACGATAATTATCAATGATAATCTTTCCAAAGGAAAACAATTATACGGTTTATTACCAAAGGTCAATTATTCAAGCATAGAACAACACTTCTAGTGTTTTGTATCATTACTTTACCTCGTCCCTTCAATTGGGGTGGTAAACAGTACTCTCATCAAGGTTCGTTCCCAATGACTTATGAGCAAATCTCTAGAAATTCGATGCGAAGCGAGGATCTTGATAGATATGATCGATACATGCACACCATGTTTACACAACTCCTTTAAATACAAAAGAGTCAAGAACTATAGATGAATAAGATCAAGATTAAAACTAAGAATGGAATATTAGATTAGATGAAGAAGAATTAGAAAGATACAAGGTATATGATTCTAGTGAGAGAAACTAAGGAGAGTTTCTCTCTCTAAAACAAGAAGAAGAGAAAAGATACAATGGGAGACACACACACAAATGAGGATGGTTATGCCTTTTATACTAAGGCTTACATGAATAGGAGGCCTTCCTCATTTGTGTGTTCGGGACTAATTCCCGTTTCATGCATAATAATGACATAGAACTCTCGACACTGTTGAATAGCATTTTCCACGAGCTTCGCAACGGTATATTATATGACCATCACTTTAAATACTTCTAACAATCTCCCCCTAAGGGGTGGTCATATAATATGTGAATTCACTTCTTTGACCATCACTTTAAATACTTCTAACAATCTCCCCCTAAGTGGTGGTCATGTATTATGTGACTTCACTTCTTTGTTGTTGCAGACTTTGAAGCTCGTTGTCTTGAGAGTTCTTTCATCGATCCTTTCATGACTTGTGATCTTGGATCTTTGATATTTGCCTTGACTTGATCTTGTAACTTTGCCAGCTTGTGTTCTTGTGTCTTTGCCCACATACTCATATTTTGTGTTGTCATGAAAGCTTGTTAACAATCTCCTTTGATCATCAGAGTAGCGGAAGTCTTTGTCTTTAGATGTTCTTGAGCTTTCTTCAATAATCCTGAATATGTGGCCTTGAATTGCGACTCTTGAGATAACGCCACCGTTTGCATTCCACCGGTTTCCCGCCGTTTGCATTCCACCGGTTTCCCGTTATACAGTACGAATACTGTACCTGTGATCAGGTAAGTTCAAAGAACTTCCTTGACAGGATTTCCAGCTGTGGTAGCCGTTCTCAATACTTGAATATATCGAAAGATAATTCAAAGTAAGGAGTGAATCATGCAGTTCCATTCTGCTGATTAAGTCGTCAATTCACTTTCCTGGAACAAGTCTGAATCAATTAAGAATCAAACCATCGTTGCTTTCCAGTTGACACAAGTTTGATTCATATAGAATCGCACAAGTTACCTACCGCAGTGCTGTTTGATGATGACACTGGAAGGATTTCCATTCGTCACTGTAAATACTGAAAAGTATTACTCTGAATGTTCTGGCAAGATCATAAAGATATTGCGTCGAGACCTGGAACGAGTTTGAATCAATTAAGAATCAAACCACTGTTGCTTTCCAGTTAACATATGTTTAATTCAAGTGAATCTTACATATGACCTACCGCAGTGTTGTTTGATGTTAACACTGGAAGGATTTCCATTCATCACTGTGAATACTAAAGAGTATCACTCTGAATGTTCTAGCAATACCACAAGGATAGAGCGTAGGACTCTGTAAATCATCGCTTGTGTTCTAATGATGAACAACAATTGATCTATGGAATAAGTGTCCTAATGAGATTTTTGATGAATCTCGTTGGCTCTAGACTCTATAAGTGCACGTTTATTTGGTGATCGGAGGCTGGAGCAGACTGCCACCTATTCAATATCTACTATCTCGGAGTGAGAAAGTTGATAGAAATGAGTTGAACTCCGTGACAATAAAACAAAACTTCTTTTGAGAGAAGCTTGAGTAGGCTGGGAAGGGTTGTGCATTGCATCACTGGGTCCATGATGCTTTGTCTTCAGTATCAGAAATCATCAAAGTGATTCTGATTATAGATGTATTGACCCGGTTTCTGCCTAAGTTGTATGGAGGGCTTCTTTCTTTACACCCTTTATCCTTACATTTCTTTTTCATTCTTCAACCCCTTCAATGCTTACCAAGACGTCATAACTAACACCTTGTTGTGATTGTTCCAGTGCTAGCTTAAGTCATTAGTCGGCATTATTCCCGTACACTCAACTACTCCATCTTTCCTAAGGACTTCTATTTTCTAATGGATTGTCCTTGGGAAGATCCCTCCGGTTCTGGTTGGATCATAGGAAGAATACCTAACCACCTTTTGACACCAATACCATCGTGAATTTATGTGTTGAAGGGTATAAGTATCGTAACCAAAAAAATCAATTGAAAATGCAGTCAAGGTGTTGATGAAATCAATGTTTACACCTTGAAAGTTTTCTATATCACCAAAAACGCTCCCCCTACATATGTGCATCATAAAAGGAGATATTTTTTGCACATATTAGGAAGAGAAAGCACTTACATCAAAGATATTATCCAAGACAACACATTTTAATCACTATTCTCCCCCTCAAAAATTGCATGAAATTGAAATTTTTGTGAAATTAGTGATGAAACATGGAGAGAATAATGTTACATGAAAGTTTGTACTCCCCCTCGAAAAGAAATTTTATTTAAAATTAGGGGAGTATATGAGCACACAGTTTTGAAATACATTGAAAAATTTTGTTCATGAGCTTAAAACGTTGAATGTTTTGATATAAGCCCATGACCGAGAAAAATTAATTTCTCGTTGTTGAGGATAAGTCAAAGACTTTCCTTTCTTTGGGGACCGGGTTATAGTCTGACATGTGACTATAAGCCATGATGTTGAGCTCAAAACTTTGAATGTTTTGTGACAAGCTCAACCCGAGATAGATTGCTCTACTCGTTATTAGGATAAGTTATCTTTAAAAATACACTCTCCTTTATTTGAAGTTCGAGTTACAGTCTGACATTTAACTGTAAGTCGTTTACATGAGCTTAAAACATGGAATGTTTTTATCGGAAGCTCATGACCGAGAAAGTTTTATTTTCTCGTTGTTAAGGATAAGTTATCATCCGTGATCAACTTTCCTTTCTTTGAGGCACGAGTCACAATCTGAGGTAATTGCAAATCATATGAAGAAAAAGGAAAATGACATGTTTTGAAAAACATTTGAACTTTCATTCGAGCTTTATGTACACACCCGTGTCGTTATTGAGCGACATTTCTAGGCACGTCCATATTATCGAAACTGAAAGACATGTCGAGAAGAATATTTTTGGTATTTTTGAAAGATTTTTTCGTTTTTTGTTTTGTTTTTATAGGTTTTATATTTTTGTATTTTGATTTTCAATATTTTTTAAAATAATCCAAAATAGACCTTTGTACAGCAGAAGAGGGTGATGTTGAATGTACAGAATTTGAACCCTTTGAAGAAATGGATTCAGAATCCGCTGAAGAACCTGCAATGACAGAAGAAGAGTGTGCACAAATACTAGTGTTAGGAGTAACAAATTCATTTTCTACATTCAGAACACTCGCATTAGTGCTGGAGCAGGTTTCATCAGTTATCTTGATGGGAATCCACTTAAGACCAACTTCCTTGAAGATCCTACCCGTTGGTTTCCACTGAAGACTAGAGCGAGGAGTAGTGTTTTCTTTCACAGCAGAGGACTTCTTTGGAGAGACACTAATTCCTGTGTTGATCCGTCGTTCAGATACCATGTCATTGCTTTGCTTAGCTATGGGTTTGTATCTCCTAGTGGTCTTGTGGGATTCTGCATTCTTTCTCTGTGAGAAGGCACGAGAGTTTATCTCATAGAGGTATTGCAGAATGCAATGAGCATGGTCTCCATGGTGGATGCCCTTTTTGCACGTGGGGCATACATTGAGTTTGAGATTCTCGAAAGGCCTTGTGTACCTAGGATTTGCTGACCGTTCAGACAATTTGTTCGATACACGACTACTCATTGGTGGTTGCCAATTCCTAGGTTGCTGGTAAGGGATCCTAGGTTTTGGTTGACTACCGGTGGGAATGTGTTGAACTCTAGCAGTTGGTTGTTTACTAGGTGGTGAATACACAGGGTTTACTTTCTGAGTGTTCCCTTTTGGTATACCCTTCCCTAGATTGTTGGTTTGAACAACATCATTTGACCCTTTAGATTCCTTTGTGGGAGTAAGAATCACATGCTTGGGAGTACTCTTAGGAGTAGTGCAAGGTGCATTCACAGAGTTGTGTTTAACAAGAGTGGGTTTTCTAAATGGAGGAACATAGGGTGAGATGGCTGGTTTTGGTACAGTCGATGGCACATCGGTATTAGGAGGTAACCTAGAAACATTAGAAGGCGGTTTTCCTAAGATAGATGGCTTTGGTACTTTGTACGCATTGGGTTGTCTAACAACTGATTTTATAACCTTAGGTTCCACAGTTTTTCCACCCATCTTTCCAACAAGTTTCTGCAACTCAGCAATCGCGATGTCTTTGTCTTGCAACTGAGCTTTCAGATCAGAAATATCCTTACTCTTTTCATTCAATTCACGAAATGATTCAGAGAGTTTTACTTGTAAATTACTGTCATCAGGAACTTTTCCAACTTTGGTTTGCAAAGCAAGTTCAAGAGAATGACAATGTTTCTGAAGAAAATCATATCGGTGTTGAAGAATCGTGAACTCTTTTTGATTAACATTTGTTGAAGGCTCACTGTCATGATATTCACCTCCTAACTGAGCTTTTAGCTGTTCGATTGTTTGTTGCAGTTCATTGTAAGCTTTAGCATACGAGAGTTTGTCATCCTTACATTCATCACATTTTTTGACATATTTATTCCAAAGATCGGTGAATTCGTTGTCCTTTTTGATGACATAAGACTCCATTTTCTCTTTCGTACGATCAAGCTCATTTTGGAGGGTTTCATTGTCTGGCACAGAGATGTTTACCGCAACGGGGTTACTATCAACACAATCACCACTGTCACTTGATTTTGAGAGACATGCGAGGTCGCTTTCCAAAACTTTAATTCTATCAAGAGATTCATCAGCCTCCTTCGCCAAAGATTTAAAGTCTTCAACAAATTTGGCTAGTTCTTTTAGAAAAGCGTTCTCAAGATTGCCTATCCTCGCATCAACTTGATTAATAATCGGATTGATTTCAGTATGAAGCACTTTTTGTAACTCGACATGAACGGGTGATGTAAAGTTTCCTCCAGTCATTTTGGCGTTAACAACCCGTTTGAGAATGACAAAATTATCTTTGAGCTCGTTAAGAAATCGTCGTGCAACACTCGGTTTAGGAGGATCCTCTGTCAATTCCTCACTCGGTAGCAAAAGCAATTCGGTACTAGTTTTAGATCGAACAAAAACCGTTGGAGGATTAACTTTTGGATAGTAAACAGGTGTCACTTCTTTATCAAGCTTTTTCATTCTTAAACGAGTTTCTTCAGCAAGTTCAGTAGTTTCCTCAGAATCATGCACACTAGGAGGATCATGCTCATCAGACAGGAGCACACTACCATTATATAGAGTTTGATTTGTGGCCTGAACCTGCTTAAGATATTCTGGATTGGGAGGAAGAGGACAACCTAAAGCCATTTTGTAACGGGTGTAATTTATCTCATTCACTTTAGGTGCGAGCATATTTATCGTCTGCATAGATTGTCCACGTTTTACCAAAAGGTTGTCTAAGTCCCTAATCCTATCCTGAGCATTGCAAAAATCCTCAAGAAGCCCATCTTCTCGAATTTTGAAATCATGTTTCAGCTTTTTTATTTCTCCTTTTAAATCAGAAACGATAGATTTTTCAGTTGAAAGCTGTTTATTAAGAGAGGTGATTTCATCATTCAATTCGCTTATCTTTTTTGCACTACTTAAATGTAAGGCATTTAATTTCTTAGTGGTGCATTTTTCTTGATAAACCGATGTAGCATGAGCTTGTTCAAGTTCCTTGATTTTAGCATGATGAATCTCAAAACTTTTCTCCCGTTCCTTATATCCCGTAAGCTCAGTGGTCAATTTGGCATTAGTTTCTCTAAACTTATTATTAACCACATTCGCATGAGCAACATCCTTGGCAAGCTTATCAAATAATGATTTATAATACGCATGCGTCTCGTCAGGAAGAGTTGTAGGTTGCGCTACTTGATCCCCACTAAGGTCCACACTGGGTGCATTAGAAATAATATTGCTATTATTCGTTTGAACCCCGTGTGTCTCAGTGGAAGGCTCAAGTGACTCAGTATACTCTTCCTCCTGATTAGACATATTATACAACTCATTAGCATTGAGACGTGGGTGTACCTCAGAGGAACCGTCTGAATCATACACAGGAGCTCTGTCAAGTTGAACTACCGATGTGGATGATTGCTGCGAATTAGCCATCAAGATGGAGTTGGGAGTCACCTCTTCTGCCTCATCATATGCTGCTGCAGATGCCATGAGATCAAACTCTTCAGCTAGAAGTGGAATTCCTGCTTCTTCCTTTTGTGCTATAAGAAGCTGAGATTGGAGATGGGCAACATTCCTCTTCTTTCTTACTTGTCTATCACGATGCTCAAAACCCGCAGCATCACTATCTTGTTGATAACTCATAGTATAAGTCGAGTGAAAAACAGGATCTCAATTCGTAGAAAGCGTGTGTTGGGGTGTCAACAAAATCAAACTTTGCCTAAATTTTCCAGCCCGACAAA
Source organism: Glebionis coronaria (assembly GCA_025667525.1). Classification (NCBI taxonomy): domain Eukaryota; kingdom Viridiplantae; phylum Streptophyta; class Magnoliopsida; order Asterales; family Asteraceae; genus Glebionis; species Glebionis coronaria. The sequence continues at coordinate 648,748,084 of CM046874.1, forward strand.
AAATTCCTCAGTCCGACAAAACGGTAAGCTGAAAAATTTGTCTTACCAAATTTTGAAATCAAGTCCGAAATAGCCAAAAACTAATAGGGAAAAATTTTGAAAAGTGAAAAATTTTGACAAAAATAAAACCTAAAAATGGCCTAAAAATTTGAATTTTGGTCCGAAAATTTGAATTTTTGGTCAAAAAATTTTTCGCATTGCCAAAATTTGAAATCGAAGCATAAATGGCCTAAAAATGGTCTAGGAAAAAATAAATTTTTTTTTTTTTTTTTAATCTTCGTGTAAACGATATTACGAAACTAGTCTAGATGGTGGCTAAGTCGAAAAAATACTCGAACAAAAATTAGCTAAACAACTCATCGGAATGTCCATCGGAATGTGCCATCGGAATGTGGCTTAGATCGCAATGCACTGTCGGAATCCCAGATCGCAAAGTACTGTCGTAATCCCAGATCGCAATGTACTGTCGTAATATGTTCAGATCGGAATGTTCAGATCGGAATGTTCAGATCGGAATGTGTCTAAAACAAATTTGGCAGAGTAACGACTGAAGAGTCCCTTGAACCGTCGGAATCCCAGATCGCAATGTACGATCGGAATGTCCAGATCGGAATAGGGTATCGGAATCCTTAGATCGCAAAGTAGAACCTAGTGGTTATTGCGATCTGACCTCAAAAAACTTGTACTTTCCGATGGGTACCTTTGCTAGAATTTCGGAAAGATGAAAAACCAAGGATTTTGAACGTTTGATCCAAGAGACTTGTTTTTAAGCCAAAACCAAGATGCCCAAATCACTACTACACGATTAAGGAAGGTATACGACTTGAAGAACACCAACGAGCTATCCACGAATCCCTTGGCGAATGATACCACTTGTTAGATTGATTCACACGACTTATAGAATAATAAGAAATAAAGATGAATAAGATCAAGATTAAAACTAAGAATGGAAGATTAGATTAGATGAAGAAGAAAGAGAAAGATACAAGAAGTGTGTTCCTAGTGAGAGAAACTAAGGAGAGTTTCTCTCTCTAAAACAAGAAGGAAGGAAAAGTATTATGAGAGACACACACACAAATGAGGATGGTTATGCCTTTTATACTAAGGCTTACAAGGTTAGGAGGCCTTCCTCATTTGTGTGTTCGGGACTAATTCCCGTTACATACATAATAATGACATAGAACTCTCGACACTGTTGAATAGCATTTTCCACGAGCTTCGCAACGGTATATTATATGACCATCACTTTTAAATACTTCTAACAAATTTCTTCATCAATAATTTATCATTAATAGGAATGATATTAGTAGTTTTGGTCAGTTTGTCGACGATGACCCAAATCGAATCAAATTCAGATGATGACCTTTGCAATAGTTAGACGTTTACTAATGTATGAGGCGATGTCTGCCTTCATAATGTCATTAGTACAACTTCTTCAGATAAAATTACACTAAATCATAAATGTCATGAATAAAATACTTATACTTACAAGATTCCAACATAACTATATCGCCAAATCCTCCATATTTAGACAATCACAAGTGTCCTTTTAATCATTTAGCGCCATCGGCTTCTCAATTCTAATTGTTCACATAAGCCGCAAACCCCCTTTTATTATTTATATTATCCTTCTTACAGGCATCAATTATTTCTAAATTGTCCGGGCAAATTACTTTGCACCGTCATTATTAAGGAACACAATCCTAATTGATTCTTTATTCTTTCTATATAATGTGTCAGTATCTACATTCACTTTTCCTGATGAAATAATTATCAGGACCGTATTTATTCAAAATCTCTTTCTTCACATTTTCTAAGTTTTAGTTTCGTCTCAACTATCATTTTTATCCGCTTTACTCAACCCGACGTCTAAAGCGTCGATAATTATTACAAGTAATTAAATAATAAATATTTAATTTTTATGAAACGTGAACGAAAAATTTTAAATTTCTTAGTTCGACCAATTATAAAAATGTTCAAAATAAATCTGAATTTAATTAACAAGATTTTTGTTGATTTATCGAAAATAATTAAAATAATTAATAAGATCCGTAAATGTTCGAAGAATCATTGTTTATACTTTGGTCAAAATTTTTCTTGATTGAAAAGCAAACATTGTCGTTTTAAGTCTTGGTTTAAACGGTTTCCTCAATCCATCTTAGGTTGTCTTAGGGTATACACAAACATTTACCCCTAAACAGGAGTTTAGTTAAATGTTTTGGGTATAAGGGAATAATCCCTTTAAAATCCTTTGTTAAAACATTTGTCAAAACATATTTGCACTTTTCTTTTTGGTATATCCCAAAGCCTTAAATGACTTCTAATTTTTGAAAAGTCAATATAGATATATATCTTACCATCATTAATCAAACGATCATTTTATGTAAAGGGTTAAGCCTTAAATCACACGTTATATATTCAAGGTACAGGTTTTCGTTGTTCGGCCAATTCAGGGAAGTCTGTATATAATTTTTAACTCATTCTTATTCTTAGAAACAAACAAATGATTCTTAGTGATCACGAGCATGAATTTATCAAATTACAGCCTACACACGTGATTCATCAAATTTATGAATACTACATGTGCATTGGTCAATCCAAACGACATAACATGAAACTCATAATGTTCATCACGAGTTTTGGATGTAGTGATTGGAATAGATAATCTTTTTCGCGGACGCGAAATTGATGATAACCATGCCGTGAATCAAATTTTTGAATATACGCTAGAACCTTGTAATTAATCGAACAAATCTATCATCTTGGGTAGTAGATATAGATTTTTAATCGTCAATTTACCTAGTTCACGGTAATCAATAAATATAAGAAATAATAACACCATAGCTCTTCATGATTACGAGCTTGGTAGAATAAAAGTCTTCTCCTACAACTCCCTTAGTTGTAGGGTAATTCTTTTAATTTAGACGGTGCTGATGTACAGTGCACATGCCACAGGTGCAGCACCGAGAATATAATCAATACCAAATTTAACTTGCCTTATTGGTGAAAGTCTAGGTAATTCACCAGCAAATACCTCCTAAAGTTTCAGATATCGGAAACATCTTTTTAATAAATTCATATTAGGTTCTTTCTAGATTATAATATCTATGACTAGTTCATAACCATTCATGGTATAATTTCAAGTCTAACTGCAGGATATGGTCATCCATCAAGAATTATTTAGATCACTTTTGATAATCAACATCTTATCATTTAGGGGAATTCTATTCGAGTTCCCATCAATTAAGACAATGTCGTCATGTCATAATCAATCAATCCATTCTACTGGCACTATCAACTTTTCAGTTTTATTGTCGTCGATAAGATGTGAACTTCTTAAAAGACTAATAATAACTCATAATCCTTCACAATTCAAGGATATCTGGAGACATAACTAACCTTAAAAGAGTAAGGTCAACGCATAATCTACGCAAGAGAATTTCAAATCAGATAGAGACGAAAACATTTAACGAATAGGAATATATCCCATGTTTTCATAATTTGAGTACGCATTCGAAAGTTCCTCGGATCGTTAACCAGGTCATTCAAATGATATCAAATCAAAAGAAATGATATGAATGTTGATACATCCAGTCGGGTATCAACACTCGGTAATCAAATGCTTTTCCTAAGAATCTCACTACGGGAGAATTGGACAAGAAAGAATTATCAATTGTCAAATAAGACAATTTCCACAGATGAGTAAATTCGACTCAGAAGAATAGGTGCTACAGGCACATATGTAGGTGTCCCTAACACTATGTCCCTCTTTTTCACTTCTTGTAGATCTCATAAAATTTAATCTTTCACAATCTTTAAAGAAAATGGAGTGTTTATTAATCAGTTTTATGATTACTACTAATCAACCTTGCATGGTCCATTCCAAATTGTATGTAGGCGCGCAACTATATACAATTTCAAGATTAACGATGCAATACTCACTTCGTCAAAATTTTATCATCATGTTTATAATAAAAACATTTTCATGCTTAATTCTTAATTAAGAATCAAAAATAAATTTATAGAGATGTTCTTTGTTATGGAAACAATTAATTTTTCCAAGGTATTTCATAAACAACTTCATTTCGATAACGATTATTTATAACTCTCACTTTAAATAATCCTTATGGTGATGAAAATTCAATTTTTCTCAAGGAATATTGTTTTATCTTATAAAAACAATGAGTGATCTGCAAAAGAGTGATGAAGAGTCGTTCACCAAGAACTAACTACAATATAATAGGAAATGAGCTTAGCCAAATAATCATGAGGTTCATGACCTCGATGGCACTCAAAAGAGATTAATCCACAACGTGACCCCAATCGAGATGAGTACTTTTCAATGGTTGCATTACTAATGTGAACATTAGGATGAAGCAATAAAGAATAGATAACATCCATACATGTAGGATTTAGCAATCAAAGGTAGTATTTCCATTAATCACAAACAAGTCAAAATTGTACCGTAACACATTACGTGTCACTATGTCATACAATTCCAAGAAATCATCCTACCAACTGATGTCTCAGTTAAGTTAGAGATTATTTTTAAAAGATACCACAATGAATACTAATATACAAGAGTCATTAGGTGTTCCACCTGTCCTGGAAGATCCATCGGTCCCAATTTAGAAGAAGATTTCTTCAATTTATTTCTTGGACACTAGGCATCCTCATTATTGGACAATGTCCTAGGAACAACCCTTAACACGAACCAACAATCAATTAAAACCTTATAGTTCAATCACATGACTTAATGACTTCTTCTTATCAATCTCATATTCCATACGAGTTAAATTTTACTTTATTCAAGTTTCAATCAACTTATACTCAATTCGATATCCTACCTCATTTTCCAATACTTTCAACCTTATTCATAAACCTTAAAAGGGCAATAAAAGCTCGATATGAACAACACTTAATTTCCAATCCTATAGCTCTTACAACAATAGTTATCAAATGAGTCACTAGTATGAAATGACTCGATCATTCAATTAGACTTCTCGGAAAGGTACTAGTGGCATGAGGCTTTTGGGTAATGGTTCCAATGACAGCCTCAAGTGCAACGTTCACCCTTTCGATTCTCAAATTTAATAATTGGATGACAACGAATCAGATGACATCTTTCTAGGTGGTAACGTTTTGTCAAACTCCACTCTATAAGGAAAGATCGTCATGACATCGATATCAGTTTTAAAATCCCAAATAAAGATTGGAGAAAAATGAAGAAGTCGTGGTCCAAATATGAAGAATCTCTCAAAAAGTTCAAGTGAAGAAATTCCTATTATGAAGAGAAGACCATTATTCATGAACGTCTCTCAAGATTTGAAGTATGAAGTCACTACCAAATATCGGTCCGAGAAAGGTCTCAAATCGTGAAGCGAGTTATGCCAAGATATGAACTTTATAAGGTCCTGAGAAGCAAATTTAAAAGATTTTGTCCTTTAGCTAACTATTGATTAAATCGTCCTACTTTATTTTCAGCCCAAATAACTATCGAAATAAGTCAAAAATGCATCCTTGTGATCATTCAAGACAACAATAAAATATAAGAGATACACCTAGTAATAAGGGAGTCTAAGTAAATAATTGGCCCACATGAGTTTGTGATAGTTTGCTAACTTATAATAACAATGATCTCGTTTTTAAGCTTGGTATGGGGAACGTGAAACTTGAGGATGATAATCATTCATGACATTCCAAAACCCTAAGGTAAGTTTTTGATCTTTTTACTTGTTTTCTTCCTTTAAATATTTTGTCTCTTTAATAAAGGCCAATGTGGATTTATTGTGATGGAAAATGTAAATCTTGCTTTGTAACTAATGCATTGCATGAGGGCATTGCAATGGTCAAGTGTAGGGGATTTGATAGGTGTGAAAACACCCATCCTTTTACCACTTAACTATAATAATAACCAAGCCAAAACGTGTATTTTATGTCGTAAATGTCGGAATTATGCGTGGTTTGTGTTTTTATTGTGTTTTAGGACCAAAAGATGAAAAAGGAGGAAAACACGGGCTTTTATCGATGAAAACGAGAAAAGACGAAGTCAAAAGATCAAGAGTGCAAAAAGAACGGAAGTCCAAGGCCTATTCTGAAGATTTATCAAAGAAAAAGTCTAAAGACGGAAGTTTAATGAAGTCGAAGAACTCAAGTCTAATAAATGAAGAAATTATAAGACAAGTTCAATTTATATCGACAAATCCCGAGACGACGTCGAGAAAGACAAAGAAATAAATCGAGTTGAGACAAGGAGAAAGAAAGAAGGAAGCTTCCAACACATGCTAACCTCCCTTCTCCCTATAAATAGAGACTTCATTTCATTTTTTAGTTTTGTTAGCTAATTTGACAACTTAGCTCCACCTTTAATTACTTGCACTTTCATATTGTCTTTACTTAATTGTTCTTTAATTTCTTGTATTTAATTTCAAGTAAGTCGTTTAATTTTGTTGTTGAATCTTATTTTTAATCAAGTTTTCATTATCATTCTTATTCTACTTTTCTTATTTTTGATTTGATATTGATTCGGATTAAGCATTCATTTTGCTTGATCTTATTGTTTATTTGATTAAAAAGTTTATCTTTTTATTCCTATCTAGGCTTTTATACGATTTAAGCTTTAAGCTTGACATGCTTATTGGCTTACTTTGTATTTAGCTTATTAGTTTTAAAGTTTTCTTAAAAGTTTTATCTTTTTAAAGTTTGTTTATAAAGTTTTCTTATTTTGTGTCTTGAAAGTTTTTAAATTTGTGCTTATTTTGTTCGTCTTATTATTGCTTTGGTAAGTTTCAGTTAGTGCTTATTAATCTTAACTTATTTAGTTTTGCTTATTATTGTATCTCATTCCATCGGAAAGGGGATTTGGATTCCGACTGCTTCCACTTATTACGATCGTGTATCGGATTAGGGTTTTGAGATTCCGACAGTTCTTCCCCCTTATTCCGATCGTGATTGCGATCGCTCATTGCGATCGTACATTGCGACGGGTCTTAAGGCTTCATTGCGACGAAGTGCTGCCAAAATTTTAACAGCCACATTCCGATAGACTTTCTGATCAAGCATTCCGACGGGGATTCCGATTCGATTCCGACAGGTTTGTTTGACATTCCGATAGGTGAGTGTTATTCCGATAAATTTGATTTTCATCATTCCGATAGGGGGATTCCGATCAACATTCCGACAGGGGTACTTTTGTGCATTCCGACAGCATCATTCCGATCGGTATTCCGATGGGATTCCGATGGATTGGGTTTTGTGTTATTATTTTGCCTTAGTTTTATTTTTAAGTTCGTATTTTTATTAAATAGTTAATTTTAGTTTCAGTTTTATTAACTTGTTAAATTTACTTTTCGTCAAGCTTTAATTTTAAGTCATTTAATTAATTTACTTTTAAAAGTTTTTAATATTGCACCATTTACGTTTTAATTAGTTTTAGCTTTAATTACCCGTCATTTACTTTAAAGTCTTGCATTTTAATTTTACTACAACGACCAATATATTTGTTTTCACCAAAAAACAGCTGAGTCGCACTTAAACCAGTAATCAATTCGATTAGACACATTCAACGAACTTAATTTTTATATACTGAGTAAAATCAAAAAATTATTGTTGGGAATACAATGTAGCCAGTCCACTTGAACGCTGACAAGAAGAAAACAAGCGTTGATAAGAAGAAAACAAACGCTGACAGATCAAGCGTTGACAAGAAGAAGTCAAGCGTTGATAGGTTGAAGACAAGCACTGATGGAAAGATATGGTCTACGCGTATTATGTTTCTAGTTTGTTTCTAGTAAAGATAGGATCAACATTGTATTTTCTATAATTATCTTTACCTAGAATAGTTGATACGTAGACTCTTGTACAAGGCTTCTTGTGTCTATAAAAGAAGACCTTTAGGTTATGTTTCATATATATAAGTTTTTCATACGTTAAACACTTTCATTGTAAGCAAGTTCGTTATTATCAATCAAGTGAAAGTTTGTTTTACATCCTTTGTGTGTTCTTGTTTAAGTGTTAATTCCGCATAACACTTGAATTACTTTATACATAAACAAAGTTTCTCTACGTGTATAACTTGATCTAATCTCGTTTGCACAAGCTAAATCGATCTATGTTTGGGATCAACAAGTGGTATCAGAGCTTGTTGAGAAACTTTGATCTAAAAGAACACAAAAACCCTAATTTTAAAAAAAACCTAAAAACATCATGTCCACTCCAGAAGTAACCTCCTCCTCCTCAAACCACAATATCAAGATTCCCATGCTTGATGCATACAATTTTGAGCTATGGAAGTTCAACTTTGAGCAATATCTGCAAATCCATGACTACACTCTCTGGGAGATTATTGAATATGTAAACACATTCAATAAAGCTCAAAAGATTGCAGATGCCATTGCTACAAGATCTGTTGTTCAAGGATGTTCTGAAGCAGATAAGAAAGAAAAACCTGAAGATGGTAGAGCTGTGTCTGCTGATGACATAGCAAAGAAAAGGGTTGATATGAAAACCCTAAGCATTCTGAAACTTTCTTTGGGACAAGAAAATCAGCACAAATACAGAGGTTATGAGTCTGCAAAAGACCTTTGGGCAGCCCTTGAAGTTGCATATGGTGGTAATGCTGATACTGTGGAAGAGAAAAGGAAGCAACTTTTACATGAGTATGTTGTTTTTAAGTCTCAATCTAATGAGAAGCTAAGTAGTGTGAGAAGCAGACTTCTTGACATTACAAGCAAGTTGTCTTTCATGGGGACAGTAATTGGTGATGTTGACATTATTTCCACTTTTCTTAAAAGCCTTAGTGATGCGTGGAAGATTGAGGCAAGATCGATAATTGCCAACAACACTCACAAAAGTTCTACTTTTGATGATGTTTACAACAAACTAAGGCTGTTGGAGAATGAAACTCTTTTGGATCATGGAAGTAAGTCTACCAATAGTAACATGGCCTTCTTCTCACATAGTGAAGGTCAATTTGATCAGAAGGACTCATACATGCACCCAGTTACTGGATCAACATGTGTCAACACTGGATCATACCCTGTCAACGCCTCACATTCAGACACTGACACATACAAAATTGACTCTCCAAGAGTTAAGCCTGCTGGTTTGGATCTGGATACTGTGTGTGCATACATTGCTTCATTGCCCAATGGTTCAGTGATTACATATGAGGACCTTGAGCAAATAAGTGATGAGAATTTGGAGGAGATGGATATAAAGTGGAACATGGCTCTTGCAAGTATAAGAGCAAACAGATGGAATAGAAGGTTCAAGAAGAAGATGACCTTTAATGCAAAGGACACTGCTGGATTTGATAAATCCAAGGTTGAGTGCTACAATTGTCATCGTATGGGGAACTTTATGAGAGAATGCAGATCTCCAAGAAGATCTTATGCTGGAAAACCCTCAAGCCAAATTGTTAAGGCTCAAGATCCTAAGGCCATGGTTGCAGTACAAGAAATTGATGGCATTGGATGGGACTGGAGCTAATTGGCTAAGGATGAGGAAGAGGATAAAGCTTTGGTTGCTGAGATAGAAGAAGAAGAGCATGTTCAATATGCTCTCATGGCACACTCCTCATCTTCATCAGACAATGAGGTATATGATGACGCTTTTTGTAGTAAGGGTTGTCGTTTAAATACTGAAAGACTTAACAAAGAGGTTTTAAGATTGTTAGGAGATGTGAGTACTGAGAGATGAAAGTTGTCTAACTATCAACTTGCTCTCACTCAAACTGAAAAGACAGTTTTTGAGTATAAGAAAATGGAGCTTGACCTAAAAGATAAAATAAATATCTTAAAACATGATTTAAATGTCAGTAATGATATTAGAAACATCATGGAAAGGGTCAATGCTGAATTACAGGCCAAGTTAGATGAGGTTATCAAGAATAAGGATAATGTAGACCTTAAAATTCAGAGATTTGATAAGGCCTCACAAACCCTAGGAGAATGTGTTAATAAGCAGAGGGATTCTAGGGACATGACTGGGATTGGGATGAAAGAGTATTCTGTTGTTCCACCACCAGCTGGGGACTTCTATGGTGTCCAAAGAAAGGACTTATCTTGGACTTGTTTACCAGAACTCCAAGAATAGGAATTTAATCCTCCACCAAGAGTCCTTACCCCAGTTGAAGAGTATAGGCAAAAGTTGACTGATTTGGATGAATGGAAGAAAGCCAACCCTACCTTGTTTGTCAAGGGTGGCATGCTTTGTGATAGCCCAAATGAGTCTACCCCTATCAAAGTAACAAACCCAATCACTGGCAAGACTGTTAACCTTGGCTCAAACACTGTTAGAAAACCTAGCATTAAGTATGCAGAAATGTATAGGAATACTAGGTCACCAAAAAGCCAAGTTAGTGATAATGGAACAGGTTTCTTTTCTTCTAGACCTAGAGTTGTGTCTAGAAAAGCCTGTTACACTTGTGGTAGCTTTTCACATTTAGCCTATAAGTGTGTCAACGCTTCCAAGGTCAACGCTGACAAAAGGTAAAACATTGTCAGACCCAAAACTTTTGTGGAGCAAAGTCCACAAGTTGTTAGATCAGTCCCATTCTTCACTAAAGGGTCTAACACTCATGGACAAAGACCTTTTCAGAAGACCAATACATGGTCTAATAAGCAATGGGTTCTTGTAGCAAACCCTAGGTTCAACGCTGACAAGGGTAATTTCAGCGTTGACAATACCAAATCTAACGCTGACAGAAACGTTGCCTGACCTAAATATTTGCAACCACAGGGAAAGGGGTCTAAAGCTTCTTCTAGCTTGACATGGAAACCTAAGCAAGATCAAAACCCTAATTCTAATGGGATTTCTATGACCTGCAACAGATTTAATTATATTTCAAAGGTCATCACAAAACCAGTTAGGGTTAACTGGGTGTTTCATCCAAAAAGGGATGAACTAGGGGTTGTTATGAGAACTAAGTTTGTTCTTGTTGAACAACCAGATGAATCTAAGTCTGCTCAGTCTTGGGTTCCCAAAGAAAACTAATTTGTTTTCTTTATGTACAGGGCATTCAAAAATAGGTGAATGATTATGGCTATTGGGATAGTGAATGCTCTAGGCACATGACTGGGAAGGAAGATTACCTTACAAACTTCACTCCCATTAAGGATGGTGATAAAGTTTACTTTGGAGGCGGATATGGAACTATCACAGGCAAAGGAACTCTTCTTACCAATAACTTGAGTTTTGAAAACGTGTTTCTGGTAAAAGAACTTGATTACAATCTTTTCAGTGTATCACAAGTTTGTGATAACAAAAATAAGGTTCTTTTCACTGATACTGAATGCTTGGTGTTGAGCAAGGATTTTAAAATGCCAGATGAGAAATTCATTGACTATAGAACACCTAGGCATAAGGACATTTATAATGTGAATCTTAATGGTATTAGGATGAATAATAATATGTCATGTTTTTATGCAAAAGCTTCAGTTGATGAGAGTAATCTATGGCACAGGAGACTAGGGCACATTAACTTTAAGAATATAAACAGACTTGTGAGACTTGGTTTGGTTGATGGTTTTCCTGAAAAGGCTTTCCACAATGACCACTCTTGTGTTGCATGCCTTAAAGGCAAGCAGCACAAGGTCTCATTTAAGTCTAAACAGGTGCACTCTAGTTCTAAACCACTTCACTTGCTGCATATGGACCTGTTTGGTCCAACTAATATAGAGAGTTTGAATGGTAAATCATACTGCTTTGTCATCACAGATGACTTTTCTAGGTTTACTTGGACTTTCTTTTTAGCCATGAAAAGTGACACTACTGATACTTTAATTAACTTTATTAACCAAATTGAGAAAAAGACTGGTAATGAAGTTAAAATGCTTAGAAGTGATAATGGTGGTGAGTTTAGAAATAAACTGTTGGATGATTTTTGTGCCAAGAAAGGGATTACTAGGCAGTTTAGTATTGCCAGAACCCCACAGCAAAATAGGATTGCTGAGAGAAAGAATAGGACCCTAATTGAAGCAACTAGGACTATGTTGGCTGATGCTCACTTTCCCATAGCTTTTTGGGTTGAGGCTGTGAATACAGCTTGTTATGTTCAGAATAGAGCATTGGTCAACTAGATACATAACAAAACACCTTATGAGTTACTTTGGGGAAGGAAACCTAATATTGGTTTTCTTAAACCTTTTGGTTGTCATGTAGTTGTACTAGATACTAGTGATGCCTTTGGTAAGTTTAGTTCTAAAGGTGATGAAGGCTATTTCATGGGTTATTCAGTGCAGAGTAAGGGATATAGGGTTTACCTTAAGAAGGAAAAACATATACTTGAGAAAGTACATGTTAGGTGTTTAGAGAGTAAACCTAGTGATCCTGAAAGTGGTCCAAATTGGTTGTTTGACTTGGAACCTCTATCTAGGACTTTGAATTATATGCCTGTTACTAATCCAGACATTGTGAAGGTAACTTTAAATGTTGTGGAAGAACCAGTTGTTGATGTTTCAGGTACACAGGTTCATGAAGAGGTTGGATCACAAGCAGACAAGTCATCTCCCATACTTGAGTATGTTACTATTCCCATATGGACAGATGCTTTTGCTGCTGCTGCTGCTACCGGAAAGGAAAATGGTGGTCCCCAAGTATCACCAGTTAACAGCATGCATGGTCCTTCAGGCACTGACAAAGGAAAATCTGGCGCTGATAGGACAAATTCAGGCGTTGATGGCTCAAACGTTGACAACACCATTTCAGGCGTCGATGGATCAAACGCTGACAACCTTGGTTCAGGCGTTGACAACTCTTTCGAGCATATTTTCTCTTCAGATTTTGAACAAGGTGAACCTTCAAGCAGAAATGAAGAGGTTCATACAAATATTGATGGAAGAGAGTCTGAAGATATTGGTAACTTGGATGATGAGATTGAAGACAATAGACTTTTGAGGGAGGAGTTCTCACTTCTACTATGAAGAATCACCCCTCTTCTCAAATTATTGGGGATGTCATGTCTCTTGTTCAGACTAGAAGATCTCATCAGAGTCTTGGTGGATTTATTGCCAATATACACAAGAAGGTTGATACCCCTCTTGTTCAAGCATGTTTGTTTGCCTGTTTTCTGTCACAACAGGAACCCAAGAAGATTTTTGATGCTCTCAAAGAACCAAGTTGGGTGGAAGCAATGCAGGATGAGCTTCACCAATTTTCTATTCAGGATGTTTGGGACCTAGTTGATTGTCCCAGATATGTCAGACCTATTGGGACAAGATGGGTTATAAGAAACAAGAAAGATGAAAGAGGCATTGTGGTCAGAAACAAGGCACGTTTAGTGGCTCAGGGATATACACAAGAGGAAGAGATAGACTATGAGGAGGTCTTTGCACCAGTTGCAAGGATTAAGGCTATAAGGATATTTCTAGTCTATGCTTCCTGCATGGGCTTCACTGTCTATCAAATGGATGTGAAGAGTGCTTTCTTATATGGCACAATTGTTGAGGAGGTATATGTTATGCAGCCTCCTGGTTTTGAAGATCCAGAACATCCAGACAAGGTGTATAGAGTCAAGAAAGCTATGTATGGACTTCATCAAGCCCCAAGAGCATGTTATGGCACATTGTCCACTTATCTGGTGGAAAATGGATTCAAAAGGGGCACCATAGACCAGACATTATTTACAAAAAAGGCTGGTAAGGATGTCTTACTTGTTCAGGTTTATGTTGATGATATCATCTTTGGTTCTACAAATCCAAAGATGAGTGAAGACTTTTCCAAGCTTATGACAGACAAATTCAAGATGAGTGCAATGGGGGAGATGAACTTCTTTCTAGGGTTACAAGTTCAGCAGAAAGAAGATGGTATCTTCATCTCTCAGGATAAATATGTGGCAGAAATCTTGAAGAAGTTTGTCTTTTCTCCACATGAAAAGAGGGCTACTACTCCTATGGATAGAGAACACCCTTGGGGAAAAGTTGGAGATGGAAAAGATGTGGATGTCAGGCACTATAGATCAATGATTGGTTCATTGATGTATCTCACAGCCTCAAGACCTGACATTATGTTTGTTGTGTATGCATGTGCACGCCATCAAGTGACTCCCGAAGAGTGTCACCTTTATGCTGTCAAGAGAATATTTAGGTACCTTAGATGCTATCCAGATTTGGGATTATGGTATCCAAAAGATTCACCATTGGATCTTATTGCATATTTAGACAGTGACTATAGTGGTGATAAGTTTGATAGAAAATCCACAACTGGTGGATGTCAGTTTCTTGGGAGTAGGTTGATATCTTGGCAATGCAAGAAACAAACAGTGGTGGCCAATTCTACAACTGAAGTAGAGTATATTGCTGCAGCTGCTTGTTGTGGACAAGTCTTATGGATTCAGAACCAGCTGTTGGATTATGGGTATAATTTCATGCATACCAAGATTTTTGTAGACAATAACAGTACTTTATGCATTATTAAAAATCCTGTACATCATTCTAAAACAAAACACATAGAAATTAGACATCATTTTATAAGAGATTGTTTTGAAAAGGGTTATAATACAACCAGATAGGGTTGACACAGAAGAAAATGTGTCTGATTTATTAACTAAACCTTTTGATGCTTGAAGGTTTTAATACTTGGTAACAAGTATTGGAATGATCAATCTCACATAATATATGTTTTAGGGTCTTAATGTAAAAGTATGTACAGGATAACGCATTGTTATTGGTCTTTTTGAAAAGTTAGATTTTCCACTATATTTGTCTAAGGCTGACAGAGGTTACCTTAACGCTGACAAGTGTTATCGTGACGTTGTCAGCAACAATGTTAGTTTTGTGGTTTTTGATCCAAGTGTGCAGGCGTTGATAGCATTGTACCATTGGACACAGAGTTGCTTATGGATCCTTGGAGAATCATTTGAGCATGTTTTAGTTTATGGATGATGGTTGGAATATTTATATTCCTATCTTGACATAAATTTTTATATTCATGCATATTATTGGGCAACATATGTATCACAGTTTAAGGGGAGGGTTTAGGAACCTTTAGGACTTTTGGGTATTCTTATAATACTCTTATCATAATTCTAGATTGTGTCCACAGGTGAGTATGAGTTAGTTTACTAAATCATGAGGCACTGTAGCATGCAAAGTTGATATACTGTGCATGCTGCCAAGACATTTTTTGGCCTAGAATTGGATGTGGTCTGTTGGGAGACTTGGGAATTATTTATAATGGGTTTTATCTGGGAGTTACAAGGAGTTTTATGAGATAACTTAATTGTTAAGAATTTTGGTTAGCAAGGAACACTAGAGTACTGTTATGTCTATCTTGCAAAAGCAAGTGTGCATAACTGGACAGTGTTTGTCGCCCTATAATAATTATCAGTTTATATTTTATCTTCACTAGGATAAATTACTTTGTTAAGGTCCTTTTTCATTTTTATTCCTTTTATTTTTGGACGCTGACAAGTATTTTTCCAAGCGTTGTTATGACCAATTTAGACGCTGACATGGCTTTGGAAAACGTTGACAAGAATATAGTCGTTGGGCGTTGATGGGTTATTTTTTACCGTTGACACTCATTGGGACCTACCCAGTTGTTATTTTTGACGAATTTTGGGGCCGTAATTTTGGGAGCAGATAACTTTTAATTAATGCATGGGATAACTTATTTTCTTTTCAATATTTTCATCATTATATTTTTAAAATAGTTGCCTAATTTTTAACCAATCACATGTGCCTATCTCTCCTATATATATGGCTCCTATTTTTAAACAGGGTACCTCATATTCTTGTCTAACAAATTTCTCCTATAATTCATCTTTCTCAATAATTCACAAACAGCTTTCTTCAACAATGGCACCAAAATTTAAACCAAGTGACTTGGTATTGGGATTCAGGAGTCAACACAACATGATTGATTATTTGGACGCTGATGATACTCTGTTTCCACAATACACTCAGATGGTGGCGTATTTTAATGCATCTCCTATTAGGTATGCTCTTTCTCATGCTCCTCTCATCTCTGTAACTCATATTAAATAGTTTTGGAACACTGTTAGTTCCTCAACAGTTAATAATGTGACTACATTATCAGCTATTGTTCATGGGCGTACATGGGTGGTTACTGAAGCCTTGGTTCGCTAGGCTTTGCATCTTGATGATGCAGATGGTATAACCACCCTTCCCATAAATGAAATAGAACAAGGACTTCGGGCTTTGGGTTATCCTTTCCCTGATGAGGGCACTTTAAACAAATATCATAAACAAGAGTTTCCCCCAGCCTGGAAGTACCTCATACGTGTCATCCTACAATGTTTGAGTCCCAAATGTACTGTACACAATGAAATTAACAGATCAATTGCTAGTGCAATTGTGTGCATTACAAATGGGAAAAAGTTTAATTATTCAAAAATGATTTTTGATGGCATGTGTAAAAACAAAGGGAATAAGATGACTTTGGCTTATCCCAGATTTTTGCAAATGGTTTTTGATGTGCAAAACTACTGCACAAGGGATCATGATGATTTTTATGAGATCCTTGTGCAAAAGAAAGCTATTTTTACCAAGATGAATTCACCCCCTCATCATGAATTACCCCTCACCCCAGCTATGCTTGCTGTTATTGCAGCAGCACAACCCCAACCAGACCCACAACCACAACTTGACCCAATACCAGAACCTTTGCCTTCACCTCAACACATGGAACTTGACCAAGAACCCTTCGACGCTGACACATTAAATTTTGGCATTGACACAAGTAATCCAGACGTTGACACCTTTCCTTCACAAACCCAAACACCCCTTAACCTTCCCACATCCACCCAATCCACATCATCTTCTACCCCACCACAATATAGGTTGCAAAAATGCCAAAGGACTACTGGAGTGTTCTCCTCTAGTGGTCCTAGCCATGTAGCAGAGAGAACCACCACCACAAGTGTGGTTGGTGCTATGGATGAGGCTGGGACTATTGGTTCTGGCTTAGATGCAGGCCAAGACAGTCCTAACATCTTTAAGACCTCATACATGCCCCATGACTCTAACTTGGGAGGTCAAATACCCATTTTAGAGGAGGGCAGATTGGAACCATACACATTGATGGAATTGACGGCTGTCTGCATTATCTTGCAAAAGCAAAATGCAGACTTGGTACAAATTGTCAGTACACAAGGCCTTGAACTCAAGCAATTGAGGGAGAGGATTGTCATTTTGGAGAATGCTAGCACTAGACATGGTATGGAGGAATCTTCCAAAGGGGAGGATGAGCATATTAATGTGAATGATAAAGGCTCACATGATGGAGAATCTTTGGGTGTTGCTGACTGCATTGAAGAAGCAACCAGGTTTTGATAGATCTCTGGTTACTCCTACAAGTTTAAACTTGTCTTTTACAGCTATGTTGGAGTAATTTACAAGAGACGCTAAGACAAGTAAGTTGGGCGTTGACAAGCAAAATTTGAATGTTGACACACCAAGCACTAACAAGAGTAATTTGGGCGTTGACACAAGGAATTTGATCGTTAACAGACCTGCAGATATGGTTGATGTATTCCAGTCATCAGCTATCATCAAAGAAGTAACGTCACAGGTATTACCATCATCCTTACCCATCATTGATCCATTAGATAAGGGTAAAGGAATTATGGTAGAAGTAGAAGTTCCAAAGGATGCAGCACAGGTAGAGTTTGATTCAAGGTTGGCTGCACAACTCATGGAACAAGAAAGTAAGAAGGTTGGTGAATCACCATTTGTTGTCACTTCTGAGGAACAAGAAGGAAGTGATGAAGAAAGTTCATATTCAAGTGTGATGATAATTGAACAACCAGAAAGACTTGAATATGGTGATGACTTGGCAAGGGAGAAGCTTAGAGAGTTGAAATTGCAAGTAGACTTTGATATGCCAGAAGTAGTTCAGATGTACCATGCTTGGGAGAATAGAATTATAGAGAATCCAGATTTGACTATTTCAGGCCAGATTTGGGGATTCGAGATTCTTCTAAGAGTTCAAAGTGACTGCAAGGTAATTCTGAAACACAAGGCTAGCAATGTTTTCTCACTGCTGAAGAGGGATAGAAGAGAGCTCTACTACATGTTACTCAGATGTCATGGAACTGGATGGACCTTCAAGAAATTACAGGGATTATCTTTTCAAGAATTGGAGTACAAGGCTTATCCCATTTGGGCAAAAGTGCAGTAATTGAACACTCTAAGACTTCTTTCAGATGAAAGGAAAGAAGAACTTGCAGAAGAGATGGAGATTCAGAAGGAAATGATTGTTCCAAGGCCTTTGAAGAAGGGAGTTCCACTTGAGTTCCCTAGAGATATGGATAAATTCAATCCCAGTGAAGCTGTTATAAGAAGGAGCATCAAGCTCTCACCCATGGAAACTTCAGATATGGTACAAGTGTTACCTCTTGATGCCAGAAACCCTATCATAAGCTATGAAGAAGATGCAAGTGGGTTTTGGAAGATTGGAATGTATGGAAAAGAGGTACACACATTTACTACTCTTGTGTCTCTCTTTGCAAGTGTGGATAGAGAAGACTTGGTAGACCTTTGGAGGTTGTTGGAGGCCAAGTATGAGACTGAAGCTCCTACTTCAGTCAATGGAGTAAAACTTTGGTCAACATTCAAGAGAATGTGTGGACCAAAAGAAGAAGATCCTACTGTTTAGAAGGATCTTGAGGATGATATCAGTGGTCTTCAATAGTGTTTGTATTCAGCTGCTGGTGTGTACTACTTGAGCTCTACAAAGTTTGTTGAGTATCTTCTTGTAGATGGTCAGTATCCCATGTCCAAAGAACTTTTGGAAAAGATGAAGACAACACAGCTGGAGATTGACTATTCAAGTGACGTGGCCAAAGATTTGATTAGGCATGTTTATTACCAATATGATAAAATTTATAAGATTCCTCCTAGTTCTTAATGTTTATTCAGAAACTTGATTACTAGAGTAGATATCAAGTTTAGGGGAGGATTGTTGGGAATAAAATGTAGCCAGTCCACTTGAATGCTGACAAGAAGAAAACAAGCGTTGATAAGAAGAAAACAAACGCTGACAGATCAAGCGTTGACAAGAAGAAGTCAAGCGTTGATAGGTTGAAGACAAGCACTGATGGAAAGATATGGTCTACGCGTATTATGTTTCTAGTTTGTTTCTAGTAAAGATAGGATCAACATTGTATTTTCTATAATTATCTTTACCTAGAATAGTTGATACGTAGACTCTTGTACAAGGCTTCTTATGTCTATAAAAGAAGACCTTTAGGTTATGTTTCATATATATAAGTTTTTCATACGTTAAACACTTTCATTGTAAGCAAGTTCGTTATTATCAATCAAGTGAAAGTTTGTTTTACATCCTTTGTGTGTTCTTGTTTAAGTGTTAATTCCGCATAACACTTAAATTACTTTATACATAAACAAAGTTTCTTTACGTGTATAACTTGATCTAATCTCGTTTGCACAAGCTAAATCGATCTAAGTTTGGGATCAACAATTACGTCCCCTCGCCATGTCTTTTGTTTTGAGTGAACTGACCATAGGCGTTCACTCTCGCGCATACAAAAGTTTTCATAAAACCGCATCATGCATTCATGTACTAATTTTCTTGCATAAAAATTTTCTCATGAATTATTGGTATAAATTTTTTTCATGTATATAGTTATGTTTTGATCAGTTTAATCATGTATTTTATGTTATACTGTCAGATGGTTCTCACATGCGAGCAGGAACAACTCAATGCAGCAATCCAAGCTACAATTCAAACTATGCTTCCTCAACTGAGGAACGAAATTAGGGTTGAGGTGCAGGCTGCTAACAATCAGCAGCAACACCCAGTACCTCCTCCTCCTCCAGCAACATTGGTCACATGTCTGGAGAGATTCAATAAGCTACGCCCTCGAGCTTTCGAGAGAACAGATAGCCCCAGTGGAAGCTGAAAGCTGGTTGACTCACATTGAGAAGATCTTCGATGTTATGGGTTACGACCCCGTCTTCAAGTCGAGGTTGGCCAGGTACCGGTTCGAAGGTGATGTGCTATCATGGTGGACGGTACTAAAGCAGTCTGAGGGAGGTGATAATTGGGTGGCTGGTTTGACTTGGGCTCGGTTCAAGGATTTGGTGATGGGACAGCTCTTTCCCAAGGCTGAGCAAGACAAGCTGAAGAGAGAGTACCATGGAATCCGACAGAGAGCTGGGGAGAATAGCAACGAGTTCATGCAGCTTTCTTCGCTTGGCTGGTTTTCTTGGTGCAGCAGCAGGTACTCTCGAAGAGCAAGCACACCACTTTCGGTGGGCTCTTCGTACATCGGTCACAAACAACTTGGTGTGTGCTACGTTTAACACGGTGGCACAAGTGGCTGACGCGACACGTAAGCTAGAGATTCTGCAAGAAAGAGAAGAGTTCGGGGAAGCAGAGAGACCCGAGAAGAGGTAAACATTCATATTCAGTGGTGACCAAACCGTATTCTTTCAGCATATTTACATCTCTTTTAAACTGTATCTTCCAGGCAGAAGACTGGGGACCGGTCTCAGTCGGCTACTCAGCAACAGCCTACTCAGCCCAAGGGAAACGGTCAGACTCATGACCGTTCTGCTACGGATAGGCGTGGCGGTAATGATAATTACCGTAACAACGTTGGACACTCCAACAACAGCAAGTCCGTATACTTACTCCTTTTCTTATGATTACATGCTATAATTCTTAATTCTGACACATTAGAGAATCTTCTACCAGGAATCATGGTAACGGGAGGGACCAAAACTAGAGAGGTTCACAGCCTAACCGTCCAGCTATCACTGGTATTCCATCTTACGAATTATCTGCATTGTCTTTTGTACCTATTAACATGTCTCATGTAAATTGTTCTTATCAGGCTCTCAGCCAGTCAGGACACCTGCTGGAGGATATACTCATCCTCTTTGCACTACCGTCAACCGTAGGCACCCAGGACCATGTCGCCGCGACAGCGGCGCTTGCTTCAAGTGTGGTCTTCCTGGCCATCGCATGAAGGACTGCCGCAAGGGCGAGATGGAGGGCACATCGGGACATGCTGATACCAAGCCGCCTCCTACTAGTGGACGCGTTTACACGACATCTCGCGATCAGGCTAACAAGTCTACAGGTACCATCACTGGAATCTTGTATATGTATGGTCAAGCTGCATGTGTTCTTTTTGACACGGGTGCTATTCACTCGGTCATTTCTACTACTTATGCTAAGAATGTTAGGATACTCCCCATGCCACTAGAGAATATACTGAATATTTCCATGCCTTTACGAGACTCTGTACGCATAACCCATGTGTACAAGAGCCTTCCCTTAGAGTTTGATGACAATATTCGTCCTGTTGATGCACTTCCGCTGGACATGAATGATTTTGACATGATTTTGGGCATGGATTGGCTATCAAAGCATCATGCCACCATAGACTGCCATTCATATCGAGTCATCATCGGTGATGTTAATGCGCCAGAGTACATTCACAAAGGTTTCATACCCGGAAGGTCTGTACAAATCATATCAACCCTGCGAGCACGTGCATTACTTTCACATGGTTGTGAGGGCTATCTAGCTACTGTTCATGACATGGATGTTGAATCCCCATCAATTCAGGATCAGCCAATAGTGTCAGAATTTCCAGATGTATTTCCAGAAGAACTTTTGGGCATACCACCCGCACGTGAAGTAGAATTTAACATCGAGCTCATCCCAGGAGCTGAGCCGATTTCCAAGGCTCCTTATCGCATGGCTCCCATAGAGTTGAAGGAGCTAAAGGATCAAATTCAAGAACTTCTGGAACGAGGCTTCATTCGACCGAGCGCATCTCCATGGGGCGCACCGGTCTTATTCGTTAAGAAGAAGGACGGCAGTATGCGTCTTTGCATAAACTATCGCGAGCTCAACAAGATCACCATCAGGAATAGGTATCCTCTACCACGCATAGAAGATCTATTTTACCAACTCCAAGGGGCCAAACATTTCTACAAGATTGATCTAAGGTCGGGCTATCATCAGCTACGGGTTAAGGAGCAGGACATCGCCAAGACTGCTTTCTGTACATGCTATGGTCACTACGAATTTATAATCATGCCATTTGGCCTTACTAATGCTCCAGCAGTGTTCATGGATTTGATGAACAGAATCTTCCATGAATTTCTGGACAAGTTCCTCATTGTCTTCATTGACGACATCCTGATATTCTCAAAGTCCAAGGAGGAAAACGAAGACCATCTTCGTGCAGTATTACAGATTCTTCACCAGAAGCAGTTGTATGCTAAATTCTCCAAGTGTGAGTTCTGGTTAAACAAGGTGGCATTCTTAGGTCACATTGTATCAGCAGAAGGAATCACGATGGATCCAGCAAAGGTTGAGGCTATTACCAAGTGGCCAAGACTGACATCAGCGACTGAAGTCCGCAGTTTCCTAGGCTTAGCTGGTTACTACCGTAGGTTCGTGGAGAACTTTTCCCGTTTGGCACTACCATTGACCAAACTGATGTGGAAAGGGGAGAAATTCGTCTGGACTGAAGAAAGAGAGAAGAGCTTTGAAGACCTAAATCAGAAGTTAGTATCTGCACCGATTCTTACTCTCCCATCTGGTACAGGTGGATTTCAGATCTATAGTGATGCATCAGGGAAGGGACTTGGTTGTGTTCTCATGCAACATGGGAAAGTGATCGCGTACGCTTTACGGCAGCTTAAGCCTTATGAGGAAAATTACCCTACGCATGACTTGGAACTTGCAGCAGTCGTGTTTGCATTAAAGATATGGAGGCACTACTTGTATGGAGAATCATGTGACATTTCACGGACCACAAGAGCTTGAAGTATATCTTCACTCAACGTGATTTGAACATGAGACAGAGGAGATGGTTGGAGCTGTTGAAGGATTATCACATTAATCTGGAGTATCATCCCGGCAAGGTAAATGTAGTGGCAGATGCACTTAGTAGAAAGTCCGGAATGATCAACGGCATTGAGGTAAAGGAGGAAATTATTAGAGACTTGGAGCGACTAGACATGGAGATCATGGTACGTGGACAACACGGTTACTTGGCTAATCTTAGAGTGGAACCCGAGTTACTCTCTAAGATCAAGGAAGCTCAGAAGGATGATGGTGAAATCTGGGCGATAATTCAGAATTTGGAGAAGCAGACAGAATTTCGGGTAGACGCAGATGGTATCTTATGGCAGGGCACGAGACTTTGTGTTCCTGATGATCAAGAACTCCGGGAAGCATTTTTAGCTGAGGCTCATAGCTCCCAATTCTCTATTCATACTGGTTCGACCAAGATGTACCATGACATCAAGCAATACTTTTGGTGGAGTGGTATGAAACAGGATGTTGCGACTTACGTCTCCAAATGTCTTACCTGTCAGCAGGTTAAGATCGAGCATCAGCGATCTGGCGATCTTATTCAACCGTTAGATATTCCAGAGTGGAAGTGGGACAAAATCACCATGGATTTTGTTACCGGTCTTTCGCCGACAAAGAGGAAGCACGATGCGATTTGGGTTATCGTTGATCGACTTACCAAGTCAGCTCATTTCTTACCGATCCGCAAGGAAGATTCGGTCAATAAACTCGTCGATACTTACAAGAAGGAGATCATGAGACTTCATGGTGCTCCATCCAGCATCGTCTCAGACAGAGACCCTCGGTTCACTTCGTGATTCTGGAGAAGTCTGCAGAAAGCTTGGGGTACAAAACTTAAGCTTAGCACGTCTTTTCATCCTCAAACAGACGGGCAATCGGAGCGAACGATTCAGACATTAGAATACATGTTGCGGTCATGTGCGTTCGAATGGACGGGAGATTGGGACGATTACATCGGTTTGGTAGAGTTTGCATACAACAACAGTTGGCACGCAAGTATCAAGTGTGTTCCATTCGAGATGTTGTATGGCAGAAAGTGTCGCACCCCAATCTGCTGGGATCAGGTTGGTGAGCGAACACTTGAAGGACCAGAAATGATTGAGTTGACCAACAAGAAGGTCGTAGTAGCTAAGCAGAAATTGCAAGAAGCACGGTCACGTCAGAAGAGTTATGCCGACAAGCATCGTAGGGACTTACACTTTAACGTAGGAGATCACGTTTTCCTTACGGTTTCGCCGGTATGTGGTGTTAGACGTTTTGGAATCAAAGGGAAGCTCAATCCTCGATTCACCGGACCGTTTGATATCGTTGAGCGAGTCGGTGAAGTATCTTACTGTTTAGTGTTACCTCCGCAGCTTTCTCACGTTCACGACGTTTTTCATGTGTCCTTACTCAGAGGGTACAAGTATCATCCCCTTCACATGGTTCAGTATCCACTGGAACAAATTCGTGAAGATCTCACTTTACCGAACGAGTTCTTGACAGATAAAAACGAGTCATGAGAAGGAAGACGATTCCATTCGTCAAAATCCTTTGGAGGGATCATACCGAGCGGAAAGCCACTTGGGAAAAGGAGTCTATCCAGGCTTCTTACCCTCATTTCATATTTTGAATTCGGGTATGTTCTTCTTTTTCAGTTTAAATTATCTATAATTCGGGGACGAATTATTCTTTTTAGGGGGGAAGAGTTGTAAAACCCGCATGCTTTTACCATGAATAGTACCCTTATGATCGTACATACATGATTATAACTTTCCTTATTTAGCGCGTTTACGTTTCACGATTAGGAAATTACAAGTATTACGTACGTGTTATTACATGATAAGTATTTAATACGTATTAATGCACGATAATTATTTCAACAATAATTATAATCACGAACATACGAACATAAAATCATGAACGTAAATAATCAGGAGCTAAATATTATGTATTTACGTATATTTATTACGAGTACTAATAACTAAGATTTTACCTAGTTAAAAATTAAAGTTCGAAGTAGTGGTCTAAGTGAATTGATCTGGTATATCTATGTCACTCAGTCGTTCTTTGGTGGAAACAAATAGTTGTGTCGTTGTAGTAATTAAAAAGTGCAAAGACTAAAAAGTAAATGACGTTAATTTAAATGACGTAAAACTAATTAAACGTAAATGGTGCAAAGTTAAAAACGTTGAAAAGTAAATAGATTAAATGACTTAAAATTAAAGCGTGACGAAAATTAAAATTTGACAAAGTATTAAAATGTAAACTTAAAAATTAAACAAGACAAAATATGAAACAAACCTACCATCGGAATACATTCCAATCGGGATGTGATCGGAATATTTAACCTACCTTCCAATCAGAATGTTGATCGGAATACACTTACACTTCTGGTCGGAATGTGGTCGGAATTCCCGATCGGAATGCTGTCACCAATAGCCAAATCGGAATAACCAAACAAAAACCCCAGATCGGAATGTGAGGAACCAAACCCTAATCGGAATAACCCAACAATCACCCTGATCGGATTGAGGAGTGGACTCCTGATCGGAAGGCTGTCACCTAGACCTGATCGGAATACCAAACTCACCCTTTGATCGAAATATCACAAACCCTTTTCCGACCAAGCAACAAGAGCGCTGGTCGGAATATCAAACCCTTTTCCGGCTGGTGTGGTCGGAATATAGTAGAAATAACACAAAATAAGCAAGACAAATAAGCTATTACTCAAATAAGCACTAGACTAAAATCCTAAGCAAACACGTATAAGAAAAAGCTAATAAGCTAGAATTTAAAGACTATTTGAAAACACGAAATGAAAAAGATGTACGAAAACAAACTTTATATAAAAATAACTTTTATAAAAACTTTAGAAACTTAAAGATAAACACAAATAAGCTATAAAAATCAATAATCCCAACAATCAAAAGCATAAAAACATAACCTTTAATCAAATAACCAACACAAAAAGCATGTAAACAATAAGATTATAGCATGAAAAGAAGGGTAGATGAGAGATTTAAACAAGAAAAGTAAAGATTCAATAAAAATAAAAGTAACTTACTTGGAAATTAAAGTGCAAGACAAGGTAATTAAAGTGCAATAAGGTAAATGTGCAAGGTAAATAAAATGGAAGAATAGTGTGTCAAACTATCCAACAAAATGAAATGATTAATCCTAATGACTATTTATAGGGGAGGATTAAGGAGTGCTTAGGAAGCTTCCTCCCCTCCTTCATTTTCTCTTAATTGCACCATCAAGTCCTTCCCTTCTTAATCTTTTGTTAATCTTGGACTTTAATGACTTTTGGCTCGGGATTTCTTTGAACTCGTCTTGTAATTCTTCAATAAATTAGACTTGAGTTTTTCGGCTTTTGATAAACTTCCGTCTTTTGACCTTTTCTTCGATAAATCTTCAGAATTGGTCTTGGACTTCCGTTATTTTTGCACTCTTGACTTCTTGACTTTGTCTTTCGTCTTTTTCTATCGATAAAAGCCCGTGAATGCCCGTGTTTTCTCCACTTTTCACCTTTTCGTCCTAAATCACAACAAAAACACAAACCACGCATAATTCCGACATAAATGACATAAAATACACGTTTTGGCTGGGTTATTATTGTAATTAAGTGGTAAAAAGGATGGGTGTTTACACACCTATCAAATCCTCTACACTTGACCATTGCAATGCATTAGTTACAAAGCACGTTTACATTTTTCATCTTAATCAATCCACATTGGCCTTTATTAAAGAGATAGAAAATTATGAACATTCAAAGTAAAGAAATCTAAAACATACCTTGGGTTTTGGAAATGTCATAAATAATCATCATCCTCAAGTTTTCACTTTCTCCAAACCAAGCTTAAAAACGAGATCATTGTTATTATAAGTTAGCAAACTAACACTAACTCATGTGGGCCAATTATTCACTTAGACTCCCTTATTCCTAGGTGTATCTCTTATATTTTATTGTTGTCTTGAATGATCACGAAGATGCATTGTTGACTTATTTCGATAGTTATTTAGGCCGAAAATAAAGTGAACGATTTAATCAATAGTTAGCTAAAGGACAAAATCTTTTAAAACTGCTTCTCGTGACCTCATAAACTTCATATCTTGGCATAACTCGCTTCGCGATTTGAGACCTTTCTCGGACCGATATTTGGCAGCGACTTCATACTTCAAACCTTGAGAGACATTCATGAAATAATGGCCTTCTCTTCATAATAGGAATTTCTTCACTTGAAGTTTTGAGAGATTCATACTTGGACCACGACTTCTTCATTTTTCTCCAATCTTTATTGTGGGCTTTGATATACAACGATCCGCCTCCTTTTTGGACTTGGATCTATTTAACCTCATACCTTGTTAGGGCCTTTTTGGATAGACTTCTCCATGACTTTTGGGGAGTTTTTTTGCTTTTCGTCGTGTGTCTCGATCCTTCATATTGATTTTCGATAAATGATTCTTCACATCACTTGGGATCTTTAGCAACAAAATATAGCCCTCATGCCTTGTTAGGGCCTTTTCGGACTCGCCAATCTTCGCATTCCGCTTCAATAAGTTATGCCTTGGCTATGAACTCTAATCCATACCGAGCAACTTTTAAATGATCTTGGGCTAGAAGCTAAGTAACTTTTCAAATCGTACAACCTTATTTATTGCAGATAAATTTATTAGCAAGCGATGGGAGAATAGGCTTATAATTAACTCACATAAATTCACGAAAGAATACCAAACTTATAATTGACTCTATCATCTCTCGTTCTCCACAGTTTAAAATCTCAAGGAATGAGACTCGTGGATGCTTAGCCTATTAAATCAAAGTTTTGGGCTTTCGAGTCATCTATAGGATCTTGCAAACTCTTAGACTTTTTCAAGTTTAGAAATCGCATTTTAAAGTTCCCTTGATAAACGACTCTCTAGGATCAATTATAGGAACTTGCGAAAAGTTCTTGTTCTTAACCCGTGAGAGTTAAGACTTTCGCGTTTTATAGCTCCCTATATAAAAGCCTAGCAAAACTTGACTTAAAAATGTTAAGGATACTAGCTAGAGTAAACTTAGATAAGTAAACTCAGGTTAAGTCAAAAGATTCACAACGTTTGAAAATTAAAACCACTTTATTAAAAATTTATTCTAGCAAAGAAAGAAAATAACTATACAGAAGGAAAAACTAATAGGCCAAAATAGATCAAAAATTTTGAAAAATGTCGAAAAATTGATTTTCCGGTTAAAATGAGGACAAATACAAGGAAAAGGCCACTTAACTTCGGTAGAAGTCCCCCCTACACTTAATATAAACATTGTCCTCAATGTTTAAGCATGTGGGAGTAAACTCCCCTACACTTAGGACATTGTGCACTTTGTTTAAATCTCGCTAAGGAAAAGACAACTAACGAGATTCCTATTTTAATATTGAGAAATATAAAATAGTGAATCGAAAAGAGTTTAGGATAGAACCAGGAAGAAGGGAACACGGAATCACGGTTCGTCAAAAGTCATCAAGAGTGTGTCTTTGAAGCTCGAATCCCTGATTAGAAGAAGAGAGGAAATAGCAACACCAATGGGTCTCCCCTACACTTAGGATAAAGAAAGCTAAAAGATAGAAACATGGGTTGCCTCCCAAGAAGCGCTTGATTTTTGATTACCGAGTCGTGAGCCTGACTCGACCTTGATTACCATAGGAAGAAGCATGAAACATATCCACCAGGATCAAAGACATAGTTTTCGTCCATCAAATAGCACAAGCTTAAGGCGAACAAGGCAAGCCAAAGAAGAGTAGGCAAGGTTCCCTTAAGCAAAGATGGAGCATGGTGGGAGCAAGTATGGTGTGGTGCAAGCATGTCTTCAATAATTCCAAAGATTTTTCCTTTTATTTCATCAGGTGGATACTGAGATGGCTGAATAATATCGATACCGGGGTCGAACACCTTTTCCTTTAGGGGAAAATAGCACTCAGGCTCAGCAGAATGTGAAGAAGATCCGCGAAGAAGATGCACAACCTCATCCTCAGAAGGTGGACAAAGAGGTGTTAAATCATATGTGCTGCGGATGTTGGTGTCGACCGGTTGCTTCTCCTTTGAAAGAATTGTCTTCAAATCTAAAGTAGGATCAAGACGATAATCTTCAAAGTCTAAAGGAGGAGCATCACTCTCATGAGGGAACTATGTATTGAGAAATGTAGAGAAGTCTTCCTCAAAAGAGTAATCATCCAAAGTAGGATTAAGCATGGATGACGGAGGATCTTCATCATGTGAAGAATCACTCGAAAGAGTATCGGCCTCATCAAAATCATCATAAATGGGCAGGTCGGGATACTCGGAAGTAAGGTCATCATAATCATCCGAATCTGAGCTAGAATCATCATCATAAGCATCAAAGATCGGTGGAGAATCATAAATGGGCGAAGATTCCAAATTGGAGAGAGAATCATCCACATCATCTTCAAAAAGTGGATTATCAATGCAAGACTCGAATAGAGAATTGTTGTAGATGACAAAATCATCGAGCACATTAATCATATTCGCAGATTCTCGTCCATAGGATTTGCTTGTAAGCGTCCCCATTTTGAACACTTGTGCATCATCCCCGACTCTTAAGATTAACTCACCTTCGGCAACATCAACTAGAGCTCGTCCGGTTCTCAAGAATGGCCGGCCAAGTATTAAAGGAATACGAGGGTCCATTTCATAATCAACAACGACAAAATCGACCGGGAAAGTAAATGTGCCAACTTTAATGAACACGTCTTCGGCAATACCAGCGGGGTAAGCGAGAGTGCGATTTGCAAGTTCAAAAGTCATCTTTGTTGGAGTAAGGTCGGGTAATGATAGTGTTTTCCAAACACTCAAAGGTATAAGATTAATACTGGCCCCGAGATCAGCTAGGGCAGTAAATTCTTCGGTTTTGTTAAAAATGCAAGGCAACATAAAACGACCGGGATCTCCAAGTTTTTCCGGAAGTTCTTTAAGAATAACTGCAGAACAGTTTTCATTTAAGCGTGTGTTGGCGAGCTCAATCAACTTCTCCTTCTTGTTAAGCGATTCCGTGAATGCTTTGACATATTTTGGCATGTGGACAAGTGCTTCAACAAGGCTAATGTTGAAATTCATTTGAGAGATCATCTTCAAATAATTCGACACTTGAGTGTCATTCTTAGTGAGCAAGTTAGGCTTGTCCAAGCGAGAAGGATATGGGATGTTGGGTTTATAGGTGGAAGGTGTAGTTGGTGAAGGTTGAGATGTTGAAGGGTTCTTCTTGGGAACATCGTCATGACGAGGCGGAGACGGTAATGGTGTACTACTACTAAGTGTAGGAGGAGTAGGAATAAATGGTGGTGGAGGAGGTGTAGATGATGGGGGCGGGATAGGTGGTCCTACTATGGTAACTCCACTACGGGTAGTAATAGCACTCACATTCGCTCGCGGATTGGTAACGGTGTTTGAAGGTAGAGAACTCAAAAAAGAAGGTTGAACGGCGGGTAAGAAACTAGCAACCATATTCTTCAAATAATTCGTTTGATTGCTGAAGGAGGATTGAATATTATCTCGAAGCTCGGATCTAATGTCATTCCCTTGCTTGGTGATATCCCCTTTCAGATTGATAATTTGGCTCTGCAGATTCTTGATTTGCTCACCTTAGGTTCTCATCAAAGCTTCAACATCGGGGTTAATGGGTGGGGCTTGTTGGGCGGGTGGGTGATAAGGATTAGAATCTCTTGGTGGGATTTGGTTGCTTCTATTGTAGTTGTTGGCGGGGTTTTGGTTTTGAGGAGAAAAACCAGGGGAAAGGTAGTTGTTTGACCGGTAACTCAGCAAATTTCTATCCCCTTGAGGTCGAGCTTGGTAATTTTCTGGTGAATAATTACCACAAGCTGCATACACGTTTTCCGGATTTCCTTGAGTAGAAGGACAATCAGTGTATGAGTGTGGACCTCCGCATGTCTCACAAGAATTGGAAACCACTTTAACTTGTTGTTGTTGGTTTGTAGCGAGAAGCAAGATATTTTTGTTCATTCCGGTCATCATGCGGGTGAATTCGGTCATATCAGGGCTTTCTGAGGTGGAAGAAACATTGACTCTCGGGTTGTTCCTTGAAGAAGCGGAGGAATCCCAGTTTTTATGGTGAGTAGTCATGTTCTCAATAAGCTCTCTACACTCCTCGGATCTCCTTTTCATAAATGTGTCACCGGCAGCTGAATTAATCGTATCACGATCACGAAAAGTCAAACCGTTGTAGAAAGTATCAATTAAGGTCACAGGGAGCATGTTGTGGTTTGGACAACGATCGATCAAGACATTATATCTTTCCCAAGCATCAAAAAGAGATTCATCGGGGTCTTGCATGAAACTGCTGATTTGATTGCGAAGGCTCGTGACCATGGATGGTGGAAAGTAGCGCGACAAAAAGCGTTGAGTCATGTCATCCCAAGTATGAGTAGAATTCTTTGGGAGACGATCAAACCATTTCTCGGCGTGGTGTGATAAAGTATGTGGAAAGAGTTGAAGGCGTAGAACATCCATTGTGGCACCGGGCAACTTCATGCTTTGGGTGATTGTAATGAATTTGTCGAGGTGTTTATTGGCATCATCATCAGGCATTCCTCTAAAAGGGTTTGTTTGCACTTGCTGAATCATGTAGTGCTTCAACGAAAACTCCGGAGTCGTGATTTGCATCGGCGCAATCGGTCCTCCTCGTCCAAACATGGTAGGTTGACAAAGCTCCTCCATTGTCCGAAGATCGGGTTGTGGATGAACATTGTTGTTATTGTTGAGGTGCGGTGGATTATTGTTGTTGTTAACACCTGCCATACTTAAATCTTCTCGAGTCTCGGGCTCTTGATAATTAGAAGATCTAGTACGCATACACCTACAAAGGCAAAAGAAAACAATACCAAACGCAAAGACAATATATATACACAATAAAAATAAAATCTTTTTGGATTTTTAAAATTTTTAATTTTTTTGGATTTTTAACAATTTTTAGTTTTTATGGTTTTTTTTTTGAATTTTTTTGAGTTTTTTAAGCAAGAAAATAACGCTCACAAGTGAACGGATCCCAAAAAGCAACGCGTCTCTCACAGAAAACCGTTAATCTTTACGAAAAGAGCCGGCAGCGGCGCCATTTAATAACTAAGATTTTACCTAGTTAAAAATTAAAGTTCAAAGTAGTGGTCTAATCGAATTGATCTGTTATATCTATGTGACTCAGTCGTTCTTTGGTGGAAACAAATAGTTGTGTCGTTGTAGTAATTAAAAAGTGCAAAGACTAAAAAGTAAATGACGTTAATTTAAATGAGGTAAAACTAATTAAACGTAAATGGTGCAAAGTTAAAAACGTTGAAAAGTAAATAGATTAAATGACTTAAAATTAAAGCGTGACGAAAATTAAAATTTGACAAAGTATTAAAATGTAAACTTAAAAATTAAACAAGACAAAATATGAAACAAACCTACCATCGGAATACATTCCAATCGGGATGTGATCGGAATATTTAAGCTACCTTCCAATCGGAATGTTGATCGGAATACACTTACCTTTCTGGTCGGAATGTGGTCGGAATTCCCGATCGGAATGTTGTCACCAATAGCCAAAACGGAATAACCAAACAAATACCCCAGATCGGAATGTGAGGAACCAAACCCTAATCGGAATAACCCAACAATCACCCTGATTGGAATGAGGAGTGGACTCCTGATCGGAATGCTGTCACCTAGACCTGATCGGAATACCAAACTCACCCTTTGATCGGAATATCACAAACCCTTTTCCGACCAAGCAACAAGAGCGCTGGTCGAAATATCAAACCCTTATCCGACTGGTGTGGTCGGAATACAGTAGAAATAACACAAAATAAGCAAGACAAATAAGCTATTACTCAAATAAGCACTAGACTAAAATCCTAAGCAAACACGTATAAGAAAACCCTAATAAGCTAGAATTTAAAGACTATTTGAAAACATGAAATGAAAAAGATGTACGAAAACAAACTTTATATAAAAATAACTTTTATAAAAACTTTAGAAACTTAAAGATAAACACAAATAAGCTATAAAAATCAATAATCCCAACAATCAAAAGCATAAAAACATAACCTTTAATCAAATAAGCAACACAAAAAGCATGTAAACAATAAGATTAAAGCATGAAAAGAAGGGTAGATGAGAGATTTAAACAAGAAAAGTAAAGATTCAATAAAAATAAAAGTAACTTACTTGGAAATTAAAGTGCAAGACAAGGTAATTAAAGTGCAATAAGGTAAATGTGCAAGGTAAATAAAATGGAAGAAATAGTGTGTCAAACTATCCAACAAAATGAAATGATTAATCCTAATGACTATTTATAGGGGAGGATTAAGGAGTGCTTAGGAAGCTTCCTCCCCTCCTTCATTTTCTATTAATTGCACCACCAAGTCCTTCCCTTCTTAATCTTTTGTTAATCTTGTACTTTAATGACTTTTGGCTCGGGATTTCTTTGAACTCGTCTTGTAATTCTTCAATAAATTAGACTTGAGTTTTTCGGCTTTTGATAAACTTCCGTCTTTTGACCTTTTCTTTGATAAATCTTCAGAATTGGTCTTGGACTTCCGTTCTTTTTGCACTCTTGACTTCTTGACTTTGTCTTTCGTCTTTTTCTTTCGATAAAAGCCCGTGAATGCCCGTGTTTTCTCCACTTTTCACCTTTTCGTCCTAAATCACAACAAAAACACAAACCACGCATAATTCCGACATAAATGACATAAAATACACGTTTTGGCTCGGTTATTATTGTAATTAATTGGTAAAAAGGATGGGTGTTTACACACCTATCAAGTACGAATAAATATAAATTACGACATGAACGAACAAGAATTAAATCACGTAAACACGACACGTTAACACGTAAATATAGAACACGAGAAAAATCATCGGGTTCCCCTTGGTGGAACCATGTAACCGCGGCACACACACAAGGAAGGAGGGGGCCGCACAAGCCCATTTTTTGTTTAATTAATAAAAACTAAAACTACAGAGTTTTCATAAAAATAGTTTTACAGAAAAATTACAAACCCTAGCTCCTTGGGACCCCATAGCCGCGGCACCTACACAAGACAAAGGGGAATTCGATTTTGATTTTTAGATCTTGGTTAATTGGTTCGTGTTCGTGTTATTTTTTCAATCACACGTCAAGGTAAAACACAAAACCTTAATCTTTAATCTTTTATTTAATTATGTTTATGATTAGATCTATGAAAACAATTAAATAAACATGTTATGGGATTATTTAAAACATGAAAAAGGGGGTTTTGTTTTGTTTGTTTGGGTTCGGCAGCCAACCGAGAGTCAAAGACTCTCGGTGTCCCTTGTTAACCACAACCGAGACCCCTAGCGGGCTCGGTTTGGGTCTCGACGCAGCAGCAAGCACCACCGGCTTGCACCGGTGGCTTTTTGTGTCAGACGGGGGAGCAGCGAGGCAGCGGTAGCAGCCGCCGCCGATGGCAGGCAGCCACCAGCCGTCGCAGCAGCTACGATTGTGGGTGGTGGTTGGTGGTGGGGTTTGGTTCGGGCCGGTTCACGGGTTTACGGGTCCGGTTCATGACATGTTTAGTTTTAAAACACGGGTTCGGTTCATGGGTTATTTTTCAGTTTTAATTATTTATTTTTTTACAAGTTAAATAATTACAAGATTAATTAAATTAATTTAACATGCTATGTAATTAATTTAATTTGTACATGACTTAGGTTATATTATTATTAATATTAATACATGTTTTAACCTAAGTATTATTACCTTTTATTTAATTAAATCATAGTATATTTAATTAAATCTTATAACCTATAGTTTATTTAATTTACATGTAATAATTAATAAACTATACTATATATCACATGAATTAGAATATTAATCAGTGAAACTTAAGCTTATATATTATTAGCTTAATAATCCAGCTTATTTCTAAATATGGAAACTTTCTATTTTTAGAAACTTATTTAATTAAGGTGGCTAATCTGTTTATGGAAACTTTCTATTTTTAGAAACATATTTAATTAAGGCAACTAATCTATTTATGGAAACTTTCTATTTTTGGAAACAATATATTTTTGGAAACTTTCTATTTTTGGAAACTTTCTATTTTTGAAAACTTTCTATATTAGGAAACCTGCTATTTTTAGAAAGTTACTTATTATTACACAACAAGTATAATAATACAATAAATAAAAGTAATACTTAATCAGAATAGATAGAATACATGATAAACGCAGTATAAAGCTAAAATCAGTAAAACAAGACATGAACATATAAAACAAGCTAAGACATGATATAAAACCAGTTACATAGTCAGTAATCAGATACTTATACACGTATATTATTTATGTAGCATTAGTGATATCGAAGTAGGACTCTCTTCCGTTCGTCTTCTTCGTTCACTGGACATAAGGTACGGATTCTCCGTCCTTTCAGTATGTACATTCTTCCTTATTAGGATTCCCCGTATGCAGCCAACTGTTTTCCCAGTATATGTTTTATATTTTTTTGAATTGCTTATGTTTAATTAGATACCTAAAGCCATATACATGCATGACCAGTTTCACCTAGTTATGGATGTACCATAACCATAACATTGGAGGCGCTAGTGTTATGACTCCACCACGACGGAGTGATAGCTCGTGGCGTCCCTTCAGCTTTTTGCCATATTATTATTAGTATCATGTGGGGCGTATGGGTGCATCCTAGGTTACATGTTTTTAGCAGATTATTCAGGTGAATGTGGTGTGTGCCTTGCGTCCTTCACAAGGAGCTGATCCCTCCTACCCAAAAACTTATATTAAATTTGTAAAACCCGCATGCTTTTACCTTGAATAGTACCCTAAGATCGTACGTACTAGATTAAAACTTTCCTTTTATAGTATGATTACGTTTACATGTTAGGATTTTACGTATTACGTACGTGTTAGAACACGATAAGTATTTATTTCGCACGAACACGCAATAATTATTTAACAATAATTAATCACGAACATGCGATCATGAAATCATGAACGTAATTAAATCACGAACTAATATTAGTTACGTATATATATTTATTACGAGCGTGAATAAATATATGAGGTCACGGTAATTATTTAACGAGAACACACAAAACGCGAACACAAATAAACACGAACGAACAATTAAACAACGAGACACGGAAAATGGTACGGGTACCCCATGTGGGGCCCCCTACCCGCGACAACATTAAGGAGATGGGCCAAGCCCATCTCAAAACTTACTAAGAATGAGTTATGGTAAATTTTGCTAGTCATTTTCACATTATAGTAAACTTAAACAAAAACCTAAAAGATTTTTCTCCTTCTCCTCCTTCCTCTCTTGTGGTCGCCGCACATAAACACCAAAAAGGGGGTGTTTAGTTGATTTTGATCTTGAATCTTGTACGTGTGTTCGTGTGTGTTCATCCTCGTTAGATCCACGCATTCGCTATATTCTTTTAATCCTTTTCTTTTTTATTTGATCTAATAAAATAATTAAGAACATGATGTTTTTAAAAACCTAATTAAAAACATAGATCAAACATGTAAATGGTTTTTGGGAAAATCAAAAAGGTTGTTTTTAGGGGTGTTTGTTTGGCCGACGCCTAAACCGAACCCCAAGGGGGTCTCGGTTTACCTAATAAACCACCACCGAGACCATATGGTCCCGGTTTGGTGGTGTGGGTCCCACGGCAGCAGCAAACCAAAGGGAACCCCGAAGTGGTTCGGGGTATGGTGTCGATTTCATGTCCGGTTCATGGTTTCTAGTCAAGATCCGGTTCACGGTTTATGTTAAGATTTTTTTATATAATCATATGTTAAAATTAAATTAATAAATATGACATGATTAATTTAATAAACATGACTTAGGTTATAATTTAATTATTAGAATCATGAAATTATTAACCTAAGTATTTTATATTTTCTAGACTTATAATTAATTAATTATTTAAAAACCATGATTTTAATTAATTAATTAACATGACTTAGGTTATATTATTATAAATAATAATACATGTTTTAACCTAAGTATTTAACTCTATTTAATTAAAAGCATGATATATTTAATTAAATACTTTTAACCTATAGTTTATTTAAATTACATGTAATAATTAATAAACTATACATTATATAAGTATGACTTAGAAAATAATCAGAAAACACTTAGGCTTATATACTTAGCTTATTTAACCAGATTATATCTAATTATGGAAACTTTCTATTTTTAGAAACTTATTTAATTAAGGCAGCTAATCTATTTATGAAAACTTTCTATTTTTAGAAACTTATTTAATTCAGGCAGCTAATCTATTTATGGAAACTTAGTTAATTAAGGCAGCTGATCTATTTATGGAAACTTTCTATTTTTAGAAACTTATCTATTTTAAGCAGTAATTCTATTTTTGGAAACTTTCTGTTTTTGGAAACTTTCTATTTTTGGAAACTTTCTATTTTTGGTAACTTTCTATTTTTGGAAACTTTCTATTTTTGGAAACTTTCTATTTTAGGAAACTTGCTATTTTTGGAAAGTTACTTATTATTACACAATAAGTATAATAATACATGAAATACCATAAATACCTAATCAGAATAGACATAATATATGATAAACACAGTTTAAGGCTTTAAACAGTAAAACATGATATGAATATATGAAATAAGCTAAGACATGACATAAAACCAGTTACGTATTTAGTAAGCAGATACTTATTCATGTATTTATTTATGTAGCATTAGTGATACCGAAGTAGGATTCACCTCACTTCGTCTTCTTCGTTCACTGGACATAAGGTACGGATTCCCGTCCTTTCAGTATGGACATTCTTTCCTTATTAGGATTCCCCGTATGCAGCCAAATGTTTTCCCGTAGTATAAGTTTATATGTTTGACTTGCTTATGTTTAATTTAGAATATCTATAGCCATATACATGCATGACTAGTTTCACCTAGTTATGGAGGTACCATAACCATAACATTAGAGGCACTGATGTTATGACTTCACCATGGCGGAGTGATTGCTCGTGGCGTCCCTTCAGCTTTTGGCCATTTATTTTATTTATCATGTGGGGCGTATGGGTGCATCCTAGTTACATGTTTTTCAGCAGATTACTCAGTGTGAATGTGGTGTGTGCCTTGCATCCTTCACAAGGAGCTGATCCCTCCTACCCAAACCAGTATATTAAATTAGAGGCAGCCCCTCTAATTTGCATGATGAGGTCACGCCTCCAAGTATTCATGCACGGTGGATTTTCATGACCTATATTGGCTAATGGTAGAACATGTTAAACAGTTTTTTATAAGATAAACATAAGGCTTTTCAAACTATAAAACCAGTTTTACCAAGACTTAACCAGGTTACTCGGGACTTAGTTTCTTCCGCTGTTATATGTTATATGCTTATCCTATTCATGCTTTATTGTACATCCGTGAACTGAGCGTATTGCTCAGCCGTTTTCCTTTTCTATGTTCCCAAAACGGCAGGTACTCAGGGACGCTCGTAGACTTTAACCGTACGTGCATATGGACTGGAAGCTTTCTAGCCTTTCTTTAATTTATGCATTATCTTTCCTTTGATACACTTGCTATGGACATTGTTTAGTCCTTTCCTTTACAGTACTTATGTTTGTGTGTGATGAGCTTTACTTTTGGACTACCGATGTTTGATTCCAGTATTTTCCTTTTATGGTCATGTAATGTTTAGACATTTTTCCTTGTATGCTTTGATGACACGCCATAATTACGCGTGACATTCCATTATCAAAACGGGGTGTTAAAATTATGGTATTAGAGCCAAGGCCTCGACCTGTAGGCTCTCAAATATGACTTGTGATTAGTGGGTAGTCACTACGGTCTCCCTAGAACTGACAGTCGTCTTTCATGCATTCATCATTTGTATGCATACATATACATGTCATTGTCGCAGGTTTATGACTAAGTAATGGTTGGTACAGGACTGGCCCTATTTAGTCGCATTTGTTTTATCGAAGCTTTTAAATTTAGGACCGACCCATAGGCGTCCCCTCGCCATGTCTTTTATTTTGGGTGAACTGACCATAGGCGTTCACTCTTGAGCATACAAAAGTTTTCATAAAACTGCATCATGCATTCATACACAAAATTTTCTTGCATAAAATTTTTCTCTTGAAATTTTGGTATAATTTTTTTTTCATGTATATATATTTTATGTTTTGATCTGTTTAATCATATGTTTTATGTTATACTGTCAGATGGTTCTCACACGCGAACAGGAACAACTCAATGCGGCAATCCAAGCTGCAATGCAAGCTTTGCTTCCTCAACTGAGGAACGACATCAGGGCTGAGGTTCAAGCTGCCAACAATCAGCAGCATAATCAGGCACCTCCTCCTCCTCCTCCAGTGACATTGGCAGTATGGCTAGAGAGATTCAACAAGCTCCGTCCTCGAGCTTTTAAGAAAACGGATAGCCCCAGTGATGCTGAAAGCTGGTTGGCTCACACCGAGAAGATTT
Organism: Glebionis coronaria; assembly: GCA_025667525.1. Taxonomy (NCBI): domain Eukaryota; kingdom Viridiplantae; phylum Streptophyta; class Magnoliopsida; order Asterales; family Asteraceae; genus Glebionis; species Glebionis coronaria. The sequence goes on from CM046874.1 coordinate 648,787,384, forward strand.
TCAATGCTATGGGTTGTGACCCCGCGTACAAGGTGAGGTTGGCATGCTATCGGTTCGAAGACGATGTGCTAAATTGGTGGTTAGCGTTGATGCAGTCTGAGGGAGGTGACGAGTAGGTTGCTGGTTTGACTTGGGCTCAGTTCAAGGACAGGGTGATGGAGCAGTTCTTTCCCAAGGCTGAGCAAGACAAGCTCGAGAGGGAGTACCATGGGATCCGACAGAGAGCTAGGGAGAATAGCAACGAGTTTATGCAGCGCTTTCTTCGCTTAGCAGGTTTCCTTGGTGCGGCAGCAGGTACTCCTGAAGAGCAGGCACACCACTTTAGGTGGGCTCTTCGCACATCGGTCGCAAACAATCTGGTGTGTGCTACATTCAACACTGTAGCACAAGTGGCCGATGCAGCACGTAAGCTGGAGATGCTGCAGGAGAGAGATGAGTTCGGGGAAGCTGAGAGACCCGACAAGAGGTAAACATTCGTATTCAAGCGGTGATCAATCCGTATTCTTTCCATATATGTAAAATATTCATCTCTTTAAATGTATCTTCCAGGCAGAAAACTGGGGACCGGTCTCAGCCGGCTACTCAGCAGCAGCCTCATCAGCCCAAGGGAAACGGTCAGAATAACGACCGTTCTGCTACGAATAGGCGTGGAGGTAATGATAATTACCGTAACAAAGCTGGACACTCCAACAGCAGCAAGTCCTAATACTTACGCACTTTTCTTATGATTTCATGTTATAACTCATATTCTGACACTTTAGCAAAAACTTCTACCAGGAACCATGGAAACGGTAGGGACCAGAACCAGAGAGGTTCACAACCTAGCCGTCCAGCTATCACTGGTATTCAATCTTACGATTATCTGCATTGTCCTTTGTACCCTATTATCATGTCTTATGTAAAATGTTTTGTCAGGTTCCCAGCCAGCCAGAGCACCTGCTGGAGGATTTACTCATCCTCTTTGCTCTACTTGCCACCGTAGGCACCCAGGGCCATGCCGTCGTAACACTGATGCATGCTTCAAGTGTGGTCTTCCTGGCCATATCATGAAGGATTGCCGAAAGGGCGAGATGGAGGGCACATCAGGACATTCTGATTCCAAGCCGCCTCCTACCACTGGGCGTGTCTACACGACATCTCGAGACCAGGCCAACAAGTCTACAGGTACCATCACTGTAATCGTGTATATGTATGGTCAAGCTGCATGTGTTCTTTTCGATACGGGTGCTACTCACTCGGTTATTTCTACTGCTTATGCTAAGAACATTAGGATGCTCCCCATGTCACTAGAGAATAGGCTTACTATTTCCACGCCTTTGAGGGACTATGTATTAATCACCCATGTATACAAGAGTCTTCCCTTAGAATTTGACGATAAGGTTCGACCAGTTGACGCACTTCCGCTGGACATGAATGACTTCGACATGATTTTGGGCATGGATTGGCTATCCAAACATCATGCTACCATAGACTGCCATTCATATCGAGTTATCTTCGGTGATGTTAATGCACCAGAGTACATTCATAACGGGTTCGTACCCGGACGGTCTGTACAAATCATATCTACCCTGCAATCGCGTGCACTACTGTCACATGGCTGCGAGGGTTATCTAGCTACGGTTCACGACATGGATGCTGAATCTCCATCAATTCAGGATCAACCTATAGTGTCGGAATTTCAAGATGTATTTCTAGCAGAACTTCCGGGCATACCACCTGCACGAGAAGTGGAATTCAGTATCAAGCTTATTCCAGGAGTTGAACCAATCTTCAAGGCTCCTTATCGCATGGCTCCCATAGAGCTGAAGGAGCTGAAGGATCAACTGCAAGAACTTCAAGAACGAGGTTTCATTCGACCGAGCGCATCTCCATGGGGCGCACCGGTCTTATTTGTTAAGAAGAAGGACGGCAGTATGCGTCTTTGCATAGACTATCGCGAGCTCAACAAGATTACTATCCGGAATAGGTATCCACTGCCGCGTATAGACGATCTGTTTGACCAACTCCAAGGGGCCAAACACTTCTCCAAGATTGATCTTAGGTCAGGCTACCATCAGCTACGGGTTAAGGAGCAGGACATCGCCAAGACTGCTTTTCGTACCCGCTATGGCCACTACGAGTTTGTAGTTATGCCATTTGGCCTGACAAATGCTCCAGCAGTGTTCATGGATTTGATGAACAGAATATTCCATGAATTTCTGGACAAGTTCGTTATTGTCTTCATCGATGACATCCTGATTTTCTCAAAATCCAAGGAGGAACACGAAGACATCTTCGTACAGTACTTCAGATTCTTCGCCAGAAGCAGCTGTATGCTAAATTCTCCAAGTGTGAGTTCTGGTTAGACAAGGTGGCATTCTTAGGTCACATTGTATCAGCAGAAGGAATCACTATGGATCCAGCGAAGGTTGAGGCCATTACTAAGTGGCCGAGGCCGACTTCAGTGACGGAAGTCCGTAGTTTCTTAGGCTTAGTTGGCTATTACCGTAGGTTCGTGGAGAACTTTTCCCGCTTAGCACTACCATTGACCAAACTGATGCGGAAAGGGGAGAAATTCGTCTGGACTGAAGAACGAGAGAAGAGCTTTGAAGACCTGAAGCAGAAGCTAGTATTTGCACCTATTCTTACTCTCCCATCTAGTACGGGTGGATTTCAAATCTACAGTGATGCATCGGGGAAGGGACTTGGCTGTGTTCTCATGCAACATGGGAAAGTGATCGCGTACGCTTCACGGCAGCTTAAGCCTTATGAAGAAAATTACCCCACACATGACTTGGAACTTGCTGCAGTCGTGTTTTCATTAAAGATATGGAGGCACTACTTATATGAAGAATCATGTGACATTTTCACGGACCACAAGAGCTTGAAGTATATCTTCACTCAACGTGAATTGAACATGAGGCGGAGGAGATGGTTAGAGCTGTTGAAGGATTATGACATTAATCTACAGTATCATCCCGGAAAGGCAAATGTAGTAGCAGATGCTCTTAGCAGGAAGTCCGGAATGATCAACGACATTAAAATTAAGGAGGAAATCATAAGAGACTTGGAGTGACTAGACATCGAGATCATGGTACGTGGACAACACGGTTACTGGGCTAATCTTAGAGTAGAACCCGAGTTACTCTCTAAGATCAAGGAAGCTCAGAAAGATGATGGAGAAATCTGGGCGAGAGTACAGAATTTGGAGAAACAGACGGAATTCAGAGTAGATGCAGATGGTATCGTATGGCAGGGCACGAGACTTTGTGTTCCTTATGACCAAGCACTCCGGGAAGCCTTGTTAGCTGAAGCTCATAGCCCCCCATTCTCTATACATCCTGGTTCGACTAAGATGTACCATGACATCAAGCAATACTTTTGGTGGAGTGGTATGAAACAGGATGTGGCCACTTACGTCTCCAAATGCCTTACCTGCCAGCAGGTTAAGATCGAGCATCAGTGATCTGGCGGTCTCCTTCAACCGTTAGATATTCCAGAGTGGAAGTGGGACAAAATCACCATGGATTTTGTTACTGGTCTTCCGCCTACCAAGAGGAAGCACGATGCAATTTGGGTTATCGTAGATCGACTTACCAAATCAGCTCATTTCTTACCGATCCGCAAGGAAGATCCGTTAAGTATACTCGCCGATACGTATAGAGGATAGATCATGAGACTCCACGGTGCACCATCCAGCATCGTCTCAGACAGAGATCCTCGTTTCACTTCGCGATTTTGGAAGAGTCTGCAGAAAGCTTGGGGTACACAACTTAAGCTTAGCACGGCTTTTCATCCTCAAACGGACGGACAGTCGGAGCGAACGATTCAGACATTGGAAGACATGTTGAGGTCATGTGCGTTGGAATGGACGGGTGATTGGGACGATTACATCTGTTTGGTGGAGTTTGCATACAACAACAGTTGGCACGTAAGTATCAAGTGTGCTCCTTTCGAGATGTTGTATGGCAGGAAGTGTCGCGCCCCAATCTGTTGGGATCAGGTTGGCGAGCGAACACTTGAAGGACCAGAAATCATAGAGATGACCAATGAAAAGATCGCAGTAGCTAAGCAGAAACTTCAGGAAGCACGGTCACGCCAGAAGAGTTACGTTGATAAGCATCATAGGGACATACATTTTAACGTAGGAGATCACGCCTTCCTTAAGGTTTCGCCGACACGTGGTGTTAGGCGCTTTGGGATTAAAGGGAAGCTCAGTCCTCGTTTCATCGGACGGTTTGATATCATTGAATGAGTCAGTGAAGTATCTTACCGGTTGGCGTTACCTCCGCAGCTTTCGCATGTACACAATGTGTTTCATGTGTCCTTACTCAGAGGGTACCAGTATCATCCCCTTCACATGGTTCAGTATCCACTGGAACATATACGTGAAGATCTCACTTTTATAGAGGAACCCAAACGAGTTCTTGACAAACAAGAACGAGTCATGAGAAGGAAGACGATTCCATTCGTCAAAATCCTATGGAGGGATCATACCGAGCGGGAAGCCACTTAGGAAACAGAGGAGTCTATCCGGGCTTCTTACCCTCATTTAATATTTTGAATTCGGGTATGTTCTTCTTCTTCAGTTTACTTTATCTATAATTCGGGGACGAATTATTCTTTTTAGGGGGGAAGAGTTGTAAAACCCGCATGCTTTTACCATGAATAGTACCCTTAAGATCGTACGTACTAGATTAAAACTTTCCTTTTATAGGATGATTACGTTTACATGTTAGGATTTTACGTACTATGTACATGTTAGAACACGATAAGTATTTATTACGCACGAACACGCAATAATTATTTAAAAATAATTAATCACGAACATGCGATCATAAAATCATGAACGTAACTAAATCACGAACTAATATTAATTACGTATATATATTTGTTACGAGCGTGAATAAATATATGAGGTCACGGTAATTATTTAACGAGAACACACAAAACACGAACACAAATAAACACGAACGAACAATTAAACAACGAGACACGGAAAACGGTACGGGTACCCCATGTGGGGCCCCCTACCCGCGGCAACATTAAGGAGATGGGCCAAGCCCATCTCAAAACTTACTAAGAAGGAGTTATGGTAAATTTTGCTAGTTATTTTCAAATTACAGTAAACTTAAACAAAAACCTAAAAGATTTTTCTCCTCTCCTCCTTCCTCTCTTGTGGCCACCGCACATAAACACCAAAAAGGGGGTGTTTAGTTGATTTTGATCTTGAATCTTGTACGTGTGTTCGTGTGTGTTCATCCTCGTTAGATCCACAAATTCGGTATATTCTTTTAATCCTTTTATTTTTGATTTGATCTAATAAAATAATTAAGAACATGATATTTTTAAAAACCTAATTAAAAACATGGATCAAACATGTAAATGGTTTTTGGGAAATCAAAAAGGTTGTTTTTAGGGGTGTTTGTTTGGCCGGCGCCTAAACCGAACCCCAAGGGGGTCTCGGTTTGGCTAATAAACCACCACCAAGACCATATGGTCCCGGTTTGGTGGTGTGGGTCCCACGGCAGCAGCAAACCAAAGGGAACCCCGAAGTGGTTCGGGGTATGGTGTCGATTTCATGTCCGGTTCATGGTTTATGTTAAGATTTTTTTTTTATAATCATATGTTAAAATTAAATTAATAAATATGACATGATTAATTTAATAAACATGACTTTGGTTATAATTTAATTATTAGAATCATGAAATTATTAACCTAAGTATTTTATATTTTCTAGACTTATAATTAATTAATTATTAAAAAACCATGATTTTAATTCATTAATTAACATGACTTAGGTTATATTATTAATAAATAATAATACATGTTTTAACCTAAGTATTTAACTCTATTTAATTAAAAGCATGATATATTTAATTAAATACTTTTAACCTATAGTTTATTTAAATTACATGTAATAATTAACTTTCTATTTTTGGAAACTTTCTATTTTTGGAAACTTTCTATTTTTGGTAACTTTCTATTTTTGGAAACTTACTATTTTTGGAAACTTTCCATTTTAGGAAACCTGTTATTTTTGGAAAGTTACTTATTATTACACAGTAAGTATAATAATACATGAAATACCATAAATACTTAATCAGAATAGACAGAATATATGATAAACACAGTTTAAGGCTTTAAATAGTAAAACATGATATGAATATATGAAATAAGCTAAGACATGACATAAAACCAATTACGTATTTAGTAAGCAGATACTTATTCATGTATGTATTTATGTAGCATTAGTGATACCGAAGTAGGATTCTCCTCAGTTCGTCTTCTTCGTTCACTGGACATAAGGTACGGATTCCCGTCCTTTCAGTATGGACATTCTTTCCTTATTAGGATTCCCCGTATGCAGCCAAATGTTTTTCCGTAGTATAAGTTTATATGTTTGACTTGCTTATGTTTAATTTAGAATACCTATAGCCATATACATGCATGACCAGTTTCAGCTAGTTATGGAGGTACCATAACCATAACATTAGAGGCACTGATGTTATGACTTCACCACGGCGGAGTGATTGCTCGTGGCGTCCCTTCAGCTTTTGGCCATTTATTTTATTTATCATGTGGGGCGTATGGGTGCATCCTAGTTACATGTTTTTCAGCAGATTACTCAGTGTGAATGTGGTGTGTGCCTTGCATCCTTCACAAAGAGCTGATCCCTCCTACCCAAACCAGTATATTAAATTAGAGACAACCCCTCTAATTTACATGATGAGGTCACCCCTCCAAGTATTCATGCACGGTGGATTTTCATGACCTATATTGGCTAATGGTAGAACATGTTAAACAGTTTTTATAAGATAAACATAAGGCTTTTTAAACTATAAAACCAGTTTTACCAAGACTTAACCAGGTTACTCGGGACTTAGTTTCTCCCGCTGTTATATGTTATATGCTTATCCTATTCATGTTTTAGTGTACATCCGTGCACCGAGCGTATTGCTCAGTCGTTTTCCTTTTCTATGTTCCCAAAACGGCAGGTACTCAGGGACGCTCATAGACTTTAAGCGTACGTGCATATGGACTGGAAGCTTTCTAGCCTTTCTTTACTTTATGCATTATCTTTCCTTTGATACACTTGCTATGGACATTGGTTAGTCCTTTCCTTTACAATACTTATGTTTGTGTGTGATGAGCTTTACTTTTGGACTACCGATGTTTGATTCCGGTATTTTCCTTTTATTGTCATGTAATGTTTAGACATTTTTCCTTGTATGCTTTGATGACACGCCATAATTACGCGTGACATTCCATTATCAAAATGGGGTGTTACAAAATTAGAGGCAGCCCCTCTAATTTGCATGACAAGGTCACCCCTCCAAGTATTCATGCACGTGGATATTTCATGACCTATATTGGCTAAATGGTAAACATGTTAAACAGTTTTTATAAGATAAACATAAGGCTTTTCAAACTATAAAACCATTTTTACTAAGATATACCAGGTTATCCAGGACTTAGTCTTTTCCGCTGCTTTATGCCTATATGCTTATATTATTCATGCTTTACTTTTATATCTGTGCACTGAGTGTTATGCTCAGCCATTTTTCTTTTCATGTTCCCAAAACGGCAGGTACTCAAGGACGCTCTTAGACTTTAAGCGTACGTGCATATGGATTGGAAGATTCCTAGCCTTCATTACTTTATGCATTTCTTCATACTTTTGATACTCATTTCTATGGACATTGTTTAGTCCTTTTCATTTGCAGTACTTAGGTTTGTGTGTGATGAGTTATACTTTTAGGATACTGATGTTTGTTTTCGGTATTTCCTTTATGGTCATGTAATTTTTTATACATTTATCCATGTATGCTTTGATGACACGCCATAATCACGCGTGACATTCCATTTATCAAAATGGGGTGTTACATATTGTGCATATGAAGATTTCACATAATCACTCAAGTCTAGTTTTTGAAAAGGATTTTTGAAAACCGATATTTGATCATTTTAACTTAAGAAACTATTCTGTTGGGAATAAATTATAGCCAGTCTACTTGAGCGCTGACAAGAATAAAACAAGCATTGACAGGAGTAATACAAACGCTAACAGCTCAAGCGTTGACAAGAAAAAGTAAAGCGTTGATACATTGAAGACAAGCACTGATGGAAGGATATACTCTACGCGTTTATTGTATTCTAGATTACTTCTAGTAAAGATAGGAACAACAATGTATTTTCTATATTTATCTTTACCTAGAATAGTTGATACGTAGATTATTGTACAAGGCTTCTTATGTCTATAAAAGAAGACCTTTAGGTTAATGTTCAATATAAGTTTTCATACGTAAACTACTTTCATTGTAAGCAAGTTTGATATCATTAATCAAAGTGAAAGTTTGTTTATATCTTGTGTGTTCTTGTTTAAGTGTTAATTCCGCATAACACTTAGATTGTCATATACATATACAAAGGTTTCTCTAAGTGTATTACTTGATCTAATCTCGTATACATAAAGCTAAATCGATCTAAGTTTGGGATCAACAAGTGGTATCAGAGCTTGTTGAGGAACTTTTGATCTTAAAGAACACAAGAACCCTAAAATCACCAAAACCCTAATTTTCTCAAAACCCTAACAACATCATGTCAAATCCAGAAATAACCTCTTCTTCCTCACCTTTGCCAAACATTAAGATTCCCATGCTTGATGCAACCAACTTTGAATTGTGGAAATTCAACTTTGAACAATACATGGGGATCTATGACTACACACTCTGGGAGATTATTGAATATGGAAACACATTCAATAAAGCTCAAAAGATTGCTAATGCCATTGCTACAAGAACAGCTGTTGCTGGATGTTCAGAAGCAGATAAGAAGGAAAAACCTGATGATGGTAGAGCTGTGTCTACTGAAGACATAGCAAAGAAAGGGGTTGATATGAAAACCCTAAATATTCTGAAACTCTCTTTGGGACAAGAGAACCAACATAAATACAGAGGTTATGAATCTGCTAAGGACCTTTGGGCAGCTCTGGAAGTTGCATATGGTGGCAATGAAGATACTAAGGAAGAGAAGAAGAAGCAACTCATGCATGATTATGCTGTTTTCAAGGCTCAACCTAATGAAAAGCTTAGTAGTGTGAGAAGCAGATTGCTTGATATTACAAGCAAATTGTCCTTCATGGGGACACAACTTGGTGATGTTGACATTAATGCCACTTTTCTTAAAAGTCTTGGTGAGGGTGGAAAATTGAGGCAAGATCTATTCTTGCCAATAATACTCACAAAAGTTCCACGTTTGATGATATCTACAACAAACTGAGGCTGTTGGAAGATGAAACTCTTTTGGAGCATGGAAGCAAGTCCACCAACAGTAACATGGCCTTCTTTTCTCATAGTGAAGGTCAATTCAATCAGAAGGACTCCTACATGCATCCAGTTACTGGATCATCATGTGTCAGCGCTGGAACATGTCCTGTCAACGTCTCCTTTTCAGACGCTGACACATTCAAAAGTGACTCACCAAGAGTTAAACCTGCTGGTTTGGATCTGGATACTGTATGTGCTTATATTGCTTCTTTGCCTAATGGTTCAGTGATTGCATATGAGGACCTTGAGCAGATAAGTGATGAGCACTTGGAAGAAATAGATATCAAGTGGAACATGGCTCTTGCTAGTATAAGAGCAAACAGGTGGAATAGAAGGTTTAAGAAGAAGATGACCTTCAATGCAAAGGACACAGCTAGATTTGATAAATCCAAAGTTGAATGCTACAACTGTCATCGTATGGGGCACTTCATGAGGGAATGCAGATCTCCTAGAAGATCTGATGCTGGTAAACCCTCAAGTCAAATTGTTAAAGCTCAGGATCCTAAGGCCATGGTTGCAGTTCAAGGAAATGATGGTATGGGATGGGATTGAAGCTATTTGGCTAAAGATGTAGAAGAGGATAAAGCTTTGGTTGCTGAAATTGAAGAAGAAGAGCCTGTTCAATATGCTCTCATGGCACACTCCTCCTCTTCATCTGATAATGAGGTATACGATGATGCTTTTTGTAGTAAAGGTTGTAGGTTAAATACTGAGAGACTTAACAAAGAGGTGTTAAGATTATTAGATGATATGAGCACTGAAAGATGCAAACTGTCTAATTACCAACTTTCTCTCACTCAAACTGAGAAGACAGTTTCTGAATACAAGAAAATGGAATTTGACTTAAAAGATAAAATAAATATCTTAAAACATGAGTTGAATGCTAGTAATGATATTAGAAGTATCATGGAAAGGCTTAATGGTGAGTTACAGGCTAAGTTAGATGAGGCCATTAAGAATAAAGATAATGTTGGCCTTAAAATTCAAAAATTTAACAAGGCCACCTAAACCCTAGGAGAATGTGTGAGTAAACAAAGAGATCCTAAGGACATGACTGGGATTGGGATGCAAGACTACTCTGTGGTTCCACCACCAGCTGGTGACTTCTATGGTGTCCAACAAAAGGACCTATCTTGGACTGGTTTACCAGAACTCCAAGAGGAGGAATTCATTCCTCCACCAAGAGTTGTCACCCCAGTTGAGGAGTATCAACAAAAGTTGACTGACTTGAATGAATGGAAGAAAGCTAACCCTACCTTATTTGTTAAGGGTGGCTTGCTATGTGAAAGTCCTAATGAGTCAACTCCCATTAAGGTTACAAACCCAATAACTGGTAGAGCTGTTGACCTTGGCTCAAACACTGTTAGAAAACCTAGCATTAAGAATGCAGAAATGTATAGGAATACTAGGTCACCTAAGAGCCAAGTTAGCAATGATGGAACAGGCTTCTTCTCTTCTAGACCTAGGGTTGTGTCTAGAAAATCCTGTTACACTTGTGGTAGCTTTTCACATTTAGCATATAAGTGTGTCAACGCTCCCAAAGTCAACGTTGTTAGAAAGTCAAACGTTGTCAGACCCAAACCTTGTGTGCAGCAAAGTCCACAAGTTGTTAGACCTGCCCCATTCTTCACTAGAGGGTCTAACACTCATGGACAAAGACCATTTCAAAAGACAAATACTTGGTCTAATAGGCAATGGGTTTCTATAGCAAACCCTAGGTTTAACACTGACAAGGGTAATTTCAGCGTTGACAAGACCAATTCCAACGCTGTCAGAAACGTGACCAGACCTAAATATTTGCAACCACATGGTAAGGGGTATAAAGCTTCTTCAAGCTTAACATGGAGACCAAAGAAAGATTAAAACCCTAATGAAACTGGGATTTCAATGACCTGCAACAGATTTAATTACATTTCAAAGGTCATTACAAAACCTATTGGGGTTAACTGGGTATTTCATCCTAAGAAGGATGAAAATGGGGTTGTTATAAGAACTAAGTCTGTTCTTGTTGAACAACCAGATGAATCCAAGTCTTCCAAGGCTTGGGTTCCCAAAGAAAACTAACTTGTTTTCTTTATGTGCAGGGCATTCAAAGACAGGTCAATGATTTTGGATATTGGGATAGTGGATGCTCAAGGCACATGACAGGGAAGGAAGATTATTTGACCAACTTCACCCATTAAGTATGGTGATAAGGTTTACTTTGGAGGCGGATATGGTACTATCACAGGCAAAGGAACACTTCTCACCAAGAACTTGCGTTTTAAAAACGTATTTTTGGTAAAGGAACTTGATTACAATCTTTTTAGTGTATCACAAGTTTGTGATAACAAAAATAAAGTTTTGTTTACTGATACTGAATGTTTGGTGTTAAGCAAGGATTATAAGATCTCTGATGAGAAATATATTGACTATAGAACACCTAGGCATAAAGACATATACAATGTGAATCTGAATGGGATTAGAATGAATAACAATATGTTTTGTTTTTATGCTAAAGCTTCAGTAGATGAAAGTAATTTATGGCACAGGAGACTAGGGCACATAAATTTTAAGAATATAAACAGGCTTGTGAGACTTGGCTTGGTTGATGGTTTGCCTGAAAAGGCATTCCACAATGACCACTCTTGTGTTGCATGTCTTAAAGACAAGCAGCACAAGGTCTCATTCAAGTCCAAACAGGTGCACTCTAGTACTAGACCTCTTCACTTGCTTCATATGGACCTCTTTGGTCCAACCAATATAGAAAGTTTGAATGGTAAGTCCTACTGCTTTGTCATCACAAATGACTTTTCTAGGTTTACTTGGACTTTCTTTTTAGCTATGAAGAGTGACACAGCTGACACTTTAATTGATTTTATCACTCAGATTGAGAAGAAAACAGGCAATGAAGTTAAAATGCTTAGGAGTGATAATGGTGGTGAATTTAGGAATAAAGTGTTAGATGACTTTTGTGCCAGGAAAGGAATTACTAGGCAATTTAGTATTGCCAGAAGCCCTCAGGAAAATAGGGTTGCAGAAAGGAAAAATAGAACCCTAATTGAAGCAGCCAGAACCATGTTGGCTGATGCTCATTTCCCAATAGCCTTTTGGGCTGAGGCTGTTAATACAGCTTGCTATGTTCAAAATAGAGCATTGGTCAACAAAATTCAGAACAAAACACCTTATGAGTTACTTTGGGGAAGAAAACCTAATATTGGTTTTCTCAGACCTTTTGGTTGTCATGTAGTAGTTTTAGATACTAGTGATGCCTTAGGTAAATTTAGTGCAAAAGGTGATGAAGGCTACTTCATGGGGTATTCAGTGCAGAGCAAGGGATATAGGGTTTATCTTAAAAAGGAAAAACGTATTCTTGAAAGAGAACATGTTAGGTTTTTAGAGAGTAAACCTAGTGATCCTGAAAGTGGTCCAAATTGGTTGTTTGACTTGGAACCTTTATCTAGGACTTTAAATTATATGCCTATCACTAATCAAGACATTATGAAGGTAACTTCAAGTGTTGTGGAAGAACAAGTTTTTAATGTTTCAGGTACACAGGTTCATGAAAAGGTTGGATCACAAGCAGAAAAGTCATCTCCTATACAAGAGTATGTCACAATTCCCATATGGACAGATGCTTTTGCTGATGCTGCTGCTGGTAAAGATAATGGTGGTCCCCAAGTACCACCAGATAACAACATGCATGGTCCTTCAGGCGCTGACAAAGGAAAATCTAGCGCTGACAAGACCAATTCAGACGTTGATGGCTCAGACGTTGACAACAACAGTTCAAGCGTTGTTAGCTCACACGCTGACAAACAAGGATCAGGCGTTGACAACACTTTTGCACATCTTTTCTCTTCCACTTTTGAACAAGGTGAACCTTCCAATTTATATGAAGAGGTTCATCCTCATGTTGATGAAAGAGAGTCTGAAGAAGAAGATATTGGCAACTTGGAGAATGAGATTGAAGACACCAGACTGTTTGAAGGAGGAGTTCTCACTTCTACTATGAAGAATCACCCCACTTCTCAAATCATTGGTGATATTATGACTCCTGTTCAGACTTGAAGATCTCATCAAGGTCTTGGTGGGTTTATTGCCAATATAAACAAGAAGGTTGATACCCCCTCTTGTGCAAGCATGTTTGTTTACCTGTTTTCTGTCACAACATGAACCCAAGAAGATATTTGATGCTCTCAAAGAACCAAGTTGGGTGGAAGCAATGCAGGATGAGCTTCACCAATTAGCAATTCAGGATGTTTGGGAGCTGGTTGATTGTCCCAGATATGTCAGACCTATAGGGACAAGATAGGTTCTAAGAAACAAGAGAGATGAAAGAGGTATTGTGGTCAGAAACAAGGCAAGATTAGTGGCTCAGGGATATACACAAGAGGAGGGGATAGACTATGAGGAGGTCTTTGCACCAGTTGCAAGGATTGAAGCTATTAGGATCTTTTTAGCCTATGCATCCTGCATGGGCTTCATTGTCTATCAAATGGATGTCAAGAATGCCTTCCTCTATGGAACAATTGTTGAGGAGGTATATGTGATGCAGCCTCGTGGTTTTAAGGATCCAGAGAATCCAAACAAGGTGTATAGAGTCAAGAAGGCTATGTATGGACTTCATCAAGCCCCTAGAGCATGGTATGGTACTTTGTCTACTTACTTAGTGGACAATGGATTCAAAAGGGGCACCATAGATCAGACACTGTTTACAAAGAAGAAAGGTAAGGATGTGTTGCTTGTTCAGGTCTATGTTGATGATATCATTTTTGGGTCTAATGATCCAAAGATGAGTGAGGATTTATCCAAGCTGATGACAGACAAATTCAAGATGAGTGCTATGGGGGAGATGAACTTCTTTCTTGGTTTACAAGTTAAGTAGAAAGAAGATGGTATCTTCATCTCCCAGAATAAGTATGTGGCAGAGATCTTGAAGAAATTTGGCTTTTCTCCACATGAAAAGGGGGCTACTACTCCTATGGATAGAGAACACCCTAGGGGAAAGATTGGAGATGGAAAGGATGTGGATGTCAGGCACTATAGATTGGTTCATTGATGTATCTTACAGCCTCCAGACCTGACATCATGTTTGTTGTGTGTGCTTGTGCACGCCATCAAGTGACTCCCAAAGAATGCCACCTTTATGCTGTGAAGAGGATCTTTAGGTACCTAAGATGCTATCCTAGTCTTGGTTTGTGGTACCCAAAGGATTCACCATTGGAGCTGATTGCATATTCAGACAGCGACTATGGAGGTGATAAATTTGATAGGAAATCCACAACTGGTGGATGTCAGTTTCTTGGGAGCAGGTTGATATCTTGGCAATGCAAGAAACAAACAGTGGTGGCTAACTCTACAACTGAAGCTGAGTATGTGGCTGCAGCTGCTTGTTGTGGACAAGTTTTGTGGATTCAGAACCAGTTGTTGGACTATGGGTATAATTTCATGCATACCAAGATATTTGTTGACAATAACAGCACTTTATGCATTATTAAGAATCCTGTACATCATTCTAAAACTAAACACATAGAAATTAGACACCATTTTATAAGAGATTGTTTTGAAAAGGGTTTAATACAACCAGATAGGGTTGACACAGAGGAGAATGTGTCAGATTTACTAACTAAACCTTTTGATGTTGGGAGGTTTCAATACTTGGTAACAAGTATTGGAATGATCAATCTCACATAATATGTGTTTTGGAGTCTTTTTGTAAAAGTATGTACAGGATAATGCATTGTTATTGGTCTTTTTGAGGATTTAGATTTTCCACTATATTTTTCTAACACTGACAAAGGTTGCTTGAACGCTGATAAGTGTTTTTGTGACGTTGTCAGCAATATATTTGTCTAACGCTGACAAAGCTTCCCTCAATGCTGTTATGTGTTATCGGGGCGTTGTCAGCAACAATGTTAGTTTTGTGGTTTTCAATCTAAATGTGCAGGTGGTGTTAGCCGTATACCATTGAATACAGAGTTGCTTATGGATCATTAGAGAAGCATTTGGGCATGTTTTTATTTATGGATGATGGTTGGAATTTTTAATTCCTATCTTGACATAATTTTTTTTTTATGTTCATGCATATTTTTAGCAACTTATGTATCATAGTTTAAGGGGAGGTTTTAGGAACCTTTAGGTTGTTTGGGTATCCATATGATACACTTATCACAATTCTAGATTGTGTCCACAAGTGAGTATGAGTTAGTTTTACTAAATCATGAGGCACTGTAGCATGCAAAGTTTATATACTATGCATGCTGCCAAGACATTTTTGGCCTAGAATTGGTTGTGGTCTGTTGGGAGACTTGGGAATGATTTTGTCATGGGATTTACCTGGGAGTAACAAGGGATTTTATAAGGTAACTTAGTTGTTAAGAGTTTTGGTTAGCAAGGGACACTAGAGGACTGTTATGTCTATCTTGCATAAGCAAGTGTGCATAACTGGACAGTGCTTGCCGCCCTATAATAATTATCAGCTTTTTGGTTATCTTCTCTAGGCTAAATTACTTTGTTAAGGTCATTTTTAATTTTTAAACATTTTTATTTTTGGACGCTGACAAGTATTTTTCTAAGCGTTGTTGTGACCAATTTAGACGTTGACATGGTTATGGCAAACGTTGACAAGAATATAGCCGTTGAGCGTTGATAGGTTATTTTTTACCGTTGACACTCAATGGGACCTACCCAGTTGTTACTTTTTGACATATTTTTAGGCCGTAATTTTGGGAGCTGGTAACTTTCATTTTATGCGTGAGATAAACTTATTCTTTTTCAATATTTTCATGATTACATTTTGAAAATACTTGCCTATTTTTGGGCCAATCACATGCATTTTCTTCTCCTATATATTTGGCTCCTATTTTTAAACAGGGTACCTATTATTCTTGTCTAACACAATTTTCTCTTATCATCTTCATCTTTATCAATCATTCAAACATCTTTCAACAATGGCACCAAAATTCAAACCAAGTGATTTGGAATTAGGATTCAGAAGTCAACACAACATGATCGCGTATCTTGAAGCTGATGATACTCTGTTTCCCCAATACACACAAATGGTGGTGTATTTGAACGCATCTCCTTTTAGGTATGCTCTTTCTCATGCACCACTCATTTCTGTCACACATATTAAACAGTTTTGGAACAATGTTAGTTCCTCAACAGTTAATAGAGTGACTACATTATCTTCTATTGTTCATGGGAGAACATGGGTGGTTACTGAAGCTTTGGTACGTCAAGCTTTGCATCTTGATGATGCTGATGGTATAACCACCCTTCCCATTAGTGAAATAGAACAAGGACTAAGGGCTTTGGGTTATCCTTTTCCTGCTCAAGGAACTTTAAATAAATATCATAAACAGGAGTTTCCCCCAGCCTGGAAGTACCTAATACATGTCCTCCTACAATGTTTGAGTCCCAAGTGCACTACACACAATGAGATCAATAGATCTATTGCAAGTGCTATTGTGTGCATTGCTACTGGGCAAAAGTTTAATTATTCCAAAATGATTTTTGAGGGCATGTGTAAAAATAAAGGGAACAAAATGACTTTAGCTTATCCCAGATTTTTACAAATGGTTTTCGATGTCCAAGGTTACTGCACAAGGGATCATGATGATTTTTATGAGATCCCTGTGCAAAAGAAAGCAATTTCTATGAAGATGAATTCACCCCCACATCGTGACCTACCACTCACCCCTGCTATGATTGTTGTCATTGAAGCAGCACAACCCCAACCAGATCCCCAACCACAAATTGACCCAATACTTGAACCATTACCTTCACCACAACATATGCAAATTGACCAAGAACCCTTCGACGCTGACACATTAAATGTTGGCGTTGATGTGCCTATTTCAAATGTTGACACACAACCTTAACAGACCCAAACACCCCTTAACCAACCCACATCTACCCAATCCACATATTCTTCTCCCCCAACACAATATAGGTTACAAAAACGCCAAAGGACTACTGGAGTGTTCTCCTCTGGTGGTCCTAGCCATGTAGCAGAGAGAACCACCACCACAAGTGTGGTTGGTGTTATGGATGAGGCTGGGACTATTGGTTCTGGCTTAGAAGCTGGCCAAGACAGTCCTATCATCATTAAGACCTCATACATGCCCAATGAATCTAACTTGGGAGGTCAAATACCCATTTTAGAAGAGGGCAGATTGGAACCAATGACCCTAATGGAATTGACGGTTGTCTGCATGAGCTTGCAAAAGCAAAATGCAGACTTGGTACAAGTTGTTAGCACACAAGGGCTTGAACTCAAGCAATTGAGGGAGAGGATTGTTATCTTGTATACTGCTAGTACAAGGAGAGGGATGGAGGAATCTTCCAAAGGGGAGGATGAACAAATAAATGTGAGTGATAAGGGCTCTCATGATGGTCAATCTTTGGATGTTGATGAGGCCCTAACAAGTTTGAAGAAACAGACAGGTTTTGATACGTCTCTAGTCTCTCCTACAAACTTAAATTTATCATTTACAGCCATGTTGGAGGAAATTGCAAAAGGCGCTGAGGCAGGAAATTTGAGCGTTGACAAGGAGAATTTGAACATTGACATGAGTATCTTGGGCGCTGACAAAGCAGAATTGGGCGTTGATAGACCTGCAAATGAGGTTGATGTATTCCAGTCATCATCCATCATCAAGGAAGTTTCTTCACAGGTATTACCATCCACCTTACCAACAGTTGATCCATTAGATAAGGGTAAGGGTATTATGGTAGAAGAAGTTGTTCCAAAGAATGCAACACAAATTGAATTTGATAGAAGGTTGGTTGCACAAATTGTGGAACAAGAAAGAAAGCAGGTGGGTGAATCACCTTTTGTTGACACTTCAGAGGAGCAAGAAGGAAGTGATGAAGCTAGTTCAGACTCAAGTGTTATGATCATAGAACAACCAGAAAGACTTGAGTATGGTGATGAGTTGGCCAAGGAGAAATTGAATGAGTTGAAATTGCAGGTTGATTTTGATATGCCAGAGGTGGTTCAGATGTACCATGCTTGGGAAGAAAGGTGTATAGAGAATACACATTTGACCATTTCAGATCAGATATGGGGTTTGGAGATTCTTCTCATAGTACAAAAGGATTGCAAGGTCATACTAAAACACAAAGCAAGCAATGTTCTCTCAAATTTGAAAAGGGATAGAAAGGAGTTGTACTTCATGCTGCTCAGATGTCATGGAACAGGATGGACTTATAAGAAATTGACTGGATTGACATTTGATGAGTTGGAATGTAGAGCTTATCCCATTTGGGTTAGAGTGTAGGAAGAGAAGACTCTAAGACTTCTTTCTGATGAAAGAAAAGAAGAACTTGCAGAGGAAATGGAGCTCAAGAAGGCAATGTTTGTTCCCAGACTAGTGAAAAAGGGAGTTTCTCTTAAGTTTCCCAAAGATATGGATCCATTACATCCAAGTGAAGTTGTCATAAGAAAGAGCCTCAAGCTCTCACCATTAGAAGCTTCAGATATGGTACAAGTGTTACCACTTGATTCCAGAAACCCAATTGTAAGCTATGAAGAAGATGAATGTGGGTTTTGGAAGATTGGCAGGTATGGAAAAGAGGTTCACACTTTTACCACCCTTATATCTTTGTTTGCAAGTTTTGACAGAGAAGACTTGGTAGACCTATGGAGGTTATTAGAAGCCAAGTATGTGACTGAAGCACCAACTTCAGTCAATGGAATAAAACTGTGGTCAACATTCAAGAGAATTTGTGGACCAATTGATGAAGATCCTGCTATTTGGAAGGATCTTGAAGATGATCTCAGTGGTCTTCAATGGAGATTGTATTCAGCTGTTGGTGTTTATTATTTGACTTCTACAAAGTTTGCTGAGTATCTACTTGTGGATGGTCAGTACTTCATGTCCAAGGAAGTCTTGGAGAAGATGGAGAACACTCAGCTGGAAATTGATTATTCAAGTGACGTGGCAAAAGATTTGATCATATTTATTTATTATCAATATGAGAAGGTTTGTAAGATTCCTCCTAGTCCTTAATGTTTATTCAGAAACTTGATCACTAGAGTAGATATCAAGTTTAGGGGAGGATTGTTGGGAATAAATTATAGCCAGTCTACTTGAGCGCTGACAAGAGTAAAACAAGCATTGACAGGAGTAATACAAACGCTGACAGCTCAAGCATTGACAAGACAAAGTCAAGCGTTGATACATTGAAGACAAGCACTGATGGAAGGATATACTCTACGCGTTTATTGTATTCTAGATTACTTCTAGTAAAGATAGGAACAACAATGTATTTTCTATATTTATCTTTACCTAGAATAGTTGATACGTAGATTATTGTACAAGGCTTCTTATGTCTATAAAAGAAGACCTTTAGGTTAATGTTCAATATAAGTTTTCATACGTAAATTACTTTCATTGTAAGCAAGTTTGATATCATTAATCAAAGTGAAAGTTTGTTTATATCTTGTGTGTTCTTGTTTAACTGTTAATTCCGCATAACACTTAGATTGTCATATACATATACAAAGGTTTCTCTAAGTGTATTACTTGATCTAATATCATATACATAAAGCTAAATCGATCTAAGTTTGGGATCAACATATTCAACCCCCCCCCCCCCTTTCTAGTTTCTACAATTGATATCAGAGGGGTTGCTCAATCTTTTAAAATATATTGTATTTTAAAACTTGAATCGATCTATGGATTCCAACAAGTACATAGAACGGCAGTCTATGCAAAGACCACCTCTTTTTGAAAAGGATAGTTTTATTTATTGAAAAAATATATTTGAGACTTATGTGAAATATAAATATTTAGATCTTTGGCATGTTATCACCACTAGTGACTTTTTGCCTCTTTAATATAATGAAGTTTCTAAAAAGAAAGAACTAGTTTCTTTTGAATATTTAAATGATGACACTAAAAGGAAACTTGCTAAAATAATGAGGCTAAAATGGTTATTTATAATCTTTTGCCTAAGAAAGAATATGAAAGGATTTTTATGTGTAAAACCGCTAAAGAAATTTGGAACACTCTTTTAATAACCCACCAAGGTAATAGTCAAGTCAAATAAATCAAAATCGATCTTCTTTTTCAACAAAAAGAATTTATCATCTTAGAAGATGAAACAATTGATAGTGCATTTGCTATGTTTAATACTATTATTACTAGTCTAAAAGCACTTGATGAAGGTTTTTCTAGCAAGAAAAATGTTATGAAGTTTCTTTAGGCTTTGCTTCCAAAATGGAGAGTCAAAGTCACGACGATTGAAGAGTCAAAGGATCTCACTACATTATCACTTGATGAACTTATTGGAAACTTGAAAGTTCATGAAATGATAATCTTGAAGGACTCGGAAATGGTTAAAAGTAAGAGTGAAAGAAAGTCTCTAGCACTAAAGGCCAAGAAACTGCAAAGTGGTCATGAAAGCTCTTGCTCAGATAGTGATGATGAGGAGTATGCTATGGCGGTTAGAGACTTCAAGAAATTCTTCAAGAGACGAGGTAAATATGAGAGACAACCAAGCAACGACACGAAAGCTTTCTCCAAGAACCGATTTGTCAAGAATGACAAAGGTGATAGGAAATGCTTTAGATGCGGTGATCTAAACCATTTCATCGGTGAATGTCCCAAGCCACCTCGCGATAAGAATCACACGACGTTTGTTGGACGGTCGTGGAGCGATAGTGGTGAAGAATGTGATGATAGTGGTAAAGACGAGAAGTGTCTCATGGCTCATTCTTCTAAAGAGGTATATTCCGAAACCGAATATTATAGCAATGATAGTTCTTCTCTAGATGATTTAGAATTAGAGAGTCAATATGATAATCTATGCAAACTAAGTCTAAAATTTATAGAAAAGAATAAATTGATAAAATCTACTACATCTAAACTTCAAAATTAGATTAATGAGCTAAAAGATAAATTGGCTAAGCTAGATTAAAATAAACAAGTTGATGTAGGTTGTCTAAGTTATGAAAGCCTTAGACAAGAGAATGAATATCACAAGAGCACCTCTACTAAATTGGAAAAATTCATGAAAGGTACTAGTGCTCTTGATGATATGTTAAGTAGACAAATTCATTATAAAGAGAAACTTGATTTAGGTTTTAACACTAGTGAAGCATCAACAAGTGTGACAATCCGTCAATTTATGATCGATATTTTATTCTCATGTATTATTTATAAACATTATTTTAATGTTATATTATGAACTCACTTATTTTTGGAAGAAATTTGGATTTACCTCTTGAAGTAGCATCGACTACGTCTAAACCGGAGGACTCTACGTTACGTGCTTACGTTTACATACACCGTCTTTGGTGACAGTCCGACATTTCAGGAAATAAATTTATCCGTGAATATTATTTTAGGATTTTAAATTTGTGTTGGTTCATAAACTCAAAAATTTACGAGAAGAGATTAGGACTTACGAGTATAAATTAACGTCCTTTACGACTAAACCGGAAACCCTAGGATTACCTATTTACGTTTTTGAACTCCGTTTTTGATGAGACAATTTTTATTAGATTCGTTTTGTGCCATTGATTCATAATTTATAAAAATGTTTTTCGCAAAACGACCCGAGGGCATGTAAATCGAGGAAACTAGAATCGAGGAATACCCGTAAATTAGTGGGATGAGACAAAACAAGTTTTGCCTCACCCCACTCTATGGGACGGCTAAACATGGGACACCACACACCCTTAGGTGTCAACATGTAAACAATAAATACTACACTTGTCTAGTTAACTTAATAAGTTAACCAAACCACAAAACCATTTCTCCCTAAACATTTGACTCATTTCCTCACATGTAAACCACCCAAAAACACTCTATTTCTCTTCCTCTTTTCCGTCCAAAAATTAAGAACAAACACCCCATTTGATCTAAATTTAACCACAAATCCTATGTTATTTCTACATATGATGATGTCCTTTTGAAGACTTGTTGATTGGAGGTGATTTTAACAACTAGCAAGGAGTTTCCATGGAGAACAAGGGCTGATTTTTGGAGAAGTCTACAAATATTTGGTGATCCTAGAAGTGGTGTTGATATCTCATAAGACTGGTTACCCAAAACCAAGTCCTGTTCATCATCAACCCCATCTTTTCATCACTTTGGTGGTATAGAGATTGTTCTTCCTATCCTCTTGTTATTTTGAATATGTAATCATGTATTTCCTTTCCTAATGTATATGTATATGATGATATATGATGATAAAAATATTATGTGGGGATCATGTGTTGATAAACTTGGATAAAGATTGAAAACTATATGTAAAAATGGTTAAATCATGCTTAAAATAGTTGGCTGTATAAAAACAGTAAATAACTTTATGTTAAACTGATAAAATGATATAGTTGAATCAATATACAGTAAGTATTAGTACTTGTACACATGTGAGAGTTGGTCATGCAATGGAATCATTATAATGAGTGAGATATGATCAAAACAAAATTGATGAATCAATCTGAATAGTCTGTTTTGTGAGGACAGTTAGGGACACTTAGACTTACATTGAGCAGTAGCTAAAACTAAGTTAATTGTAGAAAATAATATGAAGTTTATGTCATCCAAAAATGAGCTTCTATCTTCTTGTAATACTCAAGATATGGGAAAAATGGTGAAAGTGAAAGTAAAAATCAGATTTGTGAAAATTAAAGTATATAGTATTATAATAGCACTCAAGTAAATAATATATAAACTGTAAACTTAAAACCCACTAACTTATATATAACATTTATATAAGTATGTAAAATAATAAATAAATGAGACATTTTATAAAAATGTCAATTTGATAAGTTTTATAAGTTATAAAACTATAAACATGATTTTTACGTCTTTTCGGATAAAACCGTAAAATTAACGTTTTCGTCAATTAAAACTTAGACGGTCGGACCCGTCTAATGTAAACTTTTCATAACTCATATTCTGATGTATAAGTACATATTACAAGTAAAAACCGATAAAACCCGAGCTTTATAACATATGGACATTAACGGGCCAATTTAGCCTTATTGGACTATTAACCCAACTAATTTGGCTAAACACTAATGGACTTACTCATTGGGCTTAAACAACTTGGGTCCAATATGTGGGTATAGGCCTGATAATAAAAGTATAAATGGACTAAAATAAATATTTGAACTCTTAATGGGCTTATTGGGCCTTAATATGAAATTGGATTGACACTAGTGTAACTAGTCAAAAATTTGACTAACACATAACACTATAATATTGAATGAAGATATAAAAACCCACTTGATCATCATCATACTTATAATATCATCATATATATATAGCCATTATTTTTATAAAGTCATTGGACAAGAGTCTAAGACGAGTATTATATGTCTAGGTTTCCGTGATTGAAGCACGTATGGTACATCAAAATCGCCGATAACCGTCTTTCCCAATCAACGTGAGTTCATAGCCTCGCACTCTTTTAAATGTTTTTATGAAATGTTTTATAAACCCGTGAGGGAGATAACATGTTAGTTTTAATAAAATAGGACACTAGTTGTCCCGATTGTTTGTTTATTGATTTGGACCCGGATGATGGTATGACCCGATGAATGATTATATGACCCGATAAATGAAATGAAATGGATTATTATAGTTAGGTTATGTCATTAAAAGTCCCATTAGCATGAATTGTGAACTACCGGGATTTGGTAGACGCTTATGCATATAATAGTACTATTTGGGGACGATCACCCCAGTTCGCGCCTTGACGGTTGATCCCCGTCGTGCCACATTGATTGGTAAGCGAATTTATGTATGAGAAGATTTACATAAGCGTGATTATTGTGACGACACACTATTTTAGATGGGCAAATGAGTTTCGGGTTAGCTACTCGTTGTTTGTGATAGTAAGGTAACAATGTCATGCGGCTAATAATAATCCAACAACACAATCCAATAACGAAAATACTACTATACGCACTGAATTACGATATATTGCCTGACTAGCAATACGGGGTCTTATTATTGATATTATGTTCGTGTTTTGCTTTTTCATAACCGTATTCATATAACGGTTTTTATTTAACTCTATACAACGTTATAAAACGTATTGTATGATGTTTTTACGACATTGGTTCGTATAATGATTTTGAAGGCAAAAGCCTATAGTATGATTTACAACAAAGATTTGTATAAAATGTTTTTGGCTTATTTTTTGGCCTACGATAAAGAATTGTACAAAATGATTTTCGGTAATAATTTTATACCGATGATATATTAATGTATTTCATTAAACTCTATGAATTCACTCGGCGTTTTCGCTGACCTTTTCTTTTAACATGTTTTATCTCATGTACTTGAAGGTAATTCTCGGGAAGACGACAAGAATTCATGGCCCGCACTTAAATAACAATTTCCATTCAAATGCTTTGTAAAAATTGTATGAAATACTATGACTTGGGACCTATGTAAATTTGATATTCATGAATGGAAAATGCTTTATTATTAAACGACGCGATTTTTATGCGTTGTCTACAATTTGAGTAATGTGCTATCCCGTAACACCAACGACTCTTTCGCTGAACTAAAGTATGAATATTTAGGGGTGTTACAGTTTGGTATCAGAGCTCTCGTTATAGAGAACGAAAGATTTTTAAAACCAAGGTTTTGAATAAAACATTTCAAAATCTTTTAACTATAAACATTTTTCTCAAAATGTCTAAAAATCTTTTGACTATAACGGTGCCAAAGAATTCCCGAGTTACCGACAAGGCCAGACTGAGAAGTGTTATTTTAATATATATATATATAACTTAGAATATATATATATATATATATATATATATATATATATATATATATATATATATATATATATATATATATATATATATATATATATATATATATATATATATATATATATATATATATATATATATATATATATATATATATATATATATATATATATATATATATATATATATATATATATATATATATATATATATATATATATATATATATATATATATATATATATATATATATATATATATATATATATATATATATATATATATATATATATATATATATATATATATATATATATGAGATGTAATTTGATTACATGATTGTTTGATGATTATTTTAATAGTTATATGAGGTATTTATACGACGTAGATTGTCACAAGAAACCCTAACTCCCCTAGCAAATAAATCGAAGCTATTCCTGTAGGAAATTCTAGCTATTCCAGATCTAAACCAAGTTGTGGATATTTATTGTAACACCCCCAAATTTAAACAACTCAATACAGCGGAAGACTAGTTGGTGTTACGGGATAGCACATTACTCACATCATAGACAACGCATAAAAATCGCGTCGTTTAATAATAAAGCATTTCCATTCATAAATATCAAATTTACATAGTTCCCAAGTCATTGTTTTTTTTATACAGGTTTACAAAGCATTTGAATGGAAATAAGTATTTAGGTGCGGGCCATGAATTCTTGTTGTCTTCCCGAGAATTACCTTCATGTACCTGAGACAAAACATGTTAAAAGAAAAGGTCAGCGAAAACGCCGAGTGAATTCATAGAGTTTAATAAATTCCATCAATATAACTTTGGTATAAAATTATTACCAAAAATCATTTCGTACAAATCATTGTAATAGGCCATAAAATAGCCAAAGTCATTTTTATACAAATCCTTATCGAAAATCATAATATAGGCATTTGCCTTAAAAATCATTATACGAGCCAATGTCGTAAAAACATCATACAATACGTCTTATGACGTTGTATAAAGTTAAATAAAAACCGTTATATGAATATGGTTATGAAAAACTAAAACACGAACATAATATCAATAGTATGACCCCGTATTGCTAGTCAGGCAATACATCGTAATTTGGTGCGTATAGCAGTATTTCGTTAATTGGATTATTATAAGCCGCATGACATTGTTACCTTACTAAACCAAACAACGGGTAGCTAACCCGATACTCAATTTGCCCATCTAAATTAGCGTGTCGTCACAAAGGTTACGCTATGGAAATCTTCTCATACATAAATTCGCTCAGTGCACGGATGTACAATATCACAATAACACCCCATTTTGGAAATGGAAATATCAGAGTAATTATGGCGTGTCATCAAAGCATACAAGGTAAAATGTCTAAACATTACTTGACAATATAAAGGAAAATACCGGAATCAAACATCGGTAGTCCAAAAGTAAAGCTCATCACACACAAACATAGTATAGTAGAGGAAAAAGGACGAAACAATGTCCAAAGCATAAGTATCATAAAGAAAGGAAATGCATAATGTAAAGAAGGCTAGACAGCTTCCAGTCCATATGCACGTACTCTTATTGTCTACGAGCGTCCCTGAGTACCTGCCGTTTTGGGAACATAGAAAAGGAAAACGGCTGAGCAATACGCTCAGTGCACGGATGTACAATAAAGCATGAATAGGATAAGCATATAACATAATAACAGCGGAAGAAACTAAGTCCCGAGTAACCTGATTAAGTCTTAATAAAACTGGTTTTATAGTTTGAAAGTCTTATGTTTATCTTATAAAAACTGTTTGTCATATTTTACCATTTAGCCAATATAGGTCATGAATATCCACCGTGCATGAATAATTGGAGGAGTGACCTCATCATGCAAATTAGAGGGGCTGCCTCTAATTTAATATACTGGTTTAATGGGTAGGAGGGATCAGCTCCTTGTGAAGGATGCAAGGCACACACCACATTCACCATGTAATCCTGAATAAAACGTGTAACTAGGATGCACCCATACGCCCCACATGATAAATATAAATAGATGGCCAAAAGCTGAAGGGACGCCACGAGCAATCACTCCGCCGTGGTGAAGTCATAACATCAGTGCCTCTAATGTTATGGTTATGGTACCTTCATAACTAGGTGAAACTGGTCATGCATGTATATGGCTATAGGTAATCATATTTAAAACATAAGCAATCAAACTCATACTTATACTACGGGAAAACAGTTGGCTGCATACGGGGAAATCCTAATAAGGAAAGAATGTCCATAATGAAAGGACGGGAATCCGTACCTTATGTCCAGT
Source organism: Glebionis coronaria (assembly GCA_025667525.1). NCBI lineage: Eukaryota > Viridiplantae > Streptophyta > Magnoliopsida > Asterales > Asteraceae > Glebionis > Glebionis coronaria. The sequence goes on from CM046874.1 coordinate 648,814,737, forward strand.
GAACGAGAACGATGAACTGCGAGAATCCTACTTCCGAAATACTAGTGCTACATAAATACGTACATGAAATAAGTATCTGCTTACTACATACATAGCTGGTTTTATATCATGTCATAGCTTATTTATGTGTTCTTACTATTTACACTGTTTAAAGCCTTAAACTGTGTTAAATCTTATATTCTATTTAATCTGATTAAGTATTTCTGATATTTCATGTGTTATTATACTTACTGTGTAATAATAAGTAACTTTCCAAAAATAGCAGGTTTCCTTAAATATAAAGTTACCAAAAATAGAAAGTTTCCAAAAATAGAAAGTTTCCAAAAATAGAAAGTTTCCAAAAATAGAAAGTTTCCAAAAATAGATTTACTGCTTAAAATAGATAAGTTTCTAAAAATAGAAAGTTTCCATAAATAGATTAGCTGCCTTAATTAAATAAGTTTCCATAAATAGATTAGCTGCCTTAAATAAATAAGTTTCTAAAAATAGTTGGTTTCCATAAATAAAATAGCTGCCTTATTTAATTAAGTTTCTAAAAATAGAAAGTTTCCATAATTAGAAATAAGCTGGTTAAATAAGCTAAGTAAATAAGCCTACGTATTTTCATGAATATTTTCTAAGTCATATGATATGTTATATAGTTTAATAATTATTTCATGTAATTTAATTAAACTATAGGTTATAATATTTAATTAAAGTATGACATGTTTCTAATTAAATATATTAAATACTTAGGTTAAAATATGTATTATTAAATACTAATAATATAACATAAGTCATGTTTAATTAATTAATTATATCCATGGTTTAAAATAATTAATTAATTATAAGTCTTAATAATAAAAATACTTAGGTTAAAATAATTCATGTTTATAATTAATTAGTTAACCTAAGTCATGTTATTAAATTAATTACATCTTATTAATTTAATTCTTAACCTAAGTTTATATCATAAACAATTGACATAATCATGATCCGGATCTAGGCTTAAAAACATGCACCGGATCTGAACAAACACCGTACCCCGAACCAAAACGGGGTACCCCTCTTGGTGCCGTGGGACCCACACGCACCAACCAAGACCCAAAAAGGTCTTGGTGGTGGTCGGTTAGAACAAACCGAACCCCCTTGGGGTCGGTTGTTCCTGCGGCCCAAAACAAACACCCCTTAGATCGATCCCATTGATTAATTAATGACCATAACATGTTAGATCTAGGTTTAATTAATATGGTTTTAAGAAAAACAACACGTGTTCTTAATTAATACAAGATTAATTAAAAAGAAAACAAGTAAAAAGGTTTTACCGTATTCATGGATCAAAAGGGTGAAGAACAAACACGAACAATTACTAAATCAACAAGATCCAAGATCAAAATCACCCCCTTATGGTGATTTGTAGGTGGCGGCACACAAGGAAGAAGGAGGAAGGGGTTTTAGGTTTTCTTGAAAATCTTCTGTAAAACTAATTTGAGTAGTGAAAATTAATTAACCCCTCTTAAGTAAAAATTAACAATGGGCTTGGCCCATTGTTCTTGTTTGGCCGCGGGTAGGGACTCCCTTGTGGGGGTCCCGTACCTCGTTTCGTGTCTTGTAATTTCGTACACGTTTATGTTTAATTATGTTCGTGTTTTAAAAGTTCTCGTTACGTAAATATCCTACATTTATATATTTAATTACGCTCGTATTAAATATATATACGTAATTTATAATATCTCGTGTTTTAATTACGCTCGTGATCTCGTGATCGTATGTTCGTGAAAAATTATTACTAAATAATTATTACGTGATCGTTCATATAAAATACTTATCGTGTTCTAACACGTACGTAATACCTAAACTCCTAATACGTAATCGTAATCATGCTATATTAGGAAAGTTTTTAACTAGTACGTACGAACTTAAGGTACTATGCATGGTAAAAGCATGCGGGTTTTACAACTCTTCCCCCCTAAAAAGAATAATTCGTCCCCGAATTATAGATAAAGTAAACTGGAAAAGAAGAACATAACCGAATTCGAAATATGAAATGAGGGTAAGAAGTCCGGATAGACTCCTCTGTTTCCCAAGTGGCTTCCCGCTCGGTATGATCCCTCCATAGAATTTTGACGAATGGAATCGTCTTCTTTCTCATGACTCGTTCTTGTCTGTCAAGAACTCGTTCGGGTTCTTCTATAAAAGTGAGATCTTCACGAATCTATTCTAGTAGATACTGAACCATGTGAAGGGGATGATATTGGTACCCTCTGAGTAAGGACACATGAAACACATTGTGCACATGCGAAAGCTGCAGAGGTAACGCCAATCGGTAAGATACTTCACCGACTCGTTCAATGATATCAAACGTTCCGATGAAACGAGGACTGAGCTTCCCTTTAATCCCGAAGCGTCTAACACCACGTGCCGGCGAAACCTTAAGGAAGACGTGATCTCCTACATTAAAGTGTAAATCCCTACGATGCTTGTCGGCGTAACTCTTTTGACGTGACCGTGCCTCCTGAATTTTCTGCCTAGCTACTGCGATCTTCTCATTTGTCATCTCTATGATCTCTGGTCCTTCGAGTGTTCGCTCGCCAACCTGATCCCAGCAGATTGGGGCGCGACACTTTCTGCCATACAACATCTCAAATGGAGCACACTTGATGCTCGCATGCCAGCTGTTGTTGTACGCAAACTCCACCAAACAGATGTATTCGTCCCAATCACCCGTCCATTCCAACGCACATGATCTCAACATATCCTCCAATGTTTGAATGGTTCGCTCCGACTGTCCGTCCGTTTGAGGATGAAAGGTCGTGCTAAGCTTAAGTTGTGTACCCCAAGCTTTCTGCAGACTTTTCCAAAAGCGCGAAGTGAATCGAGGATCTCTGTCTGAGACGATGCTGGATGGTGCACCGTGTAGTCTCATGATCTCTCGTCTATACGTATCTGCGAGTTTACTTACCGGATCTTCCTTGCGGATCGGTAAGAAATGAGCTGATTTGGTAAGTCGATCAACGATAACCCAAATTGCATCGTGCTTCCTTTTGGTAGGCGGAAGACCGGTAACAAAATCCATGGTGATTTTATCCCACTTCCACTCTGGAATATCTAACGGTTGAAGGAGACCGCCAGATCGCTGATGCTCGATCTTAACCTGCTGGCAGGTAAGACATTTGGAGACGTAAGTTGCTACATCCTGTTTCATACCACTCCACCAAAAGTACTGTTTGATGTCATGGTACATTTTGGTTGAACCAGGATGTATCGAGAATGGGGAGCTATGAGCTTCTGCTAGCAAAGCTTCCCGGAGTTCTTGGTCATCAGGAACACAAATTCTAGTGCCCTGCCATACGATACCGTCTGCATCTACTCTGAATTCCGTCTTCTTCTCCAAATTCTGTATTATCGCCCATATTTCTCCGTCATCCATCTGAGCTTCCTTGATCTTAGATAGTAACTCGGGTTCTACTCTAAGATTAGCCCAGTAACCGTGCTATCCACGTACCATGATCTCGATGTCTAGTCGCTCCAAGTCTCTTATGATTTCCTCCTCGATTCTAATGATGTTGATCATTCCGGACTTCCTACTAAGGGCATCTGCTACTACATTTGCCTTTCCGGGATGATACTGAAGATTAATGTCATAATCCTTCAACAGCTCTAACCATCTCCTCTGCCTCATGTTCAATTCACGTTGAGTGAAGATATACTTCAAGCTCTTGTGGTCCGTGAAAATGTCACATGATTCTCCATATAAGTAGTGTCTCCATATCTTCAATGCAAACACGACTGCAGCAAGTTCCAGATCGTGCGTGGGGTAATTCTCTTCATAAGGCTTAAGCTACCGTGAAGCATACGCGATCACTTTCCCATGTTGCATGAGAACACAGCCAAGTCCCTTCCCCGATGCATCGCTGTAGATTTGAAATCCACCCGTACCAGATGGTAGAGTAAGAATAGGTGCAGATACTAGCTTCTGCTTCAGGTCTTCAAAGCTCTTCTCTCGATCTTCAGTCCAGACGAATTTCTCCCCTTTCCGCATCAGTTTGGTCAATGGTAGTGCTAAGCGGGAAAAGTTCTCCACGAATCTACGGTAATAGCCAGCTAAGCCTAAGAAACTGCGGACTTCCGTCGCTGATGTCGGCCTCGGCCACTTAGTGATGGCCTCAACCTTCGCTGGATCCATAGTGATTCCTTCTGCTGATACAATGTGACCTAAGAATGCCACCTTGTCTAACCAGAACTCACACTTGGAGAATTTAGCATACAGCTGCTTCTGGCGAAGAATCTGTAGTATTGTACGAAGATGGTCTCCGTGTTCCTCCTTGGACTTAGAGAAAATCAGGATGTCATCGATGAAAACAATGACGAATTTGTCCAGAAATTCATGGAAGATTCTGTTCATCAGATCCATGAACACTGCTGGAGCATTTGTCAGGCCAAATGGCATAACTACAAACTCGTAGTGGCCATAACGAGTACGAAAGGCAGTCTTAGCAATATCCTGCTCCTTGACTCGTAACTGATGATAGCCTGATCTAAGATCGATCTTGGAGAAGTGTTTGGCCCCTTGGAGTTGGTCAAACAGATCGTTAATGCGTGGCAGTGGATATCTATTCCGAATAGTAATCTTGTTAAGCTCGCGATAGTCTATGCAAAGACGCATACTGTCGTCCTTCTTCTTAACAAACAAAACCGGTGCACCCCATGGAGATGCGCTCGGTCGAATGAAACCTCGTTCAATAAGTTCTTGTAGTTGATCCTTCAGCTCCTTCAACTCCATGGGAGCCATGCGATAAGGGGCCTTGGAGATTGGTTCAGCTCCTGGAACCAGCTCGATACTGAATTCCACTTCTCGTGTAGGTGGTATGCCCGGAAGTTCTGCTGGAAACACGTCTTGGAATTCCGACACTATTGGTTGATCCTGAATCGATGGAGACTCAGCATCCAGGTCGTGAACCGTAGCTAGATAACCCTCGCAGCCGTGTGACAGTAGTGCACGCGCTTGCAGAGTGGATATGACTTGTACAGACCGTCCGGGTATGAACCCGTTATGAATGTACTCTGGTGCATTGACATCATCGAAGATAACCCGATATGAATGGTAGTCTATGGTAGCATGATACTTGGATAGCCAATCCATGCCCAAAATCATGTCGAAGTCATTCATGTCCAGCGGAAGTGCGTCGACAGGTCGAACCTTATCATCAAATTCTAGGGGAAGACTCTTGTATACATGGGTGATTAATACAGAGTCCCTCTAAGGCGTGGAAATAGTAAGCCTATTTTCTAGTGGCAAGGGAGGCATCCTATTGTTCTTGGTATAAGCAGTAGAAATAACCGAGTGAGTAGCACCCGTATCGAAAAGAACACATGCAGCGCGACCATACATATACAAGATTCCAGTGATGGTACATGTAGACTTATTGGCCTGGTCTCGAGATGTCGTGTAGACAAGCCCGGCAGTAGGAGGCGGCTTGGTATCAGCATGTCCTGATGTACCCTCCATCTCGCCCTTACGACAATCCTTCATAATATGGCCAGGAAGACCACATTTGAAGCACGCATCAGTATTACGGCGACATGGTCCTGGGTGCCTACGATGGCAAGTAGAGCAAAGAGGATGAGTGTATCCTCCAGCAGGTGCTCTGGCTGGCTGAGGACCTGATAAAACATTTTACATGAGACATAATAATTGGGTACAAAGGACGAAGCGGATAATCGTAAGATTGAATACCAGTGATAGCTGGACGGCTAGGCTGCGAACCTCTCTGGTTCTGGTCCCTACCGTTTCCATGGTTCCTGGTAGAGTGTCAGAATATGAGTTATAAACATAAAACATAAGAGATTTCGTAAGTATTAAGACCTGCTGTTGTTGGATTGCCCGGTGTTGTTACGGTAATTGTCATTACCGCCACACCTATCCGTAGCAGATCGGTCATTAGTCTGACCATTTCCCGTGGGCTGATGAGGCTGCTGCTGAGTAGCCGGCTGAGACCGGTCCCCAGTTTTCTGCCTGGAAGATACATTTAAAGAGATGAATAATTGACATATGGAAGATATACGGATTGATCACCGCTTGGATATGAAGGTTTTACCTCTTGTCGGGTCTTTCAGCTTCCCCGAACTCATCCCTCTCCTGCAGCATCTCCGGTTTTCGTGCTGCATCGGCCACTTGTGCTACAGTATTGAACGTAGCACACACCAGATTGTTTGCGACCGATGTGCGAAGAGCCCATCTGAAGTGATGTGCCTGCTCTTCTGGAGTACCTGCTGCCGCACCAAGGAAACCAGCCAAGCGAAGAAAGCGCTGCATAAACTCGTTGCTATTCTCCCCAGCTCTCTGATGGATACCATGGTACTCTCTCTTGAGCTTGTCCTGCTCAGCCTTGGGAAAGAACTTCTCCATCACCCTGTCCTTGAACTAAGCCCAAGTCAAACCAGCAACCCACTCATCACCACCTTCAGATTGCATCAAAGCTAACCACCAGTTGAGTACATCGCCTTCGAACCGATAGCATGCCAACCTCGCCTTGTATGCGGGGTCACAGCCCATAGCGTTGAAGATCTTCTCGATGTAAGCCAACCAGCTTTCAGCATCGCTGGGGCTATCAGTCTTCTCAAAAGCTCGAGGGCGGAGCTTGTTGAATCTCTCCAGCCATACTGCTAATGTCACTGGAGGAAGAGGAGGAGGTGGCTGATTGTGCTGCTGCTGATTGTTGGTAGCTTGAACTTCAGCACGGATGTCATTCCTCAGTTGAGGAACCAAGGCTTGCATGGCAGCCTGAATTGCAGCATTGAGCTGCTCCTGCTCGCGTGTGAGAACCATCTGACAGTATAACAATAAAACATATGATTAACAGTTCAAAACATAAAATATAAAATATATACATGAAAAAAAATTTCTACTAAAAATTTCACGAGAAAAATTTTATGCAAGAAAATTTTTGTATGAATGCATGATGCAGTTTTATGAAAACTTTGGATGCTCGAGAGTGAACGCCTCTGGTCAGTTCACTCAAAACAAAAGACATATCGAGGGGACGCCTATGGGTCGGTCCCAAATCTAAAAGTTTCGATAAAACACATGCGACTAAATAGGGCCAGTCCTGTACCAACCATTACTTAGTCAAAAACCCTGTAACAATGACGTATATATGTATGCTTAAAATGATGTATGCATGAAAACAAATGTCAGTTCTAGGAAGACCGTAGTGACTACCCACTAATCACAGGTCATATTTGAGAGCCTACAGGTCAAAGCCTTGGCTCTGATACCATAATTGTAACACCCCATTTTGGAAATGGAAATATCACAGTAATTATGGCGTGTCATCAAAGCATACAAGGTAAAATGTCTAAACATTACCTGACCATATAAAGGAAAATACCGGAATCAAACATCGGTAGTCCAAAAGTAAAGCTCATCACACACAAACATAGTATAGTAGAGGAAAAAGGACGAAACAATGTCCAAAGCATAAGTATCATAAAGAAAGGAAATGCATAATGTAAAGAAGGCTAGACAGCTTCCAGTCCATATGCACGTACTCTTATTGTCTACAAGCGTCCCTGAGTACCTGCCGTTTTGGGAACATAGAAAAGGAAAACGGCTGAGCAATACGCTCAGTGCATGGATGTACAATAAAGCATGAATAGGATAAGCATATAACATAATAACAGCGGAAGAAACTAAGTCCCGAGTAACCTGATTAAGTCTTAATAAAACTGGTTTATAGTTTGAAAGTCTTATGTTTATCTTATAAAAACTGTTTGTCATATTTTACCATTTAGCCAATATAGGTCATGAATATCCACCGTGCATGAATAATTGGAGGGGTGACCTCATCATGCAAATTAGAGGGGCTGCCTCTAATTTAATATACTGGTTTAATGGGTAGGAGGGATCAGCTCCTTGTGAAGGATGCAAGGCACACACCACATTCACCATGTAATCCTGAATAAAACGTGTAACTAGGATGCACCCATACGCCCCACATGATAAATATAAATAGATGGCCAAAAGCTGAAGGGACGCCACGAGCAATCACTCCGCCGTGGTGAAGTCATAACATCAGTGCCTCTAATGTTATGGTTATGGTACCTCCATAACTAGGTGAAACTGGTCATGCATGTATATGGCTATAGGTAATCATATTTAAAACATAAGCAATCAAACTCATACTTATACTACGGGAAAACAGTTGGCTGCATACGGGGAAATCCTAATAAGGAAAGAATGTCCATAATGAAAGGACGGGAATCCGTACCTTATGTCCAATGAACGAGAACGATGAACTGCGAGAATCCTACTTCCAAAACACTAATGCTTCATAAATACGTACATGAAATAAGTATCTGCTTACTACATACATAGCTGGTTTTATATCATGTCATAGCTTATTTATGTGTTCTTACTATTTACACTGTTTAAAGCCTTAAACTGTGTTAAATCTTATATTCTATTTAATCTGATTAAGTATTTCTGATATTTCATGTGTTATTATACTTACTGTGTAATAATAAGTAACTTTCCAAAAATAGCAGGTTTCCTTAAATAGAATGTTACCAAAAATAGAAAGTTTCCAAAAATAGAAAGTTTCCAAAAATAGAAAGTTTCCAAAAATAGAAAGTTTTGCAAAAATCGAAAGTTTCCAAAAATAGATTTACTGCTTAAAATAGATAAGTTTCTAAAAATAGAAAGTTTCCATAAATAGATTAGCTGCCTTAATTAAATAAGTTTCCATAAATAGATTAGCTGCCTTAAATAAATAAGTTTCTAAATATAGCTGGTTTCCATAAATAAAATAGCTGCCTTATTTAATTAAGTTTCTAAAAATAGAAAGTTTCCATAACTAGAAATAAGTTGGTTAAATAAGCTAAGTAAATAAGCCTACCTATTTTCATGAATATTTTCTAAGCCATATGATATGTTATATAGTTTAATAATTATTTCATGTAATTTAATTAAACTATAGGTTATAATATTTAATTAAAGTATGACATGTTTTTAATTAAATATATTAAATACTTAGGTTAAAATATGTATTATTAAATACTAATAATATAACCTAAGTCATGTTTAATTAATTAATTATATCCATGGTTTAAAATAATTAATTAATTATAAGTCTTAATAATAAAAATAATTAGGTTAAAATAATTCATGTTTATAATTAATTAGTTAACCTAAGTCATGTTATTAAATTAATTACATCTTATTAATTTAATTCTTAACCTAAGTTTATATCATAAACAATTGACATAATCATGATCCGGATCTAGGCTTAAAAACATGCACCGGATCTGAACAAACACCGTACCCCGAACCAAAACGGGGTACCCCTCTTGCTGCCGTGGGACCCACACGCACCAACCAAGACCCAAAAAGGTCTTGGTGGTGGTCGGTTAGAACAAACTGAACCCCCTTGGGGTCGGTTGTTCCTGCGGCCCAAAACAAACACCCCTTAGATCGATCCCATTGATTAATTAATGACCATAACATGTTAGATCTAGGTTTAATTAATATGTTTTTAAGAAAAACAACACGTGTTCTTAATTAATACAAGATTAATTAAAAAGAAAACAAGTAAAAAGGTTTTACCGTATTCGTGGATCAAAAGGGTGAAGAACAAACACGAACAATTACTAAATCAACAAGATCCAAGATCAAAATCACCCCCTTATGGTGATTTGTAGGTGGCGGCACACAAGGAAGAAGGAGGAAGGGGTTTTAGGTTTTCTTGAAAATCTTCTGTAAAACTAATTTGAGTAGTGAAAATTAATTAACCCCTCTTAAGTAAAAACTAACAATGGGCTTGGCCCATTGTTCTTGTTTGGCCGCGGGTAGGGACTCCCTTGTGGGGGTCCCGTACCTCGTTTCGTGTCTTGTAATTTCGTACACGTTTACGTTTAATTATGTTCGTGTTTTAAAAGTTCTCGTTACGTAAATATCCTACATTTATATATTTAATTACGCTCGTATTAAATATATATACGTAATTAATAATATCTCGTGTTTTAATTACGCTCGTGATCTCGTGATCGTATGTTCGTGAATAATTATTACTAAATAATTATTACGTGATCGTTCATATAAAATACTTATCGTGTTCTAACACGTACGTAATACCTAAACTCCTAATATTTAATCGTAATCATGCTATATTAGGAAAGTTTTTAACTAGTACGTACGAACTTAAGGTACTATGCATGGTAAAAGCATGCGTGTTTTACATTATACGAGTCAATGTCGTAAAAACATCATACAATACGTCTTATGACGTTGTATAAAGTTAAATAAAAACCGTTATATGAATATGGTTATGAAAAACCAAAACACGAACATAATATCAATAGTATGACCCCGTATTGCTAGTCAGGCAATACATCATAATTTGGTGCGTATAGCAGTATTTCGTTAATTGGATTATTATAAGCCGCATGACATTGTTACCTTAATTTGCCCATCTAAATTAGCCCGATACTCAACGGGTAGCTAACCCGATACTCAATTTGCCCATCTAAATTAGCCCATCTAAATTAGCCCATCTAAATTAGCCCATCTAAATTAGCCAAACAACGGGTAGCTAACCTGATACTCAATTTGCCCATCTAAATTAGCGTGTCGTCACAAAGGTCACGCTATGGAAATCTTCTCATACATAAATTCGCTTACCAATCAATGTGGCACGACGGGGATCAACCGTCAAGGCGCGAACTGGGGTGATTGTCCCCAAATAGTACTATTATATGCGTAAGCGTGTACCAAATCCCGGTAGTTCACAATTCATGCTAATGGGACTTTTACTGACATAACCTAACTTTAATAATCCATTTTATTTCATCTATCGGGTCATTTAATCATTTATCGGGTCATACAATCATTCGGGTCCAAATCAATAAACAAACAATCGGCACAAATGGTGTCCTATTTTATAAAAACTAACATGTTATATCCCTCGCGGATTTATAAAACATTTCATAAAAACATTTAAAAGAGTGTGAGGCTATGAACTCACGTTGATGTGGGAAGGCGGGTTATCGGCAATTCGGACGTACGGTACGTGCTTCAATCACGGAAACCTAGACAAATAATACTCGTCTTAGACTCATGTCCAATGACTTTATAAAAATAACAATTATGTATACATATGATGATTATATATATATGATGATCAAGTGGGTTTACATATTCTCATTTACTCATTTTAGTGTTATGTGTCGATAACTTTTATACTAGTTTATAGTTTTACCTATTTACGTGTTTTAGGTCCAATAAGCCTTTTATAAGTCCATTAACTTGTATTAATCCATTTTATACTTGTATTATCAGTATTTATACTTTACATGTTGGGCCTAAATCGGTTAAGCCCAATAAATAAGTTTATAAGTGTTTTAGTCCATTTTGTTGTATTATTAGTCCAATAACGTTAACTTAGCCCGTTAATGTCCGTATGTTATATAGTTCGGGTTTTATCGGTTTTTACTTGTTATATATGCTTATATATCAGTATATGAGTTTATAAAAGTTTACATTAGACGGGTCCAACCGTCTAAGTTTTATTTAACAAAAACGTTAATTTTACGGTAATAGCCGAAAAAGTCGCAAAAATCATGATTATAGTTTTATAACTGATAAAACTTATCAAACTACCATTTTTATAAAATGTCCATTTATTTATCCTTATACATATTTATATAAATGTATTATATGAGTTAGTAGGTTTTAATTCACATTTTATACTATTTTTATTTGAGTGCTTATATAATACTATTATACTTTAATTTTCCAAAATCTGATTTTTACTTTCATGTTTACCAAAACTGCCATATCTAGAGTTCTATATGGAGATAGAAGCTCAAATTTTTATGACATAAACTAAATGATATTTGCTCCATTTAACTCTACTATAGCTACTATTTAATTAGCCTCTAAGTATTTTCTAAAAATCGTCCAAAACAGTGAACTCAGATTTGTACTTCAAACTTGTTTTGATCATATCTCACTCATTACAATGATTCCATTGCATGGACAACTCTCACATATGTACAAGACATATTACTTACTGTATATTGCTTCTACTTTGCCATTTTATCAGTCTAACATGTGGTTCTTTACTGTTTTATACAGCCAACAATCTAAACAAGATTTTAGCCTTGTTTCTTATAGTTTTTCATCTTTTTAAGTATGTTTATCAACACCAAATCCCCACACAATAATTTTAATCATCATTCATCATCATATACATATACATATACATAATTAAAAGAAATACAAGATTACATAATCAAAAATAACAAGAGAATGAGGAGAACAATCTTTATACCACCATGATGATGTAGGTTGTGATCAAAACATGGATTTTGATGGAGAAACTTGTGAATAACCAAGACCATCTTCAAGACCACCAATCTTCATAAACTCCTTGTGGAAAATCAGCCCCGAGACTCCATGGAAACTCCTCCTTGGATGTTATCATCACCACCAATCACTAGGGCTTCAATAGGGAATCATCTTGTGCAAGAATAACATAGGATTTCATGGTTGATTTTGATCAAAATGGGTGTTTAGGGGGGAGAAGTGGGCGGCACATTTGAGAGAGAGATGAGAGAATGGAAGTTGTTTGCATGTTAGAAATGAGGTTGCTAGTTTTAGTTTAGTGGTTTTGTTGGTGGAAAGCTTCATTGTTAAGCTAACTTAGACAAGTGTTAGCTAAGTGTTGTAAGTTTGACACATCACAATGTGTGTGTCTAGTTTTTGGCCGTGGGTTTGTGGGGGTGGGGCAAGTGTCCCACTTGTCTCATCCCCATTTAATTATGGGTACTCCTCGATTCTAGTTTCCTCGATTTGTGTGCCCTTGGGTCGTTTTACGAAAAACGTTTTTATAAATTATGAATCAACGGCACAAAACGAATCTAATAAAAATTGTCTCATCAAAAACGGAGTTCGAAAACGTAAATACGTAATCCTAAGGTTTCCGGTTTAGTCGTAAAGGACGTTAAATTAAAATCGTAAGTCCTAATCTCTTCTCGTAAATTTGTGAGTTTATGAACCAACACAAATTTAAAACTCCAAAATAATATTCACGGATAAATTTATTTTCTGAAATGTCAGACTGTCACCAAAGACGGTGTATGTAAACGTAAGCACGTAACGTAGAATCCTCCGGTTTAGACGTAGTCGATGCTACTTCAAGACGTAAATCCATATTTCTTCCTAAAAATAAGTGAGTTCATAATATAACATTAAAATAATATTTTTAAATAATACTTGAGAATAAAATATCAACCATAAATTGACGGATTGTCATAGCATTTACCCCTAAACAGGATCTTTGTCCTCAAAAATCATCTTACCTTACTACTCGCTTCTTATAGAGTTAAATCCATGTGGGTATTTCCTCCACATTCGGTCTTTTCTCTCAAGTGTAATTCATTACAATACGCGAGTTTCATCAAACATAACTACGGGAATAAGATCAGGCTTAATGTTGACTTACTTTCTCTATCCATGATGTTCACGGGTTTTTGATGAATGCAACTTTTCGCCGATCTAAACTTTATCAAGAAGAATTCAGATTTTCACTTGATAGATATTTATCAAGTTCGATTTACGAAACATAATTCACGCAGTCCTTGAAGTCCTAGGGTAGATCCAGCTTATATGCCTTTCAAACCAATCTTTTTACATCATCTCAATAGTCCCATACAACGGGGACTTATATCCCATGACCTTTCAGATTATCAATTCATTTTCCATGGTTAAAATTTTTGGCATAACTTCGCTACCCATCTGGTAGTTCAAGATCTACATTTCATATTCACATAACCTCCTGCCCACTACCGGCAGTCAATAATCAGATCCTAATTTCAACAATCATTTCAGGTCTCGCGGGTCGGGTATTTTGTAAGGTTAGGTTCGCCATTATAGCAAACCTTAAACCTAAAAGACATGTCCAACTCACAATGGGTGTATGTCGGGTGTCTTCGTCCCAACTCCGGCTTACAAATGCTCTAATATTTAGATCCTAACAAGATTAGATCTCGATCCTAATACGATAATTATCAATGATAATCTCTCCAAAGGAAAACGATTTTACAGTTCATTACCAAAGGTCAATCAGTCAAACATAAAACAGCACTTATAGTATTTTGTATCGTTACTTTACCTCGTCCCTTCGATTTGGGGTGGTAAACAGTACTCTCATCAAGATTTGTAACACCCCCACAATTGTTATGCGCAGCGGAACTACAACAATGGGTGCTACACAGTATTCATTGCACACAAGAGATATCAAACGACGCTAAAAAGACGTCATCTTAAAAATTGAAATTTAAAGTTGTTAAATAATACATGTCCACAGTTTTTCCAACCCCAAATAGTGCACAGAGTTTAGCGTTTCGGTCCCCATGAATCTCAACCCCAAAAACTTCAGTTTTACAACCACATGACATTAAACATAAAAATTGTTTAAGTAGAAAAGGAGGGAAAAACAAGCGGACACCAAGCCGATCACACAACATCCATCCCATGCATGCTCCATCCTACTGCTCAGCGGTTACCTGAAACACATGCCAAAATTTTGGTCAACGAAAACGTTGAGTGGAATTCATAGGTTTTTCAATCCATTTGAACGTATATATATTAAAAACCATTCGTGATCATTTATAGTCTTGTCGATCAAACAAACTATAATCAGGATACTGACAATTGTGTTTAAGCTCATGACACTAATCCGTTAACTCAATCACCCGCGTAAATATACCGGCATGATTCAGATGAAACCAGTGCCCCTCTAAAGGCATCAGTTGCAATTATACCTTATTTCTCATACAAAATAATCTACCGCAGAACTTACTATAAGTACAGCTTCTCGGCTAGCATTGGGTCGTTAACCCCGTAGTACTCCAAATTGCATAAGCGGCTATTTCCCCCTTCGCAAGGGCAAGACAATAGTTAATAGTTCATGAATTTAGGGACTTTTGCAACTTTGGTACTCAACACAATTTCTAAGGCAACTTTCGGGTCTAACAATCATTCATGATATACGTTCCTTTTAAAAACTAGCATGCATTTCCCTCGCGGGTAAAACAATTTGAAATAATATAAGCGAGGCTATAAATTCACACCTTAGATATTAAGTAGTCGGTAGTTCGAGGAGTGTTCACTGACGATGTTACGGATGCCCGGGTAATTCAACACCTATCACAAATAACGCGTAATGAGTAATCTCATTTAAATACTTACGGTACTGTATAAAATACATATATATAAGTCACTTAAGACCAATATAACTCACGCCAAAAACAAAAACAACAAGTATCATTCATTTTATACCATTCGTTCTTATAACCTACGTTGTCCATTTTTACTCATTCTCGCCGGTACTTGACCAAAGTACGGGCTGTTTTACCTTATTAAACCATGCTTATAAAATTTGATAAAATTTCCAAAAATCCTATATGACCTGTAGATAACATGTTTTTAAGTCCAACAAAAGTTTTCACTTTTACGACCCGTTACGCAACTCATTTCCACGACTACATTTTACGGGCTGAAATTGCGCTTCGACCAATTTTGACCACTTTGACCTATATGAAAAATACCTTTGACTTCCTTGACTCATAAGTCAACATATAGACTCAATTGTACAGGTTAGGGACCAAGTTTTGACCCTTGATCATTCACCAAATTATACTTGTGACCCTCGGGATTTGACTAAAACTTTACACAAATCCGGATTGTGAAAGTCCTCGTCTCCCGGTACCCGATCTTTAAAATGTCATAACTTTTAGCTCGTTTTGAGTCACGGGCTCTACCTTATACCAAATCAAAGCTAGAAAAACCCTCTATCACTATATTTAGTTTTCAAGACTTGAAACAAAAATCATTTTTCCAAAATAGACCAAATGTTTCTGCCTAAAAATGACTATACCAAAAACATGCTTAGACTCGATTCCAAGACTTCTAACCAACACTAAACATCATCCTAAGACTTCCCAAACATATCCTAGCATCAAACTTCCATCCTACCCCTATTGATCAACCAATCTCAATATCAAAATCAAAGAAAAATACACATGCAAGTAGTAACACCTATGTAAATCATCATAAAACAAATAACCAAACACAATAATAACATGCATGATCAACAACCACCATGGCTCCCCAAACACCCCCTTTGCCGTGGGATTTGGGTGACCAAATCACCACAACCAAATTAATTTTGGTGGGTTTTCATGGTGTTTATACTTCCATAACACTCAAAATTAACATGCATTAGCTCAAATAGCCACAAAAACGAATTTTGGATCATATGAAAAATCTTGAAAAATTTTTATCAATGCATGTTGGATTTGATTACATGAATAGGTGGGTAATGACCAAACTAAGCGTGGTCTAACCTTAGATTTTTGAAAAATCAAGTAGAAAAGATTTTTGGTGGATTTTTGTGTGTTGTGGGTGTGCCGTGAGTTTAGAGAGAGACAAGGGAGGGAGTGTTTGATTTTTCTTGAGTAATGTTGTATGTGTTTGTGTGTTTGTCCACTTTGCCCCTTTTTGTTAGTTAGGAGGGACCTAAGTGCAATATTGGGCTTCTTTTGTCCTTAAATAGAAAACAACCTCAAAACTTGCGGGTTTGACTCATTTGTCAATTTTGAAAATTTTACGGGAGTCGGAAATCTTCCCGAATGCTCCAAAATATTTTTGGGATACTTTAAATGTACTTGGAAGGCTATAAAACTCACACGACTCGACTTAACACGAACCGTAAATAAAATTCTCGAAAAATTACATTATCGATAAATCGTCAAAAATTATATAAAATTGGGCATCCCTCGGGATCGTAATCGTCATCGTCCTTCTCAAAACGTCAACCGTAAAAATTATAACCTCGAACATCGGTTTTAACCAAAATACTTATAATTATAGAAATTAAAATTTACCAAAAATTTCAAAAATTAGCGTAATTTAGGGTATCGTTAATGACCTCGATTCTAGGGTGTCACATCCACCCCTCCTTAAAGAGAGCGACGTCCCGGCGCTCGCCTCTTCTTGGGCTCACATTTCGTCTATTGGAACAGATGAGGATACCTTTCCTTGAAAAAGTCCTCACGTTCCCAGGTGTATTCCGGTCCACGCTTAGAATTCCATCGGACCTTCACAATGGGAATCCTACTATGCTTCAACCGCTTGACCTCCCGGTCCATAATTTCCACAGGTTCTTCCACAAAGTGCATTTTGTCGTCTAGTCGAATCTCGTCCAAAGGAATCACCAATTCCTTGTCCGCCAAACTCTTCTTCAGGTTCGATACGTGGAACGTGTCATGAATAGCACTAAGCTCGGTCGGCAATTCTAACTTGTACGCTACTGGTCCAATTCGTTCAACGATCTTAAACGGTCCAATATACCTCGGACTCAACTTTCCTTTCTTTCCAAAACGAATTACACCCTTCCATGGCGATACCTTGAGCATAACCATATCTCCAACTTCAAACTCCAACGGTTTCCTTCGGTTATCAGCATAACTTTTCTGTCGGCTTCTCGCAGCAAGTAGTCGGTTCTTGATCTGCACGATCTTCTCTGTCGTTTCTAAAACCATTTCGGGTCCAGTCAATTGACTTTCCCCTACTTCACTCCAACACACGGGCGATCTACACTTCCTTCCATACAACGCTTCGAACGGTGCTGCTTTGATACTCGCATGATAACTATTATTGTACGAAAATTCCACTAGAGGCAAGTGGCGTTCCCAACTTCCTCCAAAATCAATCACGCACGCTCGGAGCATGTCCTCCATCGTTTGAATCGTTCGTTCACTCTGGCCGTCAGTTTCCGGGTGATAAGCCGTGCTTAAACTCAGTTCAGTGCCCATCGCACGTTGAAGCGATCTCCAAAATTCCGACGTAAATCTACTGTCGCGATCCGAAATGATCGATAACGGCACTCCATGTCTACAGACGATCTCTTTCACGTACACGTTGGCGAGTCTTTCCATGCTGTCCGTCTTCTTCATAGGTAAGAAATGAGCAGATTTCGTCAACCTGTCCACAATTACCCATATCATATCGCATCCACTAGGAGTCCTAGGTAAACCCGTCACAAAATCCATTGCGATTTTCTCCCATTTCCATTCTGGGATTTCCGGTTGTACCAACAATCCAGATGGTTTCTTATGTTCTGCCTGAACCTTCGCGCAAGTCAAACACTTACTGACGTAACGAGCAATATCTGCCTTCATATTCGGCCACCAATAAACTTTCTTCAGGTCGTGGTACATCTTATCCGATCCAGGATGTATCGAATACTTCGACTTATGCGACTCATTCATAACCAATTCTCGAACTCCAGGCTTTCCTTCCTCAGATGGACACAGTGGTAACCAAATCCGATTCTCAAAATATCTTAGTCCGTCAGACCTAATCACGAAAATAGGTTTCAACATTCGTCCCAAATTCTCGGCTTCAACATTCCCTTTCATCAATCCTCTCTCCTGAGCCTTCAGTATGGTTTCGGTTAAGTCAACGCTCTCACTCATCACTAAAGCTCTAACCCTCAAAGGTTTCTCCCGTTCCTTCCTACTCAATGCATCTGCTACAACATTCGCCTTCCCAGGGTGATAGCGAATTTCACAATCATAATCACTCAATAGTTCAACCCATCGTCTTTGTCGCATATTCAACTCCTTTTGATCTAAAATGTGCTGCAAACTCTTGTGATTAGTGAATACAACACACTTTGTCCCATACAGATAGTGTCTCCACAGCTTCAACGCAAAAACTACCGCTCCTAATTCCAAATCGTGCGTCGTGTAGTTCTCCTCGTTCTTCCTTAATTGCCTCGACGCGTAAGCTATCACCTTTTCACGTTGCATTAATACTGCTCCGTAACCCTTACGAGACGCATCACAATACACCACGAAGTCTTCGGTTCCTTCGGGCAATGATAAAATCGGCGCGGAACATAACTTATCCTTGAGCGTTTCGAAAGCAAGCTCTTCCTCAATTCCCCATTCATACACCCTATTCTTCTCGGTAAGCCGCGTCAATGGTTTCGCAATCAACGAAAATCCTTCAATAAACCTTCTATAGTACCCAGCTAAACCCAAAAATTGTCGAACTTCAGTCGGCGTCGTCGGTGCTGACCATTCCCTGATCGCTTCGATCTTAGCAGGATCTACACGAACTCCTTCCTTATCAATCACATGACCTAGAAACTGCACTGATTCCAACCAAAACTCACACTTAGAGAATTTTGCATACAGCTTCTCCTTTCTTAACAACTCCAAAATCTTTCTCAGGTGCTTCTCGTGCTCCTCCTTACTCTTAGAGTAAATAAGTATGTCGTCGATGAAAACAATAACAAACTTATCTAGATACGGCTTGCACACGCGATTCATAAGATCCATGAATACAGCAGGCGCGTTAGTCAACCCAAACGGCATCACTCGAAATTCAAAGTGTCCATACCGCGTACGAAAGGCAGTTACAGGAATATCCTCCTCTCTTACACGCAGTTGATGATACCCTGATCTTAAATCGATCTTTGAGTATACACTGGACCCTTGCAATTGATCGAACAAATCATCAATCCTCGGTAATGGGTACCGATTCTTAACCGTCAGCTTATTGAGTTCTCTATAGTCGATACACATTCTAAACGAACCATCCTTCTTCTTTACGAACAACACTGGCGCTCCCCAAGGTGATGAGCTCGGCCTAATAAATCCTTTGTCCATCAACTCCTTCAATTGATCCGCTAACTCCTTTAACTCAGATGGTGCTAAGCGATAAGGTGCACGTGCAACCGGTGCAGTTCCTGGCACTAAATCAATTCGAAACTCGACCTCACGATTAGGCGGTAAACCTGGCAACTCGTCTGGAAAAACGTCCGGATACTCGCGAATAATTGGTACCTCTTCAATCCTCGCCTCTACATCACCATCGCTCGAAACCTGTGCCAAAAACACATCGCATCCGCTCTCTACGTACTTCATCATCTTCAAACACGAAATCACCTTCAAACGAGAAGTGCATTCGTCTCCCTTTACCGTCAAAACCCTATTCCTCAGCGGAATCTGCACCAATCTCTCACCACAGACGATTGTAGCACTATGCGCCATTAGCCAATCCATTCCCACAATCACGTCAAACGATCCTAGCTCTATAGGCATCAAGTCGATTTTAAAAGCGTAGTTTCCTAACTTCAAGGTACACCCTTTCAGTATAGAATTCGTACTAACAATTTTTCCATCGGCTAATTCAACATTATAACTAGTCGTTAACAATACCGGTTCTCTATCGATATGACGACTAAATCTAACGTCTACAAAACTCTTGTCGGAGCCAGAATCAAATAAAATACTAGCATAACAAGCGTCTAGCAAAAACGTACCGGTAACCACATTGGGACCTTGTGGTTTATCAGCAGTTCCCACTTGATACACAGCTGCCGCATTATTTCCTCCCCGTCTGTTCCCTGTCTTCGGGCAATTTGCTTGCACATGCCCCCTTTCTCCACAGCTATAACATCCTCTCATCCTGATAGCATTAGCCCCAGTGGCTACTCCTCCCATTCGACAACTAGCAGTCCTATGACCTGCCTTTCCACACTTGCCGCATGCCTGCGGGCAGTTTCCAACATGATACAAGTTGCACTTTCCACAATGGGGGTTCACTTTCACACCTCTAGGGTTTGTCACGGCCCTCATTCCTTCGTTCCTTCTCTGATTAAACTGCTGATTACGGTTCGGCCCTTGGTTGTTTCGATTTCCTCCTCGGTTCTGGCCTTGGGATTGATTACCTTGTGCTGCCTCCCATTTTCTTTTGTTACCCTCAGCAATGTAATTCTGCTTGTCCTGAAGCTTAACGTCCATCAAAGCGTGTGCCATTTGAACCGCTTCGTCAAACGTTCCAGGTTTCGACGAAGTTGTTTCACCCTTGATGTTGCTAGATAAACCCTTAATATACTGCTTCATTTTCTTGGCATCATTGGCAAATATGTCCGGACACAAAAGACTTAACTCATTGAATCTCCTGGTGTAAGCAGCTATATCGTTGTTCCTTAAGGTCAAATGTCTCAATTCGTCCTCCAATTGCCCCAATTCCTCCTCTGGGCAGAACTTCTTTGTCAACAAAGCTTTGGTCGCATTCCACGTTCTCGCATTTGCCACAGCCAATCCCACCGTAGCTACCTGGGTATTCCACCAGCTTAACGCATCATCCAGAAATGTAGCTGCTGCAAACTTTACTTTATCCGCCTCTGCACAACCACTGATTTCAAACGTACTCTCAACTTTTTCCAACCATCGTCTAAGTTCTAGTGCTCCACCCGATCCACGGAACTGCGTAGGACCGCACTTCATAAAGCTTGAATAGGTACACACTCTCGGGGCTGGTTGTCTCCCCGCGTTCCTTCCTGGATCCTGATTTCTCCCAGCTCGGTCTGCTTCCAACGCATTAGCTATCGCTTCCTGAATCATGTTGTTAACACGATCGGCAGTCAACTTTGGAGGCATTGTTTTATCGAATATCTCTTTCTGCAAGACAAGAAAAATAGAAAAACAATGTAAGTATTCATATCAAGTTTCCCAGACATAAAATACATACAACGACACATCACTACGGAGTTACTAATATTCATCAATTCACACCACAAAAGATCAAATTTAAGACATATCACAGATCATGAAAGGTAACATAGATTGTATTGATAGTTAACCAAAATCGTGACAAGTAATGCCACTACAATCATTCACCACAAAACATCAAGTACTTGAGTTTCTCGTCATAATACCATCATACAAAGGTCTAAAATAGTTCTATTACAATGATCAAAGAAAAATACAAAACAAGTAACTAGGCATGTGGTGATCCACACGGCCTCTTGGATGGCGGCTCGTCGTCGTCCTCGGTTTCCTCATCACTCACGTCCTCGTCCACATCATCCACTTTTCCCTTTCCTTTCTCATCTGGCCCACATTCTGTTTCCTTTTTCGTCCCTGATGTGGATCCATACTCAATCGCTACTTGATTTCCCACCGAAATACAAGCATCTCCAGTAGGCGGCTGAACCATGAAGTCATTCGCCTCCATCTCCACATCGTCCACGAATCTCCAATCCGGGGGCAATGAATCCCTCACACGATGCTCCCAACTCTGCATCCTTGACAACCTCATCTGATCTTCCCTCACACGATCAAGACTAGCACTTAAATTCGCAACCATTGATTTCAAACTGTTGATGGCACTTGTGTTCATCATCCCATCATACGCAATCCTTGAAGTCCTTTCCAACATTCTTTCGTCCGCCTTGTCATTCTCGTCGAATCTACTGACCACCCTTGATTCCACTACATACCTCATGCACATCGATCCTTCCAACCCTCTCACAGTCCGTCGCACGTCATGATAATTCCTCGGTCCGGGACAGCAAATTCTTGGGATGCCTTGATGAAGAGAATTTGCGCTCATTGCACCTTCGGCTCTTCTGGGAATATCTGGTACACCAACCAGATGGGAAGTACGCATAGGCGTGGGACAAGTAGTTCTCCTTGAGTCGGGGTCCTGGGCTCGTACATCGTTACCGTTATCGTTGGGCGGTACCTCGGCCATTCCTGCAATAACAGCGAATTTCGGAGGGTACATAAGTAATTATACAATAATTATAAATATATGCATGCAAATGCAATGCAAAGGTGGTACATATGCCCGAAATGTAATAATATGATGCTCATGCATGATAAATATGAAAATTACGATGTCGGATATTTCACGTAAAATTTAACGTCTACATATAGTAATTCCATACTTATATAATAATTACCCACATATATACTTTACTCAAAAGTATACGTCAAATGCCATAAATACAACAATAAATCTTACCGGAGCCATGCAGGATAGTTGTGTGTGCTTGGACCCTTTCTTACAACACCAAAAGTTATAGTTTAGGATTTTCAAAAACGACCTAGTTCTCTATAACTCGTGGCTCTGATTACCAATCTGTAACACCCCCACAATTGTTATGCGCAGCGGAACTACAACAATGGGTGCTACACAGTATTCATTGCACACAAGAGATATCAAACGACGCTAAAAAGACGTCATCTTAAAAATTGAAATTTAAAGTTGTTAAATAATACATGTCCACAGTTTTTCCAACCCCAAATAGTGCACAGAGTTTAGCGTTTCGGTCCCCATGAATCTCAACCCCAAAAACTTCAGTTTTACAACCACATGACATTAAACATAAAAATTGTTTAAGTAGAAAAGGAGGGAAAAACAAGCGGACACCAAGCCGATCACACAACATCCATCCCATGCATGCTCCATCCTACTGCTCAGCGGTTACCTGAAACACATGCCAAAATTTTGGTCAACGAAAACGTTGAGTGGAATTCATAGGTTTTTCAATCCATTTGAACGTATATATATTAAAAACCATTCGTGATCATTTATAGTCTTGTCGATCAAACAAACTATAATCAGGATACTGACAATTGTGTTTAAGCTCATGACACTAATCCGTTAACTCAATCACCCGCGTAAATATACCGGCATGATTCAGATGAAACCAGTGCCCCTCTAAAGGCATCAGTTGCAATTATACCTTATTTCTCATACAAAATAATCTACCGCAGAACTTACTATAAGTACAGCTTCTCGGCTAGCATTGGGTCGTTAACCCCGTAGTACTACAAATTGCATAAGCGGCTATTTCCCCCTTCGCAAGGGCAAGACAATAGTTAATAGTTCATGAATTTAGGGACTTTTGCAACTTTGGTACTCAACACAATTTCTAAGGCAACTTTCGGGTCTAACAATCATTCATGATATACGTTCCTTTTAAAAACTAGCATGCATTTCCCTCGCGGGTAAAACAATTTGAAATAATATAAGCGAGGCTATAAATTCACACCTTAGATATTAAGTAGTCGGTAGTTCGAGGAGTGTTCACTGACGATGTTACGGATGCCCGGGTAATTCAACACCTATCACAAATAACGCGTAATGAGTAATCTCATTTAAATACTTACGGTACTGTATAAAATACATATATATAAGTCACTTAAGACCAATATAACTCACGCCAAAAACAAAAACAACAAGTATCATTCATTTTATACCATTCGTTCTTATAACCTACGTTGTCCATTTTTACTCATTCTCGCCGGTACTTGACCAAAGTACGGGCTGTTTTACCTTATTAAACCATGCTTATAAAATTTGATAAAATTTCCAAAAATCCTATATGACCTGTAGATAACATGTTTTTAAGTCCAACAAAAGTTTTCACTTTTACGACCCGTTACGCAACTCATTTCCACGACTACATTTTACGGGCTGAAATTGCGCTTCGACCAATTTTGACCACTTTGACCTATATGAAAAATACCTTTGACTTCCTTGACTCATAAGTCAACATATAGACTCAATTGTACAGGTTAGGGACCAAGTTTTGACCCTTGATCATTCACCAAATTATACTTGTGACCCTCGGGATTTGACTAAAACTTTACACAAATCCGGATTGTGAAAGTCCTCGTCTCCCGGTACCCGATCTTTAAAATGTCATAACTTTTAGCTCGTTTTGAGTCACGGGCTCTACCTTATACCAAATCAAAGCTAGAAAAACCCTCTATCACTATATTTAGTTTTCAAGACTTGAAACAAAAATCATTTTTCCAAAATAGACCAAATGTTTCTGCCTAAAAATGACTATACCAAAAACATGCTTAGACTCGATTCCAAGACTTCTAACCAACACTAAACATCATCCTAAGACTTCCCAAACATATCCTAGCATCAAACTTCCATCCTACCCCTATTGATCAACCAATCTCAATATCAAAATCAAAGAAAAATACACATGCAAGTAGTAACACCTATGTAAATCATCATAAAACAAATAACCAAACACAATAATAACATGCATGATCAACAACCACCATGGCTCCCCAAACACCCCCTTTGCCGTGGGGTTTGGGTGACCAAATCACCACAACCAAATTAATTTTGGTGGGTTTTCATGGTGTTTATACTTCCATAACACTCAAAATTAACATGCATTAGCTCAAATAGCCACAAAAACGAATTTTGGATCATATGAAAAATCTTGAAAAATTTTTATCAATGCATGTTGGATTTGATTACATGAATAGGTGGGTAATGACCAAACTAAGCGTGGTCTAACCTTAGATTTTTGAAAAATAAAGTAGAAAAGATTTTTGGTGGATTTTTGTGTGTTGTGGGTGTGCCGTGAGTTTAGAGAGAGACAAGGGAGGGAGTGTTTGATTTTTCTTGAGTAATGTTGTATGTGTTTGTGTGTTTGTCCACTTTGCCCCTTTTTGTTAGTTAGGAGGGACCTAAGTGCAATATTGGGCTTCTTTTGTCCTTAAATAGAAAACAACCTCAAAACTTGCGGGTTTGACTCATTTGTCAATTTTGAAAATTTTACGGGAGTCGGAAATCTTCCCGAATGCTCCAAAATATTTTTGGGATACTTTAAATGTACTTGGAAGGCTATAAAACTCACACGACTCGACTTAACACGAACCGTAAATAAAATTCTCGAAAAATTACATTATCGATAAATCGTCAAAAATTATATAAAATTGGGCATCCCTCGGGATCGTAATCGTCATCGTCCTTCTCAAAACGTCAACCGTAAAAATTATAACCTCGAACATCGGTTTTAACCAAAATACTTATAATTATAGAAATTAAAATTTACCAAAAATTTCAAAAATTAGCGTAATTTAGGGTATCGTTAATGACCTCGATTCTAGGGTGTCACAAGATTCGTTCTTAATGACTTTTGAGAAAATCTCTAGAAATTCAATGCGAAGCGATAATCTTGATAAAGATGTTCGATACAGGCACACTATGTTTACATAACTCCTTTAAATACAAAAGAGTCTATTTCTTCATCAAGAATTTATCATTAACGAGAATGATATTAGCAGATTTGGTCAGTCTGTCGACGATGACCCAAATCGAATCAAATTCAGATGATGACCCTTGCAATAGCTAGACGTTTACTAATGTATGAGGCGATGTCTGCCTTCATAATTTGCCATTAGTACGACTTCTTCAGACAAAGATACTTTTAATCATAAATGTCATGAATAAAATACTTATACTTACAAGATTCCAATATAACTACATCTCACAATCCTTCATATTTAGGCAACCACAAGTGGCCTTTAAAACATTTAATGCTATCGGCTTCTCAATTCTAATGGTTCACATTAGCCGCGAACCCCTTTTATTATCCATATCCTTTTTATAAGTATCAGCTATTTTTATATTGTTCGGCAATTTATTTTTGCACCTTCATTATTAAGGAAGGTGTCCTAATTGGTTCTTTATCTTTTATACATAATGTGTCAGTAATTACGTTCACTTTCCTAGATGGAATAATTATCATGACCGTATTTATTCGAAAATTCTTTCTTCACATTTTCTAAGTCTTAGTTCTATCTCAACTATTATTTTTATCCGTTTTGCTCAATCTGACGTTTAAAGCGTCAATAATTACTACAAGTAATTAAATAATAATTAGTTAATTTTTATGAAACGTAAACGTAAAAAATTTAAATTTCTCGGTTCGTCCAATTATAGGAAAATGTTCAAAATAATAAATTTGAATTTAATAAACCACGATTTTTGTTGATTTATCGAAAATAATTAATAAGATTCGTAAATGTTCGAAAAATCTTTGTTTATATTTTGGTCAAAATTTTATTAGTTGAAAAGCGTAAATTATCGTTTCAAATTTCAAGTCATGATTTAAAAGGTTTCCTCAATCCCTCTTAGGTTGTCTTGAGGTATATACAAACATTTACCCCTAAACAGGAGTTTAGTTAAATGTTTTGTGTATAAGGGAATAATCCCCTAAAATCCTTTGTTAAAACATTTGTCAAAACATATTTCCATTTTATTTTTAGTAATACTCAAAGTCTTAAAAGGGCTCTTAATTTTTGAAGAGTCAATATAGATTCCATTATCTTTTAATCACACGGTCAAATAATGTAAAGGATTAAGTCTTAAATCACATGTTAATTATTCAAGGTATTGTTCGGCCAATTCAGGGTAATCTATAAATAATTATTAACTTCTTCTTATTCTTATAAACAAACAAATGGTCCTTAATGATCACGAGCATGAATTTTATCAAGTTACAGCCTACACACGTGATTCACCAAATTTATGAATGCTACATGTGTATTAGTCAATCTAAACGACATAACATGAAACTCATAATCTTCATTACGAGTTCTAAATGTAGTAATTGGAATAGATAATCTTTTTCGCGGACGCGAAGTTGATGATAACCATGCCATGGATCAAATCTTTAAAACATACGCTAGAACCTTGTAAATGATCGAACAAATCTTCCATTTCGAGTTATGGATATCGTTTTCGATTGTCAATTTACTCAGTTCACAGTAATCTATAAATATAAGGAATGATAACACCATAGCTCTTCATGATGACGAGCTCGGTAGAATAAAATCTTTCTCTGACAACTCTCTCAGTTGTACGGTAATTCCCTTAATTCAGATGGTGCTGACGTATAGTGCACAAGCCACAGGTGCAGCACCGGAAATATAATCAATACCAAGTTCAACTTGCCTTAATGGAGAAAGTATAGGTAATTCACCAATAAATACCTCCTAAAGTTTCAGATAACAGAAACATCTTTTAATGAATTCATATTAGGTTCTTCTAGATTACAATATCTATAACTAGTTCACAATCATTCATGGTAAAATTTCAAGTCTAAATGCAGGATATGGTCATCCATCAAGAATTATTTAGATCATCTTTGATAATCAACATCTTATCATTTAGGGGAATTCTATTCGAGTTCCCATCAATTAAGACAATGTCGTCATGTCATAATCAATCAATCCATTCTGCTGGCACTATCAACTTTCCAGTTTCATTGCCGTCGATAAGATGTGAGCTTCTCAAAAGACTAATAATAACTCATAATCCTTCACAAATTCAAGGATATATGGAGACATAACTAACCTTTAAAGAGTAAGGTTAACGCATAATCTACACGAGAGAATTTCAAATCAGATACAGACGAAAACATTTAATGAATATGAATATATCCCATGTTTTCATAATTTGAGTATGCATTCGAAAGCTCCTCGGATCGTTACCCAGGTCATTCAAATGAAACCAGATCATAAGAAATGATAAGAACGTCGATACATCCAGTCGGGTATCAACACTCGGTAATCAGATACTTTTCCTAAGAATCTCACTACGGGAGAATTGGACAAGAAAGAATTGTCAATTGTCAAATAAGACAATTTCCAAAGATGAGTAAATTCGACTCAGAAGAATAGATGCTACAGGCACATATGTAGGTGTCCTTAACACTATGTCCCTATTTTTCACTTCTTGCAGATCTCATAAAATTTAATATTTCACAATCTTCAAAGAAAATGTAGTGTTTATTCATTAGTTTTATGGTGACTACTAATCAGTCTTGCATGGTCCATTCCAAATTGTATGTAGGCGCGCAACTATATACAATTTCAAGATTAACGATGCAATACTCAGTTCGTCAAAATTTTATCATGATGTTTATAATAAAAACATTTCATGCTTAATTCTTAAATAGGAATCAAAAATAAATTTACAAAGATTTTCTTTGTTATGAAAACAATTAAGTTTTCCAAGGTGTTTTATAAACAACCTCATTTCGATAACAATCACTTATAAATCTTACTTTGAATAATCCTTATAGTGATGAAAATTTAATTTTTCTCAATGGACACAGTTTTATCTTATAAAAACAATTAGTGATCTGTAGAAGAGTGATGAAAGCTTGTTCACCAAGAAATAACTACGATATGCTAGGAAATGAGCTTAGCCAAATAATCATGAGGTTCATGACCTCGATGGCGCTCAAAAAGAATAATTCACAACATAACTCAATTCAAGATGAGTACTTGTTCAATGGTTGCATCACTAACGCGAACATTAGGATGAAGCAATAAAGGATAGATAACATCGATACATGTAGAATTTAGCAATCAAGGTAGTCTTTTCATTAATCACAAACAAGTCAAATTGTACCGTAACACATTATGTGTCACTATGTCATACAATTCCAAGATCTCATCCTACCAACTGATGTCTCAGTTAAGTTAGGGATTATTTTTAAAAGACACCACAATGAATACTAATCTATAAGAGTCATGGGGGTTCCACCTGTCCCGGAAGATCCATCGGTCCCTATTTAGAAGAAGATTTCTTCAATTTATTTCCTGGACACTAGGCATCCTCATTATTGGACAATGGCCTAGGAACAACCCTTAACACGAATCAGCAATCATTTAAAACCTTATAATTCAATCACAGAACTTAACGACTTATATTAAAAATCTCATATTCCATACGAGTTAAATTTTACTTTATTCAAGTTTTAACCAATTTTATACTCAATTCGATATCCTACCTTATTTTCAAATACTTCAACCTTATTTATAAACCTTAATAGGGCAATAAAAGCTCGATATGAATCAACCCCTTAATTTCCAATCCTATATCTCTTACAACAACAATTATCAAATGAGTCACTAGTATGAAATGACTTGATCATTCAACTAGACTTCTCGGAAAGGTACTAGTGGCATGAGGCTTTTGGGTAATGGTTCCAATAATAGCCTCAAGTGCAACATTCATCCTTTCGATTTCAATTTTAAGAATTGGGTGACAACGAATCAGATGACATCTTTCTAGGTGATAACGTTTTGTCAAACTCCACTCTATAAGGAAAGATCGTCATGAAATTGATATCAGATTTAATCTCGCCAGTTCTTCGTTAATATCACAATCAACTAATATCTACATTTCTACGAATATCAACCATTTGTTGGGATCATAAATATCCACAACTTGGTTTAGATCTAGGATAGCTAGAATTCCTACGAGAATAGCTTCGATTAATTTACTAGGGGATTTAGGGTTCCTTGTGACAATCTACGTCGTATAAATACCTCGTATAAATATCAAAATAATCATCAAACAATCATGTAATAAAATTACATCATATTATATATATATATATATATATATATATATATATATATATATATATATATATATATATATATATATATATATATATATATATATATATATATATATAATCCAAGTTATATATATTAAAATAACACTTCTCAGTCTGGACTTGTCGGTAACTCGGGAAATCTTCGGCACCGTTATAGTCAAAAGATTTTTAGAAAAATGTTTGTAGTTAAAAGATTTTGAAATGTTTTATTCAAAACCTTAGTTTTAAAAATCTTTCGTTCTCTATAACGAGAGCTCTGGTACCAAACTGTAACACCCCCAAATTTAAACAACTCAATACAGCGGAAGACTAGTTGGTGTTACGGGATAGCACATTACTCACATCATAGACAACGCATAAAAATCGCTTCGTTTAATAATAAAGCATTTCCATTCATAAATATCAAATTTACATAGGTCCCAAGTCATTGTTTTTTTATACAGGTTTTACAAAGCATTTGAATGGAAATAAGTATTTAGGTGCGGGCCATGAATTCTTGTTGTCTTCCCGAGAATTACCTTCAAATACCTGAGACAAAACATGTTAAAAGAAAAGGTCAGCGAAAACGCCGAGTGAATTCATAGAGTTTAATAAATTCCATCAATATAACTTTGGTATAAAATTATTACCAAAAATCATTTCGTACAAATCATTGTAATAGGCCATAAAATAGCCAAAGTAATTTTTATACAAATCCTTATCGAAAATCATAATATAGGCATTTGCCTTAAAAATCATTATACGAGCCAATGTCATAAAAACATCATACAATACGTCTTATGACGTTGTATAAAGTTAAATAAAAACTGTCATATGAATATGGTTATGAAAAAACAAAACACGAACATAATATCAATAGTATGACCCCGTATTGCTAGTCAGGCAATACATCGTAATTTGGTGCGTATAGCAGTATTTCGTTAATTGGATTATTATAAGCCGCATGACATTGTTACCTTACTAAACCAAACAACGGGTAGCTAACCTAATACTCAATTTTCCCATCTAAATTAGCGTGTCGTCACAAAGGTCACGCTATGGAAATCTTCTCATACATAAATTCGCTTACCAATCAATGTGGCACGACGGGGATCAACCGTCAAGGCGCGAACTGGGGTGATCGTCCCCAAATAGTACTATTATATGCATAAGCGTCTACCAAATCCCGGTAGTTCACAATTCATGCTAATGGGACTTTTAGTGACATAACCTAACTTTAATAATCCATTTTATTTCATCTATCGGGTCATTTAATCATTTATCGGGTCATATAATCGGGTCATATAATCATTCGGGTCCAAATCAATAAACAAACAATCGGGACAAATGGTGTCCTATTTTATAAAAACTAACATGTTATCTCCCTCGAGGGTTTATAAAACATTTCATAAAAACATTTAAAAGAGTGCGAGGCTATGAACTCACGTTGATGTGGGAAGGCGGGTTATCGGCAATTCGGACGTACGATACGTGCTTCAATCACGGAAACCTAGACAAATAATACTCGTCTTAGACTCATGTCCAATGACTTTATAAAAATAACAATTATGTATACATGTGATGATTATATATATATGATGATCAAGTGGGTTTACATATTCTCATTTACTCATTTTAGTGTTATGTGTCGATAACTTTTATACTAGTTTACTAGTTTTACTTATTTACGTGTTTTAGGTCCAATAAGCCTTTTATAAGTCCATTAACTTGTATTAATCTATTTTATACCTGTATTATCAGTATTTATACTTTACATGTTGGGCCTAAATGGGTTAAGCCCAATAAAAAGTTTATAAGTGTTTTAGTCCATTTTGTTGTATTATTAGTCCAATAACGTTAACTTAGCCCGTTAATGTCCGTATGTTATATAGTTCGGGTTTTATCGGTTTTTACTTGTTATATATGCATATATATCAGTATATGAGTTTATAAAAGTTTACATTAGACGGGTCCAACCGTCTAAGTTTTATTTAACAAAAACGTTAATTTTACGGTAATAGCCGAAAAAGTCGTAAAAATCATGTTTATAGTTTTATAACTTATAAAACTTATCAAACTACCATTTTTATAAAATGTCCATTTATTTATCCTTATACATATTTATATAATTGTATTATATTAGTTAGTGGGTTTTAATTCACATTTTATACTACTTTTATTTGAGTGCTTATATAATACTATTATACTTTAATTTTCCAAAATCTGATTTTTACTTTCATGTTTACCAAAACTGCCATATCTAGAGTTCTATATGGAGATAGAAGCTCAAATTTTTATGACATAAACTAAATGATATGTGCTCCATTTAACTCTACTATAGCTACTGTTGAATCAGCCTCTAAGTATTTTCTAAAAATCGTCCAAACCAGTGAACTCAGATTTGTACTTTAAACTTGTTTTGATCATATCTCACTCATTACAATGATTCCATAGCATGGCCAACTCTCACATGTGTACAAGACATATTACTTACTGTATATTGCTTCTACTTTGCCATTTTATCATTCTAACATGTGGTTCTTTACTGTTTTATACAGCCAACAATCTAAACAAGATTTTAGCCTTGTTTCTTATAGTTTTTCATCTTTTTAAGCATGTTTATCAACACCAAATCCCCACACAATATTTTTAATCATCATTCATCATCATATACATATACATAATTAAAGGAAATACAAGATTACATAATCAAAAATAACAAGAGAATGAGGAGAACAATCTTTATACCACCATGATGATGTAGGTTGTGATCAAAACATGGATTTTGATGGAGAAACTTGTGAATAACCAAGACCATCTTCAAGACCACCAATATTCATAAACTCCTTGTGGAAAATCAGCCCCAAGACTCCATGGAAACTCCTCCTTGGATGTTATAATCACCACCAATCACTAGGGCTTCAATAGGGCATCATCTTGTGCAAGAATAACATAGGATTTCATGGTTGATTTTGATCAAAATGGGTGTTTAGGGGGGAGAAGTGGACGGCACATTTGAGAGAGAGATGAGAGAATGGAAATTGTTTGCATGTTAGAAATGAGGTTGCTAGTTTTAGTTTAGTGGTTTTGTTGGTGGAAAGCTTCATTGTTAAGCTAACTTAGACAAGTGTTAGCTAAGTGTTGTAAGTTTGACACATCACAATGTGTGTGTCTAGTTTTTGGCCGTGGGTTTGTGGGGGTGGGGCAAGTGTCCCACTTGTCTCATCCCTATTTAATTACGGGTACTCCTCGATTCTAGTTTCCTCGTTTTGCGTGACCTCGGGTCGTTTTACGAAAAACGTTTTTATAAATTATGAATCAACGGCACAAAACGAATCTAATAAAAATTGTCTCATAAAAAACGGAGTTCGAAAACGTAAATACGTAATCCTAAGGTTTCTGGTTTAGTCGTAAAGGACGTTAAATTAAAATCGTAAGTCCTAATCTCTTCTCGTAAATTTGTGAGTTTATGAACCAACACAAATTTAAAACTCCAAAATGATATTCACGGATAAATTTATTTTCTGAAATGTCGGACTGTCACCAAAGACGGTGTATGTAAACGTAAGCACGTAACGTAGAATCCTCTGGTTTAGACGTAGTCGATGCTACTTCAAGACGTAAATCCAAATTTCTTCCCAAAAATAAGTGAGTTCATAATATAACATTAAAATAATATTTTTAAATAATACTTGAGAATAAAATATCAACCATAAATTGACGGATTGTCACATTTATGATCCCAACAAAATGGTTGATATTCGTAGAAATGTTGGTATTAGTTGATTATGATATTAAATAAGAATTGGCGAGATTAAATCTGATATCGATGTCATGACGATCTTTCCTTATAGAGTGGAGTTTGACAAAACGTTACCACCTGGAAAGGTGTCATCTGATTCGTTGTCACCCAAATCTTAAATTGAAATCGAAAGGGTGAATGTTGCACTTGAGGCTGTCATTGGAACCATTACCCAAAAGCCCCATGCCACTAGTACCTTTCTGAGAAGTCTAATTGAATGTCTGAGTCATTTCATACTAGTGACTCATTTGATAACTATTGATGAAGGAGCTATAGGATTGGAAATTAAGCGTTGTTGATATCGAGAATTTATTTCCCTTTCAAGGTCTAAGAATAAGGTTGAATGTATTGGAGAATGAGGTAGGATGTCGCACTGAGTATAAGTTGGTTGAAACTTGAATAAAGTAAAATTTTAACTTGTATGGAATAAGAAATTGTTAAGAGGAAGTTGTTGAGTCCTGTGATTGAATTATAAGGGTTTTAAATGATTGTTAGTTTGTGTTAAGGGTTGTTCCTAGGTCCACTAACGAGGATGCCCAGTGTCCAAGAAATAAATTGAAGAAATCTTCATGAATTGGGACCGATGGATCTTCCTGGACAGGTGGAACTCCCATGACTCTTGTAGATTAGTATTCATTGTGGTATCTTTTAAAATCCCTAACTTAACTGAGACATCAGTTGGTAGGATGAGTTCTTGGAATTGTATGACATAGTGACACGTAATGTGTTACGGTACAATTTTGACTTGTTTGTGGTTAATGAAAATACTACCTTTGATTGCTAAATCCTACATGTATCGATGTTATCTATCTTTTATTGATTCATCCTAATGTTCGCATTAGTGATGCAACCATTGAACAAGTACTCATCTTGATTTGAGTTACGTTGTGGATTATTCTTTCTGAGTGCCACCGAGGTCATGAACCTCATGATTAATTGGCTAATCTCATTTCCTATGATATTGTAGTTAGTTCTTGGTGAACAACCTTCCCTCACTCTTTTGCAGATCACTCATTGTTTTTATAAGTTAAAACAGTATCCCTTGAGAAAAATTGGATTTTCATCACCATATGGAATATTTAAAGTGAGATTTAAAAATAATCATTATCGAAATGAAGTTGTTTATGAAACACCTTAGAAAACTCAGTTGTTTCCATAGCAAAGAACATCTTTGTAAATTTATTTTTGATTTTTATTCAAGAATTAAGCATGAAAATATTTTTATCTTAAAAATGATGACAAAGTTTTGACGAACTGAGTATTGCATCGTTAATCCTAAAATTATATATAGTTGCGCGTCTACATACAATTTGGAAGAGACCATGCAAGGCTAATTAGTAGTCACTATGAAATTATTAATACACACTAAATTTTCTTTGAAGATTGTGAAAGATTAAAATTGTATGAGATCTGCAAGAAGTGCAAAATAGGGACATATTGTTAGGAACACCTACATATGTGCCTGTACTATTTATTCTTCTGAATCGAAATTACTCATCTGTGGAAGTTGTCTTATTTAACAATTGACCTCCCTTCTTGTCCAATTCTCTCGTAGTGAGATTCTTTGGAAAAGTATCTAATTATCGAGTGTTGATACCCGACTGGGTGTATCGACGTTCCTATCATTTCTTTTGATTAGATTTCATTTGAATGACCTGGGTAACGATCCGAGGAGCTTTCGAATGCGTACTCAATTCATGAAAACATGGGATATACTCATATTCGTTAATGTTTTTGTCTGTATCTGATTTGAAATTCTCTCGCATAGATTATGCGTTGACCTTACTCTTTTAATGGTAGTTGTGTCACCATATATCCCTGAATTTATGAAGGATTATGAGTTATTATTAGTCTGTTGAGAAGTTCACATCTTATCAACGGTAATGAAACTGGAAAGTTGGTAGTGTCAGTAGAATGGATTGATTGATTATGACATGACGGCATTGTCTTAATTGATGGGAACTCGAGTAGAATTCCCCTAAAAGATAAGATGTTGATTATCAAAAGTGATCTAAATGATTCTTGATGGATGACCATATCCTGCATTTAGACTTGAAATTATACCATGAATGGTTATGAACTAGTCATAGATCTTGTAATCTAGAAAGAACTTAAAGTAAAGTTATTAAAAGATGTTTCTGTTATTTAAAATCTTATGAGGTATTTGCTGGTGAATTACCTAGACTTTTGCCATTAAGGCAGGTTGAATTTGGTATTGATTATATTCCTAGTGCTGCACTTGTGGCGTGTGCACTGTACTTCAGCACCATCTGAAATAAGAGAGTTACCGTACAACTGAGAGAGTTGTCAGAGAAATCTTTTATTCTACCGAGCTCGTCATTATGAAAAGCTATGGTGTTATCATTCCTTATATTTATTGATTACCGTGAACTAGGTAAATTGATGATCAAAATCTATATCCACTACCCAAGATGATAGATTTGTTCGATCATTTACAAGGTTCTAGCGTATATTCAAAAAATTGATCCACGGCATGGTTATCATCAACTTCGCATCCGCGAAAAAGATTATCTATTCCAATCACTACATCCGGGACTCGTAATGAACATTATGAGTTTCATGTTATGTTGTTTGGATTGACCAATGCACATGTAGCATCCATAAATTTGGTGAATCATGTGTGTAGGCTGTAATTTGATAAATTCATGCTCGTGATCATTAAGGACCATTTGTTTGTTTCTATGAATAAGAATGAGTTAATAATTATTTGTAGAATGCCCTGAATCGGCCGAGTAGTGAAAACCTGTACCTTGAGTAATTAGCATGTGATTTAAGGCTTAATCCTTTACATTATTTAACCATGTGATTAATAGATAGTGGAATCTATATCGACTCTTCAAAGATTAGAGCCATTAAGGCTTTGGGTTTTACAAAAAAAAGCGCAAATATGTTTTGACAAATATTTTATCAAAAGAATTTTTAAGGGACTATTCCCTTATACCCGAATCATTTAACTAAACCCCTTTAGGGGTAAATGTTTGTGCATACCTCAAGACAACCTAAGAGGGATTGAGGAAACCGTTTAAACCATGACTTGGAATTTGAAACGATAATTTTTGCTTTTCAAATAAGAAAATTTTGACCAAAGTATAAACAAAGATTTTTCAAACATTTACGAATCTTATTAATTATTTTCGATAAATCAACAAAGATCATGTTAACCAAATTCAAATTTATTTTGAACATTTTTATATAATTGGTCGAACTACGAAATTCAAAAAATTTACGTTTACGTTTCATAAAAATTAAATATTGATTATTTAATTACTTGTAATAATTATCGACGCTTTAGACGTCGGATTGAGCAGAACTGATAAAAATGATAGTGGAGACGAAACTAAAACTTAGAAAATATGAAGAAAGAATTTTTGAATAAATACGGTCATGATATTTATTCCATCGAGGAAGGTGAATATAGATACTGACACATTGTGTAGAAAAGATAAAGAATCAATTAGGATGTGTTCCTTAATAATGACTGTGCAAAATAAATTGCCGAACAATTAAAAAATAGCTGATGCTTGTAAAAAAAGATAATATAGATAATAAAAGGGTTCGTGGCTAATGTGAATCATTAGAATTGAGAAGCCGGTGGCGTTAAATGTTTTAAAGGCCACTTGTGGTTGCCTAAATATGGAGATTTTGGGATTTAGTCATGTTAGAATCTTATAAGTTTAAGTATTCTATTCATGTCATTTCTGATTTAATGTATCTGTATATGAAGAAGTTGTACTGATGGTAAATTATAAAGGCAGACATCGCCTCATACATTAGTAAACGTCTAACCATTGCAAAGGTCATCATCTGAATTTGATTCGATTTGGGTCATCGTTGACAGACAGACCAAATCTACTAGTATCATTCCTATTAATGATAGATTCTCGATGAAGAAATTGACTCTTTTGTATTTAAAGGAGTTGTGTAAACATAGTGTGCCTGTATCGATCATCTCTATCAAGATCCTCGCTTCGCATCGAATTTCTAGAGATTTCCTCAGAAATCATTGGAAACGAATCTTGATGAGAGTACTGTTTACCACCCCAAATCGAAGGGATGAGGTAAAATAACGATACAAAACACTAGAAGTGTTGTTTTATGCTTGAATAATTGACCTTTGGTAATAAACCGTATAATCATTTTCCTTTGGAGAGATTATCATTGATAATTATCGTATTAGGATCAAGATCGAATCTTGTGAGGATCTAAATATGAGAGCATTTGTAAGCAGGAGTTGGGATGAAGACACCCGACATACACCCATTGTGAGTTGGACATGTCTTTTAGGTTTAAGGTTGCCTATGATGACAAACCTAACCTTACAAAACACCCGACCCGTAAAACCTGAAATGATTGTTGAAATTAGGATCTGATTATGGACTGCCATTAGTGGGAAGAAGGTTATGTGAATATGAAATGTAAATCTTGAAGTGCAGGATGGGTAGCGAAGTTATGCAAAAAATTTCCAACTTGGGAAAATGAATTGATGATCTGAAAGATCATGGGAAATAAGTCCTCGTTATATGGGACCATTGAGATAATGAAAAAGTTGGTTCGAAAGGCATATAAGCTGGATCTGCCCTAGGACTTCAAGGACTGCGTGAATTATGTTTCGTATACCAAACTTGATAAAATGTCTATCAAGTAAAAATCTGATCACTTCTTGATAAAGTTTATATTGGCGAAAAGTTGCATTCATCAAAAACCCGTAAACATCATAGATAGAGAAAGTAAGTCAACATTAAGCCTGATCGTATTTCCGTAGTATGTTTGATAAAACTCGCGTATTGTAATAAATTACACTTGTGAGAAAAGATCGAATGTGGAGAAAATACCCACATGGCTCTAACTCTATAAGAAGCGAGTAGTAAGATAAATAGATCTTTGAGGACAAAGATCCTGTTTAGGGGTAAATGTTGTGACAATCCGTCAATTTATGGTCGATATTTTATTCTCAAGTATTATTTATAAACATTATTTTAATGTTATATTATGAACTCACTTATTTTGGGAAGAAATTTGGATTTACGTCTTTAAGTAGCATCGACTACGTCTAAATCGAAGGACTCTACGTTACGTGCTTACGTTTACATACACCGTCTTTGGTGACAGTCCGACATTTCAGGAAATAAATTTATGCGTGAATATTATTTTGGGATTTTAAATTTGTGTTGGTTCATAAACTCACAAATTTACGAGAAGAGATTAGGACTTACGAGTATAATTTAACGTCCTTTACGACTAAACCGGAAACCCTAGGATTACGTATTTACGTTTTTGAACTCCGTTTTTGATGAGACAATTTTTATTAGATTCGTTTTGTGCCATTTATTAATAATTTATAAAAATGTTTTTCGCAAAACGACTCGAGGGCACGTAAATCGAAGAAACTAGAATCAGAGAATACCCGTAAATTAGTGGGATGAGACAAAACAAGTTTTGCCTCACCCCACTCTATGGGACGGCTAAACATGGGACACCACACACCCTTAGGTGTTAACATGTAAACAACAAATACTACACTTGTCTAGTTAAATTAATAAGTTAACCAAACCACAAAACCAATTCTCCCTAAACCATTTGACTCATTTCCTCACATGCAAACCACCCAAAAACACTCTCTTTCTCTTCCTATTTGTCATCCAAAAATCAAGAACAAACACCCCATTTGATCTAAATTTAACCACAAATCCTATGTTATTTCTACATATGATGATGTCCTTTTGAAGACTTGTTGATTGGAGGTGATTTTAACAAATAGCAAGGAGTTTCCATGGAGATCAAGGGCTGATTTTTGGAGAAGTCTACAAATATTTGGTGATCCTAGAAGTGGTGTTGCTATCTCATAATATTGGTTACCCAAAACCAAGTCTTGTTCATCATCAACCCCATCTTTTCATCACTTTGGTGGTATAGAGATTGCTCTTCCTATCCTCTTGTTATTTTGAATATGTAATCATGTATTTCCTTTCCTAATATATATGTATATGGTGATATATGATAATAAAAATATTGTGTGGGGATCATGTGTTGATAAACTTGGATAAAAAGATTGAAAACTATATGTAAAAATGGTTAAATCATGCTTAAAATAGTTGGCTGTCTAAAAACAGTAAAGAACTTTATGTTAAACTGATAAAATGATATAGTTGAATCAATATACATTAAGTATTAGGACTTTTACACATGAGAGAGTTGGCCATGCAATTGAATCATTATAATGAGTGAGATATGATCAAAACAAAATTGATGTACCAATCTGAATAGTCTGTTTTGTGAGGACAGTTAGGACACTTATACTTAGATTGAGCAGTAGCTAAAACTAAGTAAATTTTAGTACATAATATGAAGTTTATGTCATCAAAAAATGAGCTTCTATCTCCTTGTAGAACTCAAGATATGATAAAAATGGTGAAAGTGAAAGTAAAAATCAGATTTGTGAAAATTAAAGTATTTAGTATTATAATAGCACTCAAGTAAATAATATATAAAATGTAAACTTAAAAGCCACTAACTTATATATAACATTTATATAAGTATTGATAGTTGTAAAATTAGATACTTGCTTTAGGAAAAATAAGCAACTAAATAGGGTAAGCACGACGATTTAGGAAAACCGTGTGTAAATGACCCAATGAGGTGAGTTCGTTCTCGAGGAGGCTAGTGCGTTGTGAATTGAATTGATTGATTATGTTTTTGATTATTAATGAGAAGAAGAGAAAATGACGAAGACGCAAAAAAATTAGAAAAATAAGGCAAAAACACTATTAGAAAGTTACGACGAAGAACGTGAAAAACACAAAATTTAAAATTTTAACCTCAAAATTCCTAAAAATTACTAAAAATCCACAATAAAATTCTAAGAGTTTACAAAAAATCCAAACTTGCCAAAACCTTTTAATTAATTTAATAATGACTTTTTAATGCTAATTAAAGCCCTAAAAATCACTTTTAAATATTAAAAAGCCCTAATCAAGATTTAATAGTTTGTAAACCTCAAAAATGACCTAATTAAACTAAAAACTATTTTTAAAAGTTTTTTAAACAAATTAAACTATTTTTAAACTCCTAAAAACTATTAAAATCTATTAAATCTTAAATTAATTCTAAAGATTAATTGAAAAGCCTAAAAATAAATGGAAAGTGACAAAGGTCCTATTTTAATGTCTAGTATCTAGGAAAAATGAAAAAAAAGATAAAAATAAAACTTTTTATTTTAATGAATAAAATAATAATAAAATATTCTAAAAAATTAAAAGTTTTCAAATAAATTCTAAAAAATTCTCAAAAATCCTAAATATTCTAACTAAGAAGAAAATGTAAACAAAAGTTTCTAAAACCTCTTGATGAATTTTATATTAATTTTCAAAGTTGTCTAAAAACCCTAAAATTAAATAAAATCAAAAATTAAAGTTTTTGAAAACTTTTTCACATGTAAACCTCAAAAATATTAAATAAAACCTGAAAATTATTTTTCCTAAAAATTAAAACTATTTTTTCTATTTTTTAATGACTTTTCTAAAAACGGGTACAAAATAAATCCTAAAAAATAATATAGTAAATGGAAAAATCTAAAACCAGTCTAGAAAAATCACAAATTCTATAAAGTTCCTAAGAAAAATAAGAAGTGAAAAATAAGTTAAACAAATAAGCTGAAAAGAGCTTAATAGCTCACGGCTTGTTTTAATAAGCTAGAAAAGAAAACCCTTTATATTTAAAACAACACAACCTCTTACCAGTCAAAGTCCCTAGGGCAGCGGTAAGAGGTGTGTGTTGTGAGCGTGGGGATTGTGGGTTCGAGACTTAACACCCCCTTTTTGACGATTTTTTTTTTTTTTTTTAACTCCTTACCAACCAAGCAGTGACCTTAAACAAGCTTAATTACTCAATCCAGACTTCTTTTTAAACAAAGATTAGGCCAAATCCAAGATTAAACGTG
Organism: Glebionis coronaria; assembly: GCA_025667525.1. Taxonomy (NCBI): domain Eukaryota; kingdom Viridiplantae; phylum Streptophyta; class Magnoliopsida; order Asterales; family Asteraceae; genus Glebionis; species Glebionis coronaria. The sequence goes on from CM046874.1 coordinate 648,856,555, forward strand.
CCCAGTTGGGCAAGTTGAACACAAAGTACTTTGTTCTTCTTTTTGTGCAAATTTGATGCCAAGAGGTCTTGGCTTTGGCTGTATGGTGTTGTTTATGGAACACAAGGCACCCTTGTGCTCTTTCTGAGCACAAGGAGTCACTGACTAGCAAAAAAAAAAACACTTAGCACACAAAATTTCAAAAACCAAGGCACCAAAGGCTCATACAGTTCTCTGTGATACTAAGGACTAGGTCTGGTGGACTTAGGCAAATAACTAGCACACTAATGAGATTTGATGGCTCAAATTTTTCACATTCAATCACCACATAGCTCACAAGTAATCAGCAAACTTATAACACCCTAAATCTAACAGGAAATCAAGAGTCAAGTACCAAAATTCTCATAAAATAAGCTAAAAATAGAACCCTACAGATTTCTATGCTATTTTTATCTTTAAACCACACAAAATTGTTCCCAATCTGTTCTATACTAACTACTAACCAATTACTAACCTAGCTTAACCTATTATAGCCTTGCTAACACCTTTTTAAAACACTAATTAAGATATCCTACCCTGCTAAAACATGAAACCAAACACCCTGTTAAAACTTTAAAACCAAAAATTTTCAATCCAAACCTTTGCAAACTTACTCAAACCTGATCACATATCATCTAACATGCATATTATCTCAAAAGAACACAAATCCAATCACTTAAACACACTTAAGCATCTAATCAAACAATATCACAACCAATTTCACTTTTCTGAAATTTTTCAAATGAAAAAGGGAATACCTTAGGGTTTTACTTCCAAAACCCTTGTGAATGTATAATTCACCTCCAATCAACTCGGGTTGATGCAGAACATATGATCAACAACCTTCTTTCCTGTTTATGACAAATCAAAGAGAGAAAAAAAAAACAACAATCCAATATGACTTTCTGTTTTTTTTTCTTTCTTTCTTTTAAAAAAAATCCTTTCCACAAGTCCTTTCAAACTTGAAACACACGTTTTAAAACCTTTCTAAAACCACAAATCAATTTTCTTTTTCCACTTTCACTTCAAAGATTCTTGATTTATGAACTTTAAAAACCTTTAAAGACTTTTTGAATTTTCCAAAAACTCAAACTAAACTTAACAAATTAATGGAACTCAGTTATAGCATAGACTCAATACACAAACTTTTTAATTCAGTAAAAGGAATTACAAGGACTTTAACAAACACCAAACTTTACTAATTAAAAAAGGAATTACAAGAGGTTTTTATGCTAAAACTGGAACAAAGAAAATGATGAACAGGCTCATCATTTTTATAGGACTAATAGAACATTCTAGGCTAATAATTAAAAAATACAAAGCTTGAAACCCTAATTTACAGAATTCTCTAAAATGCCCTCTTCTTTGTTGACGAATTTGGTCAAAAGGCTTGGCACATGTGATTGACAGCTTGTTGAATGTATCTTGGACGTTAGATGATTCTTGGGGACTAAGGAGTGCATTGGAATCGTTGATCTTGTCGGGATGTTGGGCTGTGGGAAAGTGATGGAGCAGGGGAGTGCCTTTGTGAGGACCACAGGCCACGTGGCACTATTTTGGTGGGTGGGTTTTGGTGAGGGGAGTGTGAATTAACAAACTGGAATCAATTGAGGTAAACCCCCTTGATTTGAGGGTAATTAAGGCTGGGTGGGGATTAGGGTTTAACCTGGGATTAGGGCGTTTGATTCTGTTTTGGGTTAATTAATTTTTGAAAAAGTGTTAAGGGAGGGAAAAATGGGGATTAAGTGGGGTTGACCGAAGTTGACTTGGGTTTAATATAAAAACCGGTTGTGGGATGTTGGGCTTAGGGGCTATTGGGCTGTTGGTTATGTTTTGCAAGTCCAGTCCCAAAGATAACGTAGTCTCCAGTTATCCTTTTGCAAGGCCAGTCCATTCCGTCAAATAATTTTCATCCAAGGTCCAAAGTAATTGCAAAGTTAGTCCATTTGTTGATTAGGCTAACTTTTTGATCATTTAACCAAATTCCAAGGGCCTTTCTTGTGCATTCTTCATTCTTCAAGGATTAAACTTGTATATTTAACATTTTTGAGGGTTAAATGTGACAAGTTCAACAAAGATGAGGGGCCATTTTTGCCAATTCTTCAAACTTGAGGGGTCTTTTTGCAAAATTCCAAATTTGAGCTTGGTTCATTGTGCGTCTTCGTTTTCCGTGTTCGTTTTTGAATGATTCTTGTATTCTTTTGCCAATTCCACAATATCCGTACCTAAAAATACACAAGTAACAAACACGAGCATATATTTGGCATATTTCATGATTTTTAATGCATTTAAAGGCCGTTTTGGACGATGAGACCATGTATAAAAGCAGTCTCATCACTCCCCCATACTAAACCATTGCCGTGCCCTCACGCAATGCTAAGAATAAAGTATCGAAGCATCTCCAAAATTTAATTTTATGACTTTTATTGAAATGATAACTAGCTACACACTATGATTACTACTACTTGCGTTTTAGACATAATGTATGATTTTCATCGCAAAATGGGACGTTTAGGTTCATAGAATAAGAACACGTGAATGCTTCGTTAGAAATAATTTCGTCGTCCTCGATTTTCACCTTAATTCCATGCCAAGCGTGCAACGAGATCATTGTCATTATAAGTTAGTAATGCTAACACTACTCATATGCCCTAATCACGTACTTATTCTCCCATTATTCCTAAGTTGTATCTCTTATATTTTATTTTGTCTTAATGATCACGAGGATACATCGTTGACTTATGCGATAATAGAGATTTAGGTCTAAAAATAGAGTCCTAACGGTGTAACTAAGACCATCAAATCAATAACCCCTCCTAATAGACAACGATGTTAAAAAATTAAGTTGACAAGAAGAATCGATAAACACGGTTTTATAACGGTTTTGAACATGAGACTTATTACCAAGACTTTTATACGCCCCCTAACGGAAGGGCCTTATTATCTTTGGTTTACCTCCATCTTTTATTCAACTTCGCCATGAAGCTTTTATTATGACTTCGGTCTTGCCTTGCCTTTTATTATCCGCCTCATCGGTGGTTTTATTAGCCAAAGACGTATATCCTCACGCTAAAGCGAATTTTGGATCTTTAAAGCTTCGAAGATTAAGGCTTGATTCACTTTCAATTTTGCATAGATTTTAGGCCTTGTGGGGCTTCAAATTGTTTGCTAGATTTAGGTGAGCACTTGAAATCTTATTATTAGGTGAAGCTTTCGATTATTCGGGTTGCCAATACTTCAAAACCGTGACGCTGGCGATACCTTAATGTCTTCCCAATTTAATTACACGGAAGCTACTAGAAAAGACTAGAAACCCAACAATCAAAATTAAACCGCTAAATCAATATTTATTAAGCAAAAATATTTACAAGCGAAGGGAGAATAAGCAAACAACGAGAACACATGAGTTTTTGAAAGAATACGAGTACTCTACGTTTAGCATAGTAACTTATAATTAACTCTATCATTTCTCGTCCTCATTTAAGAGACTTAGCCTAATGTGTAGTTAAGGAATCAAAGCTAAGTGCTCAACACGCACGGTCGAGTCAAAAATTACTCTTATTCTCGCCATCGGAAAATCTACATTCGTGTCTTCAAACACTTATAAAACATGAGAAAAATTTTAAAATTTGGCCATTTTTAGCCTTATTTTGCAACAAAACGATAACAAAACGATAAACTTTGGAAAGCGTGAAGGTTTGGCAAGGCAAGTATCTATTCACCCCCCCATACTAAAGTTAAACATTGTCCTCAATGTTTCGAGTCTAGGGGTGCAAACACCCCCATACTAGAGACGTAGTCGAATGCCTAATCTAGCATGGAAAGGGTGTAACCAATAAGTAATAGCCGTTTATGAAGTGTGCTAATAACCTAAGGTTAGAACATAAAAGGATATATCATATGTGGATATTGGGAATGGCCTCCAAAGCAAACGATCGAGTGCTCCCATAAAACGAAACACGAGAGGCTCCAATCGTGAAGATCGTGATCATCTAAAGTACACAATTCACAAACAACCACGGAACAAAGGTTGGAAGGGCACAAATCCCCTCACATTAACTACATTAGAAAGCAATAATATGTACATGGATAAGCATGGGTCTCCCCCACGAGGCACCTTGTTTTTGATAACCGAGTCAAAAGCTCGACTCGAATCCCCATAAATGTGATCATTTAGGGATAATCATGGTCAATTTTTGGTGGGGCTTACATGATAAACAAGGCCCAAAAGTACGTGGAGTACTTTAAAAATCCGATAAACGTATACCGGGGTCAAAGATAGCGTCCTCGTTTTCGGATGAAAGACGAGACAACACAACTCCAACACAAATCCCAATGGGATAGAAGAAAATAGGAGAGAAGAAATAGAAGGGTGGGACAATGGGTAAGGCAAAACATTGAGCTACTCGAGGTAGACTCGCACCAATCAAATGAAAAGATTTTCCATTTATTGCATCGGTGGAAGACCGAGATTTCCCTATATAAGCAATTCCAGGATCAAATATCTCGTCCTCGGTGGAGAAAGGGGAGGGAACATAAGGGGCTTCCCCCACACTAGGTCCACACAAAGCATCGTCAAAAGGGGAAGACGAGCTTGTAGTACTCAAGACACGCGGTGATGACGGAGTTAGAATTGTAGAAAAATCTTTTAAATTAGATTCAAAATCTTTTCCTTTTTCATTTTTAATACTCTCCTTGTGAAAACCCGATTTAATTATGTCAAAAATATTTGGTGTATCTAAAACAATGTTAGTCACACTAAAAATTCTCACATTTTGAAAGCGTTTTGGTTTAGGTGGTGGCAAGTTTTCAAATCTTTTGTCAACAAAGAAAACCTCCCCATCGGGATCAACGTATTCATCATCCGAAGAATCACTCGAGATTGGTATCATAGGCTTAACACTCTTAACCTCCATCGGCGGAGGGGACGGAACTTCATTTTTATCAACTCCTAAAACTCTATTTGAAATCTTTTGACAAATGTTTTTGATGGGATTGATATTGTACAAAGATGTGATCGAATAAACATGAGAAAGCGTGGAGTTTTGGGTTGCATTAATGACGAGTTCTTCCTCATTGAAACGAAGAGTGATTTTTCTTGCATGCACATCGATAAGTGCTCTCGAGGTATCCAAAAAAGATCGACCTAAAATTAACGGAACTTTAGGATCGATGGGAATATCAACAACGATGAAGTCCACGGGATAATAGAATTTCCCAACTTTCACAAAGACGTCCTCGGCAACTCCACAAGCTAGAATCGTAGAATGATCGGCCATTTCGATTGACATTCTTGAAGGAGTGAGATTTGGAAGATTAAGCGACTTAAAAATCTCGAGAGGCATCAAATTAATACTAGCACCAAGATCGGCCAAGGCGTAGCATTCTTCCATGTCTTGGATAGCACATGGGATTAAAAACTTTCCAGGATCACCAACTTTTTGAGGTATGCGGCTTAGAAAAACCGAAGAACAACTAGACGATTTTTGCAATTTTTCTTTGTTATTCAACATACTTTTGAAGTTCGCGGCAAATCGAGGCATCATGACTAAGGCGTCGGCAAAACTTATATTGAAATGCAAGTCACGAAACATTTTCATAAAGAGTTCAAATTGATAATTATTTCGTTCTTGTGCCTTTTCCTTGTCTCGTCTTGATGGGTAGGGTAAAGGTGGTGTGGGTTGGGGCAAATTAGGCTTAGGCATCGGCCTTGGAATCTCGGGTTCCATAATGGGTATTGGTTCAACCGTAGGTGTGGTTTGAGCGGTACTTCGTGGGCTTGTAATGTGCTCCTTTTCGACCACGACCTCGGGTTCTTTCTCTTTTTCCTTCTCCATAGAAGTACTTGGACGAGAAATGGGTTCTTTGAAAGTTTTACCACTACGAGTGGTAATAACCTTCAATTCTCCTTTCGGGTTCACGATGGTATCACTAGGAAGACCACCCGAAGAAGAGGGCTTACACATGATAGCTTCAAACATTTTAGCCATACGATCTTCAAACTTAGATTGCCTAGCATCCGCTTTCAACAACTCTTGCTTAATCTCATGTTGTCCTTGCTCCATTTTTTGTTGATTTTGTTGGAGTCGTGTGACATTTCCTTCCATTTTATTAGCATGAGTTTTAAGTTCATTAGCAAGTTCGGTTTTAAGCTCATTTTTCAATTCGGACCTTAAGCTAATCATCTCACGTTGCATGTTGTCAAACTTAGCATCATTAGCCTTAGCATAATCTAAAAATTCTCCTTGCAAATTTTTAGTGTGAGCATTTTGAAAACCTTGAGTGGGAGTTTGAAAATCACGGTTTTGGTTTTGGTTTGAAATTTGCCCATTTCCACTTTGGTAATTACCTTTGTTATAGTTTCTTTGATTTCCTTGGTAATTTCCACCTTGATTGTTGTTGTTGCGATAATTATTAGCATTTTGATTGGGTGGAGCTTGATTTGAACGTGAACCTTGACCGATTTGGTTATAAGTTCCCGTGGCTACAAAAGCATTCGAAGTGTTACCATCCGCGGTAATGCACTCGGATAAATCATGAGCTCCCCCACACGACAAACAACTCTTAGAAACCGCTTTAACCGAAGCGGTGTTGGAAGCTTCTTGAGCCTTCCAATGGGACATAAGGTTTGCAAATCTATCGAAAAATCGGTTTTCTTCATTTGCTTCATCATGTAATGCATTGATACTTTGAGACGATGATGAGCCCCTTTTGGCAACACTCGGTGTGTGACGAGGGCTATAAACCTTAGACCTATTCTCGATTATGACCAAAGCTTCTTCAACCGTTTTACACAAAAAATTACCACCCGCGGCGGCATTTAAATAATCTCTTTCATGATCGTTAAGTCCATTGTAAAACGTGTCGATTTGGTGCAAATCGGAAAAACCATGATGAGGACATTCGTGTAACATCTCCTTAAACCTATTCCAAGCCGTAGAAAAACTTTCATTTGATTCTTGTGAAAATTTAGAAATCTCGTTCTTCAAATGCGTAGTCTTAGAGGGCGGAAAAAATTGGTTCACGAACTTCGAAACGAGATCCTTCCACGTCAATATAGAATTGGGTGGCTCTTTCTCTAACCAAATTTTAGCGGGCCCCGCTAAGGAATACGGAAATAACATCATCTTAATCGAGTCATTCGAGACATCCTTGAATTTGCACGTGGCGGTAAGACGATTAAATTGGCGGATATGGTTGTGGGGATTGTCCTTCTCATCACCACGGAATTTGTTGTTTTGGATCATCGACAACAAACCCGTTTTAACTTCAAAATTCTCCGCAAGGATTGCGGGAATAACAATAGCTTCTCCATAACCCTCGGTGAGTGCTTGAAGTAACTCCATCATAGTTCGATTCGCCATGGTTGGTTCTTCTCGTACAATGGGTTCGTCAATAGGAGACTCCTCACTAGAAAGAGTGAGTGATTTGTTTCTTCGTTTACGAGCACGTCTAGCTTTAGAGCGAGTTTGCATAAACGTCACGTACAACGAGAAGGCGAGCAAAGAAGATTCTTTTTGGTATTTTGTGTTTTTTCAATTTTTTTGTGGTTTTTGATTGTATTAACTTTTTTTGGAATTGGTGAATGTATTAGGTAGACAACAAGTCCACAAATCTCCTCACTAATCAAATCTCTTGATTAAAAAGGCCTCAAGGAATGAAAACGATCACGTGGAGTGAACGCCTTCGATGACTTTAGAACGATGGTGGAACACCAAATCGTTCAAGAGGGTTTAATCAAATGGAAACCAAGAAAATATATATGATATGTAGTAATACTTTGGGCGGCAAAACCCTCGATTCACTCTCAAAATCAAATACGCACAAGCAAGCGGAGGAAACGAGGCGGCGCGAAGCACTTAAGAGCCTTTTTCCTTTAGGTCGTGAAATACAACCGCCTTATACCCACCTTATAGTTTGTATTATCAAGATTAAGCTTCACGAAAGTATTTATCTATTTTTGCCTTTTTCTTTGGTTTGAGATTCGAATACAATGATCGAGTGATGAAATCCCGAATCAAGGTTGTGATTGCTCACGTATTTGGAGTACTTGTGTATTTATTGTTCTACGTATACAATATAGTAATAATATTCACACAAAAACCGAAAAACGATAATACGTATTAATAGAGTGCTATTAATACAAATACTATATGGCTAATATAGAAAAACAACAATTGTCAATCAAAACACAACACGCCTCCCCGGCAGCGGCGCCAAAATGATAGTTGTAAAATTAGATACTTGCTTTAGGAAAAACAAGCAACTAAATAGGGTAAGCACGACGATTTAGGAAAACCGTGTGTAAATGACCCAATGAGGTGAGTTCGTTCTCGAGGAGGCTAGTGCGTTGTGAATTGAATTGATTGATTATGTTTTTGATTATTAATGAGAAGAAGAGAAAATGACGAAGACGCAAAAAAATTAGAAAAATAAGGCAAAAACACTATTAGAAAGTTACGACGAAGAACGTGAAAAACACAAAATTTAAAATTTTAACCTAAAAATTCCTAAAAATTACTAAAAATCCACAATAAAATTCTAAGAGTTTACAAAAAATCCAAACTTGCCAAAACCTTTTAATTAATTTAATAATGACTTTTTAATGCTAATTAAAGCCCTAAAAATCACTTTTAAATATTAAAAAGCCCTAATCAAGATTTAATAGTTTGTAAACCTCAAAAATGACCTAATTAAACTAAAAACTATTTTTAAAAATTTTTTAAACAAATTAAACTATTTTTAAACTCCTAAAAACTATTAAAATCTATTAAATCTTAAATTAATTCTAAAAATTAATTGAAAAGCCTAAAAATTAAATGGAAAGTGACAAAGGTCCTATTTTAATGTCTAGTATCTAGGAAAAATGAAAAAAAAGATAAAAATAAAACTTTTTATTTTAATGAATAAAATAATAATAAAATATTCTAAAAAATTAAAAGTTTTCAAATAAATTCTAAAAAATTCTCAAAAATCCTAAATATTCTAACTAAGAAGAAAATGTAAACAAAAGTTTCTAAAACCTCTTGATGAATTTTATATTAATTTTCAAAGTTGTCTAAAAACCCTAAAATTAAATAAAATCAAAAATTAAAGTTTTTGAAAACTTTTTCACATGTAAACCTCAAAAATATTAAATAAAACCTGAAAATTATTTTTCCTAAAAATTAAAACTATTTTTTCTATTTTTTAATGACTTTTCTAAAAACGGGTACAAAATAAATCCTAAAAAATAATATAGTAAATGGAAAAATCTAAAACCAGTCTAGAAAAATCACAAATTCTATAAAGTTCCTAAGAAAAATAAGAAGTGAAAAATAAGTTAAACAAATAAGCTGAAAAGAGCTTAATAGCTCACGGCTTGTTTTAATAAGCTAGAAAAGAAAACCCTTTATATTTAAAACAACACAACCTCTTACCAGTCAAAGTCCCTAGGGCAGCGGTAAGAGGTGTGTGTTGTGAGCGTGGGGATTGTGGGTTCGAGACTTAACACCCCCTTTTTGACGATTTTTTTTTTTTTTTTTTTTTAACTCCTTACCAACCAAGCAGTGACCTTAAACAAGCTTAATTACTCAATCCAGACTTCTTTTTAAACAAAGATTAGGCCAAATCCAAGATTAAACGTGCCCAGTTGGGCAAGTTGAACACAAAGTACTTTGTTCTTCTTTTTGTGCAAATTTGATGCCAAGAGGTCTTGGCTTTGGCTGTATGGTGTTGTTTATGGAACACAAGGCACCCTTGTGCTCTTTCTGAGCACAAGGAGTCACTGACTAGCAAAAAAAAAAAAACACTTAGCACACAAAATTTCAAAAACCAAGGCACCAAAGGCTCATACAGTTCTCTGTGATACTAAGGACTAGGTCTGGTGGACTTAGGCAAATAACTAGCACACTAATGAGATTTGATGGCTCAAATTTTTCACATTCAATCACCACATAGCTCACAAGTAATCAGCAAACTTATAACACCCTAAATCTAACAGGAAATCAAGAGTCAAGTACCAAAATTCTCATAAAATAAGCTAAAAATAGAACCCTACAGATTTCTATGCTATTTTTATCTTTAAACCACACAAAATTGTTCCCAATCTGTTCTATACTAACTACTAACCAATTACTAACCTAGCTTAACCTATTATAGCCTTGCTAACACCTTTTTAAAACACTAATTAAGATATCCTACCCTGCTAAAATATGAAACCAAACACCCTGTTAAAACTTTAAAACCAAAAATTTTCAATCCAAACCTTTGCAAACTTACTCAAACCTGATCACATATCATCTAACATGCATATTATCTCAAAAGAATACAAATCCAATCACTTAAACACACTTAAGCATCTAATCAAACAATATCACAACCAATTTCACTTTTCTGAAATTTTTCAAATGAAAAAGGGAATACCTTAGGGTTTTACTTCCAAAACCCTTGTGAATGTATAATTCACCTCCAATCAACTCGGGTTGATGCAGAACATATGATCTACAACCTTCTTTCCTGTTTATGACAAATCAAAGAGAGAAAAAAAAAACCAACAATCCAATATGACTTTCTGTTTTTTTTTCTTTCTTTCTTTTAAAAAAAATCCTTTCCACAAGTCCTTTCAAACTTGAAACACACGTTTTAAAACCTTTCTAAAACCACAAATCAATTTTCTTTTTCCACTTTCACTTCAAAGATTCTTGATTTATGAACTTTAAAAACCTTTAAAGACTTTTTGAATTTTCCAAAAACTCAAACTAAACTTAACAAATTAATGGAACTCAGTTATAGCATAGACTCAATACACAAACTTTTTAATTCAGTAAAAGGAATTACAAGGACTTTAACAAACACCAAACTTTACTAATTAAAAAAGGAATTACAAGAGGTTTTTATGCTAAAACTGGAACAAAGAAAATGATGAACAGGCTCATCATTTTTATAGGCCTAATAGAACATTCTAGGCTAATAATTAAAAAATACAAAGCTTGAAACCCTAATTTACAGAATTCTCTAAAATGCCCTCTTCTTTGTTGACGAATTTGGTCAAAAGGCTTGGCACATGTGATTGACAGCTTGTTGAATGTATCTTGGACGTTAGATGATTCTTGGGGACTAAGGAGTGCATTGGAATCGTTGATCTTGTCGGGATGTTGGGCTGTGGGAAAGTGATGGAGCAGGGGAGTGCCTTTGTGAGGACCACAGGCCACGTGGCACTATTTTGGTGGGTGGGTTTTGGTGAGGGGAGTGTGAATTAACAAACTGGAATCAATTGAGGTAAACCCCCTTGATTTGAGGATAATTAAGGCTGGGTGGGGATTAGGGTTTAACCTGGGATTAGGGCGTTTGATTCTGTTTTGGGTTAATTAATTTTTGAAAAAGTGTTAAGGGAGGGAAAAATGGGGATTAAGTGGGGTTGACCGAAGTTGACTTGGGTTTAATATAAAAACCGGTTGTGGGATGTTGGGCTTAGGGGCTATTGGGCTGTTGGTTATGTTTTGCAAGTCCAGTCCCAAAGATAACGTAGTCTCCAGTTATCCTTTTGCAAGGCCAGTCCATTCCGTCAAATAATTTTCATCCAAGGTCCAAAGTAATTGCAAAGTTAGTCCATTTGTTGATTAGGCTAACTTTTTGATCATTTAACCAAATTCCAAGGGCCTTTCTTGTGCATTCTTCATTCTTCAAGGATTAAACTTGTATATTTAACATTTTTGAGGGTTAAATGTGACAAGTTCAACAAAGATGAGGGGCCATTTTTGCCAATTCTTCAAACTTGAGGGGTCTTTTTGCAAAATTCCAAATTTGAGCTTAGTTCATTGTGCGTCTTCGTTTTCCGTGTTCGTTTTTGAATGATTCTTGTATTCTTTTGCCAATTCCACAATATCCGTACCTAAAAATACACAAGTAACAAACACGAGCATATATTTGGCATATTTCATGATTTTTAATGCATTTAAAGGCCGTTTTGGACGATGAGACCATGTATAAAAGCAGTCTCATCAAGTATGTACAATAATAAATAAATGAGACATTTTATAAAATTGGCAATTTGATAAGTTTTATAAGTTATAAAACTATAAACATGATTTTTACGTCTTTTCGGCTAAAACCGTAAAATTAACGTTTTCGTCAATTAAAACTTAGACGGTCGGACCCGTCTAATGTAAACTTTTCATAACTCATATACTGATGTATAAGTACATATTACAAGTAAAAACCGATAAAACCCGAGCTTTATAACATATGGACATTAACGGGCCAAATTAGCCTTATTGGACTATTAACCCAACTAATTTGGCTAAACACTAATGGACTTACTCATTGGGTTTAACCCACTTGGGCCCAACATGGGAGTATAGGCCTGATAATGAAAGTATAAATGGACTAAAATAAAGAGTTGAACTCTTAATGGGCTTATTGGGCCTTAATATGAAATTGGATTGAAACTAGTGTAACTAGTCAAAAATTTGACTAACACATAACACTATAATGTTGAATGAAGATATAAAAACCCACTTGATCATCATCATACTTATAATATCATCATATATATACATAGCCATTATTTTTATAAATTCATTGGACAAGAGTCTAAGACGAGTATTATATGTCTAGGTTTCCGTGATTGAAGCACGTACCGTACATCCAAATCGCCGATAACCGCCTTTCCCAATCAACGTGAGTTCATAGCCTCGCACTCTTTTAAATGTTTTTATGAAATGTTTTAGAAACCCGCGAGGGAGATAACATGTTAGTTTTAATAAAATAGGACCCCAGTTGTCCCGATTGTTTGTTTATTGATTTAGACCCGGATGATGGTATGACCCGATGAATGATTATATGACCCGATAAATGAAATGAAATGGATTATTATAGTTAGGTTATGTCACTAAAAGTCCCATTAGCATGAATTGTGAACTACCGGGATTTGGTAGACGCTTATGCATATAATAGTACTATTTGGGGACGATCACCCCAGTTCGCGCCTTGACGGTTGATCACCGTCGTGCCACATTGATTGGTAAGCGAATTTATGTATGAGAAGATTTACATAAGCGTGATTATTATGATGACACGCTATTTTAGATGGGCAAATGAGTTTCGGGTTAGCTACCCGTTGTTTGTGATAGTAAGGTAACAATGTCATGCGGCTAATAATAATCCAACAACACAATCCAATAACAAAAATACTGCTATACGCACTGAATTACGATATATTGCCTGACTAGCAATACGGGGTCTTATTATTGATATTATGTTCATGTTTTGGTTTTTCATAACCATATTCATATAACGGTTTTTATTTAACTCTATACAACATTATAAAATGTATTGTATGATGTTTTTACGACATTGATTCGTATAATGATTTTGAAGGCAAAAGCCTATAGTATGATTTACAAAAAAGATTTGTATAAAATGTTTTTGGCTTATTTTATGGCCTACGATAAAGAATTGTACAAAATGATTTTCGGTAATAATTTAATACCGATGATATATTAATGGATTTCATTAAACTCTATGAATTCACTCGGCGTTTTCGCTGACCTTTTCTTTTAACATGTTTTATCTCAGGTACTTGAAGGTAATTCTCGGGAAGACGAAAAGAATTCATGGCACGCACTTAAATAACAATTTCCATTCAAATGCTTTGTAAAAATTTTATGAAATACTATGACTTGGGACCTAAAATTTGATATTCATGAATGGAAAATGCTTTATTATTAAACGACGCGATTTTTATGCGTTGTCTATGATTTGAGTAATGTGTTATCCCGTAACACCAACGACTCTTCCGCTGAACTAAAGTATGAATATTTGGGGGTGTTACAAAAAGTGAAACCAAACAATTTACTTTTTCAAAAAAATCGCCTGTTGACCACGGATCAAGAAAGTATGGCGCGGTTCCATATAATTATGGAACCACCGACTACAATAATGAGCCGCGGACAGAGATGCCTGAAACTGATAAAATAAAGTTTACTGAAAAATCTATTTTAGGTTAAGGGCCAAACATCTTGTCATTAACAATGTTAAGTTGTCTATTCTCGATAAAAAGGTGCTTAATAAATTTTATACACCCTTTATCAAACCGTTAATGGGAATGAAATATGTATCAAGAAAATCATTTACTCCTCCTAGAAGAGTTAGAAATGATTCAAGGACTACAAGTAGAACTCCTACACCTAAAAACAATGAACATTCTAAGCCACGGCCAAGAAGTAAAACACCTACACCTAGAAACAACAATAATTCAAGATCAAGGTCTAAAACACCTAAGAGAAATAATAGACACCAAATTATCCTATGAATTAGAATAATTTTCAACAACAATGTTTCTCTCCATGAGGTATGTGTCCTCTATTTAGGCATCCCAACCAAATGCAACGGATGTTTGGAACTAACAACTTTGGACCCATGAGATATTGGGGACCAAATGTTTGATCTTTTGTGTTGTTACCTAGATATGCTTGGGAATCGATTTAGAGCCCGACGAGTGAATTAAGGATAGTGGTTTTTCTAAACACATGACGGGTAATCAAAGTTTGTTCTCTTCTTACAAAGCATACAATGGAGGTAACGTCACTTTCGCTAGTAAGCTACATGGTAATATCATTGGCAAAGGTACGGTTTCTCTTGACTCCATGACCATTGAAAATGTTGAGCACGTAATAGCTTAGGTTTTAATTTACTAAGTATAGGTCAAATTTGTGACAATATGTGTAAGGTCATCTTTTCAGAACATGATAGTGAAATGTAAAAGATGGAAAAATCATTGGAAAATATGTTAGAAAGCATGGGCTTTATGTCATAAAGGTAAATAGGAAGTCTAAAGACAACTTATGTCTATCGACTTTAGATGATAGTTCTAGTCTTTGGCATAGGAGATTAGGTCACACAAATATGCGTTTAATTCAATCTTTAGTCTCTAAGGAGTTGGTAAGACATCTCCCCAAGATGAAGTTTGATAGTCACTTTTGTAATGCTTGCAAAGTTGGGAAGCAAGTTCACTCTAGTCACAAAGCCAAGAATTTGGTTTCGACCTCTCGGTGCCTAGAGCTCCTACATATGGATCTCTTTGGACCTTCCGCCATACGGAGTTATGGAGGTAACCTTTATATCCTAGTAATAGTTTATTACTATTATAGATTCACTTGGACTAGATTTTTGGCTAATAGGAATGAAGCTTTCGATAATTTCGAAATCTTTAGTCAGAAGATCCAAAATCAACTAGGATGTCCAATTCAACCCACTGGCTTAGCTCAGTTGGCCATCAAGGTTCCACTAAGTGGTTTCCTTGAGGGAGGTTTCTTGGAGGTCTTGGGTTCAAGATCTGCCAAGAGCCTTTCAGGCGAAGCAGATAGGAGTCCAACATAACTAGGTGAGGGCTCGAAGAAGACATTCTTCCGCTTGGATGTCACTGCACGACTCGACCCACTAACCACTAACATTTGTCGTTCTAAACAAAAATTAGGATGTCCAATTGTGTCTATTAGGACGGATCAGGGTAGGGAATTTGACAATGAAGTGTAATTTGGTGCCTTTTGTGAAGCTCATGGTATTACCCATAAATTCTCGGCTCCTCGCACTCCACAATCAAATGGGGTAGTTGAAAGGAAGAATAGGACTCTCCAAGAGATGAGTAGGACCATGTTAAACAAGCAATATTTGCCTAAAATATTTTGGTGCAATGCCATTGACACATCGACCTATATTCTTAACCGAATTCTTATTCGGCCTTTTCTAGTAAAGACACCCTATGAGATTCTTAAAGGTAAGAAACCCTCATTAGAATATTTTAAGGTGTTTGGAAGCAAGTGCTTCATTCTCAACACTAAAGATTACCTTACCAAGTTCGATCCAAAGTCGTACGAAGGTATCTTTTTAGGGTATTCACAAACTAGTAAAGCCTACATAGTCCTCAATAGAATCTCGGGTGTAACCAAAGAATCACTCAGCGTGACATTCGATGACACTCATCCTTTATCTAAGACACCACCTTTGGTAGATGATGACTTAGATGAAATAGACATAGTTAAAGCCAAAAAGGTTATAAAACTAGGAGTTAAAGACCTTAATATTGAAAAGGAAGTAAACATTAAGGAGTCTAAGGGTCATGTCCTCGATAACGTCATAGGTGACCTTAACTAAACGACCCTTAGAGATTAAGTCCAAGATCAAAGTAACTTCTTTTTTTATCTCCTTGATTAAACCAAAGAATGTTATAGAAGCTTTTATGGATGAGAGTTAGGTCATCGCCATGCAAGAAGAACTGAATCAATTCATTGCTAATGACATTTAGGAACTTGTTCCACCACCTAGAAGTACCACCATCATAGGAACCAAATGGGTCTATAGAAACAAACTAGATGAGAATGGTGTAGTGTCTTGTAACAAGGCTAGACTTGTAGTTCAAGGCTATAATGAACAAGAAGGTATTGATTATGAAGAGACTTATGTACCCGTATCAAGGTTAGAGTTCATTAGGATCCTTTTAGCTTATATTTGTGATCTAGATATTAAGCTTCAACAAATGGATGTAAAGAGTGCATCTCTTAACGGTTTGATCAATGAGGAGGTATATGTGGCTCAACCTCCCGGCTTCATTGATTTTGAGAAACTGAATCATGTTTACAAGATTAAGAAAGCTCTTTATGTTCTTAAACAAGCACCCAAAGCTTGGTATGATAGAATTGAAGCGTTTCTTGTAAAACATGATTATACCATAGGAATGGTAGACAATACGCTCTTTACAAAGAAAAAAGGATCTCACCTTATCATAGTTCAAATATATGTTGATGACATTATATTTGGTTCAACTCGTCAAAGAATGTGTGATTACTTTTCCAAAATCATGCATGACGAGTTTGAAATGAGCATGGTGGGTGAACTTAACTTCTTTTTAGGACTCCAAATTAAACAAATGGACGATGGTATTTTCTTTAATTAATCTAAGTATGCTAAAGAAATGGTAAAGAAATTTTGATTAGAGACTCTAAGCCTATGAAGACTCCCATGGCCTCGGATACTAAACTCACCGTAGATGATGATTGTCAGTCGGTACACAATACCAAATATAGAGGTATGATTGGTAGTTGGTTATACCTAACGGCAAGTCGACCGGATATCATGTTTAGTGTTGATCTTTGTGCTCGCTTACAAGAGGCTCCCAAAACCTCTCATCTTGAAGCAGTTAAGCATATCTTCCAATACATTAAAGGCACTATGCATTTATGATTATGGTATCCTAAAGGGACTGACGTAGAAACCATAGTATACGCCGACTCAGATAATGCGGGAGACG
Organism: Glebionis coronaria; assembly: GCA_025667525.1. NCBI lineage: Eukaryota > Viridiplantae > Streptophyta > Magnoliopsida > Asterales > Asteraceae > Glebionis > Glebionis coronaria. The sequence goes on from CM046874.1 coordinate 648,873,860, forward strand.
ATGTGGACCGGAAAATCACTAGCGGTATTTGTACCTTCATGGGTTGTTGTTTAACTTCTTGGTTCTTTAAAAAAACACTGTTGCCATATCCACCACGGAAGCCGAGTATGTGAGTGCCGGTAAAGCTTGTCAACAAGCTCTATGGATGAAGCAAGCGCTTGTTGATTACGGGATTACACTCAAAGATGTTCCCGTCATGTGTGATATTAAGGATTTAATAGACCTTAGTACGAATCTTGTGAAACATTCACGAACTAAGCATGTAGAGATTCGCCACCATTTCCTTAGGGATAATGTTCAAAAGGGGAACATTTCGATTGAGAAGGTAACCTTGGTAGAAAACTTAGCCGACATCTTCACTAAGCACTTAAGAGGGAACCTTTTAATTACTTGCATCTAGGTCTAGTTTTAATGGAACGTATACCTTGATTGCACTTGTTGTATCGAGTCTTTTCTCTTTCGAGTCTTAATTTTTTTGTAGTCTTTGAGTCTCTAAAAAATAATTTTTTGAAATTCTTCTTCCTTATTTCAAAACTTCTCAAAGTCTTTTCTAAATGGTCGAGAAATGTTTGCGCATTGTTAATACAATCTAAAAATGTTTTTCATAAGTTCTTGCTATTGATATCGAACATACATAATTAATATGTATGGGTCACACATTATAGCAAGAACAACATTGAACTATGGAGGATTCTTGGATTATCAAAAATATGTCATGACTAGTGTCTAGATAATCACACCTCCAACATCCATTTTACTTTAAAATTAAAGAATTTTGGTCAAAATAATGTTTTTTGAGTTCTTGTATGTTTCTTAGTCTTTTATTGCTCTTTAGCGTAGCTTTATGACAAGTTAGAATAGAATATTAAGATTTGTTGAATTGGAAAATTCTCATTGTCGTCCAAAACACACCCTATGTGGGTGGATCCTTAATTGTCTGGCGGATCAATATATTTATTAAACCGTAGGTACAATTAATGAACCGCGGGCAGCAGCTGTCAAATCTGGGTTTTCTGAAACTCCCAAATTGTTCCAACACTTTTTGAATCTTTGTTTCAAACCTCTGACCACTCCTAAAATATCTTGTGCTTTCTCTACTTAACCATAAGAATTTTGCATCTCTTTCTCATATCAAAATGTCTTATTCACCAAATGAAATCCTTGATTCTCCACCATTTTCCCCAATTTCTTTTAATCCAGATTCACCAAAGAACACACAAAATGAAATCTCTTCTCCTTCTAAGGAAATTGATTTTGGAAACTCTCATTTTCCACCACTTCCCTTTTGTGTTCTTCCTCCATCACATGATAATGTCATGCATCATGGAACATATTGTCATTGTTGTCAATATTAACATCTTGCCATGTCTCACATCTATAATGAGTTGAATTACATCAGGAGTCTTTTAGTCAAGCCTTCTCTTCACTATGACTACACGACTATTTCAAGCATCCACCACCACATTCCGCCACTTCGTCTTCTAATTAAGCATATGTGTTGCTTCTTAATAAAACATCTAATTTAAGCAAATTTTAGAGTTCTAGTGTAACTAGGATTAAAATTATGCTTAAGTTATATTCTTGTGTTTCATACATCTTTGTATGACTTACCTTTTCCTTGTATCTTTTCATGTTTTAATTTAACATGATTTCTTATGGATCTTGGATCTCTTCTTCTTGTGTTTTTTCGTGACCATTGCTATATCTTGTTGTGTGTTTCTTTTCTTCTTCTAACCCTTCTATGTAGCTTGTCACCATAGCTCGATCTCTTGGTGCCCCGAGCAAGGGGGGGCATTAGCAAAGTCGATTTTTTCTCTTCTTCAAAGACTTTTGCTACCTTTTTGCTTCGACAAAGGGGGAGAAATGAAATAAACTTGTCTTCAAAAATCTTGTTTTTATAATTGATTGAGTTTATGTATTGTCGGAATCAAATAGGGGAGATTGTTTAAGCAATGATGCCTAAAAACGTTACTTGCATTTTCGGTCACAATTTGTTTTAATTACGACAATATATAAAAACAAGCATTTATGGAAACAACGAAAATCAAATTCTTGAGTTCAAATATTTTTCATTTCATCCATTATCACTTAAGGTATGAATAAACAAGTTCTTAACCTAATTAAGTATTTTTATTTTCTTAAAACACATTTTATTTTAAAAGTGACAAATGTTTTTAATAAACTTTATTTTTAAGAAAATGTTTTATCAAAATAGAAAATAGAAAATTGAATATGGCATATTCCAAATGGTTTAAGAATATGCTTTCTGGATAAAAACTGCACCAGATGGGATTTCACTACTAAAAGACAAAGGGAGTGGAGTCTACAGGCATAACTCAAAATAAGGGCCCGTGATTCCATATCGATATGGAATCGCGGACAGATATGACCGTTGGGCTCTTGTCCTATAAATAGCGGACCATTTCCAGATTTCTAATTCACCTCTTTTGCACACAAATTATCAGATTTAATACACCTTCTTTAATCACACAAATCCTTGGTTATTTGGTTGATTATACTTGTTTAGAAGTGAATCTTTCTCTTCCCATCTCATCCTCTCAAGTGCAAAGAGAAGATCATTTTCAATTGAAGTGTTGTGTTAAATTCAAGATCCATTGAAGATCAAAACTCTATTTCATTCTTGTGTCATTGTGAAGATCTAAATTATTGTGTATATTTGGAAGTTGTGTATGTATTGTGGTTAATACTTAGGCCTTAAAGTATATTGGTGTAGATTGGTCCTATCTAAGATTAGGTCTCGACTATTAGCTTAGAGTAGGAATTTGGTTAAGCAACGTGTACGGTTTCTCCACCTTAAGGAGCTTGTCGATTAGTGAACTCTCGAGGAGTGGAGTAGGAATGAAGAGTGAGCTTCGTTGCCGAACCACTATAAATCCTTGGTGTTCGGTTTGATCTTTCCATTCCTTATCTCTTTCCATTCATTATTCTTTATTACATATACTTGTGATTATTAGTTTAGAACCACTATCAATTGTTCATATTGTGCATAAGAAGATTTCAGATAATCACTCAAGTCTAATGTTTGAAAAGGATTTTCGAAAACCGATCTTTGATCATTTTAACTTAAGAAACTAATCACCCCCCCCCCCCCTTCTAGTTTCTACAAGCTTGATTTCGTTCAGAATTCTGATGAGTCATGTGTATATGTCAAAGCCAGTGCAAGTAATGTAGCATTCCTAGTATTATATGTGGATGACATATTACTCATGGGAAATAACACTTCAATGCTGCAGGAAGTGAAAGCTTGGCTGAGCAAGTGTTTTTTCAAGAAAGATTTAGGAGAAGCTGCATATATTCTAGGAATTAGGATCACACGAGATAGATCTAAGTGGTGGTTGTCCTTAAGTCAAAGTGCTTATTTTGATAAAGTCCTAAAGAAGCATAGGATGGATAAATCCAAGAAAGGATTTTTTTTTCCAATGCAAGAAAAGGCGGACTTATGTAAAAATCAAGGTTTGATCAAACCTAGTCAGGTGAAACGCATGCAGAAAGTTCCCTATGATTCGATAATTGGTTCTATCATGTATGCGGTGAGATGCACTAGACCCGCTTTTGTGGTTGCGCAAAATGTTTGTAGTAGTTTCCAACAAATCCTAGTGAGAAGCACTGGACTGATGTTAAGACCATTCTTACATATCTTAGGATTACTAAAGACATGGAACTTGTTTATGGGGCTAATTCGGAAAACAAGCTTCATATTAAATGTTATATCGATGCTAGTTTTCAAACGACAAAGACGATACTAAATCCCAAACCGGGTATGTGTTTGTTCTTAATGGTGGAGCCGTGGACTGGAAAAGTAGTTAGCAAAGCATTACTGCTATGTTCTCTACTGAAACTGAATATGTTGTTGTTGCTGATGCTGCAATGGATGTTGTATGGATAAGGAAGTTTGTTAGTAGTCTTGTTGGATTCATGCCTACTAATGATGAGCCTATGGAAATATTGTGCGATAATTCGTCAACAATTACTATCGCCAATGATGCTGGAATCATGTGGGGTGCTATGAATTATCAAAGTAGGTTTCACTATATTCGAGAGGTTATCGAAGATGGAGAAATCGTCATTAACAAAGTTCACACAGATGACAACGTCGCAAATCATTTCACAAAACAAATGCCTTTGAATAAACATTTTGAGCATGCTAAGTCTATTGGTCTTGTTCGTTCTACAAGTCTCATGTAAATCTGTGATAAAATTATTCTATGTGTTAGTATTTGGACAATGGATGTTTTAAGCATTTGTTATCAATAAATGAATTAATCTTTTCCGTAAATATTGTTTTTATTTGTTAATAATTGTGTCCTAGTCTGCACTTGGTGTATATATATATATATATATATATATATATATATATATATATATATCCTAAATCTCCATTGTCGATCATTCGTATGGGAGTATTAATGAACTAAGAAAAATACGAGGATTTATTATATTTTGGAAATACATCAAGATGATTCTTCCAGACTCATAAGTTATTCAATGTGGCTGAATGATTGGACTACCCCAAACCGTGTAAGATTCTTTATGGATCAGCGTCATCAAGAATCTACACATATGGTAAGTATTGTGATCCTTAGACTTGAGATGCAAGTGGGTCTTTGCATCGATGGATCAAATTTCTTGATTTAAGTAAACAATGTGTCATATACGTGGGCAGTTATAAAACTTATTTCATAAGTGTTTTATTACATGTGTAAAAGGTATTTGTAGTCAAAATAAGATTTTGTTCCTCCATGAATGGAGTATGATATAAATTGGGGCCCTCGTGCGATTGGTCGGTGTTTGCATGACCGTGCCCAAATGGTAGCCAATAAGTTTCTTTTTACATTTGGTAATCTTGATTAATCGTTGAAACAAGAAACATGATTGTTAATTCACTGAAATGACATATGATCCATATTCATGATTAACCGTATTAGTAACAAAAGGGATGCAATATTATTATTTAAATTACCTAAAAGGCTGAGCTAGTTTACTAGAAAACCAAAATCAGGTGCTTTTGGGAACATTGGTAGTGTTGCTAGACTATCTATCAATGTTAGTATTAAATTACATTATGACGAAGACTTCAGCAAGTGGGAGCTGTTGGGATGTGCGTAAGTCATAGTTAGTATTTGATAGGGCCGAGAGTACGTAGGCCTAGGGGTGAGCATTTGGCCCGGACCGGCCCAAGGACCAAAATGGTCCAAAATCCCAAACTAAGACCGGACCGAAATGGTTCAATCCGGTCCGGTTCGGTCTTTGGTCTGGCCCGGTCCTGTTAGACCTAATTGATGGGGTTTTGATATGACTGAACCAGACCAGACTGGATCGATCCGACCGAGGACCGAATTAGTATAAAACCCCGGACATGGGCCTAAGGGGTCAGACACTTAGAAATCGAGATCATCTTTTATTAAAGTATATAATAAATATGGTTATATTTATTGTGTATATTTAATTTGATAAAAGTAAATACTTAACGATAATTAATTAATAAGTTAAAATATTTAACAAGGATTAATTAGTAAGGCTTTAAACTTTAAGGTAATTAATGTAGTTACATAACTAAGTTTATAGAAAGTCAAAAAGTCAAACCAAAGACACCATATGGTGTAATCGGCCGACCAAAGCAAAAGAAAGAAAGGAAAAAAGATTGTGGGCTCTAAAAGGTTTATTAGTTGAAGGATAAGTTCTAATCTTTGCTATAAATAAACCTAAGGCTCAACTATATAAACATATGAATGAGATGCATTGTTACATATAATTAGACCAAAAATTTTCCTCCTTGTTCTCTTTGGTGTTCGACGACAAAAAGAAACCCACAAGGGTTTAGGGTTTGATTTTTATTAAGTATTTTACTTAATCAAGATCTAGCAATCAAAGGTGATTGATTGAGGTGTTGTGTGGAATATCTTGGAGAAGATCTAACTTGATCTTCGGGTTTTGGTGATAGGTTTTGGTGTATTGAAAGTTAGGGTCTGGTTGGTTGATTATTGGTTACTTAATCATCCATTCTTGGACTTAAGGTATGTTGTCTTTATCTTTATGTTAATTACATTATGTGTATAGTTAATTGATCCTATATGGTGCGTTTACTCATGATGCATGTATATTATAATACTAGGGTTGTTAAATTCCAACAAGCACTTCGCGCGAGTTTGGTTAATCCATCCCGGGAGGAACTTCTTGGTCTAATACATACACGACTATTGGTTTTAGTCGCGGGAGTGGAAGGCCCTGGTATGGGTGATTCTACAAAAAAGCTTACACCAACCGGTTGTAGACAGTTAGGACCAATATTACGCGGTGGATAGTGTGAGATAGCAATACGTTCATCAGCAAATGATGCTTACCAGCCGGTATAGATGTGGGCTCCGATGAAGAAGGCATAGTAGGAGAATCTTGGCCCACAATATACGAAGTTTATGGTACATCACCATTTCGAGGTGATCTAGCTCCTGTGATGACATGATCCCTAAATCCTTCCCACAACACAGTCCTCCGACCCACGGTAGGAAGGATCGAACCAACAAGAGGATGGGTATCTGAAGGAGCCAATGATGTAGTTGGTGGAGAACGAAGATCTAAGATGTGGCATTGTGTAACCGTGATACGGGTGCTCGGAAGACCTGCATACCATGGACACATTCAACAGTTACAATAGGGATGTCGAAAAGCGTGGCAAATAATAAACCTATGTGCATACAATAAACGATTAGAACCTTCACAATCAGATGTGCCAGGGAGACTTTGGTTGTTACCAGAGCCCAAGTACAACCTACGCTTGATGAGGGGCTGTTAGCCATCTGTGATCCTGTAGAAGTAGAAGCTCGGGGCCACCTGTTAAGGTTTGTGAAGTATATGCGAGGTGGTGTGGCTGGGGCGGCAGACGAAACAGAGGCTGTTATATCACGCCAAAATGCAGGCTGAGGAAGGATGCATAGGGATTGTTCCCGAACGTATGCCTTGGTGGAATCTATGTGGGGAAGAAACAAAGGGATCATCAGTAAAGGTGCGGCTTGGGAAAAGGTGCTAGTATATAAGTCGCGTGCTTTATGTCGTACCTCAGACCGTGTCGTGCAAGAGCATCCCGGTACATGCACTCTACAAAAAATCACCGCATACAACCCTGCTTGTAGTAGCGTTTCAAATACGACATTGCCGGAGAGTCGAGGTTTCAGCTAATGGTGGAGTCGACATAGGAGTGGCAACTGTAAAGCGCGAACAAATAAGAAACCCTTTATGGGCAAGAGATAATGCAAGGACAAATGGGTGCCAACAATAGTCGCAAGAAAGCACACGTCGCAAACAAATAAACCTAGAACACTATATGGAGTTTATTTGCAGGGTTAAATTAGCGTCTAAAACCCGGCATAACACGTGTAAAAAGAACAATTATAAGATGTGAAAGGTCCTAAATATGGGAAACCACAAATTATGCACAAACACGTAACCAAGAAAAAAAATACATACAAAACAACATGAATAACAAAAGCAAATAAAAGCAAAACCAAGACAAAGCAAAGCAAAGCATGCAAATCAACTGAGCATGCACCTTAAAAGCGACAATGCAACAGACATACCACATGCATACATAAAGGTAGAAGAACGTAAATCATGGCATTAAGTAAAGGTACACGCAAATGACAGTCTCAAAGCCATAAACCAACATGTCGTAAGCATTCACTAGAACCACATTTTATGTTTTCTTTACACTTGGTACACCCTTGCTTAATGGCTATTGCTTGCAAACAAAACATGAACAAAACACTAAACACTTGTGTAACAAATAGCAGGAAGCAAACAAAAGATGTAACTAACAAATAGCAGGAAGCAAACAAAACATGTAAAAATGTAACCTATTTAAAAATCAAATCAAAACATGATGAACAGGCAATAATAATAACAGAAGTACCAAACAAAACAGTAATTGTAGGGGAATGAATATTACCAAAGCGTCAAAGGCTATGTCAATGGATGTACCCGCGACGAATAAAACGGGTGCCAAGAAGAAGTTTGCAATAGTAAGATGGAGGAGGCGATCGAAATTATTGGTGGTATATCTACCACCTACACCCATGCAACCATGTACTACAAATGGCATCACTCGAGAGGAGCACATCATTCGAAGAGGCAGATCTATGGCTGGGATGAAATTTCCAAATCTAAAGGCTATGGAAACACTCAACTTTGACAGTTCGATGGTCAAGAACTCAGCGCAAGATCTATGGCTGGGAAAGTGGGATGCAAATTTTATTTGGAAAGAATCAACGGTTATAAAAGGGGTTTATGAACGAATGAAAGCACATGCCATTATTCAAGGGTGGAGATCATTCTCTGAATCAACGATTAAGAGAGCATCAAAACGAAAGGCTAAGATTCAATGGGAAAATGGAGGAAATAAATCAACCGACGATATGTTTATTTTATCAAAGCCACTACTCACATCTATATTTTCAAATGGGACTTTGAAATTCGGGAGTTCCCTCTAGTTGATCCCTTTGATTAGATCTATATTCTGTTAAGAATTAGTATAATAGTTTGTAATCAAACTAAAACACTTTGAGAACTCTTACTCAAGCTAAATAAGTTATGCGGAATCTAACTTATAAAGCACAGAAGAACAGAATTATGTTTAACTATTCGAATCTCTTATTAATAGACTTGAATGAGGTACATGAATGACATTGTACCTATGTTCCTTTTATAGAGTAAGGAACCCTAGAAACCTTATAATATTCTATAAAGATAACTATATTACAGACGATATATTATCAATATTCTAACTATTTAAGTATATCACATAAGATATACTCTAACTATAACTATGACATATCTTATACAAAGATATATTCGTCCTAATTAATATAGCAGTACTTACTTTATAAGTAGTAGTACTTACTATGTACCGCGTTAACACTAACGGTACTTGAAAGATACTAACAGTACTTAAATAACACTAACGGTACTTGACACTTAACAAATAATTCCCAACAATCCTCCCCTAAACAAGAATGATAACTTGTTGTCTTCTTGTTTCTCTTTGTACTGAATGTATTTAGAATACATGTCTTCATTCTTTTCTTCAACATTGGATTGAACTTGGTAATTTGTATTTGTATCCAACTGAATGTAGCCAAACACTTCAATGTAGATCTTCTTCTGATAAGATAATCTTCAAGCATCATGAACATCATCTTTGTCTTCAACTTATGATCTTCTTGTGTCTTGTAAACACCCAATTTTCTTTTCAGCAACAGTAATTGTGACAATCTAACATTTTCAGGTAGTAAAATATTTTCTCGTATAATATTTTGAAACTTATTTTTATGTTGGTTGACGAACTCACAGTTTACGGATTTAAATTTGGGCTTACGTGCATAATTTGGCGTCTTTTACGACTAAACCGGAAACCTTAGGATTACGTATTTACGTTTTTGAACTCCGTTTTTGATGAGACAATTTTTATTGGATTCGTTTTGTGACGGTGATTCATAATTTATAAAAACGTTTTTCGTAAAACGACCCGAGGGCACGCAAATCGAGAAAACTAGAATCGAGAAATACCCGTAAATAGTGAGATGGGACAAAACACATTGTCCCACCCCACTAGCTTGGTTGGGACGGCAACATGACACCACACCATCAAGGTGGCATCATGTTAGCTAACTTACACCAAGTGTAAGCTTAGCTTACCCTTTAAGCTACTTTCCTTTACCACTAACTCAAAACTAGCTACTACTTTTCACTTCCACCATTTCTCACATGCAATCAACACCAAAACTCTCTCAAACTCTCCCCCTTTGCTGTCCAAAATATAGCAACAAACACCCCATTTGATCTCTTCTAGCCATGAAACACATGTTTACTAGCTCTATTAAGGAGTTATCTTGAAGCCTTGCTCATTTGGTGGCCATATTAACATCTTTGGAGGTGATTTGCTTGTGTCCTAGGGCTGATTTTCCAACCTATGTTCTTGATATTTGATGGTCTTGGAGATACTTGTTGTGTTCATCAAGTTCTTGTCTTCCTAAAACAAGAAATCCACTTGGTTGGTAAAGAAGATCATCCTCTCCATTTTTCTCTTGTTATTTTGTAAAGAACAAATGTATTTTCTTTCATTTTGTATATGTATATGATGTATATATGATGATAAAAATGTTGTGTGGGGATCAAGTGTTGACAAATATGCTTAAAAAGGATGATAACTATAAGAAATGAAGCTAAAATCTTGATTATTTAGTTGGCTGTATAAAAACAGTAGATAACTAAAACAAGAACTGATAAAATTGCATGGTTTGATCCATTTACAGTAAGTAGAAGATGTTATACACATGTGAGAGTTGGCCATGCAATAGAATCAAAATAATGAGTGAGATATGATCAAAACAATTTAGGTGGTCTAATCTGAATAAGCAGTTTTGTAGGGACTGTTAAGGCATGATAAACTCAAAATGGGCAGTAGCTATAACTAAGTTAAATGTAGCACATAATATGAAGAACATGCCATCCAAAAATGAGCTTCTAATTCATTATAGAACTCTAGATATGGTAAAAATGGTGAACATGAAGTTAAAAATCAGATTTTTGGAAATAATGTTTATTAATATTATATAAGCACTCACATTATAATGTATAAAATGTAAAAATATAAACCCACTAACTTATAAAACTTATTTATATAAATGTATAAAAGGTTAATTAAATGGGTAAATTATATAAATGGTGGTGAAAAAATATTTATAAGTAATAAAAACTATAAACTTGATTTTTACGACTTTTTCGGCTATCGCCGTAAAATTAACGTTTTTCGCCAAATAAAACTTAGACGACCAAACCCGTCTAATGTAAAGTTTATAAAATTCATATACTGATGTATAAGTAAATAATACAAGTAAAAACCGATAAAACCCGAACTATAAGAAATACGGACATTTATGAGCTAACTAAACATATTGGACTAATAATTGGACTTAATAAGATAAATACTTGTAAAAAGAACTTATTGGGCTTAACCCATTTGGGCCCAACATGAAAAGTATATATACTGATAATATAGGTATAAAAGGGATAAAAACAAGTTAAAGAACTTATAAATGCTTAATGGACTTAAAATAGGTAAATAAGTTAAAACTAGTGAACTAGTAAACCGATACCAAAACGTAAACGCTAAAATGAGTAAACAAGGATGTATAAACCCACTTGATCATCATCATATGTACAAAATCATCATATGTATATTGTTATATTGATAAAAGTCATTGGACCGAGTCTAAGACCGATTATTATTTATATAGGCATCCGTGACCGAAGCACGCCCGTAGCCGATAATCCGCCTTTCATTAACAACGTGAGTTCATAGCCTCGCACTCTTTTAAATGTTTTATAAAATGATTTGTAAACCCGCGAGGGAGATAACATGCTAGATTTTTATAAAAATAGAACACAAGTAGTCCCGATTGTATGCTTAATGATATGGACCCGAATGATGCTATGACCCTATATTCGAGACTAAAAGGATTATTAGTAGTTAGGTTATGTCACTTAAAGTCCCATTAGCATGAATTGTGAACTACCGGGATTTGGTAGACGCTTATGCATTTGATAGTACTATTTGGGGACGATCACCCCAGTTCGCGCCTTGACGGTTGATCCCCGTCGTACCACATTGATTGGTAAGCGAATTTATGTATGAGAAGATTCCATAGCGTGATTTTTGTGACGACACACTAACTTAGATGGGCAAACTGTTTGTCGGGTTCGCGGCCCGCTGTTTTCATAGTAAGGTAACAATGTCATGCGGCTAATAATAATCCTACAATATAAAACATATATAATCCAAATAAAAATGTATCCTATATATGATAACGACGCTATTAACGATGAATATATTACCTATCATGGTAATATAGAGACTACGGTCTCATGGACGGTTTAAGATGTATGCTTGATATATATTGCCTGACTAGCAATATGAGGACTTACTTCCGATATTATGCTTGTGTTCTGATTTTAAATGATTGTTTTATATAACGGTTTTCATTAAACTCTATGAATTCACTCGGCATTCGCTGATATGATTTTTGCATGTTTTTATCTCAGGTGCTTGAAGGTAATCCGGATGGAGATCGACTCTGATGGCCCACATAATATTAAAAATGTTCATTCGATCTATGTTTTGTAAACTTAATGACCTGTATAATTTGGGACCTGTTGTACACTTTGAAACTTTTTATCGAATGAATGTATGTTAAACCTTGAACAACCATTTTTATGTGTTGTCTATGATTGGAGTTATTGTGCTATCCTGTAACACTCTGAAAGACCCTTCCGCTGTACCGATACGAAAAATGAGAGTGTTACAGTTTGGTATCAGAGCTCTCGTTATAGAGAACAAAGGATTTTAAAAACCAAGGTTTTGAACAAAACTTTTCAAAATCTTTTCACAATGAATATTTGAGAATATATTTGAAAAATCTTTTGACTATAACGGTGCCAGAGATCTCCGACGTTACCAACAAGCCCTATTGAGAAGATATATATTTTGATATATATAATTTAATTTATATATATGTATATATCGTGATTTCATTATGTAATTGTTTAACTAGTATGTTATCCTAATACGAGATATATATATAAATGCAGATTGTCATGGCTGACCCTAATATTCCTGTAGAAAACCATGCTATTCCCGAACCTAATATAGAAGATGATCCTTATTTAGACTTATTAGATTATGATATTGATGATGAGGAGGAACCATTTGAGGATCCCGAGCCCGAGTTAGGACTAGGAGATCAGATTGCCCCTCAGGTTGACTTGGTAGAGAATGAGATTGAGAATGTGGATATTGAGAATGTGGATATTGAGAATGTGGATATTGAGAATGTGGATATTGAGAATGTGGATATTGAGAATGTGGATATCGAGAATGTGGATATCGATAATGTGGATATTGAGAATGTGGATATTGAGAATGTGGATATTGAGAATGTAGATATTGAGAATGTGGATATTGAGAATGTCGATATTGAGAACGATGATGAGATTGGGCTAGATAATTTAGATGACGAGATTGACGACGAGGATGTCGAGGAGGATGTAGGTATAGATGTTGAGGTTGATGACGATGAGGAAGCTGAGCTTATTTATCCTTATGATGTTCCAGAGGGCGAGCCTTTGCCCCCACTAGTTGATTTGTCTGATTCTGAGGTTGAGTTACCTAGGGATGAAATGTTTGAATCGTCTGAATCTGATTCTGAATCAGAGGAGGATGAGGATGATGATGCACCTGACGGTACGGATGGTATTGCTACTCGTAGATGTGAGATAGGAGAGTCGTCTAGTGCTCGAGAGGCTACTCATATTGATGGTCTTGCACCATGGGCCTTGAGACGTGATCTAGATGCTTCCCGTGTTAAGAGTTGTGTGACAGAGGTTGGATTAGGTGTTGTTCCGACTCAGGTTGCTTATTTGGAGTCGAAGACAAAGGTTGAGAATTGCTTAGTTTAGATTTGAGTGATGTAGAACGTGGTTTGAATGAGGCTTTTAGGAGGTTATCGGTGTTGGAAAGTCGTGAGTATGCTACTATGAAGAAAAAGGTGAATACTATGGAGATTCAGTTGAGTGTAGCTCGTGCGATGCGTGAGAAAGCTGAAAAGGAGTTGAATATATCCGTGGGATGGAACAGTAGATTTTATGCTGACATGGTTGAAAGAGGAGTAATCCGTAAGCGCCCAGCTGAAGATGTGTCTAGTGATCGTCCGACGAAGATTCAGAAGACGATGGATGATGGACCATCTGGCGGTTCTCAGTAGACCAGTCTGTATTTAGTAGTGACCTTTATATCTTTTGTGCTTTTTTTGCTTTGACTGAACCGACTTGTTAGTAATAGACTTGGCACGAATTTTGAGTGTATATAGTGCTAGAACTTTGATATGGGATGTACTAAGACAATACTTTTGTTTTAGATCGAATGAAATATGTATCTTGTCTTGAATTCCATATTGTGCCTTATTTGTGTCTTGATTATGAATTCAGTCCATATTATATGAATCCTTTGTTGGGTGAATGCTTAATACTTTGAAATTGTGAAATTATAGAACTATGCCGCCCAAGAAGGCTGTGACTGAGGATGATGTACGTAGGATTATTACGGAGCAAGTTACCGCATCTATGACTGAATTTATGGCAAATGCTAGAAATGAAGCTGGCGGTAGTGGAGCTGGCGGTAGTGGAGCTGGCGGTAGTGGAGCTGGCGGTAGTGGAGCTGGCGGTACTAATGTGAATGTGAATGCTAATAATGTGAATGCTAATGCTGGAGGAAATGTAGGAGGACTTGGAACTAATGCACCTGAAGTTGGTGGCTGTACTTATGTGACGTTCATGAAGTGTGAACCTCTACCTTTTAATGGAACTGAAGGTGCTGTAGGATTAAGCCAGTGGATTGAGAAGATTGAGTCGGTGTTTCGGATTAGTAAGTGTAAGGAGGAAGATAAGGTGACTTTTGCTATGGCTACTCTTAAAGGTCGTGCGTTGACTTGGTGGAACGGGAGAATTGCTTTCATGGGTCTTGATACTGCTAATGCTACTCCTTGGGCTGAAATTAAGAAGTGGACGACTTTGGAGTTTTGTCCTCGTAGTGTGATTATTAGGTTAGAACAAGAGTTGATTCATCTGAGAATGAAAGGTGTGGACATTGATAGTTACACGAACCGATTCCATGAGTTGACCTTGCTATGTCCTCGATTGGTTGAACCCGAAGAGATCCGAATCGAGCAATATGTGAAAAGGTTGACCAGGAATATCCGGGGGGACGTGACATCATCTAAACCACTGACCATTGATGATGCTGTTCGAATGGCTTACCTAATCATTGGACAGATAATTCAGGATAAGGAAGATGAAGCCCGTGTTGGTGAGAAAAGAAAGGGAGATGGTGAGCGTGTAGATAGAGGTGATAATAGGAAGAATTTCAATCGCCGTTAGAACAAGAGAAAGGGGAATGCAAATGCTCTTACCAAAAACACACCGCGCAACGATGATAGATGTCCTAAGTGTGGCAACAAGAGGCATGCTGGCGACTGCTGGAAGTGCCAAAATTGCGGAAAGCTTGGACACAAGGTTGAAAGGTGTAAGAAGGGAACCATTTGCTTCAACTGTAATGAAGAAGGTCATAGGAAATCGGAATGCCCCAAGTTGAAAGCGATTGTACCTGGAAGAAACCCCCAGGGTGGTATCTACCAACTTGGAACAATTCAGGTGAAGAAAGAGGATCCGAATGTCGTTACCGGTACGTTTTTACTCAACAATCATTATGCTGTTGCTTTATTCGATTCGGGTGCCGATAGGAGCTTTGTATCCACTAAATTTAGTGCCCTTATTGATATTGAACCTGTTGAGATAAGTACCAGTTACGAGGTGGAATTGGCTGATGGTAAATTAGTGAAAACTAATAAGCTATTAGAAGGATGCTCTCTAAATCTCTTGAACCATTCCTTTCCGATTGATTTGATGTTGATAGAATTAGGTAGTTTTGATATTATTATTGGTATGGATTGGCTGTCGTTGAATAATGCGACTATTTTATGTGGAGAGAAGAAGGTTAAGATTACTCTTAGGAATAGGACGTTAGTAATTGATGGTAATCGAGGTGAATCCCGTTTGAAAATCGTTTCATGTATTAAAGTCCAAAAGTACATCAGGAACGGTTGTGAGTTATTCTTAGCTCAGGTGACCGGGAATGAGTCTAGGGAGAAATGATTGGAAGATGTACCTATTATTCGTGAATTTCCTGAGGTATTTCCTAAAGATTTACCCGGACTTCCACCGATAAGGCAAGTAGAGTTTCGAATCGATTTAATTCCTGGTGCTGCACCGGTGGCACGTGCGCCTTACCGATTAGCCCCTTCTGAATTAAAGGAGTTATTTGAGCAACTTAAGGAGTTGTCTGATAAAGGTTTTATTCGACCGTGCTCATCGCCTTGGGGAGATCTAGTCTTGTTCGTTAAGAAGAAGGATGGATCTTTTCGTATGTGCATTGATTATAGGGAACTGAATAAGTTGACAATTAAAAATCGATATCCTTTACCTAGGATTGATGATTTGTTTGATCAACTGCAAGGATCTAGTGTGTATTCTAAGATAGATTTGCGGTCAGGATATCACCAACTTCGCGTCCGTGAAGAAGATATCCCTATAACTGCATTTAGAACTCGTTATGGACACTATGAATTTCAAATAATGCCATTTGGGTTAACTAACGCACCTGCGCTTTTCATGGATTTAATGAATCGAGTGTGCAAGCCCTACTTGGATAAATTTGTGATTGTGTTTATTGACGATATTCTGATCTATTCTAAGAATGAAGATGAGCATAGAGAACATTTGAGGATTGTTTTGAAATTGTTGAAGGATGAAAGGTTGTATGCCAAGTTTTCGAAGTGTGATTTCTGGTTAGATTCTGTGCAATTTCTTGGTCATGTGATTAACAAAGATGGAATTCATGTTGATCCTGCAAAGGTTGAAGCTATTAAGAATTGGTCTGCACCGACAACGCCAACGGAAGTGCGACAGTTCTTAGGATTGGCTGGCTATTATAGGCGATTCATTAAAGAATTTTCTTTGATAGCTAAACCCTTGACTAAGCTTACCCAGAAGAATAAACCTTTCGTTTGGGGAAGTGATGAAGATGGAGCATTGCAGACATCGAAGCAAAAATTATGTAGTGCGCCAATCTTATCATTACCCGATGGGAGTGAAGATTTTGTAGTGTATTGTGATGCATCTCTTAGAGGTTATGGAGCTGTTTTGATGCAGCGAGAGAAAGTGATAGCTTATGCTTCTAGGCAATTAAGGAAGAATGAGGATAATTATACTACTCATGATCTTGAGTTAGGAGCTGTAGTCTTTGCTCTTAGGTTGTGGAGACATTATCTGTATGGCACCAAGTGTACGGTATTCACCGATCACAAAAGCCTACAGTATATTCTCGACCAGAAGGAATTGAACATGAGGCAACGAAGATGGATATAGTTGTTAAGTGATTATGATTGTGATATAAAATATCACCCAGGAAAAGCCAATGTTGTTGCTGATGCGTTAAGTAGGAAAGATAAAGAGCCTATCAGGGTGCGTTCTCTAGTCTTGACCGTGCACAATAATTTGCCTGAGCAAATTAGAAATGCGCAAATAGAAGCTTGTAAGAAGGAGAATTTTGTTAATGAAGGGTTCCGAGGAGAAGGAGATCCTTTAGAGGTTAGAGCTGATGGAGTGAAATGCTTAAGAGGTCGTATGTGGATACCTAAGTTTGGAGACTTAAGAGATTTGATTATGTTAGAATCCCATAAATCTAAGTATTCCATTCATCCGGGATCTGATAAGATGTACCATGATTTGAAAAAGTTGTACTGGTGGCCGAATATGAAAGCTGACATAGCTATGTATGTTCTTCAATGCTTGACTTGTGCTAGAGTTAAAGCCGAACATCAAAACCCATCAGGACTACTTCAACAGCCAAAGATTCCTGAATGGAAGTGGGAGCGAATTACGATGGACTTTATCACCAAGCTTCCTAGAACATCATCTGGAAACAATTCGATTTGGGTTATTGTCGATAGACTGACCAAATCAGCACACTTCATTCCGGTTAAGGAGCAGTTCTTACTAGAGAAGTTGACTCGAATATACCTTGATAATGTTGTATGCAAACATGGAGTGCCTGTATCGATCACTTCAGATCGAGATCCTAGATTCGCATCGAATTTTTGGAAATCTCTCCAAAGATCTTTGGGAATGAATCTCGATATGAGCACTGCTTATCACCCCCAGACTGATGGGCAGATATGTTGAGAGCTTGTGTGTTAGACTTTGGTAAGAATTGGGATAAACATTTGTCGTTAGCAGAGTTTTCGTATAACAATAGTTACCATTCTAGTATTAAGGCTGCACCGTTTGAAGCTTTGTATGGTAGGAAGTGTAGATCTCCTGTATTTTGGAGTGAAGTTGGGGATACCCAGCTCACGGGACCGAAATTAATCCGGGAGACTACGGAGATGATAGTTAAGATTAAGAATAGGTTGTTGACTGCCCGTAGTAGACAGAAAAGTTACGCGGATGTGCGGCGGAAGCCAATGGAGTTTGAAGTGGGTGACCGAGTAATGTTGAAGGTATCGCAATAGAAAGGCGTTATAAGATTTGGAAAACGAGGGAAATTGAATCCCCGTTATATTGGACCCTTTAAGATTTTATCTAGAGTAGGTCCGGTGGCTTACAAACTAGAGTTACCCCCAGAACTTCATGGTGTTCACAACACATTCCATGTATCTAATCTGAAGAAATGTCTAGCAGTGAGTGATGAGAAAATTCCGTTAGGTAAGGTTCGAATAGATGGGAAGTTGCATTTTATCGAAGAGCCCGTAGAAGTTATGGACCGTGAGGTAAAGCAACAGAAACAAAGTCGGATACCTATTGTCAAGATCCGATGGAATTCAAAGCATGAACCGGAGTATACTTGGGAACGAGAGGATGAAATGTGGAAGAAATATCCGCACCTCTTCGATTTCAATAAGAAACGGACATCCAAATGAAATGGATCACGAGGACGTTGATCCCTTTTAGGAGGAAAAGCTGTGACAATCTAACATTTTCAGGTAGCAAAATATTTTCTCGTATAATATTTTGAAACTTATTTTTATGTTGGTTGACGAACTCACAATTTACGGATTTAAATTTGGGCTTACGTGCATAATTTGGCGTCTTTTACGACTAAACCGGAAACCTTAGGATTACGTATTTACGTTTTTGAACTCCGTTTTTGATGAGACAATTTTTATTGGATTCGTTTTGTGACGGTGATTCATAATTTATAAAAACATTTTTCGTAAAACGACCCGAGGGCACGCAAATCGAGAAAACTAGAATCGAGAAATACCTGTAAACTAGTGAGATGGGACAAAACACATTGTCCCACCCCACTAGCTTGGTTGGGACGGCAACATGACACCACACCATCAAGGTGGCATCATGTTAGCTAACTTACACCAAGTGTAAGCTTAGCTTACCCTTTAAGCTACTTTCCTTTACCACTAACTCAAAACTAGCTACTACTTTTCACTTCCACCATTTCTCACATGCAATCAACACCAAAACTCTCTCAAACTCTCCCCCTTTGCCGTAAAAAATATAGCAACAAACACCCCATTTGATCTCTTCTAGCCATGAAACACATGTTTACTAGCTCTATTAAGGAGTTATCTTGAAGCCTTGCTCATTTGGTGGCCATATTAACATCTTTGGAGGTGATTTGCTTGTGTCCTAGGGCTGATTTTCCAACCTATGTTCTTGATATTTGATGGTCTTAGAGATACTTGTTGTGTTCATCAAGTTCTTGTCTTCCTAAAACAAGAAATCCACTTGGTTGGTAAAGAAGATCATCCTCTCCATTTTTCTCTTGTTATTTTGTAAAGAACAAATGTATTTTCTTTCATTTTGTATATGTATATGATGTATATATGATGATAAAAATGTTGTGTGGGGATCAAGTGTTGATAAATATGCTTAAAAAGGATGATAACTATAAGAAATGAAGCTAAAATCTTGATTATTTAGTTGGCTGTATAAAAACAGTAGATAACTAAAACAAGAACTGATAAAATTGCATGGTTTGATCCATTTACAGTAAGTAGAAGATGTTATACACATGTGAGAGTTGGCCATGCAATGGAATCAAAATAATGAGTGAGATATGATCAAAACAAGTTAGGTGGTCTAATCTGAATAAGCAGTTTTGTAGGGACTGTTAAGGCATGATAAACTCAAAATGGGCAGTAGCTATAACTAAGTTAAATGTAGCACATAATATGAAGAACATGCCATCCAAAAATGAGCTTCTAATTCATTATAGAACTCTAGATATGGTAAAAATGGTGAACATGAAGTTAAAAATCAGATTTTTGGAAATAATGTTTATTAATATTATATAAGCACTCACATTATAATGTATAAAATGTAAAAACATAAACCCACTAACTTATAAAACTTATTTATATAAATGTATAAAAGGTTAATTAAATGGGTAAATTATATAAATGGTGGTGAAATAATATTTATAAGTAATAAAAACTATAAACTTGATTTTTACGACTTTTTCGGCTATCGCCGTAAAATTAACGTTTTTCGCCAAATAAAACTTAGACGACCAAACCCGTCTAATGTAAAGTTTATAAAAGTCATATACTGATGTATAAGTAACTAATACAAGTAAAAACCGATAAAACCCGAACTATAAGAAATACGGACATTTACGAGCTAACTAAACATATTGGACTAATAATTGGACTTAATAAGATAAATACTTGTAAAAAGAACTTATTGGGCTTAACCCATTTGGGCCCAACATGAAAAGTATATATGCTGATAATATAGGTATAAAAGGGATAAAAACAAGTTAAACAACTTATAAATGCTTAATGGACTTAAAATAGGTAAATAAGTTAAAACTAGTGAACTAGTAAAACGTTACCAAAACGTAAACGCTAAAATGAGTAAACAAGGATGTATAAACCCACTTGATCATCATCATATGTACAAAATCATCATATGTATATTTTTATATTGATAAAAGTCATTGGACCGAGTCTAAGACCGATTATTATTTATATAGGTTTCCGTGACCGAAGCACGCCCGTAGCCGATAATCCGCCTTTCATTAACAACGTGAGTTCATAGCCTCGCACTCTTTTAAATGTTTTATAAAATGATTTGTAAACCCGCGAGGGAGATAACATGCTAGATTTTTATAAAAATAGAACACAAGTAGTCCCGATTGTATGCTTAATGATATGGACCTGAATGATGCTATGACCCTATATTCGAGACTAAAAGGATTATTAGTAGTTAGGTTATGTCACTTAAAGTCCCATTAGCATGAATTGTGAACTACCGGGATTTGGTAGACGCTTATGCATTTGATAGTACTATTTGGGGACGATCACCCCAGTTCGCGCCTTGACGGTTGATCCCCGTCGTACCACATTGATTGGTAAGCGAATTTATGTATGAGAAGATTCCATAGCGTGATTTTTGTGACGACACGCTAACTTAGATGGGCAAACTGTTTGTCGGGTTCGCGGCCCGCTGTTTTCATAGTAAGGTAACAATGTCATGCGGCTAATAATAATCCTACAATATAAAACATATATAATCCAAAAAAAATGTATCCTATATATGATAACGACGCTATTAACGATGAATATATTACCTATCATGGTAATATAGAGACTACGGTCTCATGGACGGTTTAAGATGTATGCTTGATATATATTGCCTGACTAGCAATATGAGGACTTACTTCCGATATTATGCTTGTGTTCTGATTTTAAATGATTGTTTTATATAACGGTTTTCATTAAACTCTATGAATTCACTCGGCATTCGCTGATATGATTTTTGCATGTTTTTATCTCAGGTGCTTGAAGGTAATCCGGATGGAGATCGACTCTGATGGCCCACATAATATTAAAAATGTTCATTCGATCTATGTTTTATAAACTTAATGACCTGTATAATTTGGGACCTGTTGTACACTTTGAAACTTTTTATCGAATGAATGTATGTTAAACCTTGAACAACCATTTTTATGTGTTGTCTATGATTGGAGTTATTGTGCTATCCCGTAACACTCTGAAAGACCCTACCGCTGTACCGATACGAAAAATGAGAGTGTTACAGTAATTGTCTTCTTGAGTTATATCTATGAACTCTGAATCATGAACTTCAGTCTTGATTTGATCAGACAAAACTTTCTAAGTATATTTTCCTGAATACTTCTTTGCTTGCAATCTTCATACCTAAAATAAAACAGTTAACAACAAAAACCAATCTGTATTGGCTTCATGATTTTTAGCAAATCACCAGCTATCAACAGATTTGATATATTCTTTACCAGTTAGCCGTACACTCTGGAATAGTAAACACTTTATTCATAAAGAATAAGGGGTACTGATAACCCTATAATTTTTGGTAAATTGTCAACCATCATTGGATTTGATTAAGTCTTTACCTAGTACCGTTTGTCTAGGACTAGCCAACTCTTTGTCTCGAAAAAAGGTGAGTCAAAACCATATAGTTTTTAGCAGACTACCAGCTTTCAACGGATTTGAGAAGTCTTTACCACAAACCATTTGCTTATGGACTAGCCAGTTCTTATGTGTGTTAGACATGGTGAACTGAGAACCATTTGTGAAGTGTGACTGAAAGTCAAACACTTAAGGCTCTTTCTCAGCTTCTTCCTCATCTTTTAAATCCTTGGTTTGTTGTTTAACCATTCTGATCAACTCCAAAGCATCAACAGACTCTTCTGTAACTTCCAATTGTTGTTCCAACATTCTTTCCACAATCTTCGTTTAAATGGATAACTCTTCTCCTGTAGCATATAGTAAGTAACATCATCTATATCCAAAATATGCAATCCACATGACCTATAATATCTCCAGTAATTAGGAACCTGATTCTCTAATTCCTTCAACATTTCTTGATCACAATTGTTTGGTTCATACATGAAGAGCAATTCCCTATATAATAGTGATACCTCAGTTTTACCTGCACTAGCTTCTTGAACTAATCTGAAAAGATCCTGAATATCTTGTTTGTTAAGAATATGAAGAATATCTTCTAAAAGTCTGAATATTCTTGTTGTGCCATCAGTTCTTTGAATTCCATGAGCTTCCAGTCCTTGATCCATAGAGTATATCCATCTAGCAATAGATGACCTCTTTCCAAAAATCTCTGTATCAATACATTGATCTTCAAAATTTACTATTTTCAAGTACTTTTTCAAGTTCTCATCATCATCACTATCTTCTGTTGTTGACTTGGCCTTTTTGGCTTTCTGCTTCCTTTTAGTTGATATTTTCCTCTTAACACCCTTGGAGGTTCCTTCAAATTCCATTGAACCTTCTTCCAAGTTTGCATGTACCGTTTCTTTAGTATGTACTGTTGACTGTGGATGTATTGCTTGTATATTTTCAGTCTCGTCAACATCTTGAGCTTTATCTCCTTCATTCATTCTTTGAGCAGTCTCTTCCTCCTTTGAACTTACCTTCTCCTTTCTACTTTTCCTCAAATATGTGGTCTTGATATGTGGAGATGTAGTTGTAGGTTCAGCAGTACTTGGCTCAATTCTAGGAGTACTTCCAAATTGCCTTTTTTGTTGCAGATGTCTTCTAGCTTTTTCAACAACTATCCTATCTGCTTCAGATCCAATCTCAACAAAGTTCAATTAAGCTCTTTTATGTTGTTCATACAAAGTCCTTATTTCTTCAAAATTCTTCTTGACCAGCTGAGTATGAGTGAAATTCTTAACTTTCTTAAGAAATGTCATCATTTGATTCCTAATCTGCATGGTAGTTGGAGGCTTAATCTTTTCTCTCCTTCTCTTTTCAGCAAAGAATCTTTGTTGCTCCCTTACCAGATCATCAATTAGTTTTGATTTCTCTTCTTCATCATAAGCATCTCTCTCTTCAGCTAACAATGAGTCTGCAAGAAGCTCACTTGCATGTAATTCAGCTTGAATCCTATCATACTCTTGTATGTTCCATTCTTGCTGTATTCTGCTAGCTTCTAACAAATGCTTCTTAGCTTCAAGTTCTTCTTGCAAGTCTTCTTCACGAATCTGAGCTTGCATCCTAAGAGCATATTCCTCATCATGGTCTAACTGATTAAATCTATGCATGACTTTGCTGATATCTTCATCTGAATCACTTTCATTTTCAGATTCTGATAGTATTTGCTTCTTCCCCTTATCCTTTGGATTAATCTTAGGTGACTTCTTCTTCAGCTTGGAAGGTCTTTCCTCATCAGCTTGCTGTTGAATAACTATACCTTTAGTAGGGTGTGAAGCTTGAAATTTCTTACTTTTAGTTTGATCCTTCTTGGCAAGTACTTCTTGTTGTGTCTTCTTCTCTGCCTTTGCTTGTTTTGCTTTCTCAGCTGAATTCTTCTCCCTTAAGTCAAGCAGTATTTGGGCTAAAGTCTCATCCTCTCCAAAAGGAGTTTGACTTTCCAGTGAAGGATGATCACCAACGGTACTTGCAGTCGGCTTAGTTGGCTTAGCAGTACTTGGGTCTTCAACATTGTCAGCAGTACTTGCAGTCGGCTTAGTTGGCTTAGCAGTACTTGGATCTTCAACAATGTTGACTTCACCAGTATTAGACACACTTGTTTCTTCAGTTACTTGTGTATCTCCAGATACACTTTCTTCCACTGAAGCAATCCTTTCAACTTGCACCTCTTTAGTCTTGTCTGATCCATTGCTCACTCTTGATCTGGACAGTACTTTCAAAGACTGTTTCTTGTGAAACCAAATTTGTATTTGTGGTGGTGGAGTTGAAGATACGGGAAATTGAACATTAATCTCCTCCAGATTCTCATAGAAAGTACTCCAATTCACTTGAAGTTGTTGTGATTGATTTTGTGGTACTGGCTGAGTTACCATCATTTCTTCAACTTGTGGTTCCTCATGAGTAGGTTGTGGTTCTTCTTGTTGAACCTCCATGTTTGTAGGTTCATCCACACCCGTCTCTAAACCAGTTCCATCTTCAAAATTCCCAATGACATCATCATCCATCTCAAAATTGATGTCATTTCCAGAGACCCTTGTTTGATTATCAGAAGAAGGTAGTTGTTCTTCATAATTCCTCCCATGTTTGGTTGCATTCAGTTTCCTTTTCTTGTGGTTTCTGAACCTTTGCTTTTTAAGTGCAGCCTTTTGAATAGACCTATTCTGCCTCATCCAAGGTGATACTTTGTTCCTCAACTTGATTAGGCCAGCTTCTAATTTAGCAATTTTCTTGTCTTGAACAAGTTTTTCCTTTTGCAACACTTGTACCTGTTGGGACAAACTAGTACACAAAGCAGTTAAATTTGCAACATCCAACACCTCTGATGCTTGTGGTGGTGGTGAACCACTAGCAGCAATGGAAGCAGCAGGTGTATGGATCATCTCATCAGTATTTGGTGGAACACCAATATTATGAGAAGAAGATTGAGAAACTTCTGAGGAATGGGAACTCTGGTTAGAAGGAGTTTGCTGAGAAGCACTAGCATTGCTAGGTTCCTCACCTTCTTGGTTGGCAGGTTGGGCTAACATGTGAGAAAACAATGGCGTAACAGTTCTTGTAAAGGCATTGCCTTGTTTGGTTAAGAAAGAGAAAGTTCTCTTTGTGAATGTAGGAACATCCCATGTATTAGTTAACTCTGGTAAGTTAGGGATTTGGTCACTAACTAAAGTCTGAATGAATCTAGGATATATTAAAAACTTTTTAGTTCCTTCCAAATTCCTAGTCATGCCTTCAAACATTAATCTTGAAAAATAAAAAACCCTGTTATTTGCTAGACAAATACCAGCTGATGCCAATGCAGCAGGAATTTGATCAAAAGATGTACTTTTAGAACTTAAACAGTGAATAATGGAATGAAAAAGCAATTTCCATTGAGGTGAAAACAAAGCTTTAAAGAAAGTAAGACTGTCCCTACCACCCTCATAGCCCATGGCTGCAAGGCCATCATGTATCTCTGTATTATTAAGCATACTAAGTCCATTTTCATCACTTAATCTCAAACTAGCCCTTAGAAGTAACTCAGTTACATATATATTTCTATGATTTACCCTAGCCTTAATGCAAGGTTGATCAAACCGAGTACCTAACACAACTGTGTTGCAAAATTGTTCAACAATAGAAACAGAGACAATGGAACTTACAGTGAGTGCGAAACAAACATGAATTCGAGATAAGAATCTAAGAATCTCATGGTATCCAAGAGAGTCATCATTCAGAGCAAGATTCGCAACCAAATTATGCTTAGAGATCACTTGTAAAGCAGCCATTAGTATTTTTGATGAACGAAAAATTAGAGAGGAGGTTATAGTATCAAGAGATAAAAATAAAAGATTAGGTGAATCAATTGTGTAAATGGAGTAACTATGTAAGTAAATAACAAACCCAAGCGCGAAGAAACCGCCAAATTTACAAAAGAGACCCTTAACAGTACAACGGACATGGAACGGTACATGGAACATACTCGGTACTTGGACTTGTGCTAGCGGTACTTGGATCCATAACGGTACCTCATAATTTTGACCAGTTCATGCATTCCACTATCATAATAACCTCTTTTATCTTATTCTATTAACCTGCAATCACATCAAAAACATAAAAACATAGACTATACAATAAAAATTAGCATAAAAATTGTACAGCTGTTACCTCCCCTCAATATATGCAGCAGTCTATTGGTTGAGCATACCAATATGTGTTACCAAGAATTCAAATCTCTTTGTATCAAATGCCTTGGTCAATAAAATAGCTACATTGTTGTCTGTATGAATCTTCAAGACTTGAATAAGCTTCTTGTCATAGGCATATCTTATGAAGTGATGTCTTATTTCAATATGCTTGGTCTTGGAGTGAAATACTGGATTCTTGACAATGCATATAGTACTTTCATTATAAATGTAAATCTTGGTGTTCATGAAGTTGAACCCATAATCTAACAACTGATTTTGAATCCAAATTACTTGTCCACAGCAATGAGCAGCAGCTACATATTCAGCTTCAGTTGTAGAAGTAGCAACAATGGTTTGCTTCTTACACTGCCATGATATGAGTCTTCTGCCTAGAAATTGACAACCTCCTGTTTGTGGATTTCCTATCATGATTAGCTCCAGCATAATCACTATCTGAGTAAGCTTCCAATTCAAAGGTTGAATCTCTAGGATACCATAATCCTAAATTGGGTTGACTTTTAAGATAGTTAAAAATCCTTTTCACAGCATGTAGATGTGACACCTTTGGATTAACTTGGATCCTTGAACAGGCACACACAACAAACATAATATCTGGCCTTGAAGTAGTAAGATACATCAATGAACCAATCATTGACTTGTATAGATGAATATCAACATTTTCACCATGTTCATCTTCTGACAAAGATTTCTTAGCTTCAAAAGGTGTGCTTGTACTCTTTGTATCCATACTTGAAAATTTCTTTTCAGCAACATACTTATCTTGGCTGATAAATATTCCATCTTTCCTTTGTTTGACTGGTAGTCCTAAAAAGAAAGTAAGTTCTCCCATAGAACTCATCTAAAATCTTCCTTTCATCAAAGCCTCAAACTCTTCACACCATGATTTCTTGGTAGAACCAAAAATGATGTCATCAACATAGACTTGTACTAGAATAATATCCTTAGAATTCTTCTTGATGAATAGAGTTTTGTCAATGGTCCCTCTCCTATATCTATGCTCTAACAGAAAATTGGATAAAGTTGCATACCAAGCCCTTGGAGCTTGATGTAGACCATAGAGTGCTTTGAAGACCTTGTAGACTCTGTTGGGGAACTTAGGATCTACAAAACCTGGAGGTTGTGAGACATATACCTCCTTTGAAATAGTACCATAAAGAAAGGCACTTTTCACATCCATCTGATAGACTATAAAACCCATATATGATGCAAAGGCCAAAAATAACCTAATGGCTTCTATCCTTGCCACTGGTGCAAAAACCTCATCATAGTCTATCCCTTTTTCTTGTCTATAGCTGATGTGTCGTGATTAATACATACGTTATAGGGTAAGCTAGAAAATTACCTTTAGGAAAAAGTAATAGTCTAAACTTTACCAAAGACGGATATGATTAAACACTCGTTGTTGAACCAAGTTCGTTGTACACGAAGATCGAGTGAATTTGAGACGTTTCGTTTTGATTTGGACAATTGATTCGAATTGGTTTTTGGTTTTTAAAACTACAAATTAAATCTACGAATTTTAAGCTATTTAAAAATAATCCTAAGTGCATGAATCGTTAAACCCGCTAATTAAGTTTTAAACTAACAATTAATTACTTAAAATTAAAATACTAATTAAAAATTAAATCTATATTAGTAATCTAATTAAACTTTCTTTTTTTTTTTTTATATTTTTTTTTTATAAACTTTATAAAAGAAATTAAAAGAAATAGATTTAATTAAAGTTAAGACTATGTATTTAAATAAAATAAAACAAACTGGCAGCCTACTTTAAACTATATTAACTAAGTAAATGGAAACAAAACCAAAAGAGCTCTTAGCTCAGATGGTTATCACGTGTGATGTTGAACCGTGAGGTCACGGGTTCAATTCCCGTGAGGGAAATATTTTTTTGGATTAAATTCTTTTTAACAGATTACCAGAAAACAGTCTCAGGAGAGACTTTGTGAAAGCTTATTTTGATAAGCTGATAAGACCAAGCTTCTTTACTTATCAAATCAGTTGGATTTGATAAGCATTTAATCATGAAAAATAATGCAGAAAAATCAACAAGCAGTAGTTCAAATTAAGCAGCAAAAATGCGGTCACAATTTAAGCAAACAACAATTTATAAAAGCAAAATCAGTCTCAAAGCAATAAACTAAAGATCAAGTAAGCAGTTAACAATATCACAAGAATAAGCAACTCGGCAAACACGCAAAGAATAACTATCACACAGTCAAAAACTAATGCGACTATCTAAGAACAAGCATTTCTAAATCACGAAAACTCAGTCTCGATCAAACCAAATTAATTCAGGCAAGCCAAACAGGTATAACGAATTGCTAGCTACAATTAAGCAAGAGATCAGCTACACCTAACATTGAGCAACTAGAAATCTTATAAAGATCCTACACATATTATGCATCTCAACAGATCTCAAGTGTTTCTACTCATTCTTACAAAATCTATAGCAGCTGTTTAATCAAATCATCAAACTGAAAATACGAGTAGTATATCCATAACCTATTAAATTAAGCAGATATAGTAGCTTTAACATCCAAACTCATCTCACAATCTTAAAATCAGATAAATATTCTATCATGGAACATAAAACGGCACAGTTTAAAAAAAAATAAAACTAACAAATCATTAAACTATATCATTTAAAACCAATCTGAAACTTTATTCTAACATAGAAACCTGACAAACATTTCTCAGCATTCAAACTAAACATAAATTAAACAAACAAAAATAAAAAAACGAGACTCACCTTTTGTCGAAACCTCTGAGATGAAGCGACAGCGCTGAGCTGGCTTATGACCCGAATCTACACCACCATATCACGAACCCAAACATCACAGAATCGAACCAGAATCTCCCTTATTCCACGAACCAATCCACAGTTTGAAGTTTAACAGTGGGTTAAACCTTTTAAATCCCTATTCTAACTTCAATTATTTAATATAAGCTATGAAATAAGCTCAATCAAACAACCATTCATAATATATCAATTTGTTATAGAAGCGATTAATATGAGATTCGAGAAATAACAATCACGAGATTCAAAGAGATTAAAACAGATTATAAAAACTTTTATTAAATCATTTAAATCATTACAATACTTGAAAAATTAAAATTACATTAATCCTATAACTAAATTGACATAATAACAGTAAAGAAAGAAAGGGATGCCTTTTACATGAATATTGGGGGGTTTTTATAGCCAACCCCCGAGGCTATTGGTGAGCATCTTCTTGCGAATATTCGGATATTCCAAACGATTATTAGCCTTTGATCTTCAATTCTTTAATCTCTCTCTTCTTTGATGGCTGAGGTCTCTCGTAGCTCACACGGATCGCCAACGTGGCGCATATTTGTGCTTGTTGTGCTTCTTTTGAGAGCTGTGATTGGTGGAATTAGATGGTTGAGGTGTCTAATCCAGTGGAAATCTGCCACGTATCCCCTAGCCTCCATCTATTCTCTTCCTTAAGATGGGGGGTTTTATTTCTTTCTTTGTGAATTAATCGAATTAATAAAAACCCCCATGTAACTCTTATTATTTACCCATCTAGGGTAAATGAACAGTGGCTTATTTACAGGTTTTTGTGGGTGAAAGGTTTGGGGAAGATGAGTGCCTAGGTTGTATCGAATGAAATTGTTTATTTGTGAAAGTGGAAAAGTGTGTGAGTGAAAATGGAACGGTCAAAGAAAAATGACGTGTGAATATATGGGATCAATGAATTTAAATCGCTTTCAAAGAATTAAAACCCTAATGGGTCCTTAGGCCCATCAAACGCACCTTTTATTTTTGTAACTCACAGATGGGCCATAAATTTGCCCCATAAGCAAATTAATCCGTTCATGACTTATTCCCATTTGGGCCTTATGGATCTTCAAATTATAACATAAAACCAACTTGAATTTTAAATGGGCTTTTGAGCCCATTTAACCCATTGTGGAACCCACTTGGCTCGTTTCCTCGATAAATGATCAAATCCTTCAAAGTCGAGCTTGATTTTTGGCTTCTTGATCTTTTTCATCATTCTCGTGTCGATTTTCGTCGGTTTTCACGAACTTGGTACCTACACACATTAAACAAGAAACAAACCAATACAAGGCATATTTGATATGTTATATGCAATATTTCTATGTTTATAGCTATAAATGATATGAGTAATTACACTCATATTAAATTCCCCCATGCTAAGCAATTGCCGTGTCCTCACGCAATGATAAAATAAAACTATAACTACACCATTATTCAACTTATGACATTATATTTTGTAAAGACATAAAATAACTTTAAGGATCATAAAAGCTCAAATAGATTCATCGTCCTCGACTTTTCACTTTTCCATGCCAAGTGCAAAAACAAGATCATTGTTATTATAAGTTGGTAGACTAACACGAACTCATGTGGGCCAATTACTCACTTAGACTCCCTTATTCCTATGTGTATCTCTTATATTTTATTGTTGTCTTGAATGATCACGAGGATACATTGTTGACTTATTTCGATAATTTATTAGGCCGAAAATAAAGTGAACGATTTAATCAATAGTTAGCTAAAGGACAAAAATCTTTTAAAACTGCTTCTCGGGCTCTCATAAAGTTCATATCTTGGCATAACTTGCTTCGCGATTTGAGACCTTTCTCGGATCGATATTTGGCAATGACTTAATACTTCCAACCTTGAGAGACGTTCATGAAATAATGGTCTTCTCTTCATAATATTTCTTCACTTGAAATTTTGAGAGATTCATACTTGGACCACGACTTCTTCATTTTTCTCCAATCTTTACTTGGGATTTTGATAAACAACGATCCGCCTCCTTTTTGGACTTGGCTTCATTTATCCTCATACCTTATTTTTGGTCTTTTTGGATAGACTTCTCCATGACTTTTTGGGAGTATTTTGCTTTTCGTCGTGTGTCTCGATCCTTCATATTGATTTTTGATAAATGAGTCTTCACATCACTTGAGATCTTTAGCAATAAAACATAGCCCTCATGTCTTGTTAGGACCTTTTTGGACTCGCCAATCTTCGCATCCCGCTTCAATAAGTTATGCCTTGGCTATGAACTCTAATCCATACCGAGCAACTTCTAAACGATCTTGGGCTAGAAGCTAAGTAACTTTTCAAATCGTTCAACATTATTTATTGCAATTAAAATTTATTAACAAGTGATGGGAGAATAGGCTTATAATTAACTCACATAAATTCCCGAAAGAATACCGAACTTATAATTGGCTCTATCATTTCTTGTTCTCCATATTGTAAAATTCCAAGAATGAAATCAATGGATACTTAGCCTATTAAATCAAAGTTTTGGGTTTTCAAGTCATCTATAGGATCTTGCAACTTCTTATACTTTTGCAAGTTTTAGAATTTGCGTTTTAAAGTTCCCTTGATAAACGACTTTCTAGGATCAATTATAGGAGCTTGCGAAAAGTTCTTGTTCTTAACTCGAATGAATTAAGACCTTCGCGTTTTAAAGCTCCCTATATAATAGCCTAGCAAAACTTAATTCAAATACGTTAAGGAAAAGCTAAGGTTAAAAACCAAGTCGAGTCAAAAACTATTCTTATTGAAAGCCTACATTCGTGTCAAAAACACTTATTTTATTTATTAAAACTTAAAAATAACACAAAAAATTTAAAATTTTATTGAAAAATGAGAAAACAATATGTTTGGACACGACAAAAGCAATTGCAAGCGATTATATCGATTGACTCCCCCATGCTAAAACCAAACATTGTCCTCAATGTTTCTTAGCTCAAGAGTGACACCCCCTTGCTAAGATACGAAGAGTCTAATGCAAACTCCTAGCATGGAAAGAGCACGCACATCTATAAGCCGTTTATTAGTTATGCCTCAAGATAAAACGTTAGTCGATAAAAATCAAGGGATAGAGAGTGTGCCCCTTTTTGGCATTCAAAGAATGGAAGATTAAGCGGACCGGCAAAAACCGAACACGAGAATCATCAAATATAAGGGTCATACCTAAGATCACAACACAACAAATCACGAACACGAGCTTGAAAGATCAAGCCTTATTAGGTGTTAGAAAATAGAAAGAAGATAGAATGTATGGGACTCCCCCACAAGGCACCTCGTTTTTGTTAACCGAGTCATGAGCTCGACTCGATCCCGCATTCATTGGTCCTTAGGGAAAGTTTGAAGATCCGGAACAACCTCCATAGGTATGTCCCCTCCAAAGTAATGTTTCACACGATGACCATTCACCTTAAAGTTAGGCCCGTCTTTTTGAGCTAGCTCAACGGTGCCATAAGGAAAAACTTGTGCAATGGTGAATGGTCCGGACCAACGGGATTTAAGCTTGCCCGAGAAAATCTTAAGTCTAGAGTTGAATAAGAGGACTTTCCAACATTGAAAATGCGGTTTTTGATCTTAAAGTCATGAATCCTCTTAGTCTTCTCTTTGTAGATCAAAGAATTTTCATAAGCTTGATCCCTTAGTTCACTTAGTTCATTCAATTGAACCTTGTGATGATCACCCGCGGTCCTCAAATCAAAGTTACAATGCTTAAGAGCCCAATACGCCTTATGTTCGAGTTCAATTGGCAAGTGGCATGCTTTTCCGTAGACCAACCTAAATGGTGTACAACCAATTGGCATCTTGTAAGCCGTACGGAAAGCCCACAATGCATCGTCCAATTTATCCGACCATGAAGTGCGATTTTCGCCAATAGAACGCTCCAAAATCCTTTTAAGAGCTCGATTTGAAACCTCCACTTGACCACTCGTTTGAGGGTGATAAGCCGTAGAAAGTCGATGAGTGACACCATATTTCTTTAGAACTCTTTCAAATTGTTCATTACAAAAATGGGTCCCACGATCACTTATAATAGCCCGTGGAGTTCCAAACCTAGCAAAGAGTTGTTTCAAAAAGTTCACCACAACTCGAGCATCATTCGTGGGCAAAGCCTTAGCTTCAACCCATTTAGACAAATAGTCCACGGCTACGAGAATGTATTTGTTTCCTTTTGACGATGGAAACGGCCCCATAAAATCGATCCCCCACATGTCAAAGATTTCACAAACTTGAATAATGTTTTGAGGCATTTCATCCCTTTGTGAGTTCTTTCCTTGACGTTGACAAGCATCACAAGTCTTGATCAAGTCTTGGGCATCACGATAAATGGAAGGCCAAAAGAAGCCGGCATCAAAGACTTTCTTCGCGGTGGCGTTAGCACCATGATGTCCCCCGGTGGGTCCCTCATGACAAGATTTAAGGATATCTTGAGCTTCCTTGCCAAACACGCACCTACGAATCACTTGATCCGCGCACACACGAAACAAATAGGGGTCGTCCCAAAAGTAGTAGGAAATATCCTTGAAAAACTTTCGTTTTTGTTGGGACGACATACCCTTAATCACAAACTTCCCCGCATGGTAATTTGCGATGTCCGCAAACCATGGGGTACTATCATCACCACGAAAAGCAATCATACCAAGCGTCTCGAGAGGAAATGTTTCATTAATTTCCTTGTTCTCTCGATCACTTTGGTGAGGATTCTCAAGTCGAGATAAATGATCGGCCGCGAGATTCTCGGCTCCTTTTTTGTCTAGAATTTTAACATTAAATTCTTGAAGGAGGAGAATCCACCGGAGCAACCTCGGCTTAGCATCTTGTTTATTAAGAAGATATTTGATAGCCGAGTGGTCCGTATACACTATGGTTTGAGACAAGACGAGATATGGTCTAAACTTTTCAAAAGCATACACAACGGCAAGTAACTCCTTTTCCGTTGTAGTATACTTTGTTTGAGCATCCGTCATAGTCTTACTTGCATAGTGTATAGGCAAGAAGTATTTTAGCTTACGTTGCCCCAAAACCGCACCTACCGCATAATCACTAGCATCACACATAATTTCAAAAGGTAGATCCCAATCCGGGGCAACCAAGATTGGAGATTCGATTAACTTTCTTTTAAGCATCTCAAAGGCTTGAATACACTCATCCGAAAAGATGAAAGGAGTCTCTTTTTCCAAAAGATGGGTCATAGGCCGAGCTATCTTAGAGAAGTCTTGTATAAAACGACGATAGAAGCCGGCATGGCCGAGAAAACTCCTTACTCCCTTAACGGTGGTGGGTGGAGGCAATTTGGCAATCACGTCGATTTTAGCCCTATCTACCTCAATAACGGCCTTAGAGATCTTATGACCTAACACAATTCCTTCTTTGCACATGAAGTGACATTTTTCATAATTAAGCACAAGATTAGTTTCCTCACAACGTTGCAACATTCTTTCTAAGTTAGAGAGACATGAAGTGAAAGATTCCCCAAAAACCGAAAAGTCATCCATGAAGACTTCCATGGTTTTCTCGATCATATCATGGAAAATGGCCATCATGCACCTTTGAAACGTCCCCGGAGCATTGCATAGTCCAAAAGGCATGCGACGATAGGCAAATGTTCCATAAGGACAAGTAAATGTGGTCTTTTCTTGATCACGAGGGTCAATGGGGATTTGGAAATAGCCGGAAAATCCATCCAAAAAGCAATAGAATTCATTCCCCGCTAGTCTCTCTAACATTTGATCCATAAAAGGTAATGGAAAATGATCCTTCCTAGTGGCATCATTAAGCTTCCTATAGTCAATACAAACACGCCAACCGGTCACAAGTCTAGTAGGAATCAATTCATTATCCTCATTAGTAACAACCGTCATTCCTCCTTTCTTTGGAACACAATGCACGGGGCTAACCCATGGACTATCCGAGATAGGGTAGATCATTCCGGCGTCTAGAAGTTTAGTGACTTCCTTTTTGATCACCTCATGAATCTTTGGATTGACCCTTCTTTGATTTTGGATAGTGGGTTTATAATCATCCTCCATTAGAATTTTATGAGTACAAAATTTGGGATCTATACCCTTAATGTCGGAGATTTTCCATGCAATGGCTCGTTTATGTTTCTTAAGCACTTTAATAAGCTCATCCTTTTCATTTTCTTTTAATCCCTTAGCAATAATCACCGGTAACTTATCCGACCCCTCTAGAAAAGCATACTCCAAATGAGTTGGTAATTCCTTAAGTTCGGGTGCTTCCTCAATAGATGTTTTTACTTTAACCTCATTTTCATTCACAACTTTTAAGTCCATAGGTGGTGACTCGAAAGGATCCATATTCAACAATTTTTCAATTAACGCAATATCTCCCTCGGGATCAAAGTTCTCACTATCAAACTCACTAGGGTCGAATGGTGTGCTAAGGTAATCATCAATTTCTTTCTCAATTTTTGAATATCCATTATTCTCAAGCTCTTCAAGAACGAAGTCACCTCCCTCAAATGGAGTGAGTGAAGGCTTAGCCGAAGAAATAATAGGATCCGAAGAAGTGGGATTGCCACTCTTAGAAGAAGCCGAGAATCCAAGAACTTCTTGAGATGTGTCGTGATTAATACATACGTTATAGGGTAAGCTAGAAAATTACCTTTAGGAAAAAGTAATAGTCTAAACTTTACCAAAGACGGATATGATTAAACACTCGTTGTTGAACCAAGTTCGTTGTACACGAAGATCGAGTAAATTTGAGACGTTTCGTTTTGATTTGGACAATTGATTCGAATTGGTTTTTGGTTTTTAAAACTACAAATTAAATCTACGAATTTTAAGCTATTTAAAAATAATCCTAAGTGCATGAATCGTTAAACCCGCTAATTAAGTTTTAAACTAACAATTAATTACTTAAAATTAAAATACTAATTAAAAATTAAATCTATATTAATAATCTAATTAAACTTTCTTTTTTTTTTTTTATATATATATTTTTTTTTATAAACTTTATAAAAGAAATTAAAAGAAATAGATTTAATTAAAGTTAAGACTATGTATTTAAATAAAATAAAACAAACTGGCAGCCTACTTTAAACTATATTAACTAAGTAAATGGAAACAAAACCAAAAGAGCTCTTAGCTCAGATGGTTATCACGTGTGATGTTGAACCGTGAGGTCACGGGTTCAATTCCCGTGAGGGAAATATTTTTTTGGATTAAATTCTTTTTAACAGATTACCAGAAAACAGTCTCAGGAGAGACTTTGTGAAAGCTTATTTTGATAAGCTGATAAGACCAAGCTTCTTTACTTATCAAATCAGTTGGATTTGATAAGCATTTAATCATGAAAAATAATGCAGAAAAATCAACAAGCAGTAGTTCAAATTAAGCAGCAAAAATGCGGTCACAATTTAAGCAAACAACAATTTATAAAAGCAAAATCAGTCTCAAAGCAATAAACTAAAGATCAAGTAAGCAGTTAACAATATCACAAGAATAAGCAACTCGGCAAACACGCAAAGAATAACTATCACACAGTCAAAAACTAATGCGACTATCTAAGAACAAGCATTTCTAAATCACGAAAACTCAGTCTCGATCAAACCAAATTAATTCAGGCAAGCCAAACAGGTATAACGAATTGCTAGCTACAATTAAGCAAGAGATCCGCTACACCTAACATTGAGCAACTAGAAATCTTATAAAGATCCTACACATATTATGCATCTCAACAGATCTCAAGTGTTTCTACTCATTCTTACAAAATCTATAGCAGCTGTTTAATCAAATCATCAAACTGAAAATACGAGTAGTATATCCATAACCTATTAAATTAAGCAGATATAGTTGCTTTAACATCCAAACTCATCTCACAATCTTAAAATCAGATAAATATTCTATCATGGAACATAAAACGGCACAGTTTAAAAAAAAATAAAACTAACAAATCATTAAACTATATCATTTAAAACCAATCTGAAACTTTATTCTAACATAGAAACCTGACAAACATTTCTCAGCATTCAAACTAAACATAAATTAAACAAACAAAAATAAAAAAACGAGACTCACCTTTTGTCGAAACCTCTGAGATGAAGCGACAGCGCTGAGCTGGCTTATGACCCGAATCTACACCACCATATCACGAACCCAAACATCACAGAATCGAACCAGAATCTCCCTTATTCCACGAACCAATCCACAGTTTGAAGTTTAACAGTGGGTTAAACCTTTTAAATCCCTATTCTAACTTCAATTATTTAATATAAGCTATGAAATAAGCTCAATCAAACAACCATTCATAATATATCAATTTGTTATAGAAGCGATTAATATGAGATTCGAGAAATAACAATCACGAGATTCAAAGAGATTAAAACAGATTATAAAAACTTTTATTAAATCATTTAAATCATTACAATACTTGAAAAATTAAAATTACATTAATCCTATAACTAAATTGACATAATAACAGTAAAGAAAGAAAGGGATGCCTTTTACATGAATATTGGGGGGTTTTTATAGCCAACCCCCGAGGCTATTGGTGAGCATCTTCTTGCGAATATTCGGATATTCCAAACGAT
The DNA here is from genome assembly GCA_025667525.1 of Glebionis coronaria. NCBI lineage: Eukaryota > Viridiplantae > Streptophyta > Magnoliopsida > Asterales > Asteraceae > Glebionis > Glebionis coronaria. The sequence continues at coordinate 648,911,546 of CM046874.1, forward strand.
TATTAGCCTTTGGTCTTCAATTCTTTAATCTCTCTCTTCTTTGATGGCTGAGATCTCTCGTAGCTCACACGGATCGCCAACGTGGCGCATATTTGTGCTTGTTGTGCTTCTTTTGAGAGCTGTGATTGGTGGAATTAGATGGTTGAGGTGTCTAATCCAGTGGAAATCTGCCACGTATCCCCTAGCCTCCATCTATTCTCTTCCTTAAGATGGGGGGTTTTATTTCTTTCTTTGTGAATTAATCGAATTAATAAAAACCCCCATGTAACTCTTATTATTTACCCATCTAGGGTAAATGAACAGTGGCTTATTTACAGGTTTTTGTGGGTGAAAGGTTTGGGGAAGATGAGTGCCTAGGTTGTATCGAATGAAATTGTTTATTTGTGAAAGTGGAAAAGTGTGTGAGTGAAAATGGAACGGTCAAAGAAAAATGACGTGTGAATATATGGGATCAATGAATTTAAATCGCTTTCAAAGAATTAAAACCCTAATGGGTCCTTAGGCCCATCAAACGCACCTTTTATTTTTGTAACTCACAGATGGGCCATAAATTTGCCCCATAAGCAAATTAATCCGTTCATGACTTATTCCCATTTGGGCCTTATGGATCTTCAAATTATAACATAAAACCAACTTGAATTTTAAATGGGCTTTTGAGCCCATTTAACCCATTGTGGAACCCACTTGGCTCGTTTCCTCGATAAATGATCAAATCCTTCAAAGTCGAGCTTGATTTTTGGCTTCTTGATCTTTTTCATCATTCTCGTGTCGATTTTCGTCGGTTTTCACGAACTTGGTACCTACACACATTAAACAAGAAACAAACCAATACAAGGCATATTTGATATGTTGTATGCAATATTTCTATGTTTATAGCTATAAATGATATGAGTAATTACACTCATATCAATAGCCTTGAGCAACAGCCTTGCCTTGTTTCTCACAACAACTCCTCTTTCATCCTTTTTGTTCCTGAAAACCTATCTAGTACCAATTACTCTCTTACATGAGGGAAGATCCACAAGAATCCAAACCTTTTGTAGCTCAAATTGTGTTAATTCTTCTTGCATGCCATCTACCCAACTTTCTTCATCAAGAGCCTATGAAATGTTTTTAGGCTCTACTTGTGATAAGAAACAGGCAAACAAACAATACTGAGTATCCTTATGATTAGTTCTCTGCTGTTGTTTGACATAACTCACAAGTGCATGAGTTTCAGTACTGGTTTGAAGTTGTCTTCTGGTTTGTACAACAGACTTGGGATTTCCAATAATCTGTGTAGTAGGATAGTTGTTGTTGACTCTATGAGTGGGAATAGAACTGACTTGAATTTCAGTTTCCAAATTGTTGAAATCAGTTACTGCACCCCGCTCATCATAGGAAGCTTTGGAGAAGATTCCTTCATCTAGACTAGCATACATGTCTTCATCGTCCATAGCTTGTAAAATATCTTCTAATGAATCAGCAGACTTTACAGATTTTGACTTAACAGTACTTGTAGATGAGGTACCGCTAGGTGTAGTATGTACTGCTGAGTGCTATGACTCAAAAGATTCTTCTCCTGAATGCTTATTAGCAGATGTAGCATTCTTTTCTTGATCTTGAATCCTCTGAAGCTCTTGGGAGGCTTGATCATCTGTTGATGGCATAGTTTGCTTCTTGGGAGTAGCAGACATGGGAGTAACAGTAGGTATAATGGGTACATAGATGTGAACATCATCATCTGATGAAGAAGCTTCTTCTTGAGTACCTGAATTAGTTGTACCAGACTCCTCACCTGCATTGTTAGTTTGACAATCCTTTTGCACAGAGTAGTAATCCATGGAGTTAGTTCGATAATCTAAATCAAACATCCAAGCATAACCTATTCCTGGGAAATTGGGTTTATTTTATAAGAAATTAACATGGGCATTTTCTTCAACCTTTTTAGATGCCAAATTGTAAACCCTCTATGCTTTACTTTGCAATGAATATTCTACAAGATATCCTGGATCAGATTTTCCATTAAACTTTCCCAAATGATCAAGAGTATTTAGTATAGACACATGACACCCAAAAGGTCTTAAATGACTTATGGTTGGCTTTATACCAGTCAAAAGTTCATAAGGTGTTTTATTTTGAGGCTTAGTCACTAAGACTCTATTTAACACCTAACATGCAGTATTGATTGCTTCTGCCCAAAATGTATCTGGTAAAAGAGAATCAGCCAGCATAGTTCTAGCAGCCTCAATTAGTGTCCTATTCTTCTTTTCAGCTACTCCATTTTGTTGTGGAGTCCTAGGATTACTAAATTGTCTCTTAATGCCTTTAGACCTACAAAATTCATCAAATTCAGCATTCTTGAATTCTGACCCATTATCTGTCCTAATGATTAAGACTTGTTTAGTGAACTGCTTTTCAACTAAAGTGATAAAATCAATTCATTGGTTTCACTCTTAAGAGCTAAAAAGAAAACCCAACTAAATCTACTATAATCATCAGTTATGACTAGACAAAAGATCTTATGACTAATGCTTCTTATAGAAATTGGACCAAATAAATCCATATGCAAAAGTTGCAAAGGCTTTGTCACAGTATTGACAATATTGGTCTTACAAGAGGCTCTATGTTGTTTAACTTTTTGACAAGCATCACATGTGAAATCATTTTGAAAAGATTTGTTAGGTAACCCTCTAACCAAATTCCTATTCACTAATCTGTTAAGATTCTTGAAATTCACATGACCTAACCTTCTATGCCATAAATTAGACTCATCATAAGAAGCCTTAGCTAGAAAACATATAATACCACCTGTTGGAGTAATAGTATGAAGATTAAAGGTGTACATATTTTCTTGCCTGGGTACTTTAAGCAGTACTTGAGATTCTTTTGGCATCTCAAAGTCTTTAGACAGCACCAAGCACTCTGTGTCTGTGAACAACACCTTGTTCTTCTTATCACACATTTGTGACACAAAATAGAGATTGAATTCATTCAATTCTTTCACAAAGAACACATCTTCAAATTCTAACTTCCCTGTATTAATTTTCTCTTTGCCAGTGATTCTACCTTTGCTACCTCCAAAGGCTACCGGTCCTCCTCTGAATTCTTCAAATTCAGCAAGGAAATCTTTATTCCCTGTCATGTGTCTTGAGCATCCACTATCTACTATACCTTTACCTTTCAGTTCATCAATTAGATGCCCCTGCACATAAGCAAAACTTATTAGTTTTTAACAGGGACCCAAGCCACATTTGGCTTGGATCTTGTGGGACCTACGCACTTAAGAGTCTGTTTAGAAGCATTCCCAGTAATGCTTTTTTTGCTCTTATACTTCATGGTTTCAGTTATGTAGTCAAAGAAATAGGGTGACTCTATGTGCTCAGTCTTCTTTGCCTTAAGTACTGCTTTAGCATTACTTGCTTTAATACATGGTTTTTTTCTTTTAGGAACCCACATTTGCACTGGTTTGTTATTAGGCTTACTTCTAGATGTTTTGGCTTTCTCAACAACATTCTTAGAAGTCTTGGGAAACTTTGGTTTAACAAACTTTGAACCAACAGTACTTGATTTTGGTCTAGCAGTACTTGCAGTTCTAGACTTGCTGGTACTTGGTTTACCAGACTTCAAAGGTACTAGACCTTGTTTCATAAGTACTGCTCTAGGAACAAAATTTTTGGTAGCGTTATTTTTAACCTTTTTAGCTACCCCTTTTGAATAAACAAACTTAGGTTTGTCATCTTTAAATCTCTATTGCCTATTAACCTGTGCATTTTTCCCATTACTGTTTCTCATGACCTTTTGTGCAACCTTTTGTTTCACAATTTTATCTTCATGCAAAGTACAATCTTTGATAAAATGACTTAGACTACCACAAACATAACATCCTTTTCTTCTTAAAGAATACCCAAAAGGTTGTTTTGACTTAACTTTCTCAAAAACTAACCCACCCCTCTTGGTTTTATTATGTTTTACACTATTATCCAATGTCTTGCTAGGAGTTTTTACCTGCTTGGGAGCAGAACTAGTTTTATACTCTTTAGAAACAAAATTGTTCATTAGAGGTAGATAAACAATATTCTTGGTCACAACAGTCTTATCTTGGGACAAAGTACTAGAGTTTGAAGTATTAACAGCCTTTGGTTCTTCTAACTCTATACTTGTATCATTACTAGGGGCATGAAAATTCCTGATAATGGTGGAGGAACTGCCTTCATTCCTTCAGCATACCTATTATTTTCAGTGTATTATCTAACTCACTAGAACTATCAAAAATCCCCTTTGATAAGTCCTTGTCAGTTAAAGTTATCCCAGGTTGGTCCTCAATATATCCTAGGCCTGACTTATCATAATACCCCATTCGTGAATTAATCATTTTACCCAATCCTTTAGAGGACTTTTGCTAATGATTAATCACTTTCCTTTCATTATTAAGACTGGATTTCAAAGCTTTATTTTCTGCTCATAGTTTCAAAAGTTGTCTTTCAAAGGCTTTAATTTCCACATCTGTTTCTCTCCTTCGAAGAGTTAAAATTCTTATTTTCTCTTCATAGTTTTGTTAACCCTTTTTGTACAAAACTATATTTTCTTCTAACTTAGCAACACCCTGTTTAAAAGCATTTAGTTCTACACTGCATGTGTTGACTTTTTGAAATTGTTCATTTAGTTCTACTTTTAAGCTATTAAATTTAAGAACATAGTCTTTAGAACAAGGATGTACCTCAGTATCTACATGTGAGAGAGCCATCAAACCAAGATCTTCTTCTTCTTCATCTTCAGTCTAGTTCACCACTCCATCTATAGTCACCAATACTTTGGTTCCTTTGAGATTCCTGCCGTTTCCTTTTGGAAAGCTTTCAGTAATTCTTGGACTGGTTCTATAGCTGTTCTTGGACTTTTGACTGCTACTCTCAGCCTTGTCTCTAGTGCATTCCCTTACAAAATGTCCATTCCTTCCATAGTTATAGCATTCAACTTTAGACTTGTCATATCCTAATGGCTCATTAGGATCAACAGTCATCTTCCTTCCAGTCTTCTTAAAGAACCTATTAGATCTTACTGACACCATAGCAGCTTGCCATTTAAGATCCATCTCTTCAACATCAGCATCATCTATTTGGAACAAGTCATTGAGTGTTAGTCTTGGCCTGTTGTCTTGTCCAACAAAGAATGAGAAGGCATCATTGTCACTAAACAATGGTGAAGATCTTCCTTGTGGATTTTGAGAGACTATAGGGCTGCTTTCAGTACTTTGTGGGTAAGTACCGCTTGTAAGTCCCCCAACTGTATTTGTGAAGTATGTACCGCTGCTTGATCCACTAGCGGTATTATGAAAGTAATTACCGCTATTACCTTTTGACACAAAAGCCAAGTTAGACTTTGTTGTTGCTGCTGCTTTGGTCACCTCAATGCCTTTTACATCCATCTCGTACGCTCTAAGATTGTTGAAGAGATGAGCAAAAGGAATTTCATTCAGATCATCTCTTGTGATGAAGTGCATAGCCATTGCCTTCCACTCTTGTGGAACACTCCTTAAGAATTTCAAATTAGCTTCTTCATTGGGAATAATTTGTCCATAAATTGCCAGTTGAATAAGCAGCTTACTGAACCTTCCATAGCCACCATGGATCCCTTCTATACTGGATATTGAGAAGTTATCGAATTCTTGCTTCAAAACAATCTTCTTTATCTTCTTAGATTTGTCATTACCTCCAAATCTAAGTTTTAGAGCCTCCACATAGCCTTTGCATCCTTATAGTGATGAAAGCTAGGTAAGATGTCTTCTAAAAGAGCCATAACCAAATCATTTCTGGCTTTTCTTTCTCTGATCTCTACTTGTACCTCCTCAACAGTCACAGCAGGTAGAGAATAGCATGTACCATCAGTCAACCAATATAGCTTCTTAGGTGTATTCCCATTCTTGATAACTTGCCACACAGTGTGATCTGTGTGATTCAAGTAATGTTCCATTTACATAGCCCATGTCTCATAGTTGTCACCTTTGAGAACTGGGAGTTTAACAGCAGAATGATTATGAGAAGGTGTTGTAGTTTTAGAGGTAACTACAACATTCACGGCTTGAACACCTTGTGCTGGTGTAGGATGCACAACTTGAGGCTGTCCCTGTGGTATTGGATCAGGATCTGGAATATCTTCCAAGTGAGCGTCATCACCAGGTTGAGACATTGAGTTTTGGTGTGAGTGGAGTGTTTGGGGTTGTGTTCTTCTTTTTCAGAGTTTCTCAACAAGCTCTGATACCACTTGTTGATCCCTTTGGTTAGATCTATATTCTGTTAAGAATTAGTATAATAGTTTGTAATCAAACTAAAACACTTTGAGAACTCTTTACTCAAGCTAAATAAGTTATGCGGAATCTAACTTATAAAGCACAAAAGAATAGAATTACGTTTAACTATTCGATTCTCTTATTAATCGACTTGAATGAGGTACATGAATGACGTTGTACCTATGTTTCCTTTATAGAGTAAGGAACCCTATAAACCTTAGAATATTCTATAAAGATGACTATATCACAGACGATATATTATCAATATTCTAACAATTTAAGTATATCACATAAGATATACTCTAACTATAACTATGACATATCTTATACAAAGATATATTCGTCCTAATCAATATAACAATACTTACTTTATAAGTAGTAGTACTTACTATGTACCGCGTTAACACTAACGGTACTTGAAAGATACTAACAGTACTTCAATAACACTAACGGTACTTGACACTTAACAAATAATTCCCAACACCTCTAATGAATAAGAGAGATAATGTAATTACAAAAATTTTTAAAAAATATTGATGTAATTATAAAAGCAAAAATAACAATTAATATAGTGTCCCTTTAAGAGAGAAATGTATGACGGAGAGAAAGGCCTCGCAGGGCTGAGCTTGAATGCTCGCCGGCCTTCGTCGGCTTCCTCCGCCACACCCACCCGTTTCGCCGTGGCTTCACAACAATTCGAAAAGGAGAGAAAGGTGGTGAAATCGGGCCCCTCACACCTCACATTTGTTACTAATTTTGTGTGTGTGTGTGTGTGTGTATTTTAATGTGTATTTTTGAGAGAAAGAAGCCACAGTCGAACAAGATAAGCTTTTGAGAATTTTTTTTATTTTATTATTTTGTAAAAGATAAATCTACATAGTAAGTCTGATACGACCCTCTCGGGTAGTATCAGGATAGTGGCACCCCTTCAAGCGTGATGCTAGCTCCTTAAGAAGAAGATGAGAAAACCAGAGACATTTTATTGATTCATTTAATTGATTGATTACATTCATAACATTGAAAGACCTTAAATACTAGTTTAGAAGATAAACATAAAAGATAAAAGATACCAAACAGATAAACATAAAACATAAACATATATGCTAAATAAATAAAAGATATCTTGGTTGTATCATTCCTCACTCCTTCGAATTCACCTTGCCCTCAAGGTGATATCTTGAAAAGCTCGTGATTCCGGGATCCCATAATCTTCTTTGAATCGTATCGCACTCTAGTCTTGTACTTCCGTAATTCTCCACCCGTATAGTTCTCCAACCTAGATACAAATGTAGTACTCCCACATACATTGTTCTCCAACTCAGTTTGTTCTCCACCCAAGTTTGTTCTCCATTATCCATGGGTTTGTGAAAATCAACATCGTTAACAACCTCGTTAACATTTGATTCTGTCTCTGACTCATCAAACACACTAAACCCTTTTGTCCCATTCTCATCGTTATCATTCACAATATGATTTTTCATACCTTCTTGATGACAAACAATGTTAACAGATTCTTCCTCCTTAATGACATGTACATTCTCTTCAATTTCCTTAAAACAAGCTTCCATTATAAGAGCACGAAAGAACGTTTCTCCTAAAGTTGCAGGATTCGACCTCAATAGTTCCGATAGTTCTAGGTTCGTGAACCTGTTTCTGCTGCCCGGGCTAATGAAAATGCTTCGCCTAAACTCGTGGGCTTTGACCTCAAGAGTAAACATTGTAGAGATGGTTTAAGTCGAGTGATACAATAACATGTAAGTAAAGATTCAGAAATTCCTGTCACTCGACTTGCAAGTATCACAAACTCACTCTCGTATTCGATCACCGTACCCATTTGCAATAGCTTAGATAATGCATCCCGATCTCTAGTGTTCGATGCCATGAAAAATAAATCAGAAGAAGAATTTAAAAAATATATAAACTTTTTTTTTACTGGTGAACAGTACCCGTGAATAGTAACCGGATGAACAGTGCAACTGCTGAACAGTTCGGATGAACAGTAGCCGCGCGGTGAACAGTAGCCTCGGATGAACAATATTTTTTTTGGGGAAACCTTGATCAAAATCTCTCAACGAATTGAGGGCTCTCAATGAAAGCACCAATTGATACGACCCTCTCGGGTAGTATCGGGATAGTGGCACCCCTTCAAGCGTGATGCTAGCTCCTTAAGAAGAAGATGAGAAAACCAGAGACATTTTATTGATTCATTTAATTGATTGATTACATTCATAACATTGAAAGATCTTAAATACTAGTTTAGAAGATAAACATAAAAGATAAAAGATACCAAACAGATAAATATAAAACATAAACATATATGCTAAATAAATAAAAGATATATTGGTTGTATCAAAGTCGTTTTGGTTTTTTGTTTGTCTATTTTAAGTTTAATTTAACAAATTTTTTATAAAGTATTTTTTTATAAAAACAAATTAATAATTTATAATATTTAGTTTTATGTTATATTTTTCTTTTAATAAAATGAATTTATTTAATTTTAAAAATAAAAACGAAAAAATAAAAATAATGAGTGAGACCAAACTAGGTCTCCCAAAAAAGAGAACGATAAAAGTGATGTTTTTATTAATTGTTTTAATAATGTGAGGCTGATGTAGTAACGAGATAAAAAGCGGAAATTTTTTTTCCTCTTCACCGTAACTTTTAGGTCTAAATTGTCAACAAGTGGATGCAATTTCTAAGTGGATGCATTTTCTATTTATTACTGTATTAAGTAGTACGTCATATTTTAAACCGAGTAACCGAAAAAAGGAAGAAAAAGTCAGAAAAACGCAGCTCGAAACACACACGAAAGGTCATCAAAGACACAAACTAGTTGCAAGTGGAAGCATGTCAACGTGTATGTGTTTTGTAGAATACAGATATAACACGGGGATAGAATAAAAGAGATAATATTAGTAGATGCTGTTGTGTTAATGTTCTCTTCTTTTTTATTTTTGTGGTCATCATCAAACACACACACACTCACTCGTCAACCAACACACACACACACAAATATTTCTATCATTCATTCATTCTCATTTTTAATTTTCATTTTTTATATAAATTATTTTATAAAATATATATAGCTAATGGATCGATATAGTATGGTTTCATCGATCATTGAGCTGCGTAAAGGTATAATTCATCACCAGATCTTATCAAATTATGTCTAGATAATGAGATCTGATTAAATTTTATATATGTGAAATTGTGTTTTTTTTATTGTTTGACTTTAGTTATTGATTTATAGATTATTGAAGAGGATATATGGATTTATGGATATTGGTGGATTTGGTTTACATTTAATGCTAATAATATTTTATGTGGAGTTTATGTTTTTTTTTACTACTATATTAATATTAATTAATACTGTATAAACTTAAATTGGTATAAAACAGGGGAGTGGTTTTCATTTCTTTGTTATTATGGTTATTTGATGTTCTTAATAAAGTGCGTACACTGTCGTTAGAAAAGCTTCATATACATACAGTTTATGGATTGAATTGTGATTTACTGAGCTTTATAGTGGTTCTGTGTGTCATATTGCAAATGTTTGGGAGTTCAGTGGTGAGTGGTGACAGTGACGAAGCCAGGATTTAATGTATGGGTGGGCCGAATAGTAACATAGGGTGATTTACCATTAGAAGTATCATTTATGTTTCGAGGCAGTTTATTGAGCTCGTTCTCAGCTTATTATATATTTCGATCCAGTTTATTGGGCTTGAGCTCGATCGAGTCGAACTTGAATTCGAGCTCGAGTTACTTGATAAAAGCTCGATTTGTTTGCAGTCCTAGTATAAACTGCAAGGATAAAAAATATCTTACACTAACCGATACTTTCAGCTTAAATAAATGAGAATTTATAAAACTATCATACAATCAAAATGTTGATTTATCCGTATCATCAGTTATCGCATCTAAAATAAAATACTATAGCTAGTTTTTCTATATGGGATGGGCCATATTAAGTTTCATTGCCCAAATTCACATACACTACATACGTGATACATACAGTATAATACTAGTAAGTAGATTACTCGGGTGGGCCTTGGCCAACCCTATCATAAACGTAGCTCCGTCCCTGATTGGTGATTATCAAGTTGTTGTAAGACTAGACTTTTTGATGTAATTTACTAGTTTATGGACATAATTGCTTCTGTAAGTGTTTAATGAAGAGTAGAAAAGTTGTCATGTTTGACATCTTCATTGTGTTTGTATTCCACTTGGAGGTCCATCTCAACTCGCAATATCTTTCTAAAATGAAATAGCTTGCGTTTGCTATGGTTTAAAGATCTCGCACTGCACAATGTTATGTATCGTAAAGTTTCTTGTACATCTGCTATCTAATATATCTGTATTGCAGGATACGGTTAATGCCAGCTGCAACTGGCAGTTTCAATTTTAGAGTACTATCATATGCACTTAGATTCAGTTTAGTTACTTTCTTAGAAAAAGAATGAGCCTGCTCAATAAAGGGGCTCCCGCCTATGACAAAAAGTTCAGTACATCAGCAAAGGCAAAAAGCTTAAATCCAGATGCCGCGGAGTTCGTTCCGTTTGCTCTAAGATCACCGTCAGGGAACACTAATGGCGCGGAAACATCTTCTAGTTTTAGCCCTTTTGGTGGTTCGACACCAGGAAAAGCAGTTCTCAATAGAACGGAATCATCGGTGTCAAATAATTCAGACGACGAGGTCCATCAGTTTTGGCGTCACCAACTACCCGATGACATCACTCCTGATTTTAACGCTGTGGGAGAAGACGAAAGTTTAGGAATCACCAGCATTCCTTTTTCGGGATTGTCCATAGCAGACTCTAATGGAAGTTCCAGGTTCTCTGCGTCAACGGGTACTCCCTTTATGCCGAAGGAGCGACATGAAATATCTCCTCGAGTGAATGGTAGCGGCTTTGCTGAAAAGATGAGATATCCTCCGTCAGCGTATGGAGAAAATGCATCGGCAGCCAATTATCAACAAATGGCCGCTAAGCCCTGGGATATGAATGGTGATCAGTTGCTTGCTGGTATTATCGACGGGCCCTCCTATAATGGTGATTCAGGACAAGGGTACTTAGATGACATGCTCAACGAGCAACAGATGGAGGTTACAGAAGCACACTCTCTTGAGTTTTTGGCTTCTCAGTTTCCGGGGTTTGCGGCTGAAAGTCTTGCTGAGGTTTTTTATGCTAATGGATGCGACTTGAATTTGACAATTGAGATGCTTACCCAGCTTGAGGTATAACCTGCCTTTACATATCTATCAATGTATTGTCTAGTCTAAGCCATTCACATCTATTCTTTAGCCTTGACTTGCATAGTTACTTTTGGAGAAACAACCAGTTTTCATTCATATGTAATGCATGGGGTCTTTGGTTCTATATGCTTAAGTTGTGTTGTTAGTTGTTTCATTTCAGTTCGACTTAGTTCTCGATTCTGAAACTTTATAGCAATCATCGACAATTTTATGGCCATTATATTGCTTCTGAAAGTCTCTACACCTTCTTTGTCTATAGTTCTTTTGTTAGGGAAACATCAGCCAGCCCGTTATACCTTTCGTTGCTTAGTTGATGATCTCGTTCAGCATCCGATGTATACTCATCATACATTGTTTTGTAGGTTGTAGTCAATTCTTTTGTTTCTTAATTAATGCCCAAGGCTATGAAAATTACTGATGAGTTTCTTAAGGTCATCCTTCATCTTTTAAAGGATATCTCTCTCTTCATGTCTTGTATGATCTCTATTCCATCCATGGTTAAATCGTTTAATACTATCAAGTTTGTGGCCTGAGTGCTCATCGTCCTGTGGAATATGTTATGGATAGTAAAAATACTATCAGAGCTTTAGTAATATTGGTTTTTTAGAAGGCGTTAGACTATGTGCTTTATCAGTGATGCGCTGTTCAATTATTAAATATGGGGACAATCCACTTTATAAATTACATTGTTTTTAAATGTCATACAGATGTGTAAATTTGTATAGCCAGTTTCTCGAGTAGACCGTTTAAAGGTTTTCTAATAGCAATCTAGGCACTTTATAAGTTGGTTTAGGTTTTTATCATAATTTGTCTGATCATATACCAATAAGTCTTAATACGTGTACCTCTCGAGTCTCATATCAGTATCATGTGTAGGCCTTCTTGCCTCATGGACGGTTGGCTTACTAACTCTGTCTTTCTGTAAATCTTCCTTTGTTAGTTGTCACGGGTTTTCCTTGTGCATTTTCCCTTTTCGTATTAGGCAAATTGTTTTTTTGGTCAACCTTTGCACAAAGAGCTTCTTAATCTGTATACTTAATATTGGCTTGATTGCAGCTTCAGGTGGATAATGGTTTGAACCAGAATCTGAACTCCAAGGCTTTGTCTGCTCCAAATCTCAGCGCACTGGATTTTCCTGCACTCTCCCCTACTGAGAATCAGAACGCTGTGCCAACATTTTCCAGGCATGATCAGCAGCAAAATCTCAATTCTTATCGTTCTTTGGAGAAGGAGTTACTCATGTTCAAAACTTCTCCTACATCTCCATCTCCATCTCTAGGGGCTACAGATTTTGCTTCTGCAGTTAGAAAAATGGCACCACAGGACTCGAGCATCTGGAAGTATGAGAGAAACCATTCTCCAAATTCTACAATCGGATCAAGTAGAAGCTCTCATTCCTTGTCCAGTGGTTATGTTGGTGGAAATGGAAGAAGCAGTTATGGAGAGAGGGTGGCCAACCGGAGTTCAAGCCGCTCAGCTCCTGTTTGGCTTGAAACTGGTGATGCAGTCGGTAATGTTTTCGATGAAATATTATTATATTTAAATAGCGTATTTATATCAAATGGCTTGTGTCTACGCACTTTAACTTTGTTGAGATCACAGCAAATATGTATTCTGAAATGCGGGGTGAAGCTCGTGATCATGCACGCCTACGCAACACATACTTTGAACAGGTAATTGTCTTTTGCTAGCTGAATAATGAGAGCAAGAAGATGGGTTATATGAAAGAAAATAAAAGCATAATGTGTTATCATGTAATCTAGTTTCTTGAAACGCTGTGAATTCCCTTACGGTTTCGGCGCTCTGTTCCAGGGGTTATAGAACAGTTTAATAGGGAAGTGTACCTGGATGCTAATATTGGCCTATAGTTCAAAATTAGAATATACGGACTTGGAAATTTAACGAATGTGTAGGATGGGGAAACATGATGATGCCATACATATGTAGAATTGTTCGAGGTATCCGACAGCCCCTTACATGAAATAGCACGCAGCCTGCTTGATGTTCGCCTGAACAATAAAGGCAATTGAAATCCTTACTAACTTAGATTCCACAGTAAGTCTCCATGTTTGATTCGTCACGACAACTAAAGAATGCCATCTGAGTAGTATCTAATGGAACAAAGGTAATGACATTGTTATCTTGAAACATTTTTAGATGTATATTTATTTGGAAAAAATCAAAGAACATGACATTAGAAGCTAAAACAAGGTTGCATCTCTAAGAAAATCAGCTTCTTGTAAGAACAAGAAACTATGAATGGCAGAATGTAGTCAATCAGTTGGATGAATGGTTTTTGTTATTATATTAGAATGGCAAACAAAATAAAATACTGAAGCTAATCCCTTCCACATTAAAACTTTCCGGGAGATTAAAGTGGAGTAAGATTTTAGACAAAATACAAGTTAGATGATTGTTATCAGGAAGAACTAAGAAAAAGAAAATGTCGAAGTACATGGGAGGAAATCTGTGCAGCTAACACCATCCTTTTTTTTTGCTCAGAATTACTCTACGGGGTTTGTGGACAGTTAGTTGTTTTTGTTTTCTCATCTCATCCTGAAGTCAATTTGATTACGTTGTAAACACTAAATATACATGATTCTTCTGAAATAGTGTGTATCGGAAAAACTCTTGAAATTTTCAGATAGTATGCAAGTAGTTTGACTATGCAAGCTATTTGACCAGTCCTCACAAAACATGCTTCTCAGATAGCAAATTTCCTTGTCCATCTGGTTTTCTGGTTTTCTACTCTAACGATCATTTACATAAGCAATATCTTATTGGCATGTTTCAGATTCATTAACTCTTAAGACCATTAACATAAATTTCAATTATTTTAGTGAAATGGATAATTTCAAATGCTCACTTCATTGAGACAGTAGACCAGTTTCTTCCTTCTAGCAGGCTTATGATATTATGAGGAAGTTATATCATATATAATCATATAAGACTAGCATTGCAGCTCCAAGATCTATTCAGTAAAATGGCGAAAATAGACTTGAATATTTGTTTCATTGTGCATTCTTTTCTCTTTGGTTAACTGCCTTTTTTCTCTGAAAATTAGGCTCGCCAGGCATACCTTGTTGGCCACAAGGCTTTAGCCAAGGAGCTGAGTGTAAAAGGGCAATTACACAACATGCAGATGAAGGCTGCTCATGAAAAAGCTCAAGAATCTATTTACTATCAGAGGTTTGTTTTTATCTCTGCTCATAGGGTGGCATTTTGATGTTTAATTCTAAGATGTTATATTGCTTTTAACAAAAACTCACATCTAAGCGTCATATGTCAATTGTTATCGCATTCAGCATGTGAAGAAGTAGATTGTAGGACTTGTTAGCGGTGTTTTGCTATTGTGCAATTTTTTGTATTATAGCCATTATTGTGCTCGATATAGTTTCTTTTAGAGGTGGCAACTGTTCCTCATTTACTTGCGAAGATTTGGGTTTTATCACCAAATCAAATGGTGAATCATTAATGAATTATACAGGTTGAGATTTGTCCCTTGTCTGTTTTAATGCATACAACCTCCTAATTGTATTATTTTATTTTTCTGATTAATATTGAATTAGTTGGTTCTGAGAAACTAACACACATCTATATGAGACTATGAGTATATATACCTGGCCTGTTCGACCTGCCCAATTGCCATCTCTAATTCCATTCTTTCTATTCTTGCAGAAATCCAATTAGTCCAGAAATGCAAGGCAACGGAAGAGGGCAGGAAAGGATAATCGATCTTCATGGGCTACACGTGAGTGAAGCCATTCATGTACTTAAAAGAGATCTCATGACACTAAGAAACATTGCCAGGTCAACTGATCAGCGGATGCAGGTCTTCATATGTGTTGGAACGGGCCATCACACTAAAGGGTCCCGCACTCCTGCTAGGCTTGCTGTTGCCGTCCAAAGATACCTCCTTGAAGAAGAGGGTCTTGACTACTCTGAACCCCAGCCCGGATTACTCCGAGTTGTGCTATATTGATCAAAAGTCAAGGAGGTATACAATCTTTTTGACACCATAAAAAAACCATAACCCCGTTAAAAAAACAAAATTTCATGAAAAAGAACGAAAAAAAAAATGAGATGTACGTGTACATGGAAGTAAGGGCAGAGTTTAGTGGGTAGTGTGGAACATGAAAGTAAAAGAAAACTGTATCTGTGTATTATAAAGATGTAATCATCCAACAACAGAAATACCTTTTGTAGGGAGGTCTTGATCGGTCACGAACATCAGTGGCTGCTCTATTTTTTCTTCGGTTCCAGGTGTAGTGTAAAAGATTCTTTGATGCAATACTCTGAAATGTGATACTGTTTACCCAAGTTCCGTTGTGTGTTCTTGCCTTGGATGTGGTGGTTGGTTGTTTTACTTCTGTTTCGTGGCTTTACTCATCACTAGATATTGTTCTTTTGGGTAACCATGGTTTTTGACACATTGGTCGATTAATCAACGGGGTTGAACCCACAGCCATACCCACTCAAACCAGGTAGAGCCCTCAAAAGGGAGGTTGGCGTGAGTGTGTGCACTTCAAGGTTTGCACTTTCACATAGTACGAATTGAATTTGAGACCTCATATTTTGGAGTGGTATCTACAAACCCTTTTGCCGCTAGGGTCAAAATGGGTTCAATTTGGAGTATGTGACATTTCTAGTTTTGGAGTGACGTGTGACCAAATCTAGTTTCTATAGATATTGAATGGGTTACTTGTATAACACAAGTAACTAAAGGATACCGTAATGCCTTAAAATTCTGAAAAACACTATGATGGGAATAAAGTATCATGCATAAATGCATCATATTAACGACCTGTTTGGGTCGAAACACGAACTAAATCAGCCCTATTTATGGGTAAATCAGTTGAAATCAGGTGGCCAATCTTCAGAAAACCATTGATGTTGCCTGGTATGCAATTAGAGTTCCTGACGAAGAATCTTAAGACTTTGAGATGTTCTCATTTAGATTCAGATTCAGGAAGGTGTTAACCAACTATTGAATGGAATCCTGGTTAGCCCACATATATCAAAGCTAAGCCAATTGGCTTAATTTAGTTGGCCACCAAGATTCCTTAAGGCTTAAGGAAGGGATGTTTGGCTAGAGGAGGTCTTGACTTCAAGTCTCACCAAGAACTTTTACCTCTTCAAACGGAATATAAAAAAATACAGGCAGGTTTATAATACAACATACTACTCAATTAGATGTCACTGTTGGATCTTAATCACTAACAACTAATAAGCCGTTCTAAAAAAACATATATCAAAGCTAAAACTGCTTAAACTTCCAATCCTAAACATAACTCTTTCCCCATTGACCGGTGCTACCTAACTACCTAAGGTTTATGTGATAACTAAATAAGACGATTAAAAAACAAAAAACATACTAATGGTATACAGAGTCAAGTTTAATAGATATTTACAACATCCGTTGATAATTTTGAAATTAGTGATAATCTTGAAATCAGAAAACAAGAAATTATAAATATGTTCGTTGTGACTTTTTAATAATTTTAAACCCAATTACCAAACTAGACCATATAGAAACCTCTTTTACCAGACTAGACAAATTTTCACCATCTTACCAAAATGGACCAAAGTGCATAACATACATGCACACAAACTTCATGCATAACGGGACATTTTGGTGTGCACCTCAGCGCACAAGATGGGTGCATCTAACGGGGCATTTTAGTGTGCACCTCAGCGCACAATTTGCTAACAAATGTTTAGTAGGCGCACCATGTATAGTTTATGCACCATGGGGCACATGGTGCATCACGGTGCACAAAAGAAAATGCATCATGGCGCATGGGATTGTGCATCAAGACCTCATGTGCATCACGGCGCACAATTTTTAGCGTGTATTAGGCGCACAATTTTTAGCGTACAACTTTTCTTGAATGTATTAGGCGCACAATTTTTAGCGTACAACTTTTCTTCAATGAGTGCACTAGGTGCACAAAAACTACTTTCAGAATGTATTAGGCGCACAATTTTTGGCATACAACTTTTCTTGATGCACCTTAGTTTAGAGTCGTTAGATTCTACCATCCAAATGTTATAATCAAAAAGTCTAATTTGGTAAATTTTTTATGCGCCGGCTAATTTGGTATTACAGCCTCAAAAGAGACTATTTAAAAAACTTCCTCATAATTTTATGTGTTTTTTTTCGTAGAAAATTGTTTGTCTATGTAACGGATAGAGATGCATGATTTATTTACATCTTTTGTATTTAACTGTTTTTTAAGTAATAAACTTTATCGAGTTTAATAAAAGAAAGTTATATAACATAAACAATTGTTTATAGAAAGTGAAATTTAAAGCCCCAATTATATAATGAAATATACCTATAAAATATGAGGCCTTGCACGATACTACACACCGCACATCCTCGTATACGGCTCCGTCGTTGACCGCTGTCCTCTTCAATAGTTTAGTGGGTCGGTATGAGTTCACGAAGATATTAGATTTGGAAAGAAGACAAGAAGTATGATCAAATGGCTTGTGTCCTAATGGTAGTTAACTAGTTATTATTAAGGGTGTAAACAAGACGAGTCAGTTTGTGAGTTACTCGAGATCGACTCGTAAACTACTCGTAATCGACTCGATCTAAACAAGTCGAGTTCGAGTTCGAGCTACTCGAGTATACTTTCGAGTCGAGTCCGGGCTCCATAATACTCGGCTCGTGAAGCTCGCGAGCTTTATCGAGCTTTAATTAAGTTACATTTTTATCCTTTTATAGTTATAAATCGAGCCGAGTCGAGCCTGATATGATTAGTACTTATCGAGTTCGAGCATAAAATGAAAAAATAATCGAGCTCGAGTCGAGTTTCGAGCTCGAGTTTTATGTGACGAGTCGAGCTCGAGCTCAAATTATGAAGCTCGACCGAGCTCGAGCCAAGTTTCGAGCTCGAGTTATAGTAATCGAGTTTAACTCGAGCTTATCAGTACTTGGCTCGACTTGACTCATTTACACCCCTAATTCTTATTTTATGAGAAGCTTCTTAACTAGTTGTAGCTGCTTAAGACATGTAATGATGGACAACGGAGTCATTCCATAGTTAAAAACTGTCCTTAAAAGAAAACAAAAAAGTAAAGTAATATTTGATATCGTCTTTTACGAGTTATAGGTTTAATCCTGTTTATGAGGAAAGTTGAGATGTGAACAGTTAAAAAAATTGATTCTGATTCTATCTTAAGAGATAATGATATTAAGGAACTGATCTAACCTTACTATCATTGCCGTTAAAAGAAAAATAAAAAAAAAAGTCATATGTAACAATAGACCAAAGTCAAACTGCTTAAATAAAGTCAAACTGCTTTAAAAAAATAAGTCAAAAACGTATATTAACTAATCTAAAAGCCAAACCAACTTATCCCAGATAAAGCCAAAGGATTTTCCAAGTGTTCGAGACGTTTATAATTTTTTTTATATAATTAATTTTAAAAAAAATACTTTTTTTTAATGACATTTTAAAATACACCTGATCAATCAAAATGCTTTTTTAATAATCATTGTAATTAATATCTAGGGTTGAGCATTTCATCTCGAATCTCGAAATCGAACTAAAATCATATCAATTTTGGTACCCGAGTAATTCAGTATTACGAAATAAGATGAAAAGAAAATTGGTACTAGTAATTCGGTACGACACCGGTATAAAATCGGGAAATTTTCAAAAAACAGGAAAATCTCGATTTTCGGTATCAGTACCGATATCCAAATCTCGTTCGATACGATACCGGTACCATTAATTTATACTCGAGGAAAAATCAATACCACTATTCGATACGGGATCAACCTATTAATATATTAATATATGTTATATTTTACTATTCAAAAAATATTAAAAAAAAGTTAATCTCACCTTATTTGGAACCTTATTTGGAGGGAAACACATATGATTCAAAAGAGCCAGCCCACTTCACCGGAAAATGCAACGTCACTCCAAACTCCGATCACCATTTTCCGGCCAAATCACTTCTCTCCGACCACCACTCTCCACCATCACCCATCATCATAAACATTACACCACCATGACACAATCATCATCATCATCTTCACAATCACCGTGGTTCCCTTACATCCGTACATCCATCTCCCAAAAAAACCCACTTTTCGCTAAATCAACTCATGCCCAGATCATAAAACACGGTATCACATCTTCCGATAAGTTTTTAGCAAATAATATGATTAACATGTATGGTAAATGCGGTTGTTTAACTTACGCGCGCCACCTGTTCGACGAAATGCCTCAACGAGACCTCGTCACGTGGAACTCGATATTGGCGGCGTATGGTTCTGTGTGTGAGGTGGATGGAGGGAATGTTGAAAAGGGTATGAGTCTTTTTCGGGTTTTGTTGAGATTAGGTTATGGGAGTTTGACGAAGATGACGTTTGCGCCGGTTTTGAAGATGTGTTTGGCGTCGAGCTGTGTTTGGAGTTCCGAGTGTGTTCATGGGTTTGCTAGGAAGATTGGGTTGGATTCGGAGGTTTTTGTTTCCGGGGGTCTTGTGAATGTTTATGTTAAGTTTGGGAAGGTGAAAGAGGCGAGGGTGATGTTTGATGAGATGGAGGAGTCGGATAGGGATGTGGTGCTGTGGAATTTGATGCTGAAAGCATATGTTAGAGTGGGATTACGAAAGGAGGCGTTTCGGTTTTTGTCGGATTTTCATAGGAGCGAGGTTGTTTGTCCGGATGTTGGAAGTTTGCATTGTGTTCTTAATGGGTTTGCTGAGGACGTTGATTTAGAAAAGGATTATAAGGAGCAAGTACAAGCATATGCTGTGAAGTTATCTTTGACGGACGATGAATCTGCTAAGGTAATTTCTTGGAATAAAACCATGTCTCACTATTACCAATCTGGCGAGTATTCGTCTGCCATTAAGTGTCTTGTTGACATGAAGAAATCAAATATAAAGCATGATGATGTGACTTTCATTGTGGCTCTTGCAAATGCAGTGTCACTTGGTGATTTAAAACTGGGGAAACTGATTCATGGTATGGCTTTAAAATCAGGTTTTGGTATCAAGGTCAACGTTTCCAATAGTCTTGTTAACATGTATTCAAAGATGAATTGCTTATCAACAGCAAAAACAGTATTTCTTAACATGGAGGAAACAGATATTGTTTCATGGAACTCAATAATAAACAGTTATGCACAAAGTGGTTTAGTCGAAGAATCGGTCAGCTTGTACATAGAGATGTTATGCGATGGACTAAAGCCGGATCAATTTACATTAGCAAGTGTATTAAGAGCATGCTCTTCACTGTCTCGAGGGTTACATCTAACTGATCAAGTTCATGCTCATGTAGTAAAAAATAGACTCGATAGTGACACTTTTGTTTCTACGACGCTGGTTGATTCTTACTCCAGGAGAGGTAGAATGGAGCAAGCAGAGTCCCTTTTTCTTAATAAAGATGAATTTGATTTGGGATCATGGAACGCGATGATGTTCGGATATATAAATAGTGGCAATAGTCATAAAGCATGGGAACTTTTTGCTATAATGCACAAAAATTGTGAAAAACCAGATGAGATAACTTTAGCAACCATGGCTAAAGCATGTGCATCTATAGTAAGTTTGAAACATGGGGGACAAGTTCAATGCTATGCTATGAAACTCGGGGTTGATTCTGATCTATATCTTAGTAGCAGCCTCGTTGATATGTATATTAAATGTGGAGACATGGTGGATGCATATCAAATCTTTCAAGCAATCCCATCTCCGGATGACGTTGTATGGACTTCCATGATCTCGGGAAGTGTAGAAAATGGAGATGAGGATCGTGCTCTTGTAATATACCATAAAATGAGGCAATCTGGTGTACTTCCTGATGAATACACCTTTGCTACTTTGATAAAAGCTTGCTCATGCTCAACTGCGTTAGAACAAGGAAGACAAATACACGCTAATGCAATTAAGTCAAATTGTGTTCTCGATACCTATGTCAGCACATCACTTATAGATTTTTATGCCAAATGTGGCAACATAGAAGAGTCTTTTCAGCTATTTAAAAGATCCCGTGTCGAAAATATTGTTCTTTGGAACGCAATGTTGGTGGGTTTAGCTCAATATGGACATGGGAAAGAAGCTCTTAATCTTTTTGAAGATTTGAAATCTAGTAATATGTTGCCTGATCGAGTCACTTTTATTGGAGTGCTTTCAGCCTGCAGTCACTCTGGTTTAATTTCAGAAGCCTATAAGTATTTCGACTCGATGACTGATGATTATGGTATAAAACCTGAAATCGAGCATTATTCATGCCTTGTTGATGTTCTTGGCCGAGGTGGACGTGTAAAAGAGGCTGAGAAGCTAATTACAACCATGCCCTTTGAAGCTTCTGCTTCAATGTATCGAGCACTTCTTGGTGCTTGTAGGCTTCAAGGGGACATGGAAACAGGTAAACGTGTGGCAACAAAGCTTTTGGAATTGGAGCCATTTGACTCATCGGCTTATGTACTTTTATCTAATATTTATGCTGCTTCTAATCAATGGAGTAAAGTAGCTGACGCTAGAACAAAAATGATGAGCAAAAAAGTTAAAAAGGATCCCGGGTGTAGTTGGATAAATGTCAAAACGAAGGCTCATGCATTCGTTGTGGATGATAGATCACATCCAGAAAACGAGAGAATATATGAAAAGGTGGAAGATTTGATTAAGTTGATAAAAGAAGATGGATATATTCCTGATACGGATTACGTATTGCTTGATGTTGAGGAAGAAGAAAAAGAGCGGTCTTTATATTATCATAGCGAGAAGTTGGCAATAGCTTTTGGACTGATGAGTACGCCTTCATCTACCACAATTCGAGTTTTGAAAAACCTTCGTGTGTGTGGGGACTGCCATAATGCAATAAAACATATATCCAAAGTGTACCAAAGAGAAATAGTGTTAAGAGATGCTAATCGCTTCCACCGCTTCAGCAATGGTATATGCTCTTGTGGGGATTACTGGTGAGGCCGAAACAGGTTAGAAATAGCTATTCTTTACCGAATACTCCATAAGACTGAGAGAGTTAGTCTAGTTATTTGATGACAGATGATACATACTCAATAGTTCAGAGGCGCATTGTTCTTTTTGTACCTTCAACGTGGTTCGTGATTTAGGTTTATTCCAAATATTTATTATGTGCCTTTAAAATTCTGATACATACATTTTTATGTTTACTATGTATCGTTTAATAATAGTGCGAGCCTTCGAGGCATAGACGCGTTGGCACGACTATGAGTTCGATAAATATGTCTAGGTTAGGATTGCAATATGTCGATATAAGAATGTAGATTCTTTTAACTCCGTCCGTCGCAACCTGTTCGTAAAAATCCAAGTTTATCTTTTTCTAAAATAGTTTTAATATATAGGTAGAGTAAGAATTCGGTGAGAAGCAAGAAGTAAACTAAAATAAAAAGTAATGAGAAACGACTAAAAGTACACATATATATGAGATGCACAAAATTAAGGGTGTTTAAAAAAACCGAAAAGAACTATGCCGGAACCATCCCGGAACTAAACCGTATATTAGAATCATGGTCCGTTTGGTTTCTAAAATTATAAATTTTCGTTTCTCGGGACGGTTCGGGAAAGAACCGGCCAGTTCCGGTTCTTTCTTGAAAGAACCATTCCTTTGAAAATATAATTTTTTAGGGTTTGTTTATAACATTATGTAGAACATGTAAGTCTTGTAAGAACATATAAAATAAAAACTACTCGTTAAAATTATAAACAAAATTTTAAAATTCATAATAACTTAAAACCATAGCCTTTAATTTACATCATTTATCATTATCAAAATTATTCATTAATCTACATTATACGTGTTTTAATGTTATATTAACCGATTACTTATAAGTGCATATGCATAATTTTCAAGGGCGGACCCCGAACATTAACTCATTAGGTGCACAATTTTTTATTACGTAACACACATATTTGACATAAGGTTCATTTTAAATAAATCAATATTTTTAGCGAAAATTTCCACTACGTGACAAACTGCCATCAAGTTCCCGTGAACCCGAAGAACCCCCTCGGTCCACCCTTGATAATTTTATAAACACGATAATTATATACCACCAATTCAAATAAAATCTTTTTCTTTGTAAAGCAAAACCCAAAGTAGGGACTTTTTCAAGAGATTCTTTCCTTATTAGGAAATAATTATTTTATTTATTCCTTTAAAAAGTGTATGTGTTTCTTAATTTAGTAATAAATGATTAATTTTCGTATTTATGTTTGGTGAAAGTTAAAATTCGGGTTAAAAATATACGTGTAAAAAACATAAAGAAAAAGCTTTCAGAAAAGCGGGTTGAATATGTTAAAACTTTAGGGTTATAACTATCAGTTATAAAACCTTAAGGGTTGTAAATCGCCTTTTTTAATTCAACCAAAAACAAATTCAATAAACCAATCGTCTGTCTGAATCTTTTATCCCAAAAACAAAGAAACCACCATAACATCAAACGAACGATGATCAAACGTAATTTATCAATTACAAAACTTAAAAAAAAGTCAATAAACCAATCCGTCGGCTGATGATAACAACACAAATGAGGCCATCCACATCGTCACAAAGGAGGTCAGTTATATTTATCAATAACAAAACTTAATTCATAATTATTTAAATTTAGTTTTGATTGAGGTGTACTTTGGGTGTTACTAAGGTTTTTTGTTGGGATGTACCAGTTTGTTTATTAATCAATTACAAACATTGTTGTTAATTAATTTTTTTTTTACCCAAGTTGACCCATCAAAAATTATAACTTCAGTTGATTTTGTGGATTGATTTACATACCCTTTATTATATGCTTAACATGTATAGATGTTGTGGTGTGCTGTAGGTAGATACAGAATTTCTTCCTATGTACACCAACTATAGGATCTGGCTTACTACATAAAGTCCGCTTGCATCTGCAGTTCTGGAAAGTACAAGTCGGGGGTTCCTGTTGAGCATTATTTGCACATAGAACTACAAGGTTAATCGATCATATCCAGTTAAAATTTATTAGTTTACTTCAAATTACTGTCCATATCTTAAAGATTTTATATTTATGATTCTGTTGTCTCATTTGTAACATAGATAAATCCTCGGCTTTGTTTGTGTTTAGGATATGCCCTTTTTTAAACTGCCACTATGTGAATAGGCATAAGAAATTATAGAAAATAGCGTATCAGAGTTCGTTTACCGATATAAAGTAGTTGTCAAAACAGATTACTGCCCCGAACCATGAATGGAGAATTGATGATGCAAAAGCCAAACGTGTGTTATAAATAACCATACAAACAGCCTCTTAGTATATATATACTTACGCAGACTTTATCACGCTAAAATACTCATTCAAACAGCCCCACTGAAAACAGCCGCGCAGCCTAAAGTTACTGAATATTTATATCCCTCTTTTAACTTATCATTTTCACAATTCCATTGGCAATTTATAGCTTAGGTACCGTTTGTTGTAGTGATACTGAATAAAAAAAGGTAACCGACCTTTTTGCGGCGATACGACCATGATTATAGGGAAACCAGGGCATGAGTTAAGCCCATGACCCGAACATGATTATAAGGAAACCGAGACATGAGTTAGCCCTATGACCTCCATTTAACGTTGCAAGTAAGTTATACTACTTTTTAGTTTTAGCAAAAAATGGCTCTGAGGAGTCCAGCCGGGCTGCATGAAATCATGTAAAATGTACTAGAAATAAAAAACGGGTGAGCAAAGTGAAACAATGGCTCATGTCGTGGCATTATAAAGGTGGATTTTGCCAAGAAGCACATGACAACTACTATCACTAAACTTCATCACCTTACTATGGTAAGCCACTTCTCTCTTGAGATTTACAAATGGAATCAACTGCAATTATTTATGGTTCATTAGATTGTTCAATGGTGACATGCTACATTCAGGCTTAAAGTATATTTTTATTTATTAAACCTTCGTCTAAAAACTATTGTAATTTTTACCAGCTTACATGTTCTTATGAAAATACCCACATTGACAGTGACATGATCAACTACAGGTTTATAACCTCTTTAAAAAGTTCATCTTTTCTTGAAGAAAAAATTAATGGAACATAAAGTGCAGCTCCAAACAACAATGAAGGTTATAAACCTTATCATTTTATATATATCTATGAAGAAACTATATATATCTATAAAGAAGTTATAATATGTTTATGTACATACTGCCATGTTGTGTTATAACATGTTTATGAAGGTTTATAAACCTTAACCTCTTTTGTAGGTTTGATTTCAAAAAAGATGATAGACGACGGAAAAAGATACGCTCTTATGCGAGGTAATGTTGTACTCGAATCTTACCATCCTATCAACATAACTGAATCATCATCCTGACAGCATTTGTTGCAAGTCAAGAGAAAACATTCCATTATAAATGTGGATTAGGTAGTAATTTTACACATGGAGGTGATTGGACCACAATTATTTTTTTAGGGTGCATGTTATACACATCTGACTCAAGGATGTGAAGGCATAACACGCATCCCAAGTATTACTATTAAGTTGCAAATTATGAACACTGTGTGCTATTTTTAATAAACTTTTGTTGTACCACGTTGAAGAGAAGATGATCAAACAGGTTCTTGGTCGCGCCATAGAGACCAGGAAGGTATTACTTGATTAAAGGTCTGGTTAATGGAAAGCATCAATGCAAATTATGGTATACATGGCCTCAAGAGAGAATCATCCGGTTAATGACAGATTGGCAGAGGTATTACTATCCTTTCTGTACCTACAAGTTTTACTTTTAGTTTTTACAGGTGTTACTGTGGGTGATTATTGTTCAATTAGGTATTTTTTATCATGGGTTATTTGTATTATAGGGTTTAAATGTCTAATGTAATCATATCTAAAATTTTAAGATGATGTTTCTAAATTAGGTTACATAAAACGCCTAGGATAAATGTGCTTGCTTTAATGTTTTGTAGGAAAACAAATATAAATAGCGAAGGATATAGTAGAACAATATAAAGGAAAAGTTACAACATATGACATCATTACTTGCATTGTTGCTGCAATTAGATGTTTTTTTGGCTATGATATTAAAATTTGAATGTGGGTCAAAATGATATTTTATAACAAAACTTAAATTAATGACTTTTTATAGTTAAAATGGGCTGAAAATGATACCTCTAGATGTGTTCACCTTTATATGTTGTTGAATTCTACAAGATAAATGGTTTGAAAATTATTTACATTTTTATTATTAAGAATTGTGCGTAAAGATATTCTCTGAACCATGCATTTTCAGGAACCTTCATCCATCTTCTAATTAGTGACGAGACTACTTAGAGATAAGTTATAATTGTCTTGATTGTATCCACGTTCTTGATTCTATTATGTTGTTTCCAGCGTCTAGACTCATGTTTCTTATTAATACCAACGCCAAGATCTCTGACTTCACAACAACCATCACCACTATTTAACGCGTGATCATGAAGTAGATGTTTCTTATTATTATTAACACCTTTGTGAGTCTCACACTCCTTGGTAACCTTAACGTTGACATATTTTCACACGTTTTGTAAAATACCTTCACTTTTTAAAATATGGTAATGCTCATTTGGTTTATTATAATGTGAGACATGTTCCAATAATTGGTGCTCACTTGACATATATTCTACATCCTATTACCTTTCATAGTATTTATTAGCATTCTCAATTGGGTCATTGTTTAAACACGTTTTTGGGTCATTATGAGCCATAAGTTGGTAGACCATCATTATGGAAATCGGACTCCGACCAGCATCATAATGCTGGAAGCCATGGTTGTAATTTTCTCGAGGAAAACAAAAGGTACATTGTTTTTATACTATTGTGGTTTTTGCTTATCACTATGATGGGGAACAAATATTTCTATAGGCTGGCTCATGAGGAAGTGATGTTATTTTTTTTTTTCATATTATGCGTAATAAAGTGAAAGTTGGAAGTGATAGATAAACTTCATAAGAAGCGATATCAAATGAAGATATTAGAAGTACATTAAGATATTAGTGGTATACTTGGATGACTAAACCAGAAAGTAGTCTTTATAAACTGATTTGTGTGTGTCGAATAACGAGTCATATATGATTACAAAAACATAATCATTATACAATAAGCTTCATTTTTATTCACGTTTGCAGCGCGGTGCCCATGTGAATGCAGTGGGGTGTCCAGGTCCTCATATGACTCTGTAGTTGATCCACTATCTCAAACAAGACCTGAATTCTGAGTATAAAAGACGACCGAGAACTGCAAAATCAGTTGGAACAAGAAAAATGATGAGTAAGTCATTTGCATTCATCTCCATGTTTTGTTTTTCTTTTATGTTGGGAGCTGTACACCTCCAGTAATTTTGAACATGAATTCCACTACCTTATGTGCAGCATTTGAGTCTGTAGTTGAAGCAAAAATACATGGATCACATTCAATTGAATAACATTATAACAGTATTATTCCTACGAAAATTACGTTTATATTTTAGCTTTTGAAAATCACTATGGCCTTCAAAACAGATATTCTACATTTTTAGGTTTATTTTAAATTTTTGTAGCATGTAATCCCAACTTTATAATTTTCGATATTGGTTGTAGTGTCCAGTTGGTTGAGGTAAAGTATTCACTAAGAATTCATTAAAAAGGTAAAGATGTTGAACCTTAACAAGCTTCGTGACAGGTATTCAAGAGTTTCTTGGAATGTGATTTCAATTAGGGGTTTTCTGGCTGTTAGAGGCTTTATTACTATCATGGCTATATGAACAAGAAATTGGTTGTGAGAAATGAATGTGTTGTATTGTGGAATGTTTAATGAATATATGTGATTCTTTTGTTATGTTTGTTATCACATTCACCTTTACTAGGATGATTGAGTGAGTTTCTGTGATATATGTTTTATCAAAGTGATATTCTATAGAAGATTGCATTCTTAGAGAGATTATGCATTAATGAAGGATTCTAAGAGTGATCATTAACTCATAAACACAAGCATAATTGAACATAGTACAAAAATAGTCAGGCCTGATTAGGACAGATCATACACATAGTTTTAGAGAATCACATCGACGTTTAGGAATGGACTATATAAACACGAGAAGGTTTAGCAGCGGGAATTTCAGGCTTGGACTTTATGCAACTCTGCTTACAATCCTTTCGTAGTGTTATTTGATATTACGTTTAGTTTTCACTTTTTAGTTGGATAAATTTTTATGAGTTGCACAAGGGTGTTTGGCTGTGTTGTGGTGTTGTAGACGGACTATTTGGTTGAGTGTGGTCTTCTGTTTTGAGTTTTTAGCGGTTTTTGGTTGTATTATAAAACTTGCCGATAGTGTTAATGTAGATGCAATGTGACGATGTTTGGGTACTGGTGTAAATGTTGTCATATTAGTCCTTATATGACTAATACAGCTGCAATTGGTTTAATTGACTTAAGGATAGAGTATAAAGTATAATTCATCAAATCTAATACACGTTCGGCTGGTGCTATACTGTTGTCGTGGTTTAAATTAATACAACTGCAACCTTTTGTTCTATGGGCATTGTCTTTGGCCTTAAAGCATAAAGTATAATTTCACTAGGAGTAAGATATGATGTTCTTTGTTAATGTGATCGATCGATTGAATATGATGAGTAAGATATGATGGTCTTTTTGATGATGATACTAAGATATAATATCTTCAATATAGTGAAGAAAGGGTGTGGATGTGCTATTTGAAAGTAGCTACTTTGATTTCAATATGCTATTTTAATTTTAAAGCTGACATTTGATGACCCGCCTCGCACAATTAATTTATAAATATTATAGAAAAATAGTAAAAGTATTTAGTTTTCTAGCTCAAAAGGATAACTACAAATATTTTTGTATATAGGTGTGAGTCTTTTTACATCCATTTATTTTCAAGTTAAACTGATACTTATCTTAGAACAAAATAAAGATGATTTTTTTTTCCAGTTTTTAGCGTTTCATGAATACCGTTACATGGGCAGAAAACATTGAAGGTCAGTTAAGAAAATTATCCTTCAATGTTGAGTTTATGTATAGTAAAATTAGGTAACTACAAATATTATCAGGTGAGAGTATATTTGGAAATGATGTTAATGGAGGGACATGATAATTCGTAGATGCCTTCGTTTGGTGGACTTAGCAGGGAATGAAAGAGTGGTTAAGACAGAACTCATGGATCAAATGCTTAAAGAAAGCTTAGTATAGCAACGCTTTGCTTGGTTTCACATTTTTGCAGATTGTTATAGAAAGGCTACTAGGGAGGGTATTATATAGGTTTTGTGTTATAGAAATTTATTAGAATAAAAGCATAGGTGTTGGTGCATGGATAACTTGTGGATACCTGTAGCCTTGCCAGTCAATTTTAGAGATTTGTCACACAATTGAAAATGGTTTTTCTTTTGTTTAATGAACCCTTTTGAGTAATAATGAATTGTCATTATAGTAATTGTTATGAGTACAGTGAGTTTGGTTTTGATTCTAACTGTCATTACCAAAAATGGTTCACTTTAAGAATCTATGTGGAACTGTATTCGTTGGTAATTTCTTCCGAGTGGGAATGAAGTTGTAATATTTGTTCACTCATTTAGGTGTACGATGGACATGAAAGATGTTCAATCAGTATTAGCTTTATTATAGTTATAAACTATATGGTTGATACATTTTTGTATGCCACTTTGTGTTTGCTTAATAATTAGCAATCTATTGATTATGTTTTGTACTCGTCTTAGAAACCATAATTCTAACAAACAAATAACAATTTTTTTTTAAAAAAAAACATGTTATTCTAACAAACAAATAACAAAGAAATTTTGAAAAAAATCCGTGCGTGCACGGGTATTATAACTAGTACCATATTATGGTCTAATGGAAGAAGGGCTCATATCCATCAAAGAAAGAAAATAAACTTTCTTCTAGCTTGTAGTCTAAAGTTACGAAATAACCCCTATACTATAAGTTTCTTTAAATAACAAAACATCCCCTTTAACTATATACACTTACACACATTCTTACACACATTGCATATAATTTTTTTATTATGTGAATTTTAGAGTAAAGTAAAAAATACATCCCTCCATTTATAGAGTCAGCCACCGTAACATCTATGAGAATGAACTAAACTGACCGAGTCGAATCATCAGTCCGAACTAACACGGGTTAATCCGATTTCCAAAAAATATTTATTTTTATTATTTTTAATATTTAACAAAGATTATATATAAAAACAATGAAAACTTTAGCATATTGAACATATAAACTATTTACCAACCAATATAACATGTAAAAATAAAATTTCATCACAAATACATAAAATTTACATTTTAAAAAAAAAATACCCAAAAAAGTCGAAACCCGACCGGGTCTCGAGAACCGAGTTGACCCGGGTCACCCCAAACCGGACGGGTCTAACCAAATTTCAAAAATATAAAACCCGAATTAATATGACCCGTTTTTCGATCGAAACCGAGTCAACTGGTTGACCAGCCGAGTCGACCCGGTTCCAAAAACATTGGTGCTAATTGCTCCACTAGTAAGACATTTAAAAAACAATAAATTAGTAACACATAATTTTTAGGGTGCGTTTGATTTGCTACGTAGAATCACTATAACTATGACTATGATATTAAGTATCTATGAGTATCGGTATAAAAATTTCATTAATTTGTGTTTGGTTTGTATTTTGAGGCATGCATATAAAAAATTAGTGGGTTTAATTAAATAATATTAAATTATATTTTAAAGTGAAAAATTATATAATGAGACCAATTTTGAATTATATTTGTATTTATGAGTATAAGACAAAAAATTAAGATATATAAAATTATTTGTCTTGATAGAAAAAATTTAATAAAATCTATGATAGATCCATAAACACCTATATACCTTCCTATCATATTACATTGATTCTATGGGTTTAATACAATCATTACGACATAACAAATATTATGTATCACTTTGATTCCCATACACCCATTCCCATATATGTTAACCAAACGCGCAGTTAGTCCTAATCGAGTATATTGATACTATTTATTTTCCAAAAGAAAGACTATATAGATGTAAATAATTTAATTAAAATTAGACAAGAAGGATGAATTTTTGATAAATCATTGGGACGCAACATGTAAATATTTTTATCTTTTTTTAACCTAACCGACTCTCAACCCATATATATTTAAGGCAACAACAATGTTAATTAATATTACATGCGATCGAATACGAATACATCAAACTAATTCTTCGATCTTCAGAAGGTTTAATCGAGTTCAAGTAAAAGTTCGAGTTCTTGAGTTCTAGGTATGTTTCTCTAATCTTTTCCGTTCAAGTACGAACTAGGTCAAATATATAATCTGATTTTTTTGTATGTTTTCTACTTCAGAACGATTTAAGGAACATTATAATCTGATGGAAGACTTCTTGAAATCTAAAGAAGCAATGGAGGCGTGGAAGCAGTTTTTAGGGCATGCGAATATGGATATATTCGATGTTATCAAGCATGCGATCAAGGTGGCTGCTTCTGATCGGCCCACCGAGTTTCGAACTATGAGAGATAAGATCACTGAGATGTTGTACTCGCCTGAGTTAAGTAATTGTGGAGGAGGTGATAAGTTTAAGAAGAAGCAAAGCATGAATGTGACTTGTGAAGTTCAAGACGAAACGACTGAGGAGGTTTTACGTATCAAAGGGATTCTAGATAAGAAGAGTGATGATGACATGCCTGAAGCAGGGCTAGTTTACAACTTGTTAAGGAAGCTTCAAGAGATGGAGTTATCGTATGAGATTTTGGAGGCAACAGGGATTGGAACATCTGTTAATGCTCTTAAAAAGCACCAGTTGAGAGAAGTTTCGGGTACAGCAAGGATGGTGATCAATGAGTGGAAACATATGGTGGAAGAACGAGAAAACGCGGAGGAATGTGGTGAATCGAAAAATAGCAGCCTAGAACTAATGACCGAGAAGCAAGACATAGAGACAAGCAAACCTCAACAATCATTAAAAGCTAATTCAGTGGAAGATTATGCGTCAAAGGGTCCATTGACTCCTGAGCAGAATGTTGCAGCTGATCAGGGTAGTACCGGGGATGAATGGCTCAATAAAAAATCAAGTGCTGTGAAACCAATTTCTGTGCAAGATAAACCAAGGAGTTTGGATATGGAAAGGAAGATCAATCCGGGAAAAAGAATCGTTATAAAGGTTCCAAGAGTCGCTCCTCCTGAGTTGGTTAGAAACAACCAAAAGGAACCAACAACAAAAACGGTTCCAAGAGTGGCTCCTCCTGAGTTGGTAAGAAACAACCAAAAGGGACCAACAAAAACTAGTATTGAAGAGAAAGTGAAGGAAACAAATAATCAAAAGGGTCCAAGAGTCGCTCCTGATCAACAGTGTAAGTCGCGAATGATTTCCAAGGAGGAAACAAATAACAAAAAGGGTCCAACGTACACTAGTATTCAAGAGAAATTCGACGCAACAAAAAAAATGTTTCAACAACGCTACACGGAAGAGGAAAACCTGAAAAAGAGGAGGAGAGTGCAAGTGTTGGAGTTGCATGAAGTCATTAGTAAGGGTCGAATCCCTCCAAAAGATCAACAAAACAAGCGATTCAGAAGATGATTCAACGCCTCTCGTTGATAACATTCTAATCGTACATTTGTGACGAGACATTCACTTGTAAGCCTTTTTATAAGAATCAATTCAAGAGTGATTGCTTTGATCTTTTCATACGATATTTTGACATATATAACTGTATAGTTGCATGAATGTCAATAGTGAAGTCTATTTGCATTAGCATAATATATTGGCCGGATGCTTGGTTCCACTGCTTTTCATGAGCTACTGCTTGACATGATATATTTCTAAAAAAATTTAACACTTCATGATCTAAAATTGGTTGTGGCCCGTCTTAGTGACCTAAAATCGGATCTTTGCTTCCTTGTGAGTCCGACTCTATTCACACCATCTTGGAAAAAAAAATCTCGTTAAAAATATAAAAGGGGTGAGTTGTAACGGCTCGTGGACTCAAGATCCTGAAACTATGAAAGCTAGCTGCAGTTTTTACTCACTTTGAAAACGACTTCAAAGAATAGTTTACTGCTCATCCTAAGTTCAGTGCTCCGTTCTTGTGAAACTTGGAGCTGATGACTGGTCTCTCTTGGATGCTTCTATATCAATGTAGGAAGTGAAGCGAGCGGTTTGGCAATGTGGGAGTTCAAAGTCGCCTTGCGTCATGAATTTAACCTCAACTTTATCACAAGAACATGGGAAGTGATTCAAGGTAACCTTTAGCAGTATAAAGTTGTTTGAGGCTATTGGAAGTTTTAGTAGGGGTTGCAGACTTGTAACCTCTTGTTGATTGCAATGGCCCTTAAATGTAGGAATCGACTGTATTGATATATTATGCTTTTGCATGATTATTCTAATTGGGTGTTTTGTATAAAATTTTGGAATTCTTTTTAGCTTGTGTTATCCCAATGATCTTCCGCCATGATCAAAATGGTCTTGTTTTCGGCTGACAAATTTTGGATGGTCCTGCTCGCTAATAATGTTGGATAATTACGACAACAAACTCGAATTGAAGTTCGATTGTGAAACGGTAGATCACGAGCTGTATTGAGCACATGAGGCAAAAACGAGAGACTTAAAAAACCTGACAAACATGCATACGATGGAGTACTTTCGTACTTGACCTTTATTTTTTTAAAACGACAATTTTTTAAAACGTATATATATACCGCATATCTCATAATATATTTCCCTCCCGCAAGGCTTGAACTCACAACCTATAGGTTGGTGTGAAATTCACATATTCAAAAATACACTTGGTGGCCAACTGAGTTGGCCAAATCTTTATCAAATCACCTAATAAAGTTATTACAAGGAGGAAGAAGAATGTGATGAACATAAAACACGGAGGCAACAAATAACAAAAGTGGTCCAGCAAACACACTATTTCAAGAGAAACTGGAGGTAACAATACAAGTGTTCGAGTTGCATGAATTCATTTAGAAAGTTGGAATCTCTTCGAAAGATAAAAAAAATCAGGAATATTAACAAGTAATTCAGCAGATGAACGATTCATATGTGACGTGGCTTAAGGGGTGTGCACGTGGTGCGGTTGCACTGGGCCTTCGTTTATAAAAAGGCCTCGTTTTTATTAGTATTATATATAAATACGTTATATATTAAACATATATGCGTCATATATTTCAAGTTTACATGTAATTTCTCTTTAATTTACAAATGAAACGGGACCTCCTTTTTGTTATTGCCTAGAGCCTCCGAGAATCATGGGACGGCCCTGGTGACGAGACATTCCCTTGTAAACTTTTTGCGAAAATCGATTAATAGATTCATTCATTAAAGTTTGCTTCAATGTTGTGACATATATAACTATATACATACTTGCATGTAGGGGTGTGATTCGGGTTGATCCGGTCGGGTTCGGGTCAACTCGGGTCGGGTCAAGTCGGGTTGAGAGCAAAAAAATCATACCTGAACCTGAGCCTAATTAGAACTCGGGTCACTCGGGTTCGGGTCAATTCGGGTCGAGTCAACTCGGGTCAGGTCAACTCGGGTCGGGTCAACTCGGGTTCGGGTCAACCCGAGTTTAAGGAAAATGTGTAAAAAGTGTTTCAATTAAGTACTAATACAATGTAAAAAGTGTAATTTTAGTCGGGTCAAGTCGGGTTGGTCGGGTTTGGGTCAAGTCAAGTCGGGTCAAGGGTAAAATATATAGAATCCGAATCCGAGCCTAATTAGAACTCGGGTCAATTAGGGTCAACCCGAATTAACCCGAATACGCTTTTGGACTCGAGTGACCCGACCCGAATATGATTATTCGGGTTCGGGTTCGGGTCGGGTCAACTTTTTTGACACCCCTACTTGGATGTAGTGGCGGAACCATGAAATATCGAGAGGCATCAAGCAATAAGGGTGGCCAAATATAATATCGACCAATTTCATTTAAGCCTGATAAACAAATCGAGTCGGGTTTAAGTAAAGACAAACAAGTCCTATACTTCAAAAGAATTTAACATAGCTAAAGATTTAATACATAGTTGCTTATAAAGTAAAACAAACTTAATTGAGAGACTAACCACTTGTTTGCTAATTATTTTTATCAAGTCATGTTTAGTTAACAAATAAATTAATATGGATAATTTTAATTTTATTACTTAATATTTTAAGTCGCATGTGTTTTATTAAGTCCTTTTTGATGAGTTAATAAATTTAGTATCCTTAATTAAAACATGCTATAAATCAAACATTCAACAAAAGTAGTAGTAATATTTAGATAACAATAATTAGCCTGGGATATAATTTCTTTAGCTCCGAATCCGTTAGAACTCCTAGTATAAGCCCATTATCAATTTTGTAGATGCATCAAAAAACAACTTGCTCAAAATCTGATTTGAAGTTGAAGACTTGATAAGGATGATCACTCAGCATGACCTTACTGATATCCTAGCATGTTTTAAACGTGCGAAATATGATAGTCTTGTAATCCAGCAGGATGCTCGTGTTTGAATCATCATGATCTAACGCCACAAGTGACTCTATTTCACCATCTTCTTTGAAGCTGTACACATGTAGTCTGTGAAACGATTGCTTGTTGTTCTCAAACGTAAATCCTCAAATCTCCCAACTAGAATTTGGTGGCTTCCACGCGATTCCCAACTTACGATCATACTTGACTAGTTGCGTTGGTGCTGCAAAATTACATTCATCAGGAGCTTTGGGAGCTTTGGGACCTTTGGGAAGTTCGGGAAGTTCGCGAACTTTAGGAACTTTACGAACTTTGAGAAACTAGGTCTAATTTTAATTCCATGCTTTAATGACTTGTACATTATGCATTAGTGAGTTGTATTATGATTTGAGTTGAAAATATAATCTTATTATGATACTTAGTTGAGTTGTGTAATTGGTTGCAAAAGATTAGGCATTGATTCAATGTGAAATAGATTTTAAGTGGTAATCTTGACTATTATGTATAAATACTTGTACTTAGCTTTGTATGGTTGTACTTAGGGTTTTTGAATCTTACTTATAAATGGTAGATTATAACCTGTACATATGTCTTAAATATCTATACATAGGTGTTGTGTAGTTATATATTCATATTACATGAAATTAGGGTTTATAAGTGATTTCTAGAGTTTCTTAAGGATTTAGGTCATCTTTGTTATATTTTAGATGTTCTTATGACTATTATACTTACAATGTAGTTTTAGAACTTAGACATGATATATACATAGTGTGTACAACATATATTCATATGCTTGAGTGGCATTTATGGTTGTGAATACCCATATATCTTATTAAATAAGTCACAATGAAATAAAGTAAAACAATAATTTCTTAGTGAATTCACCTCTTTAGTTATATATCATATGTGAAAGTCACATGGATAGTATTTACAACAACGAAAATTACAGGATAATATAATTATAGCTTAGTCATAAAACATGAAGCATGCCATGAACATAACAGTGTGTTTGGCTAGTGAATTTCTACTAACCAAGATTTCATCTTTTATTGAATTAACATCAAATGACGATGTTGAACAACTATACTTGATTACCCCTATTGCATCATAACATGTTTTCTTTGATTACTTGCTGATCTTTAGAAGTATAAATTTCATATGTTCATCACAATTCATTCTAAATTACCATTACAAGAAAAAAAGGGTTTATAGGACCTTTATGTAGGGCACTTTTTTAAACAGGGTCCTAAAAAATATAACACAGGACTAATAAAACTTTTAGTCATATTAGAGTGACTTTTAATAGAACACTTTATATACACATCCTGTAAAGCTAATTTACATGACACTTTTTTAGTATGGTCTCATTATAATATAGATTATAGGACATTTGATAACAAGGTCTTATTATGTTAAATCTTATAGGACGCATTTTCTTGTTAGTCTTATTAGATTATAACATGATAGGACACTTAGAATATGTATCCTTTTAAATCTAATTTTATAGGACATTTATAATATATTGGTTCTATTAGATCTAATTCTATTACAATTATTCGGCTACGTATTATCATGATTGAACATAAAAAGGTCATTTGAACACATAATTTTACAAATTAATTTTAACTGTTTGTTTTATGTGCGTTAATAATTAATATTTAAAATATGTCAATTTTCGAGCCATTATTAGAGAACACATCACTTGTTGTAGTGACAATAAGTTCGTGTTATGTGTTTTTCTTTATCATTACATCTACTTTTGTAATAACTTTAGCCTGACTAATTGGTAGTTTATAAGGCCTCATCTTAACTCAAGTTAGTATTCAATTCAAATATCATAAACAACCGATCAACAACGCCACACATCACTTAGGAAAACAACAAAGAGATCGGCATCATCGGATTATCCACACACAACCGATCAACAACATCACACACCATAGAGGCGACAATAAAGAGATCGATAAAACCGAAGCAAACAATACATAGATCCATGTAAAACCCGCATGATTTTAACATGAATAGTACCCTTAAGATCGTACGAACTAGTTTAAAACTTTCCTTTTATAGTATGATTACGTTCACGTGTTAGAATTTTACGTATTACGTACGTGTTAGAACACGATAAGTATTTATTACGTATGAACACACAATAATTATTTAAACAATAATTAATCACGAACATGCGATCATGAAATCATGAACGTAAATTAATCACGAGCTAATATTAATTACGTATATATATTTATTACGAACACGAATAAATATATTAAGTCACGGTTAATATTTAACGAGAACACATAAAACACGAACACGACTAAACACGAACGAACACTAAAATAAATAGACTCGAAAAATGGTACGGGTACCCCATGTGGGGCCCCCTACCCGCGACTACACCAAGGAGATGGGCCAAGCCCATCTAATTTTTACTAACAAGGGTTAAGGTGAAATATTTTGGTCATTTTCACTTTACAGTAAATTAAACAAAAATCCTAAAAAGATTTTTGCTCCTTCTCCTTGCTCTCTCTTTGGCCGCCGCATATAAACACAAGAAAGGGGGTGTTCGTTTGATTTTGATCTTGAATCTTGTGCAAGTATTCGTGTGTGTTCATCCTCGTTTGATCCACGCATTCGATATACCTTTTTAATCCTTTTTCTTTTTGTTTTGATTTAATAAATTAAATAAGAACATGATGTTTTTAAAAAGCTAATTAAAAACATAAATCAAACATGTAAATGGTTATGGGGTAAATCAAAACAGAGGATTTAGGGGTGTTTGTTGTGGCCGGCGCCTAAACCGAACCCCAAGGGGGTCTCGGCTTGGCATATGGACCACCACCGAGACCTCAAGGTCTCGGTTTGGTGGTGTGGGTCCCACGGCAGCAACAAACAAAAGGGAACCCCGAAGTGGTTCGGGGTATGGTGTTGATTACGGGTCTGGTTCATGGTTTCTAGTCACGATCCGGTTCATGGTTTATGTTAAGGTTATGTTTTTAATAATACTATGTTATAAATTGAATTAATAAAATATGACATGATTAATTTAATAAACATGACTTAGGTTATAATTTAATTATTAGATCATGGATTTTTGAACCTAAGTATTTAGATTTTTCTAGACTTTATAATTAATTAATTATTAAAAACCATGGCTATAATTAATTAATTAAAATGACTTAGGTTATATTATTAATAGTTAATAATACATGTTTTAACCTAATCATTTAACTTTATTTAATAAAAAACATGATATATTTAATTAAATACTTTAACCTATAGTTGATCTAAATTACATGTAATAATTAATAAACTATACATTATATCATTATGACTTAGAAAAATAATCAGAAAACACTTAAGCTTATATACTTAGCTTATTTAACCATCTTATATCTAATTATGGAAACTTTCT
This sequence comes from Glebionis coronaria, assembly GCA_025667525.1. Lineage (NCBI taxonomy): Eukaryota > Viridiplantae > Streptophyta > Magnoliopsida > Asterales > Asteraceae > Glebionis > Glebionis coronaria. The sequence continues at coordinate 648,950,947 of CM046874.1, forward strand.
ATTTTTAGAAACTTATTTAATTAAGGCAGCTAATCTATTTTTGGAAACTTTCTATTTTTGAAAACTTTCTATTTTTGGAAACTTTCTATTTTTGGAAACTTTCTATTTTTGGAAACTTTGTATTTTTGGCAACTTTCTATTTTTGGAAACTTTCTATTTTAGGAAACCTGCTATTTTTAGAAAGTTACTTATTATTACACATTAAGTATAATAATACATGAAATACAAGTAATACTTAATCAGAATAGACAGAATATAAGATAAACACAGTTTAAAGCTTAAAACAGTAGAACATGGCATGAACGTATAAAATAAGCTAAGACAAGACATAAAACCAGTTACGTATTTAGTAAGCAGATACTTATACACGTATGTATTTATGTAGCATTAGTGATACCGAAGTAGGACTCTCCTCAGTTCGTCTTCTTCGTTCACTGGACATAAGGTACGGATTCCTGTCCTTTCAGTATGGACATTCTTTCCTTATTAGGATTCCCCGTATGCAGCCAACTGTTTTCCCGTAGTATAAGTTTATATGTTTGATTTGTGAAATTGTGTATAATGCAGTTCGTTTTTCTCAGTTCTTGCTAATTGAAAGTCCAACCAATATCGGGTTTTTTTACTGTTTTTGGTTGTTAATCTTTTTTGGATATTCTATTTGCTAATTCAACAAAGCCTTGTAAAACTGAAAAATATTACCTACTTATATGTAAAACATAGTGCACTTACCAAATTTTATTCAAGTACTATTCAAAATGTAAAATTTGAAACTTAAAGGACTAAAAATGTAAATTCTAGGAAAGTAAAATGCTTAAAATGAAAATTCTAACAAGTCTAGGGACTGAAAATGAAAATCAGCAAACTAAAAGGATCAAAAATGTAAAACTAGTAACAAACTAACCAATTTGTAACAATTTACCAAACTTTCTAACTGATTTTAAACAAACTTTAAACTGCAAGGACTAAGATGCGAAAACCCTAAAAAGATGGAAGTTTAGAGCTGTTTAGAAACTATTTGAAACAACAAGGACCTCAATGCAATTTTTAGAACTTTATAAGCCAAAAACGGGTTTGGAAAACAAATAAGCTCGTTTGAGCTTATTACTGAACCAAATTCAATGAAACCAATTGCAAAACACTCTAAATTCAAAATAAGCAAGACCTCTAACAGGATTCTGGCTGAAAGTGCACAATAAGCAAATAAGCACTCTTCAATAAGCCCAAAATAAGCTCTAGAACAAACTGAATAAGCACAACTTGATTTTCTTGCCAAAACTGATTAAGCAACTCAAATGATGAACGGGAAATCAAGTTAGAACAAATTTCATCAAGTATTAAGCTGGAAATTTGAGTTAAGCTATATTTGGCTTATCGTTGACCAAGCGTTGACCAATTATTTTGACAAAAAGCTGAAACACTCAAAAATCATGTAATACCATATTCTAAGTGGATTTGTAAAATAAAATGGCTTGGTTAATGAATAGAATCAAGAGATCTCAAAAATCAGTTTCAAGTTACAGAAACATTGCTTAACTCAGCTTTTCAGATTTTTTGCTTATTTCTCAATGCTTATTGAAAACTGTATAGAATGCTTTTGGAATCTGAAACTTTATAATATGAACTACAATTGAGAACTGGTTTGACAAGATTTCATCAACAAACAAGCAAATGCCAGCTAAATGAAATTGAGAACTTTTTAAAGCAAAACTGCATGAAAATGAGACCCAAACTTTTTATAGCCAATTGCCTTTTTGACCAGTTATTTGACTTGAAACTTACTCAAAACACTTTGTTATGACCTATTGACTAGAAATGAACATCAACTTGCCAATTTCCAATACTTGAAAACTTTTCAAATGCTAATACCAAACACTCCTTTAACTGAGTTTTATGAGAATTTCCAAAGACTTTTTAAGAGCTGATTAGAACTGAATGAAATCCTTTGATTACCAAACTTGAGACTCAAAATAAGATGTTTTAAGACTACAAGCAAGAACTAAGAACAACTATTACTCAATTGAGAAGCAAGGACTGATATTGACTGAAATAAGCTATGACTAGAACATAATCCAAAATCTATAAGCAGTAAAACAAGATTAAGCTAAAATCAAGTAAACAATCAAATAACAGCCAAACTAAACAACTTTGATCATGCAATCATCAAGTTTACACTAGGAAAAATAGCATGCCATTGACTTATTAAGTGGAACCAAAATCAGAACTTTTGAAACCTTTTGTAGTAACCATTGGGAAGAAGAGGAGTGCTGAACTCTCTAATCCTAGTGATAACCACCACCTTATCACTAGATCAATCAATCAACTATCATTAACAGCTACAAATCAACTAAAATCATCATCATGGCTTGGAATCTTCAAAAAGGCTAATGCTTGAACTGAAATCACTCAAACAGCTACCAATCTTCTTCAAAGTCAGTTATGATCATTCAATGATCATGACAAACTCAATTCAGCAACACAATGATCAAGTAGGAGCAAGATATGAACAGTAGAGTGAATATAAAATTTGGCGGGAAAAGGAGAATTCAAATTTCATTCATGGAAATTGGTTACAAAGTTGTTGTAAAGCTGCTAACTAACTAACTAACTCAAGAGTTTGTCAGACTCTTGAGTAGTTAGGCTAAAAAGGAAGAAAGATGAAAGGAAATTGAAAAGTGTGTGTTTTTACAATTTTTAACTACTTGTTACAAATGAGGACTAGCAGGCTATTTATAGGCTTGAAGAAGGAGTTTGTTGGGGATGATGACATGTTGAGACCAATCCCAGGTCTCCATGTGGCATGATTCTGCAAACTTGATCTTCAAAGTATGAACACGAATTGGGGTTTTCTTCTTGAGTGGATTTCATGTTAATTAATCATTACCAATGGATTCGTCTCTCCAAAATAAGCACTTTTGGTGTTTATAACTTTTCATGATATTTAGTCTAGCTCAAAAACGATCCTGGGAAAATTTGGTTGCTTGAAGAAGACACGTGGCACGCTCTGACTGGTGGAAATAAGTTCACACGGATTGAACTGTTGAGATATTGTCATTAAATGTGGCGGCTGAGTGGGTATTTATTACACATGAGTTGGCAATCCGTGTGCACTTCATTCTTGCTTCTCATTGGCTGGAATTTGTTTCACATGGATTAAACTTGAACTAATTTCCAATGTTGGCAGATTTAGCCCCTAGACTTTGCAGATTTCTCTTAAAGGCTTGTAACTTTGTTTCTTTGGCACTTTTAGTCCTCCCAACTTCATCTTTGAGCAGAATTGGTCCTTTGACTTTGTTGACTTGATAGTTGACCAATTTTGACTTTGATCTTGACTTTGTTCAATATTTACACTTTAGTCCTTCAACTTTGGCAATTTGTCAAGATAGGTCCTTGTACTTCAAAGTCTTGTCACTTTTGATCCTTATTTGTCTTTTTCATCAATTTAAGCTTGATAATTCCTTGTTTGCTTAAAAATGTATCCTTTTACCTACACAAGTGTACACAAACACAAACATACCACATAACACTGTTTTTGCAAGATAAATTGGTATTTTGCTTCATGTTTTAGGGTTATTTGTTGATAAAAGGATATGAGTTTAAGCTCATATCAATTTGCTTATGTTTAATTTAGAATACCTATAGCCATATACATGCATGACCAGTTTCACCTAGTTATGGAGGTACCATAACCATAACACTAGAGGCACTGGTGTTATGACTTCCCCACGGCGGAGTGATTGCTCGTGGCGTCCCTTCAATTTTGGCCATATTGTTATATTTATCATGTGGGGCGTATGGGTGCATCCTAGTTACATGTTTTCAGCAGATTACTCAGTGTTAATGTGGTGTGTGCCTTGCATCCTTCACAAGGAGCTGATCCCTCCTACCCAAACCAGTATATTAAATTAGAGGCAGCCCCTCTAATTTGCATGATAAGGTCACCCCTCCAAGTATTCATGCACGGTGGATTTTCATGACCTATATTGGATATGGTAGAATATGTTAAACAATTTTTATAAGATAAACATAAGGCTTTTCAAACTATAAAACCAGTTTTACCAATACTTAACCAGGTTATTCGGGACTTAGTTTCTTCTGCTGTTATATGCTTATATGCTTACATTATTCATGCTTTATTGTACATCCGTGCACTGAGCGTATTGCTCAGCCATTTTCCTTTTCTATGTTACCAAAACGGCAGGTACTCAGGGATGCTCGTAGACTTTAAGCGTACGTGCATATGGACTGGAAGCTTTCTAGCCTTTCTTTACTTTATGCATTATCTTTACTTTGATACTCTTGCCATGGACATTGTTTAGTCCTTTCATTTACAGTACTTATGTTTGTGTGTGATGAGCTTTACTTTATGGTCATGAAATGTTTAGACATTTATCCTTGTATGCTTTGATGACACGCCATAATTACGTGTGACATTCCATTATCAAAATGAGGTGTTACAATTATGGTATCAGAGCCAAGGCTTCGACCTGTAGGCTCTCAAAATATGACCTGTGATTAGTGGGTAGTCACTATGGTCTTCCTAGAACTGACAGTTGTTTTCACGCATTCATCATTTTTATGCATACATATATATGTCATTGTCACAGGTTTGTGACTAAGTAATGGTTGGTACAGGACTGGCCCTATTTAGTCGCATGTGTTTTATCGAAAATTTTAAATTTGGGACCAACCCATAGGCGTCCCCTCGCCATGTCTTTTATTTTGGGTGAACTGACCATAGGCGTTCACTCTCGAGCATACAAAAGTTTTCATAAAACTGCATCATGCATTCATACACAAATTGTCTTGCATAAAATTTTTTTTCTGGATTTATTGGTATAATTTTTTTTTTCATGTATATATATATTATGTTTTGATCTGTTTAATCATATGTTTTATGTTATACTGTCAGATGGTTCTCACACGCGAACAGGAACAACTCAATGCTGCAATCCAATCTGCAATGCAAGCTTTGCTTCCTCAACTGAGGAACGACATCAGGGCTGAGGTTCAAGCTGCCAACAATCAGCAGCATAACCAAGCACCTCCTCCAGTGACATTGGCAGTATGGCTGGAGAGATTCAACAAGCTCCGTTCTCGAGCTTTTGAGAAAACAAATAGCCCCGGTGATGCTGAAAGCTGGTTAGCTCACATCAAGAAGATTTTCAATGCAATGGGTTGTGACCCCGTGTTCAAGGCGAGGTTGGCATGCTACCGGTTCGAAGGCGATGTGCTAAATTGGTGCTTAGCATTGATGCAGTCTGAGGGAGGTGACGATTAGGTGGCTGGTTTGACATGGACTCAGTTCAAGGATAGGGTGATGGAGCAGTTCTTTCCCAAGGCTGAGCAAGACAAGCTCAAGAGGGAGTACCATGGGATCCGACAGAGAGCTGGGGAGAATAGCAATGAGTTTATGCAGCGCTTTCTTCGCTTAGCTGGTTTCCTTGGTGCAGCAGCAGGTACTCCTAAAGAGCAGGCACACCACTTTAGGTGGGCTCTTCGCACATCGGTCCCAAACAATATGGTATGTGCTACGTTCAACACAGTAGCACAAGTGGCCGATGCAGCACGTAAGCTGGAAATGCTGCAGGAGAGAGATGAGTTCGGGGAAGCTGAGAGACCCGACAAGAGGTAAACATTCGTATTCAAGCGGTGACCAATCCGTATTCTTTCCATATGTGTCAATTATTCATCTCTTTAAAATGTATCTTCCAGGCAGAAAATTGGGGACCGGTCTCAGCCGGCTACTCAGCAGCAGCCTCATCAGCCCAAGGGAAACGGTCAGACTAACGATCGTTCTGCTACGGATAGGCGTGGCGGTAATGATAATTACCGTAACAACGCTGGACACTCCAACGGCATCAGGTCCTAATACTTACGCATTTTCTTATGATTTCATGTTATAACTCATATTCTGACACTCTAGCAAATCTTTTACCAGGAACCATGGAAACGGTAGGGACCAGAACCAGAGAGGTTCCCAGCCTAGCCGTCCAGCTATCACTGGTATTCAATCTTACGATTATCCGCATTGTCCTTTATACCCTATTATCATGTCTTATGTAAAATGTTTTATCAGGTCCTCAGCCAGCCAGAGCACCTGCTGGAGGATATACACATCCTCTTTGCTCTACTTGCCACCGTAGGCACCAAGGGCCATGTCGTCGTAACACTGACGCATGCTTCAAGTGTGGTCTTCCTGGTCATATCATGAAGGATTGCCATAAGGGCGAGATAGAGGGCACATCGGGACATGCTGATACCAAGCCGCCTCCTACCACTGGGCGTGTCTACACGACATCTCGAGACCAGGCCAACAAGTCTACAGGTACCATCATTGGAATCTTATATATGTATGGTCAAGCTGCGTGTGTTCTTTTCGATACGGGTGCTACTCACTCGGTCATTTCTACTGCTTATGCTAAGAACATTAGGATGCTCCCCATGCCACTAGAAAATAGACTTATTATTTCCACGCCTTTGAGGGACTCTGTATTAATCACCCATGTATACAAGAGTCTTCCCCTAGAATTTGACGATAAGGTTCGTCTTGTTGACGCACTTCCGCTGGACATGAATGACTTCGACATGATTTTGGGCATGGATTGGCTATCCAAGCATCATGCTGCCATAGACTGCCATTCATATCAAGTTATCTTCGGTGATGTTAATGCACCAGAGTACATTCATAACGGGTTCGTACCCGGACGGTCTGTACAAATCATATCTACACTGCAAGCGCGTGCACTACTGTCACATGGCTGCGAGGGTTATCTAGCTATGGTTCACGACATGGATGCTGAATCTCCATCAATTCAGGATCAACCAATAGTGTCAGAATTCCAAGATGTATTTCCAGCAGAACTTCCGGGCATACCACCTGCACGAGAAGTGGAATTCAATATCGAGCTTATTCCAGGAGCTGAACCAATCTCCAAGGCTCCTTATCGCATGGCTCCCATAGAGCTGAAGGAGCTGAAGGATCAACTGCAAGAACGAGGTTTCATTCGACCGAGCGCATCTCCATGGGGCGCACCGGTCTTATTTGTTAAGAAGAAGGACGGCAGTATGCGTCTTTGCATAGACTATCGCGAGCTCAACAAGATTACTATCCGGAATAGGTATCCACTGCCGCGTATAGACGATCTGTTTGACCAACTCCAAGGGGCGAAACACTTCTCCAAGATTGATCTTAGGTCAGGCTATCATCAGCTACGGGTTAAGGAGCAGGACATCGCCAAGACTGCTTTTCGTACCCGCTATGGCCACTACGAATTTGTAGTTATGCCATTTGGCCTGACAAATGCTCCAGCAGTGTTCATGGATTTGATGAATATAATCTTCCATGAATTTCTGGACAAGTTCGTCATTGTCTTCATCGATGACATCCTGATTTTCTCAAAGTCCAAGGAGGAACACGAAGACCATCTTCGTACTGTACTACAGATTCTTCGCCAGAAGCAGCTGTATGCTAAATTCTCCAAGTGTGAGTTCTGGTTAGACAAGGTGGCATTCTTAGGTCACACTGTATCAGCAGAAGGAATCACTATGGATCCAGCGAAGGTTGAGGCCATTACTAAGTGGCCGAGGCTGACATCAGCGACGGAAGTCCGCAGTTTCTTAGGCTTAGCTGGTTATTACTATAGGTTCGTGGAGAACTTTTCCCGCTTAGCACTACCATTGACCAAACTGATGCGGAAAGGGGAGAAATTCGTCTGGACTGAAGAACGAGAGAAGATCTTTGAAGACCTGAAGCAGAAGCTAGTATCTGCACCTATTCTTACTCTCCCATCGGGTACGGGTGGATTTCAAATCTACAGTGATGCATCGGGGAAGGGACTTGGCTGTGTTGTCATGCAACATGGGAAAGTGATCGCGTACGCTTCACGACAGCTTAAGCCTTATGAAGAAAATTACCCTACGCATGACTTGGAACTTGCTGCAGTCGTGTTTGCATTGAAGGTATGGAGGCACTACTTATATGGAGAATCATGTGACTTTTTCACGGACCACAAGAGCTTGAAGTATATCTTCACTCAACGTGAATTGAACATGAGGCAGAGGAGATGGTTAGAGCTGTTGAAGGATTATGACATTAATCTACAGTATCATCCCAGAAAGGCAAATGTAGTAGCAGATGCTCTTAGCAGGAAGTCCGGAATGATCAACGACATTAAAATTGAGGAGGAAATCATAAGAGACTTGGAGCGACTAGACATCGAAATCATGGTACGTGGACATCACCGTTACTGGGCTAATCTTAGAGTAGAACCTGTTAGGACCATTGGAATAGTTAATTGTAATAGGTAGACTAGGAGGTATGTAGTTCCTCCTGGTCATAGTAGTAGTAGGATCAAGTCGTGCTCCTGGTCTTAGTTAAAGTCAAACTTTATTATTTAGTTATTATTCTGTTAGGATATGCATGAGATATGTTAGGAAAGGATATGCATATCAGTTTTACACGTTTTGTTTAATGATGTATTAGGGTTTCCTTGTAGTATAAAAGGAACCTTAGGCAGAAGGGTTAGACACACCTTCATCAAACGTAATTCTAGTTATTATTAATATTAGAAATCCTTAGAAAAGGATCAAGTCATTATAGTTATTCTGTTCTTCTTTATAGTATTTGTATTCCGCACTTATATTATGTATAGAGTCTCTCTGTGAATAGACTTGTGATTACAGAAGTCGTTCACCGTTCCTGACAGGTTACAAGATCCACATCTAGTGGACCCAACAAGTGGTATCAGAGACTGGGAGAGTCTCTGTACAAGAAGAATCAATTTTTCTTATTACTAACATTTGTGCTTAATCATGTCTGCCTCAAGTTCTACTCAAACAGGAGAAGATAGTACTCCTAGAACTCAGCAACCTCAGCAAATCGTTGCTACGGTTTCCAACACAAATGGAAAGTTTCCTCTTCTAAAAAAGGACGAATATGATAGCTGGGCAATGAAGATGGAATGGTGGATCACCAACCTTGATCAAGACCTTTGGAAGATCATTCTGAATGGGAACAGCAGGAAGTTGACTGGAAGAGACAAGAATGGTAATATTACTCTTCTTGACCCTAAAACTCATGAAGAAATCACAGCTATTCAGAAGGAGGTCAAAGCAAAAACCATTTTGCTTCAGTCCCTTCCTGATGATCACATAGGTGACTTCTATCATTTGGATGATGCTAGAGAGATCTGGAATGGAATAAAAGCAAGGTTTTGTGGGAATGAGGAGTCAAAGAAAATGCGAAGATCCATGCTGAGAGATGAATTCACATAATTCAAGATCTCAGAAACTGAAGGTATCCATCAAGGGTATGACAGGTTCCAAAAGATATTGAGCCAGTTGAATCAACTTCGGTCGAAACCTGACGATGGTGATATCAATGGAAGATTTCTTAGAGCCTTACCCTACTCATGGAATCAGGTGGTAATCTCTCTCAAAGCAAAAGGTGGGCTTGACTATCTTAATTTTGATGATTTATTTCATAAGCTCAAAACTTTTGAGCCTCATGTGAGGGGATATTCAAGTGATTCTTTTCCCACTCCTGCTAACTCTGCCTTTATGAGTTCTATGGGATCCAGTCCCATGTCTTATGCTAGTAGCCCAAGCAATACTGTGTCTTCTCAACATACTTTTCAGCATACTTCTACTCCTGAACCAACAACCAAATTCGGTAGCATGGTAGAAGCTGTTCTTCACTCTTTTGTTGCTGACGTTGATGCTCAACAGCAACTTGCTTTTGATGACTTCAAACAGGTTGATAAACTTGATCTGGATGAAATGGATCTCAAATGGAAGATGGCCATGCTCACTCTTAGGGTTCACAAGTTTGAGTAGAAGGCCGGTCGAAAATTTAATTACAACCCAGGAGAGCCAGCAAGGTTTGACAGAAGCAAGGTTTAATGCTATAACTGCCAGCAGCAAGGTCACTTTGCAAGGGAATGCCCTAACAAGAATGACCAGGAGAAGAGCAGATATTCAGCTTTTAAGATTCAGGAGGTGAAGGATGACAAGAAGGCATTGGTGTCTGTTGACTCTATGGTCAACTGGAATGATCATCAGACTGCTACACTAGAAACAACTGAGCCCTCTACTGATGTGTTTGCAATGATTGCTGGGAATCTATCTGATGCAGAGGAAGCAGAAGAGTTTGCTCTTATGGGCATTTCACCTCAGGTATAACATTGCCCTCTTGGTTGTCATGATAAATATTCAGAATTGTTGTCCCAATATAATGACTTAAATGATCAGAATGATAAGTATTTTTTAGAGGTTCAAGCCTATAAGGCTTCTTTAAAAACATTGGAACAACAAAAGAGGTGGCTTCAAGATACTCAACGTGAGTATGAGGATAAAATTAGGATACTGAACATTGATTTAGATTACACAACAAATATGCTTAAATACACCGAAAAGGTAAAAGATGACAGTATCAAAGAAAAACAAGAGATGAAAGAAAAATTGGATGCTACACTTCTGAGATTTGAATAATGGCAAAAGGCACCTAAGAATCTTTCAAAGTTAATTGATAGTAGCATGTCTGGTAGGACTAAAAGAGGATTAGGATTTGATAAATATATTGATTCAGAAGATGTGTTTGATTTATCTTTTTCGAGTGTCTTTGATCCCGACAAAGAGGAATAGGGAGCACCTAGCTACAATAGGTTTAAACCAGCAGCAGAAATGCACGCTGTCCCTCCATCTCTTACAAGAACTTTCATGCCCACTCCTAGGCATAATGACTTGGATGGATCACAAATGCATGAGTCCCCAAAAAGTTCTACTAATTCTAATGACTTTGTCTCGTGTACTTCTAGTGACAAAGCCAGTGACTCTGCATCAAGTGGTTCAAGTGAAGAGTCGAGACCTACAAGTTCCGAGTCGAATGATCATGCTGCTACTAGTGCTAGGAAGTATGAAGAGAGAGTTGCTTTTACTTCAACAGTGTCTAGTCCTGGTTTATTGAGTCCTAGGAAGAATGTTTCTCCTAGAGTTGTGTGTAATAAAGTTAGCAGTATGAAACAATATCATTCTAATAAAAGGTCGTTTAAAACATGTTTTGTTTGTGGGAGTGAATTTCATTTGATTAAAAATTGTGATTTTTATGACAAACATTCTTCTCTTCATCAAGCATTTCCTACTCCTGGTCCACCAGGAGTTCTTCCATATTCTTCTAGAAGACTACACCTAAGTGCTCAATCTTTTTCTTCTTCTAGAAGGACCTCTCCATTAGCTTCTGATCATTGGAGAAACACTGGATTAATATCAAATAGACCAACCAGTAACTATTTTTAGAGTTTTAATCCAAAATTTGCATATAAGTTTGACCACATGTTTTTTGGTTTGGGAAATCTGGGAACTGCTGTTAAGCCCTCAACAGGTTGCTCTTGATCACACAATAACACCCATATGATGCATAGGCAACCAAAGAACAACAGTGGATCTCATCAATCTTCTTGGCTATCTACTAAAGATCCACAAGGCAGGCTCAAACCTGAAAAGGTTTGGGTCCCCTTAAGACACTAACTTTTGCATCTTTCTTTTCTTGTTGTTGTAGGTTACTCCATACCAAGATCCTTCTCTAGGAATTGTTGATAGTGGATGCTCTAGGAGCATGACAGGAAATAAAAGTCTTCTATCTAACTTTGTACCATTTCAAGGTAGAAAGGTCTATTTTGGAGGAGGTGAAGGCAGGATCACTGGCAAAGGAACGATTCAGACGCCTAATCTTAATTTTGAGCAGGTCTACTATGTGGAAGCACTTCAACACTTCAACTTGATATATGTCTCTCAAATTTGTAACAAGAAGCAGTTTGTCCTCTTTACGGATACTGATGCACTTGTGTTATCCAAAGACTTTAAACTTCCGGATGACTCACAGGTTCTACTCAGAATCCTTAGAAGACACAACCTCTATAGTATCAAGCTGAATGAAGTCAACCCTACTGGTCAACTAGCATGTTTGGTTGCTAAAGCCTCAGAAGATGAAGCCACTCAATGGCATCGAAGGATGGGACATGTGAACTTCAAGACCATTCACAAACTAGCAAATATGAACCTGGTCTCTGGTTTACCTCCCAAGTCATTCAGAAATGATATCAATTGTATTGCATGCAACAAAGGCAAACAACATAAAGCATCCTTCAAGGCCATTACTGCTCTCAGTCTTTTAACTGAACCATTGCAGCTACTACACATGGATTTATTTGGTCCTACCTCTATTAGGAGCATTGACCACAAACAATTCTGTCTCGTGGTAACTGATGGTTATAGCAGGTTTACGTGGGTTTTCTTCATGGCTTCCAAGAGTCAGACCTACTCAATTCTTAAAGATTTTATTACCCTTATAGAGAATCAGTTGTCCAAGAGGGTTAAAGGTATTCGATGTGATAATGGAACCGAATTCAAAAATGCAGACCTCATAGCACTTTGTAATTCTAAAGGCATTAAAAGAGATTATAGTGCAGCAAGAACTCCTCAACAGAATGGTGTGGCAGAAAGAAAGAACAAGACTCTAATAGAAGCTGTCAGAACAATGCTTGCCGATTCAAAACTTCCAACCATGTTCTGGACAGAAGCTGTTAATACTGCAAGTTATGTTTTGAATAGAGTTTCTATTACAAATCCTCACAAGAAGACTCCCTATGAGCTACTAACAGCCAAAGTACCAAATATTGCTCATTTGAAGCCATTTGGGTGTCCTGTCACCATTCTGAATACTAGTGACTATTTGGGGAAATTTGATGGCAAGGCAGATGAAGGATACATTGTGGGATATTCAGCTCACTCTCGGGCTTATCGTGTCTACAATCTCCAAGCCAAGCGAGTAATTGAAACTATAAATCTCAGGTATTTTGAGGGGAAGTCAAACATCCAAGGCAAGGGTCCTGAATGGTATTTTGATCTTTATTATCTTAGTGATTCATTAGGATATTTTCGTTTCAAAACTAACCATGATGCAGGTCCACAAGTGTTTGCAACTTCTAGTACAGGTGCTCATTCTAGTCTTTCTGACTCAGATGACGAGGATGATATTTTTGTTGTTCCATCCTATTCCACCACAGTCTCTCCTACTCCTCCTAGTGATGCAACTCCATTGGATGTATTGGATTCACAAGTAGCTCTTGACACATTACTCAAACAACAACAAGAAGCTACTACAGCAGATGCTCAAGGTGGCTTTGAGTTTCCCTTGAATACGTCTGCTGACAAAGCTGCTCCTAGTACTCCATCTGTTACTCCTAGTGCTAGTTCAACACCTATTGGTAGTCCGACTAGTGATTCTACTTCCCATACTAGATTCTCAAGTCCTTCCGACCTGGGGAACTATCAAAAGAAGTCTTCTACCAAGCTGGATGATATTCATAAGCAACCAATAGATAGCATCTTCAACTCTGCTTCCTATGATGATGACTTTGTTGGGGATCTTAATAACTTGGCACCAGAAGTGGAAGTAGCTTCCAATCCAGTGTTGCAGTCACACAAAGATCATCCTACTACTCAAATCATTGGAGATCCTGGTTCTACTGTCAAGACTCGCAGAATGCATAAGAAGGCCACATTTGATCATCATGCTCTTGTGAGCTACATTGAAGATCAAAAACGTAATAATCATACGGACTTTCAACATTGTTTGTTTGCGTGTTTTCTTTCACAGGTGGAACCTAGATCAGTCTCTCATGCTCTTGAGGATCAAAGTTGGGTGGAGGCTATGCAGGAGGAAATGCAGCAATTCTTGTTTCAGAATGTTTGGATCCTAGTTGACTTGCTAGATGGAAAGACAGCAATTGGTACCAAATGGATTCTCAAAAACAAGAAAGATGCACGGGGTATTGTGGTGAGAAATAAGGCGAGGTTGGTTGCACAGGGTCATACATAACTTGAAGGCATTGACTACACTGAAGTTTTTGCTCCTGTTGCTAGGATTGAGGCCATTCGTCTGTTTTTGGCTTTTGCTTCTTATGTGGGCTTTACAGTTTTTTAGATGGATGTCAAGAGTGCATTTCTCTATGGCAAGATTGATGAGGAAGTTTATGTCACTCAACCTAAGGGCTTTGTAGATCCACTTCATCCCAAGAAAGTTTACAAGGTGGTCAAAGCTCTTTATGGACTTCATCAGGCTCCTAGAGCTTGGTATGAGCGTCTCTCAACTTTCTTGTTGAAACATGGCTATAGAAGAGGCACAATTGACAAAACACTATTTCTTAAGAGGAGTACCAAGGACATTATCCTTGTTCAGGTGTATGTGGACGATATTATTTTTGGTTCTACTAAAAAGGAATGGTGTGATGAGTTTGAACAACTGATGAAGGGCGAATTTCAGATGAGTGCTATGGGAGAACTTACATTTTTCCTTGGTCTTCAAGTCAAGCAACAGTCGGATGGAATCTTCATAAGTCAAGATAAGTATGTTCATGAGATCCTTCAAAAGTTTGATATGGATCCTCTTAGACCAGCAGCAGCACCTTATGAAAAGTCAAACTCAAGAATGAGCCAGTTCCACCGGTAAATGTTCATATGCAAAGGTCCATGATTGGCTCACTCATGTATTTGACTGCATCACGTCTGGATATTATGTTTGCAGTAAGTGCTTGTTCTAGACATCAGGTGGCTCTAACGGTTTCTAACTTGAATGCAGTCAAGAAGATTTTCAAGTACATCAAGGCTCAACCCAAGCTAGGCTTGTGGTATCCTAGAGAATCACCTTTTTTTCTTGAAGCATATAGTGATAGTGACTATGCAGGTGCTAATAATGACATAAAATCTACTACTGGTGGTTGTCAGTTTTTGGGTCGAAGACTTATTTCATGGCAATGCAAGAAACAGACGATAGTCGCTACTTCTTCAACAGAAGCTGAATACGTAGCTGCTGCTAGTTGCTGTGGACAAGTTTTGTGGATCCAAAATCAGATGTTGGATTATGGGTTCAATTTTATGAACACCAAAATTTTCATCGACAACCAAAGCACTATCTGCATTGTGAAGAATCCTGTTTTTCATCAACGCACAAAACATATTGAAATTCGGCACCATTTTATACGGGATGCCAAAGAGAAGAAGTTGATACAGGTTCTTAAGGTTCATACGGATGATAATGTTGCTGATCTGTTGACTAAAGCCTTTGATGGTCCTCGGTTCAACCACTTGGTGGTTCACATTGGGATGGTCAATCCTTGAGACCTTGGATTGAGGGGAGGCTTAGTGTACATATTTACTTGCACAGATTAACATATTGGTAGGTTTTAACAACAGATTGAATGGGTTCTTGTGGTGTGTGTTACTTCTAGTGAAGGATTTTGCTCACTTCTGGTGATTGTCTTCATTAATGGTTGGCTTCTAGTCCTTAATGGTTGGCTTCTACTCCTTAATGGTTGGCTTCTAGTCATCTTTGGTGGCTTCTAATGGATAACAATCCTTATTTGACAAGTGCTGGTTGGCTTCTAGTCTTGGTTTGGGTCGCTGTTCACTTCGTTGACTTCTGTTGACCACATTATGCTTCTAGTGTTGACCATTATGCATTTTGACTTTTAGTCAACGCAAGCTAATTCTGGTATCTATCGCCTTATTTAACTTTGGTAAATTGGGATTTGCAAATAATGTTATAAGGGGCAAGTGGTTACTTTGCATTAACTGCCTAATTTGAAAGGGTAACCCACATTATTAGGGGTCAATGATCAGTTACTAGACCATTATTTATGGTCAATTACCCCCTTGACTCATTCATCACAATCATAACACACACACACACACTTCTACTCTCTCAAACCCTAACAAATCAACTTCCATCACTTCTAATCAACATCAATGGCTGCTTTGGTCTACCAACCCGCTCATAACAAGGTCGCTTATCTAGGAGATGGTCCTAAAAGTGATGAATTCATAGACATTCTGGAGTTTATTGAGGCTTCTAACCTCAGGTATGCTTTTACTGTGTGCCCCATTGTTTATGATAGTGTGATTCGCCAGTTTTGGGATTCTGCTACACTTGTGGCTGTGGTTGGTCATCCACGTGAACTCAATGCTACCATTGATGGACGTTCTTATGTGGTTACTGAAGCTTCTATGAGGAGTTCCCTTCATCTTCAAGATGAAGGTGGTGTTGTTTCCACCCAATGCTGAGGTTTTGGAGGGGATGGCTGCTATTGGGTATAACCATGGGGGGAAGTTTAACTTCCAAAAGAATAGGTTTTCCCCCCAGTGGAAGCTTCTAGTGCACTTTTTGATTCATTGTTTAAGCCCCAAGTCTGGGAGTTGGGATGCTTTTCCCACTCCTTTGGCTACTGGTCTGATCTGCATAGCACAGGGTAGGGTGTTTAATTTCTCTCGCTATTTGTTTGATGGGATGGTTAGTAAGCTGTCTATTACCGGTTCTAGGAAGAAATTTTTTAATGTATCCTAGGTTTTTTACAACAGATACTTGTGTGTTTACCTCGTGATAGGGAGGAGTATGAGACCCCCAAGCTTACTGCTAAAGTTTACTACAGTATGGCTCATGGGTTTAGCGGGGTTTGGAGGCCCCTTACTGATGCAATGCCGGGCCTTGCCCAAGGTCCTCCTGATGTTGTTCCTCCGGCTGTCCAAGCCGAGGAGGAACCTCCATTGGGTGATGACCCTATGGAGGAGGATCATCCTGCTGGTGGTGCATCTAATGTGGTTGTGGAAGAGCCGGTTGAGAAAGTGGTGGTTGAAAGGCCATCCACTTCCAAGGCTGCCCCTCTTCGATGCCACATTCGTCTCCATTTGTGGATACCCCCTCCTAGTCCTGTCCCTCACTCTTCTAATAAGCCCTCCGGTTCTCGTGCTCATAACGATGACCCCTTTATTGCTTCTGGTTCCAATGAAGCCTTCCCAGACCCAAGTCCTCTTGGTGGGAAAGCGGAGGAGCCTACTACACTTACTTCTTTGCTTGATCTCATGCACAGGTACCATGAAAGGATTCTTTCCTTGGAGGCGGATTTGAATCAACATCGTAAGCTTACCAGGGAATTTGTTCTTCCCATGGCTGACCGGATTAAAGCTTTGGAGAAACAGCAGAGGCGAAGGAAGAAGCATGTGGTTCAGTCTGACTCTGATGAAGAGGTTGAAGATCTTGTGGAGGATGGCTTGAATTTGTTAGCAAAGGCTGCTTTTGCTGATAAGTCATATGATGATCTGCCGATTCCTCCTACTCCATCAAGCATCCCTCCTACTGCTGCTACCTCTACACCCAAGGAAGATGTTGCTGGTACTACTACTGGTTCAACTGCTGGACCATCTCATGATCCTAAGGGAAAAGCCCCTATGCCTGCTGCTCCCTCACCCCCTCGCAAGCGTACTCGCAGACAACTTGATGAGGATAGGTTAGGCGAGGAGGCTGCCCACAGAATGCAAGCGGAAATTGACCAAGCTGCTCGGGCTGAGGAGGAAGCTCTTCAGAAGCAGAGACGTGAACAGTTGCAACATGATGCTATGCATTGGGACGATAGCGATTGGATGCGGGTGCTCACTATTCTTACCTCGGATTATTCACAGTTTACTGATCATTTGGGTTCTGATGTGAATGAGCAGAATTGTATTCCTCGAGCTATGGTGTTAATGCGTAAGCAACAATTAGCGCTTGCTGCTCAACTGCGTGAAAAGCGTAAGAACAGGCCTTTGACGATAACCAAGGAGAAAAAGTTGATGCAGAGGTATGTCAAGTATCAGTCGGCTGCTCATTTTACTGTTGGTTGGACATGGGAACGAGTTCGGGCATTGTCTTTTGATGAGCTTAAGGCTCTATATGAACGAATGATCAAGCGTCAGAGTACACCGGTTCTGGAGCATTTCATCTATCATCCTCCTCCACGAGTGGTTCCTACTTCTCAACCTACTGTTGCTCCTGGTTCTTCTTCTGATGTTCCTCTTGGTTCTACTGGTATTCCATCGGTTGTTCATGTCTCTACTGCTGGTACCACCTCTACACCATTGGTTACTCCTCCTGTTTCATCTTCGGGTCCTACCACCACCACCACCTATGCTACCACTACCACTGCTACTCCTGCTATGGCAACACCCTCACCACCTGTGACTGGCTCTCAACCTACTCCTTCTCCTGGTGCAGCTACTGTTGATCCTTTGGATGGACAAGGTATTGATTCTACTTCTTCTAATCCTATTCCTGCTGCAAAGGTAAAGGTTGAACCCTTGTCTGGTACTCCCACTCCTCGTCGTTCCATTCGCAAGCAGTTGGCTAGACGTGCTAGACGTGGCAAGTCTGTTCCTTATGAGAAGCGTGCTCCCGAAAATCTTATTGATGCAGCTTCCGACAGTGACTCAGAATTGCCAATGGGTACGGGGTTTATCACATCTTGGACAGTTAAGCCATCCACCACTATTCCTGGTACTTTCACCCATAAGATCACCATCAGTGATGGTTATGTTCGTCATGCTTCGGGTTTGCAAGGTGTGTTGACATGGGTTGATCATAGGGATCTTATGTCTTTGTATGGGTTTGTGGATGCTGGTATGCCTACTCATCCTAGTGAAGTCCCCTCCTGGCCTGGTCTGACAATGTGGGCTGATTTGAAGATGATGCTTGATTCCCCTCCACATGCTCCACTTTCTGGTGTCTGGAAGGACCAGCCAACATGGGTTATCAAGAGATAGAAGTTATATGCTGGCTGTGGTGTGCATGTCTTGGAGTTGGAGTCTGGTGCTATGGTGTTTATGCTCACGAATTTGGACTATCCGTTGACTATTGCTTCGATGGAGGCCATGCTTGCTTGTCACTTGCAGATTTCCAATGCCCCTTCCGGGAATGAGACTTCTATGGCGACTACACTGGTGGAAGGGATACAAGCTCGGTTACAAGCTGAGAAGGTGGTTGCGTCTGGTATGTGATGGGTTGGTTTGTAAGTTTTTATGTTTTGTGTTTTATGTTCATCTGTTCATACTACAATTCTTTTCACCAATATGTACAGTGATTGGTGACTTACATTTGTGATTGTTTAAAAAAAAATACTTTTTATATAATATCTGCTTATACTGTTTCAAAACATTGGGTTTCTGTTGCTGCTTCACACTTGTGCTGGTTTGATGTTTCATCTGGTGTTGGACTTGGTCCACACAACAAATGGTCCTCAACTCACCATGTCTCACAAACAAGAAAGAGTTGATTCACCTTGAGGGTACGGCTCCTGGTGTGATTCTCAAATCCGTTGATGGTTGCCAGGTTACCCAAAACTGGATGGTTTTCACTTGCCATGGTCCTAGACTGAAAAGTAGCTAATCCAAGGAGGTACGACTCTTGGTAAAGATTTTCTCAAATCAGTTGATAGCTATAATAGCTTGCTTAAAGCTATAGGGTTTTCAACTCACCGATGCTTCATTGCTAAGAGTTGGCGAGTCCAGAAGGGTACGACTTCTGGTGAAGACATATCAAATCCGTTGACGGCTGTGATGGTTTGCCTAAAATCATCAGGGTACCCCCACTCACCATTGATTCACGTTCTAAGAGTTGGGCTGGGTTCTAGTCTCCCAGGGTGATGCTTATTCCACCATAAAGACTGGCTAGCCCAAGAGCGAGCAGCTACTTGGTAAAGGCTCATCAAATCTGCTCATGTTGCTATCAAGATTCAACACGATGCTGATTTGTTTCAAGCTTTGGAGAAGCTTCTAGTGTTCCATGTTGCAGCGGTTCTTATGTTTCTTATCTTGCTGATGCTGCTGTTTCTTTTGCTGTTCCAATCCTCGAGCTTTATTGCACGTTTTACCAGGAAACTTGAACTCAACAGGTCAAATTCAAGTTTAGGGGAGGATTGTTAGGACCATTGGAATAGTTAATTGTAATAGGTAGACTAGGAGGTATGTAGTTCCTCCTGGTCATAGTAGTAGTAGGAGCAAGTCGTGCTCATGGTCTTAGTTAAAGTCAAACTTTATTATTTAGTTATTATTTTGTTAGGATATGCATAAGATATGTTAGGAAAGGATATGCATATCAGTTTTACACGTTTTGTTTAATTATGTATTAGGGTTTCCTTGTAGTAAAAAAGGAACCTTAGGCAGAAGGGTTAGACACACATTCATCAAACGTAATTCTAGTTATTATTAATATTAGAAATCCTTAGAAAAGTATTAAGTCGTTATAGTTATTCTGTTCTTCTTTATAGTATTTGTATTCCGCACTTATATTGTGTATAGAGTCTCTCTGTGAATAGACTTGTGATTACAGAAGTCGTTCACCGTTCCTGACAGGTTACAAGATCCACATCTAGTGGACCCAACAGAACCCGAGTTACTCTCTAAGATCAAGGAAGCTCAGAAAGATGATGGAGAAATCTGGGTGATAGTACAGAATTTGGAGAAACAGACGGAATTCAGAGTAGATGCAGATGGTATCGTATGGCAGGGCACGAGACTTTGTGTTCCTGATGACCAAACACTCCGGGAAGCCTTGTTAGCTGAAGCTCATAGCTCCCCATTCTCTATACATCCTGGTTCGACTAAGATGTACCACGACATCAAGCAATACTTTTGGTGGAGTGGTATGAAACAGGATGTGGCCACTTACGTCTCCAAATGTCTTACCTGTCAGCAGGTTAAGATCGAGCATCAGCGATCTGGCGGTCTCCTTCAACCGTTAGATATTCTAGAGTGGAAGTGGGACAAAATCACCATGGATTTTGTTACTGGTCTTCCGCCTACCAAGAGGAAGCACGATGCAATTTGGGTTATCGTAGATCGACTTACCAAATCAGCTCATTTCTTACCGATCTGTAAGGAAGATCCGGTAAGTAAACTCGCCGATACGTATAGAAGAGAGATCATGAGACTCCACGGTGCTCCATCCAGCATCGTCTCCGATAGAGATCCTCGTTTCACTTCGCGATTTTGGAAGAGTCTGCAAAAAGCTTGGGGTACACAACTTAAGCTTAGCATGGCTTTTCATCCTTAAATAGACGGACAGTCGGAGCAAACGATTCAAACATTGGAAGACATGTTGAGGTCATGTGCGTTGGAATGAACGGGTGATTGGGACGATTATATCTGTTTGGTGGAGTTTGCAAACAAAAACAGCTGGCACGCAAGTATCAAGTGTGCTCCTTTCGAGATGTTGTATGGCAGAAAGTATCGCACCCCAATCTGCTGGGATCAGGTTGGCGAGCGAACACTTGAAGGACCAGAAATCATAGAGATGACCAACGAAAGGATCGCAGTAGCTAAGCAGAAACTTCAGGAAGCACGGTCACGTCAGAAGAGTTACGCTGATAAGCATCGTAGGGACATACATTTTAACGTAAGAGATCACGTCTTCCTTAAGGTTTCACCGGCACGTGGTGTTAGACGCTTCAGGATTAAAGGGAAGCTCAGTGCTCGTTTCATCGGACCATTTGATATCATTGAACGAGTCGGTGAAGTATCTTACCGGTTAGCGTTACCTCCGCAGCTTTCGCATGTACACAATGTATTTCATGTGTCCTTACTCAGAGGGTACCAGTATCATCCCCTTCACATGGTTCAGTATCCACTGGAACAGATACGTGAAGATCTCACATTCATAGAAGAACCCGAACGAGTTCTTGACAGACAAGAACGAGTCATGATAAGGAAGACGATTCCATTCGTCAAAATCCTTTGGAGGGATTATACCGAGCGGGAAGCCACTTAGGAAACAGAGGAGTCTATCCGGGCTTCTTACCCTCATTTTATATTTTGAATTCGGGTATGTTCTTCTTTTCCAATTTACTTTATCTATAATTCAGGGACGAATTATTCTTTTTAGGGGGGAAGAGTTGTAAAACCCGCATGCTTTTACCATGAATAGTACCCTTAAGATCGTACGAACTAGTTTAAAACTTTCCTTTTATAGTATGATTACGTTCACGTGTTAGAATTTTACGTATTACGTACGTGTTAGAACACGATAAGTATTTATTACGTATGAACACACAATAATTATTTAAACAATAATTAATCACGAACATGCGATCATGAAATCATGAACGTAAACTAATCACGAGCTATTATTAATTACGTATATATATTTATTACGAACACGAATAAATATATTAAGTCACGGTTAATATTTAACGAGAACACATAAAACACGAACACGACTAAACACGAACGAACACTAAAATAAATAGACTCGGAAAATGGTACTGGTACCCCATGTGGATCCCCCTACCCGCGGCTACACCAAGGAGATGGGCCAAGCCCATCTAATTTTTACTAACAAGGGTTAAGGTGAAATCTTTTGGTCATTTTCACTTTACAGTAAATTAAACAAAAACCCTAAAAAGATTTTTTCTCCTTCTCCTTGCTCTCTCTTTGGCCGCCGCATATAAACACAAGAAAGGGGGTGTTCGTTTGATTTTGATCTTGAATCTTGTGCAAGTATTCGTGTGTGTTCATCCTCGTTTGATCCACGCATTCGGTATACCTTTTTAATCCTTTTTCTTTTTCTTTTGATTTAAAAAATTAAATAAGAACATGATGTTTTTAAAAAGCTAATTAAAAACATAAATCAAACATGTAAATGGTTATGGGGTAAATCAAAACGGAGGATTTAGGGGTGTTTGTTATGGCCGACGCCTAAACCGAACCCCAAGGGGGTCTCAGCTTGGCATATGGACCACCACCGATACCTCAAGGTCTCGTTTTAGTGGTGTGGGTCCCACGGAAGCAGCAAACAAGGGGGAACCCCGAAGTGGTTCGGGGTATGGTGTTGATTACGGGTCCGGTTCATGGTTTCTAGTCACGATCCGGTTCATGGTTTATGTTAAGGTTATGTTTTTAATAATCATATGTTATAAATTAAATTAATAAAATATGACATGATTAATTTAATAAACATGACTTAGGTTATAATTTAATTACTAGATCATGGATTTTTGAACCTAAGTATTTATATTTTTCTAGACTTTATAATTAATTAATTATTAAAAACCATGGCTATAATTAATTAATTAACATGACTTAGGTTATATTATTAATAGTTAATAATATATTTTTTAACCTAATTATTTAAATTTATTTAATTAAAAACATGATATATTTAATTAAATACTTTTAACCTATAGTTTATTTCAATTACATGTAATAATTAATAAACTATACCTTATATCATTATGACTTAGAAAAATAATCAGAAAACACTTAAGCTTATATACTTAGCTTATTTAACCAGCTTATATCTAATTATGGAAACTTTCTATTTTTAGAAACTTATTTAATTAAGGAAGCTAATCTATTTTTGGAAACTTTCTTATTTTGTAAACTTTCTATTTTTGGAAACTTTCTATTTTTGGTAACTTTCTATTTTTGGAAACTTTCTATTTTAGGAAACCTGCTATTTTTAGAAAGTTACTTATTATTACACAGTAAGTATAATAATACATGAAATACAAGTAATACTTAATTAGAATAGACAGAATATAAGATAAACACAGTTTAAAGCTTTAAACAGTAGAACATGGCATGAACGTATAAAATAAGCTAAGACAAGACATAAAACCAGTTACGTATTTAGTAAGCAGATACTTATACACGTAGTATTTATGTAGCATTAGTGATACCGAAGTAGGACTCTCCTTAGTTCGTCTTCTTCGTTCACTGGACATAAGGTACGGATTCCCGTCCTTTCAGTATGGACATTCTTTCCTTATTAGGATTCCCCGTATGCAGCCAATTGTTTTCCCATAGTATAAGTTTATATGTTTGATTTGCTTATGTTTAATTTAGAATACCTATAGCCATATACATGCATGACCAGTTTCACCTAGTTATGGAGGTACCATAACCATAACACTAGAGGCACTGGTGTTATGACTTCCCCACGGCGGAGTGATTGCTCGTGGCGTCCCTTCAGTTTTGGCCATATTGTTATATTTATCATGTGGGGCGTATGGGTGCATCCTAGTTACATGTTTTCAGTAGATTACTCAGTGTGAATGTGGTGTGTGCCTGGCATCCTTCACAAGGAGCTGATCCCTCCTACCCAAACGAGTATATTAAATTAGAGGCAGCCCCTCTAATTTGCATGATGAGGTCACACCTCCAAGTATTCATGCATGGTGGATTTTCATGACCTATATTGGCTAATGGTAGAATATGTTAAACATTTTTTATAAGATAAACATAAGGCTTTTCAAACTATAAAACCAGTTTTACCAAGACTTAACCAGGTTATTCGGGACTTAGTTTCTTCCGCGGTTATATGCTTATATGCTTACATTATTCATGCTTTATTGTACATCCGTGCACTGAGCGTATTGCTCAACCGTTTTCCTTTTCTATGTTCCCAAAATGGCAGGTACTCAGGGACGCTCGTAGACTTTAAGCGTACGTGCATATGGACTGGAAGCTTTCTAGCCTTTCTTTACTTTATGCATTATCTTTACTTTGATACTCTTGCCATGGACATTGTTTAGTCCTTTCATTTACAGTACTTATGTTTGTGTGTGATGAGCTTTACTTTTGGACTACCGATGTTTGATTCCGGTATTTTCCTTTTATGGTCATGAAATGTTTAGACATTTATCCTTGTATGCTTTGATGACACGCCATAATTACGTGTGACATTCCATTATCAAAATGGGGTGTTACAATCCAACTACAACAGACGTTATGTAACACCTCACTTTGTTAAGTAGACTGTTACATGATAATTATGGCGTATCATCAAAGCATGCAAGGTAATATGTCTTAAAAACATAAATGACCATAAAGGAAAGCCGGAAACAAACATCGGCCCCCAAACATAAGCTCACACATGCATAAAGTAAAGAATATAGAAAAAGGACTAAACATTGTCCAACCAAGCATAAGTATATAAATACATAAAGGAAATGAAGTCAAAGGGAGCCTCTATCTTATGCACGTACTCTTGAATGCCTAAGTCTGTCCTTTAGTACATGCCGTATGACACATGGAAAGAAAATATGACTGAGCAATACACTCAATGAATGGATATAATGGCATGAATAGAATAATTGAAATATAAGCAAATGATACGAAATGCAGCAGAATGTGTGTAAGTCCTGGAAAACCTGGAACATGTTTTATAAGCTGGTTTATAACTAAAAAGTATTATATTTTATACATGAAACGTAACTTAAATGCTAAGAGATCATATAGGTCATGATATGTATCAACGTGTATGAATACATAGAGGGGTGACCTCGTCATGCAGTTAGAGGGGTGACCTCTAATTATATAAGTCTAGGTGGAGGGATCAGCTCCAATGTGACGGATGTAGAGCACATACCACAGTCACCTTGTAAACTTGTAAAACATGTACTAAGATGCACCCATACGCCCCACATGATAATAATAATAATGGCTAAGTAATTGAAAGGGACGCGCAAGAAATCACTCTCGTCGCGGAAGAGTCATGACACAGGTGCCTCAAGTGTCATGGTTATGGTACCTCCATAACTAGGTGGACATGGTCATGCATGTATATAGCTCAGGCAAATTTAAATGATATCATGGCAAACAATGAAAAGTTTTATGACATGTAACTGGGGAAAACAGATGGCAGCAAACGGGGAATCCTAATCATGCATAGAAAGAGAATGTCCTTACTAAAGGACGGAATATCCGTACCTTATGTCCAGTAGCGAATGAAGCTGAAAGGCGGAAAGTACTGCTCTGAATTCATGCGTGCACATAATAAAGGACGTGTATGAGTTGTATGTTCATGTATAACTTACTGATTCTTAGTTTACTTTACTTGTTCTTGACTTGGTTTACTTGTTCATGTTTTATCATGTATTTCTTCGTATTATACGTTTCATGTGTTCTTGATTAATGTATTACATGTTTCATGTGTTATTATACTTGATGTTTCGTAATTAGTAACTTTCTAAAAATAGCAGGTTTCTATAAATAGTAACTTTCAAAAAATAGCAGGTTTCCATATATAGCAACTTTCCAAAAATAGTAAGTTTCCATAAATTATAAGTTTCCAAAAATAGTAAGTTTATATAAATAGTAAGTTTCCAAAAATATAAAGTTTCCATAAATAGTAATAAGCTTTTTTTAATAAGCATGTAATATAAGCCGAAGCTTAACGAACATATTTTATAAGTCATGATTCACTAAATGATATAATAGTAAAGTTTATTTTAAATAAATACTTTAACATGTCATAATCTTATAAATAATTATTAATTAATAATGTGTCAAATTTTATACTTGGTTATTAATTAATAATATATCATGAATTATAATTAACTATAATTAATATTATATCATGGATTATAATTTAATATTAAATAATAACATGTCATGTATTTTATAAATAAATTGTCAGATCATAGTATGTCATGAATATAATTAATTATACATTAAGCCTTAAACATGATAAATAATTTATTTATAGTAAGCCCGTGTTCATTAAATCCAGTTTTAAAAAGTCGTAATATAAGTCTAACTAAACCGGATCATGATAATTTAATTAAGCCGGTTCAATAAGCCAAAAAATTAAAGAGTTCAAGAATATTATCCATGTTTAATTATATCAAAACTTATTTACTTATTTATATCAATAAGCCGAAATTTATATATAAGCCGATTAAAATGAATAAACAATTTTATTATAAGTCAAGAATAATAATAAGCCCGAACAATAATAAGTCCCAAACGCTCCCTCGTGGTTTCTCTTGTTTTTCCTAGCCAAAACCCCTAATAAGTGTGTAAACACTTATCCTTTTGCCACTAAAATCAAGGAAAAACAAGACCTAATCATGTGTTTAGTATCGTAAAAGTCGGAATTACGCGTGGTTTTGTGTTTTTGTGTTAAATAGGTACAAAATATCAAAAGGAAAGAAAACACGGGGTTTCACGGTCATTTGTTGAAGAAAAGTCCAAGAAAGAGACAAAGACAAAGTCAAAGAACCAAAAGTGAACCGAAGATCACGAAAACCGGCAAAATCAAAATCAACACGGGTTTGAAGAAAAGATCAAGAAAGCCAAATTCAAGCTCGTTTTTAGCGGATTTAATATTTATGGAGTTAATCGGGCTTGTGGGTTCCACATTTGGGTAAATGGGCTTAAAAGCCCATTTGAAGATCATGTTTAATGGTTAAATGGAAATTTATCCCATCAAAGGCCCATTTGCTTTAATATGGACGGATGGGAGTAATATTGGGCCAAAAGCCCATTGTCATTCCAAATAAATAAAAAGGGACAAATGAATATGTTATCAAATGTTGGGTTTACAAGGCCCAAAACCAAATGGAGATTTAGACAAAAGTGAAAATTATTTTCACTTATCTCTTGGTCAACCCTCACACGGTTTATTAAAACCACCCATATAACTCCCACTCACGTTTTTATTTACCCTCACCTCACTTTCGTTACAAAAAAGAAATCCCCACTTTTATCTCTCTCTCTCTCTCAAACAACGCATCTTTCATTTTTTTTACCCAATCCCAAACCCTAATTTACTTATTCACAAAAAATTACATCAAAGAAAATTAGGGCTTTTGTTTAAGTCATGTGATTCACACAAAGGGGAATTAAATCCCCAAGTTTTTCGGATGATCAAGATGGTGGTCCTTAAATCCTGATGTGGTCCATTCCCCTCTCTTGATTGGTTGATACAAATCATCACAGCCACTTCACCAATCAAATGAATCCACATCATCTTTTAACAAACACAACAAACACACCTTCAAGACAACCTGGCAATCCGCGTGATTAAGGGTGTGTTTTCTACCGTTTGATCAAGAATGAAGAAAGAGAAGAAAAGAGCGGCCAGGATTTGATATCTTCCTCAACAAGGTTTCTAGGGTTTCCCTATAAAAACCCCATCAAAGATGTAATCAGTGTGCCTTTTTTTTTATTTTTAATTTTATTTTTATGCAAATTAGTTTTTAGATTAAAAATTGTAATTTTTTTTTTTCAGTATTGTACTCAAGTTTTTAGTTATTAATGAAAATTTTATTTCAGTTAATTCATCTCGTCTTATATTATTTTTAAATTACCTGCTATTTAATTTTGTTTTCGTCATATTCAAAGATTAATAGTAATTAATAAAAGTGAAAAAAATGGATAAGAAATTTCCCCCACTAGGAGGTTTTATTAAAATTGGTTGGAGATATATCTTGTGATTGGTGAATCGAAGGTTGATTGATAAGGTGGTGGTTTTCGATTTGATTCATAGGGGGTTCAACGCCTTCCTACTTCTCAATGGGTATCGACACCAGGTTCATCTTCACTTTTATTTTTCTTGTTAATGTTTTTTTTAATTTCTGTTTATTAATCTGCTTGTTTAGTTACTTATTTTGATTTGATTTTATCTGCTTAGTTTAATTCGTATGTTTAGTTTGTTTAGGCCTGCTAAGTTCTGCTTATTTGAGTTTTGATGTTTATCTGATTTGGATTCTGATTTGTTTTATTTTGCTATAAGTCTGCTATCTGGATATTATTTTATTAAAAGCCTGCTGGTTTTAATATCTTTTTAAGTAGTAAATCTGATTTTCGTTTGTTTAGTTTGTTTAAGTTTTGGTTATATCTGCTTATTTGATTTCATTAATATTTGAGATAATCTGCTTTTTGGCTTATGTCGTTTTTAGTTGCTGATTAATTGGGTATTGTGTGTTTAGTTTATAATTTCTGATAGTTTTGATTTTTCTACTTATTTTTATTGATAGTTTAAGTTTAGATTTGCTTTTTATAGTTTTAAGCTTATTTGCTTTTAATCTGCTTATTTGTTAAGCTGACTTTGCTTATTTGGGTCTTATAAGTTTGCTGTTATATACTGCTTGAAAACTCAGACCCAATTGGTCTGAGTGTTAAAATTCCAAAATAAAATATATAGCAAAAAAAACTGTCCATGTAGGGACTCGAACCCTTGACCTTCAGTTCAATAGCATTTCATCTTTACCATCTCCTCTAAACCTTATTTGTGTTTATTTACTTCATTTGTCGTTAATATAATTTAAATAAAAAATAGTTGTCAGTCTAATAAAGTAATTTAAGTACAAGTTTTGTTTATTTAATTTTAATCAAAAGATTTTATAAGTTTTCTTTTATAAAGATTAAAAAAATATAATACAAAATAAATATTTTTTATTACTTTTAGAAATTTCAAATTGCTTTTATAAATTAGTTTTTTTATTTAGTTTTATTTAAAATTAGTTTTTAATAGATTAAAATTTAGTTTTAAGTCTTATTTAAATTTAAATTAGTTTTCAGTTTGTTTTAATTTTAAATAGTTCACATTAGATTTTTTTTGAATAGTTTTAAATATAATATAAATTGGTTTTAAAATTTAAATAGTAAGTTTTTAGTTAATTAAATTAGAATTAATTTTAAATTAGTTTAAATAGTTAATTAAATAGTTTTTAGTTTTTAAAATATTAAAAGAGTAATTTTACCAAGAACAATTAATCCACGTTAAGTCCGATATCAATTCGAGTCGAGGAAACGAATTTAAAAAAAGATAAAAATAACTACATTAAATTTGCGTCGCTGCCGCTTCGCTCGTTACGATTGAGGATTTCGTGAGACGTTTGGATTTTGGGATCCGTTCATTTTGAACGTTAATTTTCTTGCAAAAAAATCAAAAACATAAAAAAAATCAAAAACTTAAAAATACAAAAAAATTTTAAAACAATCACAAAAGCAAACTCTTTCTTAAGATTTGCACCAAAAAAAATTAAAAAATCAAAAAGTAATACTTTTCCTAAAGTATTACACCAAAAAAATTACGTATTATTGTTATTTTTCTTAGTTCGATTTCTTTCGATTTTTATTGTGAATATATATGTTTCTTAAAAAATACAAAAAGATTTTTCATTTAATATATTATATTACGTAGCACAATTAATTTACCTACTTTTCAAATAAGACCTTAGTTGGGATTTCATCACCTAACTATTGTATTCGAATCAAAAACAAAAAATCAAGGCAAAATAGATAAATACTAGTAAGACGTTTGAACTCGATATATACAAACTATAAGGTAGGTATAAGGCGACGCGCTATAAAAGACCGTCTAAGGAAAAAGGTTTTTAAGTGCTTTGTGCCACCTCGTTTCCCCGCTTGCTTGTGCGTATATTGAGAGGGACGACCAATTATTGGTTTGCCAACTCAAGTAGTATTTAAGTATATATTTTTACAGCTTTTTAATATTGCACCTCGAGAGGGATAATCCCTTTCCCCTCAAAGTCGACCGAGGTCTCCTACCTCATTCCTTGATTTTAATTGTATGCGCACTCGCGCGCGTACATACATACCGATTGGTGTACCAAATACTTCTAATTCTTCCAAAAAGAAGAAGAAGAAAAACAAAAAGACCGTCATTCAAGCCGATCCCGAGAATCGCGCTTTCGACAATACGATGGCAACGGATAACCGACCAATGATTGAGATTTTGCAATCACACGTTGAGGGAAACGATGACGCTATCGTTGTCCCCGCAATTGGAGCAAATAATTTTGAAATCAAAGCGGATTTTATTCAAATGGTTTCAGCTACACCATTTTTGGGCCGTTCCCAAGATGACCCCCATGATCATATTAAGAGATTTATCCATTTAACTAATACGGTGAAATACAATTGGGTGACTCAAGAAGCAATACGTTTGTTGCTCTTTCCTTTTTCCCTCGAAGGACAAGCCCGGATTTGGCTTGATAAGGAACCACCCCAAAGCATTCTTACATGGGCGGATTTAGAGACCAAGTTCATTAACTACTTTTCCCACCATCACGGACCACCTCTTTAAGGAATGACATCATTACCTTTGAACAAAAATATGGGAAAACGTTTAGTGAGTCTTGGGATCGTTTTAAAGAGATTTTAAGAAAATGTCCACAACATGGTTTCACTAAAGTGCATCAAATCAATACGTTTTACAATGGTTTAACTCTTAATGACCAAGACTCACTTAATAGTGTCGCGGGGGGCAATATTCTTGTGAGAACCATGAACGAGGCTTGGGCAATAACTGAAAATAAGGCTAATGTACAAACCAAGAGTGTTAGGGCTACTATGGCAAGTGCTAGTTCTAGTGAGAGCGACAAGAGAATTGATAAGCTTACTTCGCTTATTGAATCAATTGCTTTACAAACCGCTAACAATACCAAAGCCATCAATGGTCAAGTTAATGCCTTAAAAGAAACTTGTGAAACGTGTGAGACTTGTGGTGGACCACATTCATATTTTAATTGTGACAAGGTTTATAATCAACAACAATATGTTTATGCTTATAACAACAATGAAAATGAGCGGGTTCAATTCAAACCAAATGTTGATGTTAACCATTTGTCTTATAAGAGTACTAACTATTTGGATCCCCCGGGTTTTGTAGCTCCACAAAGACCACCCCCACCCGCCCAAAATACCCAATACCAAAATAGGAACCAAGGTCCTAAAATGGGTAATTTTCAAGGGAATGCAAATCAAGGGAATTTTAATGGTCAAAATCAAGGTTTTCAAAATAATAACCAAGGTTGTCATAATAACAACGGTTTTCAACCTCAATATCAAAACCAAGGTTTTCCTAATCAAGTCTTTAATCAAATGAACATGCATAATCCTCAAATGGACTTGGTTCTACAAAAATTAACCGAACATGAGCGAACCATGAAAGCAATGCAAGAATCTACTAGACAAATGCAAGAGTCCAATGATAGGAAGTTCGTGCAAATGTTGCAAGCCCTTAGACCCCAAGGAGCCTAACCTTCTAATACCAAGATTAACCCTCGTGCTAATGTGAGTGCTATCACTACTCGAAGTGGAGCCACTTTAGTGGGACCTTCCATCTCTTCGCCCATAAAGGAGAGACAAGGCCCGGAGGTCATAATGAGTAATCCTACTCCCCCTTCGGTGATTCCTCCCACTACCACTCCTAGTACTAGTTCTCCATTGCCCAAAGAGCCTAACCATAAGGTTGTTCAAGAAGCGAGTCCTTCTCCTTCTCAACCTTCACCATCTAAACCCAATATCCCTTATCCCTCTAGGTTGGACAAAGCTAAAGTGCTCACCAAAGATGACGTTCATGTTTCTAACTTTTTGAAAATGATTTCCAACATCAATGTTAACATTAGCCTTATTGAAGCACTTGCTCAAATGCCTAAATTCGTGAAGATGTTCAAAGATTTTCTTAATAAGAAAGAAAAAATGGTTGAGCTCGTGAACACCCGTTTAAATGAGAATTGTTCTGCGATTCTTCTTAAAGAGCTTCCCGAAAAGCTAGGAGATCCCGGACGATTCGTGTTACCTTGCTCGTTTCCTCAAATTGATGATTGTATGGCTTTAGCGGATCTCGGCGCTAGCATCAATCTTATGCCACTCTCGGTATGGAAACAATTATCCTTACCCGACCTTGTATCGACTCGCATGACTCTCGAATTAGCTAATAGAACTCTCGTATACCCCGTTGGTATTGTCGAAGATGTTTTTGTTCGAGTTGGTTCATTCACTTTTCCCGTGGACTTTGTTGTAGTCGACTATGAGATGGATCCTCGTATTCCGTTAATACTTGGTAGACCGTTCTTAAGAACCGGAAAAGCGTTAGTTGATGTAGCCGAAGGGGAATTAATTCTTAGGGTTGGGAATGATCAACAAGTGTTTAAAATGGGAAAAATCACAACAAAATCAAATGGAAAAGAGTCGGTCAATATGATTGATGTTCTTAATTATGATAATGAAGAAAGTTTTATCAATCCTTTTGGAATTCAAAAGTCTAACCAAAATGATTTTGTGATAACTTCATCCCTTCCCTTTGAGCCTCAAATTTTTGAAACTCCTATTTATGATACCTATAGTGATGACACTTCTTTAAGTTATCACACTATCTTCGATTTAGACAACCTATCTTTTGACCCACCCACTTTTGACCCACCCAATTTTTATCAACCAATCTTTGATACTTACGATGATGACACTTCTTTAAGTGATCTCATTAACTTTGATGACCCACCCCATGATCTTAATGCACCTCATATCTCTATGAGTGATTCTTCTATGGAGACTCCTTTTGACTTTTATACCCCAATTTTAGAAGTCATGACTTTCGAGGAGGATCCTCCACTCTTAGAGATCATTCCTTATTTAGAGGTTATTCCATTTGAGGAGGATTTAGATATCTTTCTAAATACCTATTTTCCTCACGAGGATGAGTTTTCCTATGACTCCGATGATACTTATGTTTTCACATCGAGTTTGGAAGAGGACGACTTTCCCACTTTGGATCAAAATGACATTTTGAGCTTTAATGTCCACACCTCTTGCTATTTTCCCGTTAAGGAATCAGTGTTTGATCCCGGAATAGGAACTTTTGTGCTATCATTGCCATATCACTATAACACCTTTCCTCGTAAGAAATTTTTGCCTAAGGATACCCCACTTTTCTTTGCCTTGTGTGATTTTACCACCTCGGGGTTTATTTCCTTTTGTGATGGAAATTATGTGTTAGACCCGGGTGGATTTTCATGGGGTATTCCTTATATAACTATGTTTCACCCTTTATCATGGAGAGATTTTCCTCCCTTGGAAATCTTGGTTTTCCCATGATTTTCCCATTTCAATGATGATATTCGGGATATCGAGTCGAGCTAGAGACTCGTGATAAATAAATCAAGCATCGTTTAACTAGGTTAGATTTTTTTTACCTTTTCCATCCTTTCCACCCTTTTTCACCTTCACCCATTTCCACCAATAAGTGTAGGGAGAGCCAAGTAGGTTGTTTGTGTTGTGATGTTGTACAGGGACATGTGCTTTAATGATCCACTTTTGGTGTTTTTGATGCGACTCGTGATCCCGTGTTCCCGTGTACCTGGTTCCTTCGATAAGTTTTTGCTATTGTGATTCATACATGTATATAAATAAGATGAATAAATGTAATCACTTTAGTTGTCTCTTCCTTAGCTTGATTTAAACAACGTACTCAATGTCCTAAGTGTAGGGGAGTTTATTCTCCCACATGCTTAAACATCAAGGACAATGTTTATATTAAGTGTAAGGGGGACTTCTATCAAATTTTAGTGGGATTTTCCATGAATTTGACCCCATTTAACCGGAAAATTCAAAATTTTTCAAACATTTTTCAAATTTTTGATCTATTTTGGCCTAGTAGTATTTCCATTTATTTTCTTTCCTTTTGTCATCGCATCGTATTTATATTTTACATTTTAAGATTAAAGTCAAATAAATAAATAAATAAATAAAATAGTTTTAACAAGTTTAGATGTCTTTGATATATTAGGCCCGTCGTGAATATTTTGACTCAACCCGAGTTTACTTATCCAAGTTTACTCTAGCTAGTATCCTTAACCATATGGACCTTAATTGGTTTATTAGGCTAAGCATCCACGAGTCTCATTCCTTGAGATTTTAAATTGTGGAGAACGAGAGATGATAGAGTTGATAATAAGTTTAAGGGTTAATTCTTGCTTATATGAGTTTTTGTGGCTCTTTCTTCCCGCTTGTATATTTAATTGCTTAATAAATGAGGATTTTTGCGGTGTAGATTCGATATCTTAACTCTTAGCCAAATCTTTTATCTCCTTGTAATTAAAGCATGAACACATTGAGGGTGCCAGCTTTGTGGACTTCCGACTAAGGTGGCTCATAACCACTAAGTAGGAGGTATTCAGAACAGGGACGGCGGAATTTGGCCTACTATATATATCATAAATAAAGAATAAGATTAAAACATGACCTCAAGGAGCCTTAGGGTGTAGGGCATGTAGCACGAACCTTGTCATTAGAGCCTTAGGGTGTATGGCATGGTAAGTGTTGAATAAAAATTGATCAAAAATCAATTCCCTTTTCTATCGCTCAAGGAGCCTTGGGGTGTGGACAATAGATAAGGAGCATTTTTACATCTTAAAGAGCCTGAGGGTATATGATGTGAACTTGCTAAACTCCACATAAAGTCTACATGACTGTGGAGGAACAATTAATAAGTAGAACTATTGGCCAAATTTTGGGTCCGGGAATTTATTCCCCAAATCGTGTTAAATTATCCTTGATGTGGGCTTACTTTAGTGACAACGTTTTTAAGGACGAGGTTAGGTTTTGAGTGTCGGGTTTGCACCGTTTTGCCTTCATTTTCGGACTAAAATTATTAAATAAGTCAAATGAGCCTACGGGTGAATGACAATCCATAAAATCTAGAGATACAACGTAGGAATTGGAGAAAGAGTATTACACAATTGTCTTATAAAAGTGGTTTTAGCTTAAGAACTTATGGTAAACAATGATCTCATTTTTAAGCTTGGTATGGGGAACGTGAAACTTGAGGGTGATTAATATTCATGACACCAAAGCCCTAATTTAAGTCTTAGATTTCTTTACGAGTTTCTTCCATCAAATAATTTCAAGTTAATAAATTGCTATAACTTTTGTTTCCCTTAAAGTTTTTATCTTTTCATCGTAGTAGTAATAGTATATCTTAATAAAGGCCATGATGGGTTAATTATGAGAAAAATGTAACTTTATGCTTTAAAACTATGCATTGCATGGGGTCATTGCAATGGTCAAGTGTAGGGGATTTAATAAGTGTGTAAACACTTATCCTTTTGCCACTAAAATCAAGGAAAAACAAGACCTAATCATGTGTTTAGTATCGTAAAAGTCGGAATTACGCGTAGTTTTGTGTTTTTGTGTTATATAGGTACAAAATATCAAAAGGAAAGAAAACACGGGGTTTCACGGTCATCTGTTGAAGAAAAGTCCAAGAAAGAGACAAAGACAAAGTCAAAGAACCAAAAGTGAACCGAAGATCACGAAAACCGGCAAAATCAAAATCAACACGGGTTTGAAGAAAAGATCAAGAAAGACAAATTCAAGCTCGTTTTTAGCGGATTTAATATGTATGGAGTTAATCGGGCTTGTGGGTTCCACATTTGGGTAAATGGGCTTAAAAGCCCATTTGAAGATCATGTTTAATGGTTAAATGGAAATTTATCCCATCAATGGCCCATTTGCTTTAATATGATGGGAGTAATATTGGGCCAAAAGCCCATTGTCATTCCAAAGAAATAAAAAGGGACGGATGAATATGTTATCAAATGTTGGGTTTACAAGGCCCAAAACAAAATGGAGATTTAGACAAAAGTGAAAATTATTTTCACTTATCTCTTGGTCAACCCTCACACGGTTTATTAAAACCACCCATATAACTCCCACTCACGTTTTTATTTACCCTCACCTCACTTTCGTTACAAACAAGAAATCCCACTTTTATCTCTCTCTCTCTCTCTCTCAAACAATGCAGCTTTCATTTTTTTACCCAATCCCTAACCCTAATTTACTTATTCAAAAAAAAAATTACATCAAAGAAAATTAGGGCTTTTGTTTAAATCATGTGATTCACACAAAGGGGAATTAAATCCCCAAGTATTTCGTGTTGATCCCAAACTTAGATCGATTTAGCTTTATGTATACGAGATTAGATCAAGTAATACACTTAGAGAAACCTTTGTATATGTTTATGATAATCTAAGTGTTATGCGGAATTAACACTTAAACAAGAACACACAAGATATAAACAAACTTTCACTTTGATTAATGATATCAAACTTGCTTACAATGAAAGTAGTTTACGAATGAAAACTTATATGAAACATTAACCTAAAGGTCTTCTTTTATAGACATAAGAAGCCTTGTACAATAATCTAGGTATCAGCTATTCTAGGTAAAGATAAATATAGAAAATACATTGTTGTTCCTATCTTTACTAGAAGTAATCTAGAATATAATAAACGCGTAGAGTATATCTTCCCATCAGTGCTTGTCTTCAATGTATCAACGCTTGACTTTATCTTGTCAACGCTTGAGCTGTCAGCGTTTGTTTTACTCCTGTCAACGCTTGATTTACTCTTGTCAGCGCTCAAGTGATCTGGCCAT
The DNA here is from genome assembly GCA_025667525.1 of Glebionis coronaria. NCBI lineage: Eukaryota > Viridiplantae > Streptophyta > Magnoliopsida > Asterales > Asteraceae > Glebionis > Glebionis coronaria. Next base: position 648,987,772 of record CM046874.1, read on the forward strand.
AATTTATTCCCAACAATCCTCCCCTAAACTTGATATCCACTCTTATGATCAAGTTTCTGAATAAACATTAAGGACTAGGAGGAATCTTACAAACCTTCTCATATTGGTAATAAATAAATCTGATCAAGTCCTTTGCCACATCACTTGAATAATCAATCTCTAGCTGAGTGTTCCTCATCTTCTCCAAGATATCCTTGGATATGAAATACTGACCATCCACAAGTAGATACTCAGCAAACTTTGTAGAACTCAAATAATATACACCAGCAGCTGAATACAATCTCCATTGAAGACCATTAAGGTCATCTTCAAGATCCTTCCAAATAGCAGGATCCTCATCTTTTGGTCCACACATTCTCTTGAATGTGGACCACAGTTTTATTCCATTGGCTGAAGTTGGTGCTTCAGCCTCATACTTGGCCTCTAATAACCTCCATAGGTCTACCAAGTCTTCTCTGTCAAAACTTGCAAACAAAGATATAAGGGTGGTAAAAGTGCGAACCTCTTTGCCATACCTGCCAATCTTCCAAAATCCACATTCATCTTCTTCATAGCTCACAATTGGATTTCTGGAATCTAGTGGTAACACTTATACCATATCTGAAGCTTCTAATGGTGAGAGCTTGAGGCTCTTTCTTATGACAGCTTCACTTGGATATAATGGATCCATATCTTTGGGAAACTCAAGAGGAACTCCCTTTTTCACTGGTCTGGGAACAAACATTGCCTTCTTGAGCTCCATTTCCTCTGTAAGTTCTTCCTTTCTTTCATCAGAAAGAAGTCTGAGAGTGTTTGCTTCCTGCACTCTAACCCAGATAGGATAAGCTTTGCACTCCAACTCATCAAATGTCAATGCCCTCAATTTCTGATAAGTCCATCCTACTCCATGACATCTGAGCAACATGCAGTATAACTCTCTTCTATCCCTTTTCAACTCTGAGAGAATATTGCTTGCTTTGTGTTTCAAAATAACCTGGCAATCTTTTTGTACTCTGAGGAGAATCTCCAAACCCCATATCTGATCTGAAATGGTCAAGTGTGGATTCTCCATACATCTTTCTTCCCAAGCATGATACATTTGAACCACCTCTGGCATATCAAAGTCAACCTGCAATTTCAACTCTCTCAATTTCTCCTTGGCCAACTCATCTCCATACTCAAGTCTTTCTGGTTGTTCTATAATCATAACACTTGAGTCTGAGCTAGCTTCATCACTTCCTTATTTCTCTTCTGAAGTGACAACAAATGGTGACTCTTTCACCTCCTTTCTATCTTGTTCCATGATTTGTGCAGCCAACCTTCTATCAAACTCAATTTGAGCTGCATTCTTAGGAACAACCTCTTCCACCATAATGCCCTTACCCTTATCTAATGGATCAATTGTTGGTAAGGTAGATGGTGATACCTGCCTCAACGCCTTTTGCAATCTCCTCCAACATGGCTGTAAAAGATAAATTTAAGTTTGTAGGAGAGACTAAGGACGTATCAAAACCTGTCTGTTTCTTCAAACTTGTAAGGGCCTCAGCAACATCCAAAGATTGACCATCATGGCTGCCTTATCACTCACATTTATTGGATCTTCCTCCCCTTTGGAAGATTCCTCCATACCTCTCCGTGCACTAGCAGTCTCCAAAATAACAATCCTCTCCCTCAATTGCTTGAGTTCAAGGCCTTGTGAGCTGACAACTTGTACTAAGTCTGCATTTTGCTTTTGCAAGCTCATGCAGACTGCCGTCAATTCAAGTAGGGTCATTGGTTCCAATCTGCCCTCTTCTAAAATGGGGATTTGACCTCCCAAGTTAGATTCATTGGGCATGGATGAGGACTTAATGATGGTGGGACTGCCTTGGCCAGCTTCTAAGCTAGAACCAATAGTCCCAGCCTCATCCATAGCACCAGCCACACTTGTGGTGGTGGTTCTCTCTGCCACATGGCTAGGACCACCAGAGGAGAACACTCCAGTAGTCCTTTGGCGTTTCATCAACCTATATTCAGGGGGTGTAGAAGATGATGTGGATTGGGTGGATGTGGGTTGGTTAAGGGGTGTTTGGGTCTGTGAAGGTTGTGTGTCAACGTTGGAAATAGGCACATCAACGCCAACATTTAACGTGTCAGCGTTGAAGGGTTCTTGGCCAATGTGCATATGTTCAGATGAAGGTAATGGTTCACGTATTGGGTCAATTTGGGGTTGAGGGTCTGGTTGGGGTTGTGCTGCTGCAATGACAGCAAGCATAACTTGGGTTAAAGGTAGGTCACGATGGGGGGGGGGGTGAGTTCATCTTTATAAAAATTGCTTTCTTTTACACAGGGATCTCATAAAAATCATTATGATCCCTTGTGCAGTATCCTTGAACATCAAAAACCATTTGTAAAAATCGGGGATAAGCTAAAGTCATTTTGGTCCCTTTATTTTTACACATGCCCTCAAAAATCATTTTAGAATAATTAAATTTTTTCCCTGTTGCAATGCACACAATAGCACTTTCAATAGATCTATTGATCTCATTGTGTGCAGTGCATTTGGGACTCAAACATTGTAGGAGGACATGTATGAGGTACTTCCAGGCTGGGGGAAACTCCTGTTTATGATATTTGTTTAAAGTTCCTTCATCAGGAAAAGGATAACCCAAAGCCCTTAGTCCTTGTTCTATTTCTCTAATGGGAAGGGTGGCTATACCATCAGCATCATCAAGATGCAAGGCTTGGCATACCAAAGCCTCAGTAACCACCTAAGGTCTCCCATGAACAATAGAAGTTAATGTAGTCACTCTATTAACTGTTGAGGAACTAACATTGTTGCAAAACTGTTTAATATGTGTGACTGGAATGAGTGGTGCATGAGAAAGAGCATACCTAAGAGGGGATGCGTTCAAATACGCCACCATTTGTGTGTATTGGGGAAACAGAGCATCATCAGCTTCAAGATACGCGATCATGTTGTGTTGGCTTCTGAACCCCAATTCCAATTCTGATGGTTTAAACTTTGGTGCCATTGTTGAAAGCTGTGAAAATGAGTGATGAAGATGAAGTTGATAAGAGAAAATTATGTTAGACAAGAAGTATAGATACCTGATGAGATGGCATTTATACATGATCTCATCGTTCTTTTCGGGCTTTAAATGCATAAAAATGTCATAATATACCATATATATGCTTGTGTTTGTTTACTTGTGTATTTTAGGTATGGATATCGTGAAAAAGACAAAAGATCACAAGATACAAGAAAAAACGGACACGAGAAACGAAGCCGTACAAAGAACCGGGCCCTAAATCATGGAATATTCAACAAATACCCTTGAAGACTTAAAGACATACAAGATTGATCCTCAATTATTGAAGAAATGACACTTAAAACCCTTGTATATTGATAATTACAAGTTTGGTCCTTTAAGTTTGTCAAACTTACACAAAAGGTCCTTCAACTTTGAAGAAATAGCAAGATTAGTCCCTCACCAATTCCAAATTGTCAATTATGGTCCCTCATCAAGCCAAAGATACATTGAAGACCTTTGAAGATCAAGAATGTCCAAGATCAGCCCTTGAAATATCTCAAAATGTCAAAAACAACCCTTGTAAACCTTATTGAAAAGTTTTGTGCCAAAATTGCCAAAAGCTGAAAGTTAAATACAAAGGAAAATCATTTTTAGGGCTGAAATACTTGTTTTACCAAAAATCCCAAAACACAAGGGCCAAATGTGGGCAAATGAAACATTCAAATGTTTATTGCGCCAAACAACTTTCCATCCCACAAAAAACGGATCAAACGTATTACTGTTCACTTTTCACCACTCAGAATTACCTCACTTAAAACAAAGGGTAATTTGCAATTACCTTGGCACACGTTTGATTCACCTCACCTTAAACACATCCCACACACAAAACCCTCACTCCCACTCACAATGGACCCCACCCCTAATTCCCTTTCCACCAATCAAGTTGCTACTTGCCCTCCAAGTCATCCAACGTGGCAAAATCAACAGCTATGACTCATTGCTTCATTCCAAAGCTAAAATGAACACCCTTGATCAATTTGGACAGCTCAAAATCAGAAAACGTCTAGAAGACTCAAGGGCATAATAGGGAATTCAGTTCTAGGGTTTGTGAATAGTGTTTAGCCAGGCATTTGCCTATAAAAGGAGACCTCAACATGTGAGACTCCCTTTGTTCCAGATTTTAGCTTTTAAATCTTTGTAATTCCTTTTTATGAAATAAAGTTTGAATTTCTAAAAATTTTGAATTCTAATCTGTTATTTATAAAAGTTTGGTGTTTGATAAGCTAAAATCTGAGTTCCATAATCTTGTTTGAAGGTTTTTGAGGCAAGGTTTTAAGTGATAAAGCTTTTGCATCAAAAATCAGAAAGTTTGGTATTATTTGATCTCACTTTGTGGTTTGTTCATCTTAGCAGCTTGGAAGCTGGTACTTGTTCTGCTAGTACCTCAGCTCAAACAATCCAAGGCCTGGATGTAGGTCTTGGAGGTTTGCACCTTCTTCCCTTTTCATTTTCTCTTTAAGTTTCTAATTATTTGTGATTTTTGTGGATTTGTTCTTGAATCTGTGATATTGTGGTTGATTATTGTTTATTTGGCTTGGTTTGATGATTATGAGGTGTTGTTAGACTGATTTGTGGGTAAAATCTGCATGAGCCTTTGAAAAATTGTGAAAACAAGTTTTAAAAGGGTGTTTGGGGTTATTGCATAAGTTGGGATTGTGGCTTGTTAAGTTGTGGTTTATTGTTTTCAAGTGTTGGTATCTGTTATTTGAGTGCATTTGTTCATCTGTTTGCAGGTTTTAAGGTTTGAAATACATAGATTCATAAAATTGGTCATAAAATCTTGTTTACTAGGTGAATTTGGATGAAATTTAGGGGACACCTAGATCTAATCATAGACTAGGGTTAACAAGTGTTAAATCTAGGTTAACTACACCAGGGAAGTAGGATTTGAGGCTTGAAATTGGATCTGTGGTCAAATAGATCAGCAAAGAGTTAGTGTTCATCAATTGCATGTTAGTGTTCATTAGTAACCTTCACTTGCTTATTTCTGTTGATTCACTTTGATTCAGTGTTTGATTCTTGTTGCTTTGTGCCTATCCATAGTTTATATAGCTTGTGTGTGCATCTTGTTGAGTTTGGTTGGCTTATTCAGGCTTAATCTGCTTATTATTGCATAACTGCTTATTTTTCCATATCTGGGCTATATCTGGCAACTGTTTGATTGATTGTGGCTTATTGTGTGAACCAAATTGTGATTTTCTTGTTGCTATTGACTCCTTGTGATTCACTGATCAAAAGGGTGCCTTTGTTTCCAATTGAATCCAACCAGAACTCTCAAATAAGCTTGGTCAAATAGTCAAAGCAGTGGGAACTCCTTTTCCCTGCTGGTTGCTACTGTTAGTGTAAAACTGGTGTCAGCTGATCAATAAGCTATAATAGCTTATTTTAACCTGCAACAACTTGGATTTCGTAATAGGTGTTCATTATTTGACCCATTTGTTCATACTGGAGCATTTGGTGGGTTGACTTTTAGGTTTGACTAGAAAACCAACTTCATTGACTTTTTCATAAGTGCTTATGTGCTTATTCTGGCTTATTGGTTTTGCTTATTGAAATTTTGTTGATTGATTTGGCTTATTGAGTCCATTTGTGATCTTTTGCAAGTTGAATCAAGTCCTGAGGTGCCTTATTCCTCAAAACGACTATTTTGTCTTTTAGTGAAATAATACTTTGCTTATTTCTGGCTTATTGAGTGAGCTTTTTCAAAATTTCTTTTTACAGATCTCATAAGCATCCCAAAAGAAGGTTGTGTGTTAAATTAGAGCTTATGGCATTAGCTTATTGCTTAATGGGCTGAAAAGCCCAATAAGAATAAGCTGTGTGCTTAATAAGTTGTGATAAGCTCATATTCAGCTTTTGGGCCTTTAGAGTTTTGTTCTTAGAATTGAATCTTGAGTCAGATAGGGCTTTTCCAATTCAATTGGGCCAAGTTTGACTTTTTGGGCCCAAAAGCCCATTTGGTTTGACTGTTTTTGGTTTTGGCCCATTTGAGGGCCCAATAGGGGTATTCTGGTAATTTCACTTTGATTTTCTGATTATTTAGGTTAAAATAAACTAGTTTGCAAGTTTTTATAATTTTTTATAATTTTTGGATTTTTAATATTATTTTAATATTATTATATTATTATTATTCAAATTTCACATTTTCCAACTTTTTACATTTTTCTTAGCTTTAATACATTAAAATAGGAATTTAGAAACTTTTAGAATAATTTTATCACTTATAGATTAATTTTTATAATTATTTTAAGTTTTAATAGTATTTAAATCATTTTAAATAGTTTTTGTTAGTTTAAAATTTTCTAAAAATAGTTTCTAGTCTTTTTAGGTCATTTTAGAGGTTTACCAATTAAAAAATCTTTATTTGGGCTTTTTGATAATTTATTTGATTTTTAGGGCTTTAATTAGCATTTAAAAATTGAATATTTAATTATTTCAAAGGTTTGAAAAAAGTTTTGATCATTGGTAAACTCTTAGTTTATTTATTTTGATTTTTGGTGAATTTTTGGTAATTTTTAGAATTAATTTTTATTTTTGAAGTTTTTACGGTTTTACGTTTTAACATTCTAGTAGTAATTTTCACGTCTTTGTCATCTTCTTTTCTCATCCCCTTCTAAACCAATCATTAATCACAAACAATTAACAAGTTTTTCACACACATATACCTCCTTGGGAAACGAACTTGGACTTTCATACCTTAAGGGTCATTAGTGTTTACGTTTTCCTAAACGTACACTTAATACTTTTCCTATTTACTCTCTTTTTCTAAAGAGTAGTAAAACACTACAATCATTTTGGCGCCGCTGCCCGGGAGGTGTGTCGTGATTAATTTGCATTGTTGTTTTTAATATTAACCATAAATAGTATTTGTATTAGTAGAAATCTACTAATACGTATTATCGGTTTTCTTGGTTTTTCTTGTGAAAATATTATTACTATATTGTATTAAGTATCACAACAAATAAACAATATCTCCAAAAGTGTGAAAACACAACCTTGATTCGGGATTTCATCACTCGATCATTGTATTCGAATCTCAAACAAAAAGAAAAAGGCAAAAATAGATAAATACTTTCGTGAAGCTCGATTTTGAAAAATATAAACTATAAGGTGGGTATAAGGCGGGTATTATAAAATATACCCTAAGGAAAAAGGCTCTTAAGTGCTTCGCGCCGCCTCGTTTCCCCGCTTGCTTGTGAGTATTTTGAGATTGAAGGCTAATCGAGGGTTTTGCCGCCCAAAGTATTATTACGTATAATATATTTGCTTGGTTTCTTTGTGATTAAAACCTCCTGAACAATTTGGTTTTCACCAAAGTTCTAAAGTCATTCGAAGGCGTTCACTCCACGTGATCGTTTTCATTCCTTTGAGGCTTCTTTAATCAAGAGTTTGATTCGAGGAGAGATTTTGTAGATTGTTGTCTACGAAGATACACCAAAATCCAAAAAAATAAATATAATCAAAAACAAAAAAAAATTGAAAATCCACAAAACACCCAAAAAGAATCTTCTTTGCTCACCTCCCATTCTTCGTGAAGTTTATGATCACTCGTAATCAAGCAAAACGAGCTCGTAAACGTCTTCAAAAGCAAGCCAATCAAGAGACGTTGATTGAAGAACAACCTCCAATTGTTGAACCTATTGTAGAACAAGAAGTCGTCATGGCTAATCGTACTATGATGGATTTGCTACAAGCACCCACCGAGGGTTTTGGAGAGGCTATTGTGATTCCCGCCATCCTTGCGGAGAATTTCGAGATTAAGACGGGTTTAATGTCGATGTTGCAAGCAAATAAGTTTAGAGGTCATGAGAAAGACAACCCGCACTATCACATTAGGAATTTTAATCGTCTCACCGCCACTAGCAAGTTTAAGGATGTTCCACATGACGCCATTAAGATGATGTTGTTTCCATACTCGTTAGATGGACCCGCAAAAATTTGGCTTGAGAAAGAACCGCCAAATTCGATTTTGACATGGGGTGATCTCGTTTCTAAGTTTGTGAACAAGTTTTTTCCACCATCTAAAACAACACATTTGAAAAATGAGATTTCACGATTTGTGCAAAGAAATAATGAAAGTTTTTCAATGGCATGGGAACGATTTAAAGAAATGTTACATGAATGTCCACACCATGATTTTAGGAATTACATCAAGTTGATACTTTTTATAATGGGCTTAATGATCATGAACGAGATTATTTGAATGCCTCCGCGGATGGTAATTTTTTGTGCAAGACGACAAATGAGGCTTTACAAATCATAGAGAATAGATCTAAGGTTTATAGCCCTCGTAACACACCGAGTGTTGCCAATTTGGGTTCGTCTTCATCGTTATCGTCTCGTAGCATTAATGCCTTACATGATGAAGCTAATGAGGAAAATCGGTTTTTTGATAGATTTGCTAATCTAATGTCCCATTGGAAAGCTCAAGAAGCTTCAAATTTCGCTTCGGTAAAAGCGGTTGCTAAGAGTTGTTTGTCTTGTGGTGGAGCTCATGATCTTTCCGAGTGCATTACCGCGGATGGTAACACTTCGACTGCTTATGTAGCAACGGGAACTTACAACCAAAACGGCCAAGGTTCCCGCCAAAATCAAGCTCCACCAAACCAAAATGTTAATAACTATCGAAACAACAACCAAGGTGGTAATTACCAAGGCAATTCACGTAACTACAACAATGGGAATTATCAAAGTGGGAATGGACAAGTCACTAATCAAAATCAAAACCGTGATTTTCAAAGCACTACACAAGGTTTTCAAAATGCTCACACTAAAAATTTGCAAGGAGAATTTTTGGATTATGCTAAAGCAAATGATGATAAATTTGATAACATGCAACGTGAGATGATTAGCTTAAGATCCGAGTTGAAAAACCAGCCTAAAAATGAACTTGCTAACGAACTTAAAACTCATGCAAATAAAATGGAAGGAAATGTCCAACGTCTTCAACAAAACCAACAAAAGATGGAATTAGGACAACATGAGATTAAGCAAGAGTTATTAAAAGCAGATGCTAGGCAATCAAAATTTGAGGACCGAATGGCTAAGATGTTTGAAGCAATCATGTGTAAACCCTCTTCCTCGGGTGGTCTTCCTAGTGATACCATTGCAAACCCGAAGGGAGAAATGAAGGTTATTACTACACGAAGTGGTAAAACTTTCAAGGAACCAATCTCTCGTCCAAGTACTTCTACGGAGAAGGAAATCGAGAAAGAACCCGAGGTGATGGTCGAAAAGGAGCACATTACAATCCCACGAAGTACCGCTCATACCACACCTACGGTTGAACCAATACCAATTGTGGAACCCGAGTTTCCAAAGCCGTTGCCTAATGACCAACCCACACCACCTTTACCCTACCCTTCGAGACGAAACAAAGAGAAATTGCAAGAACATAACAAACAACAAATCGAGCTTTTTATAAAAATGTTTCAACAAGTGCATTTTGACGTGAGTTTAGCCGACGCGTTGTTACATATGCCTCGTTTCGCTTCCACTTTTAAAAGTATGATGAGCGATAAGGAAAAGCTTTCAAAGCTTGCTAATTGTTCTTCGGTTTATCTTAACCGCATACCAGAAAAAGTTGGTGACCCCGGAAAGTTTCTCATTCCTTGTGACATACAAGATATGAAAGAATGCCTCGCCTTGGCCGATCTTGGTGCGAGCATTAGTTTGATGCCATTTTCCATTTGGAAATCGCTTTCGCTTCCGGCTCTTATTCCTTCAAACATGTCTATCGAGATGGCCGATCATTCTATGATTATGGCATGTGGAGTAGCCGAAGATGTTTTCGTGAAAGTGGGGAAGTTCTACTATCCCGTTGATTTTATAGTAGTTGACATCCCCGCGGATCCTCAAGTTCCTCTAATTTTAGGTCGTTCATTTTTAGACACTTCGAGATCGCTTATCGATGTTCATGCAAGAACTATCACTTTGAGATTCAACGAAGAGGAACTTGTTATAAACGCTACTCAAAACTCGAAACCTTCTCATGTTTATGCAATCGCTACCATCAATCACATTGACATCGTTGATGTGGTTTGCAATGAGTTTTCACAAGAAGTGTTAGGTTTTTCCGATAGCTCGTCAAGTGGCAATCCCACTATTTTGGATCCAATTCTTGCTAATTCCACACCAAATCTCACTCCATTCCAAGGAGGCGATCTCACTTCAAATGAAATCGACAATGAAGATGAGGTGTTGATTAGTGATGATACTTCTATTCCACCATTTCTTCCGCCGATGGAAGTTATGAGTGTTGAACCAAAATCTTCAATTGAGGAACCACCTATCCTTGAATTGAAAGATCTTCCTTCTCACCTTGAATACGCATTCTTGGAAGGTGATGACAAGTTGCCGTTTATTATTGCAAGAGGTCTTGCTAATAATGAAAAAACCGAGCTCTTGAAAGTTCTTAAAGCTCATAAAGGGGCAATTGCGTGGAAAATTTCCAACATTAAGGGAATTGACCCAAAATTTTATACTCACAAGATTTTAATGGAGGAGGACTACAAACCCGCAATTCAAAGTCAAAGAAGGGTGAATCCCAAAATTCACGATGTTATTAAAAAGGAGGTCCTTAAACTCCTTGACGCGGGAATGATTTATCCTATATCCGATAGCCCATGGGTGAGCCCAATCCATTGTGTCCCTAAAAAGGGAGGAATGACCGTTGTGCCTAATGAAAACAACGAGTTAATTCCCACTCGTGTTGTGACCGGTTGGAGGGTGTGTATTGACTACCGAAAGTTAAATGACGCCACTCGTAAAGACCACTTTCCTTTTCCCTTCATGGATCAAATGTTGGAGCGACTTACGGGAAATGAATTCTATTGCTTTTTAGATGGTTTTTCCGGTTACTTTCAAATCCCTATCGACCCTCGTGATCAAGAGAAGACTACGTTTACGTGTCCTTATGGAACGTTCGCTTATCGTAGGATGCCTTTTGGACTTTGTAATGCACCGGGTACGTTTCAACGGTGTATGATGGCGATTTTTCACGATATGATCGAGAAGTCGATGGAAGTGTTTATGGATGACTTCTCGGTGTTTGGCAATTCGTTCACGTCATGTTTATCTAATCTCGAGCAAATGTTAAAACATTGTGAAGAAACCAATCTTGTGCTTAATTGGGAAAAATGTCATTTTATGTGTAAACAAGGAATCGTCTTAGGACATAAAGTGTCGAAAGCGGGGATTGAGGTCGATAAAGCTAAGGTAGACGTCATCGCCAAGTTACCTCATCCCAAAACCGTTAAGGGAGTTAGGAGTTTCCTAGGCCACGCGGGCTTTTATCGTCGTTTCATCAAGGACTTTTCGAAAATCTCTCGACCTATGACACACCATCTCGAGAAGGATGCTCCTTTTAACTTCAATGAGGATTGTGTTAGAGCTTTTGAAACTCTGAAAAGGAAACTTACCGAAGCTCCCATTCTTGTTGCTCCTAATTGGGAATTACCCTTTGAAATCATGTGCGATGCAAGTGATTATGCTATAGGGGCCGTCTTAGGGCAACGTTATGACAAGCATTTCCGTCCTATCCACTATGCTAGTAAGATGATGACCGAGGCTCAATTAAAGTACACCACAACAGAAACGGAATTCCTTTCCGTGGTCTATGCTTTTGAGAAATTCTGACCTTATCTCGTCTTGACTAAAAGCATCGTGTATACCGACCATTCGGCTATCAAGTATCTCTTAGATAAGCAAGATGCTAAGCCGAGATTGCTTCGTTGGATGCTCCTCCTCCAAGAATTTGATGTCACCGTGCTTGACAAAAAAGGAGCTGAGAATCTAGCGGCCGATCATCTCTCTCGTCTAGAAGATCCTCACAAAGATGTTTTCGAGAACAAGGAAATCACCGAAACATTTCCTCTCGAGACTCTTGGTGTAGTGAATTCTAAAGACACCACCCCATGGTTTGCCGACATTGCAAATTACCATGCGGGCAATTTCATAATCAAGGGTATGACGACACAACAAAAACGAAAATTCTTTCGTGACGTCAAGTTCTATTTTTGGGACGAACCTTATCTCTTTCGGGTTTGTGCGGATCAATTCGTTCGACGTTGTGTTTTTGGTGCCGAAGCTTCTAATATCCTTAGAGCTTGTCACGAGGGACCCACGGGTGGTCACCACGGTGCTAATCTCACGGCTAAGAAAGTGTTCGATGCCGGTTTCTTTTTGCCTTCTATCTATCGTGATGCACACGCACTTGTGAAGTCATGTGATTCGTGCCAACGTCAAGGAAAATCGTCTCAACGTGATGAAATGCCGCAAAACATAATTCAAGTGTGTGAGATTTTCGACATATGGGGAATAGACTTTATGGGGCCGTTCCCATCGTCTCATGGCAACAAATATATCCTCGTCACGGTGGACTACCTTTCTAAGTGGGTGGAAGCTAAGGATTTGCCTACTAATGATGCTCGTGTGGTAGTGAAGTTTTTGAAGCAACTATTCTCTCGGTTCGGAACCCCTCGTGCTATTATAAGCGATCGTGGAACCCATTTTTATAATGACCAATTCGAAAAGGTTCTAAAGAAATATGGAGTTACTCATCGTCTTTCTACGGCTTATCACCCGCAAATGAGTGGGCAAGTCGAGGTTTCGAACCGAGCTTTGAAGAGGATTTTAGAGAGGTCAATTGGAGAAAACCGTGCCTCATGGTCCGACAAACTCGATGACGCTTTATGGGTCTTTAGGACCGCTTATAAGACACCTATCGGTTGCACTCCTTATAAGTTAGTCTATGGGAAGAATTGTCATTTGCCCATTGAGTTGGAGCATAAGGCATATTGGGCCCTTAAGCATGCAAACTTTGACTTAAAGACCGCGGGAGATCACCGGAAAATACAATTGAATGAATTGGATGAATTAAGAGATAATGCTTATGAAAATTCATTAATTTTTAAAGAAAAGACTAAAAAGTTTCATGATTCAAAGATTAAAAACCGGGTTTTTAACGTTGGTGATCAAGTGTTGCTTTTTAACTCTCGACTTAAGATATTTTCTGGGAAATTGAAATCTCGTTGGTCGGGTCCTTTCACCATTACACAAGTGTTTCCATATGGGACCATTGAGCTAGCTCAAGATGATGGTCCTAATTTCAAGGTGAATGGACATAGGCTTAAACACTACTTTGGTGGGGAAATTCCTTCAATGGTTGCCCTCGACCAAGTCACCTTCCCCAATGATAATTAGCATTGAGGGGATCGAGTCGAGCTCATGACTCGGTAATCAAAAACGAGGTGCCTCTTGGGGGAAATCCCATGCTTATCCTTTATGCTTACTATTCACTAATAAGGGGACTTGTACCCTTTCAACTCGTTGTCTCGTGGTTGTTTGTGATTGTGTAGATCATCATCATCATCATCTACGATTGAAGACTCTCGTGTTCGTTTACGTGAGCCTCCATCGTTTACTTGAAGAAATTTTTCACGATTCCATGACATATCCTTTATTGTTCTAACAATTATCTTTTAGCATACTTAATAAACGGCTTTAGATATATTGTTGATCACCCTTTCCATGCTAGATCCTAAGCATTCGATTCTTCGTCTCTAGTATGGGGGTGCTCCACCTTTAGACTCGAAACATTGAGGACAATGTTTGCTTTTAGTATGGGGGGGGGGGTGAATAGGTACTTTCTTTGCTACGCCCTCACGCTTTCCAATTTTCATTGTTTTGTTTTTAGTTACTAATAAGGCTAAAAATGGCCAAATTTTAAAATTTTTCTTAGTTTTCATAAGTGTTCTTAAGACACGAATGTATATTTTCTGATGGGTAGAATAAGAGTTAATTTTTGACTTGATGGGCATTTGGAGCCATTTACATTCCTTAACCTGCTCAATTCATGTTTTGCTAGACTTTTATATAGGGAGCTTTAAAACGCGAAAGTCTTAACTCATTCGGGTTAAGAACAAGAACTTTTCGCAAGTTCCTATAATTGATCCTAGAAAGTCAATTATCAAGGGAACTTTAAAACGCATTCTCTAAACTTGAAAAAGTCCAAGATAGTGCAAGATCCTATAGGTGGCTTGAAAACCCAAAGCTTTGATTTGATATAGTCTTAATGAAAGCTAATCCAAATTTGGCTTAATTTTGACTTGCATGGCTAAGTATTCACGAGTATCTTTAATTAGAGGTCTTTATATAGTGAAGAATGAGAAATGATAGAGTTAGACAAGTGATCATGCTAAACGTAGAACATGAAAATGTTCTTTCAAAAACTCATATGTTTTTAATTGTGGATTTTTCTTCCCATAAGATCAATGCATTAGGAATAATTCATAATTGCAATAAGTAAGGTCATAAGATTTGAAAGGTTACTTAGCCTCTAGTGCAAGATCGTTTAAAAGTTGCTCGGGGTTGAATAGAGTTCATAGCCAAGGCATAACTTATTGAAGCGGGACGCGAAGATTGGCGATCATCCAAAAAGGCCCTAACAAGGCATGAGGAGCTCTATTTTTGCTAAAGATCCAAGATGATGTGAAGTATCATTATTCCTAAATCAATATGAAGGATCGAGACACACGACGAAAAGCAATTACTCCCCTAAAGATCATGGAGAAAGTCTATCCAAAAAGACCCTAACAAGGTATGAGGATAAATATATCCAAATCCGAAAAGGAGGCGGATCGTTGTATATCAAAATCCAAAGTAAAGATTGAAGAAAAATGATGAAGTCGTGGTCCAAAATGAAGAATCTCTCAAAAACGTCAAGTGAAGAAATTCCAAATATATGAAGAGAAGACCATAATTTCAAGAACGTCTTCCCAAGATTATAAGTATGAAGTACATGCCAAATATCGATCCGAGAAAGGTCTCAAATCGTGAAACGAGTTATGCCAAGATATGAACTTAAGGAGATACACGAGAAGCCGTTTTAAAAGATTTTGTCCTTCGGCTAACTATTGATCAAATCGTGCTACTTTGCTTTTGTACTAATAACTACACAAATAAGTCAATATGAATCACTTGTGATCCATGACAAATAGTTAAAAAATGCTAGTAACCCATTTTCCTTTTATAATAACTAGGATTGCAGGGAGAAAAAGTATTACACAATTTGGACGTATGAGTAGTGTTAGCATTGTGACTTGTACCAACAATGATCTCGTTTTTGAATTTAGCATGGAATGTATGACAATCAAGGATGACTAAGTTTACTCTAAGGGACATTTACTTGTTTCTATTCTTTGACCCTAAAAGTCACTTTCGTGATGAAAATCATACATTATGTCTTTACACATCTTCGTAGTAGGTTGCAAGTATTTTACTCTTCAATAAAGGTTAATAAAATTGAACTTTGGTGATGCTTAGATACTTTATTCTAGCATTGCGTGAGGGCACGGCAACGGCTTAGTATGGGGGAGTGATGAGATGGCATTTATACATGATCTCATCGTTCTTTTCGGGCTTTAAATGCATAAAAATGTCATAATATACCATATATATGCTTGTGTTTGTTTACTTGTGTATTTTAGGTATGGATATCGTGAAAAAGACAAAATATCACAAGATACAAGAAAAAAACGGACACGTGAAACGAAGCCGTACAAAGAACCGGGCCCTAAATCATGGAATATTCAACAAATACCCTTGAAGACTTAAAGACATACAAGATTGATCCTCAATTATTGAAGAAATGACACTTAAAACCCTTGTATATTGATAATTACAAGTTTGGTCCTTTAAGTTTGTCAAAATTACACAAAAGGTCCTTCAACTTTGAAGAAATGGCAAGATTAGTCCCTCACCAATTCCAAATTGTCAATTATGGTCCCTCATCAAGCCAAAGATACATTGAAGACCTTTGAAGATCAAGAATGTCCAAGATCAGCCCTTGAAATATCTCAAAATGTCAAAAACAACCCTTGTAAACCTTATTGAAAAGTTTTGTGCCAAAATTGCCAAAAGCTGAAAGTTAAATACAAAGGAAAATCATTTTTAGGGCTGAAATACTTGTTTTACCAAAAATCCCAAAACACAAGGGCCAAATGTGGGCAAATGAAACATTCAAATGTTTATTGCGCCAAACAACTTTCCATCCCACAAAAAACGGATCAAACGTATTACTGTTCACTTTTCACCACCCAGAATTACCTCACTTAAAACAAAGGGTAATTTGCAATTACCTTGGCACACGTTTGATTCACCTCACCTTAAACACATCCCACACACAAAACCTTACTCCCACTCACAATGGACCCCACCCCCCATTCCCTTTCCACCAATCAGAATGCTACTTGCCCTCCAAGTCATCCAACGTGGCAAAATCAACAGCTATGACTCATTGCTTCATTCCAAAGCTAAAATGAACAGCCTTGTTCAATTTGGACAGCTCAAAATCAGAAAACGTCTAGAAGACTCAAGGGCATAATAGGGAATTTAGTTCTAGGGTTTGTGAATAGTGTTTAGCCAGGCATTTGCCTATAAAAGGAGACCTCAACATGTGAGAGTCCCTTTGTTCCAGATTTTAGCTTTTAAATCTTTGTAATTCCTTTTTATGAAATAAAGTTTGAATTTCTGAAAATTTTGAATTCTAATATGTTATTTATAAAAGTTTGGTGTTTGATAAGCTAAAATCTGAGTTCCATAATCTTGTTTGAAGGTTTTTGAGGCAAGGTTTTAAGTGATAAAGCTTTTGCATCAAAAATCAGAAAGTTTGGTATTATTTGATCTTACTTTGTGGTTTGTTCATCTTAGCAGCTTGGAAGCTGGTACTTGTTCTGCTAGTACCTCAGCTCAAACAATCCAAGGCCTGGATGTAGGTCTTGGAGGTTTGCACCTTCTTCGCTTTTCATTTTCTCTTTAAGTTTCTGACTATTTGTGATTTTTGTGGATTTGTTCTTGAATCTGTGATATTGTGGTTGATTATTGTTTATTTGGCTTGGTTTGATGATTATGAGGTGTTGTTAGACTGATTTGTGGGTAAAATCTGCATGAGCCTTTGAAAAATTATGAAAACAAGTTTTAAAAGGGTGTTTGGCTTTACTGCATAAGTTGGGATTGTGGCTTGTTAAGTTGTGGTTTATTGTTTGCAAGTGTTGGTATCTGTTATTTGAGTGCATTTGTTCATCTGTTTACAGGTTTTAAGGTTTGAAACACATAGATTCATAAAATAGGTCATAAAATCTTGTTTACTTGGTGAATTTGGCTGAAATTTAGGGGATACCTAGATCTAATCATAGACTAGGGTTAACAAGTGTTAAATCTAGGTTAACTACACCAGGGAAGTAGGATTTGAGGCTTGAAATTGGATCTGTGGTCAAATAGATCAGCAAAGAGTTAGTGTTCATCAATTGCATGTTAGTGTTCATCAGTAACCTTCACTTGCTTATTTCTGTTGATTCACTTTGATTCAGTGTTTGATTCTTGTTGCTTTGTGCCTATCCATAGTTTATATAGCTTGTGTGTGCATCTTGTTGAGTTTGGTTGGCTTATTCAGGCTTAATCTGCTTATTATTGCATAACTGCTTATTTTTCCATATCTGGGCTATATCTGGCAACTGATTGATTGATTGTGGCTTATTGTGTGAACCAAATTGTGATTTTCTTGTTGCTATTGACTCCTTGTGATTTACTGATCACAAGGGTGCCTTTGTTTCCAATTGAATCCAACCAGAACTCTCAAATAAGCTTGGTCAAATAGTCAAAGCAATGGGAACTCCTTTCCCCTACTGGTTGCCACTGTTAGTGTAAAACTGGTGTCAGCTGATCAATAAGCTATAATAGCTTATTTTAACCTGCAACAACTTGGATTTTGTAATAGGTGTTCATTATTTGACCCATTTGTTCATACTGGAGCATTTGGTGGGTTGACTTTTAGGTTTGACTAGAAAACCAACTTCATTGACTTTTTCATAAGTGCTTATGTGCTTATTCTGGCTTATTGGTTTTGCTTATTGAAATTTTGTTGATTGATTTGGCTTATTGAGTCCATTTGTGATCTTTTTCAAGTTGAATCAAGTCCTGAGGTGCCTTATTCCCCAAAAACGACTATTTTGTCTTTTAGTGAAATAATACTTTGCTTATTTCTGGCTTATTGAGTGAGCTTTTTCAAAATTTCTTTTTACAGATCTCATATGCATCCCAAAAGAAGGTTGTGTGTTAAATTAGAGCTTATGGCATTAGCTTATTGCTTAATGGGCTGAAAAGCCCAATAAGAATAAGCTGTGTGCTTAATAAGCTGTGATAAGCTCATATTCAGCTTTTGGGCCTTTAGATATTTGTTCTTAGAATTGAATCTTGAGTCAGATAGGGCTTTTCCAAGTCAATTGGGCCAAGTTTGACTTTTTGGGCCCAAAAGCCTATTTGGTTTGACTGTTTTTGGTTTTGGCCCATTTGAGGGCCCAATAGGGGTATTCTGGTAATTTCACTTTGATTTTCTGATTATTTAGGTTAAAATAAACTAGTTTGCAAGTTTTTAGAATTTTTTATAATTTTTGGATTTTTAATATTATTTTAATATTATTATATTATTATTTTTCAAATTTCACATTTTCCAACTTTTTACATTTTTCTTAGCTTTAATACATTAAAATAGGAATTCAGCAACTTTTAGAATAATTTTATCACTTATAGATTAATTTTTATAATTATTTTAAGTTTTAATAGTATTTAAATCATTTTAAATAGTTTTTGTTAGTTTAAAAATTTCTAAAAATAGTTTCTAGTCTTTTTAGGTCATTTTAGAGGTTTACTGATTGAAAAATCTTTATTTGGGCTTTTTGATAATTTATTTGATTTTTAGGGCTTTAATTAGCATTTAAAAATTGAATATTTAATTATTTAAAAGGTTTGAAAAAAGTTTTGATCATTGGTAAACTCTTAGTTTATTTATTTTGATTTTTGGTGATTTTTTGGTAATTTTTATAATTAATTTTTATTTTTGAAGTTTTTACGGTTTTACGTTTTAACATTCTAGTAGTAATTTTCACGTCTTCGTCATCTTCTTTTCTCATCCCCTTCTAAACCAATCATTAATCACAAACAATTAACATGTTTTTCACACACATATACCTCCTTGGGAAACGAGCTTGGACTTTCATACCTTAAGGGTCATTAGTGTTTACGTTTTCCTAAACGTACACTTAATACTTTCCCTATTTACTCTCTTTTCCTAAAGAGTAGTAAAACACTACAATCAATACCCTGTTTAAAAATAGGAGCCAAATTTATAGGAGAAGAAAATGCATGTGATTGGCCCAAAAATAGGCAAGTATTTTTAAAATGTAATCATGAAAATATTGAAAAATAAAAAGTTTATCTCATGCATTAAATGAGAGTTATCAACTCCCCAAAATTACGGCCTAAAAATATGTCAAAAAGTAACAACTGGGTAGGACCCATTGAGTGTCAACGGTAAAAAATAACCTATCAACGCCCAACGGCTATAATCTTGTCAACGTTTGCCTATAGCCATGTCAGCGTCTAAATTGGTCACAACAACGCTTGGAAAAATACTTGTCAGCGTCCAAAAATAAAAATGTTTAAAAATGAAAAATGACCTTAACAAAGTAATTTATCCTAGAGAAGATAACCAAAAAGCTGATAATTATTATTGGGCGGCAAGCACTGTCCAGTTATGCACACTTGCTTAAGCAAGATAGACATAACAGTCCTCTAGTGTCCCTTGCTAACCAAAACTCTGAACAACCAAGTTACCTTATAAAATTCCTTGTTACTCCCAGGTAAATTCCATAACAAAATTATTCCCAAGTCTCCCAACAGACCACAACCAATTCTAGGCTAAAAATGTCTTGGCAGCATGCATAGTATATCAACTTTGCATGCTACAGTGCCTCATGATTCAGTAAAACTAACTCATACTCACCTGTGGACACAATCTAGAATTGTGATAAGAGTATCATATGGATACCCAAACAACCTAAAGGTTCCTAAAACCTCCCCTTAAACTATGATACATAAGTTGATAAAAACATGCATGAACATAAAAATTTATGTCAAGATAGGAATTAAAAATTCCAACCATCATCCATAAATAAAAACTTGTCCAAATGCTTCTCCATTGATCCATAAGCAACTATGTATCCAATGGTATACTGCTAACACCACCTGCACATTTAGATTGAAAACCACAAAACTAACATTGTTGCTGACAACGCCCCGATAACACATGACAGCGTTGAGGGAAGCTTTGTCAGTGTTAGACAATTATATTGCTGACAACGTTACAAAAACACTTATCAGCGTTCAAGCAACCTTTGTCAGTGTTAGAAAAATATAGTGGAAAATCTGAATCATCAATAAGACCAATAACAATGCATCATCCTGTACATACTTTTACAAAAAGACTCTAAAACACATATTATGTGAGATTGATCATTCCAATACTTGTTACCAAGTATTGAAACCTCCCAGCATCAAAAGGTTTAGTTAGTAAATCTGACACATTTTCCTTAGTGTCAAACCTATCTGATTGTATTAAACCCTTTTCAAAACAATCTCTTATAAAATGGTGTCTAATTTCTATGTGTTTAGTTTTAGAATGATGTACAGGATTCTTAATGATGCATAAAGTGCTGTTATTGTCAACAAATATCTTGGTATGCATGAAATTATACCCATAGTCCAACAGCTGGTTCTGAATCCACAAAAGTTGTCCACAACAAGCAGCTGCAGCCACATACTCAGCTTCAGTTGTAGAATTAGCCACCACTGTTTGTTTCTTGCATTGCCAAGATATCAACCTGCTCCCAAGAAACTGACATCCACCAGTTGTGGATTTCCTATCAAATTTATCACCTCCATAGTCACTATCTGAATATGCAATCAGCTCCAATGGGGAATCCTTTGGGTACCACAAACCAAGACTAGGATAGCATCTTAGGTACCTAAAGATCCTCTTCACAGCATAAAGGTGACAGTCTTTGGGAGTCACTTGATGGCGTGCACAAGCACACACAGCAAACATGATGTCAGGTCTGGAGGCTGTAAGATACATCAAGGATCCAATCATGGATCTATAGTGCCTCACATCAACATCTTTCCCATCTCCAATCTTTCCCTAAGGGTGTTCTCTATCCATAGGAGTAGTAGCCCTCTTTTCATGTGGAGAAAAACCAAACTTCTTCAAGATCTCAGCCACATATTTATCCTGGGAGATGAAGATACCATCTTCTTTCTGCTGAACTTGTAAACCAAGAAAGAAGTTCATCTCCCCCATAACACTTATCTTGAATTTGTCTGTCATAAGCTTGGAGAAATCCTCACTCATCTTTGGATCAGTAGACCCAAAAATGATATCATCAACATAGACCTGGACAAGCAACACATCCTTGCCTTTCTTCTTTATAAATAGTGTCTGATCTATGGTGCCCCTTTTGAATCCATTGTCCACCAAGTAGGTAGACAAAGTACCATACCATGCTCTAGGGGCTTGATGAAGTCCATACATAGCCTTTTTGACTCTATACACCTTGTCTGGATTGTCTGGATCCTCAAAACCAGGAGGTTGCATCACATAAACCTCCTCAACAATAGTTCCATAGAGGAAGGCACTCTTGACATCCATTTGATAGACAGTGAAGCCCATGCAGGATGCATAGGCTAAAAATATCCTTATAGCTTCAATCCTTGCAACTGGTGCAAAGACCTCCTCATAGTCTATCCCCTCCTCTTGTGTATATCCCTGAGCCACTAACCTTGCCTTGTTTCTGACCATAATGCCTCTTTCATCTCTCTTGTTTCTTAGAACCCATCTTGTCCCTATAGGTCTGACATATCTGGGACAATCAACCAGCTCCCAAACATCCTGAATTGCAAATTGGTGAAGCTCATCCTGCATTGCTTCCACCCAACTTGGTTCTTTGAGAGCATCAAATATTTTCTTAGGTTCCTGTTGTGACAGAAAACATGCAAACAAACATGCTTTCACAAGAGGGGTATCAACCTTTTTGTGTATATTGGCAATAAACCCAGCAAGACCTTGATGAGATCTTCTAGTCTGAACTGGAGTCATAATATCACCAATGATTTGAGAAGTGGGGTGATTCTTCATAGTGGAAGTGAGAACTCCTCCTTCAAAAAGTCTGGTGTCCTCAACCTCATTCTCCATGTTGCCAATATCTTCTTCATCAGACTCTCTTTCATCAATATGAGGATGAACCTCTTCATATAAGTTGGAAGGTTCTCCTTGTTCAAAAATGGAAGAGAAAAGATGTGCAGAAGTGTTGTCAATGCATGAACCTTGTTTGTCAGCGCTTGGGCTAACAACGCTTGAACTGTTGTTGTCAACGTCTGAGCCATCAACGTCTGAATTGGTCTTGTCAGCGCTAGATTTGCCTTTGTCAGCGCCTGAAGGACCATGCATGTTTGTATATGGTGGTACTTGGAGACCACCATTATCTTTACCAGCAGCAGCAGCAGCAAAATCATCTGTCCAAATGGGAATTGTAATATATTCTAGTATAGGAGATGTCTTTTCTACTTGTGATCCAACCTTTTCATGAACCTGTGTACCTGAAACATCAACAACTTGTTCCTCCACAACATTTGAAGTTACCTTCACAATGTCTGGATTAGTGACAGGCATATAATTTAAAGCTCTAGATAAAGGTTCCAAGTCAAACAACCAATTAGGACCACTTTCAGGATCACTAGGTTTATTCTCTAAAAACCTAACATGTATTTTTTCAAGTATACGTTTTTCCTCTTTAAGATAAACCCTATATCCCTTGCTCTGCACTGAATACCCCATGAAGTAACCTTCATCACCTTTTGCACTAAATTTACCTAAGGCATCACTAGTGTCTAAAACTACTACATGACAACCAAAAGGTCTAAGAAAACCAATATTAGGTTTTCTTCCCCAAAGTAACTCATAAGGTGTTTTGTTCTGAATTTTGTTAACCAATGCTCTATTCTGAACATAACAAGCTGTATTAACAGCCTCAGCCCAAAAGGCTATAGGAAAATGAGCATCAGCCAACATTGTTCTGGCTGCTTCAATTAGGGTTCTATTTTTCCTCTCAGCAACCCCATTTTGCTGTGGGGTTCTGGCAATACTAAATTGCCTAGTAATTCCTTTCCTGGCACATAAATCATCTAGCTTCTTATTCCTAAATTCACCACCATTATCACTCCTAATCATTTTAACTTCATTGCTAGACTTCTTCTCAATCTGAGTGATAAAATCAATTAGAATATCAGCTGTGTCACTCTTCATAGCTAGAAAGAATGTCCAAGTAAACCTAGAAAAGTCATCTGTGATAACAAAGCAATATGACTTACCATTCAAACTTTCTATATTGGTTGGACCAAAGAGGTCCATATGAAGCAAATGAAGAGGTCTAGTACTAGAGTGCACCTGTTTGGACTTGAATGAGACCTTGTGCTGCTTGCCTTTAAGACATGCAACACAAGAGTGGTCATTGTGGAAGGCCTTCTCAGGCAAACCATCAACCAAGCCAAGTCTCACAAGCCTATTTATATTCTTAAAATTTATGTGCCCTAGTCTCCTGTGCCACAAATTACTCTCATCTACTGAAGCTTTAGCATAAAAACAAGACATATTTTTATCCATTCTAATCCCATTCAGATTCACATTGTATATGTCTTTATGCCTAGGTGTTCTAGATTCAATATATTTCTCATCAGGGATCTTATAATCCTTGCTTAACACCAAACACTCAGTATCAGTAAACAGAACTTTGTTTTTGTTATCACACACTTGTGATACACTAAAAAGATTGTAATCAAGTTCTTTTACCAAAAATACGTTTTCAAAACGCAAATTCTTGGTGAGAAGGGTTCCTTTGCCTGTGATAGTACCATATCCGCCTCCAAAGTAAACCTTATCACCATCCTTAATGGGAGTGAAGTTCGTCCGATAGTCTTCCTTCCCAGTCATGTGCCTTGAGCATCCACTATCCCAATATCCATAATCATTGACCTGTTTTTGAATGCCCTGCACATAAAGAAAACAAATTAGTTTTCTTTGGGAATCCAAGCCTTAGAAGACTTGGATTCATCTGGTTGTTCAATAAGAACAGACTTAGTTCTCATAAAAACCCCATTTTCATCCTTCTTAGGATGAAATACCTAGTTAACCCTAATAGGTTTTGTAATGACCTTTGAAATGTAATTAAATCTGTTGCAGGTCATTGAAATCCTATTATCATTAGGGTTTTGATCTTTCTTGGGTCTCCATGTTAAGCTTGAAAAAGCTTTAGACCCCTTACCCTGTGGTTGCAAATATTTAGGTCTGGTCACGTTTCTGTCAGCGTTGGAATTGATCTTGTCAACGCTGAAATTACCCTTGTCAGAGTTGAACCTAGGGTTTGCTACAGAAACCCATTGCCTATTAGACCAAGTGTTTGTCTTTTGAAATGGTCTTTGTCCATGAGTGTTAGACCTTCTAGTGAAGAATGGGGCAGGTCTAACAACTTGTGGACTTTGCTGCACACAAGGTTTGGGTCTGACAACGTTTGACTTTCTAACAACGTTGACTTTGTTCCTGTCAGCGCTGAATTTGTTCCTGTCAGCGCTGGCTTTGGGAGCGTTGACACACTTATATGCCAAGTGTGAAAAGCTACCACAAGTGTAACAGGCTTTTCTAGACACAACCCTAGGTCTAGAAGAGAAGAAGCCTGTTCCATCATTGCTAACCTGGCTCTTGGGTGACCTAGTATTCCTATACATCTCTGCACACTTAATGCTAGGTTTTCTAACAGTGTTTGAGCCTAGGTCAACAGTTTTACCAGTGATTGGGTTAGTAACCTTAATGGGAGTTGACTCATTGGGACTTTCATATAGCAAGCCACCCTTAACGAATAATGTAGGGTTAGCTTTCTTCCATTCATTCAGGCCAGTCAACTTTTGTTGATACTCTTCAACTGGGGTGACAACTCTTGGTGGAGGAATGAATTCCTCCTCTTGGAGTTCTGGCAAACCAGTCCAAGATAGGTCCTTTTGTTGGACACCATAGAAGTCACCAGCTGGTGGTGGAACCACAGAGTAGTCTTTCATCCCAATCTCAGTCATGTCCTTAGGATCCCTTTGTTTACCCACACAGTCTCCTAGGGTTTGCGTGGCTCTATCAAATCTTTTAATTTTAAGGCTAACATTGTCTTTATTCTTAATGGCCTCATCTAATTTAGCCTGCAACTCACCATTAACCCTTTCCATGATGTTTCTAATATCCATACTAGCATTTAACTCACGTTTTAAGATATTTATTTTATCTTTTACGTCAAATTCCATTTTCTTGTATTCAGAAACTGTTTTCTCAGTTTGAGTGAGAGCTAGCTGGTAATTAGACAGTTTGCATTTTTCAGTACTCACATCACTTAATAATTTTAACACCTCTTTATTAAGTTTCTCAGTGTTTAACCTACAACCTTTACTACAAAAAGCATCATTGTATACCTCATTATCAGATGAAGAGGAGGAGTGTGCCATGAGAGCATATTCAACATGCTCTTCTTCTTCAATTTCAGCAACCAAAGCTTTATCCTCTTCCACATTCTTAGCCAGATAGCTCCAATCCCATCCCACACCATCAATTCCTTGAACTGCAACCATGGCTTTAGGATCCTGAGCTTTAACAATTTGACTTGAGGGTTTACCAACATCAGATCTTCTAGGAGATCTGCATTCCCTCATGAAGTGCCCCATACGATGACAGTTGTAGCATTCAACTTTGGATTTATCAAATCCAGCTGTGTATTTTGCATTGAAGGTCATCTTCTTCTTAAACCTTCTGTTCCACCTGTTTGCTCTTATACTAGCAAGAGCCATGTTCCACTTAATGTCCATCTCTTCCAAATGCTCATCACTTATCTGCTCAAGGTCCTCATATGTAATCACTGAACCATTGGGCAAAGAAGCAATATAAGCACATACAGTATCCAAATCCAAACCAGCAGGTTTAACTCTTGGGGAGTCAAATGTGTCAGCGTCTGAAAAGGAGACGTTGACAGGACTTGTTCCAGCGCTGACACATGATGATCCAGTAACTGGATGCATGTAAGAGTCTTTCTGATTGAATTGACCTTCACTATGAGAGAAGAAGGCCATGTTACTGTTGGTAGACTTGCTTCCATGCTCTAAAAGAGTTTCATCTTCCAACAACCTTAGTTTGTTGTAGATGTCATCAAACGTGGAACTTTTGTAAGTATTATTGGCAAGAATAGATCTTGCCTCAATCTTCCACGCCTCACCAAGACTTTTAAGAAAGGTAGCATTAATGTCAACATCACCAAGTTGTGTCCCCATGAAGGACAATTTGCTTGTAATGTCAAGCAATCTGCTTCTCACACTACTCAGCTTCTCATTGGGTTGAGCTTTGAAAACAACATAATCATGCATGAGCTGTTTCTTCTTTTCTTCCCTGGTATCTGCATTGCCACCATATGCAACTTCAAGAGCTGCCCAAAGGTCTTTAGCAGAATCATAACCTCTGTATTTATGCTGGTTCTCTTGTCCCAAAGAAACTTTCAGAATATTTAGGGTTTTCATGTCAACCCTTTTCTTTGCTATGTCTTCAGCAGACACAGCTCTACCATCTTCAGGTTTTTCCTTCTTATCTTCTTCAGAACATCCAGCAACAGCTGATCTTTGAGTAATAGCATCAGCAATCTTTTGGGGTTTATCGAATGTGTTTCCATATTCAATGATCTCCCAGAGTGTGTAGTCATAGATCCCTAGATATTGCTCAAAGTTGAATTTCCACAATTCAAAGTTGGTTGCATCAAGCATGGGAATCTTGATGTTTGGTAAAGGTGAGGAGGAGGAGGAGGTTATTTCTGACATGATGTTGTTAGGGTTTTTGAGAAAATTAGGGTTTTGGTGATTTTTAGGGTACTTGTGTTCTTTAAGATCAAAAGTTCCTCAACAAGCTCTGATACCACTTGTTGATCCCAAACTTAGATCGATTTAGCTTTGTGTATACGAGATTAGATCAAGTAATACACTTAGAGAAACCTTTGTATATGTTTATGATAATCTAAGTGTTATGCGGAATTAACACTTAAACAAGAACACACAAGATATAAACAAACTTTCACTTTGATTAATGATATCAAACTTGCTTACAATGAAAGTAGTTTACGAATGAAAACTTATATGAAACATTAACCTAAAGGTCTTCTTTTATAGACATAAGAAGCCTTGTACAATAATCTACGTATCAGCTATTCTAGGTAAAGATAAATATAGAAAATACATTGTTGTTCCTATCTTTACTAGAAGTAATCTAGAATATAATAAACGCGTAGAGTATATCTTCCCATCAGTGCTTGTCTTCAAGGTATCAACGCTTGACTTTATCTTGTCAACGCTTGAGCTGTCAGCATTTGTTTTACTCCTGTCAACGCTTGATTTACTCTTGTCAGCGCTCAAGTGATCTGGCCATAATTTATTCCCAACATTTCAGATGATCAAGATGGTGGTCCTTAAATCCTGACGTGGTCCATTCCCCTCTCTTGATTGGTTGATACAAATCATCACAGCCACTTCACCAATCAAATGAGTCCACATCATCTTTCAACAAACATAACAAACACACCTTCAAGACAACCTGGCAATCCGTGTGATTAAGGGTGTGTTTTCTACCGTTTGATCAAGAATGAAGAAAGAGAGAAGAAAAGAGCGGCCAGGATTTGATATCTTCCTCAACAAGGTTTCTAGGGTTTCCCTATAAAAACCCCATCAAAGATGTAATCAGTGTGCCTTTTTTTTATTTTTTTTTATGCAAATTAGTTTTTAGATTAAAAATTGTAATTTCTTTTTCTTCAGTATTGTACTCAAGTTTTCAGTTATTAATGAAAATTTTATTTCAGTTAATTCATCTCGTCTTATATTATTTTTAAATTACATGCTATTTAATTTTGTTTTCGTCATATTAAAAGATTAATAGTAATTAATAAAAGTGAAAAAAATGGATAAGAAATTTCCCCCACTGGGAGGTTTTATTAAAATTGGTTCGAGATATATCTTGTGATTGGTGAATCGAAGGTTGATTGATAAGGTGGTGGTTTTTGATTTGGTTCATAGGGGGTTCAGCGCCTTCCTACTTCTCAACGGGTATCGACACCAAGTTCATCTTCACTTTTATTTTTATTTTTAATGTTTTTTTTAATTTATGTTTATTAATCTGCTTGTTTAGTTACTTATTTTGATTTGATTTTATCTGCTTTGTTTAAATCGTACGTTTAGTTTGTTTAGGCCTGCTAAGTTCTGCTTATTTGAGTTCTGATTATTATCTGATTTGGATTCTGATTTGTTTTATTCTGCTATAAGTCTGCTATCTGGATATTAGTTTATTTTGAGCCTGCTGGTTTTAATATCTGTTTAAGTAGTAAATGTGATTTTGGTTTGTTTAGTTTGTTTAAGTTTTGGTTATATCTGCTTATTTGATTTCATTAATATTTTAGATAATCTGCTTTTTGGCTTATGTCGTTTTTAGTTGCTGATTAATTGGGTATTGTGTGTTTAGTTTATAATTTCTGATAGTTTTGATTTTTCTACTTATTTTTATTGATAGTTTAAGTTTAGATTTGCTTTTTATAGTTTTAAGCTTATTTGCTTTTAATCTGCTTATTTGTTAAACTGGCTTTGCTTATTTGGGTCTTATAAGTTTGCTGTTATATACTGCTTGAAAACTCAGACCCAATTGGTCTGAGTGTTAAAATTCTAAAATAAAATATATAGCAAAAAAAATTGTTCACGTAGGGACTCGAACCCTCGACCTTCAGTTCAATAGCATTTCGTCTTTACCATCTCCTCTAAACCTTATTTGTGTTTATTTACTTCATTTGTCATTAATATAGTTTAAATAAAAAATAGTTGTCAGTTTAATAAAGTAATTTAAATACAAGTTTTGTTTATTTAATTTTAATCAAAAGATTTTATAAGTTTTCTTTTATAAAGATTAAAAAAATATAAAACAAAATAAATATTTTTTTATTACTTTTAGAAATTTCAAATTGCTTTTATAAATTAGTTTTTTTATTTAGTTTTATTTAAAATTAGTTTTAAATAGAATAAAATTTAGTTTTAAGTCTTATTTAAAATTTAAATTAGTTTTCAAGTAGTTTTAATTTTAAATAGTTCACATTAGATTTTTTTGAATAGTTTTAAATATAATATAAATTAGTTTTAAAATTTAAATAGTAAGTTTTTAGTTAATTAAATTAGAATTAATTTTAAATTAGTTTAAATAGTTTTTAGTTATTAAAATATTAAAAGAGTAATTTTACCAAGAACAATTAATCCACGTTAAGTCCGATATCAATTCGAGTCAAGGAAACGAGTTTAAAAAAAGATTAAGATAGCTACATTAACCCCCAAAACAAACACCCCTTTTTGCCTCTTCCTGCTGCCCAGCAACAGCCACCGAGAGTTACTCTCGCCTGCCCTGTATTCCCACCGTGACTGTGTGGGTTGGCACTGCCCAGCCGGGCTAGCCACTGTAAGGCCGAGATAGCCATTGCCTTAGCTGAGACAACCATTGTCCCAGCCGAGACAACCACTGCCCCAGCCGAGAGCTTTCCCCCTGGGCCTTTGTGGTTTGCAGCCGATCAGCCAATATTTCCACTGACTACCTGTGGCTGCGGCTGTTGTGCAAAAACCACCACCGAGAGCACCTCTAAGGAGGTTCTCGGTTTGCGTACAACCCAAAACAACCAAACCCGATCCCTATATCATGTTTTAATCAAATAACATGTTTTCATTTACATAGTTAGATTTGTATATGCTTTTACTTGTAAAATTAAATAAGAATGAAGGATTTGAGATCATACCGAAAGATGTTGGGAATTATTTTAAAGTACCAAGTACCGTTAGTACAAAGTACAAGTACTGTTAGTGTTAGCAAGTACTGTTAGTGTTAACGCGGTATATGCTAAGTACCGTTAGTATTAATGTAAGTACTACTAAATAGATAGAGACGAATATATGTTTACTAAAGATATGTCATAGTTATAATAGGAGTATATCTTATGTGATATACTTAATAGGTTAGAATATTGATAACATATCGTGTGTGATATACTTATCATAATAGAATATTCTAGGGTTCCTTGCATTATAAAAGGAACATAGGTACGATGAGTTTACATGTACCTTTGCTAAAGTCGATTAATAGAAGATCGAATAGTTAGAGTATTCTGTTGTTCTTCTTTACTTTATAAGTTAGATTTTGCATAACTTATTAGAGTTCAGTAAGAGTGTCTCAAGTGCTCTAGTTTGATTACAAGCTATTGTGCAATCCTTAACAGGATATAGATCTATACAAAGGGGTCAACAAGTAGTATCAGAGCTTGTTGAGAAACTCTGAATAAGAAGAACAAAACCCTAAAATCCTCAATCAAAAAAAGTCTCACACAATGTCTCAATCTGGTGAACACCCTCCTCAGTTGGAATAAATTCAAATTCCTGATCCAGTACCACTAGAACAACCTCAGATTGTGCAACCTGCACCAGTGGTTCCAAATCCACCAGCTGCACAAACTGTGCAAGCTGTAGCCACACAAACAACTCATCTTTCCCCATACTCTGTCTGCTATAAAACTCCCTACTCTTAAAAGTGATAACTATGAGACTTGGGCTATGCAGATGGAACACTACATGAATCACACAGATCATATTCTGTCGCAAGTCATCAAGAACAGGAATACTACCAAAAAGTTACATTGGCTGCCTGATGGTACATGTTATGCTTTACTTGCTGTTACCGCTGAAGAGGTACAAGCAGAGATCAGAGAGAGAAAAGCCAGAACTGCCTTAGCTATGGCACTCTCAGAAGACATTATACCTAGCGTTCATCATTACAAGGATGCAAAAGCTATGTGGGAGGCTATCAAACTTAGATTTGGAGGAAATGGCAAATCTAAGAAAATGAAGAAGATAGTTCTAAAACAAGAATTTGATAACTTCTTAATCTCTAATATAGAAGGAATCCATAATGGATATGGAAGGTTCAGTAAATTGCTTATTCAGCTAGCAGTTCATGGACTGATAATTCCTCACGAAGAAGCTATTCTAAAGTTCTTGAGAGGAGTTCCACAAGAGTGGAAAATGATGGCTATGCACTTCATCACAAGAGATGATTTGGATGTCACTCCATTTGATCATCTCTATAACAATCTCAGAGTATATGAGATGGATGTTAAAGGTATTGAGCCAGCTAAAGCATCAATACCAATGTCTAACTTAGCTTTTGTGTCAGAAGGAAGCAGCGGTACATACTCTCAAAGTACCGCTGTGGATCTAGTAGCAGTACTTACTTCCAAAGCACTGCTGGTGGACCAATTAGCAGGACTTATCCTCAAAATACTGAAAATAGTCCATCTATGACCCATAATTCACAGGGAACATCTTCATCATTGTTCAATGAGAATGATGCCTTCTCATTCTTTGCTGGACAAGATAATAGACCAAGATTGACTCTTAATGATCTGTTGCAAATGGATGATGATGACATTGAAGAGATGGATCTTAAATAGCAAGCTGCCATGGTCTCTGTTAGATCTAATAGACTCTATAAAAGGACTGGAAGAAAGATGAATGTTGACCCTAATGAACCATTAGGGTATGGCAAATCAAAGGTTGAATGCTACAACTATGGAAAGCTTGGACACTTTTCCAGGGAATACAAGAGAGAAAAAGCTGAAAGTAGCAGCCAGAAGTTTAAGAACAGTAATAGAACCAGCCCAAGAGTTACTGAACGTCTTCCAAAAGGAGATAGCAGAAATCCATGGAGTCCAAAAGGAACTAAAGATTTGGTTACAGTAGATGGAGTGGTCAACTGGACTGAAACACATAAAGAAGAAGAAGAGCACGGTCTAAGGCTCTTTCTCATGAAGACCTTAGGTACATCCCTGTTCTAAAGATTGTGTTCTTAAGTTTAATAGTCTTAAAGTAGAACTTGAAGAACAATATCAAAAAGTTAACACATGTACTATAGAGGTAAATGGTTTTAAACGAGGTGTTGCTAAGTTAGAAGATAATATAGTTTTGTATCAAAAGGGTCAGCAACACTATGAAGAGAATATTAGGATTTTGACTCTTCAAATGGGAGAAAAAGATGTGTCTGTTAAAGCTTTTGAAAAACAACTTGTAAAATTTACAGTAGAAAATGAAGTTTTAAAAGCTAGCTTGTTTAATGAAAGAGAAGTAATTAATCAATGACAAAAATCTTCAAAAGGCATGGGTAAGCTGATCAAGTCACAAATGTGGTGTTATGATAAAACATGCATAAGTTATTTAGAGGACCAACCTGGGATAACTCTGATTGAAAAGGACTTATCCAAGGGGATTTTTGATAGTTCTTGTGATTCGGAAGATACTCCTGAAAATGTTAGGTATGCTGAAGGAATGAAGGCAGTTCATTCACCTTTATCAGGTATTTATATGCCCTCTAATAATGATAAAAGTATAGAGTTAGATGAGACAAAAGCTGTTTATGGTAAAATGTCTATTAATTTAGAGTCAAACTCTAGTACTTTGACCCAGGATGAACCCGTTGTGACCAAAAAGGTTGTTTATCCACCTCTAATGAGCACCTTTGTGCCTGAGGGACATGTGTCTACAACTAGTTCTGCCACCAAATAGGTAAAATCTTCTAGTAAGGCATTGGATAGCAACATAAAACACCATGGTAGTATCAAAAGGGGTGGGCTAGGTTTTGAAAACACTAAGTCAAAACTACCTTTTGGATCTTCTTTGGAAAGAAGAGGATGTTATGTGTGTGGTAGCTTAAGTCATTTTATCAAAGATTGTACTGTACATGAAGATATAATTGCTAAACAAAAAGCTGCAAATAGGGTCACAGTGAAAGCTCATTAGAAAAAATGCACAGGGAAAAAGGCAAATGGGACCAATAGATGACAAACCTAAGTGGGGTCATGCTTAGAGGGTAAAGTCAAGCTCTTCAAGTACCGGTAGATCAAAACCTGAAAAAAGGACTTTTTATTTAGCGAAAAAGCAAACTTATAATAATCAAGGCATCAAGCATACATCGGGTCCCTTGTGTTCTATTTTTAAAGCAAGCATGTTATCCCCCTCGCGGGTTTATAAATCATCTTTAAAAATTTAGAAGCGAGGCTATAGACTCACGTTAGTACGATATGATGGATGAACGAACCAGGCTGTAGATAAATGAGAAAAGTACTCCAAAGGTTATCTACGACCTACAAACGTGATCACGGACTTAAATACTCGTTTTATAAATATATAAAAAATTATTAAAAAATATTTGATAAAATATAATACGAAAGCTAAATTGCACCATTGCCCGAGTTAAGGTATAACCATATCCCAAATGGTTTACCACCTGCATTTTCGTCCTATGATAAGTGTCTAAGGTCTCATTCAACCATTTCCATATGGTTTGCACAACCAAACACCATAAGTTGATGTAACTATAGACGTAAAGGTCAATATTTCCACATAGGCTGACTTGGTGAGGGCATATCTCCCAAACCATTAAACCAATAACCACGAGCCTTTTCCCCTGGAAAGACCTGGGAATCTGTTTCCAAATCAATTGGTGAATCAACCTGAAGGTTTACCAAACTTCCTAAATGGTCAAAATACTAACGGCTAGTATAAGCAGAATTTTAGGATTAACTGTTTTAGTCCAACTTCATAGAAGTAGTTCTCCCAAACCATGAAGGCTATGAACGTCAGGTTTTCACCCCTGGAAAGACTCATGAACCTATTTCCCAAAAATTCTAGCCATACATTTTGTTTCATACCCATCAACACGAGTTTCTTACAAACAACAAGTATAATTTCAGAAAACATTTTCCAAAAACAACAGAAAATCGAACATCAATGAGAACGAAGATTAAATGTACTAAACAAGATGAATATATTAATCAAGAATAAGAACCAAGAAATCAAAATCCTTAAGTAAAGATAAATAAGTCCTATACTTCAAAAGAATTTAACATAACTAAAGATTTACCACGTAGTTGTTTATAAAGAAAAACAAACTTAATTGAGAGACTAAAGACTTGTTTGTCAATAATTTTATTAAGTCATGTTTAATTAACAGATGAATTATACGGATAATTTTTCATTTTATTTTTCTTCCACAGTTAGATGACCCGCAGAGTGAGCTCCTTTTACTTTGATCATGCATGGGTATTTCTAAACCCTTTTTTGGGTTAAGGACTTGCCAACCTGCACACATGGAGGATGCAACCTTGTTTTTTGAAACGGGTTTGCGCGGGTCAATCGAGAACATAGTGGTTTATGGAGGGCCTTCTTTGGAGACTTACAGTGGCGAATTGCTTCTTTACCCATTCGTCTTGGTGGTTTGAGTTTGTACTCTGCAAAAGAGGCCTCCTCCTATTCCTATGTGGCCTCGAGAGCCTAGTCTTGGGTGTCACAAGACTACATCTTACGTGATAGTGGCATATGTGGTATGGACGCTGATTATGCTTCTGCTTTAGCTTGTCTACGTGATACGATTCCAAGATTTGATTTTAGTTGTTTCAATAATAAGGATACCATCCCCTCTAAAACCCAACAAACATTGACGACTACCCTTTTTAGTGAAATGGTCAAGGATATGGAGGTCCACTTTGAGTGTTTACACATATCACATGCTCAGGATTTCCTACTGGCTATCCCTATGGACGGGCTCGGTCAACATATGTAACCAGTGGAATATCGTTCTATTCTTAAGTATCGCCTCATGATCTCATTATTTCCGACTGATATAATGTGCTCTATTTGTCGCAAGGCATGTTTGGATTCTTTTGGGAAACATGTGATTCATTGTAAAGAGCTCCCGGAATTCAAGTATCAACACGATATGGTTAGGGGTTTTCTTTTGGACATATGTAGGCGTGTTGGTATCTCCGCTAAGAAAGAAGCACCTGTGAACTTCTTGACTGACCCGTTAGATAGAAGATCCACACTCAGACCGGCGGACATGTTTATTTTTGAATGGGTTGTAGGGAAACATGCGTGTGTGAATCTGACTGGGGTTTCTCCTCCTATGGGGTTGAGTAGCCGGGGTTTTACAGCGGGTCAGACTGCTTTGAAAGCCGCCTCATATAAAGTGACAAAACAGGAAAAAGCATGCATTGAAAATCAGCACGTGTTTATTACTTTTGCATTTGATGCCTTCGGTTTCTTTACACCTGAAACGGTGGAGTTTCTGAAGAGAATTCAGCGCGTTATGAATAGCAACGTTATGACACCACATATGTAGTTTTTCATAGAATTACCTTTGTAATTCAAAAAGGGCTTGTGGTGTAGCTTGTTGCTCGCTTGCCTTCTATATTTATGTAATTAATAATAATTCTATTTGGATTAATTTTATTACTTAATATTTTAAGTCATATGTGTTTATTAAGTCACAAACAAACAATTTTTTGATTACTTAACAAATTCATTTTTTTCAAATTAAATCGATTAAGTTATTATCATACAGCATCTAACACTCAAATATGTACAGTGTGGTACTTGCGATTTATAAAACTTATAGACCAACGTTTGGAACAAATGAGTCAGGTTGAGATACGTGTAAACATACTAAGATTAGTATATCTAAGGTAATTATTTAAATAAGTCCAGTTTGAATTAGAATTTTATGATTCAGCAACCTATCATACTTGTCTACTTTCATATGCAATAATTTCCATATTCACATACCATAACTCGCATACGTAAGCAATCGCAATAGTTAAAGAAAAGAAGTTCATGCACAGACAATAAAATTCTAGTCGTAAAAGCAT
Organism: Glebionis coronaria; assembly: GCA_025667525.1. Taxonomy (NCBI): domain Eukaryota; kingdom Viridiplantae; phylum Streptophyta; class Magnoliopsida; order Asterales; family Asteraceae; genus Glebionis; species Glebionis coronaria. The sequence goes on from CM046874.1 coordinate 649,023,548, forward strand.
CCTTGATTAAAACATTCTATAAATCAAACATTCAACAAAACTAGTAGTAATATTTAGATAACAATAATTAGCCTAAGAGATAATTTCTTTAGCTCCGAATCCGTTAGAACTCCTAGTATAAGCCCATCATCAATTTTGTAGATGCATCAAAGATCAACTTGCTCAAAATCTGATTTGAAGTTAAAGACTTGATAAGGATGATCACTCAGCATGACCTTACTGATATCCTCGCATGTTTTAAACGTGCGAAATATGAGAGTCTTGTAATCCAGCAGGATGCTCGTGTTTGAATCATCATGATCTAACGCCGTGACTCTGTTTCACCATCTTCTTTCAAGCTGTACACATGTAGTCTGTGAAACGATTACTTGTTGTTCTCAGACGTAAATCCCCAAATCTCCCAACTAGAATTTGGTGGCTTCCACGCGATTCCCAACTTACGATCATACTTGACTAGTTGCATTGGTGCTGCAAAATCACATTCATCAGGAGCTTTGGGACCTTTGGGAAGTTCGGGAAGTTCGCGAACTTTAGGAACTTTACGAACTTTGGGAGCTTTGGGAGCTTTATGAAATTTACGAACTTTGGGAACTTTAGATGGAACTTCAGATGGAACCTTAGATGGAACTGTCGTTGTAACTTTTGATGGAACTTTCGATGGAACTTTCGATGGAACAGTCAATGGAACACATGTCCACTCTTCTTTATCATGGGCATCAAACATCAAGACATCACCATTCGTCAGCAACATGTTTATGTGACCTCTTGCTATGATTGCTTGTGAGTTGGTCAAGTAAACACCGTAAGGCAACTGTATGCGATATATTGGTCCCCATGCCCCTTTTTCCGAATCAAAGATTTCACAAATTAATGCAGAAACTTCATCGTGTTGAAGGTGTTGTCGAAAAGCACTGCAATGAAAAGATAGAAGCAATTATACACTTCAAATATCCATAAATCCGTCATTCTAAGCTGATAAACGTATAGTAAGTAACAGAGACATATGTCGGATGCATAAAACTTTGAACTATAATACTGTAACATATTTTGATGCACCATCGGGTGCATTTAACACACATTTAAAAAAAATCGAAAATTTTCTCAAAAATTAAGACTGTATCAAAAAAATCTTAGGGTTCTCAGGCACCCGCGAGAACCCTTGCTTCTATCCCTGGTAAGTAACAGCTAACACTAATATTATTGGCATATTAAATCACAATTTTCCCCTCTGAACTTAACTTAATGACAGCAGCCTCTAGGCATGCATGCAAGTATATGTATTCAACCCAACTACAAATAGAGAGAAACTTACGTGAACTTAGTATTAGTATAAGATAACCGGACGATCTTGTATCGCAGTGACATCTCTGAATCCCTAACAATGATTGCAACCTTCTCAGCTGGATCATCGCTTGTTTTCGGATCTGGCAATCGTAAAACCTGCTTAGTCGTAGGTTTGCAAACATTGTAGAAAACATTTTTATCATTATTCGGGTCAGGACTCTCGAACACAATGATTCCTTGCTCTGAAGATGCTACGATTTTAGCATTAAACGGTAAAAAGCTAAGATCAAGACTGGGTGATGAAGGAGAAGGCACAAACTCGCTAGTATAGTATATAGCCCTCCGCAAGCTGTTGGCAAGATAACCCGATACCATGTTCGGAATCTTTTTGTCGTTGCTGGTGCAACGATCGTAAGAAAGTTCGGAATCCATGAAGAATATCGATCGAGGTTTATTTGGTTTTTTCAGAAGTGATTAGGCTAGAACGAGGGGCGTATATTTAAAGCCTCGTGCCAATGGATTGTCGGTCTTGGTATTGGGATTATATCATCGTTTCGTTTTCAAAATCTTAGAAGCCTTGCTAATAATAAACTGAAATCTACCAAAATATGGTATGATATTAATTATGAAACTTAAGGCAACAACAACAATGTTAATTATAGTTACATACCAATACCTTCCTACAAACAATATTACAAGTCGTTCAGAAGCCGACTTCAAGTGAAAGTTCGAGTTCTTGGCATGTTTCTATATCCTTTTGAATTCAAGAACAAATTACTTTGAAGATTTGAACTATTCATATCGTGTGTGATGGGTAACTAATTTTACTATCTGAAATTAAATCATATTAGATGTGTAACTGAACGTGCGGCTACCTGAAGTGAACGGTTTCTCGTGATTCTAAAAGGTTAACTATTATCTCCCGCGGGAGATTAGTCCACTCGTCTAAAAAGCGGTGGAAACTTCTTGTAATAGACTAAAAAAAAGTTAACTATTATTAAAGTATTATCAAGTTTAACTGCATGAAGAATAAACTAATATGAAATGTAAAATGCCATTTTAGTTAAATTAGTTATCATTGAATACATAAATTATTTTGTCACAATAATTTGCATTCATTTTTTTTTCTTTTTTAAAATTACATGTTGGTGATTAGTGGGTCGAGTCGTGTAATAATATCTAAGTGGGCAGTATGCGTTTCTTTAAACTCTCGCTTAATTATGATTAATTTCTTATCCGCTTCGCATGAGAGAAAAAGTTTTGGCAGGTGTTGAACCAAAAACTTTCAAAGAAACAACCTCCCACAAGGAAATCACTTCGTAAAACCTCGGTAGTCAATTGAGCTAAACGAGTTAGTGAGAACCTTTGTATTAAAAAAAATGTTTTCTTGATAATTATTTATCTTTTAAATTTTTTATAAAAGACCTTAAAAGTTTTTTAGTGGCAAAAGTTTTGGAAAAATTGGTGGTGAAATTTAATAGAGAGAAAAATAAAATAAAATTATAGGTGTATGTGTAAAACAAACCTTAAAAAAGGCAACAAATTAATAAAACATTAATAGTTAAATTTTAAATAACTTAAATACTTTTCATATTTTTCAATAATTTAGAGAATAAACTAATACTCTTTATAATTTATACCTTCTATATTTTATACCATATAAAATATACATAATACATAATAACTTTTATATTTAAAATAGGGTGCATAGCTATTACTACATCTGTAATAATATCACAACTACGAATTATTAAGTACGAGAAAGTTTCATATATTAGTATATTAAACTAAAATATTAAATTAAATTTTATTTATTTATTTGTAAATTTTTACGTGCACGAGACTTATAACTAGTTAACATACATAATAGATTAACAAAAAAATATGCATTCGATGCTTATAGATTAGAATCATGTTAATCAATTTCTTACACATAAGTATTCAAATGTTTACATTAGAAAAAAAAATTCGTTATATAATAAAAGTATTTCAATGATATAATTAATAGTTATATCATTATTTACATATTTAGTTAAAAACTTTCATACACGGTTCACTTTCACTAGTACAAAAAGTGGTTTTAGTCACGCATAAGGATTTTCAATCAGTCACACATATAATATTTGTGTGACTAAAGATCTCACTAAAAGTTAAATAGTCAAACTTAAACTCGGTTTGTGTAATCATTTCGTTTTTTGTTTGTCACTCATATGAATATTTATGTGACTAGAGCTAACTACTAAATTTGTGATGAATCTTTAGTCACTTATAAATTTGAGATGTGTGATTGACTAAAATAAGGTTCAAGTATTAATCACCCTACATATACATGAATGACAAATGTCACACACAAGAACAATGTGACTAAAATCCATATACCTTCGTGTGTGTGGGGACAACCATAATGCAATAAAACATATATCCAAAGTATACCAAAGAAAAAATTGTGTTAAGAGATGCTAATCGCTTCCACAGCTTCTGCACTGGTGCACTCTTCTGGGGATTACTGGTGACGCCGAAACATGTTAGAAATATCTATTCTTTTTCGAATACTGTATAACATAAGACATGAGTATAACCATTGTTAGTCTAGTTATTTGATGACAGATGATACTCAATAGTTAAAAGGCGCATTGTTCTTTTTGTACCTGCGACATAGTTCGTTATTCAGGTTTATTCCAAATATTTATTAAGTGCCTTTAAAATTCTGACACATTTTTATGTTAACTATATAAACAATGGTGGACATGGAACATTTATTTTGAGAGGGCCGAGTTATTTTATATATACCAAAAGGATAAAGTGGAAAATAACTTTGAGACGAAAAGTAAAATTTAAACACTACTCGTCACAAACTTTGGAAGGTCCGGAGCCCTCCCCAATCTCTTAAGAAATCCGCCCCTGACTATAAATCGTTTAATAATTCGTTCGAGCCTTAGAGGCATAGACACATTGGCACGACTATGAGTTCGATAGATATGTCTGGGTTAGGATTGCAATATGTCAATATAAAAATGTACATTCCTTTAAATCCGTCGCAACGTTGGTAAATTCCAAGTTTATCTTTTTCTAAAATAGTTTTAATATATAGATAGAGTAAGAATTCGGTGAGAAGCAAGAGGTAAATTAAAATTAAAAGTGATAAGAAACGACTAAAATTACACATTTGAGATGCACAAAACATACACAAGTGTTCAAGCGGTCTAATTGAATAAGGTCCCATGTTCAACTCTTACAAAAGAAAAAAAAATAAACTTTCTTCTTGTGGTCTAAAGTTACCATACAACCCTTTTAATATAAGTTTCTTTTAGAGATGAGCTCGGTACCAATTCTATCCCGAATTAGTGCTTCCGTTTTTTTCCGATCTAAAAAGTTATGTACCGATCTCGTATTGAACGGGATTCGGATATCGGTACCGGTACGGGTATCGGTACCAGCACCGAGAGATCGAGATTTTCTTTTTTTGCTTCCAGAATTTTCCGATTTGGTACCAGTCTCTTACCAAATTAGTGGCCCGAAATATTTTCACCTTATTTCATAGTCTCGGTACTGTGAACGAAATTCGGGTACCGAAAATCGGTACAGTTCTGAGTACGGTTCAAGTTCGGATTCAAAATTCGAGTCGAAATGCTCATCTTTAGTTTCTTTAAATAACAAAACATCCCCTTAAACTACGTCACTAAAACAGTCGCCAAAAGGGTATTTTTCTTGTAGTACACGAGGATGAACCGATGAATGATACAATTATTTATACATTAAGTGCTACATTGCTAATTGATCCAGTCGTCATAGGATCTATGGTGGTCAACTTTTACTTATACATGAATGTATAGTGGTTAATTTTTTAGTTTTTATTACCGGAGGAATCCACATCTGCAAACTGAAAAAAGGCTATGTTTGGTACGTATGGTACGTATGCTTACTAGTGCTTATTGGAGAATGAGTTTATTGTTTTTCTTCTAAGTAGAAGGCTATAAAGTATTATTAAATATAAGTCTCGTTTGATTAGCATACACTATAAAATTTATGATATTCGTATAATAAATTAAATGTAATAAGAGTAAAAGTGTTTTTTTACCAATTTCTACTAAAAAGAGTCATCAAAAATTATTTTTATCAACTCCTACTTTTAAGAAAGAGTGAGTAAATAGAGGGGTTCACTAAAAATTTAAAGATTAATCAAAAGTAGACAAAAAGAGTAAGCAAAAATTGTGGTTTTCTTTTACCTACTCTTATATTCATTGTATTTTAGTAAGAAAATGTTGTAATGACTAACATAATTGTAAATTTTATTAGTAAGTAAACTTTTAGTAAGTAAAAATGCCTTTTATTTTATGAGTAAAATGCAAATATGGTACTTGTGACTTGTCCAGATTACAGATATGGTTACCGGTCTTTTGAAAGTGTAGGCGGCCTTCCTGGTTTTTAGGTAAATATCCGTTTTAGTACTTTGACCGTAGCCATCGTTATCCTTTGACCGTTAATCATTGTTACTGCAAGGACTTTTTTGTCTGTTAACACTCTTTTTAAGAGGTATGACTATTGCTGAAACTAATTTAGTTAAGAAAAGCATAAAAAAGAAAAAGAGTCAGAAGAGAAAAACTAGTTCTCCATGAGACAAAACTTGAACATCCATTTCTAACACAATTGGATTCAAACCAAACTATCATCAATCTTCAAGCGTCACTTAAATTTTACTAGCATAAATTTATACACTAAACCTAATCTATTATATTTATAAACTAAAAAGGAAATATATAAGAAAATTAGTCTAATATGCTCCTATAAAATATAACATAACATAAAATCAAATTAGTGTCAACCCTAACCTTTGAATACAAAAACCTTCAGAAAAATTAACTCAATTTGCTAGCCTTTTTTGTTCTCTTTTTTATGAAATAGCAAAATAAAAAACAATATGCACCTTTGTTTGAATTAATGAATACGAATCAACTTAACAATTAAAAACTTCGATATCAATAGCACTAAAAAATTCGATCACAATTTAAATAATAGATTTAGAATTCATTAAAATTAATAAACAGAATAAATTTTTGAATTTAAACAACGATAATTTAAATAAAATATGATCTCTCTTCCTTGTACTCCTCGTTTATGCTTGAGTGAATGACCATAAAAATTAGAAGCAAGTGATTTGTTGACATCATCTATATGTGTCTCTGTCTCTTGTCTTTCTCCTCTTCACGTTTTCTTCTTTGTCTCCTTCTCTATCTTGATATCATATATCATCATTTTTGTCTTTTTATTTGGATTCAAATGATATGGTAGGGTAAGGATTTGTTGTGGGGTTACGTTGTTTTTGTTTATGTGAGATGGGAGGAAGGAAAAGCATGAATGGGGGTGAGGGGTATATACGATAGCAGACGTTATTAGATTATTGTAAAGATATGGATTTAGGGTTTATGTTGCTATGAAATACATTGGGGAAAAATAAAATCTCGGTTCGACCTGTTTGGATCAAGAAGAACAAGGATCATCATGATTCCTCTTCTCCCAAACCTTGCAAGGATCCCTCTTTCTCTCCAATTGAGTATTGGAATGAGTCTTACTCAATCAATCTAATTATCGGAGAAAAATAAATTCTTTCACCACCACCTTAACCTTTCTACACCCCTCAACTCAATAACCTCTCTTCTTTCCCAAACCTCACTGAAGACCTCTCTTATCCTCAATCTCCTTCTCCACCAACTTTCTTAATTCGATGGACCTCCCCCATCAAATGATTTTGTCTTGCTTCATGGAAGCTCGTGTGTTTGTTGTCGATTTCAACAAATTGAACTTGCTCATGTGTATGACAAGATAAATTTTCTTGAATTTCTTCTCACTCGACCTCCTCTTAAAGTATTTGTTCCCATGAGCAAACTTTTGGATGATGCACTTTAGTTTTGTTTTCCAATTAAAGCACACTTTATATTCTAATTGTTTGAGTCTAAAATAAAAACCTAAGCAATATTGGAGGACTATCACTACTAGAATAGTTTATACTTATGTTATTTATTTTCCTTATTTGTTGGTTTAATATTCATATTGTGTATATGAATATTTCCCTTGTATGGTCTTTCATATTTGTGTAATATGATTGCTATGTGTGTTATTTCTTTTTTCCGGCTAATTCTTTGTCACACATATTGTTAAGAGTTGATCATGGTTAAAATTTACAATTGCTTTTGGGTGATTCCAACAATTCTAAATTTTTAAACCTTTGACATATTTATCATTAGAATTGGTATGGATGTTTCTTTTCTACCTTTATTTAACCAATTGTACATTGATTTTGTCAAAACACCCTCCTTGGAAATACTTAGCAAATACTTACTTATAATTTGAGATTTATTTTTTTCCTCGCTCTCAAGTTATCTAGTAGGTAGTGACTAATATATACATTGGTGTTTCCTTTCTTTCTACTAACCTTTTTATGTAGCTTGTCACCTTAGCTCAATCACTTGGTGCCCCAAGCTAGGGGAGAAGCACCAAGGGGGAGCTACTAGCAAAGTCGATTCTTCTCTTCTTCAAAGACTTGTGCTAACTTTTTTTCTTCGACAAAGGGGGAGAAATAATAGTGATAAACTCGTTAATAATTCAAAAACTTTTGTATTTTATATAAATGAGTTTATAGTTTGTCGTAATAAAAAAGGGGAGATTGTTAATGCAAGTGATGCCCAAAAACATTATTACTGTTAACTAATCTTTCTTAGTTTTGAGCATGAAAAAGTAAAAAAACATTTATCGTCAAGGACAGTCGTAAGACGAATTATTTAACAAACACTATCATCAAGGTAATAATCATTTAAGTATTGCACAAACATATCTTAATCATGTTTAGTGATCATAAAAAGTGATTAGCCTTAAAACTAACATTTTGTCAAAAATGACAAAATATTTTAATAAACTTTCTTTTTAAGAAAATGTTTTATTAAAATGGAAAATGTAAATTTAAATATGACATATTCCAAATGCCATAGGAATATCCTTTGAAGGTAAAACTTACCTCAGATCATAATTCCCACTAAAGGACAAAAAGAAGCGGAGTATACGACCTGTGGTTCCTTAAATAGGCCTGTGGTTCTGTATCAATAACGAATCGCAGAGACAATTAAGGAACCACGTGCAGTTAGTCGTTGGCCTTTGTCTCCTACAAATAGTGGATCAAATCTGCCCTTTCCATAAACGTTTTTGGACATTCTTTTTTCCTCTTTTCTCTTTTCTATATCCTAATCATTAGTAAATGCTCATTTAATGTGTTAAGTATGTTTACTTATGATTATCCTCTTGATCCCCTTCTTTACTTGTTTAAAGAGAAGACACTCACACATTTGTGATGTGATTAAAGAGGAAGCCTTGATGAAGATCAACCTACCTTAGATCTAGTCATGTTCATCATTTTTATTTGAGTCTTGTGTAGATCCAATGTATTTGTGGATACTTGGATTAGTGTTGTGTTAATCCAATGTATTTGGGAATACTTGGATTAGTCTTGTGTAAATCCATTGTATATGTGTATACTTGGATTTATCGTGTGTGGATCCAAGTTACATGTGTATACTTGGATATGTTTTATTGAGTTGTAAGTCTTGTGTGTTAGTTCTCATTAAAATATAATGTGATGTGTGTATTTGTCTTGTGAGTTCTCACTAAACTTAAAAGTGAAGAGTTGTGAAGATTGGTCTAGCTTTGGATTAGAATTATACATCTAGCCTTGTGTCGGAAAAGAAAATGGGCGACGAAAATTGATTCTAGCTTTCGATTTCTCTACATCTAGATTTGTGTCGGAAAAGATGGTGGGCGACGAAGATTGGTTCTAGCTTTCGATTAGAACTCGATATTTAGCCTTGTGTCGGAAAATGGTGAAGTAGGCGACGTGTGTAGATTGGTACTACTAAGATTAGGTCTCGACATTTAGCTTAGTGTCGGAAAATTGTATAAGCAACGTTGTAAGGTTTTCTCCTCCTAGAAGGGAGCTTGTGGATATAGTGGAAATCTAGAGTAAGGTGTACTCGAGGAGTGGAGTAGGAACGTAGAGAGATCTTCGTTGCCGAACCACTATAAATCTTGGTGTCTTTCATTAGGTTGTTTATTTTCTTACTTTTACTTATATTTACATTCTTGCATTGTATTCAATTGTCACTTATCATTGTTAATGCATTTAGAATTGAACCTAACCACTATGCAACTAGCTTTCAAGTAAAAGGTAGTTTTGACACAAACCTAATTGAAAGATTTTTAATTAGGACAAAAACCGAAGATAAACTATTCAACTTCCCCCTCCTTCTAGTTTCTATAGATAACGCCTCATCTAAAACCCAAAAAACATTGGCGACAACACTTTTTAGTGAAATGGTCAAGGATATGGAGGTCCACTTTGACATGATTTGACATAGAAAGCGGTTTTTGAGTGTTTACGCGCATCACATGCTCAGGATTTCCTACCGGCTATCCCTATGGACGGGCTCGGTCAACATATGTCACCAGTGGAATACCGTTCTATTCTTAAGTATTGCCTCATGATCCCATTATTTCCAGCTGATATAATGTGACCTGTTTATCGCAAGGCATGTTTGGATACTTTTGGGGAACATGTGGTTCATTTAAAAGAGCTCCCGGGCTTCAAGTATCGACACGATATGGTTAGGGACGTTCTTTTAGACATATGTATGTAAAACCCGCATCTTTTACCATGAACAGTACATGTGACAACCGTGGTTTTGGGTTTGTCACTTGGTCTTACTTTTAGGTTATTTTATGTGTGCTTACTTGAATTGTGTGTTTACGTGTTTATTTTGTGTGAACGAGGTTGGTGTGGTTATCGTTTATGAGTATAGAGTACTCATAAGTAAATCGAGGAACGGTTATTTCATGTTCATGAGCTCACAAGTGGTGACTATGAAATGAAAATGGTGATATTGTGGTGTTTACGTATACGTATAAGTATTATAGTAATAGTATTTTTTTTTGGATTTACGGTTTAGCGTTTAGAGGTCTCGGGTGAGGTAATTATCCAAAAGAATATTTTTCGGGATGGTTTTAAGTCATTTAGGACTTAGTTATAAAGTTTATTTAAGAATTTGAGATTTTTTTTAAAAGTGTATATTTTACGACTTTTACGGTAAAACGCGTAAAAACTGACTAGTTTTACGGTTTTGAGGTTTTGGAGGCTTTAGGAGCTGAAATAAATTAAGAAAAATTAAGGTAATATTAATAAGATATTTATTAATAATAAAATAAAGAAAAAAACGAATTTTATGGTGTTTAGGTCGGTTTAGAAGAGAAAAAAAGGAAAAAAAGAAAAGATTTATGGTAAGTGGGCTTTGGGTTGGACTAGGATTCACCCATACCCTATATAATGTATATACTAAACCAAATTCATTATTTTCTCCTGGAGATAAAGGAAATTCGTGAGTTATATAAAAAATTAGGGTTCTTCATAAAATTTTGGGGTTTTCATAAATCAAAGGTAAATCTTCATAACCCTTTTCAATTTAATTGTTTTTATGTTTAAATTAATCATTCTTATGATGGATTAGGGTTAGGGTTTAATAAAAAAACAGTAAATTAATGTTGTACTAATCATAATATGATGATTACATAAGTTAGGGCTTGTAATTAGAGGGATTAGGGTTAATTAATGAGGTTGATTTTGTTAAACCCGTTTTTAAAAACTGGGCAGAATTTTGAGTCAATTGTTTTGATCATATCGGGAGTTCTACAAACTCTTATTTTGCGATCCACATACCCCTGGAAAGCTATTTGAAGTGGCTTTCCAATGCAAGAAACTAGAACTAAGTTGGAGGTCGGGAAGTGGGTCAAAAACAGGTTACAACAGTCGAAGGTCAAAACAGTTTTGAATTCAGCCTGTTTTCTTTTTAAGTTTTGGGTTGTTTGGGGTACTTAGGGTTGCATTGGGATCTTCTCACGAACATGAGAGATGGTTTATATATTTTAATAAGGATCTGCACTTGGGCTAAGATTGTGTTTAGGGTAAGACCCTCTAATGGTAATAAACTTTTCATACGTTTAAAATCAGGAAAACTGGAATGACAAAAGTATATATACATATATCAGGGCCTTAACAGTAGCTTTAAGGTTAGGGAAAGTGGAGGTGTTAGCCAACATATGTAAGGGTATGAATATTCCTTTTACAGAAACCATGGGTATGTTTAAGTGGACGTTTGACTTAAAGTTTTGAGACCTAAAACTAGGACTGTTTTGTGTAAAATTGTGAACGGGATAGCTATTAAACTTAACCAAGTTAAGGACTTGTTAGGGAAGGGTAATGGGGTGTTTAGAGTTATAAATGGGGTATTTATATGAGAGGGGGTTAGATGTCCATCATAGGTTGATGAACCATTTTAGAGGTTGGTTCATGTATTGATTTATGTGTTTTTGGATTATTAGCTTGGGGCTAGAGCAAGGACTTTGGAGAAGCAATCAGGTGAGTTCATAGTCCCGTTTTGCTACGTTTTTAAATGTTTTTCCAGTATGGGATGGAGATGACACTTGTAATGTTCTTTAACATGATTTAGTACTATGTTATAAAATGTGTGGACATAAATGTGTTATTGTGTGACTTGCGTGCTTATGTGTTCTCATATGTGCTTTGGTACGTGTTCTGCTATGTGAATCTTGTTTGGATTGTGATTGGCTTTGGTACATAGATGTATGGGCGTCTATGGGACCAGTTGTGATGTGTGTGGAGCGTGGGGCACGATCCGTCCTGAGTACTTGTGCATCGTCTCTTCGGAGGCAAGATATCTCGACGGGGATATAGTTCATCTTCCACAGGTGGTGTGGGAAAGATCCGGATAGTGTGGTGTGTTCTTGTGCGTGTGACGGGATACTGCTTGATTGTTATAATGTGCTTTGTGAATTGTAGATGTGATTGGTAATTGGCTTGAGTTTTGTTGTGGATGCATGTAGCATGATTATCACATTATGGTCCATTACTATAAATTGTTTTTCTTCAACTTATTTACAGCGGATGTCAAGGTTTCTTATGATGTTCTAGATAACTTAAACCTATGTTCTCACCAACTTTATGTTGACAGATTTTAGTGTCATTTTCAGGTGAGGTAGTTGTGCAAGATGATGTTAGAAGTGGCTAGAGTATAGAGGCTGCTAGGATTGCATTCGGAGGAATCCTTTTCCTCTTAGATTTTATTTTGTGTTTTGATTAAGTGAACTTTGTGGTACCTATATGTTTGATGTTTGTTTATTTGTATGTCTTTGGTAAGAGGTAGGCCTATTACCTACTTACCTAGACGCCTGCATTGTTGAGATATTGTCACGACATTTGTGTCGCCATCTATGGTATTTCAATTTCATTTAGTTCTCTCTATAGACACGCTGTTGTTGTGATGATATCCATACGTCGCGCCCCATATTCCGCCATGGTGGGGTGTGACAGAATGGTATCAGAGACAATGGTTATAGAGAATTAGGTTGCCTAGTCGTGTAGCCTAGTCTATAGCTTAAGGGTCCCTGCATATAGGCGTCATAGGAGTATGTGTGCATTTTATAGTAATTGATGTGTTAGAATATTATTTTTGTAGTATTTGTTAGGTTATGAACTACTATGGTTCATACTTAACTACATGTTATTTTCTTTACGAGTTTTGATTAGTGCGGGTGGAACCATGGTCGTATACGATAGTCATTGTTGGATTTCGCTTAATTATGTTTTCATGTTCTTTATACATTTCGAATTTTGTCTACGTTGGTTCAGCTAGACTACGAGTTTATGTGTTTCGTGCTTTGGCTATGTTATTTTAATACATGGTATTTTAATACATGGGGTTTTGGATCTTATCTTGTGTGGTTATGTGCTTGTGAGTTGTTGGACTATGTGTTATGTGTAGTATTAATTTCTTATAAGTGTCATCATAGGAGGGAGTACATTGGTGAAAGGGAACATGTATAATTATGGAGGCCTACATAATTATATATGTGCCACAACACCACTGGACTTTCAAGTATGATTGCATGAAAGAGAGTTAATACATGCTTGTATAGTATATGTTGGATGGATTTGAGTGTATGTACGCTTATGCCTATGTATGTAAAATTATTTTCTACTTACCGGTTGTATTCTTGGGATGGTTGCTAGCTCGTTTCTCTTTGAGATGTTCAACTTCTGTAGTAGCGCATTTCTCGGGTCCTCATTTCACGTGTTTGTTTGTACGGTACTTTTGGCGTGAAGGATTTTGAGATGGTGGAGATTTCTTTTTGGGGTAACGATGCCTTTTGTTTCGAGTTATACATGGTAAAAAAATAGAACTTGCAAATTGAAAAAAAAAAGTTGTTGGTAGTCGATGAAATAAGGAAGTGTCGGAAACATGTTTCAAATAAGGTGGAATATAAATTCTTTAACATATAAGCATGACTCGGTTATTTTAAAATATTTTGGTTTTGATCACCTAAAGTTATTGTTCTTAAGTTAAAAATTTTGTTCTTATTTAGTGAAATATGTTAAAATCATGTAATTAACAGAGTTTTAATTTTCTGGAATTAAAATAAATTAGGTTCTAGTTTTGGTAATTAATGGGGGGTTTTAGGGTTTAAAAATCGTTTTTTTGGTATAAATCGGAGTAGGCAGAAACTGTCGCTAAACTGTCAAAATATGTCGCTAACTGTCAGAAACTGTCGTTAATGCCTAGGCAGATTTTGAGAAAAATCGTTTTGGTCATAACTTATTCGTTTTGAAAGGTTTTTGGGTGATTCAAAAGCCTAAAATTATGTACTCGGAACATACTTTTCAAATTATGTACTCGGAACATACTTTTCAAATATTCAGAAAGTTTCGTAATTGGAAGTCAGTAGCTTGGTCGAATTAATTGTACAAGTGTTGAGTTTAAGGTTAATTTTCGGACAATATGGTTTAAACTCGTGTTTTGGGTATTTTGTGGTAATGAACACTTGGAGGGTTAACATAGAGATGAGTTGGGAAGGAATTTGAGAGTTCTTTAGACCTTATTATACGTGGTTATATTTTGATGAGTTTTGATTTATGGTACTTATGAGTAAGACTGAAATCGGGGTGACAGTGTTAAACCCGTTGAGTTATGTGACGGCTCCTAACTTGATTTCAAGACAGTTCTTGTCTGATGAGTTGCGAGATTTAGTTAGGTTGGTTACATAACTTTATGGTTTTGATAAGTTTCCTCGCGGACGGTTAAGGCTCATGTGTTGTTGGTTGAGATTATTTTCGTGTAAACTGAGTTCACGTTTGAACGTGAAGGTTTTATTAGGGATATGCATCCTCGTTTGTTTGCTGAGAATAAGTTTGAGTTTGGGAGTGAATCTCGGGACGAGATTTCTATTAGGAGGGAGTGATGTGACAACCGTGGTTTTGGGTTTGTCACTTGGTCTTACTTTTAGGTTATTTTATGTGTGCTTACTTGAATTGTGTGTTTACGTGTTTATTTTGTGTGAACGAGGTTGGTGTGGTTATCGTTTATGAGTATAGAGTACTCATAAGTAAATCGAGGAACGGTTATTTCATGTTCATGAGCTCACAAGTGGTGACTATGAAATGAAAATGGTGATATTGTGGTGTTTACGTATACGTATAAGTATTATAGTAATAGTATTTTTTTTTGATTTACGGTTTAGCGTTTAGAGGTCTCGGGTGAGGTAATTATCCAAAAGAATATTTTTCGGGATGGTTTTAAGTCATTTAGGACTTAGTTATAAAGTTTATTTAAGAATTTGAGATTTTTTTTAAAAGTGTATATTTTACGACTTTTACGGTAAAACGCGTAAAAACTGACTAGTTTTACGGTTTTGAGGTTTTGGAGGCTTTAGGAGCTGAAATAAATTAAGGAAAATTAAGGTAATATTAATAAGATATTTATTAATAATAAAATAAAGAAAAAAACGAATTTTATGGTGTTTAGGTCGGTTTAGAAGAGAAAAAAAGGAAAAAAAGAAAAGATTTATGGTAAGTGGGCTTTGGGTTGGAATAGGATTCACCCATACCCTATATAATGTATATGCTAAGATTTAAGTTCATTTGGATACTAAATTTTATTTGGATACTAAGGGACTAATCTCCACCATTAATCTCCATTTTAATCTAATAGATAAGATTAAACATAAAACAAATTTCCTCTTTTTTTCAAACATTAATATCTTTTAAACCGTCAATCGTTATACGAAAAAAAATATACCATTACGACGGGCATTTAATTATCTTTCTACAGATATGCTATATGATATACTTTCGACAAAATTTTTTTTTTCCGTAATTTATCATATATGATACTAAATATCATATATGATAGTAACACTGGTATCATATATGATATAACTTATCATATATGATATAAACCAATATCATATGATATAAACCAATATCATATGATATAAACCAATATCATATATGATTCTGTAATAATTTGTAACATAACACTAATATCATATATGATAAAACACTATTATCATATATATGATATTTTACGCAAATTAAAAAAAAACAATTTTTTTTCTTCAAAAGTATATCATATTGCATATCTGTAGAAAGCTAATTAAATGCTCGTCGCGATGGTATATTTTTTTCCGTTTAACACTTAACGGTTTAAAAGATATTTAAGTTTTAAAAATAAGTGAAATAATTAAATACTTTTAATCTCAACCATTAGATATGATGAGGATGGATGGTGGGGATGAGTCCCTTAGTATCCATGATAGATATGGTATCCAAAATAACTTGACTCATATACTAAACCAAATTCATTATTTTCTCCTGGAGATAAAGGAAATTCGTGAGTTATATAAAAAATTAGGGTTCTTCATAAAATTTTGGGGTTTTCATAAATCAAAGGTAAATCTTCATAACCCTTTTCAATTTAATTGTTTTTATGTTTAAATTAATCATTCTTATGATGGATTAGGGTTAGGGTTTAATAAAAAAACAGTAAATTAATGTTGTATTAATCATAATATGATGATTACATAAGTTAGGGCTTGTAATTAGAGGGATTAGGGTTAATTAATGAGGTTGATTTTGTTAAACCCGTTTTTAAAATCTGGGCAGAATTTTGAGTCAATTGTTTTGATCATATAGGGAGTTCTACAAACTCTTATTTTGCGATCCACATACCCCTGGAAAGATATTTGAAGTGGCTTTCCAATGCAAGAAACTAGAACTAAATTGGAGGTCGGGAAGTGGGTCAAAAACAGGTTACAACAGTCGGAGGTCAAAACAGTTTTGAATTCAGCCTGTTTTCTTTTTAAGTTTTGGGTTGTTTGGGGTACTTAGGGTTGCATTGGGATCTTCTCACGAACACGAGAGATGGTTTATATATTGTAATAAGGATCTGCACTTGGGCTAAGATTGTGGTTTAGGGTAAGACCCTCTAATGGTAATGAACTTTTCATACGTTTAAAATCAGGAAAACTGGAATGACAAAAGTATATATATATATATATCAGGGCCTTAACAGTAGCTTTAAGGTTAGGGAAAGTGGGAGGTGTTAGCCAACATATGTAAGGGTATGAATATTCCTTTTACAGAAACCATGGGTATGTTTAAGTGGACGTTTGACTTAAAGTTTTGAGACCTAAAACTGGGACTGTTTTGTGTAAAATTGTGAACGGTATAGCTATTAAACTTAACCAAGTTAAGGACTTGTTAGGGAAGGGTAATGGGGTGTTTAGAGTTATAAATGGGGTATTTATATGAGAGGAGGTTAGATGTCCATCATAGGTTGATGAACCATTTTAGAGGTTGGTTCATGTATTGATTTATGTGTTTTTGGATTATTAGCTTGGGGCTAGAGCAAGGACTTTGGAGAAGCAATCAGGTGAGTTCATAGTCCCGTTTTGCTATGTTTTTAAATGTTTTTCCAGTATGGGATGGAGATGACACTTGTAATGTTCTTTAACATGATTTAGTACTATGTTATAAAATGTGTGGACATAAATGTGTTATTGTGTGACTTGCGTGCTTATGTGTTCTCATATGTGCTTTGGTACGTGTTCTGCTATGTGAATCTTGTTTGGATTGTGATTGGCTTTGGTACATAGATGTATGGGCGTCTATGGGACCAGTTGTGATGTGTGTGGAGCGTGGGGCACGATCCGTCCTGAGTACTTGTGCATCGTCTCTTCGGAGGCAAGATATCTCGACGGGGATATAGTTCATCTTCCACAGGTGGTGTGGGAAAGATCCGGATAGTGTGGTGTGTTCTTGTGCGTGTGACGGGATACTTCTTGATTGTTATAATGTGCTTTGTGAATTGTAGATGTGATTGGTACTTGGCTTGAGTTTTGTTGTGGATGCATGTAGCATGATTATCACATTATGGTCCATTACTATAAATTGTTTTTCTTCAACTTATTTACAGCGGATGTCAAGGTTTCTTATGATGTTCTAGATAACTTAAACCTATGTTCTCACCAACTTTATGTTGACAGATTTTAGTGTCATTTTCAGGTGAGGTAGTTGTGCAAGATGATGTTAGAAGTGGCTAGAGTATAGAGGCTGCTAGGATTGCATTCGGAGGAATCCTTTTCCTCTTAGATTTTATTTTGTGTTTTGATTAAGTGAACTTTGTGGTACCTATATGTTTGATGTTTGTTTATTTGTATGTCTTTGGTAAGAGGTAGGCCTGTTACCTACTTACCTAGACGCCTGCATTGTTGAGATATTGTCACGACATTTGTGTCGCCATCTATGATATTTCAATTTCATTTAGTTCTCTCTATAGACACGCTGTTGTTGTGATGATATCCATACGTCGCGCCCCATATTCCGCCATGGTGGGGTGTGACAGTACACTAATAATCGTACGTACAAGATTAAAACTTTCCTTTTATAACATGAATACATGTCACGAATATTAATTAGGAGAATTACATACGTGTTATTACACGATAAGTATTAAGTATGTGTTAATACACGATAATTATTATCAACAATAATTATAATCACCGAACATAAAAGCATGAACATGAAATCACGAACATATAATTATGTACTTTCATATATTATCATTACGATAGAGATCGTTACATACAAGTATTTAGTAATAACATGAAAAATTAATAAATACGTAACATGTAAACACGAACACACGAACACGTAATAAAATAGACACGGGAAAACTTCGGGTTTTCCGTTTGTGGGCCTATAAGCCGCGACACCAAGAGACCAAGAGGGCCAAGCCCAGTTTTATTTTTACTAAAAAGATCAAATAAGGAAAACATATTCATTCCCAGGAAATTTTAAGAAAAACAAAAACCCTACTTCTCTCTTCCTTGTCCTTTGGCCGCCGGCTTCATCATCACCAAAAGGGGGGTGTTGATTTGATTTTGTTCAAGAAATCCTACAAGTGTGTTCGTGTATTCATCCTCCATTTCATTCCACGTGTTTTGGTAATCCGAAAACCTTTCTTGCTAATTCTTTTATTAATTAATAGCATATGATCATGGGAAAAATAAAAACAAGATAAATCACATGTTAATTGTCATGGTGGGGTAAAAATTAAGGGTGTTTTCGGGTTGTTGTTGTTCGGCCGCCACGCAAACCGAGAACCAAGGGCTCACGGCGTTGTTGGTTCGCACACCAACCGAGACATAGGTCTCGGTGTGGTGGTGGTCTCGGTCGGCAGCAGGTACAAGGCACCCCGACTCGTGTCGGGGGGTGTACTTGTGGTCTTGGGTCTCGGCAGCAAACAAACAAGCATCACCGGCTCAAGCCGGTGGCTAGCTTGGTCAGGCAGGGGGAACACGCGAGCGTAGGGAAGGGGAAACCACCGACATAATCGGTGGGAACCTTGGCTTGGTCAGCAACTAGCCGAGAGGGTCAAGACCACCAGCTTAAGCCGGTGGCAGTTTAACATGGGCAGTGGCAACCGGTTCACGCCGTTTTGCCACTACTCTCGGGTGTGTTTGGTTCGACCGGTTCACGGGTTCACGGGCCGGTTCATGACATGTTTGAATTAGATAAAACACGGGTTCGGTTCATAATTATTTTACAAGTTTATTTAATTTTACAAGTATATTATTGTACAAGTTAATTAAATTAATTTAGCATGATATATAATTAATTTAATTAAGACATGGACTTAGGTTAATTATAATTTATTAATAATACATGTTTTTAACCAAAGTATTTATTTATTTATTTAGACTAAGTAATTAATTAATTATTAAAAACATGACTTATAATTAATTAATTTCCATGACTTAGGTTATATTAATATAGATATTAATACATGTTCTAACCTAAGTATTTTAACCACTTAATTTATTTAAATCAAGATTATATTTAATTAAATCATATAACCTATAGTTTATTTAATTTACATGTATTAATTAATAAACTATACTATTAATCACATGACCTAACATCTTTAATAAGTAAAACTAAGCTTATATTATTAGCTTAATAATCCAGCTTATTTCTAAATATAGAAACTTTCTATTTTTAGAAACTTATCTATTTTAAGTAGCTAATCTATTTATGGAAACTTTTTATTTTTAGAAACTTATTTATTTTAGGCAGCTATTCTATTTTTTGAAACTTTCTATTTTTGGAAACTTTCTATTTTTGGAAACTTTCTATTTTTTGGAAACCTGCTATTTTTAGAAAGTCACTTATTATTACACAACAAGTATAATAATACAAGAAACACAAGTAATACTTAATCAGAATAGACAGAATACATGATAAACACAGCATAACGTTAAAATCAGTAAAACAGGACATGAACATATAAAACAAGCTAAGACATGATATTAAACCAGTTACGTATACAGTAATCAGGATACTTATACACGTATATTATTTATGTAGCATTAGTGATATCGAAGTAGGACTCTCTTCCGTTTGTCTTCTTCGTTCATTGGACACAAGGTACGGATTCTCCGTCCTTTCAGTATGGACATTCTTTCCTTATTAGGATTTCCCCGTATGCAGCAAACTATTTTCCCAGTATATGTTTTATATGTTTTGATTTGCTTATGTTTAATTAAATGCCTAAGCCATATACATGCATGACCAGTTTCACCTAGTTCTGGAGGTACCATAACATTAGAGGCACCAGTGTTATGACTTCACCACGACAGAGTGATAGCTCGTGGCGTCCCTTTCAGCTTTTGGCCATATTATTATATTATCATGTGGGGCGTATGGGTGCATCCTAGGTTACATGTTTTCAGCAGATTATTTAGGTGAATGTGGTGTGTGCCTTGCATCCTTCACAAGGAGCTGATCCCTCATACCCAAAACTTATATTAATTAGAGGCAGCCCTTCTAATTGCATGACGAGGTCCCCCCTCCAAGTATTTATGCACGTTGATATTTCATGACCTATATTGGCTAATGGTAAACATGTTAAACAGATTTTATAAGATAAACATAAGGCTTTTCATACTATAAAACCAGTTTTACTAAGTTATACCAGGTTTTTCCAGGACTTATACATTTCTGCTGCTATTAAGTCTTTATTATGTTTCAGTCATTCATACTATGTCATATATCCATGCACTGAGCGTCTTGCTCAGCCGTTACTTTCTTTTCCATGTCCCAAAAACGGCAGGTACCCAGGACTCGAGCATTTGGAGAACGTGCATAGGATGGAAGCTATCATAGACTTCTTCTCCTTTTGCCCTCATATACCTATGCTTGTTAAGTCATTTCTTATTTCCTTTACTTTATTTATGTTTTAGGCTTATGTTTGGGAACCAATGTTTGATTTCGGTTTTTCCTATGGTCATGTATGTTTTAGTACATATTACCTTTCATGCTTTGATGACACGCCATAATTACGCGTAACGGTCCACTTATTAAAGTGGGGTGTTACAATTATGCTATCAGAGCCTGGTTTCGACCCGTAGGCTCTAAAACTTGAAATGTGACTAGTGGGTAGTCATCAGGAGCTTCCTAAGCCAACGCTTGTTATTCCATGTATTTGTGTTTTCGGCATCTTGTTGTTTTAACCATGATGTTTTCATTCGTATTGCTTTCACTAATATAGACTGAACAACTGATAACTAGGTTCTGCTAGGTTCAATTATTGTTCTCGGTATCTTAACGAATTGATCTAGGTTCTATGTGTGACTCTATTGTTTTTGGTGAAACAAATATTTTGGGTATTTTTAAAATAAAAGGTGCAAAACAATTAAAGTAAATCACTTTAAAAGTAAATCTAAGTCTAATTTTAAGTAAATGGTGCAAGTTTTAAAAACGTGACAGAAATTAAAAGACACTAAACGTAAATAACGCAAACTTAAATTTAACTAAGGCAAACTTAAAACGCAACTAAAACTTAAAACTAAGGCAAGGCTAAAATAAATCTAAGGCAAATAAACTTAAAGTGCGAGTAAGGAAAAAGGCGGGAAAAATAAAGCTTGAAATTAAAAACAGAAAATTAAGAACTCAAATTAAAAGAACCTGAAAATTTAGCTTATCCGGAATAAAACCCTTGTTCGGAATAAATGGCTTACTCGGAATATGTCACCTATCCGGAATAAATACCTCTATTCGGAATGTTTGGCCTATTCGGAATGTTGCTGTTGATCCGGAATAAGTCTTGATTCGGAATAATATTCCGAATGGAAAACCTTACTCGGAATATGTCACTTATTCCGAATAGAAGTTCTCTATCCGGAATATCTTCTCTATCCGGAATATTCTGCCTGTTCGGAATGATTGCTCTATCCGGAATGTTCTGCCTACTCGGAATAATCTGCCTATCCGGAATAATTCCCTTATCCGGAATATTGGATATTTCGGATGGACCACCTTGGCTAAAACCTTGATCCGAAATAAAAGTCTTATACGGAATGTTTTAATATTCCGAATGAGATGCTTTTTAAACCCTTTACTCGGAATATTGTTGGGCTTGTTTTTCCTGGGAAAGATCAGAAACAGCAAACAAACACCCCGAAGAACAGGGAACGAGATATTCACACAAATCTAATCAAACTTAAGCAAAATCAACCACAAGATTAAATCAAACTAATCAATAAACAACTATTCATTATAAACAATCAATCCAAAACAACAAAACTAACAAAACTAATCAAGATAATCAAAACCCACTTTGATCAAAATAAGAACATAAGAACATGAACATGAACATGAACATAAACAATAAAAATCAAAGATTAAGAAAGGTAGAATGAGAGATGAACAATAAAGATAAAGATTGACAAGAATTAAAAGAAAAACTTACTTGAAATTAAATGGTAATTAAGGTGCAAGACAAGTATTTAAATTTGACAAGTAATTAAATGACAAGGTAATTAAAAGTGGAAGAACTAATTGTCACTATTAGCCAACAAAAATGAAAAGATTAATTCTAATGACTATATATAGGGGAGGATTAAGGGGTGCTTAGGAAGCTTCCTCCCCTCCTTCATTTCTTCTTAATTGCATGATTAAGTCCCTCAAGCTTTTAATCTTCATTTAATTGCACCATTAGTCCTTAAGCCTTCTAATCATCTTAAACCTTGGACTTTAATGACTTTGGCTCGGGATTTTTTTGAACTCGTCTTTTAATTCTTCAATAAAATAGACTTGAGTTCTTCGGCTTTAAGTAAACTTCCGTCTTTTGACTTTTTCTTCGATAAATCTTAAGAATTGGTCTTGGACTTCCGTTCTTTTTGCACTCTTGACTCCTTGACTTCGTCTTTCATCTTTTTCTTCAATAAAAGGCCGTGAATACCCGTGTTTTCTCCACTTTTCACCTTTTCGTCCTAAATCACAACAAAAACACAAACCACGCATAATTCCGACATAAAAGACAGAAATACACGTTTTGGCTCGGTTATTATTGTAATTAAGTGGTAAAAAGGATGGGTGTTTACACACCTATCAAATCCCCTACACTTGACCATTGTAATGTCCTCATGCAATGCATTATTTACAAAGCACGTTTACACTTTTCATCAAAATCAATCTATAGTGGCCTTTATTAAAGAGATAGAAAATTACAAACATTCAAAGTAAAGAAATCAAAAGCATACCTTGGGTTTTGGGGAATGCCATGAATAATCATCATCCTCAAGTTTTCACTTTCTCCAAACCAAGCTTAAAAACGAGATCATTGTCATTATAAGTTAGCAAACTAACACGAACTCATGTGGGCCAATTATTCACTTAGTCTCCCTTATTCCTAGGTTTATATCTTATATTTTATTTTTGTCTTGAATGATCACGAAGATGCACTGTTGACTTATTTCGATAGTTATTTAGTCTGAAAATAAAGTGAACGATTTAATCAATAGTTAGCTAAAGGATAAAATCTTTTAAAACTGCTTCTCGGGACATCATAAAGTTCATATCTTGGCATAACTTGCTTCGCGATTTGAGACCTTTCTCGGACCGATATTTGGCAGCGACTTCATACTTCAAACCTTGAGAGACGTTCATGAAATAATGGTCTTCTCTTCATAATAGGAATTTCTTCACTTGAAGTTTTGAGAGATTCATACTTGGACCACGACTTCTTCATTTTTCTCCAATCTTTATTTTGGACTTTGATATACAACGATCCGCCTCCTTTTTGGACTTGGCTTCATTTATCCTCATACCTTGCTAGGGTCTTTTCGGATAGACTTCTCCATGACTTTTGGGGAGTTTTTGCTTTTCGTCGTGTGTCTCGATCCTTCATATTGATCTTTGATAAATGATTCTTCACATCACTTGGATCTTTAGCAACAAAATATAGTCCTCATGCCTTGTTAGGACCTTTTTGGACTCGCCAATCTTCGCATCCCGCTTCAATAAGTTATGCCTTGGCTATGAACTCTAATCCATACCGAGCAACTTTTAAACGATCTTGGGCTAGAAGCTAAGTAACTTTTCAAATCGTACAACCTTATTTATTGCAGATAAATTTATTAGCAGGCGATGGGAGAATAGGCTTATAATTAACTCACATAAATTCCCGAAAGAATACCAAACTTATAACTGGCCCTATCATCTCTCGTTCTCCATAGTTTAAAATCTCAAGGAATGAGACTCGTGGATGCTTAGCCTATTAAATCAAAGTTTTGGGTTTTCGAGTCGCCTATAGGATCTTGCAAACTCTTAGACTTTTTCAAGTTTAGAAATCGCATTTTAAAGTTCCCTTGATAAACGACTCTCTAGGATCAATTATAGGAACTTGCGAAAAGTTCTTGCTCTTAACCCGTGAGAGTTAAGACTTTCGCGTTTTATAGCTCCCTATAAAAAAGCCTAGCAAAACTTGACTTAAACATGTTAAGGATACTAGCTAGAGTAACTTAGATAAGTAAACTCGGGTTGAGTCAAAAGATTTACAACGTTTGAAAATTAAAACCACTTTATTAAAAATTTATTCTAGCAAAGAAGGAAAAATAACTATACAAAGGGAAAAACTAATAGGCCAAAATAGATCAAAAATTTTGAAAAATGTCGAAAAATTAATTTTTCCAGTTAAAATGAGGAAAAATACAAGGAAAAGGCCACTTAACTTCGATAGAAGTCCCCCCTACACTTAATATAAACATTGTCCTCAATGTTTAAGCATGTGGGAGTAAACTCCCCTACACTTAGGACATTGTGCACTTTGTTTAAATCTCGCTAAGGAAGAGACAACTAAAGAGATTCCTATTTTAATACTGAGAAAATATAAAATAGTAAATCGAAAAGAGTTTAGGGTAGAACCGGGAAGAAGGGAACACGGAATCACGGGTCGTCAAGAATCATCAAGAGTGGATCATTGAGCGCTCGAATCCCTGATTATAAGAAGAGAGGAGAGGAAATAGCAAACCAACGGGTCTCCCCTACACTTAGGACAAAGAAAGCGAAAAGATAGATACATGGGTTGCCTCCCAAGAAGCGCTTGATTTTTGTTAACCGAGTCGTGAGCCTGACTCGACCTTGATCATCATAGGAAGAAGCATGAAACATATCCACCAGGATCAAAGACATAGTTTTCGTCCATCAAATAGCACAAGCTTAAGGCGAACAAGGCAAGCCAAAGAAGAGTAGGCAAGGTTCCCTTAAGCAAAGATGGAGCACGGTGGAAGCAAGGGTGAAGTGGTGCAAGCATGTCTTCAATAATTCCAAAGATTTTTCCTTTTATTTCATCAGAAGGATACTGAGATGGCTGCAAAATATCAATACCGGGGTCGAACACCTTTTCCTTTAAGGGAAAATAGCACTCAGGCTCAGCAGAATGTGAAGAAGATCCGCGAAGAAGCACAACCTCGTCCTCAGAAGGGGGACAAAGAGGTGTTAAATCATATGTGCTACGGATATTGGTGTCGACCGGTTTCTTCTCCTTTGAAAGAATGTTCTTCAAATCCAAAGTAGGATCAAGACGATAGTCTTCAAAATCATAAGGAGGAGCATCACTCTCATGAGGGAAGTAAGTGTTGAGAAACGTAGAGAAGTCTTCCTCAAATGAGTAATCGTCCAAAGTAGGATCGAGTGATGGCGGAGGATCTTCATCATGTGAAGAATCACTCGAAAGAGTATCGGCCTCATCAAAATCATCGAATGTGGGCAGATCGGGATACTCAGAAGTAAGGTCATCATAATCATCTGAATCTGAGCTAGAATCATCATCATAAGCATCGAAGATCGGGGAGAATCATAAATGGGTGAAGGGTCCACATTGGAGAGAGAAGCATCCACATCATCTTGAAAAAGTGGATTATCAATGCAAGAGTCGAATAGAGAATTGTTGTAGACGACAAAATCATCAAGCACATTAATCATATTCACTGATTCTCGTCCAAAGGATTTGCTTGTAAGCTTCCCCATTTTAAAAACTTGTGAATCATTCCCGACTCTTAAGATTAACTCACCTTCGGCAACATCGACAAGAGCTCGTCCGGTTCTCAAGAATGGCCGACCAAGTATTAAAGGAATACGAGGGTCCATTTCATAATCAACAACGACAAAATCGACTGGGAAAGTAAATGTGCCAACTTTAATGAACACGTCTTCGGCTATACCAACGGGGTAAGCGAGAGTGCGATTTGCAAGTTCAAGAGTCATCTTCGTTGGAGTAAGGTCGGGTAATGATAGTGTTTTACAAACACTCAAAGGCATAAGATTAATACAGGCCCCGAGATCAGTTAGGGCAGTAAATTCTTCAGTTTTGTTAAAGAGGCAAGGCAACACGAAACGACCGGGATCTCCAAGCTTTTCCAGAAGTTCTTTAAGAATAACTGCAGAACAGTTTTCATTTAAACGTGTGTTGGCGAGCTCAATCAACTTCTCCTTCTTGCTAAGCAATTCCTTGAATGCTTTGACAAATTTCGGCATGTGGACAAGTGCTTCAACAAGGCTAATGTTGATGTTCATTTGAGAGAGCATCTTCACATAGCTCGTCACTTGAGAGTCATCCTTGGTTAGCATTTTGGTCTTGCCTAAACGAGAAGGGTATGGGATATTGGGTTTGGGTGGTGAAGGTGTAGGTGTAGTAGGTAAAGGTTGAGATGTTGAAGGGTCCTTCCTAGGTACATCGTCATGACGAGGCGGAGACGGTAATGGTGCACTAATACTAGGTGTAGGAGGAGTAGGGATAAATGGTGGTGGAGGAGGTGTAGATGATGGGGGCGGGATAGGTGGATCGACAATGGTAATTCCACTACGAGTAGTAATAGCACTCACATTTGCTCGCGGATTGGTGACGGTGTTTGAAGGTAGAGAACTTGAAGTAGAAGGTTGAGTTGTGGGCAAGAAACTAGCAAGCATATTCTTTAAATCATTTATTTAATTGCTGAAGGATGATTGAATATTATCTCGAAGCTCAGATCTAATCTCATTTCCTTGCTTGGTGATATCTCCTTTCAAATTGATTATTTGGCTCTGCAGATTCTTGATTTGCTCACCTTGGGTTCTCATTATGGCTTCAACATCCGGGTTAATGGGTGGGGTTTATTGAGCGGGTGGGTGATAAGGATTAGAAGCTCTTGGTGGGATTTGGTTGCTTCTATTATAATTGTTGGCGGGGTTTTGGTTTTGAGGAGAAAAACCGGGTGAAAGGTAGTTGTTTGATCGGTAACTCAGCAAGTTTTTATCCCCTTAAGGTCGAGCTTGGTAATTTTCCGGTGAATAATTACCATAAGCTGCATACACATTTTCCGGATTTCCTTGTGTAGAAGGACAATCGGTGTATGAGTGAGGACCGCCGCATGTTTCAGAAGAAGGTGCTACCGCTTTAACTTGTTGTTGTTGGTTTGAAGCGAGAAGCAAGATACTTTTGCTCATTTCAGTCATCATGCGGGTGAGTTCGGTCATATCAGGGTTTGCTAAAGTAGAAGAGACATTGACTCTCGGGTTGTTCCTTGAAGAAGCGTAGGAATCCCAGTTTTTGTGGTGAGTAGTCATGTTCTCAATAAGCTCTCTACACTCCTCGGGTCTCCTTTTCATGAATGTGCCACCGGCGGCTGCATTAATCGTATCACGATCTCGAAAAGTCAAACCGTTGTAGAAAGTATCAATCAATGTGACGGGAAGCATGTTGTGGTTTGGACAACGATCAATCAAGACATTATATCTTTCCCAAGCATCAAAAAGAGATTCATCGGGGTCTCGCATGAAACCGCTGATTTGATTGCGAAGGCTTGTGACCATGGATGGTGGAAAGTAGCATGACAAAAAGCGTTGAGTCATGTCATCCCAAGTGTGAATTGAATTCTTCGAGAGACGATCAAACCATTTCTCGGCGTGATGTGATAAAGTATGTGGAAAGAGTTGTAGGCGAAGAACATCCACTGTGGCACCAGGCAACTTCATGCTTTAAGTGATTGTAATGAACTTGTCGAGGTGTTTGTTGGCATCATCATCAGGCAATCCACGGAATGGGTTAGTTTGCACTTGTTGAATCATGTGGTTCTTCAACGAAAACTCCGGAGCCGTGATTTGCATCGGCGCAATCGGTCCTCCTCGTCCAAACATGGTAGGTTGACAAAGCTCCTCCATTGTCCGAAGATCGGGCTGTGGAAGAACATTGTTGTTATTGTTGAGGTGCGGTGGATTATTGTTGTTGTTAACACCTGACATACTTAAATCTTCTTGAGTCTCGGGCTCTTGATAATTAGAAGATCTAGTACGCATACACCTGAAAATGCAAAAGAAAAAGAAACCAAACACAAAGACAATATATATACACAATAAAGATAAAATCTTTTTGGATTTTTGAAATTTTTAATTTTTTATGGATTATTATCAATTTTTAATTTTTATGGTTTTTTGAAATTTTTATGCAAGAAAAGTAACGCTCACAAGTGAACGGATCCCAAAAAGCAACGCGTCTCTCACAGAAAACCGTTAATCTTTACGAAAAGAGCCGGCAGCGACGCCATTTGATAACTAGATTTTGGCCTAGTAAGAAAATTATCGTTCTAGTGGTCTAATCGAATTGATCTGGTTTAACTATGCGACTCTACTGTTCTTTGGTGAAATAAAAGTTGTGTCGTTGTAGTATATTAAAAGTGCAAACCAATTAAAGTAAATGACTTAAAAGTAAATCCAAGTCTAATTTTAAGTAAATGGTGCAAGTATTTAAAAACGTGACAAAAATTAAAAGACACTAAACGTAAATAACGCAAACTTAAATCTAACTAAGGCAAACTTAAAACGCAACTAAAACTTAAAACTAAGGCAAGGCTAAAATAAATCTAAGGCAAATAAACTTAAAGTGCGAGTAAGGAAAAAGGCGGGAAAAATAAAGCTTGAAACTAAAAACAGAAAATTAAGAACTAAAATTAAAAGAACCTGAAAATTTAGCTTATCCGGAATAAAACCCTTATTCGGAATAAATGGCTTACTCGGAATATGTCACCTATCCAGAACAAATACCTCTATTCGGAATGTTTGGCCTATTAGGAATGTTGTTGTTGATCCGGAATAAGTCTTGATTCGGAATAATATTCCGAATGGAAAACCTTACTCGGAATATGTCACTTATTCCGAATAGAAGTTCTCTATCTGGAATATCTTCTCTATCCGGAATATTCTGCCTGTTCGGAATGATTGCTCTATCCGGAATGTTCTGCCTACTCGGAATAATCTGCCTATCCGGAATAATTCCCTTATCCGGAATATTGGATATTTCGGATGGACCACCTTGGCTAAAACCTTGATCCGAAATAAAAGTCTTATACGGAATGTTTTAATATTCCGAATGAGATGCTTTTTAAACCCTTTACTCGGAATATTGTTGGGCTTGTTTTTCCTGGGAAAGATCAGAAACAGCAAACAAACACCCCGAAGAACAGGGAACGAGATATTCACACAAATCTAATCAAACTTAAGCAAAATCAACCACAAGATTAAATCAAACTAATCAATAAACAACTATTCATCATAAACAATCAATCCAAAACAACAAAACTAACAAAACTAATCAAGATAATCAAAACCCACTTTGATCAAAATAAGAACATAAGAACATGAACATGAACATAAACAATAAAAATCAAAGATTAAGAAAGGTAGAATGAGAGATGAACAATAAAGATAAAGATTGACAAGAATTAAAAGAAAAACTTACTTTAAATTAAATGGTAATTAAGGTGCAAGACAAGTATTTAAATTTGACAAGTAATTAAATGACAAGGTAATTAAAAGTGGAAGAACTAATTGTCACTATTAGCCAACAAAAATGAAAAGATTAATCCTAATGACTATATATAGGGGAGGATTAAGGGGTGCTTAGGAAGCTTCCTCCCCTCCTTCATTTCTTCTTAAATGCATGATTAAGTCCCTCAAGCTTTTAATCTTCATTTAATTGCACCATTAGTCCTTAAGCCTTCTAATCATCTTAAATCTTGGACTTTAATGGCTTTGACTCGGGATTTCTTTGAACTCGTCTTTTAATTCTTCAATAAAATAGACTTGAGTTCTTCGGCTTTAAGTAAACTTCCGTCTTTTGACTTTTTCTTCGATAAATCTTAAGAATTGGTCTTGGACTTCCGTTCTTTTTGCACTCTTGACTCCTTGACTTCGTCTTTCATCCTTTTCTTCAATAAAAGCCCGTGAATGCCCGTGTTTTCTCCACTTTTCACCTTTTCGTCCTAAATCACAACAAAAACACAAACCACGCATAATTCTGACATAGAAGACATAAAATACACGTTTTGGCTCGGTTATTATTGTAATTAAGTGGTAAAAAGGATGGTTGTTTACACACCTATCAACAACCCTCATCCATACTTAGTTATGTGTCATTTTTTCATGCACGATGTCCCTTGTGAAGTGTAGCTAATGTGAACTGAACTCCAGTAGTTCATAATTTGTCACATAAAAATTTTTTCTATTAAGTTTTGACAGCTGAGTCTCATTCATTTATTCCATGTATCACTGTCATAGGTTTATGACTAAGTAACTGTTGGTACAGGACTGGCCCTATTTAGTCGCATGTGCTTTTATCGAAACTTTTAATTTTGGGACCGACCCATAGGCGTCCCCTCGCCATGTATTTTGTTTTGAGTAAACTGACCATAGGCGTTCACCCTCGCACATATAAAAGTTTTCATAAACTGCATTATGCATTCTTGCATTGTTTTCACGCATAAAATTTTTCTCATGATTTATTGGCATAATTTTTTTTTCATGTCCCCTCATAAGTTACTATGTTTTTATGTCAAGTATGTTTTCATACTGTCGTGGTTAACTTCAGTTTCATGCTGATTATGTAATACACTCCTTCATGTTAGGTTGTTTCACGTTTCTTCATGATGATTTCGTCCCCACGTGATTATCTCTTACGTCTCTTTTGTTGTTTATGCTTTCATGCAAGATACTGTTGGAATTCATGTAAATCCTACTTTCATGATAGTCATGGTTGGTTTTCATTAATCAGGCTTTCAGGAAAATCATCGTTAAAATTAATATAACCACACGTTAGCATTTCTCTATGCAACCAGAATGAGGTATATACTGGCATTGTTAGGTTATCATGATGGTCTTTCTAACCGTTTTCCTTTAAAAATCATCTCATGTGCATTCCATGTGTACTCCATGTACCGTATCCCATGTGCGTATTCCACTTGCTTATACTCTACAAATTGCTGATGCCGCTCATAGCTTGGAGATGTTACTAAGGGTTGATGTTGCGGATTTTAGAGACGCTACAAGATGCTGATGTTGTTCACAACTTGGAGATCTTACAGGACAAAGACAAAGGTGTTAGATCAAAGCGATCGGACTAGAAGATGCTTCACCACCAGACGATTTCCATCATTCGTTGTCTCTAATTCTTAGTTACATGTCACACGTCATTCAGTTGTTGTTTCAGTCATATGAGTGAGAACCTGTACCAGTCGGCCACTCAGCTGAATAGTTACATGAATCACAGTCATGAGAATGACCGTCATGGAACTGACAGAAAAGACGATAGTAACCACTATTGTGACATCAAGTATCCTAGCAATCGCAACAGAAGTTCCGGCCGTGGACGTGATCTGGAATACAAAGGGTCAGTAGTCCAACCGATCCGCCAATTCTGGCATAATAACCTAATATTTGTGGTTCTATTTGTTTCACATCTCGAGACACATGTCAAGACATCAGTCAAGACACATGTCTCACGTATACTTTCTGAAGACACATGTCAAGACACTAGTCAAGACACATGTCATGCTTATATTTCCCAAGACACGGGTCATGACACATGACTCACTTCCAATTCGGGAATATCCCTAAGAAATTCAGGGTACCCTCCAAAGGGTATATCCATTTTGTTGTACCATGTATTAATCAGGCCACAAGATTTTATGTACCTTCACCGGCGTATTAGTCGCGTTTGGACACGCAGGCAGGCAAAACACATTCAGTGAGACCTGTCATGTTTGCTTCATGACACTTTCATTCTAGACCTCATATCTCATATATTCATGACCATAAGTACGCCATTCGTATCACCCATGTATACGGAGGTTTTTCCTTCAGTATAATGGTGGGATCCAATCTGCTAATGCACTTACCTCGGACTGTTGCGAGTTAAATATGATTTTGATTATGGACTAAGAACAGCAGCCCATGCTACGGTTAGTCACCATTCATATCAGATTACATACAGTAATGTTCAAGCTCCTGAATACATTCAACATGGTTTTCCATCAGGAAATCTATACAAATTATCTATGCTTTCCAAGCACGTGCTTTCTTAGCCACGACTGCTAAAATTTTCTAGCTGTCAGTTAAGACACGACCACTAAAGTTATTTTTACGCATAACCAGCCGATTATACCAAAATCTTCCCATACATTCCAGAAGAACCTTCAAGGAGAAGGACAGTAACATGAGATTATGTGTCGACTACCGTCGATGTAAACAAATCACCATTCATAACCGTTATTCTCCTCCACGTATTGAAGACATGTCCAATCGACTTTAGGGTGTTAATTACTTTTCCAAGATCGGACCCATGATCATGCTGCCAATAGTGACGAATGAAAGAGCAGGACATGTCCATGACTTCTATTTGTACACGACTCGGTCATGTTAGATTCATGATTTTGTTTTAGTCTCATATATGCTCCAGCAGCATTATGGACTTAATAAATCGAGTTTCCATGAACTCATAAATAAACTCATCAGTGTTTTCATCAAGGACAACATGATTTTATCTAAATCTAGAGAAGAACAGGAATGTAACACCCCCATAAAGCGGGTATCACAGTGGTGGATCGATGAGAAAATAGCTTACAAAGTACAGATCATAATTATATGATTTTTGAAATACAATTGCTATAAATATTAATTTGGTACAATCGTTTAAATTGTTGAATATCATTTGTTTCAGTTATCCCAGTGAAAAATAGATCCCCCGTCATTTTTATGCTCCTAAATGATGCTCAGTCCATGCTCAAATAATCTTGCTAAATAACATGGGAAAAACATGCTTAAAACGGTCAACACAAAGTTGGTGAATTCATAGAGTTTTGTAAAATCATAGTTTAGGATTTTAAATTGTCCTACATGGTGTTGTTCAGTATTTGATATGAAAGTCAAATTTAAAGTTTCCAATTATTCCATTCCTTAATGTACTAAGCAGTATAAAATCAAGCTCAGTAAGTTTTATTAAGCAGTGCAAGATTAGGTTTAGTATTTCCTATATTTCCATTTAAGTATTTTACTAAGCAGTGTAAAATAATCAAGTTCAGCATATCCAATATTTCCATTACAGTATTTTACTAATTAGTGTAAAATAATCAAGTTTAGTATATCTAATACTTCCATTACAGTATTTTACTAAGTAGTGTAAAATAATCAAGTTTAGTATATCTAATACTTCCATCACAGTATTTTACTAAGTAGTGTAAAATAATCAAGTTTAGTATATCTAATACTTCCATTACAGTATTTTACAAAGTAGCGTAAAAATCAAGTTTAGTAAGTTTTACTAAGCAGTGTAAAGTCACCAAGTTTAGTATTTCCATTATTCCCATTACAGTATTTGCTAAGTAGTATATGATTAAGTTTAGTAACGCAAACCTTATAGATAGTAGCAATGCACAAAGCATTTATACAAAAGATAATTACATTTTCTATTTCTCGAAACTGAAGCTTAACCTTCCATATTTCGCAACAGATGAGAACGTAGTGTCCTACAAAAAGACACCCAAACCTAGTTCCAACATGGTATACGTCTATTGGCCCGACGAAGGCACAGTGAGCATGACTCACCTAGATGGGGATGGTCAATCCCAAATAGATCTATTTATAACATTCGGGCAATTTCCCATAATTTAACAGTTTCTACAATAGGCAATCGTAATTAAGAGTACCATTCAATATGCGTTCTATAGAATAAATATCTATCCTATTGTTTAAACAGATTACAGTTCAATTTACGTTTTATAAACTAAATATCCATCAATCATACTGTCAAAACAGGTTACAGTTCAACTTACATTCTATAAATAAATTATAGTCATATTGTTAAATAGGTTACAGTTTAATTGGTATTCTATGAATTAAATTATAATCATATTTGTCAAACAAGCTACATTTATTTAATAGCATGTCTCCCCCTCGCGGGTTTGAAAAATCATAAAAAGATTTAAAATGCGAGGCTATGAACTCACCTGTATAATACAGCTCGAGGATGATCAAGTATACAATCACAAAGCACAGAGTACATCGAATACCTAAGTAATTAAGTACGTCTTAGTATATGCATAAATAATAAATGCATGCAGTTTAATTGGTCGTATGTTTATTTTTGTTATCACAGTATATTTAATTAATACTATTATGATGATGGTTAAGTGTGCATGTTGTCCATTCACTGTTTCCACGTACCCCCCGATGTTTATAAACTTGTACGATATTGTAGTCTTTGTAAATAAATTATTAAGTTTATTAAATAATTTATTAGATTCTAAAAATAATTAATAAGAAATTTATTATTAATTAATTCCAGTTTAAAACATGTTTCCCGTAGTAAATATATAATATTTTTAATCCGAGGCTATTAAAATAGTCATTCGTGTAAAACCAGTGGGTACAATATGGAAACAGTGGCTAGATTAGGCTACCAGTGGCAACTGTATAGCTAACAGTGGGAACTGTTAAGCTAACAGTGGTAACTTTGTTAATACAACAAATGGCAGTGGTAAGTTTGCAGTTTAACATTAACGGTGGCAAGTTATAAATGGTCAGTCGTAATATTACAACTAACGGTGGAAATATTACAGTATCAGTGGGAATATACTACATGCAAGATTACATTATAACATATGCATACCCCTAAGCTATAACCCGCATGCTAACTCATCCTTGTCGTCATCAGCAGTCTCA
Source organism: Glebionis coronaria (assembly GCA_025667525.1). NCBI lineage: Eukaryota > Viridiplantae > Streptophyta > Magnoliopsida > Asterales > Asteraceae > Glebionis > Glebionis coronaria. The sequence goes on from CM046874.1 coordinate 649,058,586, forward strand.
AACACCCTCTTAATTTAGTCTGCAGTCCCAAACAACCTCTTAGACCAATCTGCAGTCCCAAACGACGCTCTAACAGCAGCATGCAGTCCCAAACAGCTCCTTATCAGCTGATCCAAACACCCCCGAAGCTATTGGTTGTAGATCTTGGACCCAAACGCCCTGCATGTCGCTCCCGACAGCAGATCTAGACATATTCGTACGGATCTAGGCTAATCCAATGCACCATTATTTGTTTCTTTGCCCAAAACCAAACCCCCCCTAACTCGGCTATTAAACCGCAAATCCAAACACTCTTCTGTTTGTAGTAAAACGGAGCTCCAAACAACCTTCACTGCTGCTGATTATTAGATCCAAACACCCCCGTAGCTAGGAGAGCAGTAGATCTAATAACGTCTTTGGGCTGATGTAGATTCGAACCCCACAAACACCCTTATGACATTTACACATGCAAAACAAACACCCCCGTGGCTGCTGAGTTCGAGCCGTGGGTGGCTGTTGGTTTTCGTAGTGATGTAGCATTGGTGATGTGATGGGGTTGGAGATGGCAGCGAGGTGGTGGAGTGGTGTAGGCGAACACAGTGGCTAGAGTATAAGAAGATAGTGATGGTGGCGTAGGTGGCGGCGGTTAGAACTGGTGGCAGTGGTGAAGGAAGGCCACGGTTGTGGCTGCATGGTGGCTGGTGGTCTCAACAGTGGTGGCTGGAGATCTTGATGGTGATGATGATGGCTGGTGACGGATGGCCACTAGTAGTGGGTGGCGGATGTGGTGATCATGGCAGCAAGGGGGCTGCGACTATAGAGGTGGCAACAACGTGGTGTCACCATGGCTGTGGTGGCCACGAATATGGCAGCAGGGGATGCAGTGGTGGCTGGCTACGTGGTAACCTCGTCCAAAAAGGGAGGATGGCAGCGAGGTGTTCACATGGTGGTGGAAAGAGTGACATCAGCAAGGTGGGGTGGCTGTGAGTTCACGGCTAGTGGCTAGGAGCCACGAATATGGTGGCTATTGGTGGTTGTACGGCGGCAACAACCAACCAAAAGTGGTGTGCATCATAGATCTACTCGATCTATAACTTATAGATGGCGACGGAAATATTTTCCGGTAGCCGGAATGCTCCCCGGAAAAGTGGCGGCTACCACTTTAGAGGGATATGTGTGTGTTTAAGTTTAGGGTTAGGTTTATTGTGAAATGAGGGTGAAACCCTAATTCTCCCTTTTATATGCATAAGTTAAATATAAAGTGCAAGGTTCCTAGTAGTGTAGGGACTAAAGTGCAACTTATATTTTACTTTCGTTAATACACGATTCGGGATTCGTTCGAGTTCTATAAAAGTAGATTCATCTCATGAGAATCGCGTCATTGATCTTAAAATCATTTCTCCAATAAAATGGGTATTTATATGACTTATAAACACGAAAAACGTGTTCGCTTATCTGAATGACGATACTTTATCATTTATCGTCTTTATAACGTAAGTATCGTTTTGATAAAGATACTCCTCATTTAATCTCTCCGTAGATAAATGAAATATTTAAACAATTTAATCAAATCGTTTATCAAGTATCTCTCGACAATAATTTAGGTAATTAAATTATTAAATTGTCGGTACGCGGGTTGTACGACTTTTGACTTGTTTTCATTTCCAACAACTTTTGTATTGTTTCAAAATAGGTTTTGAAACATACTTCATTATTATTTAATGAATAAAAAGTCTCGGGTTTTACATCATCCACATGTCACCTTGAGTTTCGTTCTCGAAACTCGATTACCATTACTAGGTTGAGGAATGTTCTGGTATCGTTGGGTAGACTTTTATTACATTTTTATCATGGTAAAATCATGGATTTTACAAGCAAGACCATGTTTGCACTATGTTGCAAATTCTACGCCAGGAGAAATTTCACCCTCAAATTTTCCAATATAAACTCTGGTTGATTACAGTGACACGCTGAATCACATGGAGTTTCACGATTAATCTTACCATGACACAGCTTATGCATAAAGGTGAGAACCCTAAATTACGTTAGGTGTTCAAAGAAAATCTTACGCTAAGAAAAGTCTAATTTTGGAGACTCAAAGTTTCGCAAATTTCTATGTATCAATTTTCTATGAAGCAAGATATAGTTACGTTCATATCTAAGTACCTGACATACCAACAGGCTAAGATAGAACACCAACTGACTAGGATGTTTTCCATCATCCGAAATTGTGAACAGAAATAGGACAAGATCTCCATGGATTTTGGTTACCAGATTAACGCAAACTCAGAAGAAGCATGATGATATCCGGGTTATTGCCAACTGTTGATCAGATCTGCAGAATCCTTACATCCGCAAGGATTTCAGAACCAACAGATTGATCGGACATGTTCCAGCCAAGGCTCATCCGATCACTTGGTAATCCCTCAGTTATCGGGCCGGACGAAGGTTCACATTTTGCTCCTTATTTACGTTCACGTCCTTGTTCTAATTTCATGACTTGCTTTCACACTCACGTTAATGACAATATTCACGTTCATGATCGTATCCTGGCTTACGATTTTACGTTCATTTTTGTTCTGGGAAGTTTTACAAGAACTTGAGAGACCAAACTCAAGTTTAGTATAACTCTCTATCCTCAGACATACGTTTCACGTCACATTCCACGTCTCACCTTGTAGCGTTTGGCGTTACCGCCACCGTATTCCATGTTTACGATATGTTTCACATGTCATGTTCATTCCACGTTTCTCATATCACGTTCACAATATGTTACACGTATCATTGATCACGATATGGTTGCCCATATTACACTCACCATATCTCCACGTACCACGTTCAAAATTGTTCACGTATCACGTTCACAATTTTTCACGTACTACGTTTCAGTATGCCTCGCGCATCATTGCTAAGACGTTACTATTATCAGTTAGGTTAGGGTATTTTGCGTCGTAATGTTTCAGTTACCCTTGCATGTTAATTCTAATCCACTCGATCAGATTCATGCAAATCTATCTTACGTTGACAACCAGAAACTTTTACGTATTTTCAAGTCAAGGTCAGGAAGACCAAGATTTATCAGTGGTGTCAAGATCTTGTGGAGGAACCGTTCCGAGAGGGAAGCAACTTGGAAACGGACGAGTCCATCCGTATTTTATCCTCCCATCCTTCCATAATTCAGCAAGACTCTTTCAGTTACGTCACGTCCCACGTCCTTTTAGCCATGTCACGTTCCATGTTCCCTTCTACCATGTCTCCTTCATATTCCATTATCTTACATACCCTTCTAGTTTGATTCGGGTATGTTTCTCTTTCAGTTTACGTTATCTATAATTCGGGGACGAATTATTCTTTTTAAGGGGGAAGAGTTGTAAAACCCGCATGCTTTTACCATAAACAGTACACTAATAATCGTACGTACAAGATTAAAACTTTCATTTTATAACATGAATACGTGTCACGAATATTAATTACGAGAATTACATACGTGTTATTACACGATAATTATTAAGTATGTGTTAATACACGATAATTATTATCAACAATAATTATAATCACGAACATAAAAGCATGAACATGAAATCACGAACATATAATTATGTACTTTCATATATTATCATTACGATAGAGATCGTTACGTACAAGTATTTAGTAATAACATGAAAAATTAATAAATACGTAAAATGTAAATACGAACACACGAACACGTAATAAAATAGACACGGGAAAACTTCGGGTTTTCCCTTTGTGGGCCCATAAGCCGCGGTACCAAGAGACCAAGAGGGCCAAGCCCACTTTTATTTTTACTAAAAGGATCAAATAAGGAAAACATATTCATTCCCAGGAAATTTTAAGAAAAACAAAAACCCAACTTCTCTCTTCCTTGTCCTTTGGTCGCCGGCTTCATCATCACCAAAAGGGGCGGGGGGGGGGGGGGGGGGTGTTGATTTGATTTGTTCAAGAAATCCTACAAGTGTGTTCGTGTATTCATCCTCCATTTCATTCCACGTGTTTTGGTAATCCGAAAACCTTTCTTGCTAATTCTTTTATTTATTAATAGCATATGATCATAGGAAAAATAAAAAAAAGATAAATCACATGTTAATTGTCACGGTAGGGTAAAAATTAAGGGTGTTTTCGGGTTGTTGTTGTTCGGCCGCCACGCAAACCGAGAGCCAAGGGCTCCCGGCATTGTTGGTTCGCACACCAACCGAGACATAAGTCTCGCTGTGGTGGTGGTCTTGGTCGGCAGCAGGTACAAGGCACCCCGACTCGTGTCGGGGGTGTCCTTGTGGTCTTGGGTCTCGGCAGCAAACAAACAAGCACCACCGGCTCAAGCCGGTGGCTAGCTTGGTCAGTCAAGGGGAACACGGAGCGCAGGCAGGGGGGGGAACCACCGACATAGTCGGTGGGAACCTTGGCTTGGTCAGCAGCTAGCCGAGAGGGTCAAGACCACCGGCTTAAGCTGGTGGCAGTTTAACATGGGCAGTGGCAACCGGTTCACGCCGGTTTGCCACTGTTCTCGGGTGTGTTTGGTTCGACCGGTTCACGGGTTCACGGACCGGTTCATGACATGTTTTAATTAGATAAAACACGGGTTCGGTTCATAATTATTTTACAAGTTTATTTAATTTTACAAGTATATTATTTTACAAGTTAATTAAATTAATTTAGCATGATATATAATTAATTTAATTAAGACATGGACTTAGGTTAATTATTATTTATTAACAAAACATGTTTTAACCTAAGTATTTATTTATTTATTTAGACTAAGTAATTAATTAATTATTAAAAACATGATTTATAATTAATTAATTTCCATGACTTAGGTTATATTAATATACATAATAATACATGTTCTAACCTAAGTATTTTAACCACTTAATTTAATTAAATCATGATTATATTTAGTTAAATCATATAACCTATAATTTATTTAATTTATATGTACTAATTAATAAACTATACTATTAATCACATGACTTAGCATCTTTAATGAGTAAAACTAAGCTTATATTATTAGCTTAATAATCTAGCTTATTTCTAAATATGGAACTTTCTATTTTTAGAAACTTATCTACTTTAAGCAGCTAATCTATTTATGGAAACTTTTTATTTTTAGAAACTTATTTATTTTAGGCAGCTATTCTATTTTTGGAAACTATCTATTTTTGGAAACTTTCTATTTTTGGAAACTTTCTATTTTTTGGAAACCTGTTATTTTTAGAAAGTCACTTATTATTACACAACAAGTATAATAATACAAGAAATACAAGTAATACTTAATCAGAATAGAAAGAATACCTGATAAACACATCATAACGTTAAAATCAGTAAAACAGGACATGAACATATAAAACAAGCTAAGACATGATATTAAACCAGTTACGTATACAGTAATCAGGATACTTATACACGTATATTATTTATTTAGCATTAGTGATATCGAAGTAGGACTCTCTTCCGTTCGTCTTCTTCGTTCACTGGACACAAGGTACGGATTCTCCGTCATTTCAGTATGGACATTCTTTCCATATTAGGATTTCCCCGTATGCAGCCAACTGTTTTCCTAGTATATGTTTTATATGTTTTGATTTGCTTATGTTTAATTAAATGCCTAAGCCATATACATGCATGACCAATTTCACCTAGTTATAGAGGTACCATAACCATAACACTAGAGGCACCAGTGTTATGACTTCACCACGACAGAGTGATAGCTCGTGGCGTCCCTTTCAGCTTTTGGTCATATTATTATATTATCATGTGGGGCGTATGGGTGCATCCGAGGTTACATGTTTTTAGCAGATTATTCAGGTGAATGTGGTGTGTGCCTTGCATCCATCACAAGGAGTTGATCCCTCCTACCCAAAACTTATATTAATTAGAGGCAGCCTCTCTAATTGCATGACGAGGTCACCCCTCCAAGTATTCATGCATGTTGATATTTCATGACCTATATTGACTAATGGTAAACATGTTAAACATATTTTATAAGATAAACATAAGGCTTTTCAAAATATAAAACCAGTTTTACTAAGTTATACCAGGTTTTCCAGGACTTATACATTTCCGCTGCTGTTAAGTCTTTATTATGTTTCAGTCATTCATACTATGTCATATATCCGTGCACTGAGCGTCTTGCTCAGCCGTTACTTTCTTTTCCATGTCCCAAAAACGGCAGGTACCCATGACTCGAGCATTTGGAGGACGTGCATAGGATGGAAGCTACCATAGACTTCTTCTCCTTTTGCCCTCATATACCTATGCTTGTTAAGTCATTTCTCATTTCCTTTACTTTATTTATGTTTTGGGCTTATGTTTGGGAACCGATGTTTGATTCCGGTTTTCTCTATGGTCATGTATGTTTTAGTACGTATTACCTTGCATGCTTTGATGACACGCCATAATTACGTGTAACGGTCCACTTATCAAAGTGGGGTGTTACAATGTAGGTGTGCGGGTATCTCCTCCAAGAAAGAAGCACATGTGAACTTCTATACTGACCCGTTAGATGGAAGATCCACACTCAGACCGGCGAACATTTTGATTTTTGGATGGGCTGGAGGAAAACATGCGTGTGTGGACTGACTGGGGTTTCTCCTCTTGTGAGGTTGAGTAGCCGGGGTTTTACAGTGGGTCAGGATGCTTTGAAAGCCGCCTTATGCAAAGTGACAAAACACGAAAAAGCATGCATTGAAAATCAGCACGTGTTTATTCCTTTTGCATTTGATACCTTCGGTTTACTTGAACTTGAAACGGTGGAGTTTCTGAAGAGAATTCAACGCGTTATAAATAGCAACGTTATAACACCTAAATTAACAGATGTGTTTTTCATAAAATTAGCTTTGCAATTCAAAAAAGTCTTGTGGCGCACCTTTTTGCTCGTTTGCCTTCTACATCTATATAATTAATAATAATTCTATTTGGATTAATTTTATTACTTAATATTTAAGTCACGTGTCTTTATTAAGTCACAAACAAACAATTTTTTGATTACTTAATAAATTTAATTTTTTTTCAAATCGATTACGTTATTATCAAACAACATCTAACATTTGAAATTTGTATAGCGGTACTTGCGATTTATAAAACTTATACACGGGTTAAATGAGTCAGGTTTAAATACGTGTAAACATACTACGATTAGTACATCTAAGGTAATTATTTAAATAAGTCAAAGTTTGGATTGGAATTTTATGATTCAGTAACTTTCATATGCAATAACTTCCATATTCCCATACCATAACTCGCATACGTAAGTAATCGCAATAGTTCAAGAAAAGAAGTTCATGCACAGACAATAAAATTCTAGTCGTAAAAGCATCCTTGATTAAAACATGCTATAAATCAAACATTCAATAAAACTAGTAGTAATATTTAGCCTAAGAGATAATTTCTTTAGCTCCGAACCCGTTAGAACTCTAGTATAAGCCCATCATCAATTTTGTAGATGCATCAAAGATCAACTTGCTCAAAATCTGATTTGAAGTTGAAGACTTGATAAGGATGATCACTCAGCATGACCTTACTGATATCCTCGCATGTTTTAAACGTGCGAAATATGAGAGTCTTGTAATCCAGCAGGATGCTCGTGTTTGAATCATCATGATCTAATGCCACGAGTGACTCTGTTTCACCATCTTCTTTCAAGCTGTACACATGTAGTCTGTGAAACGATTGCTTGTTGTTCTCAGACGTAAATCCCCAAATCTCCCAACTAGAATTTGGTGGCTTCCACGCGATTCCCAACTTACGATCATACTTGACTAGTTGCATTGGTGCTGCAAAATCACATTCATCAGGAGCTTTGGGACCTTTGGGAAGTTCGGGAAGTTCGCGAACTTTAGGAACTTTACGAACTTTGGGAGCTTTGGGAGCTTTATGAAATTTACGAACTTTGGGAACTTTAGATGGAACTTCAGATGGAACCTTAGATGGAACTGTCGTTGTAACTTTCGATGGAACTTTCGATGGAACAGTCAATGGAACACATGTCCACTCTTCTTTATCATGGGCATCAAACATCAAGACATCACCATTCGTCAGCAACATGTTTATGTGACCTCTTGCTATGATTGCTTGCGAGTTGGTCAAGTAAACACCGTAAGGCAACTGTATGCGATATATTGGTCCCCATGCCCCTTTTTCCGAATCAAAGATTTCACAAATTAATGCAGAAACTTCATCGTGTTGAAGGTGTTGTCGAAAAGCACTGCAATGAAAAGAAAGAAAACATTGTCATGCAATTATACACTTCAAATATCCATAAATCCGTCATTCTAAGCTGATAAACATATAGTAAGTAACAGAGACATATGTCGGATGCATAAAACTTTTTGAACTATAATACTGTAACATATTTTGATGCACCATCGGGTGCATTTAACACACATTTAAAAAAAATCGAAAATTTTCTCAAAAATTAAGACTGTATCAAAAAAATCTTTAGGGTTCTCAGGCACCCGCGAGAACCCTTGCTTCTATCCCTGGTAAGTAACAGCTAACACTAAGATTGGCATATTAAATCACAATTTTCCCCTCTGAACTTAACTTAATACTGCCTCTAGGCATGCATGCAAGTATATGTATTCAACCCAACTACAAATAGAGAGAAACTTACCTGAACTTAGTATTATTATAAGATAACCGGACGATCTTGTATCGCAGTGACGTCTCTGAATCCCTTACAATGATTGCAACCTTCTCAGCTGGATCATCGCTTGTTTTCGGATCTGGCAATCGTAAAACCTGCTTAGTCGTAGGTTTGCAAACATTGTAGAAAACATTTTTATCATTATTCGGGTCAGGACTCTCGAACACAATGATTCCTTGCTCTGAAGATGCTACGATTTTAGCATTAAACGGTAAAAAGCTAAGATCAAGACTGGGTGATGAAGGAGAAGGCACAAACTCGCTAGTATAGTATATAGCCCTCCGCAAGCTGTTGGCAAGATAACCCGATACCATGTTCGGAATCTTTTTGTCGTTGCTGGTGCAACGATCGTAAGAAAGTTCGGAATCCATGAAGAATATCGATCGAGGTTTATTTGGTTTTTTCAGAAGTGATTAGGCTATGAACGAGGGGCGTATATTTATAGCCTCGTGCCTATGGATTGTCGGTTTGGTGGCCAAATTTTATTGGGATTATATATCATCGTTTCGTTTTCAAAATCTTAGAGGACTTGCTAATAATAAACTGAAATTTACCAAAATATGGTAAGATATTAATAAATCGTTCGAGCCTTCGAGGCATAGACGCGTTGGCACGACTATGAGTTCGATAGATATGTCTGGGTTAGGATTGTAATACGTTGATATAAAAATGTAGATTCTTTTAACTCCGTCGAAATGTTGGTAAATTCTAAGTTTATCTTTTTCAAAAATAGCTTTAATATATAGATAGAGTAAGAATTCGGTGAGAAGAAAAGTGATAAGTAACGACTAAAATCACATTTGAGATAGCACAAAACATACGCAAGTGTTCAAGTGGTCTAATTGAATAAGGTCCCATCCGGTTTGGTTTGTTTTTGTCGGTTTTGGTCCTTAACGAGCCAGCCCAAAACCAAAAACCGTGAATATACAAAATCAAAAACCAAACCATGTATAGTTGGTGTGGTTTCCGTGGTATCACTTCGATTCAGTTTTTCTATTCAATTCGACTTTAAAAGTATATGTTAACCAAGGAGTAAAATTGTGAAAAATCAAAAGCAGTGACTTTATTAGCAACTAGCAAGATACTACCCATCATTGAATATGATATTTCAATGAAATACAAATCTTTTGATTGTAGGGTGAGCATGATACGGTTTAGTGTGACTTTTTAAATACACTAGTCCAAGAAACGATGTTAGTTAATGATTACTGCCACCCATCTGAAATACACAAGGGTGGTGATCAAGGCGGGCATTGATCACAATTCCGAGTAGTCTTCGTTTCCATGGCCACCTGATAAAAGTTGAAGCATATCCAAAACTTGTACTACATATTTTCACTATTTGTGTTCTCGAAATCGTATTAAATTAGGATCATTAATCTATAATCCTTAGTTACTTTTATAACTTTGTTTTTCCTAGAAGTATAGGTTGATTATACTTATATCCATAATTATCTCGAAATTATATAGACACTAAAAAGTAGAAACGTTGGGACAAACATGAGGAAAGTCATTGATATTTTTACAATTTTCACATTTGAAGAGTATATATTCACTTTGCTTTTATTACATAAGATCTCAACAACTTCGTAATCGTCTGTAGACTTAATAGTTCATGAAATAATTAAGCTCGAGTATCACATTGTCTATATATAATATAATGAAATGACATTTGATGGCTCTCGTCACATTGTCTAGATATTAGAAATTTTGGTGAAATCAATTTTTCGTAAATGATTTTCGTTTAGAAGTCACGTGCGTTTAAAATTTGTGGGTAAAACTAGAAAATGGACAATAAGATTAAAGTATGCTGATTGACCAAAATTTGGTGGGGTCCAAAATTTGGTGGGGTCTTTTGTGGTAATTGAACTAATTTGAAGAGGTCAATGACTTTTTAATTTACTTACATTTTTAAATAGATCGTTATCTATGGATTTTTTTAATTATTTAAGTTCATTTGAATATCAAAAGTTTATTTATATATAAATGGACTAATATCCACCATCCATTTTATTCTAATGCAATAGATAAAATTAAACAATTTTTTTTTTAAAATATTAATATCTTTTAAACCGTTAATCGTTATGCGAAAAAAAATATACCGTTACGACGGACATTTAATTATCTTTCTACACATTTATTATATGATATACTTTCGACATTTTTTTTCGTTTTTTCCACGTTTTTTTTTTATTGTCGAAAATTATCATATATGATAGTAACACTAGTATCATATATGATATAACTTATCATATATGATATAAACCAATATCATATATGATTCAATAATAACTTGTAACCTAAGACTAATATCATATATGATAAAACACTATTATCATATATAATATTTTTCGCGAATTTTATAAAACGAAAAAAAGACGAATTTATTTTCTTCAAAAGTATATCATAATGCATATCTGTAGAAAGCTTATTAAATGCTCGTCGCGATGGTATATTTTTTTAGTTTAACGTTTAACGATTTAAGAGATATTTAAATTATAAAAATAAGTGAAACAATAAAATACTTTTAATCTTATCCATTAGATAAGATGAAGATGGATGATGAGGATAAGTCCCTTAGGATGGTGGGAATGGCAACTAAATCACTCACCGCCACGTCAGCGTCACCTCAGCTTTTTAACAAACTCACCCAAACTCCCCACATGGTGTAATGACACTCACCCAAACTCACTCCACATCACCTTTTTTATTAAATATTTTTTGTTCATACATTTTATTAAAACACGGGTACATAAAAAATTAAAACACAGTACGAAATTAAAAGACGATACATAGGAAATTTAAAAACAACATTTAAAAAAACATAATAAATTAAGCATTGGCATACAAATGCTCGACCAAATCTGCTCGAAGATTGTGATGTTCATGCGCGGAGCTGATATGCCGCATAACTTGTAGCACGTGTTCTTGGGTTTGAAACACATCGTACGGTTGAATTGCTTCTTCTGGGAACCATGTAAGAGATATTGTTTTTTTTTAACTTTCGAACCATATTATGTAATATGATGCATGTGTACATCATATTCATGATTCTTTCTTTTCGTAAAGGTCGTGCAGGATTGGCTAATATGTCCCATTTCTTCTTCAAAAAAGCTCTTTCAATATCTTTTCTTGCGGATTCTTGTGTTTGCTCATATAAAATCCTCTTGTGGTCACTAGATGTTGGTTTGGGAATTGTTTTAACAAGTGGTGCCAATTTCGGATATATCCCGTCCGTAAGATAGTATCCCCATGGATAGTGTACACCGTTAGCCACAAACTCCACCTCAGGTGCTTGTCCGGTTTTCAAATCATTAAATAAAGGGGACTGATATAAAACGTTGATGTCGTTGTTCGACCAAGAAACACCAAAAAATGCATGCCATATCCACAAGTCCTGCGACGCAACAACCTCAAGTAAAATGAATGAATTCGGTCTATGATCTCGTCTAACATATTGCCCTTTAAAGTCAGTTGGACAACCGAACCACTCCCAGTCTGTACAAGCAAGACTTCCTATCATCCCTGAAAACTCGTGCTTTACTTCATGATGTGCATAAAGTTTCTGAACATCAGTATACGTGGGTTTTCTCATATACTCAGCCCCGAATATTTCCATAACAGCACTACATAAATGATCAAGTGATTCTCGAGAAGTTCTTACGCTCATTTGCAGATACTCATCTAGAAAACCAGGAACGACGCCGTATGTCAATTAACGAATTGTCGAGGTGCACTTTAACAAAGGCGAAATACCTTCTTTTCTGGTACAATCAACATTATTACGAAAGTATGCAGAATTGTGAGTCACTTCACTGACTATCCAGTTGAAAAGGGGGCGGCCTATTCGAAAAACCTTTCTGAACTCTTTCACATCGTATCTTGGGTTCACCAAAAAAAAGACGCAACTAACCGATCATGAGCACCTATTCGGTCTCGAGTTATGACGTTTCTTGGTAACTGATTAACAATGCGTCGTCTCTTAATAAATTCCAACGCTTTTTTTAATAAAACTCCACTTGCGTTTCGTTGCGACTTCCGGATTTCCAGTGGCAAAAAATAACTCCTATTCGTTGATATTTTCCATTTTTTTAGTGGTTTAGGTGGAATGTGTGAAATGTGTATGAAATGTGAATGTGTGTTTAGAAAATAAGAGTTTTTGGTAGGTATTTACAAGTAAAAGGGGTATTGAGAAAGGTTTTTTTTTTAATTTTGAAATAACGGATATATAAACATGTGGGTCCCATTTGTAGTAACTCACCCAGGGTGAGTGTGGCCTTGATCTTTTCGTTACCGCGACAAAATCGCACGCGAGTTTGGGTGGGGGAATAAGGGCTGCGCACGAGTTATTGGCTCTCGCTCGTGGGATACCTCCCACTCCTACCAGCCTTAGTATCAAGATTAATATTCGGTATCCAAAATAACTCTCTACTCTTTTTTAATTTATCTTAATTTTAAAGAGATCGTGACCCATTTGTTAATAATACGGTGAAATACGAAATTTTTTATGTAACGGGTATAATCATGCTTTCTTTGTTCAAGCATTATATTATAACTATAATTATGTCAAAATAAGAAAAACAAAAAAAATTGAGAATATATATCAGATGCAGGAGTTAGATGATGTTATAGTTTTTGTGAACAATAACATTACGACACCCCAAAAGTTAGTATACTAGTCTCAACCTATGTGAAATGTATGACCTTATACTTTAAAAAGCCGAAGTTTGTTTGTTCAACCAATGTGAGATAGTCTTGACCTCTACGAATAAATCGAAAAGTAATCGAACAGAAATCAAATAAAAATAGATCAATTTATATGCATATATCTATATCTATACTAATTATAAAGGAGGAATGTGAAATATTGAAAATTGAAAATTTCGTTTGTAACTTCTCATGTAAGCTTCATTCCAATACAACCCTCACATATAGAAAGTATTGAAACTGGTCTGTTTCATTCGTATCCCCTACTCCAGCTACACATTTTCACTTTCAGTTCTTCCACTATGTAAACATGGAAATGATGCTACACATTTCAAAAACCCATGCATGCAAATCATAGATGGACATTGGCTGGACAAAGATGAATAAAGAAAATATATATTCTAATTCTTAATTCCTAAAGTATATTGCTACATAAGGAAGGTATTTGCTGGCCAAATGGAATGACTGAAAGTATATTGTTTTCAAAAAAAATTGAACCTTAAACTTAAAACATTTTTCTATATAAACAAGCATAATGCAAGATTTAAATCATTCATAACAAGCATAATGTAAGTTTCTCTCCTGCTCTTTTGTTTGGATATGTTTCTTCTCGTTCACATGTTTGGTACATAAACCCACGCTCACATCATTTGCACACATTTAAGTTCTCCAAGAGAAATGGTCTTCCTCATCCTTTCATGTTTGATTTTGGTTACTTTAGAGTCTAAGTTTTGTTTATGATGTGTTTTTAGTTCTTAAAAATTGTAGATCTGGAGATGATGACATGGATGAAGATTTGAACATAACCACTATGCATGTCACATTCATTAGACGTATGATAACATTATCATAAAAGTTAAATGAATTATAATTATGCAGGTTAAATTTTCAGATGCCCAGTAAGAATATATATACTGCTACATGCTCACTCCTCATATTTTTTTCTTATGTGTTTCATTTTTTGTTTTTTCTATTAATTATAAAAATCTTGTGTTTTTGTGTTTATCGTAATTTAAACAGCTGAAACAAGAAGGATATGGGATTAGTATGAAAAATTTATAGTGGAAGATAGAGAGGATTTTTAGATTTTCTCAAATATTAAGATATCTTACTTCATACAAATTTATTTTCTTTTATTGTTATGTTATATCCACCTTTCTTTCATCGGTGGTTTATAGTTCGTTTAGTTGAACTCCATTGTTCGTGTTCGAGTTGGCCGTTTGTACTTTTGAACTCTCTCATTCACCTCGAAGGTATATTCTTGTATACGCATTCACGCATTCATGTTTTTCATTATCTCATTCTCTCATTTTCTACTAGCGAAATTTAAAGGTGTGCGAGAATTATGAACATTTGTCGAATACATTATATTTGATTTGGTGTCTTTTTTGTAAAGAATATTGTTCGACATCAAAGGGTGTTTATGTTAAGTTGATCAATCACTTATCGACTTCTTTTTCTTTAAGGTTGTTTCAGTATTTGGTTAACGCTTTATACTTTTTTTTTCATCTTTGTACTAATGTTGCAAGCGTCATGATGGGTTCAAGTCTTAGGGACGATAAATACAAAGGAGATTGCTTGTTTCTGTATCGAGTGAGGATGAATAATGGTCTCACGCCTCATTAACGAGGCATTTTTCCTTATGTTATAGTATTGTTCTATTTATCTGACATTCCTGCTCTGTGGAAGCAATGTTGGGTTTCGATTATATTGAAGCCATTTTGGTTAAGAGTGAGAAGTTAGGCATTAATTTACGAGTACAATAAGCACTTAGTAAAACTTTTTTTGATTATATTATGCAAATAGGATGAGCGCCTTTTAGATTTTTACATTTATGCTCTACCCATTAGTCATATATTGTCCGGCGCGATAATAGTGCATGTTCCTCAGCTATTAAATTCATTGAAAACATAGTTACTTGAGTTGCTTGCAAATTTATTCCTTTTTTTTAATGCATAGGCCTTTTGTACTGGTAAGCTTTTACTTAAAATATTGTTGTTTCTTTTTCAGGCATCACCGCAGCATGTTTCTATTGGTTTAAAGATACTAAATCAGCTTGTTAGGGAGATAGGTTGGTATATACGTAGTATGTTTTTTCTACTTGATTACTTTTGAGTTTAAATGTATATCTGGGTAATTAATGTATATGTTGGTTAATGTGGAGGATATTTATTACTTCTTATTATCTGTCTTCACACGCGCGTCTGATTCTTACGTTTTTCCTCCTTGCCTTGCAGCCAAATACGGGGTTGCCTTCTACAGATCATAGGAAAGTTGTTTGCTTTTTTTTAGGATCAGAATTATTTATCAAGTTTTCCAGATTTCTCTTACATCTCTGAACAGCTGAAAAGTGATGGTAATGTGACGACTGACGAGTACTGGTAAATTTTCAACCACTATTGCCATTCTGAAAAAAACAATTACTATTACATGCAGTTGGCAGCTGCTTGCAGGAGTTGGCGCTTTCTCTAGCATTGAAATGTCTTTCATATGATTTTGTTGGAACATCAATTGATGAAAGTTCAAATGAGTTTCGTATTCTTTAGGTATTAGTTGTACATGATTAAAACATAAAGCTGAATAGTAGGATGCTCCATGGGTGGTCCTCTTAACTTACACATGAGAATGGTGGTAATTGATGGTTGACTTTTTACCACTCTTTAGGAAAAGAGGGCAAATTAGGGTAAGTATTAACAAGTGATTTAGGAAAACCACAAGTTATGACCCAAAAGTGGGGATCGTTCTCAAGGAGGATAGTGTGTTGTGTAGAGAGATGATTAACTTTGTGATTATATTTATGAGAGAAGAAAATAGAAATGAGATAAGAAGAGAATGACGGTTACGATGACGGATCAAACAAAGACGATAAGTCGTCCACGTAAAACCGTAAAAAGTAGCAAAATTAAAAATTTACCAAAAAAATTTCTAGAAAATTGCAATAAATCCTAAATAATGTAATTAGAGTTTACAAAAAATCAAAAATCACTCAAACCTTTTATTTAATTAAATAATAATTTTTTAATGCTAATTAAAGCCCTAAAAATCAATTTAATTAACAAAAAGCCAAAAATGAGATTTTTTCAATTGTAAACCTCTAAAATGACCTAACTTAATTTAAAACTATTTTTGAAAATTTTGAAATTAATAAAAACTATTTAAAAGCAATTAAAAACTATTTAAACTTAAAATAATTATAAAAGTTAATCTAAGGACAATAAAATTATTCTAAAAATTGTAAAATTCCTAACTTAATGTATTTAACCTAAGAAAAATATAAAAACTTGAAAAATCTAAATTTTAATTTTTAATAATAAAATAATAATAAAATAATATTAAAAATCCAAAATTTATAAAAAATTCTAAAAAATTGCAATCTAGTTTATTTTAACCTAATTAGACAGAAAATGAACTTGAAATACCAAAAATGCCCCTATTGGGCCTTCAAATGGGCCAAATACCCAAACAGATCCTTAATGGGCTTAATATTAGGCCCAATAAGAAAAAGTCCTCAGAAATGGCCCAAAAGCTCCAGTCAAGCTTAAAATTTGATTTTAAACACAATTTTCCAAAGGCCCAAAAGCTGAAAATGAGCTTAAGCCGCTTATTTCAAAACAGCTTATTCTTAATGGGCTTTTTGGCCCATTAAGATATAAGCTGATGCCATAAGCTAAGATTTTACCCACGTCCTTCTCTTGACCTAATTAAGCTATTTGCAAAAGAAACTTGAAATAAGCTCAAGGAATAAGCCTGAAATAAGCCAAAACCCTCTTCACAAAATGGCAAATAGTCGTTTTTGAGTTCTAGACTATTTCAAGAGCTGATTCAAGTTGCAATAAGTCACAAATGGCTTAAGTAAGCTTAACCAACAAAAAGATTTCCAATAAGCACACCTAAAAAGCTGAAATAAGCAATAAGCTGATTTTGAAAAAGACAAAATAGTCGTTTTCTAGTAAAAACTTAAAACCAAAAGCTGTAAACTTCCAGAATCACTTATAAGCTCAAAATATTTAGACATATTACAAAAAAAATAAGTTTTTGCACATTGGAAAGGAGTTCCCACTGCCTTGACTTTTGACCTGGCTTTTTAGAGTGTTTTACTTGGTTTCTTTGGACAATCAAGGCACCCTTGTGATAAGTGAATC
Organism: Glebionis coronaria; assembly: GCA_025667525.1. Lineage (NCBI taxonomy): Eukaryota > Viridiplantae > Streptophyta > Magnoliopsida > Asterales > Asteraceae > Glebionis > Glebionis coronaria. Next base: position 649,076,073 of record CM046874.1, read on the forward strand.
ACAAGGAGTCAATAACAAGCAATTAATCACAAAATCACCCAGCCAATCAGTGCAGTTAATTCGATCTTTGCCCAGATGTGTTCCAGACAAGTGTTAAGCAGATCTGATGACTATAAGCTACTTTTAAGCTAGAATAAGCTAACCACAAGCCACCAAATGCATACAAAATCTCAATATGACTTAATGAAACACAAATTAACACATTTCATCTAACAAATCCAACAAATGAACAAGATCCAAGCACACAAGGTTACTGATGAACACTTACAGGCAGTGATGAACACTTGAACAAAGTTTGCTGATCTACTTGACACAAAATCCAAATTCAAGGCCTCAGATCTATCACATATGTTATATTAGCAATGGTTTAACACTTGTCAGCCCTAAGTTAACATGAAAACTAGGTGTGCACAAGATTTCAGAGCAAAACAACAAATATTCAAGATTTTATAGCTAAATGTTTGATTTAGTGATTCAAGACACAAAACTTGCTTATATCAGAACACAATAGCCTCAAAATCAGATACACACTCAAACAATACCACAATACCAACTCAAAATCACACAAACTTGAACAACAGTCAATCCCAAACACCCTTTTAACTTTTTAAACTCAATTTTAACAAAGTAAAAGTCTTTTCAAGATTGATTTAAGCCCAGTTTAGCATCATAACATACCACAAGTGAACCAATAACCAATTTGCAAGCATAAAAACACACTTATACCAACAAAATTACTAAATCACATAATATACCAAAACTTAATCAGAAAGATGATATTTGAGAATACAAACCTCCAAGATGTACATCCACACCTTGGAATCAAAGAGCTGAGGTGCTAGCAAGAACAAGCACCAGCTTCCTCCCTGCTAAGAACAACAAACAGGCCTAGCCAAAGGCTTGAGCCTAGGTTAGCACAAATCAGATAAATAAGGTGACAAAAGACCAAGTCTTTGCAACACTTAGGCTCTCACAAGCCTTGTACCTTTCCTTAAGGCCTCACCACCCCTTAATCAACCAAGATTAGGAGGCTATGATCACCCTTAAGTTCAATCTACAAGCTGTTGAACCAAAAGTACTTAGCAAACCACTTGACTGATTTTTGTTATAAAAACGTATAACCAAACTCCAATATTGCTCAAGCTAGTTGATTTGTGACTTATGTCACTTAAAGAAACACCTCAATGAACAATCCTCACCAAAGCACATGCCAAATTCTTGAACTCAGTCAAGAACAAAGGGACTCAAAGGCTTATAGGCTATCTTGGACTTGTTCAAGGTTTTGTTTAAGTAAAAAAACGTGACAATACAACTACTTAACACAATAATAATCAATGGAACTCAGTTTCAATCACAACACAATACCACAATCTATTAAATTTCAGAAAATGGCTTTACAAGGCTTGACAAAGTAAAACTGAGAACAAGGCTAAAAGTTGTAAACTAATGCCTTTAAATAGGCTACATATAGTCTTAGAAAGCAGAAAAATGTAACCCTAATTGCTGGTGAAGTTCCAAATTTGCCCCTTGAGGGTTTGAATATTTGAGAATCATGTGACTGCATTTGGCATTTTGCATGAGTTGGCAAGGTGAAAAGTTGATCTAAGGCTCAAGATGAAGCTTAGATATGAAGCTGAATTGTGGTGTGTTGATTTCCTGGCACTTTTTGGCATTATCCTCAAAAACGTGTGCAGAGCATCTTTCATGTGACCCTTTGAGTGATGAGGTGGAAGGTTGTGAGTTGGGTTATGTTAACTAAACCCTTAATCATAAATCTGGACAAGATTAGGGTTTAATTCAAAGTGTTTAAGGAATACCCAATTTATGTATGAACATGAAGAACAATGGGTTTTGATCTGTTTTGTTATTTAAATGGGTGTTAAGGCGCCAATATTAAACTAATCAGTTGAGATTAGTTTAATTAAGTGAGTGGGAAGTGAGGTGTAAAAAGGGTGGGTTCTGATTGGTTGAGGGGATTTGGTAGGTGAGGTGGCAGCACATGGTTGGTCTAGGTAAGATTGGCTGTCTGCCATGATTAGTCCTCCTTCTTCCATTCTCTTTTCACTTGCAAATAAATAAGGAAGAATCCGTTTTCCTTTGTAATTGAAGTTTCCAACTTCACACTTTTGCACCAAAATGTTTTGAAAAGTATTTTCAGGGGTATTTCTTGCCAATTCTTGATTCTTGAAGGGCTGATTTGGCATTTTCTTCATTGGTAATGGTCTTGACTTGTTTGTTTGACTTCTTGGAGGACTGACTTTGCCAAGTCATGATTTATGAGGGACCATTTTTGCCATTTCTTCAAAGTTAAGGGTCCTTTTGGTAATTTTGACATTTTTAAAGGACCAAACTTGTAATTTCTTGTAACTTGAAGGCCTTCATGGTATGTTTGACTTTGAGGAGGATTAATATTGACATTTTAGTTTTGTTGAGGGACTAAAATTGCCAATTCTTCAAAGTGGAGGGCCCTTTTTGTAATATTGATAAACTTTAGGGACCAATCTTGTAATTATGAGGATACAAGGGTATAAAGTGTCAATTATTCAATATTGTAGGACCCTTCTTGCATAATCTTCAAATCTTCAAGGGTTTTCTTTGGAAAATCCTTCATTAGGGCTTGGTTCATTGTGCGGCTTCATTTCACGTGTTCGTTTTTGCATGTTCTTTGTGATCTTTTGTCATTTCCTCAATATCCGTACCTAAAATACACAAGTAACAAACACAAGCATATATTTGGGTATTTTGATGATATTTAATGCATTTAAAGCCCTTTTTGGACGATGAGACTATGTATAAAAGCAGTCTCATCACTCCCCCATACTAAACCATTGCCGTGCCCTCACGCAATGCTAGAATAAAGTATCGTAGCACCTCCAAAAGTAATTTTTATTCACTTTTATTGAATGATAAACTAGCTACACTACTACTATTACTACTACTTGCGTTTTTAGACATAATGTATGATTTTCATCGCAAAATGGGACGTTTAGGTTCATAGAATAAGAACACGTGAATGCTTCGTTAGAAATAATTTCATCGTCCTCGATTTTTACCCCAATTTCATGCCAAGCGTGCAACGAGATCATTGTCATTATAAGTTAGTAATGCTAACACTACTCATATGCCCTAATCACGTACTTATCCTCCCATTTTCCTAAGTTGTATCTCTTATATTTTATTTTGTCTTGAATGTTTCACGAGGATACATTTTTTGACTTATGCGATAATAGAGATTTAGGTCTGAAAATAGAGTCCCAACGGTGTAGCCAAGACCATCAAATTAGTAACCCCTCCTAATAGACAACGATGTCAAAAAATTAAGTCAACAAGAAGGATCGATAAACACGATTTTATAACGGTTTTGAACATGAGACTTATTACCAAGACTTTTATACGCCCCCTAACGGAAGGGCCTTATTATCATAGATTTACCTCCATCTTTTATTCAACTTCGCCATGAAGCTTTTATTATGATTTCGGTCTTGCCTTGCCTTTTATTATCCACCTCATCGGTTGTTTTATTAGCCAAAGACGTATATCCTCACGCTAAGGCGAATTTTGGATCTTTAAAGCTTCAAAGATTAAGGCTTGATTCACTTTCAATTTTGCATAGATTTTTAGGCTTTGCGAGCTTCAAATTGTTTGCTTGATTTAGGTGAGCACTTGAAATCTTATTATTGGGTGAAGCTTTCGATTATTCGGGTGCCAATACTTCAAAACCGTGACACTGGCGATACCTTAATGTCTTCCCATTTTAATTACATGGAAGCTACTAGAAAAGACTAGAAACCCAACAATCAAGACTAAACCGCTAAGTCAATATTTATTAAGCAAAAAATATTTATAAGTGAAGGGAGAATAAGCAAACAACGAGAACACATGAGTTTTTGAAAGAATACGAGTACTCTACGTTTAGCATAGTAACTTATAATTAACACTATCATTTCTCGTCCTCATTTAAGAGCCTTAGCCTAATGTAAGTTAAGGAATCGAAGCTAAGTGCTCAACACGCACGATCGATTTACTCTTATTCTCACCATCGGAAAACCTACATTCGTGTCTTAAACACTTACGAAAAACAAGAAAAATTTTAAATTTTGGCCATTTTTAGCCTTATTTTGCAACAAAACGATAAACAAAAAGATAAACTTTGGAAAGTGTGAAGGTTTGGCAAGGCAAGTATCTATTCACCCCCATACTAAAGTTAAACATTGTCCTCAATGTTTCGAGTCTAGGGGTGCAAACACCACCATACTAGAGACGTAGTCGAATGCCTAATCTAGCATGGAAAGGGTGTAACCGTTAAATTTAAAGCCGTTTATGAAGTGTGCTATAAACCTAAGGTTAGAACATCAAAGGATATATCATGGATATTGAGAAAGTCTTCAAAGCAAACGATCGAATGCTCCCATAAAACGAACACGAGAGGCTCCGATCATGAAGATAATGATCATCTAAAATCCACAATTCACAAACAATCACGGAACAAAGGTTGGAAGGGCACAAATCCCCACACGTTAAACTAATTAGAAAGCAATAATATGTACATGGATAAGCATGGGTCTCCCCCACGAGGCACCTTGTTTTTGATAACCGAGTCAAAAGCTCGACTCGAATCCCCATAAATGTGATCATTTAGGGATAATCATGGTATGGTCAATTTTTGGTGGGGCTTACATGTAATCAAGGCCCAAAAACAACCGGTGTTAAGGACTAAGTCCTTTGATGGTGCAAAACACTGGGATCAAAGATGGCGTTCTCGTTTTCATTGGATAAACAAATTAACGCCACTTCATCATGTGTCAACATAAACCCAAAGGGTTTAATGAAAATAGATGAGAAGAAATAGAAGGGTGGGACAATGGGTAAGTCACAAAAACCATGAGCTACTCGAGGTAGACTCGTACCAATCAAATAGAAAGATTTTCCATTTATTGCGTCGGTGGAAGACCGAGATTTCCCTTTATAAGCAATTCCGGGATCAAATATCTCGTCCTCGGTGGAGAAAGGGGAGGGAACATAAGGGGCTTCCCCCACACTAAGTCCACACAAAGCATCGTCAAAAGGAGAAGACGAGCTTGTAGCACTCAAGACACGAGGTGATGACGGAGTTAACATGGTAGAAAAATCTTTTAAATCCAATTCAAAATTTTTTCCTTTTTCATCTTTTAAACTCTCCTTATGAAAACCCGACTTGATTATGTCAAAAATATTTGGTGTTTCTAAAACAATGTTTGTCACACTAAAATTCTTACATTTGAAAACCGTTTTGGCTTTGGTGGTGGTAAGTTCTCAAAACGTTTGTCAACAAAGAAAACTTCCCCATTGGGGTCAACATATTCATCATCCAAAGAATCATTCGTGATTGGAGACGTAGGCTTAACACTCTTAACCTCCAACGGCGGAGGGGATGGAAAATCGTTTTTATCATCAACTCCTAAAACTCTTTTTGAAATTCTTTTGCAAATGTTTTTGATGGGATTAACATTGTTCAAAGACGTGATAGAATACACATGAGAAAGCGTGGAGTTTTGAGTTGCATTTATGACGAGTTCTTCCTCATAGAAACGTAGAGTGATTTTCCTAGCATGCACATCGATAAGTGCTCTCGAGGTATCCAAAAATGATCGACCTAAAATTAGAGGAACTTTAGGATCGATGGGAATGCCAACAACGATAAAGTCCACGGGATAGTAAAAATTTCCAACTTTCAAGAAGACGTCCTCGGCTACTCCACAAGCTAGAATCGTAGAATGATCGGCCATCTCGATTGACATTCTTGAAGGAGTGATATTAGGAAGATTGAGCGACTTAAAAATCTCAAGAGGCATCAAATTTATACTAGCACCAAGATCGGCCAAGGCGTAGCATTCCTCCATATCTTGTATTGCACATGGGATTAAAAATTTACCGGGATCACCGACGTTTTGAGGTATGCGGCTAAGAAAAACCGAAGAACAACTAGACGACTTTTGCAATTTCTCTTTGTTATTCAACATACTTTTTAAGTTTGCAGCAAATCGAGGCATCATGACCAACACGTCGGCAAAACTTATATTAAAATGCAAGTCACGAAACATTTTCATAAAAAATTCAAATTGATAATTATTTCGTTCTTGTGCCTTTTCCTTGTTTCGTCTTGAAGGGTAAGGTAAGGGTGGTGTGGGTTGGGGCATAGGCAACGACCTTGGAATCTAGAGTTCCACTATTGGTATTGGTTCAACCGTAGGTGTGGTTTGAGCGTTACTTCGTGGGCTTGGGATTTGCTCCTTTTCAACCACCACCTCGGGTTCTTTCTCTTTTTCCTTCTCCGTAGAAGTACTTGGACGAGAAATGGGTTCTTTGAAAGTTTTACCACTACGAGTAGTAATAACCTTCAATTCTCCTTTCGGGTTTACGATGGTATCACTAGGAAGACCAACCAAAGAAGAAGATTTACACATGATAGCTTCAAACATTTTTCCCATTCGATCTTCAAACTTAGATTGCCTAGCATCCACTTTTAACAACTCTTGCTTAATTTCATGTTGACCTTGCTCCATTTTTTGTTGATTTTGTTGGAGACGTTGAACATTTCCTTCCATTTTATTAGCATGAGTCTTAAGTTCATTAGCAAGTTCGTTTTTAATCTCGTTTTTCAACTCTAAGCTAACCATCTCACGTTGCATATTATCAAACTTAGCATCGTTTGCTTTAGCATAATTCAAAAAATCTCCTTGAAGATTTTTGGTGTGATAATTTTGAAAACCTTGGGTAGTATTTTGAAAATCACGGTTTTGGTTTTGGTTTGAAATTTTCCCATTTCCACTTTGATAATTACCCTTGTTGAAGTTACGTTGAGCACCATTTTGATTTTTTCGATAGTTGTTAGCATTTTGATTTTGTGGAGCTTGATTTTGGCCGGAACCTTGACCGTTTTGGTTATAAGTTCCCGTGGCTACAAAAGCATTCGAAGTGTTACCATCCGCGGTAATGCACTCGGAAAAATCATGAGCTCACCACACGAAATACAACTCTTGGCAACCGCTTTAACTGATGCGGAATTCAAAGCATCTTGTGCTTTCCAATGAGTCATAAGAGTTGAAAACCTATCGAAAAACCGATTCTCCTCATTTGCTTCATCTTGCAAGGAACTCATGTTACGAGACGACGATGACGAACCCATAGTGGCAACACTCGGTGTGTTACGAGGGCTATAAACTTTAGACCTATTCTCAATGATTTTTAAAGCCTCATCGGTCGTTTTGCACAAAAAATTACCACCCGCGGCGGCATTTAAGTAATCTCGTTCATGATCATTAAGCCCATTATAAAAAGTGTCAATTTGATGCAATTCAGAAAAATCATGGTGTGGACATTCAAGTAACATTTCTTTAAACCTTTCCCAAGCCATTGAAAAACTTTCATTAGACCTTTGAGTAAATCGTGAAATTTCGTTTTTCAAATGTGTTGTTTTAGATGGTGGAAAAAATTGATTCACAAATTTAGAAACGAGATCACCCCATGTCAAAATCGAATTTGGGGGTTCTTTCTCGAGCCATATCTTGGCGGGTCCATCTAACGCGTATGGAAACAACATCATCTTAATGGCATCGTGGGGTACATCCTTAAACTTGCTTGTCGCGGTGAGACGATTGAATTGCCTAATGTGATAATGTGGGTTGTCTTTTTCGTGTCCGCGAAACTTGTTGGCTTGAAGCATAGACATTAAACCCGTCTTGATCTCGAAGTTCTCCGCAAGGATGGAGGGAATCACAATGGCCTCTCCAAATCCCTCGGTGGGTGCTTGAAGCAACTCCATCATAGTACGATTAGCCATGATAGCTTCTTGTTCTACAATTGGTTCCTCACTTGGAGTCTCTTCACTAGAAGGTGTTGGTGTGTTTTCCTTTCGATTACGACGTTTACGTGCACGTCTTGCTTGATTTCGAGTTTGCATAAACGTCACGTACAACGTAGGGATGGGCAAAGAAGATTCTTTTTGGCGTTTTTAACTTTTTCAGTTTTTTTGGATTTTTGATTGTTTTTACTTTTTTTGGATTTTTGTGATTCTATTATGATAGGTGTGTAAACACCCATCTTTTCTACCACTTAATTACAATAACAACCGGACCAAAACGTGTATTTTATGTCTTTTATGTCGGAATTATGCGAGGTTTGTGTTTTTGTTGTAATTTAGGACGAAATTGTGAAAAGTGGAGAAAACACGGGAATTCACGGGCATTCACGGCTTTTATTGAAGAAAAAGATGAAAGACGGAGTCGAGAAGTCAAAAGTGGAAAAAGAACGGAAGTCCAAGGCTAATTCTGAAGATTTATCAAAGAAAAAGTCAAAAGACGGAAGTTTATCAAAAGCCGAAGAACTCAAGTTTAATGTATTGAAGAAATTAAAGACGAGTTTAAAAGAAATCCCGAGCCACAAGTCATTAGAGTCCAAGTAAAGAAGATTAGAAGGAAAAAGGACTAATGGTGCAATTAATGAAGACTATATGCTTAAGGACCTAATGACGCAATTAAGAGAAAAGGAAGAAGGGGAGGAAGCTTCCTAATCCTCCCCTATAAATAGTTTAGATTGTTAATCCTTTCATTTTGTTGGATAGCTTGACAAACTATCTCTTCCATTTTTAATTACCTTGCACCTTTAATTACTTGTCCAATTTAATTACCTTGTCTTGCACTTAATTACCATTTAATTTCAAGTAAGTTTTTCTTTTAATTCTTGTTAAGATTTATCTTTACCTTGTTAATCTCATTCTACCTTTCTTTAATCTTTGTGTTGATTTGTTTATGTTCAAGTACTTTATTTTTGTTGATTTGATTAAAGTGGTTTTGATATTCTTGTTTAGTTTTATTGTTTTGGATTGATTGTTTATGCTTTATATTTGTTTATTTACTTGTTTGATTTAATCTTACTGTTGATTTGGTTTAGTTTTTATTAGATCAGAGCTTTATTCTTATCCCTTGTTCTTCGGACATCATACTGTTCTTGCCCAGATTCGTCCCCAGCAAACATTCCGAATAGGTCTGGATTATTGTGCTCTATACGGAATATTTTATATTCCGAACAGAGGTTTTATTCCGCGTAAGGGTTTTGTTGAAATTGCTTATTCGGAATATTAAATTATTCCGCATAGGGGTTTTGTAGAAATTGCTTATTCGGAATTTCCAGTATTCCGCATAGGGGAGGGTTTCAGCATAGAGCATTTATTTCGAATAGATATCTTTTTCCGAATAGGCCTGAATATTCCGAATAGGGACAGATATTCCGAATAGAAGGATTATTCCGAATAGGGATTTCTTTCCGAATAGGCCTATTATTCCGAGTAGGACTTTATTCCGAATAGGGACAGATATTCCGAATAGAGGTATTATTCCGAATAGGAGGCACATTCCGCATAAGGGTGAATATTCCGAGTAGAACTTATTCCGGATTGGTGACAGTTTTCCGAATAGGACTTTATTCCAAATAGGGGATATTTTCAGTTTTGTCATATTAGTTTTTAAGTTTCTGCCCTTTTATTTTAAGCTTTATTTTTCCCGCCTTTTTCATTAGTCGCACTTTAAGTTTATTTGCCTTAGATTTATTTTAGTCTTGCTTTTAAATTCTTGCACTTTATTTTAATTAGATTTAGATTTACTTTAAAGTCATTTACTTTAATTGTTCTGCACTTTTTATTTTAAATACTACAACGACACATTTTTGTTTCCACCAAAGAACAGTTGTATCACACATTAAACACAAGTTTTTCAATTCGAAGAGACATACTTAAACGAATCTTTTTTAACTGGGAAAATCTTTGTTATCAAATGGCGCCGCTGCCGGCTCTTTTCGTAAAGATCAACAGTTTTTTGTGAGAGACACGTTGCTTTTTGGGATCCGTTCACTTGTGAACGTTATTTTTCTTGCCTAAAAAATTCAAAAAATCAAAAAAACTAAAAATTGATAAAAAACCATAAAAATTAAAAATTTCAAAAATCCAAAAAGATTTTATCTTTATTGTGTATATATATTGTTTTTGTGTTTGGTTTTGTTTTCTTTTGCATTTTCAGGTGTATGCGTACTAGATCTTCCAATTATCAAGAGCCCGAGACTCAAGAAGATTTAAGTATGGCAGGTGTTAACAACAATAATCAACCACCGCACCTCAATAATAATAATAACAACAATGCTCTTCCACAGCCCGATCTTCGGACCATGGAGGAACTTTGTCAACCAACAATGTTTGGACGAGGAGGACCGATTGCGCCGATGCAAATCAACGCTCCTGAGTTTTCGTTGAAGCACCACATGATTCAGCAAGTGCAAACAAACCCATTTAGAGGATTGCCTGATGATGATGCCAACAAACACCTCGACAAGTTCATTATAATCACCCAAAGCATGAAGTTGCCTGGGGCCACAATGGATGTTCTCCGCCTACAACTCTTCCCACATACTTTATCGCATCATGCCGAGAAATGGTTTGATCGTCTCCCGAAGAATTCTATTCACACTTGGGATGATATGACTCAACGCTTTCTATCGCGCTACTTTCCACCATCCATGGTCACGAGCCTTCGCAATCAGATCAGCGGTTTCATGCAAGACCCTGATGAATCTCTTTTTGACGCTTGGGAAAGATATAATGTCTTGATCGATAGATGTCCAAACCACAACATGCTCCCTGTGACCCTAATTGATACTTTCTACAACGGTTTGACTTTTCGAGATCGTGATACGATTAATGCAGCCGCCGGTGGCACATTCATGAAAAGGAGACCCGAGGAGTGTAGAGAGTTAATTGAGAACATGACTACTCATCACAAGAACTGGGATTCCTCTGCTTCTTCTAGGAACAACCCGAGAGTCAATGTTTCCTCAACCTCAGCAAACCCTGAGATGACCGAACTCACCCGCATGATGGCTGAAATGAGCAAAAGTATTACGCTTCTCGCTTCAAACCAACAACAACAACAAGTTAAAGCGGTTGCTAATCCTTGTGAAACATGTGGCGGTCCTCATTCATACACCGATTGTCCTTCGACACAAGGAAATCCGGAAAATGTGTATGCTGCTTACGGTAATTATTCACCAGAAAATTACCAAGCTAGACAACAAGGGGATAGAAATCTGCTGAGCTACCGTTCCAACAACTACCTTTCACCCGGTTTTTCTCCTCAAAACCAAAATCCCTCCAACAACTACAATCGAAGCAACCAAATCCCACCTCGTGCTTCTAACCCTTATCAACCACCCACCCAACAACACCCACCCATTAATCCCGATGTTGACACCATCATGAGAACTCAAGGTGAGCAAATCAAGAATCTACAGAGCCAAATAATCAATTTGAAAGGAGATATCTTGAAGCAAGGTAATGACATCAGAACCGAGGTTCGTGATAATCTTCAATCCTCCTTCATCACTCAGACAACTGAATTAAAGAATCTGTTGGCTAGTTTCTTGCCCGAAGCTCAACCTTCTTCTTCTTCGGGTTCTCTACCTTCAAACACCGTCACTAATCCGCGAGCTAATGTGAGTGCTATAACTACGCGTAGTGGAATTACCATTGTCAATCCACCTACCCCACCACCATCATCTACACCTCCTCCACCACCATGTATCCCTACTCCACCTACACCTAGTATTAGTACACCATTACCGTCTCCGCCTCGTCATGACGATGTATCTCGGAAGGACCCTTCAACATCACAACCTTCACCACCTACACCTTCACCTAACCCTTATCAACCTAGAATCCCATACCCTTCTCGCATAGGAAAGACCAATGATCTAACCAAGAATGACTGCCAAGTATCAAAATATGTGGATATGCTATCTAAAATGACCATCAACATTAGCCTTGTTGAAGCACTTTGCCACATGCCGAAATTTGTCAAAGCATTCAAGGAATTGCTTAGCAAGAAGGAGAAGCTGATTGAACTCGCCAACACACGCTTAAATGAAAACTGCTCTGCAGTCCTTCTTAGAGAACTTCCGGAAAAGCTTGGAGATCCCGGTCGTTTTGTGTTGCCTTGCGTGTTCAACAAAACTGAAGAATTTACTGCCCTTGCTGATCTCGGGGCTAGTATTAATTTGATGCCACTGAGTGTTTGGAAAACACTATCATTGCCCGATCTCATTCCTACAAAGATGACTCTCGAACTTGCAAACCGCACTCTCGCTTACCCCGTTGGTATAGCCGAAGACGTGTTTATCAAAGTTGGCACATTTACTTTCCCGGTCGATTTTGTCGTAGTTGATTATGGAATAAACCCTCGTATTCCTTTAATACTTGGTCGGCCATTCTTGAGAACCGGACGTGCTTTAATAGATGTGGCCGAAGGTGAGTTAATCTTACGAGTCGGGGATGATTCTAAAGTTTTTAAAATGGGAAAGCTTACAGGCAAATCCTTTGGAGGCCGAGAATCAGTGAATATGATAAATGTGCTCGATGACTTTACCGTCTATGATAATCCTTTATTCGAGTCTTCCACTGATAATCCAGTCTTTGAAGATAATGTGGATGATTCTCACTCTAATTTGGAAGCTTCTCCCATTTATGATTCACCACCGGTCTTTGATGCTTATGATGATGATGATTCTAGCTCAGATTCGGATGATTTTAATTGTACTTCTGAGTATCCCGAGCTGCCTACATATGATGATTTTGATGAGGCCGATACTCTCTCGAGCGATTCTTCACATGATGAAGATCCTCCGCCATCACTCGATCCTACTTTAGACGATTACTCATTCGAGGAAGACTTCTCTATGTTTCTCAATACATACTTGCCTCATGAGAGTGATGCACCTCCTCTGGACTTTGAATCTTATCGTCTTGATCCTACTTTGGATTTGAAGAAAATTTTGTCAAAGGAGAAGAAACCGGTTGACACCGAAATCCGTTGCACGTATGATTTAACACCTCTTTGTCCCACTTCTGAGGACGAGGTTGTGCTTCTTTGCGGATCTTCTTCACACTCGGCTGAGCCGGAGTGCTATTTTCCCCTGAAGGAAAAGGTGTTCGATCCCGGTATTGAAGTATTTAAGCCATCTCAGTATCCACCTGATGAAATAAAAGGAAAAATCTTTGGAACCATTGAAGACATGCTTGCACCACTTCATCCTTGCTTCTACTGTGCTCCATCACTGCTTAAGGGAACCTTTCCTACTCTTCTTTGGCTTGCCTTGTTCGCCTTAAGCTTGTGTTATTTGCTCGATGAAAACTATGTCTTTGATCCTGGTGGATATGTTTCATGTTTCTTCCGTTGATGATCAAGGTCGAGTCAGGCTCACGACTCGGTAAACAAAAACCAAGCGCTTCTTAGGAGGCAACCCATGCATCTATCTTTCCGCTTTCTTTATCATAAGTGTAGGGGGACCCTTTGGTTTGCTATTTCCTCTCCTCACTTCTTAATCAGGAATTCGAGCTTCAATGATCCACTCTTGATGATTCTTGACGACCCGTGATTCCGTGTTCTACTTTATCCCGGTTCTATCCTAAACTCTTTTCGATTCACTATTTTATATTTTCTCAATATTAAAATAGGAATCTCTTTAGTTGTCTTTTCCTTAGCAAGATTTAAACAACGTGCACAATGTCCTAAGTGTAGGGGAGTTTACTCCCATATGCTTAAACATTGAGGATAATGTTTATCTTAAGTGTAGGGGGGACTTCTATCGAAGTTAAATGGTCTTTTCCTTGTATTTGTCCTCATTTTAACCAGAAAATCAATTTTTCGACATTTTTCAAAATTTTTTGATCTATTTTGGCCTATTAGTTTTTCCCTTTGTATAGTTATTTTCTTTCTTTGCTAGAATAAATGTTTAATAAGTGGTTTTAATTTTCAAACATTGTGAATCTTTTGACTCAATCCGAGTTTACTCTAGCTAGTATCCTTAACGTGTTTAAGTCAAGTTTTGCTAGGCTTTTATATAGGGAACTATAAAACGCAAAAGTCTTAACTCTCACGGGTTAAGAACAAGAACTTTTCGCAAGTTCCTATAATTGATCCTAGAGAGTCGTTTATCAAGGGAACTTTAAGATGCGATTTCTAAACTGGAAAGAGTCTAAGAATTTGCAAGATCCTATAGGCGACTCGAAAACCCAAAACTTTGATTTAATAGGCTAAGTATCCACGAGTCTCATTACTTGAGATTTTAAACTGTGGAGAACGAGAGATGATAGAGCCAATTATAAGTCGGTATTCTTTCGTGAATTTATGTGAGTTAATTATGAGCCTATTCTCCCATCGCTTGCTAATAAATTTATCTGCTAATAAATAAGGTTGTACGATTTAAAAAGTTACTTAGCTTATAGCCCCAGATCGTTTAAAAGTTGCTCGGTAATGACGAGAGTTCATAGCCAAGGCATAACTTATGATGCGGGGCGCGAAGATTGGCGAGTCCGAAAAGGCCCTAACAAGGCATGAGGGCTATGTTTTGTTGCTAAAGATCCAAAAGTGATGTGAAGAATCATTTATCAAAAATCAATATGAAGGATCGAGACACACGACGAAAAGCAAAAACTCCCAAAAAGTCATGGAGAAGTGTATCCGAAAAGACCCTAACAAGGTATGAGGATAAATATATCCAAGTCAATAAAGGAGGCGGATCGTTGTATATCAAAATCCAAAATAAAGATTGGAGAAAAATGAAGAAGTCGTGGTCTATATATGAAGAATCTCTCAAAAATTCCAAGTGAAGAAATTCCAATTATGAAGAGAAGACCATTATTTCATGAACGTCTCTCAAGATTTGAAGTATGAAGTCGCTGCCAAATATCGGCCCGAGAAAGGTCTCAAATCACGAACCAAGTTATGCCAAGATATGAACTTTTTGATATCCCGAGAAGCAGTTTTAAAAGATTTGGTCCTTTAGCTAACTATTGATTAAATCGTGCACTTTATTTTCAGACTAAATAATTATCGAAATAAGTCAAACAATGCATCTTCGTGATCATTCAAGACAAATAATAAAATATAAGAGATACCCATAGGAATAAGGGAGTCTAAGTGAATAATTGGCCCACATGAGTTCGTGTTAGTTTACTAACTTATAATAACAATGATCTCGTTTTTAAGCTTGGTTTGAAGAAAGTGAAAAGTTGAGGATGATGATTATTCATGACATTTTCAAAACCCAAGGTATGCTTTTAATTTCTTTGCTTTGTATTTTTATAATTTTCTATCTCTTTAATAAAGGCCAACGTGGATTGATTATGATGAAAAGTGTAAACATGCTTTGAAACTAATGCATTGCATGAGGACATTGCAATGGTCAAGTGTAGGGGATTTGATAGGTGTGTAAACACCCATCTTTTCTACCACTTAATTACAATAACAACCGGACCAAAACGTGTATTTTATGTCTTTTATGTCGGAATTATGCGCGGTTTGTGTTTTTGTTGTAATTTAGGACGAAATTGTGAAAAGTGGAGAAAACACGGGAATTCACGGGCATTCACGGCTTTTATTGAAGAAAAAGATGAAAGACGGAGTCGAGAAGTCAAAAGTGGAAAAAGAACGGAAGTCCAAGGCTAATTCTGAAGATTTATCAAAGAAAAAGTCAAAAGACGGAAGTTTATCAAAAGCCGAAGAACTCAAGTTTAATGTATTGAAGAAATTAAAGACGAGTTTAAAAGAAATCCCGAGCCACAAGTCATTAGAGTCCAAGTAAAGAAGATTAGAAGGAAAAAGGACTAATGGTGCAATTAATGAAGACTATATGCTTAAGGACCTAATGACGCAATTAAGAGAAAAGGAAGAAGGGGAGGAAGCTTCCTAATCCTCCCCTATAAATAGTTTAGATTGTTAATAATTTCATTTTGTTGGATAGCTTGACAAACTATCTCTTCCATTTTTAATTACCTTGCACCTTTAATTACTTGTCCAATTTAATTACCTTGTCTTGCACTTAATTACCATTTAATTTCAAGTAAGTTTTTCTTTTAATTCTTGTTAAGCTTTATCTTTACCTTGTTAATCTCATTCTACCTTTCTTTAATCTTTGTGTTGATTTGTTTATGTTCAAGTACTTTATTTTTGTTGATTTGATTAAAGTGGTTTTGATATTCTTGTTTAGTTTTATTGTTTTAGATTGATTGTTTATGCTTTATATTTGTTTATTTACTTGTTTGATTTAATCTTATTGTTGATTTGGTTTAGTTTTTATTAGATCCGAGCTTTATTCTTATCCCTTGTTCTTCGGACATCATACTGTTCTTGCCCAGATTCGTCCCCAGCAAACATTCCAAATAGGTCTGGATTATTGTGCTCTATACGGAATATTTTATATTCCGAACAAAGGTTTTATTCCGCGTAAGGGTTTTGTAGAAATTGCTTATTCGGAATATTAAATTATTCCGCATAGGGGTTTTGTAGAAATTGCTTATTCGGAATTTCCAGTATTCCGCATAGGGGAGGGTTTCAGCATAGAGCATTTATTCCGAATAGATATCTTTTTCCGAATAGGCCTGAATATTCCGAATAGGGACAGATATTCCGAATAGAAGGATTATTCCGAATAGGGATTTCTTTCCGAATAGGCCTATTATTCCGAGTAGGACTTTATTCCGAATAGGGACAGATATTCCGAATAGAGGTATTATTCCGAATAGGAGGCACATTCCGCATAAGGGTGAATATTCCGAGTAGAACTTATTCCGGATTGGTGACAGTTTTCCGAATAGGACTTTATTCCGAATAGGGGATATTTTCAGTTTTGTCATATTAGTTTTTAAGTTTCTGCCCTTTTATTTTAAGCTTTATTTTTCCCGCCTTTTTCATTAGTCGCACTTTAAGTTTATTTGCCTTAGATTTATTTTAGTCTTGCTTTTAAATTCTTGCACTTTATTTTAATTAGATTTAGATTTACTTTAAAGTCATTTACTTTAATTGTTCTGCACCTTTTATTTTAAATACTACAACGACACATTTTTGTTTCCACCAAAGAACAGCTGTATCACACATTAAACACAAGTTTTTCAATTCGAAGAGACATACTTAAACAAATCTTTTTTAACTGGGAAAATCTTAGTTATCATATTAAGTAGACCAAAATCTACAAATCTCCTCCTTAATCAAATCTCTTGATTAAAGAAGCCTCAAGGAATGAAAACGATCACGTGAAGTGAACGCCTTCGATGACTTTAGAACGTTGGTGGAACACCAAAACGTTCAAGAGGGTTTAATCAATTGAAACCAAGAAAATATATATGATACTTAGATAATACTTTGGTTGGCAAAACCCTCGATTAGCTTTCAATCTTAAAATACTCACAAGCAAGCGGGGAAACGAGGCGGTGCGAAGCACTTAAGAGCCTTTTTCCTTAGGGTATATTTTATAATACCCGCCTTATACCCACCTTATAGTTTGTATTTTTCAAAATCAAGCTTCACGAAAGTATTTATCTATTTTTGCCTTTTGTTTCTTGTTTGAGATTCGAATACAATGATTGGGTAATGACCTCCCAAGTCAAGGTTGTGTTTTCATACTTTTGGAGTACTTGTGAATTTATTGTTCTACGTATACAATATATTGATGATATTCACACAAAAAACGAAAAACCGATAATACGTATTAGTAGAGTGCTACTAATACAAATACTATTATGGCTATATATACAAACAACAATTGCCAAATCAAAACACAACACGCCTCCCCGGCAGCGGCGCCAAAATGATGGTTGACTTTTTACCACTCTTTAGGAAAAGTGGGCAAATTAGGGTAAGTATTAACAAGTGATTTAGGAAAACCACAAGTTATGACCCAAAAGTGGGGATCGTTCTCAAGCAGGCTAGTGTGTTGTGTAGAGAGATGATTAACTTTGTGATTATATTTATGAGAGAAGAAAATAGAAATGAGATAAGAAGAGAATTACGGTTACGATGACGGATCAAACAAAGACGATAAGTCGTCCACGTAAAACCGTAAAAAGTAGCAAAATTAACAATATACCATAAAATTCCTAGAAAATTGCAATAAATCCTAAATAATGTAATTAGAGTTTACAAAAAATCAAAAGTCACTCAAACCTTTTATTTATTAAATAATAATTTTTAATGCTAATTAAAGCCCTAAAAATCAATTTAATTAACAAAAAGCCAAAAATGAGATTTTTTCAATTGTAAACCTCTAAAATGACCTAACTTAATTTAAAACTATTTTTGAAAATTTTGAAATTAATAAAAACTATTAAAAAAGAATTAAAAACTATTTAAACTTAAAATAATTATAAAAGTTAATATAAGGACAATAAAATTATTCTAAAAATTGTAAAGTTCCTAACTTAATGTATTTAACCTAAGAAAAATATAAAAACTTGAAAAATCTAAATTTCAATTTTTAATAATAAAATAATAATAAAATAATATTAAAAATCCAAAATTTATAAAAAATTCTAAAAAATTGCAATCTAGTTTATTTTAACTTAATTAGACAGAAAATGAACTTGAAATACCAAAAATGCCCCTATTGGGCTTAATATTAGGCCCAATAAGAAAAAGTCCTCAGAAATGGCCCAAAAGCTCCAGTCAAGCTTAAAATTTGATTTTAAACACAATTTCCAAAGGCCCAAAAGCTGAAAATGAGCTTAAGCCGCTTATTTCAAAACAACTTATTCTTAATGGGCTTTTTGGCCCATTAAGCTATAAGCTGATGCCATAAGCTAAGATTTTACCCACGTCCTTCTCTTGACCTAATTAAGCTATTTGCAAAAAGAAACTTGAAATAAGCTCAAAGAATAAGCCTGAAATAAGCCAAAGTCCTCTTCACAAAATGGCAAAATAGTCGTTTTTGAGTTCTAGATTATTTCAAGAGCTGATTCAAGTTGCAATAAGTCACAAATGGCTTAACTAAGCTTAATCAAAAAAAATATTTCCAATAAGCATACTTAAAAAGCTGAAATAAGTAATAAGCTGATTTTGAAAAAGACAAAATAGTCGTTTTCTAGTAAAAACTTAAAACCAAAAGCTGTAAACTTCCAGAATCACTTATAAGCTTAAAATATTAAGACCTATTACAAAAAATAAGTTGTTGCACATTGGAATAAGCTAAAATGACTTATTAATAAGCTGAATACAAATTATAACTAGCAGTGGCTAGAAGTAGGGGAAAGGAGTTCCCACTGCCTTGACTTTTTGACCTGGCTTTTTAGAGAGTTTTACTTGGTTTCTTTGGACAATCAAGGCACCCTTGTGATCAGTGAATCACAAGGAGTCAGTAACAAGCAATTAATCACAAAATCACCCATCCAATCAGTGCAGTTAATTCGATATTTGCCCAGATGTGTTCCAGACAAGTGTTAAGCAGATCTGATGACTATAAGCTACTTTTAAGCTAGAATAAGCTAACCACAAGCCACCAAATGCATACACAAGCTCAATATGACTTAATGAATCACAGATTAACACATTTCATCCAACAAATGAACAAGATCCAAGCACACAAGGTTACTGATGAACACTAACAGGCAGTGATGAACACTTGAACAAAGTTTGCTGATCTACTTGACACAAAATCCAAATTCAAGGCCTCAGATCTATCACATATGTTATATTAGCAATGGGTTAACACTTGTCAGCCCTAAGTTAACATGAAAACTAGGTGTGCACATGATTTTAGAGCAAAACAAAAAATATTCAAGATTTTATAGACAAATGTTTGATTTAGTGATTCAAGGCACAAAACTTGCTTATATCAGAACACAATAGCCTCAAAATCAGATACACACTCAAACAATACCACAATACCAACTCAAAATCACACAAACTTGAACAACAGTCAATCCCAAACATCCTTTTACCTTTTTAAACTCAATTTTAACAAAGTAAAAGTCTTCTCAAGATTGATTTAAATCCAGTTTAGCATCATAACATACCACAAGTGAATCAATAACCAATTTACAAGCATAAAAACACACTTATACCAGCAAAATCACAAAATCACATAATATACCAAAACTTAATCAGAAAGATGAAATTTGAGAATACAAACCTCCAAGATGTACATCCACACCTTGGAATCAAAGAGCTGAGGTGCTAGCAAGAACAAGCACCAGCTTCCCCTTGCTAAGAACAACAAACAGGCCTAGCCAAAGGCTTGAGCCTAGGTTAGCACAAATTAGATAAATAAGGTGACAAAAGACCAAGTCTTTGCAACACTTAGGCTCTCACAAGCCTTGTACCTTTCCTTAAGGCCTCACCACCCCTTAATCAACCAAGATTAGGAGGCTATGATCACCCTTAAGTGCAATCTACAAGCTGTTGAACTAAAAGTACTTAGCAAACCACTTGACTGATTTTTGTTATAAAAACATATAACCAAACTCCAATATTGCTCAAGCTAGTTGATTTGTGACTTATGTCACTTAAAGAAACACCTCAATGAACAATCCTCACCAAAGCACATGCCAAATTCTTGAACTCAGTCAAGAACAAAGGGACTCAAAGGCTTATAGGCTATCTTGGACTTGTTCAAGGTTTTGTTTAAGTAAAAAACGTGACAATACAACTACTTAACACAATAATAATCAATGTAACTCAGTTTCAATCACAACACAATACCACAATCTATTAAATTTCTGAAAATAGCTTTACAAGGCTTGACAAAGTAAAACTGAGAACAAGGCTAAAAGTTATAAACTAATGCCTTTAAATAGGCTACATGTAGTCCTAGAAAGCAAAAAAATGTAACCCTAATTGCTGGTGAAGTTCCAAATTTTCCCCTTGAGGGTTTGAATATTTGAGAATCATGTGACTGCATTTGGCATTTTGCATGAGTTGGCAAGGTGAAAAGTTGATCTAAGGCTCAAGATGAAGCTTAGATCTGAAGCTGAATTGTGGTGTGTTGATTTCCTGGCACTTTTTGGCATTATCCTCAAAAACGTGTGCAGGGCATCTTTCATGTGACCCTTTGAGTGATGAGGTGGAAGGTTTGTGAGTTGGGTTATGTTAACTAAACCCTTAATCATAAATCTGGACAAGATAAGGGTTTAATTCAAAGTGTTTAAGGAATACCCAATTTATGTATGAACATGAAGAACAATGGGTTTTGATCTATTTTGTTATTTAAATGGGTGTTAAGGCGCCAATATTAAACTAATCAGTTAAGATTAGTTTAATTAAGTGAGTGGGAAGTTAGGTGTAAAAAGGGTGGGTTCTGATTGGTTAAGGGGATTTGGTAGGTGAGGTGGCAGCACATGGTTGGTCTAGGTAAGATTGGTTGTCTGCCATGATTAGTCCTCCTTCTTCCATTCTCTTTCCACTTGCAAATAAATAAGGAAGAATCCATTTTCCTTTGTAATTGAAGTTTCCAACTTCACACTTTTGCCCCAAAATGTTTTGTATAGTATTTTCAGGGGTATTTCTTGCCAATTCTTGATTCTTGAAGGGCTGATTTGGCATTTTATTCATTGATAATGGTCTTGACTTGTTTGCTTGACTTCTTGGAGGACTGAATTTGCCATGTCGTGAATTATAAGGGACCATTTTTGCTATTTCTTCAAAGTTAAGGGTCCTTTTGGTAATTTTGACATTTTTAAAGGACCAAACCTGTAATTTCTTGTAACTTGAAGGCCTTCATGGTATGTTTGACTTTGAGTAGGATTAATATTGACATTTTAGTTTTGTTGAGGGACTAAAATTGCCAATTCTTCAAAGTGGAGGGCCCTTTTTGTAATATTGACAAACTTTAGGGACCAATCTTGTAATTATGAGGATACAAGGGTATAAAGTGTCAATTCTTCAATATTGGAGGACCATTCTTGCATAATCTTCAAATCTTCAAGGGTTTTCTTTGTAAATCCTTCATTAGGGCTTGGTTCATTGTGCGGCTTCGTTTCCCGTGATCGTTTTTGCATGTTCTTTATGATCTTTTGTCATTTCCTCAATATCCGTACCTAAAATACACAAGTAACAAACACAAGCATATATTTGGGTATTTTGATGATATTTAATGCATTTAAAGCCCTTTTTGGACGATGAGACTATGTATAAAAGCAGTCTCATCAGTGATGATAAGATTAAGCGAAATAAAGCAGAAGGTGATGATGAATGTACAGGAACAAAAGTCAACAGTTTTAACACATAATATAAAAAGTACGCTGAGTCGACAAGCATCTTCAAGAAAAATGCAAATTGTAGCGTGACTTGATTTGGGATCATGTAGTTGCATTTTTTTTACAACATTTATGTCTAATGATTTTACAAACTAGCTATCGAAGTGTTAAAAAGTTTGGCATATAAATTGTACTAAACTCTTTATTATCATTTTTTTATATGTTTGATTTCGTGAAAATGGTTATTGTCATTTATGCGATGTTGTTTATGATATGATTTCCATATCACTTTATTATTTTCACTTTATATGTTTTTTCCATTACAAAAATAAAGTATTTTCACTTTATATGTTTGTCCTCTTAATCATCAAAATAATGTATTTGAACACTTTATAATGAGGTTTGCTACATGTTTGCGGTATAACTACGCAAAATTTATATTTTCATAGAGACTATACTTTATACATGAGATATGCTAACACTACACAAAATTTATTTGTTCGTGTAACTAAATCTTAGATTTTAGTTTTCAGTGGATGATATTTTGCATCTATGTTTGTACCAAAATACAAGATACTAATATTGAACTAATAAAAGCATATAAAATAAATAATGCAAATTAATAAAGCAAAATTATCTAATTACTTAGTTATGTGTATATGTAATAAACGTTGTTATGTCGTCCCACTACAAGAAGCAGATAAAATGAAACTCGTTGAACATTAAATTGGAACAAACAGCTACAAACCTATCTTCAACTATAATACACGGCTAGAAACTTTTAAATGCACTACTCGGCTTGAATTTTGGAAAGTATATATTCAATAATATTTTTTCCGCAACTTTGTGACAACTCTTCCATCATTAAGTATAGTTGTGATTTCATGAATTTAAGGTTATGAAACTAAATACAGGGATGATTTTATAAGTTGAATTCCATTATCTATATGGACAAATAGAATGGGAAATTAAACTATAAGTTCCACGCGGTTGGAGAATCATTCTTGTTTAGATCACTCACCATGACAACAAAGATCCTAGTATATATAATTATTGATTTTTAATTCGAACAAAGGTACATGATTATCGTTAGTTCATTATAACATTTGAGATATGTTTTATCAATTTAAGCGTTAAACTTCACGATACACTTAGTTTTACTGGTTGGAGATTTTGAGCTTACCATGATTATTTGTGGTGTTGCCGCACATGTCTCAACAAGAGTGATGTGAACTTTTGGTCATAGTGATGTTTTGGTTACACCACGTTACACGAAACACTTAATTCAAGTATCTAGATGAGTACCCTCATAAAACAAAAACATAACAATTCAAGTATGACAAAGGAGACGTTTATTCTTGCTCCCAATCCCTATCGGTATTTCAGTACAAATATAGAAACCATAACTCTTTGTCATTATGTTCTATTTTCAACGTTACAAGAATCACTAATATCACAATAGTTAATTGGTTGCCGCTAGAAATTTCCGCAGCTATGCGCGGGTACTCGTCTAGTCCCTATAAAGGGTTTATCCCAAATGTTGAATGTTGAAACTTGAAAAAACAAACAAATTTGGCAACTATAACAAACCGTCTGTAGTAGAATAAATCATCTTTTTAATGATCGCAATGTCAAATACATTGTGGAAATGTTTAAATGTATTCACAACATCAAGTTGACAAAGACAGTATATATAGTAAAACTGTGTGAGAGATTAAGGAAAGAGTATCAAACAATTATGAAAATATTAAAAACAGATGGAAACAAGCAAGACATACGCGGGAAGAAATAATAGTTTAAAACTCAAACTTATAATCCTTGTGCCTATATAAACCACCTTATGTGCAATGCATTCATAGAACAACCTTCTATATAGTGCCTATATCATCCAAAGAAATGACAATGACAAATGAAAAGAATGTTGATGATATTCTTGACGTTTTTTTATCTTGGTCACCCTCCTCTACATCGTCTATATAGTCTTCTGCTTGTATGTAAATTTTTTTGAGGTTCATTCCCCTTCTTCATGATGTTAACTGCTTGTATTGTATATTCTTTTCAGCTTGATCCTCCTCTTCCACATTGTAATCCATTTTACAGTCGTAACCTAATTAACAGAAAATGCTACCTTTAAATACACTGCAAATCAGATCGATATAAAGGTTGATGAGCCTGTTGATCATGTACTTGGTACATATAAAGAACAAAATGAGGTTTACATTTCACGCCCCTTTATGTTTATGTTTTATAAAATATATGTGTGCTAAACCACTTTAATCTATGTCTTATTTTTTAGATTGACTCTGAACTCATTTGGCAAAATGGATGTTGATACGGTTTTAAACAATGCGGATGTTCATGGCGGTCAACTACAAGTAAACTTGATATATAGCTTCTAAATTCAAAAAATACTAAATGTCAATATACTAAGATTTTTTCAATGATCTCGCAGAACAGGGGCCGGGAAATAAAACTGGTCTTGCATCACATTCCACTTGCTCTTCCGTCATATGATTGCCAAAGCAAGTGTAGAATGCATAGGCATATATGTAGCTCGACTTAAACTTACTCATATACAATCAGGTACTATACCAAACAATATTAAACATCAAATGTATATTTCTTAAACAGTCATTGATCCTTTTGTTTAGTAACTCCAACAATTGGCGTACAATAAATATCTTGCAGGTAACGTTCTGGGAATCTACAGATGTTACAAAAGTTGAGTTGAGTTCAACCGCTTATGTATGAAGCACGAGAATTTACATGACTTACGAATTAATATTGAGTACTTCATTATGCATGTGTGTCTTTATTTCATTTTGTTCAAAATAGTAGAATACTACAATGTACTATTTGACTGTTTCCATTTTCAGCGGTTTGTGCGGAAAGTTTGAATGAAATGAAGCAACATTTGGATATTTTGGAATTTATTGATCATTTGTACTCTACGGTTATTTTGCTCAAACAAGCTATTTCACCTGTGAAGAAAGCATGCATTCATCAATAAGCACTACAATTGTTTTTAAATATTTATTGTTGGATACCACAATAGTTCTTGTGTTATATACGTGTTGGAAGCACTGTATTTAGTACTACCAGGGTATCCGCGCGATGCGGCGGCGGGCACCCTGTGACTAAATTCTTCGGTGTTATAATTCGTATTTTTTTTAATTATAAGTTTTGAATCAATAGTTTTCATCTAAAAACGTGTCTTAAAAACGTGATTTCAATCGAGGGATATTATTACTTTTAGCATTATATGTAATATATAGATGAAAATTCAAGTAAAGTTAAGTAAATGATTAAAGGAAAAAAAAATAAATGCAATAAACCAATTTTCAATTAGATTTTTTATTTAATGCATTAGTATACTATAGATGCTCTTTAATGTTTGTACAATATGCATATAATATTGTATATTTTTATAATGGGGTGTTTTATTAATTGTATTAATTACTCATTAAAAAGTTTGTAATTATTGTATGATGAGACACTTGTACATTTGTTTATTAAATTGTATTCTTTAAACAATATTTTAGTTTGTGCTTTAAAAGGAGGTACATCATGTTAAGTTAGTGGTACTACTTAATTTTTTTGCATTAATAGGAGAGAGATACTAATCTCTTTTATAAGGGATTTAGATTTATTGGACTTCATTTGTCTTATTTGATAAATGATTATAAATAATATAACCCACACAATTAAGCACCAAGTATCTCCTTTATTACATAAAATCCATCTGATTAAGCCCTATACTTTGGCCATAACTCTTTTTCAACTACATTATCTCTAAATGATTGTGAAACAGAACACGTAATTAATGTATTGGAATAAATCATTTTAACATTTTGTTTGGCTGATAATTTCTTATTTTCAAAATAGGTGTCGTTAGAACCTTGTTAAATATAACCACACCCTCATTCCTTACAAAAATTTATGTCATAAACTAATCAATTTTATAACTTTTTATAAAGTATGAAAGTAAAAAATAAGAACACTCTATTCATCATTTACCGAAGATCATGTCATAAATGAAAAGATTTTATGCTTTTCTATTCTTGAGAATTGTAGAAAAAAACGCTATTGGTTCATAAAAGGATAGACATCATTTATATTTTATATCTATACCTATATATCTTAGAAAATGTATTTTCTTTTTGTTAAAAAATAAAAAAAAAATATTTCAAGAATTTTCTTTTAACATTATATATCAAGTCACGAGTTCAAGAACCAAGTCAACCTGGTCGAGTCATCGGGTCACGCGATCGAACTTGGTGTAAACACGGTTGAGTCGTCGAACCAATTAAAATTATCTGCCGCTAAATAATTCCGCCGCTATGCGCGGGTACACGTCTAGTACCCTATAAAGGGTGTATCCCAATTGTTGAATTGTTGAAAGTTGAAAAACCAACCAAATATGGAAACTCACAAAAAATGCCAGTGGTTGAAGTAATCAACTATATAATTCTGGCAATGTTGCTTTTACGTGGAAACATTGAACTGTATTCATAAACTTTAATGTCATTTGTCAGAACGTGTGATACCCAAGCTATTTTTGGCTGGTGAAATTAACATATAAATTCCTAGCTTTTTTTGGTAATATAAAGGCTGTGAAAATTCAAAACCCCATTCTGAATCCTATATGAATGACCTTCTTGTGTGAAACCCTATCATCATCTTCTGTCACATCCGTGCAACAAACCACCTACACGAAATCAGGGCCGTCTCGTGGTTTTCGGTGGCCCCGTACCAAAAATACACAGAGGCCCCACTAAATATCAACATTTAAATCCTTGCTTGTAACACCCGACTTTATTTTAACGTGTTTATGCATAAACTCAATTTTTTTATATCAGATTTTCAGTTTTTCTTTTCTTTAAACGTTTTGAATACCAAGCTACGTGATTTCTCAATCTACGTGCCGTGGTTTCTAAAATATATCGAAATATCAACAAGAATATCTAATTTATAATATGGAGGCAATACTAAAATATCTAATATTGCATACTTTATGGATAAAAAGAAATTCACTATCTAATATTACCAGATTAACGTCAAAACTCATCATTGTAAAACTATATTGCCACAATAATCTCCAAAATTTGGGCAGTTTTTTCATTCTTTCATATAATAATGAATAAGACACGTGTTTTCAATAAACATAATGTATATGGGCCTTGAACCTTATTGGCCCATAAGAAAAAAAGGTTATTTTACGTTATCAAATTTTTTTTTGTACAGGATCTCTTAGGATATACTGTACTACGTAATATACATCGATATACAATAACTAATTTCCATATTTGGTGGCCCTATGCTCATGCACATGTGGCAGTTGTCAATAACCGGCCCTGTACGAAATTATGATTACCCTCTCAACAAACACCTATCAATTATCATATCCCTACTTTGCTAAACCATGTCCAAGTCTAAGAAAGTGATCAAGAAGCTGAAGATATCCCAATGTTGTGTGCTTTGAATGATGAATGTGATAAAACTGATGATGAAGAATAAATTGATGCTTTTTGTTATTGAACTAAATTATGGTTAAGAATTAAGTTGAAGTTTGATTGTTTAACAAGATTCATCATGCGAATGTCTTTTTTTTTTCTTGTTTTTGTTTCATGGTTTGTAATGTCTTTTTTCTTTATGTTTATATTCTTGAATACATGAATAATAATGTCGTTGTTTAATGGTTTGTAATGCTCATTCTTTATGTTTCAGTTCTTGAATTCTTGAATAAAAGTCTATCGTTTGTGATGTTTTTGTGCATGGTTTGTAATGCTCATTCCTCATGTTGCATTTTTGAATACTAATATCTTTGAATTCTTGAATACAGGGTGAGATGTAATTATCTTTGCAAAAACTTGTAATCTTATACATTTGAAGAAAGCGATAGGGTTTATAAATTTATGTTTGATTTTCTTTATTTTAGTGGATAAGTTTTGGAATTAATTTATATAAGAGTTTACTATTAAGTGATGAATTCTTCGCATTGCCTTGTTGGCAGTGGGATGTTCACTTTAGAATTCGGGTCTCCGCCATCGGCAAACTCGGTCACTGGCGTAGCATGTTTAAAAATACGTGAATTGACACTGTGTTTGACATGACTGATGCATAAACATTGGCAGGCCCATCGTTATTATATCCATCAATATACTGGAAAAGGTTGATTGATAGTGTCGTAATTAAACCAGTTCGTAAGATATAGTTTGCAAGTCGATCGTTACATTCAGTGTCCATTAAGAAAATAAGAAGCGTGATACCTACAAAACGGTTTTCGTTTATTCTAGCTGGCTGTGATGGTGGTGACTTCATGGCTGACCGCGGAGTGGGGTTTTCCAATGATATGTTAATGCTTCTACGGGGAGATTGTACAAAAATTCATATTGTGAGAAGGCTATAAACTGGATCAGGGATAGTGTCAAAACTTTCAAATTTGTCGTATGTAAGGTAAAAGTCTTCATGTACGTACATATCACTACCCATATGGAAATTGATATCTTCATCTAATTATCATTAGCTGTAATATTAGTATTTCAAAAATCAAACAATTAACAATAAACAAGAAAATATTCTTGTCAATTACGATGGTAACATATATAGAATGTAATCGCACATCATAAGAAGAAAATAATTTAGAATGTATCATGTAGTTGACCAAACAATTTTAAATAATAGGATAAACATCATCTAAGTATGGAATGGATTGTACGTTATCAGCTATAACATCCAATGTATTTTTCTCCAGTAAAGGATTAAAAGCTAAGATTTTTACATTTCATGGTTTGTTACTGTTAAGATTTGTTTGGTTAGTCTTTTTTATTAAATTTTTGTAAAATTAAAGTGTCTGTTAAAATATTTGTTGTCTGTTTATAAAAGAATATATTAAAAAAATATGCCGTTATACCTTTTTTAATTAAATATATAAATAAGTTGTAGAGTAAATATGCAAAATATAGATAACAAGTCACGAATTAATATAGAAAGCTTCAAATTTCTGAATTTTTTAAAAGTCATTTGTTAATTTTAAGCACAAAACAAACAAGTCATTAATGACTTAAGTAATTGATAACGACCTAATTATACATATTCAACCTATCATTGTAATGCCACCTTGTAGTATAAATAAGAGCTTCTGATACTTAATATGTTGTGTTTTACATGCACATATAAAGTTTGAAGGAGCAAAGTGAAGAATTACAAAGAAGGGACCTCAAGATGCAAATAAGTCAAAGTTATTGAAAGAAGATTCTGGATCGCCCAGAAATGCGGCGCACAAACTCAAAAGTGTGGCGCACATTCTCGTCTCCAAAGTGCGGCGCACTTTCAGAGAAGTGAGGCGCCCAATTGACCCCAGACAACACTATAAATAGAGGCCATTTCCACTCATTTTACACACACCACAATACATCTCTCTCTCAATACTCCATCGCTCGAGTATTTTAGCCCTCTTAGTAAATTTTCAGTATTATCCACTTTTGGGAGATACTTGTAACGAGAGTATTCCACTCTTCGATTCTTGGAGGAACGATACAATCGTGACAATTGTGTACTCGTTTATTCAATACAATCTAAGTATGATGTTCTCTTACACTTTACCAATTGTTACTTTGATTACTATGTTAGGCTAAGCTATTTGTGACTATATGGCTATGTGACTATAATTAGTGATGATGCTATGATATGATCCTTTATAAATGTTTCAAGCTAATGTTGTAGAACCATTTTACCACCTAGTTCTACAAACCATATTTTATCTAAGTTGATTTGTTACGATAGTTTGGCGTTAAGAAACGTAAATTGTTATAATAAGTTTTCTAGAACTTGTCTATGGTCATGAATCTTTGGTTGGAGAAATCCGCTTAGAAACTTGATAAAATATTAAACTCGTTGGCTACTTGTTTTGAGCTTAATCGCTTAAATAAACATAAGTCTTGAATCAACCCAAGTAAATTGTGTAAACGCCGTTTTGACGAAAAAGGATTATCACTCTTTACCTACATAAACATATCTCGATCATTATTGTCATCATCACGAACTTATACGAGCTATCCCATATTAGTCATACTTGTTACTATTGATATTACTTCAACTATTTATTTCTTCATTTATTATCTTGATTACCAAAACGAAACTAAGTTTCTGCGAACGATCCTAGCTTACCACTACAAAGCTATATTACGAACGAAAGGGTATACTTTCCCGTGTTTGTCTTCTAGTCCCTTGTTTTGTCTAAACCTTGTAATATAAATTTAAGACTTGCAAACGAACATCAAGTTTTTGGCGCCGCTGCCGGGGACTTATAATCATGTTTTGTAACCAAATTCGTATAATGTAACACCCCCATAAAGCGGGTATCACAGTGGTGGATCGATGAGCAAATAGCTTACAAATCACAGATCATAATTATATGATTTTTGAAATACAATTGATGTAAACATTGAATTGGTACAATCATTTAAATCGTTGAATAACATTTGTTATGAATATCCCAGTAAAAGATAATCCCCCGTCATTTTTATGCTCCTAAATGATGCTCAATACATGCTCAAATAATCTTGCTAAATAACCTGGGATGAACATGCTTAAAACAGTCAACAAAAAGTTTGTGAATTTACAGATTTTAATAATTAATTAGTTTGGACATACAATAATCATAGAAGTAATAATGCACAGAGCATTCTTACTAAAATATAAATAACATTTGTTTATTATTAGAAACTGAAGCTTAACTCCATAGTCCTCAACAGATGAGGACGTAGTGTCTTACAAAAAGACACCCCTTTCTAGTTCCAACATGGTATACGTCTGTTGTCCCGACCAAGGCACAGTGAGCATGACTCACCCAGACGGGGATGGTGAATCCCTAATAGATCTATTTATAACATTCAGACGATTTACAACAATTTAACAGTTTCAATAATAATCAATCATAATCAAGTTTATACAATCCAGTTATGTCCAATATATGTTTGCATATTTTCTTTCCCAAAAGGGAAACTTTTATAAAAGTTTAAATGGGGCTGTAAACTCACCTGATACAATCGTCACAATAGTTAATAGAGAACGAACGTCAATCAAGAATAAATGTCAACAATCGATACATGATCATACAAGACCTAAAGATAACGAGGCGTGTCTTAGGCTTGAGACAAGAAATAAATCGTACATATATGTAATAAGTATGTTTTAATAAGTTCTTGAACATTGCATAAGTTTTATGATTCTTTTATTAAACTTTTAGGTAAACACTTAGTCATTTTAAGTGAAAAATCCATGTTGACACCTGTAGCCCATCTTAAGCCCAATAGTGGTCCACTACTCAAGTATTTGACTTAAGTCCATTTTAAATTCAGTATACTACTCTTAGTTGGTTATAAATCTCAGGTCCAATAATGGCCCAATAGCCATTACAAGTGTAAGTTAGGCTTTTATGGCCCAAGTCCACTTTGTATAGTTTTTGGGTTCTAAAACACATCATAACCACATAAACTTAATATTTCACGTTGGTCGGGTCTCGGGTCATCTAGTGATCAGTATATAAAAAAGTCCAAGATCCCCGACAAGTGGATCCTACCACGTTGGTTTATATAAAAATCATCACATTTTACGTTAATGAGTTATAATCCGTTATTATAATTTTCCCGACATGTCCCGCTAATTTGTTCATATCTCTTGAACAGTAAATCATCTAAGTGTGTTCTTTTTACCAAAACAATTATTAACTCATTTACTACACTTATTATAAGTCTAATTACCCCAAATTTATACTTTTCATAGCTAATTAACTCATTTCCTAACTTAGAAGAGTTGGCTGTTTTTGGGCAGCCAAACTCGTTTCCACCATTTTGGTCGCCATTTCCAAACCGTAAGAAACTGGTAAACCATCCAATTGATTCTACTTGTTCATGATTTTATCTACAACCTATAGTTTTACCTTTTTCAATGATTCTGAGTTCTTATATGAGAAAATAGTCCGTGAAGACAGTATGTTCAGATCTGACTAGTTTTCAATATTTTGGTCACCATTTCCAAACCGTAAGGAATTGGTAAATCATCCAATTGATTCTAGTTCTTCATGATTTTATCTACAACTTTTAGTTTTACATATTCGCAGGTCAGTATCAAATTTTACGAGAAAACAGTCCATCAAAACAGTATGTTCAGATCTGACTAGTTTTCACTATTTTGGTCATATCTTACTATCTAAAATTCGTCACGAGACGAGCCACCCGGGGAATTAATCACAAAACAATTTTCTATCTTAATATGTAAGTTTTTAGTATCCCAAACCTACTGAGTTTTACATGCAATCTGTTTTTGTTACGGTTCAAAAATTATTATGAATCAAATCGTTACTAGAGCTTCTTTAGCTTGATTTTTAGTGTTCAAAATTTCATATACAATGTCCCAATACTCATTAATCCATTTCGTATATATATATATATATATATATATATATATATATATATATATATATATATATATATATATATATATATATATATATAAGATCAAGAAAAATAAAAAGGAAAATAAATAAGAACGAGATGTAGATCTTACGAGGCTTATCAAAGTCGTTGTACTAGTGAGTGAGCAAGTAACCATCCAAGATCTTGTCAACACTTGATGTGACCACCATGCATGGATAGATACGGACTAGATCTACAAGTTTAACTTGATGTAACCATCATGCATGTATAGATCCGGGGTAGATCTACACGTTTTACTTGATGCATATATAGATCCGGGCTAGATCTACATATATTACTTGATGTTACCATCATGCATGTATAGATCCACCATGGAAATAAAAGAAAATCTTGAAAGTTGATGCATGTAGGAGATTTTTATACCAAAATGTAGATCTTGAGATTTCCAAGATGGGTCTTTGATTAGATTTTGAAGATTCAAGCTTGATCATCAAATTTTTGATGATCTAAGGTGTTGGAAGCTCACGGCAAAAGGAAAAGAAAGAAAGAAGGAAAGAGAATTTTTGGTGTGTGTGTGTGTTTTGTGTGAGAACAATGAAGGGTATGAGTAGACATAACCCTTATATAGTGTGGGAGGAAGTGTGAAAAGTGTCACCCACTTAGACTTTGTCCAATGAGAAGCAAGAAGGTGGGTGGACATGATGGACATGTGTCACCAACCTAGAGTTGGCCCAATGGGGAAGTGAGGTGTGTTGGTGGCTTGTCTAGTGGGCCAAAAGAGTTGTTGGGCTTCTTAAACTTCTTATTGGGCTTATTAAGTCCATTACTATCCAAAGTTTAATAGTTGGGCCTATAAGGCCACAAGTGGGCCGAAAGGGTAACTTATATTACAACTTTCGTTAATACACGGTTCGGGTCACGTTCGAGGTTTATGAATTTTGATTCATCTTACGGGGATTTCGTAATTGATCCAAAAATCATTTTTCCAATAAAATAGAGTATTTATATGACGTATAAATACGAAAAACGTGTTCGTTTATTTAAACGACAAGTATTTGTCACTTATCTTTTGTATAACGTAAGTATCGTTTTAGTAGAAATACTTCTCATTTAATCATTCCATAGATAAATGTAATATTAAACAATTTAATCAAATTGTTTATCAAGTATTTCTCGACAATAATTTATGTAGTTAAATTATTAAATTGTCGGTACGCGGTTTGTATGAATTTTGTCAAATTTTCGAATCCGATGATTTTTTTATGGTTCAAAAAGGGTTTTTGAAACATACTCCATTATTATTTAATGAACGAAAAATCTCGGGTTTTACACCATCCACATGCCACCTTGAGTTTCGTCCTCGAAATTCCATTACTATTACTAGGTTGAGAAATGATCTAGGATCGTTGAGTAGATTTTTATTACATTATTCTCATGGTAAAATCATGGATTTTACATATAATCCTTGAAGAAATTGAACCATTGCTACTCATTTTAAACCAAATTTTTTCTGTAGTACAGAAAGTACGCCGCACAAACCAAAAAGTGCGCCACACTTCCTGTAGCGAACCAAAGTGCGCCACACAAACCCAAAAGTGCGCCGCACATTTTCATTGAAAACAGCAAAAACCTTGTTGGATGCACACCCGTTCATCTGGAACACCACTTATATCATCATTACCTGAACCTGAACGTACCCTTAACCGAAGGTTACGTAGAAATCATCGCTGTGTACCTTTAGCTAGGAGACACGAGCAACCTCAACCTCGCATAATCAGCCAACCTTTTGAGAATCTTTCACAAATCCTATTTCTCACCAAACTCATCAACCGTTACGATCTAATGTCGGACACCGATGATGAACCAATGTGGTCAGCCGAGAGAGTTGTAGCACCAACTCCTGGCTCCGCCATCGTTTTACCTAAAATTGCAAACGACTTTGCAATAAAAGGGAACCACTTAACCCTTGTCAAAAATAACCAATTTGATGGTCAAATCAAAACCGATCCTCACAAACACATCCAGGAATTCAGCAGAATTCGTAAAATGTTCAACTATGGAGAAGGACAAGCCGAAGCCGTCCAACTCATGATGTTTCCATCATCCATGACTGGAGAAGCCAAGTCATGGCTCGACGAACTTAACGAAGGAACCATTCGAACATGGGAAGGTCTTAGAACTGCTTTCATTAGCTGATTCTTTCCTCCTGCCCTATTTGAAAAAATCCTCGGAGAAATCCGAAGCTTTTCTCAGCAAGATCGAGAAACTCTTACTGACGCATGGTTAAGAATGAAAGAACTACTCAAAAACTGCCATGGTCATGGACTAAAAAAAGAAGGAATAATCAAGATTTTCTATCATGGTCTTGATGATGCTACCCACGATGCATTGAATGCCGCAACAGGCATAATTTTCCTTTACAAAACCCCTAACCAAGCTTACCAATTATTGGATGACAAAGTCCTACTTAAGCTTGATTGGTCCAAAAATCACAAAAACAAAAACCTACGAAAAACCGTAGCTTTTGCCGAAGAAAGCAACGACCCAACCGACACCGAGAAATTATGGCTCGAATGGATGCCATGTCTCTTAAGATTGAAGAGATAAAACACAAAACATGCAAACACTGTGGAGGAAACCATCCTTCTAGTGAATGTGATAACGATGAAACACCTATGACGAAGGAAGAAGAAGCCAACTTCATGAATACCTTTTGTCGAACTCGATTTTATAACGATTATCATAATCGCGACCACGATAATTGGAGATCAAATGATAAACCAAGTTATGATCGAGACGAAAAGAAACCGACTCAAACCAAAGACAAAAACAACCTTGAAACCAAAATCGAAAACTTTATAGAATCTCAACGAAAAACCAACATTTTTGTTCGAGAAATATTCACTGACTTCAAAACCAAGTTCGAAACTACGACCAAAAATCACCAAGCTTCCATTCAAAACCTTGAAGCTAAGTTTGATCGTTTAGCCGATAAACAATCGAATCGTGCTTCTGGTTCTTTACCAAGAAATACCAACCCAAATCCCAAGAACAACAAAAAATACCAACCCCCACAAGCTCGTAACGAGCATGTGAATGCCGTATTCACGCAGAGCGGTTTTTATCTTACAAATTACCTACCAAACCTACTAAAGTTGCACCAATCGAAATTCCATTCGATAGTGATAATGAGGATGAAGCCCAACCAACCAACACCAAACCAACTTAAAACCCAACACCCAAACCATATAAACTAAAAGTACCATATCCACAACGCTTTCGCAAGCAAAATATGCAAGTTAAGTATGGTAAATTCCCCGACTTAATACAAGAAGTTCGAATTAACATGCCTTTAGTCGCTGTTCTGGTTGGAATGCCAAATTATGGCAAATTTATCAAAGAACTTATCAAGAACAAGCATAAGTTTGAAGAAGTTTCTTCAAATTTTCTAAATGATGAATATTCTACCATTGTCCAAAACAAAGTACCACCAAAACTGGGAGATCCTAGATGTTTCCTAATCCCATGTACTTTTCCTCACTCATATTCTTGCAACGCCTTGGCCGATATTGGCGTAAGTATCAACCTCATGCCATAATTTTTGTGTGCTAAACTCTCTAAAAACGTTTTAAAACCCACAAAAATGAGCGTTCGACTCGCGGACCGTTCTTTCCAATACCTAATGGGGATTACAGAAAACATGATCGTAGAGGTCGGAAAATTAGTTTTTCCTGTTGACTTTGTAATCTTAGAAATGGAAAAAGATAGCAAGGTACCACTTATCCTTGGTAGACCTTTCTTACACACAGTTGATGCTATAATTAGAGTAAAGCAAAAACAACTCAACCTTGGAGTTGGAGAAGATAGAATTTCTTTTTCTATCGACGAAGCAATGAAACACTCGTACTCTAATGACGATGCTTGTTTTAGTATCGATGTCATTGAAGAAATTGTTGAAGCTGATTTCGATGATCTTCTTGATGAAGGAAGCGAAATTTTGCATTCTATCGAAGGAACCATCCTCGAAGAAGATCTTTTTGATGAATTTGATGCCTTTATAGCCGACCATACCGACGATGATAAACCAATCGAAAAAATCAAAGAAGAAATCGAAACCCCATTTGAAACCATAACCTTCGAAACCGATTTCAAAGTTAAGAAATCTGTCGAAGAACCTCCTACAGATTTAGAGCTTAAACCTCTACCTGAACATCTGGAATATGCGTTTCTTCACGAAGAAAAATTACTCCCGGTAATTATTTCATCCCAAATTTCGGAAGAACACAAAGACGATCTAATTGACATTCTCAAGAAGCATAAACAAGCCTTTGCTTGGAAAACTTCTGACATTCCTGGCATATGTCCATCATTCTGCAAACACAAAATCCAACTTTTGGATAACAAGAAACCAATTGTTGAAAAACAATGAAGATTAAATCCTAACATGAAAGATGTTGTTAAAAAAGAAATTCTTTAATTCTTAGAATCTGGAATAATCTACCCAATCGCTGATAGCCCATGGGTTAGTCCTATTCATTGTGTACCTAAAAAGGGAGGTATCACTGTAGTAACTAAGGAAAACAACGAATTAATACCAACACGAACCATCACCGGATGGAGAGTTTGTATTGATTATCATAAACTAAATGATGCAACCGCGAAAAATCGTTTTCCTTTACCCTTTATGGATCAAATGTTAGAAAGACTCGCAGGAAATGAATACTTTTGTTTCCTCGATGGTTTTTCTGGATACTTTCAAATCCCAATCGACCCTATGGATCAAGAGAAAACCACGTTTACTTATCCATTTGGAACTTACGCTTATAGGCGAATGCCTTTTGGCCTATGCAGTGCACCTGCTACTTTTCAGAGGTGTATGATTGCAATCTTTCACGATATGATTGAAAAATCAGTCGAAGTCTTCATGGACGATTTCTCCGTCTTTGGAATTCTTTCGGCACATATCTAAACAATCTCGATAAAATGTTAGCACGATGCAAAGAAGCAAATCTTGTGCTAAACTAGGAAAAATGTCACTTTATGGACAAAGAAGGAATTGTGCTAGGACACAAATGTCTGGAGCCGGCCTTGAAGTTGACAAAGCAAAAATAGACGTGATCTCAAAACTCCCACCACCTACTAATGTTAAAGGCATTAGAAATTTCT
The DNA here is from genome assembly GCA_025667525.1 of Glebionis coronaria. NCBI lineage: Eukaryota > Viridiplantae > Streptophyta > Magnoliopsida > Asterales > Asteraceae > Glebionis > Glebionis coronaria. The sequence continues at coordinate 649,113,717 of CM046874.1, forward strand.
TAGGTCATGCCGGTTTTTACCGACGATTTATCAAAGACTTTGCGAAAATCGCAAGACCTTTAACTCAACTTCTAAAGAAAGAAAGAACGTTCGATTTTAACGACGAATGTTTTTCAGCATTCAAAATACTTAAAGAAAAACTTACATGCACATCCATTATTACAAGCCCCAATATTTTTTTTGAACGGCAGTTTGGTGCAGCGGAGTATCTTGCGTGACACCGAGGCACCAAGTCTCTCAACCCGAGTTCGAATCATCTCACAAAGAGAATATCAATCCCCATGCTAGCCATCCAGTTTCCCATTAAGGGGCTTCAAGGCATTGCGATGTGATTCAAACCCAGCTGCCAATTCTGGGAAAATCCCCCATATGGGGAATGATTTGTTCTTATGTGCGATGCTAGTGAACATGCCCTTGGAGCCGTCCTTGGACCAAAAGTTGGTAAACAATTTCATCCCATCTATTTTGCAAGTAGAACTCTTAACATACCCCAACAAAATTATACAATTACGGAAAAAGAACTCATCGCTGTAGTTTACGCGTTTGAGAAATTTCGATCATACCTCGTATTGTCAAAAACAATAGTTTACACCGATCACTCAGCTTTAAAATACTTGTTCAAAAAGCAAGACGCCAAACCTCGTCTAATACGATGGATATTGATTTTACAAGAATTTGATTTGGAAATTAAAGATAAAAAGGAGCTGAAAATGTTGCTGCCGATTATTTATCTCGCATAGTGAATGATGATTCTAGCGATGATGAAATCGATGATTTTCCTGATGAGCATATAATGTAAGTAAGTACTAACAATATACCATGGTTCGAAGACTTTGCAAACTATTTGGCTGTAGGTATTTTGAGAAAGGGAATGACGCATCAACAAAAGAAAAGATTTTTCTCTAAACTAAAAAATACTTTTGGGACGATCCTTACTTATTTAGAATCTGTTCCGATGGAATAATCCGACGTATTTCCAAATTTGAATCTAGAAAAATTCTCGATGAATGTCACTACGGACCGATCGGAGGACATTACGCCGCGAACACCACCGCTAAAAAAGTGTTCGACACTGGCTTTTATTGGCCAACAATTATTCGTGAAGCTCATACCTTAGTACGACTATGCGAAGCATGTCAAAGGACTAGAAATATTTCTAAAAGAGACGAAATGCCTCTAAACAACATCCAAGTATGCGAAATCTTTGACGTGAGGGGTATCGACTTCATGGGACCATTTCATAAATCTTACAAATGTGAATACATTTTAGTCGCCGTCGACTATGTATCGAAATGGGCCGAAGCTCAAGCTTTACAAACAAACCTATGCAAGAGTTGTTATCGCATTCTTAAAGAAACTATTCTGTCGTTTTGGAATGCCAAAAGCACTAACAAGCGACAGAGGAACTCATTTATGTAACAAACTGATGGGAAATATTATGAAAAGATATGGAGTGAACCACCAATTTTCCACATCTTACCACCCTCAAACGAGTGGCCAAGTTGAAAACACTAATAGAGCTCTCAAACGTATACTTGAAAAGACCATTCTAACAACCCTGCTTGTTGGTCTAAAAAATTAGAAGATGCTCTATGGGCCTTTCGTACCGCATTCAAAACACCAACTGGAACAACACCGTACAAACTGTTGTATGGAAAAACATGCCATCTGCCAATAGAAATTGATAACCGTGCATATTAGGCACTTAAAAACTACAACCCAGATCTTATTGCAGCCGGAGAAAAACATAACTTTCAACTTCACGAGTTAGATGAATTTCGACATCACGCTTATGAAAGTTCATGATTATATAAAGAACGAACCAAAGTTTGGCATGATCGTAAATTACGACAAAGAAAAGAATTCAAAAAAAGAAGAAAAAGTACTTCTCTTTATCTCAAAATATAAATTCAAACAACCTAAGCTTACTTCGAGATGGACTGGACCCTATCTAGTAAAACACAAATATCTATCCGGATATGTTGAATTATACGGTCAAAACAATAGCACCTTTATAGTCAATGGACATAGACTTAAGCTTTACCATGAAGAAGAACACTGCAATGAAATCGAAGGAGAATAAATTCCTTTCTTCTTAAAATAGATCCGAGTAGCCGAGTCTGGCTGAAAACTCTAAACTTAGCGCTATTTGGAAGGCAACCCGTATTTTATCCCCACCTTTTAACTTAACTATGGAGGAGGACCTGTAAATAAATAAAACCGTCCTTGTGTATATTTCATGTGTTTTGTTTTGTTTTATAGCATGCAGGAAAATAGCAAATTGGAGCTCTAAGCTGGATTTATCTCTTGAAGTCCCGCAATTTTCTACTAAGCCCCGGGAAGTTCTCGTTTCCCTTTGCATTTTTCCTATTTTTATGTTTTATCAGTTATTACCTCGAGGACGATGTTCAACTTAAGTGTGGAAAAGGTGACAAATAGAAAAATGAAAAAAATAATAATAAAATAAAATAAATTTCTCCACATGAAAATCTATTTCAAAAAATAATAAAAATATATATGTTTTGTAAATAAATAATTTTTTAGCAAAGCAAAAATCTCATTTATTGACATTATAATTTAGCACAAAATCCATTTCCCAAATATGTGAGAAAAACTTAGCCTTATATTTCTCTATTTTGTGTGAAAGCCGATAATCTAGTATGCTTCAGAATTTGTGCTTGATCATCATTTACTAAACCGCAGTGAGGTTAATTTATAGATATTTTCGAAAGGAAGCAAAATAAAATCACCATTATATCATTTTAGTTAAGCTACACTGGCTTACTAAAATACGTGGCACTCATACGCATGTGTTATATTATCCATTGTGCTAATATCCTTATATGTTATGTGAAAGTGGGGTTTTTCTAGGTTAGAAGTTCGTTGTTCTCGGAGTCTAATCGAATTGATTACAGTCTGAAGTGTGACTCAGTTGTTCTTGGTGAAAATAAAGAAAGGTCGTTGATCTATTATGAAATAATAGTAAAAATGAAAGCTTGAAAAGATTTAAACTAAAAATAAAGACTTATAAAAATAAATGACGAAATCTTAAAACTGTAAAAGTAAATATGAAAACTTAATTAAAAGTAAACTTTAAAATTAAACTAAGACAAAAGGAGTTTAAAATAACACTAAGTAAAAATGGCGGGAAAAATTAAATTTGAAATTAAAATAAAAACAGGAAATAAAAAACACAAAACCGTGGTAAGATCGCAGCACCGATCACAGTCCAGATCGCAACAAGCGATCGTGGTCTTGGATCGCAACACCGATCGTGGTCTTGGATCGCAACGCCGATTGTGGCCTGGATCGGGGTCACCCGATCGTAGCATGGATCGTGGTCACCCGATCGTAGCTTAGATCGTAGTCACACGATCGCAGCCACAGATCATAGCGTGTGATCACAACAGTGATCGCGGTAATGGATCGCAAGTAGAAACCCTAAGGCTTATGCGATCAAAATACCCGATCAGAACCATTAAAACCCTTAGACATTATGATGTAATACAAGAGGAAAATAAGCAAAGACCGAATAAGCACTTTTCTGATAAGCATTTACCACAAACTTAACCAAATCTAAATTAAGAAAAACTAAATAAGCCATGAATGAAAAACTTTCAAAAAACTAAATAAGCAAGATTTATAAAATCAACTTTAAAAAGATTAAACTTTTAAAAACACTTAAATGAAAATAAGCTAAACAAGAAATAAGCAAAAAGCACAAGAAGGTAAGAACATCAATCGCATGAAAATGATAAGAACAAAAAGATAAGCACTTTAATCAAATAAGCATCAAGATGAAACAAATTACATGCTTTTACCGAATTAAAAACAAGATTAAAACAATAAAGGAAGAATAAGATTGATTATGAAAAGCTTGAAATTAAGATGAAGATTAAAGATTCAAGATGACAAGATTTAAAGATGAAAGATTAAGCAACTTGAAGGAAAATTTAGAGAGAGAAAGTAAAACTAGAGATAGAAAGTTACACCTACTCCTACTACTACACTAATCTATCTACTCCTAATTGACTAACACCTCCTAATGAAAGATTAGGAGGGTATATATAGGAGGAGGAAGGTAGGTGTTGATGCTTTCTTCTTTCACTTTGTCTTATCGTCTTATAATTTCTTCGACTTTCTCGACGTTGTCTAGGGATTTGTCGATATAAAATGAACTCGTCTTCTAATTTTCTTCATTTATTAAACTTAGTTCTTCGATTTCGTTAAACTTCCGTCTTTAGTCTTTTTCTTCAATAAATCTTCAGAATAAGCCTTTGACTTCCGTTCTTTTTGCACTTTTGATCTTTTGACTTCTTCTTTTGTCTTTTTCTTCGATAAAAGCCCGTGAAAGCCCGTGTTTTCTTCCTTTTTCATCTTTTGGTCCTAAAACATAATAAAAACACAAACCACGCATAATTCCAACTTCTACAACATCAAATACACGTTTTGGTCTTGTTTTTATTATAATTAAGTGGTAAAAGGATAAGTGTTTTCACACTTATTAAATCCCCTACACTTAGCCATTGCAATGCCCTCATGAAATGCATAATTTCAAAGCATAGTTTAACGTTTTTCATCATAAATAACCCACCTTGGCCTTTATTAAATACTAGACAATAAGGAAACTTAAAAAGATAGAAAATAACAAAATACTAGAAGAAGGAACAAGTAAAGAGATCGAAGACTTACATTAGGCTTTAGATGTCATGAATGTTTATCACCCTCAAGTTTCACGTTCCCTATACCAAGCTTAAAAACGAGATCATTGTTATTATAAGTTAGCAAACTAACACAACTCATGTGGCTCAATTATTCGCTTAGACTCCCTTATCCCTAGGTGTATCTCTTATATTTTATTGTTGTCTTGAATGATTACGAGGATGCGTTGTTGACTTATTTCGATAGTTTATTTAGGCTGAAAATAAAGTAGGACGATTTAATCAATAATTAGCTAAAGGAAAAAATCTTTTAAAACTGCTTCTCGGGACCTCATGAAGTTCATATCTTGGCATAACTCGTTTCACGAATTGAGACCTTTCTCGGACCGATATTTGGTAGTGACTTCATACTTCGAATCTTGAGAGACGTTCTTGAAATAATGGTCTTCTCTTCATAATAGGAATTTCTTCACTTGAAGTTTTTGAGAGATTCTTCAAACTTGGACCACGACTTCTTCATTTTTCTCCAATCTTTATTTGGGATTTTGATATTCAACGATCCGCCTCCTTTTAGGACTTGGATCTATTTATCCTCATACCTTGCTAGGGTCTTTTCGGATAGACTTCTTTACGATCTTTAGGGGAGTATTTGCTTTTCGTCGTGTGTCTCGATCCTTCATATTGATTTTTGATAAATGATTCTTCACATCACTTTGGATCTTTAGCAACAAAATGTAGCCCTCATGCCTTGTTATGGCCTTTTCAGACTCACCAATCTTCGCATCCCACTTCAATAAGTTATGCCTTGGCTATGAACTCTAATTAATACCGAGCAACTTTTAAACGATCTTGGGCTAGAAGCTAAGTAACTTTTAAAATCGTACAACCTTACTTATTGCAATTAAATTTATTAACAAGCGATGGGAGAAAAAGCTCATAATTAACTCACATAAATTCATGAAAGAATACCAAACTTATAATTGACTCTATCATCTCTCGTTCTCCACAATTTAAAATCTCAAGGAATGAGACTCGTGGATGCTTAGCAAATTTAATAAAAGTTTTGGGTTTTCAAATCATCTATAGGATCTTGCATCTTCTTAGACTTTTTCAAGTTTAGAATTTGCATTTTAAAGTTCCCTTGATAAACGACTTTCTAGGATCAATTATAGGAACTTGCGAAAAGTTCTTGTTCTTAACTCGTAAGAGTTGAGACTTTCGCGTTTTAAAGTTCCCAATATAAAATCCTAGCAAAACTTGATTTAAACACGTTAAGGATACTAGCTAGAGTAAACTTAGATAAGTAAACTCGGGTTGAGTCAAAAGATGCATGACGGGCCTAATTTATCAAAGAAATCAAAACTTGTTAAAACCATTTTATTTAACTTTATTTTTATTTTTGACTTTATTCTTGAAATGAAATATATACATACGATGCGATAACAAAAGGAAAGAACATAAAAGAGAATAAATGAAAAATACAACTAGGCCACAATAGATCAAACATTTTTGAAAAAATGTCGAAAAATTTAAATTTCCCGGTTAAAATGAGGACATATTTATGGAAAAGCCCACTTAACTTCGATAGAAGTCCCCCTACACTTGATATAAACATTGGCCTCAATGTTTAAGCACGTGGGAATAAACTCCCATACACTTAGGACATTGTGCACATTGTTTAAATCTTGCTAAGGAAAGGACAACTAGAGTGATTTCAATGTCAACATATAGGATATGAAATATTGAATCACAAGAGTTTAGGATAGAATCGCGAACACGAGAACACGGGATCACGGGTCGTCAAATATCATCAAAAGTGCTCTTTGAAAGCTTTAATCCCTGCACATCATAAGAAACAAGACAACTAATGACTAAGATTTTACTCAGGTTAAAAAGATTCGTTGATGTGTGTCTAATCGAATTGATCTAGGTTCTCTATGTGACTCAGTTTTATTTTGGTGAAACAAATATTTTTGTGGTTGGTTTTAAATTTAAATGTGCAAGACTTAAAAGTAAATGTCGTTAAAGTAAAGGGTAAGTATTAAAAGAACGTGAAATTAAATCTAAGTCTAATTAAAAAGTAAGGTGCGATATTTAAAAGCTTGACGGAAAGTAAATAATTAAATGACTTAAAATAAAACGTGACGAGAATTAAAATTAGACAAGTATAGGAAATGATAACGTAAAAATGAAACAAGACAAAGTACTAAAAGTAACTCCCAATCGGAATATATTCCGATCCGACCAACCGGAATATCAAACCTGGCCAATCGGAATTTCAATCGGAACCCCAATTGGAATGCTGTCACCACCAATCGGAATATCCAAAACACCTCCAATCGGAATGTTTAACTGCCTCTTGATCGGAATATGGTGACCTGGTCGGAATGCTAATCGGAAACCACTGATCGGAATAATGTCACTGTCCCAATCGGAAAACTGATTATGCACCTCGATCGGAATGTGGAAAGGAGAACCAATCGGAATGTTTGTCACTCACACACGATCGGAATACCACTACCTTGCCCCAATCGGAATACCAAGCTCCCTCAATCGGAATATTAAAACCCTTTTCAGATTGGTACCAATCGGAATGTATAACCCCCTTCCGATTGTCACGATCGGAAAACGGGGAAAAGTACACAAAATAAGCTACACAAATAAGTTGAAATTTAAGGTAATTAAAGGTTTAAAACATGTATTTAAATGACAAGTAATTAAAGGTGCCAAAAAATAAAAGTGGAAGAGCTAATTTGTCAAGTTAGCCAACCAGAGGAAAATGAAAATGATCTAATCTATATATAGGGGAGATTAAGGCTTGCTTGGGAAGCTTCCTTAATTGCATGCTTAGTCCCTCCTTCTTTAATCTTCTTTTAATTGCACCATTAGTCCTTTTCTTCTAATCTTTCTTTTAAATTTGGACTTTAAGGACTTGTGGCTCGGGATATCTTTTGAACTCGTCTTTAATTTCTTCAGTAAAATAGACTTGAGTTTCTCGACTTTTGATAAACTTCCGTCTTTTGACTTTTTCTTCGATAAATCTTCAGAATTGGTCTTGAACTTCTGTTCTTTTTCCACTTTTGACTTCTCGACTCCGTCTTTCATCTTTTTCTTCAATAAAAGTCGTGAATGCCCGTGAATTCCCGTGTTTTCTCCACTTTTCACAATTTCGTCCTAAATTACAACAAAAACACAAACCAAGCATAATTCCGACATAAAAGACATAAAATACACGTTTTGGTCCGGTTATTATAGTAATTAAGTGGTAGAAAAGATGGGTGTTTACACACCTATCAAATCCCCTACACTTGACCATTGCAATGTCCTCATGCAATGCCTTAGTTACAAAGCATGTTTACACTTTTCATCATAATCAATCCATATTGGCCTTTATTAAAGAGATAGAAAATTATAAAAATGCAAAGCAAAGAAATTAAAAGCATACCTTGGGTTTTGAAAATGTCATGAATAATCATCATCCTCAACTTTTCACTTTCTCCAAACCAAGCTTAAAAACGAGATCATTGTTATTATAAGTTAGTAAACTAACACGAACTCATGTGGGCCAATTATTCACTTAGACTCCCTTATTCCTATGGGTATCTCTTATATTTTATTATTTGTCTTGAATGATCACGAAGATGCATTGTTTGACTTATTTCGATAATTATTTAGTCTGAAAATAAAGTGCACGATTTAATCAATAGTTAGCTAGAGGACCAAATCTTTTAAAACTGCTTCTCGGGATATCAAAAAGTTCATATCTTGGCATAACTTGGTTCACGATTTGAGACCTTTCTCGGGCCGATATTTGGCAGCGACTTCATACTTCAAATATTGAGAGACGTTCATGAAATAATGGTCTTCTCTTCATAGTTGGAATTTCTTCATTTGGAATTTTTGAGAGATTCTTCATATATGGACCACGACTTCTTCATTTTTCTCCAATCTTTATTTTGGATTTTGATATACAACGATCCGCCTCCTTTATTGACTTGGATCTATTTATCCTCATACCTTGTTAGGGTCTTTTCGGATACACTTCTCCATGACTTTTTGGGAGTTTTTGCTTTTCGTCGTGTGTCTCGATCCTTCATATTGATTTTTGATAAATGATTCTTCACATCACTTTCGGATCTTTAGCAACAAAACATAGCCCTCATGCCTTGTTAGGGCCTTTTCGGACTCGCCAATCTTCGCGCCCCGCTTCATAAGTTATGCCTTGGCTATGAACTCTCGTCATTACCGAGCAACTTTTAAACGATCTGGGGCTAGAAGCTAAGTAACTTTTTAAATCGTACAACCCTACTTATTAGCAGATAATTTATTAAGCAAGCGATGGGAGAATAGGCTTATAATTAACTCACATAAATTCACGAAAGAGTATCGGACTTATAATTGGCTCTATCATCTCTCGTTCTCCACAGTTTAAAATCTCAAGTAATGAGACTCGTGGATACTTAGCCTATTAAATCGAAGTTTTGGGTTTTCGAGTCGCCTATAGGATCTTGCAAATTCTTAGACTTTTTCAAGCATAGAAATCGTATTTTATAGTTCCCTTGATAAACGACTCTCTAGGATCAATTATAGGAACTTGCGAAAAGTTCTTGTTCTTAACCCGTGAGAGTTAAGACTTTCGCGTTTTGTAGCTCCCTATATAAAAGCCTAGCAAAACTTGACTTAAACAATGTTAAGGATACTAGCTAGAGTGAACTCGGATTGAGTCAAAAGATTCACAACGTTTGAAAATTAAAACCACTAATTAAACATTTATTCTAGCAAAGAAAGAAAATAACTATACAAAGATAACAACTAATTAGCCAAAATAGATCAAAAATTTTGAAAAATGTCAAAAAAAATGATTTTCCGGTTAAAATGAGGACAAATACAAGGAAAAGACCACTTAACTTCGATAGAAGTCCCTCCTACACTTAAGATAAACATTGTCCTCAATGTTTAAGCATGTGGGAGTAAACTCCCCTACACTTAGGACATTGTGCACGTTGTTTAAATCTTGCTAAGGAAAAGACAACTAAAGAGATTCCTATTTTAATATTGAGAAAATATAAAATAGTGAATCGAAAAGAGTTTAGGATAGAACCAGGAAGCAGTAGAACATGGAATCACGGGCGTCAAGAATCATCAAGAGTGGATCATTGAAGCTCGAATCCCTGATTAAGAAGTGAGGAGAGGAAAACAAACAAAAGGGTCCCCCCTACACTTATGGTAAAGAAAGCGAAAAGATAGATACATGGGTTGCCTCCCAAGAAGCGCTTGGTTTTTGTTAACCGAGTCGTGAGCCTGACTCGACCTTGATCATCAACGGAAGAAACATGAAACATATCCACCAGGATCGAAGACATAGTTTTCATCCATCAATAAGCACGAGCTTAAGGCGAACAAGGCAAGCCAAAGAAAAAGTGGCAGGGTTCCCTTAAGCAGCGATGGAGCACGGTGGAAGCAAGTAGGAAGCGGTGTAAGCATGTCTTCAAAATTTCCAAAGATTTTTCCTTTTATTTCATCAGGTGGATACTGAGATGGCTTAAAGATTGCAATACCGGGATCGAACACCTTTTCCTTCGGGGGAAAATAGCACTCCGGCTCAGCCGAGTGTGAAGAAGATCCGCAAAGAAGCACAACCTCGTCCTCAGAAGTGGGACAAAGAGGTGTCAAATCATACGTGCAACGGATTTTGGTGTCGACCGATTTCTTCTCCTATGACAAAATGCTCTTCAAATCCAAAGTAGGATCAAGACGATAATCTTCAAAGTCATAAGGAGGAGCATCACTCTCATGAGGGAAGTAAGTGTTAAGAAATTCAGAGAAATCTTCCTCAACTGAGTAATCGTCCAAAGTAGGACCGAGTGATGGAGGATCTTCATCAAGTGAAGAATCGCTCGAGAGAGTATCAGCCTCATCGAAATCATCGAAAGTGGGCAGCTCGGGATACTCAGAAGTACAATCAAAATCATCCGAATCTGAGCTAGAATCATCATCATAAGCATCGAAGACCGGTTGAGAATCATAAATGGGAGAAGCGTCCAAAGTAGGGAGAGAATCATCCACATCATCTTCAAAGAGTGGATTATCAGTGGAAGACTCGAATAAAAGATTATCGTAGACGGTAAAGTCATCGAGCACATTTATCATATTCACTGATTCTCGGCCTCCAAAAGTTGTACTAGTAAGCTTCCCCATTTTGAAAACTTGTGCATCATCCCCGACTCTTAAGATTAACTCACCTTCGGCAACATCTACTAAAGCTCGTCCGGTTCTCAAGAATGGCCGACCAAGTATTAAAGGAATACGAGGGTCCATTTCATAATCAACTACGACAAAATCGACCGGGAAAGTAAATGCGCCAACTTTAATGAACACGTCTTCGGCTATACCAACAGGGTAAGCGAGAGTGCGATTTGCAAGTTCAAGAGTCATCTTTGTTGGAGTGAGGTCGGGCAATGATAGTGTTTTCCAAACACTCAAAGGCATCAAATTAATACTAGCCCCGAGATCAGCAAGGGCAATAAATTCTTCAGTTTTGTTGAACACGCAAGGCAACACAAAACGACCGGGATCTCCAAGTTTTTCTGGAAGTTCTTTAAGAATAACTGCAGAGCAGTCTTCATTTAAGCGTGTGTTGGCGAGTTCAATCAGCTTCTCCTTCTTGTTAAGCAATTCCTTAAATGCTTTAACAAATTTGGGCATGTGGACAAGTGCTTCAAGAAAGCTAATGTTGAAGTTCATTTGAGAAATCATCTTGATATAGCTAGTCACTTGAGCGTCCTCCTTGTTTAGCATTTTGTTCTTGCCCAAACGAGAGGGATAAGGGATATTAGGTTTGGGTGGTGAAGGAGCAGGTGTAGTAGGTAAAGGTTGAGATGTTGAAGGATCATTCGTGGGAACTTCATCACGTCGAGGCGGAGACGGTAATGGTGCACTAATACTAGGTGTAGGAGGAGTAGGGATACATGGTGGTGGAGGAGGTTTAGATGATGGGGGGTGGGAGTGGTGGTCCTATGATGGTGACTCCACTACGGGTAGTAATAGCACTCACATTGGCTCGCGGATTAGTGACGGTGTTTGAAGGTAGAGAACTTGAAGTAGAAGGTTGAGCGGCGGGCAAGAAACTAGCAAGCATATTCTTCAAATCATTGGTTTGATTGCTGAAGGAGGATTGAATATCATTTCGAAGCTCGGATCTTATCTCATTCCTTGCTTTGTGATATCTCCTTTAAGATTGATAATTTGGCTCTGCAGATTCTTGATTTGCTCACCTTGGGTTCTCATGATGGCCTCAACATCCGAATTACTGGGTGGGTTTTGTTGGGCGGGTGGGTGATAAGGATTAGAATCTCTTGGTGGGATTTGGTTGCTTCTAGTGTAGTTGTTGGCGGGGTTTTGGTTTTGAGTAGAAAAACCGGGTGAAAGGTAGTTGTTGGAACGGTAGCTCAGCAGGTTTCTATCCCCTTGTTGTCTAGCTTGGTAATTTTCCGGTGAATAATTACCGTAAGCAGCATACACATTTTCCGGATTTCCTTGTGTCGAAGGACAATCGGTGTATGAGTGAGGACCGCCACATGTTTCACAAGGATTAGCGAGTGCTTTAACTTGTTGTTGTTGGTTTGAAGCGAGAAGCGTAATACTTTTGCTCATTTCGGCCATCATGCGGGTGATTTCGGTCATCTCAGGGTTTGCTGAGGTAGAGGAAACATTGACTCTCGTGTTGTTTCTAGAAGAAGCAGAGGAATCCCAGTTCTTGTGGTGAGTAGTCATGTTCTCAATTAACTCTCTACACTCCTCGGGTCTCCTTTTCATGAATGTGCCACCGGCGGCTGCATTGATCGTGTCACGATCTCGAAAAGTCAATCCGTTGTAGAAAGTATCTATCAAAGTGACGGGAAGCATGTTGTGGTTTGGACAACGTTTGATCAAGACATTATATCTCTCCCATGCATCAAAAAGAGATTCATCGGGATCTTGTATGAAACCGCTGATCTGATTGCGAAGGCTTGTGACCATGGATGGTAGAAAGTAGCGCGACAAAAAGCGTTGAGTCATGTCATCCCAAGTGTGAATAGAATTCTTCGGGAGACGATCAAACCATTTCTCGACATGATGTAATAGAATGTGTGGAAAGAGTTGTAGGCGAAGCTCATCATAGTGGCACCAGCCAACTTCATGCTCTGGGTGATTGTAATGAACTTGTCGAGGTGTTTGTTGGCATCATCATCAGGCAATCCTCTAAATGGGTTTGTTTGTACTTGCTGAATCATGTGGTGCTTCAACGAAAACTCAGGAGCGTTGATTTGCATCGGCGCAATCGGTCCTCCTCGTCCAAACATTGTTGGTTGACAAAGTTCCTCCATGGTCCGAAGATCGGGCTGTGGAAGAGCATTGTTGTTATTATTATTATTCAGGTTCGGTGGAATGTTGTTGTTGTTAACACCTGCCATATCTAAATCTTCTTGAGGCTCGGGCTCTTGATAATTAGAAGATCTAGTACGCATACACCTGAAAATGCAAAAGAAAACAAAACCAAACACAAAACAATATATATACACAATAAAGATAAAATCTTTTTGGATTTTTGAAATTTTTAATTTTTTATGGTTTTTTATCAATTTTTAATTTTTATGATTTTTGAATTTTTAGGCAAGAAAAATAACGTTCACAAGTGAACGGATCCCAAAAAGCAACGTGTCTCTCACAGAAAACTGTTGATCTTAACGAAAAGAGCCGGCAACAGCGCCATTTAATGACTAAGATTTTACTCAGGTTAAAAAGATTCGTTGATGTGTGTCTAATCGAATTGATCTAGGTTCTCTATGTGACTCAGTTTTATTTTGGTGAAACAAATATTTTTGTGGTTGGTTTTAAATTTAAATGTGCAAGACTTAAAAGTAAATGTCGTTAAAGTAAAGGGTAAGTATTAAAAGAACGTGAAATTAAATCTAAGTCTAATTAAAAAGAAAGGTGCGATATTTAAAAGCTTGACGGAAAGTAAATAATTAAATGACTTAAAATAAAACGTGACGAGAATTAAAATTAGACAAGTATAGGAAATGATAACGTAAAAATGAAACAAGACAAAGTACTAAAAGTAACTCCCAATCGGAATATATTCCGATCCGACCAATCAGAATATCAAACCTGGCCAATCGGAATTTCAATCGGAACCCCAATTGGAATTCTGTCACCACCAATCGGAATATCCAAAACACCTCCAATCGGAATGTTTAACTGCCTCTTGATCGGAATATGGTGACCTGGTCGGAATGCTAATCGGAAACCACTGATCGGAATACTGTCACTGTCCCAATCGGAAAACTGATTATGCACCTCGATCGGAATGAGGAAAGGAGAACCAATCGGAATGTTTGTCACTCACACACGATCGGAATACCACTACCTTGCCCCAATCGGAATACCAAGCTCCCTCAATCGGAATATTAAAACCCTTTTCAGATTGGTACCAATCGGAATGTATAACCCCCTTCCGATTGTCACGATCGGAAAACGGGGAAAAGTACACAAAATAAGCTACACAAATAAGTTGAAATTTAAGGTAATTAAAGGTGCAAAACATGTATTTAAATGACAAGTAATTAAAGGTGCCTAAAAATAAAAGTGGAAGAGCTAATTTGTCAAGTTAGCCAACCAGAGGAAAATGAAAATGATCTAATCTATATATAGGGGAGATTAAGGCTTGCTTAGGAAGCTTCCTTAATTGCATGCTTAGTCCCTCCTTCTTTAATCTTCTTTTAATTGCACCATTAGTCCTTTTCTTCTAATCTTTCTTTTAAATTTGGACTTTAAGGACTTGTGGCTCGGGATATCTTTTGAACTCGTCTTTAATTTCTTTAGTAAAATAGACTTGAGTTTCTCGACTTTTGATAAACTTCCGTCTTTTGACTTTTTCTTCGATAAATCTTCAGAATTGGTCTTGGACTTCCGTCCTTTTTCCACTTTTGACTTCTCGACTCCGTCTTTCATCTTTTTCTTCAATAAAAGTCGTGAATGCCCGTGAATTCCCGTGTTTTCTCCACTTTTCACAATTTCGTCCTAAATTACAACAAAAACACAAACCAAGCATAATTCCGACATAAAAGACATAAAATACACGTTTTGGTCCGGTTATTATAGTAATTAAGTGGTAGAAAAGATGGGTGTTTACACACCTATCAACAACAAACACCTACATAGCTCCCCCTACACTTATTATGAAAACGGGCAAAAAGGATAGATCATCGGGTTGCCTCCCGAGAAGAGCTTGTTTTTGTTAACCGAGTCACGAGCCTGACTCGACCCCGAATTAAATGGTCCATGGGGAAGCCTCGAATGTAATACCGGGATCAAAGACCTTGTCCTTTTTCCCGGAGGAACATAATAATGAGAGGCAGGAGGATAAGTCTTGAAGGGTAGAAAAGTCCTTTCAACATACGAAAAGTATGTGAAATCATGATCCATGGGAGGTGGGGTGGGTAAAGGAGTCAAAATGTTATCCCCAAAAGACATATGAGTAGCACTAAGCGGCAAAGCCGTAAAGGTGTTAATCATGGAATGGTCAATGTCACCTCCTGGGTCAAAGCACTCATCCTCAGTAATGGTCTCCAAAGTATGGGATAAATGGTGCTCGGAATGGGGATTTGGGACAATATCTCCATGCATCAAAGTATCAAAAAGAATATCCCCTTCCTTGTCATCATCGTCAATACCCGGAGGTATTGAGAGAATGTCGATTTCTTCCGTAAATGTTTCATTATTCTCAACTGGAGTTGGGGACGGGGGTAAAGACTCGGTAATAGGAGTAGAATTCAACGCTTCAATTTCAGCAATAAGAAGATGAACTTTCAATAGTTTGTTGCGAAGAATAACATCTTCCACCTCATCTACAAGACCAAGTGAAATTCTCATAGCATGGAGAAAAATTATCATTAAGAGCGACCTCGTCCGTAAGCTCCGCAAAAAGTCGGTACCTCACAAACCTCCTCAAATAAGTTGTCGAGATCAAATTCACTAAGATCACTCGATGTATCACAATCCTTAGACGCATTTGGGATATCGAGAGAAGGAACTACAATTACACTAGGATGTTGAGCAACAAGATCAGTCCAAGAAATAGTATTCTCATCGTCATCATCATCATAATAGTATGGGCGCACAAGAGGTGGAGTATAATCACTAAGATTAGATACTTGCTCTTGTTGATTTTCCTCTTGACGTTTTTCGAGATATTTAGTGAAACATTCATTAATTTTAAGAACTTGATTCAAAAGAGTGGCTAGTGACTCATTAGGAATTTCAAAAGAGGGTTGATGGTCGAGGGAGTATTGTGGGGGCTCAAAATTTTGAGAACCGGAATTATAGCATGGATGTGGCTCATAATAATTCATCGGCTAAGAAGAATGAGAACACGGATTTGGCTCATAATAATTCATCGGCTGACAAGAAAAGGTATCGTGAGGGCCCCCATAATTGTTGCAACACGGGCATTGAGAAAAATCTGGTGCATTTTTCGGATATGGATCGGCATATATGGGAGAGGGTGAGATAGTGTCAGTGGAGGTGAAGTATGAATTGGTTGAATTGCAAAATGGAAAAAATCCAAATTGTGTATTGTCGATATCATTTCCGCACCGGTCACATGTACACCATTGACATGTTTGAAAACCATACAATGGTCTCCCACACCCTACGCAATAAACATACGAATCCATGAAGAATTTAAAAATTAGAGGGGTTGAGAAAAAGAATTAAACAGAATAGAGGATGAAGAGGAATATTTTTGGTGCAAAACTCTTGGGAAAAAAATGCTTTTTATGATTTTTTAAATGTTTTTGGAGTTTTTGAAATTCTTAATTACCTTTTTTTTGGATTTTTGAAAATTTTTAAAAATTTTAGCAAGAAAATTAACGTTCACGAGTGAACGGATCCCAAAATCCAACGCGTCTCTAAAAAAAACCGTTAATCTTCACGAAAAGAGCCGGCAACGGCGCCATTTGAAAGTGGGGTTTTGCTAGGTTAGAAGTTCGTTGTTCTTGGAGTCTAATTGAATTGATTATAGTTTGAAGTGTGACTCAGTTGTTCTTGGTGAAAAGAAAGAAAAGGTCGTTGATCTATTATGAAATAAAAGTAAAAATGAAAGCTTGAAAAGATTTAAACTAAAAATAAAGAATTATAAAAATAAATGGCGAAATATTAGAACTTTAAAAGTAAATTTGAAAACTTAATTAAAAGTAAAATTTAAAATTAAACTAAGACAAAAGGAGTTTAAAATAACACTAAGTAAAAATGGCGGGAAAAATTAAATTTGAATTAAAATAAAAACATGAAATAAAAAAACAAAATCGTGGTCAGATCTCAGCACAGATCGCAGTCCAGATCGCAACAAGCGATCGTGGTCTTGGATCGCAACACCGATCGTGGTCTTGGATCGCAACGCCGATCATGGCCTGGATCGGGGTCACCCGATCGTAGCCTAGATCGTGGTCACCCGATCGTAACTTAGATTGCAGTCACACGATCGAAGCCACAGATCGTAGCGTGTGATTGCAACAGTGATCGCGGTAATGGATCGCAAGTAGAAACCCTAAGGCTTATGCGATCACAATACCCGATCGGAACCATTAAAACCCTTAGACTTTACGATGGAATACAAGAGGAAAATAAGCAAAGACCGAATAAGCACTTTTCTTATAAGCATTTACCACAAACTTAACCAAATCTAAATTAAGAAAAACTAAATAAGCCATGAATGAAAAACTTTCAAAAAACTAAATAAGCAAAATTTATAAAACCAAATTTAAAAAGATTAAACTTTTAAAAATACTTAAATGAAAATAAGCTAAACACGAAATAAGCAAAAAGCACAATAAGGTAAGAACATCAATCGCATGAAAATAATAAGAACAAAAAGATAAGCACTTTAATCAAATAAGCATCAAGATGAAACAAATTACATGCTTTTACCGAAATAAAAACAAGATTAAAACAAGAAAAAAAGAATAAGATTTATTATGAAAAGCTCTAAATTAAGATGAAGATTAAAGATTAAAGATTACAAGATTTAAAGATGAAAGATTAAGCAACTTGAAGGAAAATTTAGAGAGAGAAAGTAAAACTAGAGAGAGAAAGTTACACCTACTCCTACTCCTACACTAATCTATCTACTCCTAATTAACTAACACCTCCTAATGAAAGATTAGGAGGGTATATATAGGAGGAGGAAGGTAGGTGTTGATGCTTTCTTCTTTGACTTTGTCTTATCGTCTTTTAATTTCTTCGACTTTCTCGACGTTGTCTAGGGATTTGGCGATATAAAATGAACTCGTCTTCTAATTTTGTTCATTTATTAGACTTGGTTCTTTGACTTCGTTAAACTTTCGTCTTTAGTCTTTTTCTTCGATAAATCTTCATAAGCCTTTGACTTCCGTTCTTTATGCACTTTTGATCTTTTGACTTCGTCTTTTGTCTTTTTCTTCGATAAAAGCCCGTGAAAGCCCGTGTTTTCTTCCTTTTCGTCTTTTGGTCGTAAAACACAATAAAAACACAAACCACGCATAAGTCCGACTTCTACAACATCAAATACACGTTTTGGTCTTGTTTTTATTATAATTAAGTGGTAAAAGGATAAGTGTTTTCACACTTATTATAATGCCTAACCACTTGTCAAGTTATAAAGTTTATGATGTTCTCTCTTAAAAAAATATGAAAAAGAAGAAAAAATAGTCAAGTATTCTAGTATAGTTTTTTCTATGACTTTGACAAAGGCATACCTTTTTTATCCAACACCCACATCATTTATCACGTTTTGCTTCTTTGAAAAATTTATATGGTGCTCACGACGAAACGGTTATGTTTATGTGTCATGTACAAACCTATGGTAGCTATCTATTTTATGTTCGAGCTAATTGAGTGTTACCTTACATTTACCCTTTTGTGAGTGACATTTGTGTGAACTTAAAATCCAAACACTATCCATGTGAGGTGCTGAAATTATTTTGTCATTTGCTTTTGCTAGTCTTAAAATTTAAATCATTTTCCTATCATACTTCACAACACATAAAAGCATTTTTTTAAATTGAATTTGTTTTCTCGCTTTGATTGCTTGAGAGCAAGCAATAGTTAAGTGTGGAGGAATTTGATAACGACCTAATTATACATATTCAACCTATCATTATAATTCCACTTTGTAGTATAAATAAGAGCTTTCGATACTTAATATGTTGTGTTTTACATGGACATATAAACTTTGAAGGAGCAAAGTGAAGAAATACAAATAAGGAGCCTCAAGATGCAAATAAGTCAAAATTATTGAAAGAAGATTCTGGATCGCCCAGAAGTGTGGCGCACAAACTCAGAAGTGCGGCGCACATTCTCGTCTCCAAAGTGTGGCGCACTTTCAGAGAAGTGCGGCGCACAATTGACCCCAGACAACACTATAAATAGAGGCCATTTCCACTCATTTTACACACACCACAATACATCTCTCTCTCAATACTCCGTAGCTCGAGTATTTTAGCCCTGATAGTAAATTTTTAGTATTATCCACTTTTGGGAGATACTTGTAACGAGAGTATTCCACTCTTCAATTCTTGGAGGAACGATACAATCGTGACACTTGTGTACTCGTTTATTCAATCCAATCTAAGTATGATGTTCTATTAGTCTTTTCCAATTGTTACTTTGATTACAATGTTAGGCTAAGCTATTTGTGACTATATGGGTATGTGACTATAATTAGTGATGATGCTATGATATGATCCTTTATAAATGATTTCAAGCTAATGTTGTAGAACCATTTTACCACCTAGTTCTATAAACCATATTTTATCTAAGTTGATTTCTTACGATAGTTTGGCGTTGAGAAACGCAAATTGTTATAATAAGTTTTCTAGAACTTGTCTATGGTCATGAATCTTTGGTTGGAGAAATCCGTTTAGAAACTTGATAAAATATTGAACTCGTTGGCAAGTTGTTTTGAGCTTAAACGCTTAAATAAACATAAGTCTTGAATCAACCCAAGTAAATTGTGTAAACTC
This sequence comes from Glebionis coronaria, assembly GCA_025667525.1. Classification (NCBI taxonomy): domain Eukaryota; kingdom Viridiplantae; phylum Streptophyta; class Magnoliopsida; order Asterales; family Asteraceae; genus Glebionis; species Glebionis coronaria. The sequence continues at coordinate 649,133,419 of CM046874.1, forward strand.
CGTTTTGACGAAAAAAGATTATCACTCTTTACCTACATAAACATATCTCGATCATTATTGTCATCATCACGAACTTGTACGAGCTATCCCATATTATTCATACTTGTTACTATTGATAATACTTAAACTATTTATTTTTTCAATTATTATCTTGATTACCAAAACGAAACTAAGTGTCAGCGAACGATCCTGGCTTACCACTACAAAGCTATATTACGAATGAAAGGGCATACTTGCCCGTGTTTGTCTTCTGGTCCCTTGTATTGTCTAAACCTTGTAATATAATTTTAAGACTTGCAAACGAACATCAGTAATATTTTTAATTTTCATATAAAACTCTATAAGTTATTTCCAAACATTACCTTATAGTAATCTTAATCTTGACTTTGTGTTATTTAGTCTTACAAACATTCGATTTACTTACGTTGCGACATTGCACTTACATCAAAAACTCACAAATGGGTTTTTCCTTAGCGTGTGTATAACTTGGTGTCTGCATGGTAATGCGAGATCTAATGTTCATTTGTTTTCAACGTAACACTACATGGTTGATTTATTGTTCATTTAAAGTATTAATAGTTTTATCGGGTCAACCTGAACCCGATTAGAAGAAACCTAATTCGATTAAATCCAAACCCGATAATCTAATTCTGACCGGGTCAAATTGCAGGTCATACATTCAAAAGGCAAAAACCAATTCAAAAGGCACAATTGTCGTATCCACTGACGTGTGCTTCAATAAATTTTTCATGATCCATTCTTTGTTTACTTTTTTGTAATATTATGTGTTCGACACAAGAATATAATAGTAAGGTAAATCTGTTTTACAGTATGTGCACTTATTTTAAAAGTAATTTACATGATGTAAAAGTAATTGTTGTCGTTCTAAACTGACCCGATTAGTTTAAATTTTACTAATTAATAATCATTTTATTGCTCATTGCCCCAAAAATCAAATTTCTAGCTCCGTCACTAATCCAATGATAAACAATCTCGAATTACATTGCATTTTAAACACTTTTTATGCGTTCTATGCCTTCATAAATTCCAACCCATATTCAATTCTCGCACATAAACCACTTTTATATCTTTGTCAATTCAATTACATTTGTTAGTTGCATAACGTATAATCGATCTTAGACCAGAATAACAGTTTTAATCATACACAAACCATTGGAATGGACCTCTTAAACATAACATATAGTTTCAAACTGAGTTCAACCGTTTAGATTTCAAGCTATTTTTGGATGTTTTTAGAAAGGAGAATTATTACTTCAATCAAGTCTTTAAAAAGATTATGCATTCATTTTCTTGAAAGCAACCATAGAAAATAAAATATATACGTTGTCAACTATACAGGACGTTACGAATAAATATTGTATGTGAATACTTTCCTTCATTTATCACATAACTTACAATAATGTAATTAGCAACTCTTTATTTTAGATTGAACACACGATTATTGGACTTGGTCAATTTAGCACGAGTATTTTAATGTCATAGAAGTTAATTTAAACAAAGTATGGTTTCTTTTTGTTTTGTCTAGATATATTACTTTTAAAAGTATTAACGTTTAATACAAGTTTAATTTCATTCCGTTTATGCTAGAAACACGTAAACCATAGGCTGATAAAGATATCCGTGCAACACAAAAGAAAAAAAAAAGTGAAGGCCAACTCTGCCTACTTTGACGCAATATCAGCCATTACGTAACTTTCCATTACAACTTATTCCTACCTTGATATAGCGAATCGTTAACTATCAGCCGCGAGGCAATTCTGACGTTATGCGTGGGTAATCGCCTAGTTTTTTTAATAGGTGTATGATATGGTGTGAAACCAAACCAAAGTATTTAATTGGTGTTCGGTATGATTATAGTTTGACAAAAATAAAACCAAATTAAACCGAAAAATCTAATAACTCTATACACATGCAATTTTAACTAACATATATAAATTCTATCCTATTATGCTAAGTAATTATCTTTCAAACTAACCGCTCACTAGATTAAACATTGATAAATATTCCCAGCAAATGAGCAAGAGTTTGCTTACTTGATTCATATAAATTCTTTTATATGGAGTAAGTTTAAAGTTGCACTTGTGTTTGAATGCATGGAGATGAACTATTCAAGTTTATGATAATCCTAAAACCTTTTTTCAAAGAAATTTGTACCTTATTTCGCTTCCACTTATTTCAATCTAACTTTATTCCCTTTAGATTTAAAAAAAAAAGTTTGTTGAACTTGAGCACTTTTAAAAACTTATATACTATTATTTTTACTAAAAAATTTAGGTCATTTTTTTACTTATGTATTTTGGAGTTTACTATAAAGAAACACGTACACTTTTATCTATACAATCAAATATTATAAAAATAATCAAAAATAAATAACAAACAGATATAAGTATAAATGATAATTAAAGAAAATAATAAAATGATAAAAAAAACTTATTAGATTTCCAGCAAGGATGTATTCACGAATTGAACCATATGTTGACATGCTTAATAATAAATAGCTGAGACACGTGTTTGACACACTTCCTTTTAAAACATATTCCCCGTTTGTTTCTCAGGGTACAACAACTAAAACAGTAAGTTGTACTGTCGGACTTAAAAAAACTTTCTGAAGTTTTTATGCATTTTTTTGATCGAAGAGACTACTGGAATTCAATTGCTATGGAGCTGCATTTTTTTACATACAAGACTGAATAAAAATGAGTTTAATTTATAGTGAAAACTTGTGTTGGTCACCAAGACAAAATATCACCTAAAAATTAAACTGATTTCCATATATCTTATTTATTTAAACATATTTTGTTAATGTTTAAAAACAGACGACACAGTCTATTTATTTATAACTGATTCAATAAACTTTTTCCCAAAAGTTTAAATCAATTGTTAAATATATGGATACAAATTCTCACGATACTTCATTCATATTATAAAATATTCCAACATTTACTTGAATATATTTTCTTGGTTTAAACCGAAACCAAACAAAATTTTAATTTGATTTACGGTTTCATTTTATCAGTACCATAATTTGTTTGGTTTAGTTTTGATTTTAACTTTGAAAATTTTAAAACCAATTAATCCAAACCATATAGCCACAAACTCGAAAACCGAACTGATGAACACCCCTAAGTCAAAGCTCGCCAATTAGAGTTCCTTTTAAATAATAATTACTATAGTACTTTTTTATTTGATTTTTTCTTAAAAAGGATTTTTTTGACTACACTGTGTGGATGATGGATAGACACTTAATATATGTTCTCAAGGTTAATGTTAAGTTAATCAGGTTTATGTTAATACGCCGTTTTTATCATCCAGAAACCTGGTACAATGTGGCACTTATTTTGTTGACTGAAAATGATGTGGGACTCTCTTGTCGCTGGGGATTCTCGCCGGGTAAACTATCCCCTTCGAGCTTTGCCCTTTGAGGAATTCCCGACGATATATCGATTGGGAAACATTTCTCTGACGACATCTCACCGGGCAAAGGCCAAAAAATAGACGGGTAAAGCATGTAACGTTGTAGTGAGAAGCCTTATTACTACTATATACTGTTTTAGGAAGCGGTTCTCTTTTTTTATTATTTTTGGTGGATTTGGCGGGAAAAAAAATGGACAAGTGTCCCTGGAAAATGTTTCTGCCACGTATCATTTCCACCACCGACCCATCAAATAAACCCCCACCCTCATTATTTTCACCCATTGATTCTCACAATAGATGACAAAGCTGTCCTTTTTTTGCCGGTATATCATTCTCTTCCTTTTATTTTTTGCCATTTTCAGATCTCTGGCAAAAAAACAAATTAGGCTACTTTTCCCCTTTTTGAGCATTGTTTTTCTTCGATTCATCATTCTTATAATCGTATGGACTAATTTTTTGGGGCTTTTCTTTTGGTATGATTTTTATGGCTGATTAACTTTTGTGTGTGCATATATTTAGGGATAGCAAGGATTGTTGTTAACTGTTCCTATTTCAGGTGATTTCTTCCCTCTTTGTGTTTTCATTTTTTATATTCAGATTGATGTTAGGTTAAATATGTTGTTGTTATTGGTTTCTCCTGCTACTTTCAATCTCATGAGTTTGGTGATGATAAAAACGTACAATCATTTATTTTTTTTGATTAAATTATTACGTTGTATATCAGCTGTTTGATAAGTTGTTTCAATGACAGATTGCGCAATCATAGTGTGACCTGAGAGGGCTTTGTTGTGGTGGAGGTCTTGCCGGTTTTCACAGGTAGCATGCTTTGATAGGCCTGTAAGTAGACCAATTTATGGGTTTAATGCCTTTAATTTTATGTTGTTTCTATTTTGTTTATTCTTCTTTGGTTGTTTTCACGTGAGTTTATGAAGAGACTGCCTTTTGTGGTTTATATGTGAATATATCGGCTGTTTGATAATGCATTAGATAGGTGATAAACTATTAGGTAAGATTATGTGTATTTATAGTCAGAACATGGATGACTAACATAGGTATTCAAATGCTAAATATAGTGGTATTGGATTTTTAGTCATGTTTGAAGGAAGTTACGATTCAGTAAGTGAATGTTATATGAAGTGTATATAATTAAAGTTAACGTAAACCATTAAACATTAACAAACCACTTAAGGACATTGTAGTGGCTTTTTTACTTTATATTATTTTTCATAGGCTGAAATATGCACCACTGAATTATGTGTTCCTTCTCCAATATGCATACCACTTTTTGTTTTGTATCAGTAGAAAGTTGCCAGTGTCGAATATGATGCAACGACAGTGCACATAGGCTAAGCAAGGGTTCGAGGCTTTATGCTAGCACACTTTGCCTAATTGAGTGTTATTATGCATACCTAATTCGATGCTCTTTACTAACATGTCAGAATGTTTCGTGGCATTGAACACTTACACGTGCAAAAATAAGGTTAAATTTGGTTTGTTTTATGCTCTGTTTGGCATCATTGTTCTATTACCTTACTTTTTCAATAACCAAAATGACTAACTTTTAATCCATTTTATAAGAATGATCATGAATGCACGTGACTAACATGTGAGTAATTGCCTCGACACCCGATTTGACTTTACTATAACTTTTCATTGTCCATTTTGATCTTTAAGCTTTAATTGTCTCACCCGCGACATAACCCACAATAATGAAACCTTAAATATGTGTTCTTGAAAAAATGAAAGCAATAATGTTGTGTGAATGCAGTGTGTGAGAAAGGTTCAAAAGAGATAAGAAGAATAAATCTTTGTTACATACATCTTTTTTGTGACTTGGTTGACTTATAGTTTGACTATGACTTAAACTAATTAAAGTCTGGCCTTTTGTTAGCTAGAGAGTGCATTATTTGGCAAAAATGAATAAAAAAAGAGGTCACAGATACGTGGAAAGGGAATGATGGGTTATAGAAGGCTTTAGAAAAAACAATATTTGAAGGTGTTTGTGATGATGCAATGAAACTAGCAAAAGATATTAGGAGTGTTTGGAAAAAAGATTTAAATTGTAAGAAAAGGAAAGTTTGTATCAGCTGTACATGTTTATCAAATGTGCGACCCCATATAACATGAATGAATGCCAAACCCCGCTGATCCAAACCATAAACTTCAGCAACATTATCTCAACTCTATAGCAGGTCTCACATATATATATTTTTTAAATCTACTTTTCTTGAAAATATACCTTGAAATTGTGTACACTTGACTTGCGTACGATGTGTGAAGCTATTGATGCATATATTTATATGTGAACAAGAGATAATATGTAGATTTTTAATTTATCAAAATATGGTCCGGATGATTTTCTATTGTACTTAGATATTTTCAAATAGGTTTCAGTTCAAAAGTTGATTTGAATTTTGAGTGAAGTTAAGTTTTTATAAAAATGATGATGAATCATATAGTTCTAAAATAAAATGAATTATATATATTTATTGTTTTAGCTCTATGTGATTAGTTACCTTATGAGGCATTGTAGTAACTAAACTGTTGATTTTGGTCATGTGATATTTGGTATTTTAGAATTTTTTTATGGATGATAAAGTAAGATTGGTCGTGGGATAACCTCATCCTTTTTACATGGTGTTAGATATAGCAGCTCTATTGGAATCAAAAGCGTGTTGATATGTTATTGACTGTATTGTGATGTTTTTAAAAGGTCCATTTTGAGGATTTCACTAAGAGTTGAGAATGTGTGCCTTGGTCTGATCTTTGTGTGACTAATTAAAATGTCGACTTTGGTCATATAATATAAGGCGAAAGGTTTGACCTGCATCATGTGTTGTTTTTTTAGATGAAGAAGCGGGTTGCTGCTGCACTCACCTCATACAAGGAGACGACACATACAATGCCGATGGACCCGATAATTTTATCAAGCAAGTCAAATGGCAGAATGCGGGCTTTCATACACCGTCATTGCCATCATGAAACCTCAAAGCAGTGGTATGCATTCTATAATTCCCCCAAAAAGTAAACTTATTTGATATTAAGTTATAATTCTGAACAAGTCATTTATCCCATAGCTATGGTGATACATTAACATTTAGTGTTATCATTTTAGCACCCCATAAAGTGTTTCATGATCCTACAGTTGAGAAATGCAGTCTTTTTAAGGCATAGGTCGAAATAGTAATGTAAGAAAAAGAAAGACAAGTGGTAGCAATTTCTAACAAGATACGTGCTGGTCAGGTATCCAAACTACTAGAGGTGGAATAAACATTCTTTAATAAATGCTAAGAAACAACGTGTATCACCTCTACACGGTCAGCAATAAAAATTACGTTTATTTTCTCTTTCTTCTTTCGTGATGTGAATCTTCCTAATCCCATTAGTAATTGTTAACAGTTTAAGGGCTTCATTTTATGATCTTTTATGTAAATATGACAAAATGCAAACTAAGTCGCTGAATGAATAAACATGTATAGAACTAGGATGACAATGATTACTTTTAGACTTTTCCCATGTCAAAGGTGCATGTTTCTTTGGTAACCAGTTAATATATATGAGAGGCAAATATGATTAAAACACTTTTTTCGTTGAACCTATCCGGATCGGTTATTCGAGTGGTTTACATTTACCTCTTAATGATTGGTATCAATTGTGCTACAAGCTTGAAAGTATAAAATTCGGTTATTCATATGGTTAATGAGGTTATTTCTTATTTTACGAGGGATAGTCCCCTTTACCCAAAAAAATAATGAGGTTATTTCATATAATCATACCCTTAAGAGAATGATTCTTAGACTGCAATGCAAATTATCCATTGGTTGGTTAAAGGGTGTTTGGAATAACTTTGTTTTTGGGCTTATCAACCAATTTTGAAAAAAAATGCTATAAACCCAAAACAACGTGTTTGTTTTATGTTTCTTCAAGGATTTTTGTTGTTTTGTTAATGCCCTATTTGTATTCTGAATCTTGGATAAAAATGCTTACACATTGGGTATGTGATAAAAAAATAGGTGTGTGGTGTAGTTCGACTAATGTTTTGTCTGCTAGAACTTTAAATAGGTTAAGAGGCTTATTTGTGTCCTTGAATTCTGGAAATGCTTATGCACTGTGCGTGTGTGTGTGTTTCTTTGTAGTTTAGAATTTGCGTTCAACTGTTGCGGTATACTAATGGCTGTAATAAAATAGGCAGCCTCTAGGAACACACGAAAGTCAGGCTAAGAATGAAACGGGTCAACCGAAGAAAAGTATACTCCAAAGCTTCTAGCTGGGTCCATAAAGAAACCTCATGACGGCATGTGTCGAACTCACTGTTATCCTCTAACAAACACACATTTGAAGAAGAAAATCAAGAAGGTGTATTGATGGTAATTGAGTTTTGATAGGACAAAACTAGCTAAAACCTCGAACCCCACCAACCCTTTCGTACAATTCTCAGGTTCCAGCATGGTAGCTTTGTATGTATGAAAATACTATCTGCCTAGAACAGTTGCATCCTTTTGTCTAACACTGAAATTCCAGCTACAAATGTTCCCGTAAATTAATAACCCACAACTGAAAATGCCAACTTACCTGCTGCGCTCCACGTTACAGCAAGAGGACACGTAACACACGAAACCAAAAAACAGCCACCCCGCAGCGAAGCGCGGGTCAACCCACCTTGTTAATACTGTAAATCATTTCCTTTATGGCTTCTTTAGATTTATAAAGTTAGTTTTTTATGATCTTTACTTGTAATGTCCACAGATGTCAAAATTGTAGCCTACAACTTGAAAAGGAAAAAAATTAGGAGCCAAGACTATATTACAATGAATAGTACTGTAAATATTTGTGTGCTTGTAAAACCCGCATGCTTTTACCATGAATAGTACCCTTAAGATCGTACGTACTAGATTACAACTTTCCTATTATAGCATGATTACGATTACATGTTAGGATTTTATGTATTATGTACGTGTTAGAACACGATAAGTATTTATTACGCACGAACACGCAATAATTATTTAACAAAAATTAATCACGAACATGCGATCATGAAATCATGAACGTAATTAAATCACGAACTAATAATAATTACGTATATATATTTATTACGAGCGTGAATAAATATATTAGTTCACGGTAAATATTTAACGAGAACACATTAAACGCGAACACAAATAAACACGAACGAACAATTAAATAACGAGACACGGAAAACGATACGGGTACACCATGTGGGGCCCCCTACCCGTGGCAACATTAAGGAGATGGGCCAAGCCCATCTCAATACTTACTAAGAAGGGGTTAAGGTAAAATTAGCTAGTCATTTTTCACTTTACAGAAGATTAAACAAAAACCTAAAAAGTTTCTCCTTCTCCTCTTTTTCTTTTTTGGCCGCCGCATATAAACACACTAAGGGGGTGTTTGGTTGATTTTGATCTTGGTTTTTGGTTCAAGTGTTCGTGTTTGTTCATCCTCGTTTAGGTCCACGCATTCGGTATATTCTTTTTATCCTATTTCTTTTTGATTTGATCTAATAATTAATTAAGAACATGATGTTTTTAAAACCTAATTAAAAACATAGATCAAACATGTAAATGGTTATTGGGTAAATCAAAAAGGGATGTTTTTAGGGGTGTTTGTTGGTCGGCGCCTAAACCGAACCCCAAGGGGGTCTCAGTTTGGCTAATAAACCACCACCGAGACCGTATGGTCCCGGTTGGGTGGTGTAAGTCCCACGGCAGCAGCAAAACAAAGGGAACCCCAAAGTGGTTCGGGGTATGGTGTCGATTTCATGTCCGGTTCATGGTTTCTAGTCAAGATCCGGTTCACGGTTTATGTTAAGAATATTTTTTTTATAATCATATGTTAAAATTAAATTAATAAATATGACATGATTAATTTAATAAACATGACTTAGGTTATAATTTAATTATTTGAATCATGGAATTATTAACCTAAGTATTTTATATTTTCTAGACTTATAATTAATTAATTATTTAAAAACCATGGTTATAATTAATTAATTAACATGACTTAGGTTATATTATTAATAAATAATAATAATACATGTTTTAACCTAAGTATTTAACTTTATTTAATTAAAAACATGATATATTTTAATTAAATACTTTTAACCTATAGTTTATTTAAATTACATGTAATAATTAATAAACTATACATTATATCATTATGACTTAGAAAATAATCAGAAAAACACTTAGGCTTATATACTTAGCTTATTTAACCAGCTTATATCTATTTATGGAAACTTTCTATTTTTAGGAACTTATTTAATTCAGGCAGCTAATCTATTTATGGAAACTTATTTAATTAAGGCAGCTGATCTATTTATGGAAACTTTCTATTTTTAGAAACGTATCTATTTTAAGAAGTAATTCTATTTTTGGAAACTTTCTATTTTTGGAAACTTTCTATTTTTGGAAACTTTCTATTTTTGGTAACTTTCTATTTTAGGAAACCGGCTATTTTTGGAAAGCTACTTATTATTACACAGTAAGTATAATAATACATGAAATACTAGAAATACTTAATCAGAATAGACAGAATATAAGATAAACACAGTTTAAGGCTTAAAACAGTAAAACATGATACGAACATATAAATAAGCTTAGACATGACATAAAACCAGTTACGTATTTAGTAAGCAGATACTTATTCATATATGTATTTATATAGCATTAGTGATACCGAAGTAGGATTCTCCTCAGTTCATCTTCTTCGTTCACTGGACATAAGGTAAGGATTCCCGTCCTTTCAGTATGGACATTCTTTCCTTATTAGGATTCCCCGTATGCAGCCAAATGTTTTCCCGTAGTATAAGTTTATATGTTTGACTTGCTTATGTCTAATTTAGAATACCTATAGCCATATACATGCATGATCAGTTTCACCTAGTTATGGAGGTACCATAACCATAACATTAGAGGCACTGATGTTATGACTTCACCACGACGGAGTGATTGCTCGTGGCGTCCCTTCAGCTTTTGGCCATATTATTATATTTATCATGTGGGGCGTATGGGTGCATCCTAGTTACATGTTTTCAGCAGATTACTCAGTGTGAATGTGGTGTGTGCCTTGCATCCTTCACAAGGAGCTGATCCCTCCTACCCAAACCAGTATATTAAATTAGAGGCAGCCCCTCTAATTTGCATGATGAGGTCACCCCTCCAAGTATTCATGCACGGTGGATTTTCATGACCTATATTGGCTAATGGTAGAACATGTTAAACATTTTTTACAAGATAAACATAAGGCTTTTCAAACTATAAAACCAGTTTTATCAAGACTTAACCAGGTTACTCGGGACATAGTTTCTTCCGCTGTTATATGTTATATGCTTATCCTATTCATGCTTTATTGTACATCCGTGCACTGAGCGTATTACTCAGCCGTTTTCCTTTTCTATGTTCCCAAAACGGCAGGTTCTCAGGGACGCTCGTAGACTTTAAGCGTACGTGCATATGGACTGGAAGCTTTCTAGCCTTTCTTTACTTTACGCATTATCTTTACTTTGATACTCTGCTATGGACACTCTTTAGTCCTTTCCTTTATAGTACTTATATTTGTGTGTGATGAGCTTTACTTTTGGAATACCGATGTTTGATTCCGGTATTTTCTTTTTATGGTCATGTAATGTTTAGACATTTTTCTTTGTATGCTTTGATGACACGTGATAAGTGTGAAAACACTCATCCTTTTACCACTTAAATCGGGCTAAAACAAGACCAAAACACGTATTTAATATCATTTGTTTGGAATTATGCGTGGTTTTTGTGTTTATTGTGTTTTCAGAGTCAACCGAATGAATAATGAAGAAAACATGGGATTACACGGGTTTTATCGAGGAAAAAGACTCAAGACAAAGTCTATTGTCCAAGAGATGCAGAAGATTTGAAGTCATTGTGCCTATTTGAAGATTTATCGAAGAATAGAGCCAAAGATGGAAGATTCATATATGTCGAAGAACTCGAGTCTATAAAACAATAGATTATAAGACGAGTTGGAATAATTCACCGACACTTCTCAAATCCAAGTCGGCAACGTTTATTTAAAAGACGCATGAAGACTTAAGAAGAAAGAAGAAAAAGAAGCCCAAATCAAAAGCCCATCACTACCATGTACACGCCTATATAAAGGCCCTTACTTCACAAAAATTCACACTTAGTTTTTTAGGTAGTTTCTAGTTTTAGAGAGAGAAAGTTCTAAACTTTCTCTCACTAGATTTCATCTCTTTTCTCTTTCAAATTCAAACTTTTGTATTATCTTTAATTAATCAAGTTCCATTTTTAAGCTTTTATCTCTTAATCTCATTCTACTTTTCTTTGATTTAAGATTGATTTTGGTGTGATTATCATGTGATCCGTGTTGTTCTAATTGATTTCATGCTAAAAAGTTAATCTTTTGATCATTTTATAAGTTTTCATTTGAGTAAGCTTTAAGACTTTTGTGCTTATTGGCTTATTTTTATGATTATCTTACTTTTCTTATTAAAAAGTTATTAAAAAGTTTATGTTTTTAGTGTTTGATACAAAAAGTTGTTTGATTTCGGGTTGATAAGTTGACTCTAGTGATTATTTGATCCGGTTTAAGCATTGATTCGGGTTAGTATTGTGATAAGCTCCAAAATATAGCTTATCTACTTGCTAACCGAATTCCACAATTTTAGGAAGTGGTTCAAACACCCTTTCTGATTGACCAATCGGAAGAGGGCTTCTCCCTTTCCGATCTGCACCCTTATTCCGACGGCACACCATACTCCACTTTCCGATTGGTTCATTTTCGCATATTCCGATTGTGTAAGATTTGGTCATTCCGATTTGGATGATTTTTACCTATTCCGATTACTAGCTTGCTTATTATTCCAATTGGTTGCCTTGTTGTACATTCCGATTGAAGCTGCTCACCACGTATTCCGATTGTGGGATTTTGTCCACATTCCGATCACAAGCTTTACTCGCATTCCGATCACCACCAATCGGAATACATTCCGATTGGTGCACATTTTTCCTTTTATTCCGATTACTTATTTTGCATGGTTCCGTTCTAACTTTCTTGTAGTCTTGTAGTCTTTTCCAATTAAGTTCTTATTTTTCACAAAGTTTCCTAGTGTTAGTTTTTATTAAGTGTTCATTCATTTTCCTCGCATAATCCTTAAAGTTTTCAACGTTAATCATTCTTTTACTTTACTCTTCGACGTTTAATTAATTGCATTTAGTTTTAAATAGATAAACAAACCAAACTTCTTTTTATTAACCAAGAACAAATCATTCCACTTAAGACCGAGATCAATTCGAGAGGATATCGAGACAAAATTGAACCTAGCAAAATCAAGGTATTAAATGGCGCCGCTGCCGGCTCTTCTCGTTAAGATCAAAAGTTTTTTGTAGAACTTGGATTTTGGGATCCGTTCCCCGGGAACGTTACTTTTTCATAAAAATTTTCAAAAACAACTAAAAAATATAAAATTTTCAAAAATCCTAAAAATTAAAAAACAATAAAAACCAAAAATATTTTTGCTTTGTTTTTCTTTGTTCGTTCTTTTGCAGGTGTATGCGCACTCGATCCACGTCTTATCAAGAGCCCGAGCCTCTCGATAACTTAGACATGGCTGGTGTACAAAACAACAATAACATACCACCTCCGAACAACAATAATAACAACAACAACCCGCCTTTCAACAACATGAATAACAACAACAATGAGCCCCTTCCGGATAACCGCCCCATGATCGAATTGCTCCAAGCTCATGTCGATGGCAATACGGATCCAATTGTTATACCACCAATTGCCGCCAACAATTTCGAGCTCAAGTCAGGCTTTATCCAGATGGTCTCAGCTCAACCATTCTTGGGACGAACCATTGATGACCCACATGACCATATCAAGAGATTTCTACAACTCACCAACACGGTCAAATTCAATGGGGTTCCGCAAGAGGTTATAAGGTTACAACTTTTTCCCTTTTCTTTAGAGGGACAAGCCCGGCATTGGCTTGCTAAGGAACCGCCACAGAGTATTCTCTCGTGGACGGATTTGGAAACAAAGTTTATCAATTACTTTTTTCCACCCTCTCGTACTACCGCTTTGCGGAATGAGATTATAAACTTTGAACAAAAGTACGATGAGTCATTCAGTGAATCTTGGGATCGCTTTAAAGATCTTTTAAGAAAATGCCCACAACATGGTTTTACCAAAGTACATCAAATCAATACTTTTTACAATGGTTTAAGCATGAGTGACCAAGATTCACTGAATAGTGCCTCAGGGGGTAATTTATTGGCTAAGACTTCCAATGCTGCTTGGGATATCATTGAGAACAAGTCTCTTGTGCAAACCAAGAGTGTTAGGACCAATGTTGCTAGTGCTAGCACTAATGACAGCGACAAGCGATTAGACAAAATCACCACGCTTCTTGAATCGCTTGTCACCCACACCGTCAGCAACAACAACAGCAACAACGCCAAAAACGCCCAAGTGAACGCTGTCAGCCAACCTTGTGAGATATGCGGTGGTCCTCACTCTTACACAACTTGTACCGCCACCCAAGACTACCCTGCTGAGAATGTGAATGCAGCATATGGCACCTATACTCAACCTGCTTATCAAGCAAAACCTCAAGGTGACCGTAACTTGCTTAGCTACCGTTCCAACAACTATCTCTCACCACCTGGTTTTAATCCTAACAACCAAAATCAACAACAAAACCTCAACCGCCCTCCGCAACAACAACAAACTCGTACACCATACATCCCTCCTCACAAGCAGCAACAACCACAACAACGAAACACCCAAGTTTACCAGCAACCTGCTTATCAATCACCCGCATACACTGCTCCTTCAAACCAAACCCCCGCATCACATCAAGACATTGGAACCTACATGAGGACTAACGATGTGATCGTGGATAATCTCCAACAGGAAGTGCGCAACTTGAAAGCAGATCTGATGAAACAAGGGAATGATCTAAGAGCTGATATGAAGAACACTATGGATAGTCAAACGAATGACTTGAGGAACATGATGGCTAGTTTCTTCAATGGTAATCAACCCTCTTCTTCGGGTACTCTTCCGAGTAATACCGTTGCGAATCCAAGAGGGGAGATGAAAGCAATCACCACTCGCAGTGGTAAAGGTACCAAGGAACCCGAGCTTCCTATACCTCCACCGGTGGTTGTGACTAAGGAGAACGAGTCGCCTGCTCCTATTCCTCACCCTTCTCCTTCCCCAATTTCTCCACCTCTTCCTTCTACCCCTCCTCCACCCAAGGATGTGAGTGATCCTATTCTTCCAAAGCCTTCCTCTTCTTCCAAAATACCTTATCCATCTAGGTTGAGGAAAGAGAAGCTCAAAAGCAAGGATGATATTCAGGTTTCGAATTTCCTTAAAATGTTCAAACAACTGAATTTCAATATCTCCTTTGCTGAGGCTCTCGCTCACATGCCTAAATATGCTAAAATGTTTAAAGATCTTCTGAGCGACAAGGAAAAGCTCCTCGATCTCGCCAACACCCAACTTAATGAGAACTGCTCTGCAGTGCTCTTAAGAAAATTGCCAATCAAGCTTGGTGATCCGGGTCGTTTTCTTATCCCTTGCAATTTCCCGGGAGTAGAGAATTGCATGGCCCTAGCCGATCTAGGTGCCAGTATTAATCTCATGCCTCTAAGTGTTTGGAAGCAATTATCTCTCCCAGAGCTAGTCCCCACTAAAATGACTTTGGAATTGGCCAACCGTACGGTTGCTTATCCAGTGGGGATAGCCGAAGACGTCATTGTAGGAGTCGACAAATTCACCTTCCCTGCTGATTTTGTTGTCGTCGACTACGAGATGGACCCCCGTGTACCACTGATTGTTGGTCGTCCATTCCTTAGGACCAGTCGCACTCTCATTGATGTTGAAGCCGGTGAGCTTATCATGAGAGTGGGTGACGATAAAGTAGTCTTCAACATGGGAAAGTTGTCTAAACAACCTTATTCCAACGAGAGTGTTAATTGTATTGACGTTCTGGATGAGGCTTGTGAAGCACACTTTATTGATGCTTGCAAAAGTATTCCTTCCTCTCTTCCCAATGTTGAGACCGTGTCCTCTATTGATTCATCGTTGTCTCTATTTGGAGATAGTGATTTATTTTGGAACAATCTTGAAGATACCATGGGAGATGCGAATTTAGCTACTAATGATTCTCCTATCGATGGGGATGAAGATATGAATTTCTTTGACAATCTTCTCACTGACGACAATCCTTCTCCTCCATCTCCCACGGTTATTGCTATTGATGCCACGACTTTGAAAACGCCTCCCGTCGAAAATCCTCTGGATTTAGAACTTAAGGAGTTGACGCCTCATCTCGAGTATGCGTTCCTTGAAGCAGAGAAGAAGTCACCCGTCATTATCGCTAAGGACTTGCAAGAAGAAGAGAAAACTCGTCTCATCGATGTGCTTAAAGCTCATAAGAAGGCAATTGCTTGGAAAATTTCCGATATCCGCGGAATTGATCCGAACTTTTGTACTCACAAGATTCTCATGGAAGATGACTTCAAACCCACAATCCAGAGCCAAAGAAGGGTTAATCCTAAAATTCATGACGTCATCAAACAAGAGGTTATCAAACTTCTAGATGCCGGCTTGATCTACCCTATTTCGGATTCGCCGTGGGTAAGTCCCGTCCATTGTGTGCCCAAGAAGGGCGGAATAACCGTTGTTCCCAATGAACACAACGAGTTGATTCCCACTCGTCTCGTTACTGGGTGGAGAGTTTGTATTGATTATCGCAAGCTCAATGATGCCACGAGAAAAGACCACTTTCCTCTTCCCTTCATGGATCAAATGCTCGAGCGTCTAGCTGGTAATGACTATTACTGCTTCTTAGACGGTTTCTCCGGGTATTTTCAAATTCCCATCGATCCCAACGACCAAGAAAAGACCACATTCACTTGTCCCTATGGAACATTTGCTTACAAACGCATGCCTTTTGGTTTATGTAATGCTCCTGGGACATTCCAAAGGTGTATGATGGCGATCTTCCATGACATGGTGGAAGACACTATGGAAGTATTCATGGATGATTTCTCGGTCTATGGCGATTCATTCTCTGCGTGCCTTGCCAATTTGGAACGTATGCTCAAGCGGTGCGAAGACACTCGCCTAGTTCTGAATTGGGAAAAATGCCATTTTATGGTAAAAGAAGGCATCGTCCTAGGACACAAGATCTCGAAAGCCGGTCTTGAAGTAGACCGTGCTAAAGTCGATGTTATCGCTAAGTTGCCTCCACCTTCAACCGTGAAGGGTGTGAGAAGTTTTCTGGGTCATGCGGGCTTCTACCGTCGATTCATCAAAGATTTTTCTCAAATCGCTCGCCCGATGACCCACCTCTTGGAAAAAGATACTCCTTTTATCTTCTCCAAAGAGTGTCTTGAAACCTTTGACTCACTTAAGGATAAGCTTACTAAGGCACCCGTCTTAGTTACCCCTAATTGGGAGCTGCCTTTTGAGTTGATGTGCGATGCTAGTGATTTTGCTATTGGAGCGGTTCTTGGACAAAGAGTGAACAACCACTTCCAACCAATCCATTACGCTAGCAAGACAATGACAGGGGCACAATTGCATTATACGACAACCGAAAAAGAGCTTTTAGCTGTTGTCTATGCTTTTGAAAAATTCCGCCCCTATCTTGTCCTTTCTACCACCATTGTGTACACCGATCATTCCGCGCTGAAGTACTTGTTGACAAAGCAAGATTCCAAACCAAGACTTCTTCGCTGGGTTTTGCTGCTCCAGGAATTTAAAATCGAAATTCGCGATAAAAAAGGAGCAGAAAACCTAGCCGCGGATCATCTCAGTAGACTTGAGGATCCTTACCAGGGGGATCATCCGAACAAAGAAATCAACGATTCTTTTCCCCTGGAGACCTTAATGTCTATAAACTCGACTGCTGATGAAACCCCGTGGTTTGCGGACATTGCAAACTACTTGGCAGGTGGAATCCTCGTTGACGGGTTAACATCCCAGCAAAAGAAGAAGTTCTTCAAAGACATAAAGACTTACTTCTGGGATGACCCGTATCTTTTCAAACAATGTGCCGACTTGATTATTCGCCGATGTGTTGATGGACCGGCAGCTTTCGAAATCCTTGATGCTTGCCACAAAGGACCCACTGGAGGTCACTTTGGTCCCAACTACACCGCCAAAAAAGTGTTTGATTCAGGATTTTATTGGCCCTCCATTTATCGTGACGCTCACGATATGGTTAAAAAATGTGATGCTTGCCAGAAACAAGGCACGATCACACATAAAGACGAGATGCCTCAGTATTTCATTCAAGAGTGTGAAATCTTTGATGTTTGGGGTATCGACTTTATGGGGCCATTTCCTTCATCTAAAGGAAACAAATACATCCTTGTTGCCGTTGACTACGTCTCCAAGTGGGTTGAAGACAAAGCTTTACCTACTAATGATGCAAGGGTGGTTTGTAACTTTTTGAAATCGCTGTTCTCTCGATTCGGCGTTCCTCGTGCTATTATCAGTGACCGCGGGACTCATTTTTGCAACGATCAATTTGCAAGAGTCATGGCCAAGTATGGTGTCAATCACCGTCTTTCCACCGCTTATCATCCCCAAACCAATGGGCAAGCCGAGATATCCAATCGTGGATTGAAGCGAATTTTGGAGCGTACTGTGGGAGAGCATCGTGCCGCGTGGGCCGATAAGTTAGATGATGCTCTGTGGGCTTTCCGTACCGCTTACAAGACCCCGATCGGTTGTACACCTTATCGTCTTGTGTACGGGAAAGCATGCCACCTTCCCATCGAGCTGGAGCATAAGGCGCACTGGGCCTTAAAGTGGGCTAACTTCGACATCAACAAAGCCGGTGATCATCGCAAGATTCAACTCAACGAGCTCAACGAACTGAGAAATGAAGCTTATGAGAACTCGCTGATCTACAAAGAGAAGACGAAGATCCTCCATGACGCAAAAATCAAGAACCGAGAGTTCCATGTTGGTGATCAAGTCTTACTTTTCAACTCTCGGTTGAAGATCTTCTCTGGCAAGTTGAAGAGCCGCTGGTCTGGTCCATTCACCGTCGCCAACGTCTTTCCGTATGGGACCATTGAGCTTTCTCAGCCAAATGGGCCAAATTTCAAGGTGAATGGCCAGCGTCTGAAGCTGTACTTTGGTGAGGACATCTCTCAGGAGATGATTCCATCCCTCACCACGTTCCCCATGAACTAATTTTGGGTCGAGTCAGGCTCGTGACTCGGTTATCAAAAACAAGCGCTCCTCGGGAGGCAGCCCGAGTATCTATCTTTTTATGTGTTAACCTCCTAAGTGTAGGGGGACCTGTATACGTGTTTGTATTGGTGTGGTGATGTGATTACAGGGATAGTGCACTCTTGGAAACTTTGAAGAACCGTGCTCCCGTGTTATCCGAAATCCGGTTCTATCTCTCAACTATCGTGATTCCATTTTATTCATACTCACATTCGAAATTGATCACTTTAGTCGTCTCTTCCTTAAATCGAGTTAACCAACGTGCACAATGTCTTAAGTGTAGGGGAAACTTTTCCCACATGCTTAAACATTGAGGACAATGTTTATCTTAAGTGTAGGGGGAACTTCTATCGAAGTTTTAAGTGGACTTTTCCATGAAAATGCCTTCATTTAACCGGAAAATCATCTTTTTCAACATTTTTCAAATTTTTAATTAACTTTGGCCATTTAGTCGTAATTTTTAAAATTTTTATCGTTGCTTTCATATGTATATATTCCACAATAAAGTCAAAAATATTAATAAGTGGTGTAGCTAGTTTAGAAATCTTTGACATATTAGGCCCGTTGCGTTTATTTTGACTCAACCCGAATAGACTTATCCAAGTTTATTCTAGCTAGTATCCTTAACCATGTAGACCTTAATTGGTTTATTAGGCTAAGTGTCCACGAGTCTCATTACTTGAGATTTTAAATTGTGGAGGACGAGAAATGATAGAGTCAATTATAAGTCGGTATTCTTGCGCAAGCTCACTTGGTGTAATTATTTGCCTATTCTCCCATCACTTGCTAAAAATTTATCTGCAATAAGTAAGGTCGTACGATTTGAAAAGTTACTTAGCTTCTAGCCCAAGATCGTTTAAAAGTTGCTCGGTAATGACGAGAGTTCATAGCCAAGGCATAACTTATGAAGCGGGGCGCGAAGATTGGCGAGTCCGAAAAGGCCCTAACAAGGCATGAGGATTCAATATTATTGCTGAAGATCCAAAGTGATGTGAAAAGCATTATTCCTAAAGTCAATATGAAGGATCAAGACTCACGACGAAAAGCAATCAACTCCCATAAAGATCATGGAGAAGTCTATCCGAAAAGACCCTAACAAGGTATGAGGATAAATAGATCCAAGTCCGAAAAGGAGGCGGATCGTTGTATCTCAAAATCCCAATTAGAGATTGAAGAAATAATCATGAAGTCGTGGTCAACAAGGTTGGAGTACCCCTCAAAAGTCTCCAAGTGAAGAAACTCTATTATGATGAGAAGACCATTATCTCAAGAACGTCTCTCGAAAGTATGAAGTACATGCCAAATATCGGCCCGAGAAAGGTCTCAAATCGTGAACCAAGTTATGCCAAGATATGAACTTTTTGATATCCCGAGAAGCAGTTTTAAAAGATTTTGTCCTTTAGCTAACTATTGATCAAATCGTCCTACTTTGCTTTCAGCCCTAAATAACTATCGAAATAAGTCCAAAAATGCATCTTCATGATCATTCTAAGACAAAAATAAAATATAAGAGATACACCTAGGAATAAGGGAGTTTAAGCATTTAATTAAGCCATGTGTGTAAGTGTTTGAATTACTAACTTATAATAACAATGATCTCGTTTTTAAGCTTAGTTTGGGGAACGTGAAACTTGAGGGTGATAAATCTTCGCAGCACCGAAGCCCTAATGTAAGTCCTCGATCTCTTTGCAAGTTATTTCCATCCTTTTGTTCGCTTTAAAGTTTTAAAATTTCTTCTAGTATTTTTATTTTCGTTTAGTAGTATATTAATAAGGCCAAGGTTGATTGATTATGAGGAAAGTGTAAATGTGCTTTGTCACTAAGCATTGCATGAGGGCATGGCAATGGTTAAGTGTAGGGGATTTGATAAGTGTGAAAACACTCATCCTTTTACCACTTAAATCGGGCTAAAACAAGACCAAAACACGTATTTAATATCATTTGTTTGGAATTATGCGTGGTTTTTGTGTTTATTGTGTTTTCAGAGTCAACCGGATGAATAATGAAGAAAACATGGGATTACACGGGTTTTATCGAGGAAAAAGACTCAAGACGAAGTCTATTGTCCAAGAGATGCAGAAGATTTGAAGTCATTGTGCCTATTTGAAGATTTATCGAAGAATAGAGCCAAAGATGGAAGATTCATATATGTCGAAGAACTCGAGTCTATAAAACAATAGATTATAAGACGAGTTGGAATAATTCACCGACACTTCTCAAATCCAAGTCGGCAACGTTTATTTAAAATACGCATGAAGACTTAAGAAGAAAGAAGAAAAAGAAGCCCAAATCAAAAGCCCATCACTACCATGTACACGCCTATATAAAGGCCCTTACTTCACAAAAATTCACACTTAGTTTTTTAGGTAGTTTCTAGTTTTAGAGAGAGAAAGTTCTAAACTTTCTCTCACTAGATTTCATCTCTTTTCTCTTTCAAATTCAAACTTTTGTATTATCTTTAATTAATCAAGTTCCATTTTTAAGCTTTTATCTCTTAATCTCATTCTACTTTTATTTGATTTAAGATTGATTTTGGTGTGATTATCATGTGATCCGTGTTGTTCTAATTGATTTCATGCTAAAAAGTTAATCTTTTGATCATTTTATAAGTTTTCATTTGAGTAAGCTTTAAGACTTTTGTGCTTATTGGCTTATTTTTATGATTATCTTACTTTTCTTATTAAAAAGTTATTAAAAAGTTTATGTTTTTAGTGTTTGATACAAAAAGTTGTTTGATTTCGGGTTGATAAGTTGACTCTAGTGCTTATTTGATCCGGTTTAAGCATTGATTCGGGTTAGTATTGTGATAAGCTCCAAAATATAGCTTATCTACTTGCTAACCGAATTCCACAATTTTAGGAAGTGGTTCAAACACCCTTTCCGATTGACCAATCGGAAGAGGGCTTCTCCCTTTCCGATCTGCACCCTTATTCCGACGGCACACCATACTCCACTTTCCGATTGGTTCATTTTCGCATATTCCGATTGTGTAAGATTTGGTCATTCCGATTTGGATGATTTTTACCTATTCCGATTACTAGCTTGCTTATTATTCCGATTGGTTGCCTTGTTGTACATTCCGATTGAAGCTGCTCACCACGTATTCCGATTGTGGGATTTTGTCCACATTCCGATCACAAGCTTTACTCGCATTCCGATCACCACCAATCGGAATACATTCCGATTGGTGCACATTTTTCCTTTTATTCCGATTACTTATTTTGCATGGTTCCGTTCTAACTTTCTTGTAGTCTTGTAGTCTTTTCCAATTAAGTTCTTATTTTTCACAAAGTTTCCTAGTGTTAGTTTTTATTAAGTGTTCATTCATTTTCCTCGCATAATCCTTAAAGTTTTCAACGTTAATCATTCTTTTACTTTACTCTTCGACGTTTAATTAATTGCATTTAGTTTTAAATAGATAAACAAACCAAACTTCTTTTTATTAACCAAGAACAAATCATTCCACTTAAGACCGAGATCAATTCGAGAGGATATCGAGACAAAATTGAACCTAGCAAAATCAAAGTATTAACACGCCATAATTACGCGTGACATTCCATTATCAAAATGGGGTGTTACAATTATGGTATCAGAGCCTAGGCTTCGACATGTAGGCTCTCAAAATATGACCTGTGATTAGTGGGTAGTCACTACGGTCTTCCAAGAACTGATAGTCGTTTTCATGCATTCATCATTTTTAGGCATACATATACATGTCATTGTCGCAAGTTTATGACTAAGTAATGGTTGGTACATGACTGGCCCTATTTAGTCGCATGTGTTTTATCGAAACTTTTAAATTTGGGACCGACCCATAGGCATCCCCTCGCCATGTCTTTTGTTTTGGGTGAACTGACCATAGGCGTTCACTCTCGAGCATACAAAAGTTTTCATAAAACTGCATCATGCATTCATACACAAAAGTTTCTTGCATAAAATTTTTCTCTTGAATTTTGGTATAATTTTTTTCATGTATATATATTTTATGTTTTGATCTGTTTAATCATATGTTTTATGTTATACTGTCAGATGGTTCTCACACGCGAACAGGAACAGCTCAATGCTACAATCCAAGCTGCTATGCAAGCTTTGCTTCCTCAACTGAGGAACGACATCAGGGCTGAAGTTCAAGCTGCCAACAATCAGCAGCATAATCAGGCACCTCCTCCTCTTCCTCCAGTGACATTAGCAGTATGGCTGGAGAGATTCAACAAGCTCCGTCCTCGAGCTTTTGAGAAAACATATAGCCCCAGTGATGCTGAAAGCTGGTTGGCTCACATCGAGAAGATTTTCAATGCTATGGGTTGTGACCCCGCATACAAGGCGAGGTTGGTATGCTATCGGTTCGAAGGCGATGTGTTAAATTGGTGGTTAGCGTTGATGCAGTCTGAGGGTGGTGACGAGTGGGTTGCTGGTTTGACTTAGACTCAGTTCAAGGACAGGGTGATGGAGTAGTTCTTTCCCAAGGCTGAGCAAGACAAGCTCAAGAGAGAGTACTATAGGATCCGACAGAGAGCTGGGGAGAATAGCAACGAGTTTATGCAGCGCTTTCTTCACTTAGCTGGTTTCCTTGGTGCGACAGCAGGTACTCCTGAAGAGCAGGCACACCACTTTAGGTGGGCTCTTCGCACATCGGTCGCAAACAATCTGGTGTGTGCTACGTTCAACATTGTAGCATAAGTGGCCGATGCAGCACGTAAGCTGGAGATGCTGCAGGAGAGAGATGAGTTCGGGGAAGCTGAGAGACCTGACAAGAGGTAAACATTCGTATTCAAGCGGTGATCAATCCGTATTCTTTCCATATATGTCAAATATTCATCTCTTTAAATGTATCTTCCAGGCAGAAAACTGGGGACCGGTCTCAGCCGGCTACTCAGCAGCAGCCTCATCAGCCCAAGGGAAATGGTCAGACTAACGACCGTTCTGCTACGGATAGGCGTGTCGGTAATGACCATTACCGTAACAACGCTGGACACTCCAACAGCAGCAGGTCCTAATACTTACGAATTTTCTTATGATTTCATGATATAACTCATATTCTGACACTTTAGCTAAAATTCTACCAGGAACCATGGAAACGGTAGGGACTAGAACCAGAGAGGTTCCTAGCCTAGCCGTCTAGAGCACCTGCTGGAGGATTTACTCATCCTCTTTGCTCTACTTGCCACCGTAGGCACCCAGGGCCATGTCGCCGTAACACTAACGCATGCTTTAAGTGTGGTCTTCCTGGCCATATCATGAAGGATTGTCGTAAGGGCGAGATGGAGGGTACATCGGGACATGCTGATTCCAAGCCGCCTCCTACCACTGGGCGTGTCTACACGACATATTGAGACCAGGCCAACAAGTCTATAGGTACCATCACTGGAATCTTGTATATGTATGGTCAAGCTGCATGTGTTCTTTTTGATACGGGTGCTACTCACTCGGTTATTTCTACTGCGTATGCTAAGAACATTTGGATGCTCCCCATGCCACTAGAGAATAGGCTTACTATTTCCACGCCTTTGAGAGACTCTGTATTAATCACCCATGTATACAAGAGTCTTCCCCTAGAACTTGACGATAAGGTTCGACCTGTTGACGCACTTCCGCTGGACATGAATGACTTCGACATGATTTTGGGCATGGATTGGCTATCCAAATATCATGCTACCATAGACTGCCATTCATATTGAGTTATCTTCGGTGATGTTAATGCACCAGAGTACATTCTTAACGGTTTCATACCCGGACGGTCTGTACAAATCATATCTACCCTGCAAGCGCGTGCATTACTGTCACATGGCTGCGAGGGTTATCTAGCTACAGTTCACGACATGGATGCTGAATCTCCATCGATTCAGGATCAACCAATAGTGTCGGAATTCCAAGATGTTTTTCCAGCAGAACTTCCGGGCATACCACCTGCACGAGAAGTAGAATTCAGTATCAAGCTTATTCCAGGAGCTGAACCAATCTCCAAGGATCCTTATCGCATGGCTCCCATAGAGCTGAAGGATCAACCGCAAGAACTTCTTGAACGAGGTTACATTCGACCGAGCGCATCTCCATGGGGCGCACCGGTCTTATTTGTTAAGAAGAAGGACGACAGTATGCGTCTTTGCATAGACTATCGCGAGCTCAACAAGATTACTATCCGGAATAGGTATCCACTGCCACGTATAGAATATATGTTTGACCAACTTTAAGGGGCCAAACACTTCTCCAAGATTGACCTTAGGTCAGGCTACCATCAGCTACGGGTTAAGGAGCAGGATATCGCCAAGACTGCTTTTCGTACCCGCTATGGCCACTACGAGTTTGTAGTTATGCCATTTGGCCTGACAAATGCTCCAGCAGTGTTCATGGACTTGATGAACAGAATCTTCCATGAATTTTTGGACAAGTTCGTCATTTTCTTCATCGATGACATCCTGATTTTCTCAAAGTCCAAGGAGGAACACGAAGACCATCTTCGTACAGTACTACAGATTCTTCGCCAGAAGCATCTGTATGCTAAATTCTCCAAGTGTGAGTTCTGGTTAGACAAGGTGGCATTCTTAGGTCACATTGTATCAGCAGAAGGAATCACCATGGATCTAGCGAAGGTTGAGGCCATTACTAAGTGGCCAAGGCCGACATCAGCGACGGAAGTCCGTAGTTTCTTAGGCTTAGCTGGCTATTACCGTAGGTTCGTGGATAACTATTCCCGCTTAGCACTACCATTGACCAAACTGATGCGGAAAGGGGAGAAATTCGTATGGACTGAAGAACGAGAGAAGAGATTTGAAGACCTGAAGCAGAAGCTAGTATCTGCACCTATTCTTACTCTCCCATCTGGTACGAGTGGATTTCAAATCTACAGTGATGCATCGGGGAAGGGACTTGGTTGTGTTCTCATGCAAGATGGGAAAGTGATCGCGTATGCTTCACGGCAACTTAAGCCTTATGAAGGAAATTACCCCACGCATGACTTGGAACTTGCTGCAGTCGTGTTTGCATTGAAGATATGGAGGCACTACTTATATGGAGAATCATGTGACATTTTCACTGACCACAAGAGCTTGAAGTATATCTTCACTCAACGTGAATTGAACATGAGGCAGAGGAGATGGTTAGAGCTATTGAAGGATTATGACATTAATCTACAGTATCATCCCGGAAAGGCAAATGTAGTAGCAGATGCTCTTAGCAGGAAGTCCGGAATGATCAACGACATTAAAATCGAAGAGGAAATCATAAGGGACTTGGAGCGACTAGACATCGAGATCATGGTACGTGGACAACACGGTTACTGGGCTAATCTTAGAGTAGAACCCGAGTTACTCTCTAAGATCAAGGAAGCTCAGAAAGATGATGGAGAAATCTGGGCGATAGTACAGAATTTGGAGAAACAGACGGAATTCAGAGTAGATGCAGATGGTATCGTATGGCAGGGCACAAGACTTTGTGTTCCTGATGACCAAGAACTCCGGGAAGCCTTGTTAGCTGAAGCTCACACCTCCCCATTCTCTATACATCCTGGTTCGACTAAGATGTACCATGACATCAAGCAGTACTTTTGGTGGAGTGGTATGAAATAGGATGTGGCAACTTACGTCTCCAAATGTCTTACCTGCCAGCAGGTTAAGATCGAGCATCAGCGATCTGGCGGTCTCCTTCAACCGTTAGATATTCCAGAGTGGAAGTGGGACAAAATCACCATGGATTTTGTTACTGGTCTTCCGCCTACCAAGAGGAAGCACGATGCAATTTGGGTTATCGTAGATCGACTTACCAAATCAGCTCATTTCTTACCGATCCGCAAGGAAGATCCGGTAAGTAAACTCGCCGATACGTATAGAAGAGAGATCATGAGACTCCACGGTGCTCCATCCAGCATAGTCTCAGACAGAGATCCTCGATTCACTTCGCGATTTTGGAAGAGTCTGCAGAAAGCTTGGGGTACACAACTTAAGCTTAGCACGACTTTTCATCCTCAAACGGACGGACAGTCGGAGCAAACTATTCAGACATTGGAAGACATGTTGAGGTCATGTGCGTTGGAATGGACGGGTGATTGGGACGATTACATTTGTTTGGTGGAGTTTGCATACAACAATAGTTGGCACGCAAATATCAAGTGTGCTCCTTTCGAGATGTTGTATGGCAGGAAGTGTCGCGCCCAATCTGCTGGGATCAGGTTGGCAAGCAAACACTTAAAGGACCAGAAATCATAGAAATGACCAATGAAAAGATCACAGTAGCTAAGCAGAAACTTCAGGAAGCACGGTCACGTCAGAAGAGTTACGCCGATAAGCATCGTAGGGACATACATTTTAATGTAGGAGATCACGTCTTCCTTAAGGTTTCGCCGGCACGTGGTGTTAGACGCTTCAGGATTAAAGGGAAGCTCAGTCCTCGTTTCATCGGACCCTTTGATATCATTGAACGAGTCCGTGAAGTATCTTACCGGTTAGCGTTACCTCCGCAGCTTTCCCATGTACACAATGTGTTTTATGTGTCCTTACTCAGAGGGTACCAATATCATCCCCTTCACAGGGTTTAGTATCCACTGGAACAGATACGTGAAGATCTCACTTTTATAGAAGAACCCGAACGAGTTCTTGACAGACAAGAACGAGTCATGAGAAGGAAGACGATTCCATTCGTCAAAATCCTATGGAGGGATCATACCGAGCGGGAAGCCACTTGGGAAACAGAGGAGTCTATCCGGGCTTCTTACCCTCATTTCATATTTTGAATTCGGGTATATTCTTCTTTTTCAGTTACTTTATCTATAATTCGGGGACGAATTATTCTTTTTAGGGGGAAGAGTTGTAAAACCCGCATACTTTTACCATGGATAGTACCCTTAAGATCATACGTACTAGATTAAAACTTTCCTATTATAGCCTGATTACGATTACATGTTAGGATTTTACGTATTACGTACGTGTTAGAACACGATAAGTATTTATTACGCACGAACACGCAATAATTATTTAACAATAATTAATCACGAACATGCGATCATGAAATCATGAACGTAATTAAATCACGAACTAATAATAATTACGTATATATATTTATTACGAGCGTGAATAAATATATTAGGTCACGGTAAATATTTAACGAGAACACATTAAACGCGAACACAAATAAACACGAACGAACAATTAACTAACGAGACACGGAAAACGGTACGGGTACCCCATGTGGGGCCCCCTACCCGTGGCAACATTAAGGAGATGGGCCAAGCCCATCTCAAAACTTACTAAGAAGGGGTTCAGGTAAAATTAGCTAGTCATTTTTCACTTTACAGAAGATTAAACAAAAACTAAAAAGTTTTCTCCTTCTCCTCTTTTTCTTTTTTGGCCGCCGCATATAAACACACCAAGGGGGGGTGTTTGTTTGATTTTGATCTTGGTTTTTGGTGCAAGTGTTCGTGTTTGTTCATCCTCGTTTAGATCCACGCATTCGGTATATTCTTTTTATCCTTTTTCTTTTTGATTTGATCTAATAATTAATTAAGAACATGATGTTTTTAAAACCTAATTAAAAACATAGATCAAACATGTAAATGGTTATTGGGTAAATCAAAAAGGGATGTTTTTAGGGGTGTTTGTTGGTCGGCGCCTAAACCGAACCCCAAGGGGGTCTCGGTTTGGCTAATAAACCACCACCGAGACCATATGGTCCCGGCGGGGTGGTGTGGGTCCCACGACAGCATCAAAACAAAGGGAACCCCGAAGTGGTTCGGGGTATGGTGTCGATTTCATGTCCGGTTCATGGTTTCTAGTCAAGATCCGGTTCACGGTTTATGTTAAGATTTTTTTTATAATCATATGTTTAAATTAAATTAATAAATATTACATGATTAATTTAATAAACATGACTTAGGTTATAATTTAATTATTTAAATCATGGAATTCTTAACCGTATTTTATATTTTCTACACTTATAATTAATTAATTATTTAAAAACCATTGTTATAATTAATTAATTAATATGACCTAGGTTATATTATTAATAAATAATAATAATACATGTTTTAACCTAAGTATTTAACTTTATTTAATTAAAACATGATATATTTTAATTAAATACTTTTAACCTATAGTTTATTTAAATTACATGTAATAATTAATAAACAATACATTATATCATTATGACTTAGAAAATAATCAGAAAAACACTTAGGCTTATATACTTAGCTTATTTAACCAGCTTATATCTATTTATGTAAACTTTCTATTTTTAGAAACTTATTTAATTCTGGCAGCTAATCTATTTATGGAAACTTATTTAATTAAGGCAGCTGATCTATTTATGGAAACTTTCTATTTTTAGAAACTTATCTATTTTAAGCAGTAATTCTATTTTTGGAAACTTTCTATTTTTGGAAACTTTCTATTTTTGGAAACTTTCTATTTTTGGTAACTTTCTATTTTAGGAAACGAACTATTTTTGGAAAGTTACTTATTATTACACAGTAAGTGTAATAATACATGAAATACCAGAAATACTTAATCACAATAGACAGAATATAAGATAAACACAGTTTAAGGCTTAAAACTGTAAAACATGATATGAACATATAAATAAGCTAAGACATGACATAAAACCAGTTACGTATTTAGTAAGCAGATACTTATTCATGTATGTATTTATGTAGCATTAGTGATACCGAAGTAGGATTCTCCTCAGTTCATCTTCTTCGTTCACTAGACATAAGGTACGAATTCCCGTCCTTTCAGTATGGACATTCTTTCCTTATTAGGATTCCCCGTATGCAGCCAAATGTTTTCCCGTAGTATAAGTTTATATGTTTGACTTGCTTATGTTTAATTTAGAATACCTATAGCCATATACATGCATGACCAGTTTCACCTAGTTATGGAGGTACCATAACCATAACATTAGAGGCACTGATGTTATGACTTCACCACGGCGGAGTGATTGCTCGTGGCGTCCCTTCAGCTTTTGGCCATATTATTATATTTATCATGTGGGGCGTATGGGTGCATCCTAGTTACATGTTTTCAGCAGATTACTCAGTGTGAATGTGGTGTGTGCCTTGCATCCTTCACAAGGAGCTAATCCCTCTTACCCAAACCAGTATATTAAATTAGAGGCAGCCCCTCTAATTTGTATGATGAGGTCACCCCTCCAAGTATTCATGCACGGTGGATTTTCATGACCTATATTGGCTAATGGTAGAACATGTTAAACAATTTTTACAAGATAAACATAAGGCTTTTCAAACTTTAAAACCAGTTTTATCAAGACTTAACCAGGTTACTCGGGACATAGTTTCTTCCGCTGTTATATGTTATATGCTTATCATATTCATGCTTTATTGTACATCCGTGCACTGAGCGTATTGCTCAGCCGTTTTCCTTTTCTATGTTCCCAAAACGGCAGGTACTCAGGGGCGCTCGTAGACTTTAAGCGTACGTGCATATGGACTGGAAGCTTTCTAGCCTTTTTTTTACTTTACGCATTATCTTTACTTTGATACTCTGGTATGGATACTGGTTAGTCCTTTCCTTTATAGTACTTATGTTTGTGTGTGATGAGCTTTACTTTTGGACTACCGATGTTTGATTCCGGTATTTTCCTTTTATGGTCATGTAATGTTCAGACATTTTTCCCTGTATGCTTTGATGACATGCCATAATTACGCGTGACATTCCATTATCAAAATGGGGTGTTACAGTGCTTTTGGCGGGTGCCCTTATGAGTAGGGTTGAGCATCGGTCTAGGACTAGACTGGATCGAGGACCGAAATGGTCCTAAACCCCGGACCGAGACCGGACCGAAATGGTCCGGGCCGGTCCGGGTTGGTCCGGTCCGGTTCGGTCCTCGGTTCGGTCCTATTAGACATAATTGACGAGATTATGGTAAAACCGAACCGGAACGGGTCGGATCGGACCGACCGGACCGAGGACCGAATTGATCCCAAACTCCGGACGGGAATTGTTCAGTTCGCTCCTGTCCGGTTTTCCGGTCCAGATCGATTAAGGGTTTGCCGTGATCGGCCCTAATTACAACTTCTTTGGTTGATACGTATGCGAAATGTCGGTCTATTGAGTATTGAGAATAAGTACTTTCTGAAATGGTGTTTGCCTATTCTAATACTTGCTTGTTGTAGTAACCTTGAAAAGGTTTAGGTTTGATATGATGGTAAAACAGTAAATTTGATTTCATCTCAAATAAGTATTTTGAGACAAGCCGCATCCTACTCGCTAATCAGAATCTGCTAAGCAGGTTGGATAACTTTTTCTTCTTTGGATAAGCTAATAATATGGAAAAGCAAAAAAAATATGCAATTCAAAACACCCCTTATTACATTTTAGTGTCATTTTAGAGATTACTTTTATAAATTTGGCATTAGGTCGCGTGATAGTCCATACGTTCGGACATATCTTATCTTTACTTTTATTTTATTTTTTTATCCGCGGTCATGTCGCGCACAGCCACGGTCGTCGGCACACTTAGACATATTATTTATATTAATTAAAAATATTACACATATTTTTTGAATTAATAAAAAGATATTATCTATCTTTTAAATTTGGCAAAAGTATATTCTTATATTATTTAAATGGATAATATATTATCCATATCTTTTAAATAGGTAATAATATATTACCTATATTTTTAAACTAATTAAAGATATTATCTATATCTTTTATATTCGAAAATCTTATTGATATTTTTTATGTTTATAATAAATATTGCAGATATCTTTTCCATAAAAGATATTACATATATATAAATCTGAATAATATATTTTATTTCTTATATGCGGTCATGGTATGTCCATCCGCGCTACTACGTACATTCGGACATCTTTAGCCTACGGGCGTACGCGTACACATCGTTCCCAGGTGGAATAAGAGGAATGGGTCTAACCTACTAATTAGACTCGTCGTGTAAGAGGGATGCAACCCCATCGACCACGGATCATGTATCCTTGTTAGGTCCCATTGCTAATCAAGACGTCGATAGCAAGTTAAGCAGCCATCACATTCCAAGGCGGGCCTGTGAAAGAAAACAAACGTGCATACCTAACAATGGGCCAGCCTCCCCTGGTCGTCCTTATGGTAGTAACATCATGTCGCATGTAATGAGTCTGCCTCACCCATAAGGACCTTTTATGATATTACAATAATTCATAAACACAACACCGTGTTATAAATCTAATGTGGAACTAACGATCATAATGGTAAAAAACCAAGTGCGAACATTCGCACTCACAAAAAATAAAAATAAACTATTTATTATTATAATTATTCACGAATAGCAGGAAATGTTTTCATAACAAGTCATTAGGAGAAATTCGCGGTTACGGCTCGCCCTTCCGCGTTGGTTCGCACATATTTTTTATCTTTTGCACGCGGCTAAGGTACGTCCATTCGCGTTGGTCTACGCGACCGTAATTTTTTGAATACTTGATTAAGTTTAATACTACTAATCGAGTGTAGCATCATTAAACTTGGGGGGCTACCAGGGTATAATAATACCATTGTTTCCATGCATGTCACGCAAATATTGTTGGATATATTCCTTAGCTGCAGATGTCCGCCTTCTGCCTATTTATTCCTGTGCTACGGAAGTATCTATTCCGTTGGCTTATTCGTTCACCGCAGAAGTACCCCTTCCGCGCGCTTATTTCTGCGCCATGGAAGGATCTCTTCCATTGGCTTATTCGTTCGCCGCGGAAGTACTCCTTCCGCGCGCTTATTTTTGCGCCATGGAAGCATCTCTTCCATTGGCTTATTCGTTCGCCACGGAATTACTCCTTCTGCGCGCTTATTTCTGCACCATGGAAGTATCTCTCCATTGTGCTCATTATTTTTGCCACGAAATTACCTCTTTCATTGGCTCATTATCCTTCACCGTGGAAGTACTCCTTCCATTGGCACATTGTTTTCGCCATGGAAGTACTCTTTCACGTGCTCATTATCTTTCGCCGTGGAAGTACTCTCCACGAGCTCATTATCTTTCGCCGTGGAAGTACTCTTCCACGTGCTCATTATCTTCATCGTGGAAATATCTCTTCCACGTGCGCATTGTTTTCGCCATGGAAGTACTCTTCCCCGTGCTCATTATCTTTCACCGTGGAAGTACTCTTCCACGGGCTCATTATCCTTCGCTGTGGAAGTACTCTTCCACGTGCTTATTATCTTTCGCCGTGGAAGTACTCTTCCACGAGCTCATTATCCTTTGCCGTGAAAGTACTCTTCCACGTGCTTATTATCATTCGTCGTGGAAGTAATCTTCCACGAGCTCATTATCTTTCGCCGTGGAAGTACTCTTCCACGTGCTCATTATCTTCGTCGTGGAAGAATCCTTCCACGGGCTCATTATCTTCGCCGTGGAAGTATTCCTTCCACGTGCGCATTGTTTTCTCCGTGGAAGTATATCTTCCACGTGCGCATTATATTCACCGTGTAAGTATCTCTTCCACGTGCGCATTATCTTCGCTTGTGAAAGTATCTCTTCCACGTGCTCATTATCTTCACCGTGGAAGTATCTCTTCCACGTGCGCATTATCTTCGTCGTGGAAGTATCTCTTCCACGTGCTCATTATCTTCGCCGTGGAAGTATCTCTTCCACGTGCTCATTATCTTTCGCGGTGGAAGTAATCCTTCCACGAGCTCATTATCTTTCGCCGTGGAAGTACTCTTCCACATGCTCATTATCTTCGCCGTAGAAGTACTCTTCCACGTGCTCATTATCTTCGCGGTGGAAGAATCCTTCCACAGGCTCATTATCTTTCGCCGTGGAACTAATCTTCCATGTGCTCATTATTTTTTCCGTGGGAGAATCCTTCCACGGCCTCATTAATTCTACGTGCTCATTATCCTCGCCATGGAAGAATCCTTCCACGGGCTCATTATCTTTCGCCGTGGAAGTACTCTGTCACGAGCTCATTATCTTTCGTCGTAGAAGTACTCTTCCGCGTGCTCATTATCTTCGCCGTGGAAGAATCCTTCCATGGGCTCATTATCTTCGTCGTGGAGGTATTCCTTCCACTGGCGCATTACTTTCGTCGTGGAAGAATCCTTCCACGGGTGCATTGCTTTCGATGTGGAAGAATCCTTCCACGGGCTCATTGCTTTCATCGTGAAAGAATCCTTCCACGTGCTCATTTTGTTTCACCGTGGAAGTACTCTTCCACGTGCTCATTATCTTAGCGTGGAGGAATCTCTTCCACGTACGCGTTGTTTTTGCCGTGGAAGTACTCTTCCACGTGCTCATTATTTTTACCGCGGAAGTACTCCTTCCACTATCTTATTCTCTTTATCGTGGAAGTTCGTCTTCCGTTGGCACATATCTTTGTTGCGGAAGTACGCCTTCCGCGGCGAATTAATTTGCCCGGCTATGGAATGATTTTTCCAAAAGTTCACATCGTTTGAACTTAATTAGACGGAGCTTGATCAACTACATTTAGTTTAGGTAAAACCGTGAATTTTTTTTGAAGTCATTACCGGGTGTCGTGGCTACAAGACGGATGTACCATCCGCATCGTCTTGCCACAGAGGTACGCCTTCTGTTGGCCTTAAGCCGAATACAATATTCGCACTATGTTGCATCATTAGTGGGTATAAGAGGTACGTCTTCAAAGTATTCACGATGCAACATATGGGTTCCACCTCCACCTTCACAAAACCTTCTTATCATCCTCACGTTAGAGATGAATAAGAATGATATCTTGCCAGTGCCAGCGTTACCCTGGCTATAGAACATGTTTTCTTCTTACGAGGTCCTTACTGTTTAATTACAGGAAAACAAGCATTTGAGCACACCCACCCGTCTTACGTATACGGGTTCCCCATTTCTTTTGACGTGGATAGGCTTACAGGTAGGTAGCAGATATGGTATAGAGTCTAGTAACCTTGGTGAAAACCTCGCATACTAGACTGGGGGACATGATGACGTATAGTAGCTGCGCTCACTATTCGCATAGTTTTCCCATCATCTTTTTGCTAAAAGGTAGTCCACCACGAGTGGAGCCATATGTTACAGGCGACAGAGGATGTCCTAGCAGCAAACCATACACAGTTATTTAGTGAGCGTGATATATGAAAGAGTCTAGCATAACACGGTCATGAACCATATCATATTAGACTGGGGGACATGTCGACGTATAGTCGATAAAGGGCCCGACCTAAAAGGCCCGCGATCCAACAAGCCCGCTACCTAACAGGCTTGTGGCCAATACACCTTACTTATCCTTCAACAAAACCCTAGCACTATATCAGCAGGGGTAGGGGGCTCATTCTGCATGAGCAGGTTATCTCTCACAACTACACCACTTTTACAATATATCATCACGATACTAACTTGACCTCGGAGGTGGACCCCAGGGATCCGGCCTCGGGTCCACGTCTAACCGGTTCTTCTTTGTTTGCAGCATTACTCAGCACCCGGGAAGACGATTAACGGGCTAGGAGAGTCGTTAGACCGGCCTAGCCAAACTATGCTTCAACAGTGAACCAGGGACGTGATAGATGCGCCATCGATATTAAGTGGAAAGAAAGAATCAAAATTTGACTTGTTTGACCTTTTTTCGGATGACCTCCTAACGTTGTTTTTGTGAGTTTTTTGTTGTTTTGTTATTGTTGTTAGAGGGCTAGGTACGATTGAGCCATGGAGCTCAAGTCGTGGGCAAAAAGATCTGTCACGTCAGCTTTTTCTCTTATAACACTAAAACAACCTATAACCCACACCAAAATTTTGGTATTAAAATGGCCTCACTTTGAATAAAAAACTAATAAATTAAAAAAAAAAAAAAAAAAACCACGGCTCGAGCCCATAACACGAGCCACAGTACAGTTGACTGCGCCATGAGCTCGCGTTATGGGCCATAACGTCGGCTGGTAGGTGCCAACAAAAACTCCATCACTCTGCCCACGGTGTGGTTGGCTCAAGCCATGGGCTCGCGTTATAGTACCCAGTCAAGCCATGGCTCACCGTACCGTGTGCTCTTAAGAGCTGTGTGTTATTAGTATACTCTTTGATGATGTTGACTTCTTTTGCATGTTTAAGTCAAGTTTGCTAGGTGTACAATTCTGCAATGAATTACTATAAGTTAATTTAGAATTTGGATTTGGGTACATGCAATAAAAAGTTACTGTCATTTTCATTACCCGTTTCAAGTAAATATTAAAAAGATATTTCTCTACATTTTTACATTCATTCTATATATCTGGTATAAGGCCATATTTATCAGTGCGTGAGGAGAGAATCTTTTCTTCTCGTGAGGCATAAGGTCACGGGCGGCATTGTTTTAAGCTAGGGAGGTCTCGGGTGAGGGAGCTAAAAATCATGTCTGGAAGGTGAGACTTTCACCATTAGGTATATGTGTGTGAGATGGGCGGCATTGATAAAGCCTGATTTGATATAAATGCCTACTTTGTTCGCAAATGCAAGTGTACTTTAGTTCTGGAAATGCAGCCGGTGATCCGGACGACATCGGGTGTAGTCTGAAGTTAGATCAGTATTGTGTATCAACAATACACAATAACAAACGTAAGATGTTGCTGGAAAATCCGTTTGTTGGACAAGAAAAAAAATATGCTACCATTCGATCTCTGTACTTATACACGTACTAAAAGAACGACAAAGTTAATACTTTGCACTTGTCACCAATCAATCGATTTATAAACTTTTAATAAAACAATTGTATAAATCTAACACTTGCAGAAGTATAAGACATTATACTAACAGTTACATATTCTAAATAAAACACATTAATTCAAAAGTACTTCAATTGTTTGAATGTAAATAACTAATCAAACAATATCATTAATACGAAACAAATAAATAATAAACCTAGCCAAACTCTGAAAACTAAAAAATTTGCATGAACCCTTAGATTTCGACATAACACGCTTCACGATTCGGAGTCCTAACGGCAGGATTAGCCATGTAAACACCATCCTTTTTCCCAAAATAAATTTGGGTAGGACAATTCACATTAATATGATACCTCCCGGAAACCCACGACCCAACTTTCCATCTCAATTTTCCGGTAGCTCTAACATTCACCGGCACCAACCCAGCTTCGATATCTGCAGCCATAACCGTAGCTAGGTTCGGTGCCAGTGGAACATCAATTCCATAAAGAAAAGGCGACCAAGTGGTCTGATCCTTATGCCCTTGGAAAGAGGGTTGTACCGATGTATAACCTGTGATTGGTTGAGTACGATAAGCAATGTGAACATTGATTTGATCGTAATATATTCCAATTCGTTTATTAGGGTTTCGGGATGAGATTGTGGTTTGGATGTTGGAAGTCAAGGTTGGGACTGTGATTGAGGCGTTGAACATGATAAGATGCATGTCTTCGAGAGTAAACTGAGGTTTTGTGGGACGGAGGATGAGCCATGTCAAAAAGATTGCGATGCCGAATAGAACCATAAAGGCAAACAGCCACCTTGCGCACTTCCTGTATCTTTTAGGCAGCCAGCCGAAGCAACCGCCATTGTGTTTGATACATTCAGCGACTTTGGTAACGACACAGGTCATGGTGATTGTAGAGCTTGGTGAATAAAAGTTTAAAATCTGTAAAAAAGCTTTTGGTGAGAAGAGATATAAAAAATGATCCTAGGGGTGTATTGTATATATACTGTCTCGTTGGAGATTTAGAAAGATTACATAAGATTTGATTTAGAATATATTTCATAAATCAATATACTCATAAATTTGGGTTTTATTAGATTTTGTAATAAACTGAAGGAAATCTGCTAAATAGGATTCGGGAATTCCAGCAAGTAGAATATGAGAAAGTTTCATAAAAAGCGAGTAAGAATCAGACTCCCATACAAGTGGTTGTCTTGTAGAAGACAGTTGCACTCGCGTCGTGTAGCAGACTGAATACCAAACTTCTTTGTAGTAATTCGACTACAATCCTGGTATACTAGATGCGGATAACATGATCGTAACACATCAATCAAAAGAAAAGAAACCACACAAGGTAATACCCTAATTGATAAACATACAACCCTTTTAATATAAGTTTCTTTTAGAGACGAGCTTGGTACCAATCCTGTCTCGGATTCATCCTGATTTACTGTTTCCGTTTTTTTTCCGATCTAATATTATGTGGATTCGGATTTCGGTACCGGCACCGGGAGATCGGTATTTTCTTTTTTTCTTATAGAATTTCCCGATTCGGTACCTGTCCCGTACCTAATTAGTGGCACGAATTTGTTTTCACCTTATTTCATAGTCTCGATACTGTACTGAACGAAATTCGGGTACCGATAATCGACATAATTCCGAGTACGGTTCGAATTCAGTTTCAGAATTCGAGTCGAAATGCTCATCTCTAGTTTCTTTAAATAACAAAACACCCACTTAAACTATGTCACTAAAACAGTCGCCAAAAGGGTGTTTTTCTTGTAGTACACGAGGATGAACCGATGAATGAAACAATTATTTATCTATTAAGGGTATGTTTGGTAAGGAGAAAAGATCACAATGAAAAGGAAATATCAAGATTTCTTCTGTTTGGTAGCTAAAGAAAACGGAGAAATAATTCTCCTTATAATTCTCGGTAGTGTAAAATTATCTGATGTTTTTTCCACTTCTATTTGGATGGAATTGATATTCTCTCCATGTTATGTTTTACAAAATGACAAATATTTAGAATCAAATTTTGCCAATAATGAGAGCATAACATGAAAGACTAGTTTATAATTTTTACAAACAAATTTTTTAAAAATCCATAAAACTGGAATGAATATATATTTAGAGTTAATCGACTTGACTCGAATCCAAGTTAGTCAAATATTTTTAACTCATATCTTTATTTGATATATGTGTGACTCAAGTTGAACTTCTTAACTTGAATAATTTTTTTTGACCTGAGTAGCCCGGTCTGAATAAGCTTAACCGGGTTCAGTTCGTGTCGGGTTATTCGTTACCCCTTGTAAAACCCGCATCTAAATGCCATGAACAGTACACTATGTAAACATACGAACCATTAAAACTTTTCTTTTATGTCATGAACACGTGTCACGAATATTAAATTCAGAAACTACGTACGTGTTAGTACACGATAAACAAGTATTACGTATAATATATATATATATATATATATATATATATATATATATATATATATATATATATATATATATATATATATATATATATATATATATATATATATATATATATATATATATATATATATATATATATATATATATATATATATATATATATATATATATATATATATATATATATATATATATATATATATATATATATATATATATATATATATATATGTATATATATATATATATATCATGAATATTAAAACAAGAACCAATACGAATATTTAATCACAAGAACGAACACGTAAAATATTTAAACACGAACAAAGCCCGGTTTGGCTATGGGCCGCGGACAAGGAAACAAGAGGGGGCCCAAGCCCTTTATTTTTGGTTAACTAAAGAAAGGTAAAACACATGATTTTTCATTCATTTTAACAAAAAAACTGAAAACCCTAGCTTGCCTACTCTCTCTTGCCGCCGGCTACAAGAACACCAAGGGGTGTTTGTTTGATTTTGATTGTTAAATTCGGTTGTTCGTGTTCGTGTTCATAGTTCTTTTCAAGTCACGTGTTCGGTATCATCAAAAACCTTCATATTTTATTTTCTTTAATTATGTTCATGTGACTAATATTAAAAACATTATTAAGAACATGTAAAACTAATCAAGAAAACATGAATAAGTGGGGTTTTGGTGGGCTTTGTTCGTCTGACACGCAAACCGAGAGCCCAAGCTCTTGGTGGTCTTGCTATCACCAACAGCCAAGACCCCAATGTCTCGGTATGGTGTCTTGGTGGTTCGGTAGCAGGGAACAAGGGACCCCGACTCATGTTGGGGTACCGTTTGGTTTGTTTTGGGTCTCGGCGCAGCAACAACAACACCACCGGCATCAGTCGGTGGTTGTTTTGTGTTGAGCAGGGGGAACGCAGGCCAGACCGGGGGAACCACCGGCTACAGCCGGTGGTGAGTTTGGTCCAGCAGTGGCTAGCCAAGCCACGACAGTGGCAACCGGCTGGACCGGGTTGGCCACTGTCGGGCTATGTTGGTTCGGTTCATGTTTCGGTTTAAATTAAAACACGGGTTCGGGCACGGGATTATTTTTACAAGGAAAAATTAAATTAATTAGACATGACTAATAATTAATTTAATTTAATCATGACTTAGGTTATATGATTTTTAATAAATAGTACATGTTTTTAACCTAAGTATTTTTACCATTTAATTTAGACTATAGTTATTAATTGATTATTAAAACATGAACTATAATTTATTAATAAATCATTACTTAGGTTATACTTAATAAATTATTAATACATGATTAACCTAAGTATTTTATATGTCTTAATTTAATTAAATCGTGCCTTTATTTAATTAAATCATATACCCTATGGT
Source organism: Glebionis coronaria (assembly GCA_025667525.1). Lineage (NCBI taxonomy): Eukaryota > Viridiplantae > Streptophyta > Magnoliopsida > Asterales > Asteraceae > Glebionis > Glebionis coronaria. The sequence goes on from CM046874.1 coordinate 649,173,565, forward strand.
TTATTAAATTATCATGATATTATTAATAAACTATACTATTGCTACATGACTTATGATTTTTAACCAGTAAACATTAGCTTATATTATTAGCTTATTAATCCAACTTATTTCTAAATGTGGAAACTTTCTAATTCAGGAAACTTACTATTTTTGGAAACTTTCTATTTTTAGAAACTGATCTATTTTTAGAAACTAATCTATTTTTAGAAACCGAACTATTTTTGGAAACTTTCTATTTTTGGAAACTTTCTATTTTAGGAAACCTTCTTTTTTTAGAAAGTTACTTATTATTACAAAACAAGTATAATAATACAAGAATACAAGATAATACTTAATCAGAATACATGAAATACATGATTAATACAGTATACCATTTAAAACAGTAAACAAGACAAGAACATATAAAACAAGCTAAGAATATCCTAGAACAAGTAACGTACTCAGTAATCAGACCACTTATACATGTCCCTTATTTATTTAGCATTAGTGAGGTCGGAGTAGGACTATTCATCCTTTCGTCTTTCCTCGTTCACTGGACACAAGGTACGGATTTTCCGTCCGTCAGTATGGACAATCTTTCCTTATTAGGATTCTCCGTTTGCAGCCAACTGTTTTCCCAAGTATATGTTTTATATGTTTGATTACTTATGTTAGTTTAAATGCCTAAGCCATATACATACATGACCAGTGTCACCTAGTTATGGAGGTACCATAACCGTAACACTGGAGGCACCAGTGTTATGAATTCCCCACGGCAGAGTGATTGCTCGTGGCGTCCCTTTTCAGTTTTGGCCATATATTTAATGTGGGGCGTATGGGTGCATCCTAGTTACATGTTTTACAAGATTTTTATTGTGAATGCGATGTGTGCCTTGCATCCTTCACAAGGAGTTGATCCCTCCTACCCAGACTAATTAATTAGAGGCAACCCCTCTAATTGCATGATGAGGTCTCCCCTCCAAGTATACATGCACGGTGGAACCTCATGACCTATATGGACTATTGGCTAATTAATACAGTTTTTCATATTAAAACATAAGTCTTTTCATACTATAAAACCAGTTTTATGAACATGTTCCAGGTTATCTAGGACTTATACATTTTCGCTACTATTAGTCTTTTATGCTTATGTCATTTCATGTGATACTTGTATATCCGTTTATTAGGCGTTATGCTCAGCCGTTTTCCTTTCATGTTCCCAAATGGCAGGTACTCAAGGACGCTCGTAGACTATAAGAGTATGTGCATACGGATTGGAAGCTATATAGCCTTCAGTACTTTATGCATTTTCCATACATTATGCTACTTTATTTCTTTGGACATTGTTTAGTCCTTTTCCATTTCATTACTTATATTCATGTGTGTTGATCTTATACTTGGACTACCGATGTTTGTTTCCGGTATTTCCATTCATGGTCATTTAATGTTTTTGGATATTTACCTTGCATGCTTTGATGACACACCATAAATACGCGTGATATTCTATTTACCAAAATGGGGGTGTTATAATTATGGTATCAAAGACAAGGCTTCGACCTGTAGGCTCTTTAAACATGACCTGTGATTAGTGGGTAATCACCATGGTCTTCCTAGAACTGATAGTTGTTTTCATGCATTTATTTATGTATCATTGTTGCAGGAATTTTGACTAAGTAATGGTTGGTACAAGACTGGCCATATTTAGTCGCATGTGCTTTTAATCGAATCATTTTGTTTTGATGAACTGACCCATTGGCGTTCATCCTCGTCATGTCATTTTGTTTAGGTGAACCGACCGTAGGCGTTCACCCAAACCCATGTCATTTCATTGTCATGTATTCATACACTGTTTTCATGCATAAATTTTTTTCGTATTTATGTGCATAATTTTTTTCATGTATATATATTATGTTTAATCAGTTTAATCATGCATTTTATTTTATACTGTCAGATGGTTCTCACACGTGAACAAGAGCAACTGAATGCAGCAGTTTAAGCTGCTATGCAGGCCATGCTTCCTCAACAGAGGAATGAAATTCGGGCCGAGCTGTAAGCTGCCAACAATCAACACCAACACCAGCATCAGAGTCCTCCTCCTCTACCTCCAGCTACACTGATCACATGGCTAGAGCGATTCAATAAGCAGCGTCCGAGGTCCTTCGAGAAGATTGACAACCCCGATGAGGCTGAGAGCTAGCTAGCTCACATTGAGAAGATCTTTGACGTGATGGGATGTGACCCTATCTTTAAGGAAAGGTTAGCCTGTTACAAGTTCGAAGGGAACGTACTTGCATGGTTGAAGGCAGTGAAACTGTCGGAGGGAGGCGATGATTGGGTGGCTGGCGTGACTTGGGCACAGTTAAGGGAGTTGGTTATGGGACAGTTCTTCCCAAAAGCTGAGCATGATAAGCTTAAGAGGGAGTATCATGGGATTAGGCAGAGAGTTGGGGAAAACAACAATGAGTTCATGCAGAGGTTTCTTCGTTTGGCTGGATTCCTTGGCGCAGCAGATGGGACTGCAGAGGAGCAAGCGTATCACTTTCGTTGGGCTCTTCGCACATCTGTCGCCAATAACTTGGTGTATGCTACATTCAATACCGTGGCACAAGTAGCAGATGCAGCCCGTAAGTTGGAGATGCTGCAAGAGAGGGATGAGTTTGGAGAGGCAGAGCGACCCGACAAGAGGTATATTTCATCATTCAGCGGTGATCATTTCATTACATTCAGTACTATCCAAATATTTATCTTTCTATATGCAATTTCACCTTTCAGGTAGAAGACTGGGGACCGGTCCCAACCGGCCACTCAGCAGCAGAGTCAGCACAAGGGTAACGGTCAGACCCAAGACCGTTCTGCTTCGAATAAGCGTGGCGGTAATGAAAAGTACCGTAACAACGCTAACAACTCCAACAGTAGCAGGTCCCTAACTTACTCATTTCTTATGTTACCTGTTTTATGATTCATAATTCTAACACTTCAACTACTACTACTAGGAATAATGGCAATGGAAGGGAGCAGGACCGCAGAGGTTCACAGCCCAACCGTGCAGCTACATCTGGTATTACGTCTTACATTTTATGAATTGTCCTGTTTGTACCCATTAATCATGTCTCACGTATATTTTCTTGAAAGAGGCTCCCAGCCAGCTAGGGCACCTGTTGGAGGGTAAACTCACCCTATGTGCACTACGTGTAACCGCAGGCACCCAGGGTCGTGCCACCGTGATAGCGATGCTTGCTTCAAGTGTGGCCATCCAGGCCATCGCATGAAGGACTGCCGTAAGGGTGAGATCGAGGGCACTTCTGGAGATGCCGACTCCAAGCCACCTCCTACTACTCGACGGGTGTACACGACATCGCGTGATCAGGCCAACAAGTCAACAAGTACCATCACTGGAATCTTGTATATGTATGTTCAAGCTACATGCGTATTATTTGACACGGGTGCTACTCGTTCAGTCCTTCTCTACTGTTTCTGCCAAGAGTGTTAGGATATCCCCTATGCCATTAGAAAATGTCTTAAACATTTTCACGCCCTTAAGAGACTCTGTACGCATAACACATGGGTACAAGGGTCTTCCCCTCGAGTTTGACGATAAAATTCGCCCAGTTGACGCACTTCCACTAGACATGTGCGATCTCGACATGATATTAGGCATGGACTGGCTATCCTAACATCAGGTCACCATTGACTGCCATTCATATCGGGTCATCTTCGGTGATGTAAACGCACCAGAGTACATTCACAACGGTTTTATACTCGGAAGGTCTATACAAATAATTTCAACCTTACAAGCACGTGCATTACTGTCACATGGTTGTGAGGGCTACTTAGCTACTGTTCATGATATGGAGGCTGAATCTCCATCTATCCAGAATCAGCCGATCGTGTCAAAATTTCCAGACGTGTTTCCAAAAGAACTTCCGGGCGTACCACCTGCTCGTGAGGTAGAGTTTAATATTGAGCTCATCCCAGGAGCTGAGCCAATTTCCAAGGCTCCTTATCGCATGGCTCCCATAGAGCTTAAGGAGTTAAAGGAACAACTATAGGAACTTTTGGAATGAGGTTTCATCCGCCTTAGTGCATCTCCATGGGCATCGGTTCTATTCGTGAAGAAGAAGGACGATAGTATGCGTCTCTGCATTGATTATCGTGAGCTTAATAAGATCACCATCAGGAATCGATATCCTTTGCCACGCATTGATGATCTGTTTGACCAACTCCAAGGGGCCAAACAGTTCTCCAAGATTGATCTGAGGTTGGGCTATCATCAACTACGGGTGAAAGAGCAGGACATCGCCAAGACTGATTTCCGTACACGTTATGGACACTACCAATTTGTAGTCATGCCATTTGGCACTAACAATGATCCAACAGTTTTCATGGACTTGATGAACCGTATATTCCATGAGTTTCTGGACAAGTTCGTCATTGTCTTCATTGACGACATTCTGATTTTCTCTATGTCAAAGGAGGAACACGAATACCATCTTCGTAAGATACTTCGCCAGAAGCAACTGTATGCCAAGTTCTCCAAATGTGAGTTATGGTTGAGTAAAGTGGCGTTCCTAGGCCACATAGTATCCGCAGAGGGAATAACCATGGATCCTGCAAAGGTTGAGGCTATTACCAAGTGGCCAAGACCGACATCAGCCACTGAAGTTCGTAGCTTTCTAGGCTTAGCTGGTTACTACCGTAGGTTCGTAGAGAACTTTTCCCGATTAGCACTGCCATTGACCAAACTGATGCGGAAAGGGGAGAAATTCGTCTGGACTAAAGAAAGAGAGAAGAGCTTTGAAGACCTTAAGCAGAGGCTGGTATCAGCATCGATTCTTACTCTCCCATCTAGTACAGGTGGATTTCAAATCTACAGTGATGCTTAAGGGAAGGGACTTGGTTGTGTTCTCACGCAACATGTGAGACCCCCAAAATCTGACATGGAACAACTAGGCAACGAGGGGGTAACACGTCATAGTACAAGAAAAAATGAATTACAGTTCATACAAAGTTGACAAAATAAAAACATGTACATTACATCATAAAAGGTCAGAGTTTTTAAACATAGGTCCCAGAGTTTTAAAAGCGGAAAATTATATTATTTCGTCTCAATTTATAACAATAAGTTGCCCAAAAGATTGAATAAACTTCTGATAGTTTATATAAAACAAATCTTTCAAAAGCATCACAGAAATCTCCAAGCTGCGATAATATCCTGCGGGCTCCCATCCAAGCAAAGCTAAGTATAATACCTGAGATTAAACATGTAAAATCGTCAACATAAAGTTGAGTGACATTCATAGGTTTAGCAGTAAACGTGTGGAACACAATAGAGTTTGTAAAACACGTAATGGGGGGGTTAATATGTACGTCCATAGTCACGATGCATATTATTGCTGTTTAGTCTCATGAACCGAAGCTTAACTCAAATGTAAGTTCCTCTAGGGAGTATTCAGCCTAAATACTCAAGTATAAACGAATATTAGTGCGTCAAAACGGGATGGGGATTGTCAATCCCGATGGATCCACCCACAACATTCGCGCTTAGCGCAAAGCATACGGGACAATTAACGGTTCATGATAGGAGAGGAAACTCAAGGCTAACATCTAAGCAATAATAACATTGAAATCATCTGTAAAGCATACAAGTTCAGAATAACATACGAGTTCTGGATAGCAATACAGTTTTATATTTAGTTGTGTTCCACCATGTAAAATCTCACCCCGTGTTTAGAAACCATGTACAAGTAAAAAGGGGCTATGAACTCACCTTAGCCACGAGGTAAGTCAATCACGTACTCAGCAACTGAGTAGAAACGGTAGTGGTAGACGATCACTGACGATATGGATGCCCGGGGAAACACGAAAACCGCAACCTATCACAATAAGGTGCGCGTTAAGACTCGAACTCGAATATCGATATGTACCAAATATAATATGACCCAAATGTTTTCAAAGTATACACGTTTCAAAACCATTGACACGAATCAAATGAATACATTTATCCAATGTTACACGTTAAAACACTTGAACACTTAAAAATGACCCATTATATGACGCCAAGTCTACTCAAGTCAAACTATCCTTTAACCTTACATGGACCAGTAGCTAAGTCATTTATATAATGACTAAGCACTTCAGTAAGTCACCATGTCCGATGGTGAACACTCAAACTCACGCAACACAAGCATTGAACTACGTGTCCAAAATAAAAATCAGCAAGTACACCCCGAATGTACACACCGATCTACCCTATCTAGACTTGTCCGTTTTAGATGAAAATTGGTGTCAAGGTCACTTATAACCTGTATAAGACCTCACCAAAATTTGATCCAATGTTCACACTTTAAAATCCATCAGCTCGACACTTTTCTCGACTCCAAATTTTAGGACAGATTTGTGCACTTGTTTTGTAAAACCGTTTAGACCACTTTAAAAGTACTAACTCGGCAATTCATCTTTTGAAACCACTACTAGACTCATCAAACTCAGTTTGTAAACTTTGAAAACCAGCAGTATCAACAATCTAACCAAGCCTAAAGTCCCCGAGATTTGACCCAAAATCAGCCACAATTTCGGATTGTGCCGACTTGCGTCTCCCGGTACACGAAAACTAAAACTAGCATAACGTTTGACTCGTAATGAGTTATAAGCTCTATCTTATACCAAAACGACCGTCTCGGAAAACTCTACAACAATTTCAACTAATCTTAGCCTTTCTCAGACCTTAAACCCACGAAACATTCTGTTTAAAGCTGCTGTCCCAAAATGGCATTTTAGAAAACATGACAAATCCATTTTTCAAGTAAAACCACTCATTCCCATACCTCTAGGATCACTATACTATCATACCCATCAACAAAACACTCCTAAAAACACTTGCATGTAAAATCTAACAAAATCAAAGATTAAATACAAGACTTTTAAGGATTAAAATGACATAACCTCACCAAAAATGACACATGCATGATGATTAAATCATCATACAACCATGAAAGTATAAAATCTTCAAATTTTGATGCATGTTCTTGAATTTGATATCATTAGAATCATCATTGAATTCTAAGGTTGGGTCTTAAATTAGTTTTGATTGATTCATAGAAGAAATTAAGATTTGAGGGTGTTTATGGTGGTGATGGGTGACGGTAAAGAAAGAGGGAGGGAGGGTGGAGTGTGTTTTTTTTATTAAGTTGCATGTGTGTGAGAAAATGGAAGAAAAAGGCCATTTATATGGCTAGTTAAGTGGAGGGGCTAATATTGCCAACTTTGAAACTTGTGGACTTAAAAATAATTAATAGTTTTAAAGGGTAGAAAATGGTTATTGGTAAATATTGAAAATATTTACGGGGCTCGGGTTTCGTAAAAATACTTTTCAAAAGTTACAATGCATCATAAAAATGATTATACGATTTCTCGACACGACTTAATACGTAATTAAAACGAAATCGTCGAAAATATTAATTATCGAAACTGTTGATCCCAAACTTAGATCGATTAGCTTTGTGTATACGAGATTAGATCAAGTATAACACGTAGAGAAACCTTTGTTGTATGGTTTGTGAATCTAAGTATTATGCGGAATTTAATACTTAAACAAGAACACAAGATGTAAACAATACTTTCACTTTGATTATCAATGTCAAACTTGCTTACAATGAAAGATGTTTACGAATGAAAAACTTAATGAAAACTTGATTACAATGAAAGAGGTTTAACTTGTGAAAACTTATTATATCTGATGATTAACATTAACCTAAAAGATCTTCTTTTATAGATTAAGAAGTCTTGTACAATAAGCTACGAATCAACTATTCTAGGTAAAGATAATAATGGAAAATACAATGTCGAGCTTATCTTTACCATACACAAATAAAGAAACAAATAAACAAAAAGATTCGTATGAAGATATATTCCATCAGTGCTAGTCTTCAAGGCTGCCAGCGTTCACTTTCCTAACTGTCAACGCTTGGCTGTCAGCGTCCAATGTCAACTTATCAGCGCTTGAACTCTTCTTATCAGCGTCTAGTGAACTGACCCATAATTTATTCCCAACAGAAACAATCGATAAATAAACGTAATATTTTGGGCATCCGTCGGTATCGCGATCACTAGAAATTCTCGTTGTACATTGATTTGAATAAACTCGTTGTAAAACGCACGTGGGTGATTTTAAATCAAAAACTTTGATTTAAATAAATATGAAAAAATAAAATAAAAATTTTATAATTCCCGATAAAGTATTTATCGATGATCAAAAAAATACTTAAAAAGTATAATTTAAAAATCTTAGGATTTACATATAAAATACAAGAAAACGAAATACGTTGAAAATTTAGAAACACGGATAAAAGAATAAAATAATGCTGGGAAAAGTACGGGTTCTCACACAACATGGGAAAGTGATTTGAAACTCGGATTTTTAGTCCTTTTAATGAATGTTCGTTTTATCCTCGATTCGACTCGAATTTGATTTCCGTTTTTACGTTTCAACTTAATTTGTTTTTGGTACAAACTCTTTTTGGGGATTTTTAAACTAATTGAAAAATATTAAATGAAAACTAAATTAATTAACTAATTTTTAAACTAATAAATTGAAAATAAATTTATACTAAAGAAAACTTAAAAGCTTTTTTAAATAAAACTAATTTTAATGTGACTAAAAAAAAATAAAAACTATTAATTAAAATCTATTTTAAAAATAATCTATTTTAAATCTACTTAAAAATACAACCTATATTAATTTTTAAAAATAAAACTAATTTAAAAAAAAAACAAATTTAATAAAATATATTTTTTTCTTTTTATTTATTTTTGAAAACTGATAATTTAAGTAAACTTTCTAAGTACTTTTAAAATTAAAATAAAATTAAACTATTATAACACTTAATTAAAAGCTGACAGACTAATTACTAATATTAAATTCAGAGTGCAAAGTAATAAACAAAAGAGCGTCTAGCTCAGTGGTTGAGACGTTGGGTTGTCGTGCAAAAGGTCACGAGTTCGAGACCTGGAGGAGACGAATTTGCTAATTAATTTTTTAAACCTTATAACCTTTTTTTGGAACTGCTATTTTGGACAGATGAACCCCTCAGACCAATTGGGTCTGAGGTTGTAACAGCAAACAAATCAGGCAAGCAATAATAAGCAGCAACTCAATTAAAGCGGAATATCAAATAGCTATTTAAAACAAACTTTAAGCTACTCTAAACATAAAACTGATTATCTAAATAAGCTATAAGAGCAGAATCTAACAAGCTATAAGAACACAATAATTTAAATACTAAATATATGAGCGATAAGCAGGAAATTCAATACGAAACTGATAATAAACTGATCCTATGAAAACTGATTATCAACTAAGCTATTAAACTTTAAAAACGCAGATCCAAACACCCTAACAATCCTATAAGCTGATTTAAACTCCAAACAAGCAGATTTCAAAATAAGCAGAAAATCAATACTAAGCTTTAACTCAAATAAGCAGATTCGAACCTCAAATAAACTACTCAAATTTAACTACGCAGATTAAAACTATAAGCATAATCAATCTAGCAAACCTAATAGCAAATTCAAACAAGCAGATCCAAACAACCTTAATCTAACAAACTTAGTTAAAAGAATTAAAGTAAAGAGAGGGGAACCTTTTGACGATACCGTTGAGCCGTAGCGTCGCGCTGAGCGAGCTCAAACCGAAACCAACACCTCCAATATTCGTCAACAATTTCAACTTCTTCGAAACCAAATCGAACTCCAATCAAAACTCTTTAATCGAAACTAATCTAAACTTCGAACCATAGCAACATCAAAACTGAATCGAACCCAAACAGTACCAAACAACTTCGAATCGAACTGTAACTATGTAAACCTCGAACCACAAATAGAATCGAGACTACCACGAACAGTAACCCTTTTTTTTTTTTTTTTGATATTTCCAGTGGGGAAATATATAATTAACTTCTCTTTATTATTTTTTTTTCCTTTTTTTTTTTTTTTTTTTATATAATAATACTATGAGAACCGTGACTAATTTTCAACAGATAATTAAAAGAATAGAAACCGTAATTAAAGATGATACGAAAACAGAAAAGAGATTTAAATCGAAACTTCACTTTCATTAATTTAAAATCGAATTACAATACTGAAAAAGAAGATTACAAGAACCCTAATTAATCTATTTTCTAAAATTAAAAAATAAAGAAAAAGCATGATGAATTACATGTGAGAGAGGGGTTTATATAATGATCCCCGAATCTTCTAGACTTCCTTGGAGGCTACGGAGTGAAATCTTGGCCATTGATTCTTCTCTTTCTTCTCTCTTGCTTGATCAAACGGTGGAGAACAATTTCCCATCACATGGATTGCCAAGGTGGAGGGTTTGTGCTTCTTGTGTTTCTTCAAGGAGGACGTGGCCTAATTTGATTGGAGGAGTGGTGATGGTGAGGTGTAGCAACAAATCATAGTAGGCCACGTAGCAAATTCGTTCCATCCTCTCTTCCTATAAACTGGGGGAATTAATTCCCCCACACGTGAATTACACGTGATATCAAAACCCTTTGTTAATTTTAACTTTCGGTAATTAGGGTTTTTGGGAATAGTGGATTTTACTGGTTTTAGGTTAAAGGTGAAATTGGGGAAGATGGGTGAGAGAGAAGGTAACACTTCGTTTGTATCGTTGGTAAATAAAAACAGGTTTTATTTATTTTGGGTGGATTACACGTGGGTGGTAAAAACGAAAGGATTGGGTAATGTGGGTTTTTTATGTGTGTCGGTGGGTGAAAAATGTGTGAAAGATATTTTACTCCATCCGTTTCTTCTTTTTGTTAACTTGACTCGGGCTAAAGCCCATAAATACTCCCACCATCTTATTTCAACTTGGGCTTTTGGCCCATCCAATGCACTTCATCCGTCTTATAATAATTCTATATGGGCTTTGATCTTAAACTTGTCCAAGTTTATCCATTATTGGGTTTTTCAGGCCCAACAAGCCCATGTAGGTCCCACTTGACTCCTTTATTCGACAAATGATTAAATCCACTCATGTCGAGCTTGATTTTTGGCTTCCTCGATCTTTTCATCAATCTCGTGTCGGTTTTCATCGGTTTCCGTGATCGTTGCACACTTTTGGACTTTTGATCTTTGTCTTCGTCTCTATCTTGACTTTTCTTTGACAATTGACCGTGAAATCCCGTGTTTTATCTTCTTTTGATCATTTGTACCTATTTATCACACAAAACACAAAACCACGCGTAATTCCGACATTTATGATATTAAACACATGATTAGGTCTCGTTTTTCCTTGATTTTAGTGGCAAAAGGATAAGTGTTTTCACACTTATTAAATCCCCTACACTTGACCATTGCAATGACCCCATGCAATGCATAGTTTAAAAGCAAAGAGTTACATTTCTCTCATAATCAACCCATCTTGGCCTTTATTTTTTATTACTACTACGGAAAGATAAAAACTTAAAAGGAAACAAAAATTAAAATGATAACTTGGAAATTATTGATGGAAGAAACTCGTAAAGAAATCTAAGACTTAGATTAGGGCTTTGGTGTCATGAATATTAATCACCCTCAAGTTTCACGTTCCCCAAACTAAGCTTAAAAACGAGATCATTGTTTATCATAAGTTAGCACAACTAACACTTACTCATGCGGTTTAATTATTCACTTAGACCCCCTTATTCCTATGGTGTATCTCTTATATTTTATTTTTGTCTTGAATGATCGCGAGGATGCATTTTTGACTTATTTCGATAATTTATTTAGGCCGAAAATAAAGTGGGACGATTTAATCAATAGTTAGCTAAAGGACAAAATCTTTTAAAACGGCTTCTCAAAACCTCATAAAGTTCATATCTTGGCATAACTCGTTTCACGATTTGAGACCTTTCTCGGACCGATATTTGGCTTGTACTTCAAACTTCAAATCTTGAGAGACGATCTTGAAATTATGGTCTTCTCTTCATTTTAGTATACATCTTCATAAGGAGTGAAAGATGCTTCAAACGTTGACCACGACTTCTTCATTTATCCTCTTCTTTATTTAGGATTTTGATATACAACGATCCGCCTCCTTTTCGGACTTGGATCTATTTATCCTCATACCTTGTTAGGGTCTTTTTGGATAGACTTCTCCATGATCTTTAGGGGAGTAATTGCTTCTCGTCGTGTGTCTTGATCCTTCATATTGATTTGGATTAATGATCTTCACATCATCTTAGGATCTTTAGCAAAAAGTGAATCCTCATGCCTTGTGAGGGCCTTTTTGGACTCGGGTATCCTCATGCCTTGTTAGGGCCTTTTTGGATAAGCCAATCTTCGCGTCCCGTTTCAATAAGTTATGCCTTGGCTATGAACTCTAATTAATACCGAGCAACTTTTAAACGATCTTGTGCTAGAAGCTAAGTAACCTTTTAAATCGTACAACCTTATTTATTGCAAATATATTTATTAACAAGTGATGGGAGAAAAAGTTCATAACTAACTCACATAAGTTAATGAAAGAATACCAAACTTATAATTAACTCTATCATCTCTCGTTCTCCACAATTTAAAATCTCAAGGAATGAGACTCGTGGATGCTTAGCCTAATAAACCAATTAAGGTCCATATGGTTAAGGATACTAGCTAGAGTAAACTTGGATAAGTAAACTCGGGTTGAGTCAAAATATTCACGACGGGCCTAATATATCAAAGATATCTAAACTTATTAAAACCATTTTATTTATTTATTTATTTTTTACTTTATTCTTGAAATGGAAATTATTACGATGCGATAATAGAAGGAAAGAAAATAAATAAAAATACTACTAAGCCAAAATAGATCAAAAATTTGAAAAACGTTGAAAATTTTAAAAAAAAATTTCCGGTAAAATGGGGTCAAATTCATGGAAAAGGCCACTAAAATTTGATAGAAGGCCCCCTACACTTGATATAAACATTGTCCTCAATGTTTAAGCATGTGGGAGACTAAACTCCCCTACACTTAGGACATTGAGTACGTTGTTTAAAATCGAGCTAAGGAAAGGACAACTAAAGTGATTACATTTATTCGTTTTATTTATATACAAGTATGAATCACAATAGTTTAAATAGAACCGGGTACACGGGAACACGGGATCACGGGTCTCATCAAAAGTATCAAAAGTGGATCATCAAAGCACTTGTCCCTGCACACAATCACCACACACAAACAACCTACTCGGCTCCCCCCTACACTTATTGGTGGACAATGGATGAAGGTGAAAAAGGGTGGAAAGGATGGTAAAGGTAAAAATCTAACCTAGTTATACGATGCTTGATTTATTTATCACGAGTCTCTAGCTCGACTCGATTTCCCGAATTAATTCAAGGGAAATGTGGAGAGGGATGGAATCATCTCGTGAGAGATGTCCTCTCCATAGTACAACTTAACCCGTTGGCCATTCACCTTGAAATTGGGACCATTTGGTTGGGATAACTCAATGGTGCCATAAGGGAAGACTTGGGCCACGGTGAATGGACCGGACCAACGGCTCTTAAGTTTACCCGAAAAGATTTTCAACCGAGAGTTAAATAATAAAACTTGATCACCAACATGGAACTCTCGGTTTTTAATCTTGGAATCATGAATGAGCTTAGTCTTCTCCTTGTAGATTAATGAATTCTCATAAGCCTCATTCCTAAGTTCATTGAGTTCATTGAGTTGGATTTTTCTATGATCACCGGCTTTGTTAAGATCAAAATTAGCCCACTTTAAGGCCCAATAAGCCTTATGTTCCAACTCAATGGGGAGGTGGCACGCCTTTCCGTACACAAGGCGATAAGGAGTACAACCGATAGGTGTCTTATAAGCGGTACGGAAAGCCCACAGAGCATCATCTAATTTATCGGCCCATGAAGCACGATGCTCTCCCACGGTTCGCTCTAAGATTCTCTTAAGACCACGGTTAGAAACCTCGGCTTGTCCATTAGTTTGAGGATGATACGCGGTGGAAAGTCGGTGATTGACACCATACTTAGCCATGACTCGTGCAAATTGATCATTGCAAAAATGAGTCCCGCGATCACTAATAATAGCACGAGGCACACCGAATCGAGCAAACAATTGTTTCAAGAAGTTAACAACCACCCTCGCATCATTAGTAGGTAAAGCTTTTGCTTCAACCCATTTTGAGACGTAGTCAACGGCTACGAGGATGTACTTGTTACCCTTCGATGATGGAAACGGCCCCATAAAGTCGATGCCCCATACGTCAAAGATTTCACATTCTTGGATGAAATTTTGAGGCATCTCATCTTTATGTGTGATCTTGCCTTGCCTTTGACAAGCATCACAATGTTTAACCATTTCATGTGCATCATGATAAATGGAGGGCCAATAGAATCCGGAGTCGAAAACTTTTTTAGCGGTGTAATTAGGACCAAAGTGACCACCGGTAGGTCCTTTATGGCAAGCTTCAAGGATTTGTAAAGCCGCCGGCCCATCAACACATCTACGAATGATTAAGTCCGCACATTGCTTGAAAAGATAAGGGTCGTCCCAATAGTACGTTTTCACGTCCTTGAAGAATTTTTTCTTTTGTTGGGACGATAACCCTTCGATAAGAACACCACCTGCCAAATAGTTTGCAATGTCCGCAAACCATGGGGTATCATCAAGATTGGAATTAATAGACATTAAGGTTTCAAGGGGAAATGATTCATTAATCTCTTGATTTGGAGATTCCCCTTGATACGGATCCTCAAGTCTACTAAGGTGATCCGCGGCTAGGTTTTCCGCTCCTTTTTTATCACGAATTTCAATTTTAAATTCTTGTAGGAGCAAAACCCAACGAAGGAGTCTCGGTTTAGCATCTTGCTTGGTCAACAAGTATTTCAAGGCGGAATGGTCGGTGTAAACGATGGTGGTGGAAAGCACAAGATAGGGGCGGAATTTCTCAAAAGCATACACTACAGCTAAAAGCTCTTTTTCGGTAGTGGTATAATGCAATTGAGCCCCCGTCATTGTCTTACTAGCATAATGAATGGGTTGGAAATGTTTGTTAACTCGTTGACCTAAAACCGCTCCTACCGCGAAATCACTAGCATCGCACATGAGCTCGAAAGGTAACTCCCAATTTGGAGAGACTAAGACCGGTGCCTTAGTTAATTTACCTTTAAGAAGTTCGAACGAGTCGAGACATTCTTGAGAGAAGATGAAAGGAGCATCCTTTTCTAAGAGATGAGTCATTGGACGAGCTATTTTCGAGAAATCTTGGATGAAACGTCGATAAAATCCCGCATGGCCTAAAAAACTTCTAACTCCTTTGACGGTGGTAGGTGGAGGTAACTTAGCAATGACGTCAACTTTAGCACGGTCGACTTCGATACCGGCTTTGGAAATTTTATGACCAAGGACGATGCCTTCTTTTACCATGAAATGGCATTTTTCCCAATTAAGAACGAGACGAGTGTCTTCACACCGTTGGAGCATACGTTCTAAATTAGCAAGGCAAGAAGAGAAAGAATCACCATATACCGAGAAATCGTCCATAAAGACTTCCATAGTTTCTTCAACCATGTCATGAAATATCGCCATCATACACCTTTGGAAAGTCCCGGGAGCATTGCATAAGCCGAAAGGCATTCTTTTGTAAGCAAATGTTCCATAGGGACAAGTGAATGTGGTTTTCTCTTGGTCTTTTGGATCGATAGGGATTTGAAAATATCCGGAAAAGCCATCTAAGAAACAATAGAAATCATTACCCGCTAAACGCTCGAGCATTTGATCCATGAAAGGAAGAGGGAAATGATCCTTACGAGTGGCATCATTGAGCTTACGATAATCGATGCAAACTCGCCAACCCGTTACAAGTCGAGTAGGAATCAACTCGTTGTTTTCGTTGGGCACAACGGTGATTCCGCCTTTCTTAGGCACACAATGGACGGGACTAACCCATGGCGAATCCGAGATAGGGTAAATCATTCCGGCATCGAGAAGTTTGATAACTTCTTTCTTAATGACTTCATGAATTTTTGGATTAACCCTTCTTTGATTTTGGATTGCGGGTTTAAAGTCGTCTTCCATGAGAATTTTATGAGTACAAAAATTAGGATCAATTCCGCGAATGTCGGAGATTTTCCAAGCAATTGCTTTCTTATGATTCTTAAGCACATCTATAAGTCGGGATTTTTCATCTTCTTTTAAGTCCTTAGCAATAATGACGGGTAACTTATTATCCTCCTCTAAGAAAACGTACTCTAGATGAGACGGCAAATCTTTGAGCTCTAAATCCGGCGGATTATCAATGGAAGGCTTAGTCAAAGTAGGATCATTGTTTGTAACTTCTTTTGGAGTGGGTGGAGAGATATTGTCCTCATTGAGAAGTCTCTCAATCGTACGAATGTCTTCATCCCAATTGGTGGGAGAATTATCATAGTTAATCTCGAGAGGACCCAAACTAGCTTCAAACTCATCTAAATCACTTTCTCCAAATGGAGTCAATGAAGGAGCAATAGAAGCTATGGTCTCAACATGAGGTAAAGGAGAAATCCCGCTCTTACAAGCCTCATGAAAAAGTTCTTCGCATGCTTCGTCAAGCACATCGATGAAATTCACGGATTCGGGCTCATTGGGAAGTTTGGAAAGTTTACCCATGTTAAAGACGATTTTGTCATCCCCGACCCTCATGATAAGTTCACCCGCGGCTACATCGATTAATGTACGCCCGGTTCTCAAGAAGGGTCGTCCCACAATTAAGGGAACACGGGGATCCATTTCATAGTCGACGACGACGAAATCGGCGGGGAAAGTGAATTTGTCGACTCCTACAAAAACATCCTCGGCTATCCCCACCGGATAAGCAACCGTACGGTTAGCTAATTCCAATGTCATACGAGTGGGGACTAGCTCGGGTAAAGATAATTGTTTCCACACGGACAATGGCATAAGATTGATACTCGCTCCGAGATCCGCCAAGGCCATACAATTCTCAACACCCGGAAAATTACAAGGAATAAGGAATCGACCGGGATCTCCTAACTTAACCGGTAATTTTCTCAAAAGAACCGCGGAACAATTCTCATTCAATTGGGTATTGGCGATATCAAGCAACTTTTCCTTATCACTTAAAAGATCTTTAAACATCTTAGCGTACTTAGGCATGTGAGTGAGCGCCTCGGCAAAGGTGATATTAAAATTCAATTGTTTGAACATTTTTAGGAAGTTCGAAACTTGAATATCATCCTTATTCTTCAATTTCTCTTTCCGCAACCTTGAGGGGTAAGGTATATTGGGTTGAGATGAAGGCTTTGGAGTGGATTGCTCACTCACATCCTTTGGAGGAGGAGGAGGAGTAGAAATAGAAGGTGAAGGAACCGGTTTTGGAACCGAAGGTGGGGTATAAAATTTGGGTATCGGTGGAACATAAGGTGTAGACGAATGCATAACGGGAGGTATGTCACAAGTGGAAGAAGAGGGAGGTTGTGTCGAAGAAGAAGGAATCTTGGGTCCTTGGTTAGGTGGGGGAGGTTCTACGGTGGTCTTACCGCTCCTAGTAGTGATAGCATTAACATTAGCCCTAGGATTGGTCACGGTGTTCGAGGGAAGGGCACCTTGGGGACGAAAGGTTTGAATCATAGTCAAAAACTTCTTATCATTTGATTCTTGCATTAGTCGAGTATGCTCTTGCATCTCTCTCATCATTCGTTCATGGTCGGATAATTTTTGAAGAACCAAGTCCATTTGAGGATTATGCATGTTCATTTGATTATAACCTTGATTATTAAAACCTTGGTTTTGATATTGATTAGAACCTTGATTAAATCCTTGATTTTGAAAACTTTGGTTATTATATCCTTGATTATTCAACCCTTGGTTTTGCCCTTGAAAATTCCCTTGATTTTGATTAAAACCCCGTTGATTAGAACTTCCTTGAAAATTACCCCGTTGAGGAGCTTGGTTCCTATTTTGGGCGGGTGGGGGTGGTCTTTGTGGTGCTACAAAACCCGGGGGAGCCAAATAGTTATTAGACTTGTAAGACAAATGGTTAACATCAACATTTGGTTTGAATTGAATCCGATCAAGTTCATTGTTATTATAAGCATAAACTTCTTGTTGATCATTGTAAACCTTGTCACAATTAAAGTAAGAATGTGGTCCACCACAAGTCTCACACGTCTCACTTTTTTCTTTTACGGCATGAACATGTGTAGTGAGGGCGTCGGTTCTTAGAGCAAGGGTTTTTACAATTGAAGTAAGCTCCTTAATTTGATCATTCACCTCACTATTACTCGTACTAGCACTTGCCATATTAGCCCTAACACTTTTGGTTTGTACTTTAGCCTTGTTCTCAATAATGGCCCAAGCCTCGTTCATTGTTTTCACAAGAATATTGCCCCCCGCGGCACTATTAAGTGAGTCTTGGTCGTTTAGAGTTAAACCATTATAAAACGTGTTGATTTGATGAACTTTAGTAAAACCGTGTTGTGGACATTTTCTCAAAAGATCTTTAAAACGATCCCAAGCCTCACTAAACGTTTCCCCATATTTTTGCTCAAAGTTGATTATTTCATTCCTTAAGGAAGTGGTCCGTGATGGTGGGAAAAAGTAGTTAATGAACTTGGTCTCTAAGTCTATCCATGTGGTAATACTTTGGGGTGGTTCCTTATCAAGCCAAATCCGGGCTTGTCCCTCGAGGGAAAAAGGAAAAAGTTGGAGGCGAACGGCCTCTTGGGGCACCCCATTGTATTTGACGGTATTAGCTAATTGGATGAAACGTTTGATATGAGCGTGTGGGTCATCATTAGTACGGCCTAAAAATGGTGTAGCGGAAACCATTTGAATAAAACCCGATTTAAGTTCGAAATGATTAGCTCCAATATTCGGCACCACAATCGCGTCATCGTTTCCTTCAACGTGAGATTGTAGAATCTCAATCATTGGTCGATTATCCGTTGCCATCGTATTGTCGAAAGCTCGATTCTCGGGATCGGCTTTAATGACGGTCTTTTTGTTTTTCTTCTTCTTCTTCTTTTTGGAAGAATTGGAAGAGTTTGGTACACCACTCGGTATGTATGTACGCGCGCGAGTGCGCATACAATTAAAACTTTGGAATGAGGTAGGTGACCTCGGTCGACTTTGAGAGGAAAAGGATTTTCCCTCTCGAGGAGCAATAAGAAAAAGCTACAAAAATATATACGTAAAATACTACTTGAGTTGGCAAACCAATAATCGGTCGTCCCTCTCAATATACGCACAAGCGAGCGGGGAAACGAGGTGGCACAAAGCACTTAAAAACCTTTTTCCTTAGACGGCCTTTTATAGCGCGTCGCCTTATACCCACCTTATAGTTTGTATATGTCGAGTTCAAACGTCTTACTAGTATTTATCTATTTTGCCCTTTTTCTCGTTATGGATTCGAATACAATAGTTAGGTGATGAAATCCCAACTAAGGCCTTATTTGATAAGTATGTAATTTATTGTGCTACGTAATATAATATAGTAAAAGAAAAATCTTTTTGTATTTTTTAGAAAAATATATATTCACAAGAAAAACGAAAGAAATCGAATAAGAAAAATAACAATAATACGTAATATTTTTGGTGTAATACGTTTAGGAAAACGTATTACGTTTTTGCTTTATTAATTTTTTTTGTTGCAATTCTTAGGAAAGAAATTGCTTTTGTGATTTTTTAATTTTTTTTTTTGTATTTTAAAGTTTTTGATTTTTTTGTGTTTTTGATTTTGTGTGCAAGAAACGTAACGTTCAAAGAATGAACGGATCCCAAAATCCAAACGTCTTCACGAAAAAAATCGTCAATCGTACGAGCGAAGCGGCAGCGGCGCCAATTTGAAACTCGGATTTTTAGTCCTTTTAATGAATGTTCGTTTTATCCTCGATTCGACTCGAATTTGATTTCCGTTTTTACGTTTCAACTTAATTTGTTTTTGGTACAAACTCTTTTTGGGGATTTTTAAACTAATTGAAAAATATTAAATGAAAACTAAATTAATTAACTAATTTTTAAACTAATAAATTGAAAATAAATTTATACTAAAGAAAACTTAAAAGCTTTTTTAAATAAAACTAATTTTAATGTGACTAAAAAAAAATAAAAACTATTAATTAAAATCTATTTTAAAAATAATCTATTTTAAATCTACTTAAAAATACAACCTATATTAATTTTTAAAAATAAAACTAATTTAAAAAAAAAAACAAATTTAATAAAATATATTTTTTTCTTTTTATTTATTTTTGAAAACTGATAATTTAAGTAAACTTTCTAAGTACTTTTAAAATTAAAATAAAATTAAACTATTATAACACTTAATTAAAAGCTGACAGACTAATTACTAATATTAAATTCAAAGTGCAAAGTAATAAACAAAAGAGCGTCTAGCTCAGTGGTTGAGACGTTGGGTTGTCGTGCAAAAGGTCACGAGTTCGAGACCTGGAGGAGACGAATTTGCTAATTAATTTTTTTAACCTTATAACCTTTTTTTGGAACTGTTATTTTGGACAGATGAACCCCTCAGACCAATTGGGTCTGAGGTTGTAACAGCAAACAAATCAGGCAAGCAATAATAAGCAGCAACTCAATTAAAGCGGAATATCAAATAGCTATTTAAAACAAACTTTAAGCTACTCTAAACATAAAACTGATTATCTAAATAAGCTATAAGAGCAGAATCTAACAAGCTATAAGAACACAATAATTTAAATACTAAATATATGAGCGATAAGCAGGAAATTCAATACGAAACTGATAATAAACTGATCCTATGAAAACTGATTATCAACTAAGCTATTAAACTTTAAAAACGCAGATCCAAACACCCTAACAATCCTATAAGCTGATTTAAACTCCAAACAAGCAGATTTCAAAATAAGCAGAAAATCAATACTAAGCTTTAACTCAAATAAGCAGATTCGAACCTCAAATAAACTACTCAAATTTAACTACGCAGATTAAAACTATAAGCATAATCAATCTAGCAAACCTAATAGCAAATTCAAACAAGCAGATCCAAACAACCTTAATCTAACAAACTTAGTTAAAAGAATTAAAGTAAAGAGAGGGGAACCTTTTGACGATACCGTTGAGCCGTAGCGTCGCGCTGAGCGAGC
This sequence comes from Glebionis coronaria, assembly GCA_025667525.1. Classification (NCBI taxonomy): domain Eukaryota; kingdom Viridiplantae; phylum Streptophyta; class Magnoliopsida; order Asterales; family Asteraceae; genus Glebionis; species Glebionis coronaria. Next base: position 649,194,640 of record CM046874.1, read on the forward strand.
TCAAACCGAAACCAACGCCTCCAATATTCGTCAACAATTTCAACTTCTTCGAAACCAAATCGAACTCCAATCAAAACTCTTTAATCGAAACTAATCTAAACTTCGAACCATAGCAACATCAAAACTGAATCGAACCCAAACAGTACCAAACAACTTCGAATCGAACTGTAACTATGTAAACCTCGAACCACAAATAGAATCGAGACTACCACGAACAGTAACCCTTTTTTTTTTTTTGATATTTCCAGTGGGGAAATATATAATTAACTTCTCTTTATTATTTTTTTATCCTTTTTTTTTTTTTTTTATATAATAATACTATGAGAACCGTGACTAATTTTCAACAGATAATTAAAAGAATAGAAACCGTAATTAAAGATGATACGAAAACAGAAAAGAGATTTAAATCGAAACTTCACTTTCATTAATTTAAAATCGAATTACAATACTGAAAAAGAAGATTACAAGAACCCTAATTAATCTATTTTCTAAAATTAAAAAATAAAGAAAAAGCATGATGAATTACATGTGAGAGAGGGGTTTATATAATGATCCCCGAATCTTCTAGACTTCCTTGGAGGCTACGGAGTGAAATCTTGGCCATTGATTCTTGTCTTTCTTCTCTCTTGCTTGATCAAACGGTGGAGAACAATTTCCCATCACATGGATTGCCAAGGTGGAGGGTTTGTGCTTCTTGTGTTTCTTCAAGGAGGACGTGGCCTAATTTGATTGGAGGAGTGGTGATGGTGAGGTGTAGCAACAAATCATAGTAGGCCACGTAGCAAATTCGTTCCATCCTCTCTTCCTATAAACTGGGGGAATTAATTCCCCCACACGTGAATTACACGTGATATCAAAACCCTTTGTTAATTTTAACTTTCGGTAATTAGGGTTTTTGGGAATAGTGGATTTTACTGGTTTTAGGTTAAAGGTGAAATTGGGGAAGATGGGTGAGAGAGAAGGTAACACTTCGTTTGTATCGTTGGTAAATAAAAACAGGTTTTATTTATTTTGGGTGGATTACACGTGGGTGGTAAAAACGAAAGGATTGGGTAATGTGGGTTTTTTATGTGTGTCGGTGGGTGAAAAATGTGTGAAAGATATTTTACTCCATCCGTTTCTTCTTTTTGTTAACTTGACTCGGGCTAAAGCCCATAAATACTCCCACCATCTTATTTCAACTTGGGCTTTTGGCCCATCCAATGCACTTCATCCGTCTTATAATAATTCTATATGGGCTTTGATCTTAAACTTGTCCAAGTTTATCCATTATTGGGTTTTTCAGGCCCAACAAGCCCATGTAGGTCCCACTTGACTCCTTTATTCTACAAATGATTAAATCCACTCATGTCGAGCTTGATTTTTGGCTTCCTCGATCTTTTCATCAATCTCGTGTCGGTTTTCATCGGTTTCCGTGATCGTTGCACACTTTTGGACTTTTGATCTTTGTCTTCGTCTCTATCTTGACTTTTCTTTGACAATTGACCGTGAAATCCCGTGTTTTATCTTCTTTTGATCATTTGTACCTATTTATCACACAAAACACAAAACCACGCGTAATTCCGACATTTATGATATTAAACACATGATTAGGTCTCGTTTTTCCTTGATTTTAGTGGCAAAAGGATAAGTGTTTTCACACTTATTATGATTACTTACGCATCACGACAATTTAAGCCTTATGAGGAGAACTACCATACGCATTACTTGGAACTTGCAGCAATCGTGTTTGCACTGAAGATATGGAGGCACTACTTGTATGGCGAATCATGTGATATCTTCACAAATCACAAGAGCCTGAAAAACATCTTCACTCAGCGTAAACTGAATATGAGGCAGAGAAGGTGGTTAGAGTTGTTGAAGGATTATGACGTTAATCTACAGTATCATCCCGGCAAGGCGAATGTAGTGGCAGATGCTCTTAGTAGGAAGTCGGGTATGCTCAAAGGCATTACGATAGAGGAAGAGATTATACGAGACTTGGAGCGACTAGATATTGAAATCATGGTACGTGGACAACATGGCTACTGGCCTAATCATAGAGTGGAGCCTGACTTACTCTGTAGGATCAAGGAAGCTAAGAAGGATAATGGTGAAATCTGGGCAATTATTCAGAACTTAGATCAGCAGACGAAGTTTTGGTTAGATGACGACGGTATCTTATGGCAGGGCACTAGACTTTGTGTTCCTGATGATCATACACTCAGGGAAGCGTTATTGGCTGAAGCTCATAGCTCCCCATTCTCCATTCATCCTGGTTCAACCAAGATGTACCACGACATCAAGCAGTATTTCTGGTGGAGTGGTATGAAACAGGATGTTGCTACCTATGCCTCCAAATGTCTTACCTGCCAGCAGGTTAAGATCGAGCATCAACGATCTAGTGGTCTACTACAACCGTTAGACATTCCAGAGTGGAAGTGGGATAAGATAACCATGGATTTTGTCACCAGACATCCGCAGAACAAGAGGAAGCATGATGCAATTTGGGTTATCGTTGATCGACTTACCAAGTCAGCTTATTTCTTACGGATTCAGAAAGATGATCCAGTTAGCAAATTGGCTGACACTTATAAGAAGGAGATCATGAGACTTCATGGTGCTCCATCCAGTATCATCTCGGACAAAGATCCTCGGTTTACTTCGTGATTTTGGAGGAGACTGCAGAAAGCTTTGGGTACCAAACTTAAGCTTAGCACGACTTTTCATCCTCAAACATACGGGAGTAGGAGCGAATCATTGAGATAATAGAAGACATGCTTCGAGCATGTGCTTTAGAGTGGACATGATATTGGGACAGTTATATCTGCTTGGTAGAGTTTGCATACAACAACAGTTGGCACGCCAGCATCAAGTGTGCACTGTTTGATATGTTGTATGGCAGAAAGTGTCGCGCCCCAATCTGTTGGGATTAGGTTGGTAAGTGAACACTTGAGGGTCCGAAGATGATAGAGTTGACCAACGAGAAAGTCATTGTAGCTAAGGAAAAATTGCAAGAAGCTCGGGCACGTCAAAAGAGTTATGCAGAAAAGCATCGTAGGGATTTGCATTTCAAAGTGAAAGATCATGTCTTTCTTAAGGTATCACCGCCACGTGGTGTTAGACGTTTTGGAATCAAAGGAAAAATCAGTCCTCGATTCATCGAACCGTTTGATATCATCGAGCGAGTCGGTGAAGTATCGTATCGTTTAGCGTTACCTCCGCAGCTTTCTCACGTCCATGACGTTTTCCATGTGTCCTTACTTAGAGGGTACAAGTATCATCCCCTTCACATGGTTCAGTATCCACTTGAACAGATTCGTGAAGATCTTACATTCATCGAGGAACCTGAACGAGTTCTTGAATGACAGGAATGAGTCATGAGGAAGAAGACGATTCCGTTCGTCAAAATCCTTTGCAGGGATCATACCGAGCGGGAAGCCACTTGGGAGACAGAGGAGCCTATCCGGACTTCTTACCCTCATTTCAAGTTTTGATTCGGGTATGTTCCTCTTTCAGTTTACGTTATCTATAATTCGGGGATGAATTATTCTTTTTAGGGGGGAAGAGTTGTAAAACCCGCATCTAAGTGCCATGAACAGTACACTACGTAAACATACGAACCATTAAAACATTCCTTTTATGTCATGAACACGTGTCACGAATATTAAATTCAGAAACTACGTACGTGTTAGTACATAATAATTATTGAGTATAATAATAACAATCACGAACATATGATCGCGAACATTAAAACATGACCATGTGAACTACGTATTATATATTATTACACGATAAACAAGTATTACGTATAATATATATATCATTAATATTAAAACACGAACCAATACGAACATTTAATCACAAGAACGAACACGTAAAATATTTAAACACGAACAAAGCCCGGTTTGCCTTTGGGCTTATGAATGTCGCGGACAAGGAAGCAAGAGGGGGGCCCAAGCCCATTATTTGTTGTTAACTAAAGAAAGGTAAAACACATGATTTTTCATTGACAAAGTTTTAACAAAAAAACTAAAAACCCTAGCTTTCCTCCTCTCTCTTGTCGTCGGCTACAAGAACACCAAGGGGTGTTTGTTTGATTTTGATTGTTGAATTCGGGTTGTTCGTGTTCGTGTTCATAGTTCTTTTCAAGTCACGTGTTCGGTGTCATAAATAACCTTCATCTTTTATTTTTATTTTTCTTTAACTATGTTCATGTGACTAATATTAAAAACATAATTAAAAACATGTAAAAATAATCAAGAAAACATGAATAACTGGAGTTTTGGTGGGCTGTGGATGGCCGACACGTAAATCGAGAGCACAAGCTCTCGGTGGTCTTGCGATCACCAACAGCCGAGACCTCAAGGTCTCGATGTGGTGTCTTGGTGGTTCGGCAGCAAGGAACAAGGGACCCCGACTCAAGTCGGGGTACCGTTGGTTTTTTTGGGTCTCGGCGCAGCAGCAACAACACCACCGGCATCAGCCGGTGGCTGTTTTGTGTTGAGTAGGGGGGACACAGGCTAGACGGAGGGAACCACCGGCTACATTCGGTGGTGAGTTTGGTCCAGAAGTGGCTAGCCAAGCCACGTCAGTGGCAACCGGCTAGACCAGGTTCGCCATTGTCGGGCTATGTTGGTTCGGTTCATGTTTTGGTTTAAATTAAAACACGGATTCAGGCACGGGATTATTTTTACAAGGCCTATCTTACAAGGAAAAATTAAATTAATTAGACATGACTAATAATTAATTTAATCTAATCATGACTTAGGTTATATGATTTTTAATAAATAGTACATGTTTTTAACCTAAGTATTTTTACCATTTAATTTAGACTATAGTTATTAATTAATTATTAAAAAATGGACTATAATTAATTAATAAATCATTACTTAGGTTATAATTAATAAATTATTAATACATGATTAACCTAAGTATTTATATGTCTTAATTTAATTAAATCATGCCTTTATTTAATTAAATCATATAACCTATAGTTTATTAAATTGTCATGACATTATTAATAAACTATACTATTGCTACATGACTTATGATTTTTAACCAGTAAACATTAGCTTATATTATTAGCTAATTAATCTAGCTTAATTCTAAATATGGAAACTTTCTAATTCAGGAAACTTACTATTTTTGGAAACTTTCTGTTTCTAGAAACTAATCTATTTTTAGAAACTTTCTATTTTTGGAAACTTTTTATTTTAGGAAACCTGCTATTTTTAGAAAGTTACTTATTATTACACAAGAAAACAAGATAATACTTAATCAGAATACATGAAATACATGATTAATACAGTATACCATTTAAAACAGTAAACAAGACAAGAACATATAAAACAAGCTAAGAACATGCTAGAACCAGTGACATACTCAGTAATCAGACAACTTATACATGTCCCTTATTTATGTAGCATTAGTGAGGTTGGAGTAGGACTATTCATCCTTTCGTCTTTTGCTCGTTCACGGGACACAAGGTACGGATTTTCCGTATTTCAGTATGGACAATCTTTCCTTATTAGGATTCCCCGTTTGCAGCCAACTGTTTTCCCAAGTATATGTTTTATATGTTTGATTACTTATATTAGTTTAAATACCTAAGCCATATACATGCATGAAAAGTTTCACCTAGTTATGGAGGTACTATAACCATAACACTAGAGGCACTAGTGTTATGACTTTCCCACCATAGAGTGATTGCTCGTGGCGCCCCTTTTCAGTTTTGGCCATATATTTATGTTATCATTTGGGGAGTATGGGTGCATCCTAGTTACATGTTTTACAGGATTTTCATGGTGAATGTGATGTGTGCCTTGCATCATTCACAAGGAGTTGATCCCTCCTACCTAGACTAATTAATTAGAGGCAACCCCTCTAATTGCATGATGAGGTCTCCCCTCCAAGTATTCATGCACGATGGAACCTCATGACCTATATGGGCTATTGGCTAATTAATACAGTTTTTCATATTAAAACATAAGTCTTTTCAAACTATAAAACCAGTTTTACGTGTGATATTCCATTTATCGAAATGGGGTGTTACCCCCTAGTCAAAATATCGTTAAAAAGATTAAAAATATATAAATTTATGCATTTCTCAGGCTCAAGTCTCTTTTGTTACCAAACAGCAGAATGAAACAAAATTCTCTACTAAATTCTATTTGAGTCAAGTTATTTTGGATACCATATCTATCATGGATACTAAGGGACTCATCCACACCATCCATCCTCATCATATCTAATGGTTGAGATTAAAAGTATTTAATTATTTCACTTATTTTTAAAACTTAAATATCTTTTAAACCGTTAAGTGTTAAACGGAAAAAAATATACTATCGCGACGAGCATTTAATTAGCTTTCTACAGATATGCAATATGATATACTTTTGAAGAAAAAAAAATCGTTTTTTTTTTTAAATTTGCGTAAAATATCATATATGATAATAGTGTTTTATCATATATGATATTAGTGTTAAGTTACAAATTATTACAGAATCATATATGATATTGGTTTATATCATATGATATTGGTTTATATCATATGATATTGGTTTATATCATATATGATAAGTTATATCATATATGATACCAGTGTTACTATCATATATGATATTCAGTATCATATATGATAAATTACGGAAAAAACAAAAAAAAAAAATTTGTCGAAAGTATATCATATAGCATATCTGTAGAAAGATAATTAAATGCCCGTCGTAATGGTATATTTTTTTTCGTATAACGATTGACGGTTTAAAAGATATTAATGTTTGAAAAAAAAGAGGAAATTGGTTTTATGTTTAATCTTATCCATTAGATTAAGATGGAGATGAGTGGTGGAGATTAGTCCCTTAATATCCAAATAAAGTTTGTTATCCAAATGAACTTAAATCTATCTAAAATCATATTCTCTGCTTTATTTTTATTCTCTGAAATTTTCTCTACCAAACGTGCCCTAAGTGCTACAGTGCTAATTGATCTAGTCGTCATAGGATCTATGGTGGTCAACTTTTACTGATTCATGAATTTATAGTGGTTAATTTTTTATTTTTATTAACGGAGGAATCCACATCTGCAAACTGAAAAAAGGCTATGTTTGGTACGTATGGTACGTATGCTTACTATCGCTTATCGGAGAATGAGTTTATTGTTTTTCTTCTAAATATAAGTCTATAAACTATTCTTAAAAGTAAGTCTCGTTTGATTAACATACACTATAAAATTTATGATATTCATATATTAAATTAAATGTAATAAGAGTAAAAGTGTTTTTTTATCAATTTCTAATAAAAGAGTCATAAAAAATTATTTTTATCAACTCCTACTTTTAAGAAAAAGAAACCTCTATTTCCTTAGATCCAGAATGATCTTCCAATGCGACTCATGCTCTTCTTTTACCCTCGAAAAATTCTCAAATGTAGTTGATAGTCATGATCACTAGCTTATCCATATACGTTCATGAACACCTGACCCACTCCCTCCATTAAAGCCGATGGTGCATTGGTTAATCCTTAAAGCATAATAGTATATTCGGAGTGTCCACCACGCACTTCGACAACAATCTTAATTATTTCCTTGTCGTGCACTCTTAACTAACGGTACTCAAACGAAAAATCTACCTCACTCGACTCGCGTTAATCTTCGCATATCCTAACAACGCGTCATCCTCTTCAATAACAACACGACGCTTCCCATAACGAATAATTAAGTCGAACAAACATTTACCTCACAACTCTTTTAGTTGTTCCAACAACTCTTATATCCCCAAAGGCGCTCAACATCACATCCCTTTACTTTGATGTCATATCGTGTACTTTTCTATGCGAAATTCTACCTTACATCGAGAGTTAACCCATTGAATCATTTAGAGACACTTCAAGGTATTCACATATCATAAGGCCACCGCATGTCTTCAACTCATCTACATTGGTACTCTCAAAAGATCTCCATTCCAACTAATTTGTTTTCCACGAACTTCAAGTACTTTTCCATCTCCCCAATGCATTCTATATACCCCTCATGGCATTCCAGGTCGACCTTATTCTTCAAAACCAATTAACTAACTCAATCATATAGGCGCAACCAACGCTTTCCGGTAACTTCATCAATGCCCTCATTAAATACGAATCCAAAAATAGATTTAGAACCACCTAATACAGATAAAGAATCGAACCCACAAATAACCAACGGAATTTCACGTGCACACAAAATAATGAATCAAAATCATGAGACTCCAAAAGAAACTCTAACATAAAATATGTATGAATACAAAACAAACCACGACAACGAACTAGTGACACAAGAAACACCCAGCGAATGGAAACTTTGTACAAAATTTAACCATTAAACAAAATAATTATCTTCTATAATTGTATATTAGTCGTTATGAAACTATGGAATCATATTAGTAATTTACGAAATCACTTAAATGTAGTATTAAGGTATACAAATTTTATTTCACAACTCCTCTTATATCTTGTATTTATAAATGGCTATAAATGACGTAAATGAGTTAAAACTTACACGTATAAGATATTTAAGTAGAAGTTTTTATTTTATATTTTAAATTTTACCCTATTTTAAAGATGGTCTCTTAAAACTGTAATAAACCAGTGTTGATCATATATTAAAAAAAAATTTATATTACATCTTATTTTAAGACAAAATTTTGTTACTTAACCCTTATTTCATCGAGTACCCATAAAAAATCATTTTATCTCTCTTCTTATTACAAAGTAGGTTTTCCATAAATTATCATTTGGAATAGTCGTGAGACTCAAAACGAAGACATCGTTATCTCAAAAGAACTTCAAAAGACCTTAAGGGTTCTAATACTAAAATACCATCTGAAAACAAAACGCGTGATATAAAGACTCGACAAGAACGTTATGAATTGATAAGTTATAAAGACTCATCCATACAATCGCTCAAAGAACTGAAACCAAAAAGTATCAACACACCTCTAAATATAAGCCAAATCGAAATGCATGATGGGTTACATAGGACTTCAAATGTATCATGATATAAACAAGGAACTCTAACACAAGAGTTGAGTATCGCAGCAGACAACGGATTAACTAACCGACTTAAAAATCACCATGACAACAACGATAGGTATTCATTATATCCATCAGGGTAGATAGGAGAGAATCTTACTACCTACACAACAATCCATAACACCTCCTCACATAATCCAACATACATATACGTATACGTACTATCAAAATCAATCAACCATGCAATCAAAATCATTCCATGTAATCATACTTGCAAGTTCACTTGTGTTGTGGCACATATATAATTACGTTGGCTTCCAGAATTACATATGTCCTCTTTCACATATGTACTCCCTCTTATGAAGACATTTGTTGATATTAACGCATCATGCATCACATAGCGCATAAATCAACAAACAAACCACAAACCAACCATCATACAAATCAAATATAGTTCTAGTATAAAATACCACTAATGTTGGAGAACATATCTCAAAACAACAAAAAAGCAGAAAATGAGAACTACGAGTTCGAAATATAAATTGTTCACAGAAATCACTAATGATAACAACGCGTACTTTATATTAGGTACCAAGTAATATAGAACACCAATATATATACTTAATATACATATCATTGAAAATAACGAACAAATAAGCGATTTTTAAAGTGTTCGAGCATATATAAAATATAAGTATATACGTACACACCACACACAATCCCTATACGTATCTACATGAGGGTTCCTAGGTTATAGTCTAGGCCGACCACCTAGTTCTCTATAACCATTGTCTCTAATACCATTTTGTCACACCACGCCTCAACGGAAACGCGAGGTGAAACTTCATGGACATCGTCACAACACAATGGTGTCACAATAGAGAATAAACTAAAAGATGACATGTATTAATAGGGCGTGTTATGACAACGCCATAAACATTCAACAATCTCATATAGTGCACAACATCAAATAAACAAATAACCATAAACTGCGCAATGCAAGCCTACGGTCTCTATAATCCTTCGCTCTCTAAATATTCTATCAACGCTAAGCAAACCTGAAAATGATACTAAAACGCGTCAACATAAAGTTGGTGAGACTCATAGGTTTATGACACGAAAATATACCACTTGTTGTGCCTTAATAAAAACAAAATCATTTCACATATGGACAACAATTTCTACATGAAAGCAAACAATCATGTACCAACTTTCAATCCAAACACGCACGCTTTCCACAATTGTACGATGTAGTCTTACCACACCCAAAGGTGCGCTATAACCCGTATGTAGTCTTACCACTACCAAATTTGCGCTACATAACCCGCATGTAGTCTTACCACTACCAAATGTGCGCTACATAACCCGTATGTAGCCTTACCACTACCAAATGTACGCTACATAACCTGTATGCAGTCTTACCACTCCTAATCACAAACAATCACAATTATGCAAGTTACATATAGCACGTTGATGTCCAATAATCTTTACAAAAGCAATTTCACAGCATACAACCAAACAAGTATCATTTCCATTCCTTACTGGAGTAAAACATGTAAATATAACAAGGGACTATGAAACTCGCCTTGCGATAGCAATCCAAAAGTCCACGTGAAATCAAATCATTATCTAAAGCACAAAATACACAAAACACACATCAACATCGATCCATGGACTCTAGTCCTTCATCAGTGTAATAATTATGATGATGGATACATCTAGTATTTATCTTATCTCAGTCCTACATCATTCCCCCAAGTGTGTCCTATGCTAGTTTCACTCACAAGCTCAACCGTTAAATTTTAACCAAAAACAGTCCCGACTTTTAGTGCTAAAAACCATACATAGATACCCCTTAAACTCATACTCCACCCTCTGAAATGAAAACCCTATATCCTTACATGTCTCTGGAGTATCCTAAAATTTTCCCCAAATTTATACGCCTACGATATATATATATATATATATATATATATATATATATATATATATATATATATATATATATATATATATATATATATATATATATATATATATATATATATATATATATATATATATATATATATATATATATATATATATATATATATATATATAGTTAGGTTATTGTAGTGTAGTAGCTTAAAGTTGTTAAAATAAAAAGTCATCTTAATCATTGATTTTATCAATTAACATGTGATTTATTTAATATTAAACACAAAAAAATAAATCTTATACATAAATATTGGTATAAAAACACTAAAAAATTCGATACGTAAAAATTTATAGCTGATAATTATGATACATAGTTTTACTTCAAAAAATATTATTAGCATAAATAATCATTTATTCATAAATTTAGTGATACATTATCACATGTTGCATTCGATAAAACAAAACAATTGATAAACTATGATACACAACTGACACACGAAAAACTAGTAATATTACAAATTGTGAACTAGCTACTCGTACACGAACTAAAACTTCCAAAACACTCGTGCACGAAATAAAAAATCATAAACAAACCAAAACTAATCAATAAATGTGGTATTTTCCCATTTTCTATTACTTCTCATTTTAACAACTTTAAACACCTAAACCATTTTATCTAAATTATATATATATATATATATATATATATATATTATATATATATATATATATATATATATATATATATATTGTAACACCCCCAAATATTCATACTTTAGTTCAGCGGAAGAGTCGTTGGTGTTACGGGATAGCACATTACTCAAATCATAGACAACGCATAAAAATCGCGTCCTTAAATAATAACGCATTTTCCATTCATAAACATCAAATTATATAGGTCCCAAGTCATAGTATTTCATACAATATTACAAAACATTTGAATGGAAATTGTCATCTAAGTGCGGGCCATAAATTCTTGTTGTCTTCCCGAGAATTACCTTCAAGTACCTGAGATAAAACATGTTAAAAGAAAAGGTCAGCGATAACGCCGAGTGAATTCATAGAGTTTAATAGATTCTATTAATATATCACCGGTATATATAATCGTTACCGAAAATCATTTTATACAATTCCTTGTCGTAGGCCATAAAATAGGCCAAAGACATTTTATACAAATCTTTGTCATAAATCATAATATAGGCTTTTGCCTTCAAAACCATTATACGAACCATTGTCGTAAAAACATCATACAATACGTTTTATAACGTTGAATAAAGTTCAATAAAACCGTCATATGAATATGGTTATGTAAAACTAAAACACGAACATAATATCAATAATAAGATCCCATATTGCTAGTCAGGCAATATATCGTAAATCAGTGCGTATAACAGTATTTTCGATATTGGATTATTATAAGCCGCATGACATTGCTACCTTACTATAACAAACAACGGGTAGCTAACCCGAAATTTATTTGCCCATATAAAATAGCGTGTCGTCACAACAATCACGTTTATATAAATCTTCTCATACATAAATTCGCTTACCAATCAATGTGGCACGACGGGGATCAACCGTCAAGGCGCGAACTGGGGTGATCTTCCCCAAATAGTACTATTATATGCATAAGCGTCTACCAAATCCCGGTAGTTCACAATTCATGCTAATGGGACTTTTAGTGACATAACCTAACTATAATAATCCATTTCATTTCATACATCGGGTCATATAATCATTCATCGGGTCATATAATCATTCGGGTCCAAGTCAATAAACAAACAATCGGGACAACTGGCGTCCTATATTATTAAAACTAACATGTTATATCCCTCGCGGGTTTATAAAACATTTCATAAAACATTTAAAAGAGTGCGAGGCTATGAACTCATGTTGATTGGGAAAGGCGGTTATCGACGATTTGGATGTACGGTATGTGCTTCAATCACGGAAACCTAGACAAATAATAATCGTCTTAGACTCTTGTCCAATGACTTTATAAAAATAATGGCTATGTATATATATGATGATATTATAAGTATGATGATGATCGAGTGGGTTTTTATATCTTCATTCAACATTATAGTGTTATGTGTTAGTCAAATTTTTGACTAGTTACACTAGTTTCAATCCAATTCCATTTTGAGGCCCAATAAGCCCATTAAAAGCCCAATACATTATATTAGTCTAGTTATACTTTTATTACCAGGCCTTTACTCATATGTTGGGCCCAAGTGGGTTAAGCCCAATGAGTAAGTTAATTAGTGTTTATCCAAACTAGTTGGGTCAATAGTCCAATAAGGCTACTTTGGCCCGTTAATGCTCATATGTTATAAAGCTCGGGTTTTATCGGTTTTTACTTGTCATATGTACTTATACATGAGTATATGAGTTGTAAAAAGTTTACATAAGACGGGTCCGACCGTCTAAGTTTTAATTGACGAAAACGTTAATTTTTCGGTTTTAGCCGAAAAGATGTAAAACTTATGTATATAGTTTTATAACTTATGAAACTTATCAAATTGCCATTTTTATAAAATTTCCTATTTATTTATCAAAGTATATACTTATTTATATGTAATATATAAGTTAGTGGGTTTTAGGTATACATTTTATATTAGTTTTACTTGAGTGCTAATTTTATAATATATACTTTTATTTTACAAATCTGATTATGAACTTCACTTTCACCATTTTTACCATATCTTGAGTTATACAAGGAGATAAAAGCTCATTTTTGTGCAGCAAAAACTACATAATTTGTGATACAATTAACTCCCGTTTAGTTACTGCTCAATCAACCTCTAAATGTCTCTAATAGTTCGTCCAAAACAGACTATACAAATTTGAACTTCAATATTGTTTTGATCATATCTCACTCATTTTATGGATTCCATTGTGTGGCCAGCTCTCACATATGTACAAGTCACATACCTTACTTTATATTAATTTATCCAAGTCATTTTAACAATTTATCATATGGGTCTTTACTATTTTTTACAGCCTACTATTTTAAACATGATTTTAACATCTTTTCATGTAGCTTTCAATCTTTTTAACCAAGTTTATCAACACATGATCCCCACATAATACTTTTATCATTATATATCATCATATACATATACATTAAGAAAGAAAATTCATATTTACATTTAGAAAATAACAAGGAAATGGGAAGGATGATCTTGTTACCAACCAAGATTATGAAAGTTAAGATCAAGGCTTGACTTTTGAGGACAAAACTTGTGGTACACCAATATCAACTTTAAGATCACCAAAATTTATAAACTCCTTGTGGAAAATCAGCCCCAAGACACCGAGGAAACTTCTTTTTGGATGTTATAATCACCACCAATCAATAGAGCTTCAAAAGGACATCATATTATGTATGAATAAAATAGGATTTGTGGTTGAATCAAGATCAAATGGGGGTGTTTTTGGTTGAAAGTGGACGGCAAGAGGAGGGAGAGATGAGAGAATTTTTGTGTTTTGCATGTAATAAAAATGAGCTACTAGTTTAGTTTGAGGTGGTTTTTGTTACAAGTGGTTTGGAGTAATAACTAGGACAAGTGTCCTAGTTTTTACTAGAAAAATTACACATATAATGTGTGTTGGCTAAGCTAGCCGTCCCATGTGTGAGGGTGGGGCAAGTTTATCTTGTCTCATCCCCATTTAATTACCGGTACTCCTCGATTCTAGTTTCCTCGATTTGCGTGCCCTCGGGTCGTTTTACGAAAAACGTTTTTATAAATTATGAATCAACGGCACAAAACGAATCTAATAACAATTGTCTCATCAAAAACGGAGTTCAAAAACGTAAATACGCAATCCTAAGGTTTCCGATTTAGTCGTAAGGGACATTAAATTATGCTCGTAAGTCCTAATCTCTTCTCATAAATTTGTGAGTTTATGAACCAACACAAATTCAAAATTCCACAATTATATTTAAGAATAAATTTATTTCCTGAAATGTCGGACTGTCACCAAAAACGGTGTATGTAAACGTAAGCACGTAACGTAGAATTCTCCGGTTTAGACGTAGTCGATGCTACTTCAAGATGTAAACTCAAATTTCTTCCCAAAATGAGTGAGTTCATAAGATAACATTAAAATAATGGTTTTAAATAATAATCGGGAATAAAATATCGACCATAAATTGACGGATTGTCACAACATTTACCCCTAAACAGGATCTTTGTCTTCAAAGATCAATTTTTCTTACTACTCGCTTCTTATAAAGTTAGATCCATGTGGGTATTTCCTCCACATTCGGTCTTTTCTCTCAAGTGTAATTCATTACAATACGCGAGTTTCATCAAACATAACTATAGGAATACGATCAGGCTTAATGTTGACTTACTTTCTCTATCCATGATGTTCACGGGTTTTTGATGAATACAACTTTTCGCCGATATAAACTTCATCAAGAAGTAATCAGATTTTCACTTGATAGACATTTTATCAAGTCCGATATACGAAACATAATTCACGCAGCCCTTGAAGTCCTAGGGTAGATCCAGCTTATATGCGTTTCAAACAAACCTTTTTTACATTTTCTCAATGGTCCCATACAACGGGGACTTATTTCCCATTATCCTTCAGATCATTCGTTCAACTTTCCATGGTGAAATATTTTGGCATAACTTCGCTACCCATCCTGTACTTCAAGATCTACATTTCATATTCACATAACCTCCTGCCCACTACTGGCAGTCAATAATCTGATCCTAATTTCAACAATCATTTCAGGTCTCGCGGGTCGGGTATTTTGTAAGGTTAGGTTTGTCATCATAGTTAACCTTAAACCTAAAAGACATGTCCAACTCACAACGGGTGTATGTTGGGTATCTTCGTCCCAACTCCTGGTTACAGATGCTCTCATATTTAGATCCTCACAAGATTCGATCTCGATCATAATACGATAATTATCAATGATAATTGATGGTTGTAAAATCACACTTGTTTAGGAAAACAAGGCAATAATATAGGGTAAGCACGACGATTTAGGAAAACCGTGTGTAAATGACCCTAAAAGTGAGTTCGTTCTCTCGAGGAGGCTAGTGCGTTGTGAATTGAATTGATTGATTATGTTTTTGATTATTAATGAGAAGAAAAGAAGAAAAAAATGACGAAGACGGAAAAAAATTAGAAAAATAAGGCAAAACACTATTAGAAAGCTACGACGTAGAACGTGAAAAAGCACAAAATTTAAAATTTAAACCTAAAAATTCCTAAAAATTACTAAAAACTCCCAAATAATGTTCTAAGGGTTTACAAAAAATTCAAACTTGCCAAAACCTTTTAATTAATTTAATAATGACTTTTTAATGCTAATTAAAGCCCTAAAAATCACTTTTAAATATTAAAAAGCCCTAAACAAGATCTTATAGTTTGTAAACCTCAAAAATGACTTAATTAAACTAAAAACTATTTTTAAAAATTTTAAAAACAAATTAAACTATTTTTAAACTCCTAAAAACTATTAAAAAACTATTAAATCTTAAATTAATTCTAAAAATTAATTGAAAAGCCTAAAAATTATTCTACAAATGGGAAAAGTCCTAATTAATGATATAGAATCTAGGAAAAATGAAAAAGAAATTAAAATAAAACTTTTTATTTTAATGAATAAAATAATATTAAAATATTCTAAAAAATTAAAAGTTCTTAAATAAATTCTAAAAAATTCTCAAAAATCCTAAATATTCTAACTAAGAAGAAAATGTAAACAAAAGTTTCTAAAACCTCTTAATGAATTTTATATTAATTTTTAAAGTTTAATAAAAAACCTAAAATCAAATAAAATCAAAAATTAAAGTTTTTGAAAACTTTTTCACATGTAAACCTCAAAAATATATTTTAAAAACTTAAAATTATTTTTCCTAAAAAATTAAAATCTTTTTGGTATTTTTTAATGATTTTCTAAAAAACGTCTAATAAATAAATTCTAATAAATATTCTACTAAATGGAAAAATATAAAACTAATTTTTATAAATCTCTAACACTAAATCTTATCTAAGAAAAATAAAAGAAACGAAAAATTGCTTAAAAATAAGCTGAAAAAGGCTTATTATCCTACGGCTTTTAATAGAAAATACAAATGAAAATAGGGTTAAAAGGATTACAAACCCACCCTTGGTCAGTAAAAGACCCAAGGGCAGGATGGTAAGGTTGTTGGTGTTGTGAACGGGTGGTCACGGGTTCGAGTCCTGGCACCCTTTTTACTTTTTTTTTATTGCGCCGCAAGGCTTGTGGCTTGCGCCGCAACTAGTGTGACGATGGCAACTGACCAATAAGCTCTTTCAGTTGCGCCGCAACGATTTGGGACTTGCGGCGCAATTTGTGAAACGAAAGCAACTATGGTCTGTAGGTCCTTTAGTTGCGCCGCAACAGGTAGTACTTGCGGCGCAAATGTGCCTGGTTTTTGCTTTTTAAACTTTTTCCAACCAACACTGATACTTTGTAACAAGCTTAATCAAATTCCACTTCACTTTATACTCAAAATTAAGCACAAATGATTAATCAAAACCTGGCCAAATTGAGTAGAGCACTAGCAGATTATGCTAGTGTTTTGCTTATGAATTATAGCCAAGAGGTCTTGGGCTATTGGCTTGTTTGGTGAATCTTTTTGGAGCAATGAGGCACCCTTGTGCTCTTTCTGAGCACAAGGAGTCAACAAGACACAAAAACTAAGCACTTAGCACACTGAAATCACAATCCAAAGCACAATGTGGCAAAAGCAAGTTGCTGTGATGAAAATGTTGGGTCTGTGGACTCTTAAGCAGATTTAGAGCACTCAAATGACTTTCTAAGTCCAAGACTAAGCATACACAAGCACCAAGTACCCTCCAATCAACCTTCAATCTTAACTTATGGTAACTCCTAACAAATCCAACGTTTCAAGAACAAATCAGCAAGAAAAATTAGCAGAAAAAGACTATGCAAATTCTAAACTCACTTTTTAACTTTTCACAAACAAACTATGCTCAAACTTGTTCCAAACTGCAAAGCTAACAATACACAACCTATTTCAACCCTATTAAGCAATTCTAACACATTATCAAAGCATAAATCAAGATTAAGACCCTGCTAAAACTTAATGCCAAACACTCTTTTAAAAACCTTTAAACCAAAATTTTCAAACAAAAACCTTTTAAAACACAAACAAACTGCTAGCAAAGGCTCATAACATGCATATCATACACAAGAGAGCACAATCAAAGCAGATTAACACATTTCATGCAAAATTCATGCAAACTCAACTTTTCTGAAAATTTCAAAGGGACAAGAAACTTTTTTACCTAAGGACCCCACATCCAGGGTCCTTTGTGGTTGCTATACCACCTCCCTACCAACACGGGTTGGTGCTGAACACTAGTCAACAACTCCTTCTCAACCTGTTATGTCAATCAAAAAGAAAACAAGAACAAAAACAAGTAATATTATATAAAACTGATTTTTTTTCTTTTTCTTTCTAAAACCTTTTCAAACCTTTGAAACACGTTTCAAAAACCTTTTCAAACTCATAAACACTCTCCCTTTTCCACTTTCACTTCCAAGGAAGATTTATGAGATTTAAACAGAATTTTTAAAACCTTAAAAAAAACTTAAGAAAATCACACACAAACTTTCACAACTTGAAAATGGAACTCAGCCTTGCATAAAACAATACACAAACTTTTTATAAATATTAAAAGGAATTACAATGAACTTTAACAAATACCAAACTTCAATTTTATAAAAAAAGAATTACAAGTTTATGCAAAAACTGGAACAAATTAAAATGAGGAACAAGCTCCCCATTTTATAGGCCTAAAAGACTATTCTAGACTAATAATAAAATAATACAAAAGCTAGAAACCCTAATTGTGGAATTCTCAAATTTGCCCTCTTCTTTGACTTGATTCTTGGTCAAAATGACACCCATGTGACTTGACAGCTTTGTTGAATGAATTGTGGACGTAGGATATGTCTTGGGGACTAAGGAGTGCACTGGAATCGTCCATTTTCTGCTTGATTCGTTTTTTGCCAAAAAAGGAGTAGCAGGGGACAATGGGGGAAGGACCACAGGGCCACGTGGCATGTTTTTGAGTGGTGGGATTGGGTGAGGATAAAGCCAATTAGGGATCTGCACCTTTAGGGCCCTTAACCCTTTGTTTTAGTGATTAATTAAACTGGGGGTGTTCTAGGGTTTATGGGGAAATTAGGCAGGTTTTAATCTTAAAATGGGATTAACACTTTTAAAATAAGTGTTTGGGGGGAAAAAAGGGTGGGGTTAATGGGAGTTGACCAGGTTTGATCTCAACTTAATAAATAAACCGGGTACATTGTTTGGGCTAAGAGGGTAATTGGGCTCAAATGGGGTAATTACACCACCAGTCCAAACAGTAACGTAGTTCACAGTTAAGATTTTGCAAGTCCAGTCCTTTTTCCAACAGTCCGTTATCTCCTTTACACATCAAGTCCAAAATGATTTGCACACTTAGTCCTTTTGTCCCTTTTTGCTAACAAATGAACTTTTGACCATTTTTCAAGGGCAATTTTTGCACATTCTTCAATCTTCAAGGGGGATACTTGTACAATTAACATTTTGAAGGGTTTAAAGTGACAAGTTCTTCAAAGATGAGGGGCCATTTTTGCCAATTCTTCAAACTTGAGGGGTCTTTTTGCAAAATTCCAAATTTGAGCTTGGTTCATTGTGCGTCTTCGTTTCCCGTGTTCGTTTTTGATTGATTCTTGTGTTCTTTTGCCAATTCCTCAATATCCGTACCTAAAAATACACAAGTAACAAACACGAGCATATATTTGGCATATTTCACGATATTTAATGCATTTAAAGGCCGTTTTCGATGATGAGATCATGTATAAAAGCAGTCTCATCACTCCCCCATACTAAACCATTGCCGTGCCCTCACGCAATGCTAAGAATAAAGTATCAAAGCATCTCCAAAATTTATGACTTTTATTGAAATGATAACTAGCTACACACTACAATTACTACTACTTGCGTTTTAGACATAATGTATGATTTTCATCGCAAAATGGGACGTTTAGGTTCATAGAATAAGAACACGTGAATGCTTCGTTAGAAATAATTTCGTCGTCCTCGATTTTCACCTTAATTCCATGCTAAGCGTGCAACGAGATCATTGTCATTATAAGTTAGTAATGCTAACACTACTCATATGCCCTAATCACGTACTTATTCTCCCATTATTCCTAAGTTGTATCTCTTATATTTTATTATGTCTTAATGATCACGAGGATACATTGTTGACTTATGCGATAATAGAGATTTAGGTCTAAAAATAGAGTCCTAACGGTGTAACTAAGACCATCAAATCAATAACCCCTTCTAATAGACAACGATGTTAAAAAATTAAGTTGACAAGAAGAATCGATAAACACGGTTTTATAACGGTTTTGAACATGAGACTTATTACCAAGACTTTTATACGCCCCCTAACGGAAGGGCCTTATTATCTTTGGTTTACCTCCATCTTTTATTCAACTTCGCCATGAAGCTTTTATTATGACTTCGGTCTTGCCTTGCCTTTTATTATCCGCCTCATCGGTGGTTTTATTAGCCAAAGACGTATATCCTCACGCTAAAGCGAATTTTGGATCTTTAAAGCTTCGAAGATTAAGGCTTGATTCACTTTCAATTTTGCATAGATTTTAGGCCTTGTGGGGCTTCAAATTGTTTGCTAGATTTTGGTGAGCACTTGAAATCTTATTATTAGGTGAAGCTTTCGATTATTCGGGTTGCCAATACTTCAAAACCGTGACGCTGGCGATACCTTAATGTCTTCCCAATTTAATTACACGGAAGCTACTAGAAAAGACTAGAAACCCAACAATCAAAACTAAACCGCTAAATCAATATTTATTAAGCAAAAAATATTTACATGCGAAGGGAGAATAAGCAAACAACGAGAACACATGAGTTTTTGAAAGAATACGAGTACTCTACGTTTAGCATAGTAACTTATAATTAACTCTATCATTTCTCGTCCTCATTTAAGAGACTTAGCCTAATGTGTAGTTAAGGAATCAAAGCTAAGTGCTCAACACGCACGGTCGAGTCAAAAATTACTCTTATTCTCACCATCGGAAAATCTACATTCGTGTCTTCAAACACTTATGAAACATGAGAAAAATTTTAAAATTTGGCCATTTTTAGCCTTATTTTGCAAGAAAACGATAACAAAACGATAAACTTTGGAAAGCGCGAAGGTTTGGCAAGGCAAGTATCTATTCACCCCCCCATACTAAAGTTAAACATTGTCCTCAATGTTTCGAGTCTAGGGGTGCAAACACCCCCATACTAGAGACGTAGTCGAATGCCTAATCTAGCATGGAAAGGGTGTAACCAATAAGTTATAGCCGTTTATGAAGTGTGCTAATAACCTAAGGTTAGAACATAAAAGGATATATCATGATGGATATTGGGAATGGCCTCCAAAGCAAACGATCGAGTGCTCCCATGAAACGAACACGAGAGGCTCCAATCGTGAAGATGATGATCTAAAAGACACAATGCATAAACAACCACGGAACAAAGGTTGGAAGGGCACAAATCCCCTCACATTAAACTAATTAGAAAGCAATAATATGTACATGGATAAGCATGGGTCTCCCCCACGAGGCACCTTGTTTTTGATAACCGAGTCAAAAGCTCGACTCGAATCCCCATAAATGTGATCATTTAGGGATAATCATGGTTTGGTCAATTTTTGGTGGGGCTTACATGATAAACAAGGCCCAAAAACAACCGGTATTAAGGACTAAGTCCTTTGATGATGCAAAATACCGGGATCAAAGATGGCGTTCTCGTTTTCTTTGGAAAAACAAATCAACGCCACTTTGTCGTGTGTCAACACAAACTCAAAGAGTTTCAAGAAAATAGATAAGAAGAAATAGAAGGGTGGGACAATGGGTAAGTCTCTAAAAACATGAGCTACTCGAGGTAAACTCGCACCAATCAAATGAAAAGATTTTCCATTTATTGCATCGGTGGAAGACCGAGATTTCCCTTTACATGAAATTCCGGGATCGAATATCTCGTCCTCGGTGGAGAAAGGGGAGGGAACATAAGGGGCTTCCCCCACACTAGGTCCACACAAAGCATCGTCAAAAGGGAAAGACGAGCTTGTAGTACTCAAGACACGCGGTGATGACGGAGTTAGGATTTTAGAAAAATCTTTTAAATTAAATTCAAAATCTTTTCCTTTTTCATCTTTAACACTCTCCTTGTGAAAACCCGATTTGATTATGTCAAAAATATTTGGTGTATCTAAAGCAATGTTAGTCACACTAAAAATTCTCACATTTTGAAAACGTTTTGGTTTTGGTGGTGGCAAGTTTTCAAATCTTTTGTCAACAAAGAAAACCTCCCCATCGGGATCAACGTATTCATCATCCGAAGAATCACTCGAGATTGGTATCAAAGGCTTAACACTCTTAACCTCCATCGGCGGAGGGGACGGAACTTCATTTTTATCAACTCCTAAAACTCTATTGGAAATCTTTTGACACATGTTTTTGATAGGATTGACATTGTACAAAGATGTGATCGAATAAACATGAGAAAGCGTGGAGTTTTGGGTTGCATTAATGACGAGTTCTTCCTCATTGAAACGAAGAGTGATTTTTCTTGCATGCACATCGATAAGTGCTCTCGAGGTATCCAAAAAAGATCGACCTAAAATTAACGGAACTTTAGGATCGATGGGAATATCAACAACGATGAAGTCCACGGGATAATAGAATTTCCCAACTTTCACAAAGACGTCCTCGGCAACTCCACAAGCTAGAATCGTAGAATGATCGGCCATTTCGATTGACATTCTTGAAGGAGTGAGATTTGGAAGATTAAGCGACTTAAAAATCTCGAGAGGCATCAAATTAATACTAGCACCAAGATCGGCCAAGGCGTAGCATTCTTCCATGTCTTGGATAGCACATGGGATTAAAAACTTTCCAGGATCACCGACCTTTTGAGGTATGCGGCTTAGAAAAACCGATGAACAACTAGACGATTTTTGCAATTTCTCTTTGTTATTCAACATACTTTTGAAGTTTGCGGCAAATCGAGGCATCATGACTAAGGCGTCGGCAAAACTTATATTAAAATGCAAGTCACGAAACATTTTCATAAAGAGTTCAAATTGATAATTATTTCGTTCTTGTGCCTTTTCCTTGTCTCGTCTTGATGGGTAGGGTAAAGGTGGTGTGGGTTGGGGCAAATTAGGCATAGGCATCGGCCTTGGAATCTCGGGTTCCATGATGGGTATTGGTTCAACCGTAGGTGTGTTTTGAGCGGTACTTCGTGGGCTTGTAATGTGCTCCTTTTCAACCACGACCTCGGGTTCTTTCTCTTTTTCCTTCTCCATAGAAGTACTTGGACGAGAAATGGGTTCCTTGAAAGTTTTACCACTACGAGTGGCAATAACCTTCAATTCTCCCTTCGGGTTCACGATGGTATCACTAGGAAGACCACCCGAAGAAGAGGGCTTACACATGATAGCTTCAAACATTTTAGCCATTCGGTCTTCAAACTTAGATTGCCTAGCATCCGCTTTCAACAACTCTTGCTTAATCTCATGTTGTCCTTGCTCCATTTTTTGTTGATTTTGTTGGAGTCGTGTGACATTTCCTTCCATTTTATTAGCATGAGTTTTAAGTTCATTAGCAAGTTCAGTTTTAAGCTCGTTTTTCAACTCGGATCTTAAGCTAATCATCTCACGTTGCATGTTGTCAAACTTAGCATCATTAGCCTTAGCATAGTCTAAAAATTCTCCTTGCAAATTTTTAGTGTGAGCATTTTGAAAACCTTGAGTAGGAGTTTGAAAATCACGGTTTTGGTTTTGGTTTGAAATTTGCCCATTTCCACTTTGGTAATTACCTTTGTTATAGTTCCTTTGATTTCCTTGGTAATTTCCACCTTGATTGTTGTTGTTGCGATAATTATTAGCATTTTGATTGGGTTGAGCTTGATTTGAACGTGAACCTTGACCTATTTGGTTATAAGTTCCCGTGGCTACAAAAGCATTCGAAGTGTTACCATCCGCGGTAATGCACTCGGATAAATCATGAGCTCCCCCACACGACAAACAACTTTTAGAAACCGCTTTAACCGAAGCGGTGTTGGAAGCTTCTTGAGCCTTCCAATGGGACATAAGAGTCGAAAACCTATCGAAAAACCGATTCTCCTCATTTGCTTCATCTTGCAAGGCATTAATGGAACGAGATGATGACGAGCCCAAATTGGCAACACTCGGTGTGTTACGAGGGCTATAGACCTTAGACCTATTTTCTATGATTTTCAAAGCCTCATTGGTCGTTTTGCACAAAAAATTACCACCCGCGGCGGCATTTAAATAATCTCGTTCATGTTCATTAAGCCCATTATAAAAAGTGTCAATTTGATGCAATTCGGAAAAATCATGGTGTGGACATTCATGTAGCATTTCTTTAAATCTCTCCCAAGCCATTGAAAAACTTTCATTTGGTCTTTGTGTAAAACGTGAAATCTCGTTTTTCAAATGTGTTGTCTTAGATGGTGGAAAAAATTGATTCACAAATTTAGACACGAGATCGGCCCATGTCAAAATCGAATTCGGCGGTTCTTTCTCAAGCCAAATCTTGGCGGGTCCATCTAACGAGTAAGGAAACAACATCATCTTAATGGCATCGTGTGGTACATCCTTAAACTTGCTTGTCGCGGTGAGACGATTAAATTGCCTAATGTGATAATGTGGGTTGTCTTTTTCATGACCGCGAAACTTGTTTGCTTGCAACATAGACATTAAACCCGTTTTGATTTCAAAGTTCTCCGCAAGGATGGCGGGAATCACAATGGCCTCTCCAAAACCCTCGGTGGGTGCTTGAAGCAACTCCATCATAGTACGATTAGCCATGATAGCTTCTTGTTCTATAATAGGTTCCTCAATTGGAGTCTCCTCACTAGAAGGAGTAGTCGATTTGTTTCTTCGTTTACGAGCACGTCTAGCTTTAGAGCGAGTTTGCATAAACGTCACGTACAACGAGAAGGCGAGCAAAGAAGATTCTTTTTGGTATTTTGTGTTTTTTCAATTTTTTTGTGGTTTTTGATTGTATTAACTTTTTTTGGAATTGGTGAATGTATTAAGTAGACAATGAGTCCACAAATCTCCTCACTTAATCGAATCTCTTGATTAAAAAGGCCTCAAGGAATGAAAACGATCACGTGGAGTGAACGCCTTCGATGACTTTAGAACGATGGTGGAACACCAAATCGTTCAAGAGGGTTTAATCAAATAGAAACCAAGAAAATATATGATACTTAATAATACTTTGGGCGGCAAAACCCTCGATTCACTCTCAAAATCAAATACGCACAAGCAAGCGGAGGAAACGAGGCGGCGCGAAGCACTTAAGAGCCTTTTTCCTTTAGGTTGTGAAATACAACCGCCTTATACCCACCTTATAGTTTGTATTATCAAAATCAAGCTTCACGAAAGTATTTATCTATTTTTTCCTTTTTTTCTTTGGTTTGAGATTCGAATACAATGATCGAGTGATGAAATCCCGAGTCAAGGTTGTGATTGCTCACGTATTTGGAGTACTTGTGTATTTATTGTTCTACGTATACAATATAGTAATAGTATCCACACAAAAACCGAAAAACGATAATACGTATTAATAGAGTGCTATTAATACAATTATATTTATGGCTAATATATAAAAAACAACAATGGTCAATCAAAACACAACACGCCTCCCCGGCAGCGGCGCCATTATGATGGTTGTAAAATCACACTTGTTTAGGAAAACAAGGCAATAATATAGGGTAAGCACGACGATTTAGGAAAACCGTGTGTAAATGACCCTAAAAGTGAGTTCGTTCTCTCGAGGAGGCTAGTGCGTTGTGAATTGAATTGATTGATTATGTTTTTGATTATTAATGAGAAGAAAAGAAGAAAAAAATGACGAAGACGGAAAAAAATTAGAAAAATAAGGCAAAACACTATTAGAAAGCTACGACGTAGAACGTGAAAAAGCACAAAATTTAAAATTTAAACCTAAAAATTCCTAAAAATTACTAAAAACTCCCAAATAATGTTCTAAGGGTTTACAAAAAATTCAAACTTGCCAAAACCTTTTAATTAATTTAATAATGACTTTTTAATGCTAATTAAAGCCCTAAAAATCACTTTTAAATATTAAAAAGCCCTAAACAAGATCTTATAGTTTGTAAACCTCAAAAATGACTTAATTAAACTAAAAACTATTTTTAAAAATTTTAAAAACAAATTAAACTATTTTTAAACTCCTAAAAACTATTAAAAAACTATTAAATCTTAAATTAATTCTAAAAATTAATTGAAAAGCCTAAAAATTATTCTACAAATGGGAAAAGTCCTAATTAATGATATAGAATCTAGGAAAAATGAAAAAGAAATTAAAATAAAACTTTTTATTTTAATGAATAAAATAATATTAAAATATTCTAAAAAATTAAAAGTTCTTAAATAAATTCTAAAAAATTCTCAAAAATCCTAAATATTCTAACTAAGAAGAAAATGTAAACAAAAGTTTCTAAAACCTCTTAATGAATTTTATATTAAATTTTAAAGTTTAATAAAAAACCTAAAATCAAATAAAATCAAAAATTAAAGTTTTTGAAAACTTTTTCACATGTAAACCTCAAAAATATATTTTAAAAACTTAAAATTATTTTTCCTAAAAAATTAAAATCTTTTTGGTATTTTTTAATGATTTTCTAAAAAACGTCTAATAAATAAATTCTAATAAATATTCTACTAAATGGAAAAATATAAAACTAATTTTTATAAATCTCTAACACTAAATCTTATCTAAGAAAAATAAAAGAAACGAAAAATCGCTTAAAAATAAGCTGAAAAAGGCTTATTATCCTACGGCTTTTAATAGAAAATACAAATGAAAATAGGGTTAAAAGGATTACAAACCCACCCTTGGTCAGTAAAAGACCCAAGGGCAGGATGGTAAGGTTGTTGGTGTTGTGAACGGGTGGTCACGGGTTCGAGTCCTGGCACCCTTTTTACTTTTTTTTTTATTGCGCCGCAAGGCTTGTGGCTTGCGCCGCAACTAGTGTGACGATGGCAACTGACCAATAAGCTCTTTCAGTTGCGCCGCAACGATTTGGGACTTGCGGCGCAATTTGTGAAACGAAAGCAACTATGGTCTGTAGGTCCTTTAGTTGCGCCGCAACAGGTAGTACTTGCGGCGCAAATGTGCCTGGTTTTTGCTTTTTAAACTTTTTCCAACCAACACTGATACTTTGTAACAAGCTTAATCAAATTCCACTTCACTTTATACTCAAAATTAAGCACAAATGATTAATCAAAACCTGGCCAAATTGAGTAGAGCACTAGCAGATTATGCTAGTGTTTTGCTTATGAATTATAGCCAAGAGGTCTTGGGCTATTGGCTTGTTTGGTGAATCTTTTTGGAGCAATGAGGCACCCTTGTGCTCTTTCTGAGCACAAGGAGTCAACAAGACACAAAAACTAAGCACTTAGCACACTGAAATCACAATCCAAAGCACAATGTGGCAAAAGCAAGTTGCTGTGATGAAAATGTTGGGTCTGTGGACTCTTAAGCAGATTTAGAGCACTCAAATGACTTTCTAAGTCCAAGACTAAGCATACACAAGCACCAAGTACCCTCCAATCAACCTTCAATCTTAACTTATGGTAACTCCTAACAAATCCAACGTTTCAAGAACAAATCAGCAAGAAAAATTAGCAGAAAAAGACTATGCAAATTCTAAACTCACTTTTTAACTTTTCACAAACAAACTATGCTCAAACTTGTTCCAAACTGCAAAGCTAACAATACACAACCTATTTCAACCCTATTAAGCAATTCTAACACATTATCAAAGCATAAATCAAGATTAAGACCCTGCTAAAACTTAATGCCAAACACTCTTTTAAAAACCTTTAAACCAAAATTTTCAAACAAAAACCTTTTAAAACACAAACAAACTGCTAGCAAAGGCTCATAACATGCATATCATACACAAGAGAGCACAATCAAAGCAGATTAACACATTTCATGCAAAATTCATGCAAACTCAACTTTTCTGAAAATTTCAAAGGGACAAGAAACTTTTTTACCTAAGGACCCCACATCCAGGGTCCTTTGTGGTTGCTATACCACCTCCCTACCAACACGGGTTGGTGCTGAACACTAGTCAACAACTCCTTCTCAACCTGTTATGTCAATCAAAAAGAAAACAAGAACAAAAACAAGTAATATTATATAAAACTGATTTTTTTTCTTTTTCTTTCTAAAACCTTTTCAAACCTTTGAAACACGTTTCAAAAACCTTTTCAAACTCATAAACACTCTCCCTTTTCCACTTTCACTTCCAAGGAAGATTTATGAGATTTAAACAGAATTTTTAAAACCTTAAAAAAAACTTAAGAAAATCACACACAAACTTTCACAACTTGAAAATGGAACTCAGCCTTGCATAAAACAATACACAAACTTTTTATAAATATTAAAAGGAATTACAATGAACTTTAACAAATACCAAACTTCAATTTTATAAAAAAAGAATTACAAGTTTATGCAAAAACTGGAACAAATTAAAATGAGGAACAAGCTCCCCATTTTATAGGCCTAAAAGACTATTCTAGACTAATAATAAAATAATACAAAAGCTAGAAACCCTAATTGTGGAATTCTCAAATTTGCCCTCTTCTTTGACTTGATTCTTGGTCAAAATGACACCCATGTGACTTGACAGCTTTGTTGAATGAATTGTGGACGTAGGATATGTCTTGGGGACTAAGGAGTGCACTGGAATCGTCCATTTTCTGCTTGATTCGTTTTTTGCCAAAAAAGGAGTAGCAGGGGACAATGGGGGAAGGACCACAGGGCCACGTGGCATGTTTTTGAGTGGTGGGATTGGGTGAGGATAAAGCCAATTAGGGATCTGCACCTTTAGGGCCCTTAACCCTTTGTTTTAGTGATTAATTAAACTGGGGGTGTTCTAGGGTTTATGGGGAAATTAGGCAGGTTTTAATCTTAAAATGGGATTAACACTTTTAAAATAAGTGTTTGGGGGGAAAAAAGGGTGGGGTTAATGGGAGTTGACCAGGTTTGATCTCAACTTAATAAATAAACCGGGTACATTGTTTGGGCTAAGAGGGTAATTGGGCTCAAATGGGGTAATTACACCACCAGTCCAAACAGTAACGTAGTTCACAGTTAAGATTTTGCAAGTCCAGTCCTTTTTCCAACAGTCCGTTATCTCCTTTACACATCAAGTCCAAAATGATTTGCACACTTAGTCCTTTTGTCCCTTTTTGCTAACAAATGAACTTTTGACCATTTTTCAAGGGCAATTTTTGCACATTCTTCAATCTTCAAGGGGGATACTTGTACAATTAACATTTTGAAGGGTTTAAAGTGACAAGTTCTTCAAAGATGAGGGGCCATTTTTGCCAATTCTTCAAACTTGAGGGGTCTTTTTGCAAAATTCCAAATTTGAGCTTGGTTCATTGTGCGTCTTCGTTTCCCGTGTTCGTTTTTGATTGATTCTTGTGTTCTTTTGCCAATTCCTCAATATCCGTACCTAAAAATACACAAGTAACAAACACGAGCATATATTTGGCATATTTCACGATATTTAATGCATTTAAAGGCCGTTTTCGATGATGAGATCATGTATAAAAGCAGTCTCATCAATAATCTCTCCAAAGGAAAGCGATTACACGGTTTATTACCAAAGGTCAATCATTCAAGCATAAAACAACACTTCTAGTGTTTTGTATCGTTACTTTACCTCGTCCCTTCGATTGAGGTGGTAAACAGTACTCTTATCAAGGTTCGTTCCCAATGACTTCTGAGCAAATCTCTAGAAATTCGATGCGAAGCGAGGATCTTGATAAAGATGATCGATACAGGCACATTATGTTTACACAACTCCTTTAAATACAAAAGAGTCAATTTCTTCATCGAGAATCTACCATTAATAGGAATGATATTAGCAGATTTGGTCAGTCTGTCGACGATGACCCAAATCAAATCAAATTCAGATGATGACCTTTGCAATAGTTAGACGTTTACTAATGTATGAGGCGATGTTTGCCTTCATAATTTGCCATCAGTACAACTTCTTCAGATAAAGATACATATAATCAGAAAAGGCATGAATAGAATACTTAATCTTATGAGATTCCAATATAACTAAATCTCACAAACCTCCATATTTATGTTGGGAATAAATTAAGGCCAGATCACTTGAGCGCTGACAAGAGTAATACAAGCGTTGACAAGAACAAAACAAGCGCTGACAGCTCAAGCGTTGACAAGATAAAGTCAAGCGTTGACACATTGAAGACAAGCACTGATGGGAAGATATACTCTACGCGTTTATTGTATTCTAGAATAGTTCTAGTAAAGATATGAACAACATTATATTTTCTATATTTATCTTTACCTAGAATAGCTGATACGTAGATTATTGTACAAGGCTTCTTATTTCTATAAAAGAAGACCTTTAGGTTAATGTTTGATATAAGTTTTCATTCGTAAAATACTTTCATTGTAAGCAAGTTTGATATTGATAATCAAAGTGAAAGTTTGTTTATATCATTGTGTGTTCTTGTTTAAGTGTTAAATTCCGCATAACACTTAGATTCATAAGCATATACAAAGGTTTCTCTACGTGTATTACTTGATCTAAGCTCGTATACACAAAGCTAATCGATCTAAGTTTGGGATCAACAAGTGGTATCAGAGCTTGTTGAGGAACTTTTGATCTTAAAGAACACCAGAACCCTAAAAATCACCAAAACCCTAATTTTCTCAGAAACCCTAACAACATCATGTCTGAAGCAATAACCTCCTCTTCCTCAGCCTTACCAAACATCAA
This sequence comes from Glebionis coronaria, assembly GCA_025667525.1. Taxonomy (NCBI): domain Eukaryota; kingdom Viridiplantae; phylum Streptophyta; class Magnoliopsida; order Asterales; family Asteraceae; genus Glebionis; species Glebionis coronaria. Next base: position 649,225,463 of record CM046874.1, read on the forward strand.
GATTCCCATGCTTGATGCAACCAACTTTGACTTATGGAAGTTCAACTTTGAACAATATCTGGGGATCTGGGAGATTATTGAATATGGAAACACATTCAATAAGGCTCAAAAGATTCTTAATGCCATTGCTCAAAGAACAGCTGTTGCTGGATGCCCTAAAGAGGATAAGAGAGAAAAACCTGGAGATGGTAGAGCTGTGGCTGCTGATGACATTGCAAAGAAAAGGGTTGACATGAAAGCCCTAAATATTTTGAAAGTCTCTTTGGGAAAAGAAAACCAGCATAAATATAGAGGCTATGAATCTGCTAAGGATCTTTGGGAAGCTCTTGAAGTTGCATATGGTGGCAATGCAGACACTAAGGAAGAAAAGAAAAAGCAACTTCTGCATGATTATGCTGTCTTCAAAGCTCAACCCAATGAGAAACTGAGTAGTGTGAGAAGCAGATTGCTTGACATTACAAGCAAGTTGTCCTTCATGGGGACACAAGTTGGTGATGTTGACATTAATGCTACCTTTCTTAAAAGTCTTGGTGAGGCATGGAAGATTGAGGCAAGATCTATTCTTGCCAACAATACTTACAAGAGCTCCTCGTTTGATGACATCTACAACAAACTAAGGCTGTTGGAAGATGAAACTCTTTTAGAATATGGAAGCAAATCTACCAACACCAACATGGCCTTCTTCTCTCATAGTGAAGGTCAATTCAATCAGAAGGACTCTTACATGCATCCAGTTACTGGATCATCGTATGTCAGCGCTGGAAAAAGTCCTGTCAACGTCTCCTATTCAGACACTGACACATTCAAGAGTGACTCCCCAAGAGTTAAACCTGTTGGTTTAGATTTGGATACTGTTTGTGCTTACATTGCTTCTTTGCCCAATGGTTCAGTGATTACATATGAGGACCTTGAGCAGATAAGTGATGAGCATTTGGAAGAGATGGACATCAAGTGGAACATGGCTCTTGCTAGTATAAGAGCAAACAGGTGGAACAGAAGGTTTAAGAAGAAAATGACCTTCAATGCTAAAGACACAGCTGGATTTGATAAATCCAAAGTTGAATGCTACAACTTTCATCGTATGGGGCACTTCATGAGGGAATGCAGATCTCCTAGAAGATCTGATGCTGGTAAACCCTCAAGTCAGGTTGTTAAAGCTCAGGATTCCAAAGCCATGGTTGTAGTTAAAGGAATTGATGGTATGGGATGGGATTGGAGCTATCTGGCTAAGAATGTTGAAGAGGATAAAGCTTTGGTTGCTGATATTGAAGAAGAAGAGCATGTTGAATATGCTCTCATGGCACACTCCTCCTCTTCATCTGATAATGAGGTATATGATGACGCTTTTTGTAGCAAAGGTTGTAGGTTAAATACTGAAAGACTTAACAAAGAGGTGTTAAAATTAAAAGATGATATGAGTACTTAAAGATGTAAATTGTCTAATTACCAAGTAGCTCTTACTGAAACTGAGAAAACCGTTTCTGAATACAAGAAAATGGAATTTGACTTAAAAGATAAAATCAATATCTTAAAACATGAGTTAGAGGGTAGTATGGATATTAGAAACATCATGGAAAGGGTTAATGGTGAGTTACAGGCTAAGTTAGATGAGGCCATTAAGAATAAAGATAATGTTGGCCTTAAAATTCAAAGATTTGATAGAGCCACCCAAACCCTAGGAGACTGTGTGGCTAAACAAAGGGATCCTAAGGACATGACTGGGATTGGGATGAATGATTACTCTTTGGTTCCACCACCAGCTGGTGACTTCTATGGTGTCCAACAAAGGGACTTATCTTGGACTGGTTTACCAGAGCTCCAAGAGGAGGAATTCATTCCTCCACCAAGAGTTGTCACTCCAGTTGAAGAGTATCAACAAAAATTGACTGACCTGAATGAGTGGAAGAAGGCTAACCCTACTTTATTTGTCAAGGGTGGCTTGCTATGTGAAAGTCCTAATGAGTCACCACCCATTAAGGTTACTAACCCAATCACTGGTAAAGCTGTTGACCTCGGCTCAAACACTGTTAGAATACCTACCATTAAATATGCAAAGATGTATAGGAATACTAGGTCTCCCAAGAGCCAAGTTAGCAATCATGGAACAGGCTTCTTCTCTTCTAGACCTAAGGTTGTGTCTAGAAAAGCTTGTTACACTTGTGGTAGCTTTTCACACTTGGCATACAAGTGTGTCAACGCTCCCAAAGCCAGCGCTGACAGGAACAATTTCAGCGCTGACAGGAACAAAGTCAACGTTGTTAGGAAGTCAAACATTGTCAGACCCAAACCGTGTGTGCAGCAAAGTCCACAAGTGATTAGACCTGCCCTATTCTTTACTAGAGGGTCTAACACTCATGGACAAAGACCATTTCAAAAGACAAACACCTGGTCAAATAGGCAATGGGTTTCTATAGTAAACCCTAGGTTCAACGCTGACAAGGGTAATTTCAGCGTTGACAGGACAAATTCTAACGCTGACAGAAACGTGACCAGACCTAAATATTTGCAACCACAAGGTAAGGGGTCTAAAGCTTCTTCAAGCTTAACATGGAGACCCAAGAAAGATCAAAACCCTAATGATAATGTGATTTCAATGACATGCAACAGATTTAATTACATTTCAAAGGTCATTACAAAACCTATTGGGGTTAACTGGGTATTTCATCCTAAGAAGGATGAAAATGGGGTTGTTGTGAGAACTAAGTCTGTTCTTATTGAACAACCAGATGAATCCAAGTCTTCTAAGACTTGGGTTCCCAAAGAAAACTAATTTGTTTTCTTTATGTGCAGGGCATTCAAAGACAGGTCAATGATTATGGATATTGGGATAGTGGATGCTCAAGGCACATGACAGGAAAGGAAGACTATCTGATGAACTTCACTCCTATTAAAGATGGTGATAAGGTATACTTTGGAGGCGGATATGGTACTATCACAGGCAAAGGAACCCTTCTCACCAAGAATCTGCACTTTGAGAACGTCTTCCTGGTAAAAGAACTTGATTACAATCTGTTTAGTGTATCACAAGTTTGTGATAACAAAAATAAAGTTCTTTTTACTGATACTGAGTGTTTGGTGTTAAGCAAGGATTTTAAGATCCCTGATTAGAAATATATTGAGTATAGAACACCTAGACATAAGGACATATATAATGTTAATTTGAATTGGATTAAAATGAATAATAATATGTCTTGTTTTTATGCTAAGGCCTCAGTAGATGAGAGTAATTTGTGGCACAGGAGACTAGGGCACATAAATTTTAAAAATATAAATAGACTTGTGAGACTTGGTTTAGTTGATGGTTTGCCTGAGAAGGCCTTCCACAATGACCACTCTTGTGTTGTATGTCTTAAAGGCAAGCAGCACAAGGTCTCATTCAAGTCCAAACAGGTGCACACTAGTTCTAGACCTCTTCATATGCTTCACATGGACCTCTTTGGTCCAACAAATATAGAAAGTTTGAATGGTAAGTCATATTGCTTTGTCATCATAGATGACTTTTCTAGGTTTACTTGGACATTCTTTCTAGCTATGAAGAGTGACACAACTGATATTCTTATTGATTTTATCACTCAGATTGAGAAGAGGTTTGGCAATGAGGTTAAATTGCTTAGGAGTGATAATGGTGGAGAATTTAGGAATAAGAAGCTAGATGATTTCTGTTCCAGGAAAGGAATTACTAGGCAATTTAGCATTGCTAGAACCCCACAACAAAATGGGGTTGCTGAGAGGAAAAATAGAACCCTAATTGAAGCAGCCAGAACAATGTTGGCTGATGCTCACTTTCCTATAGCCTTTTGGGTTGAGGCTGTTAATACAGCTTGCTATGTACAAAATAGAGCATTAGTTAAAAAAATTCAGAACAAAACATCTTATGAGTTACTTTGGGGTAGAAAACCTAATATTGGTTTTCTCAGAGCTTTTGGTTGTCATGTAGTAGTGTTAGACACTAGTGATGCCTTAGGGAAATTTAGTGCAAAAGGTGACGAGGGTTACTTCATGGGGTATTCAGTACATAGCAAAGGATATAGGGTTTATCTTAAAGAAGAAAAACGTATACTTGAAAGAGTACATGTTAGGTTTTTAGAAAATAAACCTGGTGATCCTGAAAGTGGTCCTAATTGGTTGTTTGACTTGGAACCTTTATCTAGAACTTTAAATTATATGCCTGTCACTAATCCAGACATTGTGAAGGTAACTTCAAATGTTATGGAGGAACAAGTTGTTGATGTTTCAGGTACTCAGGTTCATAAAAAGGTTGGATCACAAGCAGAAAAGACATCTCCTATCCTAGAATATGTTACCATTCCCATTTGGACAGATGCTTTTGCTGCTGCTGCTGCTGGACAAGATAATGGTGGTTTCCAAGTACCACCAGATACAAACATGCATGGTCCTTCAGGCGCTGACAAAGGCAAATCTAGCGCTGACAAGACCAATTCAGACGTTGATGGTTCAAACGTTGACAACCACACTTCAAGCGTTGTTAGCCCAAGCACTGACAAACAAGATTCAGGCGTTGACAACAATTATGCCCATCTTTTCTCTTCCAATTTTGAACAAGGTGAACCTTCCAATTTATATGAAGAAGTTCATCCTCATGTTGATGTAAGAGAGTCTGATGAAGAAGATATTAGCAATATGGAGAATGAAGTTGAGGACACCAGACTTTTTGAAGGAGGAGTTCTCACTTCCACAATGAAGAATCACCCCCCTTCCCAGATCATTGGTGATGTTATGACTCCAGTTCAGACTAGAAGATCTCATCAAGGTCTTGGTGGGTTTATTACTAATATACACAAGAAGGTTGATACCCCTCTTGTGCAAGCATGTTTGTTTGCCTGTTTTCTGTCACAAGAGGAACCCAATAAAATATTTGATGCTCTCAAAGAACCAAGTTGGGTGGAAGCAATGCAGGATGAGCTTCACCAATTTGCAATCCAGGATGTTTGGGACGTGGTTGATTGTCCTAGATATGTCAGACCTATAGGGACAAGATGGGTTCTCAGGAACAAAAGAGATGAAAGAGGCATTGTGGTCAGAAACAAGGCAAGGTTAGTGGCTCAAGGATATACACAAAAGGAGGGGATAGACTATGAGGAAGTCTTTGCACCAGTTGCAAGGATTGAAGCTATAAGGATTTTTCTAGCCTATGCATCCTGCATGGGCTTCACTGTCTATCAAATGGACGTCAAGAGTGCCTTTCTCTATGGCACCATTGTTGAGGAAGTATATGTAATGCAACCACCTATTTTTGAGGATCCAGAGCATCCAGATAACGTGTATAGAGTCAAAAAGGCTATGTATGGCCTTTATCAGGCCCCTAGAGCATGGTATGGTACTTTTTCTACCTATTTGGTGGACAATGGATTCAAGAGGGGCACCATAGATCAGACACTGTTTACAAAGAATAAAGGCAAGGATGTGTTGCTTGTGTAGGTCTATGTTGATCATATCATTTTTGGGTCTACTGATCCAAAGATGAGTGAGGATTTCTCCAAGCTTATGAGAGACAAATTCAAGATGAGTGCTGTGGGGGAGATGAACTTCTTTCTTGGTTTACAAGTTCAGCAGAAAGAAGATGGTATCTTCATCTCCCAGGATAAATATGTTGTTGAGATCTTGAAGAAGTTTGGCTTTTCTCCACATGAAAAGAGGGCTACTACTCCTATGGATAGAGAACACCCTTGGGGAAAGATTGGAGATGGGAAAGATGTTGATGTCAGGCACTATAGATCCATGATTGGATCTTTGATGTATCTTACTGCCTCCAGACCTGACATCATGTTTGCTGTATGTGCTTGTGCACGCCATCAAGTGACTCCTAAAGAATGTCACCTTTATGCTGTGAAGAGGATCTTTAGGTACCTAAGATGCTATCCTGGTCTTGGTTTGTGGTACCCAAAGGATTCACCATTGGAGCTGATTGCATATTCAGATAGTGATTATGGAGGTGATAAATTTGATAGGAAATCCACAACTGGTGGATGTCAGTTTCTTGGGAGCAGGTTGATATCTTGGCAATGCAAGAAACAAACAGTGGTGGCTAATTCTACAACTGAAGCAGAGTATGTGGTTGCAGCTGCATGTTGTGGTCAAGTGTTGTGGATTCAGAACCAGCTGTCGGACTATGGGTACAATTTCATGCATACTAAGATATTTGTTGACAATAATAGTACTTATGCATCATTAAGAATCATGTACATCATTCTAAAACTAAACACATAGAAATTAGACACCATTTTATAAGAGATTGCTTTGAGAAAGGTTTAATACAACCATATAGGGTTGACACTGAGGAAAATGTGTCAGATTTATTAACTAAACCTTTTGATGCTGGGAGATTTCAATACTTGGTAACAAGTATTGGAATGATCAATCTCACAAAATATGTGTTTTGGAATCTTTTTGTAAAAGTATGTACAGGATGATGCATTATTATTGGTCTTATTGATGATTTAGAATTTCTACTATATTTTTCTAACACTGACAAAGGTTGCTTGAACGCTGATAAGTGTTTTTGCAACGTTGTCAGCAATATAATTGTCTAACGCTGACAAAGCTTCCCTCAACGTTGTCATGTGTTATCGGGGCGTTGTCAGCAACAATGTTAGTTTTGTGGTTTTCAATCTAAATGTGCAGATGGTGTTAGCAGTATGCCATTGGATACAGAGTTGCTTATGGATCAATGGAGAAGCATTTGGACAAGTTTTTACTTATGGATGATGGTTGGAATGTTTCATTCCTATCTTGACATAAATTTTTTATGTTCATGCATGATTTTAGCAAACTTTTGTATCATCGTTTAAGGGGAGGTTTTAGGAACCTTTAGGATGTTTGGGTATCCATATGATACTCTTATCACAATTCTAGATTGTGTCCACTGGTGAGTATGAGTTAGTTTCTACTAAATCATGAGGCACTGTAGCATGCAAAGTTGATATACTATGCATGCTGCCAAGACATTTTTGGCCTAGAATTGGTTGTGGTCTGTTGGGAGACTTGGGAATAATTTTGTTATGGGATTTACCTGGGAGTAACAAGGATTTTATAAGGTAACTTGGTTGTTAAGAGTTTTGGTTAGCAAGGGACACTAGAGGACTGTTATGTCTATCTTGCTTATGCAAGTTTGCATAATTGGACACTGCTTGCCGCCCTATAATAATTATCAGCTTTTGGTTATCTTCTCTAGGATAAATTACTTGTTAAGGTCATTTTTCACTTTTTAAAACATTTTTTGGGCGCTGACAAGAATTTTCCAAGCGTTGTTGTGACCAAATTGGACGCTGACATGGCTATAGGCAAACGTTGACAAGATTATAGCCGTTGGTCGTTGATGGGTTATTTTTGACCGTTGACACTCAATGGGACCTACCCAGTTGTTATTTTTGACATATCTTTAGGCCGTAATTTTGGGAGTTGTTACTTTTCATTTAATGCATGAGATAACTTATAACTTTTTCAATATTTTCATGATTGATTTTTGAAAATACTTGCCTATTTTTGGGCCTATCACATGCAATTTCTTCTCCTATAAATTTGGCTCCTATTTTAAACAGGGTATCTATAATTCTTGTCTAACGCATTTTTCTCTTATCAACTTCATCTTCTTCACTTAAAATTAACAGCTTTCATCAATGGTACCAAAGTTTAAACCATCAGAATTGGAATTGGGGTTCAGATCACAACACAACATGATTGCATATCTTGAAGCTGATGATACTCTGTTTCCCCAATACACACAAATGGTGGCGTATTTGAACGCATCCCCCTTAAGGTATGCTCTTTCTCATGCACCACTCATTCCAGTCACACATATTAAACAGTTTTGGAACACTGTCAGTTCCTCAACAGTTAATAGAGTGACTACATTGACTTCTATTGTTCATGGGAGACCTTGGGTGGTTACTGAGGCTTTGGTACGCCAAGCCTTGCATCTTGATGATGCTGATGGTATAGCCACCCTTCCCATAAATGAAATAGAACAAGGGCTTAGGGCTTTGGGATATCCTTTTCCTGATGAAGGTACTCTAAACAAGTATCGTAAGCAGGAATTTCCCCCAGCCTGGAAGTACCTCATACATGTCCTCCTTCAATGTTTGAGTCCCAAATGTACTGCACACAATGAGATCAATAGATCCATTGCCAGTGCTATTATGTGCATTGCAACAGGGCAAAAATTTAATTATTCTAAAATGATTCTTGAGGGGATGTGTAAAAACAAGGGGTCCAAAATGACTTTAGCTTATCCCCGTTTTCTACAAATGGTTTTTGATGTCCAAGGTTACTGCTCAAGGGATCACAATGATTTTTATAAGATCCCTGAGCAGAAGAAGGCTATTTTTATGAAGATGAACTCACCACCCCATCGTGACCTACCTTTAACCCAACCTATGCTTGCTGTTATTGCAGCAACACAACCCCAACCAGACCCCCAACCACAAATTGACCCCCAACCACGATTTGAACCAATCCCTGAACCTTTACCTTCACCTGAACAGATGCAAATTGACTCAGAATCCTTCAACGCTGACACCTTAAATGTTGGCGTTGATGTGCCTATTTCCAACGCTGACACACAACCTTCACAAACCCAAACACCCCTTAACAACCCACATCCACCCATTCTTCCACACCATCTTCCACACCCCCTGAATATAGGTTGATGAAACGCCAAAGGACTACTGGAGTGTTCTCCTCTGGTGGTCCTAGCCATGTAGCAGAGAGAACCACCACCACAAGTGTGGCTGGTGCCCTGGATGAGGCTGGGACTATTGGTTTTGGCTTAGATGTTGGCCAAGGTAGTCCCACCATCATTAAGTCCTCATCCATGCTCAATGAATCTGACTTGGGAGGTCAAATCCCCATTTTAGAGGAGGGCAGACTGGAACCAATGACTCTTATGGAATTGACGGCAGTCTGCATTAGCTTGCAAAAGCAAACTGCAGACTTAGTACAAGTTGTCAGCTCACAAGGCCTTGAACTCAAGCAATTGAGGGAGAGGATTGTTGTTTTGGAGAGTGCTAGTGCAAGGAAGGGTATGGAGGAATCTTCCAAAGGGGAGGAAGATCCAATAAATCTAAGTGATAAGGGCAGTCATGATGGTCAATCACTGGATGTTGCTGAGGCCCTTACAACTTTGAAGAAACAAACAGGTTTTGATACGTCCTTAGTCTCTCCTACCAACTTGAATTTATCATTTACAGCTATGTTGAGAGAGGTTACACAAGGCGCTGAGGGAAGATATTTGGGCGTTGACAAGGAAGAATTGGACGCTGACAGAAATATTTTGGGCGCTGATAGGACAAATTTGGGCGTTGACAGACCTGCACATGAAGGTGATGTATCCCAATCATCATCTATCATCAATGAGGTTTCTACTCAGGTATCACCATCTACCTTACCAACCATTGCACCATCAGATAAGGGTAAGGGTATAATGGTAGAAGAGATTTTTCCAAAGGATGCAGCTCAAGTTGAGTTTGATAGAAGATTAGCTGCACAAATCATGGAACAGGATGAAAAGGAAAAGTCACCATTTGTGGTGACTTCAGAAGAAGGAAGTGATGGAGCTAGCTCAGACTCAAGTGTGATGATTATAGAACCAGAAAGGCTTGAGTATGGGGATGAGTTGGCCAAGGAGAAGCTGAGAGAGTTGAAATTGTAGGTTGACTTTGACATGCCAGAGGTGGTTCAAATGTACCATGCTTGGGAAGAAAGATGCATGGAGAATCCAGACTTGACCATTTCAGATCAAATATGGGGTTTGGAGATTCTACTTAGAGTTTAGAAGGATTGCCATGTAATTTTGAAACACAATGCAAGTAATATTCTCTCAGAGTTGAAAAAGGATAGAAGGGAGCTCTACTTTATGTTGCTCAGATGTCATGGAGTTGGATGGACATATCAGAAGTTGAAGGCTTTGACATTTGATGAGTTGGAAAACAGGGCTTATCCCATTTGGGTGAGAGTGCAGGAAGCAAACACTCTCAGACTTCTTTCCGATGAAAGAAAGGAGGAACTTGCAGAAGAAATGGAACTCAAGAAAGCTATGGTTGTTCCCAGGCCAGTGAAGAAGGGAATTTCATTTGAGTTTCCCAAAGATATGGATCCACTATATCCAAGTGAAGCTGTTATTAGAAAGAGTCTCAAGCTCTCACCTTTAGAAGCTTCAGATATGGTGCAAGTGTTACCATTAGATTCCAGGAACCCAATTGTGAGCTATAAAGAAAATGAATGTGGGTTTTGGAAGATTGGCAGATTTGGCAAGGAGGTACACACTTTTACCACTCTCATATCTTGGTTTGCAAGTTGTGATAGAGAAGACTTGGTGGACCTTTGGAGGTTGCTGGAAACCAAGTATGAGGCTGAAGCACCAACTTCAGCTAATGGAATAAAACTTTGGACCACATTCAAAAGAATGTGTGGACCAAAAGATGAGGATCCTGCAATTTGGAAGGATCTTGAAGATGACCTCAGTGGTCTTCAATGAAGGTTATATTCAGCTGCTGGTGTTTACCATTTGAGTTCTACAAAGTTTGCTGAGTATCTACTTATGGATGGTCAGTATTTCATATCCAAGGCTATTTTGGAGAAGATGAAGGACACTCAGCTGGAAATAGATTATTCAAGTGATGTGGCAAAAGATTTGATTAGATTTATTCATTACCAATATGAGAAGGTTTGTAAGATTCCTCCTAGTCCTTAATGCTTATTCAGAAACTTGATCATAAGAGTGGATATCAAGTTTAGGGGAGGATTGTTGGGAATAAATTAAGGCCAGATCACTTGAGCGCTGACAAGGTAATACAAGCGTTGACAAGAACAAAACAAGCGCTGACAGCTCAAGCGTTGACAAGATAAAGTCAAGCGTTGACACATTGAAGACAAGCACTGATGGGAAGATATACTCTACGCGTTTATTGTATTCTAGAATAGTTCTAGTAAAGATACGAACAACATTATATTTTCTATATTTATCTTTACCTAGAATAGCTGATACGTAGATTATTGTACAAGGCTTCTTATGTCTATAAAAGAAGACCTTTAGCTTAATGTTTGATATAAGTTTTCATTCGTAAACTACTTTCATTGTAAGCAAGTTTGATATTGATAATCAAAGTGAAAGTTTGTTTATATCATTGTGTGTTCTTGTTTAAGTGTTAAATTCTGCATAACACTTAGATTCATAAGCATATACAAAGGTTTCTCTACGTGTATTACTTGATCTAATCTCGTATACACAAAGCTAATTGATCTAAGTTTTGGATCAACAATTTAGGCAACCGCAAGCGGCCTTTTATACATTTAACGCCATTGGCTTCTCAATCCTAATGGTTCACATTATCCGTGAACCCCTTTTATTATCTATATTATCCTTTTTACAAGTATCGGCTATTTTTAAATTGCTCGGGTAAATTATTTTGCACCGTCATTACTAAGGCACACATCCTAATTGATTCTTTATCTTTTCTACATAATGTGTCAGTAATTACATTCACCTCCCCCTATGAAATAAATAACATGACCGTATTCATTCAAAATTTCTTTCTTCATATTTTCTAAGTTTTAGTTTCGTCTCAACTATCATTTTTATCAGTTTTGCTTAATCTGATGTTTAAAGCGTCGATAAATATTACAAGTCATTAAATAATATATATTAAATTTTATGAAACGTAAACGTAAAACGTTTTAAATTTCTCAGTTCGTTCAATTATATAAAATGTTCAATATAAATTTGAATTTAATTAACACGATTTTTGTTGATTTATCGAGAATAATTAACAAGATGTGTAAATGGTCGAAAAATCTCTGTTTATACTTTGGTCAAAATATTCTTAGTTGAAAAGCAAAATTTTGTCGTTTCAAATTTCAAGTCATGGTTTAAATAGTTTCCTCAATCCCTCTTAGGTTGTCTTGAGGTGTGCACAAACATTTACCCCTAAAGGAGTTTAGTTAAATGTTCTGGATATAAGGGAATGATTCCTTATGAATCCTTTGATAAATATTTGTTAAAACATTTTTGCACTTTCTTTTTGGTATAACCCAAAGCCTTAATGGATCTAAACTTTGAAGAGTCAATATATTTCATCATCTATTAATCACACGGTCAAATAATGTAAAGGATTAAGCCTTAAATCACATGTTAAATACTCAAGGTACATGTTATCATTGTTCGGCCAACTCAGAGCAGTCTATAAATGATTATTAACTCCTTCCTATTCTTAGAAATAAACAGAAGGTCCTTAATGATCACAAGCATGAATTTATCAAATTATAGCCTACACACATGATTCACCAAATTTATGGATGCTACATGTGCATTGGTCAATCTAAACAACGTAACATGAAACTCATAATGTTCATTAAAAGTTTTGAATGTAGTGATTGGAATAGATAATCTTCTTTGCGGACGCGAAGTTGATGATAACCATGTCGTGGATCAAATCTTGAATATACGCTAGAACCTTGTAAATGATCGAACAAATCTATTATCTTGGGTAGTGGATATAGATTTCGATCTTCCATTTTCCTAGTTCACGGTAATTAAAAAATATAAGGAATGATAACACCATAGCTCTTCATGATGACGAGCTCGTTAGAATAAAAGCTTTTTCAGACAACTCTCTCAGTTGCACGGTAATTCTTTTGATTCAGATGGTGTTGAAGTACAGTGCACATGCCACAGGTGCAGCACCGGGAATACAATCAATACCAATTTCAACTTTCCTTAATGGCGAAAGTCTAGGTAATTCACCAACAAATACCTCCTAAAGTTTCAGATAACAGAAACATCTTTTAATAAGTTTACTTTAAGTTCTTTCTAGATTACAATATCTATGACTAGGTCACAACCATTCACGGTATACTTTCAAGTCTAAATGCAGGATATGGTCATCCATCAATAATTATTTAGATTACTTTTGATAATCAACATCTTATCTTTTAGGGGAATTCTACTCGAGTTCCCATCAATTAAGACAATGTCGTCATGTCATAATCAATCAATCTATTCTACTGGCACTACCAACTTTCCAGTTTCATTACCATTGATAAGATGTGATCTTCTCAAAAGACTAATAGTAACTCATGATCTTTCACAAATTCAAGGATATCTGGAGACCTAACTAATATTAAAAGAGTAAGGTCAACGCATAATTTACGCGAGAGAATTTCAAATCAGATACAAATGAAAACATTAACGAACATGGATACATCCCATGTTTTCATGATTTGAGTACGCATTCGAAAGCTCCTCGGATCGTTACCCATGTTATTCAAATGGATTCTAGTGAAAATAAATGATGACGTCGATACATCCAGTCGGGTATCAAAACTTAGTAATTAGATACTTTTCCAAAGAATCTCACTAAGAGAAAATGGGACAAGAATGGAATATCAATTGTCAAATAAGACAATTTCCACAGATGATTCCATTCGATTCGGAAAAATAAATGGTACGGACACATATGTAGGTGTCTTTAACAATATGTCCCTATTTTCGCACTTCTTGCAGATCTCATAAAATTTAATCTTTCACAATTTCAAGGAAAATGTAATGTTTATTAACAATTTCATGGTGACTACTAATCAGTCCTTGCATGGTCAATTCCAAATTGTATGTAGGCGCGCATCTATATACAATTTTAGGATTACCGATGCAATACTCAGTTCGTCAAAACTTTGTCATCATGTTTAAAATAAAAATATTTTCATGCTTAATTCTTGAATAAGAATAAAAAATGAATTTACAAAGATGTTATTTGTTATGGAAACAATTAAGTTTTCCAATGTGTTTCATAAACAACTTCATTTCGATAACGATTATTTATAAATCTCACTTTAAATAATCCTTACGGTGATGTAAATTCAACTTTATCAAGGGATACCGTTTTAACTTATAAAAACAATGAGTGATCTGCAAAAGAGTGATGAAAAGTTGTTCACCAAGAACTAACTACAATATAATAGGAAATGAGCTTAGCCAAATAATCATGAGGTTCGTGACCTCGATGGCACTCAAAAAGAATAATCCACAACGTAAAGCAAATTGAGATGAGTACTTGTTCAATGGTTGCATCACTAATGCGAACATTAGGATGGAGCAATAAAAGATAGATAACATCGATACATGTAGGATTTAGCAATCAAAGGTAGTCTTTTCATTAATCACAAACAAGTCAAAAATTATACCGTAACACATTACGTGTTGCCATGTCATACAATTCCAAAAACTCATCCTACCAACTGATGTCTAAGTTAAGTTAGGTATTTTTATAAGATGCTACAATGAATACTAATCTACAAGAGTCATTAGGTGTTCCACCTGTCCCAGAGGATCCATCGGTCCCAATTCAGAAGAAGATTTCTTCAATTTATTTCTTGGACACTGGCATCCTCGTCATTGGACAATGGCCTAGGAACAACCCTTAACACGAACCAACAATCAATTAAAACCTTATAATTCAATCACAGGACTTAGCGACTTCCTCTTAACAATTTCGTATTCCATACAAGTTAAATTTTATTTTATTCAAGTTTCAACCAACTTATACTCAAGTCGATATCCTACCTCATTCTCTAATACTTTCAACCTTATTCTTAGACCTTAATAGGGCAATAAAAGCTCGATATTAACAACACTTAATTTCCAATCTTATAGCTCTTTCATCAATAGTTATCAAATGAGTCACTAGTATGAAATGACTCACATATTCAATTAGACTTCTCGGAAAGATACTAGTGGCATGAGGCTTTTGGGTAATGGTTCCAATGACAGCCTCAAGCGCAACATTCACCCTTTCGATTTCAAATTTAAGAATTGGGTGACACCGAATCAGATGACATCTTTCTAGGTGGTAAGGTTTTGTCAAACTCCACTCTGTAAGGAAAGATCGTCATGACATTGACATCAGATTTAATCTCGCCAATTCTTCTTCAAGATTACAATCAACTACTATCAACATTTCTACGAATATCAACCATTTTGTTGGGATCATAAATATCCACAACTTGGTTTAGATCTGGAATAGCTAGAATTCCTACGGGAATAGCTTCGATTGATTTGCTAGGGGAGTTAGGGTTCTTTGTGACAATCTACGTCGTATAAATACCTCATATAAGTATTAAAATAATCATCAAACAATCATGTAATCAAATTACAACATATATATATAATCCAAGGTATATATATTAAAATAACACTTCTCAGTCTGGCCTTGTCGGTAACTCGGGAATTCTTCGGCACCGTTATGGTCAAAAGATTTTTAGACATTTTGAGAAAAATGTTTATAGTTAAAAGATTTTGAAATGTTTTATTCAAAACCTTGATTTTTAAAAATCTTTCGTTCTCTATAACGAGAGCTCTGGTACCAAACTGTAACACCCCAAATATTCATACTTTAGTTCAGTAGAAGAGTCGTTGGTGTTACGGGATAGCACATTACTCAAATCATATACAACTCATAAAAATCGCGTCATTTAATAATAAATCATTTTCCATTCATAAACATCAAATTACGTAGGTCTCAAGTAATAGTATTTCATACAATATTACAAAACATTTGAATGGAAATTGTTATCTAAGTGCGGGCCATAAATTCTTGTTGTCTTCCCGAGAATTACCTTCAAGTACCTTGAGATAAAACATGGTAAAAGAAAAGGTCAGCGAAAACGCCGAGTGAATTCATAGAGTTTAATAGAAACTATTAATATATCACCTGTATATATAATCTTTACCGAAAATCATTTTATACAATTCCTTGTCGTAGGCCATAAAAAAGGCCAAAGACATTTTATACAAATCTTTGTCATAAATCATAATATAGGCTTTTGCCTTCAAACCATTATACGAACCATTGTCGTAAAAACATCATACAATACGTTTTATAACGTTGAATAAAGTTCAATAAAAACCGTCATATGAAAATGGTTATGTAAAACCAAAACACGAACATAATATCAATAATAAGACCCCATATTGCTAATCAGACAATATATCGTAAATCAATGCGTATATCAGTATTTTCGATATTGGATTATTATAAGCCGCATGACATTGCTACCTTACTATAACAAACAACGGGTAGCTAACCCGAAATTCATTTGCCCATCTAAAATAGCGTGTCGTCACAATAATCACTGATTGTAGAGTTTTACTACTCTTTAGGAAAAGAGCGTAAATAGCGGTAAGTATCGAACAAATGACTTTAAGAAAAATCAAGTGTTAATGACCCAATCACTTAAAAGAGAAGAGAAAGAGTTCGTTTCCCAAGGAGGTATATGTGTGTGTTTTAACTTGTATTTATTTGAGATTAATATTGAGAAGAATGGGGATGAGAGGATGAAAAGACGGATACGTTAAAATTAAACTACGACGTAAACGTAAAACCGTGAAAAACTACTCAAATTAAAAAAATTATGACTAAGACCAAAAACAAAATCAAGAATTAAAAAGACTAAAAAGAAGTCTAAAATAATATAAATAAAGATAAAAATCCAACAAAGATATTTTAAAACCTTTTATTAATTAAATATTTAATTTTAAATGCTAATTAAAGCCCTAGAATTAAATATAACTAATTCAAATGTCTAAAATATGATTTTATTGAATAATCACTTAACTTATATTATTAGAAGACTAAAAAGTAATTTTCTAAAAATTAAAAGCTATTAAAACTATTTTTAAAACTCTAAAAATGATTTAAAATGATTAAAACCTAATTAAACTTAAAATAATTATAAAAATTAATCTAAAAGCTAGAAAATTATTCTAAAAATGGAAATAGTCTTAATTAATGATAAAGAACTTAAGAAAAATGAAAAAGAAATAAAAATAAAATTTTGATTTTTAATAATAAAATAATAATAAAATAATACTAAAAATAAAAAGTTTCTAAAATTTGAAATAAAAAATTTCAAAAAATCCTAAATAATCTAACTAAGAGAAAAACACAAATTATAGCTCCTAAACCCTTTTTAATAATTTTATAAAAATCTTTAAAGTTTATAAAAAACCTTAAAATAATATAAAATTAAAAATTAAAGTTTATAAAACAAAAACTTAATGTAAACCTCAAAATATTTATTAAAAAGCTAAAAAGTATTTTTCCTAAAAATTTAAAATCTTTTTTCTATTTTTTATTGAATTAATAAAAACCGGGTATTAAATAAATTCTAAAAAATAATTAAATAAAGAGAAAATTTTGAAACCAATTTTGAAAAATCTCAAATCCTATATAAGTCCTAGGAAAATTAAGCTACACAAGATTAGCTTATAAAATAAGCCAGAAAAAGGGAAAAAAGCTACGGCTTTTAAATAAGTTAACAAGTGAAAAACGGGTTAAGAGTATTACCCTTGCACCCTTGGTCAGTAAAAGACCCAAGGGCGCAGTGGTAGTGTGTGGTGTGTGTGAATGTGATGACTATGGGTTCGAGGCTTAGCAACCCACTTTTTACTCCTTTTTTTTTTCTTTTTAACTTTTTCCAATCAATCCAGTGACCTTAACCAGCTTATAAACACACTCCCAATTCACCTTTTATGCAAGCTATGATCAAGATTAAAAAAAACGTGGCCTGGTTTGAGTTGAACACAAGCAGGTGTGAGTGCACACTTGTGAGCCAAGAGGGGCCTGGCTAATGCTTATTTGGTGATTATTATTGGAACACACTGGCACCCTTGTGCTTATTTAAGCACAAGGAGTCACAAACAACAAGAATAAAACACCTTAGCACACAAGAATCAAACACCAAAGCACACAAAGACCAATGTCAAGTTCTGTGATAATATAGCTAGGTCTGGTGGACTGTTAAGCTTTTTACTTGCTTTCTAATGAAATTTAAGCACCCAAACTTAGCACATACTATCACCAACTAGCACTCAATCAAACTGCAAACCTGAATCTCCCTATAACTCAACAAATTGACAAAATCAAGCACAATTATCTGTTAAAAACAAGCAGAATGAGAACATGCAGATTTTAAACACACTTTTTCTTTTTAAACTTAACAAACTTGCTTGCAAACCTTCCCAAACTAAATTACCAACTCACTAAAACCTGACTTAACCTTATTTCAACTAGCTAACACCTTTTAAATTCACTAATCAAAACTTGTGCCCTGCTAATCCACTTATCCAAACACCCTGTTATACTTTTGAAAACCAAATTTAACAAACCAAAATACTTCCACAATCAATCAAACTGATTCTCAAACTCTTAAACATGCATAACAATACTGATAACACTCAAATCAAACACCTTTTTCAATAATCCAACTTTAAATCAAACAAATCATTCAAACTCACTTTTCTGAAATTTTAACAAGGAAAAAGGTTTTTACCTTAGGGCTTTACATCCAAAGCCCTAGAGGATGTTAAATCCTCCTCCCTACCAACTCGGGTTGGTGCAGAACAACAATCAACAACAACTTCAACCTGTTAAAATCAAATCAAACAACACAAGAACAAAATGCAAGCTATGTTCTATTTTCTGATTATTTTTCTTTCTTACTTAACCTCTTTCAAAACTTTTAAAACCTTCTTAATACGTTTTCGACAATACTCAAACACCAATAAATCACACCTCTTATCACAAAACTTAGAACAGATTACACCAAAAATTTTGAAATTTTCAAAACCTTGAGATAAATTTTGAAACACAAAATTCTTTCACCAAACTAAAATTGGAACTCAGTTTTCCTTTACCACTTATACCAACTTTAATAAATCATAAAAAAGGAATTAATTTGCTATATTTAACAAAAACCAACTTTTTATATTAACTAAAAGGAATTACAAAAGTTTTAAGGAAAACTGGAACCAAGGAAATCCACAAGTCGGATTCTCTTTATATAGTGCTCATAGAACATACTAGAATAAAAAAATACAAACCCTAATACATAGAAAATCTCTAAAATGCCCTAAACCTTCTAGACGAATTTTTGAGAAGTTGAGCTGGTCAAATTGATCTTCTTCGTTCAATTTTGCTTTGGGAGGAAGTAATAAACCGTGTCCCTTGATTTGGGACACGTCATAAGCCTTGGAGCCCAAGGATTGCTCCTATTGGTGGACGGGGTATTTGGGGGTGGGGTCCACAAGCGTGGGAGTGAGGGTTTTAGGCGTGGGTTGAGTTTCTGTGAGTGTGAATCACACGTGCCCAAGTTTAATTGGATTTTTACCCAGGTTAAGTGGAGGTAAATTCTGGGGTGTAAAAAGATGAACAGTAAACCCCTTTGATCCGAATTTAGGGGAAAAGGTAATGTTAGGCGCCATTTTAGTTTAAAAGTTTCAAAGTATGCACATTTGGTCCTTGTCTTTTGTTATTTTGGGCAAATAAAGTTTTCCAGCCCTAAACTTGATTTCCCTTTGTATTTAACTTTCCACTTTTAACACTTTTGGCACAAAACTTTTCCAAAGCTTTTCAAAGGGTTGTTTTTGACATCTTTGAATAATTCAAGGGCTGTTCTTGGACAATGTTGATCTTCAAAGGTCTTCCTTGTGTATTTCACTTTGTGAGGGACCATAATTGGCAATTTTGAATTGTTGAGGGACTAATCTTGCCATTTCTTCAAAGTTGAAGGACCTTTTTGTAATTTTGACAAACTTAAGGGACCAGACTTGTAATTATCAATATACAAGGGTTTTAAGTGTCATTTCTTCAAAGAATGAGGATCAATCTTGTTTGTCTTCAAGTCTTTAAGGGTATTTGATGAGAATTCCATGATTAGGGCCCGGTTCATTGTGCGTCTTCGCCACTCGTGTTCGTTTTTTCCTTGTAACTTGTGATCTTTTGTCTTTTTCACGATATCCATACCTAAAATACACATGAACACAAAAGCAAGCATATATATGGTATTTTATGACATTTTTATGTATTTAAAGCCCGAAAAGAACGATGAGATCATGTATAAATGCCATCTCATCACTCCCCCATACTAAGCCATTGCCGTGCCCTCACGCAATGCTAAAATAAAGTATCTAAGCATCACCAAAGTTCAATTTTATTAACCTTTATTGAAGAGTAAAAGACTTGCAACATACTACGATAATGTGTAAAGACATAATGTATGATTTTCATCACAAAAAATGACTTTTAGGGTCAAAGAATAGAAACAAGTTAATGTCCCTTAGAGTAAATTTCGTCATCCTTGATTGTCATACATTCCATGCTAAGTGTAAAAACAAGATCATTGTTGGTACAAGTCACAATGCTAACACTACTCATACGTTCAAATTGTGTAATACTTTTTCTCCCCGCAATCCTAGTTATTATAAAAGGAAATAGGTTACTAGCATTTTTTATCTATTTGTCATGGATCACAAGTGATTCATATTGACTTATTTGAGTAGTTATTAGTCCGAAAGCAAAGTAGCACGATTTGATCAATAGTTAGCCGAAGGACAAAATCTTTTAAAACGGCTTCTCGTGTATCTCCTTAAGTTCATATCTTGGCATAACTCGTTTCACGATTTGAGACCTTTCTCGGACCGATATTTGGCATGTACTTCATACTTCAAATCTTGGGAAGACGTTCTCGAAATTATGGTCTTCTCTTCATATATTTGGAATTTCTTCACTTGACGTTTTCGAGAGATTCTTCATATAGGACCACGACTTCATCATTTTTCTTCAATCTTTACTTTGGATTTTGATATACAACGATCCGCCTCCTTTTCGGACTTGGATATATTTATCCTCATACCTTGTTAGGGTCTTTTTGGATAGACTTTCTCCATTCTTTAGGGGAGTAATAGCTTCTCGTCGTGTGTCTCGATCCTTCATATTGATTTTGGAATAATGATACTTCACATCATCTTTGGATCTTTAGCAAAAATAGAGCTCCTCATGCCTTGTTAGGGCCTTTTTGGATAATCACCAATCTTCGCGTCCCGCTTCAATAAGTTATGCCTTGGCTATGAACTCTATTCAACCCCGAGCAACTTTTAAACGATCTTGCGCTAGAGGCTAAGTAACCTTTCAAATCGTACGACCTTACTTATTGCAATTTATGATTTATTCCTAATGCATTGATCTTATGGGAAGAAAAAGCCACAATTAAAAACATATGAGTTTTTGAAAGAACACTTTCATGTTCTACGTTTAGCATGATCACTTGTCTAACTCTATCACTTCTCGTTCTTCACTATATAAAGACCTATAATTAAAGAGACTCGTGAATACTTAGCCATGCAAGTCAAAATTAAGCAAAATTTGGATTAGCTTTCATTAAGACTATATCAAATCAAAGTTTTGGGTTTTCAAGCCACCTATAGGATCTTGCACTTTCTTGGACTTTTTCAAGTTTAGAGAATGCGTTTTAAAGTTCCCTTGATAAGTGACTTTCTAGAATCAATTATAGGAACTTGCGAAAAGTTCTTGTTCTTAACCCGAATGAATTAAGACTTTCGCGTTTTAAAGCTCCCTATATAAAAGTCTAGCAAAACTTGAATTGAGCGGGTTAAGGAATGTAAATGGCTCCAAATGCCCATCAAGTCAAAAA
Organism: Glebionis coronaria; assembly: GCA_025667525.1. Lineage (NCBI taxonomy): Eukaryota > Viridiplantae > Streptophyta > Magnoliopsida > Asterales > Asteraceae > Glebionis > Glebionis coronaria. The sequence continues at coordinate 649,246,961 of CM046874.1, forward strand.
TTAACTCTTATTCTACCCATCGGAAAATATACATTCGTGTCTTAAAAACACTTATGAAAACTAAGAAAATTTTAAAATTTGGACATTTTTAGCCTTATTAGCAAAACAAAACATTGAAAGTTGGAAAGCGTAAGGGTGTAGCAAAGCAAGTATCTATTCACCCCCCATACTAAAAGTAAACATTGTCCTCAATGTTTCGAGTCTAAAGGTGGAGCACCCCCATACTAGAGACGAAGAGTCGAATGCTTAGGATCTAGCATGGAAAGGGTGATCAACAATATATCTAAAGCCGTTTATTAATTATGCTAAAAGATAATTGTTAGAACAATAAAGGATATGTCATGGAATCGTGAAAAACTTCTTCAAACGAACGATGGAGGCTCACGTAAACGAACACGAGAGTCTTCAATCGTAGATGATGATGATGATCTAGATAACACAATCACAAACAACCACGAGACAACGAGTTGGAAGGGTACAAGTCCCCTTATTAGTGAATATAAAAGATAAGCATGGGATCTCCCCCACGAAGCACCTCGTTTTTGATTACCGAGTCATGAGCTCGACTCGATCCCCTCAATGTTAATTATCATTGGGGAAGGTGTCTTGGTCGGGGGCAACCATTGAAGGAATTTCCCCACCAAAGTAGTGCTTAAGCCTATGTCCATTCACCTTAAAATTGGGACCATCATCTTGAGCTAGCTCAATGGTCCCATATGGAAACACTTGTGTAATGGTGAACGGACCCGACCAACGAGATTTCAATTTCCCGGAAAATATCTTAAGACGTGAGTTAAAAAGCAACACTTGATCACCAACGTTAAAAACCCGGTTTTTAATCTTTGAATCATGAAACTTTTTAGTCTTTTCTTTAAAAATTAATGAATTTTCATAAGCATTATCCCTTAATTCATCCAATTCATTCAATTGTATTTTCCGGTGATCTCCCGCGGTCTTCAAGTCAAAATTAGCATGCTTAAGGGCCCAATATGCCTTATGCTCCAATTCAATGGGCAAATGACAATTCTTCCCATAGACTAACTTATAAGGAGTGCAACCGATAGGTGTCTTATAAGCGGTCCTAAAGGCCCATAAAGCGTCATCGAGTTTGTCGGACCACGAAGCACGGTTTTCTCCAATTGACCTCTCTAAAATCCTCTTCAAAGCTCGGTTCGAAACCTCGACTTGCCCACTCGTTTGCGGGTGATAAGCCGTAGAAAGACGATGTGTAACCCCATATTTCTTTAGAACCTTTTCGAATTGGTCATTACAAAAATGGGTTCCACGATCGCTTATAATAGCACGAGGGGTTCCGAACCGAGAGAATAGTTGCTTCAAAAACTTCACTACCACACGAGCATCATTAGTAGGCAAAGCCTTAGCTTCCACCCACTTAGAAAGGTAGTCCACCGCGACGAGGATATATTTGTTGCCATGAGACGATGGGAACGGCCCCATAAAGTCTATTCCCCATATGTCGAAAATCTCACACACTTGAATTATATTTTGCGGCATTTCATCACGTTGAGACGATTTTCCTTGACGTTGGCACGAATCACACGACTTCACAAGTGCGTGTGCATCACGATAGATAGAAGGCCAAAAGAAACCGGTATCGAACACTTTCTTAGCCGTGAGATTAGCACCGTGGTGACCACCCGTGGGTCCCTCGTGACAAGCTCTAAGGATATTAGAAGCTTCGGCACCAAACACACAACGTCGAACGAGTTGATCCGCACAAATCCGAAAGTGATAAGGGTCGTCCCAAAAATAGAACTTGACGTCACGAAAGAATTTTCGTTTTTGTTGTGTCGTCATACCCTTGATTATGAAATTGCCCGCATGGTAATTTGCAATGTCGGCAAACCATGGGGTGGTGTCTTTAGAATTCACTACACCGAGAGTCTCAAGAGGAAATGTTTCGGTAATTTCCTTGTTCTCGAAAACATCTTTGTGAGGATCTTCTAGACGAGAGAGATGATCGGCCGCTAGATTCTCGGCTCCTTTTTTGTCAAGCACGGTGACATCAAATTCTTGGAGGAGGAGCATCCAACGAAGCAATCTCGACTTAGCATCTTGCTTTGCTAAGAGATACTTGATAGCCGAATGGTCGGTATACACGATGCTTTTAGTCAAGACGAGATAAGGTCGGAATTTCTCAAAAGCATAGACCACGGCAAGGAATTCCTTTTCCGTTGTGGTGTACTTTAATTGAGCCTCGGTCATCGTCTTACTAGCATAATGGATAGGACGAAAATGCTTGTCATAACGTTGCCCTAAGACGGCCCCTATAGCATAATCACTTGCATCGCACATGATTTCAAAGGGTAATTCCCAATTAGGAGCAACAAGAATGGGAGCTTCGGTAAGTTTCCTTTTTAGAGTCTCGAAAGCCTTAACACAATCCTCATTAAAGTTGAAAGGAGCATCCTTCTCGAGAAGGTGTGTCATAGGACGAGAAATCTTCGAAAAGTCCTTGATGAAACGACGATAAAAGCCCGCGTGGCCTAGGAAACTACGAACTCCCTTAACGGTTTTGGGATGAGGTAACTTGGCGATGACGTCTACCTTAGCTTTATCGACCTCAATCCCCGCCTTCGACACCTTATGTCCTAAGACGATTCCTTGTTTACACATGAAATGACATTTCTCCCAATTAAGCACAAGATTGGTTTCTTCACAACGTTTTAACATTTGTTTGAGATTAGATAAACATGACGTGAACGAATTACCAAACACCGAGAAGTCATCCATAAACACTTCCATCGACTTCTCGATCATATCGTGAAAAATCGCCATCATACACCGATGAAACGTACCGGGTGCATTACAAAGTCCGAAAGGCATCCTACGATAAGCGAACGTTCCATAAGGACACGTAAACGTAGTCTTCTCTTGATCACGAGGGTCGATAGGGATTTGAAAGTAACCGGAAAAACCATCTAAAAAGCAATAGAATTCATTTCCCGCAAGTCGCTCCAACATTTGATCCATGAAGGGCAAAGGAAAGTGGTCTTTACGAGTGGCGTCATTTAACTTTCGGTAGTCAATACACACCCTCCAACCGGTCACAACACGAGTGGGAATTAACTCGTTGTTTTCATTAGGCACAACGGTCATTCCTCCCTTTTTAGGGACACAATGGATCGGGCTCACCCATGGGCTATCGGATATAGGATAAATCATTCCCGCGTCAAGGAGTTTAAGGACCTCCTTTTTAATGACATCGTGAATTTTGGGATTCACCCTTCTTTGACTTTGAATTGCGGGTTTGTAGTCCTCCTCCATTAAAATCTTGTGAGTACAAAATTTTGGGTCAATACCCTTAATGTCGGAAATTTTCCACGCAATTGCCCCTTTGTGAGCCTTAAGAACTTTCAAGAGCTCGGTTTTTTCATCATTAGCAAGATCTTTTGCAATAATAACCGGCAACTTGTCATCACCTTCCAAGAATGCATATTCAAGGTGAGAAGGAAGATCTTTCAATTCAAGGATAGGCGATTCCTCGATTGAAGATTTTGGTTCAACACTCATAACTTCCATCGGCGAAAGAAATGGTGGAATAGAAGTATCATCACTAATCAACACCTCATCTTCATTGTCGATTTCATTTGAAGTGAAATCGCCTCCTTGGAATGGAGTGAGATTTGGTGTGGAATTAGCAAGAATCGGATCCAAAATAGTGGGATTGCCACTTGACGAGCTATCGGAAAAACCTAACACTTCTTGTGAAAACTCATCGCAAACCACATCAACGATGTCAATGTGATTGATGGTAGCGATTGCATAAACATGAGAAGGTTTCGAGTTTTGAGTAGCGTTTATAACAAGTTCCTCTTCGTTGAATCTCAATGTGATAGTTCTCGCATGAACATCGATAAGCGATCTCGAAGTATCTAAAAATGAACGACCTAAAATTAGAGGAACTTGAGGATCCGCGGGGATGTCGACTACTATAAAATCAACGGGATAGTAGAACTTCCCCACTTTCACGAAAACATCTTCGGCTATTCCACATGCCATAATCGTAGAATGATCGACCATCTCGATGGACATGTTTGAAGGAATGAGAGCCGGAAGCGAAAGCGATTTCCAAATGGAAAATGGCATCAAGTTAATGCTCGCACCAAGATCGGCCAAGGCGAGGCATTCTTTCATATCTTGTATGTCACAAGGAATGAGAAACTTTCCGGGATCACCAACTTTTTCCGGTATGCGGTTAAGATAAACCGAAGAACAATTAGCAAGCTTTGAAAGCTTTTCCTTATCGCTCATCATACTTTTAAAAGTGGAAGCGAAACGAGGCATATATAACAACGCGTCGGCTAAACTTACATCAAAATGCACTTGTTGAAACATTTTTACAAAAAGCTCGATTTGTTGTTTGTTACGTTCTTGCATTTTCTCTTTGTTTCGTCTTGAAGGGTAGGGTAAGGGTGGTGTGGGTTGGTCATTAGGCAACGGCCTTGGAAACTCGGGTCCCACAATTGGTATTGGTTCAACCGTAGGTGTGGTTTGAGCGGTACTTCGTGGGATTGTAATGTGCTCCTTTTCGACCATCACCTCGGGTTCTTTCTCGATTTCCTTCTCCGTAGAAGTACTTGGACGAGAGATTGGTTCCTTGAAAGTTTTACCACTTCGTGTAGTAATAACCTTCATTTCTCCCTTCGGGTTTGCAATGGTATCACTAGGAAGACCACCCGAAGAAGAGGGCTTACACATGATAGCTTCAAACATCTTAGCCATTCGGTCCTCAAATTTTGATTGCCTAGCATCCGCTTTCAATAACTCTTGCTTAATCTCATGTTGTCCTAATTCCATCTTTTGTTGGTTTTGTTGAAGACGTTGGACATTTCCTTCCATTTTATTTGCATGAGTTTTAAGTTCATTAGCAAGTTCATTTTTAAGCTCGTTTTTTAACTCGGATCTTAAGCTAATTATCTCACGTTGCATATTATCAAATTTAGCATCATTTGCTTTTGCATAATCCAAAAATTCTCCTTGCAAATTTTTCGTGTGAGCATTTTGAAAACCTTGTGTAGTGTTTTGAAAATCACGGTTTTGGTTTTGATTAGAGATTTGTCCATTCCCACTTTGATAATTCCCTTTGTTGTAATTGCGTGTATTGCCTTGGTAATTACCTTGGTTGTTGTTTCGATAATTGTTAACATTTTGATTTGGTGGAGCTTGATTTTGGCGGGAACCTTGGCCGTTTTGGTTATAAGTTCCCGTTGCTACATAAGCACTCGAAGTGTTACCATCCGCGGTAATGCACTCGGAAAGATCATGAGATCCCCCACAAGATAAACAACTTTTAGCAACCGCTTTAACCGAAGCGGAATTGGAAGCTTCTTGAGCCTTCCAATGGGACATTAGATTAGCAAATCTATCAAAAAACCGATTTTCCTCATTAGCTTCATCATGTAAGGCGTTAATGCTACGAGACGATTGCGACGAAGATGACGAACCCATATTGGCAACACTCGGTGTGTTACGAGGGCTATAAACCTTAGATCGATTTTCAATGATTTGTAAAGCCTCATTTGTCGTCTTGCACAAAAAATTACCACCCGCGGCGGCATTTAAATAATCTCGTTCATGATCATTAAGCCCATTATAAAAAGTATCAATTTGATGCAATTCCGAAAAATCATGGTGAGGACATTCATGTAACATCTCTTTAAATCGTTCCCATGCCATTGAAAAACTTTCATTGTTACGTTGCACAAATCGTGAAATCTCATTTTTTAAGTGTGTTGTTTTAGATGGTGGAAAAAACTTGTTCACAAACTTAGAAACGAGATCGGCCCATGTCAAAATCGAATTTGGCGGTTCTTTCTCGAGCCAAATTTTTGCGGGTCCATCCAACGAGTATGGAAACAACATCATCTTAATGGCGTCATGCGGAACATCCTTGAATTTGCTAGTAGCGGTGAGACGGTTAAAATTCCTAATGTGGTAATGCGGGTTGTCTTTCTCGTGACCTCGAAACTTGTTTGCTTGCAACATAGACATTAAACCCGTCTTAATCTCGAAATTCTCCGCAAGGATGGCGGGAATAACAATGGCCTCTCCAAAACCCTCGGTGGGTGCTTGTAGCAACTCCATCATAGTACGATTAGCCATGACGACTTCTTGTTCTACAATAGGTTCAACAATTGGAGGTTCTTCAACAATCAACGATCCTTGATTTGCTTGCTTTTGAAGATGTTTACGAGCTCGTTTAGCTTGATTACGAGTGATCATAAACTTCACGAAGAATGGGAGGTGAGCAAAGAAGATTCTTTTGGTTGTTTTGTGGATTTTCAATTTTTTTGTGTTTTTGATGATATTTAATTTTTTTGGATTTTGGTGTATCTTCGTAGACAACAATCTACAAAATCTCTCCTCGAATCAAACTCTTGATTAAAGAAGCCTCAAAGGAATGAAAACGATCACGTGGAGTGAACGCCTTCGAATGACTTTAGAACTTTGGTGAAAACCAAATTGTTCACGAGGGTTTAATCACAAAGAAAACCAAGCAAATATAGTATACGTATTAATACTTTGGGCGGCAAAACCCTCGATTAGCCTTCAATCTCAAAATACTCACAAGCAAGCGGGGAAACGAGGCGGCGCGAAGCACTTAAGAGCCTTTTTCCTTAGGGTATATTTTATAATACCCGCCTTATACCCACCTTATAGTTTGTATTTTTCAAAATCGAGCTTCACGAAAGTATTTATCTATTTTTGCCTTTTCTTTTGTTTGAGATTCGAATACAATAATTAGGAGATCAAATCCCAATTAAGGTTGTGTTTTCACACTTTTGGAGATATTGTATTTTGATTATGATACTTAATACAATATAGTAATAATATTTGTACAAGAAAAACCAAGAAAACCGATAATACGTGTTAAGGGAATTCCACTTAACACAAATACTATTTATGGATAATATCAAAAACAAAAGCTTCCAAATTAAAGCACAACACACCTCCCCGGCAGCGGCGCCAAAAATGATTGTAGAGTTTTACTACTCTTTAGGAAAAGAGCGTAAATAGCGGTAAGTATCGAACAAATGACTTTAAGAAAAATCAAGTGTTAATGAACCAATCACTTAAAAGAGAAGAGAAAGAGTTCGTTTCCCAAGGAGGTATATGTGTGTGTTTTAACTTGTATTTATTTGAGATTAATATTGAGAAGAATGGGGATGAGAGGATGAAAAGACGGATACGTTAAAATTAAACTACGACGTAAATGTAAAACCGTGAAAAACTACTCAAATTAAAAAAATTATGACTAAGACCAAAAACAAAATCAAGAATTAAAAAGACTAAAAAGAAGTCTAAAATAATATAAATAAAGATAAAAATCTAACAAAGATATTTTAAAACCTTTTATTAATTAAATATTTAATTTTAAATGCTAATTAAAGCCCTAGAATTAAATATAACTAATTCAAATGTCTAAAATATGATTTTATTGAATAATCACTTAACTTATATTATTAGAAGACTAAAAAGTAATTTTATAAAAATTAAAAGCTATTAAAACTATTTTTAAAACTCTAAAAATGATTTAAAATGATTAAAACCTAATTAAACTTAAAATAATTATAAAAATTAATTTAAAAGCTAGAAAATTATTCTAAAAATGGAAATAGTCTTAATTAATGATAAAGAACTTAAGAAAAATGAAAAAGAAATAAAAATAAAATTTTGATTTTTAATAATAAAATAATAATAAAATAATACTAAAAATAAAAAGTTTCTAAAATTTGAAATAAAAAATTTCAAAAAATCCTAAATAATCTAACTAAGAGAAAAACACAAATTATAGCTCCTAAACCCTTTTTAATAATTTTATAAAAATCTTTAAAGTTTATAAAAAACCTTAAAATAATATAAAATTAAAAATTAAAGTTTATAAAACCAAAACTTAATGTAAACCTCAAAATATTTATTAAAAAGCTAAAAACTATTTTTCCTAAAAATTTAAAATCTTTTTTCTATTTTTTATTGAATTAATAAAAACCGGGTATTAAATAAATTCTAAAAAATAATTAAATAAAGAGAAAATTTTGAAACCAATTTTGAAAAATCTCTAATCCTATATAAGTCCTAGGAAAATTAAGCTACACAAGATTAGCTTATAAAATAAGCCAGAAAAAGGGAAAAAAGCTACGGCTTTTAAATAAGTTAACAAGTGAAAAACGGGTTAAGAGTATTACCCTTGCACCCTTGGTAAGTAAAAGACCCAAGGGCGCAGTGGTAGTGTGTGGTGTGTGTGAATGTGATGACTATGGGTTCGAGGCTTAGCAACCCACTTTTTACTCCTTTTTTTTTTCTTTTTAACTTTTTCCAATCAATCCAGTGACCTTAACCAGCTTATAAACACACTCCCAATTCACCTTTTATGCAAGCTATGATCAAGATTAAAAAAAACGTGGCCTGGTTTGAGTTGAACACAAGCAGGTGTGAGTGCACACTTGTGAGCCAAGAGGGGCCTGGCTAATGCTTATTTGGTGATTATTATTGGAACACACTGGCACCCTTGTGCTTATTTAAGCACAAGGAGTCACAAACAACAAGAATAAAACACCTTAGCACACAAGAATCAAACACCAAAGCACACAAAGACCAATGTCAAGTTCTGTGATAATATAGCTAGGTCTGGTGGACTGTTAAGCTTTTTACTTGCTTTCTAATGAAATTTAAGCACCCAAACTTAGCACATACTATCACCAACTAGCACTCAATCAAACTGCAAACCTGAATCTCCCTATAACTCAACAGATTGACAAAATCAAGCACAATTATCTGTTAAAAACAAGCAGAATGAGAACATGCAGATTTTAAACACACTTTTTCTTTTTAAACTTAACAAACTTGCTTGCAAACCTTCCCAAACTAAATTACCAACTCACTAAAACCTGACTTAACCTTATTTCAACTAGCTAACACCTTTTAAATTCACTAATCAAAACTTGTGCCCTGCTAATCCACTTATCCAAACACCCTGTTATACTTTTGAAAACCAAATTTAACAAACCAAAATACTTCCACAATCAATCAAACTGATTCTCAAACTCTTAAACATGCATAACAATACTGATAACACTCAAATCAAACACCTTTTTCAATAATCCAACTTTAAATCAAACAAATCATTCAAACTCACTTTTCTGAAATTTTAACAAGGAAAAAGGTTTTTACCTTAGGGCTTTACATCCAAAGCCCTAGAGGATGTTAAATCCTCCTCCCTACCAACTCGGGTTGGTGCAGAACAACAATCAACAACAACTTCAACCTGTTAAAATCAAATCAAACAACACAAGAACAAAATGCAAGCTATGTTCTATTTTCTGATTATTTTTCTTTCTTACTTAACCTCTTTCAAAACTTTTAAAACCTTCTTAATACGTTTTCGACAATACTCAAACACCAATAAATCACACCTCTTATCACAAAACTTAGAACAGATTACACCAAAAATTTTGAAATTTTCAAAACCTTGAGATAAATTTTGAAACACAAAATTCTTTCACCAAACTAAAATTGGAACTCAGTTTTCCTTTACCACTTATACCAACTTTAATAAATCATAAAAAAGGAATTAATTTGCTATATTTAACAAAAACCAACTTTTTATATTAACTAAAAGGAATTACAAAAGTTTTAAGGAAAACTGGAACCAAGGAAATCCACAAGTCAGATTCTCTTTATATAGTGCTCATAGAACATACTAGAATAAAAAAATACAAACCCTAATACATAGAAAATCTCTAAAATGCCCTAAACCTTCTAGACGAATTTTTGAGAAGTTGAGCTGGCCAAATTGATCTTCTTCGTTCAATTTTGCTTTGGGAGGAAGTAATAAACCGTGTCCCTTGATTTGGGACACGTCATAAGCCTTGGAGCCCAAGGAGTGCTCCTATTGGTGGACGGGGTATTTGGGGGTGGGGTCCACAAGCGTGGGAGTGAGGGTTTTAGGCGTGGGTTGAGTTTCTGTGAGTGTGAATCACACGTGCCCAAGTTTAATTGGATTTTTACCCAGGTTAAGTGGAGGTAAATTCTGGGGTGTAAAAAGATGAACAGTAAACCCCTTTGATCCGAATTTAGGGGAAAAGGTAATGTTAGGCGCCATTTTAGTTTAAAAGTTTCAAAGTATGCACATTTGGTCCTTGTCTTTTGTTATTTTGGGCAAATAAAGTTTTCCAGCCCTAAACTTGATTTCCCTTTGTATTTAACTTTCCACTTTTAACACTTTTGGCACAAAACTTTTCCAAAGCTTTTCAAAGGGTTGTTTTTGACATCTTTGAATAATTCAAGGGCTGTTCTTGGACAATGTTGATCTTCAAAGGTCTTTCTTGTGTCTTTCACTTTGTGAGGGACCATAATTGGCAATTTTGAATTATTGAGGGACTAATCTTGCCATTTCTTCAAAGTTGAAGGACCTTTTTGTAATTTTGACAAACTTAAGGGACCAAACTTGTAATTATCAATATACAAGGGTTTTAAGTGTCATTTCTTCAAAGAATGAGGATCAATCTTGTTTGTCTTCAAGTCTTTAAGGGTATTTGATGAGAATTCCATGATTAGGGCCCGGTTCATTGTGCGTCTTCGCCACTCGTGTTCGTTTTTTCCTTGTAACTTGTGATCTTTTGTCTTTTTCACGATATACATACCTAAAATACACATGAACACAAAAGCAAGCATATATATGGTATTTTATGACATTTTTATGTATTTAAAGCCCGAAAAGAACGATGAGATCATGTATAAATGCCATCTCATCAATCACGCTTATATAAATCTTCTCATACATAAATTCACTTACCAATCAATGTGGAACGACGGAGATCAACCGTCAAGGCGTGAACTGGGGTGATCTTCCCCAAATAGTACTATTATATGCATAAGCGTCTACCAAATCCCGGTAGTTCACAATTCATGCTAATGGGACTTTTAGTGACATAACCTAACTATAATAATCCATTTCATTTCATACATCGGGTCATATAATCATTCATCGGGTCATATAATCATTCGGGTCCAAATCAATAAACAAACAGTCGGGACAACTGGCGTCCTATTTTATTAAAACTAACATGTTATCTCCCTCGTGGGTTTATAAAACATTTCATAAAACATTTAAAAGAGTGCGAGGCTATGAACTCACGTTGATTGGGAAAGGCGGTTATCGGCGATTTGGATGTACGGTACGTGCTTCAATCACGAAAACCTAGACAAATAATACTCGTCTTAGACTCTTGTCCAATGACTTTATAAAAATAATCGCTATGTATATATATGATGATATTATAAGTATGATGATGACCAAGTGGCTTTTTATATCTTCATTCAACATTATAGTGTTATGTGTTAGTTAAATTTTTGACTAGTTACACTAGTTTCAATCAAATTCCATATTGAGGCCCAATAAGCCCATTAAAAGCCCAATACATTATATTAGTCTATTTATACTTTTAATACCAGGCCTTTACTCATATGTTGGTCCCAAGTGGGTTAAACCCAATGAGTAAGTTCATTAGTGTTTATCCAAACTAGTTGGGTCAATAGTCCAATAAGGCTACTTTGGCCCGTTAATGCCCATATGTTATAAAGCTCGGGGTTTATCGGTTTTTACTTGTCATATGTACTTATACATCAGTATATGAGTTGTAAAAAGTTTACATTAGACGGGTCGGACCGTCTAAGTTTTAATTGACGAAAACGTTAATTTTTCGGTTTTAGCCGAAAAGACGTAAAACTTATGTATATAGTTTTATAACTTATGAAACTTATCAAATTGCCATTTTTATAAAATGTCCCATTTATTTATCAAAGTATATACTTATTTATATATAATATATAAGTTAGTGGATTTTTGGTATACATTTTTATTAGTTTTACTTGAGTGCTAATTTTATAATATATATACTTTCATTTTACAAATCTGATTATGAATTTCACTTTCACCATTTTTACCATATCTTGAGTTCTACAAGAAGATAGAAGCTCATTTTTGGGCAGCACAAACTAAATAATGTGTGCTACAATTAACTCCATTTTAGCTACTGCTCAATCAACCACTAAATGTCTCTAATAGTCCGTCCAAAACAGACTATACAGATTTGAACTTCAATATTGTTTTGATCATATCTCACTCATTTTATGGATTCCATTGTGTGGCCAACTCTCACATATGTACAAGTCACATACCTTACTGTATATTAATTTATTCAAGTCATTTAAACAATTTATCATATGGGTCTTTACTGTTTTATACAGCCTACTATTTTAAACATGATTTTAGCATCTTTTCATGTAGCTTTCAATCTTTTTAACCAAGTTTATTAACACATGATCCCCACATAATACTTTTATCATCATATATCATCATATACATATACATTAAGAAAGAAAATACAAATTTAAATTTATAAAATAACAAGGAAACGGGAAGGATGATCTTGTTACCAACCAAGATTATGAAAGTTAAGATCAAGGCTTCACTTTTGAGGACAAAACTTATGGTACACCAATATCAACTTCAAGATCACAAAACTTTATAAAATCCTTGTGGAAAATCAGCCCCAAGACACCAAGGAAACTTATTTTTGGATGTTATAATCACCACCAATCAATAGAGCTTCAAAAGGATATCATCTTATGTATGAATAACATAGGATTTATGGTTGAATCAAGATCAAATGGGGGTGTTTTTGGTTGAAAGTGGACGGCAAGAGGAGGGAGAGATGAGAGAATTTGTGTGTTTTGCATGTAATAAAAATGAGCTACTAGTTTCATTTGAGGTGGTTTTGTTACAAGTGGTTTGGAGTAATAACTAGGACAAGTGTCTTAGTTTTTACTATAAAAATGACACATATAATGTGTGTTGGCTAAGCTAGCCGTCCCATGTGTGGGGGCGGCTCAAGTTTATCTTGTCTCATCCCCATTTAATTACGGATACTCCTCGATTCTAGTTTCCTCGATTTGTGTGCCCTCGGGTCGTTTTATGAAAAACGTTTTTATAAATTATGAATCAACGGCACAAAACGAATCTAATAAAAATTGTCTCATCAAAAACGGAGTTCAAAAACGTAAATACGTAATCCTAAGGTTTCCGGTTTAGTCGTAAAGGACGTTAAATTATGCTCGTAAGTCATAATCTCTTCTCGTAAATTTGTGAGTTTATGAACCAACACAAATTTAAAATTCCACAATAATATTCAAGAATAAATTTATTTCCTGAAATGTCGGACTGTCACCAAAAACGGTGTATGTAAACGTAAGCACGTAACGTTGAATTATCCGGTTTAGACGTAGTCGATGCTACTTCAAGATGTAAACTCAAATTTCTTCCCAAAATGAGTGAGTTCATAATATAACATTAAAATAATGGTTTTAAATAATAATCGAGAATAAAATATCAACCATAAATTGACGGATGGTCACATATATGTATTCTATGTGAACTAAGTGTGCATTGATTATTAACAATCCAGTTAACTAATCTTATAAGTATTAACGTAACCTTAAAAACATTACGATGTTATTTAAAAAGGGTATACACTATAAACTTGTAGCAAAAAAAAAATTTTGTTTGTAAGCTTATACTTACTTAAAATTTAAAATATTACTATTTTTAGAGTATTATGACTCCACCAGTTGTGTCACCAACTCCTGTACCAGAGGTAGCCCCTGTTCTAGCTATCTCTCTGCCACCGCGATCCGTACACTGTGGATGGCTATCGGCCTCGGATTCAGAGGACAACCAGACTATTGGAGCTGCACTCCTTGCTGATTCTCCCACTGCTCCACCCTCAGCTACATTGGTCCCCACCACTGTGGAGGAGGACCAGGTGACTCCTGATCTACCGTCTCTAGCACCACAGTCATCACCACAGGGCCATTCTCCCGGGTCTCTACTTTATAGTAAGAGAAGGTATAAGGCTGCTCCCGACTCCATTTTCGAGGTCGGCGAGGGTTCCGGGACGGGACATGCTGATACGGTCCAAGCCCAGATAGTCGCTCTGGCCGCACGCCAAGAGTAGGACATGATGGAGATTCGCAGCCTGTTGACAGCATGCCAGCTGGGCTACACCGCCGTACATGAGCGTATAGACTCTCTCTCTCAGACTATGTGGGTAGGAGCCCATGCAGCTAAGGGTGTTCGGGGCATGACTGACGAGGCATTACAGTGGTTGCTGGAGGAGAACTACCGTCTCCATCAGCGCATTCATACCTTGGAGAGTTTACAGTACCAGACCCATGGTGCTCTCACTGCACAGGAGCAGTCTTTGTCTACCTTCTTTGACCTTGCAGCCATACGACATGATGGAGTGACTGTTGAGACTGCTTATCTTTAAGGATCCGTTGACAGAATCCGATCCTAGCTGCTGACTGCACTCCGTCTGCTCAAGGAGACCCGTTTATCAGTTCAGGCATTGCGGAGTACCAGGAGAGCACCTTCAGCTTCACCAGCCCCACTAGAACCAGCCTCATCCAGCAGACCATCTAGGAAGGATTAGAGTAGATGTACTAGACTTCTTGTACATCATGATAAGCTTATGGGTTGTACCCCAACTATCATGGTATAGGACTTTTTGTACTTTTATTTTTCCAACTGTTGTGATCCATCCTTGTACTGTACTTTTCTTTTTGAACAGATGTTTTTTTATATGATGTACTTAAGACTACGTGTACCATTAGCCTAGACAAGGCCAGCTAAGCCTTTGTCTAAGATTTGTTATGCTAGATGAATGTTTAATTCCTTATGGAAATGGCATGTAATCATTTTCTTATGTTATATATGTTATGCAATGTATTATATTATGAAATCTTGACAGGACCAATTTGTTATGAAATCTATGCATGAAATTTCCCCGTGCAATTAATATAAAAACTGTACTAACCCTTAAACTAATGATCTCATTTTGTGTATGACTATAGACAAATGGCTATTACTCGATTAAATCCCAACGATGTAACAACCTCAAATGCCACTAACACCGACCCTGCTGAGGCTACTCAAAATGTCACTGCCACCCAACTCAGGAAAATGATAAATGAGGGCATCACAGCCGCCATGGCAGCCAGAGAAGATGCCAGGAATATGAACGATGGTCAAAACCTCAATGTACGCAGAAACAACGCCAACAGGGGTTGCTCTTACCCTGACTTCCTAAAATGCAAACCCTCATACTACCAAGGAAAGGAAGGAGTTGCGGAACTAATGCAATGGTTCGAAAGGTTGGAAACTGTATTCCGCATCAGTGAATGTGCTGATGAGAATAAAGTCAAATTCGCCACCTACACGCTACTTGAAGTGCTCTTACCTGGTGGAACTCTGTTGTTTCTACCCTTGGACACGATGCTGCTTATAGTCACACCTGGGCCAACCTTAAGGAACGGATGACTGAAAAGTATTGCCCAAGAGGCAAAATGAATAAATTGGAGATTGAACTGTGGGATCTTAAGTGCAAGAATAATGACATCATTTGTACAACCAAAGATTTCAAGAGTTGATCCTGATGTGTACCAGAATGTTCCCTCAAAAGGAAGAGAAGATTGAGAAGTATGTCAGTGGACTCCCTGACGCTATTCATGACAGCGTGCTTGCATCACGACCCACTACTGTTGAAAGTTCTATGGAATTTGCAACTGAACTGATCAATAAACGAGTCCGTAACCTGTCGAAAAGGTAAACGGAGAACAAGAGAAAGTCGGATGAAGGCTCCCGTAGCCAGTATCAGCAGCCTCCTAAGAGACAGGACGTTGGGCAAGTTTATGGTACTACTCCCACAGCCAGCACCAGGAACTACTCAGGCTCCAAGCCTAAATGTCCAAAGTGCAACTATCACCATGTTGTTGGAGGCCAATGTTAAGGATGCTACAAATATGGTTAACAAGCCCATTTTTCTCGTGAATGTCAAGCCAATGTTACTCCAGGTCGACCCAACAGCAACCCTGGGAACGACAGCAAAGGCGGATCCAATGCCCGTGGGAGCGAGAGCGGACAACAGGGAAATCAAAACACCACAGGAGGAAGCAACAGTGGTCTGTGGAGAAACGTAGTGTGTTATGAATGTGGAGCCCCTGGACATGTGAGACCAGAGTGTCCCAAGTTGGCCAACAAGAAAAAGAACGACAAGGGAACCTCATCACGAGTGTACATGGTGGGCAATGCCAAGGCGAACCTGGACTCCAACATTGTTACCGGTACGTTTCCACTTAACCAACGATATGCATCCGTCTTATTTGACACTAGAGCAGAACGAAGTTTTATATCTACTGAATTTAGTAATATATTGGAAGTCACACCATCAGTTCTAGAACCCCACTATACTATAGAATTAGCTGACGGAAAAATTGTGAAGGTTGATGCCATCAATCGAGGTTATACCTTAAATCTTTCCAATCACCCTTTCAACATCGACCTGATCCCGATAAACATTGGTAGCTTCGATGTCATTATTGGCATGGATTGGTTAGCAAAATATCGTGCAGTTATCATGTGTGATGAAAAATTGGTTCGTATACCTTGGGGAAATGAAACCATGATTGTACGAGGGGATTGTAACCCAGACATAATCAACACTGGGATTAGCGTCATCTCCTGCACCAAAGTCCAGAAATATTTGGTAAAAGGATTTCCTATTTTCCTAACCCTTTCCCAAGTGACGAGGTAGGAAACCTTAAACCTAAAGGACCTGTCCAACTCACAATGGGTGTATTTTTTAGGGCTGCATTCGTAATCCCTCGAAAAGATATGTTGGATGCCCCATGCTTTTGGACAAACCTTTTTCCCTCTTCAGGTCCAATTAGTTCGACAATACCATCATCCAACAAACCTTGGAAGGAATGACTTCTTTCCCTTAGAAGTCAAAATTTGTGCAAATTTTTAACCATTAATAGTGGACGCACGACCCTTGCAGCATCCCACAAGATGCACACTTCTTAATTCTTGGTATCTTCTTTTATTTCCACCATTTGAGGTACTTCTTTTCTGCGCCTCTTTCGCCCAGCCCCGCTGTAAATGAAGCAGATTCTTTGCAACTTCCTGCCCAATCCCCATCAACAATAATCTTAATCATTCCACTGAGTAGAGCTTAAATGACATAAGCTAATGTTTGCATCCCACAGGCTTGAAGTATATCAGCAACTCTTCTGCGTATAGTTGTTGACACAGGAGGGGTACTGGTTGGAAAAAAATTCTATCCACAATTTTACACCATCGGTTGTGGAGATATAACCTATCTTTCACCAGTGAGAGGGATGCAGGAATAGTGCATCCCCAACTCTCCCAGCTCTCCCAACTTCCCCAACATATAAAACATGCTGGCGCGTCCTCCTCATAACAAAAACCCTTTTTGCAATGGATTTGCCCTCTTAACCACATCCACAACATCATTGGCCCTCTCCTAGCTCTTGGAAGGACGTGACCATGACCCCATTGAAAAATCCCTTGTAAGCTCATCCGTAGTGGTAGCAGCATCCAAATACTGCTCAATCGGATGTATTGTACGATCTGGATAAAGATATCTTTGCATTCATTCCTGTCCATCCGTAGTGGTAGCAGCATCCAAATACTGCTCAATCGGATGTATAGTGCTATCCGGATAAAGATCTCTTTGCATTGTATCCTATCTATCCGTAGTGGTAGCAGCATCCAAATACTGCTCAATCGGATGTATAGTGCGATACGGATAAAGATCTCTTTGCATTATTTCCTGTCCATCCGTAGTGGTAGCAGCATCCAAATACTGCTCAATCGGATGTATAGTGCGATCTGGATAAAGATCTCTTTGCATTCTTCATGTCCATCCGTAGTGGTAGCAGCATCCAAATATTGCTCAATCGGATGTATAGTGCGATCCGGATAAAGATCTCTATGCATTGTTTCCTTTCCATCCGTAGTGGTAGCAGCATCCAAATACTGCTCAATCGGATGTATAGTGCGATCCGGATAAATATCTCTTTGCATTGCTTCCTGTCCATCCGTAGTGGTAGCAGCATCCAAATACTGCTCAATAGGATATATAGTGCGTTCTGGATAAAGATCTCTTTGCATTGTTCCCTTTTCATCCGTAGTTGTAGCAGCATCCAAATACTACTGAATCGGATGTATAGTGCGATCCAGATAAAGATCGGATGTATAGTGCGATCCAGTTAAAGATCTCTTTGCATTGCTTTCACTATTCGTTTCTGAGCATGTCTGAGGCGAACCTTTAGATCTATCCGCATCTTTTCACTTAATAGATGGAAATGTTTAATAGCTTTTAGGACAAAGCTAAAATAACGGGGTGGTGCTGTAAAATCCATGATTTTACCATGATAAAATATAATAAATTTGTACCCAATAATGCTAGAACATTTTCTCATGTGTTAAATTCCTATAAAATATGTGAACATGTCCATCGTGTACTTATACTCTTGCATTCTATCTTGTTGCAAATAATTGCATAACACTATACCTTGTAAGTAAATATGGCCTAATAAGAAAATGCATGCACTTGTGCTTATACAAAAAACTTAACAAATTAACACTTCTACACTCTTGATATTATGTAGCCGTGTATAGGCATACATGCATACATACACATTCATGCAAACCTTGGAAATTACCCTCATACCCTCATTGCTTCAACCCACACAACATATGGCCTTACACTTGGCAACTTATCCCTTATTTGGGTCACCCTCACACGGCATGTATACAGAAGAGTAAGGGGTTTTCTTGTTTTTGCCAAGATACACAACACTTGGCATTGGAAATCCTCCAAGATTTTGTCCCCCAACTTCTCTCTCCCTCTAGCCGTCTATGTCCCCCCCATTCATTTCTTCATGCAAAAACCAATCTCAAACTCTCTCTATCCCTTTCACCCTCAATCATAGGGATTGAGATCCATATACCTCCAAAACACATTAACTTCAAGATCATTGTGTTCATACTCTTTACTATCAATCATTTGCTAGAAGGTATCACTTACTATGCTTTCTTCATTTTTACTTGCATGCATAATCATCCATCTAATAAACACATATAATGAACTTGTTTAAAAACAAAGATTTGATAAAACCATGACCACATAGGTCATGGCTTATTTTTGGAATACCATGACATGTTAAAAACTTTTTGATAAGAA
Source organism: Glebionis coronaria (assembly GCA_025667525.1). NCBI lineage: Eukaryota > Viridiplantae > Streptophyta > Magnoliopsida > Asterales > Asteraceae > Glebionis > Glebionis coronaria. The sequence continues at coordinate 649,266,094 of CM046874.1, forward strand.
ACCTATGACTTTATACCTATTTTAAACTTGGTGACAATCATATAAACCCTTCTATGGATTTATATTTAGTCGTGGGCTATAAGTTCCATTTTTGGGACTTTTGGTTAAACTTATAAACATAAGTCATATGGGTAATCTTTTGTGACTTATAAAACTAGAAAACCATGACCTTAAAGGTCACAGCTTTTTTATATGTACATCAAAGAATGGTGTAACAAGTTTTAATGATTGGAATATGTGTTACATATGTAAAATGAACTACTAAAAATCATGAAAACATCTTGTGCATAAAATATAGCCGTGAGCTATAAACATGTAATAAACATGCATGTTTATGTTAGACCTAGATCTTGTGTTAAGACCTTAACCTAACTTAATAATCATGTAAAAAGTATATATCTTATGATAAGAATACATGGGAAAAATAATATAGCCTTGGTCTATATGTTAGTTTTTGGGACTTAGAATGAACATTGGAAACATGTAATAAACCTAGATATTTATGTTTGGATTTATATAAATAATTATAAATACATAACAAGCCTAAATATCATCTTAGAAATACCAAGATTTAAAATATAGTCGTGGGCTATATATGTATATATTGTGGACTTATAATTGACTTCTAGACTTATACATAGCTTAGATCTCATATTGGGACTTTTATAATTACATGCAACCAAATAACTAGTTTAGACTTATTTTAATAAGCTATAAATTAATATAACCGTGAGTCATAAGCTCATATTAGGGCTTATAACTTACATGCAAACTTGAAACAAATTTAGATCTCATTTGTTACATGAACTAAAACAAGCCGGGGGTTTTATCCTTCATTTAGAGATCATAACTAAATTTTTACAAAGTTAATAATAAGTTTATAAGAAAACCCTAGATTTTTACCTAGATAAATGGTAAAGAAATGCTAATGGACTAATCAAGCCCATGCAACATTAGCCCAAAACCTAAATGGGCCCACTATGCCCAATACCTTATAGTCGTATACTTTTAATGGCCCATTAAGCCCATTTAACTAATCTTATTATATTAGTGGACTTAAAAATATGTTTAAGCCCAATTAATGTTTTGAAAGCCCACTTAACTAATGTTATTATATTAGTGGACTTAAAATGTGTTTAGGCCCACTAGATAGCCCATTAGTACTTTTGGTCCATTAAATGAGCCCATTTAATATTTTTAATATTTAAATAAAGTTTTTATAACAAAAATATAACTTATAAATACTTTTGCAGTAAAAATGACAATTTAGGAAACTTAGGGACTAAAACCATGACATTTGAAACTTGTTTTGATAAACTATTAAGCACAAGGACTAATATTGTAAATAACAAAAAGTCTAGGGCTTAATAAATATCATCAGTGACATATTAAACCCTAAGGACCATTTTTGTAAGTTTCCTAAAGTTATTTTGTCATTCTATAAACCTAAGGACCATTTTGTAATAAGCCAAAACTTATAGAAGCCCTAGGGACTGTTTTTTCCATTTAATGAAAGTTATAAAATCAAAGTATAACTAGAGGCACTATTTCTGCCATAACCCGAAAGTGTTACAAGCCCTAGGTACCAAAAGTGTAAAAATCTGAAAGTTTTACTTTAATAGAAATATGGAGGGACTAGTTGTGCACTTATCCAAAACTTAAACAAGCCCTAAACCCTTATTGCATTTTTATTTAGTAATACTTAAATAAACCCTAAACCATAAGGACTAAAATAGTAATTTATAAATTAAATATAAATATTGGAAACTTTTGGGGAATTAAAGTTAAATAAAATAATTATATTTTATTTATAAAATAATTAATGTAAACTATATATATATATATATATATATATATATATATATATATATATATATATATATATATATATATATATATATATATATATATATATATATATATAAAAATATATATATATATACTAGTGGCTAAGCCCGTCCGATGGACGGGCATGACTTATAATTATCGTTTGCATTTTTTTGTTTAGTTAAATATTGGTGTTAAAATTTGTATTATACAAAACAATATTTAAAATTTGTATATTGTATAACACTTTGTCATTTTTTTGTATTTATTATATTATTAAGCAGGGGCGGATGCACTCTATAGCTATGGGGTGGCAGCGCCCCCCATAGCTAGCCGATAAAGACGCGATTTTAGTCTAATTTTGATTTTTTTTCGAGAATGCCCTCCACTCAAAATTCATATCGCCCCCTATTGACATATTAAAACCTAAACTCAACTCTTTTAAACCTTATAAATTCTTCACGTATATGTAAAAATATTCGATTTATCATTACGATTATAGTTTTTTCCTCCTCATTTTATTGTTATTGTTGAAAAATATTTTTTTGCCCCCCACATTTTATTTTCCTGGTTCCGCCACTGTTATTAAGTATATTTTATGGTTTTAAATTAGCCGTATATAATTTTATTAACTTCATTCAAAATTGTACACTACGAAATATTAAAAAATTATACAAGAAGTAATAAAAAAACTTAGTACATAAAAGTTAAAGAAAATTATATAAAAAGATGTGGTTTATAAATTTTAAATAGTTGACGTTATATATAGATGATGACAAATCTAGCTTTAACATTCTTTCTAGATGATAAATTAAGTTAGAAGATGGATAATTCATGTTACGGACGAAAATCATGGAAAAGTTCAATCAAAGTCATCCATTTTTATCATATAAAAAAACTTATTTTTTTTTAAATTAAATATCTTATAAACCGTTCATCGTTACGTAAAACAAAACATATCATCGCGACGAGAATTAAATCATCTATCTATCGAGGGGCACATGTATATACATTCGACGAACTTTTTTTCGACTTTTTTTCTTAAGTCACTTATGAGAGAATCATATATGATTCGTCACGAAACATATATGATTTTCAGAAAATCATATATCATTCATATCAAGAATCATATATGATTTTCTGAAAGTCATATATGATTCGTGATGAATCATATATGGTTCTCTCATACGTGACTTAAGAAAAAAAGTCAAAAAAAAAGTTCGTCGAAAGTATATTCATGTGCCCCTCGATAGAAAGATGATTTAATTCTCGTTGCAATGGTGTATTTTTTTCGTTTGACGATTTACCGTTTGTGAGATGTTTAATTTTTTTAAAAGTGATGGGAAGTGAATTTTTTAAAAAATAGATGATTATAATTGGTTGAATAGGTGTATGCTAATTTAAGAATTTAAATAAATGTTAACTCAGAAAATTATATCTTAAAAAAAATGATGTTGGCATAATTTAGCATAAAGAATCGTATTTGTGGGTCAATCTCGACCAACCTATTTTAGTCGTTGACTAAGAAATTCACATTATTCACAACATAACAAAAACAATTAATATTGCATACGCTTATCGAAAGTAATTATTTTATATCTTGTAGTTGAAAAACCTTTTATCGTAGATGGTATTGTAATGTGCAATGTTTTTAAACCCGGGATGATTTGGTCGAGTCAACCCGTTGACCTAGTTACAATCGAAAAAATGGCCATTTTAACTCGGGTTTTACATTTTTGAAACCCAGTTAAACCCGCCGGGTTTGAGGTGACCGGGTCAACCCGGTTCTCGAGACCCGGTCAGGTTTCAATTTTTTGGGTTTTTTTTAAATATGTAAATTTTACGTATTTTTGATAGAATTTTATTTTACATATTATATTGTTTGATAAAAATTTATATTATCAATATACGTAAGTTTTTATACATAAATTTTGCTAATTATTAAAAATATAAAAAAAATTAAATATTTTTTACCCGTACCCAATGACTCGACCGGGTCGATTCAAAACATTGGTAATTAGAGGTAGTCCCATTTATAGATCATCTGAAACAAAAATACTTTTGATCGGAATTCTAGGAAGTCTTTAAGGTTCCGCAAAGGTGAAAGCTAATTGCTCATAAGATTAGTTTTCTAGTAAAGAACAACACTTGCATTTACATATTCATGAAAAACACTCGCACACACCAATTAACACTAATATAATAATATGTCAAATATTTCTTATTAGTAAAAACGTGTTACATATTTTTATATCAAATTTGTGCCAAATGGAATAGTTGGGCTTATTGGACATTTGACAAAATTTACAACATAAGAACAGGGCCAGGCAATAAAAAATTCATTACCATTTCACCTATATTGTTTCCTCTTCTTCATTGCATCCGTCTGCAACTCTGCACCTCTTCTTCACACAGCCCCTCACTATTGAAACTATAAGATGGGGTTTTCCATTTATTTTGCTTATTAGGCTGGAAGCCTTTTCCTCAACACTTTTGATAACATTAGTACATCTATAATTATCTTGTTGACAAATTTTCTTTGAAATAGAGTGGACCTTTTCCTCATCATTGCCACTTCTTCAAACCTGCGTATATTATCAAATATATAATATTTAGGTGTAAAATTCTTTGATGTCCTTCGCTGCGAACAAAGGGAGCTTGTTAGTGTCCTTATCATCAAGATCGTCATCATCAAGAGAGGTTAACATCGCAGTAAAGAGACCACACGTACTGGTCCAACAATTATATTAATATAGTCTGCGATTCTTGCTTCAGGACCGTTTAGTTTCTTAACCATCAACCATAGCTTATATAGTATAAAACTGAACTAACATCTACTATTGTGTGTGTATGACTCGTATAAAGAAACTCAAATAAAAATTACAGTGTACCCGAAGCTCGATGTCAAGAAAGTCGAGGATAATAACTGGGATAAGACCCCACCATTGATACTAAGAACTGTGATCAAGTTCCCACAAACCGGGGGCTTTACTATCGAGTTAGATCTCTGCATCTACTACAGATGTTTTTTTCTTAGATGTGTGTACTATCGTTTCATCTATATTGTTGTCATGCCTATTTATAGGACCACGTCCTACTACTGATCCACACTACATTTTAAGGCTTCTTAAACTAAGCTTTAGTTTATTACTACATTGGTTTCTTCCATTTATATTCTATAAGACTTGGGATGTACACAAATGTAGGCACATGATAGGATTATGTTATAGAATGTGCCTGCTCAAGGCAAATTGATACAATTCCGTGTTGTTGCTGCTACATTTGTTGTGACATTGGGCGTATTTTTTCTTTACATTTTCTACACAATTCATTCATCGTTCTCTTATTGAACACTCTATTTAAGCATATTAATCACCAAATTTTTTTCTTCAACCTGGTTTATGCATTATGAGACTCTAAAATAATATGTGAGTGACTGAGAGCTAACAAATTTAATTAGCATTGTCAAAATAAAATTCTCAGTCAGTTGAAAAAATGCAGGCTTAAAGAAATTATTCTAACTCGGATCAGTTATGGTAATGGCGCAAGTGTAGTTGGAGTCGTGGGTGGGGCTGCTGTCTTATATCAGTATTGTGGGCCTTATATTGGTGGTCTAATGGAAATTTTGGTGGTGTAGCAGAAAGATGGGACTTCTCTATAAATTATCATGGATCAGAACGACTTTCATATGTTTTCATATGGTATTATGTCTGATGATTAAAATGATGTATCTGGTTATTGCTTTTTAATTAAACATAAGCAATCCCACTCAACTTTTAAACATTTTTCAAGCAAATATTAGATATTTGTTTGAAAATAAAAATACTAACCTTTTTTCCATCTTCCTACAGTAGCCTTGAGACTGACGAAAATAGTTTTCTTGGTATTTATTAGCCTTCTCATTAGCAAATCTGCACATCAGTAATACATGTTTAACACACCAATGAAACAACCTTTTAAAAGTCAATTTGGACACAAATATTACAGCAACCAAACACCCCTTTTATAATTCATTTCTATAAAAATGTTGCACCAACCAAACAACCGTTTAAAGACGACTTTCAGTAATTTCGGACAGAAATCCCATTAAAAGATTTAGACAAAGTTTAATAAAAACTGTTTGAATTTTATAAAACTTTACAAAGAGAAGCCACAAAACCTTCTATAATCCTTACGATTCTGATGCATAAGTGCCTCGAATGAGTACCTTTGTTTACTTATGAAGGACTGAAGGTAATTTCAGTTCAAACTACATGGATTGCAAGGCTTTCTCAAGTTCATGTATACAACCAAGGCCATTTTGAATGGTTTTCTTGATCTTTATTCAATCAAAGGGAAGCAGGAATTTGAATGGAACCTGTCAATGAAGATTAAGATTCAGCATGAAAGTTAATGCTTGTAAAACAATACATTAAAGTCATAGTCTACACCGATATAACCTCCAGCATCTGATCCAAGTGCAGCATGACATATTCCAGAAGCTACAATGGCTGCAGATCTTCCGGAAGCTACAATGGCTGCAGTTTTCATATTTCGTGAAAAAACAAAATATGAAAACTGGTAATGGATCAAGAGACGCCACCTTATTAGTTACTAACAACCAAATCAGCCTCAACTGGAAAACTGGTCATGGATCAAGAGACGTCGCCTTATAGTTACTAACAATCAAATCAGCCTCAATAAGATTAACAACATTATTGACCATTAACTGTAATAATTTTATGCTTGATAAAAATGGCATACTAACCAATATTGGTAGGGTCAATTTGATTCATAACATTATGGACCACTAAATGCAATATCTTTAAAACATGATCAAGAAAATTGAGCAAATCACAAGTGTAAAAACAGAAAATCCTAGAACCATAATGTACATTTATACATGCTTATGAGATCAGTGAAGTACATGAAAACATTTTATTGGCATTCATGATGAATGTCATATTAAGGAATAAGTAGAGGATGACGTGGTTGAAATTTAATAGATTTTCTCATACCTTCGGTTATGACCATGGCTTCAATGTCCCCTTTCTTCATAACTATAGTGCATGTACGGACCTATACTCCTATTACAGCTACGACTATGCCTTCTCCTGTACCCACGAAACAGATATATTATCAATTCCCTGACAAAAATAGTAAAATGTGTATCAAGATTTAGTAAAGAATAAGACAAATGACTCGCACACTTAATCAACAGACTTTAAAAAGCCAGACCCATATCATGATCTTACATTTATTCCATGTAGATTCTGATTCCAACTGCCACACGCAAGATAACCAATGGAACCAAGAGTTGCAAAAGCTTGATGACGATCTCGGATTTCTTGTTCTGGTTGTAATGAGCTTGCTTTGAGGGGATTGTTGCCGAGTCTATCATTGTGTTGGCGGTTGAGTTGTGCCCACATCTTAAAAATCATTTGTTGCATCCTTTCCTACAAAGTTAATAATAATTACATTCTTTGAATTAACTGAATTTTACAGGCAATCACCAAATTGTGCTTTTAAACATGTGTATTGATTAGTCAAAATAATCTACCATTTTATTAAACTACAGTTATGACCGTTATTCCTTCAGGATGTTGTACCTGTAGCAGAATGTTGTACCTGAAGCACTTACGATCCTTAATTTTACAATACTGAACCAAATAAGAACACAAGAAGAAGGTTGTACCTCTAGCAAACAACAAAATACCTTTACCACCAAGACGATCTCCCAAGAGCTTTGTTACTTGATACACCTACACCAACACATTAACAGGATCAAAACAAATGGGTTTGAGGGTATCATGGAATATACAATTGCAAGAACCGTGGCTGTTCTCCTTCAGTTGGAAATAGAGAACCTAGCCACCAATTATATAAACAATCCCTAATTGCTTTCCCAGTTCATAATAGATCTAAGCCCCTATATGTATGAGAATAACTCTCTGTTAATTCACTGAAACATAAATAATTGATACAATAATTGGAATTACCTTGCAGGATCAATAAATTGTTCATAATTAAAGTTACCAATCATCCTGAAATAATACACATATAAAACAATTACGTGTTTGATAACATCAATATCAAACTTCACAAATCATCATTTATCGTTATGAAAAAAATTAAAAATAAATAGAAATTTTAAAAACCTACCGATTAAAACAATGTAAATGGGTATTTAATGAAAGCCATATATGATGATTTTATGATTATCTCAATCAGCAGTGTTGTTTGGTTACCGACGGCTTGATATAAAATAGGTTTTTGGAGAAACTGTGTGTGTTTTCATGGGACGGGTTCATGGGCTGCTTGAGAAAAAAATATAAGCCTTGGATATCGGATGAGATGACGCTAACGACGCTGACGTGGATTAAAAAGTGATTATGTGGCATATCTCTCCTCTTATATATATATATATATATATATATATATATATATATATATATATATATATATATATATATATATATATAGTGTAAGGTTATTTTCAGAACCAAATAAAAGTCGAGAACTGCGAGAACCATTTTCAGCCAATCATTTTATATAATTTTAATTTACATTTATTTTATTCCTTTAAACTGAATATGGGCAAATACGTAATTTTATTTATTTATTGATAATCACAGATAACCTAATTTATCTCTCTCTAACAAAAACCGCCGCCCCACTTTCTCTTCTGTTAAACTACAATGAATATGGTGATCAATAAAATAAGATGATTGTTCATATGGAAGTGGAAGATGTTCTCTTTATCCATGTACAATTTTCGCTCATGCCTCTCCTTTTCTAAATTTCGTTCATAAATCTTTAAAACTCGATGTTCATTTGTCATCTCCGGCACCCTTTTTGATGTTCAACAGTTTCAATGAATGAGGTTTATGCTTTCGATTCAACCCATTTTTATGATGTCTTTTTATATCTCATTAATCTGTGTAGGTTTGTGGCTTGCATTGTATTCTTTTATATTGGATGAGGTTGAATTTTTATGTCTTCTAAACAAATTTATGATTTCATAGTAATATGTTGTTGATCTTTGATGTTCTTCACATATTATTAATTATACTGTATATAATCTCTTATAATATAGTTTATTATTACGAGGTGTGCACATGTGTTCTTTGTCATTATATGTATCTTATTTGTAAAAAATAGACTTTAGTAGTAATTTGTATGTCGATCCAGTATTAGTTTTCTTTTCATGCACATGTGTTTTATATCATATCTTTGGAAAAACTAATAAAGATCGAGTTCTTATCTAATTTAATGTTGTTTTGTAAGAATTGACAACACTTGTGCATTAGCATTTTAAAACTTGAATAATAACGAACTAATTCACTGAAAGAATTATTCATGTATTTATGTCAAATACGGAGTAAAATATTTTAAAAGGTCCACATTTGTATATTGTGCATTTGTGTATATAGTCATACTTTCATTGTATGTGTAAGTAAAACTAGTGCACATGTATCAACTTTTTAAAATGATCGAAACATTGAGCACGTTTTTTCGTGAGTTAATGTAGATTTACAATTTTTAGATGATTTAAGGCTTGTTTGGCAATTTTTGTAGGCCTTTTTGTTAATTATGATTTGCTTTGGTTATTCAATTTTCTAATTCTTTTTTCAAACAGGTTTTTACTGAAAAAATGAAGACGAAGATTCTACATTTTTGCATCACCGAAGTAGCTAACATGTGGAACCTAATTCACAATGTATCTAATATAAAATAAAGAAACTCAAGAAGTTGTACAAGCGCTACCTAATTGGATTTTCATGTTTTTCCTTTATGGATGCACAACATTTAAAATTTTATAGCCTTGTTTAATACAGTAAAAGGATTATTCTGTACATGTGCACATATTAGTGAATTTATTTATGAACTAGCAAACTTATTAAATTTATTTTAAATTAGAGTAACTTTTTATGCGCTTTTTAAATTGGTTAATATCTTAAACGATTGGTGGTATGCTAACGTTTTCATCTATGGGTAATTGAATACATGTGCATGTATCCATTTACGGAGCACGCACCTATATTCTTAGAAATAGTCATTATTTATGAAATAAATTGGACTAGTTTAATCACAAAATATGCAGAAAAAACAGAAATTAACATCCTACCGTATAACATTTAATATTTGCAATCTTGGAGTTTTGAAACCGCAACCAAATTTACGGTTACTATTAGATATTTTATTGAAAGATAAAAATGTAATATTACAAATGTGCCCTTCTTTAATTAAAATTACATAAATAATTAAATAATGCTGACTCACCAGAACGATTGGATATTAATGGTTCTCGCAGTTCTCGCTATTTATTTGGTACTGAAAATAACCCTACCCTATATATATATATATATATATATATATATATATATATATATATATATATATATATATATATATATATATATATATATATATATATATATATATATATATATATATATATATATATATATATATATATATATATATATATATATATATGTATATATATATATATATATATATATATATATATATATATATATATATATATATATATATATATATATATATATATATATATATATATGTGTGTGTGTGTGTGTGTGTGTGTGTGTTACATATAATTACACATATGCAGAATTGTGAGTAAAACATTTTTATTTAAACAAGTAATTTGTTTACAAGTTTGAATAAACGTTATTAATACTTGCACTACGGTTATTTAAATAAACATTGTAGCATTCATAAACTAATTAAAAACTGTACAAGCATTCACATACGTTTTCTTATATTATTTATTAAGACTGTACTATTTAATTAGGCAGTAGACAGTGACGTGAGCATTACTTGGATTTCCTTTTTAATTGCACAGCCATTACAAACTCCAAGGTGAGTTTACAGCCCCATACAAATCATTGATAAACTTTTCCTCTACAGGGGAGAAAACATGCAACTTATTTTATTGGACATAAATTGTATTGTATAAACTTTGATTACGATTTCCTATTGTAAAAACTGTTAAATTATTGTAATTACCCGAATGTTATAAATAGATCTATTTTGGATTGACGATCCCCATCTGGGTGAGTAGCGCTCATTGTGCCTTGGCCAGGACAACAGATGTATACCATGTTGGAACTGGGTTTGGCGCCTTTTTGTAAGGCCCCGGGTTCTCATCTGTTGAGAACTATGAAGAGTTAAGCTTCGGTTTTGAGCAATAGGGAATGTAATTACCTTTTTAGTATGGATTGTAACACCCCCAAATATTCATAATTTAGTTCAGCGGAAGAGTCGTTGGTGTTACGGGATAGCACATTACTCAAATCATAGACAACGCTTAAATATCGCGTAGTTTAATAATAAAGCATTTTCCATTCATAAATATCAAATTACATAGGTCCTCAGGTCAATATATGTCTTAGAAATTTACAAAACATTTGAATGGAAATTGTTATTTAAATGCGGGCCATAAATTTTTGTCGTCTTCCTGAGAATTACCTTCAAGTACCTGAGATAAAACATGTTAAAAAGTCAGCGAAACGCCTAGTAAACTCATAGAGTTTAATAAAAACCATTAATATATCACCGGTATATAATTATTACCGAAAATCATTTTGTACAAATCTTTGTCGTAGGCTATAAAATAGGCCAAAGACATTTTATACAAATCTTTATCGTAAATCATAATAGCCTTCAAAACCATTATATGAACCATTGTCGCAAAAACATCATACAATACGTTTTATAACGTTGTATAGAGTTAAATAAAAACCGTTATATGAAAATAGTTATGTAAAACCAAAACACGAACATAATATCAGTAATAAGACCCCGTATTGCTAGTCAGGCAATATATTATAATTCAATTCGTATATCAGTATTTTCATTATTAGATTATTATAAGCCGCACGACATTGTTACTTTTCTATCACATATATCGGGTAGCTAACCCGTAATTTACTTTGCCCATCTGATACAGCGCGTCTTCACAATAATCATGCTTATAAAAATCTTCTCATACATAAATTCGCTTACCACTCAATGTGACACGACGGGGATCAACCGTCACGGCGAGAACTGGGGTGATCTTCCCCAAATAGTACTATTATATGCATAAACGTCTACCAAATCCTGGTAGTTCACAATTCATGCAAATGAGACTTTTAGTGACATAACCTAACTAATAATAATCCATTTTATTTCATTCATCGGGTCATATAATCATTCGGGTCCATATGAATAAGCATACAATCGGGACAACAGGTGTCCTACTTTTATTAAAACTAACATGTTATCTCCCTCGCGGGTGTATAAAACATTTCATAAAACATTTTAAAGAATGCGAGGCTATGAACTCACGTTGATTGGGAAAGGTAGGTTATCGGCGATTTGGATGTACAGTACATGCTTCAATCATGGAAACCTAGACAAATAATACTCGGTCTTAGACTCTTGTCCAATGACTTTATTAAAATAATGGTTATGTATATATGATGATATCATAAGTATGATGATGATCAAGTAGGATTTTATCTCTTCATACAACATTATAGTTGTTATGTGTTAGTCAATTTAGACTAGTTATACGAGTTTCAACTCAATTAAGTATTAAGGCCCAATAAGCCCATTAAGAGTCTAATATCATTTTATTAGTCCATTTATCTTTTTAAGACCAGACCCATACTCATATTTTGGTCCCAATTGGGTTAAGCTCATGAGTAAATCCATTAGTGTTAAGCCAAACTAATTGGGCTAATGGTCCAATAAGGCTACTTTGGCCCATTATGGTCCATAAGTTATAAAGCTCGGGTTTATCGGTTTTTACTTGTAAAATGTGTTTACATATCAGTATCTGAGTTATAAAAATGTTACATTAGACGGGTCCGATCGTCTAAGTTTTATTTGGCGAAAACGTTAATCTTTCGGTTTTAGCCGAAAAGACGTAAAACTTATATATAGTTTTGTAACTTTAGAAAACATTTGAGTTTATACTTTTATAAAATACCAAGTTTATTTATTTTAGTATAAAACTCATTTTATAATAATTATTATTAGTTAGTGGGTTTTATATATTTATTTTATAATAATATTACTTGAGTGCTATTTGTATATTATATAGTTTTATTAACAAATCTGATTATCAATATCCATTCCACCATTTTTGTCATATCTTGAGTTCTACAAGGAGATAGAAGCTAAAATTTGAACAACATAAAATAAATAATATGTCCTACAATTAACTCTTTTATAGATACTGCTCAATCATCTTCTAAGTATTTTAAAAAATTCGTCCAAAACAGACTATACAAATTTGTACCTCAATAGTATTTTGATCATATCTTGCTCAATTTAATGATTCCATTGAGTGGCCAACTCACCACACATGTAAAAATCATATATCTAATTGTATATTTAATAATCCAAGCCATTTTACCAAGTGATCATATTGATACTTACTGTTTTATATAGCCTATGAATCTAACCAAGATTTTAACATACTTACTTGTTGATTTTTGTCTTTTTAACCAAATCTATTAACACAAAATCCCCACATAATATTTTGATCATCATTCATCATCATATACATATACACTTATAAAGAAAATACATGATTACTTTTACAAAATAACAAGATGATAGGAAGAAACAATCTCTATACCACCAAAGTGATGAAAAGGTTGAGATTTTGGATGAACAAGGTTTGGTTCTTGTCACCAAATCTTTAATCTTGGCAAATGAACTTTTGAGTTCTTCAAATGGATGAACACCTTCATGGAAATCAGCCCTTGAACTCCATGTAAACTCCTTTTTAGTTGTTAAGATCACCTCCAATCTTCATCTTTTCAACTAGGCTTCAACATATGTTGATTATAGCCTTTGTTTATGGCTAGATTTTTGATGGATGGTGATTGTGGGATTGATGTTGGACGTTCAACATAGGGAGAGAAAGAGAGATGTATAATTTTTTGTTAACTTGCATGTGTGTGTGTGAGAAGTATGAAGAAAACAAGTGGTGTTGGTGGTTTTTGATAAATTTTGTTAGTGGTTTTGTAAGGCTTATGGGACAAGTGTCCCAAGCTTTGTATAAACTTGCCACCCATAGTAGAGGTGGGACAAGTGTCCCACTTTTCTCATCTCCACTAATTTACGGGTACTCCTCGATTCTAGTTTCCTCGATTCACGTGCCCTCGGGTCGATTTACGAAAAATGTTTTTATAAATTTTGAGTCTACGGTAGAAAACGATTCTAATAAAAATTGTCTCATCACAAACGGAGTTCAAAAGCGTAAATACATAAACCTAGGCTTTCCGGTTTAATCGTAAAAGATGCTAAATTAGGCACGTAAGTCCTAATTTCTTCTCGTGAATTTGTGAGTTAATGAACCAACACAAATTAAAATTCCAACATAATATTCGAGAATAAATTTATTTTCCTGAAATGTCGGACTATCACAAAAAGGGTGTATGTAAACATAAGCATGTAACGTAGAGTTCTCCGGTTTAGACGTAGTCGATGCTACTTTAAGACGTAAACCCTTATTTCTTCCCAATAGTGAGTGAGTTCATAAATTAATAATAAAATAATGATTTAAAATAATACTCGAGAATAAAATAACAACCTCAAATTGACGGATTGTCACAGCAGTTACCCCTAAAGAGGATCTTTGTCCTCAAAGATCAATTTATCTTACTACTCGCTTCTTATAGAATCAAGACATGTGGGCAATTCCTCCGCATTCGGTATTTTCTCTCAAGTGTAATTCATTACAATACGCGAGTTTCATCAAACATAACTACGGGAATACGATCAGGCTTAAGTTGACTTACTTTCTCTATCCATGATGTTCACGGGTTTTTGATGAATGCAACTATTCGCCGATCCAAACTTCATTAAGAAACAATCAGATTTTCACTTGATAAACATTTTATCAAGTTCGATATAAATGCAGCCCTTGAAGTCCTAGGGTAGATCTAGCTTATATGACTCTCAAACCAAGTCTTTACAGTATCTCGATGGTGTCGTACAACAGGGACTTAGATTCCCACGATCTTTCAGATCATCCATTTATCTTTCTATGATGAAAAATTCTCGGCATAGCTTTGCTACCCATCCTGCACTTCAAGATCTACATTTCATATTCACATAACCTCCTGTCCACTACTGGCAATCAATAACCAGATCCTAATTTCCACAATCATTTCAGGTCTTACGGGTCGGGTATCTTCATCCCAACTCCTGTCTACATATGCTCTTAAACTTTTCTTTATATAGATTCTTACAAGGCTGAGTCTCAATCCTAAAGAGATAATTATCAATGATAATCTCTCCAAAGGAAAGCAATTATCCGGTTCATTACCAGAGGTCAATTATTCAAACATAAAACAAGATTTCTAGTGTTTGTATCGTTACTTTACCTTGTCCCTTCGATTGGGGTGGTAAATAGTACTCTCATCATGATTCGTCCCCAATGATTTATGAGGAAATCTCTAGAAATTTGATGTGAAGCGAGGATAGAGATGATTGATACAGGCACACTATGTTTACACAACTCCTTTAAATATAAAAGAGTAAACTTCCCCATCGAGAATCTATCATTAACGGGAATGATACTAGTATATTTGGTCAGTTTGTCGACGATGACCCAAATTGAATCAAATCCAGATGATGACCTTGGAAGATTTATGATAAAATCCATGGTGATTTTATCCCACGTCCAAACATGATTAATAAGCGGTAGAAGCAATTATGGATTTTGGTGCTCAACCTTGACCTTCGCAAAAGTTAGACATTTGCCAACGTATGTTGCGACGTCTGCTTTCATATTTGGCCATCAGTACAACTTCTTCAGATAAGATACATTTAATCAGAAATGGCATGAATAGAGTACTTACACTTATGAGATTCTACCATGACTAAATCTCACAATCCTCCATGTTTAGGCAACCACAAGCGGCCTTTTAAACATTTAACGCCATCAGCTCCCATCTCTAATGGTTCTCATTAGCCGCGAAACTCTTTATTATTTATATTATCCTTTTCACAAGCATCGGCTATTTTTAAATTGTTCGGGCAAATTATTTTGCACAGTCATTATTAAGGAACACATCCTAATTGGTTCTCTATCCTTCCTACGTAACGCGTCAGTAACTACATTCACTTTCAAGATGAAATAAATATCACGACCACAATCACTCAGAAATTCTTTCTTCATATTTTCTAAGTTTTAGTTTTGTCTCAACTATTATTTTTTAATTAGTTTGCTCAATCCAACGTCTAAAGCGTCGATAAATATTACAAATAATTAAATAATAAATATTTAATTTTTATGAAACGTAAACGTAAAAAGTTAAAATTTCTCAGTTCGTCCAATTAAAGAAAAATGTTCAAAATAAATTTGAATTTAATTAACACGATTTTGATGATTTATTAAAAATAATTAATAAGATCTGTAAATGTTCGAAAAATCTTTGTTTGTACTTTGGTCAAAATTTTCTTAGTTGAAGAGCAAACCTTTTCGTTCCAAATACCAAGTCATGGTTTAAATGTTTTCCTCAATTCCTCCTAGGTTGTCTTGAGGTATACACAAACATTTACTCCTAAGGGAGTTTAGTTAAAAGATCTGGGTATAATGGAATGATTCCTTAAAAATCCTTTGATAAATATTTGTCAAAACATTTTCGCACTTTCTTTATGGTATAGCCCAAAGCCTTAATGGCTCTAATCTTTGAAGAGTCAATATGGATTCCATTATCTATTAATCACACGGTCAAATAATGTAAAGGATCAAGCCTTAAATCATATGATGAATACTCAAGGTATAGGTTTTCACTGCTCGGCCAACGCAGGGCAGTCTACAAATGATTACTAACTCATTCTTATTCTTAGAAACAAACAGATGGTCCTGGATGATCACAAGCATGAATTTATCAAATTACAACCTACACACGTGATTCACCGAATTTATGGATGATACATGAGCATTGGTCAAACCAAAGGACATAACATGAAACTCATAATGTTCATTACGAGTTCTAGATGTAGTGACTGGAATAGATAATCTTTTTCGCGGACGCGAAGTTGATGATAACCATGTCGTGGATCAAATTTTTGAATATACGCTAGAACCTTGTAAATGATCGAACAAATCATCTTGGGTAATGGATAGAAATTTTGGTCGTCATTTTTTTCAGTTCACGGTAATCAATAAATATAAGGAATGATAACACCATAGCTCTTCATGATGACGAGCTCGGTAGAATAAAAGCTTTCTCCGACAACTCTCTCAGTTGCAAGGTAATTCTTTTGATTCAGATGGTGCAGCTGTATAGTGCACATGCCACAGGTGTAGTGTGACAATCCGTCAATTTATGGTTGATATTTTATTCTCAAGTGTTATTTAAAAACATTATTTTAATGTTATCTTATGAACTCACCCATTTATGGGAAGAAATTTGGATTTATGTCTTGAAGTAGCATCGACTACGTCTAAACCAGAGGATTCTAAGTTACGTGCTTACGTTTACATACACCGTTTTGGTGACAGTCCGACATTTCAGAAAATAAATTTATCCGTGAATATTATTTGGTAATTTTAAATTTGTGTTGGTTCATAAACTCACAAATTTACGAGAAGAGATTAGGACTTACGATTATAATTTAACGTCCTTTATGACTAAACCAGAAACCTTAGGATTACGTATTTACGTTTTCGAACTCCGTTATTGATTAGACAATTTTTATTAGATTCGTTTTGTGTGACAATCCGTCAATTTACGATTGATATTTTATTCTCAAATATTATTTGAAAATATTATTTTAATGTTACAATATGAACTCACTTATTTTTGGGAACAAATTTGGATTTACGTCTTGAAGTAACATCGACTACGTTTAAACCGGAGGATTCAACGTTACGTGCTTACGTTTACATACACCGTCTTTGGTGACATTCCGACATTTCAGAAAATAAATTTATCCGTAAATATTATTTTGGAGTTTTAAATTTGTGTTGGTTCATAAACTCACAAATTTACGAGAAGAGATTAGGACTTACGATTTTATTTTAACGTCCTTTACGACTAAACCGGAAACCTTAGGATTACGTATTTACGTTTTCGAACTCCGTTTTGATGAGACAATTTTTATTGGATTCGTTTTGTGACGGTGATTCATAATTTATAAAAACGTTTTTCGTAAAACGACCCGAGGGCACGCAAATCGAGGAAACTAGAATCGAGGAGTACCCGTAAATAAATGGGATGAGACAAGTGGGACACTTGTCCCACCCCATTCAAACCGGCCTAAATAAGCCACCAAGCCAACTTATGTGGCAAGTTTATAACATGTATCTTAACACTTGTCTAAGCTTACTTTGTAAGCTAACCAAACCTCAAAACTAGCTACCAAAACAACTCATCTCATTTACACACATGCAAAACAACTCTCCTCTCTCTCACACTCATTTTTGGGCCGTCCCTCATCTCCATCAAACACCACCTTTCATACAAACTTTAACCATAAACATATGTTATAATTAACATATGTTAATCTCCATTCAAAAAGATGAAGATTGGTGCAACTTATAACATCCATGGAGGAGTTTTCATGGTGTCATGGGGCTGATTTTCCACAAGGTTCTCATGAAGAATGATGGTTTTGAAGATGGTCATGGTTGTCTACAAGTTTCTCCATCATCTACCATGTCAAAATCAAAACCTACATCAAGTTGGTGGTATAAAGATTGTCCTCCTCAACTTCTTGTTATTTTGATTATGTAAACATGTATTTTATTTCCTATTGTATATATTTATGATGATTATATGATGATAAAAATTTTATGTGGGGATTTGTTGTTGATAATCATGGATAAAAAGGTGAAAAACCATAAGAAACAAGGTTAAAATCTTGGTTAAATTTGATGGCTGCATAAAACAGTAAAGAAGGAAGTCATAAACTGATAAAATGATGAAGTGGAATAGATTTACAGTAATCTATGGGTCTTGTACACATGTGAGAGTTGACAATGCAATGGAATCAAAATAATGAGTGAGATATGATCAAAACAAGTTTAGGGTATAAATCTGAAGTTACTGTTTTGGACGATTTTTAGAAAATATTTAGAAGATGATTCAACAGTAGCTATAGAAGAGTTAATTGTAGAACATATCATGTAGTTTATGTGATAAAAATTTGAGCTTCTATCTCCATATAGAACTCAAGATATGGCAGTTTTGGTGAAGATGAAGTTAAAAATCAGATTTTGGTAAATTAAAGAATAATACTATTATATAAGCACTCACATTTTAATATATAAAATGTAAAATAAAAAACCACTAACTTATAAAACTTATTTATATAAACATATATAAAAGGTTAATCAAATGGATAAATTATATAAATGATGGTGAAATAATGTTTATAAGTTATAAAACTATAAACTTGATTTTTACGACTTTTTCGGCTATTGCCGTAAAATTAACGTTTTTGTTAAATAAAACTTAGATGGTTGGACCCGTCTAATGAAAACTTTATAAAACTTATATACTGATATATAGACATGAATAACAAGTAAAAACCGATAAAACCCGAACTATAGGGCATACGGACATTAACAAGTTAAATAAACATATTGGACTAATAAATGGACTAAATAAGTTAAACACTTGTAAAAAGGAACTTATTGGGCTTAACCCATTTAGGCCCAACTTGTAAAGTTTAAGTACTGATAACATAAATACAAAATGGATTAAAATAAGTTAAATAACTTATAATAAGCTTATTGGACTTAAGACATGTAAACGGGTAAAACTAGTAAACTAATATAAAAGTTATCGACATATAACACTAAAAGGAGTAAACGAGAATATGTAAACCCACTTGATCATCATATATATATATATAATCATCATATGTATACATGATTGTTATTTTTATAAAGTCATTGGACATGAGTCTAAGACCGAGTATTATTTGTTTAGGTTTCCGTGATTGAAGCACGTACCGTACATCCGAATTGCCGATAACCCGCCTTCCCATATCAACGTGAGTTCATAGCCTCGCACTCTTTTAAATGTTTTTATAAATGTTTTATAAACCCGCGAGGGAGATAACATGTTATTTTTACAAAATAGGACACCATTTGTCCCGATTGTTTGTTTATTTGATTTGGACCCGAATGATTGAATGATCCGATTGTATGACCCGATAAATGATTAAAGGACCCCATAGATGAAAATTAAATGGATTATTAAAGTTAGGTTATGTCACTAAAAGTCCCATTAGCATGAATTGTGAACTACCGGGATTTGGTAGACGCTTATGCATTTAATAGTACTATTTGGGGACGATCACCCCAGTTCGCGCCTTGACGGTTGATCCCCGTCGTGCCACATTGATTGGTAAGCGAATTAATGTATGAGAAGATTTCCATAGCGTGACCTTTGTGACGACACGCTACTTTAGATGGGCAAAAATTGGTATCGGGTTAGCTACCCGTTTTGGTTTAGTAAGGTAACAATGTCATGCGGCTTATAATAATCCAATCACCAAAATATTACTGGACGCTCCGAATTATGATGTATTGCCTGACTAGCAATACTGGGTCATACTATTGATATTATGTTTGTATTTTGGTTTTCATAACCATATTCATATAACGGTTTTTATTTGATTTTATACAACGTCATAAGACATATTGTATGATGTTTTTACGACATTGGCTCGTATAATAATTTTTAAGGCAAATGCCTATATTATGATTTTCGATAAGGATTTATATAAAATGACTTTGGCTATTTTATGGCCTATTAAAAAGATTTGTATAAAACGATTTTGGCTATTTTACGGCCTATTACAATGATTTGTACGAATTGATTTTTGGTACTAATTTTATACCAAAGTTATATTGATGGAATTTATTAAACTCTATGAATTCACTCGGCGTTATCGCTGACCTTTTCTTTTAACATGTTTTATCTCAGGTACTTGAAGGTAATTCTCGGGAAGACAACAAGAATTCATGGCCCGCACTTAAACAATATTTTCCATTCAAATACTTTGTAAAACCTTGTATGAAATGTAATGACTTGGGACCTATGTAACTTTGATATTTATGAATGGAAATGATTTATTATTAAACGACGCGATTTTTATGCGTTGTCTATGATGTGAGTAATGTGCTATCCCGTAACACCAACTAGTCTTCCGCTGTACTATGTTGTATAAATTTGGGGGTGTTACAGTTTGGTACCAGAGCTCTCGTTATAGAGAATGAAAGATTTTTAAAACTATGGTTTTGAATAAAACATTTCAAAATCTTTTAACTATAAACATTTTTCTAAAAATGTCTAAAAATCTTTTGACTATAACGGTGCCAAAGAATTCCCGAGTTACCGACAAGGCCAAGACTGAGAAGTGTTATTTTAATATATATATATAACTTGGATTATATATATATATATATGATGTAATTTTATTACATGATTGTTTGATGATTATTTTGATATTTATACGAGGTATTTATACGACGTAGATTGTCACAATGTACCCTAAATCCCCTAGTAAATTAATCGAAGCTATTCTCGTAGGAATTCTAGCTATCCTAGATCTAAACCAAGTTGTGGATATTTATGATCCCAACAAATGGTTGATATTCGTAGAAATATAGATATTAGTTGATTGTGATATTGAAAAAGAATTGGCGAGATTAAATCTGATATCGATGTCATGACGATCTTTTCTTATAGAGTGGAGTTTGACAAAACGTTACCACCTAGAAAGATGTCATCTGATTCGTTGTCATCCAATTCTTAAATTGAAATCGAAAGGGTGAATGTTGCACTTGAGGCTGTTATTGGAACCATTACCCAAAAGCCTCATGCCACTAATACCTTTCCGAGAAGTCTAGTTGAATGATCAAGTCATTTCATACTAGTGACTCATTTGATAATTGTTGTTGTAAGAGCTAATAGGATTGAAAATTAAGTGTGGATTTATATTGAGATTGTATTGCCTTTACAAGGCCGAAGAATAAGATTGAAAATATTGGAGAATGAAGTAGGATATCGACTTGAGTATAAAGTTGGTTGAAATTTGAATGAAGTAAAATTTAACCTGTATGGAATATGAGACTGTTAAGAGGAAGTCGTTAAGTTACGTGATTAAATTATAAGGTTTTAATTGATTATTAGTTTGTGTTAAGGGCTGTTCCTAGGCCATTGTCCACTGACGAGGATGCCCAGTGTCCAAGAAATAAATTGAAGAAATCTTCTTCTGAATTGAGACCGATGGAGCTTCTGGGACATGTGGAACACCTAATGACTCTTGTAGATTAGTATTCATTGTGGTATCTTTTAAAAATAATCCCTAACTTAACTGAGATATCAGTTGGTAGGATGAGTTCTGAGAATTGTATGACATAGTGACACGTAATGTGTTACGGTACAATTTGACTTGTTTGTGATTAATGAAAAGACTACCTTTGATTGCTAAATTCTACATGTATCGATGTTATCTATCCTTTATTGCTTCATCCTAATGTTCGCATCAATGATACAACCATTGAACAAGTACTCATCTTGATTTGAGTTACGTTGTGAATCATTCTTCGTGAGTGCCATCGAAGTCATGAACCTCATGATCATTTGGCTAAGCTCATTTCCTATTAGATTGTAGTTAGTTCTTGGTGAACAACTCTTCATCACTCTTTTGCAGATCACACATTGTTTTTATAAAGTTAAAACGGTATCCTTTGAGAAAATTTAATTTTCATCACTATAAGGATTATTCATAGTGAGATTTATAAGTGATTGATATCAAAATGAAGTTGTTTATAAGACGCTTTGGAAACATAATTGTTTTTATAATAAAGAAAATCTTTGTAAATTTATTCTTGATTCTTATCTAAGAATTAAGCATGAAAATGATTTTACTATACACATGGATGATAAAATTTTGACGAACTGAGTATTGCATCGTTAATCTTGAAATTGTATATAGTTGCGCGCCTACATACAATTTGGAATGGACTATGCAAGACTGATTAGTAGTCACCCTAAAACTAATGAATAAACACTACATTTTCTTTGAAGATCGTGAAAGATTAAATTTTAATGAGATCTTAAAAAAGTGAAAAATAGGGACATAATGTTAGGGACACCTACATATGTGCCTGTAGCATCTATTCTTCTGAGTTGAATTTATTCATCTATGGAAATTGTCTTATTT
The DNA here is from genome assembly GCA_025667525.1 of Glebionis coronaria. Lineage (NCBI taxonomy): Eukaryota > Viridiplantae > Streptophyta > Magnoliopsida > Asterales > Asteraceae > Glebionis > Glebionis coronaria. Next base: position 649,289,125 of record CM046874.1, read on the forward strand.
GACAATTGACAATTCTTTCTTGTCCAATTCTCCTGTAGTGAGATTCTTAGGAAAAGTATTTGATTACCGAGTGTTGATACCCGACTGGATGTATTGACGTTCTTATCATTTCTTATGATTTGATTTCATTTGAATGACCTGGGTAACGATCCGAGGAGCTTTCGAATGCGTACTCAAATTATGAAAACATGGGATATATTCATATTCGTTAAAATGTTTTCGTCTGTATCTGATTTGAAATTCTATCGCGTAGATTATGCGTTGACCTTGCTCTTTTAATAGTAGTTGTGTCCCCATATATCCCTGAATTTGTGAAGGATTATGAATTATTATTAGTCTTTTGAGAAGTTCACATCTTATCGACGGCAATGCAACTGGAAAGTTGATAGTGCCAGTAGAATGGATTGATTGATTATGACATGACGACATTGTCTTAATTGATGGGAACTCGAGTAGAATTCCCCTAAAAGATAAGATGTTGATTATCAAAAGTGATCTAAATAATTCTTGATGGATGACCATATCCTGCATTTAGACTTAAAATTATACCGTGTATGGTTGTGAACTAGTTATAGATATTATAATCTAGATAGAACCTAATATGAATTTATTAAAAGATGATAATGATATCTGAAGCTTTAGTAAGTATTTGTTGGTGAATTACCTAAACTTTCGCCATTAAGGCAAGTTGAAATTGGTATTGATTATATTTCCGATGCTGCACTTGTGCTTGTGCACTATACGTCAGCACCATCTAAATTAAAGGAATTATCGTACAACTGAGAAAGTTGTCGGAGAAAGATTTTATTACACCAAGCCTGTCATCCTGAAGAGCTATGGTATTATCTTTCCTTATATTTATAGATTACTGTGACTGAGTAAATTGACAATCGAAAACGATATCCATAACTCGAAATGGAAGAATTGTTCGACCATTTACAAGGTTCTAGCAAATTTGATCCATAGCATGGTTATCATCAACTTCGCATCTGCGAAAGAGATTATGTATTCCAATCACTACGTCCGGTACTTGTAAGGAACATTATGAGTTTCAAGTGGTGACGTTTGGATTGACTAATACACATGTAGCATTCATAAATTTGTTGAATCACGTGTGTAGGCTGTAATTTGATAAATTCATGCTTATGATCATTAAGGATCATTTGTTTGTTTATAAGAATAAGAATGAGGTTAATAATTATTTATAGATTGCCCTGAATTGGCCGAACAATGAAAACATGTACCTTAAATATTTAACATAAGACTTAAGACTTAATCCTTTACATAAAATGACCATTGGATTAATAATGGTAAGATGTATGCATATAGACTCTTCAAAAATTAAGAGCCCTTTTAAGACTTTGGATTTTTTTTCCAAAAAGAAATGAAAATATGTTTTGACAAATGTTGTAACAAAGGATTTTAAGGGATTATTCCCTTATACACAAACCATTTAACTAAACTTCTGTTTAGGGGTAAATGTTTGTGTATACTTTTAGGCAACTTAAGAGGAATTGAGGAAACTATATAAAACATGACTTGAAATTTGAAACGATAATTTACGCTTTTCAAACTAAGGAAATTTTGACCAAAGTATAAACAAAGATTTTTCAAACATTTACGAATCTTATTAATTATTTTCGATAAATCAACCAAAAATCTTGTTAATTAAATTCAAATTTATTTTTGAACATTTTACATAATTGGTCGAACTAAGAAATTTAAAACTTTTACGCTTCATAAAAATTAACTAATAATTATTTAATAAATTATGATAATTATCGACGCTTTAGACGACGGATTGAGTAAAACGGATAAAAATGATAGTTGAGACGAAACTAAAACTTAGAATATGAAGAAAGAATTTTGAATAAATAAAGTTATGATATTTATTTCATCAGGAGAAAGTGAACGTAATTACTGACGCTTAATATAGAAAGAATATCTGAGTGAATTGTGGACATGATAATTACATCATCAGGAGAAAGTGAATGTAGATACTGACACATAATATAGAAAAGATAAAGAACCAATTAGGACATGTTCCTTAATAATGAAGGTGCAAAATAAATTGCCGAACAATTTAAAAATAAACGATGTGGGTAAAAAGGATAAAATAGATAATAAAAAGGGATTCGCGGTTAATGTGAACCAACAGATTTGAGAAGCCAATGGCGTTAAATGTATAAAAGACCACATATGATTGTCTAAATATGGAGGATTGTGAGATATACTTATGTTGGAATTTGTAAGTATAAGTATTCTATTTATATCATTTATGACTAAAATTATCTTTGTCTGAAGAAGTTGCACTGATGACGAATTATGAAGGCAGACACCGCCCCATACATTAGTAAACGTCTAGCTATTGCAAAGGTCATCATCTGAATTTGATTCGATTTGGGTCATCGTCGACAGACTGACCAAATCTGCTAAATATCATTCTCGTTAATGATAAATGCAAAAGAGTTATGTAAACATAGTGTGCATGTATCGAACGTCTATATCAAGATCCTCGCTTCGCATCGAATTTCTAGAGATTTGCTCAGAAATCATTGAGAACGAACCTTGATGAGAGTACTATGTACCACCCCAATCGAAGGGACGAGGTAAAGTAACGATACAAGGTAATATAAGTGCTATTTTATGTTTGAATGAATGACCTTTGGTAATAGACCATATAATCGTTTTCCATTGGAAAGATTATCATTGATAATTAACGTATTAGGATCGAGATCTAATCTTGTTAGAATCTAAATATTAGAGCATTTGTAAGCAAGAGTTGAGATGAAGACATCCGACATACACCCACTGTGAGTTGGACATGTCTTTTAGGTTTAAGGTTTCCTATGATGGCGAACCTAACCTTGCAAAATACCCGACCCGCGAGATCTGAAATGATTGTTGAAATTAGGATTTGATTATTAACTGCCGATAGTGGGCAGGAGGTTATGTGAATGTGAAATGTAGACCTTGAAGTGCCAAATGGGTAGCGAAGTTATGCCACAATTTTTAACCTTGGAAAAATGAATTCATGATCTGACAAATCATGGGATATAAGTCCCCGTTGTATGGGACCCTTGAGATGATGTAAAGGATTGGTTTGAAAGGCATATAATCTGGATCTACCCTAGGACTTCAAAAGCTGCGTAAATTATGTTTCGTAAATCGAACTTGATGGAATATCTATCAAGTGAAAATCTGATTGTTCTTAATAGAGCTTAGATCGGCGAAAAGTTGCATTCATCAGAAACCCGTGAACATCATGGATAGAGAAAGTAAGTCAACATTTAGCCTGATCTTATTCCCATAGTTATGTTTGATGAAACTCGCGTATTGTAACGAATTGCACTTGTGAGAAAAGACCGAATGTGGAGGAAATACCCACATGGCTTTAACTCTATAAGAAGCGAGTAGTAAGGTAAGATGATCTTTGAGGACAAAGATCCTGTTTAGGGGTAAATGCTGTGACAATCCGTCAATTTACGATTGATATTTTATTCTCAAATATTATTTGAAAATATTATGTTAATGTTACAATATGAACTCACTTATTTTTGGGAAGAAATTTGGATTTACGTCTTGAAGTAGCATCGACTACGTTTAAACCGGAGGATTCAACGTTACGTGCTTCCGTTTACATACACCGTCTTTGGTGACAGTCCGACATTTCAGAAAATAAATTTATCCGTAAATATTATTTTGGAGTTTTAAATTTGTATTGGTTCATAAACTCACAAATTTACGAGAAGAGATTAGGACTTACGATTTTATTTTAACGTCCTTTACGACTAAACCGGAAACCTTAGGATTACGTATTTACGCTTTCGAACTCCGTTTTGATGAGACAATTTTTATTGGATTCGTTTTGTGACGGTGATTCATAATTTATAAAAACGTTTTTCGTAAAACGACCCGAGGGCACGCAAATCGAGGAAACTAGAATCGAGGAGTACCCGTAAATAAATGGGATGAGACAAGTGGGACACTTGTCCCACCCCATTCAAACCGGCCTAAAGAAGCCACCAAGCCAACTTATGTGGCAAGTTTATAACATGTATCTTAACACTTGTCCAAGCTTACTTTGTAAGCTAACCAAACCTCAAAACTAGCTACCAAAACAACTCATCTCATTTACACACATGCAAAACAACTCTCCTCTCTCTCACACTCATTTTTGGGCCGTCCCTCATCTCCATCAAACACCACCTTTCATACAAACTTTAACCATAAACATATGTTATAATTAACATATGTTAATCTCCATTCAAAAAGATGAAGATTGGTGAAACTTATAACATCCATGGAGGAGTTTTCATGGTGTCATGGGGCTGATTTTCCACAAGGTTCTCATGAAGAATGATGGTTTTGAAGATGGTCATGGTTGTCTACAAGTTTCTCTATCATCTACCATGTCAAAATCAAAACCTACATCAAGTTGGTGGTATAAAGATTGTCCTCCTCAACTTCTTGTTATTTTGATTATGTAAACATGTATTTTATTTCCTATTGTATATATTTATGATGATTATATGATGATAAAAATGTTATGTGGGGATTTGTTGTTGATAATCATGGATAAAAAGGTGAAAAACCATAAGAAACAAGGTTAAAATCTTGGTTAAATTTGATGGCTGTATAAAACAGTAAAGAAGTAAGTCATAAACTGATAAAATGATGAAGTGGAATAGATTTACAGTAAGCTATGGGTCTTGTACACATGTGAGAGTTGTCCATGCAATGGAATCAAAATAATGAGTGAGATATGATCAAAACAAGTTTAGGGTATAAATCTGAAGTTACTGTTTTGGACGATTTTTAGAAAATATTTAGAAGATGATTCAACAGTAGCTATAAAAGAGTTAATTGTAGAACATATCATGTAGTTTATGTGATAAAAATTTGAGCTTCTATCTCCATGTAGAACTCAAGATATGGCAGTTTTGGTGAAGATGAAGTTAAAAATCAGATTTTTGGAAATAAAAGAATAATACTATTATATAAGCACTCACATTTTAATATATAAAATGTAAAATAAAAACCCACTAACTTATAAAACTTATTTATATAAATATATATAAAAGGTTAATCAAATGGATAAATTATATAAATGATGGTGAAATAATGTTTATAAGTTATAAAACTATAAACTTGATTTTTACGACTTTTTCGGCTATTGCCGTAAAATTAACGTTTTTTGTTAAATAAAACTTAGATGGTTGGAGCCGTCTAATGAAAACTTTATAAAACTTATATACTGATATATAGACATGAATAACAAGTAAAAACTGATAAAACCCGAACTATAGGGCATACGGACATTAACAAGTTAAATAAACATATTGGACTAATAAATGGACTAAATAAGTTAAACACTTGTAAAAAGGAACTTATTGGGCTTAACCCATTTAGGCCCAACTTGTAAAGTTTAAGTACTGATAACATAAGTACAAAATGGATTAAAATAAGTTAAATAACTTATAATAAGCTTATTGGACTTAAGACATGTAAACGGGTAAAACTAGTAAACTAATATAAAAGTTATCGACATATAACACTAAAAGGAGTAAACGAGAATATGTAAACCCACTTGATCATCATATATATATATATATATATATAATCATATGTATACATGATTGTTATTTTTATAAATTCATTGGACATGAGTCTAAGACCGAGTATTATTTGTTTAGGTTTCCGTGATTGAAGCACGTACCGTACATCCGAATTACCGATAACCCGCCTTCCCATATCAACGTGAGTTCATAGCCTCGCACTCTTTTAAATGTTTTTATAAATGTTTTATAAACCCGTGAGGGAGATAACATGTTAGTTTTATAAAATAGGACACCATTTGTCCCGATTGTTTGTTTATTTGATTTGGACCCGAATGATTGAATGACCCGATTGTATGACCCGATAAATGATTAAAGGACCCGATAGATGAAAATTAAATGGATTATTAAAGTTAGGTTATGTCACTAAAAGTCCCATTAGCATAAATTGTGAACTACCGGGATTTGGTAGACGCTTATGCATTTAATAGTACTATTTGGGGACGATCACCCCAGTTCGCGCCTTGACGGTTGATCCCCGTCGTGCCACATTGATTGGTAAGCGAATTAATGTATGAGAAGATTTCCATAGCGTGACCTTTGTGACGACACGCTACTTTAGATGGGAAAATATTACTGGACGCTCCGAATGTCATGCGGCTTATAATAATCCAATCACCAAAATATTACTGGACGCTCCGAATTACGATGTATTGCCTGACTAGCAATACTGGGTCATACTATTGATATTATGTTTGTATTTTGGTTTTCATAACCATATTCATATAACGGTTTTTATTTGATTTTATACAACGTCATAAGACGTATTGTATGATGTTTTTACGACATTGGCTCGTATAATAATTTTTAAGGCAAATGCCTATATTATGATTTTCGATAAGGATTTATATAAAATGACTTTGGCTATTTTATGGCCTATTAAAAAGATTTGTATAAAACGATTTTGGCTATTTTACGGCCTATTACAATGATTTGTACGAATTGATTTTTGGTACTAATTTTATACCAAAGTTATATTGATGGAATTTATTAAACTCTATGAATTCACTCGGCGTTATCGCTGACCTTTTCTTTTAACATGTTTTATCTCAGGTACTTGAAGGTAATTCTCGGGAAGACAACAAGAATTCATGGCCCGCACTTAAACAATATTTTCCATTCAAATACTTTGTAAAACCTTGTATGAAATGTAATGACTTGGGACCTATGTAACTTTGATATTTATGAATGGAAATGATTTATTATTAAACGACGCGATTTTTATGCGTTGTCTATGATGTGAGTAATGTGCTATCCCGTAACACCAACTAGTCTTCCGCTGTACTATGTTGTATAAATTTGGGGGTGTTAGATTTTGTGCCGTTAATTCATAATTTATAAAAACGTTTTTCGTAAAACGACCCAAGGGCACGCAAATCGAGGAAACTAGAATCGAGGAGTACCTGTAAATTAGTGGGATGAGACCAGATAAATCTTGCCCCACCCCACACATGGGACGGCCAAACTTGCTACACCACACCAACATTGGTGTCAAATTGTAAGCAAGATTACTTACACTTGTCCATTTTAGCTTCACAAGTAAGCTAAACATAATAAAACCATCTAACCAAAAACACTTCTGTCATTTGTTACATGAAACAACTCCATTTTTCACTCTAGATCCTCCATCTTGCCGTCCCACCACCACCACTAAACACCATCATTCTCAAAAATTTAACCATGAACTTAAGCTATGATCAACATATGTTGAAGCTTAGTTGAAGACTTGTTGATTGGAGGTGATTTTAACATCTAAAAATGAGTTTTCAAAGGATTCCAGAGCTGATTTTCCACAAGATGTTCATGAAGATAGGCGATCTTGAAGATGATATTGGTTTATCACAAGTCTTGCCATCAAAATCCAAGCCATGATGAAAAACTACACAACCTTGGTGGTATAAAGATTGTTCTCCCCATCCTCTTGTTATTTTGATTATGTAATCATGTATTTTCTTCTTAATGTATATATGTATATTGATATATGATGATAAAAATATTATGTGGGGATTTGGTGTTGATAAACATGGGTAAAAAGATGAAAAGCTCTATGTAAAAGTGGTTAATCTTGCTTAAATTAGTAGGCTGCATAAAAACAGTAAATAACCATATGATGAACAGATAAAATGGTATAGATGAATTGATATACAGTAAGCTATGAGTCTTGTACACATGTGAGAGTTGACCATACAATGGAATCATTATAATGAGTGAGATATGATCAAAACAAGTTTAGAGTGCAAATCTGCATAAACTGTTTTGGACGAGTTTTATAAAATACTTAGAGGATGATTCAACAGTAGCCATAGGAGAGTTAAATGGAGAAAATATTATGTAGTTTATGCCATAAACATTTGGGCTTCTATCTCCATATAGAACTCAAGATATGGCTGTTTTGGTGAACATGAAATTTAAAATCAGATTTGTATAATAAAAACCTATATAAAATAAGCACTCACTTATATATTTATAAAATATATACACAAGAAAACTCACTAACAATTAATAGTAATTATAAATAATAATTTCATATATTATGATATAAAATAAGACAGTATATAATAATGGTAGTTTGATAAGTTTTATAAGTTATAAAGCTATAAACATGATTTTTACGTCTTTTCGGCTAATACCGTAAAATTTACGTTTTTCGTCAATTAAAACTTAGACGGTCGGACCCGTCTAATGTAAACTTTTTAAAATTCATATACTGATGTATAAGTACCTAATACAAGTTAAAACCGATAAAACCCGAACTATATGACATACGGACATTAACGAGCTAAGTTAGCATATTTGGACTAATGATTTAACTAAATAAGTTAAACACTTATAAAAATTACTTATTGGGCTTAACTCATTTGGACCCAACATGTAAAGTATAATACTGATAATAAAAGTATAATTGGGCTAATGAATAGTATTGGGCTTGTAATAGGCCCATTGGGCCTCAAAATGTAATTAAATTGAACTAGTATAACTAGTATAAAAATGTTACCAACACATAAACACTATAATAAATGAGTAAAGATGTATAAACCCACTTGATCATCATCATATGTATAAAATCATCATATGTATACATAATTATTCTTTTGATAAAGTCATTGGACAAAAGTCTAAGACGAGTATTATTTGTCTAGGTTTCCGTGATTGAAGCACGTACCGTACATCCGAACTGCCGGTAACCCGCTTTCCCACATCAACGTGAGTTCATAGCCTCGCACTCTTTTTAAATGTTTTTATGAAATGTTTGATAAACCCGCGAGGGAGATAACATGTTAGTTTTTATGAAATAGGACACTAGTTGTCCCAATTGTTTGTTTATTGATTTGTACCCGAATGATTGTATGACCCGATGAATGATTATATGACCCGATAGATGAAATGAAATGGATTATTAAAGTTAGGTTATGTCACTAAAAGTCCCATTAGCATGAATTGTGAACTACCGGGATTTGGTAGACGCTTGTGCATATACTAGTACTATTTGGGGACGATCACCCCAGTTCGCGCCTTGACCGTTGATCCCCGTCGTGCCACATTGATTGGTAAGCGAATTTATGTATGAGAAGATTTACACAAGCGTGATTATTGTGACGACACGCTAATTTAGAAGGGCAAATTGAGTTTCGGGCTAGCTACCCGTTGTTTGTTGTAGTAAGGTAACAATGTCATGCGGCTTATAATAATCCAAATAACGAAATACTGCTATACGCGCTGAATTATGATATATTGCCTAACTAGCAATACAGGGTCTTATTATTGATTTTATGTTCGTGTTTTGGTTCTACATAACCATATTTATATAACGGATTTTATTTAATCTATAAAACGTTATAAAACGTATTGTATGATGTTTTAACGACAATGGTTCGTATAATGATTTTGAAGGCGAAAGCCTATATTATGATTTTTGATGAAGATTTGTATAAAATGACTTTGGCTATTTTATGTCCTATTACAATGATTTGTACAAAATGATTTTCGGTAATAATTTTATACCGATGTTATATTGATGGATTTTATTAAACTCTATGAATTCACTCGGCGTTATCGCTGACCTTTTCTTTTAACATGTTTTATCTCAGGTACTTGAAGGTAATTCTCGAGAAGACGACAAGAATTCATGGCCCGCACTTAAATAACAAATTTCCATTCAAATGCTTTGTAAAATTTGTATGAAATAATATGACTTGGGACCTATGTAAACTTGATATTTATGAATGGAAATGCTTTGTTATTAAACGACGTGATTTTTAAGCGTTGTCTATAATGTGAGTAATGTGCTATCCCGTAACACCAACGAGTCTTCCGCTGTATTGAATTGTGTAAATTTGGGGGTGTTACAGTTTGGTACCAGAGCTCTCGTTATAGAGAACGAAAGATTTTTAAAACCAAGGTTTTGAATAAAACATTTCAAAATCTTTTAACTATAAACATTTTTCTAAAAATGTCTAAAAATCTTTTGACTATAACGGTGCCGAAGAATTCCCGAGTTACCAACAAGGCCAGACTGAGAAGTGTTATTTTAATATATATATATAACTTGGATTATATATATATATATATATATATATATATATATATATATATATATATATATATATATATATATATATATATATATATATATATATATATATATATATATGATGTAAATTTATTACATGAATGTTTGATGATTATTTTGATATTTATACGAGGTATTTATACGACTTAGATTGTCACAAGGAACCATAAATCCCCTAGTAAATTAATCTAAGCTATTCCTGTAGGAAATCTAGCTATTCCAGATCTAAACCAAGTTGTGGATATTTATGATCCCAACAAATGGTTGATATTCGTAGAAATGTAGATATTAGTTGATTGTGATATTAAGAAGAATAGGCGAGATTAAATCTGATATCGATGTCATGACGATCTTTACTTATAGAGTGGAGTTTGACAAAACGTTACCACCTAGAAAGATGTCATCTGATTTTTGTCATCCAATTCTTAAATTAAAATCGAAAGGGTGAATGTTCCACTTGAGGCTGTCAATGGAACCATTACCCAAAAGCATCATGCCACTACTACCTTTCCGAGAAGTCTAATTGAATGTGTGAATCATTTCATACTAGTGACTCATTTGATATTTATTGTTGTAAGAGCTATATGATTGGAAATTAAGTGTTGTTCATATCGAGCTTTTATTGCACTTTGAAGGTCTAAGAATAAGATTGAAAGTATTGGAGAATGAGGTAGGATGTTGCATTGAGTATAAGTTAATTAAAACTTGAATAAAGTAAAATTTAACCCGTATGGAATATGAGATTGATAAGAGGAAGTCTTAAGTCCTGTGATTGAATTATAAGGTTTTAAATGATTGTAGGTTCGTGTTAAGGGTTGTTCCTAGACCATTGTTCAATGACGAGGATGCCCAGTGTCCAGGAAATAAATTGAAGAAATCTTCTTCTGAATTGGGACCGATGGATCTTCTGGGACAGGTTGAACACCTAATGACCCTTGTAGATTAGTATTCATTGTGATATCTTTTAAAAACAATCCCTAACTTAACTGAGAAATCATTTGGTAGGATGAGTTCTTGGAATTGTATGACATAGTGACACATAATGTGTTACGGTACAATTTTGACTTGTTTGTGATTAATGAAAAGACTACCTTTGATTGCTAAATTCTACATGTATCGATGTTATCTATCCTTTATTGCTTCATCCTAATGTTCGCATTAGTGATGCAACCATTGAACAAGTACTCATCTTGATTTGAGTTACATTGTGGATTATTCTTTTTGAGTGCCATCGAGGTCATGAACCTCATGATTATTTGGCTAAGCTCATTTTATATTGTAGTTAGTTCTTGGTGAACGACTTTTCATCACTCTTTTGCAGATCACTCATTGTTTTCATAAAGTTAAAACAGTATCCTTTGAGAAAATTTAATTTTCATCACTATAAGGATTATTCAAAGTGAGATTTATAAGTGATCGTTATCAAAATGAAGTTGTTTATAAAACACCTTGGAAAACTTAATTGTTTTCATAACAAAGAAAATCTTTGTAAATTTATTTTTGATTCTTATTTAAGAATTAAGCATGAATATATATTTTAAACATGATGGCAAAGTTTTGACGAACTGAGTGTTGCATCGTTAATCTTGAAATTGTATATAGTTGCGCGCCTAGATACAATTTGTAATGCAGCATGCAAGGCTGATTAGTAGTCACCATAAAACTAATGAATAAACACTATATTTTCTTTGAAGATTGTGAAAGATTAAATTTTATGAGATCTGCAAGAAGTGAAAAATAGGGACATAGTGTTAGGGACACCTACATATGTGCCTGTAGCATCTATTCTTCTAAGTCGAATTTACTCATCTGTGGAATTTGTCTTAATTGACAATTGATATTTCCTTCTTGTTCAATTCTCCCGTGGTGAGATTCTTAGGAAAAGTATCTGATTACCGAGTGCTGATACCCGATTGGATGTATCGACGTTCCCATCATTTCTTTTGATTTGGTTTCATTTGAGTGACCTGGGTAACGATCCGAGGAGCTTTCGAATGCGTACTCAAATTATGAAAACATGGGATATATTCATATTCGTTAAATGTTTTCGTCTTTATCTGAATTGAAATTCTCTCGCGTAAATTATGCGTCGACATTACTCTTTTAAGGTTAGTTATGTCTCCAGATATCCTTGAACTAGTGAAAGATTATGAGTTATTATTAGTCTTTTGAGAAGTTCACATCTTCTCAACGGTAATGAAACTGGAAAGTTGATAGTGACAGTAGAATTGATTGATTGATTATGACATGACGACATTGTCTTAATTGATGGGAACTCGAGTAGAATTCCCCTAAATGATAAGATGTTGATAATCAAAAGTGATCTAAATAATTCTTGATGGATGACCATATCCTGCATTTAGACTTAAAATTATACCGTGAATGGTTGTGAATTAGTCATAGATATTATAATCTAGAAAGAACCTAATATGAATTTATTAAAAGATGATTCTGTTATCTGAAACTTTAGGAGGTATTTATTAGTGAATTACCTAGAATTTCCCCATTAAGGCAAGTTGAAATTGGTATTGATTATATTCCCGGTGTTGCACCTTGGCATGTGCACTTTACCTCAGCACCATCTGAATTAAAGGAATTACTGTACAACTGAGAGAGTTGTCGGAGATAGATTTTATTCTACCGAGCTCGTCATCATGAAGAGCTATGTTGTTATCATTCCTTATATTTATTTGTTGATTACCATGAACTAGGTAAATTGACGATTAAAATCTATATCCACTACCCAAGATGATAGATTGTTCGATCATTTACAAGGTTCTAGCGTATGTTTTAAAGATTTGATCCACGACATGTTTATTATCAACTTCGCGTCCGCGAAGAAGATTATCTATTCCAATCACTACATTCAGAACTCGTGATGAACATTATGAGTTTCATGTTATGTCGTTTGGATTGACAAATACACATGTAGCATTCATAAGTTGGTGAATCACGTGTGTAGGCTGTAATTTGATAACTTCATGCTCGTGATCATTAAGAACCATCTGTTTGTTTATAAGAATAAGAATGAGTTAATAATTATTTATAGACTGTCCTGAATTGGCCGAACAATAAAAACCTGTACCTTGAGTATTTAACATGTGATTTAAGGCTTGATCCTTTGCATAAAATGACCGTGTGATTAATAAGATAATAGAATCTATATTGACTCTTCAAAAATTTAGAGCCCTTTTAAGACCTTGGATTTTACCAAAAAGAAAGTGTAAATGTGTTTTGACAAATGTTTTATCGAAAAGAACTTTTGAGGGATTATTCCCTTATACCCAGAACATTTAACTAAACTCCTGTTTTAGGGGTAAATGTTCTTGTATACCTCAAGACAACCTAAGAGGAAATTGAGGAAACCATTTAAACCATGACTTGGAATTTGAAACGACAATTTTTTCTTTTCAACTAAGAAAAATTTTGACCAAAGTATAAACGAAGTTTTTTTTTCGAACATTTACGAATCTTATTAATTATTTTCGATAAATCAACAAAAATCTTGTTAATTAAATTCAAATTTATTTTGAACATTTTCATAATTGGTCGAACTAAGAAAATTAAAATTTTTACGTTACGTTTCATAAAAAATAAATATTTATTATTTAATTAGTTGTAATAATTATCGACTCTTTAAACATCAGATCAAGCAAAACTGATAAAAACAATAGTTGAGATAGAAACGAAACTTAGAAAATATGAAGAAAGGTGAACGTAATTACTGACACATTATGTAGAAAATATAAAGAATCAATTAGGATGTGTTCCTTAATAATGATTGTGCAAAATAAATTGTTGAATAATTTAAAATAAACAATGTTTGTAAAAAGGATAATATAGATAATAAAAAGGGGTTCGCGGCTAATGTGAACCATTAGAATTGAGAAGCCGATGGCGTTGAATGTATAGAAGGTCGTTTGTGGTTGCGTAAATATGGAGATTTAGAGATGTAGTCATACTGAAATCTTGTAAGTATAAGTATTTTATTCATGTCATTTCTGACTAAATGTATCTTTATCTGAATAAGTTGTACTAATGGCAAATTATGAAGGCAGACACCGCCTCATACATTAGTAAACGTCTAGCTATTGCAAAGGTCATCATCTGAATTTGATTCGATTTGGGTCATCGTCGATAGACTGACCAAATCTGCTATATCATTCCTGTTAATGATAGATTCTTGATGAAGAAATTGACTATTTTGTATTTAAAGAAGTTGTGTAAACATAGTGTGCATGTATCGATCATCTCTATCAAGATCCTCGCTTCGCATCGAATTTCTAGAGATTTGCTCAGAAGTCATTGAGAACGAATCTTGATGAGAGTACTGTACCACTCCAATCGAAGGGACGAGGTAAAGTAACGGTACAAAATACTATAAGTGTTGTTTTATGTTTGAATGATTGACCTTTGGTAATAGACTGTAAAATCGTTTTCCTTTGGAGAGATTATCATTGATAACTATCGTATTAGGATCGAGATCGAATCTTGTTAGGATCTAAATATTAGAGCATCTGTAAGCAGGAGTTGGGATGAAGACACCCAACATACACTCATTGTGAGTTGGACATGTCTTTTAGGTTTAAGGTTTCCTATGATGGAAAACCTAACCTTACAAAATACTTGACCCGTGAGACCTGAAATGATTGTTGAAATTAGGATCTGATTATTGACTGCCATTAGTGGGCAGGAGATTATGTGAATATGAAATGTAGATCTTGAAGTGCCAGATGGGTAGCGAAGTTACGCCAAAAATTTTAACCATGGAAAAATGAATTGATGATCTGAAAGATCATGGGATATAAGTCCCCGTTGTATGGGACCATTGACATGATGTAAAAGATTGGTTTGGAAGGCATATAAGCTGGATCTACCCTAGGACTTCAAGAGCTGTGTGAATTATATTTCGTATATCGAACTTGATAAAATGTCTATCAAGTGAGAATCTGATTACTTCTTGATAAAGTTTAGATCGGCGAAAAGTTGCATTCATCAAAAACCCGTGAACATCATGGATAGAGAAAGTAAGTCAACATTAAGCCTGATCTTATTCCCGTAGTTATGTTTGATGAAACTCGCGTATTGTAATGAATTACACTTGTGAGAAAAGACCTAATGTGGAGGAAATACCCAATGGCTTTAACTTTATAAGAAGCGAGTAGTAAGATAAGATGATCTTTGAGGACAAAGATCCTGTTTAGGGGTAAATGCTGTGACAATCCGTCAATTTATGGTTGATATTTTATTCTCAAGTGTTATTTAAAAACATTATTTTAATATTATATTATGAACTCACCCATTTCTGGGAAGAAATTTGGATTTATGTCTTGAAGTAGCATCGACTACGTCTAAACCGGAGGATTCTACGTTACGTGCTTACGTTTACATACACCGTTTTGGTGACAGTCCGACATTTCAGAAAATAAATTTATCCGTGAATATTATTTTGGAATTTTAAATTTGTGTTGGTTCATAAACTCACAAATTTACGAGAAGAGATTAGGACTTACGATTATAATTTAACGTCCTTTATGACTAAACCGGAAACCTTAGGATTACGTATTTACGTTTTCGAACTCCGTTTTTGATGAGACAATTTTTATTAGATTCGTTTTGTGCCGTTGATTCATAATTTATAAAAACGTTTTTCGTAAAACGACCCGAGGGCACGCAAATCGAGGAAACTAGAATCGAGGAGTACCCGTAAATTAGTGGGATGAGACAAGATAAATCTTACCCCACCCCACACATGGGACGGCCAAACTTGCTACACCACACCAAAATTGGTGTCAAGTTGTAAGCAAGATTACTTACACTTGTCCATTTTAGCTTCACAAGTAAGCTAAACATAATAAAACCATCTAACCAAAACCACTTCTCTCATTTGTTACATGCAACAACTCCATTTTTCTCTCTAGCTCCTCCATCTTGCCGTCCTACCACCACCACTAAACACCATCATTCTTAAAAAATTAACCATGAACTTAAGCTATGATCAACATATGTTGAAGCTTAGTTGAAGACTTGTTGATTGGAGGTGATTTTAACATCTAAAAAGGAGTTTTCAAAGGAGTCCAGGGCTGATTTTCCACAAGATGTTCATGAAGATAGGTGATCTTGAAGATGATATTGGTTTATCACAAGTCTTGCCATAAAAATCCAAGCCTTGATGAAAAACTACACAACCTTGGTGGTATAAAGATTGTTCTCTCCATCCTCTTGTTATTTTGATTATGTAATCATGTATTTTATTCTTATTGTATATATGTATGATGATATATGATGATATATGATGATAAAAATATTATGTGGGGATTTGGTGTTGATAAACATGGGTAAAAAGATGAAAAACTATATGTAAAAGTGGTTAATCTTGCTTAAATTAGTAGGCTGTATAAAAACAGTAAATAACCATATGATGAACTGATAAAATGGTATAGATGAATTGATATACAGTAAGCTATGAGTCTTGTACACATGTGAGAGTTGGCCATACAATGGAATCATTATAATGAGTGAGATATGATCAAAACAAGTTTAGAGTGCAAATCTGCATAAACTGTTTTGGGCGATTTTTATAAAATACTTAGAGACTGATTCAACAGTATCCATAGAAGAGTTAAATGGAGCATATATTATTTAGTTTATGCCATAAATATTTGGGCTTCTATCTCCATATAGAACTCTAGATATGGCTGTTTTGGTGAACATGAAATTTAAAATCAGATTTGTATAATAAAAACCTATATAAAATAAGCACTCACTCATATATTTATAAAATATATACACAAGAAAACCCACTAACAATTAATAGTAATTAAAAATAAGAATTTTATATATTATGATATAAAATAAGACATTATATAATAATGGTAGTTTGATAAGTTTTATAAGTTATAAAACTATAAACATGATTTTTACGTCTTTTCGGCTAATACCGTAAAATTTACGTTTTTCGTCAATTAAAACTTAGACGGTCGGACCCGTCTAATGTAAACTTTTTAAAAGTCATATACTGATGTATAAGTACCTAATACAAGTAAAAACCGATAAAACCCGAACTATATGACATACGGACATTAACGAGCTAAGTTAGCATATTTGGACTAATGATTTAACTAAATAAGTTAAACACTTATAAAAATTACTTATTAGGCTTAATCCATTTGGGCCCAACATGTAAAGTATAATACTGATAATAAAAGTATAATTGGGCTAATTAATAGTATTGGGCTTGTAATAGGCCCATTGGGCCTCAAAATGTAATTAAATTGAACTAGTATAACTAGTATAAATATGTTACCAACACATAAACACTATAATAAATGAGTAAAGATGTATAAACCCACTTTATCATCATAATATGTATACATAATTATTATTTTGATAAAGTCATTGGACAAAAGTCTAAGACGAGTATTATTTGTCTAGGTTTCCGTGATTGAAGCACGTACCGTACATTCGAACTGCCGATAACCCGCTTTCCCACATCAACGTGAGTTCATAGCCTCGCACTCTTTTTAAATGTTTTTATGAAATGTTTGATAAACCCGCGAGGGAGATAACATGTTAGTTTTTATGAAATAGGACACTAGTTGTCCCAATTGTTTGTTTATTGATTTGGACCCGAATGATTGTATGACCCGATGAATGATTATATGACCCGATGGATGAAATGAAATGGATTATTAAAGTTAGGTTATGTCACTAAAAGTCCCATTAGCATGAATTGTGAACTACCGGGATTTGGTAGACGCTTGTGCATATAAAAGTACTATTTGGGGACGATCACCCCAGTTCGCGCCTTGACGGTTGATCCCCGTCGTGCCACATTGATTGGTAAGCGAATTTATGTATGAGAAGATTTACACAAGCGTGATTATTGTGACGACACGCTAATTTAGATGGGCAAATTGAGTTTCGGGCTAGCTACCCGTTGTTTGTTGTAGTAAGGTAACAATTTCATGCGGCTTATAATAATCCAAATAACGAAATACTGCTATCGCGCCGAATTACGATATATTGCCTAACTAGCAATACAGGGTCTTATTATTGATTTTTATGTTCGTGTTTTGGTTCTACATAACCATATTTATATAACGGATTTTATTTAATCTATACAACGTTATAAAACGTATTGTATGATGTTTTAACAACAATGGTTCGTATAATGATTTTGAAGGCGAAAGCCTATATTATGATTTTTGATAAAGATTTGTATAAAATGACTTTGGCTATTTTATGGCCTATTAAAATGATTTGTACAAAATGATTTTCGGTAATAATTTTATACCGATGTTATATTGATGGATTTTATTAAACTCTATGAATTCACTCGGCGTTATCGCTGACCTTTTCTTTTAACATGTTTTATCTCAGGTACTTGAAGGTAATTCTCGGGAAGACGACAAGAATTCATGGCCCGCACTTAAATAACAAATTTCCATTCAAATGCTTTGTAAAATTTATATGAAATAATATGACTTGGGACCTATGTAAACTTGATATTTATGAATGGAAATGCTTTGTTATTAAACGACGCGATTTTTAAGCGTTGTCTATGATGTGAGTAATGTGCTATCCCGTAACACCAACGAGTCTTCCGCTGTGTTGAATTGTGTAAATTTGGGGGTGTTACATGTAGCACCGAGAATATAATCAATACCAAATTCAACTTGCCTTAATGGCGAAAGTCTAGGTAATTCATCAACATATACCTCAGAAGTTTCAAATAACAGGAACATCTTTTAATAAATTTGCTATATGTTCTTTCTAGATTACAAGATCTATGACTAATTCATAACCATTAATGGTAATATTTCAAGCATGAATGCAGGATATGATCTCGCATAGGGAATTATTTAGATCACTTTTGATAATCAACATCTTATCTTTTAGGGGAATTCAACTCGAGTTCCCATCAATTAAGACAATGACATTATGTCATAATTAACCAATCCATTCTACTGGCACTACCAACTTTCCAGTTTCATTACCGTTGATAAGATGTGAACTTCTCAAAAGACTAAGAATAATTCGTAACCCTTCACAAAAACAAGGGTATCTGGAGACATAGCTAACATTAAAAGAGTAAGGTCAACGCATAATTTACGCGAGAGAATTACAAATCAGATAAAGATAAAAACATTAACGAATATGAATATATCCCATGTTTTCATAATTTGAGTACGCGTTCGAAAGCACCTAGGATCGTTACCCATGTCATTCAAATGGAATCTAATCAAAAGAAATGATAGGAACGCTGATACACCCATTAGGGTATCAACACTCGATAGTTAGTAAAGTTTCCAAAGAATCTTGCCATGAAAGAATTGGACAAGAAGGGGATATCAATTGTCAAGTAAGACAATTTCCATAGATGAGTAAATTCGATTCAAAAAAATAAATGGTACGGGCACATATGTAGGTGTCTCTAACAATATGTCCCTATTTTTGCACTTCTTGAAGATCTCATAAGATTTAATCTTTCACAATTTCAAAGAAAATGTATTGTTTATTAACAATTTCATGGTGACTACTAATCAGGCTTGCATGGTCCCTTCCAAATTGTACGTAGGCGTGCAACTATATACAATTTTAGGATTAACGATGCAATACTCAGTTAGTCAAAATTTGTCATCATGTTTAAAATATATATATTCATGCTTAATCATGAGATAAAAATCAAATGAATCTATAGAGATGTTCTTCGTTATGGAAGCAATTAAATTTTTCCAAGGTGTTTCATAAACAACTTGATTTTGATAACGATTATTTATAAGTTTCACTTTGAATAATCCATTTGATGATGAAAATTCATTTTTTTTCTCAAGGGACACTGTTTTAACTTATAAAAACAATGAGTAATCTTCAAAAGAGTGATGAAGATTTGTTCACCAAGAACTAACTACAATATGATAGGAAATGATCCTAGCCAATTAATCATGAGGTTCACGACCTCGATGGCACTCAGGAATACAAAAAGAATAATCCACAAAGCAAATCTATCCGAAATGAGTACTTGTTCAATGGTTGCATCACTAATGCGAATATTAGGATGAAGCAATAAAAGATATATAACATCGATACATGTAGAATTTAGCAATCGAAGATAGTCTTTTCATTAATCACAAACAAGTCAAAAATTGTACCGTAACACATTACATGTCGCCATGTCATACAATTCCAAGGACTCATCCTACCAACTGATGTCTCAGTTAAGTTAGGGATTTTAAATGATACTACAATGAATACTAATCTACATGAGTCATTAGGTGTTCCACATGTCTCGAAAGATCCATCGATCCCAATTTTCAGAAGAAGATTTCTTCGATTTATTTCTTGGACACTGGACATCCTCGTCATTGGACAATAGCCTAGGAACAACCCTTAACACGAACCAACAATCATTTAAAACTTTATGATTCAATCACAGGACTTAACGACTTCCTCATAACAATCTCTTATCTCATACGAGTTAAATTTCACTTTATTCAAGTTTCAATCAACTTATACTCAATGCGACATCCTACCTCATTTTCCAATACTTCAACCTTATTACTAGACCTTGAAAGGGCAATAAAAGCTCGATATGAACAACACTTAATTTCCAATCCTATAGCTCTTATAACAATAGTTATCAAATGAATTCTCGGAAAGGTACTAGTGGCGTGAGGCTTTTGGGTAATGGTTTCAATGACAGCCTCAGGTGCAACATTTACCTTTTCGATTTCAATTTAAGAATTGGGTGACACCGAATTAGATGACACATTTCTAGGTGGTAAGGTTTTGTCAAACTCCACTCTATTAGGAAAGATAGTCATGGCATCGATATTAGATTTAATCTCGCCAATTCTTCTTCATGATCGCAATCAAATACTATCAACATTTCTACAAATATCAACCATTTTGTTAGGATCATAAACATCCACAACTTGGTTTAGATCTAGAATGGCTAGATTTCCTACAGGAATAGCTTCGATTGATTTGCTAGGGGAGTTAGGGTTCCTTGTGACAATCTACGTCATATAAATATCTCGTATAAGTATTAAAATAATCATCAAACAATCATGTAATCAAATTACAACATACATATATATATAATTCAAGTTATATATATATATATATATATATATATATATATATATATATATATATATATATATATATATATATATATATATATATATATATATATATATATATATATATATATATATATATATATATATATATATATATATATATATATATATATATATATATATATATATTAAAATAACACTTCTTAGTCTGGCCTTGTCGGTAACTCGGTAATTCTTCGGCACCGTTATAGGCAAAAAAAATTTAAACATTTTATTCAAAATATTTATTTAAAAATATTTATGGTTAAAAGATTTTGAAATGTTTTATTTAAAACCTTGGTTTTAAAAATGTTTCGTTCTCTATACCGAGAGCTCTGATACCAAACTGTAACACCCCCAAATATTCATAATTTAGTTAAGTGGAAGAGTCGTTGGTGTTACGGGATTGCACATTACTCAAATCATAGACAACGCTTAAATATCGCGTCGTTTAATAATAAATCATTTTCCATTCATAAATATCAAATTACATAGGTCCTCAGGTCAATATATGTCTTACAAATTTACAAAACATTTGAATGGAAATTGTTAATTAAATGCGGGCCATAAATTCTTGTCGTCTTCCCGAGAATTACCTTCAAGTACCTGAGATAAAACATGTTGAAAAGTCAGCGAAACGCCGAGTGAATTCATAGAGTTTAATAAAAACCATTAATATATCACCGGTATATAATTATTACCAAAAATCATTTTGTACAAATCTTTGTCGTAGGCTATAAAATAGGCCAAAGACAATTTATACAAATCTTTGTCGTAAATCATAACATAGGCTTTTGCTTTCAAAGCCATTATACGAACCATTGTCGCAAAAGCATCATACAATACGTTTTATAACGTTGCATAGAGTTAAATAAAAACCGTTATAAAAATGGTTATGTAAAACCAAAACACGAACATAATATCAGTAATAAGACCTCGTATTTCTAGTCAGGAAATATATTATAATTCAATTCGTATATCAGTATTTCATTATTGGATTATTATAAGCCGCATGACATTGTTACTTTTCTATCACATATATCGGGTAGCTAACCCGTAATTTCCTTTACCCATCTGATACAGCGCGTCGTCACAATTATCACGCTTATATAAATCTGCTCATACATAAATTCGCTTACCACTCAATGTGGCACGACGGGGATCAACCGTCACGGCGCGAACTGGGGTGATCTTCCCCAAATAGTACTATTATATGCATAAGCGTGTACCAAATCCCGGTAGTTCACAATTCATGCTAATGGGACTTTTAGTGACATAACCTAACGAATAATAATCCATTTTATTTCATTCATCGGGTCATATAATCATTCGGGTCCATATGAATAAGCATACAATCGGGACAACTGGTGTCCTACTTTATTAAAACAATCATGTTATCTCCCTCGCGGGTGTATAAAACATCTCATAAAACATTTAAAAGAGTGCGAGGCTATGAACTCACGATGATTGGGAAAGGCGGGTTATCGGCGATTTGGATGTACGGTACGTGCTTCAATCACGGAAACCTAGACAAATAGTACTCGGTCTTAGACTCTTGTCCAATGACTTTATAAAATTAATGGTTATGTATATATGATATCATAAGTATGTTGATGATCAAGTGGGATTTTATCTCTTCATACAACATTATAGTTTTTATGTGTTAGTCAATTTAGACTAGTTATACTAGTTTCAACTCAATTACATATTAAGGCCCAATAAGCCCATTAAGAGTCCAATATCATTTTATTAGTACATTTATCTTTTTAAGACCAGGCCTATACTCATATGTTGGGCCCAAGTGGGTTAAGCCCATGAGTAAATCCATTAGTGTTAAGCCAAACTAATTGGGCTAATGGTCCAATAAGGCTACTTTGGCTCATTATGGTCCATAAGTTATAAAGCTCGGGTTTATCGGTTTTTACTTGTCAAATTTGTTTACATATCAGTATATGAGTCATAAAAATTTTACATTATATGGGTCCGACCGTCTAAGTTTAATTTGGCGAAAACGTAAATCTTTCGGTTTTAGCCGAAAAGAGGTAAAACTTATATATAGTTTTGTAACTTTAGAAAACATTTGAGTTTGTACTTTTATAAAATACCAAGTTTATTTATTTTAGTATACAACTCATTTTATAATATTTATTATTAGTTAGTGGGTTATATATATTTATTTTATAATAATATTACTTGAGTGCTCTTTTTATATTATATAGTTTTATTTACAAATCTGATTATCAAAGTCCATTCCACCAATTTTGTCATATCTTGAGTTCTACAAGGAGATAGAATCTCGAATTTGAACAGCATAAACTAAATAATATTTGCTACAATTAACTCTTATATAGCTACTGCTCAATCATCTTCTAAGTATTTTAAATAATTCGTCCAAAACAGACTATACAGATTTGTACCTCAATAGTATTTTGATCATATCTTGCTTATTTTAATGATTCCATTTAGTGGCCAACTCACCACACATGTAAAAATCATATATCTAACTGTATATTTAATAATCCAAGCCATTTTACCAAGTGATCGTATTTATACTTACTGTTTTATACAGCCTATGAATCTAACCAAGATTTTAACATATTTACTTGTTGATTTTTGTCTTTTTAACCAAATCTATTAACACAAAATCCCCACATAATATTTTGATCATCATTCATCATCATATACATATACACTTATAAAGAAAATACATGATTACTTTTACAAAATAACAAGATGATAGGAAGAAACAATCTCTATACCACCAAAGTGAGGAAAAGGTTGAGATTTTGGATGAACAAGGTTTGGTTCTTGTCACCAAATCTTTAATCTTGGCAAATGAACTTTTTAGTTCTTCAAATGGATGAACACCTTCATGGAAATCAGCCCTTGAACTCCATGTAAACTCGTTTTTAGTTGTTAAGATCACCTCCAATCTTTATCTTTTCAACTAGGCTTCAACATATGTTGATTATAGCCTTTGTTTATGGTTAGATTTTTTATGGATGGTGATTGTGGGAGTGATGTTGGACGTTCAACATAGGGAGAGAAAGAGAGATTGATAATTTTTGGTTAACTTGCATGTGTGTGTGAGAAGTATGAAGAAAACAAGTGGTGTTTGTGGTTTTTGATAAATTTTGTTAGTGGTTCTGTAAGGCTTATGGGACAAGTGTCCCAAGCTTTGTATAAACTTGCCACCCATAGTGGAGGTGGGACAAGTGTCCCACTTGTCTCATCTCCACTAATGTATGGGTACTCCTAGATTCTAGTTTCCTCGATTTACGTGCCCTTGGGTCGATTTACGGAAAACGCTTTTATAAATTTTGAATCTGCACAAAACGATTCTAATAAAAATTGTCTCATCAAAAACGGAGTTTAAAAGCGTAAATACGTAAACCTAGGGTTTCCGGTTTAATCGTAAAAGACGCTAAATTAGGCACGTAAGTCCTAATTTCTTCTCGTGAATTTGTGAGTTTATGAACCAACACAAATTAAAATTCCATCATAATATTCTAGAATAAATTTATTTTCCTGAAATGTCGGACTGTTACAAAAACGGTTTATGTAAACGTAAGTACGTAACGTAGAGTTCTCCGGTTTAGACGTAGTCGATGCTACTTTAAGACGTAAACCCTTATTTCTTCCCAAAAGTGAGTGAGTTCATAAATTAATAATAAAATAATGATTTTAAAATAATACTCGAGAATAAAATAACAACCTCAAATTGACGGATTGTCACATGGATGTTATGTGCATTGCTACTATCATGATCATTTAATGTCCAAACTTATTTTATTAAACCTGTAAATTCACAAACTTTATGTTGACCCTCTAAGCATGTTTTTCTCAGGAAAATGAAGCTAATACGTGGTGTGTGCATGGACTCAAGCATCATAGTAGTCTGCATTGTAGGACTCGTCAGGGGTTTCTACTGGGGAAAAATGAACAGTTTACTTTTATCATGTTTAAACAATTTTTATTAATTTCTACACTGTTCATGTGATATATATGATGGATAATCTTTTATCTGTGCTCTATGTGCTATTTTCTATTGATCCACCCCTGTGACATTCCAAACATTATTTTCGCTACAATTAACCCAACCTAGGGTGTCACACAATCAACCAAACTATTTAGCCAAAATTCGGATTTGTTCTACAAATGGGTTTTAGTGAAATCCCAATGAATATGAACCTAAGGAATCATAGTAACAATACTATGTCAACTCATATTCCTAATAAGGTTCTAATTCAATGTCAATTTCAAAAAGCCCCAATTATGAATGTATGAGCCCTAGAACATGTTAGATGAAATTGAAAGAAATAACTTACAATTAATTGATCTTGGATTATGGATGAGTGAAACCCACGAACTTGAATCAATTAATTTGAGTAATTGAAGGTTTTTGAAGCTTCAACAATGGTGGAAAAACAAGGAAAAATCGTCTGTTGTGTGTGAAGGTGAGAGAAAGACTAGTTTGAAAAAGTTATTATAATAAAACTGGCACTATGACAAAAGTTGCTTCCTGTGGTTCCTTATCGATAAGGAACCGCGCTATTGAGCCGCCGAGATAAAGAACCGCCTACAGAGGCAGGTTTTTATCAAAGAAAAACGTTGAATTTTTGAAAACCTAAATTTTTTAAATACTTAAAAATATATCTTAAACCTTATAGAATATCATTGGACCGCCACAACACTAGGTAATAATGCCTTGTTAAAGGATTACGAGTTGAATCGAGATAGGAAAAGACCGAAACGAACGAACGACTACTCGTAGCGAAAAGGCAAAGGGAGAGGAGTCAAGAAAAGTGAATCAAGACCAAGATCATAGCTCAAAGGACAAATGACATTCTTCAAACTGATGATGTGAAGAGCTTGTGTCATATATAGTGGTTTAAGACGTGCCTTTTCGGTGATAGTCTAAACGGCTTTGGTAATGAATTAAACCAAGCAATTTTGATGCATAGAATAAGATCACTTTCAAGAGTAGTCTTATTCTATTTCAAAATATGAGCAAAGTAAAGATACACTTTCTCTCCCACATGATTGGATAATTATTGCTAGAATTAACAATAACAATATCCTTGGAATATTTCAATTCCAAATGTGTAAAATCCACCTACAACTTAATGAAGTAGTTTGGTATCTCAAGGGATTCACTAATCATCCTAGAGATGAGCTTAATTGCACAAGTTACACATGATATAGGGCCTACTAACCGTAAGGGTGGAAACCATGGAAATCATGCTTGATACTTTAAGCTTCTACTAACTCACCCCACATCTCCATAGTGAGTCAAGTATCCAAGAAATGAAGGTTTGAGAGGGAAAAAGAAAAGAATCACAAACCAAAAATAAAAGTCAAGGCAAGGATGCCAAGAACAAGCATATAGTCAATTAATGATCAAAAGAATGATCAATAGGGCGTGTGGAAGAACGAAAGGGTACCTTGGCCATAAATTGCATTCCAAGCTTTCAAGGAACCGATGCAAAGCCAAACTATGACTAATAGTGACTACCAAGTCCTAGAAGACTAGTATCACTTCTTTCCATCTTGATATCATCATTCAATGATGATGGAAATCAAAGAAGATGAGTCTTCTACAAGTGTAAGTAACTCAATCCACAATGAATAGAATGATTTATCTTCATGAGTACCTACACATAACAAGATGCCAACTAGTAGATACATTTCAAGAGTAAATCTAAAATGCATTAATACTACTAATTTAAGTAATATGTAATATTAACATTTTAAAAGGCTTATTTTTAACAAAAAACAGTTTTGACCAAAGAAAAACTTTAGTACAACTTAACCTTCTAATTTGAGGAGACAATGGATCGATCCAAGTTTTAAAGTACAATATACTTCAAAGATCTTGTGTCACCGTCGCTCTGATACCAATTGTAGAAACTAGAAGGGGGTTTGAATAGTTTCTCATCGGGTTATCTCCTAATTAAAATTCCTTTCAATTAGGTGAGTGCACAAAACTATCTTTTACTTAAAAGCTAGTTGCATAATGATTAGGTTCAATTCTAATGATTAACAATGTATAGTGAGTGTAGTGATAATGAATGTAAGTAAAGAGTAAGGAAAGATACAACTTAATAGGAAGACACCAAGATTTGTAGTGGTTCGGCAACGAGGCTCTATCCTCGTTCCTACTCCACTCCTCGAGTACGCCTTACTCGAGATTTCCACTATATCCACAAGCTCCCTTCTTGGCGGAGAAAACCTTACAACGTCGCTTACATTATTTTCTGACACTAAGCTAAATGTCGAGACCTAATCTTAGCTAGGACCAATCTACACAACGTCGCCCACTTCACTCTTTTACGACACAAGGCTAGATGTCGAGTTCTAATCTAAAGGTAGAACCAATCTTCACAACGTTGCCTACTTCACCATTTTCTGACACAAGGCTAGATGACGAGTTCTAATCCAAAGCTAGAACCAATCTTCACGACTCTTCACTTTGAAGCTAAGTGAGAACTTCACACAACACAACTACATATCACTTTCTAGTTTAGTGAGAACTCACAAGACACAACCACATCACTTTAAAGTTTAGTGAGAACTAACAAGACACAACCACATCACTTTATAGTTTAGTGAGAACTAACACAACTAATTACAACTCAACTAATCATATCCAAGTACACACATGTAGCTTGGATCTACACAACATAAATCCAAGCACACACATGTGCAATAGACGTAAACAACTCTAATCCAAGTTTTCACAAATAACTTGGATGAACACAACTAGTCCAAGTATTCACAAATACATTGTATTTACACAAGACACAAATAAACAAATGATGAACATGACTATATCTTTAGGAGAAGGTGATCTTCATCAATGCTACATCTTTAATCACATGACAAGTGTATGAGTGATCTTCTCTTTGACAAGGTAAAGAAGGAGATCAAGAGGATAATCATGAGTAAACATACTTAACATATTAAGTGATCATTTACAAATGACTAGGATTAGAAAGGAGAAAGAAGGCTGAAGAAGATGTCCAAAAAGGGTTGATGAGAATGCAGATTTGATCCACTATTTATAGGACAAAACATCCAACGGCTATATCTGGACGCGGTTCCTTATTGGAGCCCGCGGTTCCTTATCGATAAGGAACCGTGTGTTCAAGCCGTATTTAGATAATTTTGTCACTGTGTTCATTGACGATATCCTTATTTATTCCAAGAGCAAGGAAGAGCATGAGAAGCGTTGAGAACAATTCTAGAATTTTTGAAGAGAGAGAAGTTGTACGCAAAGTTCTCCAAGTGTGAATTTTGGTTGGAATCTGTGCAATTTCTGGGGCATGTGATTGGCAACAAAGGTGTTCGTGTAGATCCTACCAAGATTGAGGCAATTAGGGATTGGTCGGTACCGACAACGCCGACTGAAGTTCGATAATTTCTTGGTTTAGCTGGTTACTATCGGAGATTTATCGAAGGATTTTTGTTGATCGCAAAGCCATTGACCAAGCTTACTGAGAAGAATCGGGCGTTTGAATAAGGACTAGATGAAGAAGTCGCGCCATTTGAAGCGTTGTGTGGACGGAAATGTAGGTCTCCAGTGTGTTGGAGTGAAGTAGGGGAGAGTCAGTTGACTGGACCCGAGATAATTTTGGAGACTACTGAGAAGATTGTGCAAATTAAGAACCGATTGCTTGCTAAGAAGCCGACAGAAGAATTATGCCGATACTAGGAGGAAACCGTTGGAATTCGAGGTTGGAGACATGGTTATGCTTAAGGTGTCGCCATGGAAAGGTGTGATCCGTTTTAGGAAGAGAGGAAAGTTGAGTCCAGGATATATTGGACCATTCAAGATCATTAAATGAATTGGACCGATTGCTTACAAGTTGGATTTACCGAATGAGCTTTGTACCATTTATAACACGTTTCACGTGTTAAATATGAAGAAGTGTTTGGAAGATAATGATTTGGTGGTTCCTATGGATGAGATTCAGCTTGATGATAAATTGCATTTTGTGGAGAAACCAGTGGATATTATGGACCGAGAAGTTAAGAGATTGAAGCATAGTAGGGTTCCCATTGTGAAGGTATGATGGAATTCTAGACGTGGACCAGAATTTACGTGGGAACGTGAAGATTTCTTAAAGGAAAAGTATCCTCATTTGTTCTAGCGGTACAAAATGTGAGTATAAAAAGAGGCGAGCACCGGGACGTCACTCTTTTAAGGAGGGGAGGATCTGATACCCAGAACCCAAGGTCATTATTTAACCCTAATTTACGTATATTTTTTAAATCTTTTAGAAATTTTGTTGCTAATATGTTTGACGGTTTTAGTTGAAACCAATGTTTGAGGTCATGTATTTTACGTTTGACAAATTAGAAGAACCGATAGCGACTACGATACCGACGGATGCCCAAAAAGTTATCTTTTATTATCGATTGATCGATATTTGAATTTTTTGAAGTTTTTACATTATTTACGTGTTAAGTCGAGTCGGAACCATTTCACTTCATTTTGTTTGCGTTTAAACCTTTGAAAAGTAATTTTAGGTAGCCAGGACGAACCCCGAGTCCCGCTAATTTTCAAAAATCAAGTGTTAGCCTAAATCCCGCTCTTTATTTTTACTTTTACCATAGAGGCCAAAAGAAAGCTAAACTTGTCACTTTTTACCCCACCTTATTATAAAAGGAATACACACACACACACCCTCATTTTTCATTTCAAAATTTTTGTCTCATCTCTCTCTCTCCCTCTCTTGTTTACCGTCGGCCACCCACCACCACAAAAACTTGATTTTTTAAAAAACCAATTAAAGTCCCATCTTTTATTTATCATTCTAAGTGATTTAATCCATCAAAAACAAACATGCATTCAATAAATTTTTACAAAATTATTTTTCATAATTAAGTGGGTTTTGATCTAATTTTGTTAATTGTATGTTTGAATCTTGTGTTTATAAATAAGGGAAACCATTTGAACAAGCTTGAAATTATTTTTTTGGGTGCTTTGGTTCATTAAACCCCACGGCAAGGGGGTTTTTGTTTGGTTTGTTGATTTTGGTCTAATTTACTTGTGGGTATATGTTTATGTTGATGTTAACATCCTTTTAAAATTAATTAATCATATTGCAAGTATGATTTATGAAATGGGTTTCTTTAATGATTGTTCATACAAGTTATTAAGTGTGTTAGGAATGGATTAGGATGTTTGACAAGTGTTATAATGGGTTTAGGTGTTGATAAAAATGATTGAAAAGATGATTTAGTATGATTTTTAAAGTAGTATTTTAGACCAGATTGTTTAAGGGGAATTTTCGTGGTCTTA
This sequence comes from Glebionis coronaria, assembly GCA_025667525.1. Classification (NCBI taxonomy): domain Eukaryota; kingdom Viridiplantae; phylum Streptophyta; class Magnoliopsida; order Asterales; family Asteraceae; genus Glebionis; species Glebionis coronaria. Next base: position 649,319,746 of record CM046874.1, read on the forward strand.
AGCCTAAGGAAAGGTTGATACTATAGGATATAGTTGTATAGATTCTTTCAAGATTCTATATGGTATAAGATATACCTTCTAACTCAAAAAGAGGTAGAAGTTACGCTAGTTTGAATTTTCGTGTACCGGGAGGCGAGTATCGACACAATCTGAAATTGTGTTCGATATTAGGTCAAATCTCGAGGAGTATAGTTGGAGTTTTTAAAAAATTTGAGGTCTGTTCTTGGGCTCTAAAACTGGAGTCTCGAGTATATTTTCAAATTAGGAGTCGGATTTACAATTGTATTGGTTAAGTGAGTCAAAATGGTTTTACAATGCAAGGGTACAAATCTGTCCGGTTTTTCAAGTTTGGAAATGTGTTGGGCAGCGTGACTTAAAAGTGAGATCTTTTTATAAAAAAAATTGAGTGCTTTCTACATGATGTAAGTGAGACCTCCAAAAAGTTTCATAAAAATTCATGGTGTTTAAGTATGGGAATTCAGTCCGTACATTTGGTATGTACCGGCAGAACTGTTTTAAGAGTATTAGTTCTAATAAGATAGAAAAATGTAAATGTCTAGTAAATATCACTTGTGTGGATTTTTGGCGTGAGTTTGATGAAGTTTTGAGTAAACTTATTTATTTATATTAATTACAAGTCGGTACTTGAATGTATTGATTCATTGTCGCGTTTTGTTCGTTAGGTGGTGTCCTTGATTTTTCCGGGCATCCTCATCGTCGGTGATTATCTTTGTTACTACTACTACCACTACTACTTATGGTGAGTCTATAGCCTTGCTTTCTATTGTTTTAAATGATTTTACCCGCGAGGGGGATACATGCCATTTAAATAAAAAGGAACATGAGTCGGGAATGATTATTTGGACCCGAATGATGCCTTAAATTATGTTAAGTACCTAGTTGCTAAAGAGCCCTAAATTCATGAACCGTTAACTATTGTCTAATCCTTGTATGGGTTCGAAATAGCCGCTTGAACAATTAACAGATCTGTTAGGTTGACGACCCTATCCGAGACGAGAGCTAGTACGTTGATTACCCTCTGCGAACGGATAACTTGTGTTAAGAAAAAGGTATAATTTGAAACGAATACCTAAGAGGGGCAATGGTTTTACTTAAATCACGCCGGCAAATTGGCTCGGGTAATTAGTTTATGGGGTCGGTGTCTTGAGCTTAAACATAGTTAATTTTCTTTTGCTATAACAAGAAATGCCTGTATAATTGTTTGTAATGATCAACATTCTATTAAATAATCGTGAATGATTTTTATACTTATGTTCAAATTGTGATTTATAAACCTATAGATTTCGCTCAACATTATTTGTTGACGATTTTAAGTATGTGTTTCAGGTAATCGAGGCTGAGTGTGGCGGAGCATGCATGGAATGTTGTTGTGGCTTTTGGCCAGTCTAAATGGAATTTCCTCCCTTGTCTTATAAACAATTTATGTTTTATAATGTCTTGTTGAACAAAATGGTTTTCGTGGTTATGATCTTTGGGGGACCAATACGCTACTCTATTAAACATTTTGGGTTGGAAACATTTTGACATGTTGTTCTAACTTTATTATTTAAAACTTGTTCAATTTAAAACTACTCTTTTGAGTCGTTCGATATGGCTTGTTTGATGATTCTTTACCTAGCACCCAAATGTGGTATTCCACTACGTGGTAAATTTGAAGGTGTTAGACCAAGTGGCAGCGAACGACGACCATTCAACTTATACAATTTCACATTAAAAGAGTCCCAAGGTGTAATCCTTAAGCGGGAGCTGGATAATCACAGCCAGCTATCCTAGGGGCGGCGAATGGAGACCTTTCACCTTATGTTATTTCACAATAAAAGAGTTCTAAGGAGAAATCATTTGGGGGGACTGGATAATCACACCCAGCTTTCCTAGGGGAAGAAAATGGCGATTCTTCCCTATATTATTCACTCATCACATGTGTACTAAATGAATTTTATACAGGGATTAAATCTCAATGATGAACATATGAATGAAGAAGCCTACTATTTCAAGAGGATGATAATGTTGAGGCTTCTACTCTTGATACACTTCTTGACTCAGATCTGGAATCCATGCCAGATGATGAGGTACTTATCATTGAGGAAGACGTCGCTATATTTGGGTTCGAAGACATAGATAATGATGATGACCGTGTCACTTCCGCTGTTACCATTTCTACTATCTCATCATCCAATGTCCAAGAACTAGCAGCCAAACAGGTGTGGTCCTAGAGACAAGCAACACCAAAGCCAATCCCATTTCCTTTAATGCCAAATTTTCTAGAGCTGGGAGCTAAGAAACACTAGGAAGAGAAACAACTACTCCAACCAATCCCATTTCCCTCCTTACCAAATGTGTTGGAGATGGGTGCCAAGAAGCACTAGGAAGACCAACAGTTGCTCAAACCTATTCACTTTACCTCTATGAAAAGTATTCAGGCCTTGGGGGATGAAGAGCTCTGGGTCAAGAGAGGGGATATCAGCTCAACCACTACAAACGTAACCCACGAGGCTATCTTCTCTAAGCTTCAACATTTATCGAATGTTGCTAAGGACTTAACTAACAACTTGGAGAGCTCAATGACGAAATCTCTTGAATCCACTCTAAGGTCCCTACTCCCTTAGTTACTTGATAATGGTCCCTAAATACACCTCCCACCAGTTGTCAACACCGGTCTTGACCATCTCTCCTCTGCTCTACAAGCTCCTGTAAAAGCAAATGTTGATGAAATTGCAAAGGCTATAGAACCCTCTAAATCTCGTTGCAGAATTTGCTTTAAGAGGAACTTAAAGAAATCTGCCTCTTTGTCCATCAAGAGTTTAAGAAATATCACAAGGCAAGATCAGGTGCAGCTTTCCCTGGAGCTGCACCTGAGGGGGAGAAATCTGCCAACACTTCCTCAGATAATGAAACTAGATGAACCAAAGGTTGGATCTAAGGGGGAGCAAGAAATTGAACATCATGTTAAGAAGTTAAAACCTACTGTCTTCCCTACACCCACTCCTCTATGATCTTACCCTACCAAAGAGTTTGATAGTTTTGCTGAACATCTCAACAGAGGCTATGAAAAATACTTTTCACTATCTCCTATCATGGATGTTTCAGTAGACAAGGGTAAATCCATTGCAAATGTTGATGATCAGATCATGACTTTGATTTCTCTACAAGAGGAATGAGGGTCCTCTAGTAGACTTCCAGAGCTTAGCAAGTTCAAAAGTGTTGGGAGAAAAGCCTATGACCCCTGAAGAAGCACAAGCTCAGTTGATCGAAAATAAGAAACTTGTTGATCCCAACATCGTTGAACTAAAAAGCAAAGAGGCTTTAAAACAACTCTCCCCCGCTATCAAGGAAGCACAGAGAAAGAAGCTTGTTGAGATAGAAGCTAAAAGAAACAAACTTAAGGAGGAGTACCTTAAGATTGTAAATGAAATGACCAACCTAGATCCAATCACCAAGTACAACAGCTTCGTAGATAGAAACAAAAAGGTGGTGATGACTATCTATAGAGGAAACCAAACTACAAACTACAAATTCAAAAATGACTTTAAGTTAAAGAGTCTGGGACTCTCTAAGTGGCTGGAACTCTTATCTCTTGCTCAGAAAAAATCTAGACCTGGTGTAGCCCAGATGATGAAGAATCTTCAAGCTAAAATCAACTGGGTAAAAGAGACTGCCCACAAACTCAAACTTCCTCTTCAACATCAACTATCTGACGAGCAACCTTTGAAAACCAGAAAGCAAAAAAATCCAATGGGCCAGATCTTTGAAAGATTGGTCACAGAGGATATTGTTGTAGATGGGATGTATAGAAACCTAGTGCTACCTAAAGAGATTACCAAGCCAGTCAATGGTCAAGCATACACTAAACTAGAGAAGGGTATGGCATTCGTTAACAGAAATTGTGATTACGGGTTCTAGAAGGAGTGTGAGCTGACTCGGGCTTCCACGGTAAAGTAATAAGACTTAAACAACATCTATCGTTGAACTGTGAGTATGCCAAAGAATTGGATTATGAGATTGAATTGGTCATCAATTCCACAGCTGGCAAAGTTGAAGCCTAGAGAATCTGCGATCAAAATCTTGATGTTTGAAGAACATGTGTATTTTATTTTTTCTCAATCACCTTTGAGTGTATCTGTAATATAGTAGGTCCTTTAAATAATAATTCAAGTATGCTTATCAAATTATGTGTAAGAATAAGCTGTGTACTCACTTATAATAATTTTAGACTTAGATAATTTATGCTCAAATAAAGGGAGACTGTTGGGCCAATGGAAGTCTTAACTATGGCCCAGTCTAGATTTGATTTAAATTAGACTAAGTGTTGAAGGTCGCTAATAGAGTCCAGCGACAGAGACCATACCAGCTGAAGGAAAAGCCTTAGCTGGCACACCAGAAACATTCAAGTCAAAGACAACATCAGAGAAATCGAAGATTATATGAAGTCATACTCACCAGCTGTTATGGATAAGCTGGTATGTAGAAGGAATGTGATGGTGTCCAAGGACCTCTGAGATGGCAATGCTCAGAGGTCACTTATAACCCTTTGAAGAACAAGCATGTAGACACTTGCCTCATCCTTTATAGTTTAGGCGGGAGAATCTCTAAAGCACTTTGGGCAGGACAAAGTGAAGATTGAAGTTAAAGAAGCCTAGTACGACCTAGTGGGATAAAGTGAACAGTTGACAGAACTGTTCATAGAAAGTTGGTTAAAGGTATATCTCCTTATAGACATGCATTTAATGAAGTGTACTACTTTCATACAGAAGTTGACACGTACCAAATACTCCCACTAAGGAAGCATCCTCGTACCACTATAAATAGGAGTGAGAAAGAAGACTAACACAACACTTGTAATATTAAGTTTAGAATCTTTGTCTTTCTCCCATTGAACCTTTGGAGCCCATTGTTGTCTACCAGCGACTCCTAGGTTAACTTGTAAACTTGAGTCTCAAATCAAGTTTGTTGGGAATAAAATGAGCCAAGACACTTAGACGTTGACAAGAGGAAATTAAACATTGATAAGAAGGAATCAAGCGTTGACAGAACAAGCGTTGACAAGAAGAAATCAAGCGCTGATGAGAAGAAGTCAAGCACTGATGGAATACTTAGTCTACATGTTTTATGTTTCTAGTAAAGATATGTTCGATGATGTATTTCTTATGTTTATCTTTACCTAAAATAGCTGATACGTAGACTCTTGTACAAGGTTCCTTAATCTATAAAAGGAGGTCTTTAGGTTTTAGTTTGATATACGTTTTACACTTTCATTGTACACAAGTTCAATCACCAATCAAAGTGAAAGTTTGGTTTATTCTGTTTGTGTGTTCTTGTTCTAAGTATTAATTCCGCATAATACTTAGATTGTTTCATATACAACAAAGTTTCTCTAAGTGTTTAACTTGATTCATTCTCGTTTACACAAAGCTAAATCGATCTAAATTTAGGATCAACAAGTGGTATCAGAGCTTGTTGAGGAACTTTGATCTAAAGAACACAAAACCCTAAAAACCCTAAATCACCAAAAACCCTAATTTTTCAAGAAACACTAAAAACCAGACAAGATGTCTACTCTAGAGATGACTTCCTCCTCTAGTCACAATCTAAAGATCCCCATGCTAGACCTTGACAAATTTGAGCTATGGAAGTTCAATTTTGAGCAGTATCTTCAAATTCATGATCACACTCTATGGAAATTATTGAATATGGAAACACATTCGATAAGGCTGTTAGGATTGCTGCTGCTATTGCTACAAGATCAATTCTTGGCTCAACTGAAGAGGATCGAAAAGAAAGACCTTCAGATGGAAGAGCTGTCACAACTTAAGACATTGCAAAGAGAAGGAATGACATGAAACTCTAAACATTCTCAAACTTTCTTTGGGACCAGTGAATCAGCATAAGTATAGAGTTTTTGAGTCTGCAAAAGAGCTTTGGGCAGCCCTTCAAGTCAATTATGGTGGTAATGATGATACTGCCTCAGAGAACAAGAAGCAATTCTTGCATGAGTATGCCGTATTCAAAGCTCTTCCCAATGAAAAGCTAAGTGGGGTGAGAAGCAGACTTATTGACATCACAAGCAAGTTGTCCTTTATGGGAATAGTGTATGATGATGCTGATATCATTACCACTTTTCTTAAAAGTCTTGGTGATGCATGGAAGATTGAAGCAAGGTCTATTATTGCTACTAATGCTCACAAAAGCTCCACTTTTGATGACGTCTACAATAAATTGAAAATTGTATTTGGATCAAGGAAGCAAATCTACCAATGGTAACATGGCCTTCTTCTCACATAGTGAAGGTCAAATTGATCAAAGGGAGTCATACGCACCCCGTTACAGGATCACCTTGTGTCAACGTTGGATCAAGCTTTGTCAGCGCCCCACATTCAGACACTGACACATACAATGTTGACTCACCAAGGATTAGGCCTGCTGGTATTGATCTAGATATAGTGTGTGCATACATTGCTGCATTGCCTAATGGTTCAGTGATTACATATGAGGACCTTAAGGAAATAAGTGATGAGCTTTTAGAGGAGATGGACATAAAGTGGAATATGGCACTTGCAAGCATAAGGGCCAATAGATGGAATAGGAGATTCAAGCAGAAGGTGACATTTAATGATAAAGACACTATTGGGTTTGATAAATCCAAGGTTGAGTGTTACAATTGCCATAGAATGGGTCATTTTATGAGAGAATGTAGATCTCCAAGAAGATCTGATGTTGGAAACCTTCAAGCCAAATCATCAAGGTTGAAGACACAAATGCTATGGTTGCCATGCAAGAAATTGATGGTGTTGGCTGGGATTGGAGCTTTATGGCCAAAGATGTGGAAGACAACAAAGCCTTGGTTGCATAAAAGGAGGAAGAAGAGCATGTTCACTATGCTCTCATGGCAGATTCTTCATCTTCATCAGATAATGAGGTATATGATGATGCATTTTGTAGTAAAGCTTGTCATTTAAACACTGAAAAACATAACAAAGAAATTTTAAAGTTAAAATCAGATGTTTTTGATGAAAAATGCAAGTTATCTAATTATCAACTTGCACTTGCTCAAACTAAAAAGACTGTGACTGAATATAAGAAAATGGAGCTTGACCTAAAAGATCAAATTAACATTTTGTCACATGACCTTAAGGTTAGTGTTGACCTCAGGGATATTTTAGAGAGATCCAAAGGTGTAATACAAGCTGAGTTGGATGAGGCCATAAAAAACAAAGATAATGTAGGGCTTAAAATTCAAAGATTTGATAAAGCTTCTCAAACCCTAGAAATATGTGTTAGTGAACAAAGAGACTCTAGGGATATGACTGGAATTGGGATGAAAGAGTATGTTAAGGTTCCACCACCTGCTGGGAACTTCTATGGTGTCCTAAGAAAGGATTTGTCTTGGACTGGTATACCAGAACTCCAAGAAAAGGAATTCATTCCTCCACCAAGAGTTCTCACTCCAGTAGAGGAATATAAGCAGAAATTTACTGATTTGGACCAATGGAAGAAAGCCAATCCTACTTTGTTTGAAAAAGGTGGCATGCTCAATGAAAGCCCAAATGAGTCCACACCCATAATTGTGACTAACCCTACTACTGGAAAGACTGTTGACCTTGTCTTAAACGTTGATAGAAAATCTAGTATAAAATATGTAGAAATGTATAGAAAACCTAGCTCACCAAAGAGTCAAGTTAGTGATAATGGAACAGGGTTCTTTTCATCTAGACCTAGGGTTATGTCTAGAAAAGCTTGTTATACTTGTGGGACTTTTTCACATTTGGCTTATAAGTGTGTCAGTGTTTCAAGAGTCAACGCTAACAAAAAGTCAACCATGGTCAAACCCAGACCTTTTGTCCAGCAAAGTCCACAAGTCATTAGACCAGCTCTATTCTTTACTAAAGGGTCTAATACTTATGGACAAAGGCCTTTTCAAAAGACTAATACATGGTATAACAGACAATGGTTTCCTGTAGCAAACCCTAGGTTTGACGCTGATAAGGGTAATTTCAGCGCTGTCAAGAACAATTTTAACGTTGACAGAAATGTGTCCAACACTGTTAGACCAAGTAATGACAAATACTTGCAACCAAAGGGAAAGGGGTCTAAAGCTTCTTCTAGCTTGACATGGAGACCCAAACAAGACCAAAACCCTAATTTAGATGGGATTTCTATGACCTGTAACAGATTTCACTATATTTCAAAGGTTATAACTAAACCAATTGGGGTTAACTGGGTGTTCGACCCTCAAAGGGATGAACAAGGGGTTGTTATAAGGACTAAGTATGTTCTTGTTGAACAACCAAATGAATCCAAGTCTGCTCAGGCTTGGGTTCCCAAAGAAAACTAATTTGTTTTCTTTATGTGCAGTGCATTCAAAAGCAGGTAAATGATTATGGATATTGGGATAGTGGATGCTCTAGGCACATGGCGGGGAAGGAAGATTATTTTACCAATTTTACCCCCATTAAAGATGGTGACAAAGTGCACTTTGGAGGAGGATATGGAACTATTACTCGCAAAGGCACTCTTATCACCAATAATTTGCGTTTTGAAAACGTATTTCTGGTAAAAGAACTTGATTATAATCTGTTTAGTGTATCACAAGCTTGTGATAACAAAAATAAGGTTCTTTTTACTGATACTGAATGCTTGGTGTTAAGTAAAGACTTTAAAATACCTGATGAGAAGTTTATTGATTATAGAACACCTAGGCATAAGGACATTTATAATGTGAATCTTAATGGAATTAGGATGAATAATAATTTGTCATGTCTATACGCTAAGGCTTCAGTTGATGAAAGTAACCTTTGGCACAGAAGGTTAGGGCACATAAATTTTAAGAACATAAACAGACTTGTGAGACATGGTTTAGTTGATGGTTTGCCTGAAAAGGCTTTCCACAATGATCATTCTTGTGTTGCATGCCTTAAAGGCAAACAACACAAAGTCTCCATTAATTCTAAACTTGTGCACTCTAGTTCTAAACCACTTCACTTGCTGCATATGGACTTGTTTGGTCCAACTAATATAGAAAGCTTAAATGGTAAATCTTTTTGTTTTGTCATAACTGATGATTTTTCTAGATTTACTTGGACTTTCTTTTTGGCTTTCAAAAGTGAAGCTGCCACTGTTTTGATTAACTTTACTACCCAAATTGAGAAAAAGACTAGGAATGAGGATAAAATTCTTAGAAGTGATAATGGTGGTGAGTTTAGAAATAAGCTGTTAGATGACTTCTGTGTCAAGAAAGGGATTACTAGGCAGTTTAGTGTAGCTAGAACCCCACAACAAAATGGGGTGGCTGAAAGGAAGAATAGAACACTCATTGAAGCAGCTAGGACAATGTTGGTTGATGCTCATTTTCCCATTGCTTTTTGGGCTGAGGCTGTGAATACAGCCTGCTATGTTCTGAATAGGGCATTGATCAACAAAATCCACAATAAGACACCTTATGAGCTATTATGGATTAGGAAACCTAATATTGGTTTTCTTAAACCCTTTGGATGTCATGTAGTTGTTCTTGATACTAGTGATGCCTTAGGTAAGTTTAGTGCTAAAGGTGATGAAGGCTATTTTATAGGCTATTCATTACAGAGTAGAGGATATAGGGTTTACATTAAGAAGGAAAAACGTATACTTGAAAAGGTACATGTTAGGTTCTTAGAAAGTAAACCTAGTGATCCTGCGAGTGGACCAATTTGGTTCTTTGATTTAGAACATTTATCTAGAACCTTGAATTATATGACTGTTACTAATTCAGACATTGTGAAAGTAGATTCAAATGTTGTGGAAGAACCAGTTGTTGAAATTTCAGGTAAACAGGTTGACAAGGAAGTAGAAACACATGTAGTCAAATCAGCTCCCATACTTGAGTATGTCACCATTCCTATTTGGACAGATGGATTTGCTATTGATGCTGCTGCTGGAAAGGAAAAAGATGGTCCACAAGAAAAACCTATTGATGAAAACATGCATGAATCTTCAAGCGTTGACAAAGGAAAATCTGGCACTGACAGGCCAAATTCAGGCGTTGATGGCTCAAACGTTGACATGCCTAGTTCAGGCGTTGACAACCCTTTTGACCATTTATTATCTTCCAATGTTTTTGAACAAGGTGAACCTTCCATTATACATGAAGAGGTTCATTCAGGTGATGATGGAGGAGAATTTGAAGATGATATTGGCAACATAGAGGCTGAAATTGAAGACAACACAATTCTTGAAGGATGAGCACTTACATCTACTATCAAGAATCATCCTTCTTCTCTGATCATTGGTGATGTGATGTCTCCTGTTCAAACAAGAAGGTCTCATCAGAAACAAGGAGGTTTTATTGCCAATATCCACAAGAAGGTTGATACCCCTCTTGTTCAGGCATGTTTGTTTGCTTGTTTTCTGTCACAACAGGAACCCAAGAAGATATATGATGCTCTCAAAGAACCAAGTTGGGTGGAAGCAATGCAGGATGGGCTTCACCAATTTGCTATTCAAGATGTTTTGGAGTTAGTAGATTGTCCCAGATAATTCAGACCTATAGGTACAAGATGGATTCTTAGAAACAAAAAGGATAAAAGAGGGATTGTGGTCAGAAACAAGGCACGTTTAGTTGCTCAAGGCTATACACAAGAGGAAGGGATAGACTATGAAGAGGTTTTTACACCTGTTGCAAGGATTGAAGCAATAAGGATTTTCCTAGCCTATGCTTCTTGCATGGGCTTCCAGTTTATCAAATGGATGTGAAGAGTGCTTTTCTTTATGGCACAATTTTAGAGGAGGTTTATGTAATGCATCCTCCTGGTTTTGAAGATTCAGAACATCCAGACAAGGTGTATAGAGTGAAGAAAGCAATGTATGGACTTCATCAAGCCCCAAGAGCATGGTATGGCACATTGTCCACGTATCTAGTGGAAAATGGATTCAAGAGGGGCACCATAGATCATACTTTGTTTACCAAGAAGATTGGGAAGGACTTTTTACTTGTTCAGATCTATATGGATGAGATCATCTTTGTCTCTTTCAGTCCAAAGATGAGTGAAGACTTTTCCAACCTCATGACAGACAAATTCAAGATGAGTGCAATGGGAGAGATAAAATTCTTTCTAGGGTTACAAGTTCAGAAGAAAGAAGATGGTATCTTCATCTCTCAAGACAAATATGTAGCAGAGATCTTGAAGAAATTTGGTTTTTCTCCACATGAAAAACGGGCTAGCACACCCATGGATAGAGAACACCCTTGGGGAAAGATTAGAGATGGAAAAGAGGTGGGTGTCAGGCATTATAGGTCAATGATTGGGTCATTGATGTATCTTACAGCTTCTAGACCTGACATTATGTTTGTTGTGTGTGCATGTGCACGCCATCAAGTGACTCCCAAAGAGTGTCATCTTCAAGCTGTCAAGAGGATTTTTAGATACCTTAGGTGCTATTCCACCTTGGGAATATGGAATCCAAAGGATTCTCCATTATAGCTTATTGGTTATTTAGACAGTGATTATAGAGGTAACAAATTTGATAGAAAATCCACAACTGGTGGATGCCAATTTCTTGGGAGCAGGTTAATATCTTGGCAATGCAAGAAACAAACAGTGGTGGCCAACTCTACAACTGAAGCAGAATATGTAGCTACAGTTGCTTGTTGTGGACAAGTCTTATAGATTCAGAACCAACTGTTGGATTTTGGGTATAATTTTATGCATACCAAGATTTTTGTAGACAATAACAGTACTTTATGCATTATTAAGAATCCTGTACATCATTCTAAAACAAAACACATAGAAATTAGACATCATTTTATAAGAGACTGTTTTGAAAAAGGTTTAATACAACCAGATTAGATTGACACAGAAGAAAATGTGGCAGATTTATTAACTAAACCTTTTGATGCTGGGAGATTTCAGTACTTGGTAACAAGTATTGGAATGATCAATCTCACCTAATGTGTGTTTTTGGAACTTATTGTAAAAGTATGTACAGGATCTGCATTGTTATTGGTCTTTGTACAAAATTAGGTTTTCCACTTTATTTGTCTAACGCTGACAAAGGTTTATTTTAACGATGATAAGTGTTAAAATGGGCGTTGACAGCAACATGTTAGTTTTGTGGTTTTTGATCTAATTATGCAGGCATTATGAGCGTTGTACAAATGGATACAGAGTTGCTTATGGATCTTTGGAGCTTATTTGGAGTGTGTTCAAGTTTATGGATGATGGTTGGAATGTTTACATTCCTATCTTGACATAAATTTTTATTGCATAATTTTTCTTTGGCAACTTGTATATCTTATTTTAAGGGGAGGTTTAGGAAACCTCTAAGAATTTTTGGGTATTCATATAATACTCTTATCACAATTCTAGATTGTGTCCACTGGTGAGTACGGGTTCGTTTACTAAATCGTGAGGCACTGTAGCATGCAAAGTTGATATACTTTGCACGCTATCAAGACTTTTTTACCTAGAATTGGATGTGGTCTGTTGGGAGAGTTGGGTATGATTTTTATTGGGCTTACCTGGGAAGTTACAAAGGATTTTATGAGATAACTTCATTGTTAAGAACTTTGGTTAGCAAGAGACACTTGAGGACAATTATGTCTATCTTGCTTAAGCAAGTGTGCATGATTCGACAGTGCTTGCCACCCTATGGTGATTTCCAGTCTATAAGATAAATTACTTTGTTAAGGTCCTTTTTCTTTTATATTATTTTTATTTTTGGACGCTGACAGTTTTCTTTTCAAGTGTTGTTAAGACTAATTTTGACGTTGACATGGCAAAATCCACCGTTGACAAGAATATAGCCGTTGGGCGCTGATAAGTTATTTTTGACCGTTGATAAACATTGGGTCCTACCCAGTTGTTATTTTTGACGAAAATTTGGGCCGTAATTTTAGGAGTTGGTAACTTTTTATTAATGCAAAAGATAAGTTATATATTTTCAAGATTTTCATCATTATATTTTGAATATAACTGCCTCATGTTTTGACCAATCATGTTTTCACCTCCCCTATATATTTGGCTCATTCCTTTGAAACAGGGTAACTGCTTATTCTTGTCTAACTAAATTTTCTCAAACCTTCATCTTTCATAACTTTTATCATAGCTTTCTACATCAATGGCGCCTAAGTTTAAACCTAGAGATTTAGAATTAGGGTTCAGAAGTCAGCATAACATGGGTGCTTATTTGCAAGCTGGTGATGCTCTGTTTCCTCAATATACTCAGATGGTTGAGTATTTGAATGCATCCCCTTTAAGGTATTCACTTTCTCATGCTCCACTTATCCCTTTCACACATATTAAACAGTTTTGGAATACTATAACTTCCTCAACAGTTAATAATGTGACTACATTGACTTCTATTGTCCATGGGGTTCTATGGGTGGTTACTGAAGCTCTGGTTCGCCAAGCTTTGCATCTTAATGATGCAGATGGTATAACCACCCTACCCATTGGAGAGCTAGAACAAGGACTTCAATCTTTGGGTTATCCTTTGCCAGAAGATGTCCATTTAAACAAATATACAAAACAAGAATTTCCCCCAGCTTGGAAGTACTTGATACATGTCATTCTTCAATGTTTGAGTCCTAAATGTACTGCACATAATGAAATCAACCGTTCGATTGGGAGTGCCATTGTGTGTATTGCTACTGGGCAAAAATATAATTTTTCAAAAATGATTTTTGATGGCATGTGTCATAACAAGAGTAGCAAGATGACTCTTGCTTACCCAAGGTTTTTACAAATGGTGTTTGATTTACAAACTTACTACAATAGGGATCACAATGATTTTTATACGATCCCTGTTCAAAAGAAAGCAATTTTGGGAAGATGAATTCTCCACCTCATAGAGACTTACCCCTTACCCAAGCCATGCTTGCTGTTATTGCAGCAGCACAACCACAACAAGACCCTCAACCACAACCAGACCCATTGCCTAAACAACCACCATCACCCCAGCAAATGGAAGTAGACTAAGATCCTTTCAACGCTGACACGTTAAATGTTGGCGCTGACAGTCCAAATCCAAACGCTGACACCCTTTTACCACAAACACAAACACCCCTGAACCTTCAAACAGACACCCAATCCACTACATCTTCTACAACCCCTGAATTTAGGTTGGTAAAACGCCAAAGGACTACTGGAGTGTTCTCCTCTAGTGGTCCTAGCCATGTTGCCGAGAGAACCACTACCACAAGTGTGGTTGGTGACATGGGTGGGGCTGGGACTATTGGTTCTAGCTTAGATGCGGGCCAAGCCAGTCCTAACATCATTAAGACCCCATCCATGCCCCATGAATCTACTTTGGGAGATCAAATTCCCATTCTAAAGGAGGTCAGATTAGAACCTTATACTCTTTTGGAATTGACGGTGGTTTGCATTAGCTTGCAAAAGCAAAATGCATACCTTGTACAGATTGTCATAGGTCAGGGCCATGAACTCACTCAATTGAGGGAAAGGCTAGGTGTTTTGGAAACTGATAAGGCTAGGAGACGACAGACGAGAGTCCTTTCATCCGGGGAGGATTCTTACAAAGGGGAGGAAGATGCTACTGAGCCATTTAATTTTTGTGACAAAGGCTCAGGTGGTTCGATTGGTGTAGAGATGGCTGAAGCTTTGACCAGTTTGAAGGAGAGGCGAGTTATTGATGTTTCACTAGTAACTCTAACGAAGATATCATTTATGGAGATGCTGGAACAGGTTTCTAAGCCAGTCGCTTACATTCAGAGTTTAAACGTTGATAGGAGTAAGTTAGGCATTGACACTCAGGTTTTGGACGTTGATAGACCTGCAGGTGTGGTTGATGTATCCCAGTCATCAGCTATCATCAAGGATGTGTCTACATAGGTACCATCAACTTCTTTACCTGCTATTGATGTATTAGATAAAGGTAAAGGGATTATGGTAGAAACAAAAGTTCCCAAGGATGCAGCCCAAGTGCAGTTTGATTCTATGTTGGTTGCACAACTTGAGGAAAAGGAGAAGAAGATTGTTGCTATTGAGTCACCATTTGTGGCTACTTCTAAGATTGATAAGAGAGGCAGTGATAATGAGAGTACTGATTCAAGTGTGATGATCATTGAATATCCATAAAGGCTTGAATATGGTGATGAGTTGGCTAAGGAGAGGCTTGCGTAATTGAAAAATCAGGTAGATTATGAGATGCCTGAAGTAGTTCAGATGTATTTTGCATGGGAGAATAAGGTTATGGATAATCCAGACATGACCATTTCAGATCAAATTTAAGGTTTAGAAATTCTACTAAGAGTTCAAAGGGATTGCAAGGTAATTCTGAAGTATAAGGCTAGCAAGGTTCTTTCACAATCTAAGAAGGATAGAAGGGAGATCTACTATATGCTACTCATATGTCATCAAGGAGGTTGGAATTCCCAGAAGTTGCAGGGTTTGTCCTTTGATGAGTTGGAGTTTCGCGCTTATCCCATATGGGCAAGTGTTCAAGAGCAGAACACTATCAGACTTCTTTCAGATGAAAGAAAGGAAGAACTTGCAGAAGAGATGCAGATCCAACATGCTTTAATTACACCAAGGCCTTTGAAGAAGGGACTTCTAATTGAGTTCCCAAAGAATTTGGATAGAGTGAATCCTAGTGAAGCAGTTATCAGAAGGAGTATTAAGCTCTCACCTTTGGAAGCTTCATATATGGTAAAGGTATTACCTCATGATTCCAGAAACCCTACGGTTCATTATGAAGAAGATGCAAGTAGGTTTTGGATGATTGGCAGATATGGAAAGGAGGTACATACTTTTACAACTCTTATCTCTTTGTTTGCAAGCCTAGATAGAGAATACTTGGTAGATCTTTATGGATTGATGAAGACCAAGTATAAGGCTGAGGCACCTACTTCAGTCAATGGAATAAAGGTTTGGACCACGTTCAAGAGAATGTGTGCACCAAGTGATGAATATCCAGTATGGTTGGATCTTGATGATATCAATGGACTTCAATGGCGTCTACATTCAGCAGCTAGTGTTTATCATTTGAGTACTACAAAATTTTCTGAATATCTTCTTGTGGATTGTAAATATCCCATGTCCAAGGAAGTTTTGAAGAAAATGGTGTCAACACAGCTGGAGATGGATTACACAAGTGATGTTGCCAAAGATACAATTAGGTTTATTTATTTCCTAATTAACAAATGATGTGCATTTGAAAGAATCCTCCTTGTACTTAGTTTTTATTCAGAAACTTGATTACTAGAGTAGATATCAAGTTTAGCGGAGGATTGTTGGGAATAAAATGAGCCAAGACACTTAGACGTTGACAAGAGGAAATTAAACGTTGATAAGAAGAAATTAAGCGTTGACAAAACAAGCGTTGACAAGAAGAAATCAAGCGCTGATGAGAAGAAGTCAAGCACTGATGGAATACTTAGTCTACGCGTTTTATGTTTCTAGTAAAGATATGTTCGACAATGTATTTCTTATGTTTATCTTTACCTAAAATAGCTGATACGTAGACTCTTGTACAAGGTTCCTTAATCTATAAAAGGAGGCCTTTAGGTTTTAGTTTGCTATATGTTTTACACTTTCATTGTACACAATTTTAATCATCAATCAAAGTGAAAGTTTGGTTTATTATGTTTGTGTGTTCTTGTTCTAAGTATTAATTCTACATAATACTTAGATTGTTTCATATACAACAAAGTTTCTCTAACTGTTTAACTTGATTCATTCTCGTTTACACAAAGCTAAATCGATCTAAGTTTACTTGTTCAAAGGGTTCTTTCTATATTGTCATTCAACGAGTGTATCCATAACACTTTTTAATACTTTATTTATAAGTTAATAAAGCATTACGCGTTTGAAAAGTAAAACACCAAGTGTTATCTTTGTATTCGAGTTATAGTATAAAAAATAGGCGTATTTTGGGACCTTTAATTCTTATCTCTTTTCTATATTTTGTCATATATTGTAACACCCCCAAATATTCATACTTTAGTTCAGCGAAAGTCGTTGGTGTTACGGGATAGCACATTACTCAAATCATAGACAACGCTTAAAAATCGCGTCGTTTAATAATAAAGCATTTTCCATTCATAAATATCAAATTACATAGGTCCCAAGTCATAGTATTTCATACAATTTTACAAAACATTTGAATGGAAATTTTATTTGAATGCGGGCCACAAATTCTTGTCGTCTTCCCGAGAATTACCTTCAAGTACTTAAGATAAAACATGTTAAAAAGTCAGCGAAACGCCGAGTGAATTCATAGAGTTTAATAAAAACCATTAATATATCATCGGTATATAATTATTACCGAAAATCATTTTTGTTGCAAATCTTTGTCATAGGCTATAAAATAGGCCAAAGACAATTTATACAAATCTTTGATGTAAATCATAATATAGGCTATTGCCTTCAAAACCATTATACGAACCATTGTCGTAAAATCATCATACAATACGTTTTATAAAGTTGCATAGAGTTTAAGTAAATCCGTTATGTGAAAATGGTTATATAAACCAAAACACGAACATAATATCAGTAATAAGACCCCGTATTGCTAGTCAAGCAATATATTATAATTCAATGCATATATCAATATTTTCGTTATTGGATTATTATAAGCCGCATGACATTGCTACCTTACTTATAACAAACAACGGGTAGCTAACCCGTAATTCCTTTTCCCCATCTAAAATAGCGTGTCGTCACAAAAATCACGCTTATATAAATCTTCTCATACATAAATTCGCTTACCAATCAATGTGGCACGACGGGGATCAACCGTCAAGGCGCGAACTGGGGTGATCTTCCCCAAATAGTACTATTATATGCATAAGAGTCTACCAAATCCCGGTAGTTCACAATTCATGCTAATGGGACTTTTAGTGACATTACCTAACTAATAATAATCCATTTCATTTCATACATCAGGTCATATAATCATTCATCGGGTCATACAATCATTCGGGTCCATATCAAATAAGCAAATAATCGGGACAACTGGTGCCCTATTTTATTAAAACTAATATGTTATCTCCCTCGCGGGTTTATAAAACATTTCATAAAACATTTAAAAGAGTGCGAGGCTATGAACTCACATTGATTGGGAAAGGCGGGTTATCGGCGATTTGGATGTACGGTACGTGCTTCCATCACGGAAACCTAAACAAATAATACTCGTCTTAGACTCTTGTCCAAATGACTTTATAAAAACAATTGCTATGTATATACGATTACGTTATAAGTATGATGATGATCAAGTGGGATTTTATCTCTTCATACACATTATAGTGTTATGTGTTAGTCAAATTTTTGACTAGTTATACTAGTTTCAACTTATTTATATATTGAGGCCCAATAAGCCCATTAAAAGCCCAATAAATTATGTTAGTCCATTTATACTTTTAACACCAAGCCTATACTCATATGTTGGGCCCAAGTGGGTTAAGCCCATGATTAAGTTCATTAGTGTTTAGCCAAGCTAGTTGGGCTAGTGGTCCAATAAGGCTACTTTGGCCCGTTAATGTCCATATGTTATAAAGCTCGGGTTTTATCGGCTTTTACTTGTCAAATGTACTTACATATCAGTAGATGAGTTATAAATTGTTTACATTAGACGGGTCCGACCGCCTAAGTTTTATTTGACGAAAACGTTAATCTTTCGGTTTTAGCCGAAAAGACGTAAAACTTATATGTGTAGTTTTATAACTTAGAAAACATGTCAATTTGTAATTTTATAAAATGGTATACTTATTTATCAAGTATACAACTTATTTTATAAGTATTATCATAAATTAGTGGGTTTTATATATGTATTTTATAATAATATCACTTGAGTGCTTATTTTATATTATATACTTTTATTTCCAAATTTGATTATCAAACTCACTTTCACCATTTTTGCCATATCTTGAGTTCTACAAGGAGATAGAAGCTAAAATTTGGGCAGCATAAACTACATAATATGTTCTATAATTAACTATAATTCAGCTACTGCTCAATCATCTACTAAGTGTCCCTAATAATTTGTCCAAAACAGACTATACAAATTTGAACCTTAATAATGTTTTGATCATATCTTGCTCATTTTATGGATTCCATTGAGTGGTCAACTCTCACATATGTAAAATTCATATACCTTACTGTATATTCAATAATCCAAGTCATTTTAACAAGTTATCATATGGTTCTTTACTTTTTTATACAGCCTCCAATTTTAGTCATGATTTCAACATCTTTACATGTAGATTTTAGTCTTTTTAACCAAATCTATCAACACAAAATCCCCCCATAATAATTTGATCATCATTCATCATCATATACATATACATTTAGAAAGAAAATACATAATTACATATTCAAAACAATAGGGTGATAGAAAGAAATTGATCTCTATACCAATCTATATGATGGAAGGGATGAGATATTGGATGAACAAGGCTTGATCTTGCCACCAAATCTTCAACCTTTTAAGACAACTTCTTGGGTCCTTCAAATGGATGAATACCTCCATGAAATCAGCCCTTGAACTCCATGTAAACTCCTCTTTAGATGTTAGAATCACCTCTAATCATCAAGACTTCAAAAGGCTTTCATCTTGTGCAAGTTTAACACAATATTCATGGTTAAATTTTTGATTAATGGGTGGTTTATGGTGGAGTAGGGGACGGAACAAAGAAGAGCTAGAGAGAAAAATTAAGTGGTTTGCATGTAAGTGTATGTGAGAATGGTTTTTAGTTGCTAGTTTTTGTGGTTAAATGGTTTTGGAAGTAACTAAGGACAAGTGTCCTTAGTTGTTATGTAAACTTGACACATCAAAGTGTGTTGGCTAAGCTTGCCGTTTTATTTAGTGGGGGTGGGACAAGTGTCCCACTTGTCTCATCTCCACAAATTTACGGGTACTCCTCGATTCTAGTTTCCCCGATTTACGTGCCCGCGGGTTGTTTTACGAAAAAAAATTATAAATTATCAATCTACAGCACAAAACGAATCTAATAAAAATTGTCTCATCAAAAACGGAGTTCGAAAACATAAATACGTAAACCTAGGGTTTTCGGTTTAGTCGTAAAGGACGTTAAATTATGCACGTAAGCTCTAATTTCTTCTTTTAAATTTGTGAGTTTATAAACCATCACAAATAAAAATTCCAAAATAATTTTTGAGAATAAATTCATTTTCCTGAAATGTCGGACTGTCACCAAATACGGTGTATGTAAACGTAAGCACGTAACGTAGAGTTCTCCGGTTTAGACGTAGTCGATGCCACTTTAGGATGTAAACCCAAATTTCTTCCCAAAAGTGAGTGAGTTCATAATATAACATTAAAATCATGGTTTTAAATAATACTTGAGAATAAAATATCGACCATAAATTGACGGATTGTCACAGTAGTTACCCCTAAAGAGGATCTTTGTCCTCAAGATCGATTTATCTTACTACTCGCTTCTTATAGAGTTAAAGCCATGTGGGTATTTACTCCACATCCGATCTTTTCTCTCAAGTGTAATTCACTACAATATGTGAGTTTCGTCAACATAACTACGGTAATACGATCAGGCTTAAGTTGACTTACTTTCTCTACCCATGATGTTCATGGGTTTTCGATGAATGCAACTTTTCGCCGATCTAGACTTCATCAAGAAGTAATCAGATTTTCACTTGATAGACATTTTATCAAGTTCAATATACGAAACATAATTCACGCAGCCCTTGAAGTCCTAGGGTAGATCCAACTTATATGCCTTTCAAACTAACTTTTTACATTATCTCAATGGTCCCATACAACGGGGACTTATTTCCCATGATCATTCAGATCATCAATTCACTTCTCCATGGTGAAACGTTTTGGCATAACTTCGCTATCCATCCTGCACTTCAAGATCTACATTTCATATTCACATAACCTCCTGCCCACTACTAGCAGTCAACAATCAGATCCTAATTTCAACAATCATTTCAGGTCTCGTGGTTCGGGTATTTTGTAAGGTTAGGTTTGTCATCATAGGCAACCTTCAACCTAAAAGACATGTCCAACTAACAATGGGTGTATGTCGGGTATCTTCATCCCAACTTCCACCTACAGGTGCTCTTAAATTTAGATCCTAACAAGATTCGATCTCGATCCTAATACGATAATTATCAATGATAATCTCTCCAGAGGAAAACGATTATCCCGTTCATTACCAAAGGTTAATTATTCAAACATAAAACAAGACTTCTAGTGTTTGTATCGTTACTTTACCTTGTCCCTTCGATTGGGGTGGTAGACAGTACTCTCATCAAGATTCGTTCCCAATGATTTCTGAGGAAATCTCTAGAAATTCGATGCGAAGCGAGGATCTTGATAGAGATGTTCGATATAGGCACACCATGCTTACACAACTCCTTTAAATATAAAAGAGTCAATTTTCTTTATCGAAAATCTATCATTAACGGGAATGATATTAGCAGATTTGGTCAGTCTGTCGACGATGACCCAAATCGAATCAAATTCAGATGATGACCTTAGAAGATTTGTGATAAAAATCCATGGTGGTTCTATCTCCTTTCCAAACAAGAATTATAAGCCGTAGAAGCAATCCTTATGGATTTTAGCGTTCAGCCTTGACCTTCGCAAAAGTTAGACATGTGCCAACATATGTTGCGATGTCTGCTTTCATATTTAGCCATCACAACTTCTTCAGATAAAGATACAATTTATCAGAAATGGCATGAATAGAATACTTAAACTTATGAGCCTTCAATATAACTAAATCTCAAAATCCTCCATATTTAGGCAACCACAAGCGGCCTTTTAAACATTTAACGCCATCAGCTCTCATTTCTAATGGTTTTCATTAGTCGCGAAACTCTTTATTATCTATATTATCCTTCTTACAAACATCAACTATTTTTAAATTGTTCCGGGCAAATTATTTTGCACGGTCATTACTAAGGAACACATCCTAATTGATTCTTTATCCTTTCTACATAATGTGTCAGTATCTACATTCACCTGCCCTGATGAAATAAATATCATAACCACAATTCACTCATAAATTCTTTCTTCATATTTTCTAAGTTTTAGTTTCGTCTCAACTATTATCTTTATTAGTTTTGCTCAATCTGACGTTTAAAGCGTCGATATATATTACTAGTAATTAAATAATAAATATTTAATTTTTATGAAACGTAAACGTAGAAATTTTAAATTTCTCAGTTCGTCCAATTATAGAAAAATGTTCAAAATAAATTTGAATTTAATTAACACGATTTTTTTGTTGATTTATCGAAAATAATTAACAAGATCCGTAAATGTTCGAAAAATATTTGTTTATACTTCGGTCAAAATTTTCTTAGTTGAAAAGCAAAAATTGTTGTTTAAAATTTCAAGTCATGGTTTAAATTGTTTCCTCAATCCCTCTTAGGTTGTCTTGAGGTATGCAGAAACATTTACTCCTAAGGGAGTTTAGTTAAATGGTCTGGGAATAAGGGAATGATTCCTTAAAAATCCTTTGATAAATATTTGTCAAAACCTTTTTGCACTTTCTTCTTGGTATAACCCAAAGCTTTAATGGCTCTAATCTTTGAAGAGTCAATATAGATTTCATTATCTATTAATCACACGGTCAAATAATGTAAAGGATTAAGCCTTAAATCACATGTTAAATATTCAAGGTACAAGTTTTCATTGCTCGGCCAACTCAGAGCAGTCTATAAATGATTACTAACTCCTTCTTATTCTTAGAAACAAACAGATGGTCCTAATGATCACAGGCATGAATTTATCAAATTACAGCTTACACACGTGATTCACCAAATTTATGAATGCTACATGTGCATTGGTCAATCCAAACGACATAACATGAAACTCATAATGTTCATTATAAGTTCTAGATGTAGTGATTGGAATAGATAATCTTTTTCACGGAAGCGAAGTTGATGACAACCATGCCATGGATCAAACTTTGAATATACGCTAGAACCTTGTAAATGATCAAACAAATCTATCATCTTGGGTAGTGGATATAGATTTTGATCGTCAATTTACCTAGTTCACGGTAAACAACAAATATAAGGAATAATAACACCATAGCTCTTCATTTTTATTTAAATAGCATGTATCCCCCTCGCGGGTAAAATCATTTGAAATAAGTAAAGAGCGAGGCTATAGACTCACCTTATGTAGTAGTGGTAGTATTAGTAACTACGGCGTAAACGAAATCGATCACCGACGATGAGGATGCCCCGGGAAATCAAATACAACACCTAACGAATAAACACGTAATGAATCAACACATTCAAGAACCTTCAAGTACTGCATGTAATAATTAAGAACACTCAAGGTTCATATAAACTCACGCCAAAAACCCATACAAGTGATATTTACTAGACACGAGCCATTTTTATATTTCATTAAAACTATTACTCATTTTACAATTCTGCCGGTACATACCGAATGTACGGGCTTTTTTACCCCACTTAGACCACTCCTAAAAATCTGAGAAAATTTGTAAAAATCACTTATAATCTGTAGAAACCCCATACCAAATTTCATAAAAAGTTTTCACTTCTAAGACCTTCTTCCCGACACATCTTTGAAGTACAAAATTCGGACAGTTTTGCCCACTCGACTTGTAAGATCATTTTGACCATCTTAACCAATACCATTTGCAAATCCGACTCATGATTATGAAAATAGACTCAAAATGCTAAGTTTAGGGCCTGAGAACAGCCCTAGACCATTTTTGAAACTCAACTTATAGTCCCCGAGATTTGACCCAATATCGACAACAATTTCGGATTATGTCGACTTTCATCTCCCGGTACACGAAAATTCAAACTAGCGTAACTTTTGACTCGTTTGGAGTCAAAAGCTCTATCTTATACCAAAACGAAGCTAAAACAAAGCTCTACAACTACATCTTATGTTTATGACCTGTTTACAAAGTTAAACCCACGAAAAACACCCCTAAAGTTTATGATCTAAAATACCCTTTTCAAAATCACATCAAAACATCATTTCGACCCATTTCAATCATTCCTATACCCCTAATAACAACTAACATTCATCCTAAACCAACCCTATCATACCTAATCACTTGTATGAACATCAACTTCAAAAACCCATTGATGAAAACAACATGCAATATAATTAAATTAATTAAAAATGATAATAACATGGAAATAGAACCATACCATACATTAATTAGATCAAATACCAAGAAAAACCAAAACCCCCAATTATTTCGTAGGTTTTGGGGCTGAAATCACCAAGAAAATACGTGCTCCAAGCTTGAATACTTCAATAGGCTAATCCTAAACACAATTAAACACAACCCCACTAATTTAATTAGATCAAATCATTGTTTTTAGCAAAAATTATCAAAATCAAATCTTAAGAAAAATGTTGTTGCATGTTAGATTTTTGTGGTGGGATTTACTTACAATGATGTTTTAAGGATGGGTCATTGCTTAGATTTTTCAAAAACAAATTTTTGATGGTGGATTCATGATGGTGTGGGGTGGCCGTAGGTTTTGACAGAGAGAGGGTGAGAGGAGTGAATTTTTGAAGTGTAAAAATGAGGTGTGTGTGTGTGTTGGTGGTTTTTGTATAAAGGTGGGAGGACCTTGGTGCAAATATAGCTTTCTTTTGGCCTTTTTAGCAAAGCTAGTTTTAAAGAGCGGGAATGGTACCTAGTCGGTTTTCATAAATTTACGAGAGTCGGGTTTCGTCCCGGATTCATAAAAATACTTTTAAATGGTTCAAACGCACACAAAACGAATATACATATGGTTCCGACTCGACTTAACATGTAATAAAAATAAAAATATCGAAAAACTCAAACATCGATCAATCGATAATAAAATGTAAGTTTTGGGCATCCGTCGGTATCATAGTCGTTATCGGTTCTTCTTAAATCGTCAAATGTTAAATTACGACCGTAAACGTTGGTTTCAACTTAAACCGTCAAATAAATCTACGATAAAAATTCTTAAAAATTTCAAAAATATACGTAAAATAGGATTAAATTAATGACGTTGTGTTTGGGGTATCACATCCTCCCCTCCTTAAAGGAGCGACGTCCCGGCGCTCTCCGGTTCTTATGCTCGTATTCCGTACTACTAGAAAGATGAGGGTACTACTCCCTAAAGAGGTCTTCACATTCCGATGTGGACTTCGGTTCACGTCTCGGATTCCATCACACCTTCACGATGAGTATTATACCTTGCTTCAATCTCTTAACATCTCGTTCCATGGTCTCCACTTCAATTTCCCAATTACTTCCTACGGTTATCAACACGTCTCTTCTCATAGCTCCTCGCGGTTAACAAGTGATTCTTAATTTACACCATCTCTTCCGTAGCCTCTCGAATCATTTCAAGTCCATTCAACTGACTTTTTCCTACTTCTTTCTATCCAACTGGCGATCTACATTTTCATCCACAAGATGCTTCCACTGGTGCAGCTTCCACACTAACACGGTAAATGTTGTTGTACAAGAATTTTATCGAGGACACATGTCGATCTCAACTACTACCAAAATCAAACACACACACTTGGAGCATGTCTTCTAACTTTCGAATCGTCCTTTCACTCGGTTCATCGTCTCATAGAAACAATTAATCATAAAGAAAATCACACGGATCGCACCTAACCCCATCGAAAATGTTCAGAATATACAAGACGAAGTAATTAATACTAGTCGTACAAAATCACCTTATCGCAATATTAGGTACATACAAACCTATTTCATCAAAAACGAATTCATCAATACGCTAATCATTCGATGTATACATAACTCTCTCGAAAACATCACAAACCAATCAAACACAAAAGCCATTATGAAGCACATAAAGTCGTATCACGACATGTTTGCGAAATAGCCAAACCATGCCAAGTAAATAAGTTCAACCAAGTTAACTCATGCTTGCTAATCAGCCAAGTCATGATAAAATAAAGATATTTAAGGTGATTCCCGGATGAGTCCAGTCAAAAAGAAAATTGCAAGTTAAAGAAGGTTCACAAGCTTGCTAGCTATGGATGCATATCCATAAGGAAAGAAAAATACATACATATGTCATCGCAGGGCGCTCACCCATGGATTCATACACAAAAGATATTACAAGAACACCATCTCACTTCAGTCTCAACCGTGGTAAAAATCCCAATATCTATCATCGTTCATAGTAAAATATATATATATATTACATGGCACGTGTTCTTCATGATCGGACTTCATTGGACAATGTCGTCTCAAGTTCTCACAACTTACGATCACTCGACCAGATCACATACAACATAAACACATAAAAGACAAGGGTTTATCACAAAAACATCAACTATGGCTATCTATCGTTTAACCATCGATAATCAAGGATGGTTGAGTCAAGCAAAGAGGATTCCTCACTTGAATAAATGAAGACGGAAATGGAATTGTCTTCCAACTACCGATGCACAGTTGGTAAACTTCAACAGTTTATCGCGTGTCATTAAACATATCAAAAGAACGAGAAGAGAAAAAAAAATAAATAAATAAGGGACAATATGTTTGATGCAGGAGAAGTCTTCTTTATTTCCCTCGGAGTTATTCGAACTCGGAGTTCCTCTACTTCGGCAGTCTTCTATTTTTGTTAAAAACTCTTCTCAGTGTCGATACGAGCCCCTTAGGTATTTAATCAACACCCTCGTGATTCCGATGAAATTCGCATGTTACACTCAACACATAAAACATTTTCCAAAATTACTCGGTCAAGGTGACTTACTAAGTCAACACCAAATGAAAGAAAAGATTTCAAGGAAACACAAGAAAATTCAAAAAAAAATTCTCTAGGAGTCAAGGAGAATACAATTACTTGCATAATGATCCACCATTTTTAAAAACATTCTCATCCAAACATTTATCAAAAACACTACCGGTGGTAAAGATGACCAATTGATTTGAAACTACATTGCCCTTCCTAAACTATGCAAAAATTAGCTAGATCATGCATACTTAAGGGTCAAGCAACGACAATTAACAAAACAGGACTCTTCCCGAATTATGCATAGTTAGCTAAGCTGTGCATAATTGAGGATCGAGTGACGACACAAACATTATTATTACATACTAAATATGACTACGAAAGTTTTCGACCTAATATTCAAAATAATTAAACCATTTGAAATGGAATTTGAAATGGGAAAATATTGTTACCATCGTTTTAAGAAACACATCAAACATTTTTCGTCTACTTTGGAAACATACATTACTTTGCCTATTTATGAGAAAAAATGAATAAATAATTAAGTAAATAAATCGACACCATTTATATCTGGTTAAACGAAACATTTCACACTCATACATATTTTCAAAATAGACTACTCACAAAATAACGGTAAGGTGGTTCATGATTAAAGATCATTGCAAGCACAACAAGTAATAAAATCAAAAATCAATGAGATCGAACGAGGTAAACGAGTAATATAATTTCCAACTATAATTAACTATATTAGAAATGAAAATACTTCAAACATATGACAAAAGTCTTGGGATAACAACAACGATCTACGAATACATGGAGTAAAAAAAATTGAATATCGGCACAAGCATCAAAAATAAAACAACAATCATAATTCCCATCGTCTCGGGTTGCACACACATTCCACCAAGGGTAAACGGGGAGAGGAGAATAATCACTTGGTCGAATAGAAACAATTTCACCAGGAAGGTCGAGTTCTTTCACCTCTACAATTTGGTAAAGCGGCTACGCCTCCTCGCTTTTGTACAATATAAATAAATAACCAATTTAGTGAAGATTTATAGCATCATTCAAGTAAATACAGAATTTTAGGTTCCATTAACCGTAAGAAGAAAAGTCACAACGTCCATGAACAGGACAAAATATACCGGGTGACATACCCTCATCATCAAGTCCTAGCGAAATAGTAGTTTTAAAATAAATATAATAATACTGGTTTCATATCATGGAAAATATTAAAATGAACAGTCACATGACGACTCAAGTTCAAATACAGACTCATAAAATCAAAGAAGGGACGTCGTACGATCGAACCATCGTGACTCAAAACATTATATATATACATCTTAAGAAAATAATACAAATATTCGTTGGTTGGGTAATCCATTTGCATTTTCTAGTTACTGTTACCCGGTATATTGTAAAACCGCACATTTGCACATTTTTAATTCGTGTTACCCCATTAAAGGTTTCAGACCTTTCATGTTTCAATCTATACAAAGTTTTTATTTCTAGAAAATTTACAGTTGCAAGAAAATTTCTAACATTAGTTGATTCGGTGACTCGGTTATTATAACTGGTAAAATCATTAGTTTTGAAAATCTCGATACTCGCGTCAAAATCTCAACAATCTTCATATCTTAAGTACCAAAAACGTTTATAGTAAGAATTCTCAAAGTTTTACGTTATTACGACATATCTTATTACGTATATACAAATATCCAAAATAACTCAATCTAGTCCAATTAATTCTTAAAAATCAACCTTTGACTTTTTATTGTACATAAGTCTTCCTTAAAACTGATTTGCTAAATCATATTCGCGCAATTCGACTCAAATGATAAAGAGGTTTCACGTAGTATTATCTAGGACAACTTACTGATTTTAGTCGAGACTTGAATCTAAAAAAAAATATAATAAGATAATAATTAATCAGAAATGCTTATTTCAATAATTCTAAAATGTAGAAAATTCAACTTTTAATCCTTAGCCCATTATCAAACGGTTTTTAACATTAACACATCTCGCAGCGGAATAAAACAAAAGATTTTTCAAACGATTTTGAACAAGCATCATCGAATTATGCATAGTGATTCTCTATAACGACAATTAAATAAACAAATGATTCCCAATGACGTTCCATCAATATTTAAAAATTTATTTCAAGCGTTAGAATTTCTCACTTATAGTGTATATTCCGATTTTATCCCAATTTATTCACTACAACAAGTAACGTGTTCTAGTTTACACCAATGCATATAACATGACCTTATGTTTAAAATAAACCAATTTTACAAAGTCTCTAGCTCCAAAATACGTGGCCAATTTTTCTACTCATTTTTCATATTAAAAAATACGCCAAAAGTTTGCTACATTGACCCGAAAATTAATTCATACTAAATCCAAGTTACATATACTCAACAGTCATATCGTAAATTTTATTATAAACTCCTTTTTCAAATTATATTAAACAAATTCTTAACAAATCCATCACTAGCTTCTAGTATCAAATTATTAATATATAAAAACAAGGATTTTACGAGTAATATAAATCACTTATTATGATATACCAACCAAGGTTGAAGGAAAAATAATTTCACTTTGTCCATTTCTTCTCTACATTTTTTTTTACTTGTTACAAGACACATCATAAATCATTTTTATCCAAAAGTTTCTTCCGCCAAGTATTAAATATGTAAAACACTTTATGTTTAAACCATTCAATCAACAAAGTTTAGTGCTTACTTAACTCGCACAAATGCCGGACCTCGTCATGTAAAATATTAACTTCAAAATAATGAAACAACAAAAACAAAATGAAATAAACAAAGCAAGAATATGTATGTCAACTAAGTGTTATTTTCGGCGTCGGATGAGTCTCGGAATCGTACTCCACAAAATTAACACAAAAACCAACCAAATTCCAAGTTATCGCGAAACGCTAGTCTATTTTAAAACACATCTTAAAATTCAAGTAGAATAGTAAACAATGATTAAATGGCGACACGCCTCAACCACGTTTTATAACATACACATGTGATTCGTCGCTAAGATGTACGCATCGTTGATTATACTTCGTCTATATTATAGTTACGCCAACTAACATATCAAACCCATAAGGAATAAAGAAAATAAAGTAATACGTATGTAAATTACGTTTCAAAAGAAAATGTCCAAAATGACACATCACGGTGCGATAACGACAATCGAGATCAATCTAGTCAATATACAATATGTTACGAAGCGTTATTTACGTATCTAGAGTATCAAACGAGGTTCATATTCGGTTATCTGAACAATAAATTAATTATCAAGATTGATAATTTACGGTGAGGCCGAATTCTCAACAAAACCGCATTATAACATGTACGATAATCACTCAAGGACCATTGCTTCACGTGCAATGCCTTTAAATACCATAGTATATACGTATTTATACATAAAATCATTCCTACATACACGTAGGATTACAACGCAGTGTTGCCATGTAATGCAATGTAGCCCGTTATGCCAAATACATGCAACATATAAGATAATCTTACAAGAATTTGCAAATTACGATGATAAGTACTCAACGTACACAAAAATATATCTCAATATATATCAAAGTATTTACTTACCAAATACTAGGGAATTCATATCAATTTTGAGGGATACATCTAAAATATAAAGCAATGCTAAAGAAATCTTACCGGAGCCATGCAGGATAGTTGTGTGCTTGGACAATTTCTTACGACACCAAAAGTTATAGTTTAGGATTTTTCAAAATGACCTAGTTCTCTATAACTCATGGCTCTGATACCAATATATAACACCCCCACAAATGCTATGCGCAGCGGAACTACAACATTTGGGTGCTACGTAGTTATCATCACACATAGGCTATATTAAACGACTAAAAGAGACGTAAAAGTTTAAACATAAATTAAAGATTTATTAAAGATCGTTAGACTCAATGGTTAAGAACCATTATATCTAGTTTGATCATCGTTCATATGATAACATAGCGGAAAAGAACAATGATCATAACAAGGTGTTTGGACACAAAGAACAATGAATTAAAACAAATGGGTTGTTCATTATATTAATAACAAACAACCACTAGACGTGTATACATTGAATCCCACGTCTAGTGCGACACACACTTTAGGTTTACATTGTGAATGAATAATATGAATAAAAACCTACGTATGTTTTCTTTATATACTAGAAAACATAGCTTACAAAGAAAGCTAATAATAAGACAACTAAATCTTCTATTATTCAGTGATAATATCTTCTACAAGTTTGTCCACCAGCTTGTAGAATTCTTCATTGTCAGATTTAGTCCTTGTCTTTTGTGTTTTGACTTATCAACTCAATAATTCGACCCAACAATCTTCCCCTAGTTGATGATGTCAAAACACTCCTCTTAAGCATGAATCCTTTGTATGTAGTACATGATCTCCAAGAAGCTTCCCCTTAAGTATAGCACATATTCTTCCCCTTTTTGACACATCAATAGGGAATATGTGAAAGTATGCAATCTTGAAGATTCTCCAAAAGTAGCTCTATGTAATGATCCTGAAGAAAAATAAATAAAGTAGTCTTGATGTAGAAGTAAAATAACCCAATCTTACGTTCCATGTCTTGTTTAACCATGTGATGAAGAACTTATACTCATGCTATAAAGTATAAGTAGACCTCGATCCCTTGTCAATATTCTCATCCTTTGTGAGACACTGAGCACGATAATGTAACTCCTTCAAGTGTTTATGACAAGTCTTCGTCACCAACCATGTAAGCACGAACAAGTTACCTTAAAAGTCAGTGGCTGGAAGTCCATGACTTTAAGATATGATAGAACACAAACTCGCGAAAATCTTCTTCAATCATCAAAACTTACCATAAGAATTCTTCCCCTTAAGTTAACACCTCTTCATGAAGAAACTTAATCTTCATATCATATGTAAAAGAGATAAGACGGATAACTCTTTTACAAGGCTACCCCGATTACATAATCAAATCCAATAAATTACCTCACGAATTGTTGCTAACTCGCATTAAAATCATTAATCCCTTTCAAAATATCCGAGCCATAAATATCAACTTGATATTCTATATTAAAACGAAGATTCCATGTACCTTTGTGTGTATAATCCTCCTTTTTGTGTGCTAAAAACGTCTAATTTTCTCAAACAGCAGCAAACAGTGTGTTGTCCAATAACCAATTCTGTCCAATATCTTCATCAGATGCATTGTCCGATATCGGACGACACTTATCAGCGTTGAAATAGCATATATCGGACAACACTGTCAACTTGACAGTGTTGACTTATTCCTGTCAGCGTCGAAACCCTTCCTGTCAGCGCCTAAATAACAAACGTCAGCGCCAACCTTAAATCTTGTCAGCGTCCACGTCTTTTTCACTTGTCAACGTTGAATTAAATCAACGTTTATCTTTTCAACGTTAAATAAGTGAATAAAGTACCCATAACGTGATATCCATTAATAAGAATTGTATGGACCACGTCCTTGTCTTCTTTGTTGCTGAATATATCAAGATCACTGACTTCTTTTTGGCATCATACAAATCTTCATACGTGACCAATCATCCCCACGTGATGCACACTTTGTGCAACTTAAATTCTCATCTTTAATAGGAAACTTGTAACTGTGTCAGCAACTAAATCACATACAATATTCAAACCGTGGGTTTTGATCATGTGCCTGCTAGTCCACTGTAGCTAATGTTGTACCATGTGAATACCAACTGATTTAACCAATAGGAACATTTGCTTCGTGTGAATGCAAAAATTTCCACCAATTAGCAATCGTGTGAATGCAAAGCATACAGTAGCATGTATCCACCAATTGGAGACTTTCAATCGTGTGAACACAAAGCTTAAACAACCGTGTGAAACAAAAACTGAAGCCCTTTTAATCGTGTGAACAGACACATGGATAACCAATCAAAAGCGAATGACTTAGCCGTGAGTAATCGTAGACTTGTATGAACAGAATCATTCTTAGTTTTCCATTCTGAATAAATCCCTTTTCTGCATTAACCTTCACGTCTTTTAGTTAAACGAAGAGATCAGCAACATTAAATCATAGCCCAAAACACAGCGATCTAGGGTTTGGAACTTTGAACATCAAAACCCTAATTAGGGTTTGTGGATAACCTTAGATCATGTATCTTCACATGTTTTAACAGCCACCAATCTCACAAAATTCTGCTTTTTATGTAGATCTAGGGTTTGAAGAAACCCTAGTTCATGATTTCATGTGAAAGCAGAAAACTGAAAATCTTCCATCAGCCAACTTCGACGCTTAATAACTTTTGCTTGGGGATAAAACTCGACAATCCCTCCGGTGGATGTTTAGATCTATGTATGTAGAACACACATCTAAAATTTCGTGACGATCCAACGGTTCAAACAAAAGTTATGACCTTCTGAATACTGCTGCGCACACAAAAACGTCCAGAAAAATTCAATACGAATTTTTCTTCTTCACCATATACGAACACCTCGTCGGACCTAGATATCAAGAGCCTTAGGCTCTGATACCAATTGTGGAGTCCTATGATCGTTAGACTCAATGGTTAAGAACCATTATATCTAGGTTGATCATCGTTCATATGATAACATAGCGGAAAAGAACAATGATCATAACAAGGTGTTTGGACACAAAGAACAATGAATTAAAACAAATGGGTTGTTCATTATATTAATAACAAACAACCACTAGACGTGTATACATTGAATCCCACGTCTAGTGCTACACACACTTTAGGTTTACATTGTGAATGAATAATATGAATAAAAACCTACGTATGTTTTCTTTATATACTAGAAAACATAGCTTACAAAGAAAGCTAATAATAAGACAACTAAATCTTCTATTATTCTGTGATAATATCTTCTACAAGTTTGTCCACCAGCTTGTAGAATTCTTCATTGTCAGATTTAGTCCTTGTCTTTTGTGTTTTGACTTATCAACTCAATAATTCGACCCAACATACAGTTTTCCAATTCCCAAGATGATACAAAACAGAGTTTACGTTTAGGTCCCCACTGAATCTCAACCCAAAAGTACATTTTCGTTCACATGACATAATATAAAATATTTAAGTGCTAAAAGGGAGGAAAAACAAAGTAGACCGCCAAGCCACAACAACTTCCATCCTCGCATGCTCCGTTGTATCAATCTTGGTTACCTGAAACACATGCTTAAAACCGTCAACACAAAGGTTGAGCGAATCTATAGGTTTATCAAATCATAAGTTGAACATAAGTATTAAAACCAATCATGACCGTTCAATAGCATTGTCGTACTCACAATCTATTATTTAAGGATATGACAATTGTGTTTAAGCTCATGACACTAATCCGTTAACTCAATCACCCGCGTAATAATTACCGGCGTGATTCAAATGAAACCAGTGCCCCTACTAAAGGCATCAGTTGCAATTATACCTTATCTCTTATACAAAAATAATCTCCCGCGGAACTTACTCAACGTAGAGCTTCTCGGCTAGCATTGGGTCGTCAGCCCCGTAGTACTACAATTTGTATAAGCGGCTATTTTCAATCCACACTAGGATTAAACAATAGTTAATAGTTCATGAAATTAGGGCCTTTTGCAACTAGGTACTCAACACAATTCAAGGCAACATTCGGGTCCAACAATCGTTCATGACTTATGTTCATTTTTATTTAAATAGCATGTATCCCCCTCGCGGGTAAAATCATTTGAAATAAGTAAAGAGCGAGGCTATAGACTCACCTTAAGTAGTAGTGGTAGTATTAGTAACTACGGCGTAAACGAAATCGATCACCGACGATGAGGATGCCCCGAGAAATCAAATACAACACCTAATGAATAAACACGTAATGAATCAACACATTCAAGAACCTTCAAGTACTGCATGTACATAATTAAGAACACTCAAGGTTCATATAAACTCACGCCAAAAACCCATACAAGTGATATTTACTAGACACGAGCCATTTTTATACTTCATTAAAACTATTACTCATTTTACAATTCTGTCGGTACATACCGAATGTACGGGCTGTTTTACCCCACTTAGACCACTCCTAAAAATCTGAGAAAATTTGTAAAAATCACTTATAATCTGTAGAAACCCCATACCAAATTTCATAAAATGTTTTCACTTCTAAGACCTTCTGCCCGACACATCTTTGAAGTACAAAATTCGGACAGTTTTGCACACTCGACTTGTAAGATCATTTTGACCATCTTAACCAATACCATTTACAAATCCGACTCTTGATTATGAAAATAGACTCAAAATGCTAAGTTTAGGGCCCGAGAACAGCCCTTTAGCATTTTTGAAACCCAACTTATAGTCCCCGATATTTGACCCAATATCGACAACAATTTCGGATTATGTCGACTTTCATCTCCCGGTACACGAAAATTCAAACTAGCGTAACTTTTGACTCGTTTGGAGTCAAAAGCTCTATCTTATACCAAAACGAAGCTAAAACAAAGCTCTACAACTACATCTTATGTTTATGACCTGTTTACAAAGTTAAACCCACAAAAACACCCCTAAAGTTTCTGATCTAAAATACCCTTTTCAAAATCACATCAAAACATCATTTCGACCCATTTCAAACATTCCTATACCCCTAATAACAACTAACATTCATCCTAAACCAACCCTATCATACCTAATCACTTGTATGAACATCAACTTCAAAAACCCATTGATGAAAACAACATGCAATTTAATTAAATTAATTAAAAATGATAATAACATGGAAATAGAACCATACCATACATTAATTAGATCAAACACCAAGAACAACCAAAACCCCCAATTATTTCGTGGGTTTTGGGGCTGAAATCACCAAGAAAATACGTGCTCCAAGCTTGAATACTTCAATAGGCTAATCCTAAACACAATTAAACACAACCCCACTAATTTAATTAGATCAAATCATTGTTTTTAGCAAAAATTATCAAAATCAAATCTTAAGAAAAATGTTGTTGCATGTTAGATTTTTGTGGTGGGATTTACTTACAATGATGTTTTAAGGATGGGTCATTGCTTAGATTTTTCAAAAACAAATTTTTGATGGTGGATTCATGGTGGTGTGGGGTGGCCGTAGGTTTTGAGAGAGAAAGGGAGAGAGGAGTGAATTTTTGAAGTGTAAAAACGAGGTGTGTGTGTGTTGGTGGTTTTTGTATAAAGGTGGGAGGACCTTGGTGCAAATATAGTTTTCTTTTGGCCTTTTTAGCAAAGCTAGTTTTAAAGAGCGGGAATGGTACCTAGTCGGTTTTCATAAATTTACGAGAGTCGGGTTTCGTCCCGGATTCATAAAAATACTTTTAAATGGTTCAAACGCACACAAAATGAATATACATATGGTTCCGACTCGACTTAACACGTAATAAAAATAAAAATCTCGAAAAACTCAAACATCGATCAATCGATAATAAAATGTAAGTTTTGGGCATCCGTCGGTATCGTAGTCGTTATCGGTTCTTCTTAAATCGTCAAATGTTAAATTACGACCGTAAACGTTGGTTTCAACTTAAACCGTCAAATAAATCTACGATAAAAATTCTTAAAAATTTCAAAAATATACGTAAAATAGGATTAAATAAATGACGTTGTGTTTGGGGTATCACACTTATGACTAGTTCATAAACATTCATGGTATAATTTCAAGTCTAAATGCAGGATACGGTCACCTATCAGGAATTATTTAGATCGCTTTTGATAATCAACATCTTATCTTTTAGAGGATTTCTACTCGGGTTCCCATCAATTAAGACAATCACATCATGTCATAATCAATCAATCCATTCTACTGGGACTACCAACTTTCCAGTTTTATTACCATTGATAAGATGTGAACTTCTCAAAAGGCAAATAACAACTCATAATCCTTTCACATATTCAAGGATATCTGGAGACATAGCTAACATTAAAAGGGTAAGGTGAACGCATGATTTACGCAAGAGGATTTTAAATCAGATACAGACGAAAACTGTGACAATCCGGCAATTTATGGTTGATATTTTATTCTCAATATTTATTTGAAAATATTATTTTACGAACTCACTTATTTTTGGGAAGAAATTTGGATTTACGTCTTGGAGTAGCATCGACTACGTCAAAACCAGAGGATTCAACGTTATGTGCTTAAGTTTACATACACCGTCTTTGGTGACAGACCGACATTTCAGAAAAATAAATTTATCCGTGAATATTATTTTTGAGTTTTAAACTTGTGTTGGTTCATAAACTCATAAATTTACGAGAAGAGACTAGGACTTACGATTTTATTTTAACGTCCTTTACGACTAAACCGGAAACCTTAGGATTACGCATTTATGTTTTTGAACTCCGTTTTTTATGAGACAATTTTTATTAGATTCGCTTTGTGCCGTTGATTCATAATTTATAAAAACATTTTTCGTAAAACGACCCGAGGGCACGCAAATCGAGGAAACTAGAATCGAGGAGTACCCGTAAATTAGTGGGATGGGACAAGTAATACACTTGCCCACCCCACTATGTGTGTGGCATCCAACCTAAGCCAACACACCATAAGGTGTCATTTTATTAAACTAATTACAACACTTGTCCATTTTAGCTTCAACTTGAAGCCATTTTCCATCAAAACCACTAGCACCTTAAACTACTCTTATTTTACTCCATGCAAAACAACCTACAACTCTCTCATCTCCTCTCATCTTGCCATCCATACTCCACCATCAAACACCACTTTTGATCAAAATCAACCATGAAATCCTATGTTATTCTTGCACATGTTGAAGCCCTTTTGAAACCCTATTGATTGGTGGTGATTATAACATTCAAGGAGGAGTTTCCATGGAGTATTAGGGCTGATTTTCCACAAGGTGTTCATGAAGAATGGTGGTCTTGAAGATGGTCTTGGTTATCCACAAGTTTCTCCATCAAATTCCATGTCCAGATCATAACCTACATCAACTTGGTGGTATAAAGATTGTCCTCCTCATCCTCTTGTTATTTTTGATTATGTAATCTTGTATTTCTTTTACTTATGTATATGTATATGATGATGAATGATGATTAAAAATATTGTGTGGGGATTTGGTATTGATAAACATGCTTAAAAAGGTGAAAAACTATAAAGAACAAGGCTAAAATCTTGCTTAAAAATGATGGCTGTATAAAACAGTAAAGAAACATGTCATGAACTGATAAAATGATGAAGTAGAATTAATATACAGTAATCTATGGGTCTTGTACACATGTGAGAGTTGTCCATGCAATGGAATCATTGTAATGAGTGAGATATGATCAAAACAAGTTTAAGGTACAAATCTGAGTTTACTATTTTGGACGATTTTTAGAAAATACTTAGAAGATGATTCAACAGTAGTTATAAAAGAGTTAAATGGAGCACATATCATTTAGTTTATGTGATAAAAATTTGAGCTTCTATCTCCATATAGAACTCTAGATATGGCAGTTTTGGTGAAGATGAAAATAAAAATCAGATTTTGAGAATTAATGTTTATTATTATTATATAAGCACTCAAATTTTATTGTATAAAATGTAAAATAAAAACCAACTAACTTATGAAACTTATTTATATAAATATGTAAAAGGTTAATTAAATGGATAAATTATATAAATGGTAGTGGAATAATACTTATAAGTAATAAAAACTATAAACTTGGTTTTTACGACTTTTTCGGCTATTACCGTAAAATTAACGTTTTTCGCTAATTAAAACTTAGATGATCAAACCCGTCTAATGTAAAGTTTTTAAAAGTCATATACTGATATATAAGTATCTAAAACAAGTAAAAACCGATAAAACCCGAACTATAGGACATACGGACATTAACGAGCTAAGTAAACATATTGGATTAATAATTGGACTAAATAAGTTAAACTCTTGTAAAAAAAACTTATTGGGCTTAACCTATTTGGGCCCAACTTGTAAAGTGTAGATACTGATAATATAAGTATAACATGGATTTATACAAGTTAAATAACTTATAATAAGTTCATTGGACCTAAAATACGTAAATAGGTAAAACTAGTAAACTAGTATAAAAGTTACCGACATATAACACTAAAATGAGTAAACGAGAATATGTAAACCCACTTGATCATCATATATATATAATTATCATATGTATACATAATTGTTATTTTTATAAAGTCATTGGACATGAGTCTAAGACGAGTATTATTTGTCTAGGTTTCCGTGATTGAAGCACGCACCGTACGTCCGAATTGCCGATAACCCGCCTTCCCACATCAACGTGAGTTCATAGCCTCGAACTCTTTTAAATGTTTTTATGAAATATTTTATAAACCCGCGAGGGAGATAACATGTTAGTTTTTATAAAATAGGACACCATTTGTCCCGATTGTTTGTGTAAAACCCGTATTTAAAAATCAGAATATTTAAATACGCAGTTAATTTTAATAAACTATATAAATATTAATTATTAAACAGAGATATAAACGCAGAAATTAAATACGTAATCCCAGTTTATTTAAATACGATAAATATTACAGTTTATTCAGATAATAAGTATTTAGTCTCAGAAAATATTACGTATGTATTATTTATTATACAGAATATAATTAAACGTTAACGGTAATTACGCAGTTTCACTATTATTTAAATATTTCAAATAAATTAGTATTCAGAGATAAATTATTGGTTAATAATTTATTTGCTAAATATTCAGTATTACGTATGTATTCATTTTCAGAAAATAAATACTACGCTTAAGAAGAAAATTCAAAACACGAGAATTAAATACGAATTACACGAAAGTTAAATCGAAGTCGCGTTAAATATATGAAAACGAAAACGAATAGGGTGTAGTTTATATTGGACTGTTTTGTTATTACAATAAAAGAAGATTAAATGGGCTTGTGAGCCCGTATACCTAAAAAACAATACGGGGAGCCCCCCTTACACAATACAGAAACGAAAAAAAAAGGGGAGGAGCTAGGGTTCTTGAGGTGGCCGCCGGATGGGAGCACAAAAGAAGGGAGAAAAACAAATTTAGGTTATCAATTAATTCGACTCCGTGTTCATAGTAAATTCATAAATCCCGAATCAAGGTAATCAGTCTATTCTTTTCTTTCCTTATATCACGAATTTCGTAAATTAAAGAGGATCAAGAAATAAAATTAAAAAGGGTCAGATTTGGTTGGTGCGATGTACAGCCGAGACTCTCATGGTCTCGGTGGTGTTCTGTTGCTCAGCCACGAACAAACCCCAAACAGGGGTGTCGGGTTTGCTTGTGTAGGGAAAACCGAGACCCTAAGGTCTCGGTGTGTTTTGCTTTCGGGACCAGCCGCGACCCTCAAGGGGTGTGCTGGTGGTTTCTGGGGTGACTGCAGCGACCAAACAGAAACGCAGCAGGGGCATTTGGGATTAACAAGTATAAGGGTGTGTTTGGGTTTGTCAGAAACAAAAGCAGTGGGAACTTTGTAAACTAACAGTGGGAATAATAACCAGCAGGGGGAACTAATAACTAACAGTGGGAACGTATAGATAGCAGTGGGAACCATAACCAAAACAGTGGGAACTTATAAATATCAGTGGGAACTTATAGATAGCAGTGGGAATACAACAAAAGCAGTGGAAAATAATACAAACAGTGGGAACCACAAATTATTGAATTGGTATATTATTTTATAAATGAGTTTTATAAATAAATTAATTATATTTTCTAATTTTATTAATCTAATTAATAAAATTTAATTAATTCTAGCTTTACCATTTTTATCCTATTACAACTTATGATTTATAAATAATTTAATCTAAAGATATTAAATTGGAAATATTTCTAAATTAGGAAACTTTCTAATTATGACGAGTTACTATTTATATTAATGTCAGATTATACATTATCCAGTAATCAGAAATACATGGTACATTAAATCAGTAATATTTACGAACAATAAGAATTTATTAGATTATACAAATAGTAATACAAGTATAACTTAAATCCAACTAAAACAGTTAAGAGCAGTAAAATATTTAACATCAGTCAACTTATTTTCGCGTACGTTATTTATGTAGTACCTGTGAAGTCGGGATCGATCCTTCAGCTTTCATTCTTATTTCATTAATGGGCACGAGGTACGAATTTCCCGTCCTTTCAGTAAGGATTGCCTTTCTATGCATGATTAGGATTCCCCGTCTGCAGCCAAATGTTTTCCCCAGTATATGTTTAAGCTTATCAGTAATCATGTTAAGAATTAAATAAATTGCCTGAGCGTTATATACAAGCATGATTAGTTTATGTACTAGTTACGGAGGTACCATAACCACGGCACTAGAGGCACCGGTGTCGTGACTCACATGCAGGAGAGTGATATCCTGCATCGTCCCACTCAGCTCAGCTTGGCCATTTTATCAGTATTATTAGTGGGGCGTATGGATGCATCCTAGGCTACAGTTTACAGTTTAGCAGGTGAATGTGGTGTGTGCTCTACATCCTTCACATTGGAGCTGATCCCTCCACCCAGCACAGTATTTAGAGGTCACCCCTCTACAGCATGACGAGGTCACCCCTCTATGTATTCATGCAGCAGTTGTTACAGCACATGACCTATATAAGCTCTTGGCAATTAAAATACAGTAAATGCATGTTTTCAGATTTAACAGATATCAGTTCAGCTTTATTATTTATAAATCAGATTTTACAGATTATACACAGATTTCTGCTGCAACTTTACTTATCAGTTTTACAACTCCAGTATTTCATCATCTGTTCATTTCAGTAACTCCTTATCATGTTTTATATCCGTTCACTGAGCGTTATGCTCAGCCGTAGTTCCTTTCATGTTCTAACGGCAGGTACACCGGGACGCTCTTAGGATTCTGAGAGTATGTGCAATTGGATGGAAGCTATCCAGACTTCTTACTTTATGCATTTCTTACATTATTCTGCTATTTGGACATTGTTTAGTCCTTTCCTTTAATATTTTAATTTTCATGTTTTGAGCTTATGTTTGGATTACCGATGTTTGATTCCGGTAACTCCTTTATGGTCAGTTAATGTTTTAGGACATTTACCTTATGCTTTTATGACACGCCATATATACACGTAACGGTCCACTTATCCGAGTGGGGTGTTACAATTATGGTATCAGAGCCCAGGTTCGACCTGTAGGCTCTAAAACTTGACCTGTGACTAGTGGGTAGTCACCAGGAACTTCCCAGATTTTGGCGTTGTTATCTTTCATATTTCTCATGGATTATCCAATCACTTTTCTTCATTTATCAGTCAGTTTTCTTAAAGTTTTGATTAAGTAAAAGGTTGGTACAGAACTGGCCATATTTAGTCGCATGTGCTTTTAGCGAATTTTCGTTTTGGTGAACCGACCATAGGCGTTTATCCTTACTCATGTCAGATTCATGTTTTCAGTCGAATATTACTTGATGAGCCAGCCCATATACGTTCACCAATGTTCAGATCAAACTTCATGCTTCTCAGTCGAATGTTATTTTGTGAACCGATCCATAGTTGTTCACATTTGTCATATCATGACATTTCATTAAATCTTGACAAATATGAATTAAGACTACAGCCAACCATATGTAGTCCCAGATTATAAATTTCTATACATGACAGTTCCTAGAAAATTTTGACAAGTATCAATGGAACCAGAATAGCCCATACTTAGTCTCATGATTTCTTCTTTGAATTCTGTGGATTGAACCATAGCCGTCCACATCAGTTGATATTACACCTCAGTTGATTTGACTTTTATGTTCCTTGTAACAGTCAAATTTTCTTATCCTCGCGTTGATGTCATCTACATGATGATTCAGTTTCATGTCTCCTTACGAGGATTATGTTTTCAACAAAGTCATGATGTTTTCATGTTAAGATACACAAGAACTTTAGTAAAACCCGTTTTCATGATGAATCATGACTGACCTTCATTAATCATGCTTCATGCTGACCACTGATGGGACTTCGACTATATCATACTTTTCAGCCTCGAAACAACCAGAAGTAAGTCGACGCAAGAATCGTCAGCCTATCATGTTATTTATTTCAGATCAGTTTACTACCGTTTAAATCAATTATTTTCTTGATCATGTCAGACAAGCGACACCAGTATCGATCATTCCATAAAATTTCCACCGGCTCCATGTACAGTATTACATATGTACCCCATGTACAATACATGCGTCGCAGATATGCCCCATGTGCAGTATTCTTTTGTACTTCATGTACAGTAGTCCAGGTGGACACCAGGTACCCTACTCCATGGATATTGCTAATCGATCCTCAATCATCTCAGGCGTTTCCACTTGTCGATATTCTACCAGGTGCTGATGCTGCTCGTGAGTAGAAGATTTTGCTAGATGCTGATGCCGCTAACACTTTGAAGACCTCACAATTGCTGATGCTGCTGATACTTTGGAGATTTCTCAAGATGCTGATGGTGATGCTGTTATACTATATAGACACTGCAGAGCAAGGACGAAAACTATTAATTTGAAATTTCTGACAAGAGTAAATTTCAACTATCAGACACTACCATTCCATTCCATACTTTTACCTTCTCAGCTAGATGTTACACTTCACTCAGCTAACCGTTCATTCAGAAGAGTGGGAACCGGAACTCAGCCGGCCACTCAGCAGAATAGTTACCTGAATCACGGTCATGATAATGACCGTCATAAATTGAAAAAAATAAAGTAGTAGTGACAACCACCGTACTTATATTTAATCAATCAGTAACCATCGGAACTCCGGAACGGACGTGACCAGAAATACAGAGGTCAGTAGTCTAACCGGTCCGCCAATCCTAGCAGTTACCAAAATTTTCAGCCTCATTCAGATTTATCTACTAAAACACATGTCAAGAAATCAGTCAAGACATAAGTCTCGGGTATCATTTCGGAAGACATTTCAGGACCTCAGTTACGATACACGTCATACGAATCTTTTATCAAAATACGAGTCAGAACTCATAACTCCAGTATGTTTCTAAATCAGGCCCTCAGAAATTCAGGGTACCCTTCAGAAAGGGGTATACCCGTTCTATTATGCCACGCATGAATCGGAGCATTAAAATTCAGTCACCACACTAGATTATTATCCAGATTAAACACGTAGTATTCACTCTGTAAGGTTACAGACGAACACATTCAGTGAAAGGTCGCCATGTTCACTTCACATATTCCTGTGTCAGCTTACTCTTAAACTAGGTAGTCCCCCACATCTCAGCCAGAAAGGACTCCACAGTACCACCCATGTTTATTAAGGTTCCCCTTTCAATTAACGACAAGCTCCATCTTACTAAATCCCAAGTATATATTCATTATATTTCTGCCAGAAAAATCAGTTCAAATTGTTTCTGCCTTGCAAGCGCGTGACTTAGCAGTCCATAGCTACAAAGACTGTCTAGCCACCAATCATTTATTCACTTCTAATATTCCTTAAACTCATGACCAACAGATTACTCCAGAGCTCCCGGACATAATCTCAAAAAGTTTTTCAGAAATACCTTTCTAACCGCGAAACATAATTCTACATAGATCTTGTATCAAGTATAGAACCTATTTTTAGAAACTCTTTTCACAGGGCTTCAGCTAAGTTAAAAGATTTGCAACATTTGTTGCAAGAATTACCGGCACGAGGCTTTATTCGCCCTAGCGCACCACTAGGAAGTGCATCGTTTATGTCTATCAGGGAGAAGGCCGGTATCATGAGATCATGTAGAGACCACTAAATTTTTTGACAAGATCACCATTCTTAATCTATGTTCATTCCATAAATAGCAGGTTCATCTGATCCGCGACGATGTCTTAAACATTTTCCAGAACAAATTTCCGATCATACTACCATCAGTGGTGAGAGAAAGAACATGACGTTTCCAGACTGATGTTGCGCATATTTCAGTCTCTCTAAATTTTTAATTTTATACTTTTGAGCTCCCTAATGCTCCAGCTATATTATGAAATTATGAATAAAATTTTTCCATAAATCTTAGGCAATATCATCAGTATATTAATTGATCACATTCTGATCTGCCCAATGCTAGAGAAGAACACGAGACTCGTCTTCTCACAGTTGCACAAATCTTCAATAGGAGTAAATTTTATACACAACTTTCCAGATATAAA
Source organism: Glebionis coronaria (assembly GCA_025667525.1). NCBI lineage: Eukaryota > Viridiplantae > Streptophyta > Magnoliopsida > Asterales > Asteraceae > Glebionis > Glebionis coronaria. The sequence continues at coordinate 649,364,571 of CM046874.1, forward strand.
ATTCGCCTGAACTGAGTGGCATTTCTGAGCCACCCTATTTTAGCAGAAATAAATTTCAGACATTCCTGCGAAGGTGAAGGCCATCACCTGATGGTCCCGACTGACGCCTGTGAACGTAGTATAAAATTTCTAGAACTCAATTGACTGCTAACGCAGAAATTGCTGACAGTCATCACTAAAGCCCAGGCTAACGCATAAATTCTGCTATGACTATTCAACCAGATTCACACCAGAATGTCCCATAAGCCTAGACAGAATTTTGATAGAAACCGTATTACACATTGATAGAGCTATGTTCATATCTAGATGCCTGACATACCGCAGGTTCAAGATAGAACGCCTTTATGTTAGTGTGTTACCATTAGAAAAATCTGAACAGAAAGAGACAGGATTCCATGGAGTTTATTGTCAGACTCAGAAAAAGTATAACACTATCTAAGTGATTGTCGACCATGTAATCAACCTACGCGTTTCCTCTCATCCGGAAGGATTACGCAGTAGTGGACCTGCAGAAAATTTGCAGTAAATCGTACGATTTCAGGCATTCCATCGACCATCATATCAGACAGAATTCATGTTCACGATCATGTGTATGTTTACGTTTACGTTATTTTCACTTTCACGTATACGTCTCATTCGCGGTATGATGCTATTTCAGTTCATCTTTTATGCTATGTCATAATTTAAGCTCACGTTGTGTTCATAACATTGTTCACGTTCAAGTTTGTGTGCCATTTCACGATACACGTTTCTCAGTTTATTACCAAATATGGATACAGGAAGCTTGAGAGACCAGACTCAAGTTTAGCACAACTATTCCATAATCAGGCAGACGTTTCACATCTCAGGCCGTATCGTTTGGCATTCATTCCTCAGTCAGCATACGTTCATAATATGTTCTAGTATCACGTTCACAGTATGATTCACGTATCACATTCATGATATAGTCCATGCCAGCGTTCCTCATATAATTATGAACCATGTTCACAATTGCTCACGTAGTACGTTCGAAATTGTTCACGTAGTCGCCCCTACATGTTTTTAGCAGCTTGCTCAAATATGTAAATGTTATCTTTCAGGATATTTATACGTACTGTTTCATGTATCCACATGCTATAGCTTGTTCATTCTATCAGATTCAGAAAATCCATCTTAAATATGGAACCAGAAGCTATTCTGCATCATCAGGACAGGGTCATCAGGACCAAGATTTTATTTATTATGTTAGACCTTTGAAGAAATCGTTTCGAGCGGGAGGCCACTCAAAACGGAGGAGTCCATCCGGACCTCTCATTATTTTCTTCGATAAATCCAGTTATGTTCTTTCAGTCATGTCACGTTCCATGTTCTCTCAGCCATGTCACGTTACATGATCATTTCAGTCATGTCAGGTTTATACCTATCAACAACATTATGTCTTCATTAGAAGACAATTTATCCTTTAGCTTAATTGTCTTTTCAGTCTACGTGTTCTTTCAGTTTTTATAACTTCATCAGCTTATTACCTTTAATTCGATGACGAATTTTCTCCTTTTTTAGAGGGGAAGAATTGTAAAACCCAGTATAGTCGTATCTTTAATTCGGGGACGAATTATTGTTTTTAGAGGGGAAGAATTGTAAAACCCGTATTTAAAAATCAGAATATTTAAATACGCAGTTAATTTTAATAAACTATATAAATATTAATTATTAGACAGAGATATAAACGCAGAAATTAAATACGCAATCCCAGTTTATTTAAATACGATAAATATTACAGTTTATTCAGATAATAAGTATTTAGTCTCAGAAAATATTACGTATGTATTATTTATTATACAGAATATAATTAAACGTTAACGGTAACTACGCAGTTTCACTATTATTTAAATATTTCAAATAAATTAGTATTCAGAGATAAATTATTGGTTAATAATTTATTTGCTAAATATTCAGTATTACGTATGTATTCATTTTAAGAAAATAAATACTACGCTTAAGAAGAAAATTCAAAACACGAGAATTAAATACGAATTACACGAAAGTTAAATCGAAGTCGCGTTAAATATATGAAAATGAAAACGAATATGGTGTAGTTTATATTGGACTGTTTTGTTATTACAATAAAAGAAGATTAAATGGGCTTGTGAGCCCGTATACCTAAAAAAAAAAAAGAATACGGGGAGCCCCCCTTACACAATACAGAAACGAAAAAAAAAGGGGAGGAGCTAGGGTTCTTGAGGTGGCCGCCGGATGGGAGCACAAAAGAAGGGAGAAAAACAAATTTGGGTTATCAATTAATTCGATTCCGTGTTCATAGTAAATTCATAAATCCCGAATCAAGGTAATCAGTCTATTCTTTTCTTTCCTTATATCACGAATTTCGTAAATTAAAGAGGATCAAGAAATAAAATTAAAAAGGGTCGGATTTGGTTGGTGTGATGTACAGCCGAGACTCTCATGGTCTCGGTGGTGTTCTGTTGCTCAGCCACGAACAAACCCCAAACAGGGGTGTAGGGTTTGCTTGTGTAGGGAAAACCGAGACCCTAAGGTCTCGGTGTGTTTTGCTTTCGGGACCAGCCACGACCCTCAAGGGGTGCGCTGGTGGTTTCTGGGGTGACTGCAGTGACCAAACAGAAACGCAGCAGGGGCGTTTGGGATTAACAAGTATAAGGGTGTGTTTGGGTTTGTCAGAAACAAAAGCAGTGGGAACTTTGTAAACTAACAGTGGGAATAATAACCAGCAGGGGGAACTAATAACTAACAGTGGGAACGTATAGATAGCAGTGGGAACCATAACCAAAACAGTGGGAACTTATAAATATCAGTGGGAACTTATAGATAGCAGTGGGAATACAACAAAAGCAGTAGAAAATAATACAAATAGTGGGAACCACAAATTATTGAATTGGTATATTATTTTATAAATGAGTTTTATAAATAAATTAATTATATTTTCTAATTTTATTAATCTAATTAATAAAATTTAATTAATTCTAGCTTTACCATTTTTATCCTATTAAAACTTATGATTTATAAATAATTTAATCTAAAGATATTAAATTGGAAATATTTCTAAATTAGGAAACTTTCTAATTATGACGAGTTACTATTTATAGTAATGTGAGATTATACATTATCCAGTAATCAGAAATACATGGTACATTAAATCAGTAATATTTACGAACAATAAGAATTTATTAGATTATACAAATAGTAATACAAGTATAACTTAAATCCAACTAAAACAGTTAAGAGCAGTAAAATATTTAACATCAGTCAACTTATTTTCGCGTACGTTATTTATGTAGTACCTGTGAAGTCGGGATCGATCCTTCAGCTTTCATTCTTATTTCATTAATGGGCACGAGGTACGGATTTCCCGTCCTTTCAGTAAGGATTGCCTTTCTATGCATGATTAGGATTCCCCGTCTGCAGCCAAATGTTTTCCCCAGTATATGTTTAAGCTTATCAGTAATCATGTTAAGAATTAAATAAATTGCCTGAGCGTTATATACAAGCATGATTAGTTTATGTACTAGTTACGGAGGTACCGTAACCACGGCACTAGAGGCACCGGTGTCGTGACTCACATGCAGGAGAGTGATATCCTGCATCGTCCCACTCAGCTCAGCTTGGCCATTTTATCAGTATTATTAGTGGGGCGTATGGATGCATCCTAGGCTACAGTTTACAGTTTAGCAGGTGAATGTGGTGTGTGCTCTACATCCTTCACATTGGAGCTGATCCCTCCACCCAGCACAGTATTTAGAGGTCACCCCTCTACAGCATGACGAGGTCACCCCTCTATGTATTCATGCAGCAGTTGTTACAGCACATGACCTATATAAGCTCTTGGCAATTAAAATACAGTAAATGCATGTTTTCAGATTTAACAGATATCAGTTCAGCTTTATTATTTATAAATCAGATTTTACAGATTATACACAGATTTCCGCTGCAACTTTACTTATCAGTTTTACAACTCCAGTATTTCATCATCTGTTCATTTCAGTAACTCCTTATCATGTTTTATATCCGTTCACTGAGCGTTATGCTCAGCCGTAGTTCCTTTCATGTTCTAACGGCAGGTACACCGGGACGCTCTTAGGATTCTGAGAGTATGTGCAATTGGATGGAAGCTATCCAGACTTCTTACTTTATGCATTTCTTACATTATTCTGCTATTTGGACATTGTTTAGTCCTTTCCTTTAATATTTTAATTTTCATGTTTTGAGCTTATGTTTGGATTACCGATGTTTGATTCCGGTAACTCCTTTATGGTCAGTTAATGTATTAGGACATTTACCTTATGCTTTGATGACACGCCATAAATACACGTAACGGTCCACTTATCCAAGTGGGGTGTTACAGTTTGTTTATTGATTTCGACCCGAATGATTGTATGACCCGAATGTATGACCCGATAAATGATTAAAGGACCCGATAGATGAAATCAAATGGATTATTAAAGTTAGGTTATGTCACTAAAAGTCCCATTAGCATGAATTGTGAACTACCGGGAGTTGGTAGACGCTTATGCATATAATAGTACTATTTGGGGACGATCACCCCAGTTCGCGCCTTGACGGTTGATCCCCGTCGTGCCACATTGATTGGTAAGCGAATTTATGTATGAGAAGATTTCCATAGCGTAACCTTTGTGACGACACGCTACTTTAGATGGGAAAATTGAGTATCGGGTTAGCTACCCGTTGTTGGTTTAGTAAGGTAACAATGTCATGCGGCTTACAATAATCCGATTAACGAAGTACTACTAGACGCACCGAATTACGATGTATTGCCTAACTAGCAATACAGGGTCATACTATTGATATTATGTTCGTGTTTTGGTTTTCATAACCATATTAATATAACGGTTTTTATTTTCATACAACGTCATCAGACGTATTGTGTGACGTTTTTACGACATTGGCTCGTATAATGATTTTAAGGCAGACGCCTATATTATGATTTTGATGGAGATTTGTATCAAATGACTTTGGCTATTTTATGGCCTATTAAAATGATTTGTTCAAAATGATTTTCAGTAATAATTTTATACTGATATTATATTGATGGATTTTATTAAACTCTATGAATTCACTCGGCGTTATCGCTTACCTTTTCTTTTAACATGTTTTATCTCAGGTACTTGAAGGTAATTCTCGGGAAGACGACAAGAATTCATGGCCCGCACTTAAATTATAATTTCCATTCAAATGTTTGTAAAACCTGTATTAAATATAATGACTTGGGACCTATGTAAATCTGATATTTGTGAATGGAAATGCTTTATTATTAAACGACGCGATTTTTATGCGTTGTCTATGATGTGAGTAATGTGTTATCCCGTAACACCAACTAGTCTTCCGCTGTATTGAGTTGTATAAATTTGGGGGTGTTACAGTTTGGTACCAGAGCTCTCGTTATAGAGAACGAAAGATTTTTAAAACTAAGGTTTTGAATAAAACATTTCAAAATCTTTTAACTATAAACATTTTTCTAAAAATGTCTAAAAATCTTTTGACTATAACGGTGCCGAAGAATTCCCGAGTTACCGACAAGGCCAGACTGAGAAGTGTTATTTTAATATATATATATATATAACTTGGATTATATATATATATATATGATGTAATTTGATTACATGATTGTTTGATGATTATTTTGATATTTATACGAGGTATTTATACGACGTAGATTATCACAAGGAACCCTAAATCCCCTAGTAAATTAATCGAAGCTATTCTCGTAGGAATTCTAGCTATTCTAGATCTAAACCAAGTTGCGGATATTTATGATCCCAACAAAATGGTTTATATTCGTAGAATTATAGGTATTAGTTGATTGTGATACTGAAGAAGAATTGGCGAGATTAAAACTGATATCGATGTTATGACGATCTTTTCTTATAGAGTGGAGTTTGACAAAACGTTACCACCTAGAACGATGTCATCTGATTCGTTATCATCCAATTCTTAAATTGAAATCGAAAGGGTGAATGTTGCACTTAAGGCTGTCATTGGAACCATTAACCAAAAGCCTCATGGCACTAATACCTTTCTGAGAAGTCTAATTGAATGTGTGAGTCATTTCATATTAGTGACTCATTTGATAATTGTTGTTGTAAGAGCTATAGGATTGGAAATTAAGTGTTGTTCATGCCGAGCATTTATTGCACTTTGAAGGTCTAACAATAAGATTGAAAGTATTGGAAAATGAGGTAGGATATCTAATTGAGTATAAAATTGGTTGAAACTTGAATAAAGTAAAATTTAACACATAAGGAATAAGAAATTGTTAAGAGGAAATCGTTAAGTTCTGTGATTGAATTATAAGGATTTAATTGATTGTTGATTCGTGTTAAGTGTTGTTCCTAGGCCATTGTCCATTAACGAGGATGCCCAGTGCCCAAGAAATAAATTGAAGAAATCTGAATTGGGACCAATGGATCTTCCAGGACATATGGAACACCTAATGACTCTTGTAGATTAGTATTCATTGTGGTATCTTTTAAAAATCCCTAACTTAACTGAGACATCAGTTGGTAGGATGAGTTCTGAGAATTGTATGACATAGTGACATGTAATGTGTTACGGTACAATTTTGACTTGTTTGTGATTAATGAAAAAGACTACCTTTGATTGCTAAATTCTACATGTATCGATGTTATCTATCTTTTATTTCTTCATCCTAATGTTCGCATTAGTGATGCAACCATTGAACAAGTACTCAACTCGATTTGAGTTACGTTGTGGATTATTCTCTTTGTATTCTCGAGTGCCATCGAGATCATGAACCTCATGATTATTTGGCTAAAGCTCATTTCCTATCATATTGTAGTTAGTTCTTGGTGAACAAGCTTTCATCACTCCTTTGCAGATCACTCATTGTTTTTATAAGATAAAACAGTATCCCTTGAGAAAAATTGAATTTTCATCACAATAAGGATTATTCAAAGTGAGATTTATAAGTGTTTGATATCAAAATGTAGTTGTTTATGAAATGCTTTGGAAAACTTAATTGTTTTCATAACAAAGAAAATCTTTGTAAATTTATTCTTGATTCTTATTTAAGAATTAAGCATGAAAATGTTTTCATTATAAACATGGATGATAAAATTTTGACGAACTGAGTATTGCATTGTTAATCTTGAAATTGTATATAGTTGCGCGCCTACATACAATTTGGAATGGACCATGCAAGGCTTATTAGTAGTCACCATAAAACTGATTAATAAACACTACATTTTCTTTGAAGATTGTGAAAGATTAAATTTTATGAGATCTGCAAGAGGTGAAAATAGGGACATATTGTTAGGGACACCTACATATGTGCCTGTAGCATCTATTCTTCTGAGTCAAATTTATTCATCTGTGGAAATTGTCTTATTTGACAATTGACAATTCTTTCTTGTCCAATTCTCCCGTAGTGAGATTCTTAGGAAAAGTATCTGATTATCGAGTGTTGATACCCGACTGGATGTATCGACGTTCCTATCATTTCTTTTGATTTGATTTCATTTGAATGACTTGGGTAACGATCCGAGGAGCTTTCGAATGCGTACTCAAATTTTGAAAACATGGGATATATTCATATTCGTTAAATGTTTTCGTATGTATCTGATTTGAAATTCTCTCGCATAGATTATGCGTTGACCTTACTCTTTTAATAGTAGTTGTGTCTCCATATATCCCTGAATTTGTGAAGGATTATGAGTTACTATTAGTCTTTTGAGAAGATCACATCTTATCGACGGCAATGAAACTAAAAAGTTGATAATGCCGGTAGAATGGATTGATTGATTATGACATGACGACATTGTCTTAATTGATGGGAACTCGAATTGAATTCCCCTAAAAGATAAGATGTTGATTATCAAAAGTAATCTAAACAATTCTTGATGGATGACCATATCCTGTATTAGACTTAAAATCATACCGTGAATGGTTGTGAACTAGTTATAGATATTGTAATCTAGAAGAACCTAATATGAATTTATTAAAAGATGTTTCCGTTATCTGAAACTTTAGGATGTATTTGTTGATGAATTACCTGGACTTTCGCCATTAAGGCAAGATTGAATTTGGTATTGATTCTATTCCCGGTGCTGCACCTGCGGCTTGTGCACTGTATGTCAGCACCATCTGAATTAAAGGAATTACCATACAACTGAGAGAGTTGTCGGAGAAAGATTTTATTCTACCGAGCTCGTCATCATGAAGAGCTATGGTGTTATCATTCCTTATATTTATAGATTACTGTGAACTGAGTAAATTGACAATCGAAAACGATATCCATAACTCGAAATGGAAGATTTGTTCGATCATTTACAAGGTTTTTGATCCTCAGCATGGTTATCATCAACTTCGCATCTGCGAAAAGGATTATCTATTCCAATCACTACATCCAGAACTTGTAATGAACATTATGAGTTTCACGTGATGTCGTTTGAATTGACTAATACACATGTAGCATTCATAAATTTGGTGAATCTAGTGTGTAGGCTGTAATTTGATAAATTCATGCTTGTGATCATTAAGGACCATTTGTTTGTTTATAAGGATAAGAATGAGTTAATAATTATTGATAGATTACCCTGAATTGGCCGAACAATGAAAACGTGTACCTTGAATAATTGATATGTGATTAAAGACTTAATCCTTTACATTATTTGACTGTGTGATTAATAAGATAATGGAATCTATATTGACTCTTTAAAAATTAAGAGCCCTTTTAAGACTTTGGATTTTACCAAAAAGAAAATGGAAATATCTTTTGACAACTGTTTTAACAAAGGATTTTTAAGGGATTATTCCCTTATACACAAACCATTTAACTAAACTTCTGTTTAGGGGTAAATGTTTGTGTATACCCCAAGATAACCTAAGAGGGATTGAGGAAACCATTTAAACCATGACTTGAAATCTGAAACGATAATTTTTACTTTTCAAACTAAGAAAACTTTGACCAAAGTATAAACAAAGGTTTTTCGAACATTTACGAATCTTATTAAATATTTTCCTTAAATCAACAAAAATCTTGTTAATTAAATTCAAATTTATTTTGAACATTTTATATAATTGGTCGAACTAAGAAATTTAAAATTTTACGTTTACGTTTCATAAAAATTAACTAATTATTATTTAATTACTTGTAATAATTATCGACGCTTAAAAACGTCGGATTGAGTAAAACGGATAAAAATGATACTTGAGATGAAATTAAAACTTAGAAAATGTGAAGAAATAATTTTTGAATAAATACGGACATGATAACTATTTCATCAGGAAAGTGAACGTAATTACTGACACGTTATGTATAAAAGATAAAGAACCAATTTGGACATGTTCCTTAATAATGATGGTGCAAAATAAATTGCCGAACGATATAAAAATAAACAATATTTGTAAAAAGGATAATATAGATAACAAAAAGGGATTCACGACTAATATGAATCATTAAGATTGAGAAGCCGATAGCGTTGAATGTTTTAAAGGCCACTTGTGGTTGCCTAAATATGGAGATTGTGAGATATAGTTATGTTGGAATTTGTAAGTATAAGTATTCTATTTATGTCATTTATGACTAAAAGTATCTTTGTCTGAAGAAGTTGCACTGATGGCAATTATGAAGGCAGACATCGCCTCATACATTAGTAAACGTCTAGCTATTGCAAAGGTCATCGTCTGAATTTGATTCGATTTGGGTCATCGTCGACAGACTGACCAAATCTGCTAATATCATTCCCATTAATGATAAATGCAAAAGAGTTATGTAAACATAGTGTGCCAGTATCGAACATCTTTATCAAGATCCTCGCTTCGCATTGAATTTCTAGAGAATTGCTCAGAAATCATTGAGAACGAACCTTGATGAGAGTACTATGTACCACCCCAATCGAAGGGACGAGGTAAAGTAACGATACAAAGTAATATAAGTGCTATTTTATGTTTGAATGAATGACCTTTGGTAATAGATCGTATAATCGCTTTCCTTTGGAAGGATTACCATTGATAATCATCGCATTAGGATTGAGATCGAATGTTGTTAGGATCTAAATATTAGAGCATCTGTAAGCAGGAGTTGAGATGAAGACACCCGACATACACCCATTGTGAGTTGGACATGTCTTTTAGGTTTAAGGTTTCCTATGATGGCGAACCTAACCTTACAAAATACCCGAACCGCGAGATCTGAAATGATTGTTGAAATTAGGATCTGATTATTGACTGCCGGTAGTGGGCAAGAGGTTATGTGAATATGAAATGTAGATCTTGAAGTGCCAAATGGGTAGCGAAGTTATGCCACAATTTTTAACCTTGGAAAAATGAATTCATGATCTGACAAATCATGGGATATAAGTCCCCGTTGTATGGGACCATTGAGATGATGTAAAAGTTGGGATTGAAAGGCATATAAGTTGGATCTACCCTAGGACTTCAAGAACTGCGTGAATCATGTTTCGTAAATCGAACTTGATGGAATATCTATCAAGTGAAAATCTGATTCTTCTTAATAAAGCTTAGATCGGCGAAAAGTTGCATTCATCAGAAACCCGTGAACATCATGGATAGAGAAAGTAAGTCAACATTTAGCCTGATCTTATTCCCGTAGTTATGTTTGAGGAAACTCGCGTATTGTAATGGATTACACTTGTGAGAAAAAAAACCGAATGTAGAGGAAATACCCACATGGCTTTAACTCTATAAGACGCGAGTAGGAAGATGATCTTTGAGGACAAAGATCCTGTTTAGGGGTAAATGCTGTGACAATCCGTCAATTTATGGTTGATATTTTATTCTCAATATTTATTTGAAAATATTATTTTACGAACTCACTTATTTTTGGGAAGAAATTTGGATTTACGTCTTGGAGAAGCATCGACTACGTCTAAACCGGAGGATTCAACGTTATGTGCTTAAGTTTACATACACCGTGTTTGGTGACAGTCCGACATTTCAGAAAAATAAATTTATCCGTGAATATTATTTTGGAGTTTTAAATTTGTGTTGGTTCATAAACTCACAAATTTACGAGAAGAGACTAGGACTTACGATTTTATTTTACCGTCCTTTACGACTAAACCGGAAACCTTAGGATTACGCATTTACGTTTTCGAACTCCGTTTTTGATGAGACAATTTTTATTAGATTCGTTTTGTACCGTTGATTCATAATTTATAAAAACGTTTTTCGTAAAACGACCCGAGGGCACGCGAATCGAGGAAACTAGAATCGAGGAGTACCCGTAAATTAGTGGGATGGGACAAGTTTTACACTTGCCCACCCCACTATGCGTGTGGCGTCCAACCTAAGCCAACACACCATAAGGTGTCATTTTATTAAACTAATTACAACACTTGTCCATTTTAGCTTCAACTTGAAGCCATTTTCCATCAAAACCACTAGCACCTTAAACTACTCTCATTTTACTCTATGCAAAACAACCTACAACTCTCTCATCTCCTCTCATCTTGCCGTCCATACTCCACCATCAAACACCACTTTTGATCAAAATCAACCATGAAATCCTATGTTATTCTTGCACATGTTGAAGCCCTTTTGAAACCCTATTGATTGGTGGTGATTATAACATTCAAGGAGGAGTTTCCATGGAGTATTAGGGCTGATTTTCCACAAGGTGTTCATGAAGAGTGGTGGTCTTGAAGATGGTCTTGGTTATCCACAAGTTTCTCCATCAAAATCCATGTCCAAATCATAACCAATATCAACTTGGTGGTATAAAGATTGTCCTCCTCATCCTCTTGTTATTTTTGATTATGTAATCTTGTATTTCTTTTACTTATGTATATGTATATGATGATGAATGATGATTAAAAATATTGTGTGGGGATTTGGTATTGATAAACATGCTTAAAAAGGTGAAAAACTATAAAGAACAAGGCTAAAATATTGCTTAAAAATGATGGTTGTATAAAACAGTAAAGAAACATGTCATTGATTGTAGTGTTTTACTACTCTTTAGGAAAAGAGCGTAAATAGGGAAAAGTATTGAACAAATGACTTTAGGAAAAATCAAGTGTTAATGACCCAATGAAGTTCGTTTCCCAAAGAGGTATATGTGGGTGAGAAATTTGTTAAATGTTTGTGATTAATGATTGGTTTAGAAGGGGATGAGAAAAGAAGATGACGAAGACGTAAAAATAAAAATAAGTACTACTAGAAACTTAAAACGTAGAACCTTAAAAACCACAAAAATAAAAATAAATTCCAAAAATTACCAAAAATTCACCAAAAATCAAAATAAATAAACTAAGAGTTTACCAATGATCAAAACTTTTTCAAACCTTTTAAATAATTAAATATTCAATTTTTAAATGCTAATTAAAGCCCTAAAAATCAAATAAATTATCAAAAAGCCCAAATAAAGATTTTTCAATTGGTAAACCTCTAAAATGACCTAAAAAGATTAAAAACTATTTTTAGAAATTTTTAAATTAATAAAAACTATTTAAAATGATTTAAAAACTATTAAAACTTAAAATAATTATAAAAATTAATCCAAAAGAGATAAAATTATTTTAAAAGTTGCTAAATTCCTATTTTAATGTATTAAACCTAAGAAAAATGTAAAAAGTTGGAAAATGTGAAATTTTAAAAATAATAATAAAATAATATTAAAAATCCAAAAATTATAAAAAATTCTAAAAACTTGCAAAATAGTTTATTTTAACCTAAATAATCAGAAAATCAAAGTGAAATTACCAAAATACCCCTATTGGGCCCTCAAATGGGCCAAAACCAAAAACAGTCAAACCAAATGGGCTTTTGGGCCCAAAAAGTCAAACTTGGCCCAATTGACTTGGAAAAGCCCTATCTGACTCAAAATTAAATTCTAAGAACAAAACTCTAAAGGCCCAAAAGCTGAATATGAGCTTATCACAGCTTATTGAACACTCAGCTTATTCTTATTGGGCTTTTCAGCCCATTAAGCAATAAGCTAATGCCATAAGCTCTAATTTGACACACAACCTTCTTTTGGGATGCTTATGAGATCTGTAAAAAGAAGTTTTGAAAAAGCTCACTCAATAAGCCAGAAATAAGCAAAGTAAAAATTCACTAAAAGACAAAATAGTCGTTTTAGAGATTTAGGGCACCTCAGGACTTGATTCAACTTGCAAAAGATCACAAATGGACTCAATAAGCCAAATCAATCAACAAAAATCCAATAAGCACAACCAATAAGCCAGAATAAGCACAAATGAACTTATGAAAAAGTCAATGAAGTTGGTTTTCTAGTCAAACCCTAAAGTCAACCCACCAAATGCTCCAGTATGAACAAATGGGTCAAATAATGAGCACCTATTACAAAAACAAAGTTGTTGCTGGTTGGAATAAGCTATTATAGCTTATTGATAAGCTGAACCCAATTTTACACTATCAATGGCAACTAGCAGGGGAAAGGAGTTCCCACTGCTTTGACTATTTGACCAAGCTTATTTGAGAGTTCTGGTTTGATTCAATTGGAAACAAAGGCACCCTTGTGACCAGTGAATCACAAGGAGTCAATAGCAACAAGAAAATCACAATTTGGTTCACACAATAAGCCACAATAAGCCAAACAGTTACCAGATATGCACCAGATATGGAAATAAGCAGTTAAGCACTTAATAAGCAGATTTAGACTGAATAAGCCAACCAAACTTAACAGGATGCATACACAAGCTATATAAACTATGAATAAACACAAAGCAACAAGAATCAAACACTGAATCAAAGTAAATAACAAGATCAAAGCACAAAATGTTTCTGATGAACAATGAACAATATGTAGACAAGTTTTGCTGATCTACTTGGCACTTGATCCAATTTCAAGCCTCAAATCCTTCTTCCCTGGTGTGATTAACTAAGGTTTAGCACTTGTTAGCCCTAGCCTAAGCTTAGATCTAGGTGTCCTCAAAATCCTAGCCAATTTTACCAAGTATTTAAGATTTTATAGCCAAATTATGAATCTATGTGTTCAAACCCTCAAAACCTGCAAACAGATGAACAAATACACCTAAATAACAGATACCAACACTTAGCAACAAATAACAACCACTTAACAAACCACAATCCCAACTCATGCAGTAATCCCAAACACCCTTTTAAAACTTGTTTTCACAATTTTTCAAAGGCTTATGAAGATTTTACCCACAAATCAGATCAATAACACCTCAATAACATCAAACCAAGCCAAATAAACAATAATCAAGCACAATAACACAGATTCAAGCACAAATCCACAAAAATCACAATTAATCAGAAACTTAAAGAGAAAATGAAAAAGGAAGAAGATGCAAACCTCCAAGACCTACATCCAGGCCCTGGATTGTTTGAGCTGAGGTACTAGCAGAATAAGTACCAGATTCCAAGCTGCTAAGAAGAACAAACGACAAGGTGAGATCAAAATAATACCAACTTTCTGATTTTTGATGCACAAGCTTTATCACTTAAAACCTTGCCTCAAAAACCTTCAAACAAGATAATGGAACTCAGATTTTAGCTTATCAAACACCAAACTTTTATAAATAACAGATTAGAATTCAAAATTTTAAGAAATTCAAACTTTATTTCATAAAAAGGAATTACAAAGATTTAAAAGCTAAAATCTGGAACCAAGCTCTCTCACAGGTAGAGGAGTCTTTATATAGGCAAATGCCAAGGCTAGCACTATTCACAAACCCTAGAAGTGAAATTCCCTAAATGCCCTAAGTCCTTCTAGATGTTTTCTTGGTGTGAGTTGTCCAAAGTGATCCTGGATGTTCATTTTAGCTTTGGAATGAAGCATTGATCCTTAGCTGTTGATTTTGCCACGTTGGATGACTTGGAGGGCAAGTAGTATCCTGATTGGTGGAAAGGGAATTGGGGGTGGGGTCCATAGTGAGTGGGAGTGAGGGTTTTTGGTGTGGGATAGGTTTTTGCACATGTGAATCAAGTGTGTGCAAAGGGAATTGGTTTTTACCCTAAGTTTAAGTGGTGTAAAATCTGGGGGTGAAGAAGGGTGAATAGTGGTAAGTTTGATCCGAAATTGGGGGAAAGTGAGTTATTTGGCGCAATTTCGTTTCAAATGTTTCTTTTGCCCATGTTTAACCCTTGTGTTTTGGGATTTTTGGTAAATCAAGCAATTCAGCCCTAAAACGATTTTTCCTTTGTTAATAACTTTCACACATTGGCAGTTTTGGCACAAACTTTTGGAAAAAGGTTTACAAGGGTTATTTTTGCCACTTTTGCATATTTGAAGGGCTGATCTTGGATATTTTTGATCTTAAAAGGTCTTCAATGTATCTTTGGCTTGATGAGGGACCATAATTGACAATTTGAAATTGTTGAGGGACTGATCTTGCCATTTCTTCAAAGTTGAAGGACCTTTTGTGTAATTTTGACAAACTAAAGGGACCAAACTTGTAATTATTAATATACAAGGGTTTTAAGTGTCATTTTTTCAATAAATGAGGATCAATCTTGTTTGTCTTCAAGTCTTCAAGGGTATGAGTATTCCATGATTAGGGCCCGGTTCTTTGTACGGCTTCGTTTCTCGTGTCCGTTTTCCTTGTAACTTGTGATCTTTTGTCTTTTTCACGATATCCATACCTAAAATACACAAGTAAACAAACACAAGCATATATATGGTATTTTATGACATTTTTATGCATTTAAAGCCCGAAAAGAACGATGAGATCATGTATAAATGCCATCTCATCACTCCCTCATACTAAGCCATTGTCGTGCCCTCACGCAATGCTAGAATAAAGTATCTAAGCATCACCAAAGTTCAATTTTATTAACCTTTATTTGAAAAGTAAAAGACTTGCAACATACTACGAAGATGTGTAAAGACATAATGCATGATTTTCATCACGAAAGTGACTTTTAGGGTCAAAGAATAGAAACAAGTAAATGTCCCTTAGAGTAAACTTCGTCATCCTTGATTGTCATACATTCCATGCTAAGTGCAAAAACAAGATCATTGTTGGTACAAGTCACAATGCTAACACTACTCATACGTCCAAAATGTGTAATACTTTTTCTCCCCGCAATCATAGTTATTATAAAGAAAATGGGTTACTAGCATTTTTTATCTATTTATCATGGATCACAAGTGATTCATATTGACTTATTTGAGTAGTTATTAGTCCGAAAGCAAAGTAGCACGATTTGATCAATAGTTAGCCGAAGGACAAAATCTTTTAAAACGGCTTCTCATGTACTCCTTAAGTTCATATCTTGGCATAACTCGTTTCACGATTTGAGACCTTTCTCGGACCGATGTTTGGCATGTACTTCATACTTCAAATCTTGGGAAGACGTTCTCGAAATTATGGTCTTCTCTTCACATATTTGGAATTTCTTCACTTGACGTTTTTTGAGAGATTCTTCATATTGGACCACGACTTCATCATTTTTCTTCAATCTTTACTTTGGATTTTGATATACAACGATCCGCCTCCTTTTCGGACTTGGATATATTTATCCTCATACCTTGTTAGGGTCTTTTTGGATAGACTTTCTCCATGATCTTTAGGGGAGTAATTGCTTTTCGTCGTGTGTCTCGATCCTTCATATTGATTTAGGAGTAATGATACTTCACATCATCTTGGGATCTTTAGCAAAAATAGAGCTCCTCATGCCTTGTTAGGGCCTTTTTGGATGATCGCCAATCTTCGCGTCCCGCTTCAATAAGTTATGCCTTGGCTATGAACTCTATTCAACCCCGAGCAACTTTTAAACGATCTTGCGCTAGAGGCTAAGTAACCTTTCAAATGGTACGACCTTACTTATTGCAATTATGATTTATTCCTAATGCATTGATCTTATGGGAAGAAAAAGCCACAATTAAAAACATATGAGTTTTTGAAAGAACATTTTCATGTTCTACGTTTAGCATGATCACTTGTCTAACTCTATCATCTCTCGTTCTTCACTATATAAAGACCTCTAATTAAAGAGACTCGTGAAAACTTAGCCATGCAAGTCATAATTAAGCCAAACTTAGATTAGCTTTCATTAAGACTATATCAAATCAAAGTTTTGGGTTTTCAAGCCACCTATAGGATCTTGCACTTTCTTGGACTTTTTCAAGTTTAGAGAATGCGTTTTATAGTTCCTTTGATAAGTGACTTTCTAGGATCAATTATAGGAACTTGCGAAAAGTTCTTGTTCTTAACCCGTATGAATTAAGACTTTCGCGTTTTAAAGCTCCCTATATAAAAGTCTAGCAAAACTTGAATTGAGCGGGTTAAGGAATGTAAATGGCTCCAAATGCCCATCAAGTCAAAAATTAACTCTTATTTTACCCATCGGAAAATATACATTCGTGTCTTGAAAACACTTATGAAAACTAAGAAAAATTTAAAATTTGGCCATTTTTAGCCTTATTAGCAAAACAAAACATTGAAAGTTGGAAAGCGTGAGGGCGTAGCAAAGCAAGTACCTATTCACCCCCCCCCCCCTCATACTAAAAGTAAACATTGTCCTCAATGTTTCGAGTCTAAAGGCGGAGCACCCCCATACTAGAGACGAAGAGTTGAATGCTTAGGATCTAGCATGGAAAGGGTGATCAACAATATATCTAAAGCCGTTTATTAAGTATGCTAAAAGATAGTTGTTAGAACAATAAAGGATATGTCATGGATTCGTGAAAAACTTCTTCAAACAAACGATGGAGGCTCACGTAAACGAACACGAGAGTCTTCAATCGTAGATGATGATGATGATCTAGATAACACAATCACAAACAACCACGAGACAACGAGTTGAAAGGGTACAAGTCCCCTTATTAGTGAATAGTAAGCACAAAAGATAAGCATGGGATCTCCCCCACGAGGCACCTCGTTTTTGATTACCGAGTCATGAGCTCAACTCGATCCCCTCAATGCTAATTATCATTTGGGTAAGGTGACTTGGTCGAGGGCAACCATTGAAGGAATTTCCCCACCAAAGTAGTGCTTAAGCCTATGTCCATTCACCTTGAAATTAGGACCATCATCTTGAGCTAGCTCAATGGTCCCATAAGGAAACACTTGTGTAATGCTGAACGGACCCGACCAACGAGATTTCAATTTCCCGGAAAATATCTTAAGACGAGAGTTAAAAAGCAACACTTGATCACCAACGTTAAAAACCCGGTTTTTAATCTTTGAATCATGAAACTTTTTAGTCTTTTCTTTAAAAATTAATGAATTTTCATAAGCATTATCTCTTAATTCATCCAATTCATTCAATTGTTTTTTCCGATGATCTCCCGCGGTCTTTAAGTCAAAGTTTGCATGCTTAAGGGCCCAATATGCCTTGTGCTCCAACTCAATGGGCAAATGACAATTCTTCCCATAGACTAACTTATAAGGAGTGCAACCGATAGGTGTCTTATAAGCGGTCCTAAAGGCCCATAAAGCGTCATCGAGTTTGTCGGACCATGAAGCACAGTTATCTCCAATTGACCTTTCTAAAATCCTCTTCAAAGCTCGGTTCGAAACCTCGACTTGCCCACTCGTTTGCGGGTGATAAGCCGTAGAAAGACGATGAGTAACTCCATATTTATTTAGAACCTTTTCGAATTGGTCATTACAAAAATGGGTTCCACGATCGCTTATAATAGCACGAGGGGTTCCGAACCGAGAGAATAGTTGTTTCAAGAACTTCACTACCACACGAGCATCATTAGTAGGTAAAGCCTTAGCTTCCACCCACTTAGAAAGGTAGTCCACCGCGACGAGGATATATTTGTTGCCATGAGACGATGGGAACGGCCCCATAAAGTCTATTCCCCATATGTCGAAAATCTCACACACTTGAATTATGTTCTGCGGCATTTCATCACGTTGAGACGATTTTCCTTGACGTTGGCACGAATCACACGACTTTACAAGTGCGTGTGCATCACGATAGATAGAAGGCCAAAAGAAACCGCATCGAACACTTTCTTAGCCGTGAGATTAGCACCGTGGTGACCACCCGTGGGTCCCTCGTAACAAGCTCTAAGGATATTAGAAGCTTCGGCACCAAAAACACAACGTCGAACGAGTTGATACGCACAAACTCGAAAGAGATAAGGGTCGTCCCAAAAATAGAACTTGACGTCACGAAAGAATTTTCGTTTTTGTTGTGTTGTCATACCCTTGATTATGAAATTGCCCGCATGGTAATTTGCAATGTCGGCAAACCATGGGGTGGTGTCTTTAGAATTCACTACACCGAGAGTCTCAAGAGGAAATGTTTCGGTGATTTCCTTGTTCTCAAAAACATCTTTGTGAGGATCTTCTAGACGAGAGAGATGATCGGCCTCTAGATTCTCGGCTCCTTTTTTGTCAAGCACGGTGACATCAAATTCTTGGAGGAGGAGCATCCAACGAAGCAATCTCGGCTTAGCATCTTGCTTAGCTAAGAGATACTTGATAGCCGAATGGTCGGTATACACGATGCTTTTAGTAAAGACGAGATAAGGTCGGAATTTCTCAAAAGCATAGACCACGGCAAGGAATTCCTTTTCCGTTGTGGTGTACTTTAATTGAGCCTCGGTCATCGTCTTACTAGCATAATGGATAGGACGGAAATGCTTGTCATAACGTTGCCCTAAGACGGCCCCTATAGCATAATCACTTGCATCGCACATGATTTCAAAGGGTAATTCCCAATTAGGAGCAACAAGAATGGGAGCTTCGGTAAGTTTCCTTTTGAGAGTTTCAAAAGCTCTAACAAAATCCTCATTGAAGTTAAAAGGAGCATCCTTCTCGAGAAGGTGTGTCATAGGTTGAGAGATTTTCGAAAAGTCCTTGATGAAACGACGATAAAAGCCCGCGTGGCCTAGGAAACTCCTAACTCCCTTAACGGTTTTGGGATGAGGTAACTTGGCGATGACGTCTACCTTAGCTTTATCGACCTCAATCCCCGCCTTCGACACCTTATGTCCTAAGACGATTCCTTGTTTACACATAAAATGACATTTTTCCCAATTAAGCACAAGATTGGTTTCTTCACAACGTTTTAACATTTGCTCGAGATTAGATAAACACGACGTGAACGAATTACCAAACACCGAGAAGTCATCCATAAACACTTCCATCGACTTCTCGATCATATCGTGAAAAATCGCCATCATACACCGTTGAAACGTACCCGGTGCATTACAAAGTCCGAAAGGCATCCTACGATAAGCGAACGTTCCATAAGGACACGTAAAAGTAGTCTTCTCTTGATCACGAGGGTCGATAGGGATTTGAAAGTAACCGGAAAAACCATCTAAAAAGCAATAGAATTCATTTCCCGCAAGTCGCTCCAACATTTGATCCATGAAGGGCAAAGGAAAGTGGTCTTTACGAGTGGCGTCATTTAACTTTCGGTAGTCAATACACACCCTCCAACCGGTCACAACACGAGTGGGAATTAACTCGTTGTTTTCATTAGGCACAACGGTCATTCCTCCCTTTTTAGGGACACAATGGATTGGGCTCACCCATGGGCTATCGGATATAGGATAAATCATTCCCGCGTCAAGGAGTTTAAGGACCTCCTTTTTAATGACATCGTGAATTTTGGGATTCACCCTTCTTTGACTTTGAATTGCGGGTTTGTAGTCCTCCTCCATTAAAATCTTGTGAGTACAAAATTTTGGGTCAATACCCTTAATGTCGGATATTTTCCACGCAATTGCCCCTTTATGAGCCTTAAGAACTTTCAAGAGCTCGGTTTTTTCATCATTGGCAAGATCTTTTGCAATAATAACCGGCAACTTGTCATCACCTTCCAAGAATGCGTATTCAAGGTGAGAAGGAAGATCTTTCAATTCAAGAATAGGTGGTTCCTCGATTGAAGATTTTGGTTCAACACTCATAACTTCCATCGGCGAAAGAAATGGTGGCATTGAAGTATCATCACTAATCAACACCTCATCTTCATTGTCGATTTCATTTGAAGTGAGATCGCCTCCTTGGAATGGAGTGAGATTTGGTGTGGAATTAGCAAGAATCGGATCCAAAATAGTGGGATTGCCACTTGACGAGCTATCGGAAAAACCTAACACTTCTTGTGAAAACTCATCGCAAACCACGTCAACGATGTCAATGTGATTGATGGTAGCGATTGCATAAACATGAGAAGGTTTCGAGTTTTGAGTAGCGTTTATAACAAGTTCCTCTTCTTTGAATCTCAAAGTGATAGTTCTCGCATGAACATCGATAAGCG
Source organism: Glebionis coronaria (assembly GCA_025667525.1). Classification (NCBI taxonomy): domain Eukaryota; kingdom Viridiplantae; phylum Streptophyta; class Magnoliopsida; order Asterales; family Asteraceae; genus Glebionis; species Glebionis coronaria. The sequence goes on from CM046874.1 coordinate 649,385,736, forward strand.
ATCTCGAAGTGTCTAAAAATGAACGACCTAAAATTAGAGGAACTTGAGGATCCGCGGGGATGTCAACTACTATAAAATCAACGGGATAGTAGAACTTCCCCACTTTCACGAAAACATCTTCGGCTACTCCACATGCCATAATCGTAGAATGATCGGCCATCTCGATAGACATGTTCGAAGGAATGAGATCCGGAAGCGAAAGCGATTTCCAAATGGAAAATGGCATCAAAATAATGCTTGCACCAAGATCGGCCAAGGCGAGGCATTCTTTCATATCTTGTATGTCACAAGGAATGAGAAACTTTCCGGGGTCACCAACTTTTTCCGGTATGCGGTTAAGATAAACCGAAGAACAATTAGCAAGCTTTAAAAGCTTTTCCTTATCGCTCATCATACTGTTAAAAGTGGAAGCGAAACGAGGCATATATAACAACGCGTCGGCTAAACTTACATCAAAATGCACTTGTTGAAACATTTTTATAAAAAGCTCGATTTGTCGTTTGTTACGTTCTTGCAACTTCTCTTTGTTTCGTCTCGAAGGGTAGGGTAAAGGTGGTGTGGGTTAGTCATTAGGCAACGGCCTTGGAAACTCGGGTTCCACAATTGGTATTGGTTCAACCGTAGGTGTGGTATGAGCGGTACTTCGTGGGATTGTAATGTGCTCCTTTTCGACCATCACCTCGGGTTCTTTCTCTTTTTCCTTCTCCATAGAAGTACTTGGACGAGAAATGGGTTCTTTGAAAGTTTTACCACTTCGTGTAGTAATAACCTTCGTTTCTCCCTTCGGGTTTGCAATGGTATCATTAGGAAGACCACCCGAGGAAGAGGGTTTACACATGATTGCTTCAAACATCTTAGCCATTCGGTCCTCAAATTTTGATTGCCTAGCATCCGCTTTTAATAACTCTTGCTTAATCTCATGTTGTCCTAATTCCATCTTTTGTTGATTTTGTTGAAGACGTTGGACATTTCCTTCCATTTTGTTTGCATGAGTTTTAAGTTCATTAGCAAGTTCATTTTTAAGCTCGTTTTTCAACTCGGATCTTAAGCTAATCATCTCACGTTGCATGTTATCAAATTTAGCATCATTTGCTTTAGCATAATCCAAAAATTCTCCTTACAAATTTTTAGTGTGAGCATTTTGAAAACCTTGTGTATTGTTTTGAAAATCACGGTTTTGGTTTTGATTAGAAATTTGTCCATTCCCATTTTGATAATTCCCCTTGTTGTAATTGCGTGAATTGCCTTGGTAATTACCTTGGTTGTTGTTTCGATAATTGTTAACATTTTGATTTGGTGGAGCTTGATTTTGGCGGGAACCTTGGCCGTTTTGGTTATAAGTTCCCGTTGCTACATAAGCACTCGAAGTGTTACCATCCGCGGTAATGCACTCGGAAAGATCATGAGCTCCCCCACATGAGAAACAACTCTTAGCAACCGCTTTAACCGAAGCGGAATTTGAAGCTTCTTGAGCTTTCCAATGGGACATAAGATTAGCAAATCTATCAAAAAACCGATTTTCCTCATTAGCTTCATCATGTAAGGCATTAATGCTACGAGACGATTGTGACGATGATGACGAGCCCAAATTGGCAACACTCGGTGTGTTACGAGGGTTATAAACCTTAGATCTATTCTCGATGATTTGTAAAGCCTCATTTGTCGTCTTGCACAAAAAATTACCACCCGCGGCGGCATTCAAATAATCTCGTTCATGATCATTAAGCCCATTACAAAAAGTATCAACTTGATGCAATTCCGTAAAATCATGGTGTGGACATTCATGTAACATTTCTTTAAAGCGTTCCCATGCCATTGAAAAACTTTCATTATTTCTTTGCACAAATCGTGAAATCTCATTTTTCAAATGTGTTGTTTTAGATGGTGGAAAAAACTTGTTCACAAACTTAGAAACGAGATCGGCCCATGTCAAAATCGAATTTGGCGGTTCTTTCTCAAGCCAATTTTTTGCGGGTCCATCTAACGAGTATGGAAACAACATCATCTTAATGGCGTCATGTGGAACATCCTTAAACTTGCTAGTGGCGGTGAGACGGTTAAAATTCCTAATATGGTAATGCGGGTTGTCTTTCTCGTGACCTCTAAACTTATTTGCTTGCAACATCGACATTAAACCCGTCTTAATCTCGAAATTCTCCGCAAGGATGGCGGGAATCACAATAGCCTCTCCAAAACCCTCGGCGGGTGCTTGTAGCAACTCCATCATAGTACGATTAGCCATGACGACTTCTTGTTCTACAATAGGTTCAACAATTGGAGGTTCTTCTTCAATCAACGTCTCTTGATTGGCTTGCTTTTGAAGACGTTTACGAGCTCGTTTTGCTTGATTACGAGTGATCATAAACTTCACGAAGAATGGGAGGTGAGCAAAGAAGATTCTTTTTGGGTGTTTTGTGAATTTTTAATTTTTTTGTGTTTTTGATGATATTTAATTTTTTTGGATTTTGGTGTATCTTCGTAGACAACAATCTACAAAATCTCTCCTCGAATCAAACTCTTGATTAAAGAAGCCTCAAAGGAATGAAAACGATCACGTGGAGTGAACGCCTTCGAATGACTTTAGAACTTTGGTGAAAACCAAATTGTTCAAGAGGGTTTAATCACAAAGAAACCAAGAAAATATATTATACGTAATAATACTTTGGGCGGCAAAACCCTCGATTAGCCTTCAATCTCAAAATACTCACAAGCAAGCGGGGAAACGAGGCGGCGCGAAGCACTTAAGAGCCTTTTTCCTTAGGGTATATTTTAATACCCGCCTTATACCTACCTTATAGTTCGTATTTTTCAAAATCGAGCTTCACGAAAGTATTTATCTATTTTTGCCTTTTTCTTTTTGTTTGAGATTCGAATACAATAACTGAGTGATGAAATCCCAATTAAGGTTGTGTTTTCACACTTTTGGAGATATTGTGAATTTATTGTGATACTTAATACAATATAGTAATAATATTTTTACAAGAAAAACCAAGAAAACCGATAATACGTATTAGTAGAGTTCTACTAATACAAATACTATTTATGGTTAATATTAAAAACAACAATTCAAATTAATCACGACACACCTCCCCGGCAGCGGCGCCAAAATGATTGTAGTGTTTTACTACTCTTTAGGAAAAGAGCGTAAATAGAGAAAAGTATTGAACAAATGACTTTAGGAAAAATCAAGTGTTAATGACCCAATGAAGTTCGTTTCCCAAGGAGGTATATGTGTGTGAGAAATTTGTTAAATGTTTGTGATTAATGATTGGTTTAGAAGGGGATGAGAAAAGAAGATGACGAAGACGTAAAAATAAAAATAAGTACTACTAGAAAGTTAAAACGTAGAACCTTAAAAACCACAAAAATAAAAATAAATTCCAAAAATTACCAAAAATTCACCAAAAATCAAAATAAACAAACTAAGAGTTTACCAATGATCAAAACTTTTTCAAACCTTTTAAATAATTAAATATTCAATTTTTAAATGCTAATTAAAGCCCTAAAAATCAAATAAATTATCAAAAAGCCCAAATAAAGATTTTTCAATTGGTAAACCTCTAAAATGACCTAAAAAGATTAAAAACTTTTTTTAGAAATTTTTAAATTAATAAAAACTATTTAAAATTATTTAAAAACTATTAAAACTTAAAATAATTATAAAAATTAATCTAAAAGAGATAAAATTATTCTAAAAGTTGCTAAATTCCTATTTTAATGTATTAAACCTAAGAAAAATGTAAAAAGTTGGAAAATGTGAAATTTTAAAAATAATAATAAAATATTAATAAAATAATATTAAAAATCCAAAAATTATAAAAAATTCTAAAAACTTGTAAAATAGTTTATTTTAACCTAAATAATGAGAAAATCAAAGTGAAATTACCAAAATACCCCTATTGGGCCCTCAAATGGGCCAAAACCAAAAACAGTCAAACCAAATGGGCTTTTGGGCCCAAAAAGTCAAACTTGGCTCAATTGACTTGGAAAAGCCCTATCTGACTCAAAATTCAATTCTAAGAACAAAACTCTAAAGGCCGAAAAGCTGAATATGAGCTTATCACAGCTTATTGAACACTCAGCTTATTCTTATTGGGCTTTTCAGCCCATTAAGCAATAAGCTAATGCCATAAGCTCTAATTTGACACAAAACCTTCTTTTGGGATGCTTATGAGATCTGTAAAAAGAATTTTTGAAAAAGCTCACTCAATAAGCCAGAAATAAGCAAAGTAAAAATTCACTAAAAGACAAAATAGTCGTTTTAGAGATTTAGGGCACCTCAGAACTTGATTCAACTTGCAAAAGATCACAAATGGACTCAATAAGCCAAATCAATCAACAAAAATCCAATAAGCACAAACAATAAGCCAGAATAAGCACAAATGAACTTATGAAAAAGTCAATGAAGTTGGTTTTCTAGTCAAACCCTAAAGTCAACCCACCAAATGCTCCAGTATGAACAAATGGGTCAAATAATGAGCACCTATTACAAAAACAAAGTTTTTGCTGGTTGGAATAAGCTATTATAGCTTATTGATAAGCTGAACCCAATTTTACACTATCAGTGGCAACTAGCAGGGGAAAGGAGTTCCCACTGCTTTGACTATTTGACCAAGCTTATTTGAGAGTTCTGGTTTGATTCAATTGGAAACAATGGCACCCTTGTGATCAGTGAATCACAAGGAGTCAATAGCAACAAGAAAATCACAATTTGGTTCACACAATAAGCCACAATAAGCCAAACAGTTACCAGATATGCACCAGATATGGAAATAAGCAGTTAAGCACTTAATAAGCAAATTTAGACTGAATAAGCCAACCAAACTTAACAGGATGCATACACAAGCTATATAAACTATGAATAAACACAAAGCAACAAGAATCAAACACTGAATCAAAGTAAATAACAAGATCAAAGCACAAAATGTTTCTGATGAACAATATGCAGACAAGTTTTGCTGATCTACTTGGCACTTGATCCAATTTCAAGCCTCAAATCCTTCTTCCCTGGTGTGATTAACTAAGGTTTAGCACTTGTTAGCCCTAGCCTAAGCTTAGATCTAGGTGTCCTCAAAATCCTAACCAATTTTACCAAGTATTTAAGATTTTATAGCCAAATTATGAATCTATGTGTTCAAACCCTCAAAACCTGCAAACAGATGAACAAATACACCTAAATAACAGATACCAACACTTAGCAACAAATAACAACCACTTAACAAACCACAATCCCAACTCATGTAGTAATCCTAAACACCCTTTTAAAACTTGTTTTCACAATTTTTCAAAGGCTTATGAAGATTTTACCCACAAATCAGATCAATAACACCTCAATAACATCAAACCAAGCCAAATAAACAATAATCAAGCACAATAACACAGATTCAAGCACAAATCCACAAAAATCACAATTAATCAGAAACTTAAAGAGAAAATGAAAAGGGAAGAAGATGCAAACCTCCAAGACCTACATCCAGGCCCTGGATTGTTTGAGCTGAGGTACTAGCAGAACAAGTACCAGCTTCCAAGCTGCTAAGAAGAACAAACCATAAGGTGAGATCAAAATAATACAAACTTTCTGATTTTTGATGCACAAGCTTTATCACTTAAAACCTTGCCTCAAAAACCTTCAAACAAGATAATGGAACTCAGATTTTAGCTTATCAAACACCAAACTTTTATAAATAACAGATTAGAATTCAAAATTTTAAGAAATTCAAACTTTATTTCATAAAAAGGAATTACAAAGATTTAAAAGCTAAAATCTGGAACCAATCTCTCTCACAGGTTGAGGAGTCTTTATATAGGCAAATGCCAAGGCTAGCACTATTCACAAACCCTAGAAGTGAAATTCCCTAAATGCCCTAAGTCCTTCTAGACGTTTTCTTGGTGTGAGCTGTCCAAAGTGATCCTGGATGTTCATTTTAGCTTTGGAATGAAGCATTGATCCTTAGCTGTTGATTTTGCCACGTTGGATGACTTGGAGGGCAAGTAGTATCCTGATTGGTGGAAAGGGAATTGGGGGTGGGGTCCATAGTGAGTGGGAGGGAGGGTTTTTGGTGTGGGATAGGTTTCTGCACATGTGAATCAAGTGTGTGCAAAGGGAATTGGTTTTTACCCTAAGTTTAAGTGGTGTAAAATCTGGGGGTGAAGAAGGGTGAATAGTGGTAAGTTTGATCCAAAATTGGGGGAAAGTGAGTTGTTTGGCGCAATTTCGTTTCAAATGTTTCTTTTGCCCATGTTTAACCCTTGTGTTTTGGGATTTTTGGTAAATCAAGCAATTCAGCCCTAAAACGATTTTTCCTTTGTTAATAACTTTCACACATTGGCAGTTTTGGCACAAACTTTCGGAAAAAGGTTTACAAGGGTTATATTTGCCACTTTTGCATATTTGAAGGGCTGATCTTGGATATTTTTGATCTTCAAAGGTCTTCAATGTATCTTTGGCTTGATGAGAGACCATAACTGACAATTTGAAATTGTTGAGGGACTGATCTTGCCATTTCTTCAAAGTTGAAGGACCTTTTGTGTAATTTTGACAAACTTAAGGGACCAAACTTGTAATTATTAATATACAAGGGTTTTAAGTGTCATTTCTTCAATAAATGAGGATCAGTCTTGTTTGTCTTCAAGTCTTCAAGGGTATTTGTTGAGTATTCTATGATTAGGGCCCGGTTCTTTGTACGGCTTCGTTTCTCGTGTCCGTTTTTCCTTGTAACTTGTGATCTTTTGTCTTTTTCACGATATCTATACCTAAAATACACAAGTAAACAAATACAAGCATATATATGGTATTTTATGACATTTTTATGCATTTAAAGCCCGAAAAGAACGATGAGATCATGTATAAATGCCATCTCATCAATCATGAACTGATAAAATGATGAAGTAGAATTAATATACAGTAATCTATGGGTCTTGTACACATGTGAGAGTTGGCCATGCAATGGAGTCATTGTAATGAGTGAGATATGATCAAAACAAGTTTAAGGTACAAATCTGAGTTTACTGTTTTGGACGATTTTTAGAAAATACTTAGAAGATGATTCAACAGTAGTTATAAAAGAGTTAAATGGAGCACATATCATGTCGTTTATGTGATAAAAATTTGAGCTTCTATCTCCATATAGAACTCTAGATATGGCATTTTTGGTGAAGATGAAAATAAAAATCAGATTTTGAGAATTAATGTTTATTATTATTATATAAGCACTCAAATTTTATTGTATAAAATGTAAAATAAAAACTCACTAACTTATGAAACTTATTTATATAAATATGTAAAAGGTTAATTAAATGGATAAATTATATAAATGGTAGTGGAATAATACTTATAAGTAATAAAAACTATAAACTTGGTTTTTACGACTTTTTCGGCTATTACCGTAAAATTAACGTTTTTCGCTAATTAAAACTTAGATGATCAAACCCGTCTAATGTAAAGTTTTTAAAAGTCATATACTGATATATAAGTATCTAAAACAAGTAAAAACCGATAAAACCCGAACTATAGGACATACGGACATTAACGAGCTAAGTAAACATATTGGATTAATAATTGGACTAAATAAGTTAAACTCTTATAAAAAGAACTTATTGGGCTTAACCCATTTGGGCCCAACTTGTAAAGTGTAGATACTGATAATATAAGTATAACATGGATTTATACAAGTTAAAGAACTTATAATAAGTTTATTAGACCTAAAATACGTAAATAGGTAAAACTAGTAAACTAGTATAAAAGTTACCGACATATAACACTAAAATGAGTAAACGAGAATATGTATGTTGGGTCAAAAAGTTGATGTGGCAGAAACTCAAAAATGAAGAAAACGTGAAGTATTTGTCTAGGCGTTGACAAGAGCATTCCAAGCGTTGACAAGAGTTATTTAGGCGTTGATGGAATCAAGCATTGTCAAGAGCAATCCAAGCATTGTCACATGCAATTCAAGCATTGACAAAACGTAGACAAAAGAAGCTAATGGAAGCTTCTATTTAGATAAACATGCAAAAGATATTCTGCATAAGTTTATTTAAATAGAAGATTTACTTGTTTATTCATTCTTATCTCTTGTAAACCCTAATCCTTACACTATAAAAGGAACCAAGGGTATTAGGTTTATTCACAATATTATTCATTCACAATGTAAACCTAAAGTGTGTGTCGCACTAGACGTGGGATTCAATGTATACACGTCTAGTGGATGTTTGTTATTAATATAATGAACATCCCTAATTGTTTTAATTCGTGTCTTTGTGTCCAAACACCTTGTCATGATCATTGTTCTTTTCCGCTATGTTATCATATGAACGATGATCAACCTAGATATAATGGTTCATAACCATCGAGTCGAACGATTATAGGGATCCACAATTGGTATCAGAGCCTAAGGCTCTTGATATCTAGGTCCGACGAGGTGTTCGTGTATGGTGAAGAAAAGAAAAATTCGTCTAGGGTTTTTCTGGACGTTTTTGTGTGCGCAGCAGTATTCAGAAGGTCATAACTTTTGATCTTACCGTTGGATCGTCACGAAATTTTAGATGTGTGTTCTACATACATAGATCTAAACATCCACCGGAGGGATTGTCGGGTTTTATCCCCAGGCAAAAGTTATTAAGCGTCAAAATTGGCTGATGGCAGATTTTCAGGTTTCTGCTTTTTACATAAAATCATGAACTAGGGTTCTTCAAACCCTAGATCTATTTAAAAGCAGGAAGAATTGATGTTCGTGGCTGTTAAAACGTGTGAAGATATACGATTTTAGGTTATTCATAAACCCTAATTAGGGTTTCGATGCACAAGGTTATAAACCCTAGATCGTTTCTCATCAGAAAAGATGGTTCAGCAAAAGCGATCACAGCAACTTATGCATTCACACGATTGATTTATTCACATGATGCAAAGGTTTCTATTGGTCCTTTTGATCTATGTTCACACGATCCATGATTTCTGATTGGTTGATTCATTACATTCACACGGCCACGGCTTAAACCCTAATTTGTTATTTAAGGTTTGTGATCCCATGGGTGCTATTCTATTGTATTACCGTGAGTCCTCATTCTAATTGGTGAAGGTTTATTGTGTTCACACGGTAAACATGTTATGATTGGTTATATCTTGCGTTAATGGTCATCTTGTGTTCACACGGTCACTTGTTTCCCATTGGTGGAGGTTTCATGTGTTCACACGATTAATGGTGCAAGGGCTGATAAAACAAAGACGCTGACGTATGGAGGGTTGCTTTGTTTTAATAACTCACGTGGGATTGCAAAAGGAGGTGTCAGTGGTTGAATTCAAGAATAGACGCTGACGAGTATAGTATTTGACGCTGACAAGAGTAAAGAATGAATGCTGACAAGTTTTATGGTTGGCGCTGACGTGAGTAATTCAAGCGCTGACAGGAAGGGTTTCGACGCTGACAAGGAATAAGTCAACGCTGATAGGTTGACAGTGTCGTCCGATATATGAGCTTCAACGCTGATACGTATTGTCAGATATCGGACAATACATCTGACAAAGATATTGGACAGAAGAGATGTTGGATGACACATGGATAGCTGCTGTTTGAGAAAAACTGGTACGTTTTAAGCACACAAAAAGAAGGGAAATACACACAAAGGTACATGGAATCTCCGTTTAATTCAGAATATCATTATGATATTTATGGCTCGGATATTTTTAAAAGGATTAATGATTTTAAAGTGAGTTAGCAATTATTCGTGGGAATTTGATGGATATTTAAACTATGTAATCGAGATAGCCTTGCAAAAGAGTTATTCAAATAACACTTTTACATATGGTATGAAGATGTTATTTCATTCAAATTCGTCATGAAGAAGTGTTAGCTTAAGGGGAAGAATTCTTATGGGAAGTTTGATGATTGAAGAAGATTTTCGCGAGTTTGTGTTCTATCATATCTTAAAGTCATGGACTTCCAGCCACTGACTTTAAAGGTAACTTGTTCGTGCTTTACATGGATGGTGACGAAGACTTGTCATAAACACTTGAAGGAGTTACATTATCGTGCTCAGTGTCTCACAAAGGATGAGAATATTGACAAGGGATCGAGGTCTACTTATATTTTTTCTTCTGGTATAAGTTCTTCATCACATGGATAAACAAGACATGGAACATAGGTTTGTGGTATTCTACTTCTGCATCAAAGACTACTTTAAGTTATTTTTCTTCAGGATCATTACATAGAGCCTACTTCTGGAGAATCTTCAACATTGCAACATTGTTTACTTCCTTGTTGATGTGACAAAAAGGGGAAGAAAATACATGCTACACTTGAGGGGAAGCAATTTGAAGATCATGTACAACTTACAAGAGATACACATAGAGTTTTGCCACTATCAACTAGGGGAAGATTGTTGGGTCAAAAAGTTGATGTGGCAGAAACTCAAAAATGAAGAAAACGTGAAGTATTTGTCTAGGCGTTGACAAGAGCATTCCAAGCATTGACAAGAGTTATTTAGGCGTTGATGGAATCAAGCATTGTCAAGAGCAATCCAAGCATTGTCACATGCAATTCAAGCATTGACAAAACGTAGACAAAAGAAGCTAATGGAAGCTTCTATTTAGATAAACATGCAAAAGATATTCTGCATAAGTTTATTTAAATAGAAGATTTACTTGTTTATTCATTCTTATCTCTTGTAAACCCTAATCCTTACACTATAAAAGGAACCAAGGGTATTAGGTTTATTCACAATATTATTCATTCACAATGTAAACCTAAAGTGTGTGTCGCACTAGACGTGGGATTCAATGTATACACGTCTAGTGGATGTTTGTTATTAATATAATGAACATCCCTAATTGTTTTAATTCGTGTCTTTGTGTCCAAACACCTTGTCATGATCATTGTTCTTTTCCGCTATGTTATCATATGAACGATGATCAACCTAGATATAATGGTTCATAACCATCGAGTCGAACGATTATAGGGATCCACAATGTAAACCCACTTGATCATCATATATATATAATCATCATATGTATACATAATTGTTATTTTTATAAAGTCATTGGACATGAGTCTAAGACGAGTATTATTTGTCTAGGTTTCCGTGATTGAAGCACGCACCGTACGTCCGAATTGCCAATAACCCGCCTTCCCACATCAACGTGAGTTCATAGCCTCACACTCTTTTAAATGTTTTTATGAAATGTTTTATAAACCCGCGAGGGAGATAACATGTTAGTTTTTATAAAATAGGACACCATTAGTCTCGATTGTTTGTTTATTGATTTGGACCCGAATGATTGTATGACCCGAATGTATGACCCGATAAATGATTAAAGGACCCGATAGATGAAATCAAATGGATTATTAAAGTTAGGTTATGTCACTAAAAGTCCCATTAGCATGAATTGTGAACTACCGGGAGTTGGTAGACGCTTATGCATATAATAGTACTATTTGGGGACGATCACCCCAGTTCGCGCCTTGACGGTTGATCCCCGTCGTGCCACATTGATTGGTAAGCGAATTTATGTATGAGAAGATTTCCATAGCGTGACCTTTGTGACGACACGCTACTTTAGATGGGCAAATTGAGTATCGGGTGAGCTACCCGTTGTTGGTTTAGTAAGGTAACAATGTCATGCGGCTTACAATAATCCGATTAACGAAATACTACTAGACGCACCGAATTACGATGTATTGCCTAACTAGCAATACAGGGTCATACTATTGATATTATGTTCGTGTTTTGGTTTTCATAACCATATTCATATAACGGTTTTTATTTTCATACAACGTCATCAGACGTATTGTGTGACGTTTTTACGACATTGGCTCGTATAATGATTTTAAGGCAGACGCCTATATTATGATTTTGATGAAGATTTGTATCAAATAACTTTGGTTATTTTATGGCCTATTAAAATGATTTGTTCAAAATGATTTTCAGTAATAATTTTATACTGATATTATATTGATGGATTTTATTAAACTCTATGAATTCACTTGGCGTTATCGCTGACCTTTTCTTTTAACATGTTTTATCTCAGGTACTTGAAGGTAATTCTCGGGAAGACGACAAGAATTCATGGCCCACACTTAAATTATAATTTCCATTCAAATGTTTGTAAAACCTGTATTAAATACAATGACTTGGGACCTATGTAAATCTGATATTTGTGAATGGAAATGCTTTATTATTAAACGACGCGATTTTTATGCGTTATCTATGATGTGAGTAATGTGCTATCCCGTAACACCAACTAGTCTTCCGCTGTATTGAGTTGTATAAATTTGGGGGTGTTACAAAAACATTAATGAATATGAATATATCCCATGTTTTCATAATTTGAGTACGCATTCGAAAGCTCCTCAGATCGTTACCCAGGTTATTCAAATGAAACCTAATCAAAAGAAATGATAGGAATGTTAATACACCCAGTCGGGTGTCAATACTCGATAATTAGATACTTTTCCAAAGAATCTCACCATGAGAGGATTGGACAAGAAGGGGATATCAATTGTCAATTAAGACAATATCCACAGATGAGTAAATTCGATTTAGTAGAACAAATAGTACTGGCACATATGTAGGTGTCCCTAACAATATGTCCCTAATTTTCACTTCTTGCAGACCTCATAAAAATTTGATCTTTCACAATTTCAAAGAAAAATGTAATGTTTATTAACAATTTCATGGTGACTACTAATCAGCCTTGCATGGTCCCTTCCAAATTGTACGTAGGCGCGTAACTATATACAATTTTAGGATTAACGATGCAATACTCAGTTAGTCAAAACTTTGTCATCATGCTTAAAATATATATATATATATATTGTCATGTTTAATTCTAAAATAAGAATCAAAATGAATTACAGAGATGTTCTTTGTTATGGAAACAATTTAGTTTTCCAAGGTTTTCATAAACAACTTTATATCGATAACGATTATTTATAAGTCTCACTTTAAATAATCCATATGGTGACGAAAATTCAATTTTTCTCAAGGGATACTGTTTTAACTTATAAAAACAATGAGTGATCTGCAAAAGAGTGATGAAAAGTTGTTCACCAAGAACTAACTACAATATAATAGGAAATGAGCTTAGCCAATTAATCATGAGATTCATGACCTCGATGGCACTCAGGAATACAAAGAGAAGAATCTACAACATAACTCAAATCGAGATGAGTACTTGTTCAATGGTTGCATCACTAATGCGAACATTAGGAAGAAGCAAGAAATGATAGATAACATCGATACATGTAGGATTTAGCAATCAAAGGTAGTCTTTTCATTCATCACAAACAAGTCAAAATTGTACCGTAACACATTACGTGTTACCATGTCATACAATTCCAAAAACTCATCCTACCAACTGATGTCTCAGTTAAGTTAAGGATTTTAAAAGATACCACAATGAATACTAAACCACAAGAGTCATTAGGTGTCCCACCTGTCCCGGAAGATCCATCGGTCCCAATTCAGAAGAAGGTTTCTTCAATTTATTTCTTGGACAATGGGCATCCTCGTCAGTGGACAATGGCCTAGGAACAACCCTTAACACGAACCAACAATCATTTAAAACCTTATAATTCAATCACAGGACTCAACAACTTCCTCTTAACAATCTCATATTCCATACAAGTTAAATTTTACTTTATTCAAGTTTAACTTATACTCAACGCAATATCCTACCTCATTCTCCAATACTTTCAATCTTACTCTTAGACCTTGAAAGGGCAATAAAAGCTCGATGTGAACAACGCTTAATTTCCAATCCTATAGCTCTTACAACAATAGTTATCAAATGAGTCACTAGTATGAAATGACTCACACATTCAATTAGACTTCTCAGAAAGGTACTAGTGGCATGAGGCTTTTGGGTAATGGTTCCAATGACAGCCTCAGGTGCAACATTCACCTTTTCGATTTCAAATTAAGAATTGGGTGACACCGATTCAGATGACACCTTTCTAGGTGGTAAGGTTTTGTCAAACTCCACTCCATAAGGAAAGATCGTCATGGCATCGATATCAGATTTAATCTCGCCAATTCTTCTTTAATATCATAATCAACTAATACCAACATTTCTACGAATATCAACCATTTTTCTAGGATCATAAATATCCATAACTTGGTTTAGATCTATAATGGCTAGATTTCCTATAGGAATAGCTTCGATTGATTTGCTAGGGGAGTTAGGGTTCCTTGTGACAATCTACGTCGTATAAATATCTCGTATAAGTATTAAAATAATCATCAAACAATCATGTAATCAAATTACAACATATATATATATATATATATATATATATATATATATATATATATATATATATATATATATATATATATATATATATATATAATCCAAGTTATATATATATTAAAATAACACTACTCGGTCTGGCCTTGTCGGTAACTCGGGAATTCTTCGGCACCGTTATAGTCAAAAGATTTTTAAACATTTTACTCAAAATATTTATTTAAAAATATTTATGGTTAAAAGATTTTGAAATGTTTTACTCAAAACCTTGGTTTTAAAAATCTTTCGTTCTCTATAACGAGAGCTCTGGTACCAAACTTTAACACCCCCAAATATTCATACTTTAGTTCAGCGGAAGAGTCGTTGGTGTTACGGGATAACACATTACTCAAATCATAGACCACGCTTAAAAATCACGCCGTTTAATAATAAAGCATTTTCCATTCATAAATATCAAATTACATAGGTCCCAAGTCATAGTATTTCATACAATTTTACAAAACATTTGAATGGAAATTTTATTTGAATGCGGGCCATAAATTCTTGTCTTCTTCCCGAGAATTACCTTCAAGTACCTGAGATAAAACATGTTAAAAAGTCAGCGAAATGCCTAGTGAATTCATAGAGTTTAATAAAAACCATTAATATATCATCGGTATATAATTATTACCGAAAATCATTTTTGTGGCAAATCTTTGTCAAAGGCTATAAAATAGGCCAAAGACAATTTATACAAATCTTTGTTGTAAATCATAATATAGGCTATTGCCTTCAAAACCATTATACGAACCATTGTCGTAAAATCATCATACAATACGTTTTATAACGTTGCATAGAGTTTAAATAAATCTGTTATGTGAAAATGGTTATATAAACCAAAACACGAACATAATATCAGTAATAAGACCCCGTATTGCTATTCAAGCAATATATTATAATTCAATGCATATATCAATATTTTCGTTATTGGATTATTATAAGCCGCATGACATTGATACCTTACTTATAACAAACAACGGGTAGCTAACCCGTAATTCCTTTTGCCCATCTAAAATAGCGTGTCGTCACAATAATCAGCTTATATAAATCTTCTCATACATAAATTCACTTACCAATCAATGTGGCACGACGGGGATCAACCAGCAAGGCGCGAACTGGGTGATCTTCCCCCAAATAGTACTATTATATGCATAAGCGTCTACTAAATCCCGGTAGTTCACAATTCATGCTAATGGGACTTTTAGTGACATTACCTAACTAATAATAATCCATTTCATTTCATACATCGGGTCATATAATCATTCATCGGGTCATACAATCATTCGGGTCCATATCAAATAAGCAAATAATCGGGAAAACTGGTGTCCTATTTTATTAAAACTAACATGTTATCTCCCTCCCGGGTTTATAAAACATTTAAAAGAGTGCGAGGCTATGAACTCACATTGATTGGGAAAGGCGGGTTATCGGCGATTTGGATGTACGGTACGTGCTTCAATCACGGAAACCTAGACAAATAATACTCGTCTTAGACTCTTGTCCAAATGACTTTATAAAAACAATGGCTATGTATATATGATGAAATTATAAGTATGATGATGATCAAGTAGTATTTTATCTCTTCATACACATTATAGTGTTATGTGTTAGTCAAATTTTTGACTAGTTATACTAGTTACAACTTATTTATATATTGAGGCCCAATAAGCCCATTAAAAGCCCAATACATTATATTAGTCCATTTATACTTTTAATACCAGGCGTATACTCATATATTAGGCCCAAGTGGGTTAAGCCCATGAGTAAGTCCATTAGTGTTTAGCCAAGCTAGTTGGGCTAGTGGTCAAATAAGGCTACTTTGGCCCGTTAATGTCCATATGTTATAAAGCTCGGGTTTTATAGGTATTTACTTGTAAAATGTACTTACATATCAGTAGATGAGTTATAAAAAGTTTACATTAGACAGGTCCGACCGTCTAAGTTTTATTTGACGAAGACGTTAATCTTTCGGTTTTGACCGAAAAGACGTAAAACTTATATGTATAGTTTTATCACTTAGAAAACATATCAATTTATAATTTTATAAAATGTTATACTTATTTATCAAGTATACAACTTATTTTATAAGTATTATCATAAGTTAGTGGGTTTTATATATGTATTTTATAATAATATCACTTGAGTGCTTATTTTATATTATATACTTTTATTTCTAAATCTGATTATCAAACTTACTTTCACCATTTTTGCCATATCTTGAGTTCTACAAGGAGATAGAAGCTCAAATTTAGGCAGCATAAACTACATAATATGTGCTACAAGTAACTCCATTTTAGCTACTGGTCAATCATCTTCTAAGTGTCCCTAATAATTCGTCCAAAACAGACTATACATATTTGAACCTTAATAATGTTTTGATCATATCTTGCTCATTTATGGAATCCATTGAGTGGTCAACTCTCACATATGTAAAAGTCATATACCTTACTGTATATTCAATAATCCAAGTCATTTTAACAAGTTATCATATGGTTCTTTACTGTTTTATACAGCCTACAATTTTAGTCATGATTTCAACATCTTTACATG
Source organism: Glebionis coronaria (assembly GCA_025667525.1). NCBI lineage: Eukaryota > Viridiplantae > Streptophyta > Magnoliopsida > Asterales > Asteraceae > Glebionis > Glebionis coronaria. Next base: position 649,402,564 of record CM046874.1, read on the forward strand.
TAGATTTTAGTCTTTTTAACCAAATCTATCAACACAAAATCCCCACCTAATACTTTGATCATCATTCATCATCATATACATATACATTTAGAAAGTAAATACATAATTACATATTCAAAACAATAGGGTGATAGAAAGAAATTGATCTCTATACCAATCTATATGATGGAAGGGATGAGATATTGGATGAACAAGGCTTGATCTTGCCACCAAATCTTCAACCTTTTAAGACAACTTCTTGGGTCCTTCAAATGGATGAAAACCTCTATGAAATCAGCCCTTGAACTCCATTTAAACTCCTCTTTAGATGTTAGAATCACCTCCAATCATCAAGACTTCAAAAGGCTTTCATCTTGTGCAAGTTTAACACAAGATTCATGGATAAAGTTTTTTATCAATGGGTGGTTTATGGTGGGGTAGGGGATGGCACAAAGAAGATCTAGAGAGAAAAATGAAGTGGTTTGCATGTAAGTGTATGTGAGAAATGGCTTTTAGTTGCTAGTTTTTGTGGTTAAATGGTTTTGGAAGCAACTAAGGACAAGTGTCCTTAGTTGTTATGTAAACTTGACACATCAAAGTGTGTTGGCTAAGCTTGCTGTTTTATTTAGTGGGGGTGGGACAAGTGTCCCACTTGTCTTATCTCCACTAATTTATGGGTACTCCTAAATTCTAGTTTTCTCTATTTACGTGCCCTCGGGTCGTTTTATGAAAAATGTTTTTATAAATTATAAATTTACAGCACAAAACGAATCTAATAAAAATTGTCTCATCAAAAACGGAGTTCAAAAACGTAAATACGTAAACCTAGGGTTTCCGGTTTAGTCGTAAAGGACGTTAAATTATGCACGTAAGCTCTAATTTCTTCTTTTAAATTTGTGAGTGTATAAACCATCACAAATAAAATTTCCAAGATAATATTTGAGAATAAATTCATTTTCCTGAAATGTCGGACTGTTACCAAATACGGTGTATGTAAACGTAAGCACGTAACGTAGAGTTTTTCGGTTTAGACGTACTCGATACTACTTTAGGATGTAAACCCAAATTTTTTCCCAAAAGTGAGTGAGTTCATAATATAACATTAAAATAATGGTTTTAAATAATACTTGAGAATAAAATATCGACCATAAATTGACGGATTGTCACATATATTGTTGCATAAAACTAACCTTGGTGTATGATAAGATTATATCTTTAGTCAAGGAGTGCAATAAGGTGGGGGAGCTCGAAGTTATTTGAGAACATTACTTAATTGAAGGCTTCACTAGTAGGATGCAAGCTCGGCTATTTTTATTGAACGGGGTAGTCAAAATGAGGAAATGGATGTCTTGAATAAAACATATTTATTCTTTGAAGATTGCTCGGGGTGTACACATTTTTGCTTCGACAAAAGGGAGGGAATGAGTATGTAAACAAGTATGTTTTGAACATCACGTTGTGTTACAATTTACATATTTTGTCATCATTATAATTGGGGAGATTGTTAGTGAAAATATTACGATATTTAATCTACACGGTCTTTTTATGCTTTAATGACGACAAACATATAAATTTTAAAACATAACTAGAGTGTGCAAGTTACTCGTATACTAAAACTATCATTAATAAGATTCGTCAACATCCCTTGACTTTTTGTTGCACCCGACGTAAATCACTAAAGGTATGAAAAAACAATATTTAAATGTGTTGATGATCAAAGAAATAATTATTTTTCTTAAACCTTACATTTTATGTAACAAGTGTGTTTACATATAATTAGACAACATGTTTTCTAATTAAAAGAAAATGTTTATAAAATAAATAAATCTAAAATTCAAATTTTCCCCCTAAAAATCAGCTAAAACTGACCTAAAAAGTACATCCATCGAATAGGACAAAAGGGAGCGCCTAGTCTACATTTTAGGCAACTGGTTCCCTTAACTAAGGTAACCGAACGCTCCTTGACTAGGTCCCTCTCAGTATAAATACCAATGTTTCATCACTTCTAATCTATGTTTTGTACCTTGAGAAACGTTATGTTTTATGAGTTTACTTATTATATCCTTTCCTTCGATCATCTAAATATGTTTAATTTTTTTTAAATGTGATCTAATTTATCCTCCACTTATGTGCTAGAGAAGAACTCATCTAATCATCAAGATACGATGTGTTATAGAGTCATAATCAATCCTCACCTAGTATTAGAGAAGAACAAATGTAATCTCCAAGATATGATGTGTTATAGAGTCGTAACACTTGTTACTATAGATCGAGTTCATGTCTTCTAATCTTATGTATTTTTATATCCGTTAACAGTATAAGTCTGGAATGGTTTTGGGTGATCTTGTGTAGTAGTTAGATCCGGCAAGTGTGCACGTCCGTAATGATGTGATTGTGTGTGATTTGTTTGATCTGGTGAGATCTTGTATATTGGATAGATCGGGTGATCGTGATAGTATTTCCGATGTGAGGAAGTACATGTGATAGATTGGTTCTATCTAGGATTAGAACTCGATATTTGGCTTTGTGTAGAAAATTAGTGTAGGCTACTTGTGTGTGGTTTTCTTCGCCTAAACGGAGTTTGTTGACTAGTGAAATAACTACCAAGTTGGATACTTGGGGAGTGGATTATGGCGAAGAGGTTCTTCGTGCCGAACCACTATAAATCATCGTGTCTGGTATGCATTTCCTTTTACTTATCTCTTTACATCTTTACTCACATTTATCGATTTATATTTATATTTGTATCTCATAGTCTAAACATCTTAGTAGCGAAAACATAGAGGCTTAGTACGTTTTTCTATGTGTTTAATTGTCTTTGTGTTGACTATGTGTACGTTTATGTTTGCAATATGCTTATGCTTATTTGTTGGAATGCTTATATTATGTAGATCTTGTTTGTGTATGTTGATATAGTTTTGTTTGTTAGATGGATATATTCTAGAATAAAATTGTATAGCTTGGTTATGGGGTATTAATTTGTTGATGCTTGTATCATGTCTATACAATTATAATGTGTTTATCTCCGATATATAGTTACTATAGAAGTAGGTGTTATAGTCATTGTAACATTCTTCATATTGCGTCACTTTTGATCGAGTATTTTTGATACAAAAGTTTAAAAATTTCAAGGAAAACATATTCACCCGTACATTTCCACGCCTTGTTTCTAAACTACATGCCTACATACTAATTAAAAATACGATCGTGAAATTTTGATGCATTTACATTAGCTGCAAACACCTGAAACAAGTATATGTTTATTATTAAACTTGTATTGACATCAGAATACAATCATAATTTATAACATTGAGAATAAAATTCCGAAAATATTAGCGTAAAGTCTGACTCCAGATATGACTATAGCAAGCAGCTACACTACCAATATCACTACTGGGAATAGACGAGGCAAGATTGGTTACTTCTAACATTACTAAATTGGTAGTATGTTATATAAATAAAGATGTGATCTTTGGATTTAGAAAATTAATATCGTCTTATCGAAACCTCATCGTTCTAAATAATATTATATGGGTTTAGACAAGAAGCTAAGTAAATAAAAGTTTGTATGTAACTATGTACCAGGTGATCTTATTTTCCACTTACACGTAGAGATTACTATAAATTTGTGACGATTTAATATCAGAAGCGTACGATGATGGTAATTCCATCTATATCCTCTAAGTGATTGAAAATTTGACATGTACAACTTAACGATTCCCTACACAAAAGTTTGAAATGAGATTTGCCTTATGTGTTTGCTAATTATCCGTCTGAAAGAAATCGATTTAATATAATATAGTGGTAAAATTGTTTGGACAATATCTGGTTAAAGTCGTTTACATATTTGGGAGTTAAACACTCAAACATATGATTAAACTTCCAAGATAGTTAAAGGGTATAAATGTCAAATTACATTAAATATATATGTGCGGAGTAAAACTATTTGTGTACATAACTTTCCTAAATCAACGCTTTTGTAAGTAAATCAATACAATATATTATACCAACAATGAAAACAATACAAGGTCAAGCAGGCATTCAACAAACAAATATAGATAAATTAACATTAACATGTGCAACACAACTAGAGTATGCATTGCATCATATAGAGCATCCATAACTAGATGATAAGAAGACACCTTATCGAATTTGAAAGGTATGGTAACTCCCAATCCTAGTAAACCCAGAGGCACAAACCTATCAAAACTTATGCCAAGTGCAGTTGTGTGTATCTACAAAATAATAATTGGTTTTTTAGACATGGGTTTATTTGTCTTGTAATATATGAAGACATCAGATTATTTGTCTTACCACTAGGCCAATCCTGAGTGGTTAAAGTCTTACCATGATTACTAGTAAATAGGTTGTTTGATGAAACGTAATCATTACAACTACTTTTTACCAGTTATCTCCAAGGTGATCAAAATCCTCTTAAGTTGAAGGTAACTTGATTGATCATGTTGACCAATCATAATTTAGATAAATCTTTAAAAGTTTATTTTTTAGTGAAATGCAAGGAGCCCATATGCATTAATCACTATTGTGATTGGAGAACTTGACCTATCAAGTTGGATTCAACTTGAGAGGATCTTTTTCCTTCTATCTAAACTCTATTTATTACCCAAAAGGTGTGTCTATCTAAAAACAGAAGGAGATAAATGTTTTCTTGTATTAACTTGCTAAAATCACGATTACAAGAATGGTTGTCATCGTCATTCATAGCCCTGCCTTTATCATCTCTACTACTCCTTTCTGAATGATGTTTTATCTCTCTCTCTATCTCGATCTCTGACGTGTCCCTTGCTCGAATCTAATGTCCTTACTCTTTCATCATCTCCATGGCTGCTTCTTAGATCTTTGTCCCCCTTTGCTCGAAAATGAGATCCTTCTCCTTTCATCATCTCCATGACTGCTTTGCTATAACACAAGATAAATAACAAATAAGTAATAAAAAATTCACTATTTTAAGGGTTTTTTCTGATAACCATGTAGAAAATGCTTATTTCACATTATAATACTATAAATCTCATAATGTTGGAGTATGCTCGTGTCATAACAACTAATTATACGACTAGACACATATGGGCCTATGGGGTCACACACATATACACTGAGGTACCATTTCAATATATCGTGTTTATCGTATTTACGGTATATAAACAACCTTCGTAACTCGAGATCATTATTGGGCTTCTAACGACTAGTAGAGTACTTAGTTATTAGACTTGTAAAAGTGTATGACAAGGTCCATACAAAGCCCATTGAGTCCGGCCCATTAAGATAAAAAAAAGGGAGTTACATTTGTGATAAATATTAGTTATTAGGAAATAACTCAAATTTATTACATGAAACATATTACCAAAACTCCTCCCTCTTTCCTCTAATGGTGATTTGCACGGTTTTGAGAAAAAGAAAACGAGGGTTTATGCTTTGTAATGATCTCCATCTTTGAATCTTGTTTATTCAAAGGGTGTTACTAGGTTACGGGGTTTAAGACTAGCATCTATTGGTATACAAGGATGTGTGGTGTGGATACATCATAGAGGTGATCTCCTTTGATCACTTGGTTTCATTTAGTTTCTTGGTTAGATCATGTGGTGACTTTCTCCAATCATTTGTTGCCGTTCGATCCTACCGAATCATGTTACAAAGGTATACTTTTATTGTTTATTCTTATTGATTAATCATATGAATCTATGGATCCGTTAATAGATGACCTTTCCGCTGCGTTTATTATTTATTCATATCATATTTATATGGATAATCACCTATAGTGGTATCACGAGCCATCATATGATGTCATATGATTATCGGGTATGCGTAAATGTGGCCAAATCGCGTGTTTTTGGAGGATTAATAAAGAAAAAAATTAAAACAGCCCCAAGGGATTAATTTTCGTGCTAAAACAGGCCATAATATGGTATTATGATCTGTATTTTTTTATTCCATGGCCACGGGTTACGCATATCTTAATTGGTTTTGTTGCCAGTACGTGTAAAATGACCTAAAAATGCGTGTTTTGGCACGATTTCTGAATCGGTTTTAGAACAGCCCTATTGACATGATTTCTGTAATTATATGATAATTATAAGGTGTTTAAAATGTGGTTTTAATATCCTTATGTCATTGGTTACACGTACCAAACGGGGGTTTAATTAATTGTTGATTATTTCTTCGATTTCGTTGGCTAACAAGTGTTTCTTGTTGTTTAATTTTGTTTCCATGGCAAATACATGCATGTTTGGCCATGGACTTAGCCAACACCTTGTTATATTCATAATCTTATGGTATTATTATGATTAGTATGCAAAGCCGATGAAAACCTAGACCAAATGTGACATGTTGTGTATTGATTTGCATTTAATTTCAGTTTTGGGGTTTGCCATTGTTTCGGCTTAATTAATATGTTTTAATGTTGTTTATAGCCATTGTTTGGGCACTTTACAGTAGTTTAATGATAGGTTAAATGTGTTTAGTCATAAATAAATTGTAGCCGATGCTTGGATGGGAATGGCTAAAGAATTAAAGACATATTATGAAATTCGGAGCTGCTGAGTGACCTGCACTAAAACGCGATTTCCCGGAGTTCTATAAGGAGATAGAAGCCCAATTTTGGTGTGCTAATTCACAACTCATGGGCCTTCAAAAGTCTCAACTGGAGCTCAGGCTAGGGAGGACTCCTTCTATGGGTTTTGGGCCCTAGAAGTCGACTGAAATTTTATGGCACATTTGGGCTTCATGTTCACTTTGGGTTCTACTTGCTCTAGATGGTCTTGGAGCAAGTGGGAGCCCACTTTTTGGTTGTGTTGACTTACCCTTAGTTTACTTCTTGGTCCTCGTGATGGCTCACGAGATCAAGCATAGGTTTTTCATCGGTTTGAGGCTTTGCATACTTGTGGTTGTGTGGTTGCTTATTTGCTTGATATCTTGCTATTACTTGCAAATGTTTTTATAAAAACTTAAAAACCAATCACAAACCAATTATAAAACTTAAATTTTGATTTAGTTTAAATTTTAAATATGATTTAAAAACTAAAATCTTGTTTTCATAATAACTCGTAATGTGTTATGAATGTTATTTTTTTTATGTATTGTCTAATCTAATATTAATTCCACTTAGGTTTTATATTAGTCTTTAACTTGGACAACTTGACGCACATAAATTAAAACAAGATTAGATTTAAGTTAAGAAATGTTTTTAACTTGTGCTACGATGGATGAATGCATGCTTTCTCGTACACACTTTTGATTTGAAAATCAAACTTTTATACCCGTCTCAAACTTAAGTCATGCCGTCCAATCGTTTGAGATCACTTGCAATTACTTTTTGCATCTTGTGAGACGGATGTGAATTGTAACCCAAGGTGATTATTATCTATGCGTGAGACCTAGACTTATTCTCGCATGTTCTCAAATTGGATGACTTAATCGGTACAACGGTGAGACCTTGACCGAGGCAAGGATGGGACTAAACATGCCAGTTTGACATTTAGTGAAATGTTTGCTTGTGTCATGAGTCCCATAAGGATCTAAGAATTGCACAAGATTTGCAATTGATGAACGTCATCTACCTGTTGAATCTATCATTGCTAGCAGATCAACTGATGTGGTGGTGGAACCTCAATGAGGATCTTAGCCTTTTCGTAAAATTAATTGTTTTTATAAACTTGGGTAGTTAATTTTAAAAGGATAATTATCGAAAACACTAAATATGAACTTTGTATTTCTATTAATGATTTTTTGCAACACAAACCGTAAACAAAGTTTGTTTCCTTTTGTGTTAGAGGAAAACAAACTAAGTCTTCTTTCCTTGTAAGAATAAGACTCGTTCCCATCCTTTCTCCTTGTATGAGAAAGCTATAATAGGAACACTTGAATCTTCTCAATCCTAATCAATCTTAATACACACCTACTCAAGAAATCGCATTGTCTTGTAAGTCAAAACGATTAAGTACGGTTGCATATCTTAAAGTGTTAAGATACTGTATGAGTCTTGATTAGAAATTGAAGTCTCATTAAACCGTGAGAGGAAAGGAAATTACTAGCATGTTTTTATAGTATATTTTCCTTACACAAACTAGTTCCCTAAGATTCTACACACCTTTGAGGTAAAGTAGAAAGAGGAATTGCATGCAAAACTTTCAAGTTAATGGCATCGATGGAAATCTCATCAGAAATATAGTAGAACTTGATACTTTTTCTTTGAATATCTATGTACATGTTTACTGGTCTACGAGACTCACATTTGCTATAATGTGTAGACATTCAAGGAACTAGAAAGTATACAAATTGCTACTTGCTTTTTCACTAGTATAGATACATTAAAAATGTTGTCTTAACTAATGGGAGCAATGTAGTTTTCAATCATAGGACACACTTGTAATGTTGTCTTATTCAGTGGGAGCTATGAGCTTATCACATTGTAAGTGACCCACTTAATTTCTTGATTGTCTTGAAATGACATCATAGTTTTCTAAGCCTTATTGCATATTATTTTAAAAGATAACTAGTCGCTTTTCTGATGTCACTTCCCGAAATGTTATCTAAAAATAGTTATGCATGATTGCTTATTAAACGATGAAGTTCTACATAACCCTTCTATACAAGCTTGATTTGAGTATGACTTAAATCTTATTATATATGTCATATTTTAATATTATTCATATATGATGTTGTGCCATGCTCAAGTGGGAGAAATATTAGAGTGTGCAAGGTACAACACAATATGGCTTATAATATTCTATTAGGACTTATACATATTGATGTATGTTGTCTAATAGAGAACTAATGTCAAGAAATAATAAAAACTACTTCATCACATTACCTAAATGTTTTAGCTAATATGCATATGTCTTCTTGTAAAGACATAAATATGAAGTATGTAAATTAACTTGAAAATACTATTGAAGCCAAAAGTAGGCATTCAATAATAATTTATTTAGAATATGTTTATGTCTTCAAGTAAATACATTAACATGAACTTCCTTGAATTGTTCAAAGACTTATAAATAAAGTAAGTACTTCACTTGTTGTGTTTTCCTGTTAGGGCATATACAATGAAGTTATTGAATTGTTCAATATCTTATAAAGTATATTTAGCGACCAACATGTTATGTTTTATTGTTAAAACATGAACATGAAGTTCTTGAACTGCTAAAATAATCATACTTTATAGCATGTAATCGGCTTGAATATATTGTTTATGCAATTTGGTTTGACCAAATTATAAAATATGTGAGCTAAAGAGTATTAGGTTATCTAAAGAATTATGATAATGTCTCATAATCGCAACACTATGTTTCATGTGTAAAATCAAATATTATTGTTATTATTTGATACTTGATAACACTAAATACTCTCTCTCTTATCTTATTAAGGTTAACAAAAAATTTGAATATGCCCGTGCTTATTCAATATGGTTCCAAACAAGAAGGTCACTAAGAAACCATCAATTTATGGAATGGGATGACTCCCAGTAAGTCTTAGTTGAAGTCTTGAATTTGTTTAAATCATGTTAGACGTGTTATTAACAAAACTTGAATCAAGAAATTTCAGTGTATTTTATACATCCCAAACGAGAACAATTCATTGTTGCTCGACATGCTGCGTACTTGGAGAAAGTCTCCTCTTACAAGAAGCAAGTGGGAGCCTTTATGCATCTTTGAAGAGAGTAATGAATAAAATACAACCTTCTGAATATACTAGTGAACGGCACAATTGAGGCTAAGCAAGTAAATGCAAAAGCCACAAAGTGTTGTAACTCCCATTCGCATATCCGCAAGGATACCTCAAGCACCTGAAGATATGAATGTCATGTCTATGTTGAGGAATCTAAGTTAGAGGATCATAGTGAACCTCATAACTATCGAGACTCATTTTTAGATTTGGAATCTAATGAATGACTCAAAACTATGAATGGTTAGATGTAGTCCATAAAATAAAATCACTTTTGGAATTTGATTAGCTTTCACTAATCAGTAAGACTGATAGGTTATAAATGGTCTTCTATGAGAAGATAGATATGGACACAATTGTACACATTTATCAACACTCTCTTTGAATAGAGTTTAAGGCATGCTCAAGCAATTGATCATGATTTAAGGCTTTCTTTTCTTTACGAGTGTTAAATTAATAAAGATATTAATTACCATACTCGATTTCATGAATATGAAATATGGTAATTGGTGTACAAACTCTAGAAATCCAAGTGTGGATTAGAGCATGCATCTAGGAGCTGGAATCTTAAGTTTTAATCAAGGATATGATCATGATTAAAACAAAGATAACTCTCGAGTACCTTTAAGCTAGTCGGAGCACTTTGTATTGTTTGTTCTTTATTCTCATATGTTGTTAACATATAGAAATATTATTCCATCTAAGCTAGATTTTAATCCTTGGCTTGGAATATATTCTATTGAGAGATATAAGAAACAAATCATATAACCTTGGAACATATGCTTAGTATGATATGTCATATGCGGTTAATAAGTCTAAATATGACACATCAATGAGAAAGTCTCAAAGTTCTATCTCACTTGATAAAATTGAATATGTACATGGAGACCCTTAGTTTACCTAATGGATTCTTTACATATGATATGTTATATATTAGACTAACTTTATTACTTGCATGAATGCAAGATGAACTTATCACAAAGTGTCTAAGTGAAATTCATTAGACTACTGTAGACTTGTTCATCGTTTATGGATTTAAGGTAAGAAGATTAGTGTTGAGTTTATACACTAATGCTTACTTTGATTGAGATGGTACTTAATCCTAGTGATAGTAGGGTTTCATCTTCAATGATAATACTACTACCTAGACGTGCTTGATGAGAAGCACTGTTGCACTACTCATTAGTAAAACAAGAATACTTTATAGTTTGAGAAGCTGTTAAGAAGATTGTCTTAAATAGGTGTTCTACTTGCTTCAAACAACCTATGTATTGTACTATGGCGATGCTAGCATTACTGTATTAGCACTTGAGCGCACATATACAAAATGACAATCATCGTATTATTCAAAATCTTCACTATTTGTGAATTTCTGAAATAATTATTCTCAAAGTTCACTCAAATGACAACTCAACAGGTCCTTGTGTAAATTCAATGTCTTGTAGTCAAACATGTTCATCATGCTTGGAACATTGGACTTTGACCTTAGAGGAGTCTCATGTATATCTGTTTTTTTTTAGTATTTGGATAATGGAACGTTAAGCAGTTTTACTAAATAATGAATTGATATACTTGGTAGATCGTCTTCATTTGTACTACTGTGTTCTATATTAGCATGTTTAATCCATGAATAATTTATTTATTCTAAATCGTCCATTGTCAGTTGACGATACGGGAGTATTGTTGAATTAAGACAAATGTGAGTTGGTCATATTCATTTGGAATGAATATTAATTGATGATGCCGCCAAACTCACATGTGTTCATTGGATGAACATTGGATTGACCCAACCTACGAGAATTCACTTCATGGATCGTCGTCAATAGTGAATCTCACAAGTGGTTGAATCTCTCATCCTTAGACTTGAGATGCAAGTAGGTTTTGTATGTGTGGAATGTCAATCTTTGATATGGTTCAACGTTGTCCTGAACAAGGTTGCCATAAAGACCATTTTCAAGTGCGATGTGAAACACATGAACGACACGTGCAGTCAAAATAGGATTTGTTCCTCCACATGTATTGGAGTTAGATACTACTGGGCCCCTCGATGAATTGTACAGATGTATGTGTGGCCACACCCAAATGTAATTAAGATGATTCTTGATTAATTTGGTAATCTAGTTTAATTTCTATATCGAGAAACAGAATAGTTAGACTTAAGAATGACTTATGATCCATGTCTAAAGTTTAACAAAGTATCTGAAACAAAAGGATGACTGATATCTAAACCATTTAAATAAGATGTTTGAGAAACTATCCCCATACGTTTCTAGGGGCATTGGCGTGTTGCTAGACGCTAACCATTGCTTGTATAATTACATGATTGTTATGACGTGCGCAAGTGGGAGCTGTTGGAGTATGCTCGTGTCATAACAACTAATTATACGACTAGACACATATGGGCCTATGGGGTCACACACATATACACTGAGGTACCATTTCAATATATCGTGTTTATCGTATTTACGGTATATAAACAACCTTCGTAACTCGAGATCATTATTGGGCTTCTAACGACTAGTAGAGTACTTAGTTATTAGACTTGTAAAAGTGTATGACAAGGTCCATACAAAGCCCATTGAGTCCGGCCCATTAAGATAAAAAAAAAGGGAGTTACATTTGTGATAAATATTAGTTATTAGGAAATAACTCAAATTTATTACATGAAACATATTACCAAAACTCCCCCCTCTTTCCTCTAATGGTGATTTGCACGGTTTTGAGAAAAAGAAAACGAGGGTTTATGCTTTGTAATGATCTCCATCTTTGAATCTTGTTTATTCAAAGGGTGTTACTAGGTTACGGGGTTTAAGACTAGCATCTATTGGTATACAAGGATGTGTGGTGTGGATACATCATAGAGGTGATCTCCTTTGATCACTTGGTTTCATTTAGTTTCTTGGTTAGATCATGTGGTGACTTTCTCCAATCATTTGTTGCCGTTCGATCCTACCGAATCATGTTACAAAGGTATACTTTTATTGTTTATTCTTATTGATTAATCATATGACTCTATGGATCCGTTAATAGGTGACCTTTCCGCTGCGTTTATTATTTATTCATATCATGTTTATATGGATAATCACCTATACATAATACATTTGTTTTGACCCAAAACAATATATAAATGGGCTTAACTAAAAATTCCAACGTGTTGCTATTTTTTAATGTTCATACAACTTTCCAAAATAAGAAATTTTGATACTTATTTTGAATATAAGATCGGAAGTAATAAGGACCGTATCCACCTCCCCCTCCTCCTCGCTCCACCACCAAACAGTGGTAGTAACGAATACTAAATTCAAACCAAACAAAAACCACCAAACACAGTCGCAAACATACACACTTTTCCTTTTAGCAAACGAGCAAGTCTCTTTTTTAGAAAGTGGCTTCCACAGGCGTAGTGTGAGGGTGGCCGGGTGTGTTTAGTTAAACTAGAAATTAGTAGTACCAGTAATAGTTAGCAGTAAGTAGTTAATAGCAGTTAGATGTATCAATTAATTTATAAAATTGTTTGCTAGATTAGTAGTAGTTGTAATTTAAATGTGTAAAAAGACATAAAAGGACACACATTTATAATTAGAAAGGTTTTTTAAAATTAATATGTTATATCTATGAGAGTATATAAGTAATATATTAAGTCTAATGTTCTTTCATTAATAATGCTCATCTAAAAATACTCTTTGAAAGTGCATATGAAAAAGTAGCATTTTTATGATAAATGCTAATGCTCATTACTTTAATCAAAAAAGATTTTTTAACAATTATAATAAATGCTAATGTCAATTGATAAAAATGCTCTTGAAAAAGTTGTTACCAAACAAAACCGTAATAAAACTTAACGCATTAGGTTACGTCTAGTGTAAGAGGGTGTTTGGGATCGCTTAGTTTTGTGCCTCTTGTTTTTTTCTTAAAAAATTATGAAACACTTTTCTAAGCATCATATTAAGGTTCTAATTCACATTTGATACATTTACATTGGATTAAATTGGTTATTAATATGTAGAAGTTGAGGATGAACCATGTGAGATTAGCCATCTTTGTCAATGTCTCTATCACCACCACTATCGTCGCCGCCGTCATAGTGACGACTATCATGAAGAGAAGACATCTTCTTCTTTTGTTGCAGTATTATAATTAGATCGATTTTGCTCCTCCCATGTGGCTCGTAATGTCTTCTTCGATTTCCTAACTTAGTTTTATAATTTAGTGGTTTAGAGTTTGAATATTAGAAAGGGTTAGGGTTTGTGAAAGTAGATGAGTGTAATTTGGGGGTTTTGTTTCATTAATGAAGTTTAAGGGAGGTAAAAGAAGCGCCTTTTTTAATTAAGTTTTTTAGTTTCACCATTTATAGATTTATTATTAGATTTTAGGGATAATCTCATATTTTAGGGATATATTATATTTACATAATGTACAATGAGTTTGATGCATGTTTGGTACTAAACATGGAACTTTGATGTTTTAATTAAAGAAATATGAAATTGACCATATATTTTACTAAAAAAATACTGAAAGTAAAATACATCCCGATTTTGTAGAGGAAAGAGGACTCTAAAGGTATTAGATATTAAGCCCATTTGTTTTAAGGGAAAATGTGGCTATATAGTAAGAATAGAACCCGGTTTTGTAGTAAGCATAGAATCCAGTTTTGTTGCAAGAAAAATTGGGGTAGAAATAGTTGGCGTTTACATGAGATGTTCAATCCGATGAGTCGAGATGGTATCGGTGTACATGATATTTTCAATGAATGAATCGGGATGGTATTATTATACATGAGATGTTAAACATAGGAGCCGAGATGGTATCATTGTACATGAGATGTTTAACGGATGACTCAAGATAATATTGTTATACATGATATGTTAAATGAAGGACTCGATGCGGAATCGTTGCACATGAGAAGTTAAACAGAGGATTCGATGTGGTATCATTGTACATGAGATGTTAAACGAAGGATTCGATTATGTATCGTTGTACATGAGATGTTAAACGGGGGAATCAATGTGGTATCGTTGTACATAAGATGTTAAACTAAGGAGTCGATGTAGTATCATGGTACATGAGACGTTCAATGGACTAATCCCGATGTTATCATTGTACATGAAATATTCAATGGACTATTCGAGATGGTATTGTTGTACATGAAGATCGTGCCATATGAAGCCTTTACGTGTCGTTGTGGAGTTGAAGATGTAGTTGTGCGAGAATTGTGTAAAGCTCAAACTCGTGGTACACTATACTATGCATGTCCATGATCAAAGGCGAATAATAACATGTTTTCTATTTGTGTGATATACAAATAATTTGGTTAGTTGTTACATTATTTTCTTGATTCTTTAGCAGCCTCAGGAAGATTATTTAAGATGTGGATTTTTTAATACTCATTGCTTACATTGTTTCTTAGTGATAATAATTGTGATTCATATTACTTGCAAGTAGATTATACATAACATCGAATCAATCTTTTAACAACTAAATTTTTGAAAACGTAAATTGTAACCTATAAACTTTCACCCCTTCTAGTTTCCACAGTACGTATGATATTATGGATAAATAAACGTGTGTTTATACGTAAGTCTCGCATGATTATAGATGTGTGCTTAAACACACATTTGTTTTATGTAAGGAAACTTCGATTTTATGACTAATAACCTTAAAGTATCATTTATTATAAGTGCAAATATGACTGGTTGTGTTATTATGTCTTGCGGGTATAAAAATATTGAAATCAATCCAAAAATGGTGACTTCCAGATGAGTTTTAAAGAAGACTTCATGTTTATCGAGGTCAAGAAGAAGTCATAAAAATTCCCGAGCATACCATTGGAAAGAGTACAAGAAAATGAAGCCATGAGTATCGACCTCAACTCTTGAACTGGTCCAGATTATTAATTATGAACTAGTCAAGTTCTCTTTGAACCTTTTATATAAATTTTGACTCGGCCAATAGATGTATAAAGAATTAAGCTTGCATTTTATAATAAAAAATTCCTAGGGACGCAATGTTTGAGGTGGTGTTGCTTTATTCGAGAGGTTTAGTGTTTGAATCCTAGGAATATCATTGGGAGTTTTTATTATTTTTACATCAGCTAACTAGGGCACAGTTGGGCCCGGCATGATTAGTAAGCAGACACCGAGCCCCAATAAAGAAAAGACGAAGCCCAAAATTGAATCAAAAGTTATGGCCCTTTTCTATTGCCACCAAAGCCCATCAATCAATCCATATGAATATTTCACGAGTGACTATTATGAATATATTGTTCACATATATTCACCTTAAATGCGGCCATAAACATAATTTAGATACATATTTATGATATGGTGTGACTATTATAAAGCCATTATAGTCATATGATTGTGCTAGAAGTAAATGTGATTGTACACATTTGCTTTTGGCAAGCTAACACACATTAAACTTTAGACACGCATATTAAGTTACGCCACAATATGTACCACATTTTTGCTACACTAAAACCAGGTGTGACAAGACTTAACTCTATGATTTAGACCACTTAAACAAATACTTCATGTGATCATATATAACATATTTAATTTAGACACACAAACATTCAGTGTGACTAATATCTAATTTAATGATAACCGATTTCACATTTTGCTCTAAATAATAGCCATGTGAATATTTCACGATATAACTGTTATGATATATTGGTCACATATAATCATCTTATAATGTGGCCATAAATATATTTTAGATACATATTTGTGATATGGTGTGACTATTGTAAAGGCATATACTCACCTGACCATGCTAGAAGTGAATGTGACTATACACATTAGCTTTTGGCTGGCTAACACACACTAAACTTTAAACACATTAGTAAGTTACGTGACCATTTATACATAATTTTGGCCACACTTATATAATGTCCGACAAAAGAAGACTCTATGATTTAGACATATAAACAAATACTTCTTGTGACCATATATGACACCTTAAATTTAGACACACAAACACTTAGTGAAATTAATAACAAATTTGATAATAATTTTATTTAGAACGATATGTTAGTGGTTAGTGGGTTGATTCGTGTAGTGACATCCAAGCGGGCAGTATGCCTTCCTCAAACCCTCGCCTAGTTATGGTTAAACTCCTTATCCGTTTCGCCTGATAAGAAAAGCCCTTCGTAGGTCTTGAACCCAAGACCTCCAAAGAAACAAACTTAATGGAACCTTGGTGATCGACTAGGTTAGGCCAGCTGGTTACCAAATTGATTGATTTCACATGTTGCTGTAAATAATAGCCACGTGAATATTTCATGATGTGACTGCTATGAATATAATAACCATATACAATCACCTTATAATGTGGTCATAAACATAATTTAGATACACATCTGTGATATGGTGTGGCTATTGTAAAGGGATATAGTCACATGATCACACTATTCAAGTATGTGACATATAGGAATTACTTCACGTGGCCATATATGAAGTTTGATCACATTGTTCAAGTATGTGACATGTGAGAAAAGTTCTATAAGGAACATGCATCCAAAAAAGAACAAAGGAAGCAATCTCCACCATCCAATATTAATCTTTTTAAATTTAATTAAAAAAACACATTTTCATCCTATTTCTTAAAAATTAAATATCTCTCAAACCGTTAATCGTTATGAAAAAATAATTATACCGTCACGACGGGAATTAAATTATCTTTCCATAGATATGCACTTCTATATACTTTCGGCGAACTTTTTTTAAAAAATTTCGTAAAAAAATCACATGTAATTCTCGAAAAATTACATGTAATTCTCGAAAACTCATGTTTGATTAATTATTTTAAAAATCACATTTGAATTTGTAACGTCACATGCGATTTGTGAAATCACATGTATTTTTTTTTGACGAGAATTTCAACATTGTAAAATCGTTAAAAGTATATGAAAATAACCGTCTATTAAATGACAAAAATATTTTCGTTATTATTTTAAAACCACACGTGATTTATGTGAATTACATTAAAATGTTTGAATCACATGTAATTTTGTTAATATATTAAAATGTTTGTTGCCATTAATATAAAATATGTTCATTTTACCGGGCTGGAGTCCCCTTTACCCAAAAAAAATATATGTAAAACAAATTGGCTTCTGAATTTCATGTGATTCGGTGATAATTACATGTGATTTTGCTTGCATTACATATGATTCAAGCATACCGAAACCGTAACTTTTTCTAACAAACCCACATTAGATGAATCACATGTGATTTTTTTAATCACGTATTATGTTTTCATTTATGTAAAATATATAAAACAAATTGGCTTCTAAATTACATGTGATTTTGTTTGAATCACATGTAATTCTGCTTGAATTGCATGTGATTCGGTGATAATTACATATGATTTTTCTTGCATTACATGTGATTCAAGCATTCCGAAACCTTAACTTTTTCTAACAAACCCACTTTAGATGAATCACATGTGATTTTTTTAATCACATGTAATCTTGTTAATATATTAAATTGTCTGCTTGAATTACATGTAATTCGATGATAATTACATGTGATTTTGCTTGCATTGGATCACATGTAATTCGATGATAATTACATGTGAATTTGCTTGCATTACATGTGATTCAAACATTTCAAAACTTTAACTTCTTCTAACAAACCTACTTTAGATGAATCACATGTGCTTTTGTTTGAATCACATGTAATTTACCACGAATTACATGTAATGCAAGCAAATTCACATGTAATTATCATACATGGATCACAAGATAGCATATATGGATCACAATACCACTTTAGATAGCATACATGGATCACAAGACCACTTCGGAAGGATGGATGATGTGAGGAATGGAGAGAAAATGTTATTTACCACGAATCACATGTGATTTACCACGAATTACATGTGATTTATCACGAATCGCATGTGATTTACTTGGTTTCTAGATTATTGGTATTAAAGTTGAAAATAAAAATCTATGAAAACATGTAACTTAAAAAAAAGACTAACGCGTCAAATGGGACGAAAGTTAGATGTAAAGTTATGTGAGTCTACATGAATCACATGTGATTTAAAACAAAATTACATGTAATTATTTATAAAATCACATGTGATTTAAAGCAAAATTACATGTAATTTTGTATAAAATCACATATAATTTGAGCAAAATTACATATAGTTATTTATAAAATCACATGTGATTTGAGCAAAATTACATGTAATTCACACAAAATTACATGTAATTTTCATTCAACACTAACTAACCACTTTATTACAAAAATCACATGTAATTCACACATAATTACATGTGATTTGCATTTAACACTAATAAACTATTTTATTACAAAAATTACATGTAATTCACACATAATTACATGTAATTCACGCAAAAGTTAACGATTTACAGTGTTAAAAATTCTCGCCAAAAAAATTACACGTAATTTTCGAAAATTACATGTAATTTTTCGAGAATCACATGTAATTTTTTATGCGTAAATTTTAAAAAAAAAGTTTGCCGAAAGTGTATAGAAGTGCCTATCTATAGAAAGATAACTTAATTCCCGTCGCGATGGTATAATTAGTTTTTCGTAACGATTAACGGTTTGAGAGATGTTTAATTTTTAAGAAATAGGATGAAAATAGGTTTTTAAATTAAATTTAAAAAGATTAATATAGACCATTAGATGGAACTTGAATGGATGGTTGAGATTGTTTCCTTCCTTCTTTTTTTGATGCATATTCTATAAGGATCTCACCTCTGTGACATGTATTTTTCACATACCTATGTGCATAGTGTGATTAATGGTTCAAAATTATTTGTATGTGTCACACGTCCCAAATTATAAGTGGCCAAATAATCAACAAAAAATTACCACTTACCTCTAGACACATAAATAATCAAACGTGTGACAATGAAATTCCAAAATCGTAACACAAACGAAGTGCAAGTGTGGCTGTGTATCTTTTCCTTGTACATTTAGTCACATAAATATTTGACCGTGTGGGCGTTCAAAAAACATGTGCGACAAAATCCTAGATTTGTACTAGTGAGCCCTCCTTTGAGGCAACACATGACACTTCTTCTCGAGTGCCTTAGAAATAAGATATCTACATCCGGTTTTACAACACTATACATGTAACTAAAAGAGTGATATATCAGACTCTTAAGGGTGTTTTCAACACTTATATGACCGACTCGTAAAGGATGTAGCTGTCGATCATAAAGATCTGTCTTCCAAGGCCACTGACATTCTCAAGGACTTGGCAACTTATGCCAACAAGCATGAGGAGACCCATAAGGATATCAGGGACATTATTGACAATCAGATAGAGTTTATCAGTGATATCAACAAAGATCACACTGCGGCTACGTCTAAACTACATAAGTTTCTTGATCATTCCTTGGAGACTATCCTTAAGAATATGGCCCTGAAGACAACTTTGGAAAAAGTTGTTTCCAAAAACACTAAGGCTTCTGGAAAGCTAGGTCAGTTTTTCAACCTACTAAAAGAAGATAAAATGTGAGAAGTACTTACCAAGATAGATTCTTACCAGTTCCTCTTGGTGAAGTAAAATCTCAGTATTTAGACATTGATGAGTCTCTCAAAACTGATCTAGAAGCTTAATACATGATCAATATGACTACTAAGGGGTACATTGAAGATGCTAAGTACCTCACTGAGATTGCTTAGAGCCAGAGAGACTCAAACATCCAAGCCTTTGAACAAGAATTGCTACTTTAAAGATTTCTCAGGACATCAACCAAAACAATGTTAAGACAATCAAGGTTGGTACAACCCGTATGAAAGACATAATGACTGAAATGTTCAAGGACTTTAACGGAGTTCCTACACCTTCCCTCTCACAACAACCTCAAAAGCAAAAAATTACTACCTTTGAATTTAATGTGTCAAATTTAGAGGGAAAGAAAGATGCTTAAAAGTTGCTGAGATGGCTAGAAACATCCTCTCACACTAAGGGGAGAAAGAAACCATGAGCACTTAAGAGCCTATTGTGCATGACACCTTTAATACTGACATAGAGATAGTAGTTCCCGAGGTACAAAAAGTAGCTGATCAACCACATCAAGACACTCAACCTATTAGTATCACTATAGTCGGGCCAACAAAAATAACAACATCAAGCTTTCACACCATCATACCTAACCCTAACAAGTGATTACGTCAAGTATTGACAAGGCAAGAAGGTTGCCATATAGATTGAGGTTCAACCTTTGCAGTTAGTCAAGGCTTCAAAGGAAGTTTGAGTTGATCATGTTGCTCCAATACTTATTGATTATGAAATCAATAGGACCATGTACCAACTCAGTGAACAAAAAATTTAGGGTTGCATGACTAAAATGGAGAGAATTAAACTAAAGGCAGCTAGGCAGGCTGATGAAGCTGCAATCCTTAAGGTCTCTACTGAATTGTTTCAGGAATCTGGTGGTGATCTAAATAATATTTGTAGCATGGCATGTGGCAACGAGTTTTGTCAAAAAATAAGAAGATGAACTTAACACTATTCAGGATGCCATGCTGAAGAAGCAAAAACAAAGTAGCAAAATGAAGAAGAAGTTGTATGATCAGTATGTCTAGATCACAACTAAAAGAAGAAAACCTAAGCCAATCACTACCATCAAAATTATTCCCAACTCTAAGCCTATGCCTATGATAGTCTTCAGAAGTAATGGTGAGAGAAACTTTGAGGTACGAAGGCCGTTCAAGTTTAATGACTACAGTCTCAGCGAATGGGATGAATTGGGAACGATACTTCTGCTAAACTCTCTGAGTAACAAGTACAACAAACTAAAGCAAATCAAGAGACAATTTGGGATCACTTAAGATCTTTTGGTGGCTAAGCAAGACCCATCTCACGTAAGTAGCAAGAAAATAAAGAGGGTTGAGCTAGAGCTTGAAGTCAAGGTCATTGGTTTAGAGTGAAATAGAATAATTCCCGAGAATGTCCCCTTTGTGAATAGAATGGTGATTCAAGAACCTAAGTGGCGTATATTCTTTATAGATTTTTTTTGGTGATAAAGCATTTCAAAGGATTAGTGATATACACAAGGTAACCACTAAAGATTAGTGACCAAAACAATAAAGATTGAATATATGGGACTTTGATCCCAATTACTTCACACTTGGCTTTATTTTGTTCTAGACTGAGAGGGCTATGTAAATAATGAATGAAAGAAATACTTATATTTTAATGATTTCCTCATCATATTATTGTTTTTGTTATAAGAAGCTGCACTACTCACTTATAATGAAAATAACTTAGGCTTATTTATATCCAAATAGGGGAAGATTGTTAGGTTAATTCAGTGCCTAATGATCTTACTGATGGATTTAAATAAAAATTAGCGAAAGTGTAAATAACCTTGAACACTAAGAGGCCACTAGGTGAATAGTCATTTGTGCTCTTTTACATTACTTTACCATAAATTAAACTTATACTTAAAGTAAAAGTCCAATTACAAAAGAGTAACACTAATCAACAAATCACTCGATTTATCACATGGAATCGTATAAGATCCCGTATTTTTCATCTTTGCGGTGAGTGTCAATGTGAATGCTTAAATTACGGAACCCGTGCAACAAATCATAGTAAAAAACCTTAACCACTATAAGATAAGACTAAACATTGAACTCTTATTTAGTGTCGATATAAGATAGTATAGATGCTAGAAGATCATGTGGTAATGAACTTAACTTATCTTTTTCTAATGTTTCTCGAGTAAACTTATATTCTTCTTCTTCTTTTTGTTGCTGCTTTATCTTCTTCTTTATCTTGATAGCCATAATGAAAGTAAATTTCACTATCTTTAAGGTTCAGACTCATAATGTTTGTTTCATCGGTCGAGCAAATAAAAAGATTTGTTTATACTCTATGAGCAGCTAGACACAAATAAAGCTTTGAGAACCCATCAGAGTGGGTTGAACCAGGCCCATGATGATTAAAATTCGTCCCAGTGACCCAAAACAAGATTTTCCCTTAAGTTTATATGTATGTTAGTGGATTCGTCTAAGAGTGTCCGTCAGTTTATTCGTTTCTGGTTATTTGATTAAAATTTCCTTTTTAGGACTTGAAAATCAAATCTAACCAAACCGAGAATCGAACTTAAGTTCGATTCGATCTTTGGCTTGATTCGATTAATCCAAGTTACACTATTTAAAAAAAACATATATAATAATAGAAAAAGTTCTATGAAGACCAGGAATTTAGCATAGACCCAACCATGCAATCTCAACCCTCTAATTTTTTATGTATCTATTTTCATTATTTTTTTAAAAGTTAAATATCCTATAAACCGTTAATCGTTATGCAAAACGAAACATACCATCGCGAGGAGAATTAAATAATCTTTCTAACGAGGGACACATGTGTATACTTCCGACGATTTTTTTTTTTTGCTGAAAAAATCATATATGATTTTCTGAAATCATATATGATTCTGGGAAATCATATATGATCCGCGATACGAATCATATATGATTTTCTTATGAAAATATAATTCGTCGAAAGTCATGTGACCCTCGTTAGAAAGATGATTTAATTTTTGTCGCAATGCGTATTTTTTATCGCTTGAGGATTTACTGTTTATGAAATATATTTTTTTTAAATGGAAAGTGGGTGTTTTTTTAAATAAATGAATATGATTGGTTGATTTGGTTTATGATAAATTATTGTTGATCTTAACTCATAAAATAATACTACTCCCTAATATTTAATTTTTGATTTTGGTTGCCAAACCAATATGCCATCCGAAATCAGGTTTGTGGTTAAGTCAAACCCTGAGATCCCTAGATTCATCGTTATCACAAACTCCTTAAAACCTGAAACAAAGATTCAATCTTTGAGGTTTTTACATCTTTGATTTAATTTGTACGTTTTTTTTTAAATTTTGTTTAAGTATAATCTACTTCATTTGTTGTCTATTTGTGTTCTTCTGCTATATTTTTCATTATAAAGATTCAGATTAGTGTTTTTGTGATTGGTTCTAGTTCCCACATGTGCCCTTTTGCTTGATTTATATCTAAGTTCTTTAGTTGTCTATCCCATTAGCGATTCATGAACTTGACCTTTTAAATATGATTTTTGATACGCGAGTGGACATGACCCTAATGGAGTTTATAGAGTGGACCTTGACGGTTGAGATAGGTTTGAGTGGAGGGCTAGATGTAGATTAGGGAGCTAGTAGGTAGGCTTTGCTTGTTTTCTTTTGTGCTTTGGGTGTTCGACTTGATTGCGTGCATTTGCTCTAGCTTGTTGGCTCTCTGTGTGTAGTTATGCTCTCCTTTGCTTGTTTGCCTTTGGCTGCATATGTTGGTTATATTTGTTTCTCTTATCTTATTTTCATTGTCTTAGAGGTTTGAGTAGAGGGCTAGATAGACTAGGGTCCTTTAAGGTACGCTTTTGCTTGTTGGCTCTTTGTGCGTTGCTCGCTCCCGTAGGCTTGCTTGGCAGTATATGTTGTTTTCCATGGTTGTATTTGTTCCTCCTATCGTATTTGCATCTGCTATCTCCCTTATCTTATCTTATACTCCTTTGCCCCGTTTCTATATGCTTGCTTTGGTTTATGAAGTGATCCTATGTTGTTTCTCTCTTGATAGCTCTTTTATCTATCTTGTTGCCCGGTTTAGTGATTTTTTTGTTTGCTTTGTAACTCTATCTTCTCTTTTTGCAATCCTGTTTTTTGTATTCCTCCTCGTTCATGTTGGCTTGCTTGTTTTCATTGCTATGCATGTTTTGCCCTTTGAGAGCGTCGATTGTGTTTTGCTTTTTTATTTGTTTCGTTTATCTTGTGTTTTTCTTCTCTACATGCTTTTGTTTCTTGCTTATATACTTTAACTTGCCTTGTTTCCTTACGTTACCATGCTTAAATAAAAAATAAAATAAAGTCATACTCTTTCTCTTTTTCTTCCTTTCTCTTAGGGGTATGGCCCGTCTATATTTTACCTCCCCCATACCATGCCGAGGCGGGTTTGAGTATCGTTGTTGTTGTTGTTGTTTTTGTTGTTATATACGTGAGGAAGCAGATAAGAGAATTTGTTAGGTATGCATTTTTTGTAAGATTTTCACGATGATTGAATTAAGTATTAACCATAACTACCTGATTACTTACTGGGACCGTTAGATAGTATATAAGGTGAAAGTTTCAAGTACATGAAGCTTTGAGATTCATTTATTTCTTTCTATCATGCATGATTAAATTTAAATTACTAATGTTATGACATCTTGCAGGGGAATTCATATGATATAGCAAAGGTTATCTTAGATGGAACATAAACAGATGCTTTGTAGTTCAGTAGTGCCTCACTTATCTCCTAAACATTCATGGTGTGTTGCTCAGAACTCGGAAGCCAAAGAAGATGACGACACACAAGTCCATATTTTCTACAACTTACATGATCCAATGTCTTATTATCATTGCCAAATCCCTGAGTTACTCGGAAAACATATCCGAGGGTGTTTCCATGGCTGTTGGGCGGTTCTCTCCTCCAAGCATCCACGCGATGTCATGTGGTCTCTTTGGAACCCATACACTTCTCGAATCATTAATCTCCCTCCGTTATCTAAAGAAGATTATGATGATATCACATATAATTGTTGTTTGTCAGCCCCTCCTGATTATCCCAATTCAGTTTTTTTGTTAACGAGAACCAAAACCCCCTACATTGTGTATTGTAGGATTGGGAGCGATCTGAAATTAAGATGGACCGAAAAGAAATTAAGATGGACCAAAAAGAAATTTGCTAAAGAACTAAGGAGCATAACTGGTTCTGATGGTTCCTTTCATAACCTAAGTTGTTGCAATAGTAAAGTTTATACCCACTATATGGTATCTGACAGTGACACGACTAGCTAGTTCTCGTAGAGGTTGACATCGTGCTTAAAGATCGTAAAAATAAGAAAGGAAAAGAAGTTGTGATAAATTTGTTGCCTGCGTTGGAATTCCCATGTCCTCACATCGTTGATTCTTCCAGTATATCTTCACTAATAGGATCTTGTTCAGAACTGTTTATGATTATTTTAGATTTAGAACGCAAGACATGGACAAGTACATCAGTTAGTGCTGTGTATGTGTTTAGACTGGACATGAATAATATGAGGTTGCAAAAAATGGAAGACCTCAAAGAAACTACATTATACATGGAACTTCCAATCGAGTCATCAGCATCTTACAGCCCAGCAACTCCTTCATCGGAATTAGGAGGTTATATTCATATTTTTGCCGATAAGGGAAAAATCATATACTCGTACCACGTCAAGGATAAAACCATCTCTTTATCTTCTATTCCTTGTTTAGCAGGAACAAACCACGTGACAGCGTGGGCAATGCTCGAATGCACCAGGTATTGTTGTAAAGCTTCTTTGCTTTTGAAATGTATTTATTTGCTGGAAATTGCTTCCTTGAAAATCATATTTTATGTAGGTTTTTTTGCTTTCTTCTATCCGATAACATGAAAACAGAATTCAGTTTTTTTGAAGATCAAGTTTTTTTTGTAGGTTGGAAAGTGATCATGTTGATTCTAAACAAGAAAATGACAAGGATGTTGATATAATTGTAAGATCAGTCAAGGGTGACGAGGATGAATCGCTCCTGCTCAATCTTCCACCTGATGTTTTGGGAATGATTATAGAATTTTGTGTCGGTCTCGATTACCTCAGGTTTCGTTCCACATGCAAAAGTTGTCACTTGGCATCACCTGTGATACCATGGAGTAACATGAAAGCATCAAAGATATTGCAAAAGTATTCACTACCTTCACCATGGCTGATTGTGTTTGACAAACATAAACGCATTACTACTCTTACTGATCCCATGTTTGGTGACGAATATTTTATGAAAACACCTCGAGAATTGATTTGTGATTTTGAAATAAAGGGTTCAAGGTATGGCTGGTTGCTGATTTTAAAATCTAGTGGATCACTGATGTTTTATAACCCCTTCACAAGTGATATTCGCAAGCTTCCACTGTTACGTGATTCAGAAATCTTCAGTTTCTCAGCACCACCCACTTCTCCCGATTGTATGGTTGCTGGAATTACAGTAGGTGAATATAATTATTATGATGTTTGTATTCACTTTGTAGGCGGGAAACCATCCTGGCGTAGAATTGGTTCCGATACAGGTGAAGACGATTACTGTTTCTTGTCTCTAACATTCTATGGCCAAGATTTGTACGCCTTGCGGGATGATATTGGACTAGATGTATTTGAAGAAGTGGATGGAGATCATTTATGGGAGCCAAGTGTAGCCAAAGCCCCAACAAGTTGTTGCACATCTTTCCCTCGGTCTTTCCTGCTGAGTTGTGCTCAACATCTTCTACATGTCATTGTGGGGAATTTTGGAAAATCCATTGAGGTTTTCAAAATGAAAAAATCTAAAGCATGGGTCAAAAACTCAAAATAGATAGTTTGGAGCAACATATGATTTTTATTTGTGGTACGTCATCTTTCTGCATTGATGCCAAGATACCACACATGGCGAACAAGATCTACTTTCCAAGATTTCTTGCGGATAATGAGAACATGAAGGGTATATTATTCTATTCACTTGAAACATGCAGGTATCACAGTTTCAAGAACCAAAACTTCCAAGAAAGTTTTGGAGACTTCTTTGGAACGAAACATCTTCTCGCCCCTCATGCTTGGATTGAACCAACTTGGTCGTAATGTATTAACTACTGCACTTTATTATCCAACTTGGTCCTAATGTATTAACTACTGTACCTTATTTACTTTTCTTTCGGTATTTCTGTCTGTTTTCTTGTTTACTTGAAAGCCATTACAAAACAGGAAGTTTCATGCATATTTTGACAATTTGTCAAGTCATTTCTCGTCAAAAACACTGATTTTGAGCAAAATGCAGAAGATTACTCCTTTGCGCTCCATGCTCAAGGATATACAGTGACAACCTCCACATCATCCATACCCGGACTTCTCACCGAGTACTGGAATGTCCATCCAAAGCACGCACCGGCATGTGTGCCATTCTTGTTTACTGCAAAGAGAGCGCCCACAAAATATGGATACTTTTTTGCTATTCGTGATATTGCATCTTTGGCAGCAAGCTTTGGCTCCATTCCCAATCGCATACTCTCCACAACTTGATAACTAAAATCAAATTAAATACACACTGAGACCAAATAAGTTATTCCTTATGTTGGCGTTGGGTATTGTTATTGACCCGCTTAGGAATGGGTCGATTTTTTACAATGCTATATCTCTAACGAGACATACGGGTAAAAATAAGCTATGTTGCACGGAAACGCCTCTCGGGTGCCGTGGCCGTTTCGGAAACGGGAAACACGGCGGAAACGTTTCACCAAAAAGGGAAACGTTTCATGAAGATCGGAAACGCCGAGGCTCTAGCAGAAACGCGAAGGGAAACGTTTCTTGGGCTTTTAACACGTTTCTGGGCTAATTTTTGGGCCATGAAACATTTTTTTGTTCATTTATATTGTATATACATATGGTAGGTCGCCATATCTTCTAACAAACCTCTAAAGTTTGACTATCGGTATTTGTTTATTGTTAAGTATATGTTTTGTCTCACTATCAATATTTATTTTTTCTTGTTTTATCGGTTAAATATTCATGTTTATTTAATTTATTAATAAATATATATATAATACAAAAACGTTTCCAACCGTACCCGTTTCATAGATTTTCGGACATTGGTGTTTCTAAGTACCCGTCCCCGTACCCGTCCCCGTTTCCGTATCCGTGCAACATAGAAAATAAATAGCCCAAAAAGAAACTTGTGAATACTTGCCCAAACGGTATTTTTGATGCTACCTCCTAAATATAAAGTTTGGACAAAAAATCAGTTGGGTCAGCCCAAGACGACCTCATAAACCCATTTTCGCCCGTTACTCAACCCATCAAAACCGTCCATTCTGCCAACTCCATATAGTGGTGCGGCAAGGGATGGAAAAGTGTGGGATTCGTTTACTTGGTACAGTAGAATTAAAGAGATCCAACAAAATAAAGACTACCATGGCAGGAAACGCATCATAATATCACCATCACCACTAGCACCACAAGCTCCAACTTCATCATCAGCATACGCAGAGGATCCAGCAATCGGTCCATCACCAACCCTACAGTATCGATAGTGAATAAACAAATAAGAATGTAAATGCTTACATCCAAACAAGATTTTTTGAGAATTCAGTGCAATAATTTTACAATCAAAGCATAGGGCCTACCTGCCAGGGATCTTAAAACTGGCACCATTAGTTGATGTACCAACAGCAATGTGCCCAAACTGAAACCAAACCAAACCAAACCAAGCTTTAATGAGATATCACATTATTATAAGAAAACATAGCGAAAAAGTAACATACTTTATCAAATATTGCCATGGATATCGTGTCATGGTTGTGAAAATCCACATGAGATGATTTCATTTTGATACTTCCATAAACTTCCTCCATCAGACACGTCTTTTCACCAACATGTACATCTTGTTTTCGATGATAAGGACCACAGCTATTTGTAGGCAGAACATTTTTCCTAAAATTAGGTTGACATTCATCTTCTCTCCATTTAGTCCACTTTTCCATTGATTCAGTTGAGCTAAGGTTGGAGGGTCCAGGAAGTCCCATCGAAATGGCAAAGGCTGAGGCTTGATCACCCACAAGCATAGTGTGTTCTGTGTAGAGCATAACCAGCCTTGCAGCTTTTATGCCATCTTTTACATATCTCATTGCAGCAACAGCTCCAACCTCCATCGTTGCCTATATGAATCTTAGCAGACCCACAATACATCGAGTAAACTAAATTGTTTTCAAACAAAATCATTTAACACGCTAATATATCAATGCTAAGTGTTGTTACCCCATTCATGATTAATGCATCCATTGTACTTTCACTATCCTCATTCGGACTTCCACCAGGTCCAACTGTTTACATTTTTAGAAATTTTACAAATCTCAGCAATGATTAACAGACTAATGAATAACTGTTGATTAACAAAACCTACCTGTACCGTCACATCGAAGTAGCTCACATGTGGAACAACCTTCCACAACAGCATCAACGGAAGATAAACCAGCATTGATAGCCGTCCATCCGGATTTAACAGCTTCTAAGAAAGGCCAAGTGCTAATTACTAACGGAAACTTACTTGAACTCTCAACCTCATGTCCTATTACCTAAAACCAAGATAACAATTGCATTCCAAAACAAAAGGAGATAATCAGTGATATCCCCCCTTAATCATATACTCTGTATACGTTGAAATGCTCAAAATTTTACAACTACTAATATAAGTCATTTCATTAGTACTTTTTGGTCAAAAATTTTTTTAATTGTAATACCTTTCCTACAGACTAATATATCAATTCAATATAACCAAAGAATTAAAGTTACATATTGTAATTAATACCTTTCCTATGCTTAACTATAACAAGACGAATTTTTTCAAATCATAAAGAAAATCACCATGGAGACAGTAAGGATATATTTTCAAATAACATATAACATATTGAAATCCATATCTTATGATTAATAAGCAAAGAAAACCACAAAGTATATATTTTCTTGAATTACCATGGAGACCATAAGGATGAAAAGGAGTGGCAGCCTCATTTCCACTGATGAGAGCTTTGACTTATCAACCCAGTTTAGTTTTCAGGGGCTGTTTGTTTTTTGTTTTTTTGGTTAATATAACCTGCTTCAGATAATTGTTACTTTGGTCCATGTACTTTTTAAACAACTTTCAATCCTAGTTTATATGTAAACCAAAGTTTAGAAATTTATTGGGCTGTTGACCTCGCAAGGGGCCGCGGCCTTTGACCCCCGCATCTTTTGTCGTGGCGATATTGAGCTAATTGTGACGTGTGTGCACTGTGTGCATTTTAATTTGTCTCGAGCTAAACTCGAATAATGTTATTCATTCATCATCTCAAAATGAAAACACAATTATATAAGGTAAGTTGATAACAGTGATATTATCAACATAATATCATGAGGAATATTTTCGTCAAAACGGTTGGATCTAACTATATAAAATATATATAAAATATGTATATCATTATTCTAACTCTATACCAAAGATTAAAATTAATATATCAAATATCAATCATTAGATTATTTTTAATTCAAACCTAATTTAAAATCAAATGTGTAATCTTAACCATCTATTTTTTTTACAAATTTTTATAACTTATTAAAACAATCTTTATTTTTAAATTAAAATATCTTTTAACTCATTAATTTTTTTTCACAATTTAATTATATCATATTTTCTAAAAATTTGTTTTTTTAATTCAACATCTATTTTAATATATTTATAAAAATTCGTGGTTTTATTTATTGTAATCTAAATTTTTTACAATTTAACATTAATTTGATTGAAAAAAAAAAGTCACCGGGTACACATCGATGCGTTGCACATGTACTATTCTAGTATTTAAAAAAGAGCTTCCAACGAGTTCTTTTTAATTCGACTATTTCTAACTATGAAATGTCCTTGGTAGATCCCTTCGGTTCTGGATGGATCATAGGACTTATACATAACTTATCACCCTTTTGTGACCACTAACATCGTGAATTAGCTAGATTGTTGGGATAAGCATGTTGTCACCATGAAAACCATTTGAGAAACCAATAAGATACTTGTGATATAAATCAAAGGATTTGTACAATGATTGTTTTTGTTCACTGAATCCATTTGATGCCCCCACACATGTGCCTCGATATTTAAAATCATGTTTTGCACATGTGAGGTTGAGCATGCACTTAGAATCAACCATTTTGTTAATCACATATTAAATCACATTTTCTCCCCTTATCAAAAAATTAAACCTCTTGATATTTTGGATATCAATTGATTTAAAAGTTTAACAAAAATTTGAGGAGAGAAACGAAAATTCATTTATGTACATAATTCTTACAAGCTCCCCCTCAAATTATGCAGTGATAGTGTCAAGTATACTACCATTTTGAATGATTTTGAGTTTATCGAAAAAATTATAAAAAATATACTTGTACTTGACAACTGACACATAAGATACACTACAATTTAATGTACAAGATATTGAAGGTCTACGCGATCTTTGGCCTATCCTACATGTTGGATTTGATGGATTTGATGTATTGGATTGTCTAATAATATAAAGAAGATGAAGAAGGGAGATGAGGGAGTAGAGAGAGAAAGGAGAGAAGGGAGAAAAGTAGAGAGAGAAAGTAAAGATTAAATTGTGATTAATGAAATGACCAACCCTTCCTAACATGCTAGGAGGGGATATATATAGCCCACCCTACATGTGGGCTATATGGACTATACAATTACTAAGTGGATCACGAGCCCATTACATAATTATCATTGGAGCGACCGATCCTTCATAAATACGTAAAACGTATTTCCAACAATCTCCCCCTAAGGGAGGTCGCTCCAAGAGACAAAGTTCTAAACAGTCTATATCTCGTGATCTATGCTAACTAAGATGTGACCGAGACTTTATTGGGAAAAACGTATTTCTAACAATCTCCCCCTAAGGGAGGTCACATCTTTTTACAAAATCTTAAACCTAGCATCTATGCTTGAGTCTTCGATCTTGTTCTTGTGAATATGCTTGATGTGATCTTTGACTTAAGTCTTGAGCATGTTTTCTTGCCTTGACCTTGTGCATTCGTCACTTGTGACATTCGCCTCTTCGTGACTTCATGTTCCACATACTTATACCTTTAAATTCTTGAAAGCTTCAGAGTTTGATACAGCGGAAGACTTGACCTTCAGGCTTTCTTGAATTTGTCGAAGTACTAATTATATGTAGTATAAGCATGTGGTGACGACTTCTTCTGGATTGTACACCGCAATGCTACCTTCTTGTTACGCTGCATAAGACAGTTAGCAACAAACAATATACACGGATGAAATGGCCTTGAACATTTCATTCTAATTCGGTAGCATTTTACCTCCGGTCGGTGAAGACCGTTGGACGATATTAAATATCGTACTTGTGGCAGGTAGTTTCAATAAAGAACCTCCTTGACAAGATTTCGCGGGTAAACCCGTTCTCTTTACTCGACCGTCCAAAGCTGACTGCGAACGTAAAGAGTGAATCATTTGGATAATCTTATCCGCATGATTTGAAGCCGTCAATTCATGTTCCTGGAACAAGTGAAATTCAATTAAGAACCGCACCGTCGTTGCTTTCCAGTTGTCACTAGCTTGATTCATATAGAATCTTGCAAGTTACCTACCAAGTGCTGTTTGATGTTAACACTAGAAGGATTTCCATTCGTCACTATAAATACTTAATAGTATTACTCTGAATGTTCTGGCAAGATCACTAAGATATTGCGTAGAGGCCTAGAACGTGTTTAAATTCATTTAAGAATTAAACCACTGTTGCTTTCCAGTTATCACAAGTTTGATTCATAAAGAATCGCACAAGTCACCTACCATGAGCTTTTTGATATTCGCTCAAGAAGGATTTCCATCTTCATTGTAAATACTTTCGTATTACTCGGATGTTCAGGCAAGATCATGAAGATTTTGCGTAGGACTCTTAATATCTTTCTTACTTTTCACATTGTGTGAACAAGCAAGGAATAATGAAAGTGTGTCCTAATGAGATATTTGATGATCTCAAATGGCTCTAGACTCGATCGTGCATTTTGGATTTTTAGTAATCGAAGGCTGGAGAGGAGTGCCACCTTTTCAATACCAATTTATTCGGAGTGAATAAATCAATAGATAATGTGTTGTCTCCGTGTGATTAAAACAAATATCTTTTAAGAGATATCTGAGTTAGTTGGGATGGGTTGTGCCTTGCATCACTGGGTCCATGATGTCTATCTTCAATATCAAGAATCATTAAAATGATCTCAATAGCATATGAATTGACCCGGTTTCTGCCTAAGTTGTAAGGAGGGCTTCTTTCTTTACACCCTTTATCTTTACAATTCTTTTTCATTCTTCAACCCCTTCAATGCTTACCAATACGTCATCACTAGCACCTTGTTGTGATTGCTCCAGTGCTAACTTAAGTACTTGGTCGGCATTCAGCTACGTTCACAATCTTTCTCCATCTTTCCTAAGGACTACTATTTCTAGCTATGGAATGTCCTTGGGAAGATTCCTCCGGTTCTAGAGAAATCATTGGACTTTAACCTATCCTGCCATCCTTATG
The DNA here is from genome assembly GCA_025667525.1 of Glebionis coronaria. Taxonomy (NCBI): domain Eukaryota; kingdom Viridiplantae; phylum Streptophyta; class Magnoliopsida; order Asterales; family Asteraceae; genus Glebionis; species Glebionis coronaria. The sequence continues at coordinate 649,436,352 of CM046874.1, forward strand.
TCACCACAATCTTCACCGTCGTGAATAGAGATGTTTTGGGTAAGTGTACGTCACCATGAAATCCATTTAGAAGTGCAAATCCATTTTGCTCCCCCTTAACATATGCCACGATATCCGAAAACATTTTGCACATGTCGGGATGAGCAATCACGTTAAGTCAAACCATTTATAATTGATCATATCCCATATTAAATCACATTTTCTCCCCCATATTAAAAATATTAACCCAATCGATGTTTTTAATATCAATTGATTTAATAGCATTTTAAGAAAATTTGGGAAGAAAAATGCAAATCCAATTATCTTCATGAATTACACAAGCTCCCCCTCAAATTAATGAGGGTGTACTTGAAACGTAAATTAAATACCTTTTAAACACAAGTGTAAGGTATTTAACACGTGCAAAGATCATATATGATAATGAATTCACAATATTAGCAATTTACGAGGTTGGACCTGAATGATGGAGAACATCATATGAAAGAAGCACATGGTTCTTGTTCACGAATGTTGGTCTTCCTCGTAACTTCTGAAGTTATCTCTTGACTCCATGTGAGTGATTGATATCGTTTTCTTAACACCAATATGTGAACTTGGCACACTCGGCATCAAGGATTCTGAATGCTGGACAATTGCTCCCCCTCAATTTTTGACCCGTATTCTATTGAAAGAGCTGTAGTCACCGTTTGAGTAGTCGCATCGTCGAGTATGTAGATATCAATTGTAAGTTGCTACGGTTGGTGGAGATGATAACTTCGGATTCTGAAGTCAAAGCTTTCCGGTGAAATGCTTGACTTCAAAGTGAAAAGCGGGTTACTATCGGAAATAATAGCAAACCATTTTGAGCATGTTTTAAAAGTTTGAACTTCTGCTCGAACTTTATTTACAACCCCGTGTCATTATTGAATGACATTTCTAGTATCGTAAATATTATCGATTCCAGAAGACATGGTCTTTTTATCAAAACATTTTTGAACACACAATTTTGAAAGATTTAGAAAAACCTTTTGAGAAATTCTCAAAAAATTGTGTTCAAAGTTTTGAAAACCAATTACTTGAGCTTAAGATGTTGAATATCTTACAACACGAGCTCAAGTCCAAGAAGTTGTAAACTTCCCGTTGTTAAGGACAAGTTTATCATCGGCGATAAACTTTCCTTTTATCTGAAGAACGAGTCCTAAGCTGACATTTACTTTGAAGTCGTTTTCATGAGCTTGAAAACTTTGACTGTTTTAACGGAAAGCTCATGACCGAGAAAGGTTAATTTCTCGTTATGAGGAAAAGTTCTCTTATTTAAAAGATACACTTTCCTTTCTGAGCTTAAAACTTCGAATATTTTAATACAAGCTCATGACCGAGAAAGGTGAATTTCTCGTTAAGAGGATAAGTTATCATAAAAGATAATCTTTCCTTTATTTGAAATTCGAGTTACAGTTTGACATTTAACTGTAAGTCATTGTGCATGAGCTTAAAAACGTGGAATGTTTTTAACATAAGCTCATGCCCGAGAAAAATGAATTTCTCGTTTTTAGGATAAGTTTACCATCGGCGATAAACTTTCCTTTCTTTGAAGATCGAGTTATAGTCTGTGATGTGACTATAAGTCCTAAGTGCAGCTTAACCATGAATCCCCTGAGACATTTGTTTCTCCGATATCTGCTTCTTCAGCAACCAAACTCTAAGAGTGTCCTTAGTTGAACGGTATACAATGATTGGACCGCTTCGTTCTTTTCGAACATCAACTTTGGTACCTGCATTCTCATTAGGAGTTTGTATACTTTTGCATGAGTTAGAGATATCTATTTTAGAAGCACGTGGGGGTTCACGGTTTTCTTTTCTTGTGTCAGAGGTGGCCTGAGGGGATGATTCACTTGTCTTAGTTGGCAAACGTTTCCTTTTATAGAAAACCTTAAGTTCAGGCTTAAGTGATGTATCATCCTTTGCAATTTCCTCCCTAGTAGTCTTCGTAGAATCAGAGACTATCCTAGTTAAAGGGCACTCGTTTCCTACAAGAGTGAAAGTTCTACCAGTGGGGCGCCACATTTTACCAATGGGTTTGATTTTAGCGACCCACTGGGATTTAAGTCTAGCACGAGAGTTCACCTCATTAAGCAATTTTTTGATACAAGAGTCATGATTTGCCGTAAAGACACATTTTCTACATGTTTTACAAGTAGCATATTTAATGTCCGAGTAATTCCTAGATGATTGATCGATGCTCCTAGGAGACGTCATGCTACGGTTAGCAGTGTTGGGTAATCTAGAAGGCATCTGACTAGGTTGGACATTACTATCTCTTACATGTGTCTTTTGAATAGCTTCCCTTTGACCAAAATCATGGCGCACATCATTTGAACTCGTTCTAGACGTGTTCTTTGAACTATTCTTAGAGAAACTAGAGGCAATCATGTGATGAGGTCTTGCTAAAACTGATTTAGTCACATTGGGCCTAGATGGTGGAGTGACTGGTCTAGGAAAGTGAACCAAATCAACTTGGGAGGCAAACTGCGGTCTCGAGGATTGTGGTCGCTCGGATCTAAATGCAGTAGGTTGTCTGACAATCGGTTGTCTGACGAACTGATTTGTAGGCGGTTTCCCCAAGATTGATGGTTTTTCAAGCTTAGTGTCCACACTAGGTCCTCTATTTTTCCTTAACTCGTTTTTCAACGCAGCTATAGCAAACACCTTTTCTTGAACTTGGGCTTTTAACGTCTCATTTTCTTTGAGCAATTCATCTTGGGATGCCAATTTAGACTCTAGTAACTGAATTTGTTTCAAAAGATTATCCTTTTCAGCTTTAGAATCAGAAACTTTTTGATCCAATTTTCTTTCAAGAGCAACGTTAGACTTTTCAAGTTTTTCAAAGTATGTTTCAAATTTGTTCGTTTTCTTTGAAAATTCAAGTTTGGCATCCTCAAGATCTTTTGATTGCCGAGCTATGATCGTTTCGAGCTCTTTAATCTTGGAATCAAAATCAGTTAACGAGGCAGTTATAAAGCATTTATCATGATGTACTATAGCATTTTGAACACTTTCTCCCCCATTATGACTCACATCGGATGAATCAGAAGTGGTATTTCTATCACTCTTTTCCATCCCATGTTTGTCATAATTAGGTTCAGAATGCTCAATATGCGGTATGTCATCAGCATATACATCATAAACAACATTACATTGTACCATGTTTGCAGGCGCTTCGTCATAAACGGGTACGGTGTCAGCAAAAGAGATCTCGTGAACAGTCCTTGACGTGCCACTGGTATCATGTTGTCCTCCTGATTCCGTGCTCTTGGCATTGATAGGCTCCAAGTTTTCAACCGTATGACCAGTTTCCTCTTGCATCGAAGAGTCTTGCACTCCATTATCATACCCTTGCTGAAGTCGAGATCTTTCATAAATCGAAGACGAGACTGATGTCATGAGTTTCAAAATTGTATCACGGAAGACTCGAAGCTCGGTATGTGTATCTCGAAGAAATGATTGGCAAATCACTGAACTTTCAGGCTTGATGATATTGAATTGGAGGAAAGGCGTGAGTTGTGTCACAAGAGCCTTATATGCAAGTGCCGATGCAGAGTGATTAAAGTATCCATGGTTGAGTTGCTCGGCGAGTTGGGTCAAAGTGGTGAAGATAGAGTCGAAGAATATATGACGATCCTGACCAAAGATTGTCATAAATTCGCTCCCTCCTTGAAGCCGTGAAAGATTAACTAGATGATACTGAAGCATTCGAAATGAAGTTATACCACTTTCCCTAACGTTGGCTTGCACTTGATGCGATTCTCCCTCTTGAAACGTTAAATTCAAAGACTCCATTTAATTATGATGAAAAATGATCGTGATTGTAGTTGTTTTCGGAATTTACCAAGTCGTGAAGGAACTTCGAAGGATCCGTAAATAACTTTTAAAAATCGTTGATTGATGATATAAATGAAGCCCGTTACTTTGATTCGTCACGTTTGTCTTTAAATCCGCCACAATAAACGTTAAATCCAACAAATATTTTTCCACGTTAACTTTTTACAATACCCGTCTCAACACGATTTGCCAAAAATTAATAAACAAGATATACTAAACTAGAGATATAAAAGTGACAAAATACAAAAATTTAATTTAACTAAAAATAAAAAATAAAAAATAAAAAGTTGGACTTAACTTGAGTATACTTGAAAAAGAAATGTAACCAAAACTTAAAAAAAAAAAAAAATGTAACGAAAGTTTATTTCGAGTCCCCAGAAAAACGTGTCCCCAAAAGATGTGGCTAGGAAATACAAGACGTGTCCTCCCACTTAAATCATAGAAACCTCCGCTTTGACTCTCTCCTAAAACACATCAAACACAGATCAAGTCTCTCTCTCTCTCCTCAACCCTAGTTTCCTCCGCTGTAAAACTTTCTCTCTTAACTTCTCTCAACCACACCAGATTAACTTACTCCGCCCCTCACCATCAATTAAATCTTGATCTATAATGATCAAATAAAAGACCAAGGTCACGTCTTCAAGATCGACAATGTCCTTTAAATAGGATCTCAGGTAGGTTTTTTTTAATTTGATTGCATGTTGTTGAGTCTGTCTTCTATCATCTGTTCGAGTCTTTCTTGTCAATTGTTAGAGTCAAAAACTTTGTTGAAAAAATCTAAGGTTTTGGTGTTGGGTTTTGAGTCCGAGAGTGTTTGTTAGAATGGATTTGAGTCGGGTCAAAGTATGTGTGTCGAGAGATATGTGTGATGGTGTTTGTGTGTCCGAGAGAAGTTGGTCGAAGGTGAAGGTTTGTTGTGTTAATTGTGTCGAGGGAGAGGGTAAGGCAGTCGAGAGTGAGGGTGAGGGAGTGGGGGTCGTTTTGTAACAATCAAAATAGAAAATTAAAAAGAGAAAAACAATCAAAATAGAAAGGATTTAATCAATAAAAATACAAAATTAAAAAGAGAAAAACACAAACTTTTTAAGTTTAGATAATAAAATTTTTGATTTTTGTATAAAAATTTGTGATTTTTAGCTAAAAAGTAAGTAAATCTAAAGATTTGACATGATTTAAAGATAAAAATACAAACTTTTTAAGATAAAAGTTTGATTAAATCAAAACCCACCAAAATCAATAAAAGAAAAACAAGAATAAACCAAACTAACCATGCTCTTGATACCAATTGAAGGTCTACGCGATCTTTGGCCTATCCTACATGTTGGATTTGATGGATTTGATGTATTGGATTGTCTAATAATATAAAGAAGATGAAGAAGGGAGATGAGGGAGTAGAGAGAGAAATGAGAGAAGGGAGAAAAGTAGAGAGAGAAAGTAAAGATTGAATTGTGATTAATGAAATGACCAACCCCTCCTAACATGCTAGGAGGGGATATATATAGCCCACCCTACATGTGGGCTATATGGACTATACAATTACTAAGTGGATCACGAGCCCATTACATAATTATCGTTGGAGCGACCGATCCTTCATAAATACGTAAAACGTATTTCCAACAGATATATATAAGACATGACCTTTGTTCATACAAAACTGAGAGCTCACACCATAGTTTCTCTGAATGAATTGGTAATCTGTCGTCAGTCTTCTCTTCTTCATCAAGGAAATAACGCACTGAAACGTACATTATCCTTTTTTCATGAGCTTTAAAACTTTGAATGTTTTAGGGCATAGCTCATGACCGAGAAAAATTAATTTCCCGTTCTAAGGATAAGTTATCACAAGAGATACACTTTTCTTTATCTGAAGAACTGTTAAGCTGACATTCACTTAGAAAGCGTTTTCATGAGCTTAAAAAACTTTGTAAGCTTTACTAAAATCTCATGAGCGATAAAAATTAAATTTCTCGTTGCGAGGATAAGTCATAGACTTTCCTTTCATTTGGGCTCGGTTTATATTATGATATATGACTATAAGCCATGTCACTTGAGCCTTAAACTTTGAATGTTTAAATGATAGCTCATGACTAAGAAAATTTAATTTCTCGTTGTGAGGATAAGTTATCATTAAAGATAAACTTTCCTTTCTTTGACGACCGGGTCACAATTTGTTATTTGATTATGAGCCACTTTATCGAGATCATATGTGACACCCTTGAGACACTTGCTTCTCAGACATCAATCGTTTCAGCAACCAACCTTTGACATTGTCCTTGATGATATTTCATGAGTTACTTGCATTTCGATTAAAGTTTTGTTCCCTTTGAAAATTGATTAATGTACATGCACTTATATCAACGGTTTGCATGCTTTAAGAAGGTTAGTGATATCTGTAACAGAACCATGTGGGGGTTCACTCTTGATCTTGCTTGTGTCAGATGCTAATATCTTTCTAGTAGGAATCCACCTAAGACCAATTGTTTTAAATATTCTACCCGTGGGTTTCCACCTAATACCAGATTTAGGAGTGATAGTTTTCTCATGCACATCGGAAGACTTATGGGGAGAAAACCTATTTCCCGAAGGGATCCATCTTTTAGGTTTCTTAGCATTGCTTGTATGTTCCACAGGTTTGTTAGTAACAATTTTTGCCACACCCACCATGGCAAAATACGGGGCATGAACTATGGATATCATCACAACATGGCGTGTCTATAGAGAAAAATAAATGAAATAGAAATGTCATAAAAAGGTGACACATATGTCATGACAATATCTCAAACAATGCAGGTGTCTAGGTAAGTAGGTAATAGTCCTACCTCTTACCCAAGACAAACAAAACAACATATAGGTGTCCAAGTATCACTTATTTAATATATGAACTAATTCTCATGTTCATTTGAAGATCTAATTCTACTCTTATGTACCCTAACCATGTTAAAACATTAATTGAAAACCGACTGATCCAAAAACTGTTTTGACCTCTGACTGTTGTAACTTGTTTTTGACCCGCTTCCTGACCTCTAATTTAGTTCTCGTTTATTGTATTCAAAAGCTAACTCAAATACCTTTACATGGGTATAAGATTTGATTAATGAGAGTTTGTAAAACTCTAGATATGATCAAAACAATTGACCTAGAATTGTGCCTACTTTTTTAATGAAGAATTTAATATAATTAACCTAATAATTACCCATAACTTTTATAATTATAAAACCTAATTATTCCTAACATGTTTTTATAATTAAATTACAGATTTAATGATAAACCTAAACCTAGATCCACCATACATTGATTATAAAAGGATTAAAAATTAAATTAATTGAAAAGAGATTTGAAGGTTTTACCTTAAAAATAATGGAAGAAAAAGTTTTTATGAAAACCCTAGAAACCTTAAGGTGACCGTCGGTTTTGAGACCTCAGGAGAAAAATAAGCGCGTTTTGTTATATTAATAATGCTTATATAGCGATCATAAACCAATTCCTAGCCCAACCCAAAGACCTCTTCCCTTTTCCTTTTCTCCCTCTCCTTTGCGTCGTCCAAACCACCCCACACCCTTAATTTTTTTATTATTTTTTTTCTTTTTATTACTTATTAATACATTATTAATATTCCCTTAAATTACCTTAATTTATTTCAGCTCCTAAAATGTCCAAAACCTCTAAACCGTAAAACTAGTCAATTTTACGCGATACCGTAAAAGACGTAAAATATACAATTTTATAAAAACTCTTGAAATATGAAATAAACTAAATAACTAAGTCAAAAATGACTTAAAACCATCCCGTAAATTATTCCCGAGACTAAATCTATAGTCCGTGACCTCTAAAAGATAAACCCCAAATCGTAAAAATACGATTTACTATAATACATATATGTATACGTAAAACACCAAAATTACTCCATTTCATTTCATAGTCACTATATTATGAGCTCATGATCACGAAATAACCGTCCATCGATTTACTTAAGAGCACCCCGTACTCATAAACGATGTCCAAACCACTCTCATTCCCCCAAATAATCACATAAACACATAAAACAGATAGTCACACAAAATATCCTAAAATAATACTAAATGGCGAACCTCAAAAACTGGGGTTATCACATCACTCCCTCCTAATAGAAATCTCGTCCTGAGATTTACTCCTTAGGATCATCATTAGCAAAAGCTAAGAATACTTGTTCCTCACAAACCATCCATTCCCGTTCCCACGTGAACTTTAGCCCACTTTCGAATTCCATCTAACCTTAACTACAGTATCTTACTTTTACAACATCTTAACTTTGCAATCCATAATCTCTACTGGCCCTTTGATGAACGAAGACTCATATCTATACTAATGTCACCCCACGGTACTTGCAAGTCGGTTCTTGCTAAGCATTTCCTCAAGTTTGATACATGAAATACATCATGCACATTGCTCAACCCCTTGGGTAATCTCAACCTATATACTACTAGCCCGATCCTTTCGATGATTCGAACGGACCCACGATTCTAGGTGATATATTCCCTTTCTTCCCAAACGCATTGTTGATACAAAAGTTGGATGATCCTAGCTTGACCCAAATTAGGCTTAATTCGGGTGGCGGGGCTCCAGCTCCTGCACCAAATAAACTTCGGGTTGGGATCCTGCACACTAAAAGTAACACGCTGTTAGACTTACTGTGGGAACGTATCCCACATTCCCACGATCAGACTCCAGCGTGAGAGTAAGTAATCGGTTTAGGGTTAGAAATCGGTTGTAGTATGAGAGTATGAAGAATGCGATATCTTTGTGGAACCCTTGGGGTTCCTTATATAGGCGGTGAAACCCTGATGGGCTTTCACCGATGCTTCGGCCCCAAGTATAAGATAATCACCATAATTAGCTTGACTGTTATCTTCTAATTATGGTTAGTGTATATCCCATACTTTAGGGTAAATCACAATACCAATTGGGTTATGATTCTGTCTAACCCTGTACCGGCTGTGTCGGGCCGTGGGCCGCACACATCTATGCGACCACTATTCATTCGAAGCCCATAAGCTTAAATGACATTAATCTAACCCATTCGTGATGGGCCGGATACAGGTAGTACCCGAGGGGCGGGTTCATGACCCGGCTGGGGACTATACGTCATCATGTCCCCCCAGTCTACTTGTTACAGCCGTAGGCGTAACCTCTAGACTACCCCATGTCCCGTATGTTCTCTTTGACGAAAACATCCGCACACAAAAAATATCGACCGGGACAACATTAATGAATGCATTAATGGGGGTCAAGGTCGAGGTGACGGTTCAGTCGTTTCTCTGCAAAAGTGCACCAGGTGGGCCCACCCTTGAGCCACTCAAACCGTTTAAGAGGTGACCCGTGGGTCCCTCTAACGTTTCAATTGTGTCAGTAACCCCATCCGTTGGATGGGCATAGTGGATTGTACGTGGCATTCATCCAGGCCCCTTGTAAACCGAGGCAACCCTATAAAAAGCCCGTGTGTGTGACTGTGCACACACGCAGTTCATACCTTCTACCACCATTGTTTCACTTTCCTTCATTCCTCTACTTTCTTTCCACAGAAATTCCTCACACCAGGTTAGATCACTGCGCCCTTCTCCATATATTTATAAATCATGGTGAAAGACAACCCCACAATCACGACCGTACTCAATGTGATGTATGCGGAGAAATTTATGGATTTCCTGTCTGACTATTACATTCCTGAAAGTGTGCACCCCACCCATCCGGGTGATTGTGAAGCTATCACGGATGCTCCGGCTGGGAAAATAGGTGTGTATTAGGGGTGTAAACGAGCCGAGTCGAGCTGAGTACTGTCAAGCTCGAACTCGACTCGATTACAAAAACTCGAGCTCGAAACTCGGCTCGAGCTCGATCGAGCTTCATATTTCCAACACGAGCTCGACTCGTCACGTAAAACTCGAGCTCGAAACTCGACTCGAGCTCGACAATTTTTGCATTTTATGCTCGAACTCGATAAGTACTCGACATATCAAGCTCGACTCAGCTCGATTCATGACTATCAAAAGGTAAAAATGTAAATCTATTGAAGCTCGCGAGCTTCACGAGCCGAGTATTATGAAGCTCGAACTCGAATCGAAAGTATACTCTAGTAGCTCGAACTCGAGCTCAACTCATTTTGATCGAGTCGATTTTGAGTACTTTACGAGTCGATCTCGAGTAACTCACGAGCTGTCTCATCACGTTTACACCCCTAGTGTGTATACACGCCTATTTGACTCGGCCAACTACCATATCCCATTATCTAGGTTCCTTGTAGACATCCTAACCTATTTTGATTTTCACATAACCCAACTGCATTGCATAGGGGCGTGTAAGATCAATCAATTTGAGATCACATGGCATACCTGTGATGTTTCCCCCACCATGAGTTTATTTAGGGTCTTCTATGCCCCCCAAATGGTAAATGGGTGGCTGTCATTCAAAAAACGATCCGCGAGTGCCCCAATGTGTTATAGGAAGCCTCTAGACTCGCTTAAGAATTGGTATGACCATTATTTCTTTGTAGATGCCAAAGTCTTCCCCACGCCTTTTGTTCTAAAAACTAGGGTGTAACACGATTACCCACCCCCCTCAAGCGAGTATAGTAGTCGGGACGTTAGAACTTTAGATACCAATCGTCTGACTTCCATAAGGACTTGCCGGAGAATTTCTTATGCTTGGTAGGGATTACTCGTAACTACTTTGGCAGGGAGGATAGATATCCGTGCTTCCTGAACGACCGTAGACAGGGTGGGTATACTTAACGAACACATTTGTATGCATTGTAAACATGCTTTATATGTAACTAACACATTTGTATGCATTTATCCACAGAAATGAGGCTATTTGGTTTGCTACGCCAAGGAGACCCTAAAAGGTCGCTGAAGGCTCATGACCACTGCGCCAGGACGAGCCACCGCTACTTGCTGTTACCCAAAACATGACCGTCCCCCTGGAAGACGTGCCAGAGCCCCACTTTGATATGGGCAAGGAAGGAATAGAGAAGTCGCCGCTGGACTTCCTAAATGAAGATGGTGACAACCTCTTGCTGGAAGGTGGCGAGAACACGGCAAAAGACACCACCACTCCTCACCCAGGAAACCAAGATGATAATCAAGACCAACTGTCTGAGAAATCGACCAGATGCTTAAATCCGAGGAAGAAGAAGAAGCCGTGAACCAACCTGACTCCTCAAAATAACCCACACCCGCCACAAAAAGGCGCAAGCTGAAGAGGAAAGTTGTGAACGCCACGGAGGAAGAGGCGGGTGCGTCCAATGCGCCTGTCAAGAGGTTGCGCAAGGATTATCCTCAATACAAGGAGGGCAGCGGCACGACCGCGCAAGAAATCAACCCACTGCCTCCCCCCCACCGTGACAAGCAGTCAGGCAGAGAAAATTGTGTCGAAGGCTACCCCCGTCACCACCGTGGCCCCTTTTATCACTGTGCCAACTATAGCCTCAACGTAAGTGTCCCTATATACTCCTTTATCCGCATTGTTTTTTAAAAAAAAGATATTGTAGAAACTAGAAGGGAGGGGGGGGGGGGGGTTGAATAGTTTCTTATTGATTTATCTCCTAATTAAAATTCCTTTCAATTAGGTGAGTGCCAAAACTATCTTTTACTTGAAAGCTAGTTGCATAATGATTAGGTTCAATTCTAATGCATTAACAATAAGTAATAAGTGTAATGATGTTGAATGTAAGTAATGAGTTAGGAAAGAAACAACCTAGTAGGAAGACACCAAGATTTATAGTGGTTCAACAACGAGGCTCTATCCTCGTTCCTATTCCACTCCTCGAGTACACCTTACTCCACAAGCTCCCTTCTTGGCGGAGAAAACCTTACAACGTTGCTTACATTATTTTCCGACACTAAGCTAACTTTAGAGACCTAATCTTAGCTAGGAAGAATCTACACAACGTCGCCTACTTCACCATTTTACGACACAAGGCTAAATGTCGAGTTCTAATCCAAAGCTATAACCAATCTTCACAACATTGCCTACTTCACCATTTTCCGACACAAGGCTAGATGTCGAGTTCTAATCGAAAGCTAGAACCAATCTTCACGACTCTTCACTTTGAAGCTAAGTGCGAACTTCACACAACACAACTACACATCACTTTATAGTCTGAGAACTCACAAGACACAACCACATCACTTTATAGTTTAGTGAGAACTAACACAACTTATTACAACTCGACTAAACATATCCAGGTACACACATGTAGCTTGGATCTACACAACACAAATCCAAGCACACACATATGTAAAGGATTTACACAACTCTAATCCAAGTATTTACACATAGCCTGGATGAACACAACTAGTCCAAGTATTTACAAATACATTGGATCTACACAAGACACAAATAAATAAATGATTAACATGACTAGATCTTTAGGAGAAGGTGATCTTCATCAATGCTTCATTTTTAATCACATCACAAGTGTGTGAGTGATCTTATCTTTGGACAAGGTAAAGAAGGAGATCAAGAGGATAATCATAAGTAAACATACTTAACACATTAAGTGATCATTTACAAATGACTAGGATTAGATAGGAGAAAGAAGGCTCAAAGAGATGCCCAAAAAGGGTTAATGAAAATGCAGATTTGATCTACTATTTATAGATGACAAATGCCAACGGCTATCTGGGGGCGGTTCCTTAACTACCCAGGCGGTTCCTTATCGATAGGGAACTGCGTAGGCACTTAAGGAACCTTGGAGAGTAGACTCCGCTCCTTTTTGTATTTTAGTAAATTTGAAATATCTGAGGTTGTTTAAACCTTCAAAGGATATTCTTGTGTCATTTGGAATATGCCATATTCAAATTTACATTTTCATTTTAATAAAACATTTTCTTAAAAATAAAGTTTATTAAAAATCTTTTGTTACATTTGACAAAAGTGAGTTTTAAGGCTAATCTCTTTTATGATCACTAAGCATGATTAAGATATGTTAGTGTAATGATTATTACCTTGATGATAGTGTTTGTTAGATAATTCGTTTTATGATTGTGTTTGACAATAAATGTTTTGTAATTTGTCGTTATCAAAACTAAGAAATATTAATTAATACTAACAATGTTTTTAGGCATTGCTTTGCATTAACAATCTCCCCCTTTTTTATTACGACAAACTATAAACTCATTTACATAAAATACAAGTTTATTCGAATTATTAACGAGTTTATCACTATCATTTCTCCCCCTTTGTCGAAGCAAAAAGGTTAGCACAAGTCTTTGAAGAAGAAAAGAACCAGAATTTGCTAATAGCTCCCCTTTGGTGCTTACTCCCCCTTGCTTGGGGCACCAAGTAAATGAGCTAAGGTGACATGCTATACAAAGGTTAGAAGAAAGAAAAGAAACACCAATATATATATGTGCACTACCTACTAACTAACTTGAGAGGGAGAAGGAAAAGAAATCTCAAATTAGAAGCAAACATTTGCTAAGTATGTCCAAAGAGTGTGTATTGACAACATAATAGTTTAATTGGTGGAATAAAAGAAGAAAAGAATCATCCAAACCAATCAAAGATGATTAAAATGTCAAGGGGTTAAAATTTAGAATTTATGGAATCACCCATAATTAATTGTAATTTTAACCATGATCAACTCTTTAACATGTGACAATCCGTCAATTTGAGGTCGTTATTTTATTCTCAAGTATTATTTATAATCATTATTTTATTGTTAGTTTCTGAACTATAATACCCCGAACTTAACGTCATTATTTTACCCTAACTATGTGCTTGATTTTGAAATTCTATGTGATGGTAAATATTATATTGTTTGACGGTTTATGTTGAAACCGGTAATGTGTGACTATAATTAATCGTTGTGACGATTGAAGTGTACTAATAGTGATCGCGATGCCAATGGATGCCCAAATATTATATTTTAGTATCGATTATTTCGATATTTGATATTTATGAAATTTTTATTTCATAACGTGTTAAGTCGAGTCGGAACTTTATTATTTCGTTTTGTGTGCGTTAAATTATTAAAACGATCGATTTAACAAACAAGATATATATTTTTATGAACCCGGGACGAAACCCGACTCTCGTAAATATTTTAAAATTGACTGGTAGTCATTTCCCGCTTTTTAACTAATATTTTACACTTTGGTCCACAAGAATGCATAAATTGAAATTTCTACCCTCACCGACCATATAAAAGGAAATCTCCTTTCATTTCTACACACACAAGCAACTTCTCCATCAAGCTTTTCCCTCTCTCTTCCTCACCCTCTCTTGCCGTCACCTCCATCACCCCAAAACACCCCTTGATTTCAATTTTTAAGCTTGAATCTAAACAATCTAAGGTTAGACCCATCCTTATAATTAGAGGTGGCAAATCTTGCCCATTTGGATACATATGGGCACTTTTTACCCATTTCTAAAAAAAGATGGGGCACTTTTTGCCCATTCTTTATAATGGATGGGCTAAACGGGCGCATATGTAAGAAACTAAATGGGCTTAACGGGCGCACTTGTAAAATACAATTTAGTATATTCGACGAATATTTTTTTATTAAATTTTTTATCCCCGGCTTTCAAACAAGTATTTTTATTTTTGATTGTAGGTTTTTATATGTTTTTTTTCCTTTTTTAGCTTGCGCCCGTTTAGCTCGTCCATTTTGCCCGCCTGTTTCGCCCGTGGCCATTTAGCCCGCGCCCGTTTAGCCCGTCGCCCGTTTTGCCCGTTGCCCGTTTAGCCCGCCGCCCGTGCCCGCCCGCCCGCCCGTTTTGCCACCTCTACTTATAATCATCTTGTGATCATTTTGATATAAGTTTTTCTAACATGCAAGTACTTTTGTTTTTCAAAGATTTTTGGTGAAGAACAATGGTGTTTGATCCATTGTTATGTTGTATAAAGGTATTATTATTAATATATTTTATTTTAAAAGTGTTGCATGTATGATTATTGATGTGGGTTTTGAAAGTATGAATCATGCAAGTGATTTAGGGATGTTATTAGATGTTAGGGATGATGGGTATAGCTTGGTTGAAGGGTGGATGATGTTAAAAATTTGTCAAAATGGGTGTTGAAGTGATTTTTAAAGTGTCAATTTACATCAGTGAGTTAAGGCAGATTTTCGTGGGTATAACTTTGAGAAAGTGTTGGTATTATTGGATATTGTTGTAGTAGTCGTCGAGACGCTCGTTTCGATATAAGATAGAGCTTCTAACTCATAACAAGGAGGAAGTTATGCTAGTTTGATTATTCGTGTACCGGGAGACGAGTATTGACACAATACGAAATTGTTGTCGATATTTGGATTAAATCTCGGAGACTATAATTTGAGTTTTAAAACTGATCAAAGGCTTTTGTTAGATTCTAAACTTAGCATTTGGAGTCTATATTCAAAGTGAAGTGGCGAAGTTGTAAACGGGAATGTTTAACAAGGTCAAAATGGTTTTATGAGTCAAGTGTGTAAAACAATCCGGTTTTTAAGGTCGAAAGATGTGACGAGCAGGTGGGTCTAAAATGTGAATCATTGAATGAAATTTTAACTGAGTCTTCTACATATATTAAGTGAGTTTGTCACCAAGTTTCGTCAAAAACGGAGTTGTTTAGGTAGGGGAAAACAGCGTGTAATTTTGGTAAGTACCGGCTGAGTACTATTTGGGAGGTACTTAACCTCGCGTCATAGTTTGAGGCGAGAGGCTAAACTATTAGCTTCTTATAGTTCTAAAAGGATATAAGTCTTATGTGTGGGTGTATATTCTGATATTGGATACCCGTGTTGGGTACTTGAACCGTGTTGATTTGGCATCTTGAGATGGATCAACATCGAAGGTACTAGTTTTGGAAAGCTAGTATGTGTTGTGGGGTTTAGAAGGGAATCAATTACATTGGTTGGTCATGTCTATGTGCATACTATTTTGAGTCGATAATTTTATTATATTAAGTATGTTTGAGATACTTAAGTATGTTGCTAAGGACGCACCTTATTTGTTAGGTGGCGGTTTTGATGTGTATATTTGGGAGGCATCTTCACTTTGGCGATTACTACTACTACTAGCTTTGTGTATTATCTAAGGTGAGTTCATAGTCTCGCACTCTTTTAAATGTTTTATGAAATGTTTTATAAACCCACGAGGGAGATAACATGCTAGTTTTAATAAAAATAGAACACAAGTGGTCCCGATTGTATGCTTATTGATATGGACCCGATTGATATGATGACCCAATGAATGATTGAAATGGATTATTATTAGTTAGGTTAAGTCACTATAAGTCCCATTAGCATGAATTGTGAACTACCGGGAGATGGTAGACGCTTATGCATATAATAGTACTATTTGGGGAAGATCACCCCAGTTCGCGTCTTGACGGTTGATCCTCGTTGTGTCACATTGATTGGCAAGCGAGTTTATGTATGAGAGGGGTATATTTAGCGTGATTTTTGTGACGACACGCTGTTTTAAATGGGCAAATGAATTCCGGGATAGCTACCCGATGTATATTATAGAAAGGTAACAATGTCATGCAGCTTATAATAATCTGATAATAATACTCATAAAGGTAATACTGAGGCTATGGTCTCTAGGACGGTGTACGATACATGATTTGGATTATAATATATTTCCTGATTAGCAATATGGGGTATTATTTATTGATATTATACTTGTGTTCTGGTTTTACATAACTGTTTTGTATAACGGTTTTTAATATACTATAAACAACGTTATAAAACGTACTGTATGATGCTGTTACGACAATGGTTCGTATAATGGTTTTGACGGCAAAGGCCTATGTTATGATTTACGACAATGATTCGTATAAAATGTTTTTGGCCTATGTTATGGTCTACGACAAAGAATTATACAAAATATTTTTCGGTAATGATCATATACCGGTTTTATGTTAATGGTTTTTATTAAACCCTATGAACTCGCTCAGCGTTTCGCTGACTTTTAGCATGTTTTATGTCAGGTACTTAATAACTAGATTTTACTTAGTTATGAAAGAGTTATCGTCCGATTTTTTTCGAATTGATTACTAGTTAAGAGTGCGACTCAGTCGTTCTTGGTGGAAAATAAAAAGGTTGTCATTGTCTATAACTAATTAAAAAGTAAATGCGAAACGTAATTAAAATAGGCTAAAAGCAAATATTGAAAAACTGGCACTTTTTCTCTCTAAAATTAGAAAAACACTTGGTAAAAACAGAGATTTCGGGAAGCGTTCAATTTTTGGAAATTAAAACGTAATGAATTTAAAACTTAAAACTTAATAAAAATAAGCAAATAACCCCGTCGGAATGCCTGGTCGGAATCCCGTCGGAATACAGTAATCGGAATACAATCGGAATGAGGCAATCTGAATATGATCAGAATGTGTGCGTCGAAAAGCAATCGGGATCACTCCTATCGGAATGTCTGAAAAAGAAATGATCGGAATACTGGTAACACAAAGCTAATCGGAATATCAAGTAAAAACCCTCGTCGGAATCCAGATTGGAATCCTCGTCGGAATGCAAAACCCTATTCCGATGGTGCAATCGGAATATAGAAGGAAACAGTCGGAATATGCAGTCGGAAAAGGGTTTACCCTTTTCCGATAATATGCAAACTTAATAAGCACAAATAAGCATTCTTTGATTAAGCACAATCCGAAACTTATCCAACTTTGTAAATAAAATAACTAAATAAGCACAAATTAAAACTTTTCAAAACTTTAAATAAGCAAATCTTTTAAAACAAACCTATTAAAAGACGAACTTTTTAGGAAACTTAAAAGTAAAAAGCTAAATACAAAATAAGCCAAAAAGCATGATAAGCTCAAAGCTTAATCCCTATAAAACTTAAAGATGAATAAAAGATAAACTTTTTAATCACATAAACATCAAGATTAAACAAAATCAAAGATGATAACGAATCAAAGTTAAATAAAATCAAGAAAGGTAGAAGAAGATTAAAGATAAAAAACTTAACATGAACTTGTAGATTAAAGATTCAAAAATACAAGATTGAATTAAAGCTTAAAACATGAATGAAAGAAAAGATGAAGTTTTAGTAAGAGGAAGTTAAACACTTTCTCTCTCTAAAGATAAAAACTAGAAAAATGAAAGTGACTAAAAAACTAATTAACTAACACCCTCCTAATGTGTCATTAGGAGGGTATATATAGGAGGTGGGGAGTGCATGTGTTGCTTCCTTCTTTATTTTCGTCTCGACTCGATTTAAATTCTTTGTCTTTCTCGACGTCGTCTCGAGATTTGTCGATATAAATTGAACTTGTCTTATAATTTTCTTCTTCTATTAGACTTGAGCTCTTCGACTTCATTAAACTTCCGTCTTTAGACTTTTTCTTCGATAAATCTTCAGATTAGGCCTTGGACTTCCGTTATTTTTACACTCTTGATCTTTTGACTTCGTCTTTTCTCGTTTTCTTCGATAAAAGCCCGTGATAGCCCATGTTTTCTTCCTTTTGCATATTTTTATCCTGAAACACAATAAAAACACAAACCACGCATAATTCCGACTTTTACGACATAAAATACACGTTTTGGTCTTGTTATTATTGGAAATAAGTGGTAAAAGGATAAGTGTTTTCACACTTATTAGTACTTGAAGGTAATTCTCGGGAAGACGGCAAGAGTTTATGGGCCGCTTTTAAGTACAAATTTCCATTCGAATGTTTTGTAAATTTTTAAAACATACTTTGATCTGTGGACCTATGTAATTTGATATTTATGAATGGAAAATTTTTTGTTATTAAACCACGCGATTTTTAAGCGTTGTCTATGATTTGAGTAATGTGCTATCCCGTAACACCAACGACTCTTCCGCTGATTCGAAACGTGAATATTTTGGGGTGTTACAGTTTGGTACCAGCACTCACGTTATAGAGAACAAAAGATTTTTAAATGAAAATTTTAATAAAACGTTTTGAAAAGTCTTTTGACTATAACGGTGTCAAAGAATTCCCGAGTTAACGACAAGGCCAGACTGAGAAGTGTTATTTTAATATATATAACTTGGATTATATATATGTTGTAATTTGATTACATGATTCTTTGATGATTATTCTAATACTTATACGAGATATTTATACGACGTGGACTGTCACAAGGAACCCTAACTCTTCTAGCGATTCAATTGAAGCTATTCCTGTAGGAAATCTAGCTATTCGAGATCTGAACCAGGTTGTGGATGTTCATAATTCTAACGAAATAGTTGATATTCCTAACAATGTTGATTTAGTTGATTATGACATTGAAGATGAATTGTCAAGAATAAATCTGATGTCGATGTTGTGACGAACTTTCCTTATAGACTGGAGTTTGACAAAACCCCGTCACCTGGAAATGTTTCGTCCGACTCGGTGTCATCCAATTCTTAATTCAAAAATCGAGAAGGTCAATGATGCACTTGAGGCTATTATTAGAACCCTTACCCAAAAAACCTCATGCCACTTGTACCTTTCCGAGAAGTCTATTTGAATGTGTGAGTCATTTCCTGCTCGTGACTCACTTGATAATTGTTGCTATAGGAGCTATAGAATTGGAAATTTAGTGGTGTTCATGTCAAGCTTTTATTGCCCTTTCAAGGTCTAAGAATAAGGTTGAAAGTATTGGAGAATGAGGTAGAATGTCGCGTTGAGCATAAGTTGGTTGAAGCTCGAATAAAGTTAGAATTAACTTGTGTGGAATGCGAGATTGTTAAGGAGAAGCCGTTGAGTCCTGTGGTTGAATTATAAGGTTTTAAATGATTGTTGGTTCGTGTTAAGGGTTGTTCCCAGGCCATTGTCCAATGACGAGGATACCTAGTGTCCAAGAAATAAATCAAAGAAATTTTCTTCTGATTTGGGACCGATGGATCCTCCAAGACACGTGGAACACCTAATGACTTTTGTAGATTAGTATTCATTATAGTATCTTTTAAAATCACTAACTTAACTGAGACATCAGTTGGTAGGACGAGTCCTTGGAATTGTATGACATTACATGGTGACACGTAATGTGTGACGGTACAACTTATGACTTGTTTATGATTAATGAAAATACTATCTTCGATGGCTAAATTCTACATGTATCGTTGTTATCTATCTTTTCTTGCTTCTTCCCAATGTTCGCATTAGTGATGCAACCATCGAACGAATACTCATCTCGATTTGAGTTGCATTGTGAATTATTCTTTCGTGTTCTTGAGTGCCATCGATGTCACGAGCCTCATGACTATTTGGCTAAGCTCATTTCCTATCATATTGTAATTAGTTCTTGGTAATCAACTCTCCATCACTCTTCTGCAGATCACTCATTGTTTTATAAGTAATACAATACCATCTAGGGAAAATATGAAATTCTTATCATCATAAGAGTTATTTAAATCGGTACTATTAAGTAATTACTATCGAAATAAAGTTTTTTATTAAACATGTTGTAAATGGAAATGCTTTCATAATGATGAACATTTCGGTAAAATCATTATTATATCTATTTCATAATTAAGCATGATTATCTATTTTAAACATTATGACACTATTTTGACGAACTGAGCATTGCATTTTTTATCTTAAATTATACGTAGTCGCGCACCTACGTATAATTTGGAGAGGGCCATGCAAGGCTAATTAGTAGTCACCATAAAACTTTGATAACAACTACATTGTTAATTCTAGTTCCGAAAGATTCAATTTTATGGAGTTTGCAAAAAGTGACAATTAGTGACATATTGGTAGGGACACCTATATATGCGCCTTATCCTTTTCCCATTTGAATTTACTCATCTGTGGATATTGTCTTATTTGACAATTAATATCCACTTCTTTTTCATTTCTTTCACGATAAGATTCCTTGGAAACTTATCTAATTATCGGTTGTTGATATTTGGCTTGGAGTTTCAACATTCCTATATTGTCTTTTAAAATAGACTACCTTTGAGTAACATGAGTAACGATCCCATGTGCCTTCGGATGCGTAAAAAAATCATGAAAACATGGAATATATCCATATTCGTTAATATTTTCGTCTTTATCTGATTTGACATTCTCCCGTGATAATCATGCGTTGACCTCACTCTTTTAATGTTAGCTATGTCTCTAGATATCCTTGAATTGTGAAAGTTTATTCTTAGCTTTTCGTTAATGGAGAAGTAGTGAGCACCAGTAAGATTCAAAAAGGATGTATACTTAGCCTCCTAAATAGTTCTTGTCTTATCAATGGTAATAAATCTGGAAAGATGGTGGTGTCATTAGGATGGAATCATTGTTATGACGTGATATCATTGTCTTAATTGATGGGAGCACGGGTAGAATTCCCCTAAAATATAAGATGTTTATTATCAAAGGTGATCTAAATAATTCCCGATGGGTGATCGTATCCTTCATTCAGGCTTGAAATTGTACCATGAATGATTGTGAACTAGTCATAGATCTAGCGATCTAGAAAGAACCTAAGGTGAATTAAATAAGAAAAGGTTCATGTTATCTGAGACTTTCGGAGGTATTTGCTGATGAATTACCTAGATTTCCGCCATTAAGGCAAGTTGAATTTGGTATTGATTATATTCCCGGTGCTGCACCTGTGGCATGTGCACCATACGTCAGCACCATCTGAATCAAAAGAGTTACCGTGCAACTGAGAGAGTTGTCAGAGAAAGATTTTATTTTACCTAGCTCGTCATCATGAAGAGCTATGGTATTATCATTCCATATATTCATTGATTACCGTGAACTGAACAAAATGACGATAAAATTGATATTCATTACCCAAGATGAAAGATTTGTTCGATTATTTACCATGCTCTAGCGTATGTTCAAAAATTTGATCTACGGCATGGTTATCATCAAATTCGCGTCCGCAAAGAAGATTATCTATTCCAATCACTACATCCAGAACTCGTAATGAACATTACGAGTTTCATGTGATGTCGTTTGGATTGACCTACGCACCGGTCGTATTCATGAATTTGATGAATCGCGTGTGTAAGCTGTATTTTGATAAATTCATGCTTGTGATCATTAAGGACCATCTGATTATTTCCAAGAATAAGAAGAAGCTTATTAATCATTTGTAGACTACCTTGATCTAGCTGAGATGTGAAACATTGTGCGTTAAATATTTAAAGTAGGATGTTAGGCTTGATCCCTCACATTCTTTGACCGTGTGATTAATGGTAGTGGAATCTATGTTGACTCTTCAAAGATCAGAGTCATTAAGGCTTTGGGTTATACCAAAAAGGAAGTGCGAAGATGTTTGGTTTTGACAGATATTTATCGAAGGATTATTAAAGAATTATTCCCTCATACCCAGATCATTTAACTAAACTCCCTTAGGAGTAGATGTTTGTGTATACCTCAAGACAACCTAGGAGGAATTGAGGAAACCATATAACCCATGACTTGGAATTTGGAGCGTTAGTTTTTGCTCTTCAACTATGGAAACATTATTTGTGTGGCATTAAGTGTACGGTATTCACCAAACGCAAATGCATACAAAATATTTTGAATCAGGAAGAGCTAAACATGAAGCCGTGTAAATAGTTTGAGTTTCTGAGTGATTATGGTCATGATATTTATTTCATCGGGGAAGGTGAATGTAGTTGCTGACGCGTTATGTAGAAAGGATAAAGAACCAATTAAGATGTGTTCCTTAGTAATGAGTAATGACCGTGCAGAATAATTTGCCCGAGCAATTTAGAAATAGTCGATGCTTGTAAGAAGGATAATATAGATGATGAAGGGTTTCGCGGCTAATGAGAACCATTAGAGATGGGAGCCGATGGCGTTAAGTGTTTAAAAGGTCGTTTATGGTTGCCTAAATATGGAGGATTTCGAGATTTAGTCATGATGGGATCTCATAAGTCTAAGTATTCTAATCATTCCGTTTCTGATACAACGTATTTTGATCTGGAAGAGTTGTACTGAAGGCCGAACATGAAAGCCGACATCGCCACATACGTTAGTAAATGTCTAACTTGTGCGAAGGTCAAGGCTGGACACCAATAGGCATCAGGATTGCTTCAGCTGTCTGTTATTCTTGTTTGGAAATGGGATAGAATCCTTATAGATTTTTTTTCCACAAATCTTCCAAGGTCATCATCTGGATTTGATTCGATTTGGGTCATCGTCTACAGACTGACCAAATCTGCTCATATCATTCCAATTAATGAAGGGTTCTCGATGGAGAAGTTGGATCATTTGTATTTAAAGGAGTTGTGTAAGCATGGTGTGCCTGTATCGATCATCTCTATCAAGATCCTCTATTCGCATCAAATTTCTGGAGATCCCTTTAGAAGTCATTGGGAACGAATCTTGATGAGAGTACTGCTTACCACCCACAATCGGATGGACAAGGTAAAATAACGATATAAACACTAGAAGTCTTGTGGTGCTTGTATGATTGACCTTTGGTAGTGTCTAGAATGAGCATTTACCTTTGGATGGATTATCATTGATAATTATCGCATTAGGATTGAGACTGAATCTTGTAAGGATCTATATAAAGAGCACTTGTAGGTGGGAGTTGGGATGAAGATACCCGACCCACGACACCTGAAATGATTATGGAAGTTAAGATCTGATTATTGACTACCGGTAGTAGGCAGGAGTTATGTGAATGTGAGATGTAGATCTTGAAGTTTAGGATGGGTAGCAAGGTTATGCCGAGAATTTTCATCGTGGAAAGGTGAATTGATGATCTGAAAGATCGTGGGAAGCTAAGTCCCTGTTGTATGGGACCATTGAGATAATGTAAAGAGTTGGTCCGAGAGGCATATAAGCTAGACTACCCTAGGACTTCAAGGGCTGCATAAAATATGTTCCGTATATCGAACTTGATAAAATGTCTATCAAGTGAAAATCCGATTACTCCTTAATGAGGTTTGAGTCGGCGAAAGTTGCATTCCCATAGTTATGTTTGATGAAACTCACGTATTATAATGAATTACGCTTGAGAAAGGACCGAATGTGGAGGAAATTCCCACATGTCTTTGACTCTATAAGAAGCGAGTAGTAAGATATATTGATCTTTGAGGACAAAGATCCTCTTTAGGGGGAAATGCTGTAGCAATTCGTCAATTTGAGGTCGTTATTTATTCTCAAGTATTATTTATAATCATTATTTTATTGTTAGTTTCTGAACTATAATACCCTGAACTTAGCGTCATTATTTACCCTAACTATGTGCTTGATTTTGAAATTCTATGTGATGGTAAATATTATATTGTTTGACGGTTTATGTTGAAACCGGTAATGTGTGACTATAATTAATCGGTGTGACGATTGAAGAGTACTAATAGTGATCGCGATGCCAATGGATGCCCAAATATTATATTTTAGTATCGATTATTTCGATATTTGATATTTATGAAATTTTTATTTCATAACGTTAAGTCGATTCGGAACTTTATTATTTCGTTTTGTGTGCGTTTAATTATTAAAACGATCGATTTAACAAACGAGATTTATATTTTTATGAACCGGGGACAAAACCCGAATCTCGTAAATATTTTAAAATTGACTGGTAGTCATTTCCCGTTTTTTAACTAATATTTACACTTTGGTCCACAAGAATGCATAAATTTCAATTTCTACCCTCACCCACCATATAAAAGGAAATTTTCTTTCATTTCTACACACACAAGCAACTTCTCCATCAAGCTTTTCCCTCTCTCTTCCTCACCCTCTCTTGCCATCACCCCAAATCACCCCTTGATTTCAATTTTTAAGTTTGAATCTAAACAATCCAAGGTTAGACCCATCCTTATAATCATCTTGTGATCATTTTGATGTTGGGAATAAAATGTAGCCAGTACACGTGGACGCTGACAAGAAGAAAACAAGCGTTGATAAGAAGAAAATAAGTGTTGATAAGAAGAAAATAAGCGTTGACAGATCAAGCGTTGACAGGAAGAAGTCAAGCGTTGATAGGATGAAGTCAAGCACTGATAGAAGATTTAGTCTACGCGTATTATGTTTCTAGTTTGTTTCTAGTAAAGATATGATCAACAATGTATTTTCTCTATTTATCTTTACCTATAATAGCTGATACATAGACTCTTGTACAAGGCTTCTTAGTCTATAAAAGAAGACCTTTAGTTTTGTTTTCAATATAAGTTTTCATTCGTTTTAACACTTTCATTGTAAGCAAGTTTGTTCTAATCAATCAAAGTGAAAGTTTGGTTTACATTGTTTGTGTGTTCTTGTTTGAGTATTAATTCCACATAATACTTAAATTCTTTTATACACAACAAAGTTTCTCTACATGTTAAACTTGATTCAATCTCGTTTACACAAGCTAAATCGATCTAAGTTTGGGATCAACAAGTGGCGTCAGAGCTTGTTGAGAAACTTTGATCTGAAGAACACAAAAACCCTAATTTTCACAAAACCCTAAAAACATCATGTCTACCCCAGAAGTAAACTCCTCCTCCTCCTCCTCAACCCCCAACATCAGGATTCCCATGCTTGACCCAGACAATTTTGAGCTGTGGAAGTTTAACTTTGAGCAATATCAACAAATCCATGACTACACTCTTTGGGAAATTATTGAATATGGAAACACACTCAATAAAGATCAAAAGATTGCAGCTGCCATCTTACAAAGAACAAATGTTCAAGGTTATACTGAAGAGGATCGAAAAGAAAAACCTGAAGATGGTAGAGCTGTCTCAACTGAGGACATAGCAAAGAGAAGGGTTGACATGAAAACCCTATTCTGAAACTCTCTTTGGGACAAGAAAATCAACATAAATATAGAAGTTATGAGTCTGCAAAAGATCTTTGGGCAGCTCTTGAAGTTGCTTATGGTGGTAATGTTGATACTGTACAAGAGAAAAAGAAGCAACTCTTGCATGAGTATGTTGTTTTCAAAGCTCAACCCAATGAGAAGCTAAGTATTGTGAGAAGCAGACTTCTTGACCTTACAAGCAAGTTGTCCTTCATGGGAACCGTGCTTGGTGATGTTGATATTATAGCCACTTTTCTTAAAAGTCTTGGTGATGCATGGAAAATTGAAGCAAGATCTATAATTGCTAATAACACTCACAAAAGTTCTACTTTTCATGATGTTTACAATAAACTGAGGCTGGTGGAGAATGAAACTCTTTTGGATCATGGAAGCAAGTCTACCAATGGAAACATGCCCTTCTTCTCACATAGTGAAGGTCAATTTGATCAAAAGGAGTCATACATGCACCCCGTTACTGGATCAACTTGTGTCAACGCTGGATCAAATCCTGTCAACGCCTCACATTCAAACGCTGACACATACAAAATTGACTCACCAAGAGTTAAGCCTGCTGGTATTGATCTAGATATTGTGTGTGTGCATACATTACTTCATTACCCAATGGTTCAGTGATTCCATATGAGGACCTTGAGCAAATTAGTGATGAGCATTTTGAGGAGATGGACATAAAGTAGAATATGGCCCTTGCAAGCATAAGGGCTATTAGATGGAATAGAAGATTTAAGAAGAAGATGACTTTCAATGCCAAGGACACTGCTGGATTTGATAAATCCAAAGTTGAGTGTTACAATTGTCATCGTATGGGACACTTTATGAGAGAATGCAGATCTCCAAGAAGATTTGATGCTGGAAAACCCTCAAGCCAAATCATTAAGGCTCAGGATCCCAAAGCCATGGTTGCAATGCAAGAAATTGATGGTGTTGGATGGGATTGGAGCTATTTGGCTAAGGATGAGGAAGAGAATAAAGCTTTGGTTGCTGAAATGGAAGAACAAGCGCATGTTCACTATGCTCTCATGGCACACTCCTCATCTTCATCAGACAATGAGGTATATGATGATGCTTTTTGTAGTAAGGGTTGTCGTCTAAACACTGAAAGACTTAACAAAGAAGTTTTAAAATTGTCAACAGATGTGGGTAATGAAAGATGCAAGCTGTCTAACTATCAACTTGCTCTTACTCAAACTGAAAAGACTGTAGCTGAGTATAAGAAAATGGAGCTTGACCTAAAAGATCAAATCAATATTTTAAAACATGATTTAAATGCTAGTACTGATAATAGAAACATAATGGAGAGGGTCAATGCTGAATTACAGGCGAAGTTAGATGAGGCTATCAAAAATAAGGATAATGTAGACCTTAAAATTCAGAGATTTGATAAAGCCTCACAAACCCTAGAAAAATGTGTTAGTGAACAAAGGGATTCTAAGGATATGACTAGGATTGGGGTGAAACAGTATGCTGGTGTTCCACCACCTGCTGGGGACTTCTATGGTGTCCAAAGAAAGGATTTATCTTGGACTGGTTTACTAGAACTCCAAGAAGAGGAATTTATTCCTCCACCAAGAATTCTTACCCCAGTAGAGGAATATAGGCAGAAGTTGACTGATTTGGACCAATGGAAGAAAGCCAACCCTACCTTGTTTGTTAAGGGTGGCATGCTTAGTGAAAGCCCAAATGAGTCTACACCTATCAAAGTAACAAACCCAATCACTGGCAAGACTGTTGATCTTGGTTCAAACGTTGTTAGAAAACCTAGTATTAAATATGCAGAAATGTATAGAAAAACTAGGTCACCAAAAAGTCAAATTAGTGATAATGGAACAGGTTTCTTTTCTTCTGGACCTAGAGTTATGTCTAGAAAATCCTGTTATACTTGTGGAAGTTTTTCACATTTAGCTTATAAGTGTGTCAGTGCTTCAAAGGTCAACACTGACAAAAAGTCAAACACTGTCAAACCCAAAACTTTTGTCCAGCAAAGTCCACAAGTTGTTAGACCAGCCACATTCTTTACTAAAGCGTCTAATACTTATGGACAAAGACCTTTTCAGAAGACCAATACACGGTCTAATAGACAATGAGTTCCTATAGCAAACCCTAGGTTCAACGCTGACAAGGGTAATTTCAGCGTTGACAAAACTAAATCAAACGCTGACAGAAACGTTGCCAGACCAAATAATGGTAAATATTTGCAACCAAAGGGAAAGGGGTCTAAAGCTTCCTCTAGCTTGACATGGAGACCTAAGCAAGACCAAAACCCTAATTCAGATGATTTATATGACCTATAACAAATTTAATTATATATCAAAGGTCATAACAAAAGCAATTGGGGTTAACTGGGTGTTTAATCCAAGAAGGGATGAACAAGGGGTTGTTATGAGGACTAAGTCTGTTCTTGTTGAACAACCAAATGAATCCAAGTCTGCTCGGCTTGGGTTCCCAAAGAAAACTAATTTGTTTTCTTTATGTGCAGGGCATTCAAAAGCAGGTTAATGATTATGGCTATTGGGATAGTGGATGCTCTAGGCACATGACTGGGAAGGAAGATTATCTCACAAACTTCACTCCCATTAAGGATGGTGATAAAGTTTACTTTGGAGGCGGATATGGAACTATCACAGGCAAATGAACTCTTCTCACCAACAATTTGCGTATTGAAAACGTGTTTCTGGTAAAAGAACTTGACTATAATCTGTTTAGTGTATCACAAGTTTGTAATAACAAAAATAAGGTTCTTTTTACTGATACTGAATGCTTGGTGTTGAGCAAGGATTTTAAAATACCAGATGAGAAATTCATTGATTATAGAACACCTAGGCATAAGGACATTTATAATGTGAATCTTAATGGAATTAGGATGAACAATAACTTGTCATGTCTTTATGCTAAGGCTTCAGTTGATGAGAGTAATCTTTGGCACAGGAGATTAGGGCACATTAATTTTAAAAATATAAACAGACTTGTGAGACATGGTTTGGTTGATGGTTTACCTGAAAAGGCTTTCCACAATGACCACTCTTGTGTTGCATGCCTAAAAGGCAAACAGCAAAAGGTCTCATTCAAGTCTAAACATGTGCACTATAGTTCTAAACCACTTCACTTGCTACATATGGACTTATTTGGTCCAACTAATATAGAAAGCTTGAATGGTAAATCTTACTATTTTGTCATCACTGATGATTTTTCTAGGTTTACTTGGACTTTCTTTTTAGCTTTGAAAAGTGACACTGCTGATACTTTGATTAACTTTATTACCCAAATTGAAAAGAAGTCTGGTAATGAGGTTAAGATGCTTAGAAGTGATAATGGTGGTGAGTTTAGAATAAGCTGTTGGATGATTTTTGTGCCAAGAAAGGGATTACTAAACTATTTAGTGTAGCCAGAACCCCACAACAAAATAGGTTTGCTGAGAGAAAGAATAGAACCCTCATAGAAGCAGCCAGGACTATGTTGGCTGATGCTCACTTTCCCATTGCTTTTTGGGCTGAGGCTATGAATACAGCTTGTTATGTTCAGAATAGAGCATTAGTCAACAAGATTCATAACAAAACACCTTATGAGTTACTTTAGGGAAGGAAACCTAATATTGGTTTTCTTAAACCTTTTGGTTGTCATGTAGTTGTTCTAGACACTAGTGATGCCTTAGGTAAAGTTAGTGCTAAAGGTGATGAAGGCTACTTCATGGGTTATTCAGTGCAGAGTAGAGGATATAGGGTTTACCTTAAGAAGGAAAAACGTATACTTGAAAAAGTACATGTTAGGTTTTTAGAAAGTAAACCTAGTGATCCTGAAAGTGGTCCAAATTGGTTATTTGACTTGGAACCTCTATCTAGGACTTTGAATTATATGCCTGTTACTAATCCAAACATTGTGAAGGTAACTTCAAATGTTATGGAAGAACCAGTTGTTGATGTTTCAGGTACACAGGTTAATGAAGAGGTTGGATCACAAGCAGACAAATCAGCACCCATACTTGAGTATGTTACTATTCCTATATGGACAGATGCATTTGCTACTGCTGCTGCTGCTGCTGGAAAGGAAAATGGTGGTCCCCAAGTATCACCAGTTGACAACATGCACGATCTGTCAAGCACTGACAAAGGAAAATCTAGCGCTGACAAGACAAATTCAGACGTTGATGGCTCAAACGTTTAAAGCCATGGTTCAGGCCTTGACAGCTCTTTTGACCATATTTTCTCTTCCAATGGTTTTGAACAAGGTGAACCGTCAAACAGAAATGGAGAGGTTCATTCAGATGTTGATGGAAGAGAGTCTGAAGAAGATATTGGTAACATGGAAGATGAGATTGAAGACAACACACTGTTTGAGGGAGGAGTGCTTACTTCTACAATCAAAAATCACCCTTCTTCTCTCATTATTGGTGATGTGATGTCTCCTGTTCAGACTAGAAGATCTCATCAGAATCTTGGAGGATTTATTGCCAATATTCACAAGAAGGTTGATACCCCTCTTGTTCAAGCATGTTTGTTTGCCTGTTTTCTGTTACAACAGGAACCCAAGAAGACTTTTGATGCTCTCAAAGAACCAAGTTGGGTGGAAACAATGCAGGATGAGCTTCACCAATTTGCTATTCAGGATGTTTGGGAGTTGGTTGATTGTCCCAGACATGTCAGACCTATTGGGACAAGATGGGTTCTTAGAAACAAAAATGATGAAAGAGGCATTGTGGTCAGAAACAAGGCACGTTTAGTGGCTCAAGGATATACACAAGAGGAAGGGATAGACTATAAGGAGGTCTTTGCACCAGTTGCAAGGATTGAGGCTATAAGGATATTTCTAGCCTATGCTTCCTGCATGGGCTTTATTGTCTATCAAATGGATGTGAAGAGTGCTTTTCTTTATGGCACAATTGTAGAGGAGGTTTATGTAATGCAGACTCCTAGTTTTGAATATTCAGAGCATCCAGACAAGGTATATATAGTCAAGAAAGCTATGTATGGACTTCATCAAGCCCCAAGAGCATGGTATGGCACATTGTCCACCTATCTGGTGGAAAATGGATTCAAAAGGGTCACCATAGACCAGACCTTATTTACAAAGAAGACTGGTAAGGATTTCTTACTTGTCCAGGTTTATGTAGATGATATCATCTTTGGGTCTTCAAGTCCAAAGATGAGTTAAGACTTTTCCAAGCTTATGACAGACAAATTCAAGATGAGTGCAATGGGGGAGATGAACTTCTTTCTAGGGTTACAAGTTCAGCATAAAGAAGATTGTATCTTCATCTCTCAAGATAAATATGTAGTAGAAATCTTGAAGAAGTTTGGTTTTTCTCCACATGAGAAAAGGGCTAGCACTCCTATGGATAGAGAACACCCCTGGGGAAAAGTTGGAGATGGAAAAGATGTGGATGTAAGGCACTATAGATCAATGATTGGTTCATTGATGTATCTCACAGCTTCAAGACCTGACATTATGTTTGATGTGTATGCATGTGCACGCCATCAAGTGACTCCCAAAGAGTGTCATCTTCATGCTGTCAAGAGAATCTTTAGATACCTTAGATGTTATCCAGACCTGGGATTATGGTATCCAAAAGATTCACTATTGGAGATTATTGCATATTCAGACAGTGATTATGGTGGTAACAAGTTTGATAGAAAATCCACAACTGGTGGATGTCAGTTTCTTGGGAGCAGATTGATCTCTTGGCAATGCAAGAAACAAACAGTGGTGGCCAATTCTACAACTGAAGCAGAATATGTAGCAGCAGCTGCTTGTTGTGGACAAGCCTTATGGATTCAAAACCAACTGTTGGATTATGGGTATAATTTCATGCATACCAAGATTTTTGTAGACAATAACAACACTTTATGCATTATTAAAAATCCTGTACATCACTCTAAAACAAAACACATAGAAATTAGACATCATTTTATAAGAGATTGTTTTGAAAAGGGTTTAATACAACCAGATAGGGTTGACACAAAAGAAAATGTGTCTGATTTATTAACTAAACCTTTTGATACTAGAAGATTTCAATACTTGGTAACAAGTATTGGAATGATCAATCTAACTTAATATGTGTTTTGGGATCTTTTTGTAAAAGTATGTACAGGATATGCATTGTTATTGGTCTTTTTGTGAAGTTATATTTTCCACTTTATTGGTCTAACGCTGACAAATGTTATCTTAACGCTGATAAGTGTTATCGTGACGTTGTCAGCAACATGTTAGTTTTGTAGTTTTTGATCTAAGTGTGCAGGCGTTGTTAGCATTGTGCCATTGGATACAGAGTTGCTTATGGATCCTTGGAGAATCATTGGAGCATGTTTACATTTATAGATGATGGTTGGAATATTCATATTCCTATCTTGACATAAAAAAATTTATTTACATGCATATTATTTGGCAACTTATGTATCACAGTTTAAGGAGAGGTTTTAGGAATCTTTTAGGACCTATGGGTATTCTTATGATACTCTTATCACAATTCTAGATTGTGTCCATTGGTGAGTATGAGTTAGTTTACTATCTCATGAGGCACTGTAGCATGCAAAGTTGATATACTATGCATGCTGCCAAGACCTTTTTGGCCAAGAATTGGATGTGGTCTTTTGGGAGACTTGGGTATGGTTTTTATTGGGTTTACCTGGGAGTTACAAGGGATTTTATGAGATAACTTAACTGTTAAGAATTTTGGTTAGCAAGGGACACTAGAGGACTGTTATGTCTATCTTGCATAAGCAAGTGTGCATAATTGGATAGTATTTGTCGCCCTATAGTAATTTTCAGTTTATAGGTTATCTTCACTAGGATAAATTACTTTGTTAAGGTCCTTTTTCATTTTTATTACTTTTATTTTTGGATGCTGACAGATATATTACCAAGCGTTGTTGTGACCAATTTAGACGTTGACATGGCTTTTGCAAACGTTGACAAGAATATAGCCGTTGCGCGTTGATGGGTTATTTTTTACCGTTGACACTCATTGGGTCCTACCCAGTTGTTATTTTTGACGAAAATTGGGGCCGTAATTTTGGGAGTAGATAACGTTTAATTAATGCACAAGATAAGTTATTTTCTTTTCAATATTTTCATCATTATATTTTGAGAATACTTGCCTTATTTTTGACCATTCACATGTGCCTATCACTCCTATATATTTGGATCCTACTTTTTAAACAGGGTACTCTTATATTATTGTCTAACAACTTTTCTCCTATAATTCATCTTTTACAATCTTTCACAAACAGCTTTCTACATCTATGGTGCCTAAGTTTAAACCAAGTGACTTGGTATTGGGATTCAGAAGTCAGTACAATATGCTTGCTTATTTGGAGGCTGATGATGCTCTGTTTCCACAATACACTCAGATGGTGGCGTATTTGAATGCATCTACACTTAGGTATGCACTTTCTCATGCTCCTCTCACCCCTGTCACTCATATTAAACAGTTTTGGAACACTGTTAGTTCCTCAATGCTTAATAATGTGACTACATTAACAGCTATTGTTCATGGGCGTACTTGGGTGGTTACTGAAGCCTTGGTTCGCCAGGCTTTGCATCTTGATGATGCAGATGGTATAACCACTCTCTCCATTCATGAGATAGAACATGGACTTCAAGCTTTGGGGTATCCTTTCCCTAAAGAGGGTACGTTAAATAAATATCATAAACAAGAATTCCCCCCAGCCTGGAAGTACTTAATACATGCCATCCTTCAATGTTTGAGTCCCAAGTGTACTGCACATAATGAAATTAACAGATCAATTGCTAGTGCAATTGTGTGCATTACCAATGGGCAAAAGTATAATTTTTCTAAACTGATTTTTGATGGCATGTGTAAAAACAAGGGTAATAAGATGACTTTGGCTTATCCCAGATTTTTACAAATGGTTTTTGATGAGCAAAGGTACTGCACAAGGGATCATGATGATTTTTATGAGATCCCTATGCAAAAGAAAGCTATTTTTAGTAAGATGAACTCACCCCCACACAAAGACTTACCCCTCACCCAAGCTATGCTTGTTGTTATTGCAGCAGTACGACCTCAACCTTACCCACAACCACAACTTGACCAAATACCAGATCCCTTACCTTCACCTCAACACATGGAACTTGACCAAGAATCCTTCAACGCTGACACGTTAAATGTTGGCGTTGACATTAGTAATCCAAACGTTGACACCTTTCCATCGTAGACCCAAACACCCCTTAACCTTCAAACTACCACCCAATCCACATCATCTTCTACACCCTCTGAATATAGGTTGATGAAACGCCCAACGACTACTAGAGTGTTCTCCTCTAGTGGTCCTAGCCATGTTGCAGAGAGAATCACCACCATAAGTGTGGTTGGTGTTATGGATGAGGCTAGGACTATTGGTACTCGCTTAGATGCAGGCCAAGCCAGTCCTAACATCTTTAAGACCTCATCCATGCCCCATGACTCTACTTTGGGAGGTCAAATACCCATTCTAGAGGAGGGCAGATTGGAACCGTACACAATGTTGGAATTGACGACTGTCTGCATTAGCTTACAAAAGCAAAATGCAGACCTGGTACAAACAGTCAGTACACAAGGCCTTGAACTCAAGCAATTGAGGGAGAGGATTGTTCTTTTGGAGGATGCTAACAATAGGCGTGGTATGGAGGATTCTTCCAAAGGGGATGATGAGGAGATTCATGTGAGTGACAAAGGCTCACATGATGGAGAATCTTTGGGTGTTGCTAAAGCCCTTACTGAATTGTAGAAGCAACCAGGTTTTGATACATCTTTGGTTACTCCTACCAACTTGAACTTGTCCTTTACAGCAATGATGGAGCAGTTCACAAGAGGCGCTGAGACGAGTAAGGTGAGCGTTGACATGCAGACTTTGGACGCTGACGCACCAAGCGCTGACAAGAGTAAGTTGGGCGCTGACACACAGAATTTGAGCGTTGACAGACCTACAGATATGGTTGATGTATTCCAGTCATCAGCTATCATCAAGGAAGTGTCTTCACAGGTACCATCATCATCTTTACCTATCATTGATCCATTAGATAAGGGTAAAGGAATCATGGTAGAAACAGAAGTTCCAAAGGATGTAGCTCAAGTAGAGTTTGATTCGAAGTTAGCTGCACAACTTGTGGAACAAGAAATGAAGAAGGTTGGTGAATCACCATTTGTTGTTACTTCTGAGGAACAAGAAGGAAGTGATGAAGGGAGTTCAGATTCAAGTGTTATGATAATTGAACAACCAGAAAGACTTGAATATGGTGATGAGTTGGCAAGGGAGAAACTTAGAGAGTTAAAGTTGCAGGTAGATTATGATATGCCAGAAGTTGCTCAGATGTACCATGCATGGGAAGATAAGGTTATGGAGAATCCAGATATGACAATTTCAGATCAAATTTGGGGATTGGAGATTCTTCTAAGAGTTCAAAGAGATTACAAGGTAATTCTGAAGCATAAGGCTAGCAATGTTTTCTCACTGCTGAAAAGAGATAGAAGGGAGCTTTACTACATGTTACTCAGATGTCATCAAACAGGATGGACCTTTCAGAAATTGCAGGGATTATCCTTTGAAGAATTGGAGTATAAGGCTTATCCCATTTGGGCAACAGTGCAGGAAATGAATACTATCAGACTTCTCTCAGATGAAAGGAGGTAAGAACTTGCGGAAGAGATAGAGATTCAAAAGGCAATGATTGTTCCATGGCCTTTGAAGAAGGGAGTTCCACTTGAGTTCCCTAAAGATATGGATAAATTGAATCCTAGTGAAGCTGTTATAAGAAGGAGCATTAAGCTCTCACCCATGGAAGCTTCAGATATGGTACAAGTGTTACCTCTTGATGCCAGAAACCCTATTATTAGCTATGAAGAAGATGCAAGTATGGATAGGGAAGAGGTACACACATTTACTACTCTTATGTCTCTCTTTGAAAGTATGGATAGGGAAGACTTGACAGACCTTTGGAGGTTGTTGATGGCCAAGTATGAGACTGAAGCACCTACTTCAGTCAATGGAATAAAGCTTTGGTCAACATTCAAGAGAATGTGTGCACCAGAAGAAGAAGATCCTGTTTGGAAGGATCTTGAGGATGATATCAGTGGACTTCAATGGCGTTTGTATTCAGCTGCTGGTGTGTATTATTTGAGTTCTACAAAGTTTGCTGAGTATCTTCTTGTAGATGCTGAGTATCCCATGTCCAAAGAAGTTTTGGAAAAGATGAAGACAACACAGCTGGAGATTGACTATTCAAGTGACGTGGCCAAAGATTTGATTAGGCATGTTTATTACCAATTTGATAAGATTTGTAAGAATCCTCCTAGTTCTTAGTTTTTATTCTGAAACTTGATTACTAGAGTAGATATCAAGTTTAGGGGAGGATTGTTGGGAATAAAATGTAGCCAGTACACTTGGACGCTGACAAGAAGAAAACAAGCGTTGATAAGAAGAAAACAAGCGTTGACAGATCAAGCGTTGACAGGAAGAAGTCAAGCGTTGATAGGATGAAGTCAAGCACTGATAGAAGATTTAGTCTACGCATATTATGTTTCTAGTTTGTTTCTAGTAAAGATATGATCAACAATGTATTTTCTATATTTATCTTTACCTATAATAGCTGATACGTAGACTCTTGTACAAGGCTTCTTAGTCTATAAAAGAAGACCTTTAGTTTTGTTTTCAATATAAGTTTTCATTCGTTTTAACACTTTCATTGTAAGCAAGTTTGTTCTAATCAATAAAAGGGAAAGTTTGGTTTACATTGTTTGTGTGTTCTTGTTTGAGTATTAATTCCGCATAATACTTAAATTGTTTTATACACAACAAAGTTTCTCTACGTGTTAAACTTGATTCATTCTCGTTTACACAAGCTAAATCGATCTAAGTTTGGGATCAACATTTGATATAAAAAATTTTAACATGCAAGTACTTTTGTTTTTCAAAGATTTTTGGTGAAGAACAATGGTGTTTGATCCATTGTTGTGTTGTATAAAGGTGTTATTATTAATATATTTGATTTTAAAAGTGTTGCATGTATGATTTTTGATGTGGGTTTTGAAAGTATGAATCATGCAAGTGATTTCGGGATGTTATTAGATGTTAGGGATGATGGGTATAGCTTAGTTGAAGGGTGGATGATGTTAAAAATGGGTCAAAATGGGTGTTGAAGTGGTTTTTAAAGTGTCAATTTATATTAGTGAGTTAAGGCAGATTTTCGTGGGTATAAATTTGAGAAAGTGTTGGTATTATTGGATATTGTTGTAGTAGTCACCGAGACTCTCGTTTTGATATAAGATAGAGCTTCTAACTCATAACGAGGAGGAAGTTATGCTAGTTTGATTATTCGTGTACCGGGAGACGAGTATTGACACAATATGAAATTGTTGTCGATATTTGGATCGAATCTCGGGGACTATAATTTGAGTTGTAAAACTGATCAAAGGCTGTTGTTAGATTCTAAAATTAGCATTTGGAGTCTACTTTCAAAGTCAAGTGGCGAAGTTGTAAACGGTAATGTTTAACAAGGTCAAAATGGTTTTACGAATCAAGTGTGTAAAACAGTCCGGTTTTTAAGGTCTAAAGATGTGACGAGCAGGTTGGTCTAAAATGTGAATCACTGAATGAAATTTTAACTGAGTCTTCTACATATATTAAGTGAGTTTGTCACCAAGTTTCATCGAAAACGGAGTTGTTTAGGTAGGGTAAAACAGCGTGTACTTTTGGTAAGTACCGGCTGAGTACTATTTGGGAGGTACTTAACCTCGCGTCATAGTTTGAGGCGAGAGGCTAAACTATTAGCTTCTCAAAGTTATAAGTCTTATGTGTGGGTGTATATTCTGATATTGTAGACCCGTGTTGGGTACTTGAACCGTATTGATTTGGCATCTTGAGATGGATCAACATCGAAGATACTAGTTTTGGAAAGCTAGTATATGTTGTGGGGTTTAGAAGGGAATCACTTGCATTGGTTGGTCATGTCTATGTACATACTATTTTGAGTCGATGATTTTATTATATTAAGTATGTTTGAGATACTTAAGTATGTTGCTAAGCACGTACGTTATTTGTTAGGTGGCGGCTTTTGATGTGTATATTTGGGAGGCATCTTCACTTCGGCGATCACTAATACTACTAGCTTCGTGTATTATCTAAGGTGAGTTCATAGCCTCGCACTCTTTTAAATATTTTATGAAATGTTTTATAAACCCACGAGGGAGATAACATGCTAGTTTTAATAAAAGTAGAACACAAGTGGTCTCGATTGTATGCTTATTGATATGGAACCGATTGATATGATGACCCAATGAATGATTGAAATGGATTATTATTATTAGTTAGGTTAAGTCACTATAAGTCCCATTAGCATGAATTGTGAACTAGCGGTAGGATGGCAGACGCTTATGCATATAATAGTACTATTTGGGGAAGATCACCCCAGTTCGCGTCTTGATGGCTGATCCCCGTTGTGTCACATTGATTGGCAAGCGAATTTATGTATGAGAGGGGTATATTTAGCGTGACTTTTATGACGACACGTTGTTTTAAATGGGCAAATGAATTCCGGGCTAGCTACCCAATGTATATTATAGAAAGGTAACAATGTCATGCGGCTTATAATAATCCGATAATAATACTCATAAAGGTAATACTGAGGGTGTGGTCTCAGGGACAGTACGATACATGATTTGGATTATAATATATTGCCTGATTAGCAATATGGGGTCTTATTTATTGATATTATACTTGTGTTCTAGTTTTACATAACTGTTTTATATAACAGTTTTTAATATACTATAAACAACGTTATAAAACGTACTGTATGATGCTGTTACGACAATGGTTCGTATAATGGTTTTGACGGCAAAGGCCTATGTTATGATTTACGACAATGATTCGTATAAAAAGTTTTTGGCCTATGTTATGGTCTACGACAAAGAATTGTACAAAATGTTTTTCGGTAATGATTATATAGCGGTTTTATGTTAATGGTTTTTATTAAACTCTATGGAATCGCTCTGCGTTTCGCTAACTTTTAGCATGTTTTATCTTAGGTACTTGAAGGTAATTCTTGGGAAGACGACAAGAGTTTATGGCCCGCTTTTAAATACAAATTTCCATTCGAATGTTTTGTAAATTTTTAAGACATACTTTGATCTGTGGACCTATGTAATTTGATATTTATGAATGGAAAATGTTTTGTTATTAAACAACGCGATTCTTAAGTGTTGTCTATGATTTGAGTAATGTGCTATCCCGTAACACCAACGACTCTTCCGTTGATTCGAAACGTGAATATTTGGGGGTGTTACATAACAAATGTGTGAAATAGAATTAGCGGGAAAGATAACACACATAACATTTATATTACACAAATATGAAATAACATATAAGAGAAATATTCATACACACAATATGAATATTTAAAGCAAAAAATATGAAAAATAAACCACAAAGCATAATTGCTTAAGTTTTATTGACGCAAACAACTAAAGTACAAAATTGCCTTAGTTGGAAAAGAAAGACGACGAAGCATCATTCGAAGTTTTGTTCACGGGAACGAAAACTTTGAGAGGAGGTCGAGTGAGGAGGAATTCAAGGAAATTTAGCTTGTCATAGATATGAGGAAGTTCAATTTGCTGAAAACGACAACAAGCACACGAGGAACCATGATGCAAAACAAAGTCGTTAGATGGGGGAGGTCCATCAAAATTAGAGTTTGGTGGAGAGGGAGATAATGGATAAGAGATGTTTTCACAATGCCTAGTGAGATTAGGGAAAGAATATAGGTCATTGAGTTGAGGAGAGTTGAAAGGTTTAGGTGATGGTGGAAGAATTTTCTTTTCTCCGGTATTGGATTTATAGAGTAAGTCTTATTCCAATAATGCTATATAAATAGTATACTTGTATAAGTATTCTGATTACTGAGTACGTAACTGATTTTATATCGTGTCTTAACTTGTTTTATATGTTCAAGTCTTGTTTTACTGATTTAACGTTATGCTGTGTTTATCATGTATTCTGTATATTCTGATTAAGCATTACTTGTATTTCTTGCATTATTATACTTGTTGTGTAATAATAAGTAAGTTTCTAAAAATAGCAGGTTTTCTAACATAGAAAGTTTCCAAGAATAGAAAGTTCCCAAAAATAGATTAACTTCTTAAAATATATCAGTTTCTAAAAATAAAAAGTTCCCAAAAATAGTAAGTTTCCTGAATTAGAAAGTTTCCATATTTAGAATTAACCTGAATTAATATCATAAGTCATGTAGTTATTGTATAGTTTATTAATAATAACATGTTAATTAAATAAACTATAGGTTATACGATTTAATTAAATATAAGCATGATTTAATTAAATTAAAGTGTATAAAAATACTTAGGTTAAAACATGTATTAATACTATATTAATAATAACCTAACTTATGATTATTAATTAATTATATTAGATGTTTCTAATAACTAATTAATACTATAGTCTAAAATAAATAATTAAATACTTAGGTTATAAATAAATAATCATTAACCTAAGTTTCATGATTTAATTAAATTAATTATATGCCATGTTAAATTAATTTAATTAACTTGTTAAAATAAATACTTGTAAAATAAAAATACTTGTACATATTTTAGTCATGAACCGGACCATGTATTTAATTAAACATGTCGTGAACCGGACCCATGAAAACCCGTGAACCGGTCCGAACCAAACACCCCAAAAACAGTGGCAAACCGGCTGAGCCGGTTGCCCCTGCTTTCTTTATTCTGCCACCGGCTGCTGTCGGTGGTCTTTGTTTCTCGACTAGCCGCTGCTAGCAGTGGAGTTCCCACCGACTGTGTGCCGATGGTTACCCCACTGCTGCGTGCAGTGTTCCCCCTGCTTGACCCCAACTGACACCGGCTGTGTGCCGGTGGTGGGCTGCTGCTGCCAAGACCCAACCAACACCACAAGGACACCCCCGACACTTGTCGGGGTGCCTTGTCCTGATGTCGACTAAACCCCAACACCACCGAGACATATGTCTCGGTTGGTGGTGCGAACCAAACGACGCCGAGAGCCACGGGGGCTCTCGGTTTATGTGGTGGTCGAAACAACCAACCCAAAAACAACCCTTTTGAATTTACCCACCATGATTATACATGTTTTAATTCTTGTTTATTAATCCCCATGATCATGTGTTCATAATAAAGTAAAGAAAATTAAAAAGAAAGGTTTTACGGATTACCAAACGCGTGGAATTAATAGAGAACGATTACACGAACACACTCCTAGAATTTCTTGAACAAAAATCAAATCAAACACCTCCTTTGGTGTTTGTGTTGCCGGCGGCCAAGAGAGAGACAAAGAGGTAGGGTTTTTGTGATTTTATGAAAAAATCTGTAATGTATTATTTCCCTTTTTTTAATAATCTAAACATGGGTTGGGCCCCCTTCTCTCTTGGTGCCGCGGCTTGTAGGGCCTACAAAGGGAAACCCGAAGCCTTTCTTGTGTCTATTTTATTACATGTTCGTGTGTTCGTGTTTACTTGTTATGTTATTATTAATTATTCGTGTTATTATAAATACTTGTACGTAACGATATTAATATTCATAATAATATACGTAAATACATAATTATATGTTCGTGATTCTTACGTTCATGATTTCATGTTCGTGATTATAATTATTTTTGATAATAATTATCGTGTATAAATACGTACTTAATGCTTATCGTGTAATTATACGTATATAACTTCTGAAATTTCTAATCGTGACACGTGTTCATGCTATAAAAGGAAAGTTTTAATATGTGCATGCGTTTACTAAGGGTACTATTCATGGTAAAAGTATGCGGGTTTTACAACTCTTCCCCCCTAAAAAGAATAACTCGTCCCCGAATTATAGATAAAATAAACTGAAAGAGGAACATACCTGAATTCAAAATATGAAATGAGGGTAAGAAGCCCGGATAGACTCCTCTGTTTCCTAAGTGGCTTCCCGCTCGGTATGATCCCTCGAAAGGATTTTGACGAATGGAATCGTCTTCTTCCTCATGACTCGTTCTTGCCTGTCAAGAACTCGTTCGGGTTCCTCTATGAACGTATGATCTTCACGAATCTGTTCCAGTGAATACTGAACCATGTGAAGGGGATGATACTTGTACCATCTGAGTAAGGACACATGGAAAACGTCATGAACATGAGAAAGCTGCGGAGGTAACGCTAAACGATAAGATACTTCACCGACTCGCTCGATGACATCAAACGGTTCGATGAATCGAGGACTAAGCTTCCCTTTGATTCCAAAACGTCTAACACCACGTGCCGGCGATACCTTAAGAAAGACGTGATCTCCTACATTAAAATGTAAGTCCCTACGATGCTTGTCGGCATAACTCTTTTGACGTGAACATGCTTCTTGTATTTTCTACTTAGCTACAACGACCTTCTCGTTGGTAAACTCTATCATTTCTGGTCCTTCAAGTGTTCGCTCACCAACCTGATCCTAGCAGATTGGGGCGTGCCACTTTCTGCCATACAACATCTCGAATGGATCACACTTAATGCTGGCGTGCCAACAGTTGTTGTATGCAAACTCTACCAAACAGATGTAATCGTCCCAATCTCCTGTCCATTCAAACGCACATGACCTCAACATGTCTTCTAATGTTTGAATCGTTCGCTCCGATTGCCCATCTGTTTGAGGATGAAAAGTCGTGCTAAGCTTAAGTTTTGACCCCAAGCTTTCTGTAGACTCCTCCAAAATCGCGAAGTGAAACGAGGGTCTCAGTCCGAGACGATGCTGGATGGAGCACCTTGAAGTCTCATGATCTCCTTCTTGTAAATGTCGGTGAGTTTACTGACCGGATCGGTAAGAAATGAGCTGACTTAGTAAGTCGATCAACGATAACCCAAATCGCATCGTGCATCCTCTTTGTCTACGGAAGACCGGTAACAAAATCCATGGTGATCTTGTCCCATTTCCACTCTGGAATGTCTAACGGTTGTAGTAAACCACTAGACCGCTGATGCTAGATCTTAACCTGCTGGCAAGTAAGACATTTGGAGACGTAAGTAGCAACATCCTGTTTCATACCACTCCACCAAAAGTATTGCTTGATTTCGTGGTACATCTTGGTCGAACCAAGATGAATGGAGAATGGGGAGCTATGAGCTTCAGCTAATAACGCTTCCCTGAGTATAAGATCATCAGGAACACAAAGTCTAGTGCCCTGCCATAAGATACCATCGTCATCCAACCGAAACTCCGTCTGCTGTTCTAAGTTCTGAATGATCGCCCAAATTTCACCATCATCCTTCTGAACTTCCTTGATCCTAGAGAGTAACTCAGGTTCCACTCTAAGATTAGCCCAGTAACCGTGTTGTCTACGTACCATGATCTCGATGTCTAGTCGCTCGAAGTCTCTTATAATTTCCTCCTCAATTTTAATGTCGTTTATCATAGCGGACTTTCTACTAAGTGCATCTGCCACTACATTCGCCTTGCCGGGATGATATTGC
The DNA here is from genome assembly GCA_025667525.1 of Glebionis coronaria. Classification (NCBI taxonomy): domain Eukaryota; kingdom Viridiplantae; phylum Streptophyta; class Magnoliopsida; order Asterales; family Asteraceae; genus Glebionis; species Glebionis coronaria. The sequence continues at coordinate 649,479,374 of CM046874.1, forward strand.
AGATTGATTTCATAATCCTTCAAGAACTCTAACCATCTCCTCTATCTCATATTCAGTTCACGTTGAGTGAAGATGTACTTCAGGCTCTTGTGGTCTATGAAGATATTGTTGATCCCAAACTTAGATCGATTAAGCTTTGTGTATACGAGATTAGATCAAGTACTACACGTAGAGAAACCTTTGCTTATGAATAAAGTAACAAAGTGTTATGCGGAATTAACACTTGATCTAAAACACAATGATGTTAAACAAACTTTCACTTGTATTAGAATAATCGTACTTGATTACAATGAAAGAGTTTAACTTGCGAATACTTATGAAAACTGATATATAACTTTAACCTAAAAGACCTTCTTTTATAGAACAAGAAGTCTTGTACAATAAGCTACGAATCAACTATTCTAGGTAAAGATAATAATAGAAAATACAATGTTTGTGCTTATCTTTACCATACATAAATAAAGAAACAAATAAACTAAGATAAGTATGAAGATATTCCATCAGTGTCAATCTTCAAGGCTGTCAGCGTTGACTTCTTCAATGTCAACGCTTGGCTGTCAGCGTCCAATGTCTTCTTATCAGCGTTGACATTCTTCTTATCAGCGTCTAGTGAACTGACCCATATTTTATTCCCAACAATCCTCCCCTAAACTTGATATCCATTCCAATGATCAAGTTTCTGAATAAAAACTTAAGGCTTAGGAGGAATCTTGCAATAACTTCTTATGTTGGTGATAAACATATCTGATCAAGTCCTTGGCCACATCACTAGTATAATCAATCTCCAAGGGTGTCTCTAGCATCTTCTCCAATACTTCTTTGGACAAGAAATAGTCAGCATCCACAAGCAGATATTCTGAAAACTTTGTAGAGCTCATATGAAATACACCACAAGTAGAATACAGCCTCCAATGAAGATTACTGAGATCTTCTTCAAGATCCTTCCATATGGCAGGATCTGCTTCTTTTGGACCACACAAAGTCATAAATGTGTTCCAAAGTCTTATTCCATTTGCTGAAGTAGGTGCTTCAGCAGTATACTTGGCCTCTATTAATCTCCATAGATGCACCAAGTCTTCCCTGTCTATGCTTGCAAAAATAGAAATAACTGAAGTGAAAGTATGTACCTCCTTTCCAAATCTGCCAATTTTCCAAAATCCACACTCATCTTCATCAAAACTGATAATTGGATTTCTGTCATCTAGAGGTACTACATTTACCAAATCTGAAGCTTCCAATGGAGAAAGCTTGAGATGCTTCCTTATAACACCTTCAGTTGGAAAATACACATCCATGTCTTTAGGAAATTGAAAAGGATCTCCTTTCTTCACTGGTCTTTGAGCAATCCTCATTTCCTTTTGAATCTGCATCTCCTCAGCAAGCTCTTGTTTCCTTTCTTCTGAAAGAAACCTGTAGACATTCTGTTCTTGCACCTTCCTCCAAATAGGATGTGCCCTATACTCTAGCTCCTCAAAAGATAAGGCCAGCAACTTCTTTGATGTCCAATTAGGCTGATGGCATCTAAGCAACTTATAGTACAACTGCCTTCTATCTCTTTTGAGCCAGGTCTTGACCTCTTGTGCATTAAACCTCATAATTACCTTTATGTCATCTTGTACCCTGAGAAGTATTTCCAACCCCCAAATTTGATCTGATAAACTCATACCTGGGTTGTCCATTACTTTGTCTTCCCAAGCATGGTACATTCTGGTGATTTCTGGTAGATCCCAATCAATCTGATTCTTCAACTCACTCAACCTTTCCTTTGCAAGCTCATCCCCATATTCAAGCCTTTCTGGATCTTCAATAATTTGAATACTTGAATCTGAGCTATCACCTTCTTTATCATCACCACTTTCTTCCTCACTCTCAGAAACAACAAATGGTGATCTTCTACTCCTCTTCAAATCTCTTTCCACAAGTTGTGCAGCTAACTGTTCATCAAATGCAATTTGTGCTGCATCTTTCTTTGGAACATCTTCTTCAATCAAAATACCTTTACCTTTGTCTTTTGGGTCAATAATAGGTAAAGTAGAAGAAGAAACCTGTGTGGACACATCTTTGATGATTGTTGATGGCTGGAATACATCAACACCACCTGCAACTTTATCAACGTTCAAGTTACTCCTATCAGCGCCACGATTACCTTTGTCAGCGCTGGATGTGTCAGCGTTCAAACCTGTATCAGCGCCCAATGTTTCTTTGAAAGTTCCTTCCAAGTTTAATGGTGTCACCTTGGATGTATCAACAACTGGGTACTTCTTCAAGTTTGTAAGAGCTTCAGCAACCTGTAAAGATTCACTAAATTGTGAACTCTTCTCACTAGCTGTATGAATCAGCTCATCCTCCTCATCCTCCTCATCCTCCCCTTTGGAAGATTCCTCCATTAGACTCCTGCTACTTGGATTCTCCAAAACAGTTACACGCTCCCTCAAAGCTTGGAGTTCACGTCCCTGTTTGTTGATAATTTGTACCAGACTGACATTTTGCTTTTGCAAGCTAATGACAGCAGCCGTCAATTCAATTATTGTCATAGGTTCCAATCTGCCCTCAGCTAGAATGGGGATTTGACCTCCCAAAATAGAATCATCGGGCATGGATGAGGTCTTAATGATGTTGGGACTGTCTTGACCAGCATCTAAGCCTGTGTCAATAGCCCCAGCCTCACCCATGTCACCAGCCACACTTGTGGAGGTGGTTCTATCTGCTACAAGGCTAGGATCACTAGAGGAGAACACTCCAGTAACCCTTTGGCGTTTAGTCAACCTAGATTGTAATGGAGTGGAAGATGAAGTAGATTGTGTGGGTGTTGGTTGATTAAGGGGTGTTTGGGATTGTTCAGGGATTGTATCAGTGTTGGGATTGGCTGTGTCAGCGCCCACATTTTGAGTGTCAGCGCTGGGTTGGTCAATGTCCATGTTTTCTGGTGAAGGTGATGGTTCATGAATAGGCTCAAGTTGGGGTTCAGGGTCTGGTTGTGGTTGTGGTTGTGCAGCCTGAATTACTTCAAGCATGGGTTGGGTAAGAGGTATGGAGTCGTTTGTGGAGCTCATTTTAGCAAAAATGGTTTTCTGTTGTTTAGGGATCTCATAAAAAGTGTCATGATCCCTAGAACAATACTCTTGTAAATCAAAGACCATTTGCAAAAATCTAGGGTAAGCCAAAGTCATTTTACTTCCCTTGTTTTTACACATCCCTTCAAAAATCATTTTTGAAAAATTATACTTAAGCCCACGTGTTATACAAACCAAAGCACTTGCAATTGACCTGTTTATTTCATTAAAAGAAGTACATTATGGACTTAAGCATTGTAAAAGGACATGTATCAAATATTTCCAGTCAGAGGGAAATTCCTGCTTATGATATTTATTTAAAGTGACATCAGCAGGAATAGGATAACCCAAATCCCTAAGACCTTGTTCTATTGTTGCAATGGCAAGGGTAGTCACACCATCAGCGTCATCAAGACGCAGAGCTTGGCGAACCAAAGCTTCAGTGACCACCCATGTTCTTCCATGAACAGTAGATGTTAATGTGGTCACTCCATTAGTTGTTGTGGAACTAGCAGTGTTCCAAAACTGTCTAATGTGTGCGACAGGGACTAATGGTGTATGAGAAAGTGTATACCTCAATGAAGATGCATTTAAAAATGCCACCATCTGTGAATACTGAGGAAACAAATCATCATCAGCAGTCAAGTAAGCTACCATATTGTGTTGGGTCTTGAACTCCAATGTTAAATTCTTTGAGTTGAATTTGGGTGCCATGTTTGAAAGCTGTTCAGGTTATGTGATATGGAAAAATCTAGGAGAAAAATGTTAGACAAGAAAATATGAATACCCAGAATAAAAAGATTAGCCAAATTTATAGGAGAGAGGCATGATTTTGATTGGTAAAAAATGAGGCGGTTATATTCAAAGAGCAATCATGAAAATATTGAATCAAATATAACTTATCTCATGCATTAATTAAAAGTAACTTCTCCCCAAAATTACGGCCAAAGATTAGTCAAAAATAACAACTGGGTAGGGCCCACTAGGTGTCAACGGTCAAAAATAGCCCATCAGCGCCCAACGGCTATATTTTCTTGTCAGCGTTTGCCTAAAGCCTTGTCAGCGTCACGATTGGACGTAACAGCGTTTGGAGAAAAACTTGTCAGCGTCTAAAAATAAAAATATTTAAAAAGAAAAAGACTTTAACAAAGTAATTTATCCTAAGGGAAATATCTTACAAGTTGATAATAATTACTGGGCGGCAAGCACTGTCCATTTATGCACACTTGCATAAGCAAGATAGACACAAATGTCCTCTAGAGTCCCCTGCTAACCAAAATACTTACCAACAAAGTTATTTCACAAAATTCTTTGTAACTCCCAGGTAAACCCATAACCAAAGTATTCCCAAGTCTCCCATCAGACCACAACCAATTCTAGGCTAAAAATGTCTTGGCAGCATGCATAGATTGTCACCTTTGCATGCTACAGTGCCTCATGGTTTAGTAAAACTAACCCATACTCACCTGTGGACACAATCTAGAATTGTGATGAGAGTATTCTAAGAATACCCAAGAGTCCTAAAGGTTCCTTAAACCTCCCCTTAAACTATGATACATGAGTTCTCAATAATATATATGAACATTAAAAATTTATGTCAAGATAGGAATATAAATATTCCAACCATCATCCATAAACAAAACATGTCCAAATAGCTCTTCAAAGATCCATAAGCAACTCTGTATCCAATGGCATAAAGCTACCATTACCTGCACATTTAGATGAAAACCACAAAACTAAAATTTGTTGCTGACAGCGTCCCGACAACACTTATCAGCGTTGAAGGAACTCTTGTCAGCGTTAGACAATAAAATCTCCAACAACGGCAAAATAACACTGGACAGCGTTACATTTACCTTTGTCAGTGTTAGAAAAATAATGTGGAAAATCTAAATTATCACTAAGACCAATAACAATGCATTATCCTGTACATACTTTTACAAAAAGGTTCCAAAACACATATTAAGTGAGATTAACCATTCCAATATTTGTTACCAAATATTGAAATCTTCCAGCATCAAAAGGTTTAGTTAATAAATCAGCTACATTATCTTCTGTATCTACCCTATCTGGTTGTATTAAACCTTTCTCAAAGCAATCTCTTATAAAATGATGTCTAATTTCTATGTGTTTGGTTTTAGAATGATGTACAGGATTTTTAATAATGCATAAAGTACTGTTATTGTCTACAAAAATCTTGGTATGCATAAAATTATACCCATAATCCAACAGCTGGTTCTGAATCCATAAGACTTGTCCACAACAAGCAGCTGCAGCAACATATTCTGCTTCAGTTGTAGAGTTTGCCACCACTGTTTGTTTCTTGCATTGCCAAGATATTAATCTGCTCCCAAGAAATTGGCATCCACCAGTTGTGGATTTTCTATCAAACTTGTCACCACCATAGTCACTGTCTGAATATGCAATAAGATCCAAGGGAGAATCTTTTGGGTACCATAATCCAAGATCTGGATAACACCTTAGGTACCTAAAAATTCTCTTTACAGCAAAAAGGTGACATTCTTTGGGAGTCACTTGATGGCGTGCACATGCACACACAGCAAACATGATGTCAGGTCTTGAGGCTGTAAGATACATCAATGATCCAATCATTGATCTGTAGTGCCTAACATCCACATCCTTTCCAGCTCCAATTTTTCCCCAAGGGTGTTGTCTATCCATAGGAGTGGAAGCCTCCTTTTCATGTGGAGAAAAACCATATTTCTTCAAGATTTCAGCTACATACTTGTCTTGGGAGATGAAGATACCATCTTCTTTCTGCTGAACTTGTAAACCTAGAAAGAAGTTCATCTCACCCATTGCACTCATCTTGAATTTATCTGTCATGAGTTTGGAAAATTCCTCACTCATTTTTGGATCAGTAGACCCAAAAATGATGTCATCAACATAGACCTGCACAAGCAACACATGTTTTCCTTTCTTCTTTGTAAACAATGTCTGATCTATGGTGCCCCTCTTGAAACCATTTTCCACCAAGTAGGTGGACAATGTCCCATACCATGCTCTTGGGGCTTGATGAAGTCCATACATTGCTTTCTTCACTCTATAGACCTTGTCTGGATTTTCAGGATCTTCAAAACCAGGAGGTTGCATAACGTATACCTCCTCAACAATTGTCCCATAGAGGAAAGCACTCTTCACATCCATTTGGTAAACAGTAAAATTCATACAAGAGGCATAAGCTAGAAAAATTCTTATAGCTTCAATTCTTGCAACTGGTGCAAAAACTTCTTCATAATCAATTCCTTCCTCTTGTGTATATCCCTGAGCTACCAAACGTGCCTTGTTTCTGACCACAATGCCTCTTTCATCTTTCTTGTTCCTTAGAACCCATCGTGTCCCAATTGGTCTCACATATCTAGGACAATCAACCAGCTCCCAAACATCCTGTATAGCAAATTGGTGAAGCTCATCCTGCATTGCTTCCACCCAACTTGGTTCCTTGAGAGCATCAAAAAATTTCTTAGGTTCTTCCTGTGACAGAAAACAGGCAAACAAACATGCTTGTACAAGAGGGGTATCAACCTTCTTGTGTATATTGGCAATAAATCCACCAAGACCTTGATGGGATCTTCTTGTCTGAACTGGAGCCATAACATCACCAATGATTTGAGATGTGGGGTGATCCTTTGCTGTTGAAGTAAGAACTCCTCCTTCAAAAAGTCTGGTGTCCTCAACTTCACGCTCCATGTTGCCAATATCTTCTTCAGATTCTTCTTGATCAACAGAAATCTCTTCATGGACATTAGAAGGTCCACCCTGTTCAAAATGGGAAGAGAAAAGATGTGCAAAGGTGTCATCAAACTCTGAACCTTGCTTGTCAGCGTTTGGGCTAACAGCGCTTGAACTATTATTGTCAGTGTCTGATCCATCAGCGTCTGAATTGCTCTTGTCAGCGCTTGATTTCCCTTTGTCAGCGCCTGAAGAAGTATGCATGTTTGTACTTGGTGGTATCTGAAAACCACCATTATCTTTTCTAGCAGCAGCAGCAGCAGCATAATACTCATCTGTCCATATAGGAAGTGTAACATATTCTTGTGTGGGAGATGATTCAACTGCTGGTGGTCCATCCTCCTTAGCAACCTGAATACCTGAAACATTACCAATTCTCTTTTCCAAAACACTTGAAGTTACCTTCACAATGTCTGGATCAGTAACAGGCATATAATTTAAAGCTCTAGATAAAGGTTCTAAGTCAAATAACCAATTTGGACCACTCTCAGGATCACTAGGTTTACTCTCTAAAAACCTAACATGTACTTTTTCAAGTATACGTTTTTCCTTTTTAATGTAAACCCTATATCCTTTGCTCTGCACTGAATAACCCATGAAGTAGCCTTCATCACCTTTAGAATCAAATTTACCTAGGGCCTCACTAGTTTCTAAAACAACTACATGACAACCAAATGGCTTGAGAAAGCCAATATTGGGCTTCCTTCCCCAAAGTAATTCATAAGGTGTCTTATTATGTATCTTGTTGACCAATGCCCTATTTTGAACATAACAAGCTGTGTTAACAGCTTCAGCCCAAAAGGCTATAGGAAAGTGGGCATCAGCCAACATGGTTCTGGCTGCTTCAATAAGGGTCCTATTCTTCCTTTCAGCAACCCCATTTTGCTGTGGGGTTCTAGCTATGCTAAACTGCCTAGTAATCCCTTTCTTGGCACAAAAATCATCCAACAACTGATTTCTAAACTCACCCCCATTGTCACTTCTAATAATTTTGACCTCATTACCATTCTTCTTTTCAATTTGGGTAATGAAATTAATCAGACTTAGGACAGTTTCACTTTTCTTGGCTAAAAAGAAAGTCCATGTAAACCTGGAGTAATCATCAGTGATAACAAAACAATATGATTTACCCTTCAAACTTTCTATATTAGTTGGACCAAAGAGATCCATATGCAATAAGTGAAGTGGTTTAGAACTAGAGTGCACCTGTTTAGACCTGAATGAGACCTTGTGCTGCTTGCCTTTAAGACATGCAACACAAGAGTGGTCATTGTGGAAAGCCTTTTCAGGCAAACCATCAACTAAACCAAGCCTCACAAGTCTATTGATATTCTTAAAGTTTATGTGCCCTAATCTCCTGTGCCAAAGATTACTTTCATCTACTGAGGCTTTAGCATACAGACATGACATTTTATTATTTATCTTAATTCCATTAAGATTCACATTATATATGTCTTTATGCCTTGGTGTTCTAAAATCTATGTATTTTTCCTCAGGCAGCTTATAATCTTTGCTTAACACCAAGCACTCAGTATCTGTGAAAAGAACCTTATTTTTGTTATCACACACTTGTGATACACTAAACAAATTATAATCTAGTTCTTTTACCAAGAAGACATTCTCAAACCGTAGATTGTTGGTGACAAGTGTTCCTTTTCCAGTGATGGTGCCGTAGCCCCCTCCAAAGTATACCTTATCACCATCTTGAATAGGAGAGAAATTGGTCAGATAGTCTTCCTTTCCTGTCATGTGCCTTGAGCATCCACTATCCCAGTATCCATAATCATTGATCTTCTTCTGAATACCCTGCACATAAAGAAAACACATTAGTTTTCTTTGGGAACCCAAGCCTTGGAAGACTTGGATTCATTTGGTTGTTCAACAAGAACAGACTTGGTTCTCATAACAACCCCATTTTCATCCCTGTTTGAATGAAATTCCCAGTTAACCCCAATTGGTGTTGACAATGCCTTTGAAATATAATGAAACCTGTTGCATGTCATAGAAATACCAGTAGAATTAGGGTTTTGGTCTTGTTTTGGTCTCCATGTTAAGCTAGTAGAAGCTTTAGACCTATTTCCATGTGGTTGCAAATACCTAGGTTTAGCAGTGGGTCTGTCAGCGCTGGAATTACTCTTGTCAGCGCCCCGATTGCTCTTATCAGCGTTGAACCTAGGGTTTGCTACAGGAACCCATTGCCTATTTGACCAAGTATTTGACTTTTGAAAAGGTCTTAGGCCTTGTGTGTTAGACCCTCTAGAAAAGAATGGGGCTGGTCTAACAACTTGTGAGCTTTTGTTCACAAAGGTATTGAGTCTAACAGTGTTTGACCTATGTTGACTTTTGTCAGCGCTGAAATGGTTCCTATCAGCGTTGACATTGGAAGCGTTGACACATTTGTATGCCAAATGTGAGAAGCTACCACATGTGTAACAAGCTTTTCTAGACATAGTCTTAGGTCTAGTAGCAAAGAAGCCTGTTCCATGATTACTTACTTGGCTTTTTGGTGACCTAGTATTCCTATACATCTCTGCATACTTAACACTAGGTTTTCTAACAGTTTGTGAGCCAAGGTCAACAGCTTTGCCAGTGGTAGGGTGTGTGATCTTAATAGGTTTACGATCAATGGACTCATCAATTGGTATCATGTTTGGTGTGGGCTCATTTGGACTTTCACACAACAACCCTCCCTTAATAAACAAGGTGTGGTTAGCTTTCTTCCACTCATCTAGGTCAGTCAGTTTTTGCTTGTATTCCTCAACTGGGGAAGTCACTCTAGGTGGAGGAATGAATTCCTCCTCTTGGCATTCTGGCAAGCCAGTCCAAGATAAGTCCTTTGATTGGACACCATAGACATCCCCAGCTGGTGGTGGAACACCAGTATAGTTATTCATCCCAATCCCACTCATATCCTTAGAGTCTCTTTGTTTACTAACACACTCTCCTAGGGATTGTGTGGCCTTATCAAATCTCTGGATTTTAAGACTCACATTATCTTTATTTTTGTTAGCCTCCTCTAACTGAGCTATCAAATCAAGATTAACCCTATTTACTATATCTTGAACATCTTTACTCTGATGTAACTCATGTTTTAAGATATTTATTTGATCCTTTAAATCAAACTCCATTTTCTTATACTCAGCTACAGTCTTTTCTGTTTGGGTAAGAGCAATTTGATAATTAGATACTTTGCATCTTTCAGTACTTGCCTCATCTAGTAATTTAACTATCTCTTGTTTTAATTTTTCAGTATTTAAACGACAACCCTTAGAACAGAAAGCATCATCATATACCTCATTGTCTGATGAAGAGGAGGAGTGTGCCATGAGAGCATATTCAACATGCTCTTCTTTAACTTCAGCAACCAAAGCTCTGTCCTCTTCCTCATTCTTAGCCATCCAGCTCCAATCCCATTCTCCAACACCATCAATTTGTTGAACAGCAACCATGGCCTTGGGATCTGGGCTCTTAATCATTTGGCTTGAAGGCTTCCCAGCATCAGATCTTCTGGGAGATCTACATTCCCTCATAAAGTGCCCCATCCTATGACAGTTGTAGCACTCAACCTTGGACTTGTCAAATCCAGCAACATCCTTAGCATTAAATGTCATCTTCTTCTTGAACCTTTTATTGAACCTGTTTGCTCTTAAACTTACAAGAGCCATAGTCCACTTGATGTCCATTTCTTCCAATTGTTCATCACTTATCTGCTCAAGATCTTCATAAGTAATCCTTGAATCACTGGGCAAAGAAGCAATGAATGCACACACAGTATCTAGATCAAAACCAGCAGGTTTAATTCTATCAGCGCCATGATTGTGTGTGTCAGCGCTTGAGTACAAAGCGTTGACAGGATATGATCCAGCGCTGACAGACTGACATCCAGCGCTGACACCTTGAGATCCAGTGGCTGGATGTCCATAGAAGTTCATGGAATCAAATTGGCCTTCACTTTGTGAAAAGAAGGCCATGTTGCTGCTGGAAGATTTGTTATCACTCTCCAATTGCCATTCATTCTCCAACAGTCTTAGTTTGTTGAAGATGTCATCAAACCTGGAAGTCTTGTGGGTATTATTGACAAGAATGGATCTTGTCTCAATCTTCCATACATCTCCAAGGCTTTTGAGAAAAGTAGCATTCAATTCAGGATCATCAATCTGTTTTCCCATGAAGGAAAGTTGACTTGTGATGTCAAGAAGTCTACTTCTCACACTACTGAGATTCTCATTAGGTTGAGCTTTAAAGACAGCATACTCATGCAATAGTTGCTTCTTCTTTTCTTCTTTTGTGTCAGCATTGCCACCATGTGCTACTTCAAGAGCTTCCCAAAGCTCTTTTGCAGACTCAAAGCGTTTGTACTTGTGCTGATTCTCATGACCTAGGGCATGTTTCAAAATGTTCAAGATTTTCATGTCCACCCTCTTCTTGGCTATATCTTCAACAGCTACAGCTCTCCCATCTCTAGGCTTTTCCACCTTATCAGCTTCAGGACAATTAGGAACAGCTGTCCTTGTGGCAATTGCAGCAGTAATCTTTGCTGCTTTATCGAATGTGTTCCCATATTCGATAATCTCCCAAAGAGTGTAGTCATGAATAGCTATGTATTGCTCAAAATTGGACTTCCAAAGCTCAAAGTTCCTGGCATCAAACATGGGAATTTTGATACTAGGGTTTGAGAAGTTGTTTTGTAGCAAAGAAGCAGGTTGATCTGTGCCAGACATGGTGTTTTTAGGGTTTTGAGAATTTAGGGTTTTTAGGGTTTGGTGTTTTAGGGTTCTTACGTTACTTAAAGATCAAAAGTTTCTCAACAAGCTCTGATACCACTTGTTGATCCCAAACTTAGATCGATTAAGCTTTGTGTATACGAGATTAGATCAAGTACTACACGTAGAGAAACCTTTGCTTATGAATAAAGTAACAAAGTGTTATGCGGAATTAACACTTGATCTAAAACACAATGATGTTAAACAAACTTTCACTTGTATTAGAATAATCGTACTTGATTACAATGAAAGAGTTTAACTTGCGAATACTTATGAAAACTGATATATAACTTTAACCTAAAAGACCTTCTTTTATAGAACAAGAAGTCTTGTACAATAAGCTACGAATCAACTATTCTAGGTAAAGATAATAATAGAAAATACAATGTTTGTGCTTATCTTTACCATACATAAATAAAGAAACAAATAAACTAAGATAAGTATGAAGATATTCCATCAGTGTCAATCTTCAAGGCTGTCAGCGTTGACTTCTTCAATGTCAACGCTTGGCTGTCAGCGTCCAATGTCTTCTTATCAGCGTTGACATTCTTCTTATCAGCGTCTAGTGAACTGACCCATATTTTATTCCCAACAGATATCACATGATTCTCCATACAAGTAGTGCCTCCATATCTTCAATGCAAACACGACTGCTGCAAGTTCCAAGTCATGCGTAGGGTAATTTTCCTCATAAGGCTTAAGCTGCCGTGAAGCGTACACAATCACTTTCCCATGTTGCATGAGAACACAGCCAATTCCCTTCCCTGAAGCATCACTATAGATTTGAAATCCACCTGTACCAGATGGGAGAGTAAGAATCGATGCATATACTAACTTCTGCTTTAGGTATTCAAATCTCTTCTCTCTTTCTTCAGTCCAGACAAATTTCTCCCCTTTCCGCATCAGTTTGGTCAATGGCAGTGCTAAACAGGAAAAGTTCTCTTCGAACCTACGGTAGTAACCAACTAAGCCTAGGAAGCTGTGAACTTCAGTCGCTGATGTCGGTCTTGGCCACTTGGTAATAGCCTCAACCTTTGTTGGATCCATGGTGATACTTTCTGTTGATACAACGTGACCTAAGAACGCCACCTTGTCTAACCAGAGCTCACACTTGGAGAATTTGGCATACAGCTGCTTCTAGCGAAGTATATGTAGTACTGTACGAAGATGGGCTTCGTGTTCCTCCTTGGACTTAGAGAAAATAAGGATGTTGTCAATGAAGACAATGACGAACTTGTCCAGGAACTCATGGAAGATACGGTTCATCAGATCCATGAAAACAACCAGAGCATTGGTAAGGCCAAAAGGCCTGACTACAAACTCGTAGTGCCCATAACGTGTACGAAAAGCAGTCTTGGCGATGTCCTACTCCTTAACCCGTAACTGATAGCCCGACCTCAGATCAATCTTGGAGAAATGTTTGGGCCCTTGGAGTTGGTCAAATAAGTCGTCAGTGCATGGCAGCGGATATCTATTCCTGATGGTGATCTTGTTAAGCTCACGATAATCTATGCACAGACGCATGTTGCCTTCCTTCTTTACGAACAGAACATGTGCGCCCCATAAAGAAGCACTAGGTCAAATGAAACCGCGTTCTAACAGTTCCCCAAGTTTTTCCTTTAACTCCTTCAGCTCTATGGGAGCCATGTGATAAGGAGCCTTGGATATTGGCTCAGCTCCTAGGACGAGCTCAATATTAAACTCCACTTCACGAGCAGGTGGTAAGCCCGGAAATTCTTCTAGAAACACGTCTGGGAATTCTGACACAATCGGTTGATTCTGGATAGATGGAGCTTCAGCCTCCAAATCATGAACGGTAGCAAGATAGCCCTCACAACCATGTGACAGTAGTGCACGTGCTTGCAAGGTCGATTTGATTTGTACAGACCTTGTGGGTACGAACCCGTTGTGAATGTACTCTGGTGCATTTACATCACCGAAGATGACCTGATATGTATGGAAGTCTATGGTGGCGTGATGTTTGGATAGCCAGTCCATGCCTAATATCATGTCAAAATCGCACATATCCAGTGGAAGTGCGTCAATCTGACGAAACCTTTCGTCAAACTCTAGGGGAAGGCTCTTGTACCCATGGGTTATGCGTACATAGTCTCTTAAAGGCGTGGAAATGTTCAGTACATTCTCTAATGGCATAGGGGATATCCTAACATTCTTGGCATAAGCAGTAGAAATGACCGTGTGAGTAGCACCCGTGTCAAATAAAACACATGCAGCTTAACCATACATATACAAGATTCTAGTGACGGTACCTGTAGACTTGTTGGCCTGGTCGCGAGAAGTCGTGTACACTCGTCCACTAGTAGGAGGCGGCTTGGAATCAGCATGTCCAGATGTGCCCTCCATCTCGCCCTTGCGGCAGTCCTTCATGCGATGACCAGTAAGGCCACACTTGAAGCAAGCGTCACTGTCGCGGTGACATGGCCCTGGGTGCCTACGGTTGCAGGTAGTGCAGAGAGGGTGAGTATACCCTCCAACAGATGCCCTTGCTGGCTGGGAGCCTGTTTGGAAAAGTACACATGAGACATGATTTATAGGTACAAAAGGACAATGCAGAAAATCGTAAGATGTAATACCAGTGATAGCTGGACGGTTAGGCTGTGAACCTCTTTGGTTCTGCTCCCTCCCGTTACCATGATTCCTGGTAGAAGATTGCTAATGTGTCAGAATTATGAATTATCGCATTTAACATAAGGAATGAGTAAGTGTAAGGACGTGCTGCTATTGGAGTTCCCAACATTTTTACGATAATTATCATTACCACCACGCCTATCCGTAGCAGAACTGTCTTGAGTCTGACTGTTACCCTTGGGCTGTGTAGGCTGTTGTTGAGTAGCCGGCTGAGACCGGTCCCCAGTCTTCTGCCTGAAAGATGCAGTTTAAAGATAGATCTAAATATTGGATAGTATTGAATGAATTTGAAATGATCATCGCTAAATGACAAATAAATACCTCTTCTCGGGTCTCTCTGCTTCCCCGAACTCCTCTCTTTCCTGCAGCATCTCTAGCTTACGTGCTGCATCGACAACTTGTGCCACCATGTTGAAGGTAGCACACACCAAGTTGTTGGCGACCGATGTACGAAGAGCCCACCGGAAGTGGTATGTTTTCTCTTCGGCAGTACCTGCTGTTGCGCCAAGAAAACCAGGGAAACAAAGAAAGCGCTGCATGAACTCGTTGCTATTCTCCCAGCTCTCTGCTTGATTCTGTAGTATTCCCTCTTCAGCTTGTCTTGCTCAGCCTTGGGGAAGAATTGTCCCATCACTAACTCCCTGAACTGAGCCCAAGTCAAACCAGCCACCCAATTGTCACCTCCCCCAGACTGCTTGACTGCCTTCCACCATCCCAGTACATCACCTTCGAACTTGTAACAGGCCAACCTCGACTTGAAGACGGGGTCACAGCCCATTGCATCGAATATCTTCTCGATATGAGCCAACCAGCTTTCAGCTTCACTGGGGCTATCAGTTCTCTCGAAGGATCGAGGACTTTCCTTGTTGAATCTCTCCAGCCATGTGACCAATGTTGTTGGAGGAGGAGGAGGAGGAACTGGGTGCTGTTGTTGATTGTTGGCAGCCTGCACCTCAGCTCTGATTTCGTTCCTCAGCTGAGGAAGCAAAGCTTGCATCGCAGATTGGACTGTTGCATTGAGTTATTCCTGCTCGCGTGTGAGAACCATCTAACAGTATAAAACAAAATACATGATTAAACTGATCAAAACATAAAATATATACATGAAAAAAAATTTATGTCACTAAATCATGAGAAAAATTTTACGCAGGAAAAACAATGCATGAATGCATGATGAAGTTTATGAAAACTTTTATATGCGCGAGAGTGAACGCCTATGGTCAGTTCACCCAAAACAAAAGACATGGCGAGGGGACGTCAATGGGTCGGTCCCAAAGTTAAAAGTTTTGATAAAAGCACATGCGACTAAATAGGCCAGTCATGTAACAACTATCACTTAGTCATAAACCTGCGACAATGACATATAGCATGAATGCATGAAAACAATGAATGCATGAAAACCGACTGTCAGTTCTAGGAAGACCATAGTGACTACCTACTAATCACAAGTCGTGTTTTGAGAGCCTACCGGTCGAAGCCTTGGCTCTGATACCATAGTTGTAACACCCTATTTTGGTAAATGGAATGTCACGCGTGATTATGGCGTGTCATCAAAGCATACAAGGAAAATGTCTTAAAACATTACTTGCCCATAAAAGGAAATACCGGAAACAAACATCGGTACCCCAAAGTATAAGCTCATAACACACAAACATAAGTACTGTAAAGGAAAAGGACTAAACAATGTCCATAGAAATAAGTAGCAAAATGTATGATGAAATGCATAAATTAGAGAAGGCTAGAAAGCTTCCAATCCATATGCACGTACGCTTAAAGTCTACGAGCGCCCTTGAGTACCTGTCGTTTGGGAACATGATAGGAAAACGGTTGAGCATAACGCTCAGTGCACGGATATACAATTATGACATGCAATAACATAAGCATAGAAAAGTAATAGCAACAGAATATCATAAGTTCTAAGTAATCTAGATTCATGTTCATAAAACTGGTTTTATAGTTTAAAAAGACTTATGTTTCTATGAAAATCTGTTTAATTAGCCAAATATCTCATATAGATCATGAGGTTCCACCGTGCATGAATACTTGGAGGGAAGACCTCGTCATGCAATTAGAGGGGTCACCTCTAATTAAATAATCTGGGTAGGAGGGATCAGCTCCTAGTGAAGGATGCAAGGCACACATCGCATTCACTTTGATAATACTTCTAACATGTAACTAGGATGCACCCATACGCCCCACATGATAATATAATATAATGGCCAAAACTGAAAAGGGACGCCACGAGCAATCACTTCTCCGCGGGAAAGTCATAACACTGGTGCCTCCAGTGTTATGGTTATGGTACCTCCATAACTAGGTGACACTGGTCATGCATGTATATGGCTTAGGCTCTTAATCTAACATAAGTATCAAACATATAAAACAAATACTGGAAAACTGCTGGCTGCAAACAGGGAATCCTAATAAGGAAAGAATGTCCATACTGAAGGGACAGGAAATCTTTACCTTATGTCCAGTGAACGAAGAAGACGAACGGAAGAGAGTCTGTAGGATATGTAAATCTTGCTTATGTTTTTAGAGAGAGAAAGAGTTAGAGAGATGGTGAAAATACACACACTTAGAGAGAGAAAGTGAAAGAAAAACACTTTTTCACTATGTGTAAAAATGAAGAACACACACCCTCTCCATCAAAGGAGAGGGTTTATATACCCAAGCCTTGTGATGGGCTTGGGCTTACAATGTTGGGCCGGCCTACACATGTTGTAGGCTAGGCTTGACTTTGTTTGTTTAATAAAGATGTCTAGACTACGAGCTACTACTTAGTATATTGTCGGAGTGACCGAATCTTCCTAAATACGTAAAAACGTATTTCTAACAATCTCCCCCTAAGGGAGGTCACTCCAAACAAGGGCGTTACCCGAGTTACAATAATGAAATAAACCTAGCATACTATGCTTGTCTTGAGCTCGTAGTCTTCGTCTTTCTTTTCCTTTTTCTTTTCTGGTGAACATGGTGATGTGATCTTTGATATCAATCTTGAGAATTAATCTCTTGCCTTGATCTCGTGCATCCATCACTTGTGATCTTCGCCTCTTCGTGACGCCATGTCCCACACACTTATACCTTCGTAATTCTTGAAAGCTTCAGAGTTTGATACAGCGGAAGACTTAACTTTTAGGCTTTCTTGAATGAAATGAGATATTAAGTGCATAAAGTATAAGCATGCGGGGACGACTTCTTCTTAGATTCCACAACGCCACCGTCTTCAAATGCCGCAACATAAGTAGACACGAACGAAATGGCTTTGAACATTTCATCCTAAATCGGTAGCATTTTACCTCCGGTCGGTGAAGACCGTTGGACGATATTAGATATCGTACCCGTGACGGATGGTTTCAATTAAGTAACTTCCTGACAGGATTTCGCGGGTAAACCCGTTCTCTTTATTCGACCGTCCAAAGCTGACTGCGAACATAAAGAGTGAATCATTTGGATAATAATATCCGCATGATTTGAAGCCGTCAATTCATGTTCCTGGAACAAGTGAAATTCAATTAAGAACCGCACCATCGTTGCTTTCCAGTTGTCACGAGCTTGATTCGTATAGAATCTTGCAAGTTACCTACCAAGTGCTGTTTGAGGTTAACACCAGAAGGATTTCCACTCATCACTGTGAATACTAAGGTATCACTCTGAGTGTTCTGGCAAGATCACTAAGATATTGCGTAGAGGCCTGGAACGTGTTTAAATTCAGTTAAGAATTAAACAGCTGTTGCTTTCCAGTTATCACAAGTTTGATTCATAAAGAATCGCACAAGTAACCTACCATGAGCTTTTTGATATTCGCTCAAGAAGGATTTCCATCTTCATTGTAAATACTTTCGTATTACTCGGATGTTCAGGCAAGATCATGAAGATTTTGCGTAGGATTCTTAAAATCTTTCTTACTTTTCATAGTGTGTGAAGAAGCAAGGAATTATGAAAGTGTGTCCTAATGAGATATTTGATGATCTCAAATGGCTCTAGACTCGATCGTGCATTTTGGATTATAGTGATCGGAGGCTGGAGAGGAGTGTCACCTTTTCAATACCAATTTATTCGGAGTGAATAAATCAATAGATAATGCGTTGTCTCCGTGTGATTAAAACAAATACCTTTTGAGAGATATTTGAGTTAGCTGGGATGGGTTGTGCATTGCATCACTGGGTCCATGATGTCTATCTTCAATATCAAGAATCATTAAAAATGATCTCAATAGCATATGTATTGACCCGGTTTCTGCCTAAAGTTGTAAGGAGGGCTTCTTTCTTTACACCCTTTATCTTTACAATTCTTTTTCATTCTTCAACCCCTTCAATGCTTACCAATACGTCATAACTAGCACCTTGTTGTGATTGTTCCAGTGCTAACTTAAGTACTTGGTCGGCATTCAGCTACGTTCACAATCTTTCTCCAACTTTCCTAAGGACTACTATTTCTAGCTATGGAATGTCCTTGGGAAGATTCCTCCGGTTCTAGAAGAATCATAGGACTTAACCTATCCTACCATCCTTATGTCACCACAATCTTCATCGTCGTGAAATAAATGGGTTTCGGCTAAGTATATGTCACCATGAAAATCCATTTTGATATGCAAATCCGTTTTGCTCCCCCTTAACATATGCCACGATATTCGAAAACATTTCGCACATGTCGGGATGAGCCAGCACATTAAGTCAAACCATTTGTGATAATATCCCATATTAAATCACATTTTCTCCCCCATATTAAAATATTAACCCAATCGATGTTTTTAATATCAATTGATTTAATGAAGTTTTAACAAAGGTTTTGGGAAGAAAAAAGCAAGTCCCTTTTATCTTCATGATATCAAACGTATGAGATATGATATCGATTTGTAACATGATCACATATTCACCATATTAGAAAAGAATTGACAAGCTGATAGATGAGAACTTCGTATGATAAGATCAAATGGTTCTTGTCAGCATATGTTGGTCGCCTCGTCATGTTGAAGTCATCTCTTGTCACCACGTGTACGATTGGTATTGTTGTCTTGACACCAACTTGTGAACTTGGCACGTTCGGCATCGAAGATTCTGAATGCTTGACAATTGCTCCCCCTCAATTGTTGATCTGTGTTCTATTGAAAGAGTTGTAGTCGTCGGTTGAGTAGTCGCAGCGTCGAGTATGTAGATACCAATTGTAGATTGCTATGGTTGTAGAGATGATAGCTTCATAAAAACAAGACTTCTCTTGTTTTAACAAATAAATGCACTGAGGCGTACATATATTTGTGTTAGACCAAGTTATAAAGTAAACTTGATCCCATAGAAGGTTTTAAAGTAAACCTTGCCCGAGAAAATTAATTCCCGTTGTGAGCCAAAGCTTTCATAAGAAATACTTGACTTTAATGTGAAAACCGGGTTGCAGTCTGAAATAACTACAAGCCATTTAGGCATGTTTTATGAAATATTTAAAACTTTTGTACCAACTCTATTTATGGCGTCGTGTCAATATTAATCGACATTTCTAAGGCCGTAAATATTATCGTACCAAAAGACATGCCTTTGAAAAATAAAGTAAAAATATTTTTTTATTTTTCTAGATTTTTCAATTTTTATGGTTTTTATATGGTTTTATATTTTTGTATTTTGCTTTTGCGGATAAAAATATAAACAATATATACAAATGATCACCAATGATACGGAGAATAGTTTTACCACCACTATTCTTTCGCTTCATCTGCCAGTTCCTTTAGAGTCTCAGGCGAGAAAGTTCTCATTCCTAGCTTGTCGGCCAAAAATGCAATTCGAGCGTGATCTAAAGCCTTCGTGAAAATATCCGCCATTTGATACTCAGATCGGACAAAGTAAAGCTCAATCACTCCATTTTCCACTTGCTCCTTGATGAAATGGTAGCGAATGTTGATATGCTTCGACCGGGAGAATTGAACATTGTTGCAGCATAAGGCAATTGCACTCTTGTTGTCGCAGTACATCAGAATTTTGTTGAAACCTAGACCATAGTCGGTTAATTGCGATCTCCAAAGAATTTGAGCACAGCAACCGGACATAGCTATGTATTCTGCTTCCGTACTTGAAATTGCAGCGCTTTTCTGCCGTTTCGATGCCCAACTGATTAATCGATCTCCTAGTAGTTGCAATGTTCCACTCGTGCTACGCCTTGTATCTTGACAACCCGCGTGATCCGCATCTGCATATGCTATTAGTGCAATAGAAGAGTCCTTCGAATACCAAAGTCCCCGATTAATGGTTCCTTTAAGATATCGAAAGATCCTTTTAACAGTAGCTAAGTGTAACTCAGTAGGCCGAGTTTGATACCGAGCACACATACATATAGCAAACTGAAGATCAGGTCGACTAGCTGTGATATACAGAAGAGTACCGATCATTCCACGATATAGTGTCGGATCAACGGCAACTCCATGTGGATCTGCATCAAGCTTAGTTCGTTCCATCATTGGAGTATCCACGGGGTCGCAAGATTCCATATTATACTTCTTAAGCGATTCAAGGGCATACTTGGATTGATTGATAAAGATGCCTCTGGGACTCTGAGATATCTGAAGACCTAAGAAGAATGATACCTTGCTCATCATTGACATCTTAAACTCAGAAGACATGAGTGTCCCAAACTCATCCGATAAGGTTTGGGTCGAGGCTGCAAATATAATATCATCAACATATATTTGTACCATAATCATATCTTTACCTCGTTTCTGAATGAACAACGTGGGATCCACCTTGCAGCGTAATAAAGGAATTGTGACAATAGATCATACCATGCGCGAGGAGCTTGCTTCAACCCATAGAGAGCCTTCTTAAGCTTGTACACACGATTAGGATAATTAGGATTCACAAAATCATCCGTTTGTTGAACATAGACCTCTTCCTTGAGTTCACCATTAAGAAATGCCGTCTTCACATCCATCTGATAGACAATCATATTCATATGGGCTGCATAAGCGAGGAATAGTCGAATAGCTTCCAAACGGGCAACAAGTGCAAAGGATTCCATAAAGTCGATGCCCAATAATTGCTTGTATCCACGAGCTACTAGTCTAGCTTTGTTCTTCAATATTCGGCCTAACTCATCGAGTTTCACCTTGTAAACCCATTTCAAAGTGAGTAACTGTACTTGATCCGGGCATGGGACAAGTTCCCATACTTCAAGACGTATAAATTCATTAAGTTCTTCTTGCATAACTTCTATCCAACATGATTGAGTAAAAGCTTGTTGCCATGTCTTAGGTTCAACTTCAGTGAGAAAAGCATCAAAGTGACAAAACATTGCACTTTCTTGTAACTGACTTCGTGTGGATACCGGACGATTAGGGTCACCAATAATAGAATCTATAGGATGATCCTTTGTCCACTTGCTGTAGAAGGAGCTTCCTCTGAGGTGGACGACCCTGCTTGATTAGGGTCGGGAATTGGTGCACTAAAGAATGGAAGTTCACGTATTAGAGCGAATTCTAAATCGTGATCATCATCATCCTCTTCATCATCAATAGGCATGACATGGGTAGTTGGTTCGGGTGTTGGTTGAGAATTACTCGTTGATGGTATATCTTGACCAATTGTAGGTGCAGACTGATTGTGCTACGGTTGCTGGAACGACAACTTCGGATACCGGAGCTATTACCTCAGGTTCTGGAGCAACAATAGTTGTAGGAGTAAAGAATTCATCAAAGAACGGTTGAAACAACGTGTAACACCCCTAAATTTATACAACTCAATACAACGGAAGACTCGTTGGTGTTACGGGATAGCACATTACTCACATCATAGACAACGCATAAAAATCGCGTCGTTTAATAATAAATCATTTCCATTCATAAATATCAAATTTACATAGGTCCCAAGTCATTGTATTTTATACAGGTTTTACAAAGCATTTGAATGGAAATAAGTATTTAGGTGCGGGCCATGAATTCTTGTTGTCTTCCCGAGAATTACCTTCAAGTACCTGAGATAAAACATGTTAAAAGAAAAGGTCAGCGATAACACCGAGTGAATTCATAGAGTTTAATAAATTCCATCAATATAACTTTGGAATAAAGTTATTACCAAAAATCATTTCGTACAAATCATTGTAATAGGCCATAAAATAGCAAAAGTCATTTTTATACAAATCCTTATCGAAAATCATAATATAGGCGTTTGCCTTAAAAATCATTATACGAGCCAATGTCGTAAAAACATCATACAATACGTCTTATGACGTTGTATGAAAATAAAAACCGTTATATGAATATGGTTATGAAAACCAAAACACGAACATAATATCAATAGTATGACCCCGTATTGCTAGTCAGGCAATACATCGTAATTCGGTGCGTCTAGTAGTATTTTGTTAATTGGATTATTATAAGCCGCATGACATTGTTACCTTACTAAAACCAAAACGGGTAGCTAGCCCGAAGCTCAATTTGCCCATCTAAATTAGCGTGTCGTCACAGAGGTCACGCTATGGAAATCTTCTCATACATAAATTCGCTTACCAATCAATGTGGCACGACGGGGATCAACCGTCAAGGCGCGAACTGGGGTGATCGTCCCCAAATAGTACTATTATATGCATAAGCGTCTACCAAATCCCGGTAGTTCACAATTCATGCTAATGGGACTTTTAGTGACATAACCTAACTTTAATAATCCATTTCATTTCATCTATCGGGTCCTTTAATCATTTATCACGTCATACAATCATTCGGGTCCAAATCAATAAACAGACAATCGGGACAAATAGTGTCCTAATTCATAAAAACTAACATGTTATCTCCCTCGCGGGTTTATAAAATATTTATAAAAACATTTAAAAGAGTGTGAGGCTATGAACTCACGTTGATGTGGGAAGGCGGGTTATCGGCAATTCGGACGTACGGTACGTGCTTCAATCACGGAAACCTAGACAAATAATACTCGTCTTAGACTCATGTCCAATGACTTTATAAAAATAACAAATATGTATACATATGATGATTTTATATATATATGATGATCAAGTGGGTTTACATATTCTCATTTACTCATTTTAGTGTTATGTGTCGATAACTTTTATACTAATTTACTAGTTTTACCTATTTATATATTTTAAGTCCAATAAACTTATTATAAGTTCTTTAACTTGTATTTATCTATTTTATTCTTGTATTATCAGTATTTACACTTTACATGTTGGGCCCAAATGGGTTAAGCCCAATAAATAAGTTTATAAGTGTTTTAGCCCATTTTGTTGTATTATTAGTCCGATATCGTTAACTTAGCCCGTTAATGTCTGTATGTTTTATAGTTCGGGTTTTATCGGTTTTTACTTGTTATATATGTTTATATATCAGTATATGAGTTTTAAAAACTTTACATTAGACGGTTTTAATCGTCTAAGTTTTAATTGGCCAAAAACGTTAATTTTACGGTAATAGCCGAAAAAGTCGTAAAAATCATGTTTATAGTTTTATAACTTATAAAACTTATCAAATTACCATTTTTATAAAATTTATCATTTATTTATCCTTATACATATTTATATAAATGTATTATATAAGTTAGTGGGTTTTAATTCACATTTTATACTATTTTTATTTGAGTGCTTATATAATAATATTATACTTTAATTTCCAAAATCTGATTTTTATTTTCATGTTCACCAAAACTGCCATATCTAGAGTTCTATATAGAGATAGAAGCTCAAATTTTTATGACATAAACTAAATGATATGTGCTCCATTTAACTTTTCTATAGCTACTGTTGAATAAGCCTCTAAGTATTTTCTAAAAATCGTCCAAAACAGTGAACTCAGATTTGTACTCTAAACTTGTTTTAATCATATCTCACTCATTATAATGATTCCATTGTATGGCCAACTCTCACATGTGTACAAGACATATTACTTACTGTATATTGCTTCTACTTTGCCATTTTATCAGTCTAACATGTGGTTCTTTACTGTTTTATACAGCCAACAATCTAAACAAGATTTTAGCCTTGTTTCTTATAGTTTTTCATCTTTTTAAGCATGTTTATCAACACCAAATCCCCACACAATATTTTTAATCATCATTCATCATCATATACATATACATAAGTAAAAGAAATACAAGATTACATAATCAAAAATAACAAGAGGATGAGGAGAACATTCTTTATACCACCATGATGATGTAGGTTGTGATCAAAACATGGATTTTGATGGAGAAACTTGTGAATAACCAAGACCATCTTCAAGACCACCATTCTTCATGAACACCTTGTGGAAAATCAGCCCCAAGACTCCATGGAAACTCCTCCTTAAATGTTATAATCACCACCAATCTATAGAGCTTCAAAAGGGCTTCAACTTATGTGTAAATAACATAAGATTTTATGGTAAATTTTGATCAAAAGTGGTGGTTTAAGCTAGAAATGGGATGGCACAAATGGAGGAGGAAGAGATAAATTGAGTTGTTTTGCATGTAGTGTGTGTGGTAAATGGTTTATGATTTGCAAGTTAGTGGTTTTGAGGTAAGCTTAGCTTACCTTGTAAGCTTATGCTTACAAGTGTAAGTTTTTAGTTTACAACTTGACACATCATGGAGTTGTGTCTAGTTTTGGCCGTAGGTTTGTGTGGGGGTGGGGCAAAAGTCATTTTGTCTCATCCCCATTTATTTACAGGTACTCCTCGATTCTAGTTTCCTCGATTTGCGTGCCCTCGGGTCGTTTTACGAAAAACGTTTTTATAAATTATGAATCAACGGCACAAAACGAATCTAATAAAAATTGTCTCATCAAAAACGGAGTTCGAAAACATAAATACGTAATCCTAAGGTTTTCGGTTTAGTCGTAAAGGACGTTAAATTAAAATCGTAAGTCCTAATCTCTTCTCGTAAATTTGTGAGTTTATGAACCAACACAAATTTAAAATCTCAAAATAATATTCACGGACAAATTTATTTTCTGAAATGTCGGACTGTCACCAAAGACGGTGTATGTAAACGTAAGCACGTAACGTAGAATCCTCTGGTTTAGACGTAGTCGATGCTACTTCAAGACGTAAATCCAAATTTCTTCCCAAAAATAAGTGAGTTCATAATATAACATTAAAATAATATTTTTAATTAAATATTGAGAATAAAAATATCAACCATAATTTGACGGATTGTCACAGCATTTACCCCTAAACAGGATCTTTGTCCTCAAAGATCATCTTACTACTCTCTTCTTATAGAGTTAAAGCCATGTGGGTATTTCCTCCACATTCGGTCTTTTCTCACAAGTGCAATTCATTATAATACGCGAGTTTCATCAGACATAGCTACAGGAATAAGGTCAGGCTAAATGTTGACTTACTTTCTCTATTCATGATGTTCACGGGTTTTTGATGAATGCAACTTTTCGCCGATCTAAACATTACTAAGAAACTATCAGATTCTCACTTGGTATATATTTTATCAAGTTCGATCTACGAAACATAATTCACGCAGCTCTTGAAGTCCTAAGGTAGATCCAGCTTATATGCCTTTCAAAACAATTCTTACATCACCTCAATGGTCCCATACAACGGGGACTTATATCCCATGATCTTTCAGATCATCAATTTATTTTTCCATGGTTAAAATATTTGGCATAACTTCGCTACCCATCTGGCACTTCAAGATCTACATTTCATATTCACATAACCTCTTGCCCACTACCGGCAGTCAATAATCAGATCCTAATTTCAACAATCATTTCAGGTCTCGCGGTCGAGTATTTTTGTAAGGTTAGGTTCACCATCATAGGAAACCTTAAACCTAAAAGACATGTCCAACTTACAATGAGTGTATGTCGGGTGTCTTCATCTCAACTCTTGCTTACAGATGCTCTAATATATAAATCTTAACAATATTCGATCTCGATCCTAACACGATAATTATCAATGATAATCTCTCCAAAGGAAAACGATTATATGGTCTATTACCAAAGGTCAATCATTCAAACATAGAACAACGCTTATAGTATTTTGTATCGTTACTTTACCTCGTCCCTTCGATTGGGGTGGTATACAGTACTCTCATCAAGGTTCATTCTCAATGACTTCTGAGCAAATATCTAGAAATTCGATGCGAAGCGAGGATCTTGTTAGAGATGATCGATACAGGCACACTATGTTTACACAACTCCTTTAAATACAAAAGAGTCAATTTCTTCATCAAGAATCTATCATTAACAGGAATGATATTAGTAGATTTGGCCAGTCTGTCGATGATGACCCAAATCGAATCAAATTCAGATGATGACCTTTGCAATAGCTAAACGTTTACTAATGTATGGAGGCGAGGTCTGCCTTCATAATTTGTCATTAGTATAACTTCTTCTGATAATGATACATTAAATCAGAAATGACATAAATAGAATACTTATACTTATAAGATTTCCAATATAACTACATCTCACAATCCTTCATATTTAGGCAACCATAAACGGCCTTTTAAAATATTTAACGCTATCGGCTTCTCAATTCTAATGGTTCACATTAGCCACGAACCCCCTTTTTATTATTTATATTATCCTTTTTTACAAGTATCAACTATTTTTATATTGTTCGGCAATTTATTTTGCACCTTCATTATTAAGGAACACATCCTAATTGGTTATTTATATTTTCTAAGTTTCAGTTTCGTTTCAGCTATCATTTTCATCCGTTTTACTCAATCCGACGTCTAAAGCGTCGATAATTATTACAACTAATTAAATAATAAATATCCAATTTTTACGAAACATAAACGTAAAGATTTTAAATTTCTTAGTCCGTCCAATTATATGAAAATGTTCAAAAAAAATTTTGAAGTTAATTAATATGATTTTTGTTGATTTATCGAAAATAATTATTAGGATTCGTAAATATTCGAAAAATCTTTGGTTATACTTTGGTCAAAATTTTCTTAATTGAAAAGCAAAAATTGTCGTTTCAAATTTCAAGTTATGGTTTAAATGTTTTCCTAAATCCCTTTTAGGTTGTCTTGAGGTATACACGAACATTTACCCCTAAACAGGAGTTTAATTAAATGTTCTGGGTATAAGGGAATAATTCCTTAAATATTCTTTTGATAAATTATTTGTCAAAACATTTGTCAAAACACATTTGCACTTTCTTTTTGGTAAAACCCAAAGTCTTAAAAGGGCTCTAACTTTGAAAAGTCAATACAGATTCCATTATCTTATTAATCACATGGTCTAATAATGTAAAGGATTAAGTTTTTAATCATATGTTAAATGTTTAAGGTACAGGTTTTTATCGTTCGGCCAATTCAGGGCAATCTATAAATAATTATTAACTCATTCTTATTCTTATAAACAAACAAATGGTCCTTAATGATCACAAGCATGAATTTATCAAATTACAGCCTACACGCGTGATTCACCAAATTTATGAATGCTACGTGTGCATTGGTCAATCCAAACAGCATCACGTGAAACTCATAATGTTCATTACAAGTTCTGGATGTGGTGATTGGAATAGATAATCTTTTTCGCAGATGCGAAGTTGATGATAACCATGCCATGGATCAAATTAGAACATACGATAGAACCTTGTAAATGATCGAACAAATCTTCCATTTCGAGTCATGGATATCGTTTTCGATTGTCAATTTACTCAGTTTACAGTAATCTATAAATATAAGAAATAATAACACCATAGCTCTTCATAATGACGAGCTCGGTAGAATAAAAGCTTTCTCCGACAACTCTCTCAGTTGTACGGTAATTCTTTTAATTTAGATGGTGCTGACTTACAGTGCACAAGCCACAGGTGCAGCACCGAGAATATAATCATTACCAATTTCAACTTGCCTTAATGGCAAAAGTCTAGGTAATTCACCAATAAATACCTCCTAAAGTTTCAGATAACATAAACATCTTTATTAAATTCATATTAGGTTCTTTCTAGATTATAATATCTAAGACTAATTCACAACCATTCACGGTATAATTTCAAGTCTAAATGCAGGATACGGTCATCCACCAAGAATTATTTAGATCACTTTTGATAATCAACATCTTATCATTTAGGGGAATTCTATTCGAGTTCCTATCAATTAAGACAATGTCGTCATGTCATAATCAATCAATCCATTCTACTAGAATTATCAACTTTCCAGTTTCATTACCATTGATAAGATGTGAACCTCTCAAAAGACTAATAATAACTCATAATCCTTCACAATTTCAAGGATATCTGGATACATAACTAACCTTAAAAAGAGTAAGGTTAACGCATAATCTATGCGAGAGAATTTCAAATCAGATACAGACGAAAACATTTAACGAATATGAATATATCCTATGTTTTCATAATTTGAGTACGCATTTGAAAGCTCCTCGGATCGTTACCCAGGTCATTCTAATGAAATTAAATCAAAAGAAATGATAGGAACGTCGATACATCCAGTCGGGTATCAACACTCAGTAATCAGATACTTTTCCTAAGAATCTCACTATGGGAGAATTGGACAAGAAAGAATTGTCAATTGTCAAATAAGACAATTTCCACTGATGAGTAAATTCGACTCAGAAGAATAGATGCTACAGGCACATATGTAGGTGTCCTAACACTATGTCCTTATTTTTCACTTCTTGCAGATCTCATAAAATTTTAATCTTTCACAGTCTTTAAAGAAAATGTAGTGTTTATTAATCAGTTTTATGGTGACTACTAATCAGCCTTGCATGGTCCATTCCAAATTGTATGTAGGCGCGCAACTATATACAATTTCAAGATTAACGATGCAATACTCAGTTCGTCAAAACTTTATCATCATGTTTATAATAAAAATATTTTCATGCTTAATTCTTAAATAAGAATCAAAAATAAATTTACAAAGATTTTCTTTGTCATGAAAAACAATTAAGTTTTCCAAAGGGTTTCATAAACAACTTCATTTTGATAACAATCACTTATAAATCTCACTTTGAATAATCCTTATAGTGATGAAAATTCAATTTTTCTCAAGGGATACTGTTTTATCTTATAAAAACAATGAGTGATCTGCAAAAGAGTGATGAAAATTTGTTCACCAAGAACTAACTTCAATATAATAGGAAATGAGCTTATCCAATTAATCATGAGGTTCATGATCTCGATGGCACTCAGAAAAGAATAATTCACAACGTAACTCAATTTGATATGAGTACTTGTTCAATGGTTGCATCACTAATGCGAACATTAGGATGAAGCAATAAAAGATAGATAACATCGATACATGTAGAATTTAGCAATCAATGGTAGTCTTTTCATTAATCACAAACAAATAAAAATTGTACCGTAACACATTACGTGTCACTATGTCATACAATTCTTAGAACTCATCCTACCAACTGATGTCTCAGTTAAGTTAGGGATTATTTTTAAAAGATACCACAATGAATACTAACCTACAAGAGTCATTAGGTGTCCCACCTGTCCCGGAAGATCCATCGGTCCCAATTCAGAAGAAGATTTCTTCAATTTATTTGTTAGACATTGGGCATCCTCGTTAGTGGACAATGGCCTAGGAACAACCCTTAACACGAATCAACAATCAATTAAAATCTTATAATTCTATCACAGGACTTAACGACTTCCTCTTAACAATCTCATATTCCATATGGGTTAAATTTTACTTTATTCAAGTTTCAACCAATTTTATACTCAATTCGATATCCTACTTCATTCTCCAATACTTTCAATCTTTATTCTTAGGCCTTAAAAGGGCAATAAAAGCTCAATATGAATAACACTTAATCACCAATCCTATAACTCCTTTATCAATAATTATCAAATGAGTCACTAGTATGAGATGACTCATACATTCAATTAGACTTCTCGGAAAGGTACTAGTGGCATGAGGCTTTTGGGTAATGGTTCCAATGACAGCCTCAAGTGCACCATTCACCCTTTCGATTTCAATTTAAGAATTGGATGACAACGGATCATATGACATCTTTCTAGGTGGTAATGTTTTGTCAAACTCCACTCTATAAGGAAAGATCGTCATGACATCGATATCAGATTTAATCTTGCCAATTCTTCTTCAGTATCACAATCAACTAATATCTACATTTCTACGAATATCAACCATTTGTTGGGATCATAAATATCCACAACTTGGTTTAGATCTAGGATAGCTAGAATTCCTACGAGAATAGCTTCGATTAATTTACTAGGGGATTTAGAGTTTCTTGTGACAATGGACGTTGTATAAATACCTCGTATAAATATCAAAATATTCATCAAACAATCATGTAATCAAATTACATCATATATATATATATATATATATATATATATATATATATATATATATATATATATATATATATATATATATATATATATATATATATATATATATATATATATATATATATATATATATATATATATATATATATATAATTCAAGTTATATATATATTAAAATAACACTTCTCAGTCTGGCCTTGTCGGTAACTCGGGAATTCTTCGGCACCGTTATAGTCAAAAGATTTTTAGACATTTTTAGAAAAATGTTTATAGTTAAAAGATTTTGAAATGTTATATTCAAAACCTTGGTTTTAAAAATCTTTCGTTCTCTATAACGAGAGCTCTGATACCAAACTGTAACACCCCCAAATTTATACAACTCAATACAGCGGAAGACTCGTTGGTGTTACGGGATAGCACATTACGCACATCATAGACAACGCGTAAAAATCGCGTCGTTTAATAATAAATCATTTCCATTCATAAATATCAAATTTACATAGGTCCCAAGTCATTGTATTTTATACAGGTTTTACAAAGCATTTGAATGGAAATAAGTATTTAGGTGCGGGCCATGAATTCTTGTTGTCTTCCCGAGAATTACCTTCAAGTACCTGAGATAAAACATGTTAAAAGAAAAGGTCAGTGATAACACCGAGTGAATTCATAGAGTTTAATAAATTCCATCAATATAACTTTGGTATAAAGTTATTACCAAAAATCATTTCGTACAAATCATTGTAATAGGGCATAAAATAGCCAAAGTCATTTTTATACAAATCCTTATCAAAAATCATAATATAGGCGTTTTCCTTAAAAATCATTATACGAGCCAATGTCGTAAAAACATCATACAATACGTCTTATGACGTTGTATGAAAATAAAAACCGTTATATGAATATGGTTATGAAAACAAAAACACGAACATAATATCAATAGTATGACCCCGTATTGCTAGTCATGCAATACATCGTAATTCGGTGTGTCTAGTAGTATTTTGTTAATTGGATTATTATAAGCCGCATGACATTGTTACCTTACTAAAACCAAAACGGGTAGTTAGCCCGAAACTTAATTTGCCCATCTAAATTAGCGTGTTGTCACAGAGGTCACGCTATGGAAATCTTCTCATACATAAATTCGCTTACCAATCAATGTGGCACGACGGAGATCAACCGTCAAGGCGCGAACTGGGGTGATCGTCCCCAGATAGTACTATTATATGCATAAGCGTCTACCAAATCCCGGTAGTTCACAATTCATGCTAATGGGACTTTTAGTGACATAACCTAACTTTAATAATCCATTTCATTTCATCTATCGGGTCCTTTAATCATTTATCGGGTCATACAATCATTCGGGTCCAAATCAATAAACAGACAATCGGGACAAATAGTGTCCTAATTCATAAAAACTAACATGTTATCTCCCTCGCGGGTTTATAAAACATTTATAAAAACATTTAAAAGAGTGCGAGGCTATGAACTCACGTTGATGTGGGAAGGCGGGTTATCGGCAATTCGGACGTACGGTACGTGCTTCAATCACGGAAACCTAGACAAATAATACTCGTCTTAGACTCATGACCAATGACTTTATAAAAATAACAAATATGTATACATATGATGATTTTATATATATATGATGATCAAGTGGGTTTACATATTCTCATTTACTCATTTTAGTGTTATGTGTCGATAACTTTTATACTAATTTACTAGTTTTACCTATTTACATATTTTAAGTCCAATAAACTTATTATAAGTTCTTTAACTTGTATTAATCCATTTTATGCTTGTATTATCAGTATTTACACTTTACATGTTGGGCCCAAACGGGTTAAGCCCAATAAGTAAGTTTATAAGTGTTTTAGCCCATTTTGTTGTATTATTAGTCCGATATCGTTAACTTAGCCCGTTAATATCCGTATGTTTTATAGTTAGGGTTTTATCGGTTTTTACTTGTTATATATGTTTATATATCAGTATATGAGTTTTAAAAACTTTACATTAGACGGGTTTGATCGTCTAAGTTTTAATTGGCGAAAAACATTAATTTTACGGTAATAGCCGAAAAAGTCGTAAAAATCATGTTTATAGTTTTATAACTTATAAAACTTATCAAATTACCATTTTTATAAAATGCATCATTTATTTATCCTTATACATATTTATATAAATGTATTATATAAGTTAGTGGGTTTTAATTCACATTTTATACTATTTTTATTTGAGTGCTTATATAATACTATTATACTTTAATTTCCAAAATCTGATGTTTATTTTCATGTTCACCAAAACTGCCATGTCTAGAGTTCTATATGGGGATAGAAGCTCAAATTTTTATGACATAAACTACATGATATGTGCTCCATTTATCTCTCCTATAGCTACTGTTGAATCAGCCTCTAATTATTTTCTAAAAATCGTCCAAAACAGTGAACTCAGATCTGTACTCTAAACTTGTTTTAATCATATCTCACTCATTATAATGATTCCATTGTATGGCCAACTCTCACATGTGTACAAGACATATTACTTACTGTATATTGCTTCTACTTTGCCATTTTATCAGTCTAATATGTGGTTCTTTACTGTTTTATACAGCCAACAATCTAAACAAGATTTTAGTCTTGTTTCTTATAGTTTTTCATCTTTTTAAGCATGTTTATCAACACCAAATCCCCACACAATATTTTTAATCATCATTCATCATCATATACATATAAATAAGTAAAAGAAATACAAGATTACATAATCAAAAATAACAAGAGGATGAGGAGAACAATCTTTATACCACCATGATGATGTAGGTTGTGATCAAAACATGGATTTTGATGGAGAAACTTGTGAATAACCAAGACCATCTTCAAGACCACCATTCTTCATGAACACCTTGTGGAAAATCAGCCCCAAGACTCCATGGAAACTCCTCCTTGGATGTTATAATCACCACCAATCTATAGAGCTTCAAAAGGGCTTCAACTTATGTGTAAATAACATAAGATTTTATGGTAAATTTTGATCAAAAGTGGTGGTTTAAGGTGGAAATGGGACGGCACAAATGAAGGAGGAAGAGAGAAATTGAGTTGTTTTGCATGTAGTGTGTGTGGTAAATGGTTTATGATTTGCAAGTTAGTGGTTTTGAGGTAAGCTTAGCTTACCTTGTAAGCTTATGCTTACAAGTGTAAGTTTTTAGTTTACAACTTGACACATCATGGAGTTGTGTCTAGTTTTGGCCGTAGGTTTGTGTGGGGGTGGGGCAAAATTCATTTTGTCTCATCCCCATTTATTTACGGGTACTCCTCGATTCTAGTTTCCTCGATTTGCGTGCCCTCGGGTCATTTTACGAAAAACGTTTTTATAAATTATGAATCAACGGCACAAAACGAATCTAATAAAAATTGTCTCATCAAAAACGGAGTTCGAAAACGTAAATACGTAATCCTAAGGTTTCCGGTTTAGTCGTAAAGGACGTTAAATTAAAATCGTAAGTCCTAATCTCTTCTCGTAAATTTGTGAGTTATGAACCAACACAAATTTAAAATCTCAAAATAATATTCACGGACAAATTTACTTTTTGAAATGTCAGACTGTCACCAAAGACGGTGTATGTAAACGTAAGCACGTAACGTAGAATCCTCCGGTTTAGACGTAGTCGATGCTACTTCAAGACGTAAATCCAAATTTCTTCCCAAAAATAAGTGAGTTCATAATATAACATTAAAATAATATTTTTAATGAAATATTGAGAATAAAAATATCAACCATAATTTGACGGATTGTCACAAAACGTATCCCATTTAGTCCTAGAAGGTGGTGTAAATGATGATGAAGTAGGGTTGTTTGGGACAAGACCAGAACTAATATTACTGGGTCCCATTTCATGAAGTGCGGGTTCATAGCTGCTTTGCTCAGAAGCCATTGCTGTCAGCTCATCAAAATCAACATTCATAGTTTCAAGGATCTTGCGAGAGTTACGGTTGTAGATTCGGTATGCCTTCTTTGCAGGTGCGTAACCATTGAAAATACCAATATCAGCCTTTGGTTGAAGTTTTCCCAAATTGTCACCATCATTATTTGGATAGCAAAGAGAAACAAATACATGAAGATATGATAAATCTGGTACTTTTCCATGGAGAAGCTCATGAAGTGTTTTACCATGGCGTTTATGAATTAGTGACCGGTTTTGGGTGTACACTGCTGCAGATACTGCTTCTGCCCATAAAAACAATGGTGCCTTTGCGTAAATTAACATCGTTCGAGCAGCTTCCATAAGTGTGCGATTTCGCCTTTCAACGACACCGTTTTGTTGGGGAGTGCGTGCAACGGATGTTTCATGAGATATGTCAACTTCTTCATAATAATCACGCAAGATTTGATTCACAAATTTGGTTCCATTATCTGTACGTATGCGTCGGACAGTAGTGTTGAGACGCACTTGAATCATCTTGAGAAATCCGATGATGAATTTAGGTGCCTCATTTTTTGCTTTAAGAAATTTCACCCATGTAAACCGAGAGTAATCATCGATAATGACGAGGATGTACTTTTTGCCACTAAGACTTTCAACACGCATTGGCCCACAAAGATCCATATGCAAAAGATAAAGTTTCTCTTTGTTGGTGTCTTCAGTCTTGGGTTTGTATGACTTCTTAGTGCTTTTCCCCATTGTATACGCGGAACACAAATGATCCTTGTGAAATGATAGTTCAGGAAGACCACGAACAAGTTCGTTTTTCGCCAGGTGATTCATAGCGTCTAAGTTAAGATGAGATAACCGCCGATGCCATAACCATGACTTAGTCTTGGATGCTTTGGAGAGAAGACATACGGGAGAAGCGGCCTTCATATCTTGTAGAGACAAAGTATACAAATTATTCCCTCGAGTACCTTTCAATAAATCAACCCCTTCCAAATTACGAATGAAGCAGGTATGCTCGCGAAAAGCAACATCTAGGTTTGCATCACAAAATTGTCCCACAGAAAATAAGTTGTGACCGAGACCCTCCACATAATACACTCTTGAAATAATAACATTCCCAATATGATATTCACCATAGCCCATTATCTTTGCAATATGATCATTTCCAAATCGAACCGTACCAAGAAACTTGCTGACGAAATTTCTGAGCTGAGAGCGATCTCCGGTCATATGCTTGGAGCAACCAGAGTCTAAATACCAGAGAACAATTTGGACCACCTGTTTTCAATAACAACAGTAGACAATGCATTGGAAACTATTGGTTCCTGAGTGTTAGCAGATACAGATATAACATTATCAGAATTGCTAACATGTTTGTGACCCTTAGATTTCCTATGTTTTCTAATGTGAGTTTTAGCACTAACAGGTTTTACTGTTCCAACTTTCTTAGGTTTTGGATTATTCGCGGGCACTACAGTGGGAGTAGACCTATTTAAAGGGCACTTGGTTCCTACAGTAGTGTCAGTGTTCCTAGTTAAAGGACACGCTTGTGTTTTGGTAGCCTTGGTACTCCTAGTTAAAGGGCACGCTTTCTTCACTTCAGTGGGAGTGATCCTAGTTAAAGGGCACGTATTTCCGACTATAGTGAAAGTTCTACCAGTGGGGCGCCACATCCAACCAACTTGGGTTAACACTTTCCCAGTCGGTTTTCATTCTAATCCATTTTTCCGGGCATACATCTCATTCACATGGTCAATAAGGCAAGAATCATGACGACTAGAAAACATACATTCATTGCAATTCCAACATTTCAAATTAGAATTCACACTAGGCTTAGAATGCTGCACAATCGCAGAGCCTTTAGGTTTAGCTACATGATTCTTTTTATTCAAAACAGAAATAACATTCCTAGGATGGGCTTCTACTTTCTTCTTCACTTGACTACTAGATGGGGGCAAGATACTATCATTCTTCTTGTTTCTTTAAGCTTAGATATTTGAGCCTTAGTAGTGGTGCTTACTCCTGTAGAAGGCAACACGAGAATATTAGAAGCTGGTTTTGATTCCGCCTTATCTTTAGTGACCAAAGTTTGAGATGGTTTAGTCCTAGGGCCCTTGTTAAGTGGTGTGACGGCTATAAGGTTCCTTTTGATTGCACTAGAGGACGATGCTGAGACAGTGGCTGCGTTATCCACAACATTCTTACCTTTTAGAGTACGAAGTTTTTCCTTTAACTCAGCCAAGACCAGATTTTTATCACAAATTTGTTCCCTCAAATCAGATATTTCCACCGACTTTCGATTCAATTGTTCAATCAAGGATTGATTCTGTGAAGTGGTATTAGCACATGCGGGCTTTACTGAATCGAAGAGTCGTGTATTTTTCTGTTTTAAGTTATCAACTTTGGACAAAATCTTGGAAACTCGATTATCTAGATCAAGTTTAAGATTCTCAGCGGCTTCAAGTATGTTCACACAGTTAAGCTCCTTAGATTTCTCTATTTCTATCGGCAACGATGTAGCAACTTTGTCACTTGGTTGACGTTGTTTTGATTGTAAATTCAATCGAAAATTCTTTTCAAAGTTTGCATCATCGATATTAACACCTTCGAATGACGTTTCAAAGATTTCTTGAATAAATTGTTGCTTGCATTCAAGCGAAATACAATGTGTTTGAATCTCATCAAAACGTTTTGAAAGCGAAGAATATGAATCTTGAAGCTTTAAAAATTCAGCGTCAGATTCGTGACAAGTACTATCTACCACATTATCCACAGATTCAACATTATGCACAATAGAATCATTATCAACACTTGTATTCACATAGACAGAAACTATATCATGAGACATCACTTGATTCAGAAGCAGATCATTATGGCGTGAAACCCGTTCTATTTCAAGTAAACTGTTTTCATAAGCATTATACATTTCATTGAAAACACGTCTAACTTCTTCTATTTCCAAAAGTAAATCCCGATCAAGATTACGAAGACAAGCCTTAACATTGTCTACAAACGGAACAATTTCATTTCGGAACGCAGCTCTAGTGTGCTCAAAGTTCCATTCACCTTCCGTTATGGCCGAAGCCGTCGTATGTTCCAAAATGACCTTGTCAAAATCGGCTAAGTGTTGGTGAACCGCATTTAAGTTAACGGACGCCTTGCTTACCGGTGGAATTAACTTTGTTAAATCCGTTTTGACAAGTGTAGGAGACATACTAGGAAGGTTTTCATTTGACAAACTTTGGGGCACAAGAACTGTCAATTCTGCTAATTCCTTTTGTAAGCGAATGCGTGTCTTTTTCAAAAATTGATCTTTGTTATGTTGATCATAATCAATTGTATGGAATTTTGAAAGCATTTTAGAATGAGTTTCATCCGCAAGTAATTGTGTCTCCTCAGTACTACGAACAAAAGGTGCTTCTTTCGATTTGCCAATTATGGTCATATCATAAAGACCGGGAATATATTCCTGAGCTTGTTTTGCATAATCGGGATTAGGTGGTAAATCTTGAAGACGTTTAAGTTCGAGTTCTTTAAATGATTTAGTTAAAAGATGAACCTTTTCTGCGGAAGCGTATTGTTTTAAAAGCTGTTGTTCCTTGAATTTAAGAAGTTTGGTAGCATTAATTTCTGATTCAACCTTTTTAGACTCGAGAGTTTCGAAATCCATTTTAAGTTTCTGAAAATCATTGACAACCGACTCCTTTTCTTTTAATTCATTAGAAAGATTAGCTTTTAATGATTCTATTTCTTTCAAGTGTTCAATCTTTTCAAAACGAAATTGGTCAAATTCAGAACATGTTATTTTCTCTGCTTGAGGGACCATTTCAAAAGCTTTGACCTTTTCTTTATGCAACGCAAGCTCACCAGTTAGGGTGGAATTCGTATCTACGGATTGTCTGAGAGCCATATGTATTTGATCAATAATATGTTTAGGCACCATGACCAAATCATGTTGAGCATAAGATTCCATACCCGTCGTAGCATTTGGTTGAGGTTCACTCAAATGTGTAGGATTGGATACCACATCATTTGAGTTACTAGTTCCCGAATGTTGTTCGAGGTTGTCATTTTCATGCCCAACTTGATGTTGGATATCATCAATATTATTTGATGTGGATGGTACCTCACTGTCGACATCAGAACCGTAGTGAGAGAGATTAGCAACGAGAGCAGCTTGGGCAGCGTGAATGTCATCACTGAATCATATGTGTCAAGATCATCTGCTTGATAAGCTGCATTAGAAGTAGAAACGACTACAATGCCTTCAGTATCTGCTGCCCCTGGGTCTACAAGAAATGCTAACTCCTCTGAATCCAAAATCTTCCCCTTAGACTGAGCATCAACCAAATACATCTTCTCACGAAACCATGCATCATCCCTCCTCCTTTTTGACTGAGTGCATTCCCTAGCCATATGACCTTGTCCTCGGCAATTGTAGCAAGTCACAACCTTCTTAGGACCAATAGGACTCCCATTTCCACTAGCTTGAGAATTCACAGCTTGATTGTTCCCAGTCCTTGTAGGAGGTCCATATGAATTTTGCCTTCCCTGGATTGGTTGCACCGTCACTTGACCATCTTGAACAGTGGCTTGTTGTCGAGGATTTGATGAGGTGCGGAGCTGATTGTTTGTTGGTGGAAATCCTCTAGTTGCAACAAGTTTTGACAAGTAGGCTGTGATATGGTTTAGAACATCAGCTGGTGTATCATTTGGAGTAAAGACCGGTGCTTGGATTGGTGGAAGTTCATTAGAGTAGAAAGCTTGTGCTGGTTGTGCTTCTATTAGGAAATATCCTTGCTGAGGAGTATAGCCCATTGGAGAAGTGTTGGCTTGTGATGGTGATCTCTGATATGATGGTTGCTGCGGAAAAGATTGTTGATGAACACCTTGTTGAAATGCCTGTTGTGGCATCATTGGTGGTTGATAAGATGGTTGTTGATAGGTGTGTGGTGGTGGTTGCTGCAAGTATGATGGTTGTTGATAAGTATAAGCCATGTTTTCTTGAGAAGCATACATTGCAAGTGGATCATGAACTTGAGGTGTAGACAACCGAGCCTCGATCACATGGCATTCGTGTTGTTGAAGAAAAGCTTGAAGTAGATCCACATTGGTGTTATGCAAGTCCATAGCCAATTTAACATCCGTCACGTATTTTTTCCATTCTGAAGGAAGAGTGTTCAAATACTTGGTGTTCAATTGAAAGGTAGGAATTGTCATGCCATAGATATTGAGCTCATTCAACAATAGGGTAAATCTCAGATAGTAACCATTGAGAGTCTCCCCTGGCACATAGGCAAACTTATCAAAAGTATCATAAAGCTTACACTCTCGTTCTTGTTTAGTTAACGAGGTGCCTTGCATGAGAACACGAATTCTATCCCATAACTCTTTGGCAACTTTATGTTTGCTGACGAGTTTGTAGACATCTGGAGGAAGGGCTTGGAGAATGATGTTTGTAGCATACTTATCACATTTGTCTTGAATCTTCATATCTCCAGTCAATTCACCCGTTGTGGGAGGACGAGTAGTTGTACCTTCCGTCACTGTACCATAATCTAATGGTTCATTGAGCATCGATGCCCAAATGAGATGTCCATTCTCCTTGTTCAACATATAAAGTTCCATTCGGGAAGCCCATTCCTCATACATAGTCTTCACCAACATTGGTGGACGATTATCCGTACCCGAGAGGATGGACTTATCCGTAAGAGATGTGTACTCCATTTTAATAAGTTAAGATTCACAAACGTTGATCGATCAATGAAAGAAAGTAAATGTGTTTGTTGTTGTGAGTTGAAGTCGAGAAACAATGTTAAAATCCCCTAAAATATGTCCTCGATAAACCAAAAATTCCAAGTCAAAATTACACACGATTCGAAATTTTTTAAGGAATAATTTTTGTTATCGGAATGTTGATCGGAATAGTGATCGGAATATCAGTCGGAATAAGCCCTATCGGAATAACCTTGATCGGAATCTCCCAAATCGGAATAAACCCTAATCGGAATGTCTAAGATCGGAAAGTCCTAAATCGGAATGAACCAAATCGGAATGTCCCTTTTCGGAATGTGCCAAATCGGAATGTCCTTTTTCGGAATGCCAAATCGGAATACCTAATCGGAATACCTAATCGGAACACCTGATCGGAATGTACCCAAAATCGGAATCCCTAAACCCTATTCCGATTACACTGATCGGAATGTCCTATAAACCCTTTTCCGATGACCTGATCGGAATAATTCCCACTTTTCTCGGACAAAACTCAACCAATTCGTGATTTTAAGCCAAAAAATGATCAAAACACCCAAAAAAATTTTGTTTTTAGCCAAAGTATCTATACCAAATCCCTACCACAACTATGTAGAAGATTTGTATCAAGAAAAAACCATCAAAAACACAAAAAAAAAAATTGGTTCGTGTAAAGTGGATCAAAATAGGCGTATGAATCAAGAACACAAACACATGAACAAGACAATCATCCCATGGCTCTCTGATATCATTTGTAGGATATGTAAATCTTGCTTATGTTTTTAGAGAGAGAAAGAGATAGAGATATGGTGAGAATACACACACTTAGAGAGAGAAAGTGAAAGAAAAACACTTTTTCACTATGTGTAAAAATGAAGAACACACACCCTCTCCATCAAATGAGAGGGTTTATATACCCAAGCCTTGTGATGGGCTTGGGCTTACAATGTTGGGTCGGCCTACACATGTTGTAGGCTAGGCTTGACTTTGTTTGTTTAATAAAGATGTCTAGACTACGAGCTACTACTTAGTATATTGTCGGAGTGACCGAATCTTCCTAAATACGTAAAAACGTATTTCTAACAGAGTCCTACTTCGATCTTACTAATGCTACATAAATAGTATACGTGTATAAGTATTCTGATTACTGAGTACGTAACTGATTTTATATCGTGTCTTAACTTGTTTTATATGTTCATGTCTTGTTTTACTGATTTAACGTTATGCTGTGTTTATCATGTATTCTCTATATTTTGATTAAGTATTACTTATATTTCTTGTATTATTATACTTGTTGTGTAATAATAAGTAACTTTCTAAAAATAGCAGGTTTTCTAACATAGAAAGTTTCCAAAATTAGAAAGTTCCCAAAAATAAATTAACTTCTTAAAATAGATCAGTTTCTAAAAATAGAAAGTTCCCAAAAATAGTTAGCTTCCTGAATTAGAGAGTTTCTATATTTAGAATTAAGCTGAATTAATATCATAAGTCATGTAGTTATAGTATAGTTTATTAATAATAACATATTAATTAAATAAACTATATGTTATACTATTTAATTAATTATAAGCATGATTTAATTAAATTAAAGTGTATATGAATACTTAGGTTAAAACATGTATTAATACTATATTAATAATAACCTAAGTCATGATTGTTAATTATTTCTATTCCATGTTTAGAATAATTAATTAATACTATAGTCTAAAATAAATAATTAAATACTTAGTTTATAACATGTATTATTAAATAAATAATAATTAACCTAAGTTTCATGATTTAATTAAATTAATTATATGCCATGTTAAATTAATTTAACTAACTTGTTAAAATAAATACTTGTAAAATAAGAATACTTGTACATTTTTTAGTCATGAACCGGACCATGTATTTAATTAAACATGTCGTGAACCGGACACGTGATAACGCGTGAACCGGTCCGAACCAAACACTCCAAAAACAGTGGCAAACCGGCTAAGCTGGTTGCCCCTGCTTTCTTTATTTTGCCACTGGCTGCTGCCGGTGGTCTTTGTTTCTCGGCTAGCCGCTGCTAGCAGTGGAGTTCCCACCGGCTGTGTGTCGGTGGTTACCCGCTGCTGCGTGCGGTGTTCCCCCTGCTTGACCCCAACTGCCACCGGCTGTGTGCTGGTGGTGGGTTGCTGCTACCGAGACCCAACCAACACCACAAGGACACCCCCGACGCATGTCAGGGTGCCTTGTCCTGCTGTCGACCGAACCCAAACACCACCGAGACATATGTCTCGGTTGGTGGTGCGAACCAAACGACACCGAGAGCCATGGGGCTCTCGGTTTGTGTGGCGGCCGAAACAACCAAACCCGAAAACAACCCTTTTTAATTTACCCACCGTGATTATACATGTTTTAATTCTTGTTTATTAATCCCCATGATCATGTGTTCATAATAAAGTATTAAAAAGAAAGGTTTTACGTATTACCAAACGCGTGGAATAAATAGAGAGCGATTACACGAACACACTCCTAGAATTTCTTGAACAAAAATCAAATCAAACACCTCCTTTGGTGTTTGTGTTGCCGGCGGCCAAGAGAGAGACAAAGAGGTAGGGTTTTGTGATTTTATGAAAAACTCTGTAATGTATTATTTCCCTTTTTTTAATAAATCTAAACATGGGTTGGGCCCCCTTCTCTCTTGGTGTCGCGGCTTGTAGGGCCCACAAAGGGAAACCCGAAGCCTTTCTCGTGTCTATTTTATTACATGTTCGTGTGTTCGTGTTTACGTGACTTGTACGTAACGACATTAACCGTCTTAATAATATACGTAAATACATAATTATATGTTCGTGATTCTTACGTTCATGATTTCATGTTCGTGATTATAGTTAGTATTGATAATAATTATCGTGTAAAAACACGTACTTAATGCTTATCTTGTAACTATACGTACATAACTTCTGAAATTTCTAATCGTGACATGTGTTCATGCTATAAAAGGAAAGTTTTAATATGTACGTATGTTTACTAAGGGTACTATTCATGGTAAAAGCATGCGGGTTTTACAACTGGAGTTTGGTATCGAAGTGAACTCCTTCCAATGGCATAGCTAGAGGTTTTTCAGCATAGCACTTCTTCAAGTTAGACACGTGAAAGGTGGAGTGCACTCGACTCAATTGTTGTGGTAATTCCAAACGATAGGCTACCTCCCTAATCCTGGCTATCACTTTAAAAGGGCCTACATAACGTGGGTTCAATTTTCCATGTTTACCAAAGCGTATAAATCCCTTCCATGGTGATACCTTGAGCATGACACGATTACCTACATCAAATTGCATAGGCTTTCATTTCTGGTCCGCATAGCTCTTTTGTCGGTCGCGAGCAGCTTGGATCCTTTGCTTTATGAGGACGATCTGGTCGGTAGTTTCCATGATTAGTTCCGGTCCGGTGAGTTGAAATTCTCCTACTTCTGCCCAGCACACAGGTGAACGGCATTTTCTACCATATAGTGCTTCGAAGGGGGAAGCCTTGATACTAGCATGATAGCTATTGTTGTAGGAGAATTCGACCAAAGGGATGTGATTAACCCATCCATTCCCAAAGTTAATCACACATGCTTGCAACATGTCTTCAAGGGTCTGAATGGTTCGTTCACTTTGATCGTCAGTTTGCGGGTGGTAAGCATTGCTCATGTCCAAGTTTGTCCCTAAAGCTCGTTGGAAAGCCTTCCAGAAGTTTGATGTGAACCTACCGTCTCGATCACAGATTATTGAGACTGGTATTATGCTTGGTCACTATCTCCTTAAGATATGTCTTTGCTAGTTTTGTTAGGGAATCAGTTTCCCTGATTGGTAGAAAGTGCGGGGATTTGGTGAGTCGATCAACGATTACCCAGATGGTGTCGTAACCGTGAGACGACTTTGGGAGTTTGGTGATAAAGTCTATAGTGATGTTCTCCCATTTCCACTTTGGTATCTCAGGCTGTACTAGCAAACCGGATGGTCTTTGATGTTCAGTTTTGACACGTGAGCATATCAAACACTTCTGAACATAGGTGGCAATGTTTGCTTTCATGTTCGGCCACCAGTATAACTTCTTCATATCCTGATACATCTTTTCAGATCTGGGATGTATGGAATACTTGGACTTATGACACTCGTGCATGATTACGTTCCTCAAGTCTCCATAACAAGGTAACCAACTCCTTCAGTGCAAGCACAGAGTTCCATCCTCTCTCAGCTCTAATTTCTCTTTGGTGAGGTGATAACGCTCAAATCTAACATATTTATAGGAGCGTATTCATGGTGTTTATGCATATATTTATATGATTATTATGAACATATGATACTTAATGAAGCTTATTTGCTATTG
Organism: Glebionis coronaria; assembly: GCA_025667525.1. Lineage (NCBI taxonomy): Eukaryota > Viridiplantae > Streptophyta > Magnoliopsida > Asterales > Asteraceae > Glebionis > Glebionis coronaria. The sequence goes on from CM046874.1 coordinate 649,523,836, forward strand.
TAGGTTTATCAATGGTTACATCACGAGAAATGAAGAAAAGACGAGTATTGGAGGTGAAAGAATGAACGATACCTGAAAGTGTAGCTCTCGTATGATAAATAATACAAAGAATAAGAGTCCTGGAAAGTTTGGAAGAAAGAAAGTGGAAGAAACAAAGAAAAAGGACCAAAAGAAGAAATATGGGAAAGATGGCCAAGATGTCGCCGGCAAGTAAGATGTCACCGGCACGATCAAGATGCCACCGGCATCTCTTCCTGCTACCACTTTTCCAAGTAAACATAACCTTTCACTTACTTCACCTTGTTCCCCAATCCTACCATAACTCCATTCCCTCTCCTCCAAGCTTCATTAAACCCTCATTTACAACCCTTGGAGCCAAATAAATATGCTTGGTGGCCAAGGAGAATTCACTTATAAATAAGACCCATAGGGTAGTGTTTATATCATCCTATCCAATCTCATCTCAATCATCATCTATCCCATCTCCAAATTTCTGTGATTTTGATATCACCCCTCACCCAAGTGGTGAGGGGTGGTGGATTTGGTAGCCATGTTCATGTAATAAGACATAGGAGAGTAGAGAAGAAAGACATACTCCGTACAAAACCCAAGATGGTTATAGGTAGAAGGCATTGTATTTTGGTACTATGAACTTTAATGTTTGGTAACTTCTTCTTTATTATTTAATAAAGTTTATGTTCATGTTCATGGTGATTCTTGTGTTTTATGATATTGTGAATGTGTTGATACTTGTGTGAATCATATGTAAACTTGTGATATATGGATGTTTGGATTTTATTAGTGCTTGTCATTGAATTATGGTGATAACATTATACTTGGTTGAAGTGGAACTTGTTCTTGTTCTTCAATTTGGTTAATCATTGTTGGGTCTATATGTCGAAGTTATTCTCAATATGGTTGATTTCAATTCGTTAATCGACAAATGATTTGGTCTTGCACTTTGTGAAGATTGTGCAAGAGACTTAATAAGCATAACAAGTAATGGTTTAATCTAGATTATAGGTCAAAAGGAGTCTTTTGAATATAATGTTCTAATCATCTTTCAAGTAAATGGAACTTATCAAATTGATAACACCAAGTCTATGGGTCGAAAGGATTCTTGTTGTTGTTGGTTTAGGCATAAGGCTCATGAGTGACCACTTGATTGAGACTTATGTATATTTGATTTATAAAGCACTAGTGTCTTATTATTGGTTCTATAGGTCGAAAGGATTACCTTTAATATGTTTTCCAAACTAAGCATCCTAATGTCCATGTGATCATTTGACTATACATGTATGTTCTTTGTGTGCTTGTACCTTTAAACGATTCTCATGGTGGTGTGATCGTGACAATCATACTTACCAATGTTACAAACAACTACATTGAGTATAACTAAGTCCCATGGGACGACCTTGATTTACCAACCTAATTGCAACATGACTAGAGTATACTTGCTCGAATTTGTGTTCCTAATTAATATCAGCAATTCTTGTTTATAAATTTAAAACCTAATGTGTGGAAGAACGCTTCAAGTTTTTGGCTTGTTGTCGGGGATTTGTATTTGCATTCCTTAAATATCTATGTCCGAACACATCATGAGGTCGGTTCTAAGCATACCTCCAATATCTTCCTTCACGAGGTTTTCAGGTTTCTGAGCTTGAGTCTGAGCTTCTAAAACTTGCTTGGGTAGGTCTAGGCTAATCTTCATGACTAGTGCACGGACTCTCATAGGAGGATCTATTTCCTTACGGCTTAGAGCATCAGCAACCACGTTTGCTTTACCGGGGTGATATTTTATCTCGCAGTCGTAGTCACTTAGCAATTCAATCCAACGGTGTTGCCTCATGTTTAGCTCCTTCTGATCCAGTATGTGTTGCAAACTCTTATGGCCAGTATGCACGGTGCACTTGGTTCCGTAAAGATAATGTCTCCAGATTTTTAAAGCAAAAACCACGGATCCAAGTTCTAGATCATGTGTGGTATAGTTCTTCTCGTGTTTCTTCAGTTGCCTGGAGGCATAAGCGATCACCTTTGTTCTGTGCATCAACACTGCACCCAAGCCTTTGTGTGACGCATCACAGTATACAACGAAGTCATCGTTGCCCTCAGGTAGGGCCAAAATAGGTGCACTACAAAGCTTCTGCTTTATCAGCTGGAAAGTTGATTCTTCTTTCTCTCCCCAATCAAACTTTATTCCTTTCTGTGTGAGTTTGGTCATGGGTTTGGCTATCTTGGAGAAACCTTTGATAAATCGGCGATAGTACCCCGCAAGGCCTAGAAATTGGCGGATCTCTGTTGGCAACTTAGGAGATGCCCAAACCTTGACAGATTCAACCTTTGCTGGGTCTACGTGAATACCGTCACTATCAATCACATGGCCGAGGAATTGTACTCTGGGAATCCAGAATTCACATTTGGAGAACTTGGCGTAAAGCTGTTCCTCCTTGAGCACCTTCAACACTTGTGTAAGGTGTTCTCCGTGTTCCTGTTCATTCTTGGAATAAATGAGTATATCATCTATGAAGACTATCACGAATTTATCCAGGTAGGGTCTGCACACACGATTCATAAGGTCCATGAAGATGGCTGGTGCGTTGGTCAACCTAAATGGCATGACCTGGAATTGGTAATGGCCGTAACGGGTTCTAAAAGCTTTTTTTTGAAATATCCTCCTCTCTGACCCTCAATTGGTGATATCCAGATCTCAGATCGATCTTGGAATACACACTTGACCCTTGCAGTTGGTCAAATCAATCGTCAATGCGGGGAAGTGGATAACGATTCTTTACAGTTAACTTATTCAGTTCTCTGTAATCAATGCACATTCGGAAAGAACCATCTTTCTTCTTGACAAATAAGACCGGAGCTCCCCACGGTGAGGAACTGGGCCGGATGAATCCTTTGTCAGACAATTCCTGAAGTTGTTCAGCTAGTTCTTTCATTTCTGATGGTACAAATCGATAGGGAGCTTTAGCCACGGGTGCAACTCCTAGAATAAAGTCGATTTGGAATTCCACCTGTCGGGCTGGTGGTAAACCTGGCAATTCCTCAGGAAAGACTTCGGGAAAATCTCGGACGATAGGTACGTCCTTGATTTATTTATTCTCGGGTTTATCTTCTTCATCGGTTTGGGAAATATGAGCCAAAAAGATAGGACATCCTCTCAACAGATATTTCTGGGCTCTAGTAGAAGAGATAACTCTGAGTCTAGTGTCAGTAAGGTCAGTGGTTACCGTCTCCTCGGATGATTAAGGTCTCGTTTCCCCATGGCAGGCGGACTAATTTCTCGTCATAGACAATGACTGCTTGATACTTAGCTAACCAGTCCATGCCAATAATAACATTGAAACTACCTAGGTTTACTGGAATTAGGTCAATCTTGAATGGATGCTTGGAAAGGTTCAGGGTACAACCTCTAACGATGGCATCAGCCTCTACGATCTTACCGTCTGCTAATTCTACGGAGAAATGGTGGTCTAAAATTGATGGGGTGACTTCTAGAATGTTACTAAATTCAGTAGATATAAAGCTTCTATCCGCTCCGGTGTCAAATAGAACAAATGCATAACGATTGTTTAGTAAAAACATACCAGTAACAATGTTGAAGTTTGGGTTGGCCTTTGCACTGCCTACCACGTATACCCTTGATGTGGCTCTTCCATTGTTCTTGTTCTGACTAGCCAACTTGGGGCAACCTGGTCTCACATGTCCGGGTGCTCCACACTCGTAGCACACAACTCCTTTCTTCGGAACATTTTTATTTCCTCCAACAGCGTTGCGGTTTCTCGGCTGTCCATTCCCGTTCCCACGGGCATTATGTCCGCCTCGGTTGTTGTTTCCAACATTAGTCTTAGGTCAGACTTGGGTAACAACATTTACTTGGCAAGTACGAGTAAAATGACCAATTTGTCCACATTTGTTGTAACACCCCACTTGGATAAGTGGACCGTTACGTGTATTTATGGTGTGTCATCAAAGCATAAGGTAAATGTACTAAAACATTAAATGACCTTAACGGAAATACCGGAATCAAACATCGGTAATCCAACCTAAGCTCAAAACATGAAAAATAAAATACTGAAAGAAAGGACTAAACAATGTCCAAATAAGCAGAATAATGTAAGTGCATAAAATAAGAAGTCTGGATAGCTTCCATCCCAAATGCACGTGCTCTCAGAATCCTAAGAGCGTCCCGGTGTACCTGCCGTTAGAACATGAAAGGAACTACGGCTGAGCATAATGCTCAGTGAACGGATATAAAACATGATAAGAATATACTGAATGAAATAGGCGATAGAATACTGAAGCTGTAAGAATGATATGTAACATGGGGTAGAACTCTACATAAAATCTGAGAAACCTGGTTCATATATACTGATACTGAAATATAACTATTAATTCTGAAAACATGCATTTACTGTATTTTATTTGCCAGAGCTTATATAGGTCACGTGCTGTAACAATCGTGCATGAATAACTGGAGGGGTGACCTCATCATGCTATAGAGGGTGACCTCTAAATAACTGTGCTGGGTGGAGGGATCAGCTCCAATGTGAAGGATGTAGAGCACACACCACATTCACCCTGATAACTTGTAACACATATAAGCCTAGGATGCATCCATACGCCCCACTAATAATACTGATAAAATGGCCAAGCTGAGCTGAGTGGGACGATGCAGGATATCACTCTCCTGCATGTGAGTCACGACACCGGTGCCTCTAGTGCCGTGGTTACGGTACCTCCGTAACTAGTACATAAACTGGTCGTGCTTGTATATAATGCTCAGGCAATTTATTTAGTTATTAACATGATTACTGATAAACTTAAACATATACTGGGAAAAAACATTTGGCTGAAGACGGGATATCCTAATCATGCATAGAAAGGAAGTCCTTACTGAAAGGACGGAAATCCGTACCTCGTGTCCAGTAACTGACCGAGATTCAACTGACCGAAAGTCTACTCTGATTTCACGCGAGCTACATGAATAAGGACACGAATAAGTTAACTGATATTAGTTTATTTAATTTTTACTGATCTTATTGGCTTCTTAATTATTTATTATATTTTTGAAATTATGTACGTATATTAACTGATAAATCTAATCTTATAATAATTCTTTTAATGTATTATCGTTCTACTATCAATTACGGTACAAGCATATTTCTGACGCTATAGTAACTGTATTAAGTATCCTGCTTAAAATATAAAGTTTCTTAAATTAGAAAGTTCCCAAGATAATTTAATTCATTTAATAAAATTATACCCATTTAGAATATTTAAGAACTATTAAATTTAATACATTCAAAATATATTTTAACCATTTATTAAACAATTAGATTAAAAGGTATAATATAAAACTCTTCGTTTTATATGTTTAAACTGTAACCCGAGCCTACCGAGATACCCCAATCTCGGTCGCACTAAACAATTTCACAACTATATTAAATCTGTCTATATGAACTACTGTCACAAAAAGGTGTGACCAAAAGCTGAGTGTTTAAACTATCTATAAAGAAAACTGTCACAAAAACAGTCTACGACGGAAAATACTGTCACCAAACCGTCGCTAATCTGAAAATAAAATCCTTTATTTTCTGTTTAGAAAACCAGGTACTGACTTTACCCTTATTCCCACTGTTTTTCTACGTTTTCCCACTGTTTGGTCACGTTTTGCCCCCGTTTATATACACCAAACGCACCCCTTTGCTGATGTCGCAGACCCAAACACACCCTGTTGTCAGATCTAAACCCAAACGCCCCTGCTGTCTCTCTTTTTTTTATTTGTTCGGGGCTGGTCTTAATAGCAACACCACCACAGTCACCACCGCACCCCACTTGGGTCGCGGCTGGGCCAAAACAGAACACACCGAGACCTTTATTGGTCTCGGTTTGAGTGAAACTAACCACACCGAGACCCTAGAGGTCCGGTTCTCGTGAAACCCAAATAAACACGGCCCCCTCTTGATTTATATGTGTTTTAAATATTACCAAATCGTGTGTTCATACCCTTATAAAGATGGATTCATGATTGAGACTAAATGAAAGAAAAGGTTTATAGCTTACTTGTTTTGCGTGATTAAGGAATAGCCAAACAACAGACACACGAATTAATCAACCAAAACACGATCCCGTCTCCTTTCTTTGTTTTCCGGCCGGCGGCACCCACACAAAGACACCAAACCCTAATTTTTGTTTTCCTTTCTTTTTTTTCGTCTGATTGTGGAGAAGGGGGTAACCCCCGTTTTTCTTTCTTTTTGCCAAGACCGGGCCTAAAAGCCCATTACCCTATCTTGTTTAATTAAAAACCGACCCTTTTGTGTACACATAAGTTTTCGTTTTACTTTTCGACATTATAATTTATCGCATATACCCTTATTTAGTTCTCGTGTTTTAGTTTTCCAAAAACGTAAAACTCTTTCTGAAATAATTACTACATACGTAATGTATACGTAAAATTTCCTGACTTGATAATTATTTTTCGTGTAATAATACATATGTAATATATTCTAAAACTTCATAATTATTTTCTGAATAATTATTCATTTGTAATATTTAAATAAACTGAGACTAAATACTTATTATCTGAATAAACTGTAATATTTATAGTATTTAAGTAAACTGGGATTGCGTATTTAATTTCTGCATTTCTATCTCTGTCTAATAATTAATACTTATATAGTTTATTAAAATTAAACTGCGTATTTAAATATTCTGATTTTTAAATACGGGTTTTACAATTCTTCCCCTCTAAAAAGAATAATTCGTCCCCGAATTAAAGATACGACCATACTGGGTTTTACAATTCTTCCCCTCTAAAAGGAAAACATTCGTCCTCGAATTAAAGATAATAAGCTGATGAAGTTATAAGAACTGAAAGAACACGTAGACCGAAAAGACAATTAAGCTGAAGGATAAATTGTCTTCTAATTAAGACATAATGCTGTTGATAGGTATAAACCTGACATGACTGAAATGATCATGTAACGTGACATGGCTGAAGAGAACATGGAACGTGACATGGCTGAAAGAACATAACTGAATTTATTGAAGAAAATAATGAGAGGTCCAGATGGACTCCTTCGTTTCAAGTGGCCTCCCGCTTGAAACGATTCCTTCAAAGGTCTAACATAATAAATAAAATCTTGATCCTGATGACCCTGTCCTGATGACGCTGAATAGCTTCTGGTTCCATATTTAAGATGGACTTTCTGAATCTGATAGACTGAATAACTATAGCATGTATGATACATGAAACGATACGTGTAAATATTCTGAAAAGATAACATTTATAACTCTGAGCAAGCTGCTGAAATATATAGGGATGAACTATGTGAATAATTGTGAACGTGCTACGTGAGCAATTGTGAACGTGGTTCACAATTATATGAGGAATGTTGGGCATGGAATATATAATCGATGTGATACGTGAATCATACTGTGAACGTGATACTAGAACATATCATGAACGTATGATGACTGATGAATGAATGCCAAACGATACGGCCTGAGATGTGAAACGTCTGCCTGGTTATGGAATAGTTGTGCTAAACTTGAGTCTGGTCTCTCAAGCTTTCTGTAACCGTAGTCGGTAATAACTAAGAAACGTGTATCGTGAAATGGAACACGACTTGAATGTGAACGATGTTATGAACACAAACGTGAGCTTAAATCACGACATAGCATAAAAGATGAACTGAAACAACATCATACTGCGTATGAGACATAAACGTGAAAGTGAAAATAAACATGAACTTAAATGTGAACGTATACGTGATTGTGAAACATGAACGGGAGCGCGATTCGCGAACGCTGATTTCGATCTGACAAAATTGTTGATGGAATACTTTGGAATCATACGACCTATTGCTGAATTTCCTGCAGCATGTCGGTGTCCTATCTGGATGCCTGAGGACATAGTTGCATCAATTTATGTTATACTGCTTCTATCAAAATTCTGCCTGGGATTACGGTACGGTACCTTCTGGTGGAATATGAGTGATTAGACATGAAAGAATTTTGAGTCTGGGTAAAATAGATCTCTCGTAGCGTAGGATCTTATGGAATACAAAATTTTAGTGTAGGTCCTCTCCTTTATGTGAAAACTTAGCCATAGAAAGCTAATTAAGAGGACTTTCAGCAATTTCTGCGGTAGTAGCCAACTGAATTCTAGAAATTTTGTACTTCGTTCACCGGCGTCGGTCGTGACCATCTGGTGATGGCCTTCCCCTTCGCGAGATTGTCTGAAATTCCTTTCTACTGAAATAGTGTGGTCCAGAAATACCAACTTGTTCTACTGGGATTCATATCTAGAAAGCTGGGTATATAATTTTCTCCTATCGGAGAATCTATTTCACTGTGAGAAGATGATTATCTTGTACCTCTCTATAATCTAGAAGATCAGAATGTTATCAAAGAACATACTGACGATTTTGTCTGCGAAGTCCTAAAAAAATTTTATTCATAAATTTGATACTATAGCTGGAGCATTAGGGAGCTCAGAAGTATAATTCAAAAATTTTTAGAGTGACTATAATATGTTTCTCTCACCACTGATGGTGACATGATCGTGAATTGTTCTGGAAAATATATAAGAAGTCATAGCAGATCAGATAAACCTGCTATTCGTGGAATGAACATCGATTAAAAATGGTGATCTTGTCAAAACATCGGTGGTCGATACATGATCTCATGTTACCGGTCTTCTTCCTGATAGACAGAAACGACACACTTCCTGGTGGTATGCCAGGGCGAATAAAGCCTCATTCCGGTAATTCTTGCAGTAAATGATGCAACCCTTTTAACTTAGATGCAACTCTGGAATAAAGAGTTTTGGAAACAGGCACAATTCTTGAGACAAACTCGATGTTAAATTATGTCTCGTAGTTAGGAAGGAATTTCTGGAATGACATCTGGAAACTTTAGTATACTATGTTGATCATGGATTTGAGGAATTTTAGAAGTGAATTTATAACTGGTAGCTAAAAGTCTTCGTAGCTATGGACTGATAAGTCACGCGCTTGTAAGGCAGAAATAATTTTTACTGAATTTTCTGACAGAAAGTATAATGAATATATTTGGGATTTGGTAAGACGGATCTTGTCGTTAACTGAAAGGAATCACCTTAATAAACATGGGTGGTACTGTGGAGTCTTTTCTGGCTGAGAGACAGGTAACTACCTGATTCAAAAAGAAGCTGGCATAGGAACATGTGAAGTAAACATGGCGATTTTTCACTGAATGTGTTCGTCTGTAACCTCACAAAGTGAATACTGCGTGTTTAACCTGAATCATACTCTAGTGGTGGTGGCTAAAATTTCAATGATCTGGTTCATGCGTGGCATAATAGAACGAGTATACCCTTTTGGAGGGTACCCTGAATTATTGAGGACCTGGTTGAGAAGACAATACTGATATTATGAATCTTGACTCGTGTCCTGAGAAGATATTCGTATGACGTGTACCCTGACCAGTGTCTTCCGAAATGATACTTGAGACATGCGTCTTGACTGTTGTCTGGACATGTATTTTAGTGGATGAATCCGGACAAAACTGACAATTTTTTTTTTTTGTAATTTCTAGGATTGGCGGACCGGTTAGGCTACTGACCTCTTATATTTCTGGTCACGTCTGTTCTGGAGTTCCGATGGTACTGACTGATTAGTTATAAGCACGGTGGTTGTCACTACTACTTTGTCTGTCAATTTCCTGACGGTCGTTATCATGACCGTGATTCATGTAATTATTTCTGCTGAGTGGCCGGCTGGTTACCGGTTCCCACTCTTCTGACAGAAAAATTAGCTGAGTGAAGTGTGACATCTAACTGGGAAAGTAAAACATGGAATAGGATGGTAGTGTCTGATGGTTGAAATTTATTCTTGTCAAAATTCAAATTTTATAGTTTTCGTCCTTGTTCTGCAGAGTCTTCATAGTATACACATCATCAGCATCTTGAGAGATCTCCAAAGTATCAGCAGCCTAAGCATTTGTGAGGTCTTCAAAGTGTTAACGGCATCAGCATCTAGCAAAATCTTCAACTCACGAGCAGCATCAGCACCTGGTAGAATATCGACAAGTGGAAACGCCTGAGATGATTAAGGATCGATTAGCAATATCCATGGAGTAGGGTACCGGGAGTACACCTGGACTACTGTACATGAAGTACAAAATGAATACTGCACATGGAGCGTATCTGAGGCACTGTACGTGGAGTACACATGAATATTGTACATGGAGTATAACTGAGACATTGTACATGGGGTACATGTGTAATACTGTACATGGCACTGGTGGAAATTTTATGGGATGATCGATACTGGTGTTGCTTGTCTGACATGATCAAGGAATTAAATTGATTTAAATGGTAGTAAACTGAACTGAAATGAGTAACATGTTAGCCTGATAATTTCTGCGTAGACTTAATGCTGGTTGTATAGAGTTTCAAGAATATGATTAAACAGAATTTCAACAATGGTCAGCATGAAGACATGACTGATGAAGATCAAACCTGATTATTAAGAAAACAGGATTTAACTGTAACCCCTTCTGTATCTTAGCATGAAAACATCATCACCTTGCTGAAAACGTAATCCTCATAAGGGGACATGAACCTAGTCAGCATGAAAACGACATTCACGTGAGAGTATAAACTCGACTGGTTCAAAGGACATAGAAGAATAATCAACTGAGGTTTAACATCAACTGATGTGGATAGTTATGGTTTAATCCACAGTATTCATAGTAGGAAGCATGTGACTAAGTATGGGCGATTCTGTTTCGATCCATACTTGTCAAAAATGTATGAGAACTGTCATGTATAGAAATTTACAATCTGAGACTAAATATGGTTGGCTGTAGTTCAAACCATACTTGTCAAAATTTTATGAAATGTCATGATATGACAAAGGTGAATAACTATGGATCGGTTCAAAATAGCATTTGACTGAAAAGCATGAAATTTGACCTGAATAATGGTGAACGGTTATGGCTGGTTCACTAATTAATATTTGACTGAAAACATGAATCTGACATGAGTAAGGGTAAACGCATATGGTCGGTTTACCAATACAAACTCTGAACGGACAAGGGTGAACGCCTATGGTCGGCTCACCAAAATGAAAATTCGTTAAAAGCACATGCGACTAAACATGGCTAGTTATGTACCAACCTTTTACTTAGTCAAAACTTTAAGAAAACTGACTGATAAATGAAGAAAACTGACTGAATAATCCATGAGAAACATGAAAGATAACAACGCCAAAATCTGGGAAGTTCCTGGTGACTACCCACTAGTCACAGGTCAAGTTTTAGAGCCTACAGGTCGAACCTTGCGCTCTGATACCATAATTGTAACACCCCACTTGGATAAGTGGACCGTTACATGTATTTATGGCGTGTCATCAAAGCGTAAGGTAAATGTACTAAAACATTAAATGACCTTAACGGAAATACCGGAATCAAACATCGGTAATCCAACCTAAGCTCAAAACATGAAAAATAAAATACTAAAAGAAAGGACTAAACAATGTCCAAATAAGCAGAATAATGTAAGTGCATAAAATAAGAAGTCTGGATAGCTTCCATCCCAAATGCACGTGCTCTCAGAATCCTAAGAGCGTCCCGGTGTACCTGCCGTTAGAACATGAAAGGAACTACGGCTGAGCATAACGCTCAGTGAACGGATATAAAACATGATAAGAATATACTGAATGAAATAGGCGATAGAATACTGAAGCTGTAAGAATGATATGTAACATGGGGTAGAACTCTGCATAAAATCTAAGAAACCTGGTTCATATATACTGATACTGAAATATAACTATTAATTCTGAAAACATGCATTTACTGTATTTTATTTGCCAGAGCTTATATAGGTCACGTGCTGTAACAACCGTGCATGAATAACTGGAGGGGTGACCTCATCATGCTATAGAGGGGTGACCTCTAAATAACTGTGTTGGGTGGAGGGATCAGCTCCAATGTGAAGGATGTAGAGCACACACCACATTCACCATGATAACTTGTAACACATATAAGCCTAGGATGCATCCGTACGCCCCACCAATAATACTGATAAAATGGCCAAGTTGAGCTGAGTGGGACGATGCAGGATATCACTCTCCTGCATGTGAGTCACGACACCGGTGCCTCTAGTGTCGTGGTTACGGTACCTCCGTAACTAGTACATAAACTGGTCGTGCTTGTATATAATGCTCAGGCAATTTATTTAGTTATTAACATGATTACTGATAAACTTAAACATATACTGGGAAAAAACATTTGGCTGAAGACGGGGAATCCTAATCATGCATAGAAAGGAAGTCCTTACTGAAAGGACGGAAATCCGTACCTCGTGTCTAGTAACTGACCGAGATTCAACTGACCGAAAGTCTACTCTGATTTCACGCGAGCTACATGAATAAGGACGCGAATAAGTTAACTGATATTAGTTTATTTAATTTTTACTGATCTTATTGGCTTCTTAATTATTTATTATATTTCTGAAATTCTGTACGTATATTAACTGATAAATCTAATCTTATAATAATTCTTTTAATGTATTATCGTTCTACTATCAATTACGGTACAAGCATATTTCTGACGCTATAGTAACTGTATTAAGTATCCTGCTTAAAATATAAAGTTTCTTAAAATAGAAAGTTCCCAAGGTAATTTAATTCATTTAATAAAATTATACCCATTTAGAATATTTAAGAACTATTAAATTTAATACATTCAAAATATATTTTAACCATTTATTAAACAATTAGATTAAAAGGTATAATATAAAACACTTCGTTTTATATGTTTAAACTATAACCCGAGCCTACCGAGATACCCCAATCTCGGTCGCACTAAACAATTTCACAACTATATTAAATCTGTCTATATGAACTTTACGACAGAAAAACTATCACAAAAAGGTGTGACCAAAAGCTGAGTGTTTAAACTGTCTATAAAGAAAACTGTCACAAAAACAGTCTGTGACGGAAAATACTGTCACCAAACCGTCGCTAATCTGAAAATAAAATCCTTTATTTTCTGTTTAGAAAACCAGGTACTGACTTTACCCTTATTCCCACTATTTTTCTACGTTTTCCCACTGTTTGGTCACGTTTTCCCCCCGTTTATATACACCAAACGCACCCCTTTGCTGATGTCGCAGACCCAAACACACCCTGTTGCCAGATCTAAACCCAAACGCCCCTGCTGTCTCTCTTTTTTTTATTTGTTCGGGGCTGGTCTCAATAGCAACACCACCACAGTCACCACCGCACCCCACTTGGGTCGCGGCTGGGCCAAAACAGAACACACCGAGACCTTTATTGGTCTCGGTTTGAGTGAAACTAACCACACCGAGACCCTAGAGGTCCGGTTCTCGTGAAACCCAAATAAACACGGCCCCCTCTTGATTTATACGTGTTTTAAATATTACCAAATCGTGTGTTCATGCCCTTATAAAGATGGATTCGTGATTGAGACTAAATGAAAGAAAAGGTTTATAGCTTACTTGTTTTGCGTGATTAAGGAATAGCCAAACAACAGACACACGAATTAATCAACCAAAACACGATCCCGTCTCCTTTCTTTGTTTTCCGGCCGGCGGCACCCACACAAAGACACCAAACCCTAATTTTTGTTTTCCTTTCTTTTTTTTGTCTGATTGTGGAGAAGGGGGTAACCCCCGTTTTTCTTTCTTTTTGCCAAGACCGGGCCTAAAAGCCCATTACCCTATCTTGTTTAATTAAAAACCGGCCCCTTTTGTGTACACATAAGTTTTCGTTTTACTTTTCGACATTATAATTTATCGCATATACCCTTATTTAGTTCTCGTGTTTTAGTTTTCCAGAAACGTAAAACTCTTTCTGAAATAATTACTACATACGTAATGTATACGTAAAATTTCCTGACTTGATAATTATTTTTCGTGTAATAATACATACGTAATATATTCTGAAACTTCATAATTATTTTTTGAATAATTATTCATTTGTAATATTTAAATAAACTGAGACTAAATACTTATTATCTGAATAAACTGTAATATTTATAGTATTTAAGTAAACTGGGATTGCGTATTTAATTTCTGTATTTCTATCTCTGTCTAATAATTAATACTTATATAGTTTATTAAAATTAAACTGCGTATTTAAATATTCTGATTTTTAAATACGGGTTTTACATTTGTAGCAAGATTTGCATGGACTACCAACATTGTGATGGAAGTGGCACCTTGGGCACATAGGTTTGGTACCTACGTAAGTCTTTGCCACTGTGGTGGAGATAACACTGTAAACCTGCCCGGCATTTTGCCTTTTATGAGGTGGCTGGTAATGGCTGCGGACATTATCATCTATCCTTCTTTTGTTTTCAGTTTGACTCTCAGATATGGTACAGACTCTTTTGTTGATCAGCTCTGTAGTGAATTCCATGGCATTCTCGACAGATGTGGGTCGAGAGGCGAGAACGCTATCATGGATGGCGTCGGGAAGTCCTCCAACATACTTCTCAATCTTTTCCTCTCTCTCAGGAAACATCCTGGTACACATGAGGGTAAACTCTTGGAATCTCTGGTTGTATAACACGATGTCATTGTTCTTACACCTAAGATCCCACAGTTCGACTTCTAGTTTCTTCATTTCGCCCCTTAGGCAGTATTTTTCTGTCATCCTCTCTTTCAAGTTGGTCCAGTTGAGAGTGTAGGAAGCGTCGTATCCTAGGGTAGCAACCACCAAGTTCCACCACGTGAGAGCACTTTCGAGTAATGTGCAAGTAGCGAATTTGACCTTGTTCTCGTCGGCGCAGTCGCTGATGCGGAACACGATCTCTAGTCTTTCATACCATTGCATCAGCTCTACAACGCCTTCGCTGCCCCGGTAATACGACGGCTTACATTTGAGGAAATCAGGATAAGAGCATCCTCTAGTGGTATTGTTGTTCCTACGTGCATTAGAGTTTTGGCTATCGTCCATATTTCGGCTAGCGGCCATAGCAGTGGCGATACCCTGGTCTATCATTTCCCTAAGTTGGGCAGTAGTGACGTTATGGGATCCACATCGGCGTTGTTGGGATTAGTTCTAGTGATTGCCATTTGTCTGTGGTCATACACAAAATGAGATCATTAGCTTTAGTGTTAGTACAGTTCATGTATTATTTGCACAAGGATATTTATGCACAAAATTTATAACAAATCGGATAACCTGTCAAGATTTCAATAATATAGCACATCACATGATATATAACAAAAGAAAGTGAGCACATGTCATTTCTGGTAAAAAGTAAACATATCATCAGGCACAACCAATCTAAGACAGAAGTACGGCACGCCTGTCTGGGATGGTGGTACGCACAGTCTAAAATGCAATATATATAGACACCTATCTAATGGAGTACAGTACAAGATAGGATACAAACGATGCATGAAAATGAAAGTACATGGGGTCCTATATCATGATAGCTGGGATGCAACCCAAAAGCTTATCATGATGTACACAAAATCTAGTACATCGAATCTATGCATACCTAACAGATCCGCCGGAAGTGGCTGGTGCAGAGGGTGCTGGTGGGGCTACTGGTGTTGGCATGGCATCCTGCAAGGCAATCATAGCAAGTCGGGTCCTCTTGACGTGTCAAAGCGTCTGAACCAGCTGAGCTCGAAGGGTATCCAAAGCTCCTCTAAGATGAGTTGTCTCTTCCGTCACTCCATCATGGCGAACAGTCGCTAGGTCAAAGATCATAGACAGTGTCTGCTCCTGAGCTTAGAGGGTAGCATGAGTCTGATACTGTGGGCTCTCTACCGTGTAGATGAGATGACGGATGAAATCATACTCCTCTATGAGCCACTACAGAGCATCGTGGACTGTGGCCCATGTCCCTCTGGCGACTTGGGCTTCTGCCCAGGTGGTTCAAGTAAGGGAATCTAGACGCTCCTCCAAGATGGAGCGCTCAGCCTGGCCGGCTACCAGCAAGCTGTGGACATCTGCCATGTCCTGGGCCTGTCGAGCAGCCAATGCTGCAATCTGGGCCTAGACAGGATCGACCTGTCTAGTCCCGGAACCCTCTCCGACCTCAAAAGTAGAGGCAGGGGCAGTCTCGTACCTCCTCTTACGAGGTGGTAGAGATCCGGGAGCATAGCCTTGGAGAGATGACGAGGGTGGTAGGGGTGGCAGGGCATAGGTCATCTGGCCTCCTCCTTGGCAGGGGGAACCAAAGCAGTAGGTGGAGTAGCAATAGTCGGGACTACTCCGTTAGTCTGACTGTCCTCAGACTCGGAAGCTGACAGCCATCTTGGCAGCACTGACTTCGGTGATGGTGGTACAACTGGAGTGGGGTCTACACTCGTGATGTCATAGTAAATCTGGGAATAACATCATTTTTAATTGACATAAGTATAAGCTTACTCAAGTTAAAAAGTTTCAAAATGATACTTTTAAGTTATAATGGTTGTAGTGGGTGTCCTTTTAACATCGCGAGTTAAAGGCTTAGTTAATACGTATAAGATCATTTAACAAAAAGTTAATAATCAATGCTCACATATATCATATAATAAATGCATGCTCTACATTCTATATGCTTAGCTATTTTAGTCCCGAAAATCCCAAAAGATTTTTAAGCAGTTATAGTTCAGTTTATATAAAAAAATTATTTTTATATTTTATTAATTTTTAGTCTGGTTCTCTATAACTATCGCTCTGATACCATTCTGTGACACCCCCAAATTGATCAAATGCAGAGGAAAATATTTGGGGGTCACGTAGGTGGATCAATAGCAGATAGTACATAGATCATCAGATAAAAGATTATCAAACATTTATTACATGATCAGGAGTGCGAATTATTATTTAAAATGGTTCCAACATATATAAAAGATTGTTTTTAAATCCCCATTAATAAAATCCCCAGATGAGTGCTAGAATGTTGCCTATCCTGATGCTGAGGTTCATGCACATAATAACTACCTGCTTCAAATACATGAGAAAACACGCTTTTGATGGTCAACATAAAGTTGGTGAATTCACCGGTTTAATAAATAAGTTTGGATAGTAAAACAGTAACCGAAGTAGTGATGCACATAGCATCAATACTTAAAGGTAATTATATTTTCTATTGCCTGAAACTGACACTTGACAAGTTAAGCCCTCAACAAATGAGAACCCTTCGCATTATTAATAATGCACCCAATATTCCGTTCTGACATGATAAACACCTGTTGTCCCGGCCAAGGCACAGTGAGCATGACTCACCCAGATGGGGATGGTCAATCCTAAATAGATCTATTTATAACATTCAGGTAATCCAACAATTTTAACAGTTTCAGTTCACGGGTCATGAGGAATTCTACAATAGGCAAACGTAATCAAGAGTTGATACAGTTCAGTTTACATCCATAAAATAAGTTGCATGATTTCTTCCCTATAAAGGATTTAAAAGTTTGTCAATATATAAAGTGGGGCCATGAACTCACCTAAATAATACAGTAATAAGTCACAAGAATCCAAAGTGGTGCCTACGACACAGTCAACAACCTAAATAATTATACAGTCTCAGTAAAAGTATAATAGGATGCATAAAAGTCACTGAAACAATCTGTGCATGCTTATACTGGTTTTAAGTATTTTATTATGATTCTTGTAATTTAATTTATCATTGTACAAGTAATAGAGTACTTATTTTTAAGTGCGTAATAATTAATATCGTTCAAGTAACTAGTTCGTTTAATTAATATCTTCATACTTGTACCACTATAAGGTGAGTTAAATATTTATAAAAGAAGGTTTTATATATATTTAAAATGTACAAGGTTAATAATAAATATATTTAATATATTTATTCTTATAAATTAATTGTATTCAGCTTATATATAACTTATTAAATAATGTTTACAAAATGTATTACATTTTATTTAATCAAAAGTCCCCGAAGTTTATATAATTTATTTAAATGATAAGTTTGAAAAAGAAAATGATTTCCGTATTTATAGGTTTATTTAAGTATACACTTTTTAATATTATGGAAAGTATATATATAATTAGGGTTTGTTCTAGGAAAATTACAATTTTAGTCCCTCAAGCGTATATATACTCGCGGTAATTTACATAAACGCCCCTAGGGCTTGTTTTAGTTTCAAGGGTTGGCAAAACAAGTCCCCCTAGTTACACGTGTAACTAGGGCTTGCATATCTTTCGTGTATTGCTACATTTGGTCCTTATAGTTTGGTGTAAGGTTTTTAGGTGTACACATATTACAGAACAGCCCCCTAGGGCTTGGTTCATGTTTGAAAAGTGGCAGGTTTAGTCCTTGTGGTTTTGAAATATATTAAAAGGGCACGAATGGTATTCTAGGGTTTATATAAGTTCATAAAATTGACCATACTAGTCCCTTAAGTTTCAAAATGAATTAATATGGCACGAAAAGTATTTTAGGGCTTGCTTTGAGTTTATAAAATGGCAAGTTTGGTCCTCGTGGTTTAATAAAGGTTCGGCTACTATAAAATGCAACCCTAGACTTTCAAATTGGCAAGTTTGGTCCTCGTACTTTGTAGAAGTCACGAAACATGTGTATAAGTTTTATATAATTACATTTTCGACTAGTACTTTCACTTAATGAGATAAATGGCACAAAAAGTCCTCATTAATAATGTTTGGTGCTAAGTGGGCTCGGTTGGCCCATTAAGGGTCCGGTTTAGTATCTTGGGCCTAACGAGCTCATTAGTGGGCTTGTTTAATACTAGTAAACATATATTTAGCCATTCCAAATAAATCTACACATTATACTTGGGCTTATGGGCCTACTAGGTTTCGGCTTATATATATATTACCCATATAGTGGCTTATTTAGTTCGGCTTATTTAAGCTCGTGGCTTATTTTTATGTAGCTTATTTGGTTGACTAGCTTATTAATAGGTTTTCGTCCCATCTTATCCTAAGTTAGACTAAAGATTCATTAAGCTAAGGTTTTCTCATTCGGCTATGAATATTAAGCCGAGACATTTGGGGCTTATCTAGCCATATTTTAAGGTCTAAACACTCTAGTTTTACTAGGAAGCAAACCCTAGGTTTAGTCAATGGTTTACACACGTTGCTTATAGATCTAAACATGAAGGCATGTTTTCTTATAAACACAATTTCAAGCCGTGGGCTTTATAGTTGGGTTTTAGCGTAGATTTCTCGTGTGCATGCATCCTTAGTCTCGTTTTCTAAGATTTTATATGCCTGACATGTAATGGAAAGTAAAGATAAATGGAATGATGGTATGGTGTTTCACTTACTTGTTTTGAGTAGATGATGAAGGATGAACAAGAAGTAGTAATACTAGAACTTGAGATTACTTAAGAGTGTGAAATGAAGATTTCCTAGTCAATATGCATGTATGTCGTGACCTCCTCCTTCTTCAATGCTATCTTGACCCAATTCAATGTTATGAGAAGTGAATGTGTAAGTGTTTAGTGATGATTGGAGAGTAAATGAGGTGTGTTTAGTGAAGACTTGCTCTTTATGTTGTTCTAGCCGTGTGTTTTGACTTAAACAAGAGTGGTTTTGGTTTTTCAAGTTGTAAAAGTGTGATGTATGTATAGTGAAGAGTACTACACTTCATAAATGAAAAAGATGTACATAAGAGTTGTGAGGGTTGTTATTCGGCTACAAGAGTGGTAAGTAGGAGACACCCAAGTACAAGTTTTAATGACAACAATCCTAGTACTAGATTTTCCTTGTAGAAAGTTGAGTTTGGTTTAGTTGGAAGGCTCCTAGCCGTGTATAACATAAGAAATGTGGGGACAAGGATTTCTCAAAATATCTAGTGACTAAGGAGTGTGTAGGTAGTGTTTTAAGTTTAGGAAGGATTTTTGGTAAGTGTATACTTGTATGTATACACAATTCGTGTGTCACCTAGCTTCAAGAGGGGAAATGTATCATTTTTAGGGTCTTTAGTATATGTATATGATGAATGTGATTAATTAGTTAGAACTAGATATAATGTAGGAGATAAACTTCTTTATTAAAGTATATTGTAGATATTAAATGTATATAATGTGGCTATGGGAAAGTTAAAGTAGTTAAAGATGACAAAGTTCCCATATATCTATAAATATACTAGAATTGATAGTGTAGTTAAATGAGAGACTGAAGCTTCATAAAATTAGGTGAAATGGAAATTACATAGATTCAAGCAAGATGTGTGCATAAGGTTACAAGGTCAAAGAGGTAAAATCAAGGGTTTTACACAAAGTTTTCGGGAAGTCCACTAGTGGCAAAGTGAGGAGGAAGGATGATTTCTTCTAACCCTTCCATGAAAGTGTCCATGAATGGGTGGGAGTTACTCGAAGAACCAATGTGAGCACTTGTGCCTACGCCACCACCATCACTTGGTGACATATCAAAGCCCTCATCATCGGACTCTTGTGGATCGGACATTCTCGAACCTCGATCACTTCTAGCTTTTCGTGGTTGTACCTTTTGAAGCGGTAGCATGACACATTCGACTGAACGAAAGCGAGAAATGTTGATGTCGGGATAGTCTTCACCAACCTTCTTAAGAAGGCGAGTAAGGAGCATGGCATAGGGAAGATTTGTTTTGGGTTTGGAAAGAGCATAAGTGATTCGTCGAGCGATGTAGTATGCGAGATTGTACTTGGCGTTGGTAGCGATGCAACATAACATGTGTGCCATACACGCCGGAATATGATCCCGGTATCCGCCAATACAAAATACATTCTCCCTAAGGATGTCGTCCCAATGGACCATACAATCATTTAGGTCGCTTAAGAGAACCTCATAGCGTTTTACTCGACGCTTGGTAGAGTGGAGGATTCTTACAATGTTTCCACTACGCTCTTTACAAATGACATCAAGAATGTAGTCAAGGTCAATCTCTTCATTTTCATCTGGAGCACAGTCGAATGGTTCAAGAAGATAATCAAGTTTCCATTTATCAGTAAATCGACAAGTGCCCTCAAATGGAACACGAAGAGCTTGACCAAAGTCTTCAAGAGAGAGTTTAATGAGTCGACCTTCAAGGATCAACCTAACATATACTCTACCGTTATCATAAATGAGAGAGTATGTGCTAAAGAACTCTAAGAGAAATTCGGGATATATATCTTCTTTGATGTCCAACAAACAATCAAACCCAATTTCTCCGAACATCGATCGAGTATATATATATCCCTCAATATCCTCTTCGACAACTCTACCCTCGTGAAAGCAACATTTTTGGAATGAAGAGTAGGTGTTTGTAAGTTGAGGGGAAGCACACATTTCGGAAAGGTTTGGCATATATTGTATAGTGTATTGGTGGTCTTGTTGAAATTCTGAAGGCATGATTAGTACCTAAGTAAACACAAAAGTATTTCCCCAAATACTCATATGATATATATAAACCAAAAATAAAAAAGATGAGAATGTGTTTCATCAATTTCTTGACAACCAAATGTTTAATCCGTATCATTCTCATACTCACAATGTACCTAATTCATTATTGACAATAACACATTGATCATGTAAGATCAATAATGAACTTGAACATTGGTTTTTCCAAACAAGGTTTTTAGGTAAGCATTTAACAATGCCATTACCAACTTGTTAATGGGTTCATATCAATTCCATCAATTAACCAAAATTATTTAGTCAAAATTCGGATTTGTTCTACAAGTGGATTTTAGTGAATCTCAATGAATATGAACCTAAGGAATCATAGTAACAATACTATGTCAACTCTTATTCCTAGTAAGGTTCTAATTCAATGTCAATTTTAAAAATCCCCAATTATGAATGTATGATCCCAAGAACAAATTAGATGAAATTAAAAGAAATGACTTATAGATAATTGATCTTGGATGAAGGATAAGTGAAACCCACAAATCGAAATCCATTAATCTTGAGTAATTGAAGGTTTTGGAAAAACAACAATGGTGGAAAAAATGGTATTCTCGTCACTGTGTTGGAGAAGAGATGAGAAGGAGTTTTTTAAAAAAGTGATATTTAATAGAAACTGACTCTTTAGTCACGGGCACTGGACGCGGTTCCTTATTGATAAGGAACCGTCGGTTTGAACCGCGTCGATAACGAACCGTTCTACAGTGGCGTGTTTTTAACAAGGAAAATCAAAGAATTTTTCAAAACCAAATTTTTCTAAAAACCTTAAAATATGTCTTACGCCTTTAGGATATCATTGGACCACCACAACACTAGGTAATAATGCTTTATTGAAGGATTACGAGTTGAATCGAGATAGAAAAAGACCGAAACGGACAAACGACTACTCGTAGCAAAGAAGCAAAGGGGAGAGGAGTCAAGGGAAGTGAATCAAGACCAAGAACATTTCTCAAGAGACAAATGACATTCTTCAAATCGAGGAGACGAAGAGCTTGTGTCATATATAGTGGTTTAAGACGTGTCTTTCTGGCGATAGCCTAAACGGCGTTGGTAATGAACTATACCAAGCAACTTTAATACATAGAATAAGATCATTTTCAAAAGTAGTCTTATTCTATTTCAAAATGTGAGCAAAGTATAGATTCACTTTCTCTCCCACATGATCGATAATTATTGCTAGGATTAACAATAACAATATCCTTAGAATATTTCAATTCCAAATGTGTATAATCCACCTACAACTTAATGAAGTAGTTTGGTATCTCAAGGGATTCACCACTCATCCTAGATATGAGCTTAATTGCACAAGTTACACATGATATTGGGCCTACTAACCGTAAGGGTGCAAACCATTGAAATCATGCTTGATACTTTAAGCTTCTAATAACTCACTCTACATCTCCATAGTGAGTCAAGTATCCAAGCAAAGAAGGTTTGAGAGGAAAAAGGAAAGAATCACAAACCACAAATAAATGTCAAGGAAAGGATGCCAAGAACAAACATATAGTCAATTAATGATCAAAAGAATGATCGATAGGGCGTGTGGAAGAACAAAAACGTACCTTGGCTACAAGTTGCATTCCAAGCTTACAAGGAACCAATGCAAAGCCCAACTATGACTAATAGCGACAACTAAGTCTTCAAGGACTAGTATCACTCCTATCCATCTTGATATCATCATTCAGTGATGTTGGAAATCAATGAAGATGAGTCTTCTACAAGTGTAAGTAACTCAATCCATAATCAATTGAATGATTTATCTTCATGAGTACCTACACATAACGAGATGCAAACTAGTAGATACATTTCAATAGTAAATCTAAAACGCATTAATACTAATAATCTAAATGAGATGCAATATTATCAATTTAAAAGACTTAGTTTCAACAAAAAATAGTTTTGACCAAAGAAAAACTTTAGTATAACTTAACCTTCTAATTTGAGAAGACAGTGGATCGATCCAAGTTTTAAAGTACAATATACTTCAAAGATCTTGTGTCACCATCGCTCTGATACCAATTGTAGAAACTAGAGGGGGGGGGGGGTTGAATAGTTTCTTATTGATTTATCTCCTAATTAAAATTCCTTTCAATTAGGTGACTGCCAAAACTATCTTTTACTTGAAAGCTAGTTGCATAATGATTAATGCATTAACAATAAGTAATAAGTGTAATGATGTTGAATGTAAGTAATGAGTAAGGAAAAAAACAACCTAGTAGGAAGACACCAAGATTTATAGTGGTTCGGCAACGAGGCTCTATCCTCGTTCCTACTCTACTCCTCGAGTACACCTTACTCGAGATTTCCACTATATCCACAAGCTCCCTTCTTGGCGGAGAAAACCTTACAACACCGCTTACATTATTTTCGGACACTAAGCTAAATGTCGAGACCTAATCTTAGCTAGGACCAATCTACACAACGTCGCCCACTTCACCATTTTACGACACAAGGCTAAATGTTGAGTTCTAATCCAAAGCTAGATCCAATCTTCACAACGTTGCCTATTTCACCATTTTCCGACACAAGGCTAGATGTCGAGTTCTAATCGAAAGCTAGAACCAATCTTCACGAATCTTCACTTTGAAGCTAAGTGAGAACTTCACACAACACAACTACACATCACTTTATAGTTTAGTGAGATCTCACAAGACACAACCATATCACTTTATAGTTTAGTGAGAACTAACACAACTTATTACAACTAAACTAAACATATCCAAGTACACACATGTAGCTTGGATCTACACAACACAAATTCAAGCACACACATATGCAAAGGATTTACACAACTCTAATCCAAGTATTTACACATATCTTGGATGAACACAACTAGTCCAAGTATTTACAAATACATTGGATCTACACAAGACACAAATAAACAAATGATGAACATGACTAGATCTTTAGGAGAAGGTGATCTACATCAATGCTTCATTTTTAATCACATCACAAGTGTGTGAGTGATCTTCTCTTTGGACAAGGTAAAGAAGGAGATCAAGAGGATAATCATAAGTAAACATACTTAACACATTAAGTGATCATTTGCAAACGACTATGATTAGATAGGAGAAAGAAGGCTAAAAGAGATGTCCAAAAAGGGTTAATGAAAATGCAGATTTGATCAACTATTTAGAGATGACAAATGCCAACGGCTATCTGGGGGCGGTTCTTTAACTACCCAGGCGGTTCCTTATCGATAGGGAACCGCGTAGGCACTTAAGGAACCACGGAGAGTAGACTCCGCTCCTTTTTGTCTTTTAGTGAATTTAAAATATCTGAGGCTGTTTAAACCTTCAAAGCATATTCTTATGGCATTTGGAATATGCCATATTCAAATTTACATTTTAATTTTAATAAAACATTTTCTTAAAATATAAAGTTTTTTAAAAATCTTTTGTTACATTTGACAAAAGTGAGTTTTAAGGCTAATCACTTTTATGATCACTAAGCATGATTAAGATATGTTAGTGTAATGATTATTACCTTGATGAAAGTGTTTGTTAGATAATTCATTTTATGATTGTGTTTGACAATAAATGTCTTTGTAATTTGTCGTGATCAAAACTAAGAAATATTTATTAATACTAACAATGTTTTTAGGCATTGCTTTGCATTAACAGGTATAAACTCCAAAAGACTTATAAGTTTATTGAAATAACAAGGTGGATCCTACGGCCGTGCTGCATGAGGGGGATGCTGTCAGGGAGCCATCGCCCATGATAACAGTCACTCTTTCCTCTCCTCCTCCCACCCATGTGGAAGAACCTTATTCTGAAGGCCCAGCGCCCCGCCTTTTCCCGCCATGGAACCTGTCCGAGCTAACTAAGCTAGAGACGAATGAGGAGTGCAAGGAGTTTGTGTATCACTTGACTCCTCCCAACCTGGCTCAGGACCTCAACAAGCTTACCCATGGAGTTTTGCTCGATTAGTTCAATGTGGCCACGGCGCACCAGATGACTGTCGGTGTGGCTTTGCGACACCGCTTTGAGACGGCCTTGGGTCATATACGAAGTGCCGACAAAAAAATTGCCCACAGGGAAAAGCTGGAAGACAAACATGAGTAACCGTATCTACTTTGCAGGCGGATTTGACCATGGCCGAGGCTACAATAAAAGAGCAGGCAAGCCATGCCACCCCGCATGATGACCATATTGCGGAGCTAGAAGCTAAGGCTCAAGCATTAAAGGAAAAGGTACGCCCCCCATCCTTCACATGTTCTCAACAGAAAATTTGACAACTTGCAAAATAACCATTTACATCAACAGGTAGCAGCCGCAGAAGCGTCAGCCCAATCGTTGACAAAGGACGTGGCTGACCTCACCAAGGAGTGAGATGATCTATGCCAAATGGTGAAGGGTGAGGAACAACTAGCATCGGCCTTTGTGGACTACAGGGTTGAACATGAAAAGGTCGTAGAGGAGCATCTAGGGGAGCTAGATACATGCGTGGACGTCATGGCAGTGGACTTTGATGAAGAGTTGTACCCTCACCTGCTCACAGAAATTGCTGGTCGCAAGTGGTTGATAGGATCGAGCCTTAGGTTGGCTGTGAACAAGGTTGCTGATTCTCCTGAAGTGGCCCAACCTTTCGCTGATGTGGTGTCCGACGGGATAGATCGTGGTAGGCACGAGGGTCTTCTAGCTGGAGTAGAATGGATAAGCCAAGGCAAGGACGTCAAGGACCACATCTTTCATAAGCCCGACGCTGAAAGAAGATGGATGCATCTATGGCTGCCTTGGACCAAGTCGAGTACCCGCTGTTGGAAAAGATTTAAGCTTTGAAAGACGCTCCCATTGACATGGTCATGGAGCAGCTTTGTGCAGAGGCGGACTTTAATTCGCAGCTGACAATTCCCCTCTATGCATATAATCCTCCTCCAGAGGACCCATATGACATCAAGGGGGAGAAGAGCATGGGAGAAGCCATCAAGGCTAACACGGATCGGGCCTTGAGGAAGAAAGGGTGTCATGCTACATGCCGCACCCCTACTGTTAGATCCGCCCATCTTACACGGTCTAATGGAATGCCTATGACAGCCCTGACCATGCGTGGTGCGGCATCACTAGCAGGGATAATTGCCACGCCAGAAGGATCTACAATCGAGTCTTTGGCGCAACATAGGAAAGAGCTTGGGGAGTCCATGCTACATCATTAATTATCTTTATTTGTAATAAAGAATAACTTACGTTTTGTAATATTCGTCCGTGGATGTCCACGGCATTGAAACACTTGATATTTCGTATAAGTTTGTATTGTAACAATTTTTGGTCGTGAATGTTTACAGCCCTTTGAGGTGTGTATTGGAAACTTGTTTGATTTTATCCAGATAAGTATAAATCCATTAGATTAAATATCAATGCGTGAATTTATCATGACATTACAATAAAAAACAAGTCTATAATTTACTAGACGTGCACTGTGTGTCTTTATCATGTCCGGCACTTTATAAGTACGGCATAAGGAAACTTATTACAACGTCTTGTGAATAAGGTGTCTAGTAAGGATTCATGATCCGCGTCGTGGGGGTTGCATCCCTCTTATGCGACAAGTTGAATTAGTAGGTTTTAATCCTCTTGCTACACATGGAAACGAATAGTACATGTACGGCTGAATGAATGCATATGAATAAGAAATAACACTTAAGAATGTAAACAAAAAATAATCTTAAGTACACAAAAGACATGATAAACACCTGTTGTCCCGGCCAAGGTACAGTGAGCATGACTCACCCAGATGGGGATGGTCAATCCCAAATAGATCTATTTATAACATTCAGGTAATCCAATAATTTTAACAGTTTCAGTTCACGGGTCATGAGGAATTCTACAATAGGCAAATGTAATCAGGAGTTGATACAGTTCAGTTTACATCCATAAAATAAGTTGCATGATTTCTTCCCCATAAAGGATTTAAAAGTTTGTCAATATATAAAGTGGGGCCATGAACTCAGCTCAATAATACAGTAATAAGTCACAAGAATCCAAAGTGGTGCCCACGACACAGTCAACAACCTAAATAATTATACAGTCTCAGTAAAAGTATAATAGGATGCATAAAAGTCACTGAAACAACCTGTGCATGCTTATACTGGTTTTAAGTATTTTATTATGATTCTTGTAATTTAATTTATCATTGTACAAGTAATAGAGTACTTATTTTTAAGTGCGTAATAATTAATATTGTTCAAGTAACTAATTTGTTTAATTAATATCTTCGTACTTGTACCATTATAAGGTGAGTTAAATGTAACACCCCCAAATTTATACAACTCAATACAGCGGAAGACTAGTTGGTGTTACGGGATAGCACATTACTCACATCATAGACAACGCTTAAAAGTCGCGTCGTTTTAATAATAAAGCATTTCCATTCATAAATATCAAAGTCACATAGGTCCCAAGTCATTATATTCAATACAGGTTTTACAAAGCATTTGAATGGAAATAAGTATTTAGGTGCGGGCCATGAATTCTTGTTGTCTTCCCGAGAATTACCTTCAAGTACCTGAGATAAAACATGTTACAAGAAAAGGTCAGCGATAACGCCGAGTGAATTCATAGAGTTTAATATAATCCATCAATATAATATCAGTATAAAATTATTACTGAAAATCATTTTGTACAAATCTTTGTAATAGGCCATAAAATAGCCAAAATCATTTTATACAAATCTTTATCAAATCATAATATAGGCATTTGCCTTAAAACCCATTATACGAACCATTGTCGTTAAAAACATCATACAATACGTCTTACGACGTTTTATAAAGTCAAATAAAAACCGTATATGAATATGGTTACGAAAACCAAAACACAAACATAATATCATTAGTATGACCTCGTATCGCTAGTCAGGCAATACATCGTAATTCGGAGCGTACATCAGTATTTTGTTAACTGGATTATTATAAGCCGCATGACATTGTTACCTTACTAAACCAAACAACGGGTAGCTAACCCGATACTCAATTTGCCCATCTAAAGTAGCGTGTCGTCACAAAGGTCACGCTATGGAAATCTTCTCATACATAAATTCGCTTACCAATCAATGTGGCACGACGGGGATCAACCGTCAAGGCGAGAACTGGGATGATCGTCCCCAAATAGTACTATTATATGCATAAGCGTCTACCAAATCCCGGTAGTTCACAATTCATGCTAATGGGACTTTTAGTGACATAACCTAACTTTAATAATCCATTTAATTTCATCTATCGGGTCCTTTAATCATTTACCGGGTCATACAATCGGGTCATACAATCATTCGGGTCCAAATCAATAAACAAACAATCGGGACAAATGGCGTCCTATTTTATAAAAACTAACATGTTATCTCCCTCGCGGGTTTATAAAACATTTATAAAAACATTTAAAAGAGTGCGAGGCTATGAACTCACGTTGATGTGGGAAGGCGGGTTATCGGTAATTCGGACGTACGGTACGTGCTTCAATCACGGAAACCTAGACAATTAATACTCGTCTTAGACTCATGTACAATGACTTTATAAAAATAACAATTATGTATACATATGATGATTTTATACATATGATGAGCAAGTGGGTTTATATATTCTCATTTACTTATTTTAGTGTTATGTGTTGGGAATTTTTCAAGACTAGTTATACTAGTTCAATCTTGTTTATATTTTGAATCCCAATGGGCCTATTACAAGCCCAATACTATTCATTAGTCCAATTATACTTTTATTATCAGTATTTATACTTTATATGTTGGGCCTAAATGGGTTAACCCCAATAAATAAGTTTATAAGTGTTTTAGTCCATTTTGTTGTATTATTAGTCCAATAATGTTAACTTAGTCCGTTAATGTCCGTTTGTTATATACTTCGGGTTTTATCAGTTTTTACTTGTTATATATGTTTATATATCAGTATATGAGTTTTATAAAGTTCACATTAGACGGGTCCAACCGTCTAAGTTTTATTAAACAAAAACGTTAATTTTACGGTAATAGCCGAAAAAGTCGTAAAAATCATATTTATAGTTTTATAACTTATAAAACTTAACAAGTTACCATTTTTATAAAATTTCCACTTATTTATCCTTATACATATTTATATAAATGTATTATATAAGTTAGTGGGTTTTAATTTACATTTTATACTATTTTTATTTGAGTGCTTATATAATACTATTATTCTTTAATTTCCAAAATCTGATTTTTATCTTCATGTTCACCAAAACTACCATATCTAGAGTTTTTTTATGGAGATAGAAGCTCAAATTTTATGACATAAACTACATGATATGTGCTCCATTTAACTCTTCTATAGCTACTGTTGAATCATCCTCTAAGTATTTTCTAAAAATCGTCCAAAACAGTGAACTCAGATTTGTACTTTAAACTTGTTTTGATCATATCTCACTCATCCTATTGATTCCATTGCATGGCCAACTCTCACATGTGTACAAGACATATTACTTACTGTATATCCATTAATATATGCCATTTTTATCAGTTCATCATATGATTCTTTACTGTTTTATACAGCCAACAATTTAAACAAGATTTTAGCCTTGTTTCTTATAGTTTTTCATCTTTTTAACCATGTTTATCAACACCAAATCCCCACACAATATTTTTAATCATCATTCATCATCATATAAATATACATAAGTAAAATAAACACAACATTACATAATCAAAAATAACAAGAGGATGGGAAGAACTATCTTTATACCACCATGATGATGTAGGTTGTGATCAAAACATGGATTTTGATGGAGAAACTTGTGAATAACCAAGACCATCTTCAAGACCACCATTATTCAAGAATAACTTGTGGAAAATCAGCCCCAAGACTCCATGGAAACTCCTCCTTGGATGTTATAATCACCACCAATCAATAGGGCTTCAACAGGTTTTCATCATATGTGTGAATAACACAAGATATTGTGGTTAAAATGGATCAAATGGGGTGTTTTTGGGTTGAGTTTAGACGAACTAAGAGAGAGAGATGAGAGGATTTTGAGGTGGTTTGCATGTGTTGAATGTGTATAATGGTTTTAGCTAGTGGTTTTTGAGGTGTAAAAGCTTACAAGTTAAGCTTACTTAACATGTGTAAGCAACTTGTGTAAGACTTGACACAAGGTTAATGTGGTTTCACAATGTGGCTAGTTATAGTGGGGGTGGGGCAAGTGTCACACTTGTCTCATCCCCATTTATTTACGGGTACTCCTCGATTTTAGTTTCCTCGATTTGCGTGCCCTCGGGTCGTTTTACGAAAAACGTTTTTATAAATTATGAATCAACGACACAAAACGAATATAATAAAAATTGTTTTATCAAAAACGGAGTTCGAAAACGTAAATACGTAATCCTAAGGTTTCCGGTTTAGTCGTAAACGACGTTAAAATAAAATCGTAAGTCCTAATCTCTTCTCGTAAATTTGTGAGTTTATGAACCAACACAAATTTAAAACTCCAAAATAATATTCATGGACAAATTTATTTTTCTGAAATGTCGGACTGACACCAAAAACAGTGTATGTAAACGTAAACACGTAACGTAGAATCCTCCGGTTTAGACGTAGTCGATGCTACTTCAAGACGTAAATCCAAATTTCTTCCCAAAAATAAGTGAGTTCATAATATAACATTAAAATAATGTTTTTAAATAATATCTGAGAATAAAATATCAACCATAAATTGACGGATTGTCACAGCATTTACCCCTAAATAGGATATCTGTCCTCAAAGATCATCTTACTACTCGCTTCTTATAGAGTTAAAGCCATGTGGGTATTTTCTCCGCATCGGTCTTTTCTCACAAGTGTAATCCATTACAATACGCGAGTTTCATCAAACATAACTACGGGAATAAGATCATGCTTAATGTTGACTTACTTTCTCTATCCATGATGTTCACGGGTTTCTGATGAATGCAACTTTTCGCCGATCTAAACTTTACTAA
Organism: Glebionis coronaria; assembly: GCA_025667525.1. NCBI lineage: Eukaryota > Viridiplantae > Streptophyta > Magnoliopsida > Asterales > Asteraceae > Glebionis > Glebionis coronaria. The sequence continues at coordinate 649,555,149 of CM046874.1, forward strand.
GAAGAATTCAGATTTTCACTTGATAGATATTTATCAAGTTCGATTTACGAAACATAATTCACGCAGTCCTTGAAGTCCTAGGGTAGATCCAGCTTATATGCCTTTCAAACCAATCTTTTACATCATCTCAATGGTCCCATACAACGGGGACTTATATCCCATGATTTGTCAGATCATTAATTCATTTTTCCAAGGTTAAAAATTTTAGCATAACTTCGCTACCCATCTGGCACTTCAGATCTACATTTCATATTCACATAACCTCCTGCCCACTATCGGCAGTCAATAATCAGATCCTAATTTCAACAATCATTTAAGGTCTCGCGGGTCGAGTATTTTGCAAGGATAGGTTCGCCTTCATAGGAAACCTTAAACCTAAAAGACATGTCCAACTTACAATGGGTGTATGTCGGGTGTCTTCATCTCAACTCCTGCTTACAGATGCTCTAATATTTAGATCCTAACAAGATTCGATCTCAATCCTAATACGATGATTATCAATGATAATCCTTCTAAAGGAAAACGATTATACGGTTTATTACTAAAGGTCATTCATTCAAACATAAAATAGCACTTATATTACTTTGTATCATTACTTTACCTTGTCCCTTCGATTGGGGTGGTACATAGTACTCTCATCAAGGTTCGTTCTCAATGATTTCTGAGCAAATCTCTAGAAATTCGATGCGAAGCGAGGATCTTGATAAAGATGTTCGATACAGGCACACTATGTTTACATAACTCTTTTGCATTTATCATTAACGAGAATGATATTAGCAGATTTGGTCAGTCTGTTGACGATGACCCAAATCAAATCAAATTCAGATGATGACCTTTGCAATAGCTAGACGTTTACTAATGTATGAGGCGATGTCTGCCTTCATAATTGCCATCAGTACAACTTCTTCAGACAAAGATACTTTTAGTCATAAATGACATAAATAGAATACTTATACTTACAAGACTCCAACATAACTATATCTCACAATCCTCTTTATTTAGACAATCACAATTGGTCTTTTATACATTTTAACGCCATCGGCTTCTCAATTTTAATGGTTCACATTAGCCGCGAACTCCTTTTATTATCTATATTATCCTTTTTATAAGCATCGGCTATATTTTAAATTGTTCGGCAATTTATTTTGCACCTTCATTATTAAAAAATATATCCTAATTGATTCTTTATCTTTTTTTTTACATAATGTGTCAGTATCTACATTCACTTTCTCCTGATGAAATATATATATAACATGACCGTATTAATTCAAAATTTCTTTCTTCATATTTTCTAAGTTTTAGTCTCGTCTCACCTATTATTTTTATCAGTTTTGCTCAATCCGACGTTTAAAGTGTCGATAATTACTACACGTAAATTAACAATAAATATTAAGTTTTTATGAAACGTAAACGTTAAAAGTTTAAATTTCTTAGTCCATCCAATTATATAAAAATGTTCAAAATAATTTTAAATTTAATTAACATGATTTTTGCTGATTTTATCGAAAATAATTAATAAGATTCGTAAATGTTTGAAAAATCTTTGGTTATACTGTGGTCAAAATTTTCTTAGTTGAAAAGCAAAAATTGTCGTTTAAAAATTCAAGTTATTGTTTAAATGGTTTCCTCAATCCCTCTTAGGTTGTTTTGAGGTTTACACAAACATTTACCCCTAAACAGGAGTTTAGTTAAATGATTTATGTATAAGGAAATAATCCCTTAAAAATTTCTTTGATAAAGTATCTGTCAACACATATTTGCACTTTTCTTTTTAGTAAAACCCAAAGCCTTAATGGCTCTAATTTTTGAAAAGTCAAAATAAATTCCATTATCTATTAATCACATAGTCAAATAATGTAAAGGTTTAAGTCTTTAATCATATGTTAAATATTTAAGGTACAGGTTTTTATTGTTCGGCTAATTCAGGGCAATCTATAACTAATTATTAACTCATTCTTATACTTATAAACAAACAAATAGTCCTTAATGGTCACGAGCATGAATTTATCAAATTACAGCCTACACACGTAATTCACCAAATTTATGAATACTACATGTGCATCGGTCAATCCAAATGACATCACGTGAAACTCATAATGTTCATCACAAGTTCTGGATGTAATGATTGGAATAGATAATCTTTTTCGCAGATGCGAAGTTGATGATAACCATGTCATGGATCAAATCTTTAAAACATACGCTAGAACCTTGTAAATGATCGAACAAATCTTCCATTTCGAGTTATGGATATCGTTTTCGATTGTCAATTTACTCAGTTCACAGTAATCTATAAATATAAGGAATGATAACACCATAGCTCTTCATGATGACGAGCTTGGTAGAATAAAATCTTTCTCCGACAACTCTCTCAGTTGTACGGTAATTCCTTAAATTCAGATGGTGCTGACGTGCAGTGCACAAGCCACAGGTGCAACACCGAGAATATAATCAATACCAAATTCAACTTGCCTTAACGGCGAAAGTCTAGGTAATTCATCAACAAATACTTACTAAGGTTTCAGATAACAGACATATCTTTTAATAAATTCATATTAGGTTCTTTCTAGATTATAATATCTATGACTAATTTACAACCACAATATAATTTCAAGTCTAAATGCAGGATATGGTCATCCATCAAGAATTATTTAGATCACCTTTGATAATCAACATCTTATCATTTAGGGGAATTCTACTTGAGTTCCCATCAATTAAGACAATGTCGTCATGTCATAATCAATCAATCCATTCTACTGGCACTATCAACTTTCTAGTTTCATTGCCGTCGATAAGATGTGAACTTCTCAAAAAGACTAATAATAACTCGTAATCCTTCACAAATTCAAGGATATATGGAGACACAACTACCATCTAAAGAGTAAGGTCAACGCATAATCTATGCGAGAGAATTTCAAATCAGATACAGATGAAAACATTTAACGAATATGAATATATCCCATGTTTTCATAATTTGAGTACGCATTCGAAAGCTCCTCGGATCGTTACCCAGGTCATTCAAATGAAATTAAATCATAATAAATGATAAGAACGTCAATACATCCAGTCGGGTATCAACACTCGGTAATCAGATACTTTTCCTGAGAATCTCACTACGGGAGAATTGGACAAGAATGAATTGTCAAATAAGACAAATTCCACTGATGAGTAAATTCGACTCAGAAGAATAGATGCTACAGGCACATATGTAGGTGTCCCTAACACTATGTCCCTATTTTTCACTTCTTGCAGATCTTATAAAATTTAATCTTTCACAATCTTTAAAGAAAATGTAGTGTTTATTAATCAGTTTTATGGTGACTACTAATCAGCCTTGCATGGTCCATTCCAAATTGTATGTAGGCGCGCAACTATATACAATTTCAAGATTAACGATGCAATACTCAGTTCGTCAAAATTTTATGATCATGTTACTAATAAAAACATTTTCATGCTCAATTCTTAAATAAGAATCAAGAGTAATTTACAAAGATTTTCTTTATTATGAAAACAATTAAGTTTTCCAAGGTGTTTTATAAACAACTTCATTTCAATAATGATTACTTATAAGTCTCACTTTAAATGAGCCATATGGTGATGAAAACCCAATTTTTCTCAAGGGATACTGTTTTATCTTATAAAAACAATGAGTGATCTGCAAAAGAGTGATGAAGAGTTGTTCACCAAGAATTAACTACGATATGATAGGAAATAAGCTTAGCCATATAATCATGAGGTTCGTGACCTCGATGGCACTAAACAAGAATAATCTACAACATAACTTAAATCAATATGAGTACTTGTTCAATGGTTGCATCACTAATGCGAACACTAGGATGAAGCAATAAGAGATAGATAACATCGATACATGTAGAATTTAGCAATCAAAGGTAGTCTTTTCATTAATCACAAACAAGTCAAAATTGTACCGTAACACATTACGCGTCACTATGTCATTCAATTCTCAGACTTCATCCTACCAACTGATATCTCAGTTAAGTTAGGGATTTTTAAAAGATACCACAATGAATACTAATCTACAAGAGTCATTAGGTGTCCCACCTGTCCCTAAAGATCCATCGGTCTCAATTCAGAAGAAGATTTCTTCAATTTATTTATTGGACACTAGGCATCCTCGTGAGTGGACAATGGCTTAGGAACAACCCTTAACACAAACCTACAATCAATTAAATCCTTATAATTCAATCACAGAACTTAACGACTTACTCTTAACAATCTCATATTCCATACGGGTTAAATTTTACTTTATTCAAGTTTCAACCAATTTTATACTCAATGCGATATCTTACCTCATTCTCCAATACTTTCAACCTTATTCTTAGATCTTAAAAGGGCAATAAAAGCTCGATATGATCAACACTTAATTTCCAATCCTATAACTCCTTACAACAATAGTTATCAAATGAGTCATTAATATGAAATGACTTGATCATTCAACTAGACTTCTCGGAAAGGTATTAGTGGCATGAGGCTTTTGGGTAATGGTTCCAATGACAGCCTCAAGTGCAACATTCACCCTTTCGATTTCAATTTAAGAATTGGATGACAACGAATTAGATGACATCTTTCTAGGTGATAACGTTTTGTCAAACTCCACTCTATATGGAAAGATCGTCATGACATCGATATCAGATTTAATCTCGCCAATTCTTCTTCAATATCGCAATCAACTAATATCTACATTTCTACGAATATCAACCATTTGTTGGGATCATAAATATCCACAACTTGGTTTAGATCTAGGATAGCTAGAATTCCTACGAGAATAGCTTCGATTAATTTACTAGGGGAGTTAAGGTTTCTTGTGACAATCTACGTCGTATAAATACCTCGTATAAATATCAAAATAATCATCAAACAATCATGTAATAAAATTACATCATATATATATATATATATAATCCAAGTTATATATATATTAAAATAACACTTCTCAGTCTGGCCTTGTCGGTAACTCGGGAATTCTTCGGCACCGTTATAGTCAAAAGATTTTTAGACATTTTTAGAAAAATGTTTATAGATAAAAGATTTTGAAATGTTTTATTCAAAATCTTGGTTTTAAAAATCTTTCGTTCTCTATAACGAGAGCTCTGGTACCAAACTGTAACACCCCCAAATTTATACAACTCAATACAGCGGAAGACTAGTTGGTGTTACGGGATAGCACATTACTCACATCATAGACAACGCTTAAAAGTCGCGTCGTTTTAATAATAAAGCATTTCCATTCATAAATATCAAAGTCACATAGGTCCCAAGTCATTATATTTAATATAGGTTTTACAAAGCATTTGAATGGAAATAAGTATTTAGGTGCGGGCCATGAATTCTTGTTGTCTTCCCGAGAATTACCTTCAAGTACCTGAGATAAAACATGTTACAAGAAAAGGTCAGCGATAACGCCGAGTGAATTCATAGAGTTTAATATAATCCATCAATATAATATCAGTATAAAATTATTACTGAAAATCATTTTGTACAAATCTTTGTAACAGGCCATAAAATAGCCAAAATCATTTTATACAAATCTTTATCAAATCATAATATAGGCATTTGCCTTAAAAACCATTATACGAACCATTGTCGTTAAAAACATCATACAATACGTCTTACGACGTTGTATAAAGTCAAATAAAAACCGTATATGAATATGGTTACGAAAACCAAAACACAAACATAATATCATTAGTATGACCCCGTATCGCTAGTCAGGCAATACATCGTAATTCGGAGCATAGATCAGTATTTTGTTAACTGGATTATTATAAGTCGCATGACATTGTTACCTTACTAAACCAAACAACGGGTAGCTAACCCGATACTCAATTTGCCCATCTAAAGTAGCGTGTCGTCACAAAGGTCACGCTATGGAAATCTTCTCATACATAAATTCGCTTACCAATCAATGTGGCACGACGGGGATCAACCGTCAAGGCGCGAACTGGGGTGATCGTCCCCAAATAGTACTATTATATGCATAAGCGTCTACCAAATCCCGGTAGTTCACAATTCATGCTAATGGGACTTTTAGTGACATAACCTAACTTTAATAATCCATTTAATTTCATCTATCGGGTCCTTTAATCATTTACCGGGTCATACAATCGGGTCATACAATCATTCGGGTCCAAATCAATAAACAAACAATCGGGACAAATGGCGTCCTATTTTATAAAAACTAACATGTTATCTCCCTCGCGGGTTTATAAAACATTTATAAAAACATTTAAAAGAGTGCGAGGCTATGAACTCACGTTGATGTGGGAAGGCGGGTTATCGGCAATTCGGACGTACGGTACGTGCTTCAATCAAGGAAACCTAGACAATTATACTCGTCTTAGACTCATGTACAATGACTTTATAAAAATAACAATTATGTATACATATGATGATTTTACACATATGATGAGCAAGTGAGTTTATATATTCTCATTTACTTATTTTAGTGTTATGTGTTGGGAATTTTTCAAGACTAGTTATACTAGTTCAATCTTGTTTATATTTTGAATCCCAATGGGCCTATTACAAGCCCAATACTATTCATTAGTCCAATTATACTTTTATTATCAGTATTTATACTTTATATGTTGGGCCTAAATGGGTTAACCCCATTAAATAAGTTTATAAGTGTTTTAGTCCATTTTGTTGTATTATTAGTCCAATAATGTTAACTTAGTCCGTTAATGTCCGTTTGTTATATACTTCGGGTTTTATCGGTTTTTACTTGTTATATATGTTTATATATCAGTATATATGAGTTTTATAAAGTTCACATTAGACGGGTCCAACCGTCTAAGTTTTATTAAACAAAAACGTTAATTTTACGGTAATAGCCGAAAAAGTCGTAAAAATCATATTTATAGTTTTATAACTTATAAAACTTAACAAGTTACCATTTTTATAAAATTTCCACTTATTTATCCTTATACATATTTATATAAATGTATTATATAAGTTAGTGGGTTTTAATTTACATTTTATACTATTTTTATTTGAGTGCTTATATAATACTATTATTCTTTAATTTCCAAAATCTGATTTTTATCTTCATGTTCACCAAAACTACCATATCTAGAGTTTTTTTTATGGAGATAGAAGCTCAAATTTTTATGACATAAACTACATGATATGTGCTCCATTTAACTCTTTTATAGCTACTGTTGAATCATCCTCTAAGTATTTTCTAAAAATCGTCCAAAACAGTGAACTCAGATTTGTACTTTAAACTTGTTTTGATCATATCTCACTCATCCTATTGATTCCATTGCATGGCCAACTCTCACATGTGTACAAGATATATTACTTACTGTATATCCATTAATCTATGCCATTTTTATCAGTTCATCATATGATTCTTTACTGTTTTATACAGCCAACAAATTAAACAAGATTTTAGCGTTGTTTCTTATAGTTTTTCATCTTTTTAACCATGTTTATCAACACCAAATCCCCACACAATATTTTTAATCATCATTCATCATCATATACATATAAATAAGTAAAATAAATACAACATTACATAATCAAAAATAACAAGAGGATGGGAAGAACTATCTTTATACCACCATGATGATGTAGGTTGTGATCAAAACATGGATTTTGATGGAGAAACTTGTGAATAACCAAGACCATCTTCAAGACCACCATTATTCAAGAATAACTTGTGGAAAATCAGCCCCAAGACTCCATGGAAACTCCTCCTTGGATGTTATAATCACCACCAATCAATAGGGCTTCAACAGGTTTTCATCATATGTGTGAATAACACAAGATATTGTGGTTAAAATGGATCAAATGGGGTGTTTTTGGGTTGAGTTTGGACGAACTAAGAGAGAGAGATGAGAGGATTTTGAGGTGGTTTGCATGTGTTGAATGTGTATAATGGTTTTAGCTAGTGGTTTTTGAGGTGTAAAAGCTTACAAGTTAAGCTTACTTAACATGTGTAAACAACTTGTGTAAGACTTGACACAAGGTTAATTTGGTGTCACAATGTGGCTAGTTATAGTGGGGGTAGGGCAAGTGTCACACTTGTCTCATCCCCATTTATTTACGGGTACTCCTCGATTTTAGTTTCCTCGATTTGCGTGCCCTCAGGTCGTTTTACGAAAAACGTTTTTATAAATTATGAATCAACGACACAAAACGAATATAATAAAAATTGTTTTATCAAAAACGGAGTTCGAAAACGTAAATACGTAATCCTAAGGTTTCCGGTTTAGTCGTAAACGACGTTAAAATAAAATCGTAAGTCCTAATCTCTTCTCGTAAATTTGTGAGTTTATGAACCAACACAAATTTAAAACTCCAAAATAATATTCATGGACAAATTTAATTTTCTGAAATGTCGGACTGTCACCAAAAACAGTGTATGTAAACGTAAGCACGTAACGTAGAATCCTCCGGTTTAGACGTAGTCGATGCTACTTCAAGACGTAAATCCAAACTTCTTCCCAAAAATAAGTGAGTTCATAATATAACATTAAAATAATGTTTTTAAATAATATCTGAGAATAAAATATCAACCATAAATTGACGGATTGTCACATTAAATATTTATAAAAGAAGGTTTTATATAAATTTAAAATGTACAAGGGAATATGATCCCGGTTTTCGCCAATACAAAATACATTCTCCTTAAGGATGTCGGCCCAATGGACCATACAATCATTTAGGTCACTTCAGAGAACCTCATAGCGTTTTACTCGATGCTTGGTAGAGAGAAGGCTTCTTACAACGTTTCCACTACGCTCTTTACAAATGACATCAAGAATGTAGTCAAGGTCAATCTCTTCATTTTCATCTGGAGCACAGTCGAATGGTTCAAGAAGATAATCAAGTTTCCATTTATCAGTAATCGACAAGTGCCCTCAAATGGAACACGAAGAGCTTGACCAAAGTCTTCAAGAGAGAGTTTAATGAGTCGACCTTCAAGGATGAACCTAACATATACTCTATCGTTATCATAAATGAGAGAGTATGTGCTAAAGAACTCTAAGAGAAATTTTAACACCCCCAAATTTACACGCAGCGGAATACATCTTTGGGTGCTAAACAATGATTTAATAACACATAATTTATGTAGAACGACTCAAAAAGAGACGTTTCAAATTTATCGTTCCTAAAACATTTATCAGAGTAGCGTAGTCCCAAGTAATCGTTACCAAAAGATAAGTTAAAACAACATATTAGTTTGTTTTTTTTAAAATGGAACGATAAATAAATCAAAGAGTTTGAACAACATAGCAGTGCACAACTTCATTCCCGTGACCTCCAAGCTTCCACTTCCTGATTACCTGAAATACATGTGAGTAAAACAATCAGCAAAAATGTCGAGTGAATCTATAGGTTTATGTAATCAATTTGAACACAAGCAAAGATTATAAGTTTGTGGCATGCTTATAAGCATCAAATAATAATTTGCATCAACAATGATAATTGTATATAGCATAAATTGCAATAAGCTCATGGAACCGAGCCCTTAGACACTCCCATATCAGTCTAATAAGACGAGAGATTTATTAATTGTCGGTTACCTCCAGATTATTGGTACATTGCCGTATACCTGACTTCTCAATACAATATGTTCAAACAGTGTGGAGGTCGGGCCTAAGCTTCTATGACAAGTCCACAAAAACTGAACCGGGGCGGCTTCCCCCATAGATCTATTAATTGTACTAGCGGTTAACCCATCATAGGTTAATTAACGGTCCATAATTGAGGTTTTAACAAAGGCAATCACTTAATGCAATTTAAAGGCAACGACGGGTCCATTCATAGAGGGACAAAGCATACCATAAAAATCTTGTGTTCTAAGTTTATAAAACATGTATTCCCCCTCGCGGGTTTAAAATCATTTAATAACTAGTATAAAGCGAGGCTATAGACTCACCTTAGCCGATAGTGGTAATGAGACGATCGCCGACGATAGATGATGCCTTTCAAACACGAGAACCGCAACCTATCAAATGAGGTGCGTTCATTAATAAGACTCGAGAAATAAACCATACATAAGAATATAAAACTCGACTCATATAATCACGACAAACTCGAGAGAAAATGATACAAGTGATACTATTACACTCTCCTATATATTCATTTTATTATTCTATGTCTTTAATAAAAATCTGCCGGAACATACCGAATGTCCAAGCCGTTTTCTCATACTTAGACATATCAACTTTTTATGATACTACTCAGAGAACTCACTTACTATATTTAGAAAGTCCTCCCAAGAGCCCATTAAAAGATTTTACTTCTAAAGTTCCCTGCCCGACTCATCTTTGAATCACAAAATCCGGACAGTTTAGCGACCTTGACTTACGAAACCATTTTGACCATTCTAAACAACTCCATTTGTAAAACCGCCACTTGATTCTAAAAATAGACTCAAAATACTAAACTTGGAGCCTGAGAACAGCCTTTGAATCATTTTGAAACTCATTTTATAGTCCCCGAGATTCGATCCAAATATCGACAACAATTTTCGGATTGTGTCAACACTCGTCTCCCGGTACACGAAAATCAAACTAGTGTATCTTCCACCTCGTTTGGAGTTGGAATGCCTACTTTATATCAAATCGAAGCTAACGAAATTCTCTACAACATAATCCCATCATATCATCCTATATTCAGACTTAAGACCCTCGAAAATAGCCTCAAACCTACTTCCCAAAATTGACTATAAAAATCTCTTACAAAATCAAGTTTTTGATTAAAACCAACAACTTTTATCATCATTCTAACATCCTAATATCATCATAAACCCATCCTAACACTTGTATCATCATCAAAATAAAAAACCCAAAAATTAAAATTCAACTTTTTAACAAAAACATTACATAAACATCATTTGATCATTATCTCTAACACATGCATGATCAAAATCATCACCTAACAAGTCTAGTTTTTATCAAAATTCAAAACTCAATGCATGTAAATAAAAATGGTATCATTAGAATCACCTTTCAAAGTTAGGAATGGGACTTGTCTTTGTTTTGGAAGAATCAAGCTAGAAAATCAAAAAAATTTGATGTATATGTTTAAAGGGGTGTAAGGTTTTTGGAGAAAAAGGAGAGAGGAAGAAGAAGTTTTGGTTTTAATGATCTTTTTAATGAAATGGTGCTAGTGGAAATTGTATATATAGTCCAAGGTTAAGGTAGTTTTTGCCAATTTGTGATAGTTTTGGTCCAAAATGTAATAAAATAGTTTAAAAGGGTAGAAAATATAAATTGTAAAATTTGAAATATTTACGAGGCTCGGGTTTCGTAAAAATATTTTTTTTTTAAGTATAAACGCACACGAAAAATAATAATATAACGACTCGATACATAATTAAAACGATATCGTCGAAAATATTAAATATCGAAACGATTGATAATAAAATATAAAATTTTAGGCATCCGTCGGTATCGCGATCACTAGTAGTCCTCGTTACTCGTCAAAATATTAAAATTTAATATTTAATATCGGTTTCAACTTAAACCGTTAAACATAATAATATTTAACGTTATAAAATACTTCAAAATAATTGAAAGTAGAATTAAATTATGACCTTATTTTTACAGGTTTTACATCCTCACCACCTTAAGGGAGCGACGTCCCGGCGCTCAACTCGACTCATACACGAGTTGTTCACTACCCGGAAGGATGAGGGCATTCCTTATAAAGAAGTCTTCACGTTCCTACGTGAATCTCGATCCACGATCTCCATTGGTTCTTTTACAAAACGCAACTTGTCATCAAGTTGTATCTCACCAAAAAGGAATAAATAAATCCTTATCCACAAGTCACCCGTCAAGCTCGACACATGAAAATTTTATGAATCACACGAAGCTCATTCGACGACACGAATAGATGACAGGATTTTCGGGTAAGTCCAGTTAAAAGGAAGGTTGCAAACTAAAGGATATCCATCGGCCGGATAGCCATGGACACACATCAAAAGAACTAACAAGAAAGACATTTTCGTCATCGAAGGGTGCTCACACGCGGGTCCTCACTCAAAAGATAATACAAAGACACCATCTCACTTTCGCCAACGCATATTAAAGTCTCAATAAACATCGTCATTGAAAGTAAAAAAGATATTACATAATATATGTTCTACATGATCGGACGTCATCGGATGATGTCGTCTCAAGTTCTCACAACTTACGATCATTTGACTAGATCACATACCACATAAGTACATAAAAGAAAAGGTCGAACATAAACATCGAGTATAGATCTCCACCGTTAATCATCGAGAAAACCTTGAAAGAACCCTTGATAATAACTACTTGATCTCCAGAGTCTTTCCACTTACGGTGTCGGCTTCAACATACTCCTCGAGGTTGTAACGAATTTATTAACTCCATTCCTTAAGAGATTAGGTTCTCAATCATTCCACAAGTGCACGCATAAATCCTGGTGACACTTATCGTTTCTTCTTATACACTACTTCCCGAGATTCATTTAAAACTCAGAATAAAATAGTAATCTTCAATACGAGGAACAGAACGAGATAAAAATGAATTCAATAAACGCATAAACGGACAAGATATGGTAGAATGATTTAAGGTTGACGATCGACGAGGGATCTCGACTCACGTAACCGTAAAACATAATAATTCGCAATACTAGAACAATGAGAGCGAAGAATGAATTATATATTAACATTAAAATAACATTTGTCACAATTATCCGTCCCGGATTTGTATTACCTTAAAACTCAGTTGAGGTACTTTCTTGATAAAGATGATATATTAAAAATAGAAGTTAAATAGCTTCATAATTTATTTTGGTTGTCTTAAAAAACTTTGAAATAATGACATGAATTTATTAATTAAATTCGTATTGATGGTTACAATTAGAAAATGTAATTTCCAAATTAAATCATTGTTAGGAATACAAATTAAACCGGTAATTTCATTACATTAAAAGTAAAGTATGATAAGTCAATTAGTTCAAAAGATAGAGCATAATTTCATTTTAATCATTAGTTTTAGTTATACAAAATATGATGCATAAATTTGACCTTTTACTTGTGATGGTTATTTCGATAATTGAAAATCATTGGAAAATTTATAAACATAAAAATTTTATAATACGTTGTAGAGATACTTAAAGGTGTTTATTATTTTTAAATAAACATGGGGTATATTTGGGTTTCAAAATGTGACAAGATAATAAATGAATACGAATGGAAATAATGGTCAACAATTAGCACGAAATCAGCGGTACGAAAGAAAACGAAGCAAATGTCGTATGAATTCTTAAAGAGAATAATAAAATAAAGGCGTTGATGGTAAGACGATAAGAAATAACAGATTAAAAAAGTTGTCGATTTTGTTAGTGTGGTCGATGGTTCACCAATATCAGCTCGTTAACTTCGCGGTGGTCGTTACACGATCAGAAATAAAATCCATACAAAAATTTTAATAAAATAAAATTCCTAATAATCACTTGTAATTAAAACAAATCAAATGATCGATGTTAGTGTTTAAAGAGAGAAGTCAAAGCACGGTTCACAAGAGTGGGTTTCGAGACAAACGAGAGTGGCGGACGTCATCCCGGATATACGGAAATCACTCTAGTGATAATTCATTATTCACGTGCGGAGACATTCCAAAGATCTACCCAGTCGCATAAAGAAGATTGGACGAGAAGGAAGGATAAAACATCGAGACTTTCAAGTCATTTATCAACAGTCAGTAATTAAACGAACGGTCAAAAGAAATCAGTTATAAGACAAAACGAAGTAACAAGTGAAAAAGCGATCGTCGAGTAAAAACGTATTCGTAAGCGCGTAACTCGTTCAAGAAAAGGTAAGAAAACATATGCGGATGCATAGAAATTGTGCTACTTGCATGAAATATAAAGGTTTTTAAAACTACTTTTCATTTTATTTCATTTTATTTATCTTTATCATAAATACAAGTAAAAAGTTGATTATTATCAAAAAATTTAAGTGGACTACTATTCAGCCTAGCATGGCTCCATCTAAATTAGACATAGGTGATCAGGCCATGTATAATTTAGGAATAGCAATGTAGTGCTCAGTTTCGTCGAAAAGTATTACGTTTCTTATGTTTATATATAAACCATGCCATTTGTAAAATGGAATTTAAAAATAGTTTATAAATTTATAGGATACAAGTAATTTGTGAGATACTTAATAAGCAACTTTTAATCTTACGAAAAGTATTTTATAAGACCAAAGTAAAAACAATTGGTGAAAATAATCGTAAAACAATATCAGAATTATTTATAAGATGACATTATGACAACGTGTAAAGTAGCCAAAGGTTTGTAAAAAGTGGCAAATAGTAGCTCGTAAAACAATCAATGAAATGGTTACAAGTCGTTAAGGTTTCAAAAGGTTATAAGGTTAGACGGAAATGCCATGAGACACGTGATGAGAATGTCGAAGAAGAATGTGAAGGCAAAACTTCAAAACTCAACCCGAATCAGTTGAAGGTTAGAAGAAAATAAAAATAAAATAACATCGAATGACAAATGAGTCATATATATAAAGAGTAAATCAATCCATATGTGTATTCTATGTAAGACACTCGACACAACATGCTTTTAAGAAAGTATATTATTCATTTTCAAATTACACCATTAATCCGGTAATTGCTAATCCTGTAATGTTTCTATTTTTAAACATTTTCACATGCAACTAGTATTAGTTAGTTGTAAAATAATATTTATTAAAATTTTACTATCTCAAATGAAATCAAAACAGCTTAGAAACATTTAAAACTCATGTTCTGAATTTTCTATCAGATTTGTCTTTTAAATATGAGCCGATTAATTGACCCGGTAAACGACATCTCCAAGACTCAGAGTCTGAAGCATTTTGATGTAAAACGACGTTTCAGACGACTTTCTAGCTTTACCCGAGACCTGAAAACCAATGTAAAATGACCAAAATACCCCTGCAAGTTCTGTGCAGGTTTGACTATTTCATTTTAAAAACGCAGGTTTTACTTTTAAGTTTTGACCTGTTTATACTGCCCCTACAGTTTCTGCATAAAGTGTATTTTTCGACACTTCTTAACGACTCAAAATATATACATATATACACACATGTCTTGTGGATTTTATAACAACGAAAAATAAATCTCGTAATGAGCATCAAATAAAATATAGCATGATGAATGACAGAAAATGCTTCAAGGTATTCAACACGAAATTTAAGAAGCAAAACGGTGAATGACGTTCATAATTTAAGTTTCAAGGTGCAATGTAGGCAAACCTCCTTGGTGCCACGATTCTTCAAAAACACCAAAACATAACGAGAAAAGAATGGAACATTCATAGGTTGCGTTCCGAGAGCAAGAAGGTTAATGAAAAACAAATGATACAATTTTATATAAGTAAAATCGTATTCCAATTCTAGAGCCATAATCTAGACGATGATTTATAAAATAACGATGACGTTACCGAGATATAAGTGAACAATACACTTCGGAGTCGATACATATAAATGTCAATAAATAGCGGTTAGTCTATTCCAAGGACACATTGAGCTACACAATGGTCTAGAGATTACGTTAAAAGACGTCCAAGCACAAATAGCCGGAAGACGATTTGAATATCTATATAGATATCTCAAAGAGTTAAGCAATAAAAGTAACGCGCGCAGATGGAGGTATGTAAGGTCATAATATAAAATTTGCAATAAAAGCAATTTAAATACTTCAAAAATAAATACAGAAAGATCTTAAAAATTCATTGTATTTATTTAAGTTAATCATTAATAAATGATAAACTTTTATCGAAAAGTTTAACGACATAAATATATATCAATAAAGGGATCCTAGATATAAATATATATCAATAAAGGGATCATAGTATTTATTTAGAAATACTTGGCAATAAAAGGATACGTAATAACGTATACTAAAGTTGTAATCCCAGAAGTAGCTTAAACCTGAAGTCACGTGAAGTTATGTGCACCGACTCTTTGAAAAATAAAAACTGACAGTTATAGTTTAGGTTTTTAAAATAAAGACCTAGTTCTCTATAACTCATGGCTCTGGTACCAATCTTTAACACCCCAAATTTACACGCAGCGGAATACATCTTTGGGTGCTAAACAATGATACAATAACACATAATTTATAAAGGACGACTCGAAAAGAGACGTTTCAAATTTATCGTTCCTAAAACATTTATCAGAGTAGCGTAGTCCCAAGTAATCGTTACCAAAAGATAAGTTAAAACAACATATTAGTTTGTTTTTTTTTTAAATGGAACGATAAATAAATCAAAGAGTTTGAACAACATAGCAGTGCACAACTTCATTCCCGTGACCTCCAAGCTTCCACTTCCTGATTACCTGAAATACATGTGAGTAAAACAATCAGCAAAAATGCCGAGTGAATCTATAGGTTTATGTAATCAATTTGAACACAAGCAAAGATTATAAGTTTGTGGCATGCTTATAAGCATCAAATAATAATTTGCATCAACAATGATAATTGTATATAGCATAAATTGCAATAAGCTCATGGAACCGAGCCCTTAGACACTCCCATATCAGTCTAATAAGACGAGAGATTTATTAATTGTCGGTTACCTCCAGATTATTGGTACATTGCCGTATACCTGACTTCTCAATACAATATGTTCAAACAGTGTGGAGGTCGGGCCTAAGCTTCTATGACAAGTCCACAAAAACTGAACCGGGGCGGCTTCCCCCATAGATCTATTAATTGTACTAGCGGTTAACCCATCATAGGTTAATTAACGGTCCATAATTGAGGTTTTAACAAAGGCAATCACTTAATGCAATTTAAAGGCAACGACGGGTCCATTCATAGAGGGACAAAGCATACCATAAAAATCTTGTGTTCTAAGTTTATAAAACATGTATTCCCCCTCGCGGGTTTAAAATCATTTAATAACTAGTATAAAGCGAGGCTATAGACTCACCTTAGCCGATAGTGGTAATGAGACGATCGCCGACGATAGATGATGCCTTTCAAACACGAGAACCGCAACCTATCAAATGAGGTGCGTTCATTAATAATAGACTCGAGAAATAAACCATACATAAGAATATAAAACTCGACTCATATAATCACGACAAACTCGATAGAAAACGATACAAGTGATACTATTACACTCTCCTATATATTCATTTTATTATTCTATGTCTTTAATAAAAATCTGCCGGAACATACCGAATGTCCAAGCCGTTTTCTCATACTTAGACATATCAACTTTTTATGATACTACTCAGAGAACTCACTTACTATATGTAGAAAGTCCTCCTAAGAGCCCATTAAAAGATTTTACTTCCAAAGTTCCCTGCCCGACTCATCTTTGAATCACAAAATCCGGACAGTTTAGCGACCTTGACTTACGAAACCATTTTGACCATTCTAAACAACTCCATTTGTAAAACCGCCACTTGATTCTAAAAATAGACTCAAAATACTAAACTTGGAGCCTGAGAACAGCCCTTGAATCATTTTGAAACTCATTTTATAGTCCCCGAGATTCGATCCAAATATCGACAACAATTTTCGGATTGTGTCAACACTCGTCTCCCGGTACACGAAAATCAAACTAGTGTATCTTCCACCTCGTTTGGAGTTGGAATGCCTACTTTATATCAAATCGAAGCTAACGAAATTCTCTACAACATAATCCCATCATATCATCCTATATTCAGACTTAAGACCCTCGAAAATAGCCTCAAACCTACTGCCCAAAATTGACTATAAAAATCTCTTACAAAATCAAGTTTTTGATAAAACCAACAACTTTTATCATCATTCTAACATCCTAATATCATCATAAACCCATCCTAACACTTGTATCATCATCAAAATAAAAAACCCAAAAATTAAAATTCAACTTTTTAACAAAAACATTACATAAACATCATTTGATCATCATCTCTAACACATGCATGATCAAAATCATCACCTAACAAGTCTAGTTTTTATCAAAATTCAAAACTCAATGCATGTAAATAAAAATGGTATCATTCGAATCACCTTTCAAAATTAGGAATGGGACTTGTCTTTGTTTTGGAAGAATCAAGCTAGAAAATAAAAAAAAAATTGATGTATATGTTTAAAGGGGTGTAAGGTTTTTGGAGAAAAAGGAGAGAAGAAGAAGAAGTTTTGGTTTTAATGATCTTTTTAATGAAATGGTGCTAGTGGAAATTGTATATATAGTCCAAGGTTAAGGTAGTTTTTGCCAATTTGTGATAGTTTTGGTCCAAAATGTAATAAAATAGTTTAAAAGGGTAGAAAATATAAATTGTAAAATTTGAAATATTTACGAGGCTCGGGTTTCGTAAAAATATATTTTTTTTTAAGTATAAACGCACACGAAAAATAATAATATAACGACTCGATACATAATTAAAACGATATCGTCGAAAATATTAAATATCGAAACGATTGATAATAAAATATAAAATTTTAGGCATCCGTCGGTATCGCGATCACTAGTAGTCCTCGTTACTCGTCAAAATATTAAAATTTAATATTTAATATCGATTTCAACTTAAACCGTTAAACATAATAATATTTAACGTTATAAAATACTTCAAAATAATTGAAAGTAGAATTAAATTATGACCTTATTTTTACAGGTTTTACAGAAATTCGGGATATATATCTTCTTTGATGTCCAACAAACAATCAAACCCAATTTCTCCGAACATCGATCGAGTATATATATATATATCCCTCAATATCCTCTTCGACAACTCTACCCTCGTGAAAGCAACGTTTTTGGAGTGAAGAGTAGGTGTTTGTAAGTTGAGGGGAAGCACACATTTCGGAAAGGTTTGGCATATATTGTATAGTGTATTGGTGGTCTTGTTAAAATTCCGAAGGCATGATTAGTACCTAAGTAAACACAAAAGTATTTCCCCAAATACTCATATGATATATATAAACCAAAAATCAAAAAGATGAGAATGTGTTTCATCAATTTATTGACAACCAAATGTTTAATCCTTATCATTCTCATACTCACAATGTACCTAATTCATTATTGACAATAACACATTGATCATGTAAGATCAATAATGAATTTGAACATTGGTTTTTCAAAACAAGGTTTTTAGGTGAGCATTTAACAATGCCATTACCAACCTATTCATGGGTTCATATCAATTCCATCAATTAACCAAAATTATTTAGTCAAAATTTGGATTTGTTCTACAAGTGGGTTTTAGTAAAATCTCAATGAATATGAACCTAAGGAATCATAGTAACAATACTATGTCAACTCTTATTCCTAGTAAGGTTCTAATTCAATGTCAATTTTAAAAATCCCCAATTATGAATGTATGAACCCTAGAACAAATTAGATGAAATTGAAAGAAATGACTTACAGATAATTAATCTTGGATGAAGGATGAGTGAAACCCACAAATCGAAATCAATTAATCTTGAGTAATTGAAGGTTTTGGAAAAACAACAATGGTGGAAAACTGGGTATTCTCGTCACTGTGTTGGAGAAGAGAGAGAGAAGGAGTTTTTTAAAAAGTGATATTTAATAAAAATTGACTCTTTAGTCGTGGGCACTGGACGCGGTTCCTTATTGATAAGGAACCGCCGGTTTGAACCGCGTCGATAACGAACCGCCTACAGTGGCGTGTTTTTAACAAGGAAAATGAAAGAAATTTTCAAAACCAAATTTTTCTACAAACCTTAAAATATGTCTTAAGCCTTTAGGATATCATTGGACCACCACAACACTAGGTAATAATGCTTTATTGAAGGATTACGAGTTGAACCGAGATAGAAAAAGACCGAAACGGACAAACGACTACTCGTAGCAAAGAAGCAAAGGGGAGAGGAGTAAAGGGAAGTGAATCAAGACCATGAACATTGCTCAAGAGACAAATGACATTCTTCAAATCGAGGAGACGAAGAGCTTGTGTCATATATAGTGGTTTAAGACGTGCCTTTCCGGCGATAGTCTAAACGGCGTTGGTAATGAACTATACCAAGCAACTTTAGTACATAGAATAAGATCATTTTCAAAAGTAGTCTTATTCTATTTCAAAATGTGAGAAAAGTATATATTTACTTTCTCTCCTACATGATCGGATAATTATTGCTAGGATTAACAATAACAATATCCTTAGAATATTTCAATTCTAAATGTGTAAAATCCACCTACAACTTAATGAAGTAGTTTGGTATCTCAAGGGATTCACCAATCATCCTAGAGATGAGCTTAATTGCACAAGTTACACATGATATTGGGCCTACTAACCGTAAGGGTGCAAACCGTGGAAATCATGCTTGATACTTTAAGCTTCTAGTAACTCACTCTACATCTCCATAGTGAGTCAAGTATCCAAGCAATGAAGGTTTGAGAGGAAAAAGGAAAGAATCACAAACCACAAATAAATATCAAGGCAAGGATGCCAAGAACAAACATATAGTCAATTAATGATCAAAAGAATGATTGATAGGGCGTGTGGAAGAACGAAAACGTACCTTGGCTACAAGTTGCATTCCAAGCTTACAAGGAACCAATGCAAAGCCCAACTATGACTAATAGTGACAACTAAGTCTTCAAGGACTAGTATCACTCCTATCCATCTTGATATCATCATTCAATGATGTTGGAAATCAAAGAAGATGAGTCTTCTACAAGTGTAAGTAACTCAATCCACAATCAATTGAATGATTTATCTTCATGAGTACCTACACATAACGAGATGCAAACTAGTTGATACATTTCAATAGTAAATCTAAAATGAATTATTACTAATAATCTAAATGAGATGCAATATTATCAATTTAAAAGATTTATTTTCAACAAAAAATAGTTTTGACCAAAGAAAAACTTTAGTATAACTTAACCTTCTAATTTGAGAAGACAATGGATCGATCCATGTTTTAAAGTACAATATACTTCAAAGATCTTGTGTCACCATTGCTCTGATACCAATTGTAGAAACTAAAAGGGGGGGGTTGAATAGTTTCTTATTGATTTATCTCATAATTAAAATTCCTTTCAATTAGGTGACTGCCAAAACTATCTTTTACTTGAAAGCTAGTTGCATAATGATTAATGCATTAACAATAAGTAATAAGTGTAATGATGTTGAATGTAAGTAATGAGTAAGGAAAGAAACAACCTAGTAGGAAGACACCAAGATTTATAGTGGTTCGGAAACGAGGCTCTATCCTCGTTCCTACTCCACTCCTCGAGTACACCATACTCGAGATTTCCACTATATCCACAAGCTCCCTTCTTGGCGGAGAAAACCTTACAGCGTCGCTTACATTATTTTCTGACACTAAGCTAAATGTCGAGACCTAATCTTAGCTAGGACCAATCTACACAACGTTGCCCGCTTCACCATTTTACGACACAAGGCTAAATGTTGAGTTCTAATCCAAAGCTAGAACCAATCTTCACAACGTTGCCTACTTTACCATTTTCCGACACAAGGCTAGATGTCGAGTTCTAATCGAAAGCTAGAACCAATCTTCACGACTCTTCACTTCGAAGCTAAGTGAGAACTTCACACAACACAACTACACATCACTTTATAGTTTAGTGAGAACTCACAAGACACAACCACATCACTTTATAGTTTAGTGAGAACTAACACAACTTATTACAACTCAACTAAACATATCCAAGTACACACGTGTAGCTTGGATCTACACAACACAAATCCAAGCACACACATATGCAAAGGATTTACACAACTCTAATCCAAGTATTTACACATAGCTTGGATGAACACAACTAGTCCAAGTATTTACAAATACATTGGATCTACACAAGACACAAATAAACAAATGATGAACATGACTAGATCTTTAGGAGAATTTGATCTTCATATATGCTTCATTTTTAATCACATCACAAGTGTGTGAGTGATCTTCTCTTTGGACAAGGTAAAGAAGGAGATCAAGAGGATAATCGTAAGTAAACATACTTAACACATTAAGTGGTCATTTACAAATGACTAGGAATAGATAGGAGAAAGAAGGCTGAAAGAGATGTCCATAAAGGGTTAATGAAAATGCAGATTTGATCAACTATTTATAGATGACAAATGCCAACGGCTATCTGGGGTCGGTTCCTTAACTACCCAGACGGTTCCTTATCGATAGGGAACCGCGTAGGCACTTAAGGAACCACGGAGAGTAGACTCCGCTCCTTTTTGTCTTTTAGTGAATTTTAAATATCTGAGGCTGTTTAAACCTACAAAGCATATTCTTATGGCATTTGGAATAAGCCATATTCAAATTTACATTTTCATTTTAATAAAACATTTTCTTAAAAATAAAGTTTATTAAAAATCTTTTGTTACATTTGACAAAAGTGAGTTTTAAGGCTAATCACTTTTATGATCACTAAGCATAATTAAGATATGTTAGTGTAATGATTATTACCTTGATGATAGTGTTTGTTAGATAAATCGTTTTATGATTGTGTTTGACAATAAATGTCTTTGTAATTTGTCGTGATCAAAACTAAGAAAGATTAATTAATATTAACAATGTTTTTAGGCATTGCTTTGCATTAACATGTATAAACTCCAAAAGACTTATAAGTTTATTGAAATAACAGGGTGGATCCTACGGCCGTGCCGCATGAGGGGGATGCTGTCAGGGAGCCATCACCCATGATAACAGTCACTCTCTCCTCTCCTCCTCCCACCCATGTGGAAGAACCTTATTCTGAAGGCCCAGTGCCCCGCCTTTGCCCGCCATAGAACCTGTTCGAGCTAACTAAGCTAGAGACGAAGGAGGAGTGGAAGGAGTTTGTGGATCACTTGACTCCTCCTAACCTGGCTCAGGACCTCAACGAGCTTACCTATGGAGTTTTGCTTGATCGGTTCAATGTGGGCACGGCGCACCAGATGACTGCCGGCGTGGCTTTGTGACACCGCTTTGAGACGGCCTTGGGTCATATACGAAGTTCCGACAGAAAAATTGCCCGCAGGGAAAAGCTGGTAGACAAACATGAGTAAACCATGTCTACTTTGCAGGCGGATTTGACCATGGCCGAGGCTATAATAAAAGAGCAGGCAAGCCATGCCACCGCGCGTGATGACCGTATTGCAGAGCTAGAAGCTAAGGCTCAAGCGTTAAAAAAGGTACGCCCCCATCCTTCACATGTTCTCAACAGAAAATTTGAAAACTTGCAAAATAACCATTTATATCAACATGTAGCAGCCGCAGAAGCATCAGCCCAATCGTTGACAAAGGACGTGGCTGACCTCACCAAGGAGTGCGACGATCTACGCCAAATGGTGAAGGGTGAGGAACAACTAGCATCGGCCTTTGTAGACTACAGGGTTGAACATGAAAAGGTCGTAGAGGAGCATCTAGGAGAGCTAGATACACGCGTGGACGTCATGGCAGTGGACTTTGATGAGGAGTTGTACCCTCACCTGCTGTGACAACCCTGGTTTTGAGGTTCGTCACTTAGTTTTATTTTGTGCTGGTTGCATGTCTTTACGTGTTTATGTGCTTATTGGTGTGTATAGATTGTGGTTTGGATATCGTTTCCGGTACGGGGTACCTTGTGAATGAAACGATGTGTGATGATTTCATGTTCATGAGTTCACATGGTAGTGACTATGAAGTGAGATGGTGTTATTTGGTGGTTTTATGTATACGTATATGTATTATAGAAAATCGTATTTTTACGATTTACGGTTTAGCATTTAGAGGTCTCGGATGAGGTGTTTAGTCATATGGATATTTTTCGGGATGGTTTTAAGTCATTTAGGACTTAGTTATAAAGTTTATTTCAAAATTTGAGATTTTTTTAAAAGTGTATATTTTACGACTTTTACGGTAAAACGCGTAAATTTGACTAGTTTTACGGTTTTGAGGTTTTGGAAGCTTTAGGAGCTGAAATAAATTAAGGAAAATTAAGGTAATATTATTAATACATATATTAATAATGAAAAAGAAAAGAAAACGAAATTAGAGGGGGGTTAGTCGGTTTTGGACGCAAGAGAAGGAAGGGAAAAAGGGAAAAAAAAGGAAAGTGGGCAATTATACTTGGGCTAGGATTTTATACTATATAAAGAACACAACACATCATAACAAACGAAATTTTTCTTTCTCCTGGAGGTTTTGAGTCGGCCTTAATAGAAAAATTAGGGTTTCTTCATAATTTTGGGGGTTTTCATAAATTAGAGGTAAATCTTCATAACCCTTTTCAATTTAATGGTTTTAATGATTTCTTAATCATCTTATGATGGATTTAGATTAGGGTTTAATTTAAAAACAGTAAATTAATGTTATATTAATGGTGTTATAATGATTACAAAAATTAGGGCTTGTAATTAGTTGGATTAGGGTTAATTAATGAGGTTAATTTTGTTAAACCCGTTTTTAAAAACTTGGCAGAATTTTGAGTCAATTGTTTTGATCATATTGGGAGTTCTACAAACTCTTATTTTGCGATCCACATATCCCTGGAAAGGTACTTGAAGTGTATTTCCAATGCAAGAAACTAGAACTAAATTGGAGGTCGGGAAGTGGGTCAAAAACAGGTTACAACAGTCAGAGGTCAAAACAGTTTTGTAATCAGCCTGTTTTCTTTTTAAGTTTTGGGTTGTTTGGGGTACTTAGGGTTGCATTGGGATCTTCTCACGAACATGAGAGATGGTTTATATATTGTAGTAAGTATCTGAACTTGGTCTAAGGTTGTGGTTTAGGGTAAGACCCCTTAATTGTAACAAACTTTTAGTATGTTTAAAATCAGAAAATTTGGAATGACAAAAGTATATATATATATATATCAAGGCTTTAACAGTAGCTTTAAGGTTAGGGCAAGTGGGAGGTATTAGCTAACATATGTAAGGGTATGAATATTCCCTTTACAGAGATCATGGGTGTGTTTAGGTGGATGTTTGGCTTATAGTTTGGAGACCTAAAACTGGGACTGTTTTTGATAAAATGTTAACGGGATGTGTTATGAAGTAAAACGAGTTAAGGGCTTTATAGAGGGGTGTAATGAGATGCTTAGAGCATATATATGAGGTATTTTTATGGGAGTAGGTTAGATGTCCATCATAGGTTGATGAACCATTTTAGTGTTTGGTTCATGTTTTGATTATGTGTTTTTGGTTGATTAGCTTTTTGCTAGTGCGCGGATGTTTGGAGAAGCAATCAAGTGAGTTTCATAGTCCCATATTTATTATTGATTTTGACTTCCAGATGGGATGGAAGAGACACTGTGTTGAGTTACTTTCTAAATTGATGTTGTGAATGTTTTTGTGATTTGAGATGGACTTGTGTGTACATTATGTGATTAACTGCTATGTGGTTCTTGTTTGTGTATGATTTGGATTGGGATAGGTACATAGCATGATCGTCTATGGGACCAATGGTTAATGACAAGGTAGTGGCCTTGGGATAGGTACATAGGTGTATGGGCGCCTATGGTACCATGGTTGTTGGTAAGGCGTGATGCCTTGGAAATTATGGTTGTTGGTAAGGCGTGATGCCTTGGTAATTGTGGTTATTGGTAAGGCGTGATGCCTTGGAATTGTGATGATTGATTGAACTTGAATGCTAGTTGTTAATACATAATTGTAACGCATTGTCCATATGTTATTGTGTTGATGGTTGTTATTCACAGCTTATAACTGTTTTAGCATTGGAGTCTAAACCTGTGACTCTCACCAACCTTATGTTGACGTGTTTTAGTGTCTCTTTCAGGTGTGAATGTGGTTAAGCGTGAGGATAGAAGTGGCTAGACTTGGATGCCTTAGGATTGCATATAGAAGGAGAACCCCGTTCCTTCTTAGTTTACATTTATGTTTTTTTGAATAAGTGATACTGTTGGCACCTATATGTTTGTTTTGTTTGTGTTACTTGTTTGTCTTGGGTAAGAGGTAGGACTGTTACCTACTTACCTAGACTCCTACATTGTTGAGATATTGTCATGACATTTGTGTCACCATTTTATGACATTTCTTATATCATTTATTTATCTCTATAGACATGCTATTGTTGTGATGATATCCATACGTCGTGCCCCATATTCTGCCATGGTGGGGTGTGACAGAATGGTATCAGAGCCAATGGTTATAGAGAATTAGGTTGCCTAGTCGTGTAGCCTAGTCTATAGCTTAAGGGTCCCTGCATATAGGCGTCATAGGAGTATGTGTGCATTTTATAATAATTGATGTGTTTGGATGTTATTTATTGCGATGTTTTGACTAGTATGAATTGAACCATAGTATGTTCATACTTAGTCACGTGTTATTTTCTTTTCGGGTTGTGACTAGTGTGGGTTGAACCATAATCGTCCACGCTAGTTATTGTTGTATTTTGCTTAAATTATACATTATAGTACATAATTTGGTACGAGGTAGTTTCTATCTTTTGTTAGGTTATTTTATATACCTGAGGTATGATTTTTTTTTTCTTTTGATGTTTAAGTCATGTTCCCTAAGAATCGTGTGGTGGTTTGAGTTACTAGGAGTACATGGGTAAGAAGGATTTTAAGCTGTTTCCACTCTTACGGGCGACATGACTTATAACTGATTGTGTTTTCATTTTGGATTTAGTCTATGTTTTTTAGCTAGACTATGGATTCCTGTATTCCAAAAGTATTACTATGTTATTTTAATAGATGGAGTTTTGGACCTATATGGTTATGTGGTTATGAGATTATGTGAGTAGATGGATTTATGTGTTATATGTTGTATTGATTCTTATAAGTGTCATCATAGGAGGGAGTGCATTGGGGAAAGGGTAATTGTATAAGTATGGTGGCCAACATAGTTATACAAGTACCACAACTTCAATGGGTTCTCAAGTATGATTGCATGAAAGAGGGTTAGTACATGCTTGTATATGATGAGATGTATAATTTGGGTATACGTATATATATGGGTTTACGTAATGGATGCCTATGATATGGCTATGGTTCTTTTTGTGTTATATGTTTTGGGTTATAGTTGTGTTGTGTGATTATGGGGTCACACGATACGGTTTGGTTTTGGATGTGGGCTTTATGACTTGTTGTGGCACGGTGAGATTGTGATTACTCGTACGAAAAAACGAGCGTATATAGCGATTGATTGACTTGACATGTATGATAACGAGTATGTTTGGGAGATTCGATAGGTATACATATGCGGATGTATATATACTAGTAGATGTTATGTTATGATTTACGGTCGTTCAGTAGTTATTATAACTTGAACGTACCTAGTGCTCTCTTGTGTTTAGACCATTTATTAGAGCTCGAGTTTGGTGGAGTTTCAAAGACGTTTTGAATCTTTTGAAGTGTGTCTTATAGCGTATTCTTTGAGTTTCGTATTTCACGTGTACGTTTTAAAATGGTGTTGGTTTATATTGAAATAACTTGGGATTTCTTTTGAAATAATGAAATCTTTTGTGTTGGGTCTTACATTTCTTTTGGTCGGTATATATTGAGAAAAAGGGGGACTTGGAAATATATTATAGGGTTAGATGGTTGGTTGTATTCGTAAAATAAGGGAAGGGTGTTGGAGTCGTGTTTGAAACAAGATGTAACATAAGATTTCTTTCTAATCAACACTTATTTATTTCAAATTCTAAAAGACTTTCTTTAAAATGAAGCGAAGTAAAATTTCTTACTACTTACATAGTGTATATAATTGGGTTTAACCGATTCACGTCATTTATAATAACTAATACAAGGTTAAATTGAGTTTATCAAGATTTCACATACAATTATATCTGTCATTTAAAAGAGGTACATTAATCACTAAGTCTATTCTTTAGTTTTTTTAAAACAACTAGTATAAAACTGTTTTGGTCATAACTTGTTCGTTTTTAAAGCTTTTTGGATGATTCAAAAGCCTAAAATTACGTACTCGGAACGTACGTTTCAAATATTCAGAATGTATGGTCATGGGAGGTCAGTATCTTGGCCGAAATTATTGTACAAGTGTCGAGTTAAAGGTTGAGTTTGAATAGTAGTTTATTTTTATGATTTGGGATGCACGGGATACCTAGTTTTTGAGTTGAGTTTTGAGTTCGTCAAGAGGGATGTTTGTAGATTGTTTGAGTCACATAGATGTGGGAGGTAATAATAAATAAATAAATAAATAAAGATGTATATTCTTTTGGAAAAGTCGATCTTTTGCACGGTTTAAATAATATGTTGCGGGGCGTAATATGTTTTGGTTGCCATTGGGTGTTTCTTGGATTATTTTCGTTGTCATGGGTCATTTTGAATTGATACACGTTTTGGGTTGAGTTTTCTTTTGAGTCTCATGGTTTTTGACTTGATTTAACTAGTGCACGTGAAATGTCGTTAGTTATCCGTTGGTTTGATTCGTTGATCGTATCTGGTGGATTCAGGATGTAGTTTTGGTTTCGTATTGTTTGGGAGCGTTGAAGTAGTCATATGAAAGACTTGGTCGCGCCTACACGCTTAAGTAGGTGACCATGAGATAACGGTCGGAATACCCTTAGTGGGGAGGAAAGAGGTTCGTAGACGAACTAATGTGGTCATGAGGTCTATAAGGAGTGCCAAGGGAGATGAATAGAGATCTGTGAAATGTATGGATATTGGCACAAGTAACGTGCCATAGAGAGTGTTGGAAGGGGATATTGTTCGTAAGGCATGTATGTTTTCTAAAAATTTCCTAAAATTTAGTAGGTTTGCCTATTATTTTGAGATAGAACCATGAATAGAGCAAGTAGGAGAAGTGAGAGGAGTTGTAGTTAGTGCCTTTCCAAGGAAATTGTTGATGGAATGATTCCAAGAACAAGAGTTCATGGAAATTACAACGGATGCAAGGTAAAAGTTGAGTTGCTTAGTAGTAGATTGGATGTGGAAAGCGGTTGAGTGGTCTGATGAGGGGAAGCATTGGTCTTTTTAAATGCGTGTAGAATTTTGCAAGTAGAACGAGGTAGAAATTTATTTGTATTGCTTCTAGGAGAGGGTGCAAGGAGGACGTAGTTGAAATTGCTAAGGATGTTGTATGAACACTTTGGGTTTACGGCTATGCATTTGGCTTCGCCAAAGCACTAGCGATTTTCATGGTGTCAATGAACCAAGTGTGCATGAACGTGTATAAGCGAGTTGTCATCGGGAGCATCGACATCTTGATCTACTCCAATCTGAGAAGGAGGGTGAGGCGAATTATGTGTTGGTTTTGGAGTGGAATTATACGTGAGATTTTCAAGTGTGAGTTTTAGTATTAAGTCTACCGTGATGAGTAGTTAGAGATGATGGCATATCATGAAACCAGCAAGGGGCGAAGTGAAAAAGGATGAGGAAGCATTTTGGAGGCTGAAGAGGTGGATTGAATAATGAGCCGATCTTGGCATTATCGGAAGGACTGGATGAACTCGTGAAGCGTGACGATACGTGGAGCAAGGATTTGGACGTGTACGAGAACAACAAGGAAAGGCGATTGCTCATACGTTGCAAGAACTAAAGATTTGGAAGAACTGGACAGACTTAGTTAGTGGAGCTGGATTGTTATATCTGCCTAGAATGCTAGAGGCATTTGGGGTAAGAGATGTAGAGAATGATCTATACGGATCATGAACGTCTCTAACACATATTCAATCACCTTGATTGAACGTTTGGCGAAGGTGGTGGGTGGAGTTAAGTGACGAAAGAAAATTGCATGGCCAAGTACCATCTGGGAAAGGCAAGCATGGTTGATGAGACATGGAATAAGAAGAATGAAGTGAGGCTGAGACAAACATGAACTATATGGATGACGTATTAGGGTGGTTTGGATGAAGGATGTAGGTTGCACGAGTTGAGTTGTCTAAAGCAGAGAACACGTCAACGTGTATGTTGCGTGGATTGGACAATCGTATGGAGAAAAGGGACGTAGACTATACTTTCTACATAAATAGGAGTAGCTTAGAAAGAGCGATGTAAGGACGAAGTTGGTGAAAGGGATACATAATGAGGTGGAGGAATAAGTACGATGAGAGTTGGGTGATAGTCGATAGACTGACTAATTCATCACCTATTTCAAGAGGAATAAGAAGTCACGTAGTTGGGAAGTGGGAAGAACTAATGGATATGTGAAAGACCGTCGTAGGTCACTTTGTAAGGAAATTGGAATTTTTAAGTAGTTTGGAGTTCGGACTGAAGGGAGTTGATGAACATGATTGGATATGAGTATATCCAGCTAACTAGAAAAGGATAGGCAAGTGAGGTATTTATACAACCTTAGGTGTTACACTAAGGGCATGAGTGATTGATTTTGGGGTAGTTAGGAAACCCGTTAGCGATGGCTGAGTTTTCGTATAATGATAGTTATCATACTAGAAGTCGATAAATGTCATTTGAGGCACTATGTGAAAGGATAGGGTGAGGTGTCCCTATTGTGGACTAGAATTGGTAAAAGAGGCTACTAATGTGGTTATGGTGTTTGTGGACAGAATGAGAGCAACAAGGGATGCTATGTGGAAAAGGAGGAAACCACTAGATTTAGTGACAAGGTTATGTAGGGAGTTTCACCCATAGTAACGGGTGGTATGTTTTGGTAAAATGGAAGAGTTGATGTAGAGTTTTGTAGGTCCATTTATGATCTTTGGAAAGATCGGACCATTAGCTTATGATCATAGAATTACCTGGGGGAAATGAGTTGTATACATGATACATTTCATGTATTGAGATTTGTAAATGTTGTTTGAGAATGCATATTTGCATGTACGGTTATTCGGGGTTTGTGCTAATAAGAGTCTTTGTTTTATCAAAGAGTCATCTGTGAGATTTATTGACTGAGAGGTCAAGAGTTGGCAATGAGTTTAATTATTTTTGGTTTGTATATGTGGTACTTTGAAACATGAACTAAAGTTCATGTGGAAATGAGAGGAGTTCGTTTAGAACAAGTATCCTCAGTTGTTTGCTTATGGTACGTTTGATCCTAAGGAGTAAATCTCGGGACGAGATTTCTATTAGGAGGGAGTGATGTGACAACCCTGGTTTTGAGGTTCGTCACTTAGTTTTATTTTGTGCTGGTTGCGTGTCTTTACGTGTTTATGTGCTTATTGGTGTGTATAGATTGTGGTTTGGATATCATTTCCGGTACGGGGTACCTTGTGAATGAAACGATGTGTGATGATTTCATGTTCATGAGTTCACATGGTAGTGACTATGAAGTGAGATGGTGTTATTTGGTGGTTTTAAGTATACGTATATGTTTTATAGAAAATCGTATTTTTACGATTTACTGTTTAGCATTTAGAGGTCTCGGATGAGGTGTTTAGTCATATGGATATTTTTCGGGATGGTTTTAAGTCATTTAGGACTTAGTTATAAAGTTTATTTCAAAATTTGAGATTTTTTTTAAAAGTGTATATTTTACGACTTTTACGGTAAAACGCGTAAATTTGACTAGTTTTACGGTTTTGAGGTTTTGGAAGCTTTAGGAGCTGAAATAAATTAAGGAAAATTAAGGTAATATTATTAATACATATATTAATAATAAAAAAGAAAAAAAACGAAATTAGAGGGGGGTTAGTCGGTTTTGGACGCAAGAGAAGGAAGGGAAAAAGGGAAAAAGGGAAGAAAAAAAAAGGAAAGTGGGCAATTATACTTGGGCTAGGATTTTTATACTATATAAAGAACACAACACATCATAACAAACGAAATTTTTCTTTCTCCTGGAGGTTTTGAGTCGGCCTTAATAGAAAAATTAGGGTTTCTTCATAATTTTGGGGGTTTTCATAAATTAGAGGTAAATCTTCATAACCCTTTTCAATTTAATGGTTTTAATGATTTCTTAATCATCTTATGATGGATTTAGGTTAGGGTTTAATTTAAAAACATTAAATTAATGTTATATTAATGGTGTTATAATGATTACAAAAATTAGGGCTTGTAATTAGTTGGATTAGGGTTAATTAATGAGGTTAATTTTGTTAAGCCCGTTTTTAAAAACTGGGCAGAATTTTGAGTCAATTGTTTTGATCATATTGGGAGTTCTACAAACTCTTATTTTGCGATCCACATATCCCTGGAAAGGTAATTGAAGTGTCTTTCCAATGAAAGAAACGAGAACTAAATTGGAGGTAGGGAAGTAGGTCAAAAACAGGTTACAACAGTCGGAGGTCAAAACAGTTTTGTAATCAGCCTGTTTTCTTTTTAAGTTTTGGGTTGTTTGGGGTACTTAGGGTTGCATTGGGATCTTCTCACGAACATGAGAGATGGTTTATATATTGTAGTAAGTATCTGCACTTGGTCTAAGGTTGTGGTTTAGGGTAAGACCCCTTAATTGTAACAAACTTTTAGTATGTTTAAAATCAGGAAATCTGGAATGACAAAAGTATATATATATATATATATATATATATATATATATATATATATATCGGGGCCTTAACAGTAGCTTTAAGGTTAGGGCAAGTGGGAGGTGTTAGATAACATATGTAAGGGTATGAATATTCCCTTTACAGAGATCATGGGTGTGTTTAGGTGGATGTTTGGCTTATAGTTTGGAGACCTAAAACTGTGACTGTTTTTGATAAAATGTTAACGGGATGTGTTATGAAAGTTAAGGGCTTTATAGAGGGGTGTAATGAGATGCTTAGAGCATATATATGAGGTATTTTTATGGGAGTAGGTTAGATGTCCATCATAGGTTGATGAGCCATTTTAATGTTTGGTTCATGTTTTGATTATGTGTTTTTGGTTGATTAGCTTTTTGCTAGTGCGCGGATGTTTGGAGAAGCAATCAGGTGAGTTTCATAGTCCCATGTTTATTATTGATTTTGACTTCCAGATGGGATGGAAGAGACACTGTGTTGAGTTACTTTCTAAATTGATGTTGTGAATGTTTTTGTGATTTGAGATGGACTTGTGTGTACATTATGTGATTAACTGCTATGTGGTTCTTGTTTGTGTATGATTTGGATTGGGATAGGTACATAACGTGATCATCTATGGGACCAATGGTTAATGACAAGGTAGTAGCCTTGGGATAGGTACATAGGTGTATGGGCGCCTATGGTACCATGGTTGTTGGTAAGGCGTGATGCCTTGGAAATTATGGTTGTTGGTAAGGCGTGATGCCTTGGTAATTGTGGTTGTTGGTAAGGCGTGATGCCTTGGAATTGTGATGATTGATTGAACTTGAATGCTAGTTGTTAATACATAATTGTAGCGCATTGTCCATATGTTATTGTGTTGATGGTTGTTATTCACAGCTTATAACTGTTTTAGCGTTGGAGTCTAAACCTGTGACTCTCACCAACCTTATGTTGTCGTGTTTTAGTGTCTCTTTCAGGTGTGAATGTGGTTAAGCGTGAGGATAGAAGTGGCTAGACTTGGATGCCTTAGGATTGTATATAGAAGGAGATCCCCGTTCCTTCTTAGTTTACCTTTATGTTTTTTTGAATAAGTGATACTGTTGGCTCCTATATGTTTGTTTTGTTTGTGTTACTTGTTTGTCTTGGGTAAGAGGTAGGACTGTTACCTACTTACCTAGACTCCTGCATTGTTGAGATATTGTCATGACATTTGTGTCACCATTTTATGACATTTCTTATATCATTTATTTATCTCTATAGACACGCTATTGTTGTGATGATATCCATACGCCGTGCCCCATATTCTGCCATGGTGGGGTGTGACACCTGCTCACAACGATTGTTGGCCGCAAGTGGCTGATAGGATCCGGCCTTAGGTTGGCCGTGAAAAAGGTTGCTGATTCTCCTGAAGTAGCCCAACCTTTCGCTGATGTGGTGTCCGACGGGATAGATCGTGGTAGGCACGAGGGTCTTCTGGCTGGAGCAGAATGGATAAGCCAAGGAAAGGACGTCAAGGACCACATCTATCACAAGCCCGACGCTGAAAGAAGATGGATGCATCTATGGTTTCCTTGGACCAAGTCGAGTACCTGTTGTTGGACAAGATTGAAGCTTTGAAAGACGCGCCCATTGACATGGTCATGGAGCAGCTTTGTGTAGAGGCGGACTTTAATTCGCAATTGACAATTCCCCTCTATGAAGATAATCCTCCTCCAGAGGACCCATAGGACATCAAGGGGGAGAAGAGCTTGGGAGAAGCCATCAAGGATAACACGGATCGGGCCTTGAGGAAGAAAGGGTGTCATGCTACATGCCGCACCCCTACTGTTGGATCCTCCCATCTTACACGGTCTAATGAGATGCCTGTGACAGCCCATACCATGCGTGGTGCGGCATCACTAGCAGGGATATTTGCCACGCCAGAAGGATCTACAATCGAGTCTTTGGCGCAACATAGGAAAGAGCTTTGGGAGTCCATGCTACCTCATTAATTATCTTTATTTGTAATAAACAATAACTTACGTTTTGTAATATTCGTCCGTGGATGTCCACGGCATTGAAACACTCGATATTTCGTATAAGTTTGTATTGTAACAATTTTTGGCCGTGAATGTTTACGGCCCTTTGATGTGTGTATTGGAAACTTGTTTGTTTTTATCCAGATAAGTATAAATCCATTAGATTAAATATCAATGCGTGAATTTATCACGACATTACAATAAAAAACCAAGTCTATAATTTACTAGACGTGCACTGTGTGTCTTTATCATGCCCGACACTTTATAAGTACGGCATGTGGAAACTTATTACAACGTCTTGTGAATAAGGTGTCTAGTAAGGATTCATGATCCGCGTCGCGGGGGTTGCATCCCTCTTATGCGACAAGTTGAATTAGTAGGTTCACTTAATCCTCTTGCTCCACATGGAAACGAATAGTACATGTACGGCTGAATGAATGCATATGAATAAGAAATAACACTTAAGAATGTAAACAAAAAAATAATCTTAAGTACACAAAAGACATAATTTGCACAAGAACAAGCCGTGGATCTAGCTAGGCACCACGGCGTTTTATTATTACGGTTACGAGTTTTTGACAGAATGATAAAATCCTAAGACAAATAGAACATAGAAAACATAAAAGCAAAAATACATGGATCTTTATTGAAGCTGTCTACAGCGAAATGTCCATGCGGAGGCCGTAGCCTTTTAGAGATAACACCTGTTGAGGTTGCAAACATTCTATGTACGATCCAAGTCACGGCCCTCCGTGTCACGTAACTTGTACGCACTGAGCCCCAAAGGTTTCATGACCTCATACGGTCCTTCCCACTTTGGTCCAAGTTTTCCCGTGTTCTCCGCGCGACTTGCCTCGTTAGCACGATAGACAAAATCACCCGGTCGGAAAGAAATACCCTTGACTTTGGAGTCGTAATAAGATTTCATCCGTGCCTTAGATTTAGCTTCATTGATGGCTGCTATCTCCCTTTTCTCCTCGAGTAAGTCTAAATTGACCCGGAGTTCCTCATCGTTCGTGACGACATTAACCTCCGTCGTGCTGATTGTTGGCATTCCAATCTCTGCTGGAATGACTGCCTCGGTCCCATAGGCTAACGCAAATGGAGTGTGCCCATTAGCCATTTTGATCATTGTCCTATGAGCCCAAAGGACATGTGGTAGTTCATCCACCCATTTGGCGCTTCTCTCATCCAGGCACGCCTTTCTTCCTTAACCTAGGCTTCTATTCGCCCGCTCCACTAGGCCATTAGTCTGCGGGTTTTTCACTGATGCAAAGCGTCGTTTGATGTTTAGCGTTGTGCACCAATCTTTGAACGGATTGTCCGCAAACAGTTTTCCGTTATCTGAGATGATCTCCCCTGGTAAACCAAAACGGCATACATTGTTTTCCCAAACGAACTTTTTTACCTGTTTGCCCGTAATTGTAGCCACTGCCTTAGCCTCTATCTAGCGAGTGAAGTTGTAAAACCCACATGCTTTTACCATGAATAGTACCCTTAAGATCGTACGTACTAGATTAAAACATTCCTTTTATAGTATGATTACGTTCACGTATAAGAACTTTAAGTATTACGTACATGTTAGAACACGATAAGTATTTATTACGTATGAACACACAATAATTATTCAAACAATAATTAATCACGAACATGCGATCATGAAATCATGAACGTAAATTAATCACGAGCAAATATTAATTACGTATATATATTTATTACGAACACGAATAAATATATTAAGTCACGGTTAATAATTAACTAGAACACATAAAACACGAACACGATAAAACACTAACGAACACTAAAATAATTAGACTCGGAAAAGGTACGGGTTACCCCAAGTGGGGCCCCCTACCCGCGGCTACACAAAGAGGATGGGCCAAGCCCATCTAATTTTTACTAACAAGGGGTTAAGGTAAAATCATTTAGTCATTTTTCACTTTACAAGAAAAATAACAAAAACCCTAATCTTATTCTTCTTGCTCCTCTTGGCCGCCGGATATATATCATCAAAAGGGGGTGTTCGGTTGATATTTGATCTTGAATTTTGTGCAAGCATTCATGTGTGTTCATCCTCGTTTGATCCACGCATTCGGTATAACCTTTTTAATCCTTTTCTTTTATGTTTTGATTTAATAAGTCACATAAAATCATGATGTGTTTTTAAAAAACTAATTAAAAACATTTATTAAACATGTAAATGGTTATGGGGTAAATCAAAACAAGGGATTTAGGGGTGTTTGATGTTGGCTGACGCCTAACCTAGACCAAGGGGGGTCTCGGCTTGGCTTATGAACCACCACCGAGACCTCATGGTCTTGGTATGGTGGTGTGGGTCCCACGGAAGCAGCAAACAAGGGGTAACCCGACTTTGGTTCGGGGTATGATGTTGATTACGGGTCCGGTTCATGGTTTCTAGTCACGGTCCGGTTCATTGTTTATGTTAAGGTTTATGATTTTAATAATTATATGTTAAAAATTAAATTAATAAAGCATGACATAATTAATTTAATAAACATGACTTAGGTTATAATTTAATTATTAGATCATGAATTTTTAACCTAAGTATTTATATTTTCTAGACTTTATAATTAATTAATTATTAAAAACCATGACTATAATTAATTAATTAACATGACATAGGTTATATTATTAATAATTAATAATACATGTTTTAACCTAAGTATTTAACTTTATTTAATTAAAAACATGATATATTTAATTAAATACTTTTAACCTATAGTTTATTTAAATTACATGTAATAATTAATAAACTATACCTTATATCAATATGACTTCGAATAATAATCAGAAAACACTTAAGCTTATATAATTAGCTTATTTAACCAGCTTATATCTAATTATGGAAAGTTTCTATTTTTAGAAACCTATTTAATTAAGGCAGCTAATCTGTTTATAGAAACTTTCTATTTTTAGAAACTTATCTATTTTAAGCAGTAATTCTATTTTTGGAAACTTTCTATTTTTGATAACTTTCTATTTTTTGGAATCTTTCTATTTTTGGAAACTTTCTATTTTTGGAAACTTTCTATTTTTGGTAACTTTCTATTTTTGGAAACTTTCTATTTTAGGAAACCTGCTATTTTTAGAAAGTTACTTATTATTACACAGTAAGTATAATAATACTGGAAATACAAGTAATATTGAAATCAGAATAGACAGAATATAAGATAAATACAGTATAAAGCTTTAAACAGTAAAACATGACATGAACATATAAAATAAGCTAAGACATGACATAAAACCAGTTACGTATTTAGTAATCAGATACTTATACACGTATGTATTTATGTAGTATTAGTGATACTGAAGTAGGAGTCTCTTCCGTTCGTCTTCTTCGTTCACTAGACATAAGGTACGGATTCTCGTCCTTTCAGTATGGACATTCTTTCCTTATTAGGATTCCCCGTATGCAGCCAACTGTTTTCCCGTAGTATAAGTTTATATGTTTGATTTGCTTATGTTTAATTTAGAATACATATAGCCATATACATGCATGACTAGTTTCACCTAGTTATGGAGGTACCATAACTATAACACTAGAGGTACTGGTGTTATGACTTCCCCACGGCGGAGTGATTGCTCGTGGCGTCCCTTCAGCTTTTGGCCATATTATTATATTTATCATGTGGGGCGTATGGGTGCATCCTAGTTACATGTTTTCAGCAGATTACTCAGTGTGAATGTGGTGTGTGCCTTGCATCATTCACAAGGAGCTGATCCCTCCTACCCAAACCAGTATATAAAATTAGAGGCAGCCCCTCTAATTTTCATGATGAGGTAACCCCTCCAAGTATTCATGCACGGTGGATTTTCATGACCTATATTGGCTAATGGTAGAATATGTTAAACAGTTTTTATAAGATAAACATAAGGCTTTTCAAACTATAAAACCAGTTTTACCAAAACTTAACCGGGTTATTCGGGACTTAGTTTCTTCCGTTGTTATATGCTATATGCTCATATTGTTCATGCTTTATTGTACATCCGTGCACTGAGCGTATTGCTCAGCCGTTTTCCTTTTCTATGTTCCTAAAACGGCAGGTACTCAGGGACGCTCGTAGACTTTAAGCGTACGTGCATATGGACTGGAAGCTTTCTAGCCTTTCTTTACTTTATGCATTATCTTTACTTTGATACTCTTTCCATGGACATTGTTTAGTCCTTTCATTTACAGTACTTATATTTGTGTGTGATGAGCTTTACTTTTAGACTACCGATGTTTGATTCTGGTATTTTCCTTTTATGGTCATGTGATGTTTTAGACATTTATCCTTGTATGCTTTGATGACACGCCATAATTACGCGTGACATTCCATTATCAAAATAGGATGTTACAGTTATGGTATCAGAGCCAAGGCTTCGACCTGTAGGCTCTCAAAATATGACCTATGATTAGTGGGTAGTCACTATGGTCTTCCTAGAACTGACAGTCGTTTTTATGCATTCATCATTTTTATGCATACATATATGTGTCATTGTCGCAGGTTTATGACTAAGTAATGGTTCGTACAGGACTGGCCCTATTTAGTCGCATGTGTTTTATCGAAACTTTTGAATTTGGGACCGACCCATAGGCGTCCCCTCGCCATGTCTTTTGTTATGGGTGAACTGACCATATGCGTTCACTCTCAAGCATACAAAAGTTTTCATAAAACTGCATCATGCATTCATACACAAATTTTCTTGCATAAAATTTTTCTCTTGATTTATTGGTATAAATTTTTTTCATGTATATATATTTTATGTTTTTATCTGTTTAATCATATGTTTTATGTTATACAGTCAGATGGTTCTCACACGCGAGCAGGAACAACTTAATGCAGCAATCCAAGCTGCAATGCAAGCTTTGCTTCCTCAACTGAGGAATGACATCAGGGCTGAGGTTCAAGCTGCCAACAATCAGCAGCATAACCAAGCACCTCCTCCTCCTCCTCCAGTGACATTGGCAATATGGCTGGAGAGATTCAACAAGCTCCGTTCTCGAGCTTTCGAGAAAACAGATAGCCCTAGTGACGTTGAAAGCTGGTTGGCTCACATCGAGAAAATTTTTAATGCTATGGGTTGTGACCCCGTGTTCAAGGCGAGGTTGGCATGCTACCGGTTCGAAGGCGAAGTGTTAAATTGGTGGTTAACATTGAAGCAATCTAAGGGAGGTGACGATTGGGTGGCTGGTTTGACATGGGCTCAGTTCAAAGATAGGGTGATGGAACAGTTCTTTCCCAAGGCTGAGCAAGACAAGCTCAAGAAGGAGTACAATGGGATCCGACAGAGAGCGGGGGAGAATAGCAATGAGTTTATGTAGCGCTTTCTTCGCTTAGCTGGTTTCCTTGGTGCAGCAGCAGGTACTCTTGAAGAGCAGGCACACCACTTTAGGTGGGCTCTTCGCACATCGGTCGCAAACAATCTGGTGTGTGCTACGTTCAACACTGTAGCACAAGTGGCCGATACGGCACGTAAGCTGGAGATGCTGCATGAGAGAGATGAGTTCGGGGAAGCTGAGAAACCCGACAAGAGGTAAACATTCGTATTCAAGCGGTGACCAATCCGTATTCTTTTTATATATGTCAATTATTCATCTCTTTAAATTGTATCTTCCAGGCAGAAAACTGGGGACCGGTCTCAGCCGGCTACTCAGCATCAGCCTCATCAGCCCAAAGGAAACGGTCAGACCAACGACCGTTCTGTTATGGATAGGCGTGGCGGTAATGATAATTACCTTAACAACGCTGGACACTCCAACGGCAGCAGGTCCTAATACTTACGCATTTTCTTATGATTTCATGTTATAACTCATAATTCTGACACTTTATCAAATCTTCCACCAGGAACCATGGAAACGATAGGGACCAAAACCA
Source organism: Glebionis coronaria (assembly GCA_025667525.1). Lineage (NCBI taxonomy): Eukaryota > Viridiplantae > Streptophyta > Magnoliopsida > Asterales > Asteraceae > Glebionis > Glebionis coronaria. Next base: position 649,595,307 of record CM046874.1, read on the forward strand.
TAGAGGTTCACAACCTAGCCGTCCAGCTATCACTGGTATTCAATCTTACAATTATTCGTATGTCCTTTGTACCCTATTATCACGTCTCATGTAAAATGTTTTATCAGGTCCTTAGCCAGCCAGAGCACCTGCTGGAGGATATACTCGTCCTCTTTGCTCTACTTGCCATCGTAGGCACCCAGGTCCATGTCGTCGTAACACTGACGCATGCTTCAAGTGTGGTCTTCCTGGCCATATCATGAAGGATTGCCGTAAGGGCGAGATGGAGGGCACATCGGTACATGCTGATACCAAGCCGCCTCCTACCTCTGGACGTGTCTACACGACATCTCGAGACCAGGCCAACAAGTCTACAAGTACCATCACTGGAATCTTGTATATGTATGGTCAGGCTGCGTGTGTTCTATTTGATACGGGTGCTACTCACTCGGTCATTTCTACTGACTATGCTAAGAACATTAGGATGCTTCCCATGCCACTAGATAATAGACTTACTATTTCCACGCCTTTGAGGGAATCTGTATTAATCACCCATGTATACAAGAGTCTTCCCCTAGAATTTGACGATAAGGTTCGTCCTGTTGACGCACTTCCGATGGACATGAATGACTTTGACATGATTTTGGGCATGGATTGGCTATCCAAGCATCATGCTACCATAGACTGCCATTCATATAGAGTTATCTTCGGTGATGTTAATGCACCAGAGTACATTCACAACGGGTTTATACCTGGAAGGTCTGTACAAATTATATCTACCCTGCAAGCGCGTGCACTACTATCACATGGCTGCGAGGGTTATCTAGCTACGGTTCACGACATGGATGCTGAATCTTCATCAATTCAGGATCAACCAATAGTGTCGGAATTCCAAGATGTATTTCGAGAAGAACTTCCGGGCATACCACCTGCACGAGAAGTGGAATTCAATATCGAGTCCAGGAGCTGAACCGATCTCCAAGGCTCCTTATCGCATGGCTCCCATAGAGTTAAAGGAGCTGAAGGATCAACTGCAAGAACTTCTAGAACGAGGTTTCATTCTACCGGGCGCATCTCCATGGGGCGCACCGGTCTTATTTGTTAAGAAGAAGGACGACAGTATGCGTCTTTGCATAGACTATCGCGAGCTCAACAAGATTACTATCCAGAATAGGTATCCACTGCCGCATATAGACGGTCTGTTTGACCAACTCCAAGGGGCCAAACACTTCTCCAAGATTGATCTTAGGTCAGGCTATCATCAGCTACGGGTTAAGGAGCAGGACATCGCCAAGACTGCTTTTCGTACCCGCTATGGCCACTACGAATTTGTAGTTATGCCATTCGGCCTGACCAATGCTCCAGCAGTGTTCATGGACTTGATGAACAGAATCTTCCATGAATTTCTGGACAAGTTCGTCATTGTCTTCATCGATGACATCCTGATTTTCTCAAAGTACAAGGAGGAACACGAAGACCATCTTCGTACAGTACTACAGATTCTTTGCCCAGAAGCAGTTGTATGCTAAATTCTCCTAATGTGAGTTCTGGTTAGACAATGTGGCATTCTTAGGTCACATTATATCAGCAGAAGGAATCACTATGGATCCAGCAAAGGCTGAGGCCATTACTAAGTGGCCGAGGCCGACATCAGCAACGGAAGTTCGTAGTTTCTTAGGCTTAGCTGGCTATTACCGTAGGTTCGTGGAGAACTTTTCCCGCCTAGCACTACCATTGACCAAACTGATGCGGAAAGGGGAGAAATTCGTCTGGACTGAAGAACGAGAGAAGAGCTTTGAAGACCTGAAGCCGAAGCTAGTATCTGCACCTATTCTTACTCTCCCATCTGGTACGGGTGGATTTCAAATCTACAGTGATGCATCGGGGAAGGGACTTGGCTGTGTTCTCATGCAACATGGGAAAGTGATCGCGTACGCTTCACGACAGCTTAAGCCTTATGAAGAAAATTACCCTACGCGTGACTTGGAACTTGCTTCAGGCGTGTTTGCATTGAAGATATGGAGGCACTACTTATATGGAGAATCATGTGACATTTTCACGGACCACAAGAGCTTGAAGTATATCTTCACTCAACGTGAATTGAACATGAGGCAGAGGAGATGGTTAGAGCTGTTGAAGGATTATGACATTAATCTACAGTATCATCCCGGAAAGGCAAATGTAGTAGCAGATGCTCTTAGCAAGAAGTCCGGAATGATCAACGACATTAAAATTGAGGAGGAAATCATAAGAGACTTGGAGCAACTAGACATCGAGATCATGGTACGTGGACAGCACGGTTACTGGGCTAACCTTAGAGTAGAACCCGAGTTACTCTCTAAGATCAAGGAATCTCAGAAAGATGATGGAGAAATCTGGGCGATAGTTCAAAATTTGGAGAAACAGACGGAATTCAGAGTAGATGCAGATGGTATCGTATGGCAGGGCACGAGACTTTGTGTTCCTGATGGTCAAGAACTCCGGGAAGCCTTGTTAGCTGAAGCTCGTAGCTCCCCATTCTCTATACATCCTGGTTCGACTAAGATGTACCATGACATCAAGCAGTACTTTTGGTGGAGTGGTGTGAAACAGGATGTGGCCACTTACGTCTACAAATGTCTTACCTGCCAGCAGGTTAAGATCGAGCATCAGCGATCTGGCGGTCTCCTTCAACCGTTAGATATTCCAGAGTGGAAGTGGGACAAAATCACCATGGATTTTGTTACTGGTCTTCCGCCTACCAAGAGGAAGCACGATGCAATTTGGTTTATCGTAGATCGGCTTACCAAATCAGCTCATTTCTTACCGATCCGCAAGGAAGATCCGGTAAGTAAACTCGCCGATACGTATAGAAGAGAGATCATGAGACTCCACGGTGCTCCATCCAGCATCGTCTCAGACAGAGATCCTCGTTTCACTTCGCGATTTTGGAAGAGTCTGCAGAAGGCTTGGGGTACACAACTTAAGCTTAACACGGCTTTTCATCCTCAAACAGATGGACAGTCGGAGCGAACGATTCAAACATTGGAAGACATGCTGAGGTCATGTGCATTGGAATGGACGGGTGATTGGGACGATTACATCTGTTTGGTGGAGTTTGCATACAACAACAGTTGGCACTCAAGTATCAAGTGTGCTCCTTTCGAGATGTTGTATGACAGAAACTGTCATGCCCCAATCTGCTGGGATCAGGTTGGCGAGCGAACACTTGAAGGACCACAAATCATAGAGATGACCAATGAAAGGATCACAGTAGCTAAGCAAAAACTTCAGGAAGCACGATCACGTCAGAAGAGTTACGCCGATAAGCATCGTAGGGACATACATTTTAACGTAGGAGATCACGTCTTCCTTAAGGTTTCACCGGCACGTGGTGTTAGATGCTTCGGCATTAAAGGGAAGCTCAGTCCTCGTTTCATCGGACCGTTTGATATCATTAAACGAGTATGTGAAGTATCTTACTGGTTACCGTTACCTCCGCAACTTTCGCATGTACACAATGTGTTTCATGTGTCCTTACTCAGAGGGTACCAGTATCATCCCCTTCACATGGTTCAGTATCCACTGGAACAGATACGTGAAGATCTCACCTTCATAGAAGAACCCGAACGAGTTCTTGACAGACAAGAACGAGTCATGAGAAGGAAGACGATTCCATTCGTCAAAATCCTTTGGAGGGATCATACCGAGCGGGAAGCCACTTGGGAAACAGAGGAGTATATCCGGGCTTCTTACCCTCATTTCATATTTTGAATTCGGGTATGTTCTTCTTTTCCAGTTTACTTTATCTATAATTCGGGGACGAATTATTCTTTTTAGGGGGAAGAGTTGTAAAACCCGCATGCTTTTCCATGAATAGTACCCTTAAGATGTACGTACTAGATTAAAACTTTCCTTTTATAGTATGATTACGTTCACATATAAGAATTTTAAGTATTACGTACGTGTTAGAACACGATAAGTATTTATTACGTATGAACACACAATAATTATTCAAAGAATAATTAATCACAAACATGCAATCATGAAATCATGAACGTAAATTAGTCACGAGCTAATATTAATTACGTATATATATTTATTACGAACACGAATAAATATATTAAGTCACGGTTAATAATTAACTATAACACATAAAACACGAACACGATAAAACACGAACGAACACTAAAATAATTAGACTCAGAAAAGGTACGGGTTACCCCAAGTGGGGCCCCCTACCCGCGGCTACACCAAGAGGATGGGCCAAGCCCATCTAATTTTTACTAACAAGGGGTTAAGGTAAAATCTTTTAGTCATTTTTCACATTACAGGAAAAATAACAAAAACCCTAATCTTGTTCTTCTTGCTCCTCTTGGCCGCCGGCTATATATCATCAAAAGGGGGTGTTCGGTTGATTTTTGATCTTGAATTTTGTGCAAGCATTCGTGTGTGTTCATCCTCTTTTGATCCACGCATTCGGTATAACCTTTTTAATCCTTTTCTTTTATGTTTTGATTTAATAAGTCACATAAAATCATGATGTGTTTTTAAAAACTAATTAAAAACATTTATTAAACATGTAAATGGTTATGGGGTAAATCAAAACAAGAGATTTAGGGGTGTTTGATGTTGGCCGACGCCTAACCGAGACCAAGGGGGGTCTCGGCTTAGCTTATGAACCACCACCGAGACCTCATGGTCTCGGTATGGTGGTGTGGGTCCCATGGCAGCAGCAAACAAGGGGTACCCCGACTTTGGTTCGGGGTATGGTGTTGATTACGGGTCCGGTTCATGGTTTCTAGTCACGGTCCGGTTCATTGTTTATGTTAAGGTTTATGATTTTAATAATTATATGTTAAAAATTAAATTAATAGAGCATGACATAATTAATTTAATAAACATGACTTAGGTTATAATTTAATTATTATATCATGAATTTTTAACCTAAGTATTTATATTTTCTAGACTTTATAATTAATTAATTATTAAAAACCATGACTATAATTAATTAATTAACATGACTTAGGTTATATTATTAATAATTAATAATGCATGTTTTAACCTAAGTATTTAACTTTATTTAATTAAAACCATGATATATTTAATTAAATACTTTTAACCTATAGTTTATTTAAATTACATGTAATAATTAATAAACTATACCTTATATCAATATGACTTAGAATAATAATCAGAAAACACTTAAGCTTATATAATTAGCTTATTTAACCAGCTTATATCTAATTAAGGAAACTTTCTATTTTTAGAAACTTATTTAATTAAGGCAGCTAATCTATTTATGGAAACTTTCTATTTTTAGAAACTTATCTATTTTAAGCAGTAATTCTATTTTGGGAAACTTTCTATTTTTGAGATCTTTCTATTTTTGGAAACTTTCTATTTTTGGAAACTTTCTATTTTTGGAAACTTTCTATTTTTGGTAACTTTCTATTTTTGGAAACTTTCTATTTTAGGAATCCTGCTATTTTTAGAAAGTTACTTATTATTACAGAGTAAGTATAATAATACATGAAATACAAGTAATACTTAAATCAGAATAGACAGAATATAAGATACATACAGTATAAAGCTTTAAACAGTAAAACATGACATGAACATATAAAATAAGCTAAGACATGACATAAAACCAGTTACGTATTTAGTAATCAGATACTTATACACGTATGTATTTATGTAGCATTAGTGATACCGAAGTAGGACTCTCTTCCGTTCGTCTTATTCGTTCACTGGACATAAGGTACGGATTCTCGTCCTTTCAGTATGGACATTCTTTCCTCATTAGGATTCCCCGTATGCAACCAACTGTTTTCCCGTAGTATAAGTTTATATGTTTGATTTGCTTATGTTTAATTTAGAATACCTATAGCCATATACATGCATGACCAGTTTCACCTAGTTATGGAGGTACCATAACCATAACTGATGACGTATAGTCCCCAGCCGGGTCATGAACCCGGCCCATGGGTACTACCCGTATCCGGCCCATCACAGATGGGTGGAATAATGTCACTCAGGCTTATGGGCTTGGATGAACAGTAACCGCGCACATGTGTGCGGCCCACGGCCCGGTGCACATGTGTGCGGCCGACATAGGGTTAGACAGAATAATATTCTGTCTAGGAATATCTTTATCCCAATAAGAGAGGATATTCACTACCAAGATTAGAAGATAACAATCATTCTAAATTCTAGTGATTATCTCTTCCTTGGGGATGAAGCATCAGTGGAAGCCCACTAGGGTTTCACTGCCTATAAAAGGAACCCCCAAGGGTTCCACAAAGGTATTACGACTTGTACTCTAAACTCACATAAACCTTAAACCGATTACTTACTATCACGCCGGAGTCTAATCGTGGGAGACATTCCCACGGTAAGCCTAACGCGTGTTGTTTAGTGTGCAGGATCCCAACCAAACGATTCACTTGGTGCAGGAGCCGGAGCCCAGCCAACCCGAATTAAGCCTAATTCGGGTCTAGCAAGGATCAACCAACTTTTGCATCAACAAGTTGGCGCCATCCGTGGGACCCATAACACTAAGCTAGAACAAAACCTCATCTCGAATTTCCAATGACGAAGGGGCATCCGCAAGCTAACCCCAAGAACGTGAATCCCGGGAACCGGAAGTCCCAAGGGGAATGGATTCTCATCCCCAACCAATCACCTAGCCGCCTCGCAGGCGGGCCAGGTAACCGTAGCGGTTTTCAGCCCGTGGGGGTGACGAGCACGATCTCGATGACACCCCCGCCTACTTCAACCCTGGACAACCCTGATCCGGGGAGTGCGCCAAACCCTCCTAACAAAGAACCGCGGAGACCCTCGACAGAGGAAGAAGTGGAAGTCCTACCACTCAGTGAGGAGGATCTTACTCGAGTTCTCACGCAGAACTTCGAAAGGATCGTCCCAGGGATCGCATCAAGATTGAATCTGGGGAGGAACCTCCAAGCCAGACTCAACTTTGGTGACACCGGACCAACCACCTCCTCCCAAAATCAGAGGAAAAGGAGAGCTCGGCCTCAGGAGCAGGGTACCTTTGAGGAAACTCCTCAACCCCGGAATGTGTTTGAGCGCATAGGAGACCGCCTTATACAGGAATTAACGCAGTCTCGAGAAGGAGAAAGGTCGGATGGCTCACCCGAGCGACCAGATCGAGAGCTGGCCAGAACCACACGTCGCCCGAGTGTGTGGGACAGGATGAATACTGGGAAAAAGGCTCCTGGTTCATCCCAAAAAAGTGGTCCTTATGCAAAGGATGGAGCACCACCGCCGTCCCCGGACCCGTCCGGGGAGGACTCAGATGACCATCCGCCTAAGCGTCGCCGACCTAGGCGCACCCCTCCACCACCACCAAACAATGATGGGTATTATGGTGGTCCTTACTATCGAGATGCGGAAGCGAAGGATCTTTCGCGTCCATGGTGTGAACCATGGGATGACCCTAGGCTTACCCGGCCATGGGCGGATCCCAGGGAAGACCCGTTCACCCTCCACATAAGGAACTATTCTGAGGACACCAAGCGCCGCATGCCGGCGTGTATCAAGACTTATGATGGGTCCAGTGATCCGGTGGATCACCTTAAAATATTTGATACACAGGCTAAAATTGAGCGATGGCCCATGCCTATATGGTGCCAAATGTTCAATTCGACCTTGATCGGAAATGCCCGGTGTACAGGAATTAAGCCTAATTCGGGTCTAACAATAACACTAGAGGCACTGGTGTTATGACTTCCCCACGGCGGAGTGATTGCTCGTGGCGTCCCTTCAGCTTTTGCCCATATTATTATATTTATCATGTGGGGCGTATGGGTGCATCCTAGTTACATGTTTTCAGCAGATTACTTAGTGTGAATGTGGTGTGTGCCTTGCATCCTTCACAAGGAGCTGATCCCTCCTACCCAAACCAGTATATTAAATTAGAGGCAACCCCTCTAATTTGCATGATGAGGTCACCCCTCCAAGTATTCATGCACGGTGGATTTTCATGACCTATATTGGCTAATGGTAGAATATGTTAAACAGTTTTTATAAGATAAACATAAGGCTTTTCAAACTATAAAACCAGTTTTACCAAAACTTAACCGGGTTATTCGGGACTTAGTTTCTTCCGCTGTTATATGCTTATATGCTCATATTGTTCATGCTTTATTGTACATCCGTGCACTGAGCGTATTGCTCAGCCGTTTTCCTTTTCTATGTTCCCAAAACGGCAGGTACTCAAGGACGCTCGTAGACTTTAAGCGTACGTGCATATGGACTGGAAGATTTCTAGCCTTTCTTTACTTTATGCATTATCTTTACTTTGATACTCTTTCCATGGACATTGTTTAGTCCTTTTATTTACATTAATTATGTTTGTGTGTGATGAGCTTTACCTTTGGACTACCGATGTTTGATTCCGGTATTTTCCTTTTATGGTCATGTGATGTTTTAGACATTTATCCTTGTATGCTTTGATGACACGCCATAATTACGCGTGACATTCCATTATCAAAATGGGGTGTTATAGAAGTAGTCCATAGCCAAGATCAAGAACTTAACGCCTACGGCTGCAACAGGAAAAGGACCTGATATGTTAATTCCCCATTTGTAAAATGGCCATGAGGATGTGATGGGTGTCAGCTCCTGTTGTGGATGACGCGGTACTGGCCTATGCACCTGGCAATCATTGCATTTAAGAATCATATCTCGTGTATCTCGATGCATAGTCGGCCAATAGTATCATGTGCGTAGAGCCCGTGCTACTACGGATCTGGAGCTGGCGTGGATGCCGCACGACCCTTCATAAATTTCACTAATCACATAATTAGCTTGGCGTGGTCCAACACATCGCAATCATGGCTGTAAGAATGAACGTTTGTATAAGACACCATCGCGGAGTTCAAACTGTTGCGACTTCCTTTTAATGCGACACGCCTTTGTTTCATCCTCAGGAAGGGTTTCGTCTGTCAAATAGCTTATGATCGAGGTCATCCACGTAGGTCCCTCCTCGTCAACTATTGTTGTGATCTCCTCTCCTGCAATGGATTTATCCTTGAGTATTTCTACCAATACTTGTTCGAATAAATGGGCGAAGCTCGTAGATGCGATTTTGCTAAGGGAGTCTGCCTTCTTATTCTCGCCTCTTGGTACCTGCTTGATAGAGAACTTGGCAAAACCAGCGATAAGTGACTTGACTTTCTTCAAATATTGGATCATGTTTTCCTCCTTAGCTTCGTACCCTCCTAGGATGTGATTTGCGACAAGCCGTGAGTCCACATAGGCTTCCAGGTTGCGTACCCCCATCCTAGCAGCAATTTTTAAGCCTGCAATCAATGCTTCGTATTCTGCCTCATTATTCGTAGCCGTGAATTCAAAATGCAAGGCATAGGTGAACTCCATGCCTTCCGTATTTGTGAGAATGAGGCCTGGTCCTAATCCGTCCGTGCAAGAAGATCCATCAGTAAACAGGACCCATGGTTCCGTTGGAATTTCTTCCTTTAGCACCATTGGCTCGTCCTCCTCGGGTTTCTCAATTATGAAATCTGCCAAGATTTGGCCCTTGACGACTGTCCTTGGTCTATAGGAGATGTTGTGTTCCCCGACTAGGACGCTCCACTTCTGTAATCTCCCTGCCACATCCGGTTTAGAGATAATATGTCTTATTCATTGATCCGTGACAACGATAATCGGGTGCGCCTGGAAATACTGGCGTAACCTTTTCGCGGCGTAGACTAATGATAAGACTAATTTCTCCATTGGTGAATAATTCAGCTATGGCCCTTGCAACGCTCTGCTTATGAAGTAGACCGGAGTCTGGACTGAATCCCGATCAGTCATAAGGACTGCGCTTATTGCTCCGTACGTAGTGGATAAGTACATGATTAGCTCCTCCTTGGGTCGCGGGGCGACTAGCATGGGAAGAGCCGCTAGATGTTGCTTGAGCTGTCCAAATGCTTCCCCCGCCTCTCTTGTCCAACGAAAGTCTCCTTTCTTCAAGCACTTCTTGATTGTTTTGAATAAAGGGAGTGACTTCTCTGCTAACTTTGATAAGAACCTATTAAGCCCGGCCAGCTTTCCATTAAGTGATTGTACCTCTTTAAGTGTCTGAGGGGATGGTAGCTGTATCACAACGTCCGTCTTCTCCGGACAAGGCTTGATGCCGTTTGGATCAATCATATACCCAAGAAACATTCCTTCGGTTGCTTCAAACGTGCATTTTTTGGGATTCAGCTTCATGTTGATTTTCCTTACTGTATCGAATGTCTCTTGGATATCACAGAGGAGTTCGTCTTTTGTATGGCTTTTGATAACCAAGTCATCGACGTAGACTTCAAGGTTACGGCCTATCTGCGAGTCGAAGGCTTTGTCAACAAGTCGTTGATATGTCGCGCCTGCGTTCTTTAGTCCGAACGGCATTTTCGTGTAACAATACACGCCCTAACTGGTATGGAACGCCGTCTTCTCCTCGTCTTCCCCCGCCATCTGGATTTGATGGTATCCTTTATATGCGTCCAAAAAACATATAAAAGAGTACCCGCATAAGGATTCCACTTTCCAATCGATTTTCGGTTACGGATAGCAATCCTGTGGCAAGCTTTGTTCAAGTCTGTGAAGTCCACACACATGCGCCAGCTTCCATCGTGCTTCTTAACCATGACCGGATTGGAGAGCCACTCGTGGTAATAGACCTCTCGCATAATTCCTGCGTCCACCAGTTTCCTTACCTCGTCCAGTATTACCTGGCTGCGTTCTGGTGCTTGGTCGCGTTTCTTTTGCTTAACAGGGGGATATCCTGGATGGATTTGAAGCTTGTGTTCTGCGACCAAGCGCGGTACGCCAGTCATATGCTTTGGTTCCCATGCGAATACATCAAGGTTTGCCTTAAGGAGGGAGCACATGGCCTTCATTCCTTTCTCGGAGAGGTTCCCCCGATGGCAACCTCTTGTTCCGACTATTCGGGATGGATGGCCACTTTCCAATTAGAGGGTGGTGTTCCTTCCTTTATGGGGACTGGTTGGATTGGTTTTGCGACGGCATGACACTCCGATGCCGGTGCGACTGAATTGTAGATGGTGACAATTCCCCTTTCTACCGAGAATTTAATCATCTCGTGTGATGTTGATGGGACCGCCCGTATGGCCAGGATTCCTGGTCTTCCAATAATACCATTATACGGATAATGTGAACGTATCACCATAAAGTTCATCCATGCCGTGGTTGAATGTTCTTTATCTCCAATGGTTACCAACAAACGTAATTGTCCTATTGGCCAAATAGTGTCCCCGCTGAAGCCAATGAGCGGCGACGTGGCCGACATTAATTGGCTTTTGATTTTTGGTCGTAATTGCACAAAGCAGTGTTCATACAACACTTCCGCTGCTGATCCTCCATCCACGTACATACGACGAACATTGTGAGTTCCAATGCTTACCTCAATCGTGAGAGGCGCGTCCGCCACGTTGCTCGTCGTGATCAGAGGGAAAGAAATTTCCTGTGAAATTTTTTGACTAACTTTCTGCTTAGTCCTTCTTTGCCATGATTGAACCATGTATATGGTTGTAGGATTGTCTTGCTGGAAATCTTTTTTGTCGTTCTTTTTGTTATCCTTCCCATCCTTCCAATCCTTCCAATCCTTAACTAGATGTTTGAGTTGCCTGATTTGATTAGTGACTCGATGTGCTTCTTGAGCTGAATGCACTCCTTTGTGTCGTGGCCTTTGTCGTTATGGAATTCGCAGAAGCGATTTCCTTGACGACGGCTGACTGGAGTTGTCATTGGGGGAGGCCTTGGAAAATTTGCCCCTTCCGTTATCAAGATATCTCGATAAGTCATCTTTAGGGGGGTGAGCTTATCATCCGACCGCCCTCCTTTAGTCTGGCTCTTGTAATCCAAGTTCCTCGCATTGCCGTGGTTGCCTTGACCACCTGATTACCTCCTGGGCTGGTAGTTCGATCGATAATTATGGTTCCCCTTTGTGGGGTAGGCCGCGGCGACAACGGTTTCTCCTTCCACAAAGTTTCTGACCCTTTCCATGAGTTCGTCGAACTTCTCCGGACGCTTATCGTTGAGGCGCCTGATTAACTCCTTGTCCGTTATGGCGTGCATATAGTTAGAGATTTTGAGGACTTCTGGGCACGCTTTTGTACGCGTACACTTGTCATTGAAACGCTCCGTGAAGTCTTCTGTGGACTCTCCGGGCCTCTGTTTGACTGTTTCCAGTGAGACCAGATCTCTATTATACTTCTTTCGCTGAGTATAGTTGTTTTTGAACGCTGTGCGTCGTTCATCGAAGCTTTTGATGCTCCGATGAGGGAGTTTTTCAAACCAGTCGCGGGCGTTGCCAATCAAGGTTGAATTAAACATCTGGCACCATATGGGCATCGACCATCGTTCAATTTTAGCCTGTGTGTCAAATACTTTTAGGTGATCGTCTGGATCACCAGATCCGTCATAAGTTTTGACACACACCAGCATGCGGCGCTTCTTTTCCTCGGAGTAGTTTCGTATGCGAAGAGTGAAGATGTCCTCCCTCTCGCTACACCATGGAAGGGAGAGGTCCCCTTCCTCCTCGTCACGATAACAGGAGTCTTCATAGCGTCCCTCATCGTCCGATGGTTCAGGAGGGGAATACATCGGTCGACGACGTCTGGGCGGATGATCATCCGAGTCAGATCCAGAAGGATCATCGTAGTGCGGTTAGGCCCTTCCTTTCGATTGATCACGATAGCCGCTTCTGTGAGAAGGAGTAGGAGTTTTCTTCCCACTAGAGTCTATTCTACGCCACACACTAGTACGGCAGTTATTATTAGGAGTTTCAAACGCTGCGCGTCCTACAGACCCATCATAGTTATCTTCCTCCCCCTGGGTTTCCTGCAATGCTTGCATGGTTTGGTCTCCTATTCGCTCGGACACATTCCGTGCTCGCGGTGGTTCCTCCAAGGGAGGTTACTCCTGGGCCCGGCTTTTCCTCTGACTTTTTTGAGTTTTTGCAGGGGTACCGCGCCCGGCGCTGCCGAAGTTGAGTCTGGATTGGAGATTCCTCCCTAGATTCATCCTTGCCGTGACAGCTGGGATGATCATGTCGAGGTTCTGCGTAAGTACGCACTCGAGATCCTCATCATCCAGTGATTCGACCTCCAACTCTGCCTCGATCATGGGTGGCTTTTGCGCTTCCTTGTTAGGAGCATTGCTGACCCCAGATCGGGGTTGTTCAAAGAGAGGGTTGATGGTGGAGTATTGGAAATCGTGCCCCCACCCACCGGGAGATTGAAACGATGTGTTTCGGTTGTTTGGTCCTCCAGTTTGTCCACCTAGAGGCAGGGTTGGGGTGACTGGAATGTCACCTCGGACTTTCGGTTCCCGTGGTTTGTGTTCCTTGGGTTTCCCTGAGGATGTCCCTTCGTCATTGGTAGAGTTCAATTTAGTGTAGGGTCCCACGGATGGCGCCAACTTGTTGATACAAAAGTTGGATGATTATAGCTTGACCCGAGTTAGGCTTAATTCGGGTGCTGGGGCTCCGGCTCATTCACCAAGTAAACTTCGTTTTGGGATCCTACACACTAAAAGTAACACGCTGTTAGGCTTACCGTGGGAACGTATCCTACGATTAGACTCCGGCGTGAGAGTAAGTAATCGGTTTAGGGTTAGAAATCGGTTGTAGTATGAGAGTATGAAGAATGTGATACCTTTGTGGAACCCTTGGGGGTTCCTTATATAGACGGTGAAACCCTAATGGGCTTTCACCGATGCTTCGGCCCCAAGTATAAGATAATCACCATAATTAACTTGATTGTTATCTTCTAATTATGGTTAGTGTATATCCCATACTTTAGGGTAAATCTCAATCCCAATTGGGTTGTGATTATGTCTAACCTTGTACCGGCTGTGCCGGGCCGTGGGCCACACACATCTATGTGGCCACTATTCATTCGAAGCCCATAAGCTTAAATGACATTAATCTAACCCATTCGTGATGGGCCGGATACGGGTAGTACCCGTGGGTCGGGTTCATGACCCGGCTGGGGACTATACGTCACCACGCATCACTCATTTCCATGGTAAAACCTCTGGCATAATCTTATCTCCAATCTCAAATTTTCAACGGCTTACGCCTCTTGTCCGCTTAGCTCTTTTGTCGCCCTTACCGTGTATCGTTTTTAATTTCGTCATTTTAAGTTTTTATTTACTCGTGTATCGTATTTTAATTTATGAAATAAAAGTTTTATTTTATGAATAAATTAAATAAAGTAATAGTGGAAAGGTGACGTGGAGGTGGAGTGAATGTGAGTTTTTTTCCGTTTTTGATAAGTTAATGAGAGAAGTGAGAAAGCTGATGTCGCGCTAAGATGGAGGTGAGTTTTTTTATGCCACTCCCCTAGCCTTATTGTTCACTTTAAAAAAATGTATTTATTAGATTTTTTTTTCTTATTTTTTTGATAGGATGATAGTTTTACTTTTAATTTAATTAATTAGGCTTTTTTATATCTTATAAATAATAATTTTCAACAAGAATAATATGGTAGTAAACTTAATCAAGTTTTTTTGTCTATTTTTAATCTATTTTTAGTAATGAAGTATTATTTTAGTACATAAAAAAGAAAAACAAAAAATAAAAATGTAACTGTTCGTATAAAATTTGTTAAATAGATTAATAATAACCCTAGTCGAATTGACACGCCGTCAATGCATTTCACAAACTCCTTAAAACCTGAAAGTGGCCGCCGGTATAAATAAAAATTTGAAGGTTATGATTTGAAATCAAAGATTCCATCTTTCTTCAAGTTTTGGGTATGCACTCGTTACTGAGGTTTTTACATCTTTGATTTTATTTGTACTGTTTTTTTTTTTTTTTTTTTTTTTTTTTTAGTATAATCTACTTCATTTGTTGTCTATTTGTGTTCTTATGCTATATTCCATTATTATAAAGATTCATATGTGCCCTTTTGCTTGATTTATATCTAATCTAAGATTAGTTTAGTTCCTTAGTTTTCCATCCCATTAGCATTAGCAATTCATGAAGTTGACCTTTTAAATATGATTTTTGATACGAGCGGAGCTTGAAGTTGAGAACATCGTCAACTAGGACGGTTGAGATGGTTTGGACCTGTTAGGAGAGTGGAAGCTTTGGTTGTAGCCGGCGTGAGGAGAAGGGGTAGTTGTAGACAAAAACTTAGGTGGGCGGACTAACTGAACAACGACATGAAGGAGCTTCTCTTGTTTGAGGATATGACCTCACCTCAGTAGGAATGAGTGGAGGGTTTTTGTTGGTTTTCCTTCGTGCTTTAGGTGTCTGACTTATTTGCGTTCTTTTGCTCTAGCTTGTTGGCTCTTTGTGCGTAGTTTTGCTCTCGTTTGCTTGTTTGACTTGGGTTGTATGTTGGTTGTTTTTGTTTCTCTTATCTTATTTTCATTGTCTGGTAGGTTTGAGTAGAGGGCTAGATAGACTAGGGGCCTAGAAGGTACATTTTTGCTTGTTGTCCTTTGTCCCTTGGGTTTTTGACTTGATTGTGTGCTTTTGGCGTGTTGGCTCTTTGTGCGGTTGTTTGCTCCTGTAGGCTTGCTTGGCAGTATATGTTGTTTGCTATGGTTGAATGTGTTCCTCTTGTCGTATTTGCATCCGCTATCTCCTTTATCTTATCTTATATTCCTTTGCCCCGTTTCTATATGCTTGCTTTAGTTTATGAAGTGATCCTATGTTGTTTCTCTCTCGATAGCTCTTTTATCTATCTTTTTGCCCGGTTCAGTGATTATTTTGTTTGCTTTGTAGCTCTATGTTCTCTTTTTGCAATCCTGCTTTTTGTATTCCTCCTCGTCCATGTTGGCTTGCTTGTTTTCTTTGCTATGCATGTTTTGCCCTTTGAGAGCGTCGAGTGTGTTTTTCTTCTTTTGTTTCGTTTATCTTGTGTTTTTCTTCTCCACATGCTTTTGTTTCCTTACTTATATATGTTTTGCCCTTTGATGGCCTCCAAGTACTAAAGGATGGCAACTCTGGTCTACATGGCAGCTTAAATAAAAAATAAAATAAAGTCGTACTCTTTCTCTTTCTTCTTCCTTTCTCTTAGCCTGATGTCTATCGCAGTCTTCTTACCCGCGGCTTTTCCCAAGGGTAGGTGTATGATCTGTCTACATTTTACCTCCCTCATACCATGCTGAGGCGGGTTTGAGTATCGTTGTTGTTGTTGTTGTTGTTGTTATATACGCGAGGAAGCAGATAAGAGAATTTGCTAGGTTTGCTTCTTCTTTTTTATAAGATTTTCACGATTATTGAATTAAGTATTAACCATAACTAACTGTTTACTTATCGTGACCGTTAGATAGTATATAAGGTGAAAGTTTCAAGTACATGAAGCTTTGAGATTCATTTTTTTCTTTCTTTCATGCATGATTAAATTTGAATTACTAATGTTATGACATCTTGCAGGGGAATTCATATGATATAGCAAAGGTTATCTTAGATGGAACATAAACAGATGCTTTGTAGTTCAGTAGTGCCTCACTTATCTCCTAAACATTCATGGTGTGTTGCTCAGAACTCGGAAGCCAAAGAAGATGACGACACACAAGTCCATATTTTCTACAACTTACACGATCCAATGTCTTATTATCGCTGCCAAATCCCTGAGTTACTCGGAAAAAGTATCCGAGGGTGTTTCCATGGCTGTTGGGCGGTTCTCTCCTCCAACCATCCACGCGATGGCATGTGGTCTCTTTGGAACCCATACACTTCTCAAATCATTAATCTCCCTCCGTCATCTGAAGAAGATGATGATGATATCACATATAATTGTTGCTTGTCAGCTCCTCCTGATCATCCCAATTCAGTTCTTTTGTTAACGAGAACCAAAAACCCCAACATTGTGTATTGTAGGATTGGGAGCGATCTCAAATTAAGATGGACCGAAAAGAATTTTGCTAAAGAATTAAGGAGCATAACTGGTTCTGATGGTTCCTTCCATAACCTAAGTTGTTGCAATAGTAAAGTATATACCCACTATATGGTATCAGACAGTGACACGAGTAGTCTACTTCTCGTAGAGGTTGACATCATGGTTAAAGATCGTAAAAATAGGAAAGGAAAAGAAGTTGTGATAAAATTGTTGCCGGCTTTGGAATTCCCATGTCCTCACATCGTTGATTCTTCCAGTATAACGTCACTAATAGGATCTTGTTCAGAACTGTTTATGATTATTTTAGATTTAGAAGAAGAGACATGGACAAGTACATCAGTTAGTGCTGTGTATGTGTTTAGACTGGACATGAATAATATGATGTTGCAAGAAATGGAAGACCTCAAAGAAACTATATTATCCATGGAACTTCCAATCGAGTCATCAACATTTTACAGCTCAGCAACTGCTTCATCGGAATTAGGAGGTTATATACATATTTTTGCCGATAAGGGAAAAATCATATACTCGTACCATGTCAAGAATAAAACCATCTCTTTATCTTCTATTCCTTGTTTAGCAGGAACAAACCAGGTGTCAGCGTGGGCAATGCTCGAATGCACCAGGTATTGTTGTAAAGCTTTTTTGCTTTTAAATGTATTTATTTGCTGGAGATTGCTTCCTTGAAAATCATATTTTATGTAGGTTTTTTGCTTTCTTCTATTCGACAACATAAAAAGAGAATTCAGTTTTTTTGAACATCAAGTTTTTTTTGTAGGTTGGAAAGTGATCATGTTGATTCTAAACAAGAAACTGACAAGGATGTTGATATAATTGTAAGATCAGTCAAGGGTGACGAGGAAGAATCGCTCCTGCTCAATCTCCCACTTGATGTCCTGGGGATGATAATGGAATTTTGTGTAGGTCTCGATTACCTCAGGTTTCGTTCCACATGCAAAAGTTGTCACTTGGCATCACCTGTGATACCATGGAGTAACATGAAAGCATCAAAGATATTGCAAAAGTATTCACTACCTTCACCATGGCTGATTGTGTTTGACAAACATAAAGGCATTACTACTCTTACTGATCCCATGTTTGGTGACGAATATTTTATGAAAACACCTCGAGAATTGATTTGTGATTTTGAAATAAAGGGTTCAAGGTATGGCTGGTTGCTGATTTTAAAATCTAGTGGATCACTGATGTTTTATAACCCCTTCACAAGTGATATTCGCAAGCTCCCACTGTTACCTGATTCAGAAATCTTCAGTTTCTCAGCACCACCCACTTCTCCCGATTGTATGGTTGCTGGAATTACAGTAGATGAAGATAATTATTATGATGTTTGTATTCACTTTGTAGGTGGGAAACCATCCTGGCGTACAATTGCTTCCGATACAGGTGAAGACGATTACTCTTTCTTGTCTCTAACATTATATGGCCAAGATTTGTACGCCTTGCGGGATGATATTGGACTCGATGTATTTGAAGAAGTGGATGGAGATCATTTATGGGAGCCAAATGTAGCCAAAGCCCCAACAAGTTGTTGCACATCTTTCCCTCAGTCTTTCCTGCTGAGTTGTGCTCAACATCTTCTACATGTCATTGTGGGGAAATTTGGAGAATCCGTAGAGGTTTTCAAAATGAAAAAATCTAAAGCATGGGTCAAAATAGATAGTTTGGAGAAACATATGATTTTTATTTGTGGTACGTCATCTTTCTGCATTGATGCCAAGATACCACACATGGCGAACAAGATCTACTTTCCAAGATTTCCTGCGGATAATGAGAACATGAAGGATATATTATTCTATTCACTTGAAACAGGCAGGTATCACACTTTCAAGAACAAAAACTTCCAAGAAAGTTTTGGAGACTTCTTTGGAACGAAACATCTTCTCGCCCCTCATGCCTGGATTGAACCAACTTGGTCGTAATGTATTAACTACTGCACTTTATTATCCAACTTGGTCGTAATGTATTAACCACTGTACTTTATTATCCAACTTGGTCCTAATGTATTAACTATTGTACTTTATTTACTTTTCTTTCGGTATTTTGTTTGTTTTCTTGTTTACTTGAAAGCATTACAAAACAGAAAGTTTCATGCATAAATCATATAAATTTTGACAATTTGTCAAGTCATTTCTCGTCAAAAACACTGATTTTGGGCAGAATGCAGAAGATTACTCCTTTGCACTCCATGCTCAAGGATATACAGTGACAACCTCCACATCATCCATACCCGGACTTCTCACCGAGTACTGGAACGTCCATCCAAAGCACGCACCGGCATGTGTGCCATTCTTGTTTACTGCAAAGAGAGCGCCCACAAAATATGGATACTTTTTTGCTATTCCTGATATTGCATCTTTGGCAGCAAGCTTTGGCTCCATCCCTAATCGCATACTCTCCACAACTTGATAACTGAAATCAAATTAAATACACACGACCAAATATGTTATTCTTCGTATTGGGTATTGTTGTTATTGACCCGCTTAGGGAGAAATCAAATTAAATACACACGACCAAATATGTTATTCTTCGTATTGGGTATTGTTGTTATTGACCCGCTTAGGGATGGGTCGATTTTTATAATGCTTTATCTCTAACGAGTCATACAGGTAAAAATAAGTAGCCCAAAAAGAAACTGGTGAATACTCGCCCAAACTGTATTTTTGATGCTACCTCCTAAATCATATATTACTGACAACAAAAAGTTTGGATGAAAAATCAGTTTGGCCGGCCCAAGACGACCTGTATATAAACCCATTTTCGCCTGTTACTCAACCCATCAAAACCGTCCATTCTGCCAACTCCATAGAGTGGTCAGTGGTGTGACAAGGGATGGAAAAGTGTATTTTACTGGTTTTGAGTGTTCTTACTTGTTTTAAATGTTCTTGTCATGTTTTACTGTTTTAAGTATTACCTTGTAATTATTCATGTTTTACATGTATTTTGATTTTATATTTCATGTATTCATGTATTACTTTACTTGTGATGTTATAATAAGTAACTTTCTAAAAATAGCAGGTTTTCAAAAATAGAAGTTTCTAAAAAGAGAAAGTTTCCAAAAATAGTAAGTTTCTAAAAAATAGAAGGTTTCCAAAAATAGAAAGAAGCTGATTAATAAGTCTGAAATATAAGCTAGTGCTTATTTAGTCAAAATTTATAAGTCATGATAATAATAGTAAAGTTTATTAAATAAATATTATAGGTTAAACTGATTATTAATTATTAATGAAAGGCATGATTTTAATAATTAATAATATGTCATGATATTTAAAATAAAACTTTACATTATACCCATTAACTGAATTAAGCATGGTTTTAATTTAATTAAGCCAAATAAAATACTTAGGTTAATACATGTATTATTAATTTTAATAATAAACCTAAGTCATGTCATGAAATAATTAATTAATTACTAGCTCATGAAAGTTAATTAAATTAATTAATTAATTAAATAAAATTACTAGTTCATGAAAATTAATTAAAATAATTAATTAAGAAAAAAAAATGTCAAAATAACTTGTACCCGAGACCCGAACCCCGAGGCAAGCCAACCGAACCAAACACCACCCACACAGTCGGCGACTGGTGGTGGTTGCCGGCAGCTGTAGCCATCGGTTGCTGCTGCTGTGGCCACGGTTCATACCGGCACTAGCCAGTTACCACCGTTAAGCCAAAAACACCCACCGACGTGTAGCCGGTTCCCTCTATTCCTAGCCAAAGACCCACCGAGACCCTATGTGGTCTCAGTTGCCACTTATTTCAAACCATTCCCCCCTGTTGGGGTTTCTTGGTTGCTGCCGACCAAACCAAAGGCCACACCGAGCCCTATGGGCTCTCGGCTGGTGGTGGAAAAGAGGCACCAAGAGCCTAGTCATAGTAGTCCTTAGGACATTCCGAGAGCCTGGTGGTGGAAAAGAGGTTCCAAAACCGGAGGGATCTTCCCAAGGACATTTCATAGCTAGAAATAGTAGTCCTTAGGAAAGATGGAGAAAGATTGTGAACGTAGCTAAATGTCGACCAGGTACTTAAGTTAGCACTAGAACAATCACAACAAAGTTCTAGTGATGACGCATTGGTAAGCGTTGAAGGGGTTGAAGAATTAAAAAAAATTGTAAAGATAAAGGGTCTAAAGAAAGAAGCCCTCCTTACAACTTAGGCAGAAACCGGGTCAACACATATGCTATTGAGATCATTTTTAATGATGCTCGATATTGAAGATAGATATCATGGACCCAATGATGCAATGCACAACCCATCCCAGCTAACTCAGATATCTCTCAAAAGGTACTTGTTTTAATCACACGGAGATCAACATGTCATCTATCGATTTATTCACTCCGAATAAATTGGTATTGAAATGGTGGCACTCCTCTCTAGCCTCCGATCACTAAAATCCAAAGTGCACGATCGAGTCTAGAACCATTTGAGATCATCAAATATCTCACTATGACACACTTCCATATTTCCTTGCTTCCTCACACTCTGTGAAAAGTAAGAAACATATTAAGAGTCCTACGCAAAATCTTCATGATCTTGCCTGAACATCCGAGTAATACGAAAGTATTTACAATGAAGATGGAAATCCTTCTTGAGTGAACATCAAAAAGCTCATGGTAGGTGACTTGTGCGATTCTTTATAAATCAAACATGTGATAACTGGAAAGCAACCATGGTTTAATTCTTAACTGAATTTAAACACGTTCCAGGCCTTTACGCAATATCTTAGTGATCTTGCCAGAACATTCAGAGTGATACCATTTAGTATTCACAGTGACGGATGGAAATCCTTCTAGTGTTAACATCAAACAACACTTGGTAGGTAACTTGCAAGATTCTATATGAATCAAGCTCGTGACAACTGGAAAGCAACGATGGTGCGGTTCTCAATTGAATTTCACTTGTTCCAAGTATATGAATTGACGACTTCAATCATAAGGATAATTTTATCCAAAATGATTTACTCTTTATGTTCGCAGTCAGCTTTAGACGGTCGAATAAAGAGAACGAGTTTACCCGCGAAATCTTGTAAAGGAGGTTCTTAATTGAAACTACCTGCCACAAGTACGATATTAAATATCGTCCAACGGTCTTCACCGACCGGAGGTAAAATGCTACCTAATTAGGTTGAAATGTTCAAAGCCATTTCATCCGTGTATATGTTTTGTTGCTAAATGTCTTATGCAGCGTAACAAGACGATGGCATTGCGGTGTCCAGAAAGAAGTCGTCCCTGCATGCTTATACCTTCTGCACTTAATACTTCAAATAATTCAAGAAAGTCTAAAGTCAAGTCTTCCGTTGTGTCAAACTCTAAAGCTTCTAAGAATTTATAAAGGTATAAGTATGTGGAACATGAAGTCACGAGGAGGCGAATATCACAAGTGATGAATGCACAAGATCAAGGCAAGTAAACAAGTTCAAGCCTAAAGCAAAATGGTCATGTCAAAGAAGGTTCACAAGAACAAGATCGAAGCTCAAGCATAGTATGCTAGGTTTAAGATTTTGTAAAATGGTGTGACCTCCCTTAGGGGGAGATTGTTGGAAATATGAAATTCCAAAAAAAGTCTCGGTCACATCATAGTTAGCATAGATCACGAGTTATATACTATTTAGGACTTTGTCTCTTGGAGCGACCTCCCTTAGGGGGAGATTGTTGGAAATACGTTTTTACGTATTTAGGAAGGATCGGTCACTCCAACGAGATACATCTAGTATGAGCTCGTGATCCAGTATGTAACAATATAACCCACAAAGCCCACATGTAGGGTGAGCTATATATAACCCCTCCTAGCATGTTAGGAGGGGTTGGTTCACACATTTCTCACACATTAATCTAACGAGGATTAATGCCCGCGCTCCGCAGCGGGAAATTTTGGGGCAATGTTTATGGAGTAGTAACTTAAAAACCCAATTTTTCAAAAATGTAGAATACTAATGTGAATGATTATTTGTATACCATTCATGTACTATAGTTGTGATAAGCTTGAGAACCAGAACTACATTACAAATATATTCATGTTTGTAACCGAGGAATGAGGGTGAGATTTCCTTCTTGCTTGGCTTTCTTTTGTCTTCCTCTGCCATAACCTCAATCAAATGTTTGACTTCGTCCTCAGCTAATACTCTCATGGAATCACATTACAACCTTTCTTTATGTGGTGATGATTATGTACTGTGCAAGATAGCAACACAAATGGAGAACGCTTGTAGTGAGGTCAATTGTGCATGAAAGTCAACTGAATAGTGCCCCTCTGCGGTCATTTTCATCGTTATTGCAGGTGTATCATCTTTAGTTCCCTGTGACATTATAAGATCATGCACCAAAATGAGAAACACAATAATACAGTAATATCTAAACACAATGTTTTCAATCAAGAAATGTTCTATATCCTACATATGTTGACTGTTGACTTGTGAGTCAAAGTTTCCTTTTGAAATCAGCATTGACATTTTTAAATTTTTACAAACTATGGCATCCTTATATCCTACATGTTGACTGTCACATTTTTTAATTTTTTCTTATGGTTATGCCTTATAACACCTTAAATAAGCACCTCTCTATGTGCTTATATATAAAAAAAACCTTACATTTTATATGCCTCTACTCAGAACTATATTACAATTTACTAAACAAAATCATACAAATATATTCAAGAACTAAAAGGACTCCTAAAAAACAACTAATACCTTCACCCCGCTGACGCCTCCTACAACCATATAAACTATGCTTTTCAACTGCATTGTTATACCTGTTGAAGAGAGCGATGCCCTTAAAATGTCATTTTTATTATTTAACTGGAATTTATATTATTAGTTCATGTACAGGGCATTCATATCAAATTTTGATTTCATACAGAACTTTGGCTTTTGTCTACAGCCCCTATCAAAATGTTTTCCATGAGCTTCGTCACATATCAACACATTGTCGAACAAACTTCCTAATTTACCTCAGCAACAAACCATCACATCATTTGAGCTTTTAGTTTTTCAGAAATCAACATATTGCACTCACTCAATATGCTTGAAAAAAAATTACCTGCCCAAAGCTCATTGCCACCATTACGTCAACCGGAAACATATAGACCATGGTGATCCTTAAAATCTACAATTTAGAGAATATCATAGTCAATATAAACTAAACTCGATACTAACAAAAACTAAGCATATGATAAAAACTTCAGAAGTATGACATGTACCTTGGGTTCTCGATCATAAATGCCTTCCACTTTCCTTGGTAGTTAGGGTCCTTGATTTTCTGTCAATGGAATTACATTTCAGAAAGCAGTAAATAGTTTTCAGAATGTTTGGAATTCCTAGCGCAAACTACTTATTAATTCTCTGATATAAAACTATGGTGTTTCAATTAGCATTTTGAAGTTTAGCCCAAGACGATACAAAAAAATAATTTATAATGTGCCAAGAACATGCCTTTTTTGATGATCTGCTCGTTGTCTTACGGATCATCGGTCTGAACACACGAAAAAATAAATTATAAAAATGGAACTTAAAGCAATCAAAACATAAATAGGAAACCATCTACCTTTCCTGATTGCTAACCCAGTCAGCATGATTCCACTCATCACGATTCCAAATAGCTTTTCTTCTTTACAGGTTTACGCTGAGATTTGAGGCTTCCAGGACTCAGTAGAACTTTAGGCCTCTCAGCTTCAAGTTCAGCTTCTTTCGCTCTCTAGAGGAGGTCAATGTTTTTTCTTGTTCTGTTCATACTCAGTTTTGATCTCATGCTGCCTCTCCATACTTGCGGTCATTTGAGGTCGACTTCTGCGTAGAAAGTGAAAAAACGCAATCCTAAGAGTCGTGATTAACATATTATACATGTAAATTAGATAATATTACGTACTTCAGACACTGTGAGATGAAAGCTCAGTTTTCCGAAGCTAACACATCCATTAAATACATGATTTCAACGACACTCGATAATTTTCAATTTGCCCATTTGACATGACAAATAACATTAGCTTCTTAAGGAGTGTTTGGGATTGTGATTCTTGCTTTTATGTGTATTTTCCAAGTGGATGCTAATTTATGTTATACAAAAAAAGATTCTCTTTATCCACATATTTTCGTGTAAAATACTTTGATCCCGTTAAGCAGATAAGGAGCTTATCGTTTCATGGAGGCAAACGAAAACATACAGTCTTGCATAATACAACTCTAGTTTCAAAATTAGTAAACCAAACGAAAGTAGTGACCTGCATTGTTGAAGGAGCTGGACTGACTTAAGAAACCGGGGAGCATGCATGTTGGTATAATGAGTGTGTATTCCCTCTTTCAACCGCTGCCATGAGAGGAGGTGGCTTCAACATCGTGTGTGTGCAAACCCTTAGCGACAACACGACTTTTAAAGTAATTTGATTTTGTCTCCGGCACTTTTTTTAGCCTTTTGCTGATTCCGTAGATGTAAGCTGACGGGGGTCACCCCTGCAAGTGTTTGGCAAGCAAATTCATCATCACACAACCATGAGAATATGTCCCCTGTACATTTAAAATACAAACTATAAGAATAAAACCCGACCCGAATTTTCTATATTTAGATGAATAACATGTATGTTGAATGTTAATCCTGAAGCAGCTTATCAACTATTCCTGAAGCAGCTTATCAACCAATCGCAAAGCAGCTTATCAGTTAATGACAGAGAATATCAAACTGAAACTTCAATAATGACAAATGTTTGTACCATTGCCATTCATTGACTGAGATCGTTCTCTTGAACTCGAAACAAAGACGACCCTACAGAAAAATACAAACAGATTTCAATAAGAAAGATGGCATATGGCTCACAATTAATTAATCCACTCATCAGCGTCAGCCCCCAATTCTGTTTTTATAGCAGCAGCTTTAAAAAGATTTAAGGTAAGAAATGGCGGCCTCAGGGGGTACTCAGTGCTGACAGTGATATGGCGAAAAAAAAAGATTATGGCGAGGGTGGTTACCAATTTTCGTGTCTATGAAACAAATTTGAACATTAAATATACATTGGCTTCTAACTCCATGTGTAGATAACCACTGTTGAGTTTTCTTGTTAGAAGAAAACTGTATATCCGGATCCCACATGTGATCTATGAGTTATCAACTACCTTTATCTCCTCATGGCTGCAAATCAAATAAGGGGGAACGCGAAGACAACCTTTATGTGACGACAAATTTCCATTCAAAGCAAATATGAAAAGTAAGTATGTTATAATTTTGAGGCTCAGATAAGCGAGTAATCGAATATGAGGATATGGGCAACATGGCTGCAAAATATAGCAAGTTTGCCCTGCCAAGAGCCACATAATCCGAATTATAATTGAAGCCGCCAAAAGACGTTCAAAAATTATCATCATAGCCTTAGATAATCTCAGATGTTCATATTCATGGGGACTGATGGCATAGTACCACAATTATTAACATCACAACGATAAACACGACATGGCTGCAACCTTGAGAGGTTGCCCCGCCAAGATATGTGCAATATCGGGCTTAACCCAAATTATCACAGCCCGAACAATTGCACATTCCAACAACAAAAGCATCACCTGTGATCATCACATACAACATACAATTAAAATTACCAACGCCACATACCCGTCAGTATCACCGCACGCTTTGTACAGCGGTAGCGAAACAATAACACGTACAACGGCTGCAAACACAACGAAGTGATGCCCTGCCAGCTTACGTTTCACCTTGAACCACGGCAATAAGCAAACCCGACTTGGCTGCAAACCCAAATGAGTGATGCCTCGCCAAGATTCAGGTCACTTGGGTCGCATAATTCCTGCATACAATTAAAAGTTACTTTTAAGGGGATATTTGGCTTTGTGATACCAAGTTATAATAAACCAAAATTCACATTTTATCAAACACATTGCACACATTATCATCTCACTACAAAAATATATATGTCCTAACCCTTTAAAGAACCAAATCCCTAAAATTGAAGTTACTTCAATACTAATCAAAACCAAACTTTCTAATAGCATAAAACGGTAGACATGAATCTCTAATCAAAAAACCCCTCGAAGAAACCCTAATCTAATTTATGTTATATTTAAAATATGATAAAAAGAATCTATACCTGCTTATATGTTTTCAGACGATTCCAAATTTGAGGAATCATATAATCAGAAACCCAAAACCACCCAATAATATAGGGTTTCCATCAAACCTAACCATCATGACAGAAACACAAATCAACCATCATCAATTGGGTTCAACAACCCTGTTAAAAATACCAAAATCAATCATCAACCATCATCAACTGGGTCCAACAACCCCGATAAAAACAAATCATCACCATCCAAGCCCAACCGTCACCAACCCATCAAAGATTAGGGGCGAGAATCCCGACCATCACCAACCCATCAAAGATTTGGGGAAACGATCGGCCTGAAAACACCATGAAACACGAAAAAAAATCCAGATCAAAGAGTCAAGATCTATTTTTAGGCTAGTGAGAGAGTAGGTAGTGAGAGAGAGACCTTTTTTTCAAAACCCCTTTTGTATGAGGATAAGATTTACAGATGTGGATGTAATATGCAAATCCACTGCTGTGTAATATAAAATCAATGGCTACAAAGGGGTTTTAGAAAGAACCCATACCAATGAACAGGGGAGGGAGGAATCAAACGGTTTAGATGTAGATAGGGCTGGGAACCCATACCAATGAACAGGAGATGGAGGAAATCAAACGGCAGATACATAGCTTAAATATTCCTCCCCTCACAGAAGTTTATATTGTTTTTTAATAATGTATTTTTCAATTCCCCTTATTGTATTAAGGGGGTAATATTCTCTTTTTCTCTCCTTTCTCTCTTTAGTTTTTCATCTATCTCTCTCTCTCTCTCTCTCTCTCTCTCTCTCTCTCTCTCTCTCTCTCTCTCTCTCTCTCTCTTTCTCTCTCTCTCTCTCTCTCTTTAAATCATTTCAAGTTTAGTATAATCCAAAGATTACGATAAACTAACAAACGTTCGCGAGATTTTTAAATCTATGTTTTAAATCGAGAAATAGAATTCTTTCGCGGGATATGAACCATCTAAAACAATATATAACTCTTTTCACTTTGAACCTGCCAAATTAAACCCTTAAACCCTGTCAATATAGTATTGAACCTTTTGCTATAAATTTTAACTTATTTTTCGATTGATCCTCAGAGCCCTGTCAAAGTAACTTTGAACCAACTGAAAAAAATAAAAAAGTTTTACATATGCATGATAATTTTGAGCTTCTTCTTCTTGGTAAAAACACGTTTTTAGCTTTACACTATTTTTCTTTGATTATGAAATATTTTGTGATGATTAGCACTAATGAAGCATGCTACGATGATCTATGAAGGATCACGTTCACAATGAGACTAGAATTAAACTCTGCGATCACTGAACTCGAAACCGAAAAATACCAGTTTGTTCGAACACGTATGTCGCTACACCTCAAAGAATTTGGGCAGAGTTTCGGCTAGGAAAGGACGGGAATAGGTCTTCGTGTCCCTACAAAAAGTTAGAAGCATGTATATCGTGTTATTTTGTATTACCAATAATGATTTAAGTGTAATGGATTGACTTAGTTGAGCAATGTGTAATCGTGATAAACGTTCATCAAGTCGGGGTTGTGCGGAGTGCACACTTGTATGACATTATTACGGTTATCATACGGGGCGAAGCTCCCGTACGACGGGGGTCCGAGGACAGCGCCCCTGGGCAGGGCCCAAGGGGCGGCAGCCTCTGGCAAGGTCCAAGGGGCAGCCCCTGACTGGGGTCGAAAACGCACTTAAAAATAAAATTCCCGATATTTGACACATGTTTTGCCCGTTTTAAAACCTGCGGTTTTAACTGCAAAAAGCAGTTACAAACTGTCAAAAAGTTATTTAGTCATTTGTCTTCTTCATTTTTCTGGTTCTCATATCATAACAACAAAAACACGTTAACATTTCGAAACTGAGTTTTAGAGATTTCGATAAAACCATCAAAATACTTTGATTTAAAATTGTATGACACGACTCTTAGATTATTGATTCACTAAATTTCTAACATATCTCGCAACAGATTAGTTCCTATGTTGCTAGATATGATTACCCCTGTCTCGCAAGTATCAAATGTGCTCGTATCTTGCTAGCATATATGCTTGTATGTCACTAGCAATGATGTGCTCCTATCTCGCAACTAGGGCTGAGCAAACCAAACTGGAAACTAAACTGAACCAAACCGATACACCGAGCCGAACCGATTATTTTCGGTTCGGTTTTTGGTTTTACGTATTTATTTCGGTTTTGTTCGATTCAGTTCGGTTTCAGATTAAAACCGACAAAATACGTTTAAACCATATATTCGGTTCGGTTCGTTTTTGACTCGATTTCGATTTTGTTCTGTTTACGTCGGTTAGGCTTTCAGTTTACATTTTCTTTAAAATTGGTTTTCGATTTGATTTTGTTTTTTTGTTTGGTTTGGTTTGGTTTTGAGTCGGTGCATGCTCAGCCCAACATGGCAACTAATGACGGCAGAGCCTGATCTCCCACTTCTACACCGACTTCTTTACACTTATATATAGCGAGAACCCGAGTTGTTTTCTTTCATACCAGAATATCAATGACCGGAACCCTAGCTCAGGATCCGATGATTCGCCCGAGAAACCTTCTCCGGAGCCAATCTGCTGATACCCTTTTTCGTATTTTCTCTTTTTGTTATGAAAATCATCTTTCAGACATAGGACCTATTAAAAAAGATGATATTTCCTTGGATTCGCAAGAAGACTGTTTATTAGATACGCAACTGGATCTAGCTGAACCTGATCATAACGTTATAGGAGAATCAGCGGAACTTTGTCACAATGTGGATATCGACCCTTCAGTCTCCTTGGATGTAAACGACCAGGATAATTTGATGGACTCAATGGTGAGTTCTTCCCTTCCTTTACCCACAGTTAAAGAGGTCGAGGAAGGAGAACTATCAGGGGATTTTATGGACTTCACACCTGAAGATTTTACAGGCATTGAATCACAACTAAAAAACGACAACAATTTAATCCCCTTATCCACAGGAGATATGGCGGGCATAGTGAATACGAAGACAAGAAATTTGGTGGATTACTCTGAATTAGTTGTTCATGGAAATTCTCGAGAGCCTGCAAAGCAAGCCACTGCTGTGCTAGGTTCTGACTTATCACTTCGACGCCCTGGACGTCTGTTAAACTTAGATAACAGTAAAACAAGGAATCAGGATCTTGTAAACCCAGTGAAGAGGCAAGGACCTCCCAGTCCAGACGAAAGAGCATGCAAAAAGGTGAAGAAGCTTGTTGACCTAACAACCTGTCCTGAAAATATAAGATCCGTTGGTGAACACCATGAGGATGCCTCTCGCAAAGTGGTCGATGCTTCTGTGAACAAGGATGCTGCTAATGAGAAGAAAGCGAAGCGGGTTGTGGTGGATGCCTCTGTGAACAAGGATGCTGCTAATGAGAAGAAAACGAAGCGGGTCGTGACACAAGAAAGCAAAGCAATGAAAAGGAGGAATGCCAGAATTAAACGAGCAGAAGAGAGAAGAAAGCTTGGAATCAATAGGCCAAAACTTGATATTGTCGTAAAAGAGAAGAAAATTTCAATTTGCCGCCATTATATGATGGGAAAATGCCATGCGGGCGACAAGTGTAAATTTTCTCATGATTCGATCCCTTTGACAAAATCCAAGCCGTGCTGTCATTTTGCCCGTCACGCTTGTATGAAAGGTGATGACTGTCCATATGATCACCAACTCTCCAAGTATCCCTGCAATAAGCTTCTGTCAACAGGAAAATGCGACCGCGGTTCAAGATGTCTGTTTTCCCATGAGGCACAGCCGATTGATCCCACTTCAGATGCTTTAAGTAAGTCGATGCCTCCTAATTCTGGTTCTAAAAGGGTAGACACGAAATCTTGCTGGACACCCAAATCTATTGCTAGTAACACCAAACAGAATCCTGTAGATATTACACCAAAAGTATTCACTCGACCACCAAAAGGCATAAGCTTTCTTTCTCAAAAAAGGTCACCCGTAGAATCCCACTCGTCTCCCAATGTAGATCTCGGGGTTAAGGAAACTCCCCCAACATCTGGTGTAACTCAAGATCCCAAAGAAATTACTAACCCTCCCCGAGTAGTTCCAACTGGAATAAACTTTCTTTCGTTTGGTAAAAAATCCAGTTTTTCTCAAAAGCCGCTACCTATGATGTCATTCATGTCAAGCACATCACAAAAAGCGCTCCAGTCAACTTTAGCTTTTGCGTCTAAGTTTGAGCCTGGTGTGAAGACAAACAGTCCGGGATATTTCACTCAGAAGATATGAAAATCTTAACCATCAAAAGTTATGGCTATGGGATTACGGGCATACAAGTATGATGTAACACTTAAAGTTGCAAAGGGATTCAGAAAAGGCAACGGGTCAAAAGGGTCCTAATCGAAAGGTTTCAAGCAGAGTTTATGAAGTAAAA
The DNA here is from genome assembly GCA_025667525.1 of Glebionis coronaria. Lineage (NCBI taxonomy): Eukaryota > Viridiplantae > Streptophyta > Magnoliopsida > Asterales > Asteraceae > Glebionis > Glebionis coronaria. The sequence goes on from CM046874.1 coordinate 649,626,631, forward strand.
GCGTAGAGTACAAGTATTGGAGTTTCGTGAACTCAGCAAACATGGTATTCTACCCCCAAAGGATCCAGTCGGAAAACGCGCTTATACACGTCGCTGATTGATTCTTTTTTTGTAAAACTCTATAAATATCAATCTAAGAGTTAATTTTGTTCATCCTTTGGTACAAATCTTGTTGTTAGTAATAACTAGTGGTAAATTGTGTTTTTGTCAAAAGTGTTCGTTCAATTGCACTTTGTAGTTCTGCTGCCAAGTAATTAGTTTCATGTGTTAATTTGCTAGCATGTAAAATGCGTTTGTTTTTGACAAAAGTGTTTATTTTCAAACACTGAAAACCACAAAGAGTAGATCTATGATCTACCTTACCGAATCAAACATAAGATTTCATTCATAAATATGTACAAGTTTACACTTAAGTTTCAAAAGGCTAATCCCACTTATCCAAAGGAAAAGTAAATTACAACTGTCTCGTATGGAACCGCAACAGGCAGCTAGGTTCAATATGATTTAAGCCCGTCTTCCCATGATCAAACAACCTAGCTTCATCCAAAATTTGCCAGAACTTCTGTCAATGTACAATGAGAATGTTACCATATAGTTTACCGAACCAGCATTCAGGCCCATATCACATAGTGTTTACTAACTGTGAGCGCTAGTTCATATATAACCCGTTAAAAGGACATAGTGCCTGGGCCAACTACTCATAATAATAGTTACTAAGCCCTGGTCAACAACTCATATAAATTACTCTTGTTTTCACCAGGAACACGTTCGAGCATTTCAAAACTTTCGGTATATGATTTCAAAATGCGTGTCACAGTCTTATGTCTAACACAATATCACACATTAATCATTATCCAGTACCACGAGCGTTACATGTACTTAATACAAAACTTTTCCCAGTGGCTAGTAAAATGAAATGGTCAATCTATAGTCTATATAACTCTTGAATACTCTGTCATCATTTCCTGCAGTCGTAATAAATCAAGTAGAACTGATTGTGAGATTCTGATTAGAAGTGAAAAAAGAGGACATCTTTTGTAATGGGGAAAATGGGTCGATACCTCAACATTTTTGTGCATACAGCGTGAAACTGGGTTCAAATAGAGAATATATGATAGCATAAAAAAAACAAAGTGATGATACCTGAAGTTTAGGCATTGCCATCATTGAATCCAGTTGTTCCTGGCTAATGGAGTATTGATGCATAAGCTCCACAACCTTTTCAACAGCTTCATCCTGCCAATCATCCAACATGGGAAAGAATTTCAATTTGAAACCAACTTAGCATATAGCAATTTGGACTCAGGTCGGACTCGTTTAACCATATGCAATTTTAGTCTTTGCTGCCATTTCATCCACATAAACACACACAACGGTTTGGTAAGACACTCCAATCTTTCGTACAAACCTAAAGCTTTTTTTTTTTCTATAGTTAACTGAAACAGATCACTGAAACCATGTTTAGGTTGTGGCAAAATGATACAGTTGTTGTGGAGAGAAAAAATAAATCATATTCTTTTACCTATCGAAAGTGCAAATAATTAAAGTGACTATTTCAGTTAAGTATACATACCGGATCATGGGTGCTTGAGTAATGCTCCTTGTCATGTTTTTTTGGAATCATATCACCACACAATTTACGGGAGCAGTAAATATAATGCAGATCAATATTTGACGAAGGGTAAGGCCTGTCATTGAACATGAAAGCATCAGACTCTGTCAGTAATTTACAAAGAATAAAGAGCACAATTAGCTTTGAGATTGATATGATGTTCTTAACACAGATAAATCAAACAGAATAAATTTGGTGGCAAATGATATAGTCGTTAACTTGAAGAAGATATAAGAATCTAGAGAAGCCTACAAAATATAGTTGATTTTTAAATTTTATCACCATTAGCCGTAATCTAATTAAGTAATTATATTCAGATTGATCGTCTACTTCAGAAATGTCCATGGTCTATATATACAAAATCTACAATCTATCTTTATGAGAGTTTAATTATCACTTTTATTTGTAACTAAATGACACTACAGAAAATGAGAATAGACCCGGTTGAAAAGCATCATAAAACCCGTTTTTACATAGGGAGTGAAAGGGGAGGGGACTCTATGTGAAAAGCAAATAAAGCCCGGATTTAAAAATGGGCTCTATGTGATTTTCTTTCAATAAAAAAAATAGAACAAAGCCCGGTTTTCTAACAAAAAACATGGCTCTATCTCAATAAAAAAAAAATAAAAAAAATTATTTATATAATATATTTCCAGCTGTAATGTCAAACTTTGGGAAGAAAAAAGAGCCAAATCCACGACTTCTTCATCTCTTGACCTCTTAAACCTTTCAAATGCAGCTGCTAGGAATCACATACCGAAATCCGTAACTTCTTCACTCTTGGAGTAATTCATATATCAAGTTTAATCGCATCAGACAAATGATTATCTAGGTAAGAACGAGTATAGAAGAATAGTCTAACCCAAGCAAATTAACTAAGTAACTCTTTTAGTTGCGATAAACACAGCCTATAAAGGTTAATGTTCACACTTCACGTACATGTATCAGTCAATATAATACTACTACCAAACAAAAGTCTAAGACATATTTTTTCATCTTAAATACGTGTCAATCCAACATAGAACTAAAGTTACCTGTATTTCAGCAAAGCAGATAAAGAACTGACTCTTCAACTCTTCATACTGAAGATGAAGCTGTGCTACCATCACTAACCTTATTAAGCTCTCGGGTATTAAGTCGACGACTGATTCTATGTCACACCCCATTAAACAGATGACTTCATAATTTGGATTCCCACTCTCAACCTGCACTTTTATTTCTGCCATTTTTCCCTTGATAATATGTGATATCAATTTCTCATATTGCGGCTTTTCTGCCTCCAGCATTTTAATGTTCGCCTTTGCTCTGAAATAGCTTCATCTTGATTCTGTACTTTTTCCTCCAACTTCGCCACCTTCTTTGCCATTGTTTCGTCATGTACCTGCTGCCTTGGTCTCTTCTTAGGGACCTTCAATAAATATAAATTGATTCACTGAACAGATTATCGATAATGATAAAATTAAGTTTCTAATTGTGATATATGCTCTATTTCTTATCATCTAATACCAACACATCACTTAAAAAACATTGACTTGCTACAAAGAAAAAAAGCCAACGATATCTAAACCATGTGAAAAGAGAAGCCCACAGTCACACGACGCAAAAAAGTAGATAAACATCCTTGAAAGAAAAATAAAAGTGCATCTAAGGTCCACATGCCGTTGAGTTGCCAACCAAGTAAAGTGCAAAAAGTTACAGAGCGATGTAAAGAAATGATGATACACATAGCACTGAAAGTCAAGGTAAGGTTGAAAGGAAATTTTGGAACTAAACAGGTTCCATAACTACCCGACGTGGATTATTTATTGTAATACTGATATGTTTGAGAGTGTGAGAGTAAAGGAAATAAACTGGGAACCCAATGCATTGACTCGTGGACAATACAACAGTCAATTTCCTAATATGCATATGTGGTTAACATCCTACTTTCGCCAAACATGAAACATGTGGTCAACACATATAATTCAGAGAAACATACACAACTTAATTAGGCGTTTCATCAAGCACGTGGTGTACACTGAAACACTTGATATAAATTCATATCCAAAATAATTTTAACTCACTCAAGCATTTTATCAAGCATGTGGTCTACACATACAATTGGCAACAGTTTTGAGACACTGAAACACTTTATTCAAATTTATATCCACAAAATAATCGAGTCAATAATCGAAAAGAAATAAGCATTTTATCAAGCACTTTGCTTGCAACATACGAGTCAACAATCGAAAAGAAATAAGCATAAATTCATATCGAACACTTGTATTAACACAATTAGTATGAATTCAACATAAGCATGTCTTAACTGATTATAGATTCAAATCCAAAATAAGCCAAAGAAACTAAAAGAATAAGCTAAAATTTTATGATAGACTCTTAATCAGAGATTAGTTAAGATCCGTGATAAGCACAAATAATCAGATCACTCAAGGTTAAAGAAACAGACCAAAATGATTAATTGAGATCAAGAATGGCGGGAAATGTTTGTTTATTGATAGTAACTGAATGATTACAAGAAGAAGAGAGAAATGTTTGACAAATTCTAGACAAGAAATGAAATTAATAAACAAGTTTGGTATTTAATGTGTTTATCCCACCAAAAGTGGAAACTGTTAGAGGTTGTTGGAGAGTGTCACGTGCACCTCACACTCGTGACTAATAAGTCATTTGTGTGCCCCTCACGTACCAAACAACATAAGCAGTCTCTAATCCTAGCTTATAGTAGCTTATAGTAACTATATAGTAACTGGAGCTTATCAATCCATCCCCTTAAGAAACAGCTTTTCCTCAAGCTGTACAATCAAAAGTAGGAAATCTGAGTTGTAAGTCTTGAACTGGTTCCCATGATGTAGCATCTTCTGCTGTCCCATTAGCCCACTGCACAAGCACATAAATCTCTACTCCATTACCTTTCTTAGCCATCCTTCTATCTAAAATAGCCACAGGTTCCACAAGAAACACTCCACTATTGTCACAAGGTGGCAAAGTCCGAGACACTTGACCACTCTCTGGCTGATTGCTTCTCTTAAGTTGTGAAATATGAAAGACATTGTGTATCTGAGAAGATGCAGGGAGATCTAACTTATAGGCTACTTGTCCAATCTTTTGTAAAACTTCGAAAGGGCCAAAATACTTTGTAGAGAACTTATTCTGCTTACCTTGTCTTAAGGAAACTTTTCTGTAAGGTTGCAGCTTCAAGAATACCCAATCTCCACACTCAAAAGTTTTGTATGTCGTTCCCTTGTCAACATGAGACTTCATTCTATTTTGAGCTCTACACATGTGAAACTTCAGAACTTCTATTGCTACCTCTCTTTCACTAAGTGTATTGTCTACCAAATCCACCTTACTTGCCCTCCCATGTATGGTATCTGGATTGGTGCAAACTTATGGAATGTTCTTGGCTAATGGTGACTCTACACAACAAAGTATCAAACAAATCTTGATACTCTCTAGCACATTTGTAATATTTGGCATTCTTAAGAGCTAACATGGGATCTTCAAAGATTGACCCAAATCTCTGAATAATAGCTTGTTTATACCCATCCCAACCCACATTTCCCCATTAACAGTCAAGTATTGTCTATGCCATAAAAGAGCTTTATCACAAAGATGGACGGAAACAATCTTTACCTTATCCTTATTAGGAGTGTTGTCAATGGAGAAAAACTGATCACCCATTTGAATACCCAACCCCTGACATCATCACCATCAAATTTTGGGAAGTCTACTCTAGCCAATCTACCAAACTGATTAGCCTGTCGTCCAACCCCAAGATTGACCAATTGGTTGTTTTGAGCCCCCAAAGCTTCAATCATCTGCCTCATTTATGCTAATTGTGTATCCAGATACTCCCTAGTAATGGTGGGATCAATACCCCCATCATTCACAGGGTTTTGCCTTGTTGCTCGTGCCATAACAGAATTTGGCGCCAAAAGTTGTTAAAAAACTAACAATCAAGAACCAACGGAATTACAACTGAATCACATATGAGCTGCCTGGATGGAGCTCTGATACCACTTGATAGACTCTTAATCAGAGATCAGTTAAGATCCGTGACAAGCACAAATAACCAGATCACTCAAGGTTAAAGAAACAAAGCAAAATGATTAATTGAGACCAAGAATGGCGGGAAATGTTTGTTTATTGATAGTAACTGAATGATTACAAGAAGAGAGAAATATTTAACAAATTCTAGACAAGACATGAAATGAATGAACAAGTTTGGTATTTAAATGTGTTTATCCCACCAAAAGTGAAAACTGTTAGAGGTTGTTGGAGAGTGTCACATGCACCTCACACTCCTGACTAATAAGTCATTTGTGTGCCCCTCACGTGCCAAACAAAATAAGCAGTCTCTAATCCTAGCTTATAGTAGCTTATAGTAACTGGAGCTTATCATTTTACTAAATTAAAAAATAAGCTAAAAATTTACAAAATTAAAAATAAGCTGATTAATATACAGATCATACCTGATAATACCCTCAGTCTATGTCTTAACTAATTATACCGTAACCTGCAAAAATATGCCACCGAGTTTTGTCTTACAATTTTGCCATCGAACTTCTTCAAATCGTACAAAATAAGTCCGGAGTCGATGATGTTTTGTAATTTTCAGCCGTTATCTCTCTCACGTGTCATGCACGTGTGACACTTTCGTCATTTTCACTCCATACCATCTCGTCACCATATCTCCCAGCTTTCCCGTATGAAATTTTCGTCCCTGAAACCATTGACCCTCTACATTGTCAAATCATACACGTGTGCGTACCATATTTAATACACAAACAAACCTTGGTTTTCAAAAATTATCGCAATAGTAATTTGATTTCATCCAAATCGTGAATCGAGTACACAATGCTTAATCTAATGGAAATTGTTTGACCAACCTTTGGTGTTGGGCGAGAAGATAATGCATAGATCCCCTTTCTGCTCGTTTCTATGGTTAGTTTTTGCTTACTTTGAATGTTTTTATAGTTTTTGTACAAGTTTACCGCATTCATATACATAGTTCAATGTAGTTAACTTTGTAATTATACATGTGAGTGTTTAATTGTGTGGTTTTACTGGTTGGTTGTTGCTTATGTTTTGCTTATTTTCACAGACAATTATTCGAACTTGTTTACCCTAAACATTAGTCATAATGGGCATTTTTCAGCAACGCCTGCAAGGACATATCTCTATCCAGCAATAGCTTCGTACGATTTTGTAGATGCAATAAAAAGTTCGATTGATCAGTACCATGCCTTGTTTACTTGATATAGGTTTCAAAGATTTTAGGATTGTCCACTCTTATATTAGGATACCAAGACAATCCTTAGATGGGGGATTGGTACCCTTAGATTATGACCAAGTTTTAACAAATTTGAAGAACTACGTTACCACATCGAAAAAGATAGAGGTTTACATTGACAAAACAAATGTAAACGATTTAACAACTTTTGATCTGGATACGCATGATGAAGTGTTCAATTCGGGTGCATTCCTTGTTGGTCAAGATGATGCTAACATGAGGAATTTGGGATATAATGAAAGTCAAGCATCAACCAGGTCATTGAGTTTTACAAGAATGTTGCAAGACAATGAATTTGAAAATCCATGTGCTGTTAGTGGGAATGAGCCTGTTAGTGGGAATGAGCCTATGTGTGGCCTAGAAGATCTTGCTGACACTGCTATTGTAGAAAACGATATGTTCCAACAGGCGCCTGCTGATGACCCCGTCAAGGATGATGCAGACGTAGACATGGTGGAGGAACTTCTCCAATGGTGTGATGAACCAGTGGTATTGAACTTTGTTGTAGATGACGAGGTCGATGAGGAGGCAGTTGATAAGGAACATGTTAATGCAATGATGCCTAAAAACGTTACTTTCATTTTTCAATTATTTTACATTTTATCCATTATCACTTAAGGTATGAATAAACAAGTTCTCAACCTAACTAAGTGATCAAGGATTTATTTTTTCTTAAAAATCACTTTTATTTATAGCGAAAAAAGTTTTTAATAAACTTTATTTTTAAGAAAATATTTTACTAGAATAGAAATTGAAAATTTTAATATGGCATATTCCATTTGGTTTAAGAATATCCTTTGAGGGTAAAAATTGTACCAGTTGGAACTTCACCACTAAAAGACAAAAAAGAGCGTAGTCTACAACCGCGGTTCGAAATAAGGGTGTGTGGTTCCTTATCGATAAGGAACCGCTAGCCTATTTATACAATCGCGCTCAGAGATGACCGTTGGGCTTTTGTCCTATAAATAGTGGACCATTTCCAGATTTTCATTTCAACTATTTTGTACACAAATTTCTAGATTCAATCCACCTTCTTAAATCGTTCAAAACCTTGATTATTTGGTTGATTATTACTTGTTTAGAAGTGAGTCTTTATCCTCCACTCTCATCCTCTCAAGTGCAAGGAGAAGAGCACTTTCATCCTTGAAGTGTTGTGTTTACCTCAAGATCCATTGAAGATCAAAACTTTATTTCATTCTCGTGTTGTTGTGAAGATCCAAAATGTTGTGTATATTTGGAAGTTGTGTATGTATTGTGGTTAATACTTAGGCTTTAATGTATATTGTTATAGATTGGTCCTAGCTAAAATTAAGGCTCGACTTTAAGCTTAGAGTCAGAAATTGGTTAAGCAATGTGTACGGTTTCGCCACCATAAGGAGCTTGTTGATTAGTGAACTCTCGAGTAATGAGTACTTGAGGAGTGGAGTAGGAACGAGGAGTAATCTTCGTTTTCGAACCACTATAAATCCTTGATGCTTGGTTTGATCTTTTATTTCCTTATCTCTTTCTATTCATTATTACTTATTACATATACCTGTGATTATTAGTTTAGATCCACTATCTATGGTTCATATTGTGCATAAGAAGATTTCACATAATCACTCAAGTCTAAGTTTTTGAAAAGTATTTTTGAAAACCAATCTTTGATCATTTTAACTTAAGAAACTATTCAACCCCCCCCCCCTTTCTAGTTTATACAATTGGTACAGAGCGGGTTGCTCAAAGTTTTTAATAATGTATTGTATTTTAAAACTTGAATCGATCTATGGATTCCAACAAGTACCTAGAAGGGCAATCTATGCAAAGACCACCACTTTATGGAACCTATAGTTTTATTTTGTTAGAAAAATAGATTTGAGAATTATGTGAAATCAAAAGATTTAGATCTGTGGCATATTATTACCGTTGGTGACTTTTTGCCTTATCAATATAATGAAGTTTCTAAAAAGAAAGAACTACTTTATTTTGAAAATTCAAATGATGACACTAAGAAGAAGCTTGTTAAAAATAATGAGGCTAAAATGGTTATTTATAATTCTTTGACTAAGAAAGAGTATGAAAGGATTTTTAAGTGTAAAACCGCTAAAGAAATTTGGAATACTATTTTAGTAACCCACCAAGGTAATAGTCAAGTCAAAGAAAGCAAAATCAATCTTCTTATTCAACAATATGAACAATTTGACATCTTAGAAGATGAAACTATTGATAGTGCATTTGCTAGGTTTAATACTATTATTACTAGTCAAAAAGCACTTGATGAAGGTTTTTCTAGCAAGAACAATGTTAGGAAGTTTCTTCGGGCGTTGCATCCAAAGTGGAGAGCCACAGTCACGGTGATTGAAGAATCAAAGGATCTCACTACATTATCACTTGATGAGTTTACTGGTAACTTGAAAGTTCATGAAATGATAATCTGAAGGACTCAGGTTGGTGAAAAGCAAGAGTGAAAAAAAGTCTCTAGCACTAAAGGCCAAGTAAGTGCAAAGTGACCATGAAAGCACTTCCTCGGATAGTGATGATGAGGAGTATGCTATGGCGGTTAGAGACTTCAAGAAGTTCTTCAAGAGACGTGGTCAATACGTGAGACAACCAAGTAACGACAAGAAAGCTTTCTCCAAGAACCGTTTTTCCAAGAATGAAAAAGGTGATAAGAAATGCTTTAGATGCAGTGATCCAAACGATTTCATTGGTGAATTTCCCAAAACCACCTCGCGACAAGAATCATAGGGCACTTGTTGGAGGATCGTGGAGCGATAGTGGTGAAGAATGTGATGACAATGCTAAAGATGAAAAGTGTCTCATGGCTCATTCTTCTACAGATGTACATTCTGAAACCGAATACTTAGCAATGATAGTTCTTCTCTAGATGATTTGGAATTAAAAGGTCAATATAATAACCTATGCAAACTAAGTCTTAAATTCATTGAAAATAATAAATTGCTAAAATCAACTAGAACTAAGCTTGAAAATGAGATTAGTAAACTTAAAGCTAAATTAATAAATTTGGATAAAAATAAGGAAGTTGATTTAGGGTGTCTAAGTTGTAAAAGTCTTAGACAAGAGAATAAAGATCTCAAGAGCACCTCCATTAAATTGGAAAATTTCATGAAGACTAGTGCTCTTGATGACATGTTAAGTAGACAAATTCATTCTAAAGAAAGACTTGGTTTAGGTTTTGACACTAATGAAACATCTACTAGTGAACCAAAACAAGTCACGTTTTTAGAAAAAAATGCCTACTGCCCGCAGATCCAGAAAATTCGCGGCGGTTCCATATATTTATTGAACCACAGGGAACAATAACGAGTCGCGGACAGAGATGTTTAAAACTGATAAAATTAAGCTTTCCGAAAATTCTATTATAGGCAAAGGGCCAAAACATCTTGTCGTTAACAATGTCAAATTGCCTATTCTTGATAAAAAGGAGCTTGACAAATTTTACACACCTTTAACTAAACCTTTAATAGGAATTAAGGATTATTCAAGAAAATCATCTACTCCTCCAAGAGTATGAAATTAATCAAGGCCTAGAAGTAGAACACCTACACCCAAAACAATGAACACTCTAAGTCACGACCAATGAGTAAGACACTCACACCTAGAAACAATAATAGTTCAAGATCAAGATCTAAAACCACCTAAGAAAAACAATGGACATAAAAATGCTCATATGATTTGAAATAATTTTCAACAACAATGTTTTTCTCCGTGGGGGTATGTGTTGTGAGACCCCCAAAATCAGGCAAGGAAACAACTAGGCAGCAAGGGGGTTCCACGTCATGGTACAAGAAACAATGAAATAATGTTGACACAAAGTTGACGTAATAAAACATATACATTACATCATACAAGATCAGAGTTTTAAACATAGGTCCTAGAGTTCTGTTGATGAGACATCAATTATACATAGTCTCATCGTCCAAATCAGGCTTAAAATGCTAAAAATATCATCAAAATACCCAAAAATTTGCTTGTGTTTGTTCATTGAGTATTTTAGGTACGGATATCATGAATTCACCAAATTATCACAAGAATGAAGCAAAAACGAACACGGGAAACGAAGCCGCACAAAGAACCGGGCCCAAGAATGAAAATTCCAAAAATGCCCTTGAAGTTTTGAAGAATGTCAAGTTTGGTCCCTCAACTTTAGAAGATTGACACTTTATACCCCTCAAATATGCAAAGTTACTTTGGGGTCCCTAAAGTTTGAAGAAATACATGAATAGTCCTCCAAGATTGAAGAGTATACAAGATTAACCACTAAAGTTAACAAAGGATTAACCATGTGATACCCAAGGACTGTGTTTGAAATGGAAAAGGACTAACGGGGAAAGAGACTTGGACTGTTTTTGCAAATTTTTCTAAAGGAGTAACATAACTGGGAGGACTAAAACTGCCAAAACCCACACTATTTAACCAACCCTCCCATTAAGTTTAACTACCCAGACAACCAAAATCCCCTCATCCACTCTCACGCCCCCACGTGTCCCACTCAACTAAACCACCCAATCACCACTCCCCTCTTCGCCACGTCACTTTCCCATTAACCATTTTTGTTAAACGATTTTTTAAAAATCAGTTTAATAAAGATTAGTGGGGGAAACACTTAATTTTAAAATTTACTTTCCCTAATCCTAATCAAAACCTACCTTTTATCCACCTTCATCCCAAAAACCCTAAACCAAAACCCAGATTAATTAACTTAATCCTTCACCCTTCATCTAATTAACCATGGGGGTTTTACTCCTTACCCCACTCCCAACACAACCCACAGCCCAGAAAACGACCACTCCACCTTTTGTCCCCTCCCCTGCTAACACCCTTCACATGCCTTTGACCTTATCAATTGCTCACAGCCATTAATTGGTCCCAACGTTTGAATAAACGTCCAAGATGACTCCTCCAACCTGGTATGTCACTTTCTTCATCATGCATCACATGGGAACGATTTTGACCAAGTTCTTCCAAGGTCACAAGAGGAAAATCACAGATTAGGGTTTAGGACTTGTAATATTTTATTCATGTTCTAGTAATTTCTATAATGTAGTATATAAAGGGTGCATGTACCCTTTATTTAGTCTTTTTCCAGTTTTTGTATATTTTTAAAATAGCAAGGAAAATGAAATCTTCTTAATGTGCATAACTGAGTTCCAATTTTACTGTATTTCCTAGTTTAAATTTAATTTTCAGCAAATTAGTTTAAGGTTCTCAAAGAGCTTTCATTTTCTTAAGCAGCTTTCAAAAAAATCAGTTTTTATGTTCCTTGGAGAAATATTTCATAAAATCTGAAATCAACACTTTGATGAAGTGAAAGTGGACTCAAGTGTTGATTTTCAGATCTATGTTAAGCTTTCTGTCTAGTTTAGTGAAAGAGAAGTTTTCAAAAGCTTGGTTTCAACACATTTTTTTAAGATTTCTCTCAAAAATCTCATTTCAATTTTTTTTACTAATCCTCACTGTTTGTTTAAGCTTCTACTAATAAGCCTGACAAGCTTTGGTATAAGCTTATCCAAGCTTGCATTTGTCTTGTGGTTTTGTGGTGTTGTGTAGGCAAAAAGAAACAAGAACATCCAACCTTCTCATTTCATTTCATTTCATTACCATTTTTGAAGAATATTGATCCCTTGGGTCCTTTGTGGATTCCAACAGCAGGGACTCTCTACTGATTCCTATAAGCTCACATAAGTTCTCTAACCAAACCCCTAGAAGGCATCAGCAGGTATCAAGCTTGAACCCTATTAGTTTGTTTTTTGAAGTTTTTATGAGATTTTTTATGAATGTGCAGGAATCTGCTTATGTGTTAGTTTTATCAGTTTGTTTATGCTTATTTAGGATTGGTATGCATGTTAGTGTAGTTGTTGATCAGTTTGGGTAGGATTGAAGCACACTTGGTTTGTTAAATTTTGATTTTCAAAGATAAAGGGGTGTTTGGGTTTAGGGTTGTGACAGTTTTAGGTGACATAAAACCTGTTAAAGACCACTCACACTCACTTAATTAGATAAAAAAAGGTATTATCAGTAGTTGGTTTTCACTTTGGTTAGGTTTTAGAAGTATTTGCAAGTTTAAGTTTGGTTCAAGTAGCATAAAATTAGCAAATCCAATCAACTGCTTGGTTTAGGTGATTTTAGTGCATCTTAGTCTTTGAATTTGTTAGGAGTTTAGTTAATCTAGGGTTTGTACTTGGTTAGCTGTGTTTTGGTGATTGTGTGACCAAGTTATTGTGATTAGAATCTCACCCTAGTGCACATTGCACCAACAATTGCCCACCAGACCTAGTCATCTATAATAGTGATTGTATTTGCCTCTTGTTGTGTGATTTCTGTTAGTAGCTTGCTTGTTTTTCTGCTTGTATTGACTCCCTACACTCAACTGAGTGTAGGGGTGCCCCCCTTGTCCAACAAATCCAAGTAATCAACACAAATCGACCGATTTTGTTCCATTTTTCACCAGTGAAGATACAACATTCTTTTTGTTTTCTTTTTTTTATCACTGTAGCACTAGTTCAATGTTTATGTCATGATTTGCTTTAATTCAGCTTTAATATAGATTATTTTAAGTTTTCAATTGTGTTTTTGTGTTGAATCAAGTATCAGGTTGGTTGTGTTTTATTAAGAAAGAAAAAAAATAAATTGTGTAGAAAGAGATTGGCCAGGACTCGAACCTGCGCCATCTCTCCCACACACCAACGTGATAACCAGTTGCCCTTGGGTCTTTTACTGGTTATACTTTACCAGGTTAAATACTTAAGGGGTTTTAACGTTGGGCTTATTCAAACAATCTGCTTAATAATAGACTGATTTTAGCTTATTTATTTGGGTTTTTGACCACTTTTGATTTTTCCTTTGTTCATTATAATATTTAGGACTTTTTAGTTTAAAATTTTATTTTTCTTGTTATTTAACTATTTTTTATGATTATTTATTTTCCCGTATTTATTAATTTGATAAAAAAAATAGTTAAGTTAGTTTTAAAAAATTTCAAAAAATATTTTTAGGTTTTAATTAAATATTTTGAGTTTTACAGCTTTTAAAATTCCCATTTTAGTTAATTTTTAATTTTATTTAATTTAAAGGTTTTTCATTAAATTTAAAAATTAATATTAAATTGTTAAACAGGTTTTAGATAATTTGGTTTTTAAATTTGTGTTATTTACGTTTTTGTTGATTTTTGGGAATTTTTTGGTAATTTTTAGAGTACTTTCGTTTTTCGTCGAGTTTTACGATTTCGATCGTTTTACGTCGTAGTGTAATTTTTAGCATAATTCGTCTTATTTTTCCTTCTTTTCTTAACCAAAAACGTCACTAATCCAAACTTTTATTTTACATATTGGCACACTTAATTCACACACCTCCTTCGAGAACGAACCCACATTTATTCGATTTGTCGGTTTTCCTAAACCGTCGAGTTTAATACTTGCTGATAGGTGTGTAAATACCCATCCTTTTTACCACTTAATTATAATAATAACCGAGCTAAAACGTGTATTTTATGTCATTTATGTCGGAATTATGCGTGGTTTGTGTTTTTGTTGTGATTTAGGACGAAAAGGTGAAAAGTGGAGAAAACACGGCTTTCACGGGCTTTTATCGAAGAAAAAGACGAAAGAAGAAGTCAAGAAATCAAGAGTGGAAAAAGAACGGAAGTCCAAGACCAATTCTGAAGATTTATCGAAGAAAAAGTCAAAAGACGGAAGTTTACTAAAAAGTCAAAGAACTCAAGTCTAATTTATTGAAGATTACAAGACGAGTTTGAAGAAATCCCGAGACAAAAGATTAAAGAAGATTAAGGACTAATGATGCAGTTAGAGAAAGAATAAAGAGGGAGGAATCTTCCACTAAGCACCTCCCTAAATCCACTATATATAGTTTTCATTTCCTTCATTTGTAGTTGTTGGGTGGCTTGACAAACCACCACTTCCACCATTTTCATTTACCTTGCACTTTAATTCTTGCACTTTAATTACTTGTTATGCACATTTAATTCCTTTTAATTCCAAGTAAGTTTACTTTTAATTGTTGTTAATCTTTACTTTATTGTTAATCTCCTTCTATCTTTCTTGTTTGATTTGTTCTTCATCTTTATTGTTCATGTTCTTGATTTTTTATGGTTTTGATTAAGTGGATTTTGATTGTTTTGGTTATGATTGTTAGTTTTATTAATTTGGATTGATTGGTTATTGTTAGTAGATCATTTGTGGTTGTTTTGGTTTAATCTTTTGGTTAATCTTGATTAGTTTTGGTTAAATTTGTGTTTGGTTTGCATCCCCAGTTCTTCGTTCTGTTCATGTTCCCCAGATTATTCCGAATCAGCTTGTTCATCCGGAATAATTAATATTCCGGATGAGTTGTTAATATTCTGAATCAAAGCTTAGTTTCAATATTCCGAATCAAGAGCTTTATTCGGAATAATAAACATTCCGGATAAAAGGTGTTCATTCAGAATAATATTCCGGATCAACCTTTCATTCGGAATAATTATTTATTCCGGATCAAGTCATTTATTCGGAATATATTTTATTCCGGATCAACACATTATTCCGAACGAGCATTTATTCCGGATAAAGTCAATTATTCCGGATGAAGCCCAATATTCCGAATGAGAGGAAATTATTCCGGATGAGATGTTTATTCCGGATAAGCAATTATTCCGGATGAACATGTTTATCCCGGATGAAGCCCTTTTATTCCGGATGAGGATTTTATTCCAGATAAATTGATTTATTCCGAATGAAGGCTTTATTCCGAATGAAGTATTTTCAGTTTTTTGTAGTTTTATGATTTTAATTTTTAAGCTTTACTTTTCCCGCCTTTTTCTTTATTTGTACTTTTACTTGCCTTCCCTTTTAGTTTAAGTTTTAGTTTGAGTTATTTACCTTTATCCCTTTTAATTTCTCTCCATTTATATCCCGTCAAGTTTTTATCTTTCAAGTATTTCTTTTTACCGTCTTTTACTTTATTTGTTTCAAGTCTTTATTTTTTATTAGTTTTAGACAACGACCATTCCCTTTTTATTCCACCAAGAACAACTAATCTCTTGCACTTAACCGGAAATCAATTCGAAGAGATTCCGAGAAACGAACTTTCAACCTAGCAAATCCATTGTATTAAAATGGTGCCGCTGCCTGCTCTTTTCGTGAGGATTAACGGTTTTTTGTGAAAGACGCGTTGGCTTTTGGGATCCGTTCACTTGTGAACGTTATTTTTCGTGTCAAAAATTTTCAAAAAATCTAAAAACATTTGAAAAATCATAAAAAGCATTTCTTTTTCAAAGTTTTGCATCAAAAATATTCTTCTTGCTGATCTATTTTTCTTTATGGATTCTTATGTCCATTGCGTCGGTGTGGGAGACGATTATACGGGAACGACTCCTATCGATGGTGTACATGTGAGCGGTGCGGAAACGATATCGACAACACACAATTCGAATTTTGTCCCTTGTGCAACTCGACTAATTAGTCCTTTTTGAATCCACCTCCTGTTCCCCCGTGCATCTATTGTGGAAGCAATTCTCATTGGCATATTTCGTGCCCGGTTCGATACCCGTATGGTCACGAGCAAGAACCGGGTTACAATTATGACAATTGTAATAGCTATCTACAAGAAGCACCCGATTTTTCTCCATACCCATGTTGCCAAAATTGTGGGGGCCCTCACGATACTTTTTATTGTCAGCCAATGAATTATTATGAGCCAGATCCGTGTCCTCAATTTTCTTCACCGATGGATTATTATGAACCAAATCCGTGTTATAATTCTTCTCAACCGATGACTTACTTTGAGCCACATCCGTGCTATAATTCTGGTTTTCATAACTGTGAGCCCCCACATCCCAACCTCAATCTTCAATCCTCTCAGAGAATTCAACAACTCACTACTCTGAATGAAGAAAGGCACGTCATTATTTTGAAACTTCAAGACGCCGTTGTTCAGCTAAACAAAGCATGAGAGGAAGAAAAGCGACAACAACAAGAGCAACGACATGAGCAAATATCGAATATCGAGACTTATACTCCTCCTCCAGTGTATCCATACTATTATGATGATGATGACGATGAGCCTACTATTTCTTGGAATGATCTTGCTGCTCAATGTCCTAGTGCAATTGTCATCCCTTCTCTCGATATCCCAAACGTGTCTAAGGATTGTGATTCGTTGAAAGAGCTTAGTGATGTTGGTCTCGACAAATTATTGGATGATGAGGTTTGTGACTTACCTGCTATGGAGCTTCAGGACGACGTTGCTTTCACGCAAGCGGTCGATCCAAATGATGACGATTCTTCTCCCCGCTATGAGAATTTCACTTTTGAAATTTCTCAATCTCCACCGGGAGATGCGGGCGATGACGATTTATTCTCTCCGGCTTACGAGAAGTTCACCGATGAACTTGATCTTGTGGATGAGGTGGAAGACGTGCTTCTTCGCGATCGATTACGAAAAGTGCACCTTCTTATTGCTCAAATCGAAGAGTTGACTTCTCCTCCTCTTTCCGAGTCTTTACCTCCATCTATTCCTCCTGTTGAAGATAATGACCCATTGCTGGAAGAAATCGACATTCACTCCATGCCTCCAAGTATTGATGATAATGATACGGAGGGGGATATTATTTCTGCTAATTTGCTGCAGGAAGGTATGGTCCCAAGTCCCCCTCCCGAGCACCTTTCATCCTCCCCTTTAGCCACTATTACGGAGGATGAGTGCTTTGACCCGGGAGGTGACATTGATTATGCTATCATTGATAACATTACGGCTTTGCTGAGTGCTCAGCCTCCATTGTCTTTGGGGGATGACAATGTGCTTACTTTACCCACCCACCTCCCGTAGATCTTGATTTCACATACTTCTCGTATTTTGAAAGGACTTTTCTCCCATTCAAGACTTATCCCCCTGCCTCTCCTTTGTTGATGTCAACCGGGAACGAGGACAAGGTCTTTGATCCCGGTATTACATTCGAGGTTTCCCCATGGACCATTTAATTCTGGGACGAGTCAGGCTCGTGACTTGGTTAATATAAACAAGCGCTTTTTGGGAGGCAACCTAATTATCTATCTATCTTTACTTGTTTTCACCATAAGTGTAGGGGGAGCCCCGTGGTGTTTCTTGTTTTCTTTCTTATCATGTGCAGGGATTAGAGCTTCAAAGACACACTCTTGATGATTTTTGACGACCCGTGATTCCGTTGTTTCCTTCTTCCCGGTTCTATCCTAAACTCTTTTCGATTCACTATTTTATATTTTCCAATATTAAAATAGGAATCTCTTTAGTTGTCTCTTCCTTAGCGAGATTTAAACAAAGCGCACAATGTCCTAAGTGTAGGGGAGTTTACTCCCACATGCTTAAACATTGAGGACAATGTTTATATTAAGTGTAGGGGGGACTTCTATCGAAGTTAAGTGGCCTTTTCCTTGTATTTGTCCTCATTTTAACTGGAAAATCAATTTTTCGACATTTTTCAAAATTTTTGATCTATTTTGGCCTATTAGTTTTTCCCTTTGTATAGTTATTTTCTTTCCTTGCTAGAATAAATTTTTAATAAAGTGGTTTTACTTTTCAAACGTTGTGAATCTTTTGACTCAACCCGAGTTTACCTATCTAAGTTTACTCTAGCTAGTATCCTTAACGTGTTTAAGTCAAGTTTTGCTAGGCTTTTATATAGGGAGCTATAAAACGCGAAAGTCTTAACTCTCACGGGTTAAGAACAAGAACTTTTCGCAAGTTCCTATAATTGATCCTAGAGAGTCGTTTATCAAGGGAACTTTAGAACGCAAATTCTAAACTTGAAAGAGTCTAAGAAGATGCAAGATCCTATAGGCGACTCGAAAACCCAAAACTTTGATTTAATTGGTTAAGCATCCACGAGTCTCATTCCTTGAGATTTTAAACTGTGGAGAACGAGAGATGATAGAGTCAATTATAAGTTTGGTATTCTTTCGTAAATTTTTGTGAGTTGATTATAAGCCTATTCTCCCATCGCTTGCTAATTAATTTATCTGCAACAAATAAGGTTGTACGATTTGAAAAGTTACTTAGCTTCTAGCCCAAGATCGTTTAAAAGTTGCTTGGTATGGATTAGAGTTCATAGCCAAGGCATAACTTATTGAAGCGAGATGCGAAGATTGGCGAGTCCGAAAAGGTCCTAACAAGGCATGAGGGCTATATTTTGTTGCTAAAGATCCCAAGTGATGTGAAGAATCATTTATCGAAAATCAATATGAAGGATCGAGACACACGACGAAAAGCAAATACTCCCCAAAAGTCATGGAGAAGTCTATCCAAAATGGCCCTAACAATGTATGAGGATAAATAGATCCAAGTCCAAACAGGAGGCGGATCGTTGTATATCAAAGTCCAAAATAAAGATTGGAGAAAAATAAAGAAGTCGTGGTCCAAATATGAAGAATCTCTCAAAACTTAAAGTGAAGAAATTCCTATTATGAAGAGAAGGCCATTATTTCATGAACGTCTCTCAAGATTTGAAGTATGAAGTCGCTGCCAAATATCGGTCCGAGAAAGGTCTCAAATCGCGAAGCGAGTTATGCCAAGATATGAACTTTATGAGGTCCCGAGAAGCGGTTTTAAAAGATTTTGTCCTTTAGCTAAATAGTGATTATATCGTCCCACTTTATTTTCAGACTTAATAACTATCGAAATAAGTCAACAATGCATCCTCGTGATCATTCAAGACAATAATTAAATATAAGAGATACACCTAGGAATAAGGGAGTCTAAGTGAATAATTGGCCCGCATGAGTTCGTGTTAGTTTGCTAACTTATAATAACAATGATCTCGTTTTTAAGCTTGGTTTGGAGAAAGTGAAAACTTGAGGATGATGATCATTCATGACATTTTCAAAACCCTAAGGTATGCTTTTGATTTCTTAACTTGTTTTGTTATTTTCTATCTCTTTAATAAAGGCCAAGGTGGATTGATTGTGATGAAAAATGTAAACATGCTTTGTAACTAATGCATTGCATGAGGACATTGCAATGGTTAAGTGTAGGGGATTTGATAGGTGTGTAAACACCCATCCTTTTTACCACTTAATTACAATAATAACCGAGCCAAAACGTGTATTTTATGTCATTTATGTCAGAATTATGCGTGGTTTGTGTTTTTGTTGTGGTTTAGGACGAAAAGGTGAAAAGTGGAGAAAACACGGCTTTCACGGGCTTTTATCGAAGAAAAAGACGAAAGACGAAGTCAAGAAATCAAGAGTGGAAAAAGAACGGAAGTCCAAGACCAATTCTGAAGATTTATCGAAGAAAAAGTCAAAAGACGGAAGTTTACTAAAAAGCTGAAGAACTCAAGTCTAATTTATTGAAGATTACAAGACGAGTTTGAAGAAATCCCGAGACAAAAGATTAAAGAAGATTAAGGACTAATGATGCATTTAGAGAAAGAAGAAAGAGGGAGGAAGCTTCCACTAAGCACCTCCCTAAATCCACTATATATAGTTTTCATTTCCTTCGTTTGTAGTTGTTGGGTGGCTTGACAAACCACCACTTCCACCATTTTCATTTACCTTGCACTTTAATTACTTGTTATGCACATTTAATTCCTTTTAATTCCAAGTAAGTTTACTTTTAATTGTTGTTAATCTTTACTTTATTGTTAATCTCCTTCTACCTTTCTTGTTTGATTTGTTCTTCATCTTTATTGTTCATGTTCTTGATTTTTTATGGTTTTGATTAAGTGGGTTTTGATTGTTTTGGTTATGATTGTTAGTTTTATTGATTTGGATTGATTGGTTATTGTTAGTAGATCATTTGTGGTTGTTTTGGTTTAATCTTTTGGTTAATCTTGATTAGTTTTGGTTATATTCGTGTTTGGTTTTCATCCCCAGTTCTTCGTTCTGTTCATGTTCCCCAGATTATTCCAAATCAGCTTGTTCATCCGGAATAATTAATATCTGGATGAGTTGTTGATATTCTGAATCAAAGCTTAGTTTCAATTATTCCGGATCAAGAGCTTTATTCGGAATAATAAACATTCCGGATAAAAGGTGTTCATTCGGAATAATATTCCGGATCAACCTTTCATTCGAAATAATTATTTATTTCGGATCAAGTCTTTTATTCGGAATATATTTTATTCCGGATCAACACATTATTCCGAACGAGCATTTATTCCGGATAAAGTCAATTATTCTGGATGAAGCCCAATATTCCGAATGAGAGGAAATTATTCCGGATGAGCGGTTTATTCCGGATAAGCAATTATTCCAGATGAACATGTTTATCCCGGATGAATCCCTTTTATTTCAGATGAGGATTTTATTCCGGATAAATTGATTTATTTCGAATGAAGGCTTTATTCCGAATGAAGTGTTTTCAGTTTTTTGTAGTTTTATGATTTTAATTTTTAAGCTTTACTTTTCCCGCCTTTTTCTTTATTTGTACTTTTACTTGCCTTCCCTTTTAGTTTAAGTTTTAGTTTTAGTTATTTACCTTTATCCCTTTTAATTTCTCGCCATTTATTTCCCGTCAAGTTTTTATCTTTCAAGTATTTCTTTTTACCGTATTTTACTTTATTTGTTTCAAGTCTTTATTTTTAATTAGTTTTAGACAACGACCATTCCCTTTTTATTCCACCAAGAACAACTAATCTCTTGCACTTAACCGGAAATCAATTCAAAGAGATTCCGAGAAACGAACTTTCAACCTAGCAAATCCTATGTATTACTTGCCCATTATACGTTGTTTTCTTAAACGCGTATTTCAACACCTATCATTTTGGCGCCGCTGCCGGGGAGGTGTTTTTAGTGTGCCATTATTTATCGTGTTTGTGTGAGTAGTGCGTTTTTGCTTTTCAATTTTTGGAAAGCGTATATAACGTACATACTCATTTTTTGTTATTTTTTCTTAATATATTATAATATCTAAATAAATCGTGTTTAGTTTTCCTAAACTAAACACACAATAATCATTTACTATGTTGTAGATATCCCATTATCGTTTTCGTTTTTCTTGTGAATATATTACTATATTGTACTTACGTAGAACAATAAATATACAAGTAATCCAAAAGCGTGAAAACGCAACCTTGATTCGGGATTTTATCACTCGATCATTGTATTCGAATCTAAAGCAAAAGTTTAAAGGCAAAATAGATAAATACTTTCGTGAGGCTTAATTTTGATTAACACAAACTATAAGGTGGGTATAAGGCGGTTGTATTTCACGACCTAAGGAAAAAAGGCTCTTAAGTGCTTAGCGCCGCCTCGTTTCCCCCGCTTGCTTGTGCGTGTTTTGAGA
This sequence comes from Glebionis coronaria, assembly GCA_025667525.1. Lineage (NCBI taxonomy): Eukaryota > Viridiplantae > Streptophyta > Magnoliopsida > Asterales > Asteraceae > Glebionis > Glebionis coronaria. The sequence continues at coordinate 649,648,788 of CM046874.1, forward strand.
AAGAGGGCTAATCGAGGGTTTGCCGCCCAAGTATTATCTACATATATTATATTTGCTTGTTTTCAAGATTAAACCCTCTTGAACGTTTTGGTGTTCCACCAACGTTCTAAAGTCATCGAAGGCGTTCACTCCACGTGATCGTTTTCATTCTTTGAGGCTCCTTTAATCAAGAAATCGATTCGAGGGGAGATTTGTAGATTTGTGTCTACGTAATACATTCAAAAATCCAAAAAAAATTAAAAACAATCAAAAACCAAAAAAAAAATTGAAAAATCAAAAAACCCCAAAAAGAATCTTCTTTGCTACCACCCATTCTACGCTTAGTGCATGCGCACTCGATCGAAAGATTATTCTAATTCTAGCGACAATTCGAATCGACGACACCGTAATCGAAGGAATCGACAACATAGACGAGATTTAGAAACCGACGTTCCTAATATCGTTGTTGAAGAAACCTTAGACGAGATGGCCGACAATCGTTCGATGATGGAATTGCTCCAAGCGCCCAGCGAGGGTTATGGAGACGCGATCGTAATTACCGCTATCGAAGCGGAGAATTTTGAGATTAAGAGCGGAATGCTTTCGTTGATCCAAGCTACAAAGTTTCAAGGTCATGAAGCCGATAATCCTCACGACCACATTCGGAATTTTGATCGCCTTTTAGCCACAAGCAAGCTTAAGAACGTCGACACCGATTTCGTCAAGCTTATGCTTTTTCCGTACTCGCTCGATGGTGCCGCCAAGGATTGGTACGAGAAAGAGCCACCTAATTCGATAACTACGTGGAAGGATCTCGTCTCCAAGTTCGTTAATTATTTTTTCCCACCGTCTAAGACGACGTGTTTCAAAAATGAAATTATAAAATTTGAGCAAAAACCGAATGAATCTTTTAGAGACGCGTGGGATCGTTTTAAGGAATTGCTTAGGCAATGTCCTCACCATGGTTTTTCCGAGTTGCACCAAATCGATATGTTTTACAACGGTCTTAATTTTCAAGAACAAGATTCGTTGAATTCCGCCACCGGTGGCAACTTTTTGTGTAAGACTCTGAAAGATGCATTGATAATTATCGAAAACCGATCCAAGGTTTACCAACTCCGCAACACACCGAGTGTTGCCAATGTCGCCAATGTTAGTAATTCTAATCGCGACATTGAGAGGGTTGATGCGAAAGTCGACAAGCTAACGAATGTGTTTACGTCTTTTCTCGTTGAGATGCAAAAGAAAGACGCTCCCGCTACGGTGAAAGCGGTTGAGGTTTCGTGTACGTTTTGTGGTGGACCTCATAACTATTACGAGTGTGCGGCTACGGATGGCCAAACGTCGAATGTGAGTGCGTTAAATGGAAACAACAATTTTTCTAATCAAAATCAAAATAACGCCGGTCCATCACAACAAGGAAATTATAATCAAGGCAACAATTTTCAAAATTGAAACAATTTTCAAGGAAACAATCAACAAGGGAATTTTCAAAATCAAGGTCGTAATTTGAATTGGCAAAACTGAGATAACAACAACAGTCAAAACTCGAGTTTTCAAAACAACAACAATCAAAGAAACAATTTTTCAAATGGTAATCAAGGAAATTTTCATAGAAGTAATCAAAACCAAGGGAAATTTAATTCAAATCAAATTAGTTTGTCAAACGATTTTCAAAATTACATGAATACGAATGAGGCTAATATGAGACGATTAGAGGGAGAAATTGGTACTTTGAAAAACGACTTTACTAATACTTTGAAACTTCAAAACACGAAGATTGAGCAAGGACAAATTGATATAAAAAAGATGTTTTCGGCCATAATGAACAAGTCCTCGGGTGCTTCATCGAGTTCCTTACCTAGTGACACCGTTGCAAATCCGAAGGAACAATGTAAAGCCACCTCGTCTCGTGAGAAAGGTCGTGTGATTACCCCTACCCTTGATGGATTTCAAGTTGTTCCTTCTTCTCAACCCTCGACTTCTAAGACGTCTTATTGTTCTAAAGTCGATGGGGTGAACGTGGCGACCAAGGAAAAGAGTGCACACCCTCGTGTACCTCAAATTCCATCCACGGTTTAAAAAGAGAGCTTTATCGACCTTACAAAAGTAACCCTTTAAGAAACTTGTGATTCGATCCTTCTTAAAAAACCCAAAAGGCATATGCCAAGAAAGGAAGATGATTCGGGCCAATTTCTATTACCTTGTGATTTTTCTGAGATTGAGGGATGTTTAACCCTTGCCGATTTAGGGCTAGCATTAATATCATGCCTCATTCTCTTTGGAAATTGATGAGATTGCCTAGACTTACCCCCACGAACATGACTATCGAGCTTGCAAATTATACTCCATTAATACCAATTGGATTAGCCGAGGATGTCTATGTCAAAGTTGGAAAGTTTGTTTTTCCCGCGGATTTCGTTATATCCGATTACGAGTGTGACCCTAAATGTCCCATTATTTTAGGCTGACCATTTTATCGACGGCTCGAACCATAATCGACGTTCACGAGGGGAGACTTACAATGAGATATGGGGATGACAAAATGGACTTTTTCACGAGTAAATCGCAAGTGTTTAATGATAATGAAAAAACCGAGGTTTCAAAACCTAATGATTCTAAACCTAATGATTTCAAAATGTACACTTTATCGGAAAGAATGAGTCTTAATGCATGTTTTGAAAAAATTAAGAAGAACGGTTTTAAAGATGAGGATTTTAATGATAAAGAATACGTGTACCTAATTCAAAAGGGTATGTGTAAATTTATGAATGAAAAATCACTTTGGGATGTATTCGATGAAACAAGTGAACAACCAATTCCGAAGGGCGACGTTAGTGCCATCACGACAATGACAAAAATGGACTCGTCTTCACCACCTTCGAAGGACCACGTCTTTGAGGCTTCAACTTCTAACTCCATCGAAGTGCCTCCTATTCCTAGCCCAACACCCGTTGAGGCGAAAGGTTTTATCGACATCGATCCCCTCGTCTTAGAAAAGCCACCTAAGCATAGTCATTCGACTTGTAAGACCATGGTTGTGAGTGCTCACATCGACTCTTTCTTTGATGGATGGCGATTTTGCCGAGATTGATCACGTACTTCGAAATCCACATGCAATTTTTGATTCTCCTAAAAAGAAATGTGTGAAGTACGATGTTTACGAGTTTGATCCCGAGATTTAGGAAATCGTTAAACGAGAGCTAGCTCTTTTGCCTCCACTCCCACCTACGAGTGAGGTCGATCTTTCCAAAATCGAGGATGAACTAAATGAGTTGGAACATCTTATTTTCGATAACGAACCAACTCATGTGACCACCAAAAATCCAATTCTCGAGGAGTTACCTAATCAACACTCCTCAAATGAGAATTACGTTTACCACATTCGTGAGGATTTAACTTATCAACAATCCCCACAAATGGATGATGGTTTCGTGCTTTATCGTGATCTTTTCGAGAGAGTTTCTAAGATACTCAAGTAGGGGAATGACAAAGCTTGGTTTGACAAGCCTATCTTTGATGAAGAAATCGATGAGATCGACGTTCATGAGGATGACGAATACATAGACCCCGAGGGGGCGGTGTTCTTTATTGATAAACGTTTTGAGAACTTATATAATCCGCCACCCCCTCCCACCAATGACTTAAATGTGAGGATTTTTAGCGTGACTAATTTTGAATTTGACACGCCAAATATTTTCGACATTAAATCGGGTTTTCATAAAGAGTTTAAAAACGATGAAAAACGAAAAGATTATAAAAATGTTTTAAAATATTTTTCTACAAGTTTAACTCCATCATCACCGCGTTTTATGAGTGCTACCACCTCGTCTACTCCTTTTAACGATGGTGTGTGTGGTTTAGTATGGGGGAAGCCCCTTACGTTCCCTAACATTTCTCCACCGAGGACGAGATTTACGATCCCGGAATTACTTGTAAAGGGAAATCTCGGTCTTCCACGATGCAATAAATGGAAATATTATCTATTTGCTTGGTGTGAGTCTACCTCTAGTATCTCATAAGTTTTACTTACCCATTGTCCCATTTTTCTACTTCTCATCTCTTTTCTTCTACCTCTTTGAGGTTTTACTATCGGTTGGAGTGGCGTTGTTTCGTCTTTCATCCGAAAACAAGGACGCTATCTTTGACCCCGGTATACGTATATCGGGTTTTTAAAGTACTCCACGTACTTTTGGGCATTGTTTATCATGTAAGCCCCACCAAAAATGACCAAACCATGATTATCCCTACATGATCACATGTATGGGGATTCGAGTCGATCTTTTGACTCGGTTATCAAAAACAAGGTGCCTCGTGGGGGGATTCCCATGCTTATCCTTGTAAATATTATCGCTTTCTTAGGTTTAATGTAACGAGGGGACTTGTGCTCTTCTAACCTTTGTTCCGTGGTTGTTTGTGATTGTGATTTATTATGTTCATCGTCAACATTGAAGCCTATCGTGTTAATTTTACGGATCACTCGAGCTTCGATCGTTGCCTTTGGAGATTCCGATATCCGATGATATCCTTTTATGTTCTAACGTTTATCTTATTAGCATAATTCATAAACGGATTTTAGGTTATTCATTTTACCCTTTCCATGATCAAGATTAAGCATTCGACTTCGTCTCTAGTATGGGGGTGTTCTCACCCCTAGACTCGAAACATCAAGGACAATGTTTAGTTTTAGTATGGGGATGGGGGGGGGGGTGAGTAAATACTTCACCTTGCTCACGTCACCACGCAATCCAAATTTCATCTTTTTGTTATCGTTTTATGCAAAATAAGGCTAAAAATGGCCAAATTTTAAATTTTTTCTTATTTTTCATAAGTGTTTAAGACACAAATGTAGGTTTTCTGATGGTGAGAATAAGAGTAATTTTTGACTCGACCGTGCGTGTTGAGCACTTAGCTTTGATTCCTTAACTTTTTAGGCTAAGTCTCTTAAATGAGGACGAGAAATGATAGAGTTATTTATAAGTCTCGTAATCGTCACGATCTCATATGTAGTAATTATTAGCTTATTCTCCCCACGCTTTTGTATAATATATTGTTAATAAATATTGATTTAGCGGTTTAGTCACTATTGTTGGTTTCTAATTTGTTTTAGTAGCTTCCATGTAATTAAATTGGGAAAACATTGAGGATTCTCCAGCGTCACGGTTTTGAAGTATTGGCACCCGAATAATCGAAAGCTTCACCTAATAATAAGATTTCAAGTGCTCACCTAAATTAAGCAAAAATTTAAAGCTCACAAGGCCGAAAAATCTATGCCCAAATTGAAAGTGAATCAAGCCTTAATATTTGAAGCTTTAAAGATCCAAAATTCGCTTTAGTGTGAGGATATACGTTTTTGGCCATAATAAAACCATCGATGATGGCGGATAATAAAAGGCAAGGCAAGACCGAAGTCAAAATAAAAGCTCCATGGCAGAGTTGAATAAAAGATGGAGGTAAACCTATGATAATAAGGCCTTTCCGTTAGGGGTCGAATAAAATTCTTGGTAATAAGTCTCATGTTCAAAACCGTTATAAAATCGTGTTTATCGATCCTTCTTGTTGACTTAATTTTTTGACATCGTTGTCTATTAGGATGAATTATTAATTTAATGATTTTGGTTACACCGTTAAGACTCTATTTTTAGACTTAATCTCTATTAACGCATAAGTCAATGATGTATCCTCGTGATCATTAAGACAAAGTAAAATATAAGAGATACCAATTAGGAATAAGGGAGTTTAGGTTCGTAATTAACACTCATGAGATATGATTGTGTTGCTAACTTATAATAACAATGATCTCGTTACACGCTTAGCATGGAATCAAGTGAAAATAAAGGATGACGAACTTATCTCTATGAGGCATTCACGTGTTCTTATTCTATGATCCTAAAAGTCACTTAATCGTGATGAAAACAATACATTATGTCTAAAACACGTGTAATAGTTTATTTAAGTTAATGTCTTCAATAAATGTCATCAAAAAATGAATTTTGGAAGTGCTAAGATACTTAATTCTAGCTTTGCGTGGGGACATGGCAATGGTTTAGTATGGGGCAGTGATGAGACTGCAATTATACATAGTCTCATCGTCCAAATCAGGCTTAAATGCTAAAAATATCATCAAAATACCCAAAAATATGATTGTGTTTGTTCATTGTGTATTTTTGGTACGGATATCATGAATTCAGCAAATTATCACAAGAATGAAGCAAAAATGAACACGGGAAACGAAGCCGCACAAAGAACAGAGCCCAAGAATGGAATTTCTAAAAATGCCCTTGAAGTTTTGAAGAATGTCAAGTTTGGTCCCTCAACTTTAGAAGATTGACACTTTAGACCCCTCAAATATCCAAAGTTACTTTGGGGTCCCTAAATTCTGAAGAAATACATGAATAGTCCTCCAAGATTGAAGAGTATACAAGATTAACCACTAAAGTTAACAAAGGATTAACCATGTGATACCCAAGGACTGAGTTTGAAATGGAAAAGGACTAACGGGGAAAGAGACTTGGACTGTTTTTGCAAAGTTTTCTAAAAGAGTAACATAACTGGGAGGACTAAAACTACCAAAACCCAAAACTATTTAACCAACCCTCCCATTAAGTTTAACTACCCAGACAACCAAAATCCCCTCATCCACTCTCATGCCCCCACGTGTCCCACTCAACTAAACCACCCGATCACCACTACCCTCTTCGCCACGTCACTTTCCCATTAACCATTTTTTGTTAAACGATTTTTTAAAAATCAATTTAATAAAGATTAGTGGGGGAAACACTTAATTTAAAAATTTACTTTCCCTAATCCTAATCAAAACTTGCCTTTTATCCACCTTCATCCTAAAAACCCTAAACCAAAACCCAGATTAATTAACTTAATCCTTCACCCTTCATCTAATTAACCATGAGGGTTTTACTCCTTACCCCACTCCCAACACAACCCACAGCCCAGAAAATGACCACTCCACCTTTTGTCCCCTCCCCTGCTAACACCCTTTACCTGCCTTTGACCTTATCAATTGCTCACAGCCATTCCTTGGTCCCAACGTTTGAATAAACGTCCAAGATGACTCCTCCAACCTGGCATATCACTTTCTTCATCAGGCATCACATAGGAACGATTTTGACCAAGTTCTTCCAAGGGCACAAGAGGAAAATCACAGATTAGGGTTTAGGACTTGTAATATTTTATTCATGTTCTAGTAATTTCTATAATGTAGTATATAAAGGGTGCATGTACCCTTTATTTAGTCTTGTTCCAGTTTTTGTATATTTTTAAAATAGTAATGAAAATGAAATCTTCTTAATGTGCATAACTGAGTTCTAATTTTACTGTATTTCCTAGTTTAAATTTAATTTTCAGCAAATTAGTTTAAGGTTCTCAAAGAGTTTTCATTTTCTTAAGCAGCTTTTAAAAAAATCAGTTTTTATGTTCCTTGGATAAATATTTCATAAAATCTGAAATCAACACTTTGATGAAGTGAAAGTGGACTCAAGTGTTGATTTTCAGATTTATGTTAAGCTTTCTGTCTAGTTTAGTGAAAGAGAAGTTTTCAAAAGCTTGGTTTCAACATTTTTTTAAAGATTTCTCTCAAAAATCTCATTTCAATTTATTTTTACTAATCCTCACTGTTTGTTTAAGCTTCTACTAGTAAGCCTGACAAGCTTTGGTATAAGCTTATCCAAGCTTGTATTTGTCTTGTGATTTTGTGGTCTTGTGTAGGCAAAAAGAAACAAGAACATCCAACCTTCTCATTTCATTTCATTTCATTACCATTTTTGAAGAATATTAATCCCTTGGGTCTTTTGTGGATTCCAACAGCTGGGACTCTCTACTGATTCCTATAAGCTCACATAAGTTCTCTAACCAAACCCCTAGAAGGCATCAGCAGGTATCAAGCTTGAACCCTATTGGTTTGTTTTTTTGAAGTTTTTATGAGATTTTGTATGAATGTGTAGGACTGCTTATGTGTTAGTTTTATCAGTTTGTTTATGCTTATTTAGGATTGGTATGCATGTTAGTGTAGTTGTTGATCAGTTTGGGTAGGATTTAAGGACACTTGGTTTTTTAAATTTTGATTTTCAAAGATAAGGGGTGTTTGGGTTTAGATAAGGGTTGTGACAGTTTTAGGTGACATGAAACTTGTTAAAGACCACTCAAACTCACTTAATTAGATAAAAAAGGGTATTATTAGTAGTTGGTTTTCACTTTGGTTAGGGTTTAGAAGTATTTGCAAGTTTAAGTTTGGTTCAAGTAGCATAAAATTAGCAAATCCAGTCAACTGCTTGGTTTAGGTGATTTTAGTGCATCATAGTCTTTGAATTTGTTAGGAGTTTAGTTAATCTAGGGTTTGTACTTCGTTAGCTGTGTTTGGTGATTGTGTGACCAAGTTATTGTGATTAGAATCTTACCCTAGTGCACATTGCACCAGCAATTGCCCACCAGACCTAGTCATCTATAATAGTGACTGTATTTGCCTCTTGTTGTGTGATTTCTGTTAGCAGCTTGCTTGTTTTTCTTCTTGTATTGAATCCCTACACTCAACTGAGTGTAGGGGTGCCCCCCTTGTCCAACAAATCCAAGTAATCAACACAAATCGACCACTTTTGTTCCATTTTTCACCAGTGAAGATACAACCTTCTTTTTGTTTTCTTTTTTTTCATCATTGTAGTACTAGTTCAATATTTATGTCATGATTTGCTTTAATTCAGCTTTAATATAGATTATTTTAAGTTTTCAATTGTGTTTTTGTGTTGGATCAAGTATCAGGTTGGTTGTGTTTTAAAAAGAACGAAAAAAATAAAATGTGTAAAAAGAGACTGGCCACGACTCGAACCCGCGCCATCTCTCCCACACACTAACGTGATAACCAGTTGCCCTTGGGTCTTTTACTGGTTATACTTTACCAGGTTAAATACTTAAGGGGTTTTAACGTTGGGCTTATTCAAACAACCAGCTTAATAATAGGCTGATTTTAGCTTATTTATTTGGGTTTTTGACCACTTTTAATTATTCCTTTGTTTATTATAATATTTAGGACTTTTCAGTTTAAAAAGTTTATTTTTCTTGTTATTTAATTATTTTTTATGATTATTTATTTACCCGTATTTTATTAATTAGATAAAAAATAGTTAAGTTAGTTTTAAAAAATTTCAAAAAATATTTTAGGTTTTAATTAAATATTTTGAGGTTTACAGCTTTTAAAATTTCCATTTTAGTTAATTTTTAATTTTATTTAATTTTAAGGTTTTTCATTAACTTTAAAAATTAATATAAAATTAATAAGGTTTTAGATAATTTGGTTTTCAAATTTATGTTATTTACATTTTTATTGATTTTTGGGAATTTTTTGGTAATTTTAGAGTACTTTCGTTTTTCGTCGAGTTTTACGATTTCGATCGTTTTACGTCGTAGTGTAATTTTTAGCATAATTCGTCTTATTTTTCCTTCTTTTCTCAACCAAAAACTTCACTAATCCAAACTTTGATTTTACATATTGGCACACTTAATTCACACACCTTCTTCGAGAACGAACCCGTATTTATTCGATTTGTCGGTTTTCCTAAACCGTCGAGTTTAATACTTGCCCATTATACGTTGTTTTCCTAAACACGTATTTCTACACCTATCATCTATAAGCGGAAAAATCTACTATTTAAACATGGTTTTGTAACATATAGTTATAAAAAATATAGGATAAACTTCTAACAGTTTTTACCAAAACCAAAGTTTAAAATAACACAGAAATCTCCAAGCTACGATAATATCCTGCGGGTTCCCATCCAAGCAAAATTAAGTATAATTAACTGTGATTAAACATGTAAAATCGTCAACACAAAGTTGAGTGATATTCATGGGTTTAGTAGTAAAGTTGTGGAACACAAGTATTCATTTGTAAAACAAGTAATGTGGAAAATGGTTATATACGTCAACCATAGTCCGAAACCATTATTATTGCTATTTAGCTCATGACACCGAAGCTTAACAAAAGGTAAGTTCCCCTAGTGAGTATTCAGCCTAAATAATCAAGTATAAACAAATGTAATGCGTCAAAGTAATACGAGACGGGGATTGTCAATCCCGATGGATCCACCCACAACATTCGCGCTTAGAAAAGGTAATACTAGATAATTAACGGTGCATGAAATGGTAGGGAAACTTAGTGGCTATGGAAACTAAAAGCAATAATAATAATGGTAATCTGTTCTGGAAAGCATACAAGTTCTGGAAAGCATACAAGATCTGGATAGCATACAAGTTCTGGATAGCATACAGTTTTAAATGAATGTGTTCCACCATGTAAAATCTCACCCCACATTTAGAAAGAATGTATAAGTAGTAAAAAGGGGCTATAAACTCACCTTATGCAAAGCGACATCAATCAAGATAACAATAGAGATGATAATGGCGAGAGTAAAACGACGAAATAAGATAAGACATGATGCTGCGATCTTCTAACGCCGGCCTAAAATAAAAATGGCGCGTCTTAAAATTCACACGACAACGTATAAAATAAAATGATTTTTATGAACAAAATTACTTTATGAATAAAGTAGCTAAATAATAGTCTTAGTACTAGTTTTTGAAAGATATAAAAGGAAAAAGGACCAAAAGTGATATTTTAGAAATCTATAATGTTGACATGTATATAGCTTAATAGGCCGGGGACCAAAAAGTTAAATTTGCGTATAAAATGCATGAATTTAATATTTTAACGTGAAGAGTTCATCTTCAATAAAAGATTTACAAGCCATTGTTATTATTTTTGGTATTATGCTTGAATAGTAAAATCAATAACAATCGTAAGTTGATATTGAGTAATACCTGAGCTTCTCGTGAAAATATGAGTAACTCGGAGGCGTGGTGCACGAGTTTTTATACCGAAACAAACACGGATACTAAGCAAGTTTAATATGCCTGATACTCGAATCACAACACGAAGTTGAACTCGTGAATATCGAACAAGAAACTCTTACTTGAATTCGAACGAGTAGAAAACTGAAACTTCGAACCGATTACCGACTTGAATCAAAGCCGTGATATGAATCGTACAGAAATAAAAAATTCGAACCTCCATTCTTTGTCACCATCACCAAAACCCTTTCTTAACTTGATCATAATGACTTTCTTTCTATGGATGGTGGCGCATGAATTATAAACGTAGCATTATATAACAAGCCATTAATGGTTTGGGTTTAGACAAAGAAACTAGATAATCAATTCACCATCAATCTTGATCATGTATTCACGAATCTACCAATAGAATCAAATTTTGGTTTATGTGATATTTGAATTTCAAGATAATATTTATCGAATAGGTACAACTTGAAGCAAAAGACGTGGCATTTACATTGCCAAGCATGTAGTTGCGTGCCTGCGCGTAGAGTATAAAAACATAACACAGTATTATGTTCCAAGTAAACTGATGTACTAGTTATATTAAGTAATAGCTTATATGTGAAGATACTCCATTTTAATGTAGTTGTATAGTTTTATAGAAAACAAAACAATAGAAAACAAATCCACAAGGTTTAGTCAACGCCGGCCTTAATCACATATATGCCTTATCACACTTTCATTTGTTATTTACAAAGTATAAAAATCTATATTATACACCGTATTTGCTAAAGCGGATATTATCGATGCCCGATATGTTAAAAGTTACACGATTTGAAAGATACGCGTTAAACACGAAAAATAAACGCTCAATATAAAATAAAAATATTGACATTCGGAGGGCGTTAATATTTTGATAAATAAACGAGAACTTATAATTTAATTATTATTAACGCGTCGTATAAACGAATGACATTTAAAGATTTATGTAATTTTACAAAGAATGTTTGTAAAACGAATAATCAAAATAATGACAAGAAAAATATTTCTATATCATAACAAGAATATTTACGGTCAATGTCGGACATATACTTTGTCGATAAATAATAAATGACACGTATACGATACTTTAAAGAATTAACCTTGCCGGTTAGTCGAGAATCCAATATATATATATTTTAAAACTCCAAATAAAATATTATCAATGATCAGAAAAAATCAAAATATAATTTAATTAAAACTCTCGAGATCTCAAGATTACGTATAAAAAAGTAAACAGGAACAAGTGAAAATTTGTAAAATCGAGAAGTACGAATAAAAGAATAATTTAATTACCGAGAAAAATACGATTTCTCACAGTCGGCCACCCTAAAGGAACTCTGGTCCCTCAGAGTTTAACTGGAGACGGAAAGAGACGGGAACAAATAGGGATACTTTGCTTTGAACTGGTCTTTAAATACGAGATGGTATTTAAAAATAGAATAAACATGATAAACGCTTAAACGGATTAAAATTAATGCTCGAGGAGGAATTGCGAATCGCGGAAACCGTAAAACACAATAATTCAATTTAAAAAAAGGGTTTTGGTTATATCGAAATTAAGACGAAAATGTATATTTAATGGGTATACAATCGCTAAATCCTTTCTTGATCAAGATATTGTTCAAAATAGAAGTAAACTAGGTTCAATTTGTATTTTGGTCGTCTTGAGAAACCTTGGGATGATTGTATGAAATTATTGTTAAAACATGGGTTTATGGTTACGATTAGAGAAAATCTATTTTCCAAATTATTTAAAATCCTTAATAGGAATGGAGTTTAAGACGGTAATTTCATTAAACTGGAATTAAAATATGATGAAAAATCAAAATAGTTCAAAAGTTAATGCATGATGTCATTAAAACATAAGTTAAAATTTTTACAAATACAATTTATAAATCCGACATATTAGCTTAAGACAGTTATTTTGGCAATTTAAATGTTTGCTAAAATGTGTAAAATTTCCTAAAACTTTATAATAATCTATAGCGTTCTATAAAAGCGTTTAATGCATCAAATGGTAAACATGAGACATATTCAGGTTTTCAAAAGGTGACAAGATAGCAAACGAATATGAAGCAAATAATAGTCCACAATTAGTATGCAAGTGATGTAGAGTTTTTGTACACCCTTTAGGAAAAGGATGGGAAAATAGTGGCAAGCGTTAAGTGTCGGTTTAGGAAAACCGAGCACTAATGACCCTTGTGAAAGTTCAAGTTCGTTTCCCAAGGAGGCACGTGTGTTGTGTAATGAATTGATTAATGTTTGTGATTATATTGTTAAAAAGAGAAAATAGAAATGGGGGTGAGAAGAGAAAGACGGTTACGAAGACGGATTAATCTAAGACGAAAAGGTCGTTCACGTAAAACCGTAAAAAAAACTACAAATTAAAAATTTTTAATCCTAAAAATAATTAAAAGCTAAAAGTAAGTCTAAAATAATATAAATAAGAATAAAAATCCAATAAAAATATTTTAAAACCTTTTATTAATTAAATATTCAATTTTAAATGCTAATTAAAGCCCTAAAATTAAATATAATTAATCAAAATGTTCAAAATATTATTTAATTGAACAAATAACTTACTTATATTATCTAAAGACTAAAAAGTATTTTTCCTAATTTTAAAAACTATTTTTCTATTTTTAAATCGCTAAAAACTATTTTAAAACTAAAATAATCATAAAAAATAATAAAATAATACCCAAAATAATTTGACACTTTTAAAAAACCTAAATTACTCTAATGAATAGTAGAAAAATGAAAAAGTTTGAAAAATATAAAATTTTCCACTAAAAGACAAAAACAGTTTAAATAAAACCCTAATTAAACTAAATTTAATTCTAAAAAATAAATAAAAAGTAAACAGTAAAAACTTTTTATACCAAAAATCTTAAAATGTTTTTCTGAATCTAACAAAATTTTAGAAATCTAAAAATATTAATTTTTTACACTAAAGGACAAAACACAGAAACTTAAAAGTAATTAAAAATGACTATTTAATCTAAAAAATATTAAATGAACAGTAATAAAAAATCTAATTAAACTGAAAAATCAGAAATTAAATGAGAAAAATAAAGAAACTGGTTTCAAGTCCTAACTCTAAAATTGACCCACTAAAGACAAAAAATACTAAAATCTGATAGTGACACTTCAAAGGGTTTGTCTGCTAGTGAAGCAGTACTAACTTGTGTATTAGCAGGGGGAACCTTTTTCCCACTGCTAGTGCAATTTTTTTGTTCAGTTTAGCTATAAGCTTAGGAAAGCTTATACTGAGAGCTTTTTTGGACAATAAGGCAACCCCACAACCAGTTGGGTTGTGGGGAGTCAAAAATAGCACAAAAACACACAATCACTTCACAAATTCAGGCTCAAATTGGCATACAAAGTTACTGATTAAGGCTAGATGTTTCTGATGAACAGTAGACCCTTTTTACTTGCACAAAAATGAAATTCCAATACTCAAATCTTGCATATAAGTTCACCAAGTAGCATGCAATCTATCTAAAACCCTAGTTAGACCTATAACCTATCAGACTACAAGATTCAATGGTCAAATTCCAACAAAACAGTCCACAAGGGTCTTACTGATTTTTGACCACTTGATTGAAATTTTAGTACACAAATCCTTTTAATATCCTATCAAACTGAAATCCAAATACAAATAACACCTAATACCAACCCAATGAGTAATTTAAACAGGTTTTTAAGCCAGATTTGTGTTATTCAAGCCAACTTAATCCCTAATCCAAACACTCCCTTAATTTCTTAAAGCCAATTTTAACACATCACTTGCATACCAAACCTAATCAAACTGATTAAAAACACTTTACAATCCTAGATTGAGCATAATCAAACTACAAAATCACACTTTAAACAACTTTCAATCAAATTCACTTAAATCACATAAATCACCAAATATGAAACTGAAAACAAGGAATTTACCTAGTGGGACCCACATCCGGGCCCCACTATGGCTGCAATGCCATTTCCTTCAGGCTGGGGCCTGAGCAAATCCTTGGAAGATCAGTCAAAAGCTTCACAAAATTCTTGCTAAGAACAATGAACAAATAAATACCAATAATCTGATTTTTTTTCTTTTTAAACCCTTTCCAAATGACTTCCTTAAACTCTTTCCTTTAAGAACACTTACACAAACCAACCAAAAACTTGGAAAACCAAGATTCAGAACAAGATTTTGCCAAAAAATCACTTTTTCAGAAACTTGAAAAAAGGAATGACTTTTGAAATATCTTTGAACTAATGAACAAATATGGAACTCAGTTAGCTTTCAATCACACACCAACTTTTAAAATCATAAAAGGAATTACAATTTAACAAAAATACCAACTTTATAAATTTATAAAAAGGAATTACAAATGTTGAAAGCTAAAACTAGAACAAGAATACAAGGTACAAACCACCTTGTATTTATACTAGGGAATAGAAGAGTCTAGAATACATAATAAAATATTCAAAAGCTAAACCCTAATACAAAGAAAATCCGAAATTGCCCTTGGTCTTCATCTTGAAATTGGTCAAATGATGTTGCCAGCTGTTAGGGATGATCAGGAGCGTTTGTTTGAGCTTAGGGACCAAGGAAACCATCTTGGCTGTTGATTTTGTCTGGTTTGGGGTTTTGTGTGAAAGAGACGGGGCAGGGGAGGGACCTACAAGACACATGGGTGTGTCTTGGTCATGGTTTTGGTGACAAAGGTGTAAATTAGGGATCTGGAAAAGTTAAACAAAAACCCCTTTGTATTTAGTTGGATTGAAGCCGGGGATTAACTAGGGTTTATGGGGTAATTAGGGTGGATTAGATCCGTTTTTGGGGTGGTTTTATTTAAATAAGTTGTTTGGTGGGAAAAATTGGGGGTTTGACCTTGGTTGACCGAGTTTATTAAATAAACTCGTTAGTGGGGTGTGACGTGTGAGGGGGAGTGAGGTGTAAGGAGGGTATTGGTGGGTGAGGGTGACGTGGGAGAATGATTGGTGGTGGTGAGTTTAATTGTCTGGCACAACTGGTCCCCATAGTTTCTTCTTTCCTTCACTTTGTAAAAACAGCCATAAACTTCTTTTCCCTTTGTAACAAGTTTGCAAGAGTTGTCACTTTTGGCACAGCCTATTCTCAAACTTTAAACAAGACCACAAATGTCATTTGGGCATTATTTAAGGGCTCATAGTGTAATTTCTTGATATTTAAGGGACCACAATGCATTTTATGAGTTTTGCAAGGGTATAAAATGCCAAGTCTTCAAAAGATGAGGGACCATTCTTGTACAATCTTCAAACTTCAAGGTCATTTTTGGAAATTCTTGATTTGGGGTCCGGTTCATTGTGTGGCTTCGTTTCCCGTGTTCGTTTTTGATTGATTCTTGTGATCTTTTTGTCTTTTCCTCAATATCCGTACCTAAAATACACAAGCAACAAACACGAGCATATATTTGGCAGTTTTAATGATATTTTATGCATTTTAAGCCCGATTTGGACGATGAGACTATGTATAAAAGCAGTCTCATCACTCCCCCATACTAAACCATTGCCGTGCCCTCACGCAATGCTAGAATAAAGTATCGTAGCACCTCCAAAATTCATTTTTATTCACTTTTATTGAATGATAAACTAGCTACACTACTACTATTGCTACTACTTGCGTTTTAGACATAATGTATGATTTTCATCGCAAAATGGGACGTTTTGGTTCATAGAATAAGAACACGTGAATGCTTCGTTAGAAATAATTTCATCGTCCTCGATTTTCACCCCAATTCCATGCCAAGCGTGCAACGAGATCATTGTCATTATAAGTTAGTAATGCTAACACTACTCATATGCCCTAATCACGTACTTATCCTCCCATTATTCCTAGGTTGTATCTTGTTAGAAATACGTTTTTACGTATATTAGAAGTATCGGTCACTCCATAATATTATTTATGTTGTAATAGCTCGTAGTTAGAGTATGCTTATTAAGTTAAGTAAGAACCGGTCCATGGGCTTGTCATGGGCCGGCCCAAGTCCAAGTAAGGCCTTGGAAGTATAAATACCCCTTTCCTCCTTGGAAAGGGGTTGGTTGTTGAACATTTCTAGTTTCCACTTAATAAAATAACACATAGTTTTCTCTCACTTTCTCTCTCTAGTTTCTCTCTCTAGAAATCATCAACCCACTTCATAGATTCATAGGTTATCAAGATTCTACTTTTGGTATCAAGAGCTATGGGGTGATTTAAGGTAATGATTTGTGTTACTTTTTAGTTTTTGATTGTATTAGTGTTCTTTAAGAAGATCATCTTGATTATTGGAGTTTTTGGTGTTTTTGTGATTGGGATTAGTGGATAAGTATTAGTTTTTACTTATTATTGTTGAAATCACAAAACGTTTTGGGTTATTTGGTAAAAATCTGGGCTTAATCATCATTTTTGATCGACTGTTCATACCACGTACAAGTTACTGTTTTCCAGGAAAAGTTCCGGATCAACCAAAACATCCGAACCAAAAAGTTCCGGATCAACCAAAACATCCGAACCAAAAAGTTCCGGATCAACCAAAACATCCGAACCAAAAAGTTCCGAACCAAAAGTTCCGGATCAAGGAAAGTTCCGGATCAAGGAAGTTCCGAACCAAAAGTTCCGGATCAAGGAAAGTTCCGGATCAAGGAAGTTCCGAACCAAAAGCTCCGGATCAAGGAAAGTTCCGGATCAAGGAGAAAGTTCCGGATCAAGGAAAGTTCCGGATCAAGGGAAAAGTTCCGGATCAAGGGAAAGTTCCGGATCTAGACTTTCGAACCAAATGTTCCGAATCAAGGTATTCCAAGCCAAATCTTCCGAATCAAACTTCTGAATCAACAAAAAGTTCCGAATCAAGGGATATTTCACTTGTTTTTTCGACGATTTTTTAGAGGATTTAATCTTGGTTTCTTACAACAAAAACTCAACACAATTCACAAGATTTACTTCACTGCTCGATCAACCGATAATCTTTGTCTCTTTGAAGTGAACAAAATGAATCCGAGTTCATTAATGCCTCAAATGACATCTCTTACGGATATCTCAATCATAACGGGAACTGACAATCGTCCACCGATGCTTATTAAAGAGGTGTTTGAGGCATGGCAGGGCCGGATGATGCAATACCTGAAGGGCAAACCAACATACGGAAGGCTTATGGTCAAATCGATTTTGAATGGTCCACTCGACTATGGTACCATTATGGTGAATAACGTGACTCGACCAAGAGAATATGAAGAAATAACACCGGCACAACAACTCATTGCTGATGCTGATGAAAAGGCTCTACAGACTCTTCTCCAAGCTCTTCCGCATGATATTTATCGCATGGTAAGTCAATATACGGTTGCCAAGGATTTATGGGAACGTCTAAAGGTGTTGCTACAAGGTACGTCTCTTACCAAACAGGAAAGGGAATGTCAGTTGTATGATCTGTTTGATAGATTCACGTACAGCCCAGGGGAAACGCTACACGACTACTACTTCAGATTCACTACTTTTATGAATGATCTGAATGTATACAATCTCGTGATTGCTCCTTTCCAGGTTAACACCAAATTTTTGAATACTTTACCTCAAGCTGAATGGGGTGAGTATATTACCGATGTTAAGTTAACCAGGGATTTGCATAAGTGAAATTTGGATCAAATCTATGCTTTTCTTCAGCAGCATGAGAAACATGTGATCATGCACCGTTCGCCTCGAGGTATGTACCCTGATTCCTTAGCTTTGATGGCGAATCAACCAAGCTTGTCTCACAACAACACTCCTTATATTTTGGGACATCAAGCCTATCATCCATCACCTTACATGACACCAACCTTTCCCCAATACTCGATTTTACCGCAACCACCCACCTCACATCAGCAACAATATCGGTTCAATGCACCTTCACTACACTATGCTTCACAACATCACCCAGCAAGTATTACACCTTATGCTCAATCTTCATATTCTTCTTATCAAGAGAATGCAGCATATCCAACAAGCTACCCTGATCAAATGAGTATTCCTTCTAGTGATTATGCAGCTCATCAAGACCAAGCAATGTACTGTGATGATGAGGAAGTCCCCATTCCTGTGTTCAAATAAGGTGTTGACCCAGTTGAAGTGTTAACCACTATGTCTGCTTATCTCACAAGGACTTTAAGCAAACGAGGATTTAGGGGATCAGCTCCTACCAACAATCAGTTGAGGAATTCATCCAATTCTCGCCAACAAGCAACTATTGAGAATGGCAGGGTAATGGTTCAACCTATTTAACCATATCAGGGGAGACCTACCACATCAACTACCAATGCTCGCACGGTCAATCCTGCTCCAATGGTCAATCCTGCTCCACGGGCTAATTCCACAGGCAAGTTGAGAATGATTACATGCTACAACTGCAAGGAAGAAGGACACATGTCCAGGGATTGCAAGAAACCCAAGAGGAGAAGGGATGGTCAATGGTTTACAAAGAAGATCTATCTGGTGAATGCTCAGGCACAAGGAAGGGAACTTGATGAAGAGGAGCTTGCATTTCTTGCTGATCCAGGGATTGCTGAACAAGACACTGTCACCACACAGAATGCAGCATACCAAGCAGATGATCTCGATGCGTATGACTCAAACTGTGATGAATTTCAATCTGCAAAGGCTGCTCTCATGGCAACTATCTCCAGCTTAGGGTCAGATAAGAGATCTGAGGTACTTATTAATACCTGATAATACCACTGATGCTAGTATTCAACCACATCAAGTTGTGCAAGAGCGTGCTGATTCGAATGAATCTTCGGTGGTGAGTCTTTCAAATGAGGAGACAATCAATGATAGTAATATCAATGTGAGTCCCCAGAATTTGAGTGAATCATAACCGGGAGCCATTTCGCATACGCCTACTCCTGCTCAACAAGATTTGGTCATGGTTCCTGCTACTTTACTTAGCCAAATGAATGCTGCACTCTTAGAAAACCTAGCTAAGATTAAGAACTTGTCTGATGAGCTTGCCTTAAGCAATGAGAAAGTTCAAACCTTAGAATTAGTGCCTTCGTCTAGTGTTCTCACAAATCCCGAATATGATCACTTTCGAAACAAACAAATGGGTCACTTGCAAGAAATTGAAACCTTAAGAGCAAATCTTTCTAATGAACTTAAAGAAAAGGAGTTAGTGGTCACTAATTTACAAAAACTTCAAACGGATTTTGATTTACTCGAGTCTAAGAAGAATGAAATGGAGACTAATGCTGCTAATAAGATTAGAAGTCTAGATTACTTGCTTTTAAGACAATACGCTGCATCTCAACTAGTGCACTTATTTGATGCTTCGTTTAGAGAATTTAACTTATCACGTCAAAAAGGCCTTCCCCCTAACCCACGGTATGCAA
This sequence comes from Glebionis coronaria, assembly GCA_025667525.1. Lineage (NCBI taxonomy): Eukaryota > Viridiplantae > Streptophyta > Magnoliopsida > Asterales > Asteraceae > Glebionis > Glebionis coronaria. The sequence continues at coordinate 649,669,017 of CM046874.1, forward strand.
AACAAGCTTTAAGACATAGTCCTAGACTTTATAATGTAACCCAATTAGGATTGGTCTTAGACCCGATCGTTATTTTCGATGATCGAACAAGTAAGGATTTAGTTGATGAGGATCGGTCATACAATTCTGCAAAATATCCCGAGTGTGATTATTTTAAAATGAATAAGGAGCTTGCAAAACGGATTTTAGAATTCGCTTCCATATGGACAAAGATCTCATAACAGCACCGACCTACATATTAGATGAAGAAAACCCTAGTACATTTCCTACACTTGTCAATATGGAAGGTCCTAAGGAAATTCCAAAGGATCTTCCACCTGTTAGCACTGTATGGTTAAACTTGCAAGAGATTAATCAATACTTTACTAATTTTGACAAGGTCATTTTGGAATGTACGACTTCAAATGGCTTAAACACCGGAAAATGGGCTTTCGAACATATGAACGAGGTGTTTAAAAATGAGATCAATCCGTTTGTCGAAAGTCTAAAAGGAAGTTTTGCATCTCTTAAGGAAAATCTTGTGTTTGAAATTGGTGAAGTTCAAAAAGTGTTTTATGAAATGGACACCGCTTACGAACTACAACTAATTGAAAAAGAAAAGATTTTAACCGAATATGACCAATTCTTGTCCTCAGTAATTTTGTGTGATGTGCTTACTACTATAAATGTTAATTATTCGAATGAGCTTACATCCGCTATGATTAATTGTGATGCTGTGAATAATTGTGATGATGTTTGTGATCTCTCTGTAAATGTTGCTGATACTGTAAATGAGGTAGATAATCATTCTTGTCACGAATCTAACGCTGAGTTTTTAAAGCTACAAGATTCTTACAATTTACTTTCAAAACGCTTTAATCAACTAGAACAACATTGTATATCTTTAGAATTAAAACAACAAACTCAAAATGAGAATCTTTTGATATCAAATGGTTGTGAAAACGGTGTTGAGACGAGTGACAAGATGATTGCAATTGTTAAGGTATTAGAGGAAGAGATTATGAGATTGAAGAGAGATGTGTCATCAAATGAAACACTAAAATTGGAACTAGAGGCTGCAGAGTCTAAAAACCAGGTCTTAGAAATTAGACTTTCGTCTGTTCTAGGGGAGATGGATCGGACAAGACAGGGACTATCCGCTCTTTATGGTTCACTAGAAGAACGCTTCGCTTTTAATGTGGCACAACAACAATCTTATGTTGAACAACTGAACCAAAAGTGTGAGGAAATCTCTGACTTAAACATCCTGCTCATAGACAAAAACACGGTTTTGGCCGAGTTAATGGAGACACTTCTTCTCACCCGACAAGAAGTTGTTGATAACTTAGCTACCGACTCTGCACCGTCCACTAGTGCTCCAACAACCAAGTCAGTAGTGCTTTATAAGAACCCGCTTCATAAGAGAAACCCGGTTACCTACGATGATTATATGAGGAATGCCATTAAGCATGTAGATCTTGTTAGGGATATTTTAGACGATCTTTATGCCTTAGATCCCTCAAGTAGCTACTATTATTTGGCTCATGAATATATTAAGCGAGTTCTATATTGCTTAGCATATTTGCAATACATAGGTAAACCAGGCTCTGCACTACTTACTAATAGGCCCATTGCTGTAACTCCATTCAATAAGACTCCAGGAGCAAAACCGTCACTGGCACAATCAAGTAAGGCACCTTTAAAATCTGTTGCTAATGTTCCCACTTTGCCTTCTACAGGATTAAAAGAGACTACTAAGGCTAAAGGATCGCCACTCAAGAAAGATAAGATCAAGCCCTCCACTAGTAGCACCAAAAAAAAAGAAAGTAGAAGTTCACCATAGGAATGCTAGTTCAGTTTTAAATAAAAAGAATCATGTTAAGACTAAAAGCTCTGCGCCTGTGCAGAAGCCTAAACCATTCATGAATTCTAATTTGAATTGTTGGAATTGTAATGAATGTATGTTTTCCCAACGTCATGATTTGTGTCTTATTGATCATGTGAATGAAATGAATGCCATTAGGAATGGTCTTGAATGGAAGCCAACGGGTAGAACTCGTGCCCAGGTTGGCTGGCAATGGCGTCCCACTGGTAGGACCTTTACATTAGATGGAAAAATGTGCCCTTTAACTGGGAATGCATCCATTGAGGTTAGGTCTGAGCGTCCTTTAGTTAGGAACACTCGCACTCAAGTATGGAAACAGCGCCCTTTAATTAGGTCAGCCCCCACTATAGTGCCTATCAGTGAAGAAATACCACAGGAGTTAAGCCAACTAGAATCTACACCACCAACTAGGAAGAAGAAGGCTAGGAAATCTAAGAAACCTAAAGTTAGCAAATCTAAGATTATTAAATCTGTACCTGCTAATAACAAGGAACATTCAGATTCCGATACCTCTACATTGTCTTCGTGTGGTGATATTTTCAGGTGGTCCAAATCATCCTCTGGTATTTGGACTCCGGTTGTTCAAAGCATATGACCGGAGATCGCTCGATGCTCCGAAATTTCGTCAGCAAGTTTCTTGGTACGGTTAAATTCGGGAATGATCATATAGCAAAGATAATGGGGTATGGTGAATATCAGATTGGAAACGTTACAATTTCAAGGGTATACTATGTAGAAGGTCTTGGTCATAATTTATTCTCAGTAGGACAGTTTTGTGATTCCAACCTAGAGGTTGCTTTTCGACAACACACTTGTTTCATCCGCAACTTGGAAGGAAAAGATTTGTTGAAGGGATCTCGTGGTGCAAATCTTTATACCTTGTCCTTACAAGACATGATGGCCGCCTCTCCAGTATGTCTTCTCTCTAAAGCATCTAAGACCAAGTCATGGTTATGGCATCGCAGATTATCTCATCTTAACTTTGATGCTATTAATCATCTGGCTAAAAACGAATTAGTTCGTGGTCTTCCAAAGCTTAAATTTCACAAGGACCATTTATGTTCCGCGTGTTCAAGGGGGAAAAGTACCAAGAAATCTTACAAGCCCAAAGCTGAAGACACCAATCCAGAAAAACTTCATCTTTTGCATATGGATCTTTGTGGGCCAATGAGAACTGAAAGTGTGAGCGGTAAGAAATTCATTCTGGTTATTGTGGATGATTTCTCCAGGTTTACATGGGTTAGATTTCTACATACAAAGGATGAAGCACCGAAGGCTATCATCACTTTTCTGAAATTCATTCAGGTACGTTTGAATACTACTGTCCGCCGTATTCGTACAGACAATGGAACAGAGTTCGTCAACCAGACTCTTCGTGATTACTATGAAGGAGTTGGTATCTCACATGAAACATCCGCTGCACGCACTCCACAACAAAACGGTGTCGTTGAAAGACGGAATCGTACACTTATGGAAGCTGCTAGGACTATGCTTATTTATGCGAACGCCCCATTGTTCTTGTGGGCAGAGGCTATATCTACTGCATGTTTCACCCAAAACTGTTCTATCATTCGGAAACGCCATGGAAAAACACCTTACGAGCTTCTACATGACCGTAAACCCGATGTTTCATTTTTTCATATGTTTGGTGCTCTTTGTTATCCAAACATTAATAGTGAGAACTTGGGCAAGCTTCAACCAAAAGCCGATATAGGTATTTTCATTGGTTACTCACCGTCCAAGAAAGCATACCGAATTTACAACCGTCGTCTTGGCAAGATTGTAGAAACTTCGATGAGCTGACAGCGATGGCTTCTGAGCAACACAGCTCTGAACCCGCGCTTCATGAGATGGGAACCGGTGCTATTAGTTCCGGATTAGTTCCCAATAATCCTACTTCTACATCATTTTTACCACCAACAAGGCCCGAGTGGGATACACTGTTTCAACCGTTGTTTGATGAATTCTTCGATCCCCCAACTGATGAAGTTCCAGCACCTGTAGTGATTGCTCCAATCCCTGAAGTGGTTGCTCAAGCTAATGAACCTTTATCTAATGCATCTTCAATTAACATTGAACCGGATACACCTTTACCAAGTGATTCTCAAACTACACCTGAATCATCACCCCTACTTGTGCCTAATGATGTGGAAGAGGATTCTACTGATCACGATTTAGAATATGCTCACTTAAAAGAGCTTCCTTTCTTTGGTATACCGTTCCCTGAAAACCCTTTAGCCGCGTCTACCTCAGAAGAAGCTCCTCCTATTGTTCACTCCAGACCACCTAGGATTGAAAATCATAGCACCAAATGGACAAAAGATCACCCAATTAGGAATGTCATTGGAGATCTAGATCGACTAGTCTCTACACGCCATCAATTACAAGAGAGTGCACTCTATTGCTACTTTGATGCATTTCTCTCTGAAGTTGAACCTAAAAATTGGCAGCAGGCTATGACTCAATCATCTTGGATTGAAGCCATGCAGGAGGAACTAAATGAATTCCAAAGACTTGAAGTATGGGAATTGGTTCCTCTCCCTGACAAGGTTAACATCCTTACTTTGTTATGGGTTTATAAGGTTAAACTTGATGAGATGGGTGCGGTATTGAAGAATAAGGCTAGATTGGTTGCTAGAGGATATAAACAAGCCTTGGGTATAGACTTTGAAGAATCTTTTGCTCCTGTGGCAAGATTGGAGGCAATTAGACTATTCCTTGCGTATGCTGCTCATATGAATATGATCGTCTATCAAATGGATGTGAAGACGGCATTTTTGAACGGTGAACTAAGGGAAGAGGTCTATGTTCGTCAGCCGGATGGGTTCGTTAGCACGGAGTTTCCTAATCATGTGTACAAGCTTAAGAAGGCTCTTTACGGGTTGAAACAAGCTCCACGCGCGTGGTATGATCTCCTTTCAACTTATCTCATCTCGGAAGGCTTCTCCAAAGGCAAGGTGGACCCCACTCTATTCACTCTCAAGGAGGACAACGACATGATTCTGGTACAAATTTATGTTGATGATATAATATTTGCTGCCACTAACATAGAATTGTCAAATCGATTTGAGAAGATAATGTCCACACGCTTTCAGATGTCAATGATGGGAAAAATCTCATTTTTCTTAGGATTACAGATTTCTCAAAATCCCAGAGGCATTTTTATTAATCAATCCAAATATGCTCTAGAATCTTTAAAGAAATATAACTTTGATAGTTGTGACCCCGTGGACACTCTAATGGTGGAGAAATCCAAGTTAGATGAAGATAGGAATGGGACTATTGTCGATCCAAAACTTTACCGTGGAATGATCGGCACCCTTCTCTATCTGACTGCTAGCAGGCCTGATTTGCAATTTGCTGTATGCATGTGTGCCCGGTATCAGGCTCGGCCTACCGAAAAGCACCTACATGTTGTGAAAAGGATCTTTCGGTATCTAAAAGGAACACTTCATCGTGGTCTATGGTATCCGAAAGATTCCTCTATTGCTTTAATATCATACGCAGATGCCGATCATGCTGGGTGTCAAGACACGAGGCGTAGCACTTCTAGATCTGTGCAACTCCTTGGAGATAGATTGATCAGTTGGTCTTCAAAAAGGCAGAAAAGCGCTGCAATTTCTAGCACGGAGGCTGAATACATCGCCATGTCTGGTTGTTGTGCTCAAGTCCTTTGGATGAGATCACAATTAACTGACTATGGTTTGGGATTCAACAAAATCCCGATATATTGTGACAACAAGAGCGCCATTGCCCTTTGCTGCAACTATGTTCAACACTCCCGGGCCAAGCACATAGACATTCGCTACCATTTCATTAAGGAGCAGGTGGAGAACGGAGTGATCGAGCTGTATTTTGTCACTACTGAGTACCAGCTGGCGGATATGTTCACCAAAGCCTTAGATCGAGGACGAATCGAGTTTTTGATCGACAAGCTCGGCATGAAATCATTCACTCCAGCGACTCTCAAAGAGTTGGCAGAAGAATCAGCTAAATAGTCGTGGTAAACTATTCAGAGTATCCTTTGTTCGTGATCATGTATATTATCGTAAATATATAAACCACAAAATAAAAATACAAAATATAAAACCAACAAAAACCATAAAAAATATAAATCCTACAAAAAACCATAAAAATTATAAAATCAAGAAAAACCAAAAATATTTTTCGTTTTTTAAATCGGGCATGTCTTTTAGTACGATAATATTTACGGCCTTAGAAATGTCGATCAATATTGACACGGTGCCATAAATAGAGTCCGTATAAAAGTTGTACATTTTTAAAACATGCCCATTATGGCTTGTAGTTATTTCAGACTGCAACCCGGTTTTCATATTATAGTCACGTATTTCCTTGGAAAACGTTGGCTCAGAACGGGAATTAATTTTCTCGGGCATGATTTACAAGCCAAATCATGCAAAGGGATCAAGTTTACTTTACAACTTGGTCTAACACGAATTTGTGTACGTCTCAGTGCATTAATTTGTTAAAATAAGAGAAATCTTATTGACACCACGAATCAACTTTTTCAGGACATTAATTGGGAAATGTTTTCATCAATATTTGACTCTTTAAACAATGACTACAGCTCTTTAAATAGAAAACGGGTCATCGTTTAAGGGGGAGAAAATATTAAATCATCTTCGTCATTAAATCGATTTTCAAAAGTGTTTGTGGAAAATTAATTGGCTGAATGATAATTGAGTGGTATTGCTTTAGAAAACGACTTGGGTTCGTTCATTGTGATAGGAATTGCTTTAGATCTTGGAGATTTGATTATTGGATGCGATAATTAAGTTGTGTGAGATTGTCGAGTTTAGTTTAACTAAGCAAAATTAAGTTGACTAAGCTTAACAATGGAAAGGAAAAATGAGAAGATAAGTTATAAACAAAAAGGAAAAGTATAGAAAAGTAGAGGGACTTAAGGTGACATTGTGTGAAAGTTAAAAAACTTTTGACCTAAGTCAAAGCAAACCCCCCGCCCCCTTCATTCACTGTTTCTGCTTTATTATCTTGCCGCCATTGATAACACACACAAGTTCTTTCAAATCGCATTCTACTCAATTTAATCCGGTTCATTCGATTAATAAGGTAATAAACATCATTCCTTGATTTAAAATTCGTCTAATTCATCACTATATCCTGGTAAACGATTCGTTTAATTAGATTAAGTCCAAATTAGGGTTTGTGTCTAATTAAGCATTAATTGATTAGGGATATAGGTGGGTTATGCTCGGAATAGCATTAGAAGATGGTGTATTGCCTTAGAACTCACAAACGCGTTTAGAATAAATCATCATAGCTACGTTTGTTAAGTTCCGGATGAACATGGATATAAACTTCCGAATGAAGGAATTTTCTGAAAAACTTCCGAATGAAGGAATGTTCCGAACAAACTTCCGAATGAAGGAAGTTCCGAATGAAGGACTTCCGAATGAAGGAAGTTCCGAATGAAGGACTTCCGAATGAAGGAAGTTCCGAATGAAGGAAGTTCCGAATGAAGGAAGTTCCGAATGAAGGACTTCCGAATGAAGGACTTCCGAATGAAGAAGTTCCGAATGAAGGACTTCCGAATGAAGAAGTTCCGAATGAAGAACTTCCGAATGAAGAAGTTCCGAATGAAGGACTTCCGAATGAAGAAGTTCCGAATGAAGGACTTCCGAATGAAGAAGTTCCGAATGGAGAACTTCCGAATGAAGAAGATCCGAATGAAGAACTTCCGAATGAAGAAGTTCCGAATGAAGAACTTCCGAATGAAGAAGTTCCGAATGAAGAACTTCCGAATGAAGAAGTTCCGAATGAAGAACTTCCGAATGAAGAAGTTCCGAATGAAGAAGTTCCGAATGAAGAACTTCCGGATGAAGAAGTTCCGAATGAAGGAATGTTCCAGATGAAGAAGTTCCGAATGAAGGAAAGTTCCGGATGAAGAGTTGTTTGATTGATTGTGGTTTGCATGTTCTAAGTACTTGTTGAAATATGTTATGCTTAGAAATAAGAATGATACATAACAATATGTATTTTTGTGCATCAACCTTTCATGTCTTATCTTAAGCAGATACAATGACTAATCCAACAGTACAAGCTATCCAAGACTCTAGAGCAGCAGCTATTGCCGAAGAACGAACCCTCAAGTTCATACCAAACAACCACCGGCTGAAACCTGTCTCAAAATCCACTCACCATGGTTTCAAAGTCGCCATAGCAATTCTTGATCAATCTCATTTCAAGAATGCCTTAAGAAGTACTGCCTCGGTGCCTTATGATTATATGTATGAGTTCTGGGCGACCAAGGAAATCACTTCAAACAAGATCACCTTCACTCTCGACAACAAGCAGCAGACACTTAAGGTGTCAGACTTCCGTAAGATATTTGGTATTCGGGATACACCCAAAGGTATGTCATTTTCGAAGGATCCTACCAAAGATGAACTTATGGAGCTGTTCGATGCTCTTGGATGTCCTGACATTCGAGTTGCATCTGAGTTTACCACTGCTAAAGTAGGACAACCTTGGAGAGCAATGTTGGGTATTCTCAGTACATGTCTTACACCGAAAACAAGTGGGCATGATGCTTTGCGCAGTCCTATTATGAACATTTTCTATGGAATGTATAAAGGCGCAAATGCAGATTACGCATTGTTGTTATGGGAAGAATTCACCTTTCAACTCTTCCAAAACAAGAAGCTGAAGACTAATTTCTTTGCTTACCCTCGATTTATCAAGCTTATCATCAACTATTGTATGAAGAATGATCTTACTATTGATAGGCGTGCAGCAAGTCGTCATCACACCGAAGAAGCTGATCATACTGTAGATCTAAGACATGAAGGACCTTCTGGTGGTGTGATTCCTGGTCCTGTTCCCGATTACCTTCTGACGGATAGAATTAAAGGTTCTCCTGATTACAAACTACTACAACTTGAAATCAAGAAGCTAAAAGCAAACCTTCAGACTGGAGAAGACTCGTCTACTACGGTTAAGAGTAAGGGTAAACGCAAGTAACCAGCTGCTTTACCTGAACCCGAAACCAAGAAGAAGAAGACTGAGGTTAAGAAGGGAAAGGGTAAGGCTGATGAGTTAGGTCTACGTGACGAAGAAGATGTTGTTGATCCCACTCTTGACAAGGCTGAAAGGAAAATGATGAAGATAGCTATTGAAAGGAGTAGGAAAGATACGGGCGGTAGTGGTTCAGGTGCAAGGGTAAATATTGAAGAAGAGTACGAGGAGCCATAGGATATTGATGAGTTTGGGTCACCTGAAAGGTATTCTACTTCGAAGGAGACATCAATCCCAGTTTCAGCAAGTGTGGAAAAGGAGTCTGTTGCTCCTACGATCATGGTGTCAACTCAACCTTTAGCAACTCAACCTCCACCAATACAACCCTTACCAACCAGACCGGCTTCAACACCATTTCTTCCACCACCAATAAATCCCATCCTTAGTACCGTAGTAACAACCGAGCCTCTTCAATCAACCCAGAGCAGCTCTGCAACATCTACAATGGCTGCATTGGTGATGGCCGAAATGTTGGATAAACATACGGATAATCACAAAAGAGAAATGGATGAACTTCGCCAAGAGCTACATAGACGAGTTCAAAGTGAAGAAGCATCTAGGAAAGCCCAAGAAGAGATGCTTGCTAAGTTTGCTGCAGAAATGGAATTGACGCGAAAAGCTCATGCAGAAGAACTAGCTCAGGTTAAGCAGGCTGAGGCTGATAAGCATGCTGCACGTATCACTAGACTTCAAGCGATGAGGGATAAATACAAGGAGCAAAAAGACGCACTTGAAGCTTCTGTTGAGGAGAGAGTAAAAGAATCCGTTGAATCTATTATGCCTAAACTGCGTGATGAGTTGAAAACACTCGCGGCTGATAACTTGATGATCAAGTCATCCAATCCTTCTGAATCCGCATACAAAATTGCTTATGACTTGACGGATTTTGAATTGAAGAAGATCCTCAAAGCTCGTATGAGGGAACTTGGATCGTTTGATAAATCTAGGATACAACGGGCTCTCTACAAATCCCTAAATGACGCTATCATGGAGGATGATAGGTTATTTAAAACGTTTGGAAGTGTGGTACCATACCACATTCTGCCTGAGGAAGAAAGGGAAGAAAGTGAAGAAGCAGAGGGTACGGGTGAAGAAGAAGGTGAAGAAGAAGAAGAAGAAAAGGATGATGACGATGACAATGATGGTGATGATGATGAGGATGATGATGATGATGATGATGGCGATGATGGTGGTGATGGGAATGAGGAGAGTGCTAGGGGGAGCAACGAGGATAGCGATGGGGATGATGATGGGGGTAAACAGCCTGAAAAGGGGGATAAGGTTGCCAGCTCAAAGAAACCTGCTAAGTCTGGAACCAAGTCCAAGAAAGATGCAGCGGCAAAGGAAAAATCTTCCTCCACGGAATCAAGACGATCCAAGTGGCGCCACGATGTGAATGCTACTACAGCGTCATCGATTCCTGGTACATCTATCGCTGTAACTATACCTGTTACCACTAACCCTGTTAGTTCTGTTGTTGTTGCTCCTGTGATTGCATAATCGGTAACTGAACCTGAAGCTGCACAACACTCACCCGTTCATGACACCGCCGAGATGCCTGAATCGGAACCAGCAGATGTTCACGTTTCCACTCCCCTACAACAAGAACCACAATCTACTGTTCCTGAACCAAGCACACGAGACTGGGCAGACACGTTGGAGATTGACGAGACTGCACCGCCACAGGCTTGGATCACGGCAGCTGCGCAATATGATCCAATCACGGACGCTGACAGAGATGTTCTATATCTCCGTATCCGTAGTCCGATTGACTTGTGTGCATTTCTTGCTCATGAGTATAAGACTTCGGTTACTCCGTCTTTGGTGAAGAAAGCACTTAAGGATAAAAGACTTCGCGCCAAAACCAGGTTAACCCGAATGGAGTTCGAGTACTATGCTGATGAGATCCTGAAAGCTCTGAATACCGTTCAACGGCCGGGTCTTCATGAATCAGAAAGAGCTCCACCTCCACTTGATCCTACTCAAGATAATCAGATTGCTCTCGACTTCTTCGTCACCTATGATCTTGAGTATCTTCTGAAGGGTTCCTCAAAGTACGCAACCTCCTTGACCTTGCTGAAAGCTGCCAACTGGGGAACAATACCCTGGATCGAGGAAAAGGTAAACCGACTCTGGGTCCCAAGGGTAACTCGTAATTATGATATGTTACTTCTGATGACCCGAGATCAACTCACACATATTCCTCGTGAAGACCTTATTGCCTTGAATACAGCACTTCGTATGTTCACACGAAGTGTTGTTATCAAGAAACGAGTTGAAGATCTTCAGTTGGGAGTCGAAAGCTATCAAAGGAAGCTTAATCTAACCCGCCCAGTGAATCAAGTGTTACCTCAACATGTAGATAGATGTCCCTATACCGGCATTTCTGTCCCGAATTGCGGCATTTTCTACTTGAACAGTCGAGGTTTAATGAAGTTTATGAGGGTGGGTGAGCTTTATAAGTACAGTGATGGGACTCTTCTACAAGTCAAAGGAAAGTTGGAGCATCTTAACTCGGGTGGGACTTTGCAAGAGATGACGGAGGATTGGCATCAGGGTTACCGGCAAATGGCGAAGTATGTGATCAAGAAGATTGATCAAAAGCTCCGTGAACGTAGATTGATGAGGAGTTTGGAAAGATTCGTTGGTGGTAGACCATATGGAGTGCACCACAAGTTACTGCAATGATCCATTGAGAGGGTCGTACATTTCAGGTCCACTTTATATTGGTTTTAATTGTGAATATGTACATTTGTGAATATTGTGCTTTAATGGCTTGATGTAGTGTTAAGGTATGATAATTTTTCAAGAATTTCTCACGAGATTCTAAATCTTTCAAAATATATCATACTAAAGCACTACAACTATTCCTTATTAAATTAAGGGGGAGCATTAACATGTTCTATGGCCAAACATCGATTTCATTTTTACCCAAAGACCGGTTAATCCATTCAATATCCCAAATATTAATGGTTAACATTTTGGATAAGGGGAGAAAATAGGATTAAGGAGATTTAAATGATACTTGGCTAAAAGATGAAAAAGACTTAACGATTATCCAACTTAATATGTGTAAAGCACGTGTTAAGGGGGAGCGTTTTTTATGAACAAAACACCTAAGGTACGAAACTTTGATTTTAATATCACAAGTACTTTAGGTGATTTTCAATGATTTTTCATGGTGGCAATTCCTTCCCAAAACACGCTTAATTCACGACGAATGTGGTGACAAAAGGGTGGTAGGAATAGGTTTAGTCCAATGATTCATCAGAGCCGATGGAATCTTCCCAAGGACAATTCCCTAGATAGAATTAGAAGTCCTAGGAAAGATGGAGAAAGAATGTGAACGTAGCTGAATGCCGACCAAGTACTTAAGCTAGCACTGGAACAATCACAACAAGGTGCTAGTGATGACGTATTGGTAAGCATTGAAGGGGTTGAAGAATGAAAAAGAATTGTAAAGATAAAGGGTGTAAAGAAAGAAGCCCTCCTTACAACTTTAGGCAGAAACCGGGTCAATACATATGATATTGAGGTCATTTTTGCTAATGATTCTCGGTATTGAAGAAAGACATCATGGACCCAGTGATGCAATGCACAACCCTTCCCAGCTAACTCAAATATCTCTCAAAAGGTATTTGTTTTAATCACACGGAGATCAACACGTTATCTATTGGTTTATTCACTCCGAATAGACTGGTATTGAAAAGGTGGCACTCCTCTCCAGCCATCGCTCACTAAATCAAAACGCACTATCGAGTCTAGAGCCAAGAGATCATCAAAAGTCTCATTAGGACACTTTCCATTTATTCCTTGCTTTCTCACACACTGTGAAAAGTAAGAGATTTTCTGAGTCCTACGCAGTATTCCTGAAATATTGCCAGAACATCCGAGTAATACGTAAGTATTACAATGAAGATGGAAATCCTGCTTGAGCCAACATCAAACAAGCTCATGGTAGGTTACACGTGCGGTTCTTTTAGAACCAATCTTGTGAAAAACTGGAAAGAAACAGTGGTTTAATTCTTAATTGAACTTAAACTCGTTCCAGGCCTCTACGCATTATCATATGATCTTGCCAGAACACTCAGAGTGACTCTTTATTGATCACAGTGACGAGTGGAAATCCTTCTAGTGTTAACATCAAACAGCACTTGGTAGGTGACGTGCAAGATTCTTTATGAATTGAGCTCGTGACAACTGGAAAGCAATGATGGTGAAAATCTTAATTGAAATTCACTTGTTCCAGGTTTCATGAATTGACGGCTTCAAATCACAAGGATAAATTATCCAAGTGATTCACTCTTTATGTTCGCAGTCAGCTTTGGACGGTCGAATAAAGAGAACAGGTTTACCCGCGAAATCCTGTCAGGAAGTTACTTAATTGAAACTATCCGTCACGGGTACGATATCTAATATCGTCCAACGGTCTTCACCGACCGGAGGTAAAATGCTACCGAATTAGAATAAAATGTTCAAAGCCATTTTATTCGTGTCGTTGCTGTGTACCTGTTGAAGACGGTGGCGTTGCTGTGTACCAGTTAAAGACGATGGTGTTACGGTGTACCTGTAGAAGTCGTTCCCACATGCTTATGTTCTTTCTGCATCAAAGTTCAGCAAAAATTAAAGAAAGTACGAGATAAAGTCTTCCGCTGTATCAAACTCTGAAGCTTTCGAGAATTCAACAAAAAGACATAAGTGTGTGGAACATGGAGTCACGAGGAGGCAAAATTCACAAGAAGGCAAAAGATCGCACGTGAAAGGCCAAAAGAACAATGCTCTCAAGCCAAAGCCAAAAAGATCAAATCAAAATATTCACAACAAAAAGAAAAAAGAAGAAAAGACTACGAGCTAAAGAACGAAGACTTAGTATAGTATGCTAGGTTTAGAACTTTGTAACGTGGAGTGACCTCCCTTAGGGGGAGATTGTTAGAAGTACGTTTTTACGTATATTAGAAGTATCGGTCACTCCATAATATTATTTATGTTGTAATAGCTCGTAGTTAGAGTATGCTTATTAAGTTAAGTAAGAACCGGTCCATGGGCTTGTCATGGGCCGGCCCAAGTCCAAGTAAGGCCTTGGAAGTATAAATACCCCTTTCCTCCTTGGAAAGGGGTTGGTTGTTGAACATTTCTAGTTTCCACTTAATAAAATAACACATAGTTTTCTCTCACTTTCTCTCTCTAGTTTCTCTCTCTAGAAATCATCAACCCACTTCATAGATTCATAGGTTATCAAGATTCTACATATCTCTTATATTTTATTTTGTCTTGAATGTCTCACGAGGATACATTGTTTGACTTATGCGATAATAGAGATTTAGGTCTAAAAATAGAGTCCTAACGGTGTAACTAAGACTATCAAATCAATAACCCCTCCTAATAGACAACGATGTTAAAAAATTAAGTTGACAAGAAGAATCGATAAACACGGTTTTATAATGGTTTTGAACATGAGACTTATTACCAAGACTTTTATACGCCCCCTAACGGAAGGGCTTTATTATCTTTGGTTTACCTCCATCTTTTATTCAACTTCGCCATGAAGCTTTTATTATGACTTCGGTCTTGCCTTGCCTTTTATTATCCGCCTCATCGGTGGTTTTATTAGCCAAAGACGTATATCCTCACGCTAAAGCGAATTTTGGATCTTTAAAGCTTCAAAGATTAAGGGTTGATTCACTTTCAATTTTGCATAGATTTTAGGCCTTGTGGGGCTTCAAATTTTTTTTGCTTGATTTAGGTGAGCACTTGAAATCTTATTATTGGGTGAAGCTTTTGATTATTCGGGTGCCAATACTTCAAAACCGTGACGCTGGCGATACCTTAATGTCTTCCCAATTTAATTACACGGAAGCTACTAGAAAAGACTAGAAACCCAACAATCCTAACTAAACCGCTAAGTTAATATTTATTAAGCAAAAAATATTTACATGCGAAGGGAGAATAAGCAAATAACGAGAACACACGAGTTTTTGAAAGAATACGAGTACTCTACGTTTAGCATAGTAACTTATAATTAACCCTATCATTTCTCGTCCTCATTTAAGAGACTTAGCCAAATGTGAAGTTAAGGAATCAAAGCTAAGTGCTCAACACGCACGGTCGAGTCAAAAATTACTCTTATTCTCGCCATCGGAAAACCTACATTCGTGTCTTCAAACACTTATAAAACATGAGAAAATTTTTAAAATTTGGCCTTTTTTAGCCTTATTTTGCAACAAAACGATAAACAAAAAGATAAACTTTGGAAAGCGGGAAGGTTTGGCAAGGCAAGTATCTATTCACCCCCCCCCATACTAAAGTTAAACATTGTCCTCAATGTTTCGAGTCTAGGGGTGCAAACACCCCCATACTAGAGACGTAGTCAAATGCCTAATCTAGCATGAAAAGGGTGTAACCAATAAATTAATAGCCGTTTATGAAGTGTGCTATAAACCTAAGGTTAGAACATCAAAGGATATATCATTTGGATATTGAGAAAGTCTTCAAAGCAAACGATCGAGTGCTCCCATAAAACGAACACGAGAGGCTCCAATCGTGAAGATCATGATCTAAAAACCACAATGCACAAACAACCACGGAACAAAGGTTGGAAGGGCACAAATCCCCTCACATTAAACTAATTAGAAAGCGATAATATGTACATGGATAAGCATGGGTCTCCCCCACGAGGTACCTTGTTTTTGATAACCGAGTCAAAAGCTCGACTCGAATCCCCACAAATGTGATCATTTAGGGATAATCATGGTGTGGTCAATTTTTAGTGGGGCTTACATGATAAACAAGGCCCAAAAACAACCGGTATAAAGGACTAAGTCCTTTGATGGTGCAAATTACCGGGATCGAAGATGGCGTTCTCGTTTTCATTGGAAAAACAAATCAACGCCACTTCATTATGTGTCAACAAAAACCCAAAGGGTTTCAAGAAAATAGATGAGAAGAAATAGAAGGGTGGGACAATGGGTAAGTCATAAAAACATTGAGCTACTCGAGGTAGACTCGCACCAATCAAATAGAAAGATTTTCCATTTATTGCATCGGTGGAAGACCGAGATTTCCCTTTATAAGCAATTCCGGGGTCAAATATCTCGTCCTCGGTGGATAAAGGGGAGGGAACATAAGGGGATTCCCCCACACTAAGTCCACACAAAGCATCGTCAAAAGGAGAAGACGAGCTTGTAGCACTCAATACACGTGGTGATGACGGAGTTAGAGTTGTAGAAAAATCTTTTAAAATTTAAAATCTTTCCCTTTTTCATCTTTTAAACTCTCCTTTTGAAAACCCGACTTAATTATGTCAAAAATATTTGGTGTTTCTAAATCAATGTTAGTCACACTAAAAATTCTCACATTTGAAAACCGTTTTGGTAAAGGTGGTGGTAAGTTCTCAAAATGTTTGTCGACAAAGAAAACTTCCCCATCAGGATCAACATATTCATCATCCGAAGAATCATTCACAATTGGAATCGTAGGCTTAACACTCTTAACCTCCACCGGCGGAGGGGAAGGAACTTCAACTAAAACTCTTTTTGGAATCCTTTTGCAAATGTGTTTTATAGGATTGACATTGTACAAAGACGTGATCGAATACACATGAGAAAGTGTGGAGTTTTGAGTTTCATTTATGACGAGTTCTTCCTCATTGAAACGAAGAGTGATTTTCCTTGCATGCACATCGATAAGTTCTCTCGAGGTATCCAAAAATGATCGACCTAAAATTAGAGGAATTTTAGGATCGATGGGAATGTCAACAACAATAAAGTCTACGGGATAGTAGAACTTTCCAACTTTCACGAAGACGTCCTCGGCTACTCCACAAGCTAGAATCGTAGAATGATCGGCCATCTCGATTGACATTCTTGAAGGAGTGAGATTAGGAAGATTGAGCGATTTAAAAATCTCAAGAGGCATCAAATTAATACTAGCACCAAGATCGGCCAAGGCATAGCATTCTTCCATATCTTGTATAGCACATGCGATTAAAAACTTGCCGGGATCACCGACTTTTTGAGGTATGCGGCTAAGAAAAACCGATGAACAACTAGACGATTTTTGCAATTTCTCTTTGTTATTCAACATACTTTTGAAGTTCGCGGCAAATTGAGGCATCATGACTAAGGCGTCGACAAAACTTATATTAAAATGCAAGTCACGAAACATTTTCATAAAAAGTTCAAATTGATAATTATTTAGTTCTTGTGCCTTTTCCTTGTCTCGTTTTGAAGGGTAGGGTAAGGGTGGTGTGGGTTGGGGCATAGGCATAGGCATCGGCCTTGGAATCTCGGGTTCCATGATTGGTATAGGTTCAACCGTAGGTGTGGTTTGAGCGGTACTTCGTGGGATTGAGATATGATCATTTTCTACCACCACCTCGGGTTCTTTCTCTTTTTCCTTCTCCATAGAACTACTTGGACGATAAATGGGTTCTTTGAAAGTTTTACCACTATGAGTAGTAATAACCTTCAATTCTCCTTTCGGGTTCACGATGGTATCACTAGGAAGACCACCCGAAGAAGAGGGTTTACACATGATAGTTTCAAACATTTTTCCCATTCGGTCTTCAAACTTAGATTGCCTAGCATCCGCTTTTAATAACTCTTGCTTAATCTCATGTTGACCTTGCTCCATTTTTTGTTGATTTTGTTGGAGCCGTTGAACATTTCCTTCCATTTTATTAGCATGAATTTTAAGTTCATTAGCAAGTTCATTTTAAGCTCGTTTTTCAACTCGGATCTTAAGCTAACCATTTCACGTTGCATATTATCAAACTTAGCATCGTTTGCCTTAGCATAATTCAAAAATTCTCCTTGAAGATTTTTGGTGTGATCATTTTGAAAACCTTGAGTAGTAGTTTGAAAATCACGGTTTTGGTTTTGGTTTGAAATTTGCCCATTTCCACTTTGATAATTACCCTTGTTGTAATTTCGTTGATTGCCTTGATAATTACCACCTTGGTTGTTGTTTCGATAGTTATTAGCATTTTGATTTGGTGGAGCTTGATTTTGGCAGGAACCTTGACCGTTTTGGTTATAAGTTCCCGTGGCTATATAAGCACTCGAAGTGTTAACATCCGCGGTAATGCACTCGGAAAGATCATGAGCTCCACCACACGACAAACAACTCTTAGCAACCGCTTTAACCGAAGCGGAATTCGAAGCTTCTTGAGCTTTCCAATAGGACATAAGAGTCGAAAACCTATCGAAAAACCAATTTTCTTCATTAGCTTCATCTTGTAAGGCATTAATGCTACGAGACGATGGTGACAATGATGAACCCAATTTGACAACACGCGGTGTGTTACGAGGGCTATAAACCTTAGACCTATTTTCAATTATCACCAAAGCTTCCTCAACCGTTTTACACAAAAAATTACCACCCGCGACGACATTTAAATAATCCCTTTCATGATCATTAAGTCCATTGTAAAACGTGTCAATTTGATGCAAGTCGGAAAAACCGTGATGAGGACATTCATGTAACATCTCCTTAAACCTATTCCAAGCCGTTGAAAAACTTTCATTTGATTCTTGTGAAAACTTTGAAATCTCATTTTTCAAATGCGTAGTCTTAAAGGGCGGAAAAAATTGGTTCACAAATTTTGAAACGAGATCCTTCCACGTCAATATAGAATTGGGTGGCTCTTTCTCTAACCAAATTTTAGCGGGCCCCGCTAAGGAATACGGAAAAAGCATCATCTTAATCGAGTCATTCGAGACATCCTTAAATTTGCAAGTGGCGGTAAGACAATTGAATTGGCGGATATGGTTGTGTGGATTGTCCTTCTCATCACCACGGAATTTGTTGTTTTGGATCATCTACAACAAACCCCTTTTCACCTCAAAATTCTCCGCAAGGATAGCGGGAATCAGAATAGCTTTTCCATAACCCTCGGTGGGTGCTTGAAGTAACTCCATCATAGTTCGATTCGCCATGGTTGGTGCTTCTCTTACAATGGGTTCGTCAATAGGAGACTCCTCACTAGAATGATTTGTAGTGGGAGTTTTGTTCTTTCGTTTACGTGCACGTCTTGCTTGATTACGAGTTAGCATAAACGTCACGTACAACAAGGGGACAAGCAAAGAAGATTCTTTTTGGTGTTTTGTATTTTTTAATTTTTTTGTGGTTTTTGATTGTATTAACTTTTTGGAATTTGGTGAATGTATTAAGTAGACACAAATCTACAAATCTCCTCCTTAATCAAATCTCTCGATTAAAGAAGCCTCAAGGAATGAAAACAATCACGTGAAGTGAACGCCTTCGATGAATTTAGAACGATGGTGGAACACCAAATCGTTCAAGAGGGTTTAATCAATGAAAACCAAGAAAATATATATGATACTTAATAATACTTTGGGCGGAAAAACCCTCGATTAGCTCTCACAATCAAATACTCACAAGCAAGCGGGGAAACGAGGCGGTGCGAAGCACTTAAGAGCCTTTTTCCTTAGGATATATTTTATAATATCCGCCTTATACCCACCTTATAGTTTGTATTTTCAAGATTAAGCTTCACGAAAGTATTTATCTATTTTTGCCTTTTTCTTTGGTTTGAGATTCGAATACAATGATTGGGTAATGACCTCCCAAGTCAAGGTTGTGATTTCTCACGTATTTGGAGTACTTGTGAATTTATTGTTCTACGTATACAATATAGTAATAGTATTCACAAAAAACCGAAAACCGATAATGCGTATTAGTAGAGTGCTACTAATACAAATACTAATTATGGTTAGTATATAAAAACAACAATTCCAATCAAAACACAACACGCCTCCCCGGCAGCGGCGCCAAAATTGATGTATAGTTTTTGTACACCCTTTAGGAAAAGGATGGCAAAATGGTGGTAAGCGTTAAGTGTCGGTTTAGGAAAAGATAAACTTTGGAAAGCGTGAAGGTTTGGCAAGGCAAGTATCTATTCACTCCCCATACTAAAGTTAAACATTGTCCTCAATGTTTCGAGTCTAGGGTGCAAACACCCCCATACTAGAGACGTAGTCGAATGCCTAATCTAGAATGGAAAGGGTGTAACCAATAAATTAATAGCCGTTTATGAAGTGTGCTATAAACCTAAGGTTAGAACATCAAAGGATATATCATTTGGATATTGAGAAAGTCTTTAAAGCAAACGATCGAGTGCTCCCATAAAACAAACACGAGAGGCTCCAATCGTGAAGATCATGATCTAAAAACCACAATGCACAAACAACCACAGAACAAAGGTTAGAAGGGCACAAATCCCCTCACATTAAACTAATTAGAAAGCGATAATATGTACATGGATAAGCATGGGTCTCCCCCACGAGGCACCTTGTTTTTATAACCGAGTCAAAAGCTCGACTCGAATCCCCATAAATGTGATCATTTAGGGATAATCATGGTGTAGTCAATTTTTAGTGGGGCTTACATGATAAACAAGGCCCAAAAACAACCGGTATAAAGGACTAAGTCCTTTGATGGTGTAAAATACCGGGATCGAAGATGGCGTTCTCGTTTTCATTGGAAAAACAAATCAACGCCACTTCATCATGTGTCAACAAAAACCCAAAGGGTTTCAAGAAAATAGATGAGAAGAAATAGAAGGGTGGGACAATGGGTAAGTCATAAAAACATTGAGCTACTCGAGGTAGACTCGCACCAATCAAATAGAAAGATTTTCCATTTATTGCATCGGTGGAAGACCGAGATTTCCCTTTATAAGCAATTCCGGGGTCAAATATATCGTCCTCGGTGGAGAAAGGGGATGGAACATAAGGGGATTCCCCTACACTAAGTCCACACAAAGCATCGTCAAAAGGAGAAGACGAGCTTGTAGCACTCAATACACGTGGTGATGACGGAGTTAGAGTTGTAGAAAAATCTTTTAAATCCAATTTAAAATCTTTCCCTTTTTCATCTTTTAAACTCTCCTTATGAAAACCCAACTTAATTATGTCAAAAATATTTGGTGTTTCTAAATAAATGTTAGTCACACTAAAAATTCTCACATTTGAAAACCGTTTTGGTAAAGGTGGTGGTAAGTTCTCAAAACGTTTGTCGACAAAGAAAACTTCCCCATCGGGATCAACATATTCATCATCCGAAGAATCATTCACAATTGGAATCGTAGGCTTAACACTCTTAACCTCCACCGGCGGAGGGGACGGAACTTCAACTAAAACTCTTTTTAGAATCCTTTTGCAAATGTTTTTGATAGGATTGACATTGTACAAAGACGTGATCGAATACACGTGAGAAAGTGTGGAGTTTTGAGTTGCATTTATGACGAGTTCTTCCTCATTGAAACGAAGAGTGATTTTCCTTGCATCCACATCGATAAGTGCTCTAGAGGTATCCAAAAATGATCGACCTAAAATTAGAGGAATTTTAGGATCGATGGGAATGTCAACAAAAATAAAGTCTACGGGATAGTAGAACATTCCAACTTTCACGAAGACGTCCTCGGCTACTCCACAAGCTAGAATCGTAGAATGATCGGCCATCTCGATTGACATTCTTGAAGGAGTGAGATTAGGAAGATTGAGCGATTTAAAAATCTCAAGAGGCATCAAATTAATACTAGCACCAAGATCGGCCAAGGCGTAGCATTCTTCCATATCTTGTATAGCACATGGGATTAAAAACTTGCCGGGATCACCGACTTTTTGAGGTATGCGGCTAAGAAAAACCGATGAACAACTAGACGATTTTTGCAATTTCTCTTTGTTATTCAACATACTTTTGAAGTTCGCGGCAAATCGAGGCATCATGACTAAGGCGTCGGCAAAACTTATATTAAAATGCAAGTCACAAAACATTTTCATAAAAAGTTCAAATTGATAATTATTTCGTTCTTGTGCCTTTTCCTTGTCTCGTCTTGAAGGGTAGGGTAAGGGTGGTGTGGGTTGGGGCATAGGCATAGGCATCGGCCTTGGAATCTCGGGTTCCATGATTGGTATAGGTTCAACCGTAGGTGTGGTTTGAGCGGTACTTCGTGGGATTGAGATATGCTCCTTTTCTACCACCACCTCGGGTTCTTTCTCTTTTTCCTTCTCCATAGAAGTACTTGGACGAGAAATGGGTTCTTTGAAAGTTTTACCACTACGAGTAGTAATAACCTTCAATTCTCCTTTCGGGTTCACGATAGTATCACTAGGAAGACCACCCGAAGAAGAGGGTATACACATGATAGCTTCAAACATTTTTCCCATTCGGTCTTCAAACTTAGATTGCCTAGCATCCGCTTTTAGCAACTCTTGCTTAATCTCATGTTGACCTTGTTCCATTTTTTGTTGATTTTGTTGGAGCCGTTGAACATTTCCTTCCATTTTATTAGCATGAATTTTAAGTTCATTAGCAAGTTCGTTTTTAAGCTCGTTTTTCAACTCGGATCTTAAGCTAACCATTTCACGCCTTAGCATAATTCAAAAATTCTCCTTGAAGATTTTTGGTGTGATCATTTTGAAAACCTTGATTAGTAGTTTGAAAATCACGGTTTTGTTTTGGTTTGAAATTTGCCCATTTCCACTTTGATAATTACCCTTGTTGTAATTTCGTTGATTGCCTTGATAATTACCACATTGGTTGTTGTTTCGATAGTTATTAGCATTTTGATTTGGTGGAGCTTGATTTTGGCGGGAACCTTGACCGTTTTGGTTATAAGTTCTCGTAGCTATATAAGCACTCAAAGTGTTACCATCCGCGGTAATGCACTCGGAAAGATCATGAGCTCCACCACACGACAAACAACTCTTAGCAACCGCTTTAACCGAAGCGGAATTCGAAGCTTCTTGAGCTTTCCAATGGGACATAAGAGTCGAAAACCTATCGAAAAACCGATTTTCCTCATTAGCTTCATCTTGTAAGGCATTAATGCTACGAGACGATGGTGACGATGATGAACCCAATTTGACAACACTCGGTGTGTTACGAGGGCTATAAACCTTAGACCTATTTTCAATTATCACCAAAGCTTCCTCAACCGTTTTACACAAAAAATTACCACCCGCGGCGGCATTTAAATAATCCCTTTCATGATCATTAAGTCCATTGTAAAACGTGTCAATTTGATGCAAGTCGGAAAAACCGTGATGAGGACATTCATGTAACATCTCCTTAAACCTATTCCAAGCCGTTGAAAAACTTTCATTTGATTCTTGTGAAAACTTTGAAATCTCATTTTTCAAATGCGTAGTCTTAGAGGGAGGAAAAAATTGGTTCACAAATTTTTAAACGAGATCCTTCCACGTCAATATAGAATTGGGTGGCTCTTTCTCTAACCAAATTTTAGCGGGCCCCGCTAAGGAATACGGAAAAAGCATCATCTTAATCGAGTCATTCGAGACATCCTTAAATTTGCAAGTGGCGGTAAGACGATTGAATTGGCGGATATGGTTGTGTGGATTGTCCTTCTCATCACCACGGAATTTGTTGTTTTGGATCATCGACAACAAACCTGTTTTCACCTCAAAATTCTCCGCAAGGATAGCGGGAATCACAATAGCTTCTCCATAACCCTCGGTGGGTGCTTGAAGTAACTCCATCATAGTTCGATTCGCCATGGTTGGTGCTTCTCTTACAATGGGTTCGTCAATAGGAGACTCCTCACTAGAATGATTTGGAGTGGGAGTTTTGTTCTTTCGTTTACGTGCACGTCTTGCTTGATTACGAGTTAGCCTAAACGTCACGTACAACGAGGGGATGAGCAAAGAAGATTCTTTTTGGTGTTTTGTATTTTTTAATTTTTTGTGGTTTTTGATTGTATTAACTTTTTGGAATTTGGTGAATGTATTAAGTAGACACAAATCTACAAATCTCCTCCTTAATCAAATCTCTCGATTAAAGAAGCCTCAAGGAATGAAAACGATCACGTGAATTGAACGCCTTCGATGACGTTAGAACGATGGTGGAAAACCAAATCGTTCAAGAGGGTTTAATCAATGAAAACCAAGAAAATATATATGATACTTAATAATACTTTGGGCGGCAAAACCCTCGATTAGCTCTCACAATCAAATACTCACAAGCAAGCGGGGAAACGAGGCGGCGCGAAGCACTTAAGAGCCTTTTTCCTAAGGATATATTTTATAATATTCGCCTTATACCCACCTTATAGTTTGTATTTTCAAGATTAAGCTTCACGAAAGTATTTATCTATTTTTGCCTTTTTCTTTGGTTTGAGATTCGAATACAATGATTGGGTAATGACCTCCCAAGTCAAGGTTGTGATTTCTCACGTATTTGGAGTACTTGTGAATTTATTGTTCTACGTATACAATATAGTAATAGTATTCACACAAAAACCAAAAACCGATAATACGTATTAGTAGAGTGCTACTAATACAAATACTAATTATGGTTAGTATATAAAAACAACAATTCCAATCAAAACACAACACGCCTCCCCGGCAGCGGCGCCAAAATTGATGTAGAGTTTTTGTACACCCTTTAGGAAAAGGATGGCAAAATAGTGGTAAGCGTTAAGTGTCGGTTTAGGAAAACCGAGCACTAATGACCCTTGTGAAAGTTCAAGTTCGTTTCCCAAGGAGGCACGTGTGTTGTGTAATGAATTGTTTAATGTTTGTGATTTTATTGTTTAAAAGAGAAAATAGAAATGGGGGTGAGAAGAGAAAGACGGTTACGAAGACGGATTAATCTAAGACGAAAAGGTCGTTCACGTAAAACTGTAAAAAAAAAACTACAAATTAAAAATTTTTAATCCAAAAAATAATTAATAGCTAAAAGTAAGTCTAAAATAATATAAATAAGAATAAAAATTCAATAAAAATATTTTAAAAACTTTTATTAATTAAATATTCAATTTTAAATGCTAATTAAAGCCCTAAAATTAAATATAATTAATCAAAATGTCCAAAATATTATTTAATTGAACAAATAACTTACTTATATTATCTAAAGACTAAAAAGTATTTTTTCTAATTTTTAAAAACTATTTTTCTATTTTTAAATCACTAAAAACTATTTTAAAACTAAAATAATCATAAAAAATAATAAAATAATATCAAAAATAATTTGACACTTTTAAAAAAACTAAATTACTCTAATAAATAGTAGAAAAATGAAAAAGTTTGAAAAATATAAAATTTTCCACTAAAAGACAAAATCAGTTTAAATAAAACCCTAATTAAACTAAATTTAATTCTAAAAAATAAATAAAAAGTGAACAGTAAAAACTTTTTATACCAAAAATCTTAAAATGTTTTTCTGAATCTAACAAAATTTTTGAAATCTAAAAATATTAATTTTTTGCACTAAAGGACAAAAAACAGAAACTTAAAAGTAATTAAAAATGACTATTTAATCTAAAAATTATTAAATGAACAGTAATAAAAAATCTAATTAAACTGAAAAATCAGAAATTAAATAAGAAAAATAAAGAAACTGGTTTCAAGTCCTAACTCTAAAATTGACCCACTAAAGACAAAAATACTAAAATCTGATAGTGACACTTCAAAGGGTTTGTCTGCTAGTGAAGCAGTACTAACTTGTGTATTAGCAGGGGGAACCTTTTTCCCACTACTAGTGCAATTTTTTTGTTCAGTTTAGCTATAAGCTTAGGAAAGCTTATATTGAGAGCTTTTTTGGACAATAAGGCAACCCCACAACCAGTTGGGTTGTGGGGAGTCAAAAATAGCACAAAAAACACACAATCACTTCACAAATTGCATATAAGTTACTGATTAAGTCAAAAATAGCACAAATTGGATTAGGCTCAAATTGGCATACAAAGTTACTGATTAAGGCTAGATGTTTCTGATGAACAGTAGACCCTTTTTACTTGCACAAAAATGAAATTCCAGTACTCAAATCTTGCATATAAGTTCACCAAGTAGCATGCAATCTATCTAAAACCCTAGTTAGACCTATAACCTATCAGACTACAAGATTCAATGGTCAAATTCCAACAAAAACAGTCCACAAGGGTCTTACTGATTTTTGACCACTTGATTGAAATTTTAGTACACAAATCCTTTTAATATCCTACCAAACTGAAATCCAAATACAAATAACACCTAATACCAACCCAATGAGTAATTTAAACAGGTTTTTAAGCCAGATTTGTGTTATTCAAGCCAACTTAATCCCTAATCCAAACACTCCCTTAATTTCTTAAAGCCAATTTTAACACATCACTTGCATACCAAACCTAATCAAACTGATTAAAAACACTTTACAATCCTAGATTGAGCATAATCAAACTACAAAATCACACTTTAAACAACTTTCAATCAAATTCACTTAAATCACATAAATCACCAAATATGAAACTGAAAACAAGGAATTTACCTTGTGGGACCCACATCCGGGCCCCACTATGGCTGCAATGCCATTTCCTTCAGGCTGGGGCCTGAGCAGATTCTTGGAAGATCAGTCAAAAGCTTCACAAAATTCCTGCTAAGAACAATGAACAAACAAATACCAATAATCTGATTTTTTTTTCTTTTTAAACCTTTTTCAAATGACTTCCTTAAACTTTTTCCTTTAAGAACACTTACACAAACCAACCAAAAACTTGGAAAACCAAGATTCAGAACAAGATTTTGCCAAAAAATCACTTTTTCAGAAACTTGAAAAAAGGAATGACTTTTGAAAAATCTTTGAAATAATGAACAAATATGGAACTCAGTTAGCTTTCAATCACACACCAACTTTTAAAATCATAAAAGGAATTACAATTTAACAAAAATACCAACTTTATAAATTTATAAAAAGGAATTACAAATGTTGAAAGCTAAAACTGGAACAAGAATACAAGGTAAAAACCACCTTGTATTTATAATAGGGAACAGAAGAGTCTAGAAGACATAATAAAATATTCAAAAGCTAAACCCTAATACAAAGAAAATCCAAAATTGCCCTTGGTCTTCATCTTGAAATTGGTCAAATGATGTTGCCAGCTGTTAGGGATGATCAGGAGCGTTTGTTTGAGCTTAGGGACCAAGGAAACCATCTTGGCTGTTGATTTTGTCTAGTTTGGGTTTTTGTGTGAAAGAGACGGGGCAGGGGAGGGACCTATAAGACACATGGGTGTGTCTTGGTCATGGTTTTGGTGTGGGTTTTGGTGACAAAGGTGTAAATTAGGGATCTGGAAAAGTTAAACAAAAACCCCTTTGTATTTAGTTGGATTGAAGCTGGAGATTAACTAGGGTTTATGGGGTAATTAGGGTGGATTAGATCCGTTTTTGGGGTGGTTTTATTTAAATAAGTTGTTTGGTGGGAAAAATTGGGGGTTTGACCTTGGTTGACTGAGTTTATTAAATAAACTCGTTAGTGGGGTGTGACGTGTGAGGGGGAGTGAGGTGTAAGGAGGGTATTGGTGGGTGAGGGTGATGTGGGAGAATGATTGGTGGTGGTGAGTTTAATTGTCTGGCACAACTGGTCCCCATAGTTTCTTCTTTCCTTCACTTTGTAAAAACAGCCATAAACTTCTTTTCCCTTTGTAACAAGTTTGCAAGAGTTGTCACTTTTGGCACAACCTATTCTCAAACTTTAAACAAAGACCACAAATGTCATTTGGGCATTCTTCAAGGGCTCATTGTGTAATTTCTTGATATTTAAAGGACATCAATGCATTTTATGAGTTTTGCAAGGGTATAAAATGCCAAGTCTTCAAAAGATGAGGGACCATTCTTGTACAATCTTCAAACTTCAAGGTCATTTTTGGAAATTCTTGATTTGGGGTCCGGTTCATTGTGCGGCTTCATTTCCCGTGTTCGTTTTTGATTGATTCTTGTGATCTTTTTGTCTTTTCCTCAATATTCGTACCTAAAATACACAAGCAACAAACACGAGCATATATTTGGCAGTTTTAATGATATTTTATGCATTTTAAGCCCGATTTGGACGATGAGACTATGTATAAAAGCAGTCTCATCAGCAAGCAATGGCATGAGGGAATAAAACAAAAGTCGTACGAATTCTTTAAAGCATACGACGAAATATTGGTGTCGACGATGAGACAATAAGAAACAAATGATTTAGCAAGTTATTAATTCTTTGAAATTGGTTATGTCGCAAACCTCGGCTCATTAAGTTCTCGATGGTCGATACACGTTCGAAAAGAAAATCCATTATAACAAATTTTCAGATCGAATAAAATCCTTAATCAGTTACTTGTAAATAAAATCAACAAAATGAACAATGTTAGCGATTAGAGAGCGAAGTCAATGCATGGTTTACACGAGCGAATTTTGAGGCAATAGAGTCCGATACGCATCATGACAAATATACGATATCACTATTCATATACAGTCATAAATTTTTATTCTCGTCCGAAGACATTTCGAAAGTATACCAAAATTTAGTCAAAGAAAGTTGGTCGAGGAGAAAGTATAAAAACACTAGAACTTCCACGTACGATATCAATAGTCAGTAATTAGACGAGCGGTAAATAGAACTGTATCATGAGAGAAAATAAAGTAACAAGTAAAGCAAAGCTCATTGAATAAAGAAAAGTAGGTTGTACTCGCGGTCGCGTAATTTGTTCAAGAAAAGATAAAGAAACACATGCATTTGTCATGAACTTGTACTACTAGCATAATGCATAAAAGCTTTCATAATTTTATTCTAACAAGATTTTAAGGTGACTACTATTCAGCCTCGCATGACTCCTTCTAAATTACACATAGGTGATCAGGCCATGCACAATTTAAAACTAGCAATGCGATGCTTATTTTCGTCAAACTAGTAATACATGTCATATTATTTAAAATATGTATATAGTGCCAATAATAGAAATCAGAAAAATTTATGAAACTTTTCGCAAGTAAGTATTTGACTAGATATTTAATCAACAATTTTAGGTTTACAAGATTTCTTTATAATACCAACGTTGAACAATTTGTAAAAATACAACGTAAAATAATGTCAATTTATTTTATAAGGTGACATTCAGGTATTTTGTAAATCCCAAGTAGAACATTTTGTAAAATTATTCGTAAAACAATAATAATTTAAGTTTATATGGTGACATTATGACATCTTATAAAATAGCGAGTGGGTAACACGAGAGTAATAAAGAGTGATTGATAGGACAATCTGCAAAAATGGTTACAAGGTGATAAGATTTCAAAACATTTAGTCGGAATCGTCATGAGACACGTGTAAAAAATGATAACGAAAATGTGTAAACGAGAACTTCAAATCCTGACCCAAATCAGCGTTACGTTAGAAGTAGAAGATGCTAAGACAAATTGACAAATAAGTCATATATGAAAGAGAAGATACAGGAATCCATATGCGCTCATGTCGTAAATTATTTGACATAAATATGCTTCTAAGAAACTAGGGCATCATTTCCCAAATAGTACAACTACTCCAAAAAGTTCCTATTTTAAGAAGGTTTAGGAATTTAACAAGTAAATAGTGACGCACAAAAATGTACACACAAGACTTGCGAATTCCTTACAGTAGAAATTGAATAAATTGTATAATTAAGCATGTAAAGAAAACATGGAATAAAAATGATTCAAGAAGGCCAACAATAAACTAAGAAATCAAAAACGGCGCAGGACATTCTTGTCTTCGATTTCAAGATACAATACAGGAAGGTTTTTTGGCGGCGTGATTTTTCCAAAATCACAAGACATACCGCGAAAGAAATGAAAGATTAACGAGTTACACTCCCGGAGCATGGAGGGTTAACGAAAAGGGAGGATACAAGTTTATAGAAGTACAATCGTGTTTCAAAAAAATTGTCACATAATAGAGGATGAATTACAAGATGACTATGGTGTTTTCTAGGTACAAACGGACGTTGAAATTTGAAGTCGAAATGTAGAATGGTCAATGAAGTAATATTTAATCGATATTCGAGTGTCGCGTAAAACGATGACGGAAGGGTCAATCAAAATTACGAAACTCACTATATTATTCAACACGGATTCAAGGAATGCTTCGAGATGTGTGACTCACATGATTTCCTTTAGTCTTTTTCTGAGACTCATTGGGGTACGCAATGGTCTATAGACTATTTTTCAAAACATCCAGTCACAAATGGTCGGAAAGTAATCTGTATATCTAAATAGATATTTTAAAGAGGCTTAACAATGAAAGTAACACGCACGATAATAAAATGAAAATCAGAAGTTTCATTGAAAACAGCAACACTTATTTAATCCCCAACAATTATATCATGAGAATACGACAAAATGTAACAGTGAGTCGAGAAAAACAAGCGATCCAAAACGAGCGAGTATGTGAGGTCAGTCACATCACGCATAAATGAAATATCAATAATACTCAGAAAAATGAGTATGAAAAGTCGGTAGCATACGTGCTCCCAATACAATTACGAAATGTCATAACAATATAAAATCATTGCAACAAGATCAATTCGCAAGAGCAAGAATTCAAGAAATACAGTAAGGGCAGATGTAATCATAGTAATATCCAATGATAATTCGTTAAGCGCAAAGGCTTTGAAAAGAGATAGTAATTCTCATCATAAGGTAATGTAATATTTCAACATGTAATCAAGAGACGAAATACTACAACGATAATTAATAGTAAATAATAAGGATTAGAGAGTTACCCGCGCAGATATCGAACAACAATGACAGATTCTGTGTTTGACACTTAGAAACATGAAATATTTAAACTTTCGGTTATAGCCTATGTTTTGAAAAAGAACTCAGTTCCCTATAACCATCGCTCTGATACCAATCTGTGAGACCCCCAAAATCAGGCAAGGAAACAACTAGGCAGCAAGGGGGTTCCACATCAAGGTACAAGAAACAATGAAATATTGTTGACACAAAGCTGACGTAATAAAACATATACATTACATCATAAAAGATCAGAGTTTTAAACATAGGTCCCAGAGTTCTATAAGCGGAAAAATCTACTATTTAAACATGGTTTTGTAACATATAGTTATAAAAAATATAGGATAAACTTCTAACAGTTTTTACCAAAACCAAAGTTTAAAATAACACAGAAATCTCCAAGCTGCGATAATATCCTGTGGGTTCCCATCCAAGCAAAATTAAGTATAATTACCTGAGATTAAACATGTAAAATTTTCAACACAAAGTAGAGTGATACTCATAGGTTTACTAGTAAAGTTGTGGAACACAAGCATTCATTTGTAAAACAAGTAATGTGGAAAATGGTTATATACGTCAACCATAGTCCGAAACCATTATTATTGCTATTTAGCTTATGACACCGAAGCTTAACAAAAGGTAAGTTCCCCTAGTGAGTATTCAGCCTAAATACTCAATTATAAACAAATTTAATGCGTCAAAGTAATACGAGACAGGGATTGTCAATCCTGATGGATCCACCCACAACATTCGCGCTTAGAAAAGGTAACACTAGATAATTAACTGTGCATGAAATGGTAGGGAAACTTAGTGCCTATGGAAACTAAAAGGATCAATAATAATGGTAATATGTTCTGGAAAGCATACAAGTTCTGGAAAGCATACAAGATCTGGATAGCATACAAGTTCTGGATAGCATACAGTTTTAAATTAATGTGTTCCACCATGTAAAATCTCAACCCGCATTTAGAAACAGTGTATAAGTAGTAAAAAGGGGTATGAACTCACCTTATGCAAAGCGACATCAATCAAGATAACAATAGAGATGATAATGGCGAGAGTAAAACGACGAAATAAGTTAAGACATGATGCTGCGATCTTCTAACGCCGACCTAAAATAAAAATGGCGCGTCTTAAAATTCACACGACAACGTATAAAATAAAATGATTTTTATAAACAAAATTACTTTATGAATAAAGTAGGTAAATAATAGTCTTAGTACTAGTTTTTGAAAGACATAAAAGGAAAAAGGACCAAAAGTGATATTTTAAAAATCTATAATGTTGACATGTATATAGCTTAATAGGTCGGGGACCAAAAACTTAAATTTGCATATAAAATGCATGAAATTAATATTTTGACGTGAAGAGTTCATCTTCAATCAAAGATTTACAAGCCATTGTTATTATTTTTGGTATTATGCTTGAATACTAAAATCAATAACAATCGTAAGTTGATATTGAGTAATACCTGAGCTTCTCGTGAAAATATGAGTAACTCGGAGGCGTGGTGCACGAGTTTATATACCGAAACGAACACGAATACTTAGCAAGTTTAATAGGCCCGAGAATCGAATCACAACACAAAGTTGAACCCGTGAATATCGAACAAGGAACTCTTACTTGAATGCGAATGAGTAGAAAACTAAAACTTCGAACCGATTACCGACTTGAATCAAAGTCGTGCTATGAATCCATACAGAAATAAAAACTTCAAACCTCCATTCTTTGTCACCATCACCAATACCCTTTCTTAACTTGATCGTAATGACTTTCTTTCTATGGATGGTGGTGCATGAATTATAAACGCAGCATTATATAACAAGCCATTAATGGTTTGGGTTTAGACAAAGAAACTAGATCATCAATTCACCATCAATCTTGATCATGTATTCACGAATCTACCAATGGAATCAAATGTTGGTTTATGTGATGTTGAATCAAAAGACGTGGCATTTACATTGCCACGCATGTAGTTGCGTGCCTGCGTGTAGAGTAGAAAAACATTACACAGTATTATGTTCCAAGTAAACTGATGTACTAGTGATATTAAGTAATAGCTTATATGTGAAGATACTCCATTTTAATGTAGTTGTATAGTTTTATATAAAACAAAACAATTGAAAACAAATCCACAAGGTTTAGTCAACGCCGGCCTTAATCACATATATGCCTTATCACACTTTCATTTGTTATTTACAAAGTATAAAATCTATACTATACACCGTATTTGATAGAGCGGATATTATCGATGCCCGATATGTTAAAAGCTACACGATTTAAAAGATACGCGTTAAACACGAAAAATAAACACTCAATATAAAATAAAAATATTGACATTCGGAGAGCATTAATATTTTGATAAATAAGCGAGAACTTATACTTTAATTATTATTAACGCGTCGTATAAACGAATGATATTTAAAGATTTATCGTAATTTTACAAAGAATGTCTGTAAAACGAATAATTAAAATAATGACAAGAAAAATATTTCTATGTAATAACCAGAATATTTACGGTCAATGTCGGACATATACTTTGTCGATAAATAATAAATGACACGTATACGATACGTTAAATACTTAACCTTGCCGGGTAGTCGAGAATCCAATATATATATTTTTTATAACTCCGAATAAAATATTATCAATGATCAGAAAAAATAATCAAAATATAATTTAATTAGAATTCTCGAGATCTCAAGATTACGTATGAAAAAGTAAACAGGAACAAGTGAAAATTTGTAAAATCGAGAAGTACGAATAAAAGAATAATTTAATTACCGAGAAAAATACGATTTCTCACATGTGTCCTCCATTCATGCATCCCAACCAAATGCAAGGGTTGTTTGGAACTAACAACTTTGGACCCATGAGATATTGGGGATAAAATGTTTGATATTTGAGTTGTTACCTAGATATGCTTGGAAATTGATTTAGAGCCCGGCGAGTGGATTAAGGATGGTGGTTGTTCTAAACACATGACGGGTAATCAAAGTTTGTTCTCTACTTACAAAGCATATAATGGAGGTAACGTCACTTTCGCTAGTTAACTACGTGGTTACATCATTGGAAAAGGTACGGTTTCTCTTGACTCTATGACCATTAAAAAAATTTAGCACGTAGATAACTTAGGTTTTAATTTACTACGTATATGTCAAATTTGTGACAATAAGTGTAAGGTCATCTTTTTTTAACATGATAGTGAAATCGTAAAAGATGTAAAGGTCATCGGAAAAGGTGTTAGAAAGCATGGGCTTTATGTCATGAAGGTCAATAGGAAGTCTAAGTATAACTTATGTCTAGCGACTTTAGATGATAGGTCTACTCTTTGTCACAGGAGATTAAGCACGCTAATATGAGTTTGATTCAATCGTTAGTCTCTAAGGAGTTGGTAGGACATCTCCCCCAAGATGAAGTTTGATAGTCATTTTTGTGATGCTTGCAAAGTTGGGAAGCAAGTTCACTCAAGTCATAAAGCCAAAAATTTGGTTTCAACCTCTCGATTCCTAGAGCTCCTACATATGGATCTATTTTGACCTTCCGCCATACGGAGTTATGAAGGTAACCTTTATACCCTAGTGATAGTTGATGACTATTCTAGATTCACTTGGACTAGATTTTTGGCTAATAAGAATGAAGCTTTAGGTCATTTCGAAGTCATTAGTCAGAAGACCCAAAATTGTATGCAATTAGATAATGAAGTGCAATTTGGTGCCTTTTGTGAAGCTTATGGTATTACCCATAACTTCTCTGCTCCTCACACTCCACAATCAAATGGGGTAGTTGAAAGGAAAAATAGGACTCTCCAAGAGATGAGTGGGACCATGTTAAACGAGCAATCCTTGCCTAAAATTTTTTGGTGCAATGTCGTTGACACATTGACCTATATTCTCAACCGAGTTCTTATTCGACCTTTTCTAGTAAAGACACCCTATGAGATTCTTAAAGGTAAGAAACCCTCATTAGAATATTTTAAGGTGTTCGGAAGCAAGTGCTTCATTCTCAACACCAAAGACTACCTTACTAAGTTTGACCCAAAGTCGTACGAAGGTATCTTTTTAGGTTATTCTCAAAGTAGTAAAGCCTACGTAGTCCTCAATAGAACCTTGTGTGTAATCGAAGAATCACTCAACGTGACATTCGATGAAACTCCACCTTTATCTAAGACACCACCTTTGGTAGATGATGACTTAGATGATATAGACATAGTTAAAGCCAAAGAGGATAGAAAACTAGGAGTTGAAGACCTTAATATTGAAAAGGGATTAAACATTAAGGAGTCTAAGGATCAGGCCCTAAATAACGTCATAGGAGACCTTAATCAAAGGACCCTTAGATCTCAAGTCCAAGATCAAAGTAACTTCTTTTGGTTCGTCTCCTTGATTGAGCTGAAGAATGTTAAAGAAGCTTTAATGGATGAGAGTTGGGTCATTGCCATGCAAGAAGAATTGAATCAATTCGTTGCTAATGACATTTGGGAACTTGTTCCTCCATCTAGAAGTACTACCATTATAAGAACCAAATAGGTCTATAGGAATAAGTTAGATGAGAATGATGTTGTGTCTCGTAACAAGGCAAGACTTGTAGATCAAGGCTATAATCAACAAGACTGTATTGATTATGATGATACATACGCACCCGTAGCAAGGTTAGAGTCCATTAGGATCCTTTTAGCTTATGCTTGTGCTCTAGAATTTAAGCTTCAACAAATGGATGTAAAGAGTGCATTTCTTAACGATTTGATCAATGAGGAGGTATATGTGGTTCAACCTCCCGGCTTAATTGATTTTGAGAAGCCGGATCATGTTTACAAGCTTAAGAAAGCTCTTTATGGTCTTAAACATGCACCCAAAGCTTGGTATCATATACTTAAAGCGTTTCTTGTAAAACATGAGTATACCATGGGAATGGTAGACAATACGCTCTTTACAAATAAGAAAGGATCTTACCTTATTATTGTTCAAAATATGTTGATGACATTATATTTGGTTCAACTTGTCAAAGTATGTGCGATGACTTTGCCAAAATCATGCATGATAAGTTTGAAATGAGCATGATAGGTGAAATTAACTTCTTTTTAGGACTCCAAATTAGAAAAATGGGCAATGGTGTTTTCTTTAATCAATCTAAGAGCACATGGTACGGTTGAGCCGTCGTGCTCTTGCCGTGGGCAAAAAGTGGTGCCACGTCACCACTTTTTCCCATAACACCAAAACACCCCCGAACCCCACAAACACCCTCCTTGGTTAACACCAACTTTTCTCGTGTTATCGTAACCCCACCACTTTTTTTCTTTTTTTCTTCAACAATTTATTTTAAAATAAAAACTTAACATTTCATTAAAAATAAAAATACAAATATAAATTTTAAAAAAATACACGTAAAAAATACAAGGAAAAAAAATTACAACTTAAAAAAATAACAATAATTTAAAAACATCAATGATTAAGGTTCCACAAATGCTCAACTAGATCACGTTGAAGGTCATCGTGAACTCTCCTATCCCAAAGTTCTTTGTTTTCCTTCTATTAGTCTCACACCGTTCTACCCAAGTACATTCTATATTGGCTTGAGGCAGAGCTACATATCTTCGACTATTGTTGAACTGTTGGTCTTCCAATATCATGTTATGTAGTATGATGCAACAATACATGATTCTTTTAAGCGTGCTGATTTGGTAACTTCGTGTTGGTTGTTGAATAATTCCCCATCGACCTTGTAATACCCCGAATCGCTCAATATCTGTTCTTGCACTTTCTTGAACTCTTTTAAAT
This sequence comes from Glebionis coronaria, assembly GCA_025667525.1. Classification (NCBI taxonomy): domain Eukaryota; kingdom Viridiplantae; phylum Streptophyta; class Magnoliopsida; order Asterales; family Asteraceae; genus Glebionis; species Glebionis coronaria. Next base: position 649,705,259 of record CM046874.1, read on the forward strand.
TTCATCTTTTTTCGTCTGTTGCAATTGTATACGACTTAACAAACGAAGCCCATTGAGGGTATATTTCATCTGCTAAATAATAACCTTCCTTGTATGTTTTACCGTTTACAACAAATTCGGTATCTGGATCCTCGTCCAAAAGAACCTTATCAAATAACGATGAACTGTATAAAACATTAAGATCGTTATTTGTCCCCGGCACCCCAAAATAAGAAAGCCATATCCATAACTATTAGTCTACAACAGCATCGAGCATAATTCTTGGGTATTTCTTATCACGCCATTTAAATTTACCATGTAAACTTTTAGGACAATTTTTCCATTCCCAATGCATACAATCTATGCTCCCAAGCACACCCGGAATATTATGCTTCCTATTGTGCAAATCATAAATATGCTCTACATCAGCAGCAATAGGCGTTCTAAGATACTTTTCTACATACAATACGTAAGTGCATTTGGTAAAGTTCCATAAGTATTCACGTGAACAACATTCAGCTACTTGCAAGTATTCATCTAGTAAATCCGGTTTTGTACCATACCTCAGTTGGCATATTGACGATGTGCATTTCATAGTGGCGCTAAACCCTAAACGACCCGTTGCATCACGATGTTGTTTAAAGAAATAGAAGTAGGGGTAGTGTTTGAACATTGTAACTAGGTATATCATGAACTATTTTTATAAAAAGCGTAGAACTCATACGATACCTTCGGCGAAATTGATCTTCTGGATACTTTAGCGGTGTTTCAAGGTCACCAAAGTAACCGACCATAAGTTTTCTTTCTGCATCTTCTTGTTTACGTGCGATGTACGTTCTAACAAACGAACCGTAATTAACCCTAGTTTCTTGCTCTTCATCATCTAACATCTCGATTTGTTCCCAATATTCAAGATATCAGGCATAATCCTCCATATCATCTTGATCATAGCTTTCGTAAATAGCGGACAAATAGGAATACCCGGCATTCATATTGAGAAACTAGTGTGTCAATATATTTTAGAAAATGGTATATGTTTTTTTATTGTTAAAAATAATATATAGTGAAAATAGTTGATAAAATGGGGGTATTTAAGCCCTTCAAACGGTCAAAAAGAAGCAAAAGAAAGATTCGTTGGTCAATAGTAAAAAATTTCAAATTTAAAAAAAAAATAAAAAAATATGATAACGCAAACCATGGCGCAAGCCACGGTGTGGTTGGTTGCGCCATGGTGTCGTGACATCACCCATAACGTCGGCTGGCAGTTGCCAGTCGAACCTCCTTAACGTAACATGGGGTGTGGTTGGGCGGCGTCATTGGCTCGCGCTATGGTGGCCAGCCAACCCACCAGCTGGTCGTACCCTTCCCTCTAAGTATGTTAAGGAAATGCTAAAGAAATTTGGATTAGAGGACTCTAATCCTATGAAGACTCCCATGGCCTTGGATACTAAACTCACTGTAGATGATAATTTTGAGTTGGTAGACAATACCAAATATAGAGGTATGATTGGTAGTTTGTTATACCTAATGGCAAGTTGATCGGATATCATGTTTAGTGTTTGCCTTTGTGCTCGCTTCCAAGAGGATCCCAAAACCTCTCATCTTGAAGAGGTTAAGCATATATTCCGATACATTAAAGGTACTATGCATTTAGGATTATGGTATCCTAAAGGTACCGGCGTAGAAACCCTAGTATACGCCGACACGAATCATGCGGGAGACTATGTGGACCGGAAAAGCAGTAGCGGTATTTCTACCTTCATGGGTTGTTTTTTAACTTCTTAGTTCTCTAAGAAACAAACCGCTCTTTCCATATCCACCACGGAAGCTGAGTATGTGAGTGCCGGTAAAGCTTGTCAACAAGCTCTATGGATGAAGTAAGCGCTTGTTGATTACGGGATTACACTCAATGATGTCCCCATCATGTATGATAATAAGGGTGTAATAGACCTTAGTAAGAATCCCGTTTAACATTCGCGAGCTAAGCACATAGAGATTCACTAGCATTTCCTTAGGGATGTTTAAAAGGGGAACATTTCGATTGAGAAGGTACCCTTGGTAGAAAACTTAGCCAACATATTCACTAAGACACTTTAGAGGGAACCTTTTAATTACTTGCGTCTAGGTCTAGGTTTAATGGAACATATACCTTGATTGTGCTTGTTTTATCGAGTCTTCTCTCTTTTGTGTCTTTAATTTCTTTGAGTCTTCGAGTCTCCTTAAACTCTTTTGAAAATTCCTCTCTCTATTTTTCAAAACTTCTCAAAGTTTGTTCTAAAATGGTCGAGAAATGTTTTTGCATTGTTAGTTCAATCTAAAAATGTTTTTCATGGTTTCTTGCTATATATATCGAACATACATAATTCATATGTATGGGTCACTCAATTAAAGTGAGAACATCATTGAACTATGGAGGATACATGGATTATCAAAATGCGTCATGACTATGTGTCTAGATAATCACACCTCTAACATCGATTTTACTTTAAAATCTTAAATTTTTGGTCAAAGTCATCTTTGTTGAGTTCTTGTGTGCTTCTTAGTCTTTTATTGCTTTGAAGCATGGCTTTTTTATAAGTTGGACTAGAATATTAGGATTTGATGAATTAGAAAATTCTCCTTGTCCTTCAAAACACACCCTTGTCAGCGGATCCTTAATTGTCCGGAGGAGATGTATATATATTAAACCACATGTACAATTGTTGAACCGCGGGCAAAGGCATCCAAAAACAGGTTTCCTGAAACTCCAAAATTGTTTCAACACTTTTTGGAATCTTTGTTTCAAACCTTTGACCACTCGTAAAATATGTTGTGCTTCCTCTACTTAACCCTAAGCATTTTGCATCCATTTCTCAAATCAAAATGTCTTATTCACCAAATGAAAGCCTTGATTCACCTCTATTTCTCCAATTTCTTTCAATATAAATTCACCAAAGAACACACCAAATCAAATCTCTTCTCCTTCTAAGGAAATTGATTTTTGAAACTCTTCTTTTCCACCACTTCTCTTTTGTGTTCTTCCCCCATGACATGATAATGTCATGCATCATGGAACATATTGTCATTGTTATCAATATCAACATCTTGTCATGTCTCATGTCAAGGATTAGTTTAATTACATCAAGAGTCTTTTAGTCAAGCCTCCTCTTTATTATGACTACGAGACCATTGCCAAGCCTCCACCACCACATTCTGCTACAACCTCGTCTTCAAATTAAGAATTTGGGTTGCTAATTAATAAGACATACAATTTAATCAAATCTTAGAGTTCTAGTGTAACTATGATTAAATTTATGACTAAGTTATAAGATTGTGTCTCATACATCTTTTTATGACGTATTTTCCTTGTATCATTTCATGTTTTTGGATTAACATGTTTTATTATGGATCTTGGATCTCTTCTTCCTATCTTCTTTCTTTTATTGTGTGACCATTGCTATATCATTGGGTGTTTATTTTAATTCTTCTAACCCTTCTATATAGCTTGTCACCATAGCTCGATTCCTTGGTGTCCCAAGCAAGGGGAAGTAAGCACCAAGGGGGAGCATTTGCAAAGTCCGTTTCTTCTCTTCATCAAAGAATTTTGCTACCTTTTTGCTTCAACAAAGGGGGAGAAATGAAATAAACTCGTCTTCAAAAATATTGTTTTTATACTTGGTTGAGTTTATGTATTATCGGAATTAAAAAGGGGAGATTGTTAATGCATTTATGCCTAAAACGCTACTTGCATTTTCGGTCTCGCGTTGTTTTGATTACGACAATACATAAAAACAAGCATTTACGAAAACAACGAAAATCGAATTCTTAAGTATTTTTCATTTCATCCATTATCACTTAAGGTATGAATAAACAAGTTCTCAACCTAAATGAGTGATCAAGTGTTTATTTTTTCTTAAAACTCATTTTTATTAAGAGTGACAAAAGTGTTTAGATTTAAGTTCATTTGGATACCAAGGGACTAATCTCCATCCTCCATATCCATCTTAATACAATGGATAAAATTAAACCCCAAACCTATTTCCCCTTTTCTTCAAACATTAATATCCTTTAAACCGTTAATCGTTATACAAAATAATATACTGTCACGTTGGGCATTTATTTATCTTTCTACAGATATGCTATATGATATACTTTCGGGAAAAAAATTCATTTTTTTTCACGTTATTTTTCGTTGTCGAAAACTATCATATATGATATTAAATATCATATATGATAGTAACACTAGTATCATATATGATATCACATATCATATATGATATAAACCAATATCATATATGATCCAATGATAATTTGTAATCTAGCACTAATATCATATATGATGAAATAGTATTATCATATATGATATTTTACGCAAATTTCAAAAACAAAAAAAAAAAAACGAAATTTTTTTCTATAAAAGTATATCATAGTGCATATCTGTAGAAAGCTAATTAAATGCTCGTCGCGATGGTATATTTTTTTCGTTTAACACTCAACGGTTTAAGAGATATTTAAATTTTAAAAATAAGTGAAATAATTAAATGCTTTTAATCTCATCCATTAGATATTGTGGAGATGGATGGTGAGGATGAGTCCCTTGGTATTTAAGATAAATATGGTATCTGATGTACGTATAATTACACCTTTTAGGAAAAAGGAATAAATGCGGTAAGTATTAGAAGTTACGATTTAGGAAAATCGTAAAATCCGATATTGAAAGTTCGTTTTCGAAGGAGGTGTGTGATGTGTGCCAATTAAAAAATCATATTTATATTAGTAACGTTTTTGGAGAAAGAAAGGGTGAGAAGTAAAGACGCATATGCTAAAATTAATCTACGACGATAAAAACGTAAAACGAAAAATGTGACGAAAAATAAAAGTGATCTAAAAAATTAACAAAAATTGAAATTAAATCCTAAATAATATAAATAAGGATAAAAATTCTACAAAACTTCTTGAAATTTTTTATTAAATTATTATTAATTTTTTAAGACCAATTAAAGTGCTAAAAATGTAAAATAATTAACAAAAAGTCCAAAAAAAGATTTTATCAAATGTAAACCTCACATATATTATTCTAAGTCTAAAAAGTATTTTTTTTTATTTTAAACTAATTAAATCTATTTTAAATGTCCAAAAATGATTTTTACACTAAAATATTGCTAATAAATAAGATAAAAGTGGGAAAATCCCAAACCAATTTCTAAAAATCTAAATTGTTATAAACTAGCAAGGAAAAATGAGAAAAGCAAAAAATAAGCACTAGATAAGCTGGACATTCAAAAATAAAGTCATTGTTGGAATTGAACTATTAGTGGGAAGGATACCACTATGGTCAGTGGGATGTTTGTTCCCACTAACAGCTTTAAATGACCAGAGAGTGAAAAGCCCTTGATTTTGGCTTGTTTTGTGGTTTGTTTTGGAAACAAAGGCACCCCCACAAGCTTTCTGCTTGTAGGGAGTCAAACTAAGCTAAAAACAAGCACTCAATAAGCCAAAGAAGCTTCAAAATAAGCATAGTCCAAACAAAAGGCACTCAGACAACTTATACTCGATGTCAGATATCGGGCATTAAGGGTAGCCCCTTATGTCCGATATCTGATGACTCTAACTTGCAAAGAAATCAAATAAGGACCTGAATTTTGTTTTTAGTGAATTTATTATTAATTTATAGGAAAGATTAAGCAGTCAAATCACAAACCAAAAACTCAGACCTAAACAATACTAACTTCTAACATATGCCAAGAATTGAGACTCTAAATTAAACAAAACACCCTGGAATTCCTACTGTTATGGTTTTTACAAGTTTTATGCATACAAATGAAACATACAAACTTAGATTTGACACTAACCAATTTAAACCAACACATACACTTACTCTATCAAATAAAAAGAAAAAGTGTGCAGGTTAATTGGTGGAACTAGTGTCACCCTAAATCCATTTAAATTACTAAACCAAACACCCCCTTATCTCACTGATTTGAGCAATTAACAAAGCAACTTTTTGGATATCAACTTAAACTAAATCAATCATTCATGAACATTCATAGACCACTTAAAGAACACTGATTAACAAGATTATACTGAGATAAGCACATAAACAAAACTATTCACATAAACACTCTTGTAAACAGCTTGCATTTAGGAATTTTCAAAAGTTACCACATCTAGTCTTGTTCAGACAAGATACACACCACTTGAAACCAACTAGCTTGCTGCTTTTGGAGAAAGATGTGAAATTATGCAGTGAGAAGGTAGGAATGGACTATAACAGTCCTACCAAGTGGCTACAACAGTCCCTTGGTAAACTTCTTGGGAGACCTGTTATAACATAAACACAACAAATAAACATTCAAGTAGCCAATGGACTTGTATAAGCTTGTTGTCAATCAAGCTTATGCTATAGTAAGTCTTAACAAAAAAACAAGATATTAGGCCAAATCTTTGAAAACCAAACTTTTTCAAGCAAAATAAATTGTATCCAGCAAAAAAATAACAATATTTAAACTGTTTTTTAAGTTTGGGATGTCAAATCAAACTCAACACTTTACACCTTGGGTCCCAAAAAGTTTTGACAAAATTTTTGATAAAATCTTTGGGTATTTTATAATTAATCTTGAACTAAATGTGAAACAAACATAATTTTAGACTACTTATAGCTAAAATGGAACTCAGAAAAGAATAATTGCAAGGCTAAATCCACACTTTAACTATTAATGAAAAAAAGGTCTACAAAATATTAATTTCTGGAACAAAAGATATGAGACATAGGCGTCTCATATTTATACAAGGCTAAGGAAATTTATAGAATGCCAAAAATATTACATAAACCCTAACAATTGCTTTTCCTAATTTGCCCTTTGGTGGAAATTCAAAATCTTGATCAAAAGTGCCTTCATGTGATTCTAATCATAAGCATGTGCTGGCCAACTGTGATTATTGATCTTGGCCGTTTAAAGACCCTTTTGGAGCAAGTTTTAAGTCTAAGCCATGGATTCACTGTCATGGATTTATTATTTGCTATTTTTGAACAAGCATGGGGGCAGCGGAGGGTCCAACTCGCATGTGGGTTTAAGTGGGGTCGGTTTTTATGGTTTGGTTGGGTTTAATAATTGAGTAATCATGGATCTGGAATGGGTGGGGTTTTAATTTTGAGGATTGAGGTGATTAAGGTTTTAAGGGTTTAGGATGAAGAACAGGGTGTTTTGATCCAAGAATAAGGGTAATGGGTTGTTTACCGCCACTCATATTATTAAAATAACTTGTTTAAAAAGTTAATTAATAATATTAGTGGTTAGTGCTAGCTGACGTGGTGTGGGATAATGGGCTGGGGTAGGCCGGGTTTTGGGCTTTTGTGTGAAATGGGTCGGGTTAAGTATAGAAATAGGTATGAAAATTGGTAGTAATGCCCCCTCACTTTAGCAAAAGTCTTCACAGATGTCTTGGCAGCTTAAAAACCCATATCTTTTGAAAATAATTTTTTCCTAATGACAATTTGGCCCTTCAAACTTTTGCAAACATAGAATAAGGGTCTTTCATGGTCGCTGATGATTCTTCAAGGGCTTGTTTTGACAACTCTTGAAACTTAAAGGACCATACTTGTATTTTTAGGATTCACAAGGACCTAAAGTGACAATTATTCAATTCTTGAGAAACCAATCTTGACAATTCTTCAAACTTTAAGGACTTATTGGGAAAATCAATGCTCGGGTTTGGTTCTTTGTGGGGCTTCGTTTCCCATGTTCATTTTTTCTTGATTCTTTTGATCTTTTGTTGAATTCAGGATATCTGAACCTACAATCACAGAATGAACAAATATAAAGGGGTTTGTGCGGTTTTTATGATATTTTTGTACATTTTAAGCCTAATTTGGACGATGTGACCATAAATATGATCATTTAGGGATAATCATGGTATGGTCAATGAGTGGGGCTTACATGATAAATAAGGCCCAAAAAGTAACCGGTATAAAGGACTAAGTCCTTGATGATGCAAAATATCGGGGTCGAAGATAGCGTCTTCGTTTTCATGGGATGAACAAAACAACGCTACTCCAATTAAAAACTCAAATAGTTCAAAGAAAATAGATAAGAAGTAGAAGGGTGGGACAATGGGTGGGGCGAAATTTAGAGCTAATCGAGGTAGACTCACACCAAGAAAATGAATAATATTTCCATTTATTGCATCGGTGGTAGACCAAGATTTCCCTTTACAAGCAATTTCGGGATCAAAGATCTCGTCCTTGGTGGAAAAGTGTGAGAAAACATAAGGGGCTCCCCCCAGACTAAAACCACACAAGCCATCGTCAAAAGGAGTAGACGAGGTGGTAGCACTCAAAACATTTGGTGATGACGGAGTTAAAATAGGAACATTATTCAAATTAAATTCAAAATCTTTTCCTTTTTCATCCTTTAAAAATTCTTTATGAAAACCCAAGTTAATTATGTCAAAAATATTTGGCGTTTCTAACTCGACATTAGGCAAACTAAAGATCCTCACATTTAATTCGTGGGTGGGGGGGAGGTGGATTGTATTAATTCTCAAAATGATGGTCGACAAAGAACACCGCCCCCTCGGGGTCAACAAACGTCATCATCCTTAAAATCGTTAATCTCATCGATTTCTTCATCATAGATGGGTTCGTCAAACCAAGATTTTTCGTTTCCCTCGTGAATGATTATAGTAACTTTCTCGAAGAGATCACGATCAAGCACGAAACCATCATTATTTTGTGGGGATTGTTGATAAGTTAAATCCTCATGAATGTGGTAAACGTCATTCTAATTTGAGGAGTGTTTATAAGGTAACTCCTCGAGAATGGGATTTTTTGTCACGTGAGTTGGTTCGTCATTATAAATAAGACGTTCCAACTCATCAAGTTCTTCATCGAGATTGGTAAAATCTACCTCACTTGTAAGTGGAAGTGGAGGCATAAGAGCAAGCTCTCGTTCGATAATTTCCTCAATCTCAGAGTCATATTTAAAATCATCATAATTTCCACATGAAGAGGTCTTTTTCGGAGAATCCTCAAAGATGGCATTTGGGTTTTAAAGTATGTGATCGATTTTTTCAAAATCACCATCGTCACCAAAGATGATTCGATGTGAGCACTCACAACCATGGTCTTACAAGTCAAATGACTATGCTTAGGTGACTATGCGATGATGGGTGAATTTGCTTTAGAAAAATCCTTTAGCCTCAATAGATATTGGGCTAGGAGCAAAAGGCACTTCAATGGAATTAGAAGTTGATGCCTCAAAGTCATGGTCCTCCGAAGGTGGTGATAACGAGTCCATTTTGGTCATTGTCGTGATGGATCTAACGTTTTCCTTCAGAATTGGTTGTTTATTTGTTTCGCGGAATAAATCCTACAATGATTCGTTCATACATTTGCTTATGCCTTTTTCAAGTAAGTAAACGTATTCTTTATCATTAAAATCCTCATCTCAAAAACCGTTGTTTTTAATTCTTTCAAAACATGTATCAAGCCTCATTTTTCCGCTAAAGTAAACATTTTGAAATCATTAATTTTTGAAGTCATTCTGAATTTAAGATCAACTCGCGAAAAATTCCATCTTATCCTCCCCGTATTTCATAGTCAAAATTCCACCGTGAACGTCAATAATGGCACGAGCCGTCGATAAAAATGGTATTCCTAAAATAATGGGGCATTTAGGGTCACACTCATAATCGAAAATGACGAATTCCGCGAGAAAAGTGAACTTTCTGATCTTAACATATACATCCTCGGGTATACCAATTGGTTTAAGTGGTGTACAATTTGCTAGCTCGACTTTCATGTTCGTGGGGGGTAAGATTAGGCAATTTCATCAATCTCCAAAGAGAATGAGGCATCAGATTGATGCTATCACCTAAATCGGCAAGCGGTAAACATCCCTCCATCTCAGAAAAATCACAAGGTAGTAGAAATTGGCCCGGATCTTATTCCTTTCTCGGCATATTCCTTTTAGGTTTTTAAAGAATCAAAGCACAAACTTCTTCAAGGTGAACTTTTGTAAGGTCTATGAAACTATTTTTAAAACAGTGGATGGAATTTGAGGTACACGAAGATGTGCACTCTTTTCCTTGGTCACCACCTTCTTTCCCTCGACTTTAGAACATGAAGTCGTTTTTGAGGTCGAGGGTAGAGACGAATGCACAACTTTGAAGCCATTAAGGTTAAGGGTAGTCACACGATTTTTTCCATGAGACTACGCGGCTTTGACGTGTTCCTTCGGATTAGTCACGGTGTTACTTGGTAACGTACTCAAAGACGAACTTGATGGTTTGTTCATAATAGCCGAAAACATCTTTTTAATGTCAATTTGACCTTGATCAATTTTATTTTTTTGACCTCTCAAAGTGTTGGAAAACTCGTTTTTCATGTCACCAATTTGGGTTTCTAATCTCTTCATATTAGCCTCATTTTATTTTACGTAATTTTGAAAATCATTTGAAAAATTGGAATTTTGACCATAGTTAAAATTCTGGTTTTGGTTGTTGTAATTAAAATATCGATTTTGCCAATTCAATTTTTGACCTTGATAATTTCCTTGATTTCCTTGTTGCTTATTTCCATGAAAATTGTTACGTTGAAATTTGTTGCCTTGGTTACTATAATTCGTTTGTTGTGATGGACCGGCGTTATTTTGATTTTGAAAATTGTTGTTTCCATTTAACGCGTTAACACTCGACGTTTGTCAATACATAGCCGCGCACTCGTAATAATTATGTGGTCTACCACAAAACGTACACGAAACCTCCATTGCTTTCACCGTAACGGGAGCGTTTTTTTATCTCGATCAAAAACGACATAAAAGCATTCGTCAACTTATCGACTTTAGAGTCAACCCTCTCAATATCGCAATTAGAATTACTAATATTGGCGACATTGGAAACACTCAGTGTGATACGGAGTTGATAAACCTTGGATCTATTTTCAATAATTAATAACACTTCCTTAGGAGATTTACACAAAGAGTTCCCACCCCCGGCGGAATTTAACGAATCTTGTTCTTGAAAATTAAGACCGTTATAAAAAGTGTCGATTTGGTGCAACCCGTAAAAACCGTGGTTAGGATATTGCCTAAGCAGTTCCTTAAAACGATCCCACGCGTCTCTAAACAACTAATTCGGTTTTTGCTCAAACCTCGTGATCTCGTTTTTGAAAAACGTGGTCTTAGACGGTGGAAAAAATGATTAACGAATTTGGAAACGAGATCGTTCCACGTAACTATGGAGTTAGGTGGTTCTTTCTCGTACCAATCCTTGGCGGAGCCATCGATCGAGTAAGGGAAAAGCATAAGGTTGATGACATCGGTGTCAACGTTCTTAAACTTGCTCGTGGCTAAAAGACGATTAAAATTCCGAATGTGATCGTGAGGATTATCCGCCTCGCGACCCTTAAACTTTGTCGCTTGAATTAAACTCAACATTCCAGATTTAATTCCGAAATTAATCTCGTGAATTTTGACCGCGTCTCCATAACCCTCGGTGGGAGCTTGGAGCAACTCCATCATTATACGATTCTTGGCCATCTAGTCTACGGTTTCAACAACGATATTAGGAATGTTCGTTTCTAATTCACGTCTTCTTTGTCGATTCCTTCGATTTCGATTACTTCGATTCGACACGTTCTTAGAATTTGGATAATCACACAAACGAGTGCGCATGCAATAAATGTAGAATGTCGGTAGCAAAGAAGATTCTTTTTGGGGGTTTTGAGTTTTTTGAATTTTTTTGGTTTTTGATTGTTTTTTAATTTCTTTGGATTTTTGGTGTATTACGTAGATATTTAATCTACAAAATCTATCCACTAATCAAAGTCTCAATTAATGAATCCAAAGGGAATGAAAGTAATCACGTGAAGTGAAAACCTTCATTCGACTTTGAAACATTGGTGGAACACCAAAACGTTTCGAGGGTTCAGTAAGATAAGGACAAAAATAAGTTTATTAATACTTGAGGTGACAAACCCTTAATTAATCGTCACTCTCTTAATATGCACAGGCGATCGGAGAAAACGAGGCAGCGCGAAGCACTTAAGATCCTTTTTTCTTTAGGTCGTGAAATAAAACCGCCTTATACCCACTTATAGTTTGTATTAATTAAGATTAAACCAACTAAGAGTATTTATCTATTTTGCCTTAAACATCTCTATAATCGATAGACTCAATAATGACCGGAACGCCCACTATTGAGGTGCGTTTTCACGCGTATTTGGATAAATATTGTATATTAAAACTCATTTTTTATTAAGAGTGACAAAAGTTTTTAGATTTAAGTTAATTTGGATACAATGGGACTAATCTCCATCCTCTATATCCATCTTAATAAAATGGATAAAATTAAACCCCAAACCTATTTCCCCTTTTTTTAAACATTATGATCTTTTAAACCGTTAATCGTTATGTAAAAAATATACTGTCACGTCGGGCATTTAGATATCTTTCTACAGATATGCTATATGATATACTTTCGGGAAAAAAATTCTTTTTTTTACGATTTTTTCGTTGTCGGAAACTATCATATATGATATTAAATATCGTATATGATAGTAACACTAGAATCATATATGATATCACATATCATATATGATATAAACCAATATTATATATGATTCAATGATAATTTTTAATCTAGCACTACCTATATGATGAAATAGTATTATCATATATGATATTTTACGCAAATCAAAAACGAAAAAAAAACAAATTTTTTTTCTATAAAAGTATATCATAGTGCATATCTGTAGAAATCCAATTAAATGCTCGTTGTGATGGTATATTGTTTTCGTTTAACACTCAATGTTTTAAGAGATATTTAAATTTTAAAAATAAGTGAAGTAATTAAATACATTTAATCTCATCCGTTAGATATTGTGGAGATGGATGGTGGGGATGAGTCCCTTGGTATCTAAGATAAATATGGTATCTGATGTACGTATAATTACACATTTTAGGAAAATGAGTAAATGCTGTAAGTATTAGAAGGTACGATTTAGGAAAACTGTAAAATCTGATATTGAAAGTTCTTTCTCGAAGGAGGTGTGTGATGTGTGCCAATTAAAAATTCTTTTTAGGATTAGCAACGTTTTTGGAGAAAGAAAGGGTGAGAAGTAAAGACGGTGCGCTAAAATTAAGCTACGACGATAAAAACGTAAAACGTGACGAAAAATAAAAGTAATCTAAAAAATAAAAAATTGCAATTAAATCCTAAATAATATAAATAAGGATAAAAATTCAACAAAACTTCATGAAAACTTTTTATTAAATTATTATTAAACTTTTAAGACTAATTAAAGTGATAAAAATTAAAAATAATTAACAAAAAGTCCAAACACAGATTTTATCAATTGTAAACCTCAATTATATTATTCAAAGTCTAAAAAGTATTTCTGAAAAACTTTAAACTAATTAAATCTATTTTTAAATGAACAAAAATGATTTTTACACTAAAATAATGCTAATAAATAAAAGAAAAGTGGGAAAAATCCCAAACCAATTTCTAAAAATCTAAATTGTTATTAACTATCAAGGAAAAATGAGAAAAGCCAAAAATAAGCACTAGATAAGCTGGAAAATAAAAAATAAAGTCACTGTTGGAATTGTACTATCAGTGGCAAGGATACCACTATGGTGAGTTGGAACTTTGTTCCCACTAACAGCTTTAAATGACCAGAGAGTGAAAAGCCTTTGATTTTGGCTTGTTTTGTGGTTTGTTTTGGAAACAAAGGCACCCCCACAAGCTTTCTGGTTGTAGGGAGTCAAACTAAGCTAAAAACAAGCACTCAATAAGCCAAAGAAGCTTCAAAATAAGCATAGTCCAAACAAAAGGCACTCAGACAACTTATACTCGATGTCAGATAGCGGGCATTAAGGGTAGCCCCTTATGTCCGATATCTGATGACTATTACTTGCAAAGAAATCAGATAAGGACCTGAATTTGGTTTTTAGTGAATCTTTTATTAAGTTATAGGCAAGATTAAGCAGTCAAATCATAAACCAAAAACTCATACCTAAACAATACTAACTTCTAACATATGCCAAGAATTGAGACTCTAAATTAAACAAAACACCCTGGGATTCCTACTGTTATGGTTTTTACAAGTTTTATGCACACAAATGAAACATACAAACTCAGATTTTACACTAACCAATTTAAACCAACACATACACTTACTCTATCAAATAAAAAGAAAAAGTGTGTAGGTTAATTGGTGGAACTAGTGTCACCCTAAATCCATTTAAACCACTAAACCAAACACCCCCATATCTCACTGATTTGAGCAATTAACAAAGCAGCTTTTTGGAATTCAACTTAAACTAAATCAATCATTCATAAACCACTCAAATAACACTGATTAACAAGATTCTACTGAGATAAGCACATAAACAAAATTATTCACAAAAACACTCTTGTAAACAGCTTGCATTTAGGAATTTTCAGAAGTTACCACATCTAGTCTTGTTCAGACCAGATACACACCACTTGAAACCACCTAGCTTGCTGCTTTTGGAGAAAGATGTGAAATTATGTAGTAAGAAGGTAGGAATGGACTACAACAGTCCTACCAAGTGACTACAACAGTCACTTGGTAAACTTCTTGGGAGACCTATTATAACACACACACGACAGAGAAACATTCCAGTAGCCAATGGACTTGTATAAACTTGGTGTCAATCAAGCTTATGCTATAATAAGTCTTAACAAGAAAAAAGATTTTAGGCCAAATCTTTGAAAACCAAACTTTTTCAAGTTAAATAAATGGTATCCAGCAAGAAAATAACAAGATTTAAACTATTTTTTAGTTTGGGATGTCAAATCAAACTCAACTCAACACTTTACACCTTGGGTCCCAAAAAGTTTTAACAATTTTTTTGATAAAATCTTTGGTGATTTTAAAATTATACTTGAACTAAAGGTAAAAAAACAGAAAATTAGACTACTTAAATCTAAAATGGAACTCAGAAAAGAATAACTACAAGGCCAAATCTACACTTTAACTATTAATGAAAAAAGGGTTTACAAAATATTAATTTCTGGAACAAAAGATATGAGACATAGGCGTCTCATATTCATACAAGGCTAAGGAAATTTCTAGAATGCTACAAATATTACATAAACTCTAGGATTTCTTTTCCTAATCTGCCCCTTGGTGGAAATTCAAAATCTTGGTCAAAAGTTCTTTCATGTGATTATGAGCATAAGAATGTGATGGCCAGCTGTGATTATCGATCCTGGCCGTTTAAAGAACATTTGGGAGTAAGTTTTGAGTATAAGCCATTGATTCGCTATCATGGATTCGTTATTTGCTATTTTTGAACAAGTTTAGGGGCAGGGGAGGGTCCAACTACCATGTGGGTTTAAGTGGGGTCGGTTTTTATGGTTTGGTTGGGTTTAATAAATGGTTAATCATGGATCTAGAATGGGTGGGGTTTTAATTTTGAGGATTGAGGTGATTAAGGTTTTTAGGGTTTAGGATGAAGAACAAGGTGTTTAGATCCAAGATTAGGGGTAATGGGTTGTTTACCGCCACTAATATTATTAAAATAACCCATTGAAAAATTAAATTAATAATATTAGTGGTTACTACTAGCTGACGTGGTGTGGAGATAATGGGCTGGGGCAGGTCGTGTTTTGTGCTTTTGTGGGTAATGGGTAGGGTTAAGTATAGAAATGGGTATGAAAATTGGCAGTAATGCCCCCTCACTTTAGCAAAAGTCTTCACAGAATTCTTAGCAGCTTAAAAACTCATATTCTTTGAAAATAACTTTTCCCTAATGACATATTGGCCCTTCAAAATTTTGCAAACATAGAATAAGGGTCTTTCGTGGAAATTGATGATTCTTCAAGGGCTTGTTTTGAAAACTCTTGAAACATAAAGGACCAAACTTGTATTTTTAAGATTTACAAGGGCCTCAATGCTCGAGTCAGGTTATTTGTGCGGCTTCGTTTTCCGTGTTCGTTTTTGCTTGATTCTTTTGATATTTTGTTGAATTCACGATATCTGAACCTACAATCACATAATGAAAAAATACAAAGGATTTTGCGCGGTTTTTATGATATTTTTGTACATTTTAAGCCCGAATTGTACGATGAGACTATGTATAAATGCAGTCTCATCAGTATCCAAAATAATCCTCCTTAAGTTATTAATAAACTTTATTTTTAAGAAAATGTTTTAGTAAAATAGAAATTAAAAATTTGAATATGGCATATTCCATTTGGTTTAAGAATATCCTTTGAGGCTAAAAATTATACCGGTTGGAATGTAACCACTAAAAGACAAAAAGGAGCGTAGTCTATGACCATGGTTCGAAATACGGGTCAGCGGTTCCTTATCGATAAGGAACCGCGGGTCTGTTTAAAGAACCACACTAAAAGATGATCGTTGGGCTCTTGTACTATAAATAGTGGACCATTTCCAGATTTTCATTTCACCTCTTTTGCACACAAATTTCCAGATTCAATCCACCTACTTAAATCATTCAGATCCTTAATTATTATTATTATTTTTGAACGGCGAGTTAGTAGTTAGTGATTCTAGCCCAAAGTGGCATCCAATTAGGCAGTATGCAAGCCTCGAACCTTCTCCTTTAGCTGATAAACCCCACTTCTGCTTCTTTTTATTTCGGCCCCTGAAGGTTGTTAGTGAGACTCGAACTTGAGACCTCTTTAACAATACCTCCCTAAGGTTACCCTTGGTGGCCAACTGAGCTAACTCAGTTGGTTTCGATCCTTGATTATTACTTGTCTAGAAGTGAATCTTTCTCCTCCCTCTCATCCTCTCAAGTGCAAAGAGAAGAACACTTTGATCCTTGAAGTGTTGTGTTTACCTCAAGATCCTTTAAAGATCAAAACTTTATTTCATTCTTGTGTTGTTGTGAAGATCCAAATTGTTGTGTATATTTGGAAGTTGTGTATGTATTGTGGTTAATACTTCGGCCTTAAAGTATATTGGTGTAGATTGGGCCTAGCTAAGATTAGGGATCGACTTTTAGATTAGAGTCGGAAATTGGTTAAGCGACGTGTACGGTTTCTGTCACACCCCACCATGGCGGAATATGGGGTGAGCTATGGATATCATCACAACATGGTGTGTCTATAGAGATAACTAAATGAAATAAGAAATGTCATAAAATGGTGACACAAATGTTATGACAATATCTCAACAATGCAGAAGTCTAGGTAAGTAGGTAACAGTCCTACCGCTTACCCGAGACAAACAGTTAACATAAACAAAGCAAACATAAAGGTGTGAACAAAGTATCACTTATTCAAACATCAAATAAAGACTAAGAGGAAAGGGGGTTCCTCCAAATGCAACCCTAAGCCTCCAAAGCTAGCCACTCCTATTCTCATGCTTAACCACATTCTCACCTGAAAGAGACACTAAAACACGTCAACATAATGTTGGTGAGAGTCATAGGTTTAGACTCCAACCTCAAGTCAGTTATAATAAGCTGTGAATAACCACCAACAATAAAAATATATGGACAATGTGTTACAGATGTGAATTAACAACTAACATTCAAGATTTATCATACCAAACCAACTCCAAGGCTCCAAGCCTTTCCAAACAACATGGTTCCATAGGCGCCCATACACCTATGTACCAATCCCAAGGCCCCGCCTTGTCAACATCCCCTTGGTACCAAGTCAACTCACAAAATAATCATGAATCAAATAGCAGTTAATCACATAAGCACACACAAGTCCATCACCAATCATAAAACATTCACAGCAACAATTTACAAAACCATAATGAGTGTCTCTTCCATCCCATCTGGAAGTCAAAATCATAAAAAGATATGGGACTATGAAACTCACCTGATCAAGCTTCTCTAAATATCCACGCTCTAGAGAAAATCTAGACACATAAACATATACAATCAAGACATGAACCACATACCAAATGGCTCATCAATCTATGATGGATATCTAACATTCTCCTACAACCTAACCTCATTTACGTGCTATAAGCATCCCATTACACCCCTCTATAAGCCCTTAACTTAGTTAAGTTTATAACCCGTCCCGTTAACATTTTACCCAAAACAGTCCCGTTTTTCATACTTCAAACTATGGGTCGAACACCCCCTTAACCAAAATAACATGCCCTATAAAAGAAACCCAATTACCTTGTGTTAGCGAATTATCCTATTTGTCCTCAAGCTTAAAGCTACTGTTAAGGCCTCCATATATATATATATATATATATACTTTTACATATCTAGAATTTACTGATTTTAAACATATGAAAAGTTTCTTATGATCAGAGGGTTTTCCACTATCCCAATTGATTATCCCTCTTACATATATCTTATATAACATATAAAATAACTCTCATGTTTATTTTAAAATCCAATTGTACTCCTAAGTACCCTAACCACCTTAAAACATTAAATTAAACCCGACTGATTTCAAAACTGTTTTGACCTCCGACTTTTGTAACTTGTTTTTGACCCACTTCCTGACCTCCAATTAAATTCTAGTTTCTTGCATTTGAAAGCCAATTCAATTACCTTTTCAGAGATATAAGATCCGAAAATTAAAATTTGGTAGAACTCTAGATATGATCAAAACAGGTGACCTAAAATTCTGCCCATTTTTGAATTACGAATTAAATTGAATTAACCTAATTAATTATTCATAATTTACTTAATCACAAGTCCTAATTATTCTAATCATTCTTAATCATAAAAACTCAGGTTTTAATTTATAATAAACCCTCAATCCATCATACATTGATTATAAAAACCTTAAAAACAATTTAATTGAAAAAGGAATTTGAAGGTTTTACCTTAAGATCAATGGAAGCCAATAGTTTATGAACCCTAATTTTTCTCCAAGTGATCGTCTGTTTTTCTTTTCTCCAGGGATTTATGTTTCTTTCTTATATAAAAGCCTTATATACTAATGTTACCAAGTCCTAGCCCAAGTAGTATTGCCCACCTTCCTTTTTTTTCTTTTTCTTTTCTTTGTGTCGACCCAAACCGTCCTATATTTTTTTTCTTTTTTATTATTTATTAATACACTACTAATGTTTTCTTAAATTACCTTAATTTATTACAGCTCCTAAAGCTTCCAAAACCTCAAAACCGTAAAACTAGTCAAATTTACGCGTATACCGTAAAAGACGTAAAATATATTGTTTTATAAAAACTCTTGAAATATGAAACAAACTAATTAACTAAGTCCTAAATGACTTAAAACCATCCCAAAAAAATACTCCCGTGACTAATTACCTCATCCGAGACCTCTAAATGCAAAACCTTAAATCGTAAAAATATGATTTTCTATAATACATATACATATACGTAAGACCACTAAATAACACCATCTTATTTCATAGTCACTACTATGTGAGCTCATGAACATGAAAACATCACACATCGTTTCACTCCCAAGGTACCTCGTACCCGAAAAGGATGTCCAAACATACTCTATTCACACTGAATAACACGTAAACACATAAAGACACATAATTTCACGAAATATGCCCAAAATAAAACTAAGTGATGAACCTCAAAACCGTGGTTGTCACATCACTCCCTCCTAATAGAAATCTCATCCCGAGATTTACTCCTTAGGATCAGTCCCATCATTAGCAAATAACTGAGGATACTTGTTCCTAATGAACTCCTCCCGTTCCCAAGTGAACTCCGATCCACGTTTCGAATTCTATCTAACCTTAACCAACGGTATCTTACTTCTCTTTAGAGCCTTAACTTCACGATCAATAATCTCTACCGTCTCTTCAATAAAATGAAGGCTCGTATCTATTCTAATATCATTTAACGACACCTGCAAGTCGTCTTTGCTAAACAATTCCTCAAATTTGACACATGAAATACATCATGCACACTGCTCAACTCTTCCGGTAATCTCAACCTATAAGCCACTGGTCCAATCCTTTCAAAAATTTCAAATAGACCCACGAATGTAGGTGCTAACTTTCCTTTCTTCCCAAACCGCATCACCCCTTTCCATGGTGAAACCTTTAGCATAACTTTGTCTCCAACACTAAACTCCAACGGCTTACGCCTCTTGTCAGCATAGCTCTTTTGTCGGTCTTTGGCCGTCTTTAGTTTCTCCTTAAGCACTGTTATCGCATTAGTAGTTTCTTGTACCAATTCAGGCCCTATAAGCTGACTGCTTCCAACCTCAGTCCATAGTAGTGGTGATCTACATTTCCTCCCATAGAGTGCTTCAAATGGTGCACACTCTATACTAGCATGATAACTATTGTTGTATGAAAACTCAGCCAACGCCAAATGAGTCTCCCAACTACCTCTAAAATCTATCACACACGCCCGTAACATATCTTCTAGTGTTTGTATGGTCCTTTCACTCTGACCATCTGTCTGTGGATGATAAGCTGTACTCATATCCAGTCTTGTACCCAGCGCCTTCTACAACGTTCCCCAAAACCTAGAAGTAAAACTGCTATCTCTATCCGATATTATTGACACCGGTACTCCATGTTTTGTCACCACATGCTCTATGTACTTCTTTTCAAATTTCTCCATCTTGTCATCCTCCCGCATTGGAATGAAATGTGCAGACTTAGTCAGCCTATCCACTATTACCCATATCATGTCATTACCATTATTAGACCTTGGCAACTTAGTAATGAAGTCCATGGCGATATTCTCCCATTTCCACTCAGGAATCTCAGGTTGTTGCAGTAATCCTGAGGGTCTTTGATGCTCAGCTTTCACTTTTGCACAAGTCAAACACTCGCTGACATGCATCGCTACATCCTTCTTCATTCTTAGCCACCAATACATGTCCCTCAAATCCCAATACATCTTATCAGCCCCTGGGTGTATTGAATACCTCGTCGCATGGGCTTCATCCAATATGACTTTCCTTGTATCACCAAACAATGGAACCCAGATTCTGTCTAAATAATACAAACAATCGTCTCCCCTTTTCTCCATGTACTTGTCCATATTGTGTAATTTTCCTCTTCCACCTTTTCTTCTTTAATTGCTTCTTCCTGTGTTATTCGTATCCTATCTCTAAGAATCGGCTAAACAGTCATACACATGGCTCTTACTCTCTTAGGTTTCAGTCTTTCCTTCCGGCTCAAAGCATCCGCCACCACATTGGCCTTTCCCGGATGATACTTGATCTCACAATCATAATCACTAAATAATTCCAACCACCTTCGTTGTCTCATGTTTAGGTCCTTCTGATGAAAAATGTGCTGCAAGATTTTGTGATCTGTGTAGATTATAGTTTTCGTCCCATACAAATAATGTCTCTAAATCTTGAGATCAAAGACTACAGCCCCTAGTTCCAAATCGTGTGTGGTGTAGTTCTTCTCATGGTTCTTCAACTGTCATGATGCGTAAGCAATAACTTTATCTTTCTCCATAAGAACACACCCCAACCCCTGATTAGATGCATCACAATACACTACAAAATCCTCCACTCATTCAGGCAAAGATAAGATTGGCGCATAACACAACATGTCCTTTAGTGTCTGAAAGGCATCCTCTTGATCCTTACCCCACTCATACTTCTGGTTCTTTTGTGTCAGTAATGTCAAAGGCTTCGATATTCTGGAGAAGTTCTCTATAAACCTCCTATAATATCCGGCCAAGCCTAAAAACGACCTTAGTTCAGACAGTGTAGTGGGTGCCTTCCAATCTTTCACAGCTTCAATCTTCCCCGGGTCTACATGTATGCCGTCCTGGTTAATCACGTGACCTAGAAACTGCACCTCTTGTAGCCAAAATTCACACTTGGAAAACATCCCACAAAGCTTCTCCTTCCTAAGTAGTTGCAACACTAACCTCAACTGCTCACCATGCTCCTTCTCTGTCTTGGAATAGATAAGTATGTCATCAATGAAGACTATGACAAACTTGTCCAGGTATGGTTTGCAAACTCGGTTCATTAGATCTATAAACACTACTGGCGCGTTGGTCAAACCAAATGGCATGGCGGTGAATTCAAAATGTCCATACCTTGTTCTAAATGCAGTCTTTGTTATATCCTCCTCACATACCTTAGTTGATGATAACCGGACCTAAGGTCTATCTTTGAGAAGTATTTTGCTCCTTGTAGTTGATCAAACAAATCATCAATTCGTGGGAGTGGATAACGATTCTTAATGGTCAGCTTATTCAGCTCTCGGTATTCGATACACATTTGAAATGATCCATCCTTCTTCTTAACAAATAATACGGGTGCTCCCCATGGAGAAGAACTAGGCCGAATGAAACCTTTGTCCTACAATTCCTTGAGTGGCTCAGCTAATTTCTGCATCTCTGATGGTGCTAGACGATATGGTGACTTCACTACGGGTGTTGCCCCGGGTACTAAGTCAATCTTAAACTCTACTTGTCTCACCGGTGGTAATCTCACTAAGTCGTCTGGAAATACACCCATGAACTCCTTTACTACCCGAATCTTACTGATCTGTGACTCATCATCCTTCGCACTCATGAGGGATTTGGTCATCTTATCCCTCTTTTCCCCATGAACATATAATACCTTACCATCACCTATGGGAAGTTTAACAACTTTATCATGACATACTATCTCAGCCCGATGCCATGATAACCAATCCATCCCAATGATCACATCAAAACTCCCATGACCTAAAGGGATCAAATCTATAGTGAACTTATAATCTCCTAACTCTAAGCTACAGTTTCGGAAAATTTCATCTACTTCTTCCTGTTTACCACTAGCTATCTCAATCACATAACCGGGTTTTGATACACAAGGACTCATGTTTAACATAGGCACAAATTGGGAATATACAAAGCTAAAATCGGCTCCAGAGTAAAAAAGGATAGTATCAAAGTGATTGTTAACAGAAAATGTACCCGTCACCACATTCGGGTCCTAGACGGCATCTACTGCATTCGCAAGGTAAACCCTGCCTCCATTCCTATTTCCTCTGTTCCCGTCATTCCGATTCCAGTTTTGATTCCCATTGTTTCTATTGTTGCGGTTGGCATTGTTCTGATGACCACCGCATTGATTCCCTCGACTCCCCTCCAATGCTAGCTGACCCCTCCCTTGATTAGTTGCCCCGACCAACCTTGGTCACTCTCTCTTGTAGTGTCCGGGTTGTCCACACTCAAAGTGGTTTCCCAAGGTGACATTCATCCTCACAGATTGGATTGGTGTTGCGTTCCTGTTAGGTGCTCCACAATCCTTAGCAAAGTGCCCCGGTTTTTGGCAATTGAAGCATACAGGGCATGGTGTGCCTCTTGGATGGAACCTAGAGCATTTTTGGCAAGCTGCATTGTTGTTGTTCGGATTTCCATAACTTTGAGGTACTCTCATGGCAAAATTTCTTCCATCTTTTGCCTTCTTAACATTTTTCCAGTTGGTGTCAGGCGATTTCACAGCTTCTGGCTCCTTTCTTTTATCCCCCGCCTTTCCCAAGGTTCCACTAGATACAACCTCCTCAGTAAGTATTCCTACTGTAAGTATAGCTTGTTGTATCGTGTTAGGTTGAGTAGCCTTGATCATTCCCCTAATCTGAGTAGGCAATCCAGCAATGTACCGCTTGATTTTGTTCGCCTCAGGGGTAACCAAATGGGGAACCAACTTTGCCAAATCATGGAAGCGATCCGTATACTCTGCATGAGCAGCTCCAACCATAGCATGTCCCCAAAACTCATTCTCTAGATTCTCCATCTCATTGCTTTGACAAAACTACATAGTCATAAGAGCCTTAAAGTCGTTCCAAGCCATGGCATTTGCATAAACTCTCCCTCTTGCTTGAACTTGAGTATTCCACCAAGCTAAAGCCTTCCCCACTAACGATCTGGTTACATACATGACCCTCTGATTGGGTAAACAGTCGCTCATCTGAATCACATTCTCCATCTTCTCAATCCATTGGGTAAGTACTACCGCGCCACCTTTCCCATCATACTCTTTTGCACCACAAGACGTATATGCCTTATAGCTACAGCCATTGTTTCCACCTCCTCCTTGACCATTGTTGTTGTTGTTGCTTAGGTTATTAGTCACCTGTTGAACAATGGTTGGTATTATGTTGGCCATTTGAGCAGCAATCAAAGCAGCCAAATCAGGATTTTCGTCACCACCACTTCCTCCGGAACCATTTCGCGTATTCACCATGCTATAGTAAAAACACGACACCCGTTAATAACTACCAAAATACTCCATATTGTATACTTACCACCATACACACGCCTATCATAACCATTCGTACTACCAACATATACTATACGGCCATGTATTAATCCTATTTCATGTAATCATACTTAGGAATTCATTGAAGTTGTGGTACTTGTATAACTATGTTGGTCACCATACTTATACAGTTACCCTTTCCCCAATTTACTCCCTCCTATAATGACACTTATAAGAATCAATACAACACATAACACAAAATTCCATTAACTCTCAAAAACACATAACCACACGAAATAAGGTCCAAAACTTCATTTACTAAAATAACATAGTCAAATACTTGAAGCATCCAAATCCATAGTCTAGCTAAACTAGCATAGTGTAGGTCCATAGTTTCTTAGGATTTAGCAATGTATGAATTTATCTATTGAATGAATGGAAGGGAAGAACTTAGAGAGAGAAAGAAGAGAGAGAAATGAGAGAAATAAGAAGAAAGATGGAATGTGTTAATGATCAAGTGTTCAACCCCTCCTAACATGCTAGGAGGGGGTTTATATAGCCACCCTACATGTGGGCTTTGGTGGGCTATATTGGATCACGAGCCCAATATCATTGGAGTGAACGATCCTTTCTAAATACATAAAAACGTATTTCCAACAATCTCCCCCTAAGGGAGGTCACTCCAAGTTACAATGTCCTAAATAGTCTATAGCTTGTGATCTATGCTAATAATGATGTGACCGAGACTTTCTTTGGAAAAACGTATTTCCAACAATCTCCCCCTAAGGGAGGTCACACCATTTTACAAAATCTTAAACCTAGCATACTATGCTTGAGTCTTCGATCTTGTTCTTGTGAATATGCTGATGAGATCTTTGACTTTAGTCTTGAGCATGTTCTCTTGCCTTGACCTTGTGCATTAATCACTGGTGATATTTGCCTCTTCGTGACTTCATGATCCACATACTTATACTTTTATAAATTCCTGAAAGCTTCAGAGTTTGATACAACGGAAGACTTGACTTTTAGACTTTCTTGAATTTGTTGAAGTATTAAGTGCAGAAAGCATAAGCATGTGTTGACGACTTCTTCTGGATTGAACACCGCAATGCCACCTTCTTGTTATGCTGCATAAGACAGTTAGCAACAAAACATATACACGGATGAAATGGCCTTGAACATTTCATTCTAATTCGGTAGCATTTTAACCGCCGGTCGGTGAAGACCGTTGGACGATATTAAATATCGTACTTGTGGCAGGTAGTTTCAATTAAGAACCTCCTTGACAAGATTTCGCGGGTAAACCCGTTCTCTTAATTCGACCGTCCAAAGCTGACTGCGAACATAAAGAGTGAATCATTTGGATAATAATATCCGCATGATTTGAAGCCGTCAATTCATGTTCCTGGAACAAGTGAAATTCAATTAAGAACCGCACCATCGTTGCTTTCCAGTTGTCACGAGCTTTATTCGTATAGAATCTTGCAAGTTACCTACCAAGTGCTGTTTGAGGTTAACACTAGAAGGATTTCCACTCATCACTGTGAACACTAAGGTATCACTCTGTGTGTTCTGGCAAGATCACTAAGATATTGCGTAGAGGCCTGGAACGTGTTTAAATTCATTTAAGAATTAAACCACTGTTGCTTTCCAGTTATCACAAGTTTGATTCATAAAGAATCGCACAAGTCACCTACCATGAGCTTTTTGATATTTGCTCAAGGATTTCCATCTTCATTGTAAATACTTTCGTATTACTCCGATGTTCAGGCAAGATCATGAAGATTTTACGTAGGACTCTTAAGATTTTTCTTACTTTTCATAGTGTGTGAAGAAGAAAGGAATTATGAAAGTGTGTCCTAACGAGATATTTGATGATCTCAAATGGCTCTAGACTCGATCGTGCACATTGGATTTTAGTGATCGGAGGCTGGAGAGGAGTGCCACCTTTTCAATACCAATTTATTCGGAGTGAATAAATCAATAGATAATGTGTTGTCTCCGTGTGATTAAAACAAATATCTTTTAAGAGATATCTGAGTAAGCTGGGATGGGTTGTGCATTGCATCACTGGATCCATGATGTCTATCTTCAGTAACAAGAATCATTAAAAATGATCTCAATAGCATATGTATTAACCCGGTTTCTGCCTAAGGTTGTAAGGAGGGCTTCTTTCTTTACACCCTTTATCATTACAATTCTTTTTCATTCTTCAACCCCTTCAATGCTTACCAATACGTCATAACTAGCACCTTGTTGTGATTGTTCCAGTGCTAACTTAAGTACTTTGTCGGCATTCAGCTACGTTCACAATCTTTCTCCATCTATCATAAGGACTACTATTTCTAGCTATGGGATGTCCTTGGGAAGATTCCTTCGGTTTTAGAGGAATCATTTGACTTTAACCTATCCTACCATCCTTATGTCACCACAATCTTCACCGTCGTGAATAGAGATGTTTTGGGTAAGTGTATGTCACCTTGAAATCCATTTTAAAGTGCAAATCCATTTTGCTCCCCCTTAACATATGCCACGATATCTGAAAACATTTCGCACATGTCGGGATGAGCTATCACGTTAATTCAAACCATTTATGATTAATCATTTCCCATATAAAATCACATTTTCTCCCCCATATTAAAAATATTAACCCAATCGATGTTTTTAATATCAATTGATTTAATAGCATTTTAAGAAAATATGGGAAGAAAAATTCAAAACCAATTATCTTCATGAATTACACAAGCTCCCCCTCAAATTAATGAGGGTGTACTTGAAACGTAAATTAAATACCTTTTAAACAAAATTGTAAGGTATTTATCACATGCAAAGATCATACATGATAATGTATTTACAAGATTAGCGATTTATGAGGTTGGACCTGAATGATGGAGAACATCATATGAAAGAAGCACATGGTTCTTGTTCACGAATGTTGGTCGCCTCATTATGTCTGAAGTTATCTCTTTACTCCATGTGTACGATTGATATCGTTGTCTTGACACCAACATGTGAACTTGGCACTTTTGCCATCAAAGATTCTGAATGCTGGACAATTTCTCCCCCTCAATTGTTGACCCGTGTTCTACTGAAAGAGTTGTAGTCTCCGTTTGAGTAGTCGCATCGTCGAGTATGTAGATATCAGTTGTAAATTTATACGGTTGGTGGAGATGATAACTTCATAAAAAACAAGATTTCTCTTGTTTTAACAAATAAATGCACTGACACGTACATATATTCGTGTTAGATTGTGTTATTACGTAAACACAATCGGTTATAAAGTAAACCATGCCCAAGAAAATTAATTCCCGTTATTGATTCAAAGCTTTCCGGTGAAATGCTTGACTTGAATATGAAAAGCAGGTTACTATCGGAAATAATAGCAAGCCATTTTGAGCATGTTTTAAAACATTTGAACTTCTGCTCGAACTTTATTTACAACCTCGTGTCATTATTGAATGACATTTCTAGTATCGTAAATATTATCGATTCCAGAAGACATGCTCTTTTTATCAAAACATTTTTGAACACACAATTTTGAAAGATTTAGAAAAAAAAACCTTTTTGAGAAATTCTCGAAAAATTGTGTTCAAAGTTTTGAAAACCAATTACTTGAGCTTAAGATGTTGAATATCTTACAAAAAGAGCTCAAGTCCGAGAAGTTGTAAACTTCCCGTTGTTAAGGATAAGTTTATCATCGGCGATAAACTTTCCTTTTAACTGAAGAACGAGTCCTAAGTTGACATTTACTTAGAAGTCGTTTTCATGAGCTTGAAAAACTTTGAATGTTTTAACGAAAAGCTCATGACCGAGAAAGATGAATTTCTCGTTAAGAAGAAAAGTTCTCTTATTTAAAAGATACACTTTACTTTATGAGCTTAAAACTTGGAATGTTTTAATACAAGCTCATGACCGAGAAAATTTAATTTCCCCTTACGAGGATAAGCTATCTTTAAAGATAAGCTTTCCTAAAACTGAAGTCGGAGTTACAGTCTGAAATTTAACTGTAAGTAATTGTGCATGAGCTTGAAAAACTTCGAATGTTTTTAATATTAGCTCATGCCCAAGAAATATTAATTTATCGTTGTAAGGATAAGTTCATCATCGGTGATAAACTTTCCTTTCCTTGAGGTCCGGGGCATAATCTGAAATATAATTATACGCCATTTACACGAGCTTTAAACTTTTGAATAGTTTTAATGTAAGCTCGCGTACGAGAAAATTTAATTTCTCGTTAATGAGGATAAGTTTATCATCGACGATAAACTTTCCTTTATTTGAAGATCGGGTCATCATCTGATATTTAATGATGAGCCTTATACACGAGCTTAAAACCTTTGAATGGTTTTAGGATAAGCTCGTGTCCAAGAAAACTTAATTTCTCGTTAAGAGGGTAAGTTATCGTTGCGTAGATAAACTTCCCTGTCTCTGAAGTCCGGGTCATCGTCTGTCATTTAGCGAGGAGCCATCGTGCATGAGCTTAAAAACTTGAAATTTTTTTATATAAGCTCACGCCCGAGAAAAATTAATTTCTCGTTGTTAGGATAAGCTTATCATCGGCGATAAACTTTCCTTTCTTTGATGAACGAGTTACAGTCTGTGTGTGACTATAAGTCCTTTTACACATGATGTTTAACTGCGAATCCCCTAAGACACTTGTTTCTTTGATATCAGCTTCTTCAGTAACCAAACTCTAAGAGTGTCCTTAGTTGAACGATATGTAAAGATCGGACCGCTGTGTTCTTGTTGAACGTGTACTTTGTTACCTGCAATCTCATTAGGAGTTTGTATGCTTTTATGTGGGTTAGCGATATCTGTCTTAGAACCATGCGCGGATTCACAGTTTTCTTTTCTTGTACCAGAGGTGGCCTGAGGAGATAATTCACTTGTCTTAGTTGGCAAACGTTTCCTTTTATAGAAAACCTTAAGTTCGGGCTTAAGTGATGTATCATCCTTATCAATTTCCTCCCTAGTAGTCTTAGTAGAATCGGAGACTATCCTAGTTAAAGGGCATTCGTTTCCTACAAGAGTGAAAGTTCTACCAGTGGGGCGCCAAACTTTACCAATGGGTTTGATTTTAGCTATCCACTGGGATTTATGTCTAGCACGGGAGTTCACCTCATTAAGTAATTTCTTGATACAAGATCCATGATTTGCGGTAAAGACACATTTTCTACATGTTTTACAAGTAGCATATTTAATGTCCGAGTAATTCTTGGATGTTTGATCGATGCTCCTAGGAGATGACATCATACGGTTAGCAGTGTTGGGTAATCTAGAAGGCATCTGACTAAGGTTGACATTGCTATCTCTTACATGTGTCTTTTGCTTAGCTTCCCTTAGACCAGATTTATGGCAAATGTCATTTGAACTAGTTCTAGACGTAGTCTTGGTATTTTTAGAGAAACTAGAGGCAATCATGTGATTAGGTCTTGCTAAAGCAGTTTTTGTCACATTGGGCCTAGTTGCTGGAGTGACTGGTCTAGAAAGATGAACCAAATCAACTTGGGAGGCAAACCGCGGTCTCAAGGATTGTGGTCGCTCAGATCTAAATGCAGTGGGTTGTCTGACGGTCGGTTGTCTGACGAACTGAGTTGTAGGCGGTTTCCCCAAGATTGATGGTTTTTCAAGCTTAGTGTCCACACTAGTTCCTCTATTTTTCCTTAATTCGTTTTTCAACGCAGCTATAGCAAAAACCTTTTCCTGAACTTGAGCTTTTAAAGTCTCATTCTCTTTGAGCAATCTATCTTGGGATGCCAACTTAGATTCTAGCGGTTGAATTTGTTTCAAAATATTATCCTTTTCAGCTTTAGAATCTAAAACTTTTTGATCCAATTTTCTTTCAAGAACAGCGTTTGACTTTTCATTTTTTTTAAAATATGTTTCAAATTTGGCCGTTTTCTTGGAAAATTCTAATTTGGCATCCTCAAGATCTTTTGATTGTTAAGCTACAATCGTTTCGAGCTCTCTAATCTTGGAATCAGAAGCAATCAAAGAAGCAGTTATAAGACAATTATCATGATGTTTAGCATTTTGAACACTTTCTCCCCCATTATGACTCACATCAGATGAATCAGAAGTGGTATTTCTATCACTCTTTTTCATCCCATGTTTGTCATAATTAGGTTCAGAATGCTCAATATGTGGCATTTCATCAGCATATACATCATAAACAACATTACATTGTACCATGTTCCCAGGCTCTTCGCCATAAACGGGTAAGGTGTCATCAAAAGAGATCTCGTGAACATTCCCTGACGTGCCACTGGTATCATGTTGTCCTCCTGATTCCGTGCTCTTGCCATCGTTAGGCGCCAAATTGTCAACCGTATGACCATTCTCCTCTTGCATCTACATCATAGATTCTTGCACTCCATTATCATAAGCTTGCTGAAGTCTGGATCTTTCATAAATCGAAGATGAAACCGATGTCATAAATTTCAACAGTGTATCACGGAAGTCTTTAACCTCATTATGTGTGTATTGAAGAAATGACCGGCATATCCCTGAATTATCAAACTTGCTGATATCTAATTAGAGGAAAGGCGTAAGTTGTGTCACAAGATCCTTATAAGCAAGTGCCGATGTAGAGTGATTAAAGTCTTCTTTTTGAAGTTGATCAGCAAGTTGGTGCAAGTTGAGGAATAGTGAATCGATGAATGTATAATGATTTTGACCAAAGAGTGTCACAAATTCGCTTCCTCCTTGAACCCATGCAATGGCCATAAGATGTGATTGAAGTAGTCGACATGAAATTATACCACTTTCTCTAGCTGTGTCTTGCATGTGATGCAAGTCTCCCTCTTGAAATTTCGAATTCAACGAATCCATTGAGAGTTCGATGACAAATTCTTGTGATTGTAGTTGTATTCGGAATTTTACAATTCGTGAGGAAATCATGAAGTCGAATTTACCAGATTTTACACGCCAACCAATTAATAAACCGTAAAGCTTCGTCATAATCCTCGATTGATGATATAAGTTTCTTTTCTTGGGTGAAGAATTTCTTGTCGGCTCAAACGTTGATAAAACAAACTTGATATGAACAACTTGATATCCTTTTAACCCACTACCACATACACACTCTCGGTTAATAAAGTGAATGGCCTGACGATTTGTATCCAAAACATACCATGAAACTCGACCCAAACTTGATTTTTCAAGCTTTTGTCTCAAACAGACTTTAACCACTCATCACAAACGTCACAAATTGACTTTAGTCCTTTAGTCTCAATATAAAAAAACAAACATTATCTCAACTTTATTTTTCAAAACCCAAACGTCACAAGTGATAATTCTGTGAGCAATTGAGTATCTCAAATAAATTGTTAGCACGTGTAAACGTGTCTAACAGACGGGGCCAATTATATAAATCATATACAAACATGGCCAATTATATGAATCAAAAAATAATTAGCACAAGTGATAACACGTGTATCACAAATAGAAACAAGACGTGGCCAATATCTTAAAAAACGTGGCATTCAAAACAAGTGATATAAGTAACAACTAAATCCCTAATATTCATAACTTAACTTAACCCTCATCGTTTTTCACATCCGCCTCCAAACTTTCTCTCATCATCTCCCAACAACTATTAAAACAATGAATCTCAAAACCTCCGTCCCACTTTACGATCCTCAAAATCTCTATCTTAATCACCCAAACATAAATCTCATCTAGTTAGTCTAATCTCATAACCAGGTCCGAAATTATCATCCACAAAACCCACGAAATCATTTGATAACAATCAATGATTTCGAATCAATCAAATCAGAACCCCCTCTTTATAACAAATAACAAGGCCTTGTATCAAAATGATGATTTATGTTTTGTTCGTGTAGATCAATTGACAAACGACTCAAGAGTGTCTTCAAGATCTTAAAAATAAGGTCTCCGGTAGGTTTCGCTTTGATTGCAAGTCGTTTTTAATTGTCTTTCAATCGAAAAAAAATGAACTGATGATAACAAGTTTGTTATACATCTTTCATGATATTTCGTATATCAAACAGAAGGTTAAAACCTTCAACAGATCAATGATGATGTACTGTTTTGAGTTAGATCTGTAAAGATCTTGACATGCAGGTCAAAACAAAAATTGAATCTGAGATCTTAATAAAATAAGTATAGTTCGAGTCTAGAAGATTGAAAGATGAGTCTAGTGTGACGATGGAATTAATATTGAGTCGAGTTGAATTTGTTGGTTTTGAGTGTAGGTGTGAGTTTGGAAAATGGGTGAGTTTGATTTTCTTCGAGTCTATGTGGGAGTCGATGATGGACAGAGTTTGTCTGATTTGGTCAGAGTCAAGGGATTGTTAAGAGTTTGTTGTTGATTATTGTGTCGAGTCTGTCTGGTTTTGATACGAGAGAGAGTTGGTGTTGGTTGTGTTCGACTCGAGTCTTGGGTCGAGTGATGTTAGTCGAGGATGTTGTTTCTAGTGATGTTGTGTCGAGTCTTGGCTGTTAGTCTTGGATCGAGTGAGTGTGGTCTTTTGGTGTCAGTCGAGATAGGAGTGAGTCGAGAGTCAAGTGTCAAACCATCGGAATGTCAAAAACATGAAAACCGTCAGAATGTCAAAAAAAAACACCATCGGAATGTCGTATCGGAATCAGTCCTGTCGAAATGATGTCGGAAAACACTAGCGGAATGTAATCAGAAACCTTTGTCAAAATACCTAAGTTCAAAGTTGTCGGAATGTATTCAATCGGAATATTATAGGAAAAGACCTGTCAGAATGATGTCGGAAAACACAATCGGAATCCTTAAACCCTTTTCCGATGCAAATAGTCGGAATAACTATCGGAATATTTAAAACCCTTTTTCGACGGGTGAATTTTCAAAACAGATAGACAGATCGAGTTAAAAAATGCAAAAAAACGAAAACATTAGAATAAAAAAAACTGATACTTTTGATAAAAACTGATACTTTTGAGATGTTAAAAATAAAAACTGATATTTTTAATAACTTTTGAGACAAAGAACTCAAATTGAGACAGTAAAGTAACACAGATCGAGACAAAAACAAAAAAAACTGATACTTTAAAAAAATAGACTTGTTAAAAAAATAAACAGTGACAAATTGAGACTAAACTTGTTAAAATAAACTTCAAACGTAAGAAAAAAAATAAAACCAAATCAATAGATCAAAAGCACGCAAATCCTAAGATGCAACCATAGCTCTTGATACCAATTGTAGGTCTATAGTTTCTTAGGATTTAGCAATGTATGAATTTATCTATTGAATGAATGGAAGGGAAGAACTTAGAGAGAGAAAGAAGAGAGAGAAAGGAGAGAAACAAGAAGAAAGATGGAATGTGTAAATGATCAAGTGTTCAACCCTCCTAACATGCTAGGAAGGGGTTTATATAGCCACCCTACATGTGGGATTTGGTGGGCTATATTGGATCACGAGCCCAATATCATTGGAGTGACCGATCCTTTCGAAATACGTAAAAACGTATTTCCAACACATAGACATAATCCAAATAAAGACATAAACAATTTTAAGGCATGCCGCCCATAAGAGGAAACAGATTAAACTACTAAAACAAATAACGGTTGGACGCGGTGGATTCTGTGTCTGATTCATCTCCCTCGTTATCATAATTTCTCGAATAGACCGGTCTTGTCTTGACAATCCTCAATAGTTGTTCCCTATTCCCTTCTTTAGATGTTATTATTAACATTGTTTTATAAACCCATATGTTGTTCAATTTCTTCTTAGACATGCGCTCTGTAGCCTCACATGGATGCCACTCATATGGAATTTCCTTCCTATAGTGTATACGCTTAGTACTCCCTAGCCACCTAATTCCAGAGACTTTAACCGCCACGTGTTTCTTAGGGGGCATGACTAATAAGTGTGAAAACACTTATCCTTTTACCACTTATTTCCAATAATAACAAGACCAAAACGTGTGATTTATGTCGTAAAAGTCGGAATTATGCGTGCTTTGTGTTTTTATTGTGATTTAGGAAAAACATATGAAAAAGGAAGAAAACACGGGCTTTCACGGGCTTTTATCGAAGAAAACGAGAAAAGACAAAGTCAAAAGATCAAGAGTGCAAAAAGAACGGAAGTCCAAGGCCTATTCTGAAGATTTATCGAAGAAAATGTCTAAAGACAGAAATTTAACGAAGTCGAAGAACTTAAGTCTGATAGAAGAAGAAAATTAAAAGACAAGTTCAAATCCCGAGACGACAAAGACAAAGAATTAAAGTCGAGTCGAGAAAACGTGAAGAAAGCAAGAAAGAAGATGCAACACATGCACTCCTTCCACCTTCCCTATAAATACCCTCCTAATAGTAATTAGGAGGGGGTTAGCTAGTTAGTCTTTAATTTTAGTTTTTTCACTTTTTAAAGAGAGAAAGTCTTAAACTTTCTCTCACTAAGTTTCATCTTTTTCTTTTAATCTTTCAAGATAAAACACTTTGTATTGCTTATTTTCATTAATCAAGTTCCATTTTAAGCTTTTAATCCTTAATCTCATTCTACTTTTCTTTGATTTTAGATTGATTTTGGTACGATTATCATAAGATCCGTGTTGTTCTAATTGATTTCGTGCTTAAAAAGTTAATCTTTTAATCATTTCATAAGTTTTCATTTGATTAAGCTTTAAGACTTTTGTGCTTATTGGCTTACTTTTATGATTAGCTTATTTACTTTATAAATAGTTTTCTTTAAAAAGTTTATGTTTTTTTATTGTTTGATCTAAAAATTTGTTTAATTTGAGGTTGGATAAGTTGTGATAAGTGCTTATTCGATCCGGTTTAGTCATTGATTCAGCTTAGTTTGGTGATAAGCTTACTATATAGCTTATTCATTAGCTTATACTCGAATCCCACCATTTTCGGAAAAGGTTATAAACCCTTTTCTGATTGCCACTTATTCCGAGCAGCCCCCAACCCCTTATTCCGATTGTACAAATCGGAAAAGGGTTTTGAGTTTCCGATCTGTACCCTTTCTGTGTATTCCGATTGGGACTTTTAGCTTATATTCCGATTGCCCTTTTCCTTTTTATTCCGATTGGCTTCATTTCCCTACATTCCGATTGATATCATTTTTTGCCAACATTCCGACTGAGCAAGTTTACACATTCTGATCTGACCCTTTCCCATATTCCGATTGTGTGCATCATCCCCATATTCCGACCACCAGATCGGAATACATTCCGATCTGGGCTTCTTTTGGCTTGTTTAGGTGTAGTCCGATCTTACTTTCTTTTAGTACTTTTCAACTAAGTTCTTATTTTTAGATATTTTTCCAAGTGTAAATTTTATTTGATGTGCTAGTACTTTTCCATTGTTACCTTTAAGTTTACAAGCATTTATTTTTACTCGTCATTTTAATATTAATCTTTATTCTTCCATTTTACTCAACGACACTTTAATTACTTGCTAATAGTTTAAATTAGACAAACAAACCAAACCATTCTCTTGATTCACCAAAAGACAATTGAGTCGCACTTAAGACCGGTTTTCAATTCGAAAAGACTTGGGACTACGAATTTTGATACAAGGCATAAAAACCAAGGATTAAATGGCGCCGCTGCCGGCTCTTTTCGTTACGATAAACGGTTTCTAGTGAGAGATGCATCGAATTTTGGGATCCGTTCTTTGAACGTTATTTTCCTTGCTTTAAAAATTTTTCAAAAATCCTAAAAAATATAAAACTTTTCAAAAATACAAAAACATTGAAAAATCATATAGATATTCTCTTTGTGTATATTTTTCTTCTGCAGGTGTATGCGTACTAGATCTTCGAACTATTCTGAGCCCAAGACTCGTGAAGATTTAGATATGGCTGTTGTTAATAACAACAATAATCACCCACCTCAACCCAATTTGAATAACAACAACAACAATGTCCACCTACCTGATTTACGGACAATGGAGGAATTGTGTCAACCCACCATGAACGGACGCGGAGGCCCGATTGCGCCGATGCACATCACGGCTCAGGAGTTTTCGTTGAAGCATCACATGATCCAGCAAGTGCATACGAACCCATTTCGTGGAATTCCGGATGATGATGCCAACAAACACCTCGACAAATTCATTACCATAACCCAAAGCATGAAGTGCTCCGGTGTTTCTATGGATGACCTTTGCCTTCAACTTTTTCCCCACTCGCTTTCTCACCATGCCAAAAAATGGTTTGACCGTCTTCCTTAGAATTCTATTCATATGTGGAATGACATGACTCAACGCTTTTTATCGCGCTACTTTCCCCCATCCATGGTCACTAGCCTTCGTAACCAAATCAGTGGATTCATGCAAGAAAATGATGAATCGCTTTTTGATGCTTGGGAACGATACAATGATTTGATTGACCGTTGTCCAAATCACAATATGCTCCCCGTCACTCTTATTGACACCTTCTACAATGGTCTCACCTTTCGTGATCGTGACACGATCAATGCCGCCGCCGGTGGTACTTTTATGAAAAGGAGACCGGAGGAGTGTCGAGAGTTGATTGAAAACATGACTACTCACCACAAGAATTGTGTTAGCCTTAAAATGTGTGCGACTAACGGAATTACATTAGTTTCATAGCCGGGACTTGCAAGGACTAATATTGTCATATGTAAAGTCCAAGTCCCGTGCTATATAAACCCCTCCATACTTCCATGGAGGGGTGAGGCTTATTATTTCTTGTCTTACCTTTCTCTCTCTAGAATAAAACACACACTTTTATTCTCTCTTGTTTCTCTCACTAAAATGGCTAAACAACACTTCTACCCTCCCCGACCTCTGGATCGAACCCGTGTTCATAGTGAATCCATGATTAACAATTGGCATCAGAGCTAACCGGGGGTGTTTCGTGTTTTTGTATCCGTGTGGTTTGTGTTAATGACGCGTTATCAGTTTTACGAGTTATCAGATTCACGTGTTATCCTGATTTAAGGTTGGTGTTCGTGTTTCATTAATATCGTTGTTAATCTGGTAATGTCTCGTTATAGTATGTTTCTTGTCCATCATTCTTG
The DNA here is from genome assembly GCA_025667525.1 of Glebionis coronaria. Taxonomy (NCBI): domain Eukaryota; kingdom Viridiplantae; phylum Streptophyta; class Magnoliopsida; order Asterales; family Asteraceae; genus Glebionis; species Glebionis coronaria. The sequence continues at coordinate 649,742,342 of CM046874.1, forward strand.
TCATGTCTCGTTACAAAGTTTTTGTCAAATTTCTTGGTACCTGCTGAGTTTTTTGTCCCTATCCTCCTTTATTAAATCTAATATGTTTGGGAAAAGGACAAATACAAATGGTACAGAACCATTTTTTTGGTATCTTCAAAGTTGGGCAAAACCCTTTTGCGATGGCACATTCAGACGTACACATTGCGATGGCTTCTTTTCTGTATTTATTCCGATGGGTCTTTTTAAACATTCCGATGGTGAGTTATGATGGGGTGGCTTCGTCCCGATGGCTACTTTGGATTAGATCGCATTTATTGCGATGGATGACCTGCGATAGCCACTCCGATGGCTCACCGCGATGGTCTGTTGTGATGGACCATTCTGATGGCCCATTGCGATGGAACCATTGTGATGGGTACCATCGCGATGGCTTCCATCATATTGCGATAGATGTGGTACTAGACTGCGATGGGAATGCGATGGACTCAATTTTTTTTTTAATTGCGATGGGACTGCGATGGTGTCCATCAGGGTGCGATGGAACCATCGAAATGATGTGCAATATGATGCGATGGCATCATGGTTTTATAACATTGCGATGACATTATTTTGAGAAAAGATTGTGACTTGTTTAACAAAACATTCTAAGATCATGCTGTTTAAAATCTTACCGAGACCAAATCTGTCAATCACCAGCCTTATCACTCCCATTAACACCAAATCTCTATCTAACCCATCGACACCTAATCCCAAATCTAGACTCAAAACAAACTGAAAAATTACAAAATCTCAGATTCGTGTTTATATGTGCACTCAACACCGATCCTTAAAGATCAAACACTTACATCATAGATCCATGTCGAGGTACAAACCCTCATTAATTTTCGAATTTAGTGAAAGACCCATAACAACTATGTTATGATCTGACCTTGATTCGTTCTAATTCAAATCAAAAGAGGACATGCATCGACAATAAACCTACCCGAGACCTCCAAGTTGGAGACCTTGCAGCACCTTCGTCTTGTAGTATTCGGGCAGTGTTTAATTTGATCTGGGATCGAAGGGTTATGATTCGAGTGAAGGTTGAATGAGATGGTAAAAATTTCTTGTTTGAGTTGGGAGTAAATCTAGATCAGATGTTGAGGATCCATTTTTTTTCGTTTTCACTGTGGTATAGCAGATGTGGGCGGAGAAAGTTAAGAGAGACAATTAGGGTTATGTGTGACCTAATCTCAAGGGTTACATGTTATATATATCTCCTATCTCTTAACAGGCCGGGTCTCAATACTTTCATGGGCCTCCATACCGAAAACTTATGTACTGGGTTGTAGGTTATGCTACAGTTGGTCACAATTTGAGATGAATTTGAGTTTTGGATCATGGGCTGATGTAAATTCGGTCGAGTGTGATTTTATGACAAATTTCGGGTTGAAAAGTTATGAATGTTTAAGATTTTGGCCGGATATGATGGATGTGCGGATTATGGGGATATGGTGATTACGGGTTTATTCCGGTTAAAGAAAAACCTCGTTTTGTAACCCTAATCTCTCGAAAAAATTTCAGACGACCTCACCGCGTCGATCCGCGCATCAGTTGGGTGTATGATTGATTTTGGCCTTCAAAGTAAAGTTAAATATACGACGTTGACGCTTCTCATTCTTTAGTCAACGTTGGTTCTCTAGTTAACGACACTCAATTGACACCCACAACAAACACGACAAACACAACAAACAAACACGAAGACAAAAACAAACAAACACTAAAACGATCCTTTAAGATTCACTGAAATTGTCAAAACGGATAGTATTCGGGCAAAGCAATGTCAAGTGATTACGAAGTGGATTTGGTATTTATTATTTGAAGGTGAAGTGGAATATCACGAAGGCGTCTACTCAATTCATCATCGAGCCTTTTCACCCCCTCTATCGATTGATGATTCGCTTCAGCATTTATGATTGAGACTTGATTTATCTAGTTTCCACTGTCAAGGGGTGGATGGTCGACGACATGGACAACTATCACTTAAGGAGTTACGTTGTAGTGCTCAGTGTCACACTCATCTGTAGTTGTGGGTAATTCAAGAGGTGTTTTACATCTTATACTTCTCTCTTCTTTTATGTATAAGGTACTAAGAGACGTTTCTCTACACCGTTCATCAATCAACAACAGTGCTAAGCGTAAGTAACAAATTTGGGAGATTGTACTTCAGTTTCAAGTTCGGAATATCAGATTTACTTCACCAGTGGTCACTACAGATAGCCGAAAGAATACGAGGTCGGTAAGTTTAGCCAGAGAGTACAAGAGTGGAGATGTGATCAGCAAACAATTCTCACGAGCAACTTGAGCTACAAAACGTCAACAAAGATTTCTACTTCAGACACGAACATCTCGCGATTCTGATTGTACTTGTCAGATGATGCTCCCGAGTGTTCTTAACCACCATACTCTTGACAAGAACATCTCACGATTCTGATTGTACTCGTCAGATGATGCTTCCGAGTGTTCTTAACCTTCTTACTTCTGATAAGAACATCTCGCGATTCTGATCGTACACGTCAGATGATGCTTCTGAGTGTTCTTAACCATCATACTTTCGACAAGAACATCTCGCGATTTTGACCGTACACGTCAGATGATGCTTCCGAGAGTTCGTAACCATCATGGGGGAAGAACGTGTACTTTTGGGTACTTAGTTCAACTTCCAGGGGGAAGTATTCTACAAGCGTGAGAAGATTTGTTGCTGATTTCTTACATGTTCCCCTAAACAGATTATCATGAAGACCAAAAATGTCAAGGTAGCAGTTACTTGGTGGGGTTTACTTCTTCGTCTACAAAATTCCGATGTGCACTTTAAATGTCAAATATAGAAGATTGCTCAAGCTACAGGTTCTGCTCAAGACAGGGATATTGGTTTGGGGGGAAGCTGATTCAGAAGCTTCGTCAAAAAGAAGTCTATGAAGAAAGCTTTTCAAGACATATGGTATGAATTGGGGGGAAGTTAATCCAGTTCATACATGATACAATGGTTCCTCAACAAGCAAAGACAAAGAGGATTAAAACTGGGGTATAATTTTTCTAGAAGACTTGAAGACAACGGTGTCACCCTCAGCATTGGAAGCAAACTTAATACTGTCATATTTTTGTTGTATTTGCACTTGTTAGGAACATTGTAAGTAATTCCGTATGTCACCACATTGGGGGAAGATTGTTAGCCTTAAAATGTGTGCGACTAACGGAATTACATTAGTTTCATAGCCGGGACTTGCAAGGACTAATATTGTCATATGTAAAGTCCAAGTCCCGTGCTATATAAACCCCTCCATACTTCCATGGAGGGGTGAGGCTTATTATTTCTTGTCTTACCTTTCTCTCTCTAGAATAAAACACACACTTTTATTCTCTCTTGTTTCTCTCACTAAAATGGCTAAACAACACTTCTACCCTCCCCGACCTCCGGATCGAACCCGTGTTCATAGTGAATCCATGATTAACAAATTGGGATTCATCCGCATCCTCAAGATCTAACTCGAGAGTCAATGTTTCTTTTACTACCTCCAATCCCGAGATATCCGAACTTACCCGACAAATCGCAATGATGCACAAAGATTTCATGTCCATAGCCACAAACAACTTTCAACAAGCTAAAGCCGTTGCTATTTCTTGTGACACATGTGGTGGTCCTCATTCTTACAATGATTGTCCTTCTACTCAAGGCAATTATTCTGAAAACGTTAACGCAGCTTACGGCACTTATCCCATGGGAGGCTATCAAGCCCGCCCTCAAGGAGACCGTGGCTTGCTAAGTTATCGTTCCAACAATTATCTTGCTCCTCCCGGTTTCCCTCCTACCAACCAAAACTAACAACAAAGCTATAACCGAAACAATCAATCTCAACCTCGTGCTAACAATCAATATCAATCCCAAAGAAACCCATACCCAACTCAAGGAAATTCTCAAGCTTACCAAGCTCCACCTCTCAATCAACCGATGGCAGTGAGTCCAGACGTCGAGACGTTCATGAAGACTAATTATGAGCTGGTGACGAATCTTCAGAGTCAAGTCATCAACTTGAAGGGTGAAATGGCAAAACAAGGGAACGATATTCGAGCCGAGCTGAGGAATGACATGGCAAAACACAGCAATGAAATTAATGCAAACATGCAAAACTCTTTTAATAATCAAGCGGTTCACCTTCGTAATATGATTGGCTCGCTCATCCAAAGTAATCAACCCTCTTCTTCGGGTACTCTTCCGAGTAATACCGTTGCGAATCCAAGAGGGGAGATGAAAGCAATCACCACTCGTAGTGGAAAAGGTTATATGGAATCCGAGCTTCCTACACCTCCACCCGTGATTGTGCACAAGGAAAAAGAGCAATTTTCCTCACCTACTCCACCTTCTATCCCCATTTCCCCACCACCCGTGGTTGTGAGTGATCCTATTCCCTTTAAGCCTTCTTCTTCGTCCAATATACCTTATCCTTCAAGGTTGAGGAAAGAGAAGCAAAAGAGCAAGGATGATATTCAGGTTTCAAACTTTCTAAAAATGTTTAAACAATTGAATTTTAATATCTCCTTTGCCGAGGCTCTCGCTCACATGCCCAAATACGCTAAGATGTTTAAAGATCTTCTAAGTGATAAGGAAAAGCTTCTTGACATTGCTCAGACCCAACTTAATGAGAACTGCTCCGCAGTGCTCTTAAGGAAATTGCCTACCAAACTTGGTGATCCGGGTCGCTTCTTGATTCCTTGCAACTTCCCGGGAGTAGAGAATTGCATGGCCCTAGCCGATCTAGGTGCCAGTATAAACTTAATGCCTTTAAGTGTTTGGAATCAATTATCTCTCCCCGAGCTAGTCCCCACCAAAATGACTTTGGAATTAGCCAACCGTACGGTTGCTTATCCAGTGGGGATAGCCGAAGATGTCTTTGTTGGCGTTGATAAATTCACCTTTCCGGCGGATTTTGTCGTCGTTGACTACGAGATGGATCCTCGTGTTCCATTAATCGTTGGACGTCCATTCCTGAGGACCGGTCGCACTCTCATTGATGTAGCCGCAGGCGAAATAATCATGAGAGTTGGTGACGATAAAATTGTCTTCAACATGGGTAAGATTTCTAAGCAACCTTATTCATATGAGAGTGTTAATGCTATTGATGTTCTCGATGAGGCTTGTGAAGAACATTTTCATGATGCTTGCAAAAGTACTCTTTCTTCTCTACCCAATGTTGAGACCGTTGCCTCAATTGCTCCAGCATTGACTCCTTTTGGAGAAAGTGACTTGGATGATATTGAAGCTAGCTTGGGTCCTCTCGATATTAAGTATGACAATTTGTCCACCAATTGGGATGAAGACATTCGTACTATTGAGAGACTTCTCAATGAGGACCCGTTGTCTCCTCCTTCTCCTAAAGAGGTGACTAATGATGATCCATCGTTAGTTTCACCATCTATTGAGGATCCTCCCACTCTCGAGCTTAAGGACCTACCTCCTCGTCTTTAGTACGTTTTCCTGGAAGACAACGAGAAGTTACCGGTCATCATCGCAAAGGACCTGGAAGAAGACGAAAAAGCCCGACTTGTCGCTGTGTTAAAGAAGCATAAACGCGCTATCGCTTGGAAAATCTCCGACATCCGTGGAATTGATCCTCATTTCTGCACACATAAAATTCTCATGGAGGACGACTTTAAGCCCACAATTCAAAGCCAACGAAGGGTGAATCCTAAAATCCATGAAGTCATCAAAAAAGAGGTTATCAAACTTCTTGATGCGGGTATGATTTACCCTATTTCGGATTCACCATGGGTTAGTCCAGTCCATTGTGTGCCTAAGAAAGGCGGTATCACCGTTGTGCCCAATGCAAACAACGAGTTGATTCCTACCCGTCTCGTTACTGGGTGGAGAGTTTGTATAGACTACCGCAAACTCAATGATGCCACGAGAAAGGATCATTTCCCTCTACCTTTTATGGACCAAATGCTTGAACGTTTTGCGGGTAATGAATATTACTGCTTTATTGATGGTTTCTCGGGTTATTTCCAAATACCCATCGATCCCCAAGATCAAGAGAAGACAACATTCACTTGTCCCTATGGCGCATTTGCTTATCAACGAATGCCTTTTGGCTTATGCAATGCCCCCGGGACTTTCCAAAGGTGCATGTTGGCTATCTTCCATGAAATGGTTGAGCAAACCATGGAAGTCTTCATGGATGATTTCTCGGTCTTCGGGGATTCCTTCTCTTCTTGCCTTGCCAATTTGGAACGAATGCTTAAGCGGTGCGAAGACACTCGCCTTGTTCTGAATTGGGAAAAATGCCATTTTATGGTAAAAGAAGGCATTGTGCTAGGACACAAAATCTCTAAAGGCGGTCTTGAAGTCGACCGTGCTAAAGTAGATGTCATAGCCAAATTACCTCCACCTTCAACCGTGAAGGGTGTGAGAAGTTTTCTGGGTCATGTGGGCTTCTATCGTCGATTCATTCAGGATTTCTCTAAAATCGCTCGCCCGATGACCCACCTCTTGGAAAAAGATACTCCTTTTATCTTTTCTAAAGAGTGTATCGAAGCCTTCAATCTTCTTAAGGATAAGCTAACTAAGGCACCGGTCTTGGTTACCCCTAATTGGGAGCTGCCTTTTGAATTGATGTGCGATGCTAGCGACTTTGCTATTGGTGCGGTTTTGGGCCAACGAGTGAATAAACACTTCCAACCAATCCACTACGCTAGCAAAACAATGACGGGGGCTCAATTGCATTATACGACAACCGAAAAAGAGCTTTTAGTTGTTGTCTATGCTTTTGAGAAATTTCGCCCCTATCTTGTTTTATCCCCCACCATCGTATACACGGACCATTCCGCGTTTACTTGATGACTAAGCATGATTCTAAGCCAAGACTTCTTCGCTGGGTTTTACTCCTTCAAGAATTCAACATTGAAATTCGTGACAAGGAGGGAGCCGAAAACCTGGCCGCGGATCATCTGAGCAGACTTGAGGATCCATATCAAGGGGATCATCCGAACAAAGAGATCAATGACTCTTTCCCCCTGGAGACCTTAATGTCTATAAATCTCAATCTTGATGGCACCCCGTGGTTTGCGGACATTGCAAACTACTTAGCGGGTGGTATTCTCATCAAAGGGTTAACATCCCAACAAAAGAAAAAGTTCTTGAACGATGTTAAGACTTACTTTTGGGATGACCCTTTTCTATTCAAACAATGTGCTGATCTGATCATTCGTCGATGTGTTGACGGACCGGCAGCTTTTGACATTCTCCAAGCATGCCACAAAGGACCCACCGTTGGTCACTTTGGTCCCAACTATACCGCTAAGAAAGTGTTTGATTCTGGATTCTATTGGCCCACCATTTATCATGATGCTCACGAAATGGTTAAGCATTGTGATGCTTGCCAACGCCAAGGCAAGATCACACATAAGGACGAGATGCCTCAAAATTTCATACAGGAATGTGAAATCTTTGATGTATGGGGCATCGACTTTATGGGGCCATTTCCATCATCCAAAGGGAACAAGTACATCCTCGTCGCCGTCGACTACGTTTCTAAATGGGTTAAAGCTAAGGCTCTTCCTATGAATGATGCGAGGGTGGTTGTGAACTTTTTGAAGCAGCTTTTCGCTCGATTTGGCATTCCTCGTGCTATTATTAGTGACCGCGGGACTCATTTTTGCAACGATCAATTTGCAAGAGTCATGGCTAAGTATGGTGTCAATCACCGTCTTTCCACCGCCTATCATCCCCAAACCAATGGGCAAGCCGAGATATCCAACCGTGGCTTAAAGAGAATTTTGGAGCGTACTGTGGGAGAGCATCGCGCCGCATGGGCCGATAAGTTAGATGATGCTCTGTGGGCTTTCCGTACTGCTTACAAGACCCCGATCGGTTATACACCTTATCGTCTTCTGTACGGGAAAGCATGCCACCTTCCCATCGAGCTTGAACATAAGGCGCACTGGGCCTTGAAGTGGGCAAACTTCGACATCAACAAAGCCGGTGATCATCGCAAGATTCAACTCAACGAGCTAAATGAACTGAGGAATGAAGCTTATGAGAACTCGCTGATCTACAAGGAGAAGACGAAGATCATTCATGACGCAAAAATCAAGAACCGAGAGTTCCATGATGGTGATCAAGTCTTACTTTTTAACTCTCGGTTGAAGATCTTCTCTGGCAAGTTGAAGAGCCGCTGGTCTGGTCCATTCACCGTCGCCAAAGTTTTTCCATATGGGACCATTGAGCTTTCTCAGCCGAATGGGCCCAATTTCAAGGTGAATGGCCAGAGTCTAAAGCTGTACTTTGGTGAGGACATCTCTCATGAGATGATTCCATCCCTCACCACATTCCCCATGAACTAAAATTGGGTTGAGTCAGGCTCGTGACTCAGTGAACAAAAACAAGCGCTTCTCGGGAGGCAACCCGTGATCTATCCTTTACTGCTTTCATAATAAGTGTAGGGGAGAGCCCCGTATGTGTTTGTTGTCTTGTTTCTTGTGCTTTGCAGGGATTAAAGCTTCAAAGATCCACCTTGATGACTTTTGACGAACCGTGATACCGTGTTCCCATCTTCCCGGTTCTATCCTAAACTCTTGTGATTTAATATTTCATATTCTATATGTTCACATTGAATTCACTTTAGTTGTCCTTTCCTTAGCAAGATTTAAACAAAGTGCACAATGTCCTAAGTGTAGGGGAGTTAACTCCCACATGCTTAAACATTGAGGACAATGTTTATCTCAAGTGTAGGGGGGACTTCTATCGAAGTAAGTGGTCTTTTCCATGAATTTGCCCTCATTTTAACCGGAAAATTTGATTTTTCGACATTTTTCAAAATTTTTAATCTATTTTGGCCTAGTTGTATAGTTGTATTTTCCTTTATCATGTTTAGTTTCTCCCCATTGCTAGAATAAATTTTCAATAAAGTGGTTTAGATTTTTCTTAGTCGTGAACATTTTGACTCAACCCGAGTTTACTTACCTAAGTTTACTCTAGCTAGTATCCTTAACGTGTTTAAGTCAAGTTTTGCTAGGCTTTTATATAGGGAGCTATAAAACACGAAAGTCTTAACTCTCACGGGTTAAGAACAAGAACTTTTCGCAAGTTCCTATAATTGATCCTAGAGAGTCGTTTATCAATGGAATTTTAAAATGCAATTTCTAAACTTGAAAAAGTCCAAGAATTTGCAAGATCCTATAGGCGACTCGAAAACCCAAAACTTTGATTTAATAGGCTAAGCATCCACGAGTCTCATTCCTTGAGATTTTAAACTGTGGAGAACGAGAGATGATAGAGTCAATTATAAGTTCGATATTCTTTCGTGAATTTATGTGAGTTAATTATAAGCCTATTCTCCCTCCGCTTGTTAATAAATTTATCTGCAATAAATAAGGTTGTACGATTTAAAAGGTTACTTAGCTTCTAGCCCCAGATCGTTTAAAAGTTGCTCGGTACGGATTAGAGTTCATAGCCAAGGCATAACTTATTGAAGCGGGATGCGAAGATTGGCAAGTCCGAAAAGGCCCTAACAAGGCATGAGGGCTACATTTTGTTGCTAAAGATCCAAAAGTGATGTGAAGAATCATTTATCGAAAATCAATATGAAGGATCGAGACACACGACAAAAAGCAAGAACCCCCCAAAAGTCATGGAGAAGTCTATCCGAAAAGACCCTAACAAGGTATGAGGATAAATAAATCCAAGTCCTAAAAGGAGGCGGATCGTTGTATATCGAAGTCCAACATAAAGATTGGAGAAAAATGAAGAATTCGTGGTCCAAAGATGAAGAATCTCTCAAAACTTCAAGTGAAGAAATTCCTATTATGAAGAGAAGACCATTATTTCAAGAACGTCTCTCGAAGATTCGAAGTATGAAGTCGCTGCCAAATATCGGTCCGAGAAAGGTCTCAAATCGTGAAGCGAGTTATGCCAAGATATGAACTTTATGAGGTTGATTGTAGTAAAATACGACTCTTGTTTAGGAAAACAAAAGAACGTATATGAGCGGTAAGTATCGAGTGATGATTTTAGGAAAAATCAACACTAATGACCCAATCACTTAAAAGAGATGAAAAAGTTCGTTTCCCAAGGAGGTATGGTGTTGTGAATTAACTTGTAGGTATTTGAGATTAATATTAAGAAGAATGGGGATGAGAGGATGAAAGACGGTTACGTTAAAATTAAACTACGACGAAAAAGACGTAAAACCATGAAAAACTACTCAAATTAAAAATTATCTAAAACCAAAAACAAAATTAATAATTAAAAAGACTAAAACAAGTCTAAAATAAAGATAAAAATCCAACAAAGATATTTTAAAACCTTTTATTAATTAAAAAATTAATTTTAAATGCTAATTAAAGCCCTAAAATTAAATTTAACTAATTCAAATGTCTAAAATATGATTTTATTGAATAATCACTTAACTTATATTATTAGAAGACTAAAAAGTAATTTTCTAAAAATTAAAACCTATTAAGACTATTTTTAAAATTCTAAAAATGATTAAAAATGATTAAAACCTAATTAAACTTAAAATAATTATAAAAATAAATCTAAAAGTTATAAAAATATTCTAAAAAATGGAAATAGTCCTAATTAATGACAAAGAACCTAGGAAAAATAAAAAAAAGAAAGAAAAATAAAATTTTGAAAAATTAATATTAAAATAATATTAAAATAATACTAAAAATAAAAAGTTTCTAAAATTTGAAATAAAAAATTTCTAAAAATCCTAATTAATATAATTAAGAGAAAAACACAAATTAGAGCTTCTAAACCTTTTTTATTAATTTTATAAAAATCTTTAAAGTTTATTAAAAACCTTAAAATAATATAAAATTAAAAATAAATGTTTTTGAAACCAAAACTTGATGTAAACCTCAAAATAATATTTTAAAAACTAAAAATAATTTTTCCTAGAAATAAAAACTCTTTTTGGTATTTTTTATTGATTTTCTAAAAACCGGATACAAAATAAATGCTAGAAAATATTAAAATAACGAGAAAATTATCAAACCAAGCTAGAAAAATCAATAAAGCTATAACTTACCTAGGAAAAATAAGAAAAGTAAAATTTGCTTAATAAATAAGCTAGAATTAAGCTCAAAAGCTACGGCTTTATTAAAATAAGACAAAAGAAAAACGGGTTAAGTAGAGAACAAAACCACACCCTAGCAGTCAAAGACCCTAGGGCGCAGTGGTAGTGTTGTGTGTGTGTGAACGTGGTGACCAGGGTTCGAGTCTATATAACCCACTTTTTGCTTCTTTTTTTTTTATTTTTATTTTTAACTTTTCCAAACCAAAACGTGACACTTGTGTGACTTGTAATCCAACTCCAATTCCTTTTAAACACAAGATTAAGCTAGTTTTGAATGTTCAAAATGTGCCAGGTTGGTAGTTTTTCTGATGAACAATGGCAAGTGCACACTTGTACACTTGGAACCAAGAGGGGCTTGGTTTGAGCTTATTTGATGGTTATTTTGGAACAAGTGGGGCACCCTTGTGCTTGTTTAAGCACAAGGAGTCAAGGATAACAAGAGAAAAGCACCTAAGCACAGAAAGGATCAAGCAAATGCACACACAGGCCTAATGAGAGTTGTTGTGACAGATTGAGCAGATCAGTGGGCTTTTATGCCTATAACTTGCAATCTAGTGAGACTTAAGCTCCCAAACTTGGCACATACACTCTCTAACTAACAAGCAAACCAAATCAAACCTTGAATCACCCAATTACTACACAGAAATCAAACATCAAGCACCAAAATTCTATAAAAATCCAACAGATTAGTGTTAAGCAGGTTTTACTCTATGATTTTCTTTTCAAACACACCAAAAGCTTCTATACTAGCACTAAAATGAAACACCACTAATAACAACCCTTTATCAATCAACTTGAAGTTCTCTAACACCTATTTAAAGCATGAATTAAAATTCAAACCCTGCTAAAACCTAATGCCAAACACCCTTTTAAATTAGAAAACCAAACTTTTAAACACTAAATCACTCACAAACTTCTTCAAACTGATTCAATGCTATTCTAGCATGCATACAGCAACTTAAGAACACCAATCCAAGCAGATTAAACACACAATAGCATGAAATCAAATAAAGCACATGAAACTTATTTTCTGAAAATTTTCAAAGGGTAAATAGGATTTTACCTTAGGGCTTTTACATCCTAAGCCCTAGAGGATGTATGATCCTCCTCCAATCCAACACGGGTTGGAGCTGAACTAAATCAACAACCTTATCCACCTGTTAAAATTAAATCAAGAAAAACACACCAATATGCAATAATATAACAATCTGTTTCTTTTCTTTTCTTTTAAATCTCTTCCAATCTCTTTCAAACTTTCAAAACACGTTTTTAAAAGCACTAAAACACCAATTACAATGATCTCTTAACACCTATTACTTTAGAACAGATTCTACCAAAATAAACTCAGATTTCCAAAAACCTTCAAAATATTTTGAAGCACAAAATCCTTAACCAAATAACAAAGATGTAACTCAGAATTCTTCCAATAACAATACCAACTTTAATAAAAATAAAAAGGAATTAAATTGCTCTTTAAGACAAAAACCAACTTTTATATATTAAAAGGAATTACAAAGTTTTGGAAGAAAACTGGAACAAGGGACTCCAACAGGCTTGGGTCTCCTTATATAGTGCTAATAGAACCTACTAGAAAGCTAAAAATGCTAACCCTAATCACAGAAAAATCCCAAAATACCCTCTAAAGCTTCTAGACGAATTTGGTGATGAGCTGTCCTCATTTGATCCTGGACGTTTAAATTTGCGTTGTGATGAAGCAATATATCATGGCCATTGATTTGGGGACACGTCATTGCCTTGGAGGACAAGGTGTAAGCTGATTGGTGGAATGGGGAATTGGGGGTTTGGTACACACGCGTGGGATTGGGTTTTTTAGGAGTGGGTTGAGTTTTGGTATGTGTGAATTAAACGTGTGCAAGAGGAATTGGGTTTTTACCCCTGTGGAACCTATAGATCGTTCGACTCGATGGTTATGAACCATTATATCTAGGTTGATCATCATTCATATGATAACATAGCGGAAAAGAACAATGATCATAACAAGGTGTTTAGGCACAAAGACACGAATTAAAACAATTAGGGATGTTCATTATATTAATAACAAACATCCACTAGACGTGTATACATTGAATCCCACGTCTAGTGCGACACACACTTTAGGTTTACATTGTGAATGAATTATATGATATTGAAACCTACGGTCTATGTTTTCTTTATATACTAGAAAACATAACTTACAAAGAAAGCTAAAGTAATAAAAAGACTCCAACGGCTTGTTCTTTTGCAACTTGTACTTTTTAGCCCTTGTCTTCTTATTTTGTTGTGTTTTGACTTATCAACTTAATAATTGGACCCAACAATCTTCCCCTAGTTGATGATGTCAAAACACTCTTCTTAAGCATGAATCCTTTGTATTTAGTACATGATCTCCAAGAAGCTTCCCCTTAAGTATAGCACATATTCTTCCCCTTTTTGACACATCAATAGGGAATATGTGAAAGTATGCAATCTTGAAGATTCTCCAAAAGTAGCTCTATGTAATGATCCTGAAGAAAAATAAATAAAGTATTCTTGATGTTGAAGTAAAATAACCCAAACCTATGTTCCATGTCTTGTTTATCCATGTGATGAAGAACTTATACCAGATTGAAAATATAAGTAGACCTCGATCCCTTGTCAATATTCTCATCCTTTGTGAGACACTGAGCACGATAATGTAACTCCTTCAAGTGTTTATGACAAGTCTTCGTCACCAACTATGTAAGCACGAACAAGTTACCTTTAAAGTCAGTGGCTGGAAGTGCATGACTTTAAGATATGATAGAACACAAACTCGCGAAAATCTTCTTCAATCATCAAACTTTCCATAAGAATTCTTCCCCTTAAGCTAACACCTCTTCATGACGATTTTAATGGAATAACATCTTCATACCATATGTAAAAGCCAGTTATGGATAACTCTTTTGCAAGGCTATCCCGATTACATAGTTTAAATATCCATCAAATTCCCACGAATAATTGCTAACTCACTTTAAAATCATTAATCCTTTTTAAAAATATCCGAGCCATAAATATCATTATGATATTCTAAATTATAACGGAGATTCCATGTACCTTTGTGTGTATTTTCCTCCTTTTTGTGTGCTTAAAACATACTAGTTTTCTCAAACAGCAGCTATCCATGTGTTGTCCAATATCTCTTCTGTCCAATATCTTGGTCAGATGTATTGTCCAATATCTGACAATACGTATCAGCGTTGAAGCACATATATCGGACGACACTGTCAACCTATCAGCGTTGACTTATTCCTTGTCAGCGTCGAAACTCTTCCTGTCAGTGCTTGAATTACACACGTCAGCGCCAACCTAAAATCCTGTCAGCGTCTGACCTATACTCGTCAGCGTTCACTTCTGTCAGCGTTTAGATTTCAAACATCAACGTTGATGTTAAATCTTGTATTAAACAAAAAAACGCTTGTAATGTATTCGCTGACCTTTGACTTGCACCCCATAAAACTTCCATCCAATCATAACTTACTAACCGTGTGAACACAGAAACCTCCACCAATAGGAATGAGAGACTCACGGTTACATGATGAACTAGCGTGTAGAGGATCTAAAGTTATAACAAATTAGGGTTTAAGCCGTGTGAATACTAGATTTCCACCAATGAGAATTTTAGAGCCGTGTGAACATAACGAAGTTATAACCAATCATAGGCAAGGCATCGTGTGAACATAAAACTCTCCACCAATGAGAACGAAGGCTTACGGTAATTCCATGCACTAGCATGTAGGGGATCACAAACCTTAAATAACAAATTAGGGTTTGAATCTGCCAAACCGTGTGAAAGCAATAAGCTTCAACCAATAGGAAACGAATGGCCATGTGAATGTATAATGCTTGATCCTTCGTGTGAACACTCCCTTTTTCACCAATTAAAAAGTTATCACCGTGTGAACACACTTGAAGTTCATGTCATTGCATCCATGCGTAATACCTGGCCATGTAACCTGCTGTTTGTACGTGACAGAAACCCGCAACTTGCTGAAGTTTTATATAGATCTAGGGTTTGAGAAGATTTAAGCACCAAAACCCTAATTAGGGTTTGTAAATAGACCTTAGATCTTGAATCATAACAGCCACAAACTGCAATTCTCCCTGCTTTTAAGTAGATCTAGGGTTTGAGGAACCCTAGTTCATGATTTTATGTAAAAGCAGAAAAACTGAAAATCTTCCATCAGCCAACTTCGACGCTTAATAACTTTTGACTGGGGATAAAACTTGACAATCCCTCCGGTGGATGTTTAGATCTATGTATGTAGAACACACATCTAAAATTTCGTGACGATCCAACGGTGCAATCAAAAGTTATGACCTTCTGAATACTGCTGCGCACACAAAAACGTCCAGAAAAATTCAATACGAATTTTTCTTCTTCACCATACACGAACACCTCGTCGGACCTAGATATCATGAGCCTTAGGCTCTGATACCAATTGTGGAACCTATAGATCGTTCGACTCGATGGTTATGAACCATTATATCTAGGTTGATCATCATTCATATGATAACATAGCGGAAAAGAACAATGATCATAACAAGGTGTTTAGGCACAAAGACACGAATTAAAACAATTAGGGATGTTCATTATATTAATAACAAACATCCACTAGACGTGTATACATTGAATCCCACGTCTAGTGCGACACACACTTTAGGTTTACATTGTGAATGAATTATATGATATTGAAACCTACGGTCTATGTTTTCTTTATATACTAGAAAACATAACTTACAAAGAAAGCTAAAGTAATAAAAAGACTCCAACGGCTTGTTCTTTTGCAACTTGTACTTTTTAGCCCTTGTCTTCTTATTTTGTTGTGTTTTGACTTATCAACTTAATAATTGGACCCAACAACCCCGGTTTAAGTTGGGTGAATTCTGGGTGGGTAAAAAGATAAACAGTAAGATGTTTAATCCGATTTTGGGGGTACAGTGCTTGTTTGGCGCAATTGGTTTTCAAATGTTTCAACTTAAACATTTTTGGTCCTTCTCTTTTGTTCTTTTTGGCATTTAAGGTTTTAAGCCCTAAATTCGTCTCTCCTTTGTTAATAAGTTTCCCATCTTTGCATTTTTGGCACAATACTTTTCCAAAATGTTTCAAAGGGTGATTTTTGCCATTTGGTGATTCTTCAAGGGCTGTTCTTGGACAAAGTTGATCTTCAAAGGTCTTCAATGCATCTTAATCTTTATGAGGGACCATATTTGGCAATTTGAAATTGTTGAGGGACTAATTTTGCCATTTCTTCAAAGTTGAAGGACCTTTTTGTAATTTTGACAAACTTAAGGGACCAAACTTGTAATTATTATTATACAAGGGTTTTAAGTGTCATTTCTTCATTCTTGGATGATCAATCTTGTTTGTCTTCAAGTCTTCAAGGGTATTTGATGAAAATTCCATGATTAGGGCCCGGTTCTTTGTACGGCTTCGTTTCTCGTGTCCGTTTTTCCTTGTATCTTGTGATCTTTTGTCTTTTTCACGATATCCATACCTAAAATACACAAGTAAACAAACACAAGCATATATATGGTATTTTATGACATTTTTATGCATTTAAAGCCCGAAAAGAACGATGAGATCATGTATAAATGCCATCTCATCACTCCCCCATACTAAGCCATTGTCGTGCCCTCACGCAATGCTAGAATAAAGTATCTAAGCATCACCAAAGTTCAATTTTATTAACCTTTATTTAAGAGTAAAAGACTTGCAACATACTACGAGATTGTGTAAAGACATAATGTATGATTTTCATCACCAAAATGTGACTTTTAGGGTCAAAGAATAGAAACAAGTTAATGTTCCTTAGAGTAAACTTCGTCATCCTTGATTGTCATACACTCCATGCTAAGTGCAAAAACAAGATCATTGTTGGTACAAGTCACAATGCTAACACTACTCATACGTCCAAATTGTGTAATACTTTTTCTCCCCGCAATCCTAGTTATTATAAAAGGAAATGGGTTACTAGCATTTTTTTATCTATTTGTTATGGATCACAAGTGACTCATATTGACTTATTTGAGTAGTTATTAGTCCGAAAGCAAAGTAGCACGATTTGATCAATAGTTAGCCGAAGGACAAAATCTTTTAAAACGGCTTCTCGTGTATCTCCTTAAGTTCATATCTTGGCATAACTCGTTTCACGATTTGAGACCTTTCTCGGACCGATATTTGGCATGTACTTCATACTTCAAATCTTGGGAAGACGTTCTCGAAATTATGGTCTTCTCTTCATATATTTGGAATTTCTTCACTTGACGTTTTTGAGAGATTCTTCATATAGGACCACGACTTCATCATTTTTCTTCAATCTTTACTTTGGATTTTAATATACAACGATCCGCCTCCTTTTCGGACTTGGATATATTTATCCTCATACCTTGTTAGGGTCTTTTTGGATAGACTTTCTCCATTCTTTAGGGGAGTAATAGCTTCTCGTCGTGTGTCTCGATCCTTCATATTGATTTTGGAACAATGATACTTCACATCATCTTTGGATCTTTAGCAAAAATAAAGCTCCTCATGCCTTGTTAGGGCCTTTTTGGATGATCGCCAATCTTCGCGTCCCGCTTCAATAAGTTATGCCTTGGCTATGAACTCTATTCAACCCCGAGCAACTTTTAAACGATCTTGCGCTAGAGGCTAAGTAACCTTTCAAATCGTATGACCTTACTTATTGCAATTATGATTTATTCCTAATGCATTGATCTTATGGGAAGAAAAAGCCACAATTAAAAACATATGAGTTTTTGAAAGAACATTTTCATGTTCTACGTTTAGCATGATCACTTGTCTAACTCTATCATTTCTCGTTCTTCACTATTTAAAGACCTCTAGTTAAAGAGACTCGTGAATACTTAGCCATGCAAGTCAAAATTAAGCCAAATTTGGATTAGCTTTCATTAAGACTATATCAAATCAAAGTTTTGGGTTTTCAAGCCACCTATAGGATCTTGCACTTTCTTGGACTTTTTCAAGTTTAGAGAATGCGTTTTAAAGTTCCCTTGATAAGTGACTTTCTAGAATCAATTATAGGAACTTGCGAAAAGTTCTTGTTCTTAACCCGAATGAATTAAGACTTTCGCGTTTTAAAGCTCCCTATATAAAAGTCTAGCAAAACTTGAATTGAGCGGGTTAAGGAATGTAAATGGCTCCAAATGCCCATCAAGTCAAAAATTAACTCTTATTCTACCCATCGGAAAATATACATTCGTGTCTTAAAAACACTTATGAAAACTAAGAAAAATTTTAAAATTTGGCCATTTTTAGCCTTATTAGCAAAACAAAACATTGAAAGTTGGAAAACGTGAGGGCGTAGCAAAGCAAGTACCTATTCACCCCCCCATACTAAAAGTAAACATTGTCCTCAATGTTTCGAGTCTAAAGGTGGAGCACCCCCATACTAGAGACGAAGAGTCGAATGCTTAGGATCTAGCATGGAAAGGGTGATCAACAATATATCTAAAGCCGTTTATTAATTATGCTAAAAGATAATTGTTAGAACAATAAAGGATATGTCATGGAATCGTGAAAAACTTCTTCAAACGAACGATGGAGGCTCACGTAAACGAACACGAGAGTCTTCAATCGTAGACGATGATGATGATCTAGATAACACAATCACAAACAACCACGAAACAACGAGTTGGAAGGGTACAAGTCCCCTTATTTAGTGAATAAAAAGCATAAAGATAAGCATGGGATCTCCCCCACGAGGCACCTCGTTTTTGATTACCGAGTCATGAGCTCGACTCGATCCCCTCAATGCTAATTATCATTGGGGAAGGTGTCTTGGTCGGGGGCAACCATTGAAGGAATTTCCCCACCAAAGTAGTGCTTAAGCCTATGTCCATTCACCTTGAAATTGGGACCATCATCTTGAGCTAGCTCAATGGTCCCATATGGAAACACTTGTGTAATGGTGAACGGACCCGACCAACGAGATTTCAATTTCCCGGAAAATATCTTAAGACGTGAGTTAAAAAGCAACACTTGATCACCAACGTTAAAAACACGGTTTTTAATCTTTGAATCATGAAACTTTTTAGTCTTTTCTTTAAAAATTAATGAATTTTCATAAGCATTATCCCTTAATTCATCCAATTCATTCAATTGTATTTTCCGGTGATCTCCCGCGGTCTTCAAGTCAAAATTAGCATGCTTAAGGGCCCAATATGCCTTATGCTCCAATTCAATGGGCAAATGACAATTCTTCCCGTAGACTAACTTATAAGGAGTGCAACCGATAGGTGTCTTATAAGCGGTCCTAAAGGCCCATAAAGCGTCATCAAGTTTGTCGGACCATGAAGCACGGTTTTCTCCAATCGACCTTTCTAAAATCCTCTTCAAAGCTCGGTTCGAAACCTCGACTTGCCCACTCGTTTGCGGGTGATAAGCCGTAGAAAGACGATGTGTAACCCCATATTTCTTTAGAACCTTTTCGAATTGGTCATTACAAAAATGGGTTCCACGATCGCTTATAATAGCACGAGGGGTTCCGAACCGAGAGAATAGTTGCTTCAAAAACTTCACTACCACACGAGCATCATTAGTAGGCAAAGCCTTAGCTTCCACCCACTTAGAAAGGTAGTCCACCGCGACGAGGATATATTTGTTGCCATGAGACGATGGGAACGGCCCCATAAAGTCTATTCCCCATATGTCGAAAATCTCACACACTTGAATTATATTTTGCGGCATTTCATCACGTTGAGACGATTTTCCTTGACGTTGGCACGAATCACACGACTTCACAAGTGCGTGTGCATCACGATAGATAGAAGGCCAAAAGAAACCGGCATCGAACACTTTCTTAGCCGTGAGATTAGCACCGTGGTGACCACCCGTGGGTCCCTCGTGACAAGCTCTAAGGATATTAGAGGCTTCGGCACCAAACACACAACGTCGAACGAGTTGATCCGCACAAATCCGAAAGAGATAAGGGTCGTCCCAAAAATAGAACTTGACGTCACGAAAGAATTTTCGTTTTTGTTGTGTCGTCATACCCTTGATTATGAAATTGCCCGCATGGTAATTTGCAATGTCGGCAAACCATGGGGTGGTGTCTTTAGAATTCACTACACCGAGAGTCTCAAGAGGAAATGTTTCGGTAATTTCCTTGTTCTCGAAAACATCTTTGTGAGGATCTTCTAGACGAGAGAGATGATCGGCCGCTAGATTCTCGGCTCCTTTTTTGTCAAGCACGGTGACATCAAATTCTTGGAGGAGGAGCATCCAACGAAGCAATCTCGGCTTAGCGTCTTGCTTAGCTAAGAGATACTTGATAGCCGAATGGTCGGTATACACGATGCTTTTAGTTAAGACGAGATAAGGTCGGAATTTCTCAAAAGCATAGACCACGGCAAGGAATTCCTTTTCCGTTGTGGTGTACTTTAATTGAGCCTCGGTCATCGTCTTACTAGCATAGTGGATAGGACGAAAATGCTTGTCATAACGTTGCCCTAAGACGGCCCCTATAGCATAATCACTTGCATCGCACATGATTTCAAAGGGTAATTCCCAATTAGGAGCAACAAGAATGGGAGCTTCGGTAAGTTTCCTTTTTAGAGTCTCGAAAGCCTTAACACAATCCTCATTAAAATTAAAAGGAGCATCCTTCTCGAGAAGGTGTGTCATAGGACGAGAAATCTTCGAAAAGTCCTTGATGAAACGACGATAAAAGCCCGCGTGGCCAAGGAAACTACGAACTCCCTTAATGGTTTTGGGATGAGGTAACTTGGCGATGACGTCTACCTTAGCTTTATCGACCTCAATCCCCGCCTTCGACACCTTATGTCCTAAGACGATTCCTTGTTTACACATGAAATGACATTTCTCCCAATTAAGCACAAGATTGGTTTCTTCACAACGTTTTAACATTTGTTCGAGATTAGATAAACATGACGTGAACGAATTACCAAACACCGAGAAGTCATCCATAAACACTTCCATCGACTTCTCGATCATATCGTGAAAAATCGCCATCATACACCGTTGAAACGTACCGGGTGCATTACAAAGTCCGAAAGGCATCCTACGATAAGCGAACGTTCCATAAGGACACGTAAACGTAGTCTTCTCTTGATCACGAGGGTCGATAGGGATTTGAAAGTAACCGGAAAAACCGTCTAAAAAGCAATAGAATTCATTTCCCGCAAGTCGCTCTAACATTTGATCCATGAAGGGCAAAGGAAAGTGGTCTTTACGAGTGGCGTCATTTAACTTTCGGTAGTCAATACACACCCTCCAACCGGTCACAACACGAGTGGGAATTAACTCGTTGTTTTCATTAGGCACAACGGTCATTCCTCCCTTTTTAGGGACACAATGGATTGGGCTCACCCATGGGCTATCGGATATAGGATAAATCATTCCCGCGTCAAGGAGTTTAAGGACCTCCTTTTTAATGACATCGTGAATTTTGGGATTCACCCTTCTTTGACTTTGAATTGCGGGTTTGTAGTCCTCCTCCATTAAAATTTTGTGAGTACAAAATTTTGGGTCAATACCCTTAATGTCGGAAATTTTCCACGCAATTGCCCCTTTGTGAGCCTTAAGAACTTTCAAGAGCTCGGTTTTTTCATCATTAGCAAGATCTTTTGCAATAATAACCGGCAA
The DNA here is from genome assembly GCA_025667525.1 of Glebionis coronaria. Taxonomy (NCBI): domain Eukaryota; kingdom Viridiplantae; phylum Streptophyta; class Magnoliopsida; order Asterales; family Asteraceae; genus Glebionis; species Glebionis coronaria. The sequence continues at coordinate 649,764,080 of CM046874.1, forward strand.
CTTGTCATCACCTTCCAAGAATGCATATTCAAGGTGAGAAGGAAGATCTTTCAATTCAAGGATAGGCGGTTCCTCGATTGAAGATTTTGGTTCAACACTCATAACTTCCATCGGCGAAAGAAATGGTGGAATAGAAATATCGTCACTAATCAACACCTCATCTTCATTGTCGATTTCATTTGAAGTGAGATCGCCTCCTTGGAATGGAGTGAGATTTGGTGTGGAATTAGCAAGAATCGGATCCAAAATAGTGGGATTGCCACTTGACGAGCTATCGGAAAAACCTAACACTTCTTGTGAAAACTCATCGCAAACCACATCAACAATGTCAATGTGATTGATGGTAGCGATTGCATAAACATGAGAAGGTTTCGAGTTTTCAGTAGCGTTTATAACAAGTTCCTCTTCGTTGAATCTCAAAGTGATAGTTCTCGCATGAACATCGATAAGCGATCTCGAAGTATCTAAAAATGAACGACCTAAAATTAGAGGAACTTGAGGATCCGCGGGGATGTTGACTACTATAAAATCAACGGGATAGTAGAATTTCCCCACTTTCACGAAAACATCTTCGGCTATTCCACATGCCATAATCGTAGAATGATCGGCCATCTCGATGGACATGTTCGAAGGAATAAGAGCCGGAAGCGAAAGCGATTTCCAAATGGAAAATGGCATCAAATTAATGCTCGCACCAAGATCGGCCAAGGCGAGGCATTCTTTCATATCTTGTATGTCACAAGGAATGAGAAACTTTCCGGGATCACCAACTTTTTCCAGTATGCGGTTAAGATAAACCGAAGAACAATTAGCAAGCTTTGAAAGCTTTTCCTTATCGCTCATCATACTTTTAAAAGTGGAAGCGAAACGAGGCATATATAACAACGCGTCGGCTAAACTCACATCAAAATGAACTTGTTGAAACATCTTAATAAAAATCTCGATTTGTTGTTTGTTACGTTCTTGCATTTTCTCTTTGTTTCGTCTCGAAGGGTAGGGTAAAGGTGGTGTGGGTAGGTCATTAGGCAACGGCCTTGGAATCTCGGGTTCCATAATTGGTATTGGTGTAACCGTAGGTGTGGTATGAGCGGTACTTCGTGGGATTGTAATGTGCTCCTTTTCGACCATCACCTCGGGTTCTTTCTCGATTTCCTTCTCCGTAGAAGTACTTGGACGAGAGATTGGTTCCTTGAAAGTTTTACCACTTCGTGTAGTAATAACCTTCATTTCTCCCTTCGGGTTTGCAATGGTATCACTAGGAAGACCACCCGAAGAAGAGGGCTTACACATGATAGCTTCAAACATCTTAGCCATTCGGTCCTCAAATTTTGATTGCCTAGCATCCGCTTTCAATAACTCTTGCTTAATCTCATGTTGTCCTAATTCCATCTTTTGTTGGTTTTGTTGAAGACGTTGGACATTTCCTTCCATTTTGTTTGCATGAGTTTTAAGTTCATTAGCAAGTTCATTTTTAAGCTCGTTTTTCAACGCGGACCTTAAGCTAATCATCTCACGTTGCATATTATCAAATTTAGCATCATTTGCTTTTGCATAATCCAAAAATTCTCCTTGCAAATTTTTCGTGTGAGCATTTTGAAAACCTTGTGTAGTGTTTTGAAAATCACGGTTTTGGTTTTGATTAGAGATTTGTCCATTCCCACTTTGATAATTCCCTTTGTTGTAATTGCGTGTGTTGCCTTGGTAATTACCTTGGTTGTTGTTTCGATAATTGTTAACATTTTGATTTGGTGGAGCTTGATTTTGGCGGGAACCTTGGCCGTTTTGGTTGTAAGTTCCCGTTGCTACATAAGCACTCGAAGTGTTACCATCCGCGGTAATGCACTCGGAAAGATCATGAGCTCCCCCACAAGATAAACAACTCTTAGCAACCGCTTTAACCGAAGTGGAATTGGAAGCTTCTTGAGCCTTCCAATGGGACATTAGATTAGCAAATCTATCAAAAAACCGATTTTCCTCATTAGCTTCATCATGTAAGGCGTTAATGCTACGAGACGATTGTGATGACGATGACGAACCCATATTGGCAACACTCGGTGTGTTACGAGGGCTATAAACCTTAGATCGATTCTCAATGATTTGTAAAGCCTCATTTGTCGTCTTGCACAAAAAATTACCACCCGCGGCGGCATTCAAATAATCTCGTTCATGATCATTAAGCCCATTATAAAAGGTATCAATTTGATGCAATTCCGAAAAATCATGATGAGGACATTCATGTAACATCTCCTTAAATCGTTCCCATGCCATTGAAAAACTTTCATTGTTACGTTGCACAAATCGTGAAATCTCATTTTTTAAGTGTGTTGTTTTCGATGGTGGAAAAAACTTGTTCACAAACTTAGAAACGAGATCGGCCCATGTCAAAATCGAATTTGGCGGTTCTTTCTCGAGCCAAATTTTTGCGGGACCATCCAACGAATATGGAAACAACATCATCTTAATGGCGTCATGCGGAACATCTTTGAATTTGCTAGTGGCGGTGAGACGGTTGAAATTCCTAATGTGGTAATGCGGGTTGTCTTTCTCGTGACCTCGAAACTTGTTTGCTTGTAGCATCGACATTAAACCCGTCTTAATCTCGAAATTCTCCGCAAGGATGGCGGGAATAACAATGGCCTCTCCAAAACCCTCGGTGGGTGCTTGTAGCAACTCCATCATAGTACGATTAGCCATTACGACTTCTTGTTCTACAATAGGTTCAACAATTGGAGGTTCTTCAAAAATCAACGATCCTTGATTTGCTTGCTTTTGAAGACGTTTACGAGCTCGTTTAGCTTGATTACGAGTGATCATAAACTTCACGAAGAATGGGAGGTGAGCAAAGAAGATTCTTTTTGGTTGTTTTGTGGATTTTCAATTTTTTTGTGTTTTTGATGATATTTAATTTTTTTGGATTTTGGTGTATCTTCGTAGACAACAATCTACAAAATCTCTCCTCGAATCAAACTCTTGATTAAAGAAGCCTCAAAGGAATGAAAACGATCACGTGGAGTGAACGCCTTCGAATGACTTTAGAACTTTGGTGAAAACCAAATTGTTCACGAGGGTTTAATCACAAAGAAAACCAAGCAAATATAGTATACGTATTAATACTTTGGGCGGCAAAACCCTCGATTAGCCTTCAATCTCAAAATACTCACAAGCAAGCGGGGAAACGAGGCGGCGCGAAGCACTTAAGAGCCTTTTTCCTTAGGGTATATTTTATAATACCCGCCTTATACCCACCTTATAGTTCGTATCTTTCAAAATCGAGCTTCACGAAAGTATTTATCTATTTTTGCCTTTTCTTTTTGTTTGAGATTCGAATACAATAATTAGGAGATCAAATCCCAATTAAGGTTGTGTTTTCACACTTTTGGAGATATTGTATATTGATTGTGATACTTAATACAATATATTAATAATATTCACAAAGAAAAACCAAGAAAACCGATAATACGTGTTAAGGGAGTTCCACTTAACACAAATACTATTTATGGATAATATCAAAAACAAAATTTTCCAAATTAAAGCACGACACACCTCCCCGGCAGCGGCGCCAAAAATGATTGTAGTAAAATACGACTCTTGTTTAGGAAAACAAAAGAACGTATATGAGCGGTAAGTATCGAGTGATGATTTTAGGAAAAATCAACACTAATGACCCAATCACTTAAAAGAGATGAAAAAGTTCGTTTCCCAAGGAGGTATGGTGTTGTGAATTAACTTGTAGGTATTTGAGATTAATATTAAGAAGAATGGGGATGAGAGGATGAAAGACGGTTACGTTAAAATTAAACTACGACGAAAAAGACGTAAAACCGTGAAAAACTACTCAAATTAAAAATTATCTAAAACCAAAAACAAAATTAATAATTAAAAAGACTAAAACAAGTCTAAAATAAAGATAAAAATCCAACAAAGATATTTTAAAACCTTTTATTAATTAAATAATTAATTTTAAATGCTAATTAAAGCCCTAAATTAAATTTAACTAATTCAAATGTCTAAAATATGATTTTATTGAATAATCACTTAACTTATATTATTAGAAGACTAAAAAGTAATTTTCTAAAAATTAAAACCTATTAAGACTATTTTTAAAATTCTAAAAATGATTAAAAATGATTAAAACCTAATTAAACTTAAAATAATTATAAAAATAAATCTAAAAGTTATAAAAATATTCTAAAAAATGGAAATAGTCCTAATTAATGACAAAGAACCTAGGAAAAATAAAAAAAAGAAAGAAAAATAAAATTTTGAAAAATTAATATTAAAATAATATTAAAATAATACTAAAAATAAAAAGTTTCTAAAATTTGAAATAAAAAATTTCTAAAAATCCTAATTAATATAATTAAGAGAAAAACACAAATTAGAGCTTCTAAACCTTTTTTATTAATTTTATAAAAATCTTTAAAGTTTATTAAAAACCTTAAAATAATATAAAATTAAAAATAAATGTTTTTGAAACCAAAACTTGATGTAAACCTCAAAATAATATTTTAAAAACTAAAAATAATTTTTCCTAGAAATAAAAACTCTTTTTGGTATTTTTTATTGATTTTCTAAAAACCGGATACAAAATAAATGCTAGAAAATATTAAAATAACGAGAAAATTATCAAACCAAGCTAGAAAAATCAATAAAGCTATAACTTACCTAGGAAAAATAAGAAAAGTAAAATTTGCTTAATAAATAAGCTAGAATTAAGCTCAAAAGCTACGGCTTTATTAAAATAAGACAAAAGAAAAACGGGTTAAGTAGAGAACAAAACCACACCCTAGCAGTCAAAGACCCTAGGGCGCAGTGGTAGTGTTGTGTGTGTGTGAACGTGGTGACCAAGGTTCGAGTCTATATAACCCACTTTTTGCTTCTTTTTTTTTTATTTTTATTTTTAACTTTTCCAAACCAAAACGTGACACTTGTGTGACTTGTAATCCAACTCCAATTCCTTTTAAACACAAGATTAAGCTAGTTTTGAATGTTCAAAATGTGCCAGGTTGGTAGTTTTTCTGATGAACAATGGCAAGTGCACACTTGTACACTTGGAACCAAGAGGGGCTTGGTTTGAGCTTATTTGATGGTTATTTTGGAACAAGTGGGGCACCCTTGTGCTTGTTTAAGCACAAGGAGTCAAGGATAACAAGAGAAAAGCACCTAAGCACAGAAAGGATCCAGCAAATGCACACACAGGCCTAATGAGAGTTGCTGTGACAGATTGAGCAGATCAGTGGGCTTTTATGCCTATAACTTGCAATCTAGTGAGACTTAAGCTCCCAAACTTGGCACATACACTCTCTAACTAACAAGCAAACCAAATCAAACCTTGAATCACCCAATTACTACACAGAAATCAAACATCAAGCACCAAAATTCTATAAAAATCCAACAGATTAGTGTTAAGCAGGTTTTACTCTATGATTTTCTTTTCAAACACACCAAAAGCTTCTATACTAGCACTAAAATGAAACACCACTAATAACAACCCTTTATCAATCAACTTGAAGTTCTCTAACACCTATTTAAAGCATGAATTAAAATTCAAACCCTGCTAAAACCTAATGCCAAACACCCTTTTAAATTAGAAAACCAAACTTTTAAACACTAAATCACTCACAAACTTCTTCAAACTGATTCAATGCTATTCTAGCATGCATACAGCAACTTAAGAACACCAATCCAAGCAGATTAAACACACAATAGCATGAAATCAAATAAAGCACATGAAACTTATTTTCTGAAAATTTTCAAAGGGTAAATAGGATTTTACCTTAGGGCTTTTACATCCTAAGCCCTAGAGGATGTATGATCCTCCTCCAATCCAACACGGGTTGGAGCTGAACTAAATCAACAACCTTATCCACCTGTTAAAATTAAATCAAGAAAAACACACCAATATGCAATAATATAACAATCTGTTTCTTTTCTTTTCTTTTAAATCTCTTCCAATCTCTTTCAAACTTTCAAAACACGTTTTTAAAAGCACTAAAACACCAATTACAATGATCTCTTAACACCTATTACTTTAGAACAGATTCTACCAAAATAAACTCAGATTTCCAAAAACCTTCAAAATATTTTGAAGCACAAAATCCTTAACCAAATAACAAAGATGGAACTCAGAATTCTTCCAATAACAATACCAACTTTAATAAAAATAAAAAGGAATTAAATTGCTCTTTAAGACAAAAACCAACTTTTATATATTAAAAGGAATTACAAAGTTTTGGAAGAAAACTGGAACAAGGGACTCCAACATGCTTGGGTCTCCTTATATAGTGCTAATAGAACCTACTAGAAAGCTAAAAATGCTAACCCTAATCACAGAAAAATCCCAAAATACCCTCTAAAGCTTCTAGACGAATTTGGTGATGAGCTGTCCTCATTTGATCCTGGACGTTTAAATTTGCGTTGTGATGAAGCAATATATCATGGCCATTGATTTGGGGACACGTCATTGCCTTGGAGGACAAGGTGTAAGCTGATTGGTGGAATGGGGAATTGGGGGTTTGGTACACACGCGTGGGATTGGGTTTTTTAGGAGTGGGTTGAGTTTTGGTATGTGTGAATTAAACGTGTGCAAGAGGAATTGGGTTTTTACCCCGGTTTAAGTTGGGTGAATTCTGGGTGGGTAAAAAGATAAACAGTAAGATGTTTAATCCGATTTTGGGGGTACAGTGCTTGTTTGGCGCAATTGGTTTTCAAATGTTTCAACTTAAACATTTTTGGTCCTTCTCTTTTGTTCTTTTTGGCATTTAAGGTTTTAAGCCCTAAATTCGTCTCTCCTTTGTTAATAAGTTTCCCATCTTTGCATTTTTGGCACAATACTTTTCCAAAATGTTTCAAAGGGTGATTTTTGCCATTTGGTGATTCTTCAAGGGCTGTTCTTGGACAAAGTTGATCTTCAAAGGTCTTCAATGCATCTTAATCTTTATGAGGGACTAATTTTGCCATTGCTTCAAAGTTGAAGGACCTTTTTGTAATTTTGACAAACTTAAGGGACCAAACTTGTAATTATTATTATACAAGGGTTTTAAGTGTCATTTCTTCATTCTTGGATGATCAATCTTGTTTGTCTTCAAGTCTTCAAGGGTATTTGATGAAAATTCCATGATTAGGGCCCGGTTCTTTGTACGGCTTCGTTTCTCGTGTCCGTTTTTCCTTGTATCTTGTGATCTTTTGTCTTTTTCACGATATCCATACCTAAAATACACAAGTAAACAAACACAAGCATATATATGGTATTTTATGACATTTTTATGCATTTAAAGCCCGAAAAGAACGATGAGATCATGTATAAATGCCATCTCATCAGAGGTCCTGAGAAGCAGTTTTAAAATATTTGGTCCTTTAGCTAACTATTGATTAAATCATTCACTTTATTTTCGGCCTAAATAACTATCGAAATAAGTCAAACAATGCATCCTCGTGATCATTCAAGACAAAAATAAAATATAAGAGATACACCTAGGAATAAGGGAGTCTAAGTGAATAATTGGCCCACATGAGTTCGTGATAGTTTGCTAACTTATAATAACAATGATCTCGTTTTTAAGCTTGGTATGGGGAACGTGAAACTTGAGGATGATAAACGTCCATGACCGCCCAAACCCAATGTAAGTTTTTAATGTCTTTACTTATTTCTATCTTTTATGTTTAGTCATTAATAAAGGTCAAGGTGGGTTATTTATGATGGAAAATGTAAACCGTGCTTTAAAATTTATGCATTGCATGAGGGCATTGCAATGGTCAAGTGTAGGGGATTTAATAAGTGTGAAAACACTTATCCTTTTACCACTTATTTCCAATAATAACAAGACCAAAACGTGTGATTTATGTCGTAAAAGTCGGAATTATGCGTGGTTTGTCTTTTTATTGTGATTTAGGACAAAAATATGAAAAAGGAAGAAAACACGGGCTTTCACGGGCTTTTATCGTAGAAAACGGGAAAAGACAAAGTCAAAAGATCAAGAGTGCAAAAAGAACGGAAGTCCAAGGCCTATTCTGAAGATTTATCGAAGAAAAAGTCTAAAGACGGAAATTTAACGAAGTCGAAGAACTTAAGTCTGATAGAAGAAGAAAATTAAAAGACAAGTTCAAATCCCGAGACGACAAAGACAAAGAATTAAAGTCGAGTCGAGAAAACGTGAAGAAAGCAAGAAAGAAGATGCAACACATGCACTCCTTCCACCTTCCCTATAAATACCCTCCTAATAGTCATTAGGAGGGGGTTAGCTAGTTAGTCTTTAATTTTAGTTTTTTCACTTTTTAGAGAGAGAAAGTCTTAAACTTTCTCTCACTAAGTTTCATCTTTTTCTTTTACTCTTTCAAGATAAAACACTTTGTATTGCTTATTTTCATTAATCAAGTTCCATTTTAAGCTTTTAATCCTTAATCTCATTCTACTTTTCTTTGATTTTAGATTGATTTTGGTACGATTATCATAAGATCCGTGTTGTTCTAATTGATTTCGTGCTTAAAAAGTTAATCTTTTAATCATTTCATAAGTTTTCATTTGATTATGCTTTAAGACTTTTGTGCTTATTGGCTTACTTTTATGATTAGCTTATTTACTTTATAAATAGTTTTCTTTAAAAAGTTTATGTTTTTTTATTGTTTGATCTAAAAATTTGTTTAATTTGAGGTTGGATAAGTTGTGATAAGTGCTTATTCGATCCGGTTTAGTCATTGATTCGGCTTAGTTTGGTGATAAGCTTATTATATAGCTTATTCATTAGCTTATACTCGAATCCCACCATTTTCGGAAAAGGTTATAAACCCTTTTCCGATTGCCACTTATTCCGAGCAGCCCCCAACCCCTTATTCCGATTGTACAAATCGGAAAAGCGTTTTGAGTTTCTGATCTGTACCCTTTCTGTGTATTTCGATTGGGACTTTTTGCTTATATTCCGATTTCCCTTTTCCTTGTTATTCCGATTGGCTTCATTTCCCTACATTCCGATTGATATCATTTTTTGCCAACATTCCGACTGAGCAAGTTTGCACATTCCGATTTGACCCTTTCCCATATTCCGATTCTGTGCATCATCCCTATATTCCGACCACCAGATCGGAATACATTCCGATCTGGGCTTCTTTTGGCTTGTTTAGGTGTAGTCCGATCTTACTTTCTTTTAGTACTTTTCAACTAAGTTCTTATTTTTAGAGAGTTTCCCAAGTGTAAATTTTATTTGATGTGCTAGTACTTTTCCATTGTTACCTTTAAGTTTACAAGCATTTATTTTTACTCGTCATTTTAATATTAATCTTTATTCTTCCATTTTACTCAACGACACTTTAATTACTTGCTAATAGTTTAAATTAGACAAACAAACCAAACCATTCTCTTGATTCACCAAAAGACAATTGAGTCGCACTTAAGACCGGTTTTCAATTCGAAAAGACTTGGGACTACGAATTTTGATACAAGGCATAAAAACCAAGGATTAATGACTTAAACACCAAAAGAGAACATCATACATTAGATACCCAAAAATAACTTAGCAATTATTGTGATAGCAAGAAATTACTGTGATAGCAATTCATATATAAAAAACAAAATAGAAATTAACATGTGACTTAGTGTGGAAAACTACATTTCAACCCGTACTAGTAAAAACTCATAGAAAACAAATCAATAATACTCAGAAAATACAATCAAAACCATACACATATTCCTATGATGCCTATATGTAGGGATCCTTAAGCTATAGACTAGGCTAGGCAACCTAATTCTCTATAACCATTGGCTCTGATAACATTCTGTCACATCCCACCATGGCAGAATATGGGGAGCGAGCTATGGATATCATCACAACATGGTGTGTCTATAGAGATAACTAAATGAAATAAGAAATGTCATAAAATGGTGACACAAATGTCATGACAATATCTCAACAATGCAGGAGTCTAGGTAAGTAGGTAACAGTCCTACCGCTTACCCGAGACAAACAATTAACATAAACAAAGCAAACATAAAGGTGTCAACAAAGTATCATTTATTCAAACATTAAATAAAGACTAAGAGGAAAGGGGGTTCCTCCAAATGCAACCCTAAGCCTCTAAAGCTAGCCACTCCTATTCTCATGCTTAACCACATTCTCACCTGAAAGAGACACTAAAACACGTCAACATAATGTTGGTGAGAGTCATAGGTTTAGACTCCAACCTCAAATCAGTTATAATAAGCTGTGAATAACCACCAACAATAAATATATATGGACAATGTGTTACAAATGTGCATTAACAACTAACATTCAAGATTTATCATACCAAACCAATTCTAAGGCTCCAAGCCTTTCCAAACACCATGGTTCCATAGGCGCCCATACACCTATGTACCAATCCCAAGGCCCCGCCTTGTCAACATCCTCTTAGTACCAAGTCAACTCACAAAATAATCATGAATCAATTAGCAGTTAATCACATAAGCACACACAATTCCATCACCAATCATAAAACATTCACAACAACAATTTACAAAACCATAACGAGTGTCTCTTCCATCCCATCTGGAAGTCAAAATCATAAAAAGATATGGGACTATGAAACTCACCTGATCAAGCTTTTCCAAATATCCACGCTCTAGAGAAAATCTAAACACATAAACATATGCAATCAAGACATGAACCACATACCAAATGGCTCATCAATCTATGATGGATATCTAACATTCTACTACAACTTAACCTCATTTACGTGCTATAAGCATCCCACTACACCCCTCTATAAGCCATTAACTTAGTTAAGTTCATAACCCGTCCCGTTGATATTTTACCCAAAATAGTCTCGTTTTTCATACTTCAAACTATGGGTCGAACACCCCGTTAACCAAAATAACATGCCCTGTAAAGGAAACCCTATTCCCTTACATGTGTTAGCTAACTCTCCTATTTGGCCTCAACCTTAAAGCTACTGCTAAAGCCTCTATATATCTATATATACTTTTACCTATCCAGAATTTACTAATTTTGAACATATGCAAAATTTGTTATGATCAGAGGGTTTTCCAATATCCCAATTGATTAGGCCTATTACAGATATCTTATATAACATATAAACTAACTCTTATGTTCGTTTTAAAGTCCAATTGTACTCCTAAGTACCCTAACCACCTTAAAACATTAAATTAAATCCGACTGATTTCAAAACTGTTTTGACCTCCGACTGTTGTAACCTGTTTTTGACAAACTTCCCGACCTCCAATTCAATTCTAGTTTCTTGCATTTGAAAGCCAATTCAATTACCTTTTCAGAGATATAAGATTCGAAAATTAAAAGTTTGTAGAACTCTAGATATGATCAAAATAAGTGACCTAAAATTTTGCTCAGTTTTTAATTACGAATTTAATTAAATTAACCTAATTATTTATTCATAATTTACTTAATCACAAGCCCTAATTATTCTAATCCTTCTTAGTCATAAAAAGTCAGGTTTTAATATATAATGAACCCTAAATCCGTCATACATTGATTATAAAAACCTTAAAAACAATTTAATTGAAAAAGGAATTTGAAGGTTTTACCTTAAGATCAATGGAAGCCAATATTTTATGAAGAACCCTAATTTTTCTCCAATTGATCGTTGGTTTTTCTTTGCTCCAGGGATTTATGTTTCTTTTTTTATATAAAAGCCTTATATACTAATGTTACCAAGTCCTAGCCCAAGCAGTATTGCCCACCTTCCTTTTTTTTCTTTTTCTTTTCTTTGTGTCGACCCAAACCGTCCTATATTTATTTTTTTTATTTTTTTTCTTTTTTATTGTTTATTAATACACTACTAATGTTTCCTTAAATTACCTTAACTTATTACAGCTCCTAAATCCTCCAAAACCTCAAAACCCTAAAACTAGTCAAATTTACGCGTATACCGTAAAAGACGTAAAATATACAATTTTATAAAAACTCTTGAAATATGAAACAAACTAATTAACTAAGTCCTTAATGACTTAAAACCATCCCAAAAAATACTCCCGTGACTAATTAACTCATCCGAGGCCTCTAAATGCTAAACCTTAAATCGTAAAAATACGACTTTCCATAATACATATACGTATACCTAAGACCACTAAATAACACCATCTTATTTCATAGTCACTACTATGTGAGCTCATAAACATGAAACATCACACATCATTTCACTCACAAGGTACCTCGTACCCGAAAACGATGTCCAAACCACACTCTATTCACACCAAATAACACGTAAACACATAAAGACACATAATTTCACGAAATATGCCCAAAATAAAACTAAGTGACGAACCTCAAAACCGTGGTTGTCGCAGTTTCTCTTCCTTAAGGAGCTTGTTGATTAGTAAACCCTCGAGTAAGGAGTACTCGAGGAGTGGAGTAGGAACGAGGAGTGAGCTTCGTTGCTAAACCACTATAAATCTGTGGTGTTTGGTTTGATCTTTCCTTTTCTTATCTCTTTCCATTCATTATTACTTATTGCATATACTTGTGATTATTACTTTAGATCCACTATCTATTGTTCATATTGTGCATAAGAATATTTCACATAATCACACAAGTCTCAGTCTTTTAAAAGGATTCTTGAAAACCGATCTTTGATCATTTTAACTTATGAAACTATTCAATCCCCCTCTCTAGTATCTATAGAAAAGGTTGTTGAAGATGTCGAGGATGTAGACAATTTGAATGAGACCGATGAAGTGATTATGAACAAGAAGATAGAGCCCCCATTGAGCCAGAGGTAGACATGAAAATCTTTGATTTTGAACTTGATTTACACCTTCAAAATACCAAAAATCAGGTTGCACATGGAGATGATTTGTTGTTTCTCTTGTAGGATAATGACTTTGAGGCATATATGAGATATGATGCAGATAATTCTCTATTTGTTACTAGAATGGAGAATAGGCTGAAACAGATCAATAGTGAATACCGCGGCAAGGAGGATGTAACCGTGAAATTCTACATAGGCAAGGAATATCCAAGCAGAAAATCGGTACATGAAGACATAAAAATGTATTCATCGAGAGTAAGAGAATGATTCAAGGCATGAAGTGTGATATAACTATGATTAGAGCTATTTGTCTTGGTACTGTATTAGGTACTGCCAGTTCGATGGATGCAGCCAATGATGCAGGCCTTTCAAACTTTCCTTGTAGGTCAGAGTTGAAGGAAAATATGCAGAAACAAACGTGTGTGGTCAAAAGGTCAGTAAGAAACTCATGTGCCCATGGTCCCTACACACATCCAAAACTAAAAATAATCCTTGTTGGAGTATCAAAACATTTAATGATGATCATAAACGCCTCCACACAATAGATATTATGATTTTTAACGTAAGATTCCTATCTAAAGAGGTAAGCAAAATCCTTATATCAAACCCTAAGATCCCAAACAACGCTCTACAAGATCAATTAGTTAAAAATACTGTACCAAAATTTCACGTATAAGGTTTCCCGAGTAAAACACATCGCCACGAAGGCATTACAGGGTGATTATGAAGAGCAATATAAGGAACTTAGGGATAATGCGATGGAGTTGAAGTGAAAAACACAGATACAACTATCAAGATCCAAGTTTTAACATACACATATTGACCCTTAATTCAAGGGTTTTTAAACGAATTTATGTTTGTGTTGGTCTACTGAAAGCATGTTTCAGAGAAACTAAAAGGTAAATTCTAGGTTTGGTTAAATCTTAACGATTGTTGGTGTGGATAGCAATAATGGTGTGTACCCGGTAGCTTATGCAATTATTGAATCTAAGTGCAAGAGTTTATGGTCATGGTTTCTTACCTGCTTAGGAGATGACCTTAATTTGCACTCTAATTCAAACTTCACATTCATCTACGACAGACAAAAGGTATAGTCCTTGACTACTATTGAATATATATATATATATATATATATATATATATATATATATATATATATATATATATATATATATATAGAGAGAGAGAGAGAGAGAGAGAGTTAGGATCAAATGAGAAGAAACCTTAAAATAAGAAGGATAAGAAGAAACGATAACCGCATATTCGAGATGCATCCACTTAAATTTGATGCATCTTTATAATCTTAGATGCATTATAATGCATTATAATGTGTTGTATAGCTTTTAATTAGATGCATATACGTATATTAGATGCATTTTATGATTTATCTATATTTTTGTTCTTCTACACGTACCAAAATCATGAAAATCAATTTGCACCATCTACACATCAAATTAACTTCCGAAACTCAATATGGTGCATCTACATGAATATAAATGCATCTAATACAAGTCGTTGCATCTCAAATATGTGGTTTTAGTTTCTTCTCACCACTTCTTATTTTAAATTTCTTCTCACTGGATCCTTACTCAATATATATATATATATATATATATATATATATATATATATATATATATATATATATATATATATATATATATATATATATATATATATATATATATATATATATATATATATATATATATATATATATATATATATATATATATATATATATATATATATATATATATATATATATATATTGTTAAATCCATAAATTCAAATATTGTTTTTTGATATAGGGGATATTACCGGCCATTGCAGAATTGTTTCCAACTGATGAACTGTCACACCCCACCATGGTGGAATATGGGGCACGACGTATGGATATCATCATAACAATAGCGTGTCTATAGAGATAACTAAATGATATAAGAAATGTCATAAAATGGTGACACAAATGTCATGACAATATCTCAACAATGCAGGAGTCTAGGTAAGTAGGTAACAGTCGTACCACTTACTCAAGACAAACAATAAACATAAACCAAACAAACATATAGGTGCCAACAGTATCACTAGATAAATAAACAAACAAAGCTAAGAAGGAACGGGGATCTCCTTCTAAATGCATATCCTACGCTCTCCAAATCCTAGCCACTTATGTTCTCAAGCTTAACCATAATATCATCTGAAAGAGACACTAAAACACATCAACATAAAGTTGGTGAGAGTCATAGGTTTAGACTCCAACGCTAAATCAGTTATAAGCTGTGAATAACAACCATCAACACAATAACATATGGACAATGCGCTACAATTATGTATTAACAACTAGCATTCAAGTTCAATCAATCATCACAATTCCAAGGCATCACGCCTTACCAACAACCACAATTTCCAAGGCATCACGCCTTACCAACAACCATAATTTCCAAGGCATCACGCCTTACCAAACACCATGGTACCATAGGCGCCCATACACCTATGTACCTTTCCAAACCAAATCATACACAAACAAAAATCACATAGCAGTTAATCACATAATGTATACACAAGTCCATCTCAAACCTTAAAAACATTCACAACATCAATTTATAAATAACTCAACACTGTGTATCTTCCATCCCATCTGGAAGTCAAAAGCAATAATAAACATGGGACTATGAAACTCACCTGATTGCTTCTTCACAAGTCCTCGCACTAGCAACAAGCTAACAAACCAAAAACACGCAATCAATACATGAACCAATCACTAAGATGGCTCATCAACCTATGATGGACATCTAGCCTATTCCCATATAAATACCTCATTGATAAGCTCTAATCACCCGATTACCCTTCCTTAACAAGTCCTTAACTTGGTTAAGTTTAATAACTATCCCGTTCATATTTTACACAAAACAGTCCCAGTTTTTAGGTCTCAAAACTTTAAGTCAAACGTCCACTTAAATATAACCACGGTTTCTGTAAAAGGAATATTCATACTTTTACATGTGATAGATAAAACCTCCCACTTGACCTAACCTTAAAACTACTGTTAAGGCCCCGATATATGTATATATATTGCTACCTATCCAGAATTCACTGATTTTAAACGTATGAAAAGTTTGTTAAAATTAAGGGGTCTTACCCAAAACCACAACCTTAGCCCAAGTGCAGATACTTACTACAATATATAAACCATCTCTCATGTTCGTGAGAAGATACCAATGCAACCCTAAGTACCCCAAACAACCCAAAACTTAAAAGGAAAACAGGCTGATTACAAAACTGTTTTGACCTCCGACTGTTGTAACCTGTTTTTGACCCACTTCCCGACCTCCAATTTAACTCTAGTTTCTTGCATTGGAAAACCACTTCAAATAGCTTTCCAGGGATATGTGGATCGCAAAATAAGAGTTTTTAGAAATCCCAATATGATCAAAACAATTTACTCAAAATTCTGCCCAGTTTTTAAAAACGGGTTTAACAAAATCAACCTCATTAATTAACCCTAATCCCTCTAATTACAAGCCCTAATTTATGTAATCATCATATTATGATTAATACAACATTAATTTACTGTTTTTAAATTAAACCCTAACCTAAATCCATCATAAGATGATTAAAGAAATCATAAAAACAATTTAATTGAAAAGGGTTTGAAGATTTTACCTTAGATTTTTTTGGAAAACAAGATTTTTGATGAAGAACCCTAATTTTCTCCATGGATGTCGACCCATACTTGATCTCCAGGGATTTTATGAAGTGTTTTGATAAAAATAAGGCTTTCTATACCTTCCTAACAAGTCCTTGGCCCATATACAAAAGCCCGGTTCCCTTTTTCCCTTTTTTCCCCTTTTCTTTTCTTTGGTGCGTCTAAACCGACCCAAACACCCCTAATTTCGTTTTTTTTTATTATTTAATATATGTTATTAACATTACCTTAATTTACCTTAATTTATTTCATCTCCTAAAGCCTCCAAAACCTCAAAACCGTAAAACTAGTCAAATTTTACGCGTTTTACCGTAAAAGTCGTAAAATATACACTTTTATAAAAAATCTCAAATTTTGAAATAAACTTTATAACTAAGTCCTAAATGACTTAAAATCATCTGAAAAATATTCATATGACTAAACACCTCATCCGAGACCTCTAAATGCTAAACCGTAAATCATAAAAATACGATTTTCTATAATACATATACGTATACGTAAAACCACTACATATCACCATCTCACTTCATAGTCACTACCATGTGAACTCAAGAACATGAAATCATCACACATCGTTTCACTCACAAGGTACCCCGTACCGGAAACGATATCCAAACCAAAATTTATACACACCAATAAGCACATAAACACATAAAGACACATAACTAGCACAAAATAAAACTAAGTGACGAACCTCAAAACCAGGGTTATCACATCACTCCCTCCTAATAGAAATCTCGTCCCGAGATTTACTCCTTAGGATCAAACACACAAACAATAAATCACATGAGGATACTTGTTCTAAACGAACTCCTCTCGTTTCCACGTGAACTTTAGTTCAAGTCACAAATTACCACATATTCTAACCAACAATATTTAAATTTGTTGCCAAACTCTTTACTTCACAACCAATAAATCTCACAAATGACTCTTTGATAAAACAAAGACTCTTATTAGCACAAATCCCGAATAACCGATCATGCAAATATGCATTCTCAAACAACATTTACCAATCTTAATACATGAAATATATCATGTATACCACTCAATTTCCCCCATGTAATTCTATGCTCATAAGCTAATGGTCCGATCTTTCCAAAGATCATAAATGGACCTACAAAACTCTACATCAACTCTTCTATTTTACCCAAACATACCACCCGTTACTATGGGTGAAACTTCATACATAACTCTGTCACTAACTCTAGTGGTTTCCTCTTTTCTATATAGCATCCCTTGTTGCACTCATCCTTTCTACAAACATCACTACCACATTAGTAGCCTCTTTTACCAATTCTAGTCCACAATTACAAGGCTCTAAGCCTCCTAAACAATCAGTATAGGTCAGTGCCATTTACTTTTCCACACTACGACAGTATTAGCCTGCGTTGTGCTTTATTATACTCATTAAACTCTACCAAAGTTTTACCTTCGGTTCCTATCTCGACCTACTTCATTCATGCTTCGCTTCTATACACACTTCCTTCTCCTTCCTTAACTCCTACCATACATCACGATGTGAGGCTTCCCCTCATTTCTTCCCTTGCCATAATCCTTCATAAGGCACCCCATACATATTAGGCTAACCTTTACGCAAAACCCTTGATTCCATCACATCCGTACGCAATTCTTCCAACTTCCCAACTACGTGACTTCTCATTCCTCCTGAAATAGGTGATGAATTAGTCAGTCTATCGACTATCACCCAACTCTCATCATACTTAATCTCTTAGTTCAAGTTTTTCTCAACTCCACTTCATTCTTCTTATTCCATGTCTCATCAACCATGCTTCCTTTTCCCAGATGGTACTTGGCCATGCAATTTTCTTTCGTCACTTAACTCCACCCACCACCTTTACCAAATGTTCAATCAAGGTGATTGAATATGTGTTGGAGACGTTCATGATTCGTATAGATCATTCTCTACGTATCGTACCCCAAATGCCTCTAGCATTCTAGGCAGATATAACAATCCAGCTCCACTAACTAAGTCTATCTAGTTCTTCCCAATCTTTAGTTCCTGCAACGTATAAGCAATCGCCTTTCTTTGTCGTCCTCGTACGCGTCCAAATCCTTGCTCCACGTATCGTCATGCTTCGTGAATTCATCCAGTCATTCCGATAATGCCAAGATCGGCTCATTATCCAATCCACTTCTTCAGCCTCCAAAATGCTTCCCCATCCTTCTTCACTTTGCCCCTTGCTGGTTCCATGATATGGCATCATCTCTAACTACTCATCATGGTAAACTTAATACTAAAACTCACACTCGAAAATCTCACGTATAACTCCACTCGAAAACCAACACCTAATTTGCCTCGCTCTCTTTCTCATATTTGAGTAGATCAAGATGTTGTCGATGCTCCCGATGACAACTCGTTTATACACGTTCATGCACACTTGGTTCATTGACACCATGAAAACTGCTAGTGCTTTGACGAAGCCAAATGCATAATCGTAAACCCAAAGCGTTCATACAACATCCTTAGCAGTTTCAACTATGTCCTCCTTGCACCCTCTCTTAGCGGCAATACGAATAAATTCCTACCCCGTTCTACTTGTAAAATTCTACACGCATTTTAAAAGACCAATGCTTCCTCTCATCAACCCACTCAACCACTTTCCACATCCAATCTACTACTAAGCAACTCAACTTTTACCTTGCATCCGTTGCAATTTCCATCAACTCTTGTTCTTGAAATTATTCCATCAACAATTTCCTTGGAAAGGCACTAACTACAACTCCTCTCACTTCTCCTACTTGCTCCATTCATGGTTCTATCCCAAAATAATAGGCAAACCTACTAAATTTCAGGAAATTTTTAGAAAACAAACATGCCTTACGAACAATATCCCCTTTCCATACCTCTCTATGGCACGTTACTTGTGCCAATTTCCATACCTTTCACAAATCTCTATTCATCTCCCTTGGCATTCCTAATAGACCTCATACCCACATTAGTTCGTCCACGAACCTCTTTCCTCCCCACTAAGGGTATTCCGACCGTTCTCTCATGGTCACCTACTTAAGCGTGTAGGCGCTACCAAGTCTTCATATGACTACCTCAACGCTCCCGAACAATACGAAACCAAAACTACATCTTGAATCCATCATATACGATCAACGAATCAACCCACGGATGACTAACGACATTTCACGTGCACCAGTTAAAACAAGTCAAAAACCACGATACTCAAAAGAAAACTCAAACCCAAAATGTGTATCATTTCAAAATGACCCATGACAACGAAAAATAATCCAAGAAACACCCAATGGCAACCAAAACATATTACGCCCCGCGACATATTATTTAAACCGTGCAAAAGATCGACTTTTCCAAAAGAATATATATCTTTTTTTTTATCCATTTATTATTACCCCCACATCTATGTGACTCAAACCATCTACAAACAACCTTCTAGGTAATCTCAAAACTCAACCCAAAGACTAGGTATCCCGTGCACCCCAAATAAAATAAACTCCTATTCACAACTCAACCTTGAACCCGACACTTGTACAACAATTCCGACCAGTCCACTGACCTCCCATGACTATACTTTTTGAATATTTGAAAAGTACGTTCCGAGTACATAATTTTTTGGCTTTTGAATCACTCAAAAAGCTCTAAAAACGAACAAGTTATGACCAAAACAATTTTATACTAGTTGTTTTAAACTAAAGAATAAACTTAGTGATTAATGCAATCCTTTTAAATGAAAAATATAATTGTATGTGTAATTTTCATAAACTCAATTTAACCTTGTATAAATAATTATAAATGACATAAATCGGTCAAACTCAATTATATAAACTATGTAGGTAGAAAGAAATTTTTTTTACTTTGCTTTATTTCAAAGAAAGTCTTTTAGAATTTGTAATAAATAAGTGTTGATTAAAAGAAATCCTATGTTACATCTTGTTTCAACCACGACTCCAACACCTAACCCTTATTTTACCGAATACAACCAACTATCTAACCCTATAATAGATTTCCAAGTCCCCCCCCCCCCCCTTTTCTCAATATATACCGACCAAAAGAAATGTAAGACCTAACACAAAAGATTTCATTATCTCAAAAGAAATCCCAAGTTATTTCAATAGACTTAAAACCAAGAACACCATTTTAAAACGTACACGTGAAATACGAAACTCAAAGAATACGCTACAAGACACACCTCAAAAGATTCAAAACGTCGTTGAAACTCCACCAAACTCGAGCTCTAATAAATTGTTTAAACACAAGAGAGTACTAGGTACGTTCAAGTTATAATAACTAGTGAACCACCATATACCATAACCTAACACGTAGTAGTATATATACATCCGCATATATATACCTATCGAATCTCCCAAACATACTCGTTATCATACATGTCAAGTCAATCAATCGCTTTATAGGCTCGTTTTTTTCATACGAGTAATCACCTTCTCACCATCTCACCATGCCACAACAAGGCACAAAACCCATTACCAAAACCAAACCATATCGTGTGACCCCATAATCACACAATCACAACTATAATCCAAAACATATAACACAAAATGAACAATAGCCATATCATAAGCAGCCATTACATAAACCCATATATTATATATATACCCAAAATCCACATCTCATCATATACAAGCATGTACTAATCCTCTTTCATGCAATCATACTTAAGAACCCATTGAAGTCGTGGTACTTGTATAACTATGTTGGCCACCATACTTATACAATTACCCTTTCCCCAATGCACTCCCTCCTATGATGACACTTATAAGAATCAATACGACACATAACACATAAATCCATCAACTCACCTAAGCTCATAACCACATAAACAATAAAGTCCAAAACTCCATCTATTAAAATAACATAGTAATACTCTTGGAATACAAAAATCCATAGTCTAGCTAAAACAGCATAGACTAAATCCAAAACGAAAACAAATTCAGTTATAAGTCATGTCGCCCGTAAGAGTGGAAACAGCTTGAAATCCTTCCTATCCACCTACTCCTAGTAACTCGAACCACCACACGATTCTTAGGGAACATGACTTAAACATAAAAAGAAAAATAACATACCCCAGGTATGTAAAATAACTCGACAGAAGATAGAAACTACCTTGTACCAAATTATGTACTATAATGTACAATTCATGCAAAATACAACAGTGACTAGTGTGGACGATTATGGTTCAATCCGCACTAGTCACAAACCCGAAAAGAAAATAACATGTGACTAAGTATGAACTTACTATGGTTCAATTCACACTAGTCAAAACATCGTAATAAATAACATCCAAACACATCAATTAATATAAAATGCACATACTCCTATGACGCCTATATGCAGGGACTCTTAAGATATAGACTAGGCTACGTGACTAGGCAACCTAATTCTCTATAACCATTGTCTTTGATACCATTCTGTCACACCCCACCATGGTGGAATATGGGGCACGACGTATGGATATCATCACAACAATAGCGTGTCTATAGAGATAACTAAATGATATAAGAAATGTCATAAAATGTTGACACAAATGTCATGACAATATCTCAACAATGCAGGAGTCTAGGTAAGTAGGTAACAGTCCTACCACTTACTCAAGACAAACAATAAACATAAACCAAACAAATATATAGGTGCCAACAATATCACTAGATAAATAAACAAACAAAGCTAAGAAGGAACGGGGATCTCCTTCTGAATGCATATCCTACGCTCTCCAAATCCTAGCCACTTATGTTCTCAAGCTTAACCATAATATCACCTGAAAGAGACACTAAAACACGTCAACATAAAGTTGGTGAGAGACATAGGTTTAGACTCCAACGCTAAATCAGTTATAAGCTGTGAATAACAACCATCAACACAATAACATATGGACAATGCGCTACAATTATGTATTAACAACTAGCATTCAAGTTCAATCAATCATCACAATTCCAAGGCATCACGCCTTACCAACAACCACAATTTCCAAGGCATCACGCCTTACCAACAACTATAATTTCCAAGGCATCACGCCTTACCAAACACCATGGTACTATAGGCGCCCATACACCTATGTACCTTTCCAAACCAAATCATACACAAAAAAAAATCACATAGCAGTTAATCACATAATGTACACACAAGTCCATCTCAAACCTTAAAAACATTCACAGCATCAATTTATAAATAACTCAACACATTGTATCTTCCATCTCATCTGGAAGTCAAAAACAATAATAAACATGGGACTATGAAACTCACCTGATTGCTTCTTCACAAGTCCTCGCACTAGCAACAAGCTAACAAACCAAAAACACGCAATCAATACATGAACCAATCACTAAGATGGCTCATCAACCTATGATGGACATCTAGCCTATTCCTATATAAATACCTCATTGATAAGCTCTAATCACCCCATTACCCTTCCTTAACAAGTCCTTAACTTGGTTAAGTTTAATAACTATCCCGTTCATATTTTACACAAAACAGTCCCAGTTTTTAGGTCTCAAAACTTTAAGTCAAACGTCCACTTAAATATAACCATGGTTTCTGTAAAAGGAATATTCATACTTTTACATGTGATAGATAAAACCTCCCACTTGCCCTAACCTTAAAGCTACTGTTAAGGCCCCGATATATGTATATATATTGCTACCTATCCAGAATTCACTGATTTTAAACGTATGAAAAGTTTGTTAAAATTAAGGGGTCTTACCCTAAACCACAACCTTAGCCCAAGTTCAGATACTTGCTAAAATATATAAACCATCTCTCATGTTCGTGAGAAGATCCCAATGCAACCCTAAGTACCCCAAACAACCCAAAACGTAAAAGGAAAACAGGATGATTACAAAACTGTTTTGACCTCCGACTGTTGTAACCTGTTTTTGACCCACTTCCCGACCTCCAATTTAACTCTAGTTTCTTACATTGGAAAGCCACTTCAAATAGCTTTCCAGGGATATGTGGATCGCAAAATAAGAGTTTTTAGAAATCCAAATATGATCAAAACATTTGACTCAAAATTCTGCCCAGTTTTTAAAAACGGGTTTAACAAAATCAACCTCATTAATTAACCCTAATCCCTCTAATTACAAGGCCTAATTTATGTAATCATCATATTATGATTAATACAACATTAATTTACTGTTTTTAAATTAAACCCTAACCTAAATCCATCATAAGATGATTAAAGAAATCATAAAAACAATTTAATTGAAAAGGGTTTGAAGATTTTACCTTAGATTTTTTTGGAAAACAAGATTTTTGATGAAGAACCCTAATTTTCTCCATGGATGTCGACCCATACTTGATCTCCAGGGATTTTATGAAGTGTTTTGATAAAAATAAGGCTTTCTATACCTTCCTAACAAGTCCTTGGCCCATATACAAAAGCCCGGTTCCCGTTTTCCCTTTTTTCCCCTTTTCTTTTCTTTGGTGCGTCTAAACCGACCCAAACACCCCTAATTTCGTTTTTTTTTGTTTTTATTATTTAATATTATGTTATTAACATTACCTTAATTTACCTTAATTTATTTCAGCTCCTAAAGCCTCCAAAACCTCAAAACCGTAAAACTAGTCAAATTTTACGCGTTTTACCGTAAAAGTCGTAAAATATACACTTTTATAAAAAATCTCAAATTTTGAAATAAACTTTATAAATAAGTCCTAAATGACTTAAAACCATCCCGAAAAATATTCATATGACTAAACACCTCATCTGAGACCTCTAAATGCTAAACCGTAAATCGTAAAAATATGATTTTCTATAATACATATACGTATACGTAAAACCACTACATATCACCATCTCACTTCATAGTCACTACCATGTGAACTCATGAACATGAAATCATCACACATCGTTTCACTCATAAGGTACCCCATACCGGAAACGATATCCAAACCAAAATTTATACACACCAATAAGCACATAAACACATAAAGACACGTAACTAGCACAAAATAAAACTAAGTGACGAACCTCAAAACCAGGGTTGTCACATGAACATAGCATCTGTGTCAGACACATTTATGAAAATATAAAAAAGGAGAACAAAGACAAAATATTAAACGAGCTTATTTGGAAGTGTGTAAGGGTATTAAAAATAGCTCACTTGGAGGTAGCACTCGATCAAATAAAAGTACATGATGCTAAAGCTTATGGCTGGTTAAAAAAGATTCCTCCAGCATCATGGTGCAGGGCACATTTCTCAGGTATGTTTGTTTTGTTGGTTGAATACATAATTTCTGATTTATTAGATGACTATTGATGCTATATGTGACATATAGGGAGACCTAAGTGTGATATCTTACTGAATAACATATGTAAAGCTTCTAACATTAAGTTGGTCGATGGAAGAGATATGCCAATAATGGTTGTTTGGAATATATAAGGGAGTATCTTATGAAGATAATTATGAATGTATAGCAAGTGATAGACATATATACTAATCTGGTAACCCCAATTGCCACACAATTTTTTAAATTCCATTAAGGCACCAGCAAATGATTATATTGTTCTTATAACAAGGAGAATTATACCAATGTAAGGGACCTAATGACCAGTGTGTTGTGAAGATCAACCTTAAGCAATGTCATTGTAGGAGATGTGAGCTACCTAGCATGCCATGTAGGCATGCAGTTGCAGCACTGAACAACAAGGCAACTCATGAAGAAGCCGTTGTGATATTAATGGAATGGGTGGCACCATGTTATTGTTTAGGGAAATTGAAGGAGACGTACTGTAATACTTGCTTTCTGCAAGGTATAAAATCTTGTTGTCCCAAGTCTTTTCGAATTGAAAACCGGTCTAAAGTGCGACTCAATCGTCTTTTGGTGAATCAAGAGAATGGTTTGGTTGATTTGTCTAATTTAAACTATTAGCAAGTAATTAAAGTGTCGTTGAGTAAAATTGAAGAATAAAGATTAAGACTAAAATGACGAGTAAAGAATAAATGTTTGTAAATTTAAAGGTAACAATGGAAAAGTACTAGCACACTAAATAAAACTAACTCTTGGGAAATTTTCTAAAAAAATAAGAACTTAGTTGAAAAGTACTAAAAGAAAGTAAGATCGGAATATCAAACAAATGCAAACAATGGGACTAAGCCCCATAAAGGTGTCCCGATCGGAATGTATTCTGATCGGTTGATCGGAAAGTTGGTGGGACCTGCGATCGGAATATGTAACAAAGGGGCAATCGGAATGTCCAGAAACTCTATAATCGGAATACAAAACAAGGACCAAATCGGAATAAGCAAATACCTAATCCGATCACTCGATCGGAATACTTGAGAGTGCAGATCGGAAAAATGTAAACCCTTTTCCGATTGATCAATCGGAAAGGGTGGTATTGAGGCTGCTCGGAAAAACCAATCGGAAAGGGGTTTTAAACCCTTTCCGAAATCTAAGGGATTCGGAAATAAGCTAATGAATAAGCTATATAATAAGCTTACCACCAAACTAATTCGAATCAATCACTAAACCGGATCCAATAAGCACTTGTTTCAACTTATCAAACCCGAAAATAAACAAACTTTTTGATCAAACAATAAAAAACATAAACTTTTTAAGGAAAACTTTATAAAGTAAATAAGCTAATCATAAAAATAAGCCAATAAGCACAAAAGTCTTAAAGCTTAACCAAATGAAAACTTATGAAATGATCAAAAGATTAACTTTTTAAGCACGAAATCATTTAGAACAACACGGATCATATGATAATCGCACCAAAATCAATCTAAAATCAAAGAAAAGTAGAATGAGATTAAGGATTAAGAGCTTAAAATAGAACTTGATAAATGAAAATAAGCAATACAAAGATGTTTAATCTTAAAAGATTAAAAGAAAAAGATGAAACTTAGTGAGAGAAAGTTTAAGACTTTCTCTCTCTAAAAAGTGAAAAACTAAAATTAAAGACTAACTAGCTAACCACCCTCCTAATGACTATTAGGAGGGTATTTATAGGGAAGGTGGAAGGAGTGCATGTGTTGCATCTTCTTTCTTGCTTTCTTCACGTTTTCTCGACTCGACTTTAATTCTTTGTCTTTGTCGTCTCGGGATTTGAACTTGTCTTTTAATTTTCTTCTTCTATTAGACTTAAGTTCTTCGACTTCGTTAAACTTCCGTCTTTAGACTTTTTCTTCGATAAATCTTCAGAATAGACCTTGGACTTCCGTTCTTTTTGCACTCTTGATCTTTTGACTTCGTCTTTTCCCGTTTTCTTCGATAAAAGCCCGTGAAAACCCGTGTTTTCTTCCCTTTTTCATATTTTGGTCCTAAAACACAATAAAAACACAAACCACGCATAATTCCGACTTTTACGACATAAATCACACGTTTTGGTCTTGTTATTATTGGAAATAAGTGGTAAAAGGATAAGTGTTTTCACACTTATTAAATCCCCTACACTTGACCATTGCAATGCCCTCATGCAATGCATTAATTTTAAAGCACGGTTTACATTTTCCATCATAAATAACCCACCTTGGCCTTTATTAAATACTAAACATGAAAAGATAGAACAAGTAAGGAAATTAAAAACTTACATTGGGTTTTGGCTGCCATGAACGTTTATCATCCTCAAGTTTCACGTTCCCCATACCAAGCTTAAAAACGAGATCATTTTTATTATAAGTTAGCAACTATCACGAACTCATGTGGGCTAATTATTCACTTATACTCCCTTATTCCTAGGTTTATCTCTTATATTTTATTTTTGTCTTGAATGATCACGAGGATGCATTGTTTGACTTATTTCGATAGTTATTGATGAGACTGCTTTTATACATAGTCTCATCGTCCAAATAGGGCTTAAAATGCATTAAATATCATCAAAATGCCCAAATATATGCTTGTGTTTGTTGCTTGTGTATTTTAGGTACGGATATTGAGAAAATGACAAAAGATCACAAGAATCATGCAAAAACGAACACGGGAAACGAAGCCGCACGATGAACCAAGCCTTAATGAAGAATTTTCCAAAGAAAACCCTTGAAGATGTGAAGAATTATGAAGATTGGTCCTCCAAGTTTGAAGAATTGACACTTTATACCCTTGTATCTTCATAATTACAAGTTTGGTCCCTAAAGTTTGTCAAAATTACAAAAACGACCCTTAACTTTGAAGAATTGGCAAATTTAGTCCCTTAACAAAACTAAATTGTCAATAATGGTCCTCCAAGAAGTCAACAAACAAGTCAAAGCCTTGAAGTATGAAGACATGTCAAAAACAGTCCTTGAAGAATGAAGAAATTGCATGTTTAGTCCTTATTCAAAGTTTATAAAAGTACTTGTGCCAAAAGTGTCAATCTGCCAAAGTTGATTTACAAAGGAAGTAAAGTTTTTTGCTGAATATATACAAAGTGAAAGAAGTAGTAAAAGTGAGGGACCTAATCTGCCCAGACAACCTAAGACAAACCCTCCACTCCCTGCTTGACACCTCACCCACTCACACCCATTAACCAATCACAAACCACCTCCTCTCCACGTCAGAATCCACCCAACACATTTATTTAATCAGTTTTAAACTGATTATAAATTTTGAGGGAAATACGTTTTTTGAAAACTAATTACCCTTAACCCCATCAAACCCCACCCTGCTATCACTAATCCTTCCATAAACCCTAAATCTTAATTTCCATAAATCAAGGGGTTTTCCCCTAAATATTTCTAGATGACTAATTGATGGTTTTGTCACCACATCCCACATCTCAAAACGCCACAAGACACACCCATGTGTCTTGTGGGACCCTCCCCTGCACCCATCACTTTCCCCCAATTTCAAAACCCGACCATTTGAACGTCTGGATCACACTCCTTGGTCCCTAAGCACATTTGGACGTCTATGATCAACTTTTCAAGGCTGGCCAAGTACAAAGATCACATGAGGAGCATATTGACCAAGAAATCAGTCAAGAACACAAGGGCAGTTTTGGATTTTCAAACATTAGGGTTTTATGCTTGTATTATTTTATTGAAAGTATCTAGATAGTTCTATGAGTCCTATATAAGGAGTATGCGTATTGTGCATGACCCTTGTTCTTTTTTCTCCTTTTTTCACAACTTTGTAAGTCCTGTTTTTGATGAATGAAAAAGGTTAAAGTTTGTTGATGAGAAGAAAGATCCATCTTCATTTACATTGTTTGCTTGTTGTTTAAATTCCAAGTCTGTTTACTTTTCAACTTTTTAAAATTTAAGTCTTGTTTTCAAAGTTTCTGAAATTTTGATTTTTGGTAAAATCCTTGTTTCAAGTGTTGTTTTCCAGGTTTGTTAGAGATTCTTTAAGTGTGTTCAAAGGAAGTTTTGGTATTAAAGTTTGTTGGTTTGAAAAAGGTTTCAAAAGAAAGTAACAAAAATCAGAAAGTATATTTGTGCTTGTTCTTCATTTCTCTTAGCAGGGTTGTGTTGAATCCTGTTGTCCAAGGTCCAGCATAGGCCCCAGCCTATAGGAGGTGACTTGGCTGTCACTGAGGGACTTGGATGTAAGTCCCTCAAGGTAAAAATCCCTTGTTTTCATTTCCATTTATGTGATTTGAGTGATTATTGCATGAAAGCTGTTTAAGTGCTGTTTAAATTGTTTAATATTGCTTAATCTGGTGTAGTATGCATGTTAGATTGATCTTGATTCAATTTGATTAGGGTGTGAGTTGATTTGCTTTGAAAAAGTGAGAATCTGAATATTAAAGGGGTGTTTGGATTACGATTTAATTTGGCTTAAATGACAACAATCTTAGCTTAAAACTAGCTAGACAGTTTCTTTAGGTTGTTATTAGGTGGTAAGAATAGTTAGCTTTCAGTTTGGGAAGGTTTTAAACTAATTTGCTTGATAAATAGTTGGAAAATAGACAAAACCAGTGACTGCTCTTGGATGCATGATTTTGTGTGATTTTATTTACTCAAATCTTGTAAGCTTTTAGGTTTTATGTTAACTTAGGGTTTTAGAGTGCTTTTACAGCATTTAGTGGAATTGTATGCAAGCTATTGGCTTTTGAATCTCAATTTTGTGCACTAAAAACCTGCTTTACACCCCAGACTTGTGCTAAGCTTCATCAGCAACTTTCATTTGCTATTTTGTGCTTGATTTGTGTGCTACTTTCTTGTTTGTGAGTTTGATTTGACTCCTTGTACTCAACAGAGTACAAGGGTGCCTTTGTCCATCAATTACACCAACACAAATCACAAGTTAAGTCCTCTTGACATCACTTTTCACTTGTGAAGATATCTTTTTTGCTTGTGTACTTAAAAAGTCCAACTGGGCACGTTTTGGCTTGGGATTGATTTAATCTTTGTTATATTGGATTTATATTTGTGTTTTTAAGATTAAAAGGTCACAAGTTTGAGTTTTAAAAAGTTAAAAAAAATACCAAAAAGGACGTGGCCAGGACTCGAACCTGCGCCACTCCTCTCACCACACACACATGTTACCATTGCGCCCTAGGGTCTTTGACTGCTAGGGTTGCATTTGAAATATACTTAAGTGGTGTTTGTTTTGTAGCTTATTAAACCAACAGCTTTTAAATAAGCTATTTCTAGCTTATTTCTTTTAGGTTTTCACTGCTTAGCATTTTTCCTAGGTTTTTATAAGGGTTGTTGACTTTTCAGTCTAAAAAGTATATTTTTCCCGTTATTAATTAATTTATTAGGATTATTTTTAGTTTTAATTTTAAAAAGTCATTAAAAATAGAAAAAGGTAATTTAAAAATCTGAAAAAATAGTTTTTAGGTTTTTAATCATATTTTTGAGGTTTTCAGCTATTTAAGTTTTCAATTTAGCTTATTTTTTATTTTATTAGATTTTAGGGTTTTTAGCTAACTTTAGAATTTAATATTAAATTATTAAATAGTTTTCAGAAAATTTGGATTGCATTTTTGTTTTAGTTACATTATTTAGGATTTTTGGTAATTTTTTAGAATTTATTTATAAACTTTTTATTTTTTTGAATATTTTAATATTATTTTATTATTAAAAATTGAAGTTTTATTTTTTTTAGTTTTTACATTTTTCCTAGGTTAAGGACACTTAATTAGGAGTTTTGCCACTTTCCAAATATTTTTTAGACTTTTAAATTAATTTCTAGAATTAATTTAAGATTTAATAGTTTTTAATAGTTTTTAAGTGTTTAAAAATAGTTTAATTTGGTTTTAAAATTTTTAAAAATAGTTTTTAGGTTAATTAGGATATTTTTGAGGTTTACAAACTATTAGATCTTGTTTAGGGCTTTTTAATAATTAATTGTGATTTTTAGGGCTTTAATTAGCATTAAAAAGTCATTATTGAATTAATTAAAAGGTTTTAGCAAGTTTGAATTTTTTGTAAACTCTTAGAATATTATTGGGGATTTTTAGAAATTTTTAGGAATTTTTAGGTTAAAATTTTTATTTTGGCACTATTTACGGTTTTGCGTGATCGCCTTTTTCGTCTTAGTTTAATTCGTTTTCGTAACGGTCTTTCTCTTCTAATCCCATTTCTTTTTTTCAATCATATAATCACAAACATAATCAATTCTTAACACAACGCACTTGCCTCCTCGAGAACGAACTCACTTCATTGGGTCTTAACTTGTGGTTTTCCTAAACTACTCGTTAATACTTACCCTAATTACCTTCCTTTTCCTAAAGGGGTAAAAATACAACTATCAATTTTTGGCGCCGCTGCCAGGGAGGCGTGTTGTGTTTTGATTGAACCATTGTTGTTTTTATATAGCCATAAATAGCTAATTGTATTAGTAGCACTCTACTAATACGTATTATCGTTTTTCGGTTTTTTGTGAATACTATTACTATATTGTATACGTAGAACAATAAATTTACAAGTACTCCAAATACGTGAGCAATCACGACCTTGACTTGGGAGGTCATTACCCAATCATTGTATTCGAATCTCAAACCAAAGAAAAAGGCAAAATAGATAAATACTTTCGTGAAGCTCGATTTTGAGAAATACAAACTATAAGGTGGGTATAAGGCGGTTGTATTTCACGACCTAAAGGAAAAAGGCTCTTAAGTGCTTCGCGCCGCCTCGTTTCCTCCGCTTGCTTGTGCGTATTTTGATTTTGAAAGCTAATCGAGGGTTTTGCCGCCCAAAGTATTACTAAGTATCATATATATTTTCTTGGTTTCATTTGATTAAACCCTCTTGAACGATTTGGTGTTCCACCATCGTTCTAAAGTCATCGAAGGCGTTCACTTCACGTGTTCATTTTCATTCCTTGAGGCTTCTTTAATCGAGAGATTTGATTAGGAAGGAGATTTGTAGATTTGTGTCTACCTAATACATTTCAAAAATCCAAAAAAGTAAAAACAATCAAAAACCACAAAAAAATTGAAAAAGTATAAACACCAAAAAGAATCTTCTTTGCTCGCCTTCTCGTTGTACGTGACGTTTATGCAAACTCGCTCTAAAGCAAGACGTGCTCGTAAACGAAGAAACAAATCCATCACTCCTTCTATTGAGGAATCTCCTATTGACGAACCCATTATAGTGAAAGAAGCACCCATGGCTAATCGAACTATGATGGAGTTGCTTCAAGCACCCACCGAGGGTTATGGAGAAGCAATTGTGATTCCCGCTATCCTTGCGGAGAATTTTGAGGTTAAGACGGGTTTGTTGTCCATGATTCAAAACAACAAGTTTCGAGGTGACGAAAAGGACAACCCTCATAACCACATTCGCCAATTTAATCGTCTTACCGCCACTTGCAAGTTTAAGGACGTCTCAAACGACTCGATTAAGATGATGCTTTTTCCGTATTCCTTAGTGGGGCCCACAAAAATTTGGTTAGAGAAAGAGCCACCCAATTCTATATTGACGTGGAAGGATCTCGTTTCAAAATTCGTGAACCAATTTTTTCCGCCCTCTAAGACTACGCACTTGAAAAACGAGATTTCAAAGTTTTCACAAGAGTATAATGAGAGTTTTTCAACGGCTTGGAATAGGTTTAAGGAAATGTTGCACGAATGTCCTCATCATGGTTTTTCCGACTTGCATCAAATTGACACGTTTTACAATGGCTTGAACGATCATGAGCGTGATTATCTTAATGTCGCCGCGGGTGGTAACTTTTTGTGTAAGACGGTCGAGGAAGCATTGTTAATCATTGAGAATAGGTCTAAGGTCTATAGTCCTCGTAGCACGTCGAGTGTTCATAAGAATTCGTCTACACCTTCACCTTCATTGTCACATACTATTGATGCTTGCCAAATTGAGGCTAATTTGGAGAACAAAATTTTTGATAAGTTGAAAGGATTATTAATTGAGTTTAAAGTTGGTGAACAACCCGCTCCGGCTACGATTAAAGCGGTTGAGGTTTCTTGTATGTATTGTGGTGGAGCTCACGATTATTCCGAGTGCATTACCAACGGTGGTAACACATCGAGTGCCTTCGCGGCCGCGGGAACTTATAACCAAAACGATCAAGTTCCTCGCACTAATCAACTGACTCCACCGGGTTTTCCACCAAATCAAAATGCTAACAATTATCGAAACAATCAAGTTGGTAACCAAAACAATCAAAGGAACAATTACAAGGGTAATAACAACTATGGGAATCAAGGAAGTAGTAGCCAATTGCAAAATCAAAATCAAAACTGTAATTTTCAAAACACGAGTCAAGGTCTTCAAAATGTTTACACTAAAGAACTTCCAATGGACTTTTTGAATTACGCCACGGCAAATGATAAGATTTTGGAAAACATACAAGAGCAATTGGCTAATCAAGCTAGGGACACGGCTAAGAACACCAAGGAGTTAGCTAATTTTGTGAAGGAAAATCTTAGCATGAGAAATGAATTGAAAAATGATTTTGCTAACCAAATTAGAGGTCAAAACAATAAGATAGAGCAATGTCATGCTAGGCTTAAACAAAGAATTGACCAAAAAGCCGCTAGTCAAGATTTGAAGTTTAATAGTCAAGATGCTAAGCTTAATGCCATTTTAGAAGCCGTCATGGGAAACAAAGCCTCTACTTCGAGTGGTCTACCTAGTAACACCATTTCAAACCCGAAGGGAGAGATGAAAGTGATTACCACACGTAGTGGTAAGACACTTAAAGAACCGACTCTTCAACCAATTACTCCAACGGTGGAGGAAATTGAGGAAGAACCCAAGGTGGTGGTCGAAAAGGAGCATATCTCAAGCCCACAAAGTACCGCTCATGCCACACCTACGGTCGACCCTTTACCAACATTGGAACCCGAGATTCCAAAGGCTATGCCTATGCCCCAACCCACACCACCCTTGCCTTACCCATTGAGACTTAGGAAGGAGAAACGACAAGAGCGCGACAACTACCAATTTGATCTTTTTATGAAAATGTTTCGTGAGTTGCACCTTAATGTGAGTTTCGCCGATGCTTTGGTCATGATGCCTCGATTTGCCGCTAACTTTAAGAGTATGTTGAACAACAAGGAGAAATTGCACCAAATGTCTAGTTGTTCGTCGGTTTATCTTAATCGCATACCTCAAAAAGTCGGTGATCCCGGTAAATTTTTGATCCCTTGTGCAATTCAAGATATGGAAGAATGCTATGCCTTGGCCGATCTTGGTGCTAGCATTAATTTGATGCCACTTGCAATCTTCAAGTCGCTCAATCTTCCTAATCTTACTCCTTCACGAATGTCTATTGAGTTGGCCGACCATTCCACGATTCTTGCATGTGGTTTGGCGGAAGACGTTTTTGTGAAAGTGGGGAAGTTCTACTATCCCGTAGACTTTATCGTTGTTGATATCCCCACGGATCCTCAAGTTCCTCTCATTTTAGGTCGTTCGTTTTTAGATACGTCTATGGCTTTGATTGATGTGCATGCTAGAAAGATCACCTTACGTTTCAACGACGAGGAACTTGTTATAAACGCAACTCAAAATTCTCAACTTTCTCATGTTTATTCCGTTGCTACCATAAACCTCGTTGATATGATCGACGTGGTTTGCGAGGAATTATCACAAGAAGTTTTAGGGTTTGGTGATGAAGAAACTAGTGGCAATCCCACTATGTTAGATCCAATTCTTGATAATTCGACACCAACCTTCACTCCATTTGAAGGTGGTGGTTTTACGTTGGAATAATTCGATGTTCCACGTACTTGTGACGAAGACCTCAACAACGATGAGGACTTCTCGATTATCAAGGATTTTCTCAACGATTTCCCATTTCCTCCACCCGAGGAGGTTATGAGTATCGAGCCCAAATCTTCACTTGAGGAACCACCTATCCTCGAGTTGAAAGATTTACCTCCTCACCTCGAATATGTCTATTTGGAGGAGGACGACAAGTTGCCGGTTATTATTGCGAAGGATCTTTCGAATGATGAAAAAACCGCACTTGTCGATGTTCTAAAGGATCACAAAGGGGCGATTGCATGGAAGTTATCCGACATTAAAGGAATCGATCCAAAATTTTGTACCCACAAAATCTTAATGGAGGAGGATTTCAAGCCCACAATCCAAAGTCAAAGAAGGGTAAACCCCAAAATTCACTATGTCATCAAAAAGGAGGTCCTTAAACTCCTTGACGCGGGAATGATTTACCCTATTTCCGATAGCCCTTGGGTGAGTCCTATTCATTGTGTCCCTAAAAAGGGAGGGATGACCGTTGTGCCAAACGATGCCAACGAGTTGATTCCCACTAGACTCGTGACCGGATGGAGAGTGTACATTGACTATCGTAAGTTGAATGAAGCCACTCGAAAAGACCATTTTCCCTTGCCCTTCATGGACCAAATGTTGGAGCGTCTTGCGGGAAACGATTTCTATTGCTTTTTAGATGGTTTTTCCGGTTACTTCCAAATTCCCATCAATCCTCGTGATCAAGAAAAAACTACGTTTACGTGTCCATATGGAACGTTTGCCTATCGTAGAATGCCATTCGGACTTTGTAATGCACCGGGAACTTTTCAACGATGCATGATGGCTATTTTTCATGATATGATCGAGAAGACGATGGAAGTCTTCATGGATGACTTTTCCGTGTTTGGTGATTCTTTCACTTCGTGTTTGTCGAACCTAGAGAGAATGTTAAAACGTTGTGAGGAAACCAACCTTGTGCTCAATTGGGAAAAATGTCATTTTATGGTTAAGAGTGGAATCGTCTTAGGGCACAAGGTCTCGAAAGCGGGGATTGAGGTAGATCAAGCTAAGGTTGACGTCATCGCCAAATTACCTCATCCCAAAAATGTTAAGGGAGTTAGGAGTTTCCTAGGCCACGCGGGCTTTTATCGACGATTCATCAAGGATTTTTCGAAGATTTCTCGACCCATTACACATCTTCTTGAAAAAGAGGCACGTTTTGTCTTTGACGAAGATTGTGTACGAGCCTTTGAAATCCTTAAGAGGAAACTTACCAAAGCTCCCATTCTTGTTGCTCCAAATTGGAACCTCCCCTTTGAGCTTATGTGTGATGCTAGTGATTACGCTATTGGGGCCGTTTTGGGGCAAAGTCATGATAAGCACTTCTTGCCTATTCACTATGCTAGCAAGACGATGATCGAGGCTCAACTTAAATACACTACAACGGAAAAGGAGTTCCTTGCCGTGGTATATGCATTTGAGAAGTTCCGACCTTATCTCGTCTTGACGAAATGCATAGTGTATACGGATCATTCGGCTATTAAGTATCTCATGGCAAAGCAAGATGCTAAGCCTAGATTACTTCGTTGGATTCTCCTCCTTCAAGAATTTGATCACACCATCGTTGACAAAAAGGGAGCCGAGAATCTAGCGGCCGATCATCTTTCTCGTTTGGAAGATCCTCACCAAAGTGTTTACGAGCCCAAGGAAATCACCGAAACATTTCCGCTCGAGACACTTGGTATAGTGAATTCTAAGCTTGATTCTTCTACCCCATGGTTTGCGGACTTTGCAAATTACCATGCGGGTAACTTCATCATTAAGGGTATGACGACTCAACAAAAACGAAAATTCTTTTGTGACGTCAAGTTCTACTTTTGGAATGACCCTTACTTGTTTCGAACTTGTGCGGATCAAATCATCCGACGTTATGTATTTGGCACCGAAGCTTCTAACATCCTTAGAGCTTGCCATGAGGGACCCACGGGTGGTCACCACGGTGCTAATCTCAAGATCTTGTGAAGTCGTGTGATGCATGCCAACGACAAGGAAAAGCCTCAAAAAAAGATGAAATGCCACAAAATATCATCCAAGTGTGTGAGATCTTTGACGTTTGGGGTATAGACTTTATGGGGCCGTTCCCATCATCTCGTGGTAATAAGTACATTCTCGTTGCGGTTGACTACCTTTCTAAGTGGGTGGAGGCCAAGGCCTTGCCCACCAATGATGCTCGTGTGGTAGTCAAGTTTTTGAAGCAATTGTTTTCTCGGTTTGGAACCCCTCGTGCTATCATAAGCGATCGTGGAACCCATTTTTGTAACGACCAATTTGAAAGGGTTCTAAGGAAATATGGGGTTACACATCGTCTTTCTACGGCTTATCACCCACAAACGAGTGGGCAAGTCGAGGTTTCAAACCGAGCGTTGAAAAGGATCTTGGAAAGATCCGTAGGAGAAAACCGACAATCTTGGTCGGATAAGTTAGACGATGCTTTATGGGTCTTTAGGACTGCTCATAAGACGCCCATTGGGTGCACTCCCTATAAGCTTGTGTATGGAAAGAACTGTCATTTTCCTATCGAATTAGAACACAAGGCTTATTGGGCCCTAAAGCATTGTAATGATGACATGGAGACCGCGGGAAAACACCAGAAAATGCAATTAAATGAATTGGATGAATTGAGAGATATTGCTTATGAAAATTCATTGATTTATAAAGAGAAAACTAAAAAGTTGCATGATTCTAAAATTAAAAACCGGATTTTTAACATTGGGGATCAAGTTTTGCTTTTTAATTCAAGATTAAAAATCTTTTCTGGTAAGTTGAAATCCTGTTGGTCCGGTCCATTCACCGTGACTCAAGTGTTTCAGTATGGGACCATCGAGCTAGCTCAAGATGATGGTCCTAACTTCAAGGTGAATGGACATAGGTTGAAGCACTACTTTGGCAGGGAGGTTCCATCCTTGAACTACCTCGACCAAATCACCTTCCCCAATGATAATTAGTATTGAGGGGATCGAGTCGAGCTCATGACTCGGTAATCAAAAATGAGGTGCCTCGTGGGGGAGTCCCATGCTTATCCTATGTACATATTATCGCTTTCTAATGTAGCTTACGTGTGGGGATTTGTGCCCTTCCAACCTTTGTTCCGTGGTTGTTTGTGAATTGTGGATTTTAGATGATCATGATCTTCACGATTGGAGCCTCTCGTGTTCGTTTTATGGGAGCACTCGATCGTTGCTTTGAAGAATTTCTCGATATCCATATGATATATCCTTTGATGTTCTAACCTTAGGTTTTTAGCACACTTCATCAACGGCTATTAATTTAACGGTTACACCCTTTCCATGCTAGATTAAGCATTCGACTACGTCTCTAGTATGGGGGTGTTTGCACCCCTAGACTTGAAACATTGAGGACAATGTTTAACTTTAGTATGGGGGGTGAATAGATACTTGCCTTGCCAAACCTTCACGCTTTCCAAAGTTTATCTTTTTGTTTATCGTTTTGTTGCAAAATAAGGCTAAAAATGGCCAAATTTTAAAATTTTTCTCATGTTTTATAAGTGTTTAAAGACACGAATGTAGATTTTCCGATGGCGAGAATAAGAGTAATTTTTGACTCGACCGTGCGTGTTGAGCACTTAGCTTTGATTCCTTAACTCACATTAGGCTAAGTCTCTTAAATGAGGACGAGAAATGATAGAGTTAATTATAAGTTACTATGCTAAACGTAGAGTACTCGTATTCTTTCAAAAACTCATGTGTTCTCGTTGTTTGCTTATTCTCCCTTCGCATGTAAATATTTTTTGCTTAATAAATATTGACTTAGCGGTTTAGTTAGGATTGTTGGGTTTCTAGTCTTTTCTAGTAGCTTCCGTGTAATTAAATTGGGAAGACATTAAGGTATCGCCAGCGTCACGGTTTTGAAGTATTGGCACCCAAATAATCAAAAGCTTCACCCAATAATAAGATTTCAAGTGCTCACCTAAATCAAGCAAACAATTTGAAGCCCCACAAGGCCTAAACTCTATGCAAAATTGAAAGTGGATCAAGCCTTAATCTTCGAAGCTTTAAAGATCCAAAATTCGCCTTAGCGTGAGGATATACGTCTTTGGCTAATAAAACCACCGATGAGGAGGATAATAAAAGGCAAGGCAAGACCGAAGTCATAATAAAAGCTTCATGGCGAAGTTGAATAAAAGATGGAGGTAAACCAAAGATAATAAGGCCCTTCCGTTAGGGGGCGTATAAAAGTCTTGGTAATAAGTCTCATGTTCAAAACCGTTATAAAACCGTGTTTATCAATTCTTCTTGTCAACTTAATTTTTTAACATCGTTGTCTATTAGGAGGGGTTATTGATTTGATGGTCTTAGTTACACCGTTAGGACTCTATTTTTAGACCTAAATCTCTATTATCGCATAAGTCAACAATGTATCCTCGTGAAACATTCAAGACAAAATAAAATATAAGAGATACAACTTAGGAATAATGGGAGGATAAGTACGTGATTAGGGCATATGAGTAGTGTTAGCATTACTAACTTATAATAACAATGATCTCGTTGCACGCTTGGCATGGAATTGAAGTGAAAATCGAGGACGATGAAATTATTTCTAACGAAGCATTCACGTGTTCTTATTCTATGAACCTAGACGTCCCATTTTGCGATGAAAATCATACATTATGTCTAAAACGCAAGTAGTAGTAATAGTAGTAGTGTAGCTAGTTTATCATTTCAATAAAGGAAATAAAATGAATTTTGGAGATGCTAAGATACTTTATTCTAGCATTGCGTGAGGGCACGGCAATGGTTTAGTATGGGGGAGTGATGAGATTGCTTTTATATGTAGTCTCATCGTCCAAATAGGGCTTAAAATGCATTAAATATCATCAAAATACCCAAATATATGCTTGTGTTTGTTGCTTGTGTATTTTAGGTACGGATATTGAGAAAATGACAAAAGATCACAAGAATCATGCAAAAACGAACACGGGAAACGAAGCCGCACGATGAACCAAGCCCTAATGAAGAATTTTCCAAAGAAAACCCTTGAAGATGTGAAGAATTATGAAGATTGGTCCTCCAAGTTTGAAGAATTGACACTGTATACCCTTGTATCTTCATAATTACAAGTTTGGTCCCTAAAGTTTGTCAAAATTACAAAAAGGGCCCTTAACTTTGAAGAATTGGCAAATTTAGTCCCTCAACAAAACTAAATTGTCAATAATGGTCCTCCAAGAAGTCAACAAACAAGTCAAAGCCTTGAAGTATGAAGACATGTCAAAAACAGTCCTTGAAGAATGAAGAAATTGCATGTTTAGTCCTTATTCAAAGTTTATAAAAGTACTTGTGCCAAAAGTGTCAATCTGCCAAAGTTGATTTACAAAGGAAGTAAAGTTTTTTGCTGAATATATACAAAGTGAAAGAAGAAGTAAAAGTGAGGGACCTAATCTGCCCAGACAACCTAAGACAAACCCTCCACTCCCTGCTTGACACCTCACCCACTCACACCCATTAACCAATCACAAACCACCTCCTCTCCACGTCAGAATCCACCCAACACAATTATTTAATCAGTTTTAAACTGATTATAAATTTTGAGGGAAACACGTTTTTTGAAAACTAATTACCCTTAACCCCATCAAACCTCACCCTGCTATCACTAATCCTTCCATAAACCCTAAATCTTAATTTCCACAAATCAAGGGGTTTTCCCCTAAATCTTTCCAGATGACTAATTGATGGTTTTCTCACCACATCCTACATCTCAAAACGCCACAAGACACACCCATGTGTCTTGTGGGACCCTCCCCTGCACCCATCACTTTCCCCCAATTTCAAAACCCGACCATTTGAACGTCTGGATCACACTCCTTGGTCCCCAAGCACATTTGGACGTCTATGATCAACTTTTCAAGGCTGGCCAAGTACAAAGATCACATGAGGAGCATATTGACCAAGAAATTAGTCAAGAACACAAGGGCAGTTTTGGATTTTAAAACATTAGGGTTTTATGCTTGTATTATTTTATTGAAAGTATCTAGATAGTTCTATGAGTCCTATATAAGGAGTATGCGTATTGTGCATGACCCTTGTTCTTTTTTCTCCTTTTTTCACAACTTTGTAAGTCTTGTTTTTGATGAATGAAAAAGATTAAAGTTTGTTGATGAGAAGAAAGAGCCATCTTCATTTACATTGTTTGCTTGTTGTTTAAATTCCAAGTCTGTTTACTTTTCAAGTTTTTAAAATTTAAGTCTTGTTTTCAAAGTTTCTGAAATTTTGATTTTTGGTAAAATCCTTGTTTCAAGTGTTGTTTTCTAGGTTTGTTAGAGATTCTTTAAGTGTGTTCAAAGGAAGTTTTGGTATTAAAGTTTGTTGGTTTGAAAAAGGTTTCAAAAGAAAGTAACAAAAATCAGAAAGTATATTTGTGCTTGTTCTTCATTTCTCTTAGCAGGGTTGTGTTGAATCCTATTGTCCAAGGTCTAGCATAGGCCCTAGCCTATAGGAGGTGACTTGGCTGTCACTGAGGGACTTGGATGTAAGTCCCTCAAGGTAAAAATCCCTTGTTTTCATTTCCATTTATGTGATTTGAGTGATTATTACATGAAAGCTGTTTAAGTGTTGTTTAAATTGTTTAATATTGCTTAATCTGGTGTAGTATGCATGTTAGATTGATCTTGATTCAATTTGATTAGGGTGTGAGTTGATTTGCTTTGAAAAAGTGAGAATCTGAATATTAAAGGGGTGTTTGGATTATGATTTAAGTTGGCTTAAATGACAACAATCTTAGCTTAATACTAGCTAGACAGTTTCATTAGGTTGTTATTAGGTGGTAAGAATAGTTAGCTTTCAGTTTGGGAAGGTTTTAAACTAATTTGCTTGATAAATAGTTGGAAAATAGACAAAACCAGTGACTGCTCTTGGATGCATGATTTTGTGTGATTTTATTTACTCAAATCTTGTAAGCTTTTAGGTTTTATGTTAACTTAGGGTTTTAGAGTGCTTTTACATCATTTAGTGGAATTGTATGCAAGCTATTGGGTTTTGAATCTCAATTTTGTGCACTAAAAACCTGCTTTACACCCCAGACTTGTGCTAAGCTTCATCAGCAACTTTCATTTGCTATTTTGTGCTTGATTTGTGTGCTACTTTCTTGTTTGTGAGTTTGATTTGACTCCTTGTACTCAACAGAGTACAAGGGTGCCTTTGTCCATCAATTACACCAACACAAATCACAAGTCAAGTCCTCTTGCATCACTTTTCACTTGTGAAGATATCTTATTTGCTTGTGTACATAAAAAGTCCAACTAGGCACGTTTTGGCTTGGGATTGATTTAATCTTTGTTATATTGGATTTATATTTGTGTTTTTAAGATTAAAAGGTCACAAGTTTGAGTTTTAAAAAGTTAAAAAAAAAATACCAAAAAGGACGTGGCCAGGACTCGAACCTGCGCTACTCCTCTCACCACACACACACGTTACCGTTGCGCCCTAGGGTCTTTGACTGCTAGGGTTGCATTTGAAATATACTTAAGTGGTGTTTGTTTTGTAGCTTATTAAACCAACAGCTTTTAAATAAGCTATTTCTAGCTTATTTCTTTTAGGTTTTCACTGTTTAGCATTTTTCCTAGGTTTTTATAAGGGTTGTTGACTTTTCAGTCCAAAAAGTATATTTTTAGTTTTTACATTTTTCCTAGGTTAAGGACACTTAATTAGGAGTTTTGCCACTTTCCAAATATTTTTTAGACTTTTAAATTAATTTCTAGAATTAATTTAAGATTTAATAGTTTTTAATAGTTTTTAAGTGTTTAAAAATAGTTTAATTTGGTTTTAAAATTTAGAAAAATAGTTTTTAGCTTAATTAGGATATTTTTGAGGTTTACAAACTATTAGATCTTGTTTAGGGCTTTTTAATAATTAATTGTGATTTTTAGGGCCTTAATTAGCATTAAAAAGTCATTATTGAATTAATTAAAAGATTTTAGCAAGTTTGAATTTTTTGTAAACTCTTAGAATATTATTGGGGATTTTTAGAAATTTTTAGGAATTTTTAGGTTAAAATTTTTATTTTGGCACTATTTACGGTTTTGCGTGATCGCCTTTTTCGTCTTAGTTTAATTCGTTTTCGTAACCGTCTTTCTCTTCTAATCCCATTTCTTTTTTTCAATCATATAATCACAAACATTAATCAATTCTTAACACAACGCACTTGCCTCCTCGAGAACGAACTCACTTCATTGGGTCTTAACTTGTGGTTTTCCTAAACTACTCGTTAATACTTACCCTAATTACCTTCCTTTTCCTAAAGGGGTAAAAATACAACTATAAGTTATTTAGGCCGAAAATAAAGTGAACGATTTAATCAATAGTTAGCTAAAGGACCAAATCTTTTAAAACTGCTTCTCGGGACCTCATAAAGTTCATATCTTGGCATAACTCGCTTCACGATTTGAGACCTTTCTCGGACCGATATTTGGCAGCGACTTCATACTTCGAATCTTGAGAGACGTTCATGAAATAATGGCCTTCTCTTCATAATAGGAATTTCTTCACTTGAATATTTGAGAGATTCTTCATCTTTGGACCACGACTTCTTCATTTTTCTC
This sequence comes from Glebionis coronaria, assembly GCA_025667525.1. NCBI lineage: Eukaryota > Viridiplantae > Streptophyta > Magnoliopsida > Asterales > Asteraceae > Glebionis > Glebionis coronaria. The sequence goes on from CM046874.1 coordinate 649,807,204, forward strand.
CAATCTTTATTTTGGACTTTGATATACAACGATCCGCCTCCTTTTAGGACTTGGATCTATTTATCCTCATACCTTGTTAGGGTCTTTTCGGATAGACTTCTCCAAGACTTTTGGGGAGTTCTTGCTTTTCGTCGTGTGTCTCGATCCATCATATTGATTTTCGATAAATGATTCTTCACATCACTTTTGGATCTTTAGCAACAAAATGTAGCCCTCATGCCTTGTTAGGGCCTTTTCGGACTCGCCAATATTCGCATCCCGCTTCAATAAGTTATGCCTTGGCTATGAACTCTAATCCGTACCGAGCAACTTTTAAACGATCTGGGGCTAGAAGCTAAGTAACCTTTTAAATCGTACAACCTTATTTATTGCAGATAAATTTATTAGCAAGCGATGGGAGAATAGGCTTATAATTAACTCACATAAATTCACGAAAGAAAACCGAACTTATAATTGACTCTATCATCTCTCGTTCTCCACAGTTTAAAATATCAAGGAATGAGACTCGTGGATGCTTAGCCTATTAAATCAAAGTTTTGGGTTTTCGAGTCATCTATAGGATCTTGCAAATTCTTAGACTTTTTCAAGTTTAGAAATCGCGTTTTAAAGTTCCCTTGATAAACGACTCTCTAGGATCAATTATAGGAACTTGCGAAAAGTTCTTGTTCTTAGCCCGTGAGAGTTAAGACTTTCGCGTTTTATAGCTCCCTATGTAAAAGCCTAGCAAAACTTGACTTACGAACGTTAAGGATACTAGCTAGAGTAAACTTAGGTAAGTAAACTCGGGTTGAGTCAAAATGTTCACGACTAAGAAAAATCTAAAACCACTTTATTGAAAATTTATTCTAGCAATGGAAAGGAACTAAACATGATAAAGGAAAATACAACTATATAACTAGGCCAAAATAGATTAAAAATTTTGAAAAATGTCGAAAAATCAAGTTTTCCGGTTAAAATGAGGGCAAATTCATGGAAAAGACCACTTACTTCGATAGAAGTCCCCCTACACTTGAGATAAACATTGTCCTCAATGTTTAAGCATGTGGGAGTAAACTCCCCTACACTTAGGACATTGTGCACTTTGTTTAAATCATGCTAAGGAAAGGATACCTAAAGTGAATTCAATGTGAACATATATAAAATATGAAATATTGAATCACAAGAGTTTAGGATAGAACCGGGAAGATGGGAACACGGTATCACGGTTCGTCAAAAGTCATCAAGAGGATCTTTGAAGCTTTAATCCCTGCACAGCACAAGAAACAAGACAACAAACATATGCGGGGCTCCCCCTACACTTATTATGAAAGCAGTAAAGGATAGAACACGGGTTGCCTCCCGAGAAGCGCTTGTTTTTGTTCACCGATTCACGAGCCTGACTCGACCCAATTTTAGTTCATGGGGAACGTGGTGAGGGATGGAATCATCTCTTGAGAGATGTCCTCACCAAAGTACAGCTTCAGACGCTGGCCATTCACCTTGAAATTGGGCCCATTCGGTTGAGAAAGCTCAATGGTCCCATAAGGAAAGACTTTGGCGACGGTGAATGGACCAGACCAGCGGCTCTTCAACTTGCCAGAGAAGATCTTCAACCGAGAGTTAAAGAGTAAGACTTGATCACCAACATGGAACTCTCGGTTCTTGATTTTAGCGTCATGAATGATCTTGGTCTTCTCCTTGTAGATCAGCGAGTTCTCATAAGCTTCATTCCTTAGTTCATTTAGCTCGTTGAGTTGAACCTTGCGATGATCACCGGCTTTGTTGATGTCGAAGTTCGCCCACTTAAAGGCCCAGTGCGCCTTATGTTCCAGCTTGATGGGGAGGTGGCAGGCTTTCCCGTACACAAGACGATAAGGTGTACAACCGATCGGGGTCTTGTAAGAAGTACGGAAAGCCCACAGAGCATCATCTAACTTATCGGCCCACGCGGCGCGATGCCTCCCACAGTACGCTCCAAAATTCTCTTCAAGCCACGGTTGGAAATCTCGGCTTGCCCATTGGTTTGGGGATGATAGGCGGTGGAAAGACGGTGATTGACACCATACTTAGCCATGACTCTTGCAAATTGTTCGTTGCAAAAATGAGTCCCGCGGTCACTGATAATAGCACGAGGAACGCCAAATCGAGCGAAAAGCTGCTTCAAAAAGTTCACAACCACCCTCGCATCATTCGTAGGAAGAGCCTTAGCTTCAACCCATTTAGAAACGTAGTCGACGGTGACGAGGATGTACTTGTTCCCTTTGGAAGATGGAAATGGCCCCATAAAGTCGATGCCCCATACATCAAAAATTTCACATTCCTGTATGAAATTTTGAGGCATCTCATCCTTATGTGTGATCTTGCCTTGGCGTTGGCAAGCATCACAATGCTTAACCATTTCGTGAGCATCACGATAAATGGTGGGCCAATAGAATCCAGAATCAAACACTTTCTTAGCGGTGTAGTTAAGACCAAAGTGACCACCGGTGGGTCCTTTGTGGCAAGCTTGGAGAATGTCAAAAGTTGTTGGTCCGTCAACACATCGACGAATTATCAGATCAGCACATTGTTTGAATAGAAAAGGGTCATCCCAAAAGTAAGTCTTAACATCGTTCAAAAACTTCTTCTTTTGTTGGGATGTTAACCCTTTGATGAGAATACCACCCGCTAAGTAGTTTGCAATGTCCGCAAACCACGGGGTGCCATCAAGATTGATATTTATAGACATTAAGGTCTCAAGGGGGAAAGAGTCATTGATCTCTTTGTTCGGATGATCCCCTTGATATGGATCCTCAAGTCTGCTCAGATGATCCGCGGCCAGGTTTTCAGCACCCTTCTTGTCACGAATTTCAATGTTGAATTCTTGAAGGAGTAAAACCCAGCGAAGAAGTCTTTGCTTAGCATCATGCTTTGTCATCAAGTACTTCAACGCGGAATGGTCCGTGTATACGATGGTGGGGGATAAAACAAGATAGGGCGAAATTTCTCAAAAGCATAGACAACAGCTAAAAGCTCTTTTTGGTTGTCGTATAATGCAATTGAGCCCCCGTCATTGTTTTGCTAGCATAGTGGATTGGTTGGAAGTGTTTATTTACTCTTTGGCCCAAAACCGCACCAATAGCAAAGTCGCTAGAATCGCACATCAATTCAAAAGGCAGCTCCCAATTAGGGGTAACCAAGACCGGTGCCTTAGTTAGCTTATCCTTAAGAAGATTGAAGGCTTCGAGACACTCTTTAGAAAAGATAAAAGGAGTATCTTTTTCCAAGAGGTGGGTCATCGGGCGAGCGATTTTAGAGAAATCCTGAATGAATCGACGATAGAAGCCTGCATGACCCAGAAAACTTCTCACACCCTTCACGGTTGAAGGTGGAGGTAATTTGGCTATGACATCTACTTTAGCACGGTCGACTTCAAGACCGGCTTTAGAGATTTTGTGTCCTAGCACAATGCCTTCTTTTACCATAAAATGGCATTTTTCCCAATTCAGAACAAGGCGAGTGTCTTCGCACCGCTTAAGCATACGTTCCAAATTGGCAAGGCAAGAAGAGAAGGAATCCCCAAAGACCGAGAAATCATCCATGAAGACTTCCATTGTTTGCTAAACCATGTCATGGAAGATAGCCAACATGCACCTTTGGAAAGTCCTGGGGGCATTGCATAAGCCAAAAGGCATTCTTTTGTAAGCAAATTTGCCATAGGGACAAGTGAATGTTGTCTTCTCTTGATCTTGGGGATCGATGGGTATTTGGAAATAACCCGAGAAACCATCAAGAAAGCAGTAATATTCATTACCCGCTAAACGTTCAAGCATTTGGTCCATAAAAGGTAGGGGAAATGATCCTTTCTCGTGGCATCATTGAGTTTGCGGTAGTCTATACAAACTCTCCACCCAGTAACGAGACGGGTAGGAATCAACTCGTTGTTTGCATTGAGCACAACGGTGATTCCGCCTTTCTTAGGCACACAATGGACTGGACTAACCCATGGTGAATCCGAAATAGGGTAAATCATACCCGCATCAAGAAGTTTGATAACCTCTTTTTTTATGACTACATGGATTTTAGGATTCACCCTTCGTTGGCTTTAAATTGTGGGCTTAAAGTCGTCCTCCATGAGAATTTTATGTGTGCAGAAGTGAGGATCAATTCCAAGGATGTCGGAGATTTTCCAAGCGATATCTCTTTTATGCTTCTTCAACACGGCAATAAGTCGGTCTTTTTCGTTTTCTTTAAGATCCTTTGCGATGATGACCGGTAACTTCTCGTTGTCTTCCAGGAAAACGTACTCAAGATGAGGAGGTAGGTCCTTAAGCTCGAGAGTGGGAGGATCCTCAATAGATGGTGAAACTAACGATGGATCATCATGAGTCACCGCTTTAGGAGAAGGAGGAGACAACGGGTCCTCATTGAGAAGTCTCTCAATAGTACGAATGTCTTCATCCCAATTGGTGGACAAATTATCATACTTAATATCAAGAGGACCCAAGCTAGCTTCGAAATCATCTAAGTCACTTTCTCCAAAAGGAGTCAATGCTGGAGCAATTGAGGCAACGGTCTCAACATTGGGTAGAGAAGAGAGAGTACTTTTGCAAGAATCATGAAAATGTTCTTCACAAGCCTCATCGAGAACATCAATAGCATTAACACTCTCATATGAATAAGGTTGCTTAGAAATCTTACCCATGTTGAAGACAATTTTGTCGTCACCAACTCTCATGATTATTTCGCATGTGGCTACATCAATGAGAGTGCAACCGGTCCTCAGAAATGGACGTCCAATGATTAATGGAACACGAGGATCCATCTCGTAGTCAACGACAACAAAATCCGTTGGGAAGGTGAATTTGTCAACGCCAACGAAGACATCTTCGGCTATCCCCACTGGATAAGCAACCGTACGGTTGGCTAATTCCAAAGTCATTTTGGTGGGGACTAGCTCGGGGAGAGATAATTGCTTCCAAACACTTAAAGGCATTAAGTTTATACTGGCACCTAGATCGGCTAGGGCCATGCAATTCTCTACTCCCGGGAAGTTGCAAGGAATCTATAAGCGACCCGGATCACCAAGTTTGGTGGGCAATTTCCTTAAGAGCACTGCGGAGCAGTTCTCATTAAGTTGGGTCTGAGCGATATCAAGAAGCTTTTCCTTATCACTTAGAAGATCTTTAAACATCTTAGCGTATTTGGGCATGTGAGCGAGAGCCTCAGCAAAGGAGATGTTAAAATTCAATTGTTTAAACATTTTTAGAAAGTTAGAAACCTGAATATCATCCTTGCTCTTTTGCTTCTCTTTCCTCAACCTTGAAGGATAAGGTATATTGGATGAAGAAGAAGGATTTAAGGGAGTAGGATCACTCACAACCACGGGTGGTGGGGAAATGGGGATAGAAGGTGAAGGAGGTGGGGAAAGTTGCTCTTTTTCCTTGTTCACAATCACGGGTGGAGGTGTAGGAAGCTCGGGTTCCATATAACCTTTTCCACTACGAGTGGTGATTGCTTTCATCTCCCCTCTTGGATTCGCAACGGTGTTACTCGGAAGAGTACCCGAAGAAGAGGGTTGATTACCTTGGATGAGCGAACCAATCATATCACGAAGGTGAACCGCTTGATTATTAAAAGAGTTTTGCATGTTTGCATTAATTTCATTGCTGTGTTTTGCCATATCATTCCTTAGCTCGGCTCGAATATCGTTCCCTTGTTTTGCCATTTCGCCCTTCAAGTTACGGACTTGAATCTGAAGATTCGTCACCATCTCCCGATTTGTCTTCATGAATGTCTCGACGTCTGAACTCACTGCCATCGGTTGATTGAGAGGTGGAGCTTGGTAAGCTTGAGAATTTCCTTGAGTTGGGTATGGGTTCTGTTGGGATTGATATTGATTGTTTGCACGAGGTTGGGATTGGTTGTAGCTTTGTTGTTGGTTTTGGTTTGCAGGAGGGATACCGGGTGGAGCAAGATAGTTGTTCGAATGATAACTTAGCAAGCCACGGTCTCCTTGAGGGCGGGCTTGATAGCCTCCCATGGGATAAGTGTCGTAAGCCGCGTTAACGTTTTCAGAATAATTGCCTTGGGTAGAAGGACAATCATTATAAGAATGAGGACCACCACATGTGTCACAAGAAATAGCAACGGCTTTAGCTTGTTGAAATTGGTTTGTGGCTATGGACATGAAATCTTTGTGCATCATCTCGATTTGTCGGGTAAGTTCGGATATCTAAGGATTGGAAGTAGTAGAAGAAACATTGACTCTCGAGTTAGATCGTGAGGATGCGGATGAATCCCAATTCTTGTGGTGAGTAGTCATGTTTTCAATCAACTCTCGACACTCCTCTGGTCTCCTTTTCATAAAAGTACCACCGGCGGCAGCATTGATCGTGTCACGATCACGAAAAGTGAGACCATTGTAGAAGGTGTCAATGAGAGTGACGGGGAGCATATAGTGATTAGGACAGCGGTCAATCAAATCATTGTATCGTTCCCAAGCATCAAAAAGTGATTCATCATTCTCTTGCATAAATCCACTGATTTGGTTACGAAGGCTCGTGACCATGGATGGGGGAAAGTAGCGCGATAAAAAGCGTTGAGTCATGTCATTCCACGTATGAATAGAATTCTTAGGAAGACGGTCAAACCATTTTTCGGCATGGTGAGAAAGCGAGTGGGGAAAAACTTGGAGGCGAAGGTCATCCATAGAAACACCGGAGCACTTCATGCTTTGGGTTATGGTAATGAATTTGTCGAGGTGTTTGTTGGCATCATCATCCGGAATTCCACGAAACGGGTTAGTTTGTACTTGTTGGATCATGTGATGCTTCAACGAAAACTCCTGAGCCGTGACGTGCATCGGCGCAATCGGGCCTCCGCGTCCGTTCATGGTGGGTTGACACAATTCCTCCATCGTTCGTAAATCAGGTAGGTGGACATTGTTGTTGTTGTTGGTATTATTCAAATTGGGTTGAGGTGGGTGATTATTGTTGTTATTAACACCAGCCATATCTAAATCTTCACGAGTCTCGGGCTCAGAATAGTTCGAAGATCTAGTACGCATACACCTGCAGAAGAAAAATATACACAAAGAATATCTATATAATCTTTTTGGTGCAAAACCTTTTGAAAAGAATTGCTTTATATGATTTTTTAAATGTTTTTGTATTTTTGAAGAGTTTTATATATTTTTTAGGATTTTTGAAATTTTGAAAGCAAGGAAAATAACGTTCAAAGAACGGATCCCAAAATTCAATGCGTCTCTCACTAGAAACTGTTAATCGTAACGAAAAGAGCCGGCAGCGGCGCCATTTTATACTTCGCTTTTGGCTAGGTATAAAATCTTGTTGTCCCAAGTCTTTTCGAATTGAAAACCGGTCTAAAGTGCGACTCAATCGTCTTTTGGTGAATCAAGAGAATGGTTTGGTTGATTTGTCTAATTTAAACTATTAGCAAGTAATTAAAGTGTCGTTGAGTAAAATTGAAGAATAAAGATTAAGACTAAAATGACGAGTAAAGAATAAATGTTTGTAAATTTAAAGGTAACAATGGAAAAGTACTAGCACACTAAATAAAACTAACTCTTGGGAAATTTTCTAAAAAAAATAAGAACTTAGTTGAAAAGTACTAAAAGAAAGTAAGATCGGAATATCAAACAAATGCAAACAATCGGACTAAGCCCCAAAAAGGTGTCCCGATCGGAATGTATTCCGATCGGTTGATCGGAAAGTTGGTGGGACCTGCGATCGGAATATGTAACAAAGGGGCAATCGGAATGTCCAGAAACTCTATAATCGGAATACGAAACAAGGACCAAATCGGAATACGCAAATACCTAATCCGATCACTCGATCGGAATACTTGAGAGTGCAGATCGGAAAAATGTAAACCCTTTTCCGATTGATCAATCGGAAAGGGTGGTATTGAGGCTGCTCGGAAAAACCAATCGGAAAGGGGTTTTAAACCCTTTCCGAAATCTAAGGGATTCGGAAATAAGCTAATGAATAAGCTATATAATAAGCTTACCACCAAACTAATTCGAATCAATCACTAAACCGGATCCAATAAGCACTTGTTTCAACTTATCAAACCCGAAAATAAACAAACTTTTTGATCAAACAATAAAAAACATAAACTTTTTAAGGAAAACTTTATAAAGTAAATAAGCTAATCATAAAAATAAGCCAATAAGCACAAAAGTCTTAAAGCTTAATCAAATGAAAACTTATGAAATGATCAAAAGATTAACTTTTTAAGCACGAAATTATTTAGAACAACACGGATCATATGATAATCGCACCAAAATCAATCTAAAATCAAAGAAAAGTAGAATGAGATTAAGGATTAAGAGCTTAAAATAGAACTTGATTAATGAAAATAAGCAATACAAAGATGTTTAATCTTAAAATATTAAAAGAAAAAGATGAAACTTAGTGAGAGAAAGTTTAAGACTTTCTCTCTCTAAAAAGTGAAAAACTAAAATTAAAGACTAACTAGCTAACCACCCTCCTAATGACTATTAGGAGGGTATTTATAGGGAAGGTGGAAGGAGTGCATGTGTTGCATCTTCTTTCTTGCTTTCTTCACGTTTTCTCGAATCGACTTTAATTATTTGTCTTTGTCGTCTCGGGATTTGAACTTGTCTTTTAATTTTCTTCTTCTATTAGACTTAAGTTCTTCGACTTCGTTAAACTTCCGTCTTTAGACTTTTTCTTCGATAAATCTTCAGAATAGACCTTGGACTTCCGTTCTTTTTGCACTCTTGATCTTTTGACTTCGTCTTTTCCCGTTTTCTTCGATAAAAGCCCGTGAAAACCCGTGTTTTCTTCCCTTTTTCATATTTTGGTCCTAAAACACAATAAAAACACAAACCACGCATAATTCCGACTTTTACGACATAAATCACACGTTTTGGTCTTGTTATTATTGGAAATAAGTGGTAAAAGGATAAGTGTTTTCACACTTATTATACCGATATAAGGCTGAACTTGTTAGTGGCTGCAATTTCTATAGGAGATGTAGGATCCCTAGTCTGTTACTACCTCCGCACCACCATGTTCCTATAGGTAGACCCAAAGAAAAAGAGAAGAAATTCCAAGGATGGAGCCACTAAAAATGCTATAAAGAAAATATCTATAAAAGGAATGATGAAAAGGGCGGGAATCCAGATGACTTGCAGCAAGTGTAAAGGACCGGGTCATAATAAGAGAGGGTGTACTAGTGGAAGTTCAGGCTAAGGATAAAAAAAAGGGTGACAGATCAAGCCAAGGAGTCCCAGATAGTCAGCCAATGGCATCACAAATAACTCAACCATCAGGAACAAGTCAAGTTGGTAAAGGTACAAGGAAGAAGAGAGCAAGCAAGATAGGGGATGATGGTTCTGCAAAGCAGAAGAAATGAGATTGGAGTTGTGAGTTTGCATAAGTGAGATTGCACCAATGAGTTTGATGGTGTAAATTTCATTTTTATGTGTGCTCAGGAACAAAAATGTTATTCTTATACATTTAAACAATGTTTGTTTTACATAATTGTTGTTTAGGGCCTGATTTGCAATGCTAGTTGTTTAATTCAAGGGTCCTATGCTAGTTTTTTAATTTACTATATTGGTTCTTGTTTGTCATTTTAGGCATAATGTTATGAGTATTTAACTAAAACATAACATATTGATTCTTTTTTGTTATTTCATTCAAAGTTTGGCCATTTCCGCATTAGGCTAAAGATACTGCATAGCACCCTTCCCTTGACATGTCACATTATATTACAAAGTTAGGATTTACACTAACATATATTCTAATCAACCAAAAATGCCTATTTGTTGACTGACTAAAGTCAAACTTGAAGACCAAAAATCATATGTTGACTAATTATAGTCAAGCTTGAATAACTGTACCTAAACACCCAAAAATACCCGTTTGTTGACTAATTAAAGACAAAGTTGAAAAGTTATATCCAAACATCCAACACAAATCAAAATAATCATCAACTCATAACAACATTTTAATGAATCATAAATCACTACTACTACGCCATATCAAAGAATTTTTATTAAAATAAAAAGGTCAATAAAACCGGGGATGACCTTATTCCCTTAAACATGAAACTAACGAAACTAAGAAGTAGAAAAACTTGTATACAAGGAACATAAAGATCCAGCTAAAGAGACGCATCTTCTTCAGTTTCTTCACATGACCTTCCTTCTTACTCAACAACATTAGTTGCTCATTCAGATCTTCTTCGAGCTCATTTAGGGCCCTCAAGATCCCAAGAATCACATCAACTGCTCGGTAACACATTAGGGGGTACTCCAACCAATAAAACAACAACCAGGACAAAAGTAGAATCGTCGTCCAAGGTTCCTGTTAGTTTATGATATTTTGATTGTTGCGGGTTTTCCACATTCACATGTGATCACCATGACTATAGACATGATGTGCTAAAGAGGATATAAAGGGTTATGACTATAGATTATTGTGCCGATGTACCTATATATGCAAGATTCGAACCACACATGTTTTTTTGGGTAAAGGGTTACCCCTGTAAATATATTAATCACAGATAAAAGATTCAGTACAATGGAATGTGACAGAGTGTCACGCTAACCTCAAGCTAAGCTTGAAAAACCAACAATTACGACATGCCACAATTGAAATACAAGAACCATAACAAAAACCCAAAATATGACCTAAGAGGACCTAAGTCAAGTTACTACCATAAACCCTAAACCCCGATGGCATATTCCACTTTGCTAAAAACGACTTCACGTTCACCGTATTTTTTAACCGAAACGTAACAAGCTTCAATCGGACCGTTACCATAATCTTGTCTCTTATGTCTTCCAGTTTCTTCTTAATATTTTTAAAAAGCCTATTGTTTCTTTCACTCCATATATAATATGCCGCAGCGGCAAAAAGAAGCCGACCAACAACACTAACCATATTACGTCTATTAGCTCTAGGTTGAAGCCACTCCACAATGTCATCCAAGCACGGAGAGACAGATTCCATCACAGCCAAACCTCGAACCATACACCACACCTGCGAAGCAAAACCACACGCAAAGAAAAGATGTTCGTGTGAATCCGGTTGGGCCTCACACAGTGGGCATACAAGCTGTGTTAGATCTACATTTGGACCAACATCCCATTGATGAAGCCTATCTTGCGTTTTAAGGCATCGCCGCATAATTAACCAAACATGAAAGGCCTGACGAGGAATAGCATGAGAATACCATACCACACGAAACCAACCAACAGTAGGACGTCTAACCCGAAGTACTTCCCACACCCTACTAACAGAAAAATCAGCCGCCATTCCGTTGGTATCCCTCCAGCAAATGTCATCCTCTTTATCATCACGTAAAGTAAGGGAAGGAAGCTGAGTCAAAATAGGAGCTTTAAGGAGCCAGTTTTGAGGAATCCTCCAATTATCATGATTAACCATGTCTGCTACCGAATCATTAAGCGAGAATCCATCTATATCCTCACGGGCATATTTGTCATTAAGCGAGAATCCATCTATATCCACACGTGTTTGTAATGGTGGGAAATGGTTTTAGGGATGAAAATTGCATAAGGGAAAGATGGGAGATGTGATGACGAGATGGCGAGGAGTGGAAATGACCAAAATACCCTCACGTGCGTAGCACCTGAGGGAGGTAACGTTGGATAATGACCAAAAGTTACAAAACATCGACTGATGGGTTATTTTGCACGATTTTAAGAAGTAAGATGACAAAATTGTGGGACCTTTCACTCACGGGCATATTTGTCATTTTTGCAAAGTTAAAGGACGCAACTTGTAGTTTATCCTTAATTATACTACTTAAGGATATAGTTGGAGTTTATTTTATTCTCTTGGTTATTATTATAAACATTAAAAAGTATAGAATTAATTAGTTAAAATTACTAATAATGATATTTTTCTTTTAGTGTGTGATTTTTGTCGATGAATAATAATTTTAAGCCGAATAGGGTAGTAAAATGAGCCAGGACATGAACCGGTAATCGAGGTGAAAAACGTAAAAATAATGACAGATAATAGCTTAAGAAAAAGTTTAATGCATACCCTCTCTTTTTAACATAGACCTAATCAACCAATCACAACCATCCATTTTTTTCATCTAACAAAAAAAATATTTTTTAAAAATTAAGTATCTCACAAACCGTTAATCGTTACACAAAACTAAGCATACCATCATGACGAGAATTAAATCATCTTCCTATCGAGGGACACATGTATATACTTTCGTCGAACTTTTCTGAGAAAATCATATATGATTTTGGAAAATCATATATGATCCGTGATACGAATCATATATGTTTTTTCAGATAAAAAAAGAAAGTATATACATATGCCCCTCGATAGAAAGATGATTTAATTCTCGCTGTAATGGTGTATTTTTTGTCACTTACGGATTTACCGTTTGTGAGATATTTAATTTTTAAGAAAAAGATGAAAAGTTAGTTTCAATGAATGTGATTGATTGATGTGGTATATGTTCAAAAGAGGGTTTATATTGATCTAAACACTTTAAAAATAGTAATGTATGATTTAAAAAATCTGTGTTTGATTTCCCGGCTTGATTCATTTGGTTTTCGGTTGCAAGAAATAATAGCCCATTTGCGAACCGCCTTAACAAAACGTAATAACACTAACAAAAACGTAAAAAACTAGTGAAAATAGAGTATACTAAGGAAAACATAAAATATCGGATCAAAACGTAATTGTGTTTCGGTTGCGACGAGTGAAACCCTTGGGCCTAATAGGCCAGTCGGTACTTAGATTATTAATAACAGCCCATTTGCAAACCGCCTTACATTTTCTTAACAAGCCATGGGCCTAATAGGCCAGTCGGTGGTAGATTATTGGAACCCTTGGGCCACACGTTAATATTTCCTTATATATTACGTACCACAGAACTTACCATAACAACATAAAAAAACAAACCCTTCAATCGATCGACTTCGTGTTTTCTCTGTCCCTTTCTTGATTTCTTAACTTCAGTCGCAGGTTTCATCAACTTTTTAGCTTGTTGAATCGTAGAACACATTACAATTATGGACGAGTGTGTAAAGAATACTAACCAGGATGTATTCGAGATGATCAAAAATATGATCAAGGTTGCTGCTATCGACCATCCAGACCAATTTCGAGAAAAAAGAGACAAACTTGCTGAGGCTCTTTACCCAATTAGTGCAAGTCAAGATAATAATGGAGTTGTTGACGAGGTTTTGAGGATTAAAGAGTTTCTTGAGAAAATTTTCATGCATGCCGCATCTGGAGCGTTGGTCTGTGACCTGTTGAACAAGCTTCGCGATATGAGGCTATCTATAAATATTCTGGAGGTAACAGGGATTGGGAAAACTGTTGCTTCTTTGAAGAAACATGAGTCGAAAGACGTCAAGCAGACTGCTAATCTGATGATAACAGATTGGAAGCGTATGGTGAACGAATATTGGGATGGAAAGAATTCGGCTGTGGTTCATGAGCAGGAAGAATGTGGTGATCAGTTAAATAAGAACCATGTCAAGCCAGTGATCAGAAATAATGACTTTAAAATAGTACTACTGAGTGCCGAGCAAACAAGAATTAGAGTGCGACAAATGTTAAAGACGACCCAAGTTACTAAAAAGGATAATGTGGAGAGTAAGGGTCGTCCAGTTCCAGATAATAACGGTGTTGCCGAGGCTTCAAGGACTACAGGTCTTGTGAATGAGCGTAAGTGTGAAGATGAATCAAAATCAGATTCTAGATCCGTGTTGCTTCAGTCTATAAAGACACCAAGGGAATTGAATAGGAATATGAAGTTGCAAACTGATTCAGAAAAGGCAACGGATCAAAAGGGTCTTAATCGAAAGGTTTCAAGCAGTAATTACAACAAGAAACTTGAGGCGACAAAGCGAAAACTGCAAGAGAATTATACACAAGAAGAGTTTAGGAAGAAAAAGAGAAGAGTACAAGTATTGGAGGTTCGTGAACTCAGCAAACATGGTATTCTACCCCCAAAGGATCCAGTCGGAAAACGTGCTTATACACGTCGCTGATCGATTCTTTTTTTGTAAAACTCTATAAATATCAATCTAAGAGTTAATTTTGTTCATCCTTTGGTACAAATCTTGTTGATAGTAATAACTAGTGGTAAATTGTGTTTTTGTCAAAAGTGTTCGTTCAATTGCACTTTGTAGTTCTGCTGCCAAGTGATTAGTTTCATGTGTTAATTTGCTAGCATGTCTTTTTCCTTGTGTCAGAGATATTCCATCAAGTTTATAGAGACTGAAAGCTGCCTAAAAAATGGGTTTGTTTTTGACAAAAGTGTTTATTTTCAAACACTTAAAACCACAAAGAGTAGATCTATGATCTACCTTACCGAATCAAACATAAGATTTCATTCATAAATATGTACAAGTTTACACTTAAGTTTCAAAAGGCTAAACCCACTTATCCAAAGGAAAAGTAAATTACAACTGTCTCGTATGGAACCGCAACAGGCAGCTAGGTTCAATATGATTTAAGCCCGTCTTCCCATGATCAAACAACCTAGCTTCATCCAAAATTTGCCCGAACTTCTGTCAATGTACAATGAGTAGAATGTTACCATGTCGTTTACCGTACCAGTATTCATACCCATATCACAGAAATGGCAACGCTATCCTCATTAAACACCTAAAGTAATCTTTACCAAAAAAAAAACACCTAAAGTAGTTACTAACCGTGAGCATTAGTTCGTATACCCGATTAAAAGAACACTATGCCTGGGCCAACTCCTCATAATAATAGTAATTACTAAGCTCTGGTCAACAACTCATAAACATTACTGTTGTTTTCACCAGAAACACGTTTGAGCATTTCAAAGCATTTACGACTCCCTAAGAACTCAATACGCTTGATTTCCACGTAACCAATCTCTGCAGCTTCTTTACTTGAATAAACTGATCGAAGCCTGTCGGCATGCCTTGAATCAGTATGAATGGCTAACTCAATCTCCATTTTTGACATGTTATCCTATACCATAAATAAATAAAAAGCAAAGTGTTAGCATTAAAAAGGTGGCAAATTGACTGGTTGCACGGGTTAGGTAATGGGTCATGCCATCATGACCCGTTACCTAACCCATGCAACTCGTCAATTTGCCACTTTGGGCAAGTTTTGACCATTAGAGATTAAATGTAGATAACACTCATTCATATGTATATGGGTTTAATTTAAACATGTTTACGTTGATAAAGAGCGAAAAGTTGAAGAACATTAGCTTAAGTAATGCTTTATTACCTGGTAAAATGAGTAGATGCTATCTAACAATTGCAAACATGTGAACCCTGAATCACTGAAAAACGTCTTTGAAGAGGGTCCCATCTCTGAAAATCGGTCCACTGGAAACAGTATAGTGAGGAAATGGTTCTTAAAAACCAACTCATTCTTCTCACTGCATGGAAAAAAATACAAAATAAAAACTAATAAAAATAAAAGTAAAAATGTAGATACTACAGTAATATATTTGATTAATTACATTTCTGAAAGTGGTCGTGAGGAGTTCACAAAAGAAGCATCGGATTCTTTCCCATCTTCATTTATAGATGTCTTGGCTTCCCCAGAGTCAGTATAGATAGAAGCACTTGATGATGGCTCGGAGATAGACCAGCAGATTGAATCGAGAAGTGTGGGCGGGGTTAATGGTTTGATTGGTGCTTGACATGCCTGTCATCAGCCAAACATTTATAAAAACGGATATTTTCAACCTATTTTTCACATTCTTATCTTTTTACTTGTAACGGTTTCAGACAGTTTCTGATGGCCTGGTATTTATTTATTTCTTCCAAAAAAAAAATACTTCATTTTCTACCATTGTTGTATACTCTTAGAAAATATATATGTTTAAAATGCAAAAAAGGTTTAAGGGACATAGACATGCAATACAAGTTGAAATACTAACAAAAAAAGTTGAGTGTTAAACCGCCACATGAGTCTAAATTTTATCCTTTAATTTATAAGGTAAATAGCTGCCATAATTTGTGACAACATAAACTGAATATAATTATCACCTGCAGACGTCGACCCCGGCGATTTCTAACGCCTTTTTTGGCAACGGTTACTATATCTTGATTTTCTTCATGATTTGAACCGATTCCATGAATTTGTGCATCTTGAGAATCATTGGCTCCATTATTATCCTAAAAATAAAAGCATAACTGAACGTTGTAAATTTTTAAACATACCATAACTGAACGGGGAAAAGATGGAACGTGGCCCACAAAACGGAGTAAAATGGTATAAATGAAAAGTACAAGGACATTCCAAGTCGCCCTAAGTTTTATATACCTTTCGATCCGGGGAACCTTGTTGAACATTATCAAGCATCATTCCGATCTGACGTGCCAAGTCAGCCGACAAATGAACGAGCCTCTGTGGCCTTGTCTCCTTCACGGTCTTCAGAACCCACAGGGGCTGAGTTATATCATTAACTTATTAGTAAGTTTGTGTTTTGCTCAAGTGATATAGTGAATCATAGCATTAAAGTAATAGAAAAAACAAAAGACACGATCAAGTATTTGAAGTATAAGTCAATAATGTATAACTTACTGTAACAAGATAACTGGAGTGACCAAGATACTTTTGAACTGAAGAGTCTTCACATACGACATGACTAGCACTGTGACCAGGCAACCACTGGTCAGCTAGTGAACCACCTTGTCCGAAAGCTGCCTCAACAACCTACTGGAACAAATTATTATCAATATAATTAGACCTAATATGTTATATGTTTTGCTATCCTCTTTTTAGGTATTGCAATTAAAGTTAAAAACCAATTTCATTCATATGGCATTTCATATAGCTTGTTTCTTATTAAGTTGATTTTGATTCTGATTATTCAAAATTAGATCATAACTTGCAAAATGCACATCCGAACACCTCCATCATGAAAATTTAAGTCAACTGTACCTTATTCTGCAGCTCAGCAGAAACTTCTGGATCAACATAAAATGATTGACCCGAAAAAACTGAACCTCTTCTTTTAAGCTCTTCTTCTGACGATGATACTCTTGATTTCTGGATCATATTTGGTTGTTTGGCCTTTTCGAGCATGGCAACAGGAAGGCAAGAATTCCCACTAGCAAGCTCGTCTATATCATCCTTGGACACATGATTTTCTCCAATACTTTTTACAACATAAAGCGCTTCACTCAATCTCACTGGCAACCATTATAAAGAATACGTACATATAATCAAATGACACTATTTAATGTAAACACTTTGAAATATAGGAGAGTAAATTTGCCTGATTAAGTTGTGAATGGGTCAAATGGGTCAAATAGGTAGACACACACCCAAAGACTAACTTTAAAGGCATAAAACCTCCTAAATCATTTTGTTCAGATAATTAGTTTAGCATTTGATTTGAAATTTTAAACAGAAAGTGTAACACGGCCCACTGTGACCCCCACACATTTTATTAATTCCAACTGTTTTGACTTAATACTCAACCCCACCCATTTTTCCACCAGTACTAGAAAGCTAAAAACTTTTACCATTTCTTCTAACGCTATCAACAAACCACCCGAGTGTAACAATTAAGAGACCATTTGTGGCTCCATGCTTCAATGCATGCTCAAATTTTCGTCCGCCAGAGCTGTAAGTATGTGTTAAGTTATCCACAACATCATGTGAAACATTATGACTCTGAGGTCAAACTACACAAATTAATGAGTAATTATAAGATAACATCAAGATGATAAAGAAAAAAAAGGATATCTGAACCACCAAATGTGTACAACCAGGATGCAAATGGGGACTGTATTGACCACCCAATCTCTCGGTTGCTTCCATTACTTGTTTTCTTGCTTCTGTAAACCAGGCATTATGAGACAAATTATATAGTAAGTTACTCATATAATAGATTCCTCTTCTTATTTATAATTCAGATAGTCATTTATGTACTAAGATTACTGATCCACTTTGACTATTGTAGTGATGTAGTCAAAGTGGTCGATTTCAGTTTTAGTACACGTTTCTGCTAGTTTATTGGACATTAAAGAATTACATTTTCTTACAGAAACTAATTATCATTATCAAAATAAAAACATTCGCATTGTAAATTCTAATATAGAAAGGGATTATTTGGGCATAAAAATATGAATCAAACATATTAGGAATGTCAAATATCGATAGTAGATTCACTAATGTTCGAGTTCTCACACCAATACATACTATAAGGGGGTGTTTGGCATTAGTTTCTTAAAAAGTGAACGTATGACATGAGATGATCAGAATATAATACTTAGCCCTAACAAAACTGGATTCAGGAGATGGTGTTCAGATACATTTGTACTATTTATATATTGTGAGATATGAGTGTTTAGCATATTCTGATTATCTAGAGATTTACATAGAAAAACGGTTTGGTGCAAATGCTCATACACTAATCATCTCAGGAGTGTTTGGAATTGGTGAATGCTAATTTAAACAGCTTATCTATTCACTTTACTTATATACTTTTAGGTAACCATGGTGTCCGACCTTTTTTCTGGCTAATCCATGGGCTTATCTACTCATTGCATTTACTGAAAACCCTTTTAAGCACATATTTCTTCTACTGTTGCGTCAAAGAAAGTTGTTAGCTCTTGCCTGCCTGGTTTGGGATAAAATATTGTTAAGCATTGCATTGCTTAATTTATCATCTGCTTAAGCAAAAAAGCGATTTCAACTGCTTGGCAAAAACTGCTTTTAGTCATGTTTTTATTTAAATAAGCATAGCAACCTGCTTATTTTGCAGATAGGCAGCTAAGCAGATAAGCAGTTTTTGCCAAACAGTTGGAATCGCTTTTTGCTTAAGCAGATGATAAATTAAGCAATCTTAAACAAATTTGAGTGTTTAGCATATTCTGATTATCTAGAGATTTACATAGAAAAACGGTTTGGTGCAAATGCTCATGCACTAATCATCTACAGGAGTGTTTGCAATTGGTGAATGCTAATTTAAACTGCTCATCTGCTTATCTGCCTATCTGCAAAATAAGCAGGTTGCTATGCTTATTTATAAGCGGATAAGCACTTTTAATTGAGCAATCCTAATCACCTTCAAAATAAGCATTCTGACAATAACCGATAGAACGCATATCCTAAGCATACGCAACCCAAACAATAACTTAAAAACGAAACAAGACCAAAACATAAAAAAACAATCTAAAACATAACTAAAAGCATTCAAATTCAAATAAAAATCAACTCACCTTTAGACAATCCAGTAACACAAATAACAAGACCATCAAAAGGCGAATTCGAATTTGAATTCGACAACGAACGAATCGAAGAAGAAGACGAATTCGCAGGTGACATTATAACAACAGGATCTGACTCTTTCAAACCTCTGAATGAAGAAGTGCCTAATTTACAACTTATATCAACAAGTAAAGCCTTTCTAATACTAACCATTTGATTCCAATAACCCACTAACCAAATCAGTATAACTTTTCAAGAAAATTATATATTCGATATGGGTTTTTGAATTTATATAAAAACTGAGATGGGGTTTTAATAAAGTTAAGTAAAAAAGTAAAAAAATTCAAAAAAAAGGGTATATTTTCTTTCCATTTTTTTGTGTAAGTTTGTAATGTTGTTTTTTTTTTTAAGAAAATTATATATTTGGAATGGGTTTTCGAAACTGAACAAAATTTGAAAGTGAGGAAAAAAGGTTTTTGGGTCAAAATTTGTGAAAGTTTTTGTGGAACAAAGTGGCAGCAAGATGGTTTTCAATTCAAGTGCTTTTTGTTGTTGAAATAAAGAAAGAGGGACCAAGTTTAGTTTTTTATTTTTCAAATTGTTAACTTCAAGGATCTTGAGATTGATTTTTTTGAAAGAAAATATTAAAGAATAATAGTATTATGTTTGTTTTATTCTATGTTTTCCTCTTTTATGTTTGTTTTATTAAATACTAACAATTCTTTCTAAAATCTGTTAAAGACAGAGTGGAAATAGATTTGCTTGATGAGTGGCAAACTCACGCGCGAGTTATTATTTTTTTCGAAAAAATTCACGCGTGAGTTGTATGTATTGTGATGAAGTCGTTACCTAGGTGAGTTACAGTTTCTTAGGGGTGTTTGGGATTGCTTATTTAAAATAGATTATATAGTTTGAAAACGGATAATTAGATAATTGGCATTTGCAAAACGTGGTTTTAAAATATAGTGTTTGGATTTGAAAACTTTAATAATAAGTTTTTCTTTTTTTTATGGTAAATCAGATTATATATAGTTTTAAAGTCAAATGACTAAAATAGACATGGCTTCTTTGTTTAATTGAAAGAAAAACAAAAAGTTAAGGATACTTTTGTAATAATGCAAGCAAAGAAAATTGCGTTTGCCAAAAAGTAACAAGGTACTTTCTTTTTGCAAACTCCGTTTTGAGGGCTTGAAATCGGAGAAAAGTGCTTTTTGAAGTTTTTTCCCAAACACTCAAAACTGATTATTCACGTTTTCAAAACGAAATAATCAGATAATCTGATGTGAAACTCAATCCCAAACATCTCCTTAGTCTTTTTTTTATGTATATGTTGTGTGTGTGGTGCCACAGGTTGAAGATGATTTTGTTTGATATCTAATATTTTTTTTTGCTAATGATTTGTATAATCTATAAATTTATTGGAAAATTTTAAACTGTGATCGAACAGTTGTACAATGATTTTAA
Source organism: Glebionis coronaria (assembly GCA_025667525.1). Classification (NCBI taxonomy): domain Eukaryota; kingdom Viridiplantae; phylum Streptophyta; class Magnoliopsida; order Asterales; family Asteraceae; genus Glebionis; species Glebionis coronaria. The sequence goes on from CM046874.1 coordinate 649,827,843, forward strand.
CAGATTGTACATTGAAATATTTCAATAAAAAAAATTGAGTGTGCTAATTAATTCCCTTTTTTTTAAACGATTTGAAGTGGTGGTTTGGTTATAATAATACAACATGGGTCATAAAACATTTTTTTAGGTCTTGTTTTTCTTTTCAAATTACATATATTTTAATTTAATAATTTATGTTAAAATCAATATATTTGTGTTGAAAAAATAATAAAATAATAATAAATAAACATAGAAATGTTCCAAATTTACATTTACGTTTTTAATATTCGAGTTTATGTAATCTTTTTCATTATTGAATAAAAGTTTAATTATTGAATAAAAGTGTTTATATTTACGTTTTCAGTTTGCGAATTAAAATAATTAAGTAGAAAAAAATAGCGTATGACGTGGGGATGAGTTTCTCACCGTCAATAAGGTTAAAAGATGGGTTGGGTGAGTGGAGAGAGAAAGTTGATGTGGCGCTAAGGTAACGATGAATTTTATACTCATCACTCCATCTAGCCTAATAAGAGAGATCGAGGCTTCATTCAGATTCATCTCTCATCACTTGCACCATTTAATTTAGAGTAAATATATTGTTTGTTTTTATGGTCTATGTTGATAGATGTTTTCAGTCTTTTAACAAAAAAATTATGTCGTTTAGTTTTAACTTGCGAATGTTTTTTATCATTGATCTTTCATTTTAACTAGACGTACAATGAAATGTTAAGTTGTTTAACAGGAGGTTAAACATGTCTTTTCTCATTTTAAGGCTCGAGCTAGGATGGCATCCGTGAGTAATGGGTACGGGTATTTCAAACCCGTCATCCACTCACGTGAATCTTTTTATACTCACCACTCACCCGTCACCCATCCATACTCGTGGGTATTTGTTACCCATGGGTAAACCCATAGGTTAATGCAATAAAAGAAATCACAAAACCTTACATGAAAAGTAACTATGAAAGTGTGTTTCAAGAAACTGATCGAATTAAACGCAATATCTATAAAACTACGAAACTAGAATAAATAAATAACTATTTAGATGTGTTACAGGACTAGAGGTGTGTCGTGTATCTTGTAGAGTGAATAAGATATGCTAGAAGTGTAAAACAGTAGTACCATATATGTATTAGTATGAATGAATTGATATTTTTGTAGCACAAGAAGAGATGAACTAGATATCATGGGTTTACCCATTACGGATATACTATACCCGTCACTCACCCTCGACCCATTGTTGGGTTTAAATTTATACCCACGACCCACCCGTATGTGAAAAATGATAAAAAAAAGACCCACCCATTTAAATGTGAGTACCTATAAATTATAAGTTTTTTCTCACTCATTGTTATCTCTAAACACACCACTATCAGTTACCATTTTCATCCTTGAATCTCATCCTCGTCTCCATCTTCCTCAACGGTCACAACACCCATTATCTTTTTTTAAAACACCAACAAAAACACTCTGTTATTCAAAATTAGAGTTGCAATCAAGCCAAACTTTTATCAAATAACTCGAGCTTGAGCTTGAGCTTGGCTCGATCAAGCCAAACTTTTATCAAGCTCAAGCCCAACCTGAAGCCTAAAAAATAGCTCGAAACTATATCAAGCTCAAGCTCAAGCTTTTGATAGCTCAGCTCGAGTTCTTATCAAGTTTTTTCAAGCTCTATTAAAAATATGTTTTTATGATGAATTTATATAAGTAACTAATTGTTAATTTGAGTATTAACCTAATTTTAAAAGCTAATCTCATAAATAAATAATATATTTTAAAAGAACTTTTAACTTTGATTAAATTTATATGTTAGTTTTTTGTATTTTAAATAATTCATTATTTTTGTAAATTTAATTATTACATTTACTCGGTACTTGGTAGAATACAATATGTGTATAGATATTTTTTGTACTCTTCTTAATATCAAACGCAACGTTTCTAAATTGCGCTCACATTCATATCATGCAATAGCCTTTGGTACCTTAATCGTCTTGGAGCGTAAAACATATTTTGAAACCAAGATTGTACGATAATGTTATTATCGGTTTTATTAATGTTAAATAAATCGAGTTTGTGTTAAGTAATGATTTTTGTTTTTTTTCATTTTATACATATGTTTATCGATGAGTTTTATTATAAAAAAATAAATTTATACACATTCGAGCTTTTCAAGTCAAGCTCAAGCTTTTATCAAGCCTTATCAAACCAAGCTCAAGCGTGGATTGTTAAAGCTTGAGAAGCTATCAAGCCAAGCTCAAGCCTACAGTTTTTGTTTCAAGCCAAGCTCAAGCCTTATTAAGCTTGAGCTCAGCTCGACTCGATTGCACCCCTATTCAAAATCATACGTTATCGTCATAATCTAAACAATCACCACTTTTTCACTAAAAATCCAATCCATTCTTTTCAAATTAACCCTTTGAATTTAAAAACATCTAAAGTTTCAATAAAGAAATCTTAAAATTAAACTAGATGTATACTCGCATAGCTGCAAAATTACCTAACGGCATATAGTTAAACTAGGCGTATACTCGCATAGCTGCGCATTTACGGTTTTCTTTTTCTTAAAACCGATCCACCGTTTTTGTCATGGAGCGATTTTTTGTAGTTTTTGCGGTTTTACGGTTTGTGATGCTGTTTCTGCTCACCCCTAGTTAATGGTATGCTAATTGTCGCAGTGGGTGAACCGCTAACTTGGTGACTCGATCGGGTTAACCCGGTGGTCGAATCGGTGACATGATTACTCGATCGGGTTAACCGGTGGCCGAATCATTGACCCGGTGACTTGCCAGGTTGGCCCAGTGGTCCAACTCGTGCACCGGTAACTCGATCGGGTTCACCCGATGGTCGATCTCGTGACCAGGTGACACGACCATGTTGACTCGGTGGTCGATTTCATGACCCGATGACTTGACCAGGTTGACTCTGTGATCAAACCCGTGACTCGATGACTTGTTTGATTTGACCTGATAGTCGATATCCTGACCCGATGACTTGACCAATCTGTCTCATTAATCAAACTCGTGGCCTGATGATATTATGTAGAAAAATCAATGTTAAAATTTATATATGAACATGTAAAAAGTTTTTAACCTTTTTACAATTCACATACCACACATTATATATAACATAGATAGAGATATGTTTTTAAAGTTGTCTTTTTCAAAAGGAAAAAACAAGACAATAAAGTAATAAAGTGTCCGCCATCGAATTCAATTTCGCAAATTCAAAAAGTTGGTTATTTGTCATTTATTTATACTAGGTATAATACCCGTGTACGCACGGATTTTGTATTAAGGCTTTGTCATGTATTGTTTACACCGTAATGTATTGTCGTAAATATACTCCAAGTTTTCATTTTTTTCATTTAGGATTTTTACGAATGTGTATAATAAGTATAAGAAACCCACGCTTCGTTATGTTTTACAGTCGTCAAATGTCATACAAAAATGCTATCCGAAGACCATAACACATGTGCAAGTACAATATTTATTCATCAACCAAAAGTAACCGATGTAAATATTCACCGAACCTTTAAAACAATGTTAAATTCTTGGTAGAGTTGTTGAAAAATTATGAAATGATCTGATAAATAAAATTATGCTACATAACCTATACACATATTCGCTCAAACACATAATACGATTTTACTTTACCCTTTTGAATCACACACTTGTGATAAACAAATGTTCTTAGAGCTATAATCGTATAACAATCTAAAATTCATGAACTGTACTTCTTGGATTATGTTATATGACGAAGCAATAAGTGTCAAATTGTATTATTTCCAAGAAAGGTCATTTCGTACTTCTTGGATTATGTTGAGCAATACAAATTTCCTCCACATACCCCATAGCTATACTTTTGCAGTTATGCCCATGAGTACATTTTTTCCATATATCAGTCCCTAAATATACTTAGAACAATTGATGGGCTACAACCTTTTGACATAGTGTTCCGTCCTACGCTGAACCTAGAAAGTGAAAGATAAAAATCTATTACATATCTAAGAATAGGTAATCTATCGTCTGAAAAACAGTTAACTCACCTCGACTTTTCCTCTTTTGAAAATAGCAGTAACATAGCCAGTTTCTTTTACGGCGGAGAGGGCGAGAAAAGTAAACCCAAATACCCCTATATTTTAGGACTTATTCCCATGGACCAAAAACCGTCATGACCACAATGCACCATGAGACCGACTTCATGAACACACCACACCCGCTGATCACACACTCTGAACATACCCACACAATCAAGATTCCACCTGACGTCGTACCAAAGAAGATGTTAGACACAAAATCGAATTGCCGCATACATTCACAAGATCAGTTTTTCTGGTACATGCTTAGATAGGGAAACATTCGGGGGGAAAGAGGATACACTCGTCATGGCTGCAACCCCGAAAGTTTGCCCCACCAAGATACGCGTGACCTAAACTTAAACCGAGCCTGTTAAAACTCATCACAGCCTAAAAATATCATACATCAAAGGCCTGAAGCGATTGGTTTCATAATCATTTCAGGTGCACACAACCTAAAAGATAGTTCAGTAAAAGACATAAAATGGAAACCGTTTTTCAAAAACTATTAGTATTATGTGTAATGAGGCTCAGATATGTGAATCCATAAGCGACACAAAACATCAAGATGACTACAATCACGATTTTAGTGTGGCTGCCTCGCCAAGATATGGTGATCGTTAAACCACACTTGCCAAAATTTTAGTTGCCATAAGTTACCGTCATCGCCATAACCAGTATGTTAGATATTCACATAATACTAAAAGCAAGTGAAAACGGCGTAAATGTTGTTCACTTCTTAGATTATCGCACACTCGGGGTCTGAATTCGATTATTGAATTATATTAGTATTATACTTATTTTTGTTTATCCAGGAACAATATCCACAAATACCTTCAATCCCATAACAAATCTAACATATAGAAAAGTAGATCTTCCTCTCTAAAACCACAAATATAACACATATCTCAGCACAATTGACGACAACCTATGTTTTTAATCGACACATAATTTTTAGATCTATCACTACAAAGAAGGGCCCAAAATCCCCAAGTTATACATATATTGTTTAAGAAGATCGTCTGCTTGTGTCTTATGACTTAGATAAAGGAGCGATTGGATATAAGTGTAAGGCCGCCATGGCTGCAAACTTACTTAAACCTGAACCGTCTACTTCACAAACTAATCTTTATGGAGTTACTCGATTTAGACCAGCACCCTGTCCTATATTTAAGAAAAAGCACGCCTAAGTCATTAGGAACTACTTACTTCTTTAAAATCAGAAACTCGATCATTCAATAGCCTACACCAGTCATTAGTTAAACACTTACCCTAATAACTGATCAACAAACTCTTTTACCTTATGCTAACTTGTTTATCCTCTCGTTATCTCTAAACTTTTATTTAGGTTCGACTAATTTGATTTGCATATCAGTTATCACATACAATATATGATCTATATATACAACCAAGTTTGGGCCAATGCAATCACCAATATTCACTTCTGTATACCAACCCAATACCTCTACTACTTTTGAATATATTATATATTTATGTCACAATCTTCTTTTTATACCTACTGGTAGACCTCTACATAGAAAAATTTATTAGCAACATACTTGATTCTCGTAGTCATATCTATCACGTCCACCCAATTTTATTGATGTGCGATCTGACAGGTCTAAATGGTTAAATACCATGCCTTGGTACGAAAACACGGATCTTGTGAATGATTATACATGTAATATGAGGAGTCTGGTTTTAAGAAAGTGCAACACACTACATTTTCTTCTTGTAGCGAGAGAGTTAGGGAACGTTTGGGATAGACAGAATAAAGGTCCATACTTAATACCACATTTTTTGATATTTGTTTTATTAGTTAGTAATACATGATAAAAAATTCTTCTACTATACATGTGGTACTTCTAATGGAGATAATAACTACAGGAACATATTTTTACATCGAATCCATCTTATAATTATCGAAATCTAGCTATGAACAAACTCAAGGTAGTTTAATTACATCTTCTAGGACTAAATAAAAAGTGAAAATCAGTCAAACGGTTAATCTAATCAATCAGACACATTGTCTTTTTCGTCGCTAAATGCCAAAGAGATGTACCTTATGTGATGATGACTTTAGATGATACACATATCCGGACATAAGAACTCTACGAATGAAATTCTTACTTCAGGATGGCATCTACACAAGTCACACATTTGAAAACAATGTTGCTTGTTTGGCTGATAATGATGTCGGAGATGCTGCAGATAAAAAAACAAACACATAATGTAGGTGAAGTTTATAAAGTATAAAAGTTGGTATCTTTAATTTTATATTCCTATGAAATGCACCTTACCACAATTACATGATGATCATAATAACAACATTTATTCAGAATTATAGCCTTTGAAATAGGTTTTTGCTCATTATTTTATGTAAAATACAAAATTAGGGTTTTAAGACATCTTTAACTTATAACTTTCATTTAAAATGATGAAATGACTTAGTTTCTTTTAGATTATCTTTCTAACATAATTTTGGAATTATAAAAAGTCTAAATAAACATTATTACAAGATCAAACCCTTGTTTAACATAGATTTACCTAGGTAGCTCCAAAATGGCTCCTTATGGCTTCTTATGAACACAACTTTCTACCTAAGCTTCAAGAGCTTCAATGGATAGATTCTAGACCTGGTTTTTGGTCTTGTTGGATGTCCTAAGATGTATATAGAGGTGGAAATGGAGAATGGGTAGGAGATACAAAGGAAACGGGGTGCAAGTTCAAATAGATGACTAATGAAGGCTAGTGAAGGTCTACACAAGTTTATATGTCCTAGCTTAGTTCTAATCTTTCCTTATGGCTAGAAATAGATCACGGCAACATATAGATGAGAATGGTGATGTGTAGCAAGAAAGGAGGTGATGCACATACTTGTCACACTTCTAAAATATCTTAGAATTCATAAATATCAGGTTTTCAAACTTGGAATAGAGGGAAATGGTTTGAAAATGTATTTTGGATGGAAAATACAAAACTGGATTCTAAAAATAGGGGCTTGTAACTTATGTTTTGTGTTTTTGGTGATTAGGGACTTAGGAAAGTGATTAGTGAATTATTAAGGCTTAATTAGGGTTTAGAAATTCTATTTAAGAGATTTGGATCCTTGGTTTGAAGTTTAACAAAGGTTTGATGTGAAAATGGGAAGTGTACATTTGTAGATTAAGGTTTTCTAATGATCTAGGGTTTAATCTTAGCAAATGTGATTATCCTCCTCTTAGCTACTTATGTAAACTTAATTTAGGTCCTAGAAATTATGTCTTAAGTGTCCAAAGAGTTCTTACACTTGGTTTAAGGGTTTAGTTTAGGTAAACACGTCTATAGAGTGAAAATACCTATTTTGACCTAATTTACAAGTCATGCATTGAAATCTTGTACCTTGTGCATTAGTTTACTTGTACATTGTCTTAATATAATCTTATAACCTTAATGAAGTCCTATGAGTATTTGTAGACTTGTCCTTAAAGAACTATGTGATGATTCCATGTAGATTTCTTTATATAAGGGTTTTTATATCATTAAGCCTAATGACTTTCTATCTTGGGTAATTAGGGTTTATATCTTAATGTACACTTATTATAAGTCTTATATAGTATGTTTATGACTTCTATGGGTTCTACATTCTTAGTTTGAGGGTTTATATGAGTTGATCATATTTTAGGGTTATTTAAGCAAGATGAAGGTTCTATGCTTTGAAAACTTGTACTTTATGCGTTAATAATTTGTAAATTGGTTCAAGATAAATGTATGATCATATTATGATACTTAGTTGAGTTTTATGTTGAGTTGCAAAAGATTAGAGTCTAATTCATTAGAAGTTGGATTTTATATGCTAATCTTGGCTTTAGGCCATTTTCGTGTAATTAGCTTGTGATTAGTGAATATTAGTGTTTTATGGCTATTTACCTTTTCTTTATATGGTGTATTAGAATTAGTGTAAAGTGTTTAATAATAGTACATATTCATTTTGTGGTTACATTGCTCAAAATATTAGTTTATAAGGGATTTCTAGGGTTTCTATGGGAATTTAGGGTATCCTTGTTATATTAGAGTTGTTCTTATTCATTGTTTATTCATATGATAACTTTTAGAACTCAGACTTGATATATACATAGTGTTTAAAACATATAAGCATATGTTGATGTGGCAATTGTGATAGTGAGATCCATAAGTCAGTCATGTAGTATAGTGAAAATGCAAAAATTTATGAGTAAAATCACCTCTTTATTTATAAACATGGATATTACATTAGCCAAAACTACTGGATGTTTTAGTCTCTCCCCCTTAATTAAAATCTCGTCCCGAGATTTAACTAGTACTAGGTTTAACAGAAAAGAATAGATGTGGATATTTAGCTCGAATTTGATCTTCACGTTCCCAAGTATACGCATGTCCTCTTTTTTAGTTCCATCGTACCTTAATTATTGGGATACGGCTCTTCTTCAAGCGTTTCACTTCTCTATCCATAATTTCCGCCGGCTCTTCTATAAAATTTAACTTATCATCGAGTTGAATTTCTTTCATCGGTATGATGAGAGATTCATCGGATAGCACTTCTTTAGATTCGAAACATGAAAAGTATTGTGAACATTACTAAGCTCTTTAGGAAGCTCTAGTTTATATGCCACATGGCCAATTCTTTTGGTTATTTTGAACGGTCCTATATACCTTGGGTTTAGTTTCTTCTTCTTTCCGAATCGAATAACTCCTTGACGAGGCGAAACTTTCAACATAACACGATCTCCTACTGCAAATTCCAAAGGTTTACGTCTAGTATTAGCGTAACTTCTTTGTCTATCTTTTGCAGCTTGTAATCGTTATCGAAATTGAACAATCTTTTCAGTAGTTTCATGTATTATTTCTGGTCCTGTCAGTTGAAATATCTCCAACTTTAGCCCAACAAACAGGCGATCGACACTTTCTTCCATAAAGTATTTCGAAAGGCGCTGTTTTAATACTAGCATGATAACTATTTTTATAAGAGAATTCTACTAAAGGTAGATGTTTCTCCCATCCTTTTCCAAAATCTATCACACAAGCTCTAAGCATATCCTCAAGAGTTTGAATTGTTCTTTCACTTTGTCCATCTGTTTGTTGATGATATGCCGTACTCATATCTAATTGAGTACCTAAGGAACTTTGCATTGATCTCCAAAATATAGATGTAAAGCGACTATCACGATCTGAGATAATAGATACAGGCACTCCGTGTTGTGAGATTATTTCCTTAATGTACAATCTCGAAAGAGTTTTTGTACTATTAGTCTCTTTAATAGGAAGAAATCGTGCAAATTTTAACACCCCCAAATTTACACGCAGCGGAATACATCTTTGGGTGCTAAACAATGGTGCAACAACACATAATTTTTAAAAAACGACTCGAAAAGAGACGTTTCAAATTTACCGATCCTAAATCATTTGTCAGAGTAGCGTAGTCCCAAGATATCGAAACCAAAGTACAACTAAAACAAAAGATTTAAATTGTTTTAAGAAAGGAAAGATAAATATTTCAAAGAGTTTTAATAGCTACATCAGTGCACAACTTCAATCCCGTGACCACCAAGCTTCCACTTCTTGATTACCTGAAATACATGTGAGTAGAAATGATCAACAAAAATGCCGAGTGAAATCTATAGGTTTATGTAATCATTTTGAACACAAGCAAAGATTATAAGTTTGTGGCATACTTGAAGGCAACAAGCGTCGAATAATAATTTGCATCAACAATAATAATTATATATAGCATAAATTGCATTAAGCTCATGAAACCGAACCCTTAGACACTCCCTTGTAAGTCTAATTAGACAAGAGATCTATTAATTGTCATTACCTCTAGACTATAGGCACATTGCCGCGTACCAGACTTCTCAATACAATATGTTCAAACAGTGTGGATGTCAGGCATAAGCTTCTATGAACAAGTCCACACAAACTGAACCGGGGCGGCTTCCCCCATAGATCTATTAATTGTACTAGCGGTTAACCCATCATAGGTTAATTAACGGTCCACAATTAAGGATTTAACAAAGGAAATCACTTAATTCAATTTTAGGAAACCCCGGGTCCATTCATAGAGGGACTAGCATACCATAAAAAGATCTTGTGTTCTAAGTTTATAAAAACATGTATTCCCCCTCGCGGGTTTAAAATCATTTAGTAACTAGTATCAAACGAGGCTATAGACTCACCTTTAAGCGAAACGGATGAACGGATGATAGATGAACAATGGAACCGGGATGGAGAAGAGTAGATAGTATCACTCCAAGGCGATTCGTGACCTACAAAAGTGATCACGACCCTTAAGTACACGTTTTATAAGCTTATAAAACAATTATACGAAAATAATTCGATAAAAATGTATTACGGGTAAAAACTTGCACCAACACCTAAGTCAAAGTGAACCAAGGCTAAATAAAGATTAAAACCTATAGGAATTATGTATTCTACATGTACTAGGTGTTAAACCAAGTATCCAATACGGTTTGCACACAAAACGCCTCAAGTTTACAAAACAAAAGACGTAAAAGTCAAAAAGTTCCGGTAAGGCTGTCATGGGTAGAGTGTCTCTCCCAAACCATAAATCCAATAGATATGGGATATAAACCCTTGGAACAATCTTGGAATCTTGTTTCCAAAACGTCCAACCATTCGATTTAAGAGTTTACGGAACTTTCTAAAAGTCCAAAATACTAACAGCCCTACCATAAGCGCTTAATCGTCAAACTGCACTAGTCAAACTTGGGACAAAATAACCCGTTAACCTATAAGGTTTAAGGGACTGAGATTTCCACCATTGGAAAGCCTCATGATTCTACTTTCGGCCCATACCAACCACGAGTAAATAGCTATTACCAATTAGCGGGAAATTTACATTCTTTGAAAGGTTACAAAATCAGAATTTTGTTTTTAAACTCGGGTTTACCATTTTAGTCATAAAAAACATTTGGTGATAGCTATTAACATGAGGTCAGTGGGAGGACTTCACATATGATCTCTAAGACTGTATAAATCCTTAAAATGCACAAATGGGGGTCCATAACCTGTAGCCACAAGCTATGCAAACCTGCTGTCCAAAAATAGGCCTTTCGACCTTAAATAGGTCATAACTTCCTCATCCGGAGGAGTTGAGTGCCTATCCAACTCGCCACTAACTTGAAAAAAAGCCTAAGAAACCCATTTAAGATGTAAAAAGTGCAGGTCACAGTAGAAAATAAGTGAGTTTTGGGCTCACATACCTGCTGTCCGTATTTTGGTATCAAAACATCTATACCAAACAACCTCTAATTCATTTCCAACAATAAAAAACACATCTTATATTAACCTAGATAGATCAAAACACTATTAATCCATATCATGCATGGTCAAAAATCAAAACTCACCTAAGAACAATAACCATATCAACAAAGCTAATCAACAAAACCAATCACCTAAAAACCACAACATGATCCCTATGGGATCATGTTTGGCCGCGGCTCAATCAAGCCACCAATGGTGTTCTTGGACAAAATTCCTAGTAATTATATAAGTCTAAACACTAATAAACATATTGCATGTCTAATACCATGATTAAAAATACAAGAACACCAATTCTTGAAATTGATAATTTTTCCAAAAATCAATGCATTTGTAAATAAAACATGGGTTTGTGATAAGGGTTTACCAAAGATGATTGTAGATTTGTAGTATAATTTAATTGCAAGATTGATAAAGAAAAGTGGAAGGTTGGGGCTGTTTTGATGGTGGTTCGTCGCACAAGATAAAGAGCGGGGAGGAGTGTTTTGATTTTGGTAAGAAAAAAATGGGAGTTGTGTGTATATGTTTTGGGAGTCAAGGTCAAAAAGAAAAGAAAAGAAGAATGGGCTTTGGCCCATAACTTAATGTCTATTACTAACCAACTAAAGCCCAAAGTTAAAATTATTCCTAGCCTGACTCGATTCTTAAAAATCGCTTAAATTCTAATTTGGTGCAAATTTATTTACGTAAATACAACATTTATAAAAATAATATTTTTGGCTTAATAAAGTCGAAATATATCGCCTTCGGTTCCCATTCCATATATCCCGCCACGTTTTTATAAAATTTATGCGAGAGAGTATTTAAATCAATTTTCATGACTTAAATAAATTCGGAAAAATATATAAAAATTTCCATAAATCCAAATAAATCATTTTATATAAGTGGAAAAATAATTAAAATATAATTTAATTAAAATTCATGAGAAAATAAATATGACCTTATTTTTACGGGTTTTACATCCTCACCACCTTAAGGGAGCACCGTCCCGGGGCTCGTTTCTTCTTATACACTACTTCTCGAGATTTATTTTAAACTCAGAATAAAATAGTGATCTCAGAATGAATTTATAAACACATAAACAAAAACGATGTGCTAAAATGATTTAAGGTTAACGATCGACGAGGGATCTCGAATAACGTAACCGTTAAACATAATAATTCACATTACTAGGAAATGAGGGCGAAGAATGAATTAAAAATTAATATTAAAACAAGGTTGGTCACAATTATCCGTCCCATATTTGGTATTACCTTAAAACTCGGTTGAGGTACTTTCGTGATAAAGATGATATATTAAAAATAGAAGTAAAATAACTTCAAAATTTATTTTGGTCGTCTAAAAAAACGTAGAAAGAAGGACATGAATTTATTAATTAAACTCTAATTATAATCAGGAAATAAAATTCCCAAAGTATTTTAAATCATTATTAGGAATACAAATTAAACTGATAATTTCATTAAATTAAAAGTAAAAGTATGATAAAAGTCTATTGTTTCAAAAGATAGGGCATATTTTCATTTTAAACATTAGTTTTAATTATACAAAAGATGATGTACAGATTCGACTTGTTATCTGTGATAGTTATTTCAGAAATTAAAATCCTTAGAAAAATGTATAAAAGTTCCATAAAATTATTATAATATGTTGTAGAAATACATAAAGATGTTTATTATTTCAAAATAAACACGGGATACATTCGGGTTTCAAAATGTGACAAGATAGCAACCAAATACGAATGGAAACAATGGTCCACAATTAGCACGAAATCAACGGTACATAAGGGGACGAAGCCAATGTCGTATGAATGCTTAAAGAGAATAATAAAATAGAGGTGTTGATGATAAGACGATAAGAAACAGTAGATTAAATAAGTTGTTAATTTTGTTAGTGTGGTCGGTGGTTCACCAACATCAGCTCATTATTTTGTGGTGGTCGATACACGATCGAAAATAAGATCCACAAAAAAAGTTTTAATCAAAGGAAATTCTTAGTAATCACTTGTAGTTAAAATAAATCAAATGGTTAATGTTAGCGTTTAAAAAGAGAAGTCAATGCACGGTTCACAAGAGTGGATTTAGAGACATACGAGAGTGACGGACGTCATCCCGGATATACGAAAATTCCTTTAGTGATAATTCATTATTCACGTGCGGAGACATCCCGAAGATCTACCAGATCGCATAAAGATCATTGGACGAGAAGAAAGGATGAAACATCGAGACTTTCAAGTCCTTTATCAATAGTCAGTAATTAAACGTACGGTCAAAAGAATTCGGTTATAAGATAAAATAAAGTAACAAGTAGAAAAACGATCGTGGAGTAAAAACGTACTCGCAAGCGCGTAATTCGTTCAAGAGAAGGTAAGAAAACATATGTGGATGCATAGAAATTGTGCTACTTGCTTAAAATATAAAGGCTTTTCAAAATCTTATTTTCACTTTATTTCATTTTATTTAACTTTATCATTAATACAAGTGAAAAGTTGATTATTATCAAGATTTTTAAGGTGACTACTATTCAGCCTAGCATGGCTCCTTCTAAATTAGACATAGATGATCAGGCCATGTATAATTTAGGACTAGGAATGCAATGCTCAGTTTCGTCGAACTAATATTACATTTCTTATATTTATATATAAACCATGCCATTTGTAAAATGGAATTTAAAAATATTTTATAAATTTATAGGATACAAGTAATTTGCGAGATTTTTAAGCAACAATTTAAATGTTATAAAAATTATCTCATAATATCAAAGTAAAACAATTTGTGAAAATAATTGTAATAAAGATGTCAATTAAAATTATAAGGTGACATTTTGATGAAGTATATAATAACCAAAGGTTTGCAAAAAGTTGCAAATAGTAGCTCATAGGAAACCAATGAAATGGTCAAGAGTTAATAAGGTTTCAAAAGGTTATATGGTTTAGACGGGATCGCCATGAGACACGTGATAAAATGTCGACGAAGAATGTGAAGACAAGACTTCAAATCTCAACACAAATCAGTGGTAGGTTAGAAGAAAAATAAAAATAAAATAAAATAGAATAAAAAGTGAGTCATATATATAAAAAGAATGAAACAATCCACATGTGTACTCATCGTAAGCTACTTGACTCAAACATGCTTTTAAAAAAAATTATATTATTCGTTTTCAAATTACACCACTAATCCGGAAATTGCTAATCATGTGAAGTTTCTGTTTTTAAACATTTTCACATGCAACCAGTATCCGTTACTTGTAAAATAATATTCGTTAAAACTTTATGATCTCAGATGAACTCAAAAACGCCTTGAAACGTTTAAAAAAAACATATTCCAATTTTTTTATCAGATTTGACTTTTTATGTTCAGCTTTAACTTTTCAGGTCTGACCCGACTAATTGGCCAACTAAACGACATTTTCAAGACTCGGAGTCTAAAGCAATTTTATGTAAAACGGCGTTTAAAGCAACTTTCTAGTTTTACCCGAAACCTGAAACTCAACAGAAAATAACCAAAATGCCCCTGCAAGCTGCTGCGCAGGTTTGACTGTTTTACTATAAAATACATACTTAACTTTTAAATTTTGACCCGTCTATATTCGTTTTCAGAACTGGATTCATCGCGGTAGAAGTAAAACGACATTTTAAACAACTTTACAGTTTTACTCGAACCCTGAAACAGACCAGAAATGGACGATTTTGCCCCTGCAGAATCTGCACAGTAGTTTTTTTAACATAACTCAAAGTTTAATCAAACTTTATTAGAATTTTCAATTATAACGCAATTTCTATTCCACGTCATTTAATATATTTTACCAACACTTTTTAATGACCTAAAATTTATATACACACATGACTTGTAGATTTTACAACAACGAAAAATAAATTATAAAGGTGAGCACATAAAGAATATACGGCATAAAAGATTGCAAAAATATAAACAAGAAACTAAGAAGCAAAATGGTTCATAACGTCCATCACTAAGATTTCGATATGTAAGGTAGAGAATTCTCCTTGGCGGCACGATTCTCCAAAAACACGAAATGTACCGAGAAAATAATGAAACATTAACTAGTCGCACTCCAGGATATGTAAGGTCATAGTATAAGTTTTTTGCAATAAAAGCAATTCGAATACTTTCAAAATAAATACAATGAATAATAGAGATTTATTTAAATTAATCATTAATAAATGATAAACTTTCATCTAAAAGTTTAACGATATAAGTATATATCGATAAGGGGATCCTAGATATAATTATATATCAATAAAAGGATCACAGTATTTATTTATAAATACTCGGCAATAAGGGATACGTAATAACACATACTAAAATTATAATCCCAGAAGTAGTTTGAACCTGAAGTCACGCGAAGTCATGTGCACCGACTCTTTGAAAAATAAAAACTGACAGTTATAGTTTAGGTTTTCAGAAAAAGACCTAGTTCTCTATAACTCATGGCTCTGATACCAATCTTTAACACCCCCAAATTTACATGCAACAGAATATATCTTTGGGTGCTAAACAATGGTGCAACAACACATAATTTATAAAGAACGACTCGAAAAGAGACGTTTCAAATTTACCGTTCCTAAAACATTTGTCAGAGTAGCGTAGTCCCAAGATATCAAAATCAAAGTACAACTAAAATAAAAGATTTAAATTGTTTTAAGAAAGGAACGATAAATATTTCAAAGAGTTTTAACAGCTACATCAGTACACAACTTCAATCCCGTGACCACCAAGCTTCGACTTCTTGATTACTTGAAATACATGTGAGTAAAAATGATCAGCAAAAATGCCGAGTGAAATCTATAGGTTTATGTAATCATTTTGAACACAAGCAAAGATTATAAGTTTGTGGCATACTTGAAGGTAACAAGCATCGAATAATAATTTGCATCAACAATAATAACTCTATATAGCATAAATTGCATTAAGCTCATGAAACCGAACCCTTAGACACTCCCTTGTAAGTCTAATAAGACAGGAGATTTATTAATTGTTATTACCTCCAGACTATAGGCACATTGCCGCGTACCAGACTTCTCAATACAATATGTTCAAACAGTGTGAATGTCAAGCATAAGCTTCTACGAACAAGTCCACACAAACTGAACCGGGGCAGCTTCCCTCATAGATCTATTAATTATACTAGCGGTTAACCCATCATAGGTTAATTAACGGTCCACAATTGAGGATTTAACAAAGGCATCACTTAATGCAATTTCAGGAAACCCTAGGTCCATTCATAGAGGGACAAGCATACCATAAAAGATCTTGTGTTCTAAGTTTATAAAAACATGTATTCCCCCTCGCGGGTTTAAAATCATTTAATAACTAGTATCAAGCGAGGCTATAGACTCACCTTTAAGCGAAACGGATGAACGGGTGATGGATGAACAATGGAACCGGGCTATAGAAGAGTATATAGTAGCACTCCAAGGCGATTCGTGACCTACAAAAGTGATCACGACCCTTAAGTACGCGTTTTATATGCTTATAAAACAATTATACGAAAATAATTCGATAAAAATGTATAACGGGTAAAAACTTGCACCAACACCTAAGTCAAAGTGAAACAAGTCTAAATAAAGCTTAAAACCTGTAGTAATTATGTATTCTACATGTTCTAGGTGTTAAACCAAGTATCCAATATGGTTTGCACACAAAACGCCTCAAGTTTACATAACAAAAGACGTAAAAGTCAAAAAGTTCCGGTAAGGCTGTCATGGGAAGAGTGTCTCTCCCAAACCATAAATACAATAGATATGGGATATAAAACACTGGAACAAGCTTGGAATCTAGTTTCCAAAATGTCCAACCATTCGATTTAGAGTTTACGGAACTTTCTAAAAGTCCAAAATACTAACAGCCCTACCATAAGCGCTTAATGGTCAAACTGCACTAGTCAAATTTGGGACAAAATAACCCGTTAATCTATAAGATTTAAGGGACTGAGATTTCCACCATTGGAAAGCCTCATGATTCTACTTTCAGCCCATACCAACCACGAGTAAATAGCTACTACCAATTAGCGCGAAAGTTACATTCTTTGAAACGTTACAAAATCAGAATTTTGTTTTTAAACTCGGGTTTACCGTTTTAGTCATAAAACTATTAGGTGATAGCTATTAACATGAGGTCAGTGGGAGGACTTCACATATGATCCTTACTACTGTATAAATACTTAAAATGCACAAATGGGGGTCCATAACCTGTAGCCACAAGCTATGCAAACCTGCTGTCCAAAAATAGGCCTTTCGACCTTAAATAGGTCATAACTTCCTCATCCGGAGGAGTTGAGTGCCTATCTAACTCGCCACTAACATGAAAAAGGCCTAAGGAACCCATTTAAGCTATAAAAAGTGCAGGTCACAGTAGAAAATATGTGAGTTTTGGGCTCACATACCTGCTGTCCGAATTTTGGTATCAAAACATCTATACCAAACAACCTCTAATTCATTTCCAACAATCAAAAACACATCTTATATTAACCTAGATAGATCAAAACACTATAAATCCATATCATGCATGATCAAAAATCAAAACTCACCTAAGAACAATAACAATAACAACAAAGCTCATCAACAAAACCAATCACCTAAAAACCACAACATGATCCCTATGGGATCATGTTTGGCCGCGACACAATCAAGCCACCAATGGTATTCTTGGACAAAATTCCTAGTAATTATATAAGTCTAAACACTAATAAACATATTTCATGTCTAATCCCATGATTAAACATACAAGAACACCAATTCTTGAAATTGATAATTTTCTAAAAATCAATGCATGTGTAAATAAAACATGGGTTTGTGATAAGGGTTTACCAAAGATGATTGTAGATTTGTTGTATGATTTAATTGCAAGATTGATGAAGAAAAGTTGAAGGTTGGGGCTGTTTTGATGGTGGTTCGTCGCACAAGAGAAAGAGCAGGGAGGAGTGTTTTGATTTTGGTAAGAAAAAAAATGGGAGTTGTGTGTATATGTTTTGGGAGTCACGGTAAAAAAGAAAAGAAAAGAAGAATGGGCTTTGGCCCATAACTTAATGTCTATTAGTAACCAACTAAAGCCCAAAGTTAAAATTATTCCTAGCCCGACTCGACTCTTAAAAATCGCTAAAATTCTAATTTGGTGCAAATTTATTTACGTAAATACAACATTTATAAAAATAATATTTTTGGCTTAATAAAGTCGGAATATATCGCCTTCGGTTCCCGTTTCATCGATCCCGCCACGTTTTTATAAAATTTATGCGAGAGAGTATTTAAATCAATCTTCATGAGAAAAATATATGAAAATTTCCATAAATCCAAATAAATCATTTTAAATAAGTGGAAAAATAATTAAAATATAATTTAATTAAAATTCACGAGAAATTAAATATGACCTTATTTTTACGGGTTTTACACAGATTTTGTAAGACGACCGACAATAACCCAGATGGTGTCATGTCCATTTGATGTCTTAGGTAATTTAGTCACAAAATCCATCGTAATTCTTTCCTACTTCCATATTGGAATATCTGGTTGTATCAATAGACCGGATGGTTTTTTATACTCTGCTTTAACTCTTGCACACGTTAAACACTTGCCAACATATTCCGCTATGATTGCCTTCATGTTAGGCCACCAATAGAGTTTCTTCAGATACATCTTGTCGGAACCAGGGTGTATAGAATACTTTGATTTATGAGACTCGTGCATAATCAAATCTCGTAAATTACCGTAGGCAGGTAACCAACTACGATTTTTAATACAACGAATTCCATCTTGACGAACTTCTAATTCTCTATCCATTCCTCTTAATTTCTCACCTCCAACATTCTATACTTTAAGTGATTCTTCTTGCGCTTCAAGAATTTGGGTAGGTAACTTCGGTAAAAGCGTTATCATTAATGATTTAACTCGTAACGGCTTAACTCGTTCCTTTTGACTTAAAGCATCAGCTACTACATTGGCTTTACATGGGTGATAACGAATTTCACAATCGTAATCAGCAAGTAATTCTAACCAACGTCACTGTCTCATATTCAATTCTTTATGATGAAGAATATATTGAAGACTCTTGTGATCGGTAAATAATACACACTTCATACCATAGAGGTAATGTCTCCAGATCTTAAGAGAAAATATCACCGCTCCTAATTTTAGATCATGAGTAGTATAATTCTTCTCATTCGGTTTAAGCTGCCTTGGTGCATAAGCAATGACTTTATTCCTTTGCATAAGCACTGCTCCCATTTCTTGAATAGATGCATCACAGTAAATGATAAAGTCATCGTTACCTTCTGGTAATGCTAGGATAGGTGCTTCACACAACTTCTGCTTCAATAACTAAAAAGCTATCTCTTGACTATCTCCCAGACAAAAGGTTTTTTCTTTTGAGTTAATTAGTCAAAGCTTTAGCAATCTTTGAAAAACCTTCAATAAATCTTCGATAATACCCAACAAGTCTTAAAAATGATCTAATTTCCGTAGGCGTACTAGGCTTACTCCAATTTTTCACCCCTTCAATCTTTGTAGGATCCACACGAATACCTTGGCTATCAATGACATGTCCTAGGAATTGAACAACACTGATCCAAAATTCGCATTTCGAGAACTTTGCATACAACTCCTCCTTCTTAAGTAACTCGAGAATTATACCAAGATGCTTGGCACGTTCTTCTATGTTACGAGAGTAAATAAGAATATCATCGATAAACACGATTACAAATTTGTCCAAGTAAGGCTTACACACTCTGTTCATGAGGTCCATGAAAACAACTGGTGCATTGGTTAAACCAAAAGGGCTAACTTGAAATTCATAATGTCCGTATCGTGTCCTGAAAGCATTTTTAGGAATATCGTCTTCCTTAACTCTTAATTGATGATAACCTGACTGTAAATCAACATTCGCATATACGCTTGATCCTTGAAGTTGATCAAATAAATCGTCGATTCTGGGTAATGGGTAACGATTCTTTATAGTAAGTTTGTTTAACTCACGATAATCGATACACATTCTAAAAGATACATCTTTCTTTTTCATAAATAAGACTAGAGCTCACCACGCTGATATACTTGGTCTAATAAATCCTCGATCAGTTAGTTCTTGGATTTGACTTAACAATTCTTGCATTTCCGAAGGTGCTAATCGATAAGGCGCTTTAGCAACTGGTGTTGCTCCTAGTATCAAATCGATTTGGAATTCAACTTGACGTTCAGGTGGAAAACCTGGTAATTCTTCGGGAAATACTTCAGGAAAATCTCTAACTATCGGAATATCTTCTAGTCGCTTCGCTTATTGCGGTTTCTCTGTCACTTAAACTAAGAAAACTTGACTACCTCGCGATACATACTTATTTATCTTTAATAATGATATGAGATTTAGTCGAGTCTTACTTCGCTCATCATGGACAACCAAAACTTCACCGTTAATAGGAATATAAACGGCTTTCTCGTCGCAAAAGATTTTAGCATGGTATTTAGATAACCAATCCATCCCTATGACTACGTCAATGCTACCGAGCTTAATTGGCATAAGGTCGATTTCAAAGGATTGACGTAATAAAGTAATGATACATCCTTGAGTAACAGTATTAGTGGTAACTATTTTTCCATTGGCCATTTCTACATCATACTTAGTATTCATGGAAACAGTCGGTATACCTAACTTAGCAGCAATTTTAACAAATATGAAACTTCTATTAGCTCCTGAGTCAAATATTACTTTAACCAGATGTTGATTTAGATGAAACATACCCATAACCGTATTCTGATCTTGATGAGTATCGTTCAACAAATAAGCTTTTCCTCTGCTATTGCTCTATTTACGGCACTCATTTACCAGATGCCCTTTTTCTCCACAATCATGGCAAACCTTAGTTACCGGAATTTGATTACTCCCAGTAGCTGGTCCTTTACCTCTGCAGAATCTTGTCTGATGTCCTGTTTTTCCACAGTTCTGACACTTGATAGTGCAAAACCCTGTGTGATGTAGAGAACATTTCTGACAAAAGGGGTGTCTTCCATTATAACCATTGTTCGTAGTTACAACATAAACTTTAGAAACATCATTTCTCTTTTGTTCTACTGCTGACGATTATTGCCATGATTATAATTAAGAAAACTATTCTTCTGGAAATTATGATTAATATGAAAATTCCTCCTATCATCAAACTTCATCTTGTTATTGACTGCCATTCACTACTAAAAACTGAACCTATAGCAACACCAATAAAGTGTTATATTATGTCTTTAAAATGTTGCATTATACCTAATGTGACACTTTATCGAGCGCTACTTTATGCAACGTCGCCTTAGATATATGCAACACTTATTATTAGAATAAGCAACACTTCCTTAAAGTGCTGCTCATGTTCAAAAATTAGTTACTTTATAATGCAACACTTTTTAAACTCAAATGCAACACTTCTTATGCCAAAATACAACACTTTTTTACATAAGTGCAACACTTTTTAAAATAAAATGCAACATTTACGCATAATTGCAACACTCTTTGACGAAACTGCAACACTTTTTTTATTAAAGCAACACTTTAATTTATTAAATGCAATGCTTTTGTTTTTTTAGCATATAACTACAACACTTTCTTAATGATATATAGCACTTTTAACGAGATACAAACACTACATATGTCATATTCTTAAAAGAAGCCTAATAAGTATAATTTTTCATTCCATCATGATAATAACAAAATTCCATTGATCATAAGAAACACAAGTTATATTGAACTAGCATGTACATGATAATTAACATTATATGTCTCGTCTAGAGCAAAAGAAGTAATAAAATTACAATCTTAAAAAAAATCTTCACATCTTCCTTTGCAAATCTTCACTAACTTGACTTGGGGCAAAATAACTCGCAGGATGGTACATATGAAAACAATAAAGAATAGGGTTAGTGTTCTTTCTTCATTATGTACAAAAATATTATAAGGTACAACAATTATATTTGGTTTTTTTACTGATAACTATAGTACAATACTAATCAATTATTTATGAATGTGTTATTATATGATCTTGTTTAAACCTCTTTCGCTATTACGTGCTTTGATCTATACTTGTGTTTTTATAATTGTTATGAACTTCATAAACCATCACTAATTATACAATTTTTATATAAAAAATACCTAATAACGCTTAAATAACATAAAATTAGCATAATCACCATTCAAATGAGCAAAGAATCAATGAATTTGATAATTAGGTTCCTTGATCGAAGATGGAGGTGATGATTGTGTGATTGAAGCCGAGGGTCCAGTGGAGGATGATGAGGTTTATGTCGTTTTTTCGGTTAGGTTAGATGAAAGTTTTGACGATTATGTTGCCTGTCCGTTTTTTTAAACAATTTACAAATTTGGCTCTAATTATGGAAAAATATCATCGAGACCCATGTGTATTTTCGAGATTTTTGCATCATGTGATTATAAAACGATTTTTTTCAATTTTTTGGACAAAAAGGAAAAAATTGCATAAATTAATCTTATAAATTTAAATTAAAAATCTAAATCAAATAAATATTACTGAAAAAAGAAAAATTTGAAAAATAAATATCTCACTTGAGATTTTGCTATACTAAGTAGAAGATTAAATGTTTGAAATTCTATAAAGTCCATCAAAACATTAAAAACACTCATCTTTTATATAACATAAAAATCTAGTGCCATGAGATACTCTCTCACCTACATACATGGTTGCAAAAATCTATCTAGTCGTTCTATTAATCCCCGCTTAGGCGCTAGGCGCTCACTAACCGCCTTCATTTTCATTAATCGTCCTTATTAATCGTCTTGGTTAATAACTGGTCAACATCTCGATTTATCAGATAAAAGTCGGCTAAATCGAGCATAAATTTTTTAAACCGAACAAAAATCGGCTAAATTGACTAACTCGATTACCAATAAAGCTCGCCCAATCAGGCAAATTTTAATCAAAATAGAATATAATCGACTAAATCAGCCAAATTAGGTATATAGTATCAATATTTTAGAATTACATATATAAAAACTCAATCCGATTAATCTCCAATTAATTCCCACCTAACCGATTAATAGCTAGGCGCTATCCATCCGCCCAGCTAACATCTAACGATTTTTATAACTTTACTTACAAATAACCTAATATAACAGAAAAAAAAACCATTTTAAGCTCACTAAGACAACGCTAGGCAACAAAACATCACCTTTGATGTGACTTTAATGTTATCCGGTTGCATTTTCAATAAATGAATTTGTCTATCTGTGCTCTAAGCGAAAGTTACTCGACATCTTAGCATATACAATATATTTAACGCATTAAACAATTAAAACACAAGGCACCAGTGGTCTAGTGGTAGAATAGTACCCTGCCACGGTACAGACCCGGGTTCGATTCCCGGCTGGTGCATCATTTTTGCATTTTCAACGTTCTGCTAAATCATTATCAACACAATCTGGAACTCCAATTTTTTTCACGAATCTAAAATATGTCCATGAAAACATATAAAGACGACCATCGGAACCCACACGTCATGCTAGCACGACAAGTATCCAAATACTAAGCTCATTACAAATGGTTGTTAAGATTGATACTTTGTTTTCGAAAACTCTCTTGTTCCTAGATCACAGCACAAGGTCATTCATCGACCGTACCGTAAAGAATTTTATTGCAATTAAATAAACCCGTATAATTCAACATGTCATCCAACCAATTGAAAACACTCCCAACCGCTCATTACTAAGGAGTAATGAATGAAGCAATGGTTTACGGTTTCAATTTCGATCACAAAATGTAGATATAATGAAAAAGCTCTTATTTATGTTTTCAGTTAGTGAAGAAAGGGAAGGGAAGTAACCTAACAGCTCTTATATCAACATATTTCCAAAGGCTTACAAAATGCAGTAAGAAATACTTGCAAACAAAACAAATATTATGCGTAAACCAAATGTCGATTTACCAATGTTAAAACAATTACTGGAGTCGCAATGTGATAAATAATACTCCTACAAAAAATCAATGTTTTATAAACATGTCCAAACACCCCTTTTTTTTTCCTGTCCACCCACTGTTTCTGATATATAAATACCATGTAAAAATCAGCATACAAAATGTCCAACACACTTTCTGTAATATATAAATCAGCACAGACCGTAGTAAAAATCATCATACAATGAGGCCTAAAAAGCAGCATAAAAACATGTCCTAGCATACTTTCTGATGTAAAACTCATGTAAAAATCAGCATACAAATCAGGCCTAAAAAGTAGCATAAAAACATGTCCAAACACACTTTATGCTGTAAAAATCAGCACAAAAATTTGCACAAATTGCTGTAAAATTAAGCAAACCAACACCTCCAAATATAAGCATAAATAAGATGTAAAAATCAGCATATAAAGCTTATCAGCATAAAAGTGCTAAATAAGCATAGCAATTCCAATTAGCACCTACATAATTCACTCACATATTACGAGACAGCCATTGTGTATTATCATTCCAAAAAACCGTCATTAGTCTTCTACCATATTGAAACACATGCAATAAGCTGGTAAACAGTTTTAAACTATAAAAAATCAACTTCAATATCATCCAATGATTATCGACAAACAATCTTAGTTCCTATTTTATGATCATATATTCATATCTACGACAAGTAGGTCAAATATATGGAACGTGCATGAATAAACGAGAATATAACTGTAATATTACGTAAACCCATGACATTAATGGCCAACTTCCCTTCCTAATCCCCCATATTGGGCGAAACAAATTTACCTAAAAAAAGCACATAACATTCGTTCCTTCCCTCTTCCCGTCACCTACTATTCCTTTTAAAAAAGCTCCAGAGCACCAATATTTTTATTTCCTTTCTTTAAAAAAAGTAACCCTGAGAACAGAATGTAGTCGGCCTCGACCACCTCATTACTCCAAATCCTCATCTCCCTCACCGTAATATTTTTGTGAACTTCTAATCTAAATAGTGTAGGAGATTTTCACTAGGAATAATCCCATCACCAACCCAAGAGTCTAGCCCAAACCTAGTGTTATACCTGTTTCGGTTTTTCTTTACTTTTACCAAGATAAAACCTCTTTTTCTTTACTTTTACCAAAAGATAGAAGAGTAGAATCTAACACTAGAAAGTAAGAAAAGGGCAGTGATCAATTTGGGGGAGGGGAGGAAGAACGAAAGGTAACCTATGAGACGAGGGAGTTATGCTTTATCTCACGTCTTCATGACAGAGTGCTAGAAGTGAGCCCACATGCTCTATGCTTTTCCGAGCCTCGCCTCTTTTTCTTTACTTTTACCAAAAGATAGATGAGTATAATCTAACACTAGAAAGTAAAAAAAGGGCTGTGATCAATTTGGGGGAGAGGAGGAAGATGGAAAGGTAACCTATGAGACCGGGGAGTTATGCTTTATCTCACAACTTCATGGCAAAGTGCTAGAGGTGAGCCCATATGCTCAATGCTTTTCCCCAGCCTCACCTCTTTTTCTTTACTTTTACCAGAAGATAGAAGAGTAGAATCTAACACTAGAAAGTAAGAAAAGGGCAGTGATCAATTTGGGGGAGGGGATAACCTATGAGACCGGAGAGTTATGCTTTATCTCACGCCTTCATGGCGGTGTGCTAGAGGTGAGCCCACATGCTCTATGCTTTTCCCCAGCCTCGCCTCTTTTTCTTTAATTTTACCAAAAGATAAAGAGTAGAATCTAACACTAGAAAGTAAGAAAAGGACAGTGATCAATTTGGGGGAGGGAGGAAGATCGAAAAATAACCTATGAGACCGGGGAGTTATGCTTTATCTCACGCCTTCACGGATTGGAGGAGTGCGAGAGGTGAGCCCACATGCTCTATGCTTTTCCCCAGCCTCGCCTCTAACGCATAAAGAGATCGTGACCCTGCGTCAGGATAAAATTGTTAAAAGACTACTAAGGATATAAAACAATAGATATAAAACATCCTTTTCCAGAACATATCTGTACACCATATAATATATCACTGAAACATATAAAAACTCATAATAACAAGATTAAAATCCAGAAAACAAATAAAATCTTAGAAAAAATCAATGTAATGCAACATGTAAATCTTAGAAAATCAATTGAACTGGTACTTAAATACGAATTAAAACATAAATTAATATCTTTTAGCAACCTCCATTAAATCCTGCTCAAATTCTTTTTGACAGGCTTGATTTCTTCATTCTTTTGTGGAACAACACCATGCTTGGTGTCCATCACCTGTATTTTTCGCTTCTTCTTCATGTTTTCAGAGTACGATTCGCTCAGCTTTTTCTTTGTTGCTTCAAGCTTCTCTTCTGTGGTACAACTCCCCCCATCAGAATCTGTGAGGTCGCTTTTCTTTTCCAACTTTTTGACCGATTTCTTTTGGTTCAACTGTTTCTGTGTTGCTTCATTCTTATCTTCAATACAGCCAGCGCCCTCAGAATCAGTGAGATCACTTTTTTGCTCATCAGAAGCAGGTTTCACAGCTTCTGACCGGTTGCTCAACCATTCCTCCACCAAAGCTTTCCACTTTTTGTACAGGGTCCTTGCAATCTGGCTAACATCTCCCGACGCGTGCTTTTGAAGAGCATTAACAGTTTTTCCTATCCCAGTTGCCTGGAGCGTTTCCACAGATAACGCCATTCGTTCTAGCTTCTTTAAAGAGACACACATTCTCGGTTCACTCCCAGATTGGCGTCCACTTTTTTCGAGAATCTCTTTGATCCTCAAAACTTCACCTATCATCTTTTTAGGTTCTTCGTTTTCCAGATTCACATTGAC
This sequence comes from Glebionis coronaria, assembly GCA_025667525.1. Classification (NCBI taxonomy): domain Eukaryota; kingdom Viridiplantae; phylum Streptophyta; class Magnoliopsida; order Asterales; family Asteraceae; genus Glebionis; species Glebionis coronaria. The sequence goes on from CM046874.1 coordinate 649,854,961, forward strand.
CGTGTTCGGTTTGCACTTATCAGATCCAGAACAATTGATCAATTCACACGAGTACAAGGTCTCGAGAATCTTGTCCCTCCTAGCACGAAACTCCTGTGGGTCATCATAAGCAGCAAGCATGATCGACATCTTGATGATATCGAAGATATCGGCTTTCTTATTCAGCAAATAGTTCTTCCAGACATTCTTTGAGTCTTCCATTGAAGCCATCGAGCTATTTACTTCGAGTTTTTATGAAGAGATTCGATAAATAATAACTTATAACTTTATATACAAGTCGATAAATATATGGCGCTTGGCTCTTGAATTGTTCGAGTATATATAGCTAAGATTTGGTGTATTTTTGAATTTGATTGTAACTTAATTAGGAAGAGATAAGATTTACTTAAATAGAAAGTATGATCGGATTAATATTAGGAATTTTTCTAAAAAAAAATGTTATATTTAGTAACTTCGAAAATAAAGTTTCCAAATTTTTAGCTCATGAAGAATATCTTGATCGTATTATAGTTTATCCAATTGAATAGTACCTTCGACGCTAAGTAACGTAATTTTATTGGATTATTATATATATCTAAAATATATGTTTAATTCCGTCCTAACCAAGCCCAGCCCATAGGAGGCAGTAAATCAAAACAATAGTAAATCCAAACACCCCCTTAGTAATAAAAATTAACTTAATTGAACTTTTACCATAGGTTTAGTAAAGTACAATGTTGAAGAATATAACTGTTCTATCCTATGTAACATTGATCTCGGCAACACAATGAGCACTAATCGTGAAGAATCCATCACCGCTATCACCATCCATCACTATTCGTGCATGCAGTCATGCACCCTTACTTAAAATGAGCACACATGACACGCTGAATACCTGTTAGTTTGTTGCAACAAAAGCTTATGGCAATTACTAAGAAGTATAGTAAACGATTTGCCAATTTTCTTGGAGTAATGAGTTGCTTTTGAAAATGCAGCACCCGAGCTCGTTCTTCATTGTATGTCTACGAAAATACTTTCATCCCTGCACAATCCTAACATAGATATATGTGGAGAATGGAGATAACCCATTTCCGTATAATGAGTTGGTCTATGTTATAATGGTTTTCAGAGTAGATATTTAATAATACAGACTCATAGAAGGATAAACTGAGCACAATCAGTCAATCAAACATGTGTGATAAGGGAAGATAAATATTATTAGCATATGCATTATAATACTACTAGTAATTAAACATTACCAATATAAAATATGACTTCAAAGTGACATCAATCAATCAATCAAGCATCATTAACATCATTGCTTTTGTCGGAATCACGACCACATAGTAAATCAATATCACAGTAATATGCAGAAACATCTTGTAACTTCATGCCAAATGGAAAATCTAAACCTTTAGCTTCCAAACGAGAAAGAACCTACCAATAAAAAAATATCAATGAGAAGTGACCATCAGTTAGTTAGTTATAACTGTGAAAAATGCTTACCTTGTATCGATCAGTTAGTTATAGCTGAGGCAAGCTGAAATTAGAACTTGCAATTAAGCTGCTAATGAGGTCACATAGATTGACACTTAAACTCCAAGAGTGACTTGCAAGCTGCCACTTGTTTTTGGTAAGTTTCGAAGTATTAGAGTTTGCTATTGCGCTGCAGGGGAGAGTTCTTACATGCGTGATTAAAATAAGTATTGCCAACTTGAGTTCAGGTATATATGATGATTGGTTTTGTGTGTAAGTCAAGTAATTCATTTTTTTATGCTATAATAATATAACTTCTAAAGCAAATATCTAAAAGGCCCAAAGACACAAACTGTCCAAATAAACAGGAGTTGTACCTTTAAGCAAGAAATCCCAATCTTAAGCTCCTTGACATAGAGAAGGCTTGATATGAATCCTTTAAGCATCTCTTCTTCTGCTTCTAAATGCCCTTTTTAATCATACTTCCCATGGAGAGTATAATCTAACTCAGCTTTGACTAAAGTAGACACATCGTGCAACAAAAACTCCCGCAAGTACAAGTGATGCTCAATTGTAAGTGACAAAATATAAGGAGCATTGACTTCAATAGCATGTGTATAATCCTCACAGACGCCATATTCATATACAGAGAACACCAAGTTCTTAACAGTTGCGTTAGTAATATCAAGACGCTCAAAACCATGGCAATTTTGAAACCCCAAATTTTCCAAAAGAGGACTGCCTGACAATATATTTTGAATCAAATCTTCATCTAATTGTATCTCTGAAATATTCAAACTCATTGGTTTATTTCAACTAATGACACTTTTTGGATTTAATAAGCAGCATTTCAATGTCAAATGAGTGAAGCAAGAATTTAAAAAAAAAAAATATCATCAAGCTCAAACTCCTCATAGGAGTAATAGTAGAATCAAAAATGGATAAATCATGGTCTTGCACATTAGTAGGATCATAAAAGGATAAATCAAGGTCTTGAACTTTACGATTAATAGCATGAAGTATCCAATCTTTTAATCGCGATTCAAACTCAGCATAGTACAAGACATGCAGTTGGAATTTCGTGAGGTTCAATTGGCGACTACACTCAGTTAATGTATTGTTGACAAAGGAATGGAACGCATATGCATCAAGATCATCAACTTCAAAGCTAGCAGGTTGTATAAAGATGAGATTAGGAACTTGAGTCCAAATATGCTGCCATCGTTTAGAGAGTGTACATGTTTTTAATGACTTGTTTAGTGGAGGGTAAACGAGACAGGATTTCAAGAATCAAAATATCTGGTAAGAAACTTATTCGATCTTTTTTGCGGCTTTGATCCTTTTTTCTTGCAATTTTAAGATGATTACGAACTTGTTCTTCCATGGCGGCAATTAATTAGGTCTGTGTGTGTTCATGCAACGAGAGTTTAATGGTCAGATTTTCTTTTAGGGACTTCGTTATTATCCCAGAGTTCGTGCAAAAAACACCCAAAACCAATTGGGCTTTGGCCCAACATCACTTTTTTCTTCCAACTTTTACGTAGTATGGGGTATAGGCATAGGCCGACAGTGTATACAAATGTGGCAATAGTTGAGGTGAAACAAGAAGCTCAAGCGGAGTGGCTTTGATACTTGTTATTCCAGGGCTGTCGGCCATGTCGATATCATCATTTGTAGGGTTTTGGAACTTGATTCCATGTATAATGGTTGCCAAAACCAACTGCAAAGCTAATGATATTCCAGGACATATTCTTCCGCCACGTCAAGTAAATGTGAGTTGCTTTTTTGGACATGCATCACCCTAGCCCATTCTAGGTTTTGCATGTCTACGAAAAGACTTTCAGCTCCACACAATCCTAAGATACAGGTGGAGAATGGAGATAACCAGGGGCGGATGTACTTGGAAGGTGCGGGGGGCGGCGCCCCCCATGGCTCGCCAAAAAAATCAAATTTCAGTGTAAAAAAAAAGTTTAGGACCATTTTAATAAAGTGCACCCCATTGTATAATCGAATAACCCATTTCCTTATAATGAGTTGGTCTATGTTATGTTTTGTTGTAAACAGTTATCTTATATAACGGTTTTCGGAGAGGATATGTAATACGGAGTAATGCAGACTCATAGAAGGCTAAAACTGAATCAGCCAATCCAATATGCGTGATAAATAGATGATAAGTAATATTAGTATAATTCATAAGCATTAGAACACAACTAGCTAGGACTTTAAACTGACATACTATCATCAATCAATCAACCATCATCAACATCATTGCTTTCACTGGAATCGCTATCATATAGTGAATGACTTTTAAAGTAAGATGAAGGAATGTCTGGTAGCTTCAAGCCTGATGGAAAGACTAAACGTTTGTCATCCAATCGAGAAAGAACATACACAACAAAAAAATAGCAATGAGAAGAGAGCCTAAATGACAACTGTAAAATGATTGTATGATGTATCAATTGATTATAATTGAAGCAACATAAAACTTGCAATGAAGCTCGTAATAACAAATGAGACTTTACTAGGAGGTCACCTATATATGGATAGACACTCATACTGCAAGGATGAGTTGCAAGCAGCCACTTAAGAAAGCACCTTAGACTAATATCGACAATAAATAGGTGATATAAGATATGATAAATCTTGCGAATGATTAGAATTTGTGTTTTGACCTTCTGGGAGAGTTTAAATTCGTGATTATTAGATATGGTGATTGGTTTTGTGTGTTTAGGTAATTAATGTGATTCAGTTTTTCATGATAGCCTCTATCTCATAACAAGCTTCAACCTCCTCATTTAGGCCCCACACACTTTTCTGTGAAAATTCAATTGGCGAAGCAAGATGGCGTGGTGGCGAGCTCCACTTTGGATTGACGAAGGGTGGAATATTACCATACCCGATGCTCTAATAGGGTTGTGGTTAGCAACACACTTGTTTAATTCATTAGATTTGTTTTGAAGAAGTAGGCAATAATTTATTTAGAATTGTTTCTGTTTAAACTAATTACTTCCATACATTTAAAAAACCCAAAGACACAAACTGTCAAAATAAACATGAACTTGTACCTCTAAGCAGTGAATCCCAATCCTAAGCTCCTTCACATGGCACATGCTTAATATGAATCCTTTAAGCAGCTCTTCTTCTACGTTTTCGTACGTTGTCTCATAATACCTCTGTGGACTGTGGATGTGTTGTATAATTTAACTCAGCCTTGATCAAGGAAGACACATTACACAACAAAAACGCCCGAAAGGACAAATATTGCTCGATAGTAAGTGATAAAATATAAGGAGCATTGATCGAAACATGATTATAGTACTTGGAATCATGTCCAGATAACAAGAAGTTCTTAACACTCTTGCTACTAATATCGAGACGCCAAAAACCATGGCAATATTGCAACTCAAAAGTTCCCTAAAGAGGACTTCCTGACAATATATTTTCAATCAAATGTTCGCCTAATCTTATTTTCAAAATACACAAACTCTTTATTTTATTCCAACTAATGGCACCTATTGGC